>OX638139.1:106781020-111581020 GCA_951805005.1 Othius punctulatus | reverse complement strand
AGTAGCGGCAGAAATAAGAACTAGCAGAACAAATAGTTTCGCTATCGTTTGTTTATAGCCCTATATCTGAGAGGGAAATTATAATGGATGGTTTCTAGGGGGTCTTACCTGTTTTCGGTGTTTTCTTCTTCTCTTCTCAGGCACAGTGTATCAGAATCAGAATCGAACACGTATTTCATATAATATTTGGCACCATCATTAGAATCATGAATAATCACGAATTTCATACAATAACAGGCACAGCTTTGCCATAAAGATTGAGCCATTTGGTATAACATGAGACGTAAATGTTAAAGTAGCAGACATATGGTTAATTACAACAAACAATAAGTAATTGGAACAACTAATATCACTTGTGCCAGAGTAAAGATCGACGGAAAGGAATATTGTGCATGATTTAATTGCAGATTGATACATGAAAACTCTCAACTTCTTCGTAATAATATAATAACAACAACCAAAACCTTTTCCGATTTGCGTGGCGGCGATTCGATAGATACAGACGTTGATGAATAGTAGGGTTTGCCAATTCTGAAAATACCAAATAATACCTACCCATTCGGTTACTGGCAAGGAAAAGGATTTGTTATATTTATACCATCACTTTATATAAATGAATAAGTTAAATAAAACAACTTTTCTTTTTCTACTCACACTTTTATTTTTGAAAATAATTAGTGACTGCAGTTTCGCCTAATGTCTAGTCATTATCAAACTAAGTACAGTAAATAAGAATATACACAGTATATATACATTAAATATTGCAATAGGTAAAGAGGGGGGGGGGGTATAAGTTCAGTCCTGTCATTAAGCAGATTGTCGTCCTTTAATGATGTAACTTTGAAAAAGTGTTCGTCGTCGTACTCCAAACACAAGATCATTTTTTCGAACAGTTGGGTGAAATACCGAACAGTTGGCAACCCTGATTAGCAGACAGTGAGGTCATGTGTGATTCAGACATGCGCACACAACGTATGTCTTGATTTTGGGTGGAATCATCAATCGACGGTAATCAATTTCGATAATAGAGTTCAATAAGGATATGATCATAGACACAAATGTGATCATGTTTTTCAGGAAAGATATTGCGTGTCCATCGTGGTAACAACGCTCCTAATATTGTTATATCGAAATCATTATCTAACTCTATTTTAGATCGCGATAATTTCCCGTAATTAAATTGAATGAAAGGGTATAATCATAATATGTATGTGTAGGTCATAACTCGGTCATAAGGTGTAGGTCATAACTCGGTATAATATTAGATGGCCACAATTCTTTAAAACCAGTCATGGTTATTAATGAGAATATGCTCAAGTAAATAATATCAGCAAGCAAAGATTATAAAAATAATTACATCAAATAATTAGAATTGAAAATAATTAGATAGAATTACTTTTACACACATATAATTTTATTATATATTGGTACATAAATTACATATAAACTTGCATGTAACTAATATTAATATTAAAATATAAGTATTGGCATAGTGAAGTTTTAGCTCAACAAGAAATTTTCAGAGATGAAAACTCACATGCAATTTTGAGAAACAATGTTTTTATACACATGTGTACTATATGGAGTAGCTAAGGAATTAGATGACTTCATTTTTTTTAAATTTACATTCAATATAAACTAGTTTAGAAATTCTACAACTTCAAATTTTTGGTTTAATAATAAAAAAAAATTAATAACAAAGTAATATAATTTAACTATAAATATTTAAGAAATTAAAATATTAAGAAATACAATATAGAATAGTACTAATAAATAACAATGATAAAATGCTGAGGAATTAGATACATGTTCATTAGCAATAATTTACATTTATAATGAGGGGCATGCGTTGGTCTTGTTACAAACTTTGGCATATGGAAGAATATTTTATTCTAAGAAAAAAAGTAAATAAGCTGATTTAAGAATTGATGCGAGATGTATACGTTCAAAGCATTTATTATAATTTTCGTGACCATGTTCCAATAAATTTGAGTATAAGAACATACAAGCGCGGCCATATTGATGTAAATAACTTTGAAATGTTGTAACTCGTAAACGAAATGATATCGAATGTATGTTTTTTTATCCAGAATTGCGTGCATTTCTATATGTAAGAGTTTGTAATAAGATTGCGGTAAAACATTCTTAAGAGTGGGAAGTAAAATTTTAATTAAACAGAAATATGTTTCAATCATTATAATGACATACAAATTAAGATTATTATTAATTATTGTCGAATACTTAATATATAGTTATTAATAAAATATAATTCAGCATTTTCTTTATTTAAGTATAATATTATAGTTAATTAGAGAGATATATTTAAGTTGGGAAATATATCAGTTGTGCGTCAATGCTACAATTAGAAAGTACTAATTGTTTAGCTGTAAATCCATTGCGGTTCTTTATATTATAGTCAGCTTTTTTCATTATTAGATATGAAACTATATAAAAGTTGCAATTGTAGGTGGCAATATGTAAAGGCGTTTGATTTAAATCGTTAGTAGCATTCAAGTTACTGCCATTTTCAACAAGGTATTCCACAGTGGATATGTCATGATTTGAAGCGGCCAAATGTAGAGCTGTGCAACCATCAGAATCAGTGGCCTCGATATTGATTCCATTCTCAATTAAATATTTGGTGACTACCAAATTTCTAGCCTTGACCGATATATGAAGGGGTGATTGACTGTTTATAGTCATTACTTTAGTATTCATAATAGTCGCAGAATAGTGTTTCACTACTTCAATGGAACTTTGTTTAATAATCTTATACAAGTGACGGGTACTCTTTAGGTTATATTTTTTGTAATTTTCCATGCAATGATGTACAATTTGTAAGTTGCCGCATAGAGCAGATATCGTCACAATTTTGTCGAAACCTGTAATTTTTGCTCCTTTATCTAAAAGCAATATAAAAATGTCGAGATTTCCATTCTGTGCGGCTGCATCTAATGGAGTGACACTATCATAATTTTTTGAATTGATATTGATATTATTAGCAACAGCTTCAATAATACTTTTAGAACCACCATAAATAGCACTGTGGAGTAGAGAATCTCCACAATGATTCATTAATTTTGTTTTGGCTCCTTTGGATAATAACAAGTTGAAAATATCGACACATCCTAATCTCGCAGCTGTGTGTAGTGCTGTGTTACCTTTATCATCTCCGAATTCAATGTAAACAGACTTATCAAATAGTTGTTTTAAACTGGCTGTATGACGAGAAAGTCCTTTAAGAGCACAATGTAAAACATTTTCGCCAAAAATGTTTACAATTGCTGTATTCGCACCTTTAAATACTAGGTAATTGAAAGTTTCTATATTACCTTCCCTTGCTGCAATGTGCGCCACTGTATCACAACAAACGTCAGTCTTAAATAACTGATAACAAAACAAACACTAATTCAACATGAAACAAAATGAACGCTTGACAAAACAAAACAAACACTACACTAATTAAGAAACTAACACAATCAATATTTAATAACAGTAATATCTTATATTCCTAATTCGCACAATTAACTCCCTAATTGAGTAGTAATTTTAATAAATTCTACCTGGCATTCATATTCGTCTTCCTGGTGAATAGCGGCAACTCGCAGTGGTGATCGGCAAACCTGGTTGCAGATGTCGAATCAGTAAATTCGATTAAGTCGGCACCAATTCCCTCGATTCAAACTCCTGCCGTCCTTGGTTGATCCTTTTCTATGCTTGACGTTCTCGCTGAATCGTCTTTAAGGTTGAAGTTCTCGTTGAATCCTCTTGGACTCCTTTCAGCTGTTCCGTGTTGAAAATGAATGCGTTTGAATTTTCCATTGAATTTTCTACATACTACAGACTCATATACTAATATATATATATATATATATATATATAAATAAATATATATATATATATATATATATATATATATATATATATATATATATATGTATATATATATATATATATATATATATATAAATATATATATATATACATATATATGTATATATATTGTTACGTTTTCGTTGCCTTACTTTCGGGACTACAAAATGTTACGTTTTGTATGCCTGCAACTTCGGCGCCAAATGTTACGTTTTCGTAGCGCCCCACGTTGGCTGCCAAAATGTTACGTTTTGTATATTTACTCTGCTTATTTTATTAGTGTTGTGTATTTAAGCATTTACTTGTTTTTTAACTTTTTGTTCTTTCTCTTATCTCAGGTTTAATAGTAGGTTCAATCATAACTAAATAGAGTTTTGTTCAAATACTTTAATGAATTGAAAATAACCAAATATTAAAACGTCTAATATAAACTGAACTTATCAAACAAATCAAAAACAATAGAAAACAAAATTATTAAATACATAATAAACTATGACCAACATTAACAAAATAAATCCTAAATACACAAGCCAACTTATGTGATAATATGACTCTTGCACTTTACGCAAACTTTCTACTTGCAGTTATCTTCTTGTGGTTCCTTGATTACGTCGTCCTGTTGTCCCTGCTTTCCCGTCTGATCCGTTGTTGATTCCCACAAAAGTAACCAGATACTTTTGTGTGCGAAGTTGAGCGGCTTGAAGTCCTGATTTTTGAATATCTCCGTCACGGCTCCTATCTTGTTGAACTCCTCTCCTGGTTGACTGTCTTCTCCCAGCAATATGTCCAATCGTTGAAACCCCGTTAATATTTTGTAATGTATTCGTATTAGTATCGCAACATCTCCACCCGCGATCCACACGCGTCTCTCCCACTCGTTAAACTCCTTGTTGATTATTTTCGACTTTCCATTATTCAATTCCCCAAGCGTCTATGCACGAAGTCACCTGTCTCCCGTGGTAACCAATCAACAACCTTCATCCGCGGATTGCTTTGTATATTTGTGCAAACTTGTTCATATTCACATTTACAATATTTACAATAATTTTTGTTAGCTTGTGCCCTGAAGATTATAATTCTATCTAAAACTTATATAATAATAACAATAAATCTATTCTAATTAATCTAAATAAATACTACAAATACCATCACAATATATACTACTAGTACGGTCGATATTATTATTTGTATTTAATGCAACTATTCCACAAATTAATTAATTCTAAATCTTACTTCTAAGCCAACGTACGACGCCTCAATATCTAATGCAGTTTCACCTTCTTTGTTGCGAACTTTTGCATCGCCACCAATGCTCAAAAGATATTTGACAATTTCATTTTTTCTGGTGCTTGCAGCAAAATGCATCGCAGTGTTACCATCGTTATCAGCAGCGTTCAGATCAGCACCAGCAGATATTAAATGTTTAACTGCCTCTAAATCACCAAACGCGGCCTCAAGATGTAACGCAGTTACACCTTCTTTGTTGGCAAATTTTACATTGCCACCAATGCTCAAGAGGTATTTGAGAATTTCGTTGTTTCTATTGCTTGCAGCATGGTGCATCGAGGTGTTACCATCCTTATCGGCAGCGTGCAGATCAGCACCAGCAGTAATCAGATGTTCTACTGCTTCCAAATCACCCAACGACGCCTCAAGATGTAACGCAGTTAGACCTTCTTTGTTGGCAACGTTTGCATTGCCACCAACCCTTAAGAGGTATTTGAGAATTTCATTGTCTCTATTGCATGCAGCATTATGCATTGGAGTGTTGCCATATTCATCGGCAGTGTCCACATCAGCACCAGCAGAAATTAAATGCTTTACTGCTTCTAAATTATCGCCCTCAACAGCATAATGTAATGCATTTCTACCTCGTTTGTTGGCAACATTTGCATCACCGCCGTTGCTTAATAGGTATTTGACAATTTCATTGTGTCCATATTCTACTGCTAAATGCATCAGAGTGTTACCATCTTCATCGACAGCATTCGGGTTGGTACCTTGAGAAACAAAATATTCCACTGTTTCGAAATTTCCACTCCGTACGGCTTCAAGAAAACCATTGGTCAACACTAAACTACTATTAGTACTACTACTACTACTACTATTAGTACTACTACTACTACTACTATTAGTACTACTACTACTACTACTACTACTACTATTAGTACTACTACTACTACTATTAGTACTACTACTACTACTACTACTACTAGTACTTATACTAGTACTACCTCTACTACTAGCATTACTACTACTACTATCATTGATTGTATTTGTTGCAGCAACTGATGCTGCAGTTACGTCTGCGACTGGCAGTTCACTGATCTGCCCATTTTTCGATGAACAGCATCCCATCCTGAAAATACATGTAATATAATAATATATATTAATAATAATTTTTATTTAATAAATATACGCCGGTCACTCCACTTGTAATCAGGAAATTTTCGTTAGCACTTGAGCCATCGTCGGAAAATGATATCGTCGGGGAAAACCACAACCACCCAAGTTTTTTTGGATTTTTTTTTCCCAGCAATATCCATTTCTGAACACGTAGCTAATTAATATCGAGTAATGTACAAACTACAATAGTTCCCAAACTTTTTCGACTTGCGGCGCCCTTTTTGAACTAGGGTTTTCCCATAGCATTTTCCCAAAAAATTCAATGCAAAGGGAAGGTTTAATATTTTTGCAAATTTTTGACTAGTGATAATTAAATGTTCATAATCGCTGCTGAAATTTTGTAATTTATCATACGAATGTTGGAATTACCAATGATATTTTACATTTTGTAGTGAAATTTATCAACTTACAAAAAAATGTTCATGAAACTATTTGATATTACGAATACAAATTTTGCAATATTCAGTACAACTTTTGGCACATCACAACGAAAATTACATAAAATTAATACGTTTCTTGCTAATATCTTGATAAAACATTTTATATTATTATAAATGTATATTAATATAATTACTCTTGTTTTGTTTCATATGTATATCTTATCGGTTTCCTGAAACGTGTTTCGGCATATTCAGCCATTTTCAAATGAATATACATGTTTACAAAACAAACAATTTTTTTGATAACACTATTTATAATTATTATTATTGAAAATTACATAATTCCAACAAAAATCATTTATAAGCTAATGCTTGTTGTTTATTTTTATTGAAATATTGCATTGATAATGAAAATTTTGCAATTTTCACTACAATGTTCCAATTTATATTCAACATTTTACAAATTCCACAGAAATTTTGTAATTTGCAAATAATATTCCATCACTTCTATCGAAATATTGATATCCATCATCAAACTTTCGCAATATTCATCGTAATGTTATCACTATTTGTGGGGTCTTCGAAGAACTTTTGTAATTTGTAATCATTATGACGAAAATTTGATAGTTAATAAGAATAATAATAATAATTATTATTTAATCACGTCTCCACATGTACAGTGTATTTTCATCTGCTGGTAGAAGTGGCAGTCAACTTTGATATTAACATCTCTATTGATTTTTTTTAATTATAATGAACATTTACACCTTTCATTATATTTTTTTCTAAATTTCTACGAAATCTTTAATAACTTTGTAAAGAATATGACTTCTGATGAAAGCCGTTAAAATTTCCCACTAAAAAATCGCAGGTTCAATTGATCTTAGTAATTTGTAAAGATTTTGATATTTATATTTAAAAAATCTAATGATAATCTTGGAATTTCTAATAGAAATGCAACATTCATTGTAATTTTCAATTGAAATGTTATAATTTCAATAAGAACTTTGTAAATTAAAAGGTTTTCTGAGGAAAGTCGTTATAATTTTTAACTAAAAACTCGCAAGTTCGATTGATCTTAGTAATTTGTGAACATTTTGGTATTTATAATAAGAAAATCTAATGATAATTTTGTAATTTCTAATAGAAATGCAACATTCGTTGTAATTTTCAACCGACATGTTATAATTTCAATGAGAATTTTGTGGTTTGATGAACTTTGTGCAATTTGTAATAAAATTACGTAACTTGTAAGGAAAATATAGAAAATTTCCATACAAAATTTGTGATTTGCAACAAAAATTTCGTAATTTCTTTTTATATGTTTTAATTTACTATCAGAATTTTGTGATTTTTAATTAAAAGTTTTGCAGAATTTCCATTAAAATATTAATAACTTAGCGAATGATAAGCTTTGTTGATACATTATTTATAATTTCTACTAAAAGTTGCAGGTTTCAGTTAAACATAAAAGTTTATAATTAAAATTTTTGTAATGGTAATAGGAATTTCATAATTTCTAACGAAAATATTGTAATTTCTAATGACAATGCAACATTCATTGTAATTTTCAATCGAAATATTATAATTTCAATGAGAATTTTGTATTTTGGTGAACTTTTTTGCAGTTTGTAATCAAATTTCGTAATTTGAAAGGAAAATATAGAAAATTGGCATACAAAATTTGTGATTTGCAACAAAAATTTCGTAATTTCTATTTACATGTTTTAATTTACAATCAGAATTTTGTGATTTGTAATTTAAAGTTTTGTAAAATTTCCATTAAAATATTAATAACTTAGCGAATAATATGCTTTGTGGATAAATCCATTACATTTTCTACTAAATAAAAGGCGGAAAGGACGAGGACAAATAGCCAGATAAAATTTACTATCTCTCTCTGTAAAGAAAATGTAGAAAAAAATCAATGTGGAAAGGCAGAGGGCAAATAGTCTGTTAAAGATTGTTATATCTCTCTGCCTGTGTAGAAAATGTGTATATAAAATTGTCGCTTGCAATGAAAATTTCATAATTTCTATAAAACTTTTTAATTCATAATCAAAATTTTGTATTTTCCCACAAAAGATTTGCAAATTTCTATTAAAATATTAATAACTTACTGTGTGATATGCTTTTTACATAAATCCCTTATAATTTCCACTAAAAATTGCAGCTTCAATTTGTCTTTAAAATTTATAATAAAAATTTATGTATTTATAATAAGCATTTCATAATTTCTTATGAAAATTTTGTAATTTCCAATGTAAAGTTCGTAATTTCCATCTAAATTAAATTTCATTAAATTTTCTACAAACAACTATGAACATTTAAACAACTAAACACAAATTTTGCAGATGTCACTGATATTTTTGCATTTACAGTGAAATTTTGGCTATTGATAATCAGATTTTCATAATCGCTGCTGAAATTTTGTAATTTATCATACGAATGTTGGAATTGCCAATGATATTTTGCATTTTGTAGTGAAATTTATCAACTTACAATAAAATGTTCATGAAGCTATTGAAATTTTGTAATTATGAATACAAATTTTGCAATATTCAGTGCAATTTTTGGCAAATCACAACGAAAATTACATAACATTAATACTTTCCTTGCTAAAATATCTTGATTAAACATTTTATTTTTATTATAAATGTATATTAATATAATTACTCTTGTTTTGTTTCATATGTATATTTTATCAGTTTCCTGAAACGTGTTTCGGCTTATTCAGCCATTTTCAAATGAATATATATGTTTACAAAACCAACTATTTTTTTGATAACACTATTTATAATTATTATTATTGAAAATTACATAACTCCAACAAAAACCATTTATAAGCTAATACTTGTTGTTTATTTTTATTGGAATATTGTATTGATAATTAAAATTTTGCAATTTTTACTACATTGTTCCAATTTATATTCAACATTTTACAAATTCCACAGAAATTTTGTAATTTGCAAATAATATTCCATCACTTCTATCGAAATATTGATATCCATCATCAACCTTTCGCAATATTCATCGTAATGTTATCACTATTTGTGGGGTCTTCGAAGAACTTTTGTAATTTGTAATCATTATGACGAAAATTTTATAGTTAATAAGAATAATAATAATAATTATTATTTAATCACGTCTCCACATGTATAGTGTATTTTCATCTGCTGATAGAAGTAACAGTCAAATTTGATATTAACATCTCTATTGTTTTTTTTTTATTATAATGAACATTTACACCTTTCATTATATTTTTTCTAAATTTGTACGAAATCTTTAATAACTTTGTAAAGATATGATTTCTGATGAAAGCCGTTATAATTTCCAACTAAAAACTCGCAGGTTCGAGTGATCTTAGTAATTTGTAAAGATTTTGGTAATTATAATTAAAAAATCTGATGATAATCTTGGAATTTGTAATAGAAATGCTACATTCATTGTAATTTTCAATCGAAATGTTATAATTTCAATAAGAACTTTGTAAAGAAAAAGGTTTTCTGAGGAAAGTCATTATAACTTCCAACTAAAAACTCGCAAGTTCGATTGATCTTAGTAATTTATGAACATTTTGGTATTTATAATAAGAAAATCTAATGATAATTTTGTAATTTCTAATAGAAATGCAACATTCATTGTAATATTCAATCGAAATGTTATAATTTCAATGAGAATTTTGTGGTTTGGTGAACTTTTCTGCAGTTTGTAATCAAATTTCGTAATTTGAAAGGAAAATATAGAAAATTTGCATACAAAATTTGTAATTTGCAGCCAAAATTTCGTAATTTCTATTTACATTTTTTAATTTACAATCAGAACTTTGTGATTTTTAATTAAGAGTTTTGCAAAATTTCCATTAAAATATTAATAACTTAGCGAATGATATGCTTGGTGGATAAATTATTTATAATTTCTACTAAAAGTTGCAGGTTTCAGTTAAACATAAAAGTTTATAATTAAAATGTTTGTAATGGTAATAGGAATTTCATAATTTCTAACGAAAATATTGTAATTTCTAATGACAATGCAACATTCATTGTAATTTTCAATCGAAATGTTATAATTTCAATGAGAATTTTGTATTTTGGTGAACTTTTTTGCAGTTTGTAATCAAATTTCGTAATTTGAAAGGAAACTATAGAAAATTTGTATACAAAATTTGTGATTTGCAACAAAAATTTCATAATTTCTATTTACATTTTTTAATTTGCAATCAGGATTTTGTGATTTTTAATTAAAAGTTTTGCAAAATTTCCATTAAAATATTAATAACTTAGCGAATAATATGCTTTGTGGATAAATCCTTTACAATTTCTACTAAATAAAAGGCGGAAAGTACGAGGCCAAATAGCCTAATAAAAATTGCTATCTCTCTCTGTAAAGAAAATGTAGAAAAATCAATGCGGAAAGGCCGATGGCAAATAGTCTGTTAAAGATTGTTATCTCTCTCTGTCTGTGTAGAAAATGTGTATATAAAATTGTCGCTTGCAATAAAATTTTCATAAGTTTTATTAAACTTTTTAATTCATAATCAAAATTTTTTATTTTCCCATAAAAGATTTGCAAATTTCTATTAAAATATTAATAACTTACTGTGTGATATGCTTTTTACATAAATCCCTTATAATGTCCACTAAATATTGCAGGTTCAATTTAACTTTAAAATTTATAATCAAAATTTATGTATTTATAATAAGCATTTTATAATTTCTAATCAAAATGTTGTAATTTCCAATGTAAAGTTCGTTATTTCCATCTAAATTAAATTTCAGTAAATTTTCTACAAACAACTATGAACATTTAAACAACTAAACCCAAATTTTGAACATGTCAATGTTATTTTTGAATTTTACAGTGAAACTTTGGCAATTGATAATCAGATTTTCATAATAGCTGCTGAAATTTTATAATTTATCATACGAATGTTGCAATTGCCCATGATATTTTGCATTTTGTAGGGAAATTTATCAACTTACAATAAAATGTTCATGAAGCTATTGAAATTTTGTAATTATGAATACAAATTTTGCAATATTCAGTACAACTTTTGGCACATCACAACGAAAATTACATAAAATTAATACTTTCCTTGCTAATATCTCGATGAAACATTTTATTATAATTATACATGTATATTAATATAATTACTCTTGTTTTGTTTCATATGTATATTTATCAGTTTCATGAAACGTGTTTCGGCTTTTTCAGCCATTTTCAAATAAATATATATGTTTACAAAACAAACTATTTTTTTGATAACACTATTTATAATTATTATTTTTGAAAATTACATAACTCCAACAAAAACCATTTATAAGCTAATACTTGTTGTTTATTTTTATTGGAATATTGTATTGATAATTAAAATTTTGCAATTTTTACTACATTGTTCCAATTTATATTCAACATTTTACAAATTCCACAGAAATTTTGTAATTTGCAAATAATATTCCATCACTTCTATCGAAATATTGATATCCATCATCAACCTTTCGCAATATTCATCGTAATGTTATCACTATTTGTGGGGTCTTCGAAGAACTTTTGTAATTTGTAATCATTATGACGAAAATTTTATAGTTAATAAGAATAATAATAATAATTATTATTTAATCACGTCTCCACATGTATAGTGTATTTTCATCTGCTGGTAGAAGTGACAGTCAACTTTGGTATTAACATCTCTATTGATTTTTTTTAATTATAATGAACATTTACACCTTTCGTTATATTTTTTCTAAATTTCTACGAAATCTTTAATAACTTTGTAAAGAATATGATTTCTGATGACAGCCGTTATTATCTCCAACTAAGAACTCGCAGGTTCGATTGATCTTAGTAATTTGTGAAGATTTTGGTTTTTTTAATTAAAAAATCTGATGATAATCTTGGAATTTCTAATAGAAACTTAACATTCATCGTAATTTTCAATCGAAATGTTATAATTTCAATAAGAACTTTGTAAAGAAAAAGGTTTTCTGAGGAAAGTCGTTATAATTTCCAACTAAAAACTCGCAAGTTTGATTGATCTTAGCAATTTCTGAACATTTTGGTATTTATAATAAGAAAATCAAATGATAATTTTGTAATTTCTAATAGAAATGCAACATTCATTGTAATTTTCAACCGACATGTTATAATTTCAATGAGAATTTTGTGGTTTGATGAACTTTGTGCAATTTGTAATAAAATTACGTAACTTGCAAGGAAAATATAGAAAATTTCCATACAAAATTTGTGATTTGCAGCAAAAATTTCAAAATTTCTATTTACATTTTTTAATTTACAATCAGAATTTTGTGATTTTTAATCAAAAGTTTTGCAAAATTTCCATTAAAATATTAATAACTTAGCGAATGATATGCTTTGTGGATACATTATTTATAATTTCTACTAAAAGTTGCAGGTTTCAGTAAAACATAAAAGTTTATAATTAAAATTTTTGTAATGGTAATAGGAATTTCATAATTTCTAACGAAAATTTTGTAATTTTTAATGGCAATGCAACATTCATTGTAATTTTCAATCGAAATGTTATAATTTCAATGAGAATGTTGTATTTTGGTGAACTTTTTTGCAGTTTGTAATCAAACTTCGTAATTTGAAAGGAAAATATAGAAAATTGGCATACAAAATTTGTGATTTGCAACAAAAATTTCGTAATTTCTATTTACATGTTTTAATTTACAATCAGAATTTTGTGATTATTAATTAAAAGTTTTGCAAAATTTCCATTAAAATATTAATAACTTAGCGAATAATATGCTTTGTGGATAAATCCTTTACAATTTCTACTAAATAAAAGACGGAAAAGACGTGGGCAAATAGCCTAATAAAAATTGCTATCTCTCTCTGTAAAGAAAATGTAGAAAAAATCATTGCGGAAAGGCCGAGGTCAAATAGTCTGTTAGAGATTGTTATCTCTCTCCGTCTGTGTAGAAAATTTGTATATAAAATTATCGCTTGCAATGAAAATTTCATAATTTCTTTTAAACTTTTTAATTCATAATCAAAATTTTGTATTTTCCGATAAAAGATTTGCAAATTTCTATTAAAATATTAATAACTTACTGTGTGATATGCTTTTTACATAAGTCCCTTATAATTTCCACTAAAAATTGCAGCTTCAATTTGTCTTTAAAATTTATAATAAAAATTTATGTATTTATAATAAGCATTTCATAATTTCTTATGAAAATTTTGTAATTTCCAATGTAAAGTTCGTAATTTCCATCTAAATTAAATTTCATTAAATTTTCTACAAACAACTATGAACATTTAAACAACTAAACACAAATTTTGCTGATGCCAATGATATTTTTTCATTTTACAATGAAATTTTGGCAATTGATAATCAAATTTTCATAATCGCTGCTGAAATTTTGTAATTTATCATACGAATGTTGGAATTGCCAATGATATTTTGCATTTTGTAGTGAAATTTATCAACTTACAATAAAATGTTCATGAAGCTATTGAAATTTTGTAATTATGAATACAAATTTTGCAATATTCAGTGCAACTTTTGGCAAATCACAACGAAAATTACATAAAATTAATACTTTCCTTGCCAATATCTTGATGAAACATTTTATTATTATTATAAATGTATATTAATATAATTACTCTTGTTTTGTTTCATATGTATATTTATCAGTTTCATGAAACGTGTTTCGGCTTTTTCAGCCATTTTCAAATGAATATACATGTTTACAAAACAAACTATTTTTTTGATGAATGAGAATTTTGTGGTTTGATGAACTTTGTGCAATTTGTAATAAAATTACGTAACTTGTAAGGAAAATAGAGAAAATTTCCATACAAAATTTGTGATTTGCAACAAAAATTTCGTATTTTCTATTTACATTTTTTAATTTATAATCTGAACTTTGTGATTTTTAATTAAAAGTTTTCCAAATTTCCATTACAATATTAATAACTTAGCGAATGATATGCTTGGTGGATAAATTATTGATAATTTCTACTAAAAGTTGCAGGTTTCAGTAAAACATAAAAGTTTGTAATTAAAATTTTTGTAATGGAAATATGAATTTCATAATTTCTAACGAAAATTTTCTAATTTCTAATGACAATGCAACATTCATTGTAATTTTCAATCGAAATATTATAATTTCAATGAGAATTTTGTATTTTGGTGAACTTTTTTGCAGTTTGTAATCAAATTTCGTAATTTGAAAGGAAAATATAGAAAATTTGCATACAAAATTTGTAATTTGCAGCCATAATTTCGTAATTTCTATTTGCATTTTTTTATTTATAATCAAAATTTTGTGATTTTTATTCAAAAGTTTTGCAAAATTTCCATTAAAATATTAATAACTTAGCGAATGATATGCTTTGTTGATACATTATTTATAATTTCTACTAAAAGTTGCAGGTTTCAGTTAAACATAAAAGTTTATAAATAAAATTTTTGTAATGGTAATAGGAATTTCATCATTTCTAACGGAAATTTTGTAATTTTTAATGACAATGCAACATTCATTGCAATTTTCAATCGAAATGTTATAATTTCAATGGGAAGTTTGTATTTTGGTGAACTGTTTTGCAGTTTGTAATCAAATTTCGTAATTTGAAAGGAAATTATAGAAAATTTGCATACATAATTTGTGTTTTGCAACTAAAATTTCATAATTTCTATTTACATTTTTTAATTTGCAATCAGAATTTTGTGATTATTAATTAAAAGTTTTGCAAAATTTCCATTAAAATATTAATAACTTAGCGAATAATATGCTTTGTGGATAAATCCTTTACAATTTCTACTAAATAAAAGACGGAAAAGACGTGGGCAAATAGCCTAATAAAAATTGCTATCTCTCTCTGTAAAGAAAATGTAGAAAAAATCATTGCGGAAAGGCCGAGGTCAAATAGTCTGTTAGAGATTGTTATCTCTCTCCGTCTGTGTAGAAAATTTGTATATAAAATTATCGCTTGCAATGAAAATTTCATAATTTCTTTTAAACTTTTTAATTCATAATCAAAATTTTGTATTTTCCGATAAAAGATTTGCAAATTTCTATTAAAATATTAATAACTTACTGTGTGATATGCTTTTTACATAAGTCCCTTATAATTTCCACTAAAAATTGCAGCTTCAATTTGTCTTTAAAATTTATAATAAAAATTTATGTATTTATAATAAGCATTTCATAATTTCTTATGAAAATTTTGTAATTTCCAATGTAAAGTTCGTAATTTCCATCTAAATTAAATTTCATTAAATTTTCTACAAACAACTATGAACATTTAAACAACTAAACACAAATTTTGCAGATGTCACTGATATTTTTGCATTTACAGTGAAATTTTGGCAATTGATAATCAGATTTTCATAATCGCTGCTGAAATTTTGTAATTTATCATACGAATGTTGGAATTGCCAATGATATTTTGCATTTTGTAGTGAAATTTATCAACTTACAATAAAATGTTCATGAAGCTATTGAAATTTTATAATTATGAATACAAATTTTGCAATATTCAGTGCAACTTTTGGCAAATCACAACGAAAATTACATAAAATTAATACTTTCCTTGCCAATATCTTGATGAAACATTTTATTATTATTATAAATGTATATTAATATAATTACTCTTGTTTTGTTTCATATGTATATTTATCAGTTTCATGAAACGTGTTTCGGCTTTTTCAGCCATTTTCAAATGAATATACATGTTTACAAAACAAACTATTTTTTTGATAACACTATTTATAATTATTATTATTGAAAATTACATAACTCCAACAAAAACCATTTATAAGCTAATACTTGTTGTTTATTTTTATTGGAATATTGTATTGATAATTAAAATTTTGCAATTTTTACTACATTGTTCCAATTTATATTCAACATTTTACAAATTCCACAGAAATTTTGTAATTTGCAAATAATATTCCATCACTTCTATCGAAATATTGATATCCATCATCAAACTTTCGCAATATTCATCGTAATGTTATCACCATTTGTGGGGTCTTCGAAGAACTTTTGTAAATTGTAATCATTATGACGAAAATATAATAGTTAATAAGAATAATAATAATAATTATTATTTAATCACGTCTCCACATGTATAGTGTATTTTCATCTGCTGGTACAAGTGACAGTCAACTTTGATATTAACATCTCTATTGATTTTTTTTAATTATAATGAACATTTACACGTTTCATTATATTTTTTCTAAATTTCTACGAAATCTTTAATAACTTTGTAAAGAATATGATTTCTGATGAAAGCCGTTATTATTTCCACCTAAGAACTCGCAGGTTCGATTGATCTTAGTAATTTGTAAAGATTTTGGTATTTATAATTAAAAAATCTGATGATAATCCTGGAATTTCTAATAGAAATGCAACATTCATTGTAATTTTCAACCGACATGTTATAATTTCACTGAGAATTTTGTGGTTTGATGAACTTTGTGCAATTTGTAATAAAATTACGTAACTTGTAACGAAAATATAGAAAATTTCTATACAAAATTTGTGATTTGCAACAAAAATTTCATAATTTATATTTACATTTTTTAATTTACAATCAGAATTTTGTGATTTTTAATTAAAAGTTTTGCAAAATATCCATTAAAATATTAATAACTTAGCGAATGATATGCTTTGTGGATACATTATTTATAATTTCTACTAAAAGTTGCAGGTTTCAGTTAAACATAGAAGTTTATAATTAAAATGTTTGTAATGGTAATAGGAATTTCATAATTTCTAACGAAAATATTGTAATTTCTAATGACAATGCAACATTCATTGTAATTTTCAATTGAAATGTTATAATTTCAATGAGAATTTTGTATTTTGGTGAACTTTTTTGCAGTTTGTAATCAAATTTCGTAATTTGAAAGGAAAATATAGAAAATTTGCATACAAAATTTGTATTTTGCAACTAAAATTTCATAATTTCTATTTACATGTTTTAATTTACAATCAGAATTTTGTGATTTTTAATTTAAAGTTTTGTAAAATTTCCATTAAAATATTAATAACTTAGCGAATAATATGCTTTGTGGATAAATCCATTACATTTTCTACTAAATAAAAGGCGGAAAGGACGAGGACAAATAGCCTGATAAAATTTGCTATCTCTCTCTGTAAAGAAAATGTAGAAAAAAATCAATGTGGAAAGGCAGAGGGCAAATAGTCTGTTAAAGATTGTTATATCTCTCTGCCTGTGTAGAAAATGTGTATATAAAATTGTCGCTTGCAATGAAAATTTCATAATTTCTATAAAACTTTTTAATTCATAATCAAAATTTTGTATTTTCCCACAAAAGATTTGCAAATTTCTATTAAAATATTAATAACTTACTGTGTGATATGCTTTTTACATAAGTCCCTTATAATTTCCACTAAAAAATGCAGCTTCAATTTAACTTTAAAATTTATAATCAAAATTTATGTATTTATAATAAGCATTTCATAATTTCTAATGAAAATTATGTAATTTCCAATGTAAAGTTCGTAATTTCCATCTAAAATAAATTTCATTAAATTTTCTACAAACAACTATGAACATTTAAACAACTAAATACAAATTTTGCAGATGCCAATGATATTTTTGCATTTTACAGTGAAATTTTGGCAATTGATAATCAAATTTTCATAATCGCTGCTGAAATTTTGTAATTTATCACACGAATGTTGGAATTGCCAATGATATTTTGCATTTTGTAGTGAAATTTATCAACTTACAATAAAATGTTCATGAAGCTATTGAAATTTTGTAATTATGAATACAAATTTTGCAATATTCAGTGCAACTTTTGGCAAATCCCAACGAAAATTACATAAAATTAATACTTTCCTTACTAATATCTTGATGAAACATTTTATTATTATTATAAATGTATATTAATATAATTACTCTTGTTTTGTTTCATATGTATATTTCATCAGTTTCCTGAAACGTGTTTCGGCATATTCAGCCATTTTCAAATGAATATACATGTTTACAAAACAAACTATTTTTTTGATAACACTATTTATAATTATTATTATTGAAAATTACATAATTCCAACAAAAATCATTTATAAGCTAATGCTTGTTGTTTATTTTTATTGAAATATTGTATTGATAATGAAAATTTTGCAATTTTTACTACAATGTTCCAATTTATATTCAACATTTTACAAATTCCACAGAAATTTTGTAATTTGCAAATAATATTCCATCACTTCTATCGAAATATTGATATCCATCATCAAACTTTCGCAATATTCATCGTAATGTTATCACTATTTGTGGGGTCTTCGAAGAACTTTTGTAATTTGTAATCATTATGACGAAAATTTGATAGTTAATAAGAATAATAATAATAATTATTATTTAATCACGTCTCCACATGTATTGTGTATTTTCATCTGCTGGTAGAAGTGACAGTCAACTTTGATATTAACATCTCTATTGATTTTTTTTAATTATAATGAACATTTACATCTTTCATTATATTTTTTCTAAATTTCTACGAAATCTTTAATAACTTTGTAAAGAATATGATATCAGATGAAAGCCGTTATAATTTCCAACTAAAAACTCGCAGGTTCGATTGATCTTAGTAATTTAAAAAATCTGATGATAATCTTGGAATTTCTAATAGAAATGCCACATTCATTGTAATTTTCAATCGAAATGTTATAATTACAATAAGAACTTTGTAAAGAAAAAGGTTTTCTGAGGAAAGTCGTTATAGTTTCCAACTAAAAACTCGCAAGTTCGATTGATCTTAGTAATTTGTGAAGATTTTGGTACTTATAATAAGAAAATATAATGATAATTTTGTAATTTCTTATAGAAATGCAACATTTATTGTAATTTTCAACCGACATGTTATAATTTCAATGAGAATTTTGTGGTTTGATGAACTTTGTGCAATTTGTAATAAAATTACGTAACTTGTAAGGAAAATATAGAAAATTTCCATACAAAATTTGTGATTTGCAACAAAAAATTCATAATTTATATTTACATGTTATAATTTACAATCAGAATTTTGTGATTTTTAATTAAAAGTTTTGCAGAATTTCCATTAAAATATTAATAACTTAGCGAATGATATGCTTTGTGGATACATTATTTATAATTTCTACTAAAAGTTGCAGGTTTCAGTTAAACATAAAAGTTTATAATTAAAATTTTTGTAATGGTAATAGGAATTTCATAATTTCTAACGAAAATATTGTAATTTCTAATGACAATGCAACATTCATTGTAATTTTCAATCGAAATATTATAATTTCAATGAGAATTTTGTATTTTGGTGAACTTTTTTGCAGTTTGTAATCAAATTTCGTAATTTGAAAGGAAAATATAGAAAATTTGCATACAAAATTTGGGATTTGCAACTAAAATTTCATAATTTCTATTTACATTTTTTAATTTACAATCAGAATTTTGTGATTTTTAATTAAAAGTTTTGCAAAATTTTGATTAAAATATTAATAACTTAGCGAATAATATGCTTTGTGGATAAATCCTTTACAATTTCTACTAAATAAAAGGCGGAAAGGACGAGGGCAAATAGCCTAATAAAAAATGCTATCTCTCTCTGTAAAGAATATGTAGAAAAAATCAATGCGGAAAGGCCTAGGGCAAATAGTCTGTTAAAGATTGTTATCTCTCTCTCTGTCTGTGTAGAAAATGTGTATATAAAATTGTCGCTTGTAATAAAAATTTCATAATTTTTATAAATCTTTTTAATTCATAATCAAAATTTTCTATTTTCCCATAAAAGATTTGCAAATTTCTATTAAAATATTAATAACTTACTGTGTGATATGCTTTTTACATAAATCCCTTATAATGTCCACTAAATATTGCAGGTTCAATTTATCTTTAAAATTTATAATCAAAATTTATGTATTTATAATAAGAATTTTATAATTTCTAATCAAAATGTTGTAATTTCCAATGTCAAGTTCGTTATTTCCATCTAAATTAAATTTCAGTAAATTTTCTACAAACAACTATGAACATTTAAACAACTAAACCCAAATTTTGAAGATGTCAATGTTATTTTTGAATTTTACAGTGAAACTTTGGCAATTGATAATCAGATTTTCATAATAGCTGCTGAAATTTTATAATTTATCATACGAATGTTGCAATTGCCCATGATATTTTGCATTTTGTAGGGAAATTTATCAACTTACAATAAAATGTTCATGAAGCTATTGAAATTTTGTAATTATGAATACAAATTTTGCAATATTCAGTACAACTTTTGGCACATCACAACGAAAATTACATAAAATTAATACTTTCCTTGCTAATATCTCGATGAAACATTTTATTATTATTATACATGTATATTAATATAATTACTCTTGTTTTGTTTCATATGTATATTTATCAGTTTCATGAAACGTGTTTCGGCTTTTTCAGCCATTTTCAAATAAATATATATGTTTACAAAACAAACTATTTTTTTGATAACACTTATTATAATTATTATTATTGAAAATTACATAATTCCAACAAAAATCATTTATAAGCTAATGCTTGTTGTTAATTTTTATTGGAATATTGTATTGATAATGAAAATTTTGCAATTTTTACTACATTGTTCCAATTTATATTCAACATTTTACATATTCCACAGAAATTTTGTAATTTGCAAATAATATTCCATCACTTCTATCGAAATATTGATATCCATCATCAAACTTTCGCAATATTCATCGTAATGTTATTACTATTTGTGGGGTCTTCGAAGAACTTTTGTAATTTGTAATCATTATGACGAAAATTTGATAGTTAATAAGAATAATAATAATTATAATTATTTAATCACGTCTCCACATGTATAGTGTATTTTCATCTGCTGGTAGAAGTGACAGTCAACTATGGTATTAACATCTCTATTGATTTTTTTTAATTATAATGTACATTTACACCTTTCGTTAATTTTTTTCTAAATTTCTACGAAATCTTTAATAACTTTGTAAAGAATATGATTTCTAAGGAAATCCGTTATAATTTCCAACTAAAAACTCGCAGGTTCGATTGATCTTAGTAATTTGTAAAGATTTTGGTACTTATATTTAAAAAATCTGATGATAATCTTAGAATTTCTAATAGAAATGCAACATTCATTGTAATTTTCAATCGAAATGTTATAATTTCAATAAGAACTTTGTAAAGAAAAAGGTTTTCTGAGGAAAGTCGTTATAGTTTCCAACTAAAAACTCGCAAGTTCGATTGATCTTAGTAATTTGTGAACATTTTGGTATTTATAATAAGAAAATCTAATGATAATTTTATAATTTCTAATAGAAATGCAACATTCGTTGTAATTTTCAACCGACATGTTATAATTTAAATGAGAATTTTGTGGTTTGATGAACTTTGTGCAATTTGTAATAAAATTACGTAACTTGTAAGGAAAATATAGAAAATTTCCATACAAAATTTGTGATTTGCAACTAAAATTTCGTAATTTCTATTTACATGTTTTAATTTATAATCAGAATTTTGTGATTTTTAATTAAAAGTTTTACAAAATTTCGATTAAAATATTAACAACTTAGCGAATAATATGCTTTGTGGATAAATCCATTACAATTTCTACTAAATATTTGAGTAGAAATTGCAGGTTTGAATGTGTTATTAGTTTCATTAGTGCAAATCACTCTAAACTGTTTGATTTCTAATCAAATTTAGATCCAATTTTAATCAAAATTTCAGTTACATTTCTATCTGATAACCGATCAGTTTCTACACATATTTCTTTTCCTTCGAGTCGCAAATTTGCAGACTCACTAATTATTGGCTCATAGTTCTACATGTGCACTAGTTTTTAATACGAATATGAATAAATATCAAAATGCTTACTTGGTATGCAATGATTTATCACCACTTTTATTGTTTGGGCGTTTCAATAATTGTGTGCGATTAGAATTTGCACGTCTTATTTGTAAATCAACTTATCTTATCTTAATACTGATAATAGAATTTACGTGGAAGCTGTATCCAAGATCCCAATCAAATTAAATTATAACTTACATTTATAATATTTAATACGAACTTACGCACATCTGGTTGCATAAAAACATAATGTTTCAACTGTTTCAAGATGCAAATATCAAAGTCAATTAAATATAAAAATTATATATATTTTATATTAAGATCATATTAAGACAAAGGCATTTCGTCGATAGCAACATGAAATTGTTTTTTATAGCTTGATTCATCAATCATTTCGTTATCAGTTAATTTTATATTTCCGCTGCTTATTCTAATATTGTTGATTATATCTGTATTCATGAGTCATTTTATTACGTTGTTATTTTAAGTGTACAAAATGTTACTGAAAATGTTACATTTAGTTAAATAGCTGTCTTTGTGAAAAAAACGATAATTGTTAGTTTTCTTTAATATTTGAAAGCCAATTAAATTATAATAGCAATTTTTCATAAAAACAACTCATATTTTTACAATAGCTGGTCATATTATAAATGTTTCTAATCTACTGGAAAACGATACTCGCCGAACTATTAATCATAACGTTTTAGATAACAAAATCTAATTTATTAGACCTAATTTATTACAAAATACTGATTATGCCAATTATATAAGCGACTTGTGTGAAAATTAGATTAACTCCGAGCAACACAATTAGCCTTCAACATGTTCAAATATCTGGTATGTAGCTTGCTGTTATTTTTCAGTTCTAGCACTCAATAACATACTTTACATACGAAACACGACAAATAGTTACTTATGATACAAGTCCGTAAAGTAGTGCTTTTTTGAATGAATTTTAAACGCGACTGCAAAAACGCACGAAACAAAACTACTTCACGAAAATGTATCATACAAAGTTATTTCTACCACAGCTATTATGAAATACAGCTGAAATTTGATGCAAAATACTATATTATTTTTATTCGGTAAGAGAATGAAATGTGTGTAAAACTTATTTTACGCACAGTTGATGTTTTCACGCGCAGGTATTTTTTTATGCACTAAAAAGTATCACTTTACGTACTGTGCGTAAAAACGTACTTTACGTACTGTCACAGACGAACTCAATTATTTCATTTTTACATAGATCCTCTTCGCCCTCCTTGCGTTTGCCTTCGCAGAAGATGAAGATAAATGGTACGGCCGTCCTGGTTATGGGCACCATGGTTTGGGTTATGCAGGCCACCTTGGTTATGGGTATGGACCTGGTCCACTCACAGGTCTGGGTTACGGATATTCTGGATACTTCTAAATAATTTATTCTGTACTCGAATCAATGTAATATTAAAATATTTTTAATCAACTTTATTTTACTTACTTCGTTACCTGTAGTAACCATTTATAAGTATTAAATTGATGACAATGATTAAAGAGTTACAAAACGAAAGCAAACTCGTGAAAAAAATTGCTCGTGATTAGTTATTTTGGCATTAAACTAGAGCACTGATTAGTTATTTTGGCATTAACTAGAGCACTATATTTAGAATTTAATTTTGTATTTCAGGTGTTAACTAATGTATTAATGAATTTAAAAATTTATGAACATATTTAATAATATATATTTAATATATAATATACAGTGTGGCCGAAAAGTCGCTTTACCGAAAATAGCATTAATCTCCAAAATATGTATTGTTTTTTTCAAATTGTATTATTTTCAGTAAAGCGACTTTTCGGCCACCCGGTATTTCAAATATTTCCAACTAATTTTGCAGATTCCACAAAATTCCAAATAAATCAATTCTTAAATATTATGAATATTATATTAAGAATTATATTTGTTGTTCATTTTTTAATATAATATTAATCTATACAAAATGAACGTTCTATTGTACAAATAAAACCATAATTAATTAATTATATTAATATATTAATTAATTAATAAGCACATTAGTGCTATGTATTTCAAAAATTTGTCAATTTTTTTCAAAAATTTCATAATTTTAGTTGCACTAAATAACATCAAAATGCATAATTATCCAATTTATTCATTATTAAAAGCTAAAATTACCTTTATTAAATAATGCGAATAATTTATTTTATATCATTCTGGGTGCAAATTGAATTTTTGTTTAAGTAAATTTTGTAAAATTTTAATAATAAAATCGTATAAATGCTCCACAATATATTGCATAATTTACAATAATTAATATGGCCTGTATGTACCATTTCCAAATAAATAAATAAATAAATAAATAAATAAATAAATAAATAAATAAATAAATAAATAAATAAATAAATAAATAAATAAATAAATAAATAAGTAAATAAATAAATAAATAAATAAATAAATAAATAAATAAATAAATCAATCAATCAATCAATCAATCAATCAATCAATCAATCAATCAATCAATCAATCAGTCAATCAATCAATTATTGTGCATTTTGCCAAAACTGGTCAAAATTCTATAAGTGGATAAATTCTATCTTGTTACAATATGTTGAAGCAGAATCAAAATTCTACAAATGACAACAAATTATTACAAAATCTGACGATATTGTTATAATATATTGAAAAAAAAACCCTCAAAATTCTATAAATAATATTATTATTATCGTATTTTGTATAAGAAAAATCAAAATTCAATAAGTTGTCACTAAACCATTCTAAGTTTGTTATTTATTTATTATAATAGTGTAATTTGACAAAAAGAAAATTAAAAATTCTACAAATGAAGCCAAATTATTACATTATCTGACGATATTGTTACAATATATTGAAACAAACTCAAAATTCTACAAATAATATTATTAATATTGCATTTTGTATAATAAAAATCAAAATTCATTAATTTGTCACTAAACCGTTCTAAGTTTGTGATCTATTTTGTATGATAGTGTAATTTAACAAAACCAAAAGTCCAAATTCTACAAATGATGACAAATTATTACAAAAGCTGACGATATTGTTACAATGTATTGAAGCAAACTCAAAATTCTACAAACAAAATTATTATTATCGCATTTTGTATAAGAAAAAATAAAATTCAATAAATTGTCACTAAACCATTCTAAGTGTGTTATTTATATAGTATAATGGTGTAGTTTGACAAAAACAAAAGTCAAAATTTACAAATTACGCCAAATTATTACAAAAATTCAATAAGTTGTCACTAAACCATTCTAAGTTTGTTATTTATTTAGTATAATAGTGTAGTTTGACATAAAAAAAATCAAAATTCTATAAATGACTACAAAATATTACAAAATCTGATGATATTCTTACAATGTATTGAAATAAACTCAAAATTCTATAAACAATATTATTGTTATCGTATTTTGTATAAGAAAAATTAAAATTTAATAAGTTGTCACTAAACCATTCTAAGTTTGTTATTTATTTTGTATAACAGTGTAGTTTGACAAAAAAAAAACAAAATTGTACAAATATCGACAAATAATTACCAAATCTAATGATATTCATACAATATATTGACACAAACTCAAGATTCTATAAATAATATTGTTATTATCGAATTTAGTATAAAGAAAATCAAAATTCAATAAGTTGTCACTAAACTATTCTAAGTTTGTTATCTATTTAGTATTATTATGTAGTTTGACAAAAACAAAAGTCAAAATTTACAAATGTAGCCAAATTATTACAAAAATTCAATAAGTTGTCACTACACCATTCTAAGTTTGTTATTTATTTTTTATAATAGTGTAATTTGACAAAAACAAAAGTCAAAATTCTACAAATAACTACAAATTATTAAGAAATCTGATGATATTGTTACAATATATTGAAAAAAACTAAAAATTCTATAAATTATATTATTATTATCGCATTTTGTATAAAGCAAATCAAAATTCAATAAGTTGTCACTAAACTATTCTAAGTTTGTTATTTATTTTGTATAATAGTGTAGTTTGGCATAAAAACATTACAAAATTCTACAAATGACGACAAATTATTACAAAATCTGATGATATTCTTACAATATATTGACACAAACTCAAGGTTCTTTTAATATTATTATTATTATCTCATTTAGTATATAGAAAATCAAAATTCAATAAGTTGTCACTAAACTATTCTAAGTTTGTTATTTATTTAGTGTAATGGTGTAGTTTGACAAAAAGAAATGTCAAAATTCTACAAATGACCACAAAATATTACAAAATCTGATGATATTCTTACAATGTATTGAAATATACTCAAAATTCTATAAACAATATTATTGTTATCGCATTTTGTATAAGAAAAATCAAAATTCAATAAGTTGTCACTAAACCATTCTAAGTTTGTTATTTATTTAGTATAGTAGTGTAGTTTGACAAAAACAAAAGTCAAAATTTACAAATGACGCCAAATTATTACAAATATTCAATAAGTTGTCACTACACCATTCTAAGTTTGTTGTTTATTTAGTTTAATAGTGTAGTTTGACAAAACCAAAAATCAAAATTCTACAAATGACGCAAACTTATTATAAAATTTGATGATATTTTTACAATATATTAAAACAAACTCAAAATACTATAAAAAATATTATTTTTATCGCATTTTGTATAAGAAAAATCAAAATTCAATAAGTTGTCACTAAACCATTCTAAGTTTGTTATTTATTTTGTATAATAGTGTAGTTTGGCAAAAAAAAAATTACAAAATTCTACAAATGACAACAGATTATTACAAAATCTGCTGATATTCTTACAATATATCGATAAAAACTTAAAATTCTGTAAATAATATTATTGTTATCGCATTTTGTATAAGAAAAATCAAAATTCAATAAGTTGTCACTAAACTATTCTAAGTTTGTTATTTATTTAGTATAATAGTGTAGTTTGATAACAATAATAGTCAAAATTGTACAAATGACGACAAATTATTAGGAAATCTGACGATATTGTTGCATTATTATGAAAAAAACTCAAAATTCTACAAATAATATTATTATTATCGTATTTTGTATAAGAAAAAACAAAATTCAATAAGTTGTCACTAAACCATTCTAAGTTTGTTGTTTATTTATTATAATAGTGTAGTTTGACAAAAACAAAAATCAAAATTCTACAAATGACGACAAATTTTTAAGAAATCTGACGATATTGTTACAATATATTGATACGAACTCAAAATTCTATAAATAATATTATTAGTATCGCATTTTGTATAAGTAAAATCAAAATTCAATAAGTTGTCACTTCACCATTCTAAGTTTGTTATTTATTAAGTATAATAGTGTAGTTTGACAAAAAGAAATGTCAAAATTCTACAAATGACTACAAAATATTACAAAATCTGATGATATTCTTACAATGTATTGAAATAAACTCAAAATTCTATAAACAATATTCTTGTTATCGGATTTTGTATAAAAAAAATCAAAATTCAATAAGTTGTCACTAAACCATTCAACGTTTGTTATTTATTTAGTATAATAGTGTAGTTTGACAAAAACAAAAGTCAAAATTCTACAAATAGCGACAAATTATTAAGAAATCTGACGATATAGTATAATAGTATAGTTTAGTTATAATAGTGTAGTTTGACAAAAACAAACGTCAAAATTTTACAAATGACAATTTGACAATATATTGTAAAAAATACAAATTTCTACAAATATTATTATTATTATCGTATTTTGTATAAGAAAAATCATAATTCAATAAGTTGTCACTAAACCATTCTAAGTTTGTTATTTATTTAGTATAATCGTGTAGTTTGACAAACCCAAAATTCAAAATTCTACAATTCTACAAAATTTAAAATGACAAATGACGCTAACGTATTACAAAATCTGACGATATTGTTACAATATATTGAAACAAACTCAAAATACTATAAAAAATAATATTATTATTATCGTATTTTGTATAAGAAAAATCAAAATTCAATAAGTTGTCACTAAACCATTCAACGTTTGTTATTTATTTAGTATAATAGTGTAGTTTGATAAAAACAGAAGTCAAAATTCTACAAATAACGACAAATTATTAAGAAATCTGACGATATTGTTGCAATATATTGAAAAAAACTCAAAATTCTACAAATAATATTATTATTATCGTATTTTGTATAAGAAAAATCAAAATTCAATAAGTTGTCACTAAACCATTCTAAGTTTGTCAGTTATTTAGTTTAATAGTGTAGTTTGACAAAACCAAAATACAAAATTCTACAATTCTACAAAATTTAAAATGACAAATGACGCTAACTTATCACAAAATCTGACGATATTGTTACAATATTATGAAACAAACTCAAAATACTATAAATAACATTATTATTCTTATCGCATTTTGTATAACATAAATCAAAATTCAAAAGGTTGTCACTAAACCTGTCACTAAAAAGTCTGTTGTTTATTTATTATTAGTGTAATTTATAATAATATAATATAATTTTAATTTATTTTATACTGTGAGTGAACTCATCTGTGATAATCTGTAATTATTCCAATGTGTCATTTAAAAAAAAAAAAAAACTGTTACGTCATAATGAGTACGATGTATTTATTTCTATATGTTAAACAATTTTTTGTTTCTGTCTTTTGTTTCTTATTGTCTGACTTATCACATCTGTAAAAAACAGCTACGTGAATAAAATACTTATTATTACTTATTATTATTATTATTATTATTATTTGACAAAAGGAAAAGTCAAAATATATAATTTTGTAGCTATATGTCAAAAACTAGCGTACTGATATCACCAAAATTTGACATTAATATTTACTCAAATTTTGACATACAACATATGAAATTTTATTAATATCCAATGCGTGATTCTTGTGTTATTTGCTTTTTACTGTAATCATGTGTTTTCCATTGACGTTTTCAAATATTGACATAACTTCGTAGCAATATCTCAAAAACTAGCGTACTGAAATCAATCAAATTTGATATTAATGTTAATTGATATTTTGACATACAATATATGAAATTGAAATAATATCCAATGCGTGATTCTTGTGTCATTTGCTTTTTTGATGTTTTCAAATATTGATATAACTTCGTATCAATATCTCAAAAACTAGCGTACTGATATCACCGAAATTTGACATTAATATTTACTCATATTTTGACATACAATGTATGATATTTAATTAATATACAATGCGTGATTCATCTGTTATTTGCTTTTAACTGTAATCATGTGATCATTTGATGTTTTCAAATATTGATATAACTTCATAGCTTGACATTAATATTTATTGATATTTTGACATAGAACATATGAAATTTGATTAATATCCAATGCGTGATTCTTCTGTCATTTGCTTTTTACTGTAATCATGTGTTTTCCATTGAAGTTTTAAAATATTGATATAACTTCCTTGCAATATCTCAAAAACTAGCGTACTGATATCAATGAAATTTGAAATTAATATTTACTAATATTTTGACATAGAACATATTAAATTTTATTAATATCCAACGCGTAATTCTTGTGTTATTTGCTTTCTACTATAATCATGTGTTTTCCATTGATGTTTTTAAATATTCATATAACTTCGTAGCAATATCTCACAAGCTAGCGTACTGATATAAATGAAATTTGACATTAATATTTACTGATATTTTGACATAGAATAATAATAATAATAAAGAATATTTATTAGCAAATAACGCTACATAATATACAAAATTTCAACAAAAAACAACAAAAGAAAACACACAAATAGCAACTACAATCTTCATATTAACATAACTTTAATTCTATTTACTACATCTACTATTTTCTATTTACAGTCAATCAATTCAAACACATAGTCCCTCACCTGAGACTTAAACCTATGAAAATGTATCTCACTTTTTATGTGACAGGGCATGTTGTTATACAGCTTTAGTCCTCTCGAGAAAAACGATTTTTCCGCTTTATCTGTCCTGTACCTATCGACATAAAAATGGGACTTCTGCCTCGTCTCATGGCCATGAACATCGTATACATATTTAAGTTTTACTACTAAATTTTCAGGCATATTTCCCATTTTCATATTGTGTATGAAAATAAGAGCCTTGTACGTGACTCTCTGTTTTACATTCATAAAATTTAAAATCTTGAGCATATCCTTTATATGTGTAAATTTATTGACTTTCAAAATTATACGCATTGCTTTGTTCTGAATAAGTTGAACATATATATATAGAACATATGATAGAACATAATAGAACATATATATAGAACATATGAAATTTGATTACTATCCAATGCGTGATTCTTGTGTTATTTGCTTTTTACGGTAATCATGTGTTTTCCGTTAATGTTTTCAAATATTGATATAACTTCGTAGCAATATCTCAAAACCCAGCGTACTGATATCAATTAAATTTGATATTCATATTTATTGATATTTTAACATAGAACATATGAAATTTTATTATTATCCAATGCACAATTCTTGTGTCATTTGCTTTTTACTTTAATCTTGTATTTTCCATTGATGTTTTCATAAATTGATATAACTTCGTAGCAATATCTCAAAAACTAGCATACTGATATCAATGACATTTGACATTCATATTTACTCATATTTTGACATACAATATATAAAATTTGATTAATATTCAATGCATGATTCTTCTGTTATTTGCCATTAACTGTAATCACGTGATCATTTGATGTTTTCAAATATTGATATAACTTCATAGCGATATTTCAAAAACTAGCGTACTCATATCAATGAAATTCGACAATAATATTTACTGATATTTTGACATAGAACATATGAAATTTGATTAATATACATTGCGTAATTCTTCTGTTATTTGCTTTTAACTGTAATCATGTGATCATTTGATGTTTTCAAATATTGATATAACTTCATAGCAATATTTTAAAAACTAGCGCACTGATATCAATTAAATTTGATATTAATATCTATTGATATTTTGATATACAATATATGAAATTGAAATTATATCCAATGCGTGATTCTTCTGTTATTTGCTTATTACTATAATCATGTGTTTTCCATTGATGTTTTCAAATATTGATATAAGTTTGTATATCAATATATCAAAAACTAGCGTACTGATATCACCGAAATTTGACATTAATATTTACTCATATTTTGACATACAATGTATGAAATTTAATTAATATACAATGCGTGATTCATCTGTTATTTGCTTTTAACTGTAATCATGTGATCATTTGATGTTTTCATATATTGATATAACTTTGTAGCCATATCTTAAAAACTAGCGTACTGATATCAATGACATTTGACATTAATATTTACTAATATTTTGACATGGCACATATGAAATTTTAATAATATCCAATGCGTGATTCTTGTGTTATTTGCTTTTAACTGTAATCATGTGATCATTTGATGTTTTCAAATATTGATATAACTTCATAGCAATATTTTAAAAACTAGCGCACTGATATCAATTAAATTTGATATTAATATCTATTGATATTTTGATATACAATATATGAAATTGAAATTATATCCAATGCGTGATTCTTCTGTTATTTGCTTATTACTATAATCATGTGTTTTCCATTGATGTTTTCAAATATTGATATAAGTTTGTATCAATATCTCAAAAACAAGCGTACTGATATCAATGAAATTTGACAATAATATTTACTGATATCTAGACATAGAACACATGAAATTTGATTACTATCCAATGCGTGATTCTTGTGTTACTTGCTATTTACTGTAATCATGTGTTTTCCATTGATGTTTTCAAATATTGATATAACGTTGTAGCAATATCGCCAAAAATAGCGTACTGATATCAACAAAATTTGACATTAATATCTATTGATATTTTGATATACAACATATGAAATTGAATTAATATCCAATGCGTGATTCTTCTGTTATTTGCTTTTGCCTGTAATCATGTGATCATTTGATGTTTTCAAATATTGATATAACTTCATAGCTTGAGATTAATATTTATTGATATTTTGACATAGAACATATGAAATTGTATTAATATCCGATGCGTGATTCTTGTGTCATTTGCTTTTTACGGTAATCATGTGTTTTCCATTGATGTTTTCAAATATTGATATAACTTCGTACCAATATCTTAAAAACTTGCGTACTGATATTATTTAAATTTAAAATCAATATTTGCTGATATTTTGACATAGAACATATGAAATTGAATTAATATCCAATGCGTGATTCCTCTGTTATTTGCTTTTAACTGTAATCATGTGATCATTTGATGTTTTCAAATATTGATATAACTTCAAAGAGATATCTCAAAAAGTAGCGTACTGATATCAATGAAATTTGACATTAATATTTACTGATATTTTGACATAGAACATATGAAATTTGATTAATATCCAATGCGTAATTCTTGTGTTATTTGCTTTTTACTGTAATCATGTGTTTTCCATTGATGTTTTCAAATATTGATATAACTTCGTATCAATATCTCAAAAACTAGCGTACCGATATCAATAAAATTTGACATTAATATTTACTCAAATTTTGACATACCACATATGAAATTGAATTAATATCCAATGCGTGATTCTTGTGTCATTTGCTTTTTACGGTAATCATGTGTTTTCCATTGACGTTTTCAAATATTGATATAACTTCCTAGCAATATCTCAAAAACTAGCGTACTGATATCAATGAAATTTGACATTAATATTTACTAATATTTTGACATAGAACATATGAAATTTTATTAATATCCAATGCGTGATTCTTGTGTTACTTGCTTTTTACTGTAATCATGTGTTTTCCATTGATGTTTTCAAATATTGATACAACTTCGTAGCAATATCTCACAAGCTAGCGTACTGATATAAATGAAATTTGACATTAATATTTACTCATATTATAACATAGAATATATGAAATTTAATTAATATCCAATGCGTAATTATTCTGTTATATGCTTTTAACTGTAATCATGTGATCATTTGATGTTTTCAAATATTGATATAACTTCATAGCAATATTTAAAAAACTAGCGTACCGATATCAATGACATTTGACATTAATATTTATTCATACTTTGACATACAATACATGAACTTTAATTAATATCCAATGCGTGATTCTTTTGTTATTTGCTTTTTACTGTAATCATGTGTTTTCCATTGATGTTTTCAAATATTGATATAACTTCGTAGCAATATCTCAAAAACTAGCGTACTGATATCAATGAAATTTGACATTAATATTTACTGATATTTTGACATAGATCATATGAAATTTGATTAATATGCAATGCGTGATTCTTGTGTTATTAGCTTTTTACTATAATAATGTGTTTTCTATTGATGTTTTCAAATATTGATATAACTTCGTAGTAATATCTCAAAAACTAGCGTACTGACATCAACAAAATTTGACATTAATATCTATTGATATTTTGATATACAATATATGAAATTAATATTATATCCAATGCGTGATTCTTCTGTTATTTGTTTTTAACTGTAATCATGTGATCAATTGATGTTTTCAAATATTGATATAACTTAATAGCGATATTTCAGAAACCACCGTACTCATATCAAACAAATTTGATATTAGTATTTACTGATATTTTGACATAGAACACATGAAATTGGATTAATATCCAATGCGTGATTCTTGCGTTATTTGCTTTTTACTGTAATTATGTGTTTTTCATTGATATTTTCTAATATTGATATAACCTCATTAGCGATATCTCTAAAACTAGCACACCAATATCAATGCAATTTATATTGGTATTAAGTTGCTTCTTAAGAAATAACGTATTTAATTGGATTAATTTCTAATGCGTAATTCTTGAGATATACGCGTTTTACTGTTATTTTACGCTTAATTCAATAACAGTCTTAAATATTAACGTTCCTTTTTTTGGAGATATCTCAAAAACTAGCGTATCTATGGTAATACAATTTGTAGCAAATATTGATTGATTTATTGTTCTCCAGTATATTAAATAAGATTAATACCCAATGCGCGATTCTTGAGATATTTGAGTTTTAGTGTGAACTTTTGTTTTCCGCTTAAAATTTGCTTTTAATATCTAGTGAGTATTTCGCATCATATCTTTCACGAGGTAATAATTTGTCTGGATATATTCAAATATTATATATATATATATATTATCATGGCTTTCATTTATTTACAATATAGAAAAATCGTAATAACAAAAATACGCACAATAACAACAACAACATTTTTAGTATGGGTATCTATGACCATATCCATACCCTAAACCACGACCATAGGGATAGCCGATTCCATAGCCGGGTCCATAACCTGGTCCACGGAACCATTTGTCTTCATCTTCGGCAGAAGCAAATGCAAATGCAAGTGCAAGAAGAGCGAAGAGGATCTGTAGATTATTATATTATATAAGTAGAAGTACAATTTAATAATAATGGAATGGAATATTTACCAGATATTTGAACATGTTTAGGATTTGTTGCTCGAACTGAATTTACATCCTACTTCGAGGCCTTTTATACTTGTGAATAATCTACGGGCATGTTTGAAAAGCCTAATAAATTTGATTTTGCTGTCCACTCAATTGTGATTAAAAGCTTTACTTCGCTTGAATTCACTTTTGCACAGTTAACGTAGTATTATTTCAGCGGGAACAAAGCTGATACAACAAAATAAGTCCTTTCGTAGTCACATAAAATGTATGAATTAATTATGGGCCGCCATAAAGATATTGGTAATAAAATATGTGTAATTTATGTATGCATAATTTCTATTTCTCCATATAAGTATTTGAATGAATAATGTTATAACTATGATAATATGTGTTTATGTAAACACTATAAGAGTGAAAAACGGAAAATAAATATAAAAACATTCCATTATGAATTTTAGATGAAAAATTAAATTTGCAAACGATTTGGAAATCAAAAAGATTTTCGGATGAAAATCCAAAATTACTTTAAATCTGTTTTGTGGGCACTATAAGTCAAAAAGAGCGCATATAAGTTGTTTTAACAAAAATCATTTACGCAAATTGGATGAAAAGCTACATTTGCAAAGGGTTTTTGGAAAACACAAAAAAATATCATTAAGATTTTTGAATGATAATCTAAATTTACTTTAATTTTTATCGTAGGCGCTATAAGTCAAAAACGGCGTAAGATAATTTAATTTAAGATAAGGGAATTATAATTTTTGGATGAAGCACAGAATTTGCACTAAAGGTTTTGGAAATTTAAAAAAATGCATTAAGATTTTTGGATAAAAACCAAACTATACTTTGTTTTTTGTGGCAATTATAAGTCAAGTAATTAACTAAAACTAAAAAAAATCAACTTTTTAGATTAAAAGCTAAGTTTGTAAAGGTTTTCGCCAATTAAAAAAATTACATTAAGATTTTTGGATGAAAATCTCAATTCATCAGAATCAGAATATGTATTATATTACTATGTGCATATTATTATGTAAATATTATTATGTGCATATGTATGAGAAGCTTAAAAACTGTATGAATATTTTCAGTTTTAATCAAAATTATAATTTAGAAGAAATTGTCACTTCAACTGCAAATTTGGATCCAATTTTTCATTCACATCTCTATATTTTCTGACTAATTAATTATAATACTGAAAAATTTGCCCTTAATTTAAGTAAATAATTTATTCACCAGCAACATTTAACTTGGCGGAGGAGTAGTAGGAATTATTATTTTTATTATTATTATTAACTTACATGAAAATCTCCATTGCTTGAGCTAATTTGAGTTAAAATTCCGGAAATCATTTTCATATTTTGTGATGTATTGATTAAATCTTAGTTAATCTGCAATTTTTGAAACACACATAAAAACAAAGGAATTAAATTTTGATTTAACATCAAGATATAAAAAGATATAAAATGTAGCATTTTATTCAAATTGTTTGAATATTTAATACTCAAGAAACGTTAGGTTAGGTTAGGTTAGGGTAGGTACATTTTTTATTTTACATCAAGTATAAGTGGCCTTAAAAAAACGAACATTCAATATTTTTTTAAATCTGTAGCATTTTATTCTTTTTTTTTTTTGAAAATTTAATTCTTAAGAAACCGTTAGGTTAGGTTAAGTTAGGTCAGGTTAGGTTGGGTTATTTTAGGTTAGGTTAAATTATTATTTTCCATCAAGATATAAGTTGCTTTACAAAACGAACAGGCATAATTTTATTTAATCTGTAGCATTATATTGATTTTTTTTTTAAAGTTAATGCTTAAAAAACCGTTAGGTTAAGTTAGGTTAGGTTAGGTTACTACTCAAGAAACCGTTAGGAAAACAACCATTTGCAAATTATGATTCTGCCAAAAACTCAATTATCAATGAAATTTTTAATCACTTTTTTTTATCACAAATTTTTTAATTGCTTACGTCATAATTTAAAATATTCTGCTGAATTTAAGTTTCACGGACAATTGATGACTTTGCAGTTTTTGATGACTCTTCAGCCTTTTGATAAACATTTTTGAATGCCTTTAAAATTTCGGCTGAAATCCTGAAAATTTATCAAAATTCTTTGAAATGTAAATATTTTATTACATTTTATTCATTTTTTTTTTAAATTTAATACTCCATAAACCATTAGGAAAACAACAATTTGCAAATTATTAATCTGCCAAAAACTAAATTATCGGTAAAATTTTTAATTGCTTACGTCCATATTTAAAATATTCTGCTGAATTTAAATTTCACGGACAATTGATGACTGCAGTTTTTTATGAGTCTTGAGCTTTTTGATAAACATTTTTGAATGCCTTTAAAATTTTGACTAAAATCCTGAAAATTTATCAAAATTCTTTAAAATGTAAATATTTTATTACATTTTATTCAAATTTTTTGAAAATTTAATACTGAAGAAACCGTTAGGGAAACAACCATTTGCAAATTATGATTCTGCCAAAAACTCAATTATCAGTCAAATTTTTAATTGCTCAAGTCAATATTTAAAATATTTTGCTGAATTTAAGTTTCACGGGCAATTGATGACTTTGCAGTTTTTGATGACTCTTCAGCCTTTTGATAAACATTTTTGAATGCCTTTAAAATTTTGGCGGAAATCCTGAAAATTTATCAAAATTCTTTAAAATGTAAATATTTTATAACATTTTAGTCAATTTTTTTTTAAATTTAATACTGAAGAAACCGTTAGGAAAACAACCATTTGCAAATTATGATTCTGGCAAAAACTCAATCATCAGTCAAATTTTGAATTGCTCTTGTCAAAATTTAAAATATTCTGTTGTATTTATGTTTTACGCACGAGTGATAACTTTGCAGTTGTTGATGACTCTTCAGCTGTTTGATAAAAAAATGTTTAATGCTTTTTAAATTTTGGTTAAAATACTGAAAATTTATTAAATTTCGTTACAATATAAATTCTGCAGCAAAATATTGCTCATGATATAAAAGTTTCAAAAGTAAAACGCATAAATTAAAAAACAATTAAACATCGATATTTCAAGTTTCGCTTCAAAGCTACATCCATTTTTTTCATGGAAAAAATAATTTGTTTTAGTTAAAAGAAAAGTCATCATATATGTTTGTCTTCAATTTGATGTTTTCACAGAAAAAGTATGATAAAAATGTAGTAATTTCGTCAAGTGGTTAATAAAACAAAATTAAAAAAATTTAGGTGAACAACTGAATGTTTAGCAAAATTCTGGAAAATTAATTCTGCAGCAAAATATTATTAATGAAAATATTTCGTTCCACAATTTTTCGATTAGGAAATGTTTGATTTTTAATTAAAGATTGTGAGATTTCGATTATATTTGATATTTGAAAATTAATTTAAAAAAATTGTATATGTAATTATAAATCAGTATAATTGGGAAATTATTTGTCACAAAATTATAAATCACAAGCTAAATTGTATAGCTTCAACTTAAACATATGTGATAATTAGATTTGCGGTATGTTTTTTTTAATAGTTATATATGAAAAATCGGGTGATACAAAAATTGAAAAATACAACAATTTTTTTTATTCAATTGGATTTTGGATTTCTAAATTATCTTTATAAAAAATCGAATATTTGATATGAAAATTATGAAAAAATATACTCGTTTTACTTCCGAAATTATTGGCAAAACATTAAATATGTATTTCAAAATAAAGGATAATTTTGATGATATATTGATATATAATAAACAGAGTGGTCCAAATTAAGTATTCATTATTGGTAACTTTATTATTATATATTTAATTGTTTAAATTATAATTGAGCAGTTATTACGTTAGAGATAAGATAGAGAAATAATAGATATAAGAGGAGTATAAGAGAAGTTTAAGAGATAAGAGATAACAGATAAGAGATCAGAGAATAGAGATAAGAGATAAGAGATAAGAAATAAGATATAAGAAATAACAGATAAGAGATCAGATATAAGAGATAAGAGATAAGAGATAAGAGATAAGAGATACTAGATAAGAGATACGAAATAAGATATAAGATATAAGAGGTAAGAGTGATAAGATAAGAATATAAGAGATAAGAGATAAGATATAAGAAATAAGAGATAAGATATAAGATATAACTGATGAGAAGTGAGAGATGAGAGATTAGAAATGAGAGATTTGAGATGAGAGATGAGATATGAGAGGGACTAGAGATGAGAGATGAGAAATGAGAGATGAGAGATGAGAGATGAGACATGAGAGATAAGAGATGAGAGATGAAAGGTGAGAGAAGAGAGATGAGAGATGAGAGATGAGAGATGAGAGATGAGAGATTAAAGATGACAGATGAAAGATGAGTGATGAGAGATGAGAGATGAGAGATGAGAGATAAGATATATGAGATAATAAATAAGAGATAAGAGATATAAGAGATAAGATATAGATATAAGATAAAATAGAGATAATATAGAAAAGATAAGAGATAAGATATAAGAAATAGGAGATAAGATATAAGATATAACTGATGAGAAGTGAGAGATGAGAGATTAGAAATGAGAGATTTGAGATGAGAGATGAGATATGGGAGGGACTAGAGATGATAGATGAGAGATGAGAGATGAGACATGAGATATAAGAGATGAGAGATGAAAGGTGAGAGTAGAGAGATGAGAGATGAGAGATGAGAGATGAGAGATTAAAGATGACAGATGATAGATGAATGATAAGAGATGAGAGATGAGAGATGAGAGATGAGAGATGAGAAATGAGAGATAAGAGATGAGAGATGAGAGATGAGAGATGAGAGATGAGAGATAAGATATATGAGATAATAAATAAGAGATAAGAGATATAAGAGATAAGATATAGATATAAGATCAAATAGAGATAATATAGAAAGCCATATGAAGATAGAGAAATCGAAAAAATAATTGAGCATCGATTTTTCGAAGTTTTGAAGCAACGTACCTTTTTTTTTAATGGAAAAATATTATTTTTTTAACTTTATTCTTTTTTGGTATAAATTTGGTAATAATAATAATAACAAAAAAAATATATAATACACAGTAGTTTCCATTTCAAAAAAATGTTTCTTGCTTCAAACTTTGAAAAATCGTTGCTCAATTGTTTCATTCGATATCTCTATCTTAATGGACGTTAAAATTGATATCAGTTTGCGGATTTAAACAATTTTGTTACTTACAACTAACTTACTTACTAAACAACTTACTTAACAACTTAATATAACTCACTTGTATATAAATAAATATATATAAATATAACTATGTTAATGACATGAATCAATGTTACTCTAATCAAACAGCAAGATTTTAAGCTGATGAAATAATCTCTCATTATCTACCGTGACAAATTTTATGCTTCTGAATAAAAAAATCTGATTTCCTCTTACCTCCTATAATGTCGTTATTAAAGCAAAATTTCAAAATGTCGCTATTAGAGAAATTTGTTGAAATATACAGCAAAAATATTGTGGATCCTGCAAAAATTACCCTTATTAACCTAACCTAACCTAACCTAACCTAATTTACCTAACCTATCTTGACCTAACCTAGGTTAGGTCAACCTAGGTAAAGGTTGATAAATCTTAACAATATCTTGATAAATCTTAAGTTTCTGAATAAAAAAATCTTAATTCCTGTCAACTCCTTCAAGGTCATTATTAGAGCGAAATTTTAAAATTTTACCTTTAGAGAAATTTTCGAGATATATAGCAAAAGTGTTGTTGATCATGCAATAATTAAAAAAGTTAATAATCAAATAATCAAATAATTTTCAGGACAATTTTTAAAATGTGATTTAGTTTTCGAGAGTTTCACTCAAGAAAGTAGAAAATTTAATATGAAAGTTTATTGAAACATATATCTCTTCAGCTTCTGAATAAAGAATTTCGATTATATTGTTATTAAAGCATATAAAGCTGTATGACGACTTAAACACATGTTTAAGTCAAAGGAGAAATAAATACAAATACTATTTTTGTAGATGCATTTTCTCGATATTTTGACAAATCATGCAAAAATCATTTTTTTTCAAATTTGATTTGTATTGTTTAATTATAATAATGCAAAGCAAAATTTAAAAACTTTGCTTTTTGCAAGATTTGTCAAAATAACGAGAAAATGCTTCTACAAAAATAGTGCAGGTGATGTAAAAATTAAAAATAGAACAATTTAATAATTGAAGCTTTTGGTTTTCCATACAATTTTGAAAACACGGTTTAGATTTCGAAATTATTCCTGAGGAAGTCGAAAATTTCATGTGAACAATAATTGAAGCAAATGTCTCTGTAATAAAATTTAATTCAACATTAGTTTGCATAACCACATAAATGAAACCTAACCTAACCTAACCTAACCACAGAAATGTATTATTTGAAGAACTTTTCTTTAAAAATAATAGAAATTTATTGAAATATACAGCAAACATATTGTTGATCATGCCAAAATTAACTTAATTGACCTAACCTAACTTGACCTAACCTAACCTACCTTGATAAATCTAAAGCTTTTGAATCAAAAAATCTGACTTCCTGTCAACCCATTCAACGTTGTTCTTAAACTAAATTTCTAAATTTCTCTAGTAGAAAAATTTGTTCAAATGTACAACAAAAATATTGTTGATCACGCAAAAAAATAATCAAATTAACCTAACCTAACCTCACCTAACTTATCTAGATAAATTTCAAGCATCTGAATAAAAAAATCTTAATTCCTGTCAACTATTATAATGTTAATAAACTGAAAAAAATCAAAAATTCCCTTTTAAAGACACCCCTTTTAGCCCATCTCTTTTAACCTAACCTAACTTATCTTGATAAATTTCAAGCTTCTGAATAGAAAAATCTTAATTCCTGTCAACTATTATAATGTTATTAAACTGGAAAAAAAATCAAAATTTCCCTTTTAAAGACACCCCTTTTTAGCCTATCTCTTTTTACCTAACCTAACTTATCTTGATAAATTTCAAGCTTCTGAATAAAAAGATCTTAAATCCTGTCAACTATTATAATGTTATTAAACTGAAAAAAAATAAAAAATTCCCTTTTAAAGACACCCCTTTTAGCCTATCTCTTTTAACCTAACCTAACTTATCTTGATAAATTTCAAGCTTCTGAATAAAAAGATCTTAATTCCCGTCATCTATTATAATGTTATTAAACAGAAAAAAATCAAAATTTCCCTTTTAAAGGGATTTGTCGAAATATATAGCAAAATATTGTTGACCATGAAAAAATTAACCTAATTAACCTAACCTAACCTAATCTAACCTAACGTAACCTACCTTGATAAATCTTTAGCTTCTGAATAATAAAATCCAATTTTGATCAAACTTAATCACTTTTGAAAGAAGTTAGAAAAATAGTACTTACGAAACTACTAGTACAATAATAAAATCCAACTTTGATCAAACTTTATCATTTTTGTAAATTTTTTGAAAGATAGTACTTACGAAACTACTTAGTACAGTATAGTAATGTATTGGGGAATTAATTAACAAAATTTTAAGATTAAAGTTTGAGAGCTTGACCTAACCTAACCTAAGATTAAAGTTTGAGAGCTTGACCTAACCTAACCTAAGATTAAAGTTTGAGAGCTTGACTAAACCTAGCCTAAGATTAAAGTTTGAGAGACCAGCGGTCACTTTCTTTTATGCTAATACGACTATATTTATGGTTTTATGATAATAAATCTTCAGCTTTTTAACCAAAATGTTGGAATTCCTTTTAGTTCCTGTAAAATAATTTTCAAAATGAGATTAAGAAATGGTTAAAAAACTGAAGATTTATCAAATGCCGATTATTGGATGAGGAAATCAACCACAAACTTCAAAATTCGGGAAAAATACTTCTTCAAATAGCTTCAAATTAAAAATATGTGATAATTAGATTTGCGGTATGTTTTTTAAATATTTTTATATGTAAAATCTGGTGATACAAAAATTGAAAAATATAACAATTTTTGGATTCAATTGGATTTAGCATTAGTATAGAAAATATCGAATAATTGATATTTTTGAAATTAATTAAAAAAAATGTATATGTAATCATAAATCAGTATAATTGGGAAATTATTTTTCACAAAATTATTAATCTTTATTTATACTAATTTCATGATGTTTCACCAAGAATTAACCACCGATTCATACAATATAATTTTCAATTTTATCTTACTAATTAGTTACAGACTTAAACTCTGACTGTATCTAGTGAATATCAAAATTTATTTTTCAAAATTATTTTAGTTTTTTTTTTATATATATATATATAAACAATCTTTATTAGGCTATCGATCCCATGGGGTCTTTCCGCCTTTTTTTTTTATATAAACTTAAATTTTTAAAATTATATAATTATTGCTGCTTAAAATCAGTTAAATCCAACTTGAAATAATAATTCACATTCTAGTATCGAAATTTTACGCATACCTTTCGCATTATATCTTCACCATGTAATGATTTGTCTGATATATTTAAAATATTTTATTTATTTATCATGGCATTTATTCATTTACAATATAGAATGATCGTAAAAACAATAATACACACAATAACAATAACAATATCCTATAAAGGCAACAATTTACTAGTAAGGGTATCTATGACCATATCCATACCCTAAACCATGACCATAGGGATAGCCGATTCCATAGCCGGGTCCATAACCTGGTCCACGGAACCATTTGTCTTCATCTTCGGCAGAAGCAAATGCAAAAGCAAGTGCAAGAAGAGTGAAGAGGACCTGTAGATTATTATATTATATAAGTAGAAGTACAATTTAATAATAATGGAATGGAATATTTACCAGATATTTGAACATGTTTAGGATTTGTTGCTCGAACTGAATTTACATCCTACTTGGAGGCATTTTATACTTGTGAATAATCTGCAGGTACGTTTGAAAAACCTATAAATTAGATTTTGCTGTCCACGAAATGTTTAAACTATAAATTACAATTTGGTTAAGTGCACATAATTATGCTTTTTATTACTTCAGCGATAATCAAGTTGAGTTCTAATGGAGTCAAAAGTATATAAAATATAAAAATTTATTGTGGTATATTACCTTCAACTATGTAGATATTAGTAATGCAGAAAGATATTTATATTTATTATGAATTTATGATTCAATTTATTACGAACTTCTATTTATTATTATATTTGTAAATAAAGAATACTTATGTTAATATTTCACTTATTACTGTTTTAAAAAATCCCAGAGTCACTCAGCATGTATAACTAAATGTGTCTTTTAACATCTTATCCTCAGAATAAGCGAGATTGAAAAATTAGGGGGTCGAAATCAATAAAATGTAAAAAATGTACAATTTTCCTAATATTTCTCTTATTAGTAATTCAAATGATTCCTGAATCACACAGCATGTATAACTTATTGTGTCTTTTAACTTCTTATACTCAGAATAAGCGAGTTTTAAAAATTAGGGGGTCGAAATTACTAAAGTGTAAAAAATGTACAATTTTCCTAATATTTCTCTTATTAGTACTTCAAAACATTTCAGAATCACACAGCATGTATAACGAATTGTGTCTTTTAACTTCTTATACTCAGAATAAGAAAATTGAAAAATTAGGTAATCGAAATTTATTAACATCAAATAAAATTGTAAATAAAGAATACCTATGTTAATATTTCACTTATTACTGTTTAAAAAAATCCCACAGTCACACAGCATGTATAACTAAATGTGTCTTTTAACATCTTATCCTCAGAATACGCGAAATTGAAAAATTAGGGGGTCGAAATCAATAAAATGTAAAAAATGTACAATTTTCCTAATATTTCTCTTATTAGTAATTTAAATGATTCCTGAATCGCACAGCATGTATAACTAATTGTGTCTTTTAACTTCTTATCCTCAGAATAAGCGAAATTAAAAAATTAGGTGGTCGAAATTTATTAACCTCTAATAAAATTGTAAATAAAGAAAACTTATGTTAACATTTCACTTATTACTCTTTCAAATAATCCCATAATCACACAGCATGTATAACTAAATTTGTCTTTTAACATCTTATCCTCAGAATAAGCGAGATTGAAAAATTAGGGGGTCGAAATCAATAAAATGTAAAAAATGTACAATTTTCCTAATATTTCTCTTATTAGTAATTCATATGATTCCAGAATCACACAGCATGTATAACTAATTGTGTCTTTTAACTTATTATCCTTAGAATAAGCGAAATTGAAAAATTAGGTAATCGAAATTTATTAACCTCTAATAAAATTGTAAATAAAGAATACTTATGTTAACATTTCACTTATTACTGTTTCAAAAAATCCGAGAGTCACACAGTATGTATAACTAAATGTGTCTTTTAACATCTTATCCTTAGAATAAGCAAGATTGAAAAATTAGGGGGTCGAAATCTATAAAATGTAAAAAATGTACAATTTTCCTAATATTTCTCTTATTAGTAATTAAAATGATTCCAGAATCACACAGCATGTATAACTGATTGTGTCTTTTAACTTGTTATCCTCAGAATAAGCGAAATTGAAAATTTAGGTGGTCTAAATTTATTAACCTCTAATAAAATGGTAAATAAAGAATACTTATGTTAACATTTCACTTATTACTGTTTCAAGAAATCCTAGAATCACACAGCATGTATAACTAAATGTGTCTTTTAACATCTTATCCTCAGAATAAGCGAGATTGAAAAATTATGGGGTCGAAATCAATAATATGTAAAAAATGTACTATTTTCCTAATATTTCTCTTATTAGTAATTCAAATGATTCCAGAATCACACAGCATGTATAACTAATTATGTCTTTTAACTTCTTATCCTCAGAATAAGCGAAATTGAAAAATTAAGTGGTCGAAATTTATTAACCTCTAATAAAATTGTAAATAAAGAATACTTATGTTAACATTTCACTTATTACAGTTTCAAAAAATTCCAGAGTCACACAGCATGCATAACTAAATGTGAGTTTTAACATCTTATCCTCAGAATAGGCAAGATTAAAAAATTAGGGGGTCGAAATCAATAAAATGTAAAAAATGTACAATTTTCCTAATAGTTCTCTTATTAGTAATTCAAATAATTCCAGAATCACACAGCATGTACAACTAATTGTGTCTTTTAACTTCTTATACTAAGAATAAGCGAAATTGAAAAATTAGGTGGTCGAAATTTATTAACCTCTACTAAAATTGTAAATAAAGAATACTTATGTTAATATTTCACTAATTACTGTTTAAAAAAATCCCGGAATCAGACAGCCTGTATAACTAAATGTGTCTTTTAACATCTTATCCTCAGAATGAGCGACATTGAAAAATTAGGGGGTCGAAATCAATAAAATGTAAAAAATGTACAATTTTCCTCATATTTCTCTTATTAGTAGTTCAAATTGTTCAAGAATCACACAGCATGTATAACTAATTGTGTCTTTTAACTTTTTATCCTCAGAATAAGCGAAATTGAAAAATTAGGTGGTCGAAATTTATTAACCTCTAATAAAATTGTAAATTAAGAATACTATTGTTAACATTTCACTTATTACTGTATCAAAATATCCCAGAATCACACAGCATGTATAACTAAAACTGTCTTTTAACATCATATCCTCAGAATAAGCGAGATTGAAAAATTAGGGGGTCGAAATCAATAAAATGTAAACAATGTACAATTTTCCTAATTTTTCTCTTATTTGTAATTCATATGATTCCTGAATCACACAGCATGTATAACTAATTGTGTCTTTTAACTTCTTATCCTCAGAATAAGCGAAATTTAAAAATTAGGTGGTCGAAATTTATTAACCTCTAATGAAATTGTAAATAAAGGATACTTATGTTAACATTTCACTTATTACTGTTTCAAAAAATCCGAGAGTCACACAGTATGTATAACTAAATGTGTCTTTTAACATCTTATTCTTAGAATAAGCAAGATTGAAAAATTAGGGGGTCGAAATCAATAAAATGTAAAAAATGTACAATTTTCCTAATATTTCTCTTATTAGTAATTCATATGGTTCCAGAATCATACAGCATGTATAACTAATTGTGTCTTTTAACTTATTATACTCAGAATAAGCGAAATTGAACAATTAGGGGGTCGAAATTTATTAACCTCTAATAAAATTGTAAATAAAGAATACTTATGTTAACATTTCACTTATTACTGTTTCAAAATATCCCAGAGTCACACAGCATGTATAACTAAATGTGTCTTTTAACATCTTATCCTCAGAATAAGCGAGATTGAAAAATTAGGGGGTCGAAATCAATAAAATGTAAAAAATGTACAATTTTCCTTATATTTCTCTTATTAGTAATTCAAATGATTCCAGAATCACACAGCATGTATAACTAATTGTGTCTTTTAACTTCTTATCCTCAGAATAAGCGAAATTGAAAAATTAGGTGGTCGAAATTTATTAACCTCTAATAAAATTGTAAATAAAGAGTACTTATGTTAATATTTCACTTATTACTGTTTCAAGAAATCCTAGAATCACACAGCATGTATACCTAAATGTGTCTTTTAACATCTTATCCACAGAATAAGCGAGATTGAAAAATTAGGGGGTCGAAATCATTAAAATGTAAAAAATGTACAATTTTCCTAATATTTCTCTTATTAGTAATTAAAATGATTCCAGAATCATACAGCATGTATAACTAATTGTGTCTTTTAACTTCTTATCTTCAGAATAAGCGAAATTGAAAAATTAGGTGGTCGAAATTTATTAACCTCTAATGAAATTGTAAATAAAGAATACTTATGTTAACATTTTACTTATTACTGTTTTAAAAAATCCGAGAGTCACACAGCATGTATAACTAAATGTGTCTTTTAACATCTTATCCTTAGAATAAGTGAGATTGAAAAATTAGGGGGTTGAAATCAATAAAATGTAAAAAATGTACAATTTTCCTAATATTTCTTTTATTAGTGATTCAAATGATTCCAGAATCACACAGCATGTATAACTAATTGTGTCTTTTAACTTATTATCCTTAGAATAAGCGAAATTGAAAAATTAGGTGGTCGAAATTTATTAACCTCTAATAAAATTGTAAATAATGAATACTTATGTTAACATTTCACTTATTACTGTTTCAAAAAATCCGAGAGTCAGACAGCATGTATAACTAAATATGTCTTTTAACATCTTATCCTCAGAATGAGCGAGATTGAAAAATTAGGGGGTCGAAATCAATAAAATGTAAAAAATGTATAATTTTCCTAATATTTCTCTTATTAGTAATTCAAATGATTCCAGACTCACACAGCATGTATAACTAATTGTGTCTTTTAACTTCTTATCCTCAGAATAAGCGAAATTGAAAAATTAGGTGGTCGAAATTTATTAACCTCCAATAAAATTGTAAATAAAGAATACTTATGTTAACATTTCACTTATTACTATTTCAAAAAATCCCGGAATCACACAGCGTGTATAACTAAATGTGTCTTTTAACATCTTATCCTCAGAATAATTGAAATTAAAAAATTAGGGGGTCAAAATCAATAAAATGTAAAAAATTAACAATTTTCCTAATATTTCTCTTATTAGTAATTCAAATGATTCCAGAATTACACAGCATGTATAACTAATTGTGTCTTTTACCTTCTTATACTCAGAATAGGCGAAATTGAAAAATTAGGTGGTCGAAATTTATTAACCTCTAATAAAATTGTACACAAAGAATACTTATGTTAACATTTCACTTCTTACGGTTTTAAAAGATCCCAGAGTCACACAGCATGTATAACTAAATGTGTCTTTTAACATCTTATCCTTAGAATAGGCAAGATTGAAAAATTAGGGGATCGAAATCAATAAAATGTAAAAAATGTACAATTTTCCTGATATTTCTCTTATTAGTAATTATAATGACTCCTCAATCACACAGCATGTATAACTAATTGTGTATTTTAACTTATTATCCTTAGAATAAGCGAAATTGAAAAATTAGGTGGTCGAAAATTATTAACCTCTAATAAAATTGTAAATAAAGAATACTTATGTTAACATTTCACTTATTACTGTTTTAAAAAATCCCAGAGTCACACAGCATGTATAACTAAATGTGTCTTTTAACATCTTATCCTTAGAATAAGTGAGATTGAAAAATTAGGGGGTCGAAATCAATAAAATGTAAAAAATGTACAATTTTCTTAATTTTTCTCTTATTAGTAAATAAAATGATTCCAGAATCACACAGCATATATAGCTAATTGTGTCTTTTAACTTCTTATACTCAGAATAGGCGAATTTGAAAAATTAGGTGGTCGAAATTTATTAACCTCCAATAAAATTGTAAATAAAGAATACTTATGTTAACATTTCACTTATTACTAATTCAAAAAATCTCATAATCACACAGCATGTATAACTAAATGTGTCTTTTAACATCTTATCTTCAGAATAAGCGAGATTGAAAAATTAGGGGGTCGAAATCAATAAAATGTAAAAAATGTACAATTTCCCTAATATTTCTCTTATTAGTAATTTAAATGATTCCAGAATCACACAACATATATACCTAATTGTGTCTTTTAACTTCTTATACTCAGAATAAGCGAAATTGAAAAATTAGGTGGTCGAAATTTATTAACCTCTAATAAAATTGTAAATAAAGAATACTTTTGTTAACATTTCACTTATTACTGTTTCAAAATATCCCAGAGTCACACAGCATGTATGACTAAATGTGTCTTTTAACATCTTATCCTCAGAATAAGCGAGATTGAAAAATTAGGGGGTCGAAAACAATAAAATGTAAAAAATGTACAATTTTCCTAATATTTCTCTTATTAGTAATTCAAATGATTCCAGAATCACACAACATGTATAACTAATTGTGTCTTTTAACTTCTTATACTCAGAATAAGCGAAATTGAAAAATTAGGTGGTCGAAATTTATTAACCTCTAATGAAATTGTAAATAAAGAATACTTATGTTATCATTTCACTTATTACCGTTTCAAAAAATCCCTGAGTCACACAGCATGTATAACTAAATGTGTCTTTTAACATCTTATCCTTAGAATAAGTGAGATTGAAAAATTAGGGGGTCGAAATCAATAAAATGTAAAAAATGTACAATTTTCCTTATATTTCTCTTATTAGTAATTCAAATGATTCCAGAATCACACAGCATGTATAACTAATTGTGTCTTTTAACTTCTTATCCTCAGAATAAGCGAAATTGAAAAATTAGGTGGTCGAAAATTATTAACCTCTAATAAAATTGTAAATAAAGAATACTTATGTTATTATTTCACTTATTACTATGTCAAGAAACACCAGAATTACACAGCATATATAACTAAATGTGTCCTTTAACATCTTATCCTCAGAATAAGCTATATTGAAAAATTAGGGGGTCGAAATCAATAAATTGTAAAAAATGTACAATTTTCCTTATATTTCTCTTATTAGTAATTCAAATGATTCCAGAATCACACAGCATGTATAACTAATTGCGTTTTTTAACTTCTTATCCTCAGAATAAGCGAAATTGAAAAATTAGGTGGTCGAAATTTATTAACCTCTAATAAATTTGTAAATAAAGAATACCTATGTTAACATTTCACTTATTACTGTTTCAAAAATCCGAGAGTCACACAGCATGTATAACTAAATGTGTCTTTTAACATCTTATCCTTAGAATAAGTGAGATTGAGAAATTAGGCGGTCGAATTCAATAAAATGTAAAAAACGTACAATATTACTAATATTTCTCTTAATAGTAATTCAAATGAATCCAGAATCACACAGCATGTATAACTTATTGTGTATTTAAACTTCTTATCCTCAGAATAAGAGAAATTGAAAAATTAGGTGGTCGAAAATTATAAACCTCTAATAAAATTGTAAATAAAGAATACTTGTGTTAGCCTTTCAATTATTACTGTTTCAAAAAATCCCAGAGTCACACAGCATGTATAACTAAATGTGTATTTTAACATCTTATCTTCAGAATAAGCAATATTGAAAAATTAGGGGGTCGAAATCAATAAAATGTAAAAAATGTACAATTTTCCTAATATTTCTCTTATTAGTAATTCAAATGATTCCAGAATCACACAGCATGTATAACTAAATGTGTCTTTTAACATCTTATCCTCAGAATAAGCGAGATTGAAAAATTAGGGGGTCGAAATCAATAAAATGTAAAAAATGTACAATTTTCCTAATGTTTCTCTTATTAGTAATTCAAATGATTCCAGAATCACACAGCATGTATAACAAATTGTGTCTTTTAACTTCTTATACTCACAATAAGCGAAATTGAAATATTAGGTGGTCGAAATTTATTAACCTCTAATAAAATTGTAAATAAAGAATACTTATGTTATTATTTCACTTATTACTGTTTCAAAAAATTCCAGAATCACACAGCATGTATAACTAAATGTGTCTTTTAACATCATATCCTCAGAAAAGCAAAATTGAAAAATTAGGGGGTCCAAATCAATAAAATGTAAAAAATGTACAATATTCCAAATATTTCTGTTATTAGTAATTCAAATGATTCCAGAATGACACAGCATGTATAACTAATTGTGTCTTTTAACTTCTTATCCTCAGAATATGCGAAATTGAAAAATTAGGTGGTTGAAATTTTGTAACCTCTAATAAAATTGTAAATAAAGAATACTTATGTTAACATTTCACTTATTACTATTTCAAAAAATCCCAGAGTCACACAACATGTATAACTAAATGTGTCTTTTAACATCTTATCCTCAGAATAAGCGAGATTGAATAATTAGCGGGTCGAAATCAATAAAGTGTAAAAAATGTACAATTTTTCTTATATTTCTCTTATTAGTAATTCAAATGATTCCAGAATCACACAGCATGTATAACTAATTGTGTCTTTTAACTTCTTATACTCAGAATAAGCGAAATTTAAAAATTACGTGTTCGAAATTTATTAACCTCTAATAAAATTGTAAATAAAGAATACTTATGTTAACATTTCACTTACTACTGTTTCAAAAAATCCCAGAATCACACAGCATATATAACTAAATGTGTCTTTTAACATCTTATCCTTAGAATAAGCAAGATTGAAAAATTAGGGGGTCGAAATCATTAAAATGTAAAAAATGTACAATTTTCCTTATATTTCTCTTATTAGTAATTCAAATGATTCAAGAATCACACAGCATATATAACTAATTGTGTCTTTTAACTACTTATCCTCAGAATAAGCGAAATTGAAAAATTAGGTGGTCGAAATTTATTAACCTCCAATAAAATTGTAAATAAAGAATACTTAAGTTAACATTTCACTTAATACTGTTTCAAACAATTCCAGAATCACACAGCATGTATAACTAAATGTGTCTATTAACATTTTATCCTCAGAATAAGCTATATTGAAAAATTATAGGGTCGAAATCAATAAAATGTAAAAAATGTACAATTTTCTTTATATTTCTCTTATTAGTAATTGAAATGATTTAAGAATCACACAGCATGTATAACGTGTAATTTTGCTTCATATGTATTTTTTTTATTACACGTATTTACCTTGATGTTGGCTTTTTATACAATTATAATACGAATTGTTATCAACAATCTAATACACAGATTTACATCATAGCCATAAATTTTAATTGGGTGTTGTAAATAAGATAATATAAATTTTTTATTATATCCGGTAAACTTATTCCCATTATAATATTACTGATTAATTACTATAATAAGTAAATATAATCAATACTTAAGTGCGCAAGTAAATTATATTTGTAATGCGACGTGACAATAATTATATTTGAAGGATTCTCTCAGCTCTTCAAATTAAATACTCCTATATTATGCTAATTAAGCTTATATTTAATTTATGACAGTAGCAATATGTGTACAATAATGACAAATTCCCAGTATATTTACATTTTATTGCACAATTAGTTATTTTCAGTGAAAACCCACCTCTTTACCAGAAGTATAAAAGTCAGTGTCAATATTGAATTTTAACAGTCTTATACGCTGCAGATCACAATGTTTAAACTTATGGTGAGTAATTCCTCATTCTATATTTTTAAATATATTGTACGCAAATACAGCAAGTCTGGTATGTAACTTAAAAATATAGGCTAATAATAAATTTAGTGAAGTTTTTGTTCAATTTATTATGCAAAGAATTAATACAACATGTTGAATGGCACTGAGGATATTTATGAAATTTTAATACGTGGCTCTTATATTTTCGAACATAAAATTTCAACGCTTTTAAAATTGATGTGAAAAAACAGTAGAAATAACGAAAATAGCATAAATGTGATTACATTCATCAACTTCAATCAAATATGTATCTGTTTTAAGGTTCAATAGTACAATAGTACATTGTACAATAGTACCATAGTAGATTGTACAATAGTACCATAGTAGATTGTACAATAGTATAATAGTACAATAGAATAATAGTACATTGTATAATAGTACGATAGTAGATTGTACAATAGTATAATAGTACAATAGTATAATAGTACATTGTACAATAGTACAATAGTACAATAGTACATTGTGCAATAATACAATAGTACATTGTACAATAGTACAATGGTACATTATACAAGGTTTGAAGACTAAGTTCTCGTGAACTAATGACAAATTTTGTCAGTGTTACAAAACTGCCAACTAAATGCCATTCATAGGTTAATATCCGGTAATTTTGACAGTAAATGGCATACCATTTAACAGTTGAGATTTTTGTAAGATTTTGCAGTACATGTATTCTAGAAACTTTCAAAGTTTGACAATTTTGATACTCAATAATGTCAATGTACTTCCAAAAACATTTTGAAAATAATTTAAACCAAATAATAGTTAATACCTGCACTAAATTTCATTCATATGATAAAATCAAATTTACTTTAAGTACTATAAGGTATGGAAACTAGGTTATCACGAAATAATGACAAATTTTGAGAGTGTTAATGCCTGCAAGATGTCATTTATGAGATACAATCAAATGTTAACGTCAATATCAAAATTGTTAAACAATTACAGTAACAATAACAACCACGTAGTAATATAATAACCATAACAGTTACAACAACAAAATTGTTAATTTGTGCCTACAATATGTGTCATTTATGAGACAAAATGACATTTTAACGTCAATGTCAATGTTGTTAAACCATTACAGTAACAATAACAATAATTAGAATAAAAATAACAACAACTATATTAACGTAAGAATATAATAACAAAAACAGTTACAATAACAAATTTTCTAATGTCAAAATATTAACATTGGCATTGCCATGCAATTTGGAGACATTTTTATAAAGACATTTGGTAAATGTATCTTTTTTTCGGCGACATTAAATTTTGTTAATCATTATCAGCGTAATTAAAGTTAAAAATTACATGATTTTGAAAATAGTTGCCACTTACAAGTTTTAAAATCATCAATGTGGACATTAAAAGTCATGTATATGATCAAATCTGTTAATTTTGACAGTAATAGTCATTCATGTGAGGAACTTCGTTAGTACCTACAACAAATGCCAATTATGCGATAAAATCAATAAATGATATAAGGCTTGAAGAGTTTGTTATTGTGAAAGTTGAAAATGACGAATTTTGACAGTGTTAATGCCTACAATAGGTGTCATTTATGGGATAAAATCAAACAATGTTAATGTTGACATTAAATGCCATAAGGTTTGAAGACTAAATTCTCGTGAACTAATGATAAATTTTGACAGTGTTACAAAACTGCCAACTAATTGCCATACATATTATAATATCCAGTAATTTTGACAGTAAATGCCATACCATTTTAACAGTTGAGATTTTTGTAAAATTAAATGGTAAATGTATTTTTTTTTTAATTGCAGAAATTCAAATTTGTTAATCATTAGCATCGCAATTAAAGTTAAAAATTACATGATTTTGAAAATAGATGCCACTTACAAGTTTTAAAACCATCAATTTGGACATTAAAAGTCATGTACATGATCAAATCTGTTAATTTTGACAGTAATAGTCATTCATGTGAGGAACTTCGTTAGTACCTACAACAAATGCCAATTATGCGATAAAATCAATAAATGATATAAGGCTTGAAGACTTGGTTATTGTGAAAGTTGAAAATGACACATTTTGACAGTGTTAATGGCTATAATATGTATCATTTATGTGATAAAATCAAACAATGTTAATGTTGACATTAAATGCCATAAGGTTTGAAGACTAAATTCTCGTGAACTAATGATAAAATTTGACAGTGTTACAAAACTGCCAGCTAATTGCCATACATAGGATAATATCCGGTAATTTTGACAGTAAATGTCATACCATTTAACAGTTGAGATTTTTGTAAAATTTAATGGTAAATGTATTTTTTTTTAATTGGAGAAATTTAAATTTGGTAATCATTAGCATCGTAATTAAAGTTAAAAATTACAAGATTTTGAAAATAGTTGCCACTTACAAGTTTTAAAACCATCAATTTGGACATTAAAAGTCATGTACATGATCAAATCTGTTAATTTTGACAGTAATAGTCATTCATGTGAGGAACTTCGTTAGTACCTACAACAAATGCCAATTATGCGATAAAATCAATAAATGATATAAGGCTTGAAGAGTTTGTTATTGTGAAAGTTGAAAATGACACATTTTGACAGTGTTAATGGCTATAATATGTATCATTTACGTGATAAACTCAAACAATGTTAATGTTGACATTAAATGCCATAAGGTTTCAAGACTAAATTCTCGTGAACTAATGATAAATTTTGACAGTGTTACAAAACTGCCAACTAAGTGCCATACATAGGATAATATCCGGTAATTTTGACAGTAAATGTCATACCATTTAACAGTTGAGATTTTTGTAAAATTTAATGGTGAATGTATTTTTTTTTAATTGGAGAAATTTAAATTTGTTAATCATTATCAGCGTAATTAAGGTTAAAAATTACATGATTTTGAAAATAGTTGCCACTTACAAGTTTTAAAACCATCAATTTGGACATTGAAAGTCATGTACATGATCAAATCTGTTAATTTTGACAGTAATAGTCATTCATGTGAGGAACTTCGTTAGTACTTACACCAAATGCCAATTATGCGATAAAATCAATAAATGATATAAGGCTTAAAGACTTGGTTATTGTGAAAGTTGAAAATGACACATTTTGACAGTGTTAATGGCTATAATATGTACCATTTATGTGATAAAATCAAACAATGTTAATGTTGACATTAAATGCCATAAGGTTTGAAGACTAAATTCTCGTGGACTAATGATAAATTTTGACAGTGTTACAAAACTGCCAACTAATTGCCATACATAGGATAATATCCGGTAATTTTGACAGCAAATGTCATACCATTTAACAGTTGAGATTTTTGTAAAATTTAATGGTAAATGTATTTTTTTTTTAATTGGAGAAATTTAATTTTGTTAATCATTAGCATCGTAATTAAAGTTAAAAATTACATGATTTTGAAAATAGTTGCCACTTACAAGTTTTAAAACCATCAATTTGGACATTAAAAGTCATGTACATGATCAAATCTGTTAATTTTGACAGTAATAGTCATTCATGTGAGGAACTTCGTTAGTACCTACAACAAATGCCAATTATGCAATAAAATCAATAAATGATATAAGGCTTGAAGAGTTTGTTATTGTGAAAGTTGAAAATGACACATTTTGATAGTGTTAATGGCTATAATATGTATCATTTATGTAATAAAATCAAACAATGTTAATGTTGACATTAAATGCCATAAGGTTTGAAGACTAAATTCTCGTGGACTAATGATAAATTTTGACAGTGTTACAAAACTGCCAACTAATTGCCATACATAGGATAATATTCGGTAATTTTGACAGTAAATGTCATACCATTTAACAGTTGAGATTTTTGTAAAATTTTATGGTAAATGTATTTTTTTTTTAATTGGAGAAATTTAAATTTGCTAATCATTAGCATCGTATTTAAAGTTAAAAATTACATGATTTTGAAAATAGTTGCCACTTACAAGTTTTAAAACCATCAATTTGGACATTAATAGTCATGTACATGATCAAATCTGTTAATTTTGACAGTAATAGTCATTCATGTGAGGAACTTCGTTAGTACCTACAACAAATGCCAATTATGCGATAAAATCAATAAATGATATAAGGCTTGAAGAGTTTGTTATTGTGAAAATTGAAAATGACACATTTTGACAGTGGTAATGGCTATAATATGTATCATTTATGTGATAAAATCAAACAATGTTAATGTTGACATTAAATGCCATTAGGTTTGAAGACTACATTCTCGTGAACTAATGATATATTTTGACAGTGTTACAAAACTGCCAACTAATTGCCATACATAGGATAATATCCGGTAATTTTGACAGTAAATGTCATACCATTTAACAGTTGAGATTTTTGTAATATTTAATGGTAAATGTATTTTTTTTTAATTGGAGAAATTTAAATTTGTTAATCATTAGCATCTTAATTAAAGTTACAAATTACATGATTTTGAAAATAGTTGCCACTTACAAGTTTTAAAACCATCAATTTGGACATTAAAAGTCATGTACATGATCAAATCTGTTAATTTTGACAATAATAGTCATTCATGTGAGGAACTTCGTTAGTACCTACAACAAATGCCAATTATGCGATAAAATCAATAAATGATATAAGGCTTGAAGACTTGGTTATTGTGAAAGTTGAAAATGACACATTTTGACAGTGTTAATGGCTATAATATGTATCATTTATGTGATAAAATCAAACAATGTTAATGTTGACATTAAATGCCATAAGGTTTGAAGAGTACATTCTCGTGAACTAATGATATATTTTGACAGTGTTACAAAACTGCCAACTAATTGCCTTACATAGGATAATATTCGGTAATTTTGACAATAAATGTCATACCATTTAACAGTTGAGATTTTTGTAAAATTTAATGGTAAATGTATTTTTTTTTAATTGGAGAAATTTAAATTTGTTAATCATTAGCATCGTAATTAAAATTAAAAATTACATGATTTCGAAAATAGTTACCACTTACAAGTTTTAAAACCATCAATTTGGACATTAAAAGTCATGTACATGATTAAATCTGTTAATATTGACAGTAATAGTCATTCATGTGAGGAACTTCGTTAGTACCTACAACAAATGCCAATTATGCGATAAAATCAATAAATGATATAAGGCTTGAAGAGTTTGTTATTGTGAAAGTTGAAAATGACACATTTTGACAGTGTTAATGGCTATAATATGTATCATTTATGTGATAAAATCAAACAATGTTAATGTTGACATTAAATGCCATAAGGTTTGAAGACTAAATTGTGGTGAACTAATGATAAATTTTGACAGTGTTACAAAACTGCCAACTAATTGCCATACATAGGATAATATTCGGTAATTTTGACAGTAAATGTCATACCATTTAACAGTTGAGATTTTTGTAAAATTTAATGGTAAATGTATTTTTTATTTAATTAGAGAAATTTATATTTGTTAATCATTAGCATCGTAATTAAAGTTAAAAATTACATGATTTTGAAAATAGTTGCCACTTACAAGTTTTAAAACCATCAATTTGGACATTAAAAGTCATGTACATGATCAAATCTGTTAATTTTGACAGTAATAGTCATTCAAGTGAGGAACTTCGTTAGTACCTACAACAAATGCCATGTATGCGATAAAATCAATAAATGATATAAGGCTTGAAGACTTGGTTATTCTGAAAGTTGAAAATGACACATTTTGACAGTGTTAATGGCTATAATATGTATCATTTATGTGATAAAATCAAACAATGTTAATTTTGACACTAAATGCCATAAGGTTTGAAGACTAAATTCTCGTGAATTAATGATAAATTTTGACAGTGTTACAAAACTGCCAACTAATTGCCTACATAGGATAATATCCGGTAATTTTGACAGTAAATGTCATACCATTTAACAGTTGAGATTTTTGTAATATTTAATGGTAAATGTATTTTTTTTTTTACTTGGAGAAATTTAAATTTGTTTATCATTAGCATCGTAATTAAAGTTAAAAATTACATGATTTCGAAAATAGTTGCCACTTACAAGTTTTAAAACTATCAATTTGGACATTAAAAGTCATGTACATGATCAAATCTGTTAATTTTGACAGTAATAGTCATTCATGTGAGGAACTTCGTTAGTACCTACAACAAATGCCAATTATGCGACAAAATCAATAAATGATATAAGGCTTGAAGACTTGGTTATTGTGAAAGTTTAAAATGACACATTTTGACAGTGTTAATGGCTATAATATGTATCATTTATGTGATAAAATCAAACAATGTTAATGTTGACATTAAATGCCATAAGGTTTGAAGACTAAATTCTCGTGAATTAATGATAAATTTTGACAGTGTTACAAAACTGCCAACTAATTGCCTACATAGGATAATATCCGGTAATTTTGACAGTAAATGTCATACCATTTAACAGTTGAGAATTTTGTAAAATTTAATGGTAAATGTATTTTTTTTTAATTGGAGAAATTTAAATTTGTTAATCATTATCCGCGTAATTAAAGTTAAAAATTACATGATTTTGAAAATAGTTGCCACTTACAAGTTTTAAAACCATCAATTTGGACATTAAAAGTCATGCACATGATCAAATCTGTTAATTTTGACAGTAATAGTCATTCATGTGAGGAACTTCGTTAGTACCTACAACAAATGCCATTTATGCGATAAAATCAATAAATGATATAAGGCTTGAAGACTTGCTTATTGTGAAAGTTGAAAATGACGAATTTTGACAGTGTTAATGCCTACAATAGGTGTCATTTATGTGATAAAATCAAACAATGTTAATGTTGACATTAAATGCCTTAAGGTTTGAATACTAAATTCTCGTGAACTAATGATAAATTTTGACAGTGTTACAAAACTGCCAACTAATTGCCATACATAGGATAATATTCGGTAATTTTGACAGTAAATGTCATACCATTTAACAGTTGAGATTTTTGTAAAATTTAATGGTAAATGTATTTTTTTTTTAATTGGAGAAATTTAAATTTGCTAATCATTAGCATCGTAATTAAAGTTAAAAATTACATGATTTTGAAAATAGTTGCCACTTACAAGTTTTAAAACCATCAATTTGGACATTAAAAGTCATGTACATGATCAAATCTGTTAATTTTGACAGTAATAGTCATTCATGTGAGGAACTACGTTAGTACCTACAACAAATGCCAATTATGCGATAAAATCAATAAATGATATAAGGCTTGAAGAGTTTGTTATTGTGAAAATTGAAAATGACACATTTTGACAGTGGTAATGGCTATAATATGTATCATTTATGTGATAACATCAAACAATGTTTATGTTGACATTAAATGCCATAAGGTTTGAAGACTAAATTCTCGTGAACCAATGATAAATTTTGATAGTGTTACAAAACTGCCAACTAATTGCCATACATAGGATAATATTCGGTAATTTTGACAGTAAATGTCATACCATTTAACAGTTGAGATTTTTGTAAAATTTAATGGTAAATGTATTTTTTTTTAATTGCAGAAATTTAAATTTGTTAATCATTATCAGCGTAATTAAAGTTTAAAATTACATGATTTTGGAAATAGTTGCCACTTAAGAGTTTTAGAATCATCAATTTGGACATTAAAAGTCATGTACATGAACAAATCAGTTAATTTTGACAGTAATAGTCATTTATGTGGGTACCTTCGTTAGTACCTATAACAAATGCCAATTATGCGATAAAATCAAATAAAGCTGATGCTGACTTTAAATAATATAAGGCTTGATGACTTGGTTATTGTCAAATTTGAAAATTGCATATTTTGACAGTGTTAATGCCTATAATATTTGTCATTTATGTAATAAAATCAAACAATGTTAATGTTAATATTAAATGCCATAAGTTGTGAAGACGTGGTTCTCTTAAATTAATGAGAAATTTTGACAGTAACTATTTCGATACTGCCAATATTGATGGTTATACCATTGACCAGTTGAGATTTTTGTTAAACTTAATGGTGAATGTATTTCAAAAAAGGTTGGCAAAATTCTATTTTGTTAATCAACAATGTCAGCTTATTAATTTCAAAAATATATAATTTTGAAAATAATTGCCAGTAGCAAGTTTTAAAACCATCAATTTGGACATTATATGCCATTTACGAGATAAAATCAATTCATTTTTAAAGTAAATGTCATTCAAGTAAGAAAATTTGTTAATACCTTAATAAATGCCATTTATGTTATAAAATCTAATAATATTGATGCTGACTTTAAATGCTATAAAGTTTCGAAACTTGATTGTCATGAAATAATGACCAGTTTTGACTACAATACGTGTCATTTATGCGATAAAATCAAACAATGTTAAGTTGACATGAAATGTCATAATTTTGGCATTATTTGACATTATTAATTGGCAAATTTTTAAGCGCCACCTTTATTTTTGACCTCTGTAAATAAATAATGTTGCACAAACATTAGTATACATTATTATTATTATCATAAGTTTTGCAGACTTGAAATTCTCTCGAAATTCTCTTGACATACAGACAAATTTTGACAGTAACTAGTCCAAACCTAATATTGACGATTAATACCATTGACTGCTTGAAATTTTTCTAAAATTTAATGGTACATGTATTTTAGAAATTTTAAAAGTTTGTAAATTTTGATAATTTTGTCAGTGTATTGGGGAAGCCCAAAAACATTACATTTTCAAAATAATGAAAATTCATAGGACAATATTCGTTAATTTTGATAGTAAATGTCATTCACTCGAAGAAATTATTAATGCTTGCAGTAAATGTCATTTATATGACAAAATCAAACTATGTTAAGTTGACATTAAATGTCATTATTTTGGCATTATTTGACATTATTGATAGGCAAATTTCTAAGAGGCGCCTTTATTTTTAACCTCTGTAAATAAATAATGTTGCACAAACATTAGTATACATTATTATTATTATCATAAGTTTTGCAGATTTGAAATTCTCTCGAAATTCTCTTGAAATACAGACAAATTTTGACAGTAACTAGTCCAAACCTAATATTGACGGTTAATACCATTGAGTGGTTGAAATTTTTGTAAGATTTAATGATACATGTATTTTAGAAATTTTAAAAGTTTGTAAATTTTGATAATTTTGTCAATGTACTGGGGAAGTCCAAAAACATTACATTTTCAAAATAATGGAAATTCATAATACATTATTCATTAATTTTGACTGTAAATGTCATTCACTCGAATAAATTATTAATGCTTGCAATAAATGTCATTTATATGACTAAAACAAATAATGTCAATATTGGCATTATATACCATAAAGTTTGGAGACTTAATTCTCGTAACTCAATAACAAATTTTGACAGTGACTACTCCTATTTACTGTAGGAAATGTATTTTTAAAACTTTAAAAGTTGGACAATTTGGTTAATTAACATTGTCAGTGTAAGTCCAAAAACATTAAATTTTTCAAAATAATTGCCAATAATCAACATAATTATGTAAATGTATTTAGAAACTTTAAAAGTTGAGCAACTTTGTTAATCAATAATGTCAGTGTACTTGGGAAGTGCAAATACATTAATTTTTTTAAAGAATTGCCATTCATAGGATAATATCTGTTAATTTTGACAGTAAATGTTATTCGCATGAAAAAATCGTTAATGCCTGCATTAGATGTCATTTATATGATAAAATAAAATATTGACATTAAGTGACAAAAGGTTTCTAGTGTTGGTTCTCGTGAAATAATGCCAAATTTTGACAGTGACCTCTCCTATCCATAATAGTAAATGTATTTTTGAAATTTTGAGGTGAGGGGTTTAAATCCATTGCACATATAATAAACGAAAAGTATAACAAACTGTTAATCCTGATTTTGAATTAGTTATAATTTTGAAAATTTTGAATTTTTTTTTATATGTTATTTTATTTTTGGTATGTATTATTTTAACTATTTTGAGTCGTGTAAACGTTTTCTGTACTAGCACACAATAAAATATTATATTATTATTATTAATTGAAGGTTTTTGGCATTGAGATCAATTTTGAGAAAACGACATTTCTGATGAAATTGATAATGGAAGGTTTCTGTCATTGATACAAATTTTGAGAAAACAACATTTCGATTTTGTAACTTCTGAGAATTTATTACTGTGATTTTTTTACAGATTTGAATCAAATCTCTTCTAAAATGTTAAACAATGTTTAAGTTATCGGATGTTTTAAATAATTTTCTTTGAAATATTTGATAATTGGTGCAAATAATGTAATTGGGTCAGAATTATCTGTAAAATAATGACATTATCCAATACGCCATAGGTAGAGGAGCAATCGGTATTATTATTATTAATAATAATGTATAATTTTGAATATAAGTGTACTCAAACTCAAACAAACCTCAAAATTTTCTTGCTTTGCGTTGCTTATACGAAATGGTAATATAATTACAAATGACATTGCTAAAAAAAACTGTGTATATTCTTATTACAGACTTTCGCTGTTCTCCTTATTTTCGTGGTTGTAATGGCCACTGCTGTGCCAGATCCGCTTCCGATTCCCATTCCAATAGCATACAGGGGACATGGACACCATGGACATCATGGTCATCATGGCCACCATGGTCATTACGGACACCACGGTCACTACGGAGGTCATCATGGACACTATGGCCACCATGGATAATATTACACGTCTAGATTGTTTCGTATAGCCAACTGTTTCAAGATTATTAAATATATAGTACAACCCTATTTTTTGTTTGTTTATTTACTGACGACTTATTTCTGCTGCTATAGCTAATAACCTTCGCCAAGAAGCGATCCATGATAACAAATCATTGTGATGAATGAGTACTTGCAGTTTAGTCAATAACTGCACAACTCTAGTTTTTACTTGTAACATCTAAATCAAATCAAATCAAATCAAAATCAAATCAAAATCAAAACAAAATCAAACCAAATCAAATCAAAATCAGATCAAAATCAGGTCAAAATGCAGTCAAAATCAAATCAAAATCAGATTAAAATCAAATCAAAATCAGACCAAAATCCAATCAGAATCCAATCAGAATCAAATCAAAATCAAATCAAAATCAAATCAAAATCAAATCAAAATCAAATCAAAATCAAATCAAAATCAAGTCAGAATCAAATCAAAATCTAACCAAATCAAATCAAAATCAGTGCAAAATCAGGCCTAAATGAAGTGAAAATCTAATCAAAATCAAACCAAATCAAATCAAAATCAGGCCTAAATGTAGTGAAAATCAAATCAAAATCAAACCAAATCAAATCAAAATCAGTGCAAAATCAGGCCTAAATGTAGTGAAAATCAAATCAAAATCAGATCAAAATCAAATCAAAATCAGACCAAAGTCCAATCAAAATCAGATCAAAATCAAATCAAAATCAGACCAAAATCCAATCAGAATCAAATCAAAATCAAATCAAAATCAAATCAAAATCAAGTCAGAATCAAATCAAAATCTAACCAAATCAAATCAAAATCAGTGCAAAATCAGGCCTAAATGAAGTGAAAATCAAATCAAAATCAGATCAATATGAAATCAAAATCAGACCAAAATCCAATTAGAATCAAATCAGAATCAAATCAGAATCAAATCAGAATCAAATCAGAATCAAATCAAAATCAGACCAAAATCCAATCAGAATCCAATCAGAATCAAATCAGAATCAAATCAAAATCAGACCAAAATCCAATTAGAATCCAATCAGAATCAAATCAGAATCAAATCAAAATCAATTTAAAATCAAATCTAAATCATATCTAAATCAAATCTAAATCAAATCTAAATCAAATCAGAATCAAATCAAAATCAAATTAAAATCAAATCTAAATGAAATCTATATCAAATCTAAATCAAATCAGAATGAAATCAAAATCAAATCAAATCATATCAAATCAAAATTAGGTCAAAAGCAAATCAAATCAAACCAAATATTTCTATGTTGCCACCAGTAACAAAATATATAAAATAAAACAAAATCTTAAAACCTTAAATTGTAAAGTATTTCCTCTCCAGCAATTCATTACTACATCTTTTTCATATATTTTTCAATTTCGGTTTTAAGTTGACTTGGATATTCACATCGGAGCGATTTTATTTACATCTTTTACTCATTTAGTTCACATAGTTTTCTACCACCAATTAATTTATTATTATTATTATTATTGTTGTTGTGTGTTTACATCCATAACAGACTGATGATATGATATTTAATGTTGTTTGAATGTTGATACACTCACAGGTTTATTGTTAAGCCAATGATCAACCTGAGAGTACATCAACTTCAAAACAACATTAAATTATTATTATAATTTATGATGATGATTTAAGTTACATTGATCAAAACTCGCAATATCAATTAGAATTCCATCATTATAATTAGATGCTAATATCTCAATATTTAGTCATTGAAATCTAACTTATTTTAGTACGTTAGGTTTAAATGAAATGATATTTTTTTCTAATAAATATCATCATTATTGATACGCTGGTTCATTAATTATCACTGATCAAATATTAGTTACATTGAGCAAAAGTTGCAATATTGCATCTTCATGATTAAATGCTAATACTCAATAATTAGTCATTGAAATCTAACCAATGTTAGCACGCTTGATTTTAGTCATGTGCAGCGTATCTCAAATAAATATCATCAATATTGATATGCTAGTTCAATAATCAACAGTTACATTGAGCTAATGTCATCATTGATCAAACATTAGTTCCGTTGAGCAAAACTCGCAATATCAATTATAAATGCATTCCTATAATTAGATGCTAATATCTCAATAATCAGTCTTTGAAATCTAACCTATTTTAGTACATTAAGTTTTAATAAAATTCTATCTCTCTCTAATAAATATCACCATTATTGATACGCTGGTTCATTAGTTATCACTGATCATATATTAGTTACATTGAGCAAAAGTTGCAATATTGCATCTTCATGATTAAATGCTAATACTCAATAATTAGTCATTGAAATCTAACGAATGTCAGCACGCTTGATTTTAATCATGTGCTGCGTATCTCAGAAAAATATCATCAATATTGATATTGTAGTTCATTAATTATCACTGATCAAACATTAGTTACAATGAGCAAAACTCGCAATATCAATTATAAATGCATTCCTATAATTAGATGCTAATATCTCAATAATCAGTCATTGAAATCTAACCTATTTTAGTACATTAAGTTTTAATAAAATTCCATCTCTCTCTAATAAATATCACCATTATTGATACGCCGGTTCATTAATTATCACTGATCAAATATTAGTTACATTGAGCAAAAGTTGCAATATTGCATCTTCATGATTAAATGCTAATACTCAATAATTAGTCATTGAAATCTAACCAATGTTAGCACGCTTGATTTTAGTCATGTGCTGCGTATCTCAAATAAATATCATCAATATTGATATGGTAGTTCATTAATTATCACTAATCAAACATTAGTTACAATGAGCAAAACTCGCAATATCAATTATAAATGCATTCCTATAATTAGATGCTAATATCTCAATAATCAGTCATTGAAATCTAACCTATTTTAGTACGTTAGGTTTTAATGAAATGTTATTTCTTTCAAATAAATATAATCGTTATTGATACGCTAATTCATTAATTATCACAGATCAAATATCAGTTACATTGAGCAAAACTCGCAATATCAATTGTAAATGCATTCTTATAATTAGATGCTAATATCTCAATAATCAGTTATTGAAATCTAACTTATTTTAGTACGTTAGGTTTCAATGAAATGATATCTCTTTCAAATAAATATCATCATTATTGATACGCTGGTTCATTAATTATCACTGATCAAACGTTAGTTCCATTGAGCAAAACTAGCATTATCAATTAGAATTGCATTCTTATAATTAGATGCTAATATCTCAATAATCAGTCATTGAAATCTAACCCATTTTAGTAGATTAGGTTTTAATAAAATGTTATCTCTCTCAAATAAATATCATCATTATTGATACGCTGGTTCATTAATTATCACAGATCAAATATGAGTTACATTGAGCAAAACTCGCAATATCAATTATAAATGCATTCCTATAATTAGATGCTAATATCTCTATAATCAGTCATTGAAATCTAACCTATTTTAGTACGTTAGGTTTCAATAAAATTATATACCTCTATAATAAATATCACCATTATTGATACGCTGGTTCTTTAATTATCTCTGATCAAATATCAGTTACATTGAGCAAAACTTGCAATATTGCATCTTCATAATTAAATGCTAATACCCAATAATTGCTCATTGAAATCTAACCAATTTTAGCAGGCTTGATTTCAGTTATATGCTGAGTATCTCGAATAAATATCATCAATATTGATACGCTAGTCCATTAATTATCTTGAATTTAAAAAAAAAACATATTTTCGAAATTTTGACATTAGCATTGCATATATTCATTTGTTTTAAAATAATGCTGTATCAATTTGAAAAAACGTGGAGGGCTAACAACAAAAATTTTATATATTTTCGAATAAAATGAAATCCTCTAGAATTAACAAAACCGTGTATTTGTATTGCAAATTTTGCAAATACATGTTTTTGATAACTCTATTTTTTTTTTATTTATAGAAAAATGAATAAAAATTTTGTACTGGTATTAAATATACCAGAATTGATAATGTTTTTAAGTTTGCTAGATATTTTGATTTTAACTTTAAGCTTAACCCTGTTTTGTTATACAAATGTTAAAAAATTACAGTAACAAAAACTTTATTTTTGTTTGCATCAATTCATTATAAATTTCCAATAATTTTCAATAAAAAAAATCTAAAATAGTTAAGAAAATTTAAAAGAAAAGAATTTTAAAGAAGTTTAATAAAATAATTTATTAAAAAAATTGTTAAATATAGGTACTAGAATTTTCTCATTTTTATTGAAAGTTAGATGGATATTTTGTTTTTAAGTTTAAACTTGAATGTTTCGTTATAGAATTTCTGAAACTAAATTAAATATTTGTTGAAGATTATACGATTTGTAAAAAAATGTACCTACATGTAAAAAAAAGCATTTAAATATTAATTAACAAGAAAATTGATCCAAAAATTTGCCGGGACGCTGCAATGATGACGATGATGATAATAACGATAATGATGATGATGATGGTGATGGTGATGGTGATGGTGATGGTGATGGTGATGGTGATGGTGATGGTGATGGTGATGGTGATGGTGATGGTGATGGTGATGGTGATGGTGATGGTGATGGTGATGGTGATGGTGATGGTGATGGTGATGGTGATGGTGATGGTGATGGTGATGGTGATGGTGATAGTAATAGTAATAGTATATATCCTCAAGGATATATTGAGGCACTTATTAAATTATTTAAAATTGTAGGTACATAAGTTTTTTTTTTAATTCTAAATTTAATAATGTTCGAAAAATATATAAAAGTAGTGTACAAAATGTTGCGTATAAAACAAAATTTAATGCATATATATTTGAGGTTATTCAAAAAAAAAATTTGTCATGCGACAGAAAAATCGATGAATAGCAATAAAATATGCCATAAAATTCTCGTATTACTGTCGAAATTGCTCAAAATTTGGTAAAGTGTAAGACTATCATTTTTTTAATAAATTTCGGATATTTATTTTAACCGGAAAAATACTAAACACACTGACGGAAAAGGAATAAAATATTTGTAAATCTCCTAAAAAATCTTGACTAAATTAAATATTTCTAATGAATTCTAATGAAAAATTACAAAATTTCATTTATGCAAAAATATGCACAAATAAGATGCGTTGCAATTATATTAAAAAAAAAAATGAAATTTGCAGGAAAATGGACGTAATAAAATGTTTTTAATATTCCCTAACATTCTTGAATAATTTCGAAAATTGCTAATTTGGTTAACATTGAAGGAAGATTTCTGATGTTTATTCTGATAATTCTGTTAATTCTCAAATTGCGAATAATATAAAGGTAGTAGTGCTTTACTATTAAAGTAATAGTAAAATATTAATTGCACATAAATATTTTCTAAGATACAAAATATACTCCATCACTTGTCAAAAATATACAATATGTGACTTTTACAAAAATAATTGAACAAAATTTTACTAGTACCATTGATTATTATAATCCTCACCTAATTATACCTAAGGATATTATAATCAATGCTAGTACCTACAAAACTAATTGTACAAAATTTTACTTGTACAAAATTAATTGTACAAAATTTTACTTGTACAAAACTAATTGTACAAAATTTTACTGGTACAAAACTAATTGTACAAAATTTTACTTGTACAAAACTAATTGTACAAAATTTTACTTGTACAAAACTAATTGTACAAAATTTTACTTGTACAAAAATAATTGTAGGTACAAAATTTTACTGATGCAAAGAAATTGTACAAAACTTAATAACGTACTTATTTAATGATCTTTAATTGATATGGTGATGGTGATGGTGATAACAACGATAATAATGACGACGATGACGATAACAATGATGATGATGATGATGGTGATGAATATATTTATAGACCATTGCATTTGTTTAAAGTATTTTTGTCAAACACACACATATTTTTTTTAATCAATATACAACACATCATAAAATCATAAATAAAGAACAAAGTCTAGCCTCTAAATAAAATCTAAAATATGCTCATTTTACGAGCAAAATTTGAATATACGTCGTTTCTTTTAATGATGCCGACAATTATTTATGACAATGCAAAGTCGTAAATAAAGGATGCTGCCACAAGAAACGATACAATGTAAATATAAGCAGATTTTGCTTCATATAGCAGTTAGTTTAACAAGTCAAATGAAAAGAGGCACATCGTCTGCCATTATAAACAAATTCAAGAGAGAGGCTAAGAAATGTCTTGCGAAAAAGTGCAGATTTGTTAGGAAGGAAGAAGGAAAATATCCACAAAGCTGGACTGAGAAAGCCACTAGAAGAAGGTTTATTAAACAAATATCATGAACTTATTAGTAAGTATTTTATTGTTATAGTTATTATTAGATATTATTATTGATTGAATTTCAATACCGCCAAATTTATAAATTTTTAAGAACAATTTTCTATTAACATATAATTTATATAATTATTTTAAAATTTAATTAACATTTTTTGTTTAAATAAAAAATAAGTTAATGGTGTTAAAATTGGTATTATACAATTGTTCTATGAGGCGTAGTCATCCACAAAAAGACATATTCTGAACATAATTGTGAACATTTTTTTTATTTTGTAAGTGATTTTTTGTTAGTTTTTTTGTTTTGTATTTTGTATTAAATGTTTTATTTTACTGCGGTAAGTGAGAATCGTTCACAAATTGGTTTTCATGTTCTACGATGAATTCCAATAATAATATTGCAATAAATAATAAATTGGAATACTTGGATTGTTACTGCTACACTTGACTTTACGATTAAAAATAATGAAACAAAAATTTACGACAACGTAGTGATAAAATTAATGATTAGATTAGATTAGAAGAGATTATGATATATTGCGGGTTGGTGCTCTATCAGGTTGATTAAAATGTTTTTTATAGAATAGATTAGATTAGTGAGAACATGTGATATATGCGTATTTTGAAGATAATAATAATAATAAGAATATAATTTATTGTGTTCAAATTCAGAATGAACATTACAGAGTCAAATAATAATTGTCAAAGATCATGCACCATGCATCAAAAGCATCAAAGCTTCAAAAGCATCAAAGCTGTCATGATCTTTGAATGAATGATTTGATTTGATTTGCATCAAAGCATGCAAATTTTCGGGAAATTGCACGAAACTTAGACATCTGCAAAAGTTAATCATAATATAATCAAACTAAAAATGACCAAAGTTCCATGTCTTGCTATTTTATAACATTATTAAGTGCACTGACATTTTCGACAATTTCAAAACTAAACTTGTCGACAATTCATAAACACATTACGTAGGCAATTTTTGAAGAATTTCAAAGGCGAGTTATTAGGTAAGTCTAATAATTGTATTCCTGAATATATAATAATTTAAATTGTGCGTATGTTTTAGTTATTACAAATGAAAATCATGGCTTAAAATGCGTTCAGGTAGTAGGAATTGTTATTATTAACATTTAATGTGCACTCTTAATTTTTCAAAAAATGCAATGAAATTTACACGACAAAACAAAAAATCAAAAGAAATTAAATGTCTGTTTTTTATCAACATGACTATGTGTCCTGTCATTTTTAAAAATTTCATATTTTAACTCATTGACAACTCATAATATATCATGTAGACTATATTTGAAGAATTCCAAAAAAATTACTTCATTTCAAATTTCAATAAACAGAAATAAAATATGTTGGTATATTTCAACATTATTAACATTAAGTAAATGCCTTATCAATTTTTGAAAGAAATGTAAAAAAATGTGTTATGTACTAAGTGCCCTCTAAATTTTTCAAAAATTGCAATGAAATTTACACGACAATACAAAAAAATCAAAAGAAATTAAATGTCTGTTTTTTATCAACATGACTATGTGCCCCGTCATTTTCAAAAATTTCAAAATTAACCTCAACGACAACTCATAATATTATATCATGTAGAATATTTTTGAAGAATTACCAAAAAAAAACTCGACAATTCAAAGGAATAAAATGTCTTGGTACTTTTTAATATTATAAAATAAATGCGTTATCAATTTTTGAAAATATGCACAGCAATGTATTCGATTTTTTTAACAATACTAAGTGCCTTGTCATTTTTTCAAAAATTTCAAACAAATAAACATGACAGTTGAAAAAAAAATTAACAGAAATAAAATATCTATATTTTTTTAACATTACTAAGTGGACTGTCAAATTTTTAAAACATCATGAGTTCAGTTCTCGCAAACTTATAAATCAATCATGTATACATTGTTTGAAATTACATGGAAAATAAAACGAAAATTAAAAAAAAAATGATTCAAATGAAAGGCCCAATTTTGATCATTACTAAGTGTCGTATTAATTTGTTAAAAACTCAAAAGCACAGTTGTCGAGAACTCATAACAAAAATCATGTAGACAATTTTTGAAAAATTTGAAAGAGAATTACTCGACAATAAAAAAACATCAACATGAATAATATGTCTTGGTATTTTTTTAACATTATAGGTAAATGTCTTATCAAATTATTAAAAACATTTAAGGCAATACCTTGGATTATTTTAACAACATTAACTTCTCGGTCAATTTTTCAACAACTGGAACGAAAATCACAACATTCAAAAAAATCAATATGTATAAAATGTATGAAGTTTTTAATAACATTACTAAATTCCCTGTTTCTTAAACATACTCGAGTAAATGTATCGCATAAAAAAGTGAATGTAGACAATTTTTGAAAAATTCTTGGTACTTTTTAATATTATAAAATAAATGCGTTATCAATTTTTGAAAATATGCACATCAATGTATTCGATTTTCTCTAACAATACTAAGTGCCTTGTCAATTTTTCAAAAATTTCAAACAAATAAACATGACAATTGAAAAAAAATGAACAGAAATAAAATATCTGTATTTTTTAATATTACCAAGTGGACTGTCAAATTTTGAAAACATCCTGAGTACAGTTCCTACAAACTTATAAATCAGTCATGTACACATTGTTTGAAATTACATGGAAAATAAAACGAAAATTAAAAATAAAATGATACAAATGAAAGGCCCAATTTTGATACTAAGTGTCGTATTAATTTGTTAAAAACTCAAAAGCACATAACAAAAATCATGTAGACAATTTTTTTTAAATTTCAATGATAACTACTCGACAATAAAAAAACATCAACATGAATAATATGTCTAGGTATTTTTTTTAACATTACAGGTAACGGTTATCAAATTATAAACAAAAATAAAGCAATACCTATGATTATTTTTACAACACTAACTTCTCGGTCAATTTTTCAAAAACTGGAACGAAAATCACAACATTCAAAAAAATCAATATGTATAAAATGTATGAAGTTTTTAAATACATTACTAAGTTCCCTATTTCTTAAACATTCTCGAGTAAAAGTATCGAACAAAAAAGTATATGTAGACAATTTTTGAAAAATTCCATCGAAAATAACTCGACAACTCAAAAAAATCAATAGGATTAAAATGTTTTTTTAATTTTTTTTAACATTATTAAAAGTAAATTCCTCACCAATTTCTGAAAACGTTAATAGCAATGTCTTGTAATTTGTCAACACTACTTAAGTTCTCTGTCAATATTTCAAAAATTCAGAGAAAATAAATAGACAATAAAAAAGAAATCAGCAGACTCTTAATTTTTTTTAATATTACAATTTCCAATTTCAAATTCCAGTTCCAATTTTTAAAAAAATTACAATTCAAAAACATCAATATGAATAAAATGTGTGTAGTTTTTAATTAAAATTACTAAGTTCCTTGTTTCTTAAACATTCTCGAGTAAAAGCATCGAATAAAAAAGTGTATGTAGACAATTTTTGAAAAATTCCATCGAGAATAACTCGACAACTCAAAAAAATCAACAGGATTAAAATGTTTTTTTTATTTTATTTATTTTTTTAACATTATTAAAAGTAAATTCCCACCAATTTCTGAAAACGTTAATGGCAATGTCTTGTAATTTGTCAACACTACTATCTTCTCTGTCAATATTTCAAAAAATGCAGAGAAAATAACTAGACAATAAAAAAGAAATCAGCAGACTCTTAAATTTTTTTAATATTACAATTTCCAATTTCCAATTCCAGTTCCAATTTTTTTTAAATTTACAATTGAAAAACATCAATATGAATAAAATGTGTGTAGTTTTTAATTAAAATTACTAAGTTCCCTGTTTCTTAAACATTCTCGAGTAAAAGTATCGAATAAAAAAGTGTATGTAGACAATTTTTGAAAAATTCCATCGAGAATAACTCTAAAACTCAAAAAAATGGGGATTAAATGTTTTAATTTTTTTTTTTTACATTATTAAACGTTAATTCCTAACCAATTTCTGAAAACAGTAAAAGCAATGTCTTGGACTTTGTCAACATTACTAAGTTCTTTGTCGATATTTACAAAATAATCAGAGAAAATAACTCGACAATAAAAAAAAATTAACAGACTTTTCAATTTTTTAAACATTAAGAAGTAATGAAAAAATCCTGAGTAAATGTGTCGTAAAGGAGGTATTATGTAGACATTTTTTTAAATATTCCCTATGAAATATAACTCGGAAATTCAAAAAATCAACAGAAATAAAATGTCATTGCATTTTTCAACATTACGTGCCCTGTTAATTTTTGATTTTTTTTTACAGTTGTTGACCACTCATACAATTCATAATAAAAATCATGTGGACAATTTTTGAAAAATGTCAAAGAAAATAACTCGACAATAAAAAAATATCAACATGAATAAAATGTCTTGCCTTGATAAATGTCTTGGTATTTTCTCAACATTATAAGCAAATGCCTTATCAAATTATTAAAAAAAATCAAGCAATATCTTGGATTATTTTAACAATACCAAGTTCTCGGTCAATTTATTAAACATAGGAACGAAAATCACAACTTAGCAATTCAAAAATATCAATATGAATAAAATGTGTGTATTTTTTAATTAACATTACTGTTTCTTAAAAATGCTCGAGTAAACGTATCGACAACTTAATAAAAAAGTTTAAGAAGACATTTTTTGAAAAATTCCATGGAGAATAACTCGACTCAAAAAAAATCAACAGGATTAAAATGTTTTGTTATTTTTTTTAACATTATCAAAAGTTAATTCCTTATCAATTTCTGAAAACATTCAAAATAATATCTTCGAATTTTGTCAACATTACTAAGTTCTCTGGCAATATTTCAAAAAATTCAGAGAAAATAACTCGACAATAAAAAAAACAACAGACTTTTTAATTTTGTTAACATAACAAAGTAATGAAAAATTCCCGAGTAAAAGTGGTATTATGTAGACAATTTTTGAAATATTCCATATGAAATATAATTCGGAAATTCAAAAAATCAACAGAAATAAAATGTCATTGCATTTTTTAACATTACGTGACTTGCTGATTTTTGAAAAATTCGAAAAGACAGTTGTCCACAACTCATACAATTCATAACAAAAGTCATATGGACATTTTAAAAAAATAAATAAAAAATAACTCTACAATTAAGTAAAGCAGGAATTTTGTTTTCTGAGCAAAATGTCATGTACGGTTTCCATAAGTACTTTTTTGAAACGCACATTTTCTTTGACTTCCCCTTAAATTATTTTATGGGAAACATGCCGAAATCAGTACTTTAAATTGATTTTATGAATGCAACTCATAATCGTAAAACGTGTCATTTTTAATTTGAGTGGGTCATCTTTTGATGCACAATACTGAGTGTAATTAAAATAAATTGCCAAATCCGTTTTAAAACCTTATTTAATCTATTTAATCTATCTTTTTTGTTCAATCTATGCCAACATATTTTGTAGTAAATTTTCATATTCGAGTATTCACTTTGATGGACAGGTTTTACTCATTTCAAATCAACAATTAATACAACTAGTAAGAATGTTATTTAAATACCTATTAATAGCAATGCATATTATTATTCACAGTCACGTGATGTTTGTAACTACGATTATTATTACTATGACCCTCATTTACATTGAGATTTGCGCCTTCTGAACGGTTGTTCTTTTGAACTCAGGCAGTATAAGTTGTTAACAATGACTAAAGTGAACTTAATATTATATAGTTGTATAATAAAGTTTATAGGCACCTTGTATTCATAAACGGTACTTTTCACACATATTTTATTACCATATTAACGTCTATATAAGAGTGATCTAATCGAAATATATTACATTTTATTGTACATTGTGGTTGTTATTCTGAATGAATAAGTCCCCACCAATTTTGTAGGTGTGATATAAAAGTTGTTGTTAATATTGATCTTTAACAGTTTTTTATAAAATTTCTGCAAACAAGTAATGTATAATCTTGTGGTAAGTCATTAATCATAATTTATAATTATATATACTTGTAGTGGGTTTATATATATATATATATAATTATATATACTTCCAGTGCAGCATTTAAACTTATTTACACATTATTTGTGGTTTGATGTCATAAAATGGTTTTTCCAATTCCTAATTAGCATATTAAATTATGTGTATTGGCTGTTCTCTCGTGCATTGTATCTTTCTTAAAAAATAAATAATAATAATATAATTTTGATTGACACTGTCAAAATATTCAACAGTTATTGTCGAAACCTTTCGAAGTGGAGCTGTTTAAAATCAGGTACATTTTTCAACAAAAGTCTCCAAATTTGTTGAATTTTTAACCAACACTGTCAACTTGACAACTTTTCAAACATTAGTGTCCATATCTACCAAATTTTTAAATGCTACTCTCAAAATATATCAAATTTTCCACTAAAACGGTCCAAATGTGCCAATTTATTAAATCTTTGAAATTTTCGAATAATATGTTCGATTGCATCTATCACAATCTGTCAGAATTTCAATACAACTGTCGAAATCAGTTAAATTTTTGATTAAAACTGTCCAAATATCAACGGCTACTGTCAAAACATTTCAACATTTAAACTCAAATTACAGTTTTCTAGTTGAATATTTAACCAACACTATCAAAATTTGTCAAATTTTCAAACGTAACTGATCAAATCTGTCAAATTTTCAATTGATATTGGCCAAAATTGTCAAATTTTCAAATGAAACGGTCCAAATCTGCTAAATTATTAATTCCTTTAAATTTTCAAATGATATGTTCGATTGTATCTATCACATTCTGTTAAATTTTCAATTACAACTTTCGAAATAAGTTAAATTTTCGTTGATACTGTCAATATATTCAACAGTTATTGTCGAAACGTTTCGAAGTGGAGCTGTTTAAAATCAGGTACATTTTTCAACTAAAGTCTCCAAATTTGTTAAATTATGAACAAGCACTATCCAAATTTGTCAAATTTTCAAATATAAGTGTCCAAATCTACTAAATTTTTAACAGCTATTGTCCAAATATATCAAATTTTCAACAAAAACGGTCCAAATCTGCTAAATTATTAACTCTTTCAAATTTTCGAATAATGTGTTCCATTGAAACTATTACAATTCTGTCAAATTTTCAACTGCAATTGTCGAAATCAGTTAAATTTTTGATTAAATCTGTCCAAATATCAACGGCTATTCTCCAAACATTTCTATGTGGAACTGTTTAATATCTAGTACATTTTCTAACTAATCTCTCCAATTACAGTTTTCCAGCTCAATATTTAACTAACACTATCCAAATTTGTCAAATTTTCAAACATAACTGATCAAATCTGTAAAATTTTCAATTCATTTTGTCCAAAATTGTCAAATTTTCAAATGAAACGTTCCAAATCGGCTAAGTTATTAACTCCTTTAAATTTTCAAATGATATGTTCGATTGTATCTATCACATTCTGTTAAATTTTCAATTACAATTTTCGAAATAAGTTAAATTTTCGTTGATACTGTCAAAATATTCAACAGTTATTGTCGAAACCTTTCGAAATGGAGCTGTTTAAAATCTGGTACACTTTTCAACTAAAGTCTCCAAATTTGTTAAATTTTAAACCAACACTGTCCAAATTGGTCAACTTTTCAAACATAAGTGTCCAAATCTACCAAATTTTTAACATCTATTGTCCAAATATATCATATTTTTAACAAAAACCGTCCAAATCTGAAAAATTATTAACTCTTTCAAATTTTCAAATAATATGTTCGATTGCATCTATCACAATCTGTCAAATTTTCAATACAACTGTCGAAATCAGTTAAATTTTTGATTAAAACTGTCCAAATATCAACTGCCATTGTCAAAATATTTCTATGTGGAACTGTTTAATATCTAGTACATTTTCCAACTAAACTCTCAAATTACAGTTTTCCAGCTCAATATTTAACTAACACTATTAAAATTTGTCATATTTTCAAACGTAACCGATCAATTCTGTCAAATTTTCAATTGATATTGTCCAAATTTGTCAAATTTTCTAATGAAACGTTCCAAATCTGCTGAATTATTAACTCCTTTGAATTTTCAAATGATATGTTCGATTGTATCTATCACATTCTGTTAAATTTTCAATTACAATTTTCGAAATAAGTTAAATTTTCGTTGATACTGTCAAAATATTCAACAGTTATTGTCGAAATCTTTCGAAGTGGAGCTGTTTAAGATCTGGTACATTTTTCAACTAAAGTCTCAAAGTTTGTTAAATTTTTAACCAACACTGTCCAAATTTGTCAACTTCTCAAACATAAGTGTCCAAATCTACCAAGTTTTGAGCTGCTATTGTCCAAATATATCAAATTTTCAACTGAAACGGTCCAAATCTGCCAAATTATTAACTCTTTCAAATTTTCGAATAATGTGTTCGATTGAAACTATCACAATTCTGTCAAAGTTTCAACTGCAATTGTCGAAATCAGTTAAATTTTCGATTAAATCTGTCCAAATATCAACTGCTATTCTCAAAACATTTCTATGTGGAACTGTTTAATATCTAGTACATTTTTAAACTAAACTCTCCAATTACAGTTTTCCAACTCAATATTTAACTAACACTATCAAAATTTGTCATATTTTCAAACGTAACCGATAAAATCTGTCAAATTTTCAATTGATATTATCCAAAATTGTCAAATTTTCAAATGAAACGGTCCAAATCTGCCAAATTATCATCTCCTTCAAATTTCCGAATAATATATTCGTTTCAATCTATCACAATCTGCCAAATTTTCAACTGCAACTGTTGAAATCAGTTAAATTTTTGGTTAAAACTGTCTAAATATCAACTGCTACTGTCATAACATTTCAATGTGGAACTATTTAAAATCCAACTTTTTTTTCATTTTCCAACTAAACATTTTCCACATTTTCCAACTTAACTCTCCACATTTGATAAATTTTTAATAAGCACTATCCAAGCAAATTTGTCAAATTGTCATATGTAACTGTTCAAATCTGTCAAATTTTCAACTAATATTATACAAAATTGGCATCTTTTCAAATGAAACGGTCAAAATCTGCCAAATTATTACCTTCTTAGAATTTTCGACTAATATGTTCGATTGTATCTATCACAATGTGCCAATTTTTTAACGGCAACTGTCGAAATCGGCTAAATTTTCGATTGAAATTGTCAAAATATTCAACTGCTATTGTCAAAACATTTTTAAGCAAAATTGTTTAATATCTGGTATATTTTCCAACTAAACTCTCCAAATTTGTTAAATTATCAACTAGAACTATCTAAGTTTATCAAATTTTCAAACTTAACTTTCCAAATATGTCAAATTTTCAACTAATATTATCCAAAATTGGCAAATTTTTTAATGAAACGGTCAAAATCTGCCAAATTATTAACTTCTTCGAATTTTCGGCTAATATGTTCGATTGTATCTATCACAATCTGCCAAATTTTTAACGGCAACTGTCGAAATCGGCTAAATTTTCGATTGAAATTGTCAAAATATTGTACTGTTAGTGTCAAAACATTTTTAAGCGGAATTGTTTAATATCTGGTATATTTTATAACTAAACTCTGCAAATTTGATAAATTATCAACTAGAAATATCTAAGTTTATCAAATTTTCAAACGTAACTTTCCAAATATGTCAAATTTTCAACTAATATTGTCCAAAATTGGCAAATTTTCAAATGAAACATTTCGATGTGGAGCTATTTAAAATCCAACTTTTTTTCATTTTCCAACTAAACATTTTCTACATTTTCCCACTAAACTCTCCACATTTGGTAAATTTTTAATAAGCACTATGCAAATTTGTCAAATTTTCATACGTAACTGTCCAAATCTGTCAAATTTTCAACTAATATTATCCAAAAATGGCAAATTTTCAAATGAAACGGTCAAAATCTGCCAAATTATTAACTTCTTCGAATTTTCGACTAATATGTTCGATTGTATCTATCACAATGTGCCAATTTTTTAACGGCAACTGTCGAAATCGGCTAAATTTTTGATTGAAATTGTCAAAATATTGAACTGCTATTGTCAAAACATTTTTAAGCGGAATTGTTTAATATCTGGTATATTTTCCAACTAAACTCTCCAAATTTGTTAAATTATCAACTAGAACTATCTACGTTTATCAAATTTTCAAACGTAACTTTCCAAATATGTGAAATTTTCAACTAACATTGTCCAAAATTAGCCAATTTTCAAATGAAACGGTTAAAATCTGCAAAATTATTAACTTCTTCAAATTTTCGACTACTATGTTCGATGGTATCTATCACAATCTGCCAAATTTTTAACGGCAACTGTCGAAATCGGCTAAATTTTCGATTGAAATTGTCAAAATATTGTACTGTTAGTGTCAAAACATTTTTAAGCGGAATTGTTTAATATCTGGTATATTTTATAACTAAACTCTGCAAATTTGATAAATTATCAACTAGAAATATCTAAGTTTATCAAATTTTCAAACGTAACTTTCGAAATATATCAAATTTTCAACTAATATTGTCCAAAATTGGCAAATTTTCAAATGAAACATTTCGATGGGGAACTATTTAAAATCCAACTTTTTTTCATTTTCCAACTAAACATTTTCTACATTTTCCAACTAAACTCTCCACATTTGGTAAATTTTTACTAAGCACTATCAAAATTAGTCAAATATTCATACGTAACTGTCCAAATCTGTCAAATTTTCAACAAATATTATCCAAAATTGGCATATTTTCAAATGAAACGGTCAAAATCTGCAAAATTATTAACTTCCTCGAATTTTCGACTAATATGTTCGATTGTATCTATCACAATCTGCCAAATTTTTAACAGCAACTGTCGAAATCGGCTAAATTTTCGATTGAAATTGTCAAAATATTGTACTGTTAGTGTCAAAACATTTTTAAGCGGAATTGTTTAATATCTGGTATATTTTATAACTAAACTCTGCAAATTTGATAAATTATCAACTAGAAATATCTAAGTTTGTCAAATTTTCAAACGTAACTTTCGAAATATATCAAATTTTCAACTAATATTGTCCAAAATTGGCAAATTTTCAAATGAAACATTTCGATGTGGAACTATTTAAAATACAACTTTTTTTCATTTTCCAACTAAACATTTTCTACATTTTCCAACTAAACTCTCCACATTTGGTAAATTTTTAATAAGCACTATGCAAATTTGTCAAATTTTCATACGTAACTGTCCAAATCTGTCAAATTTTCAACTAATATTATCCAAAATTGGTAAATTTTCAAATGAAACGGTCAAAATCTGCCAAATTATTAACTTCTTCGAATTTTCGACTAATATGTTCGATTGTATCTATCACAATCTGCCAAATTTTTAACGGCAACTGTTGAAATCGGCTAAATTTTCGATTGAAATTGTCAAAATATTAAATTGCTATTGTCAAACCATTTTTATCGGAATTGTTTAATATCTGCTATATTTTTCAACTTTCCAAATTTGTTAAATAATCATCTAGAACAATCTAAATTTGTAAAATTTTCAAACGTAACTGTCCAAATATGTCAAATTTTTAACTAACGTTGTCCAAATTTGACAAATTTTCAAATGAAACGGTTCAAATCTGCCAAATTTTTAACTCCTTAGAATTTTTGAATAATATGTTCGCTTGAATCTATCAACATCTCTCAATTTTTCTTCTACAACTGTCGAAATCAGTTCATTTTGAAATTCTACTTTTAATTTAAACTTTAGTTAAATTCATGAAATGTTAATATTTTAGTTATACCTATCATTTCATTGATTTTTACCCAAAATTACCTACAATTGAAAGTTCAATTTGAATAAGCAATTGAAATTTTCGTAAAAATCATTCAAATTGTATGTAATCAATAATATAATTAAATAATTGATAATATTGACAGTAATTATTAAAATTTTCAATCAATCATCAATCATCGAAATGATAAATTTTCAGTTATACCTTTAATGTATGCCAAAATTTAAATTGTTTCAATTAAAATTTTAATAAGTACTGCCAATATTATAATTTTTTTTATTTCATTATGTGTTACCTATCATGTCAATGATTTTAACCAAAATTTAAATTACTTATTGAAATACTACTTTTAATCTAAAATAGTTAAAATCATTAAATATTAACATTTTAGTTATACCTATCATTTCATTGAGTTTAACCAAAATTACAATTAAAAGTACAATTTCAATAAGCAATTGAAATTTTCATTAAAATCATTGAAATTATAGGTAATCAATAAAAAAAATTAATAATTGATAATATTGACAGTGCTATTCAAATTTTTATTGAAACAATTGAAGTTTTTGCATACATTGTATATCATTAATGAAATTAAATAATTGAAAATTTTGAAAATAATTATTAATATTTTGATTAAAATATTTATAGTTTTTGCCTACATTGAATAACAATAGTGACATTACATAATTGAAAATTTGACTATAATCATATAATAATTTGATTGAAACAATTGAAGTCAAACCTACATTCTATATATGTATTATAGTTATAAGCAAACCTGAATAAAAAATGAATATTTCTATCAAACTATTGATTTATCCTGAAAAAATTATCTATGACTTGGAAAAACAAAGCAAAACATAATTTGTGTTCAAAAACATGCTTTTATTATAATTAATAATTATCTTAATAATTAATCTCTGATCGCTAATACAACTCCAAGTTTGATAACATTTCTGTTGTTTAAGCTCTTACATTAAATAATTGAAAATATGACAGAAATCATTTAATAGTAAGAACATTATTCAATATAGCTTTTTACATTTTTTGTTACATTATTTATTTTATTTTATTTATTGTTACATTGTTTGTTACATTAATATTTGATACTATTCTTGTAAATTTTGACATAATTTGTAACTGATTTTCGCTACGTATTTTTACACGTATTTTGACAAGTGCTATATCATAATTAATTGCTTTAGCCCTTACTTTTTGGCTTACTATTAAAGTATAACTTTCGCACTGAAATTATCTCTATTTCTTGTTACAGACATTTTTAGTACTGATTAGTTTCGTGGTACTGATTATTAATGCAGTACCAGTTCCGAAACCAGTAGCGTTCTTCGGTGGTCTTTTTGGCGGAGGACATCACGGATATCATGGCCACCATCACGGGCACTACGATGACTACCATGACCACCACCATGGATATCATGATCATCACCACCATGGCTATCATGGTCACCATGGTCATCATGGACATTACGATCACTATGACTGGTGACACCAGAAACCCGATGGATACATTTAGATAATACATGTTTGAAATTCGTACCAAAATACATAAATGAGTATGTACTCTTAAGCAAAAATGTACTGGAAATTATATTAATGAGCAAAACCGAATAAAAAACGAATATTTCTAGCAAACTATTCATTTATCCTCAAGTAATTAAAAAATATATCCATGACTTGGAAACACAAAAAACATGACTATTTCTAGTGCTAGTACTATTACTATTATTATTACTATTACTATTACTAAGAGCTCAACCGAATAAAAAACGAATATTTCGATCAAACTATTCATTTATCCTGAAGTAATTACAAAATATATCCATGACTTGGAAATACAAAAAAACTATTACTATTACTATTACTATTACTAGCACTATTACTCTTATTATTACTATTACTATTACTATTACTAAGAGCTCAACCGAATAAAAAAAGAAAATTTCGATTAAACTATTCATTTATCCTAAAGTAATTAAAAAATATATCCATGACTTGGAAACACAAAAAAAACATGACTATTACTATTACTAGCACTATTACTCTTATTATTACTATTACTATTACTATTACTAAGAGCTCAACCGAATAAAAAAATAATATTTCGATTAAACTATTCATTTATCCTAAAGTAATTAAAAAATATATCCATGACTTGGAAAAGCAAAAAAACCTGACTTACTATTACTAATACTATTACTATTACTAAGAGCAAAACCGAATAAAAAACGAGCATTTCGATCAAACTATTCATTTATCCCAAAGTAATTAAAAAAATATATCCATGACTGGAAATGAAAAAAAAACATGACTATTACTATTACAAATACTAATACTATTACTATTACTATTACTAATACTATTACTATTACTATTACTATTACTAATACTATTACTATTACTATTACTATCACTATACTATTACTATTACTATTACTATTACTATTACTATTACTATTACTATTACTATTACTATTACTATTACTATTACTATTACTATTACTATTACTATTACTATTATACTAAACAATAACCATCCAATTTGCTTTCTTATAACATTGTAAGTTTTATTCGGTATTCTTATCTGAACGTATAAATATTTAATAGTTTGCGATGTTGTTATCATATTATAATAATAATTGTAGGTTCCATGGTGTAATGGTTAGCACTCTGGACTCTGAATCCAGCGATCCGAGTTCAAATCTCGGTGGAACCTTAATTTTTCCCCTTCAATAATAGGAATAGTGTAATCTTAGTGTAATCTAATTTGTTTAATCTTAGTGTAATCTAATTAGTATAATCTTAGTGTAATCTAATTATTGTTAATCTTAAAAACATAAAATTATACGCTAGTACATTTTTCGAACATTAGGTATTTTCGAATTTTGACATATTTTGACATATTTTGATGATCTCTGTCAAAAATCAGATTATTTTTAAACATCATTAAATAAGTACGTTATTAAGTTTTGTACAATTTCTTTGCATCCGTAAAATTTTGTACCTACAATTATTTTTGTACTAGTAAAATTTTGTACAATTAGTTTTGTACAAGTAAAATTTTGTACAATTATTTTTGTAAAAGTCACATATTGTATATTTTTGACAAGTGATGGAGTATATTTTGTATCTTAGAAAATATTTATGTGCAATTAATATTTTACTATTACTTTAATAGTAAAGCACTACTACTTTTATATTATTCGCTATTTGAGAATTAACAGAATTATCAGAATAAACATCAGAAATCTTATAATATGTTTCCTTCAATGTTAACCAAATTAGCAATTTTCGAAATTATTCAAGAATGTTAGGGAATATTAGAAACATTTTATTACGTCCATTTTCCTGCAAATTTCTATTTTTTTTTAATATAATTACAACGCATCTTATTTGTGCATATTTTTGCATAAATGCAAAAATTTTTGAAATTCCTTGACCTCAAGTTTAGAAAATATTCATGGCAATGTCTTGGATTTTTTTTAACAATGGTAAGTCTCTTGTCAATTTATCAAAAATGTCAAAGAAAATAGCTGCAATTCTAAAATATCAACCAACTGTCAACTGTCTGTATTTTTCAAAATTATTAAGGACAATTTTTGAAAACATCCGGAGTACAGGTACCAACAACATATAAAAAAAATCATATAGAGAATTTTTGAAATTCCTTGACCTCAAGTTTCGAAAATATTCATGGCAATGTCTTGGATTTTTTTTAAATAATTGTAAGTCTCTTGTCAATTTATAAAAAATGTCAAAGAAAATAGATGCAATTCTAAAAAATCAACAAACTGTCAACTGTCTGTATTTTTTAACATTATTAAAAACAATTTTTGAAAACATAATTGAAAACACAAAAACAACGAGTACAGGTGCCATCAATTAACAAAAATTCATGTAGACAATTTTTGATTAAAAAAATAATAATAATTAAAATAATTCGACAATTCAAAAAAGTCAACATAAATAAAACGTCCTTGTATATTTGAACAGTACTAAGTGTCCTTTGGAAAATTCAAAAGGAAAGTTGTCGACAACTTATCCAATCGAGAACACAAATCATGTGAGCAATTTTTGAGAAAATCAAAAATACCTACAATTATATAATTAAAGACAATTTTTGAAAACATGTACAGGTGCCAAAATACTACAAAAAACTGAAATTTTGTTCTCTTGCAAAATATCGCTATCTGTCTGCTTATGTACTTTTTTGAAACGCACATTTTCTTATCACAATTCAAGACAACATTTATGTGGACCATTTTTGAAATAAAACTTAACCGTGGAATTTAAAACAACTAAAGTGAAATTTTCTTCTCTAGGCAAAATTTTAGGGGAAATAATAGGCCAAAATAGGCAAACAAAATATTTGCTTCTTTTGATACCTTTAGTCTTTTTAAAGTCATATCTTTTTATGTATTCTACAGAATTCCACAAATCATGGGGGCAATTTTTGAGAAAATAAAAAATAACTCCAATTAAATTACTAAAGACAATTTTAGAAAACATCTGCAGGTGCCAAAATTCTATAAAAAACAGAAATTGTGATCTCTGGCAAAATATCGCGAACTGTCTGCAGATGTACTTTTTTGAAACTCACATTTTCTTATCATAATTCAAGACAAAATTCATGTGAAAAATCAACAAACTATCAACTGTCTGTATTTTTTAACATTAATAAGAACAATTTTTAAAGACCCAGAGTTTCGAAAATATTTATGGCAATGTCTTGAACTTGTTTTAACAATTTTAAGTGCCTTGTCAATTTATCAAAAATATCAAAGAAAATAGCTTCAATTCTAAAAAATCAACAAACTGTTAACTGTCTGTATTTTTCAACATTATTAAGGACAATTTTTGAAAACGTCCGGAGTACAGGTGCCACCAACTTATAAAAAAAATCATGTAGACATTTTTTGAGATTCCTTTACCTCAAGTTTAGAAAATATTCATGGCAATGTCTTGGATTTTTTTTAATAATTGTAAGTCTCTTGTCAATTTATCAAAAATGTCAAAGAAAATAGCTGCAATTCTAAAAAATCAACAAACTATCAACTGTCTGTATTTTTCAACATTATTAAAAACAATTTTTGAAAACATAATTGAAGACACAAAAACAACGAGTGCAGGAGCAATCAATTTACAAAAATTTATGTGGACACATTTTGATTAAAAAAATAATAAAAATTAAAATAATTCGACAATTCAAAAAAGTCAACAGAAATAAAATGTCCTTGTATATTTGAACAGTACTAACTGTCCTTTGGAAAATTCAAAAGGAAAGTTGTCGACAACTTATCCAATAGAGAACACAAATCATGTGGGCAAATTTTGAGAAAATAAAAAATACCTTCAATTATATAATTAAAGATAATTTTTGAAAAGATCTACAAGTGTTAAAATACTATAAAAAACAGAAATTTTGTTCTCTTGCAAAATATCGCAATTTTTGAAAACATAAGTACAGGTGCCAACAGCTTATAAAAAAAAAACATGTAGACATTTTTTGTAATTCCTTGACCAAGAGTTTCGAAAATATTCATGGCAATGTCTTTTTTTTAACAATTTTAAGTGCCATGTCAATTTATCAAAAATGTCAAAGAAATTAACTACAATACTAAAAAATCAACAAACTGTCAACTGTCTATATTTTTCAATATTTTTAAGGACAATTTTTGAAAACGTCCGGAGTACAGGTGCCAACAACTAATAAAAAAAATCATGTAGACAATTTTTGAAATTCCTTGACCTCAAGTTTCGAAAATAATAATGGCAATGTCTTGAATTTTTGTAACAATTTTAAGCGCTTTTATAAAATTCACAAATTTGGTTGTGTGGGACGAATTTTGTTTACTTTTATCCAAAAAAAATTGATCAGCTTTAGATTTTGTTGTAATTTTCTTAAAATTGATTTCAAAGAACAAATATTTTTGACTCGACTTAATGTAAAATAGAACTAGTCCGGTGAGAATTACTTTTTTTATTACATAAGTCAAAACCTCAAAAAATAAAACCTGAACAGGCTGAAAGGCTCCGGCTGATGGCCAATTGAAGCACCCCCGTCCCCATCATACACTTGTAATAAAATAATATTTTTGTAAAAAAAAAAATGCTTCAATAAATTATATATACTACTACTAAAACCTGAAGGTCAAAAGTTTTTAATCAGAAGTCAAAACCTAAAAAACCCGAAAAATATAAACCAGAACAAAATTTGGAAATTTGGAAAATTTGGAAATAACACAGCTTTTTTTTGCAAATGTTGTATAGTTCTCAGTTATATAGATTATAAATAAAAATATAATTATAATTTCATACCTTCCCATCTCAACTCTTCTGGTTCATTTTTTTAAATGTACAAATCTGCTCACTGCACAGTTCACGGTTGTTATGGTTACCAGATGATGGTTATGGTGATTTGTAATAGAAATATGTGTATCCCATTTGATTTCATACACTGAGATAATTAACTTCAAACTTCTAGTAGTTGCAAAATACTTTTCGAACTATTTTACTATTTTAGCGCAGCAAACCTATTACTATTAATTTCCCATTAATACTCATACTACGTGCATTAAAAAATTATTACGTCTTTTAATTGCTTGTGTTAATTGTAAAATTGTCAACAACATAACCCACAGAATAACGTCATAGCTACTATTTTTCCTTGTCTGTGGCTAGTCTAATGTGTTTACTACAAGCCTTGCTTCAGAATAATTAATTTATAAGTATCATTATTTGCGGGATAATGCAAAATATGCAAATATATTCCATTTAAGCCATAAATAAAGTAGGTAACATTTAATTACAGTAATTTTTATTTAGCTTTCGTGGAAACGTGTGACAGTGATTATCCCATTGCGGTTTTGCCATCTCCATTTGCAGAAAAAAAAAATCATAATATGTATTAATGTTTTATATGGCAGTAGCAATTCATGAAAAACGCACGATTTAATTGTGTACATAATATGCAACAGTAAATAGATAAACCCCACCTCAATTAAATTAGCTATAAAAGACACTGTCCATAATGCATCTGCACAGAGTAATTTCTGAAGAAGCACAATGTTCAAGTTATTGGTAAGTGTTGATATTTGATTTATACCTATTTAAATCTGTTTAAATCTGTACAATTATCACATCATGTTTTACTTTCTTTATAACATTTTCTATATACTTGTATATACACTACTATATGTGATATATATATATATATATATATATATATATATATATATATATATATATTTATATATATATACAGGGTGTCTCAAAATTGACGCCCGTGCTTTTGGAATTGCATTCACGGGGCTAAAAGAAATAGAAAATTATGAGTGGAAAATTTTCGGTTTGTCTCTCGTTACAGAGTTATTGATAAAAATGTATACAATAACTTTTTCGACCACTATTCAAAACTCGATTTTGATTTATCAATTTTGTCGTATCTAGAGACACAACTGTCAGATTTGAAAATTAGTTTGACAAATGTGGACAATATCTTGTTTTTTAATTAATATTTGTTATTTGTTTTTTTTAAATATTATTAGTTAGTACATTATTTTGATTCATACATTTTGTCAAATCTAGAGACATAACTGTCAGATTTGACAATTAGTTTGACCCATGTGGATAATATTTTGTTTTTTAATATCATTGGTTACTACAAGATTTTGATTTATTCTCTTTGTCAAATCTAGAGACTCAATTGTCAGATTTGACATTTAGTTTGACAGATGTGTTTTACAGTTTTTTTATCAATAACTGTATAACGAGGTACAAATATCTTGTTTTATACTATTATTAGTTAGTACGATTTTGATTTATTTATTTTGTCAAATTTAGAGACATAACTGTCAAATTTGACAATTAGTTTGGCAGATGTGTTTTACAGTTTTCTTATCAATAACTCTATAACGAGGGACATATATCTTGTTTTATAATATTATTAGTTAGTACACGATTCTGATTTATTAATTTTGTCAAATCTAGAGACATAACTGATAGATTTGACAATTAGTTTGATAGTTGTGGACAATGGAATAGAATAAATTAATTTATTTACGTGCTATTATACACATTACTATTATTTTATACAGATAATATCTTGTTTCTCAATTATTATTTGTTATTTGTTTTTTTAATATTATTAGTTAGTACACGATTTTGATTAATTCATTTTGTCAAATCTAGAGATATAACTGTCAGATTTGACAATTAGTTTGCCAGATGTGTTTTACATTTTTTTTTATCAATTACTCTACAACGAGGGACAAATATCTTGTTTTATAATATTATTAGTCAATACACGATTTTGATTTGCTCATATCGTCAAATCTACAGACATAACTGTCAGATTTGACAATTAGTTTGACAGATGTGCTTTCCAGTTTTTTTATCAATAACTCTATAAGGAAGGACCAACGGAAAATTTTCCACTCTTAATTTTCAATTTGTTTTAGCCCCCTGAATGGAAACCCAAAAGCACGGGCGTCAATTTTGAGACACCTTGTATATATAAATAACTACATGTAATTTGATTTGTGTTAACTCTTTCTGCAAAAACTATTTTCTGTCATTTTCAACCACATGTAATTTGATTTGTGTTAACTTATTGTACAAAAACTCATTTTGGCACATTTTCAAAATCTCTATTTTTTTTTAATCCCAGAAAATTTTATAAATCCGAGAGTATTAGGAATGAAAGCTTATATTTTTCAATGCATATTTTAGTAGGAAATTAAATAATGCATTGTCTGCAAATTTCATGTTGCTTGATGAAAATTAAATTGCACAATTTTTGTAAATGTTTTCAAATTTGATTTCACTTCTAGTAACCTGAAAATCTGAAATTCTTATGGGTGCAAATTGAATTATTTTTTATTGTTTGTAATGTTGTCAAATTTGATTTCTGATTACTAATTTAATCCATAATTCTAAATTAGAAAATTCGATATTACAAAAATTATTAATTCATATAGATTTAGTATAGATTCGTATTTCCCAATTATATACCGATAATTGGGAAATACGTTATTACAAAAACGTATTTCATTTTAACTCATTTGAACTCATTAGGAGTTCAAATTACTCCTAATTTGAAGTAATTATTATATAATGATACAAAAATTAAACACGTTACTACTTTATTTATCACTTTATAAATAAAGATAAAGATAAAGATATTTATTTATCACTTAAAAGTAATAAATAAAGTGATAAAAAAACTTAGTAACGTGTTTCATTTTTATATCATCATGATTAATTATCACATAGTAACGGCTTCCTCCACCATCTTTAATAATTATATACCCATATATATTTATTTGTATTTCTTCTGCAGTTTTTTCTGGTTCTCCTCATCTTTGTGGTTTTGCTGGCCACAGCAATAGCTGAGCCGGATCCAGAAGCCGCTGCTTATGGACATGGCGGTGGTCATCATGGTGGAGGCCACGGTTATGGTGGTGGTCATCATGGTGGACACCATGGTGGACATCATGGGTAAACCCATGCAGCTTTTTGCGGATGAGATTACACGTTGTTGATTATTAAACCAACGACTTCAGGTGTAATCATTGTATACGATTTTATGCTATAATTATGGAGGACCCGTTTTTATAACCTTCTTTATGTTAAAGTCTATTTTAAAATTTGTAATATGCAGTAAGCTATCAATAAATCATTGTACAATATTTTGTTATTGTTACAAAACTTATTGTCTTTCTGACTTATTCATATTTCATCCATTCATTTCATTCTTATCTCTTATTTCATTCATTTCATTTCATTCTTATCAGACTTATTGTTTTTCTTCTCACAGAAATACGAAGAAAAGTTTCATCAGAATGCTACGATTTTTCCAATTATTATATCGTGTAAATATATTTGTACTTGTACAATGTTTCACAAATTTGAATCAAATTTGTGTAGTACTGCATAAAATACTGATGAGTTTTCCACTCTTTTACATCTCCTAATAGAAATGTTTTTTTTATTAAATCGTCAAAATTTGTAATTAATGAAAAGCAATATTTTTAATTTTCCAAATGTACAGATATGAAAATTATACTTAAACATAAGAAAATTTGCCTAAATTTCCTCAGAAATCAAGAAGACATTGTTTAGCTTTCCTCAGCTTATTTATTTTTCTAAGAAAATTTAGAACAGAAGTTAAAGCATATTTATCAGAATTTATAGGGAGGTAAGAATTTTGCAATTATTATCTTATCATAGATTCTATAGACGATAGAATAAAATTTTGGCGTAAGAATTACAAATTTGACAATAATCATTAAAATATTAATAAAAATAACAAGAAAATTGGCAATAAGCACTAAAACTTATGACATAGTGATTAAATTTTTATAATTAACCGAATATTTGATAGCATTCATTGAAAATTTGATAGAAATAATTGAAAAATTGACAGTAATCATTGAGATTTTTGAAAGAATCATTAAATTTTTACTCATAATTGAATATTTGGCTGAAAGCTTTGAAATTTAATAGGAAAATTTGATAAAAATAACAGTAATAATTATAATTTGTGACATAATGATTAATTTCGACAAATATTGGAATATTTGATAGTAATAATTGAAATTTTGCCAGAATCATTGAATGTTTGGCTGAATAATGGTAAATTGATAGTGATCATTGACATTTTGACAGAATTCTTGAAAATTTTAATAGAAATCATTAAAAATTTTATGGAATAAATAAAATTTCTGTTTTCATTGCAAATTTGTCAATAATCATTAAAAGGTTAATAGAAATAATTGAAAAATTGGCAGTAAGCACTAAAATTTATGATATAATGATTAAATTTTGATAAATAACCGTATATTTGATAGCATTCATTGAAAATTTGATAGAAACAATTGAAAAATTGACAGTAATCATTGAGATTTTTGAAAGAATCATTAAATATTGACTCATAATTGAATATTTGTCTGTAATCATTGAAAAGGAATACGAAAATTTGAAAAATTAATAGTAATCATTATAATTTGTGTCATAATGATTAATTTAGACAAATAATGGAATATTTGAGAGTCATCATTGAAATTTTATCAGAATCATTGAAAGTTTGACGGAATAGTGGTAAATTGGCCATAGTCCTTGACATATTAACAGAATTGTCGAAAATTTTGATACAAATCGTAAATGTGTTCAAAAAATAAATAACATTTCGGTCGTAATAATTGCAAATTTGCCAAAAATCATTCAATTTTAACAACAATAATTGATAAATTGGCAGTAAGCACTAAAATTTAAAACATAGTGATAAAATTCGGATAAATAACAGAACATTTGATAGCATTCATTGAAAATTTTATAGAAATAATTGAAACATTAACAGTAATCATTGAGGTTTTTTGAATGAATCATTAAATTTTGACTCATAATTGAATATTTGGTTGTAAGCCTCGAAATTTAATAGAAAAATTTGAAAGAATAACAGAAATCATTAGAATTTGTGTCATAATGATTAATTTACACAAATAATGAAATATTTGAGAGTCATCATTGAAATTTTGTCAGAATCGTTGAAAGTTTGACCAAATAGTGGAAAATTTACAGTAGTTCTTGACATTTTGACAGAATTCTTGAAAATTTTGATAGAAACCGTAAATATGTTCAAGAAATAAATAAATTTTCAGTCGTAATAATTGCAAATTTGCCAAATATCATTAAATTTTAATAACAATAATTGATAAATTTGCAGTATGCATTAAAATTTAAAACATAGTGATTAAATTCGGATACATAACAGAACATTTGATAGCATTCATTGAAAATTTTATAGAAATAATTGAAACATTGACAGTAATCATTGAAATTTTTGAAAGAATCATTAAATATTGACTCATAATTGAATATTTGGCTGTAAGCCTTGAAATTTAATGGAGGAAAATTTGAAAAAATAACAGTAATAATTAGAATTTGCGACATAATGATTAATTTCGACAAATAAATAATGGAATATTTGAGAATAATCATTGAAATTTTGTCAGAATCGTTGAAAGTTTGGCCAAATAGTGGTAAATTGACAGTAGCTCTTGACATTTTGACAGAATTCTTGAAAATTTTGATAGAAATCGTAAATGTGTTCAAGAAATATATAAAATTTCGGTCGTAATTATTGCAAATTTGCCAAAAATCATTAAATTTTAATAACAATAATTGATAAATTGGCAGTAAGCATTAAAATTTAAAACATAGTGATTAAATTCGAATAAATTACAGAACATTTGATAGCACTCATTGAAAATTTGATAGAAATAATTGAAAAATTGACAGTAATCATTGAGATTTTTGAAAGAATCATTAAATATTGACTCATAATTGAATATTTGGCTGTAATCATTGAAAATGAATACGAAAATTTGAAAAATTAATAGTAATAATTAGAATTTGTGACATAATGATTAATTCCGACAAATAATGAAATTTTTAAGAATAATCATTGAAATTTTGTCAGAATCGTTGAAAGTTTGACCAAATAGTGGTAAATTGACAGTGGTTCTTGACATTTTGACAGAATTATTGAAAATTTTGATAGAAATCGTAAATATGTTCAAGAAATAAATAAAATTTCAGTCGTAATAATTGCAAATTTGCCAAAAATCATTAAATTTTAATAACAATAACTGATAAATTGGAAGTAATTTTATAGCACTCATTGAAAATTTGATAGAAATAATTGAAAAATTGACAGAAATTAATGAGATTTTTTGGAAGAATTAATAAATTTTTACTCAAAATTGAATATTTGGCTGTAGTCCTTGCAATTGAATAGAAAAAATTGGAATATTAACAGTAATCATTAGAATTTGTGACATAATGATTAATTTCGATAAATAATGGAATATATGACAGTAATAATTGAAATTTTGCCAGAATCATTGAATGTTTGGCTGAATAATGGTAAATTAATAGTAGTCATTGACATTTTGACAGAATTCTCGAAAATTTTGGTAGAAATTGTAAATATTTTCAAGAAATAAATAAATTTTCGGACGTAATTCCTACTTGCAAATTTGACAATAATCATTAAAATTTGAATAACAATAATTGGAAAATTGGCAGTAAGTTCTAAAATGTATGATATAGTGATTTAATTTGGATAAATATTTGATAGAATTCATTGAAAATTTGATAGAAATGATTGAAAAAAATACATTAATCTCTGAGATTTTTGTAACAATCATCAAATTTTGACTCATAATGGAATATTTGGGTGTAAGTCTTGAAATTTAATAGGAAAATTTGATAAAAGTAACTGTAATCATTAGAATTTGTGATATAATGATTAATTTCGACAAATAATGGAATATTTGATAGTAATCATTGAAATTTTGCCAGAATCATTCAATGTTTGCTTGAATAATGATAAATTGATAGTTATCATTAACATTTTGACAGTATTCTTGAAAATTCTGATAAAAATCATTAAAAACATTATGGAATAAATAAAATTTCTGTTTTCATTACAAATTTGTCAATAATCATTGAAAGGTTAATAGAAATAATTGAAAAATTGGTAGGAAGCACTAAAATTTATGATATAGTGATTAAATTTTGATAAATAACCGAATATTTGATAGCATTCATTGAAAATTTTATAGAAATAATTGAAAAATTGACAGTAATCTTTGTGATTTAAAAAAATCAAAGAATCATTAAATGTTTGCTCATAATTGATTATTTCGGTGTAACCCTTGAAATAGAATAAGAAAATTTGAAAAATTAACAGTAATCATAAGAATTTGTGACATAATGATTAATTTCGACAAATAATGGAATGGGATAGTAATCATTGAAATTTTCTCAAAATCGTTTAAACTTTGGCGGAATAATTGTAAATTGACAGTAATCATTGATATTTTGACAGCATTCTCAATTTTTTTCATAGAAATCATTAAAATTTTCAGGGAAATTTCAGTCGTCATTGCAAATTTGTCAATAATCATTAAGATTATAATATGAGTAATTGAAAAATTGGCAGTAGGCATTAAAATTTATGATATAATGATTAAATTTTGATAAATAATGGAACATTTGAAAGCATTCATTAAATATTTGATACAATTAATTGAAAAATTGACAGTAATCATTGAAATGTTTGGCAAAATGATTCAATGTTTTCTCATAATTGAATATTTTTCTGTAAGCCTTGAATTTTAATTGTTATTTGTTTATGTTTATGTTCTATGTTTGTGTTTAGTTATTAAGTCACAAATTCTGCTGATTACAGTCTATTTTTCAATTACTTCTATTAAAATTTCAGTGATTATATTTACATTTGCAGCAAATATTTTATAAAATTATTATAGTTTATATATATATTATTATTATAATTAATTATTATAAAAGTATTGTATGAAAATTTTAATAATTTCTTATTTTTTAAGTTTTCTATGAAAGTGTCAATGATTTTCTATCCAAGTTTTCTACTATTCTGTCAAAATATAAATCAAATATTCAATTATTTGTCAAAATGTAATCTTTATGACAAAAATTCTAATGATTACTGATAATATTTCAATTATTCTTATGAAGTTTCAATACTTACAGCCAAATATTCAATTATGAGTCAAAAGTTAATCACTCTGCCAAAAATCTCAGAATGTTCAATAGATTCTAACAAATATTCGATTATTTATCAAAATATAATAATTAACTCATACATTCTTATGCTTACTGTCAAGTTTTCAAATTTCCTATTAAAATTTGCAAATATGTCAATCATTAATGAAATTTTAATAAGAAAATTTGAAAACTTGACAATAACCATTAGAATTTATGACATTTTGTAATATGACATGTAGTACGACAATTATAATATTTTAATAAATAATAGAATGTTTGATAGAATCTTTTGAAAATTTGATATAAATAATTGGATAATTGAGTATTGATTGAGGTTTTTGGCAGAATGATTAAATTTTTACTCATAATGAATATTTGGCTGTAAGTCTTAAAACTTCATAAGAATAATTAAAATATTATCGGTAATAATTTGAATTTGTGTCATAATGATTACATTTTGACAAATAATTGCATATTTGATATATATATATATATATATATATATATATATATATATATATATATATATTGACAGAATAACTGCAACATTGAATCGAAATCATTAAAATTTTCATACAATACATTTATAATAATTAATTATAATAATAATATATAACCTATAATAATTGTATAAAATAGTTGTTGCAAATGTAAATATAATCACTGAAATTTTAATAGATGTATTTGAAAAATAGACTGTAATCAGGAGCAGAATTTGTGACTTCATAACTAAACATAAACATAGAACCTAAACATAAATAAATAACAATTGAAATATGACAAATAGTTGATTATTTTATGGCAGTCATGGAAATTTTAATAAAATGATTAACAATATTAATCAATAATGTAAACTTGATAGTGTTCATTGACATTTTGGACGATAAATGATTTTTTATAGAAATCATCAAAATTTTCACACTGACATTGACACATTGACATTTTGACATTTGACATTGACATTGACATTTTGGACGATAAATGAATTTTTATAGAAATCATCAAAATTTTCACAGAATAATTAAAATTTGGGTAAAATGATTATAAAATTGGCAGTATGTATTGAAAACGTGGTGTCAAAATAGAAAAATAGACGGTAATAGAAATTTTTGACACAATCATTAAATTTTGAGTAATAATTGATAGTAACATTATGATAGAATCATTGAAATTTTGATGGAATAATTGATACATGTATCGTAATCATTGAAACTTTGATGAATATCACAGCAAATTTGAGAAGAATCATTGAAATTTTTAATTATTCATAATTAGACAGTAATGATTGAAATTTTGACAAAAATAATATCAGAATTAGGTCAGGACAGAATTTTCAAATATATTTCCCTATATGTATATTTAATTTATGTTTTTCTGAAGATATTTGAATAGATTCAAAACAAGATATCTGATACAGGGTGTACATTTTTTACGGTTATAAAAAAATAAAGTTGATGGTTTCTTCGAAACGAAATGTTGTACTGAACATCTGTAAACGCTGTCTTGTAAAACTAAAAATGTGGCAATAAAAAAGTGCCTTTGGTTTTCTTATACCTTTTCAAATAACTTCCGAAATTAATAAATACGAAATTGCGAAATTTTGGATTTTTTCAAGTATTCCCAGAAGTCAGCGGAAATTTCTGGTTTTCTCAATTGAATATTACTTACTTCACTTTACTTTAATCCTCTTGGCTCCGATCGGAGCATAGGGCTTCTCCAATAGAATATTACTGACCACTAAATTACGTAACCTTTTTTGTAATTTAACAAAATTTGTAACTTTTACGGTTTCCGAAATCCCTCAGCTGTTGATCCTTATCTTGGACACCCTGTATATAACATATGAATACCATCTGAAACATTTGCACAGCACTTCACAAAAGACTTGGACATTTCCCATAATTAAAATTGTTTTTAATGGTAAACTATGAAAATAGTCAAAAATTTTAGAACTGGAGAGCCAATTTATATACGAGGCCTTTCATAAGGGTAGTTTTGGAGTTATTGTACTTATGGGGGGATGTAAAGAGTCTTGACTGGGGAGGTTAGCCGGAAATTCGGGTTTCTACGTGCACGTATAAGGGTAGAAACTAAAACACGTTATTCGGAACCTCGTAAGGGATGTAAACGCAATGTGGCGACGAATTTGATTAAATGTGGGTGTAGGGCGATGTAAGACGAATGGGTAGCCGAAATTTCAAGTCTCAGAGAGCCCAAATAAGGGCGCAATTATATAAATTCAGTTTTCGCACTTATGGGGATGAAACTTAATTAGGGGTTACAGTCGGGTGTATATGCCTGCAGGGGATTGTAGGGTGTATTCTCTGGCTATAATAGCCGAAATTTGGAATCGTTTCGTGCACATTCAGTGAAATAAATAATAATAACATCATAGGGGATGAAAAAAAAAATCGGGGTTGATTACGGATTAATGTGAGTACAGAACCGCTTTGCACATGACTATTTATGGGGGTAGCCGCAATTACAAGTCTGCAGGTACGTTAATAAGGGCACAGTGTTAAATTAGTCCGTATTGATGACGTCACGACGGCAGAACTTTTTTAAGGGTTGGTTTGGAGTAATTATGCGTATGGGGGGCTGCAATGCTTATCGACTGGGGAGCTTAGCCGGAAATTCGGGTTCCTACGTGCACGTATAAGGGTAGAAATTAATACACGTTTTTTGGAATTTTGTAAGGGATGTAAACGCAATGTGGCGACGAATTTGATTAAATTAGGGTGTAGGGCGATGAAAAACGGATGGGTAGCCGCAATTTGAAGTCTCAGGGAGCCCAAATAAGGGCGCAATTAAATAAATTCAGTTTTCGCACTTATGGGGATGAAACTTAATTAGGGGTTGCAGTCGGGTGTATATGCCTGCAGGGGATTGTAGGGTGTATTCTCTGGCTGTAATAGCCGAAATTTGGAATCGTTTCATGCACATACAGTGAAATAAATAATAATAACATCATAGGGGATGAAAAAAAAATTCGGGGTTAATTACGGATTAATTTGAGTACAGAACCGGATAGCACACGTCTATTTATGGGGTTAGCCGCAATTACAAGTCTGCAGGTACGTTAATAAGGGCACAGTGTTAAATTAGTCTGTACTGATGACGTCACGACCGCAGAACTTTTTTAAGGGTTGGTTTGGGGTAAATGTGGTTATGGGGGGCTACAATGCTTATCGACTGGGGAGCTTAGCCGAAAATTTGGGTTTCTACGTGCACGTATAAGGGTAGAAATTAATTCACGTTTTTCGGAATTTTGTAAGGGATGTAAACGCAATATGGCGACGAATTTGCTTAAATGTGGGTGTAGGGCGATGAAAGACGGATGGGTAGCCGAAATTTCAAGTCTCAGAGAACCCAAATAAGGGCGCAAATAAATAAATTCAGTTTTCGCACTTATGGGGATGAAACTTAATTAGGGGTTGCAGTCGGGTGTATATGCCTGCAGGGGATTGTAGGGTGTATTCTCTGGCTGTAATAGCCGAAATTTGGAATCGTTTCATCCTCATACAGTGAAATAAATAATAATAACATCATAGGGGATGAAAAAAAAATTCGGGGTTAATTACGGATTAATTTGAGTACAGAACCGGGTAGCACACGTCTATTTATGGGGGTAGCCGCAATTACAAGTCTGCAGGTACGTTAATAAGGGCACAGTGTTGAATTAGTCCGTATTGATGACGTCACGACCGCGGAACTTTTTTAAGGGTTGGTTTGGGGTAAATGTGCTTATGGGGGGCTACAATGCTTATCGACTGGGGAGCTTAGCCGGAAATTTGGGTTTCTACGTGCACGTATAAGGGTAGAAATTAATTCACGTTTTTTGGAATTTTGTAAGGGATGTAAACGCAATGTGGCGACGAATTTGCTTAAATGTGGGTGTAGGGCGATGAAAGACGGATGGGTAGCCAAAATTTCAAGCCTCAGAGAGCCCAAATAAGGGCGCAATTAAATAAATTCAGTTTTCGCACTTATGGGGATGAAACTTAATTAGGGGTTGGAGTCGGGTGTATATGCCTGCAGGGGATTGTAGGGTGTATTCTCTGGCTGTAATAGCCGAAATTTGGAATCGTTTCATGCACATACAGTGAAATAAATAATAATTACATCATAGGGGATGAAAAAAAAATTCGGGGTTGGTTACGGTTTAATGTGAGTACAGAACCGCTTAGCACACGTCTATTTATGGGGGTAGCCGCAATTACAAGTCTGCAGGTACCTTAATAAGGGCACAGTGTTAAATTAGTCCGTATTGATGACGTCACGACCGCGGAACTTTTTTAAGGGTTGGTTTGGGGTAAATGTGCTTATGGGGGGCTGCCATGCTTATCGACTGGGGAGCTTAGCCGGAAATTCGGGTTTCTACGTGCACGTATAAGGGTAGAAATTAATACACGTTATTCGGAACCTCGTAAGGGATGTAAACGCAATGTAGCGACGAATTTGATTAAATTAGGGTGTAGTGCGATGAAAGACGGATGGGTAGCCGAAATTTCAAGTCTCAGGGAGCTGAAATAAGGGCGCAAATAAATAAATTCAGTTTTCGCACTTATGGGGATGAAACTGAATTAGGGGTTGCAGTCGGGTGTATATGCCTGCAGGGGAGTGTAGAGTGTATTCTCTGGCTGTAATAGCCGAAATTTTGAATCGTTTCATGCACATACAGTGAAATAAATAATAATAACATCATAGGGGATGAAAAAAAAATTCGGGGTTGATTACGGATTAATGTGAGTACAGAACCGCTTAGCACACGTCTATTTATGGGGGTAGCCGCAATTACAAGTTTGCAGGTACGTTAATAAGGGCACAGTGTTAAATTAGTCTGTACTGATGACGTCACGACTGCGTAACTTTTTTAAGGGTTGGTTTGGGGTAATTGTGCGTATGGGGGGCTGCAATGCTTATCGACTGGGGAGCTTAGCCGAGAATTCGGGCTTCTACGTGCACGTATAAGGGTAGAAATTATTACACGTTTTTCGGAACCTCGTAAGGGATGTAAACGCAAAGTGGCGACGAATTTGCTTAAATGTGGGTGTAGGGCGATGAAAGACGGATGGGTAGCCGAAATTTCAAGTCTCAGAGAGCCCAAATAAGGGCGCAATTAAATAAATTCAGTTTTCGCACATATGGGGATGAAACTTAATTAGGGGTTGCAGTCGGGTGTATATGCCTGCAGGGTATTGTAGGGTGTATTCTCTGGCTGCAATAGCCGAAATTTGGAATCGTTTCATGCACATTCAGTGAAATAAATAATAATAACATCATAGGGGATGAAAAAAAAATTCGGGGTTGATTACGGATTAATGTGAGTACAGAACCGCTTAGCACACGTCTATTTATGGGGGTAGCCGCAATTACAAGTTTGCAGGTACGTTAATAAGGGCACAGTGTTAAATTAGTCTGTACTGATGACGTCACGACTGCGTAACTTTTTTAAGGGTTGGTTTGGGGTAATTGTGCGTATGGGGGGCTGCAATGCTTATCGACTGGGGAGCTTAGCCGAGAATTCGGGCTTCTACGTGCACGTATAAGGGTAGAAATTATTACACGTTTTTCGGAACCTCGTAAGGGATGTAAACGCAAAGTGGCGACGAATTTGCTTAAATGTGGGTGTAGGGCGATGAAAGACGGATGGGTAGCCGAAATTTCAAGTCTCAGAGAGCCCAAATAAGGGCGCAATTAAATAAATTCAGTTTTCGCACATATGGGGATGAAACTTAATTAGGGGTTGCAGTCGGGTGTATATGCCTGCAGGGTATTGTAGGGTGTATTCTCTGGCTGCAATAGCCGAAATTTGGAATCGTTTCATGCACATTCAGTGAAATAAATAATAATAACATCATAGGGGATGAAAAAAAAATTCGGGGTTGATTACGGATTGATGTGAGTACAGAACCGCTTAGCACACGTCTATTTATGGGGGTAGCCGCAATTACAAGTCTGCAGGTACGTTAATAAGGGCACAGTGTTAAATTAGTCTGTACTGATGACGTCACGACTGCGTAACTTTTTTAAGGGTTGGTTTGGGGTAAATGTGGTTATGGGGGGCTGCAATGCTGATCGACTGGGGAGCTTAGCCGGAAATTCGGGTTTCTACGTGCACAAATAAGGGTTGAAATTAATACACGTTTTTCGGAACCTTGTAAGGGATGTAAACGCAATGTGGCGACAAATTTGGTTAAATGTGGGTGTAGGGCGATGAAAGACGGATGGGTAGCCGAAATTTCAAGTCTCGGAGAGCCCTAATAAGGGCGCAATTAAATAAATTCAGTTTTCGCACTTATGGGGATGAAACTGAATTAGGGGTTACAGTCGGGTGTATATGCCTGCAGGGGATTGTAGGGTGCATTCTCTGGCTGTAATAGCCGAAATTTGGAATCGTTTCATGCACATACAGTGAAATAAATAATAATAACATCATAGGGGATGAAAAAAAAAATCGGGGTTGATTACGGATTAATGTGAGTACAGAACCACTTAGCACATGTCTATTTATGGGGGTAGCCGCAATTACAAGTCTGCAGGTACGTAAATAAGGGCACAGTGTTAAATTAGTCCGTATTGATGACGTCACGACCGCGGAACTTTTTTAAGGGTTGGTTTGGGGTAAATGTGCGTATGGGGGGCTGCAATGCTTATCGACTGGGGACGCTAGCCGAAAATTTGGGTTTCTACGTGCACGTATAAGGGTAGAAATTAAATCACGTTTTTCCGGGACTTCGTAAGGGATGAAACCGCCATTTTGATTAAATGTGGGCATATAATATCGTACCTTATATGGTAAGGGGTGAGTATATTAAATTTGGCGTCATTTGGTTAAAAAATAAGGGCAGGACTATATAAAATGTGTTTTTGCAGGTTTTTAAGGGTGGCACCTTATAGGGGTGGTTTTCAAGCCTGTGTGGTATAAATAATCAGTAGAGGGTGCTAATATATGGGGCTGGCGGAATTTTGGGGTTCATACAATCGAAATTTATTGCATGAATTGATAAAACATATTTTGCGATTATATTTGGGCTGGTAAAGTTATTAAGATGTTGTATAATTTATATACAAAATATCCATAGCATTTTTCATGTATTAAAGTATGTTTGTGCCAATTTGCGTCGTATAATTTTAATAAATAACGCTATAAATAATTAATACATTTTAAGGGTTGTCAACGTGCTCAAGGGGTGCTCTAAGGGTTTACGGCCAAATTTGACCCTTCGGCGTTGTTTGCCATGCAATTTCGAACCTAAATGTAAGATTTGGGGCCATTCTGGCAATTAATAATCCCGCAATCAATATTTTAAATTTGCATAATTATTTATGTTAATTAGCCACGAAATTCGGTGTTTCGATTTCGTCTTGATATGTCAAAATTGATCAAGTCCAATTGTTCATTGCCCTCTGAGTCTGCGCAAAGGGCAAATTTTGGTAATCCCCTGCCCTCTTAGTGCCCTGAGATCCCTTAGTCCTCAGCATCCTGCAGCAATCCGCAGAGTTCCCGGAGGTCTGGTACCGAGCAGACCTCAAGTCCGCCGCGGCGGGAATTCTGTAGGGAAAAGTGGTGCGATTGGGTTCAGTCTTCGGGAGCGGGTTCCTGGGCCCTTCCTGCCCCCGAAGGCGAGTTTTCCGCGCGAATTTTCCGGAAAATTGGGAATCAGTTTTTCCGGGCCCTCGGCAGGATTTTTTGGGAGGACTGCGCGGAGCCGTGGCGCGCACAGTGCCAATTTCGGGAGTGAACCAGGGGACTTTTCTGGTGTTAAACGATTGTCCATCAATGCGATTAAACCATCTAAACCATCGTGCGACTAAATCATCTTCATTTACCTGTGGGAGGATTCTGCAAGTTTGGACCTGTCTGTGCGTGATTCTGCGCTCTCAGGTTAGTGATGTACAATTGCATAACGTTATAAGATCCGGCGCACTCAACATGCCTTAAGCTTATTTCTGCGTATATATATACATACATATATATATATATATATATATATATATATATATATATATATATATATATATATATATATATATATATATATATATATATATATATATGCATATGCATGCATGCATGTATGTATGTATGTATGTATGTATGTATGTATGTATGTATGCATGTATGCATGTATGTATGTATGTATGTATGTTTGTATGTATGTATGTATGTATGTATGTATGTATGTATGTATGTATGTATGTATGTATGTATGTATGTATGTATGTATGTATGTATGTATGTATGTATGTATGTATGTATGTATGTATGTATGTATGTATGTATGTATGCATGTATGTATGTATGTATGTATGTATGTTTGTATGTATGTATGTATGTATATATGTATGCATGTATGTATGTATGTATGTATGCATACATACATACATACATACATACATACATGCATACATATATACATACATACATGCATACATTCATACATGCATACATGCATACATGCATACATACATACATACATACATACATACATACATACATACATACATAAATACATACATACATACATACATACATACATACATACATACATACATACATATATATATATTATAAATTAAATTAAATACTCCCAGGATTTTATAACTAAGCAGGCAATAATATAATAATCCTTGATGTGTCTGTATTACATTTTAAACGTAACGAAAATCTTGAAAATTGAAAATAATTTTCAATTAATTTTCTTTAATGATACAAAAAAAAATGTTACCACTAAATATATTTTCTCAATATCATAATAAATGATGACAAGTACGTAGCAAATGATTAGAAATTTCACTAACTTCGCCATCAAAGATTTTTTATTGATTTTATACCATCAATAAAAACATCGTTGATGGCGAATTTTGTAAAATTTCTTATGATTTGCTAAATTCTCAAGTAGAGTCATAACTATAGCATGTCATTAAATGATTACTGTGCATTTCCTCAAAATCATGATTGATGACTCATAAATTCTCGAGTAGAGTCATAAACATAGCATGTCATTAAAAGATTACTGTGCATTTCCTCAAAATCATGATAGATGACGGCATCAAAACCAGCCTCTCATAAATTTGTTGTTTTTCTAATATATCACTCTAAGATATCTTTGAACATTTATGATGATCATTAATTTACCAACCATTTTGAGTAAATTAATGATAGCATAATGTTGTATAACCGAAATTTTCGTCAACACTTTTAGCATTAAATATACATTGGGCATTTTCATTGCATAATTTTGAATTTACTTTTTTAAATGATTGACTTTTTTGATTACTGAATATCCTCTCAAAATCATGATAAATGATAACCAGTTCCATACAAACCTCTTGAAATTTAACTAACTTCGCCCTCAATAACGTTTTTATTGATTTTAATCCATCAATAAAAAATCGTTGATGGCGAATTTAGTGAAATTTTTTATTGGTGTGATAGGAACTTGCTATCATTTATCGTAACTTTGAGGAAATACTTGGTGTTAAAAAAGGCGATTTTTTTATTGATGATATCAACAATAACACTTTATTTTCCTCAAAATCATCAGGCACAAATGTACATGCAAATTTGGTACCTAAAAATCATTATGAGCATCATGTTTGAGTTGCAAGTTGTCATCGATTATATTGGTCCATCACTTCCTCAAAATCATGATCGATGACTTTGAGTTGGGAAACAGGCACTTATAAATTTTCGAGTAGTCTCTCTTCTCAAAATCATGATCGATGACTCATAAATTCTCGAGTAGTGTCATGACCATAGCATATCATTAAATGGTTACTGTGCATTTCCTCAAAATCATAATACGTGACAGCATCAAAACTAGCCTATCATAATATATTGTTGTTATTCTAATATATCTTTCAAGATTTATGATAATCACAACACTTTTATTAATCATTATGATCATCAAGTATAAATGTGAGGTTTATACAATATAGGTACTTGCAAATCAATATGGCCATAATGTTTGAATTGCAAGTTTGCATCGATTACATTTGAACAGCATTTCCTCAAAATCGTGATTGATGACTCATAAATTCTCGAGTAGAGTCATAAACATAGCATGTCATTAAAAGATCACTGTGCATTTCCTCAAAATCATGATAGATGACATCATCAAAACCAGCCTCTCATAGATTTGTTGTTTTTCTAATATATCATTCTAAGATATCTTTGAAGATTTATGATGATCATTAATTTACTAACCATTTTGAGTAAATTAATGATAGCATAATGTTGTATAACCGAAATTTTCGTCAAAACTTTCAGCATTAAATATACATTAGGCATTTTCATTGCATAATTTTGAATTTACTTTTTTAAATGATTGACTTTTTTGATTACTGAATATCATCTTAAAATCACGATAAATGATAACCAGTTCCAAGCAAACCACTTGAAATTTAACTAATTTCGCCCTCAACAACGTTTTTATTGATTTGATTCCATCAATAAAAAAATGTTGATGGCGACTTTAGTGAAATTTTGTATTGGTGTGATAGGAACTTGCTCTAATTTATCATAACTTTGAAGATATATTTGGTGTTAAAAAAAGCGATTTTTTTATTGATGATATCAACGATAACACTTTATTTTCCTCAAAATCATCAGGCACAAATGTACATGCAATTTTGGTACCTAAAAATCATTATGAGCATCATGTTTGAGTTGCAAGTTGTCATCGATTATATTGGTCCATCACTTCCTCAAAATCATGATCGATGACTTTGAGTTGGTAAACAGGCACTTATAAATTTTCGAGTAGTCTCTCTTCTCAAAATCATGATCGATGACTCATAAATTCTCGAGTAGTGTCATGACCGTAGCATATCATTTAATGGTTACTGTGCATTTCCTCAAAATCATAATACGTGACAGCATCAAAACGAGCCTATCATAATATAATGTTGTTATTCTAATATATCTTTCAAGATTTATGGTAATCATAACACTTTTATTGATGATTATGATCATCAAGCATAAATTTGAGGTGTATACAATATTGGTACTTGCAAATCATTATGGCCATCATGTTTGAATTGCAAGTTTGCATCGATTACATTTGTACAGCATTTCCTCAAAATCATGATTGATGACTCATAAATTCTCGAGTAGAGTCATAAACATAGCATGTCATTAAAAGATCCCTATGCATTTCCTCAAAATCATGATAGATGACATCATCAAAACCAGCCTCTCGTAAATTTGTTGTTTTTCTAATATATCATTCTAAGATATCTTTGAAGATTTATGATGATCATTAATTTACTAACCATTTTGAGTAAATTAATGATAGCATAGTGTTGTATAACCGAAATTTTCGTCAACACTTTCAGCATTAAATATACATTAGGCATTTTCATTGCATAATTTTGAATTTACTTTTTTAAATGATTGACTTTTTCGATTACTGAATATCCTCTCAAAATCATGATAAAAGGTAACCAGTTCCAAACAAACCTCTTGAAATTTAACTAACTTCGCCCTCAACAACGTTTTTATTGATTTGATTCCATCAATAAAAAATCGTTGATGGCGCATTTAGTGAAATTTCGTATTGGTGTGATAGGAACTTGCTATTATTTATCATAACTTTGAGAAAATACTTGGTGTTAAAAAAGGCGATTTTTTTATTGATGATATCAACGATAACACTTTATTTTCCTCAAAATCATCAGGCACAAATGTACATGCAAATTTGGTACCTAAAAATCATTATGAGCATCATGTTTGAGTTGCAAGTTGTCATCGATTATATTGGTCCATCACTTCCTCAAAATCATGATCGATGACTTTGAGTTGGGAAACAGGCACTTATAAATTTTCGAGTAGTCTCTCTTCTCAGAATCATGATCGATGATTCATAAATTCTCGAGTAGTGTCATGACCACAGCTTATCATTAAATGATTACTGTACATTTCCTCAAAATCATAATACGTGACAGCATCAAAACGAGCCTATCATAATATATTGTTGTGATTCTAATATATATTTCAAGATTTATGATAATCACAACACTTTTATTAATCATTATGGTCATCAAGCATTAATGTGAGGTGTATACAATATTGGTACTTGCAAATCAATATGGCCTTAATGTTTGAGTTGCAAGTTTTCATCGATTACATTTGTACAGCACTTCCTCAAAATTATGATTGATGACTCATAAATTCTCGAGTAGAGTCATAAACATAGCATGTCATTAAAAGATCACTGTGCATTTCCTCAAAATCATGATAGATGACATCATCAAAACCAGCCTCTCATAAATTTGTTGTTTTTCTAATATATCATTCTCAGATATTTTTGAAGATTTATGATGATCATTAATTTACTAACCATTTTTGAGTAAATTAATGATAGCATAATGTTGTATAAGCGAAATTTTCGTCAACACTTTCAGCATTAAATATACATTAGGCATTTTCATTTCATAATTTTGAATTTACTTATTTAAATGATTGACTTTTTTGATTACTGAATTTCTTCTCAAAATCACGATAAATGATAACCAGTTGCAAACAAACCTCTTGAAATTTAAATAACTTCGCCCTCAATAACGTTTTTATTGATTTGATTCCATCAATAAAAAATCGTTGATGGCGAATTTAGTAAATTTTTTTATTGGTGTGATAGTAACTTGCTATCATTTATCATAACTTCGAGGAAATACTTGGTGTTAAAAAAAGCGATTTTTTTATTGATGATATCAACGATAACACTTTATTTTCCTCAAAATCATCAGGCACAAATGTACATGCAATTTTGGTACCTAAAAATCATTATGAGCATCATGTTTGAGTTGCAAGTTGTCATCGATTATATTGGTCCATCACTTCCTCAAAATCATGATCGATGACTTTGAGTTGGGAAACTGGCACTTATAAATTTTCGAGTAGTCTCTCTTCTCAAAATCATGATCGATAACTCATAAATTCTAAATTCTCGAGTAGAGGCGTGACTATAGCATGTGATTAATGATTACTGTACATTTCCTCAAAATCATAATAGGTGACAGCATCAAACCGAGCCTATCATAATATTATGTTGTTATTCAAATATATCTTTCAAGATTTATGATAATCACAACACTTTTATTAATCATTATGATCATCAAGCATAAATGTGAGGTGTATACAATATTGGTACTTGCAAATCAATATGGCCTTCATGTTTGAGTTGCAAGTTTTCATTGATTACATTTGTACAGAATTTCCTCAAAATCATGATTGATGACTCATAAATTCTCGAGTAGAGTCATAAACATAGCATGTCATTAAAAGATCACTGTGCATTTCCTCAAAATCATGATAGATGACATCATCAAAACCAGCCTCTCATAAATTTGTTGTTTTTCTAATATATCATTGTAAGATATCTTTGAAGATTTATGGTGATCATTAATTTACTAACCATTTTGAGTAAATTAATGATAGCATAGTGTTGTATAACCGAAATTTTCGTCAACACTTTCAGCATTAAATATACATTAGGCATTTTCATTGCATAATTTTGAATTTACTTTTTTAAATGATTGACTTTTTCGATTACTGAATATCCTCTCAAAATCATGATAAAAGGTAACCAGTTCCAAACAAACCTCTTGAAATTTAACTAACTTCGCCCTCAACAACGTTTTTATTGATTTGATTCCATCAATAAAAAATCGTTGATGGCGCATTTAGTGAAATTTCGTATTGGTGTGATAGGAACTTGCTATTATTTATCATAACTTTGAGAAAATACTTGGTGTTAAAAAAGGCGATTTTTTTATTGATGATATCAACGATAACACTTTATTTTCCTCAAAATCATCAGGCACAAATGTACATGCAAATTTGGTACCTAAAAATCATTATGAGCATCATGTTTGAGTTGCAAGTTGTCATCGATTATATTGGTCCATCACTTCCTCAAAATCATGATCGATGACTTTGAGTTGGGAAACAGGCACTTATAAATTTTCGAGTAGTCTCTCTTCTCAGAATCATGATCGATGATTCATAAATTCTCGAGTAGTGTCATGACCACAGCTTATCATTAAATGATTACTGTACATTTCCTCAAAATCATAATACGTGACAGCATCAAAACGAGCCTATCATAATATATTGTTGTGATTCTAATATATATTTCAAGATTTATGATAATCACAACACTTTTATTAATCATTATGGTCATCAAGCATTAATGTGAGGTGTATACAATATTGGTACTTGCAAATCAATATGGCCTTAATGTTTGAGTTGCAAGTTTTCATCGATTACATTTGTACAGCACTTCCTCAAAATTATGATTGATGACTCATAAATTCTCGAGTAGAGTCATAAACATAGCATGTCATTAAAAGATCACTGTGCATTTCCTCAAAATCATGATAGATGACATCATCAAAACCAGCCTCTCATAAATTTGTTGTTTTTCTAATATATCATTCTCAGATATTTTTGAAGATTTATGATGATCATTAATTTACTAACCATTTTTGAGTAAATTAATGATAGCATAATGTTGTATAAGCGAAATTTTCGTCAACACTTTCAGCATTAAATATACATTAGGCATTTTCATTTCATAATTTTGAATTTACTTATTTAAATGATTGACTTTTTTGATTACTGAATTTCTTCTCAAAATCACGATAAATGATAACCAGTTGCAAACAAACCTCTTGAAATTTAAATAACTTCGCCCTCAATAACGTTTTTATTGATTTGATTCCATCAATAAAAAATCGTTGATGGCGAATTTAGTAAATTTTTTTATTGGTGTGATAGTAACTTGCTATCATTTATCATAACTTCGAGGAAATACTTGGTGTTAAAAAAAGCGATTTTTTTATTGATGATATCAACGATAACACTTTATTTTCCTCAAAATCATCAGGCACAAATGTACATGCAATTTTGGTACCTAAAAATCATTATGAGCATCATGTTTGAGTTGCAAGTTGTCATCGATTATATTGGTCCATCACTTCCTCAAAATCATGATCGATGACTTTGAGTTGGGAAACTGGCACTTATAAATTTTCGAGTAGTCTCTCTTCTCAAAATCATGATCGATAACTCATAAATTCTAAATTCTCGAGTAGAGGCGTGACTATAGCATGTGATTAATGATTACTGTACATTTCCTCAAAATCATAATAGGTGACAGCATCAAACCGAGCCTATCATAATATTATGTTGTTATTCAAATATATCTTTCAAGATTTATGATAATCACAACACTTTTATTAATCATTATGATCATCAAGCATAAATGTGAGGTGTATACAATATTGGTACTTGCAAATCAATATGGCCTTCATGTTTGAGTTGCAAGTTTTCATTGATTACATTTGTACAGAATTTCCTCAAAATCATGATTGATGACTCATAAATTCTCGAGTAGAGTCATAAACATAGCATGTCATTAAAAGATCACTGTGCATTTCCTCAAAATCATGATAGATGACATCATCAAAACCAGCCTCTCATAAATTTGTTGTTTTTCTAATATATCATTGTAAGATATCTTTGAAGATTTATGGTGATCATTAATTTACTAACCATTTTGAGTAAATTAATGATAGCATAATGTTGTATAACCGAAATTGTCGTCAACACTTTCAGCATTAAATATACATTAGGCATTTTCATTGCATAATTTTGAATTTACTTTTTTAAATGATTGACTTTTTTGATTACTGAATATCCTCTCAAAATCATGATAAATGATAACCAGTTCCAAACAAACCTCTTGAAATTTAACTAACTTCGCCCTCAACAACGTTTTTATTGATTTGATTCCATCAATAAAAAATCGTTGGTGGCGAATTTAGTGAAATTTTGTATTGGTGTGATGGGAACTTGCTATCATTTATCATAACTTTGAGGAAATACTTGGTGTTAAAAAGGCGTTTTTTTTATTGATGATTTCAACGATAACACTTTATTTTCCTCAAAATCATCAGGCACAAATGTACATGCAAATTTGGTACCTAAAAATTATTATGAGCATCATGTTTGAGTTGCAAGTTGTCATCGATTATATTGGTCCATCACTTTCTCAAAATCATGATCGATGACTTTGAGTTGGGAAACTGGCACTTATAATGTTTCCAGTAGTCTGTCTTCTCAAAATCATGATCGATGACTCATACATTTTTGAATAGTCATGAATAAAGCAAAGTAGTGCTTTACGAACTTTCATCTTAAAGTAGCTATTTTCTCTCACTATAATAATTAATGTTATTCTATTTTAATACAGACACACATCTATGATTATTATTAAAACTGCCCAAGTCTTAATAGACTACAACATTTGCAATACATCACTTTGTATTCAGTATGTTCACATATTTACGTTCAAATAAACGATGGCAATTTCATATTCCCAAAATTCGAGATTAATTAATTAGCGTTAATTAATATCGGATCGCTTTAGATTTTATCAGCGTCAATGCTCGGCGTAAGCTTCTTGCTGGCGCAGTTTATTTTATCACACCATAATAATAATAATAATAATAATAGTAATAATAATAATAATAATAATAATAATAATAATAATAATAATGAAATAATACATTAGGTAATTATTGGTTTTATTGCAGTAAAAAATTTGTACAATAGTGGATTAACGTTGATCTTAGTTCAGTTGCTATGGATACCATTGTGTTAGCAATTGTATCCTAGGTAAACTGAACCTTGATCAAAGTTGATCAAAGACTGTTCAACCATAGCTAAGAGTGGTAGATCGCTTCTTGGCGACGGAAATTAGTTATGGCAGCAGAAATAGGCCATCGTTAAATACACAAATAATTAAATCGTACATTAAGTATGGCAATTATTATTATTAATGCAGTTTTTATTACCAGTTTGTGCAATTTATGTTATATTGCAAAATTATCCATAGATTCCACATGTTTGGACTTATTAAATAAATATTATTATTATTATATTATTAATATAATGAGGCAATGTTTGGGCATCTCTGGCCTAAGACGAACAGTATTAGGCAGACCCCTTCAAGTACCATTCTTGCATTCAGAAACGACCTAAAGTGGTTGTATGGATGAGAGAATGGCAGATTATGCGCCAGCATGATGCACTTGTACTTTGCAGCTTTGCGTAGTTTGCACAATTTTAGAGGTCCAAAGATTCCATCAGTTTAATTAGAGCAAAAATATGCTCATTCTCAATTTTTGCTACCTAAAATCTTTGGGTTGATGTTCTATTGCTTCGCGCTTGCCCAACCGGCCTAGGTGACTTCCCGAAAGGCTTCGCCATTTCAATACGGAAGGAGAACCAACAGCGGAAGAAACCGAAAGTTTTGGTGTAAGTGAGCTCGAAGCAATGAATAGGGCCGATGAGGGCACGGATAATTTTTATGTTTTACGAGAATTCTTGTGCCATATAGTTATACCGTGGTTTCTGAGGAGTTAGGGCTAGAATTCACGAATATCATTAATTGTACCTTTCCTATCATAATTTTCAAGATATGCCATTATTTTAGTTGTAATCAATCGTGATAGATTTTGGTACATTTGAAGTATTGTGATTCTGTTTTGCTTAAAATCGCTTTGCGTGTTTAGTTTTAAGTTGTCGTGCGTCTAGTCAATCGAGCATCTCTGGTACTACCAGAAGGTTGCTCGCATTGTTTAGATGCACTGGTCACTATCGAATTGTGCCGCAGAAACGCCACTCTGGTTGACGCTTTGTTCATGTTTGATGTTTGATTCTCCATCATTTTCGTTATTTATATACGAAAGTTGGGTACGATCAGGTAAGGTTATTGAGCCTTATCCAACGATGACGTGGTGTGCCGGTCACTGGCCTTCGCGACACAATTCGTTAAACCAGGTATAGGCGCCCTGAATTTTGATTTTGCCACGTCTTTCACTCCCATCCTCTCACAGTCGTCTAAAAAAAAGTGAGCGCAAAACCTAAACCAGAAGTGCGTAGTTGTGCCGAAAGTGCGGGTATGGTTGATTCGGAGGATGATCTGCCCTCGCAGATCATCCTCGCCCATTTCCACTCCGAACTCCGAAGAGGCACTGCAGGTTTCTGGATCTTCGTCAATACAACTTTACGGCAAGTAGCAAGACTTAAGGTAGGTCCAGCTAGAGATGAGCTCCAAGACGTATCAAAGTGAGTACCATTTTTGGGCACCTTTCTTCTTCTCTGGGATCTTGCTTCTTTTGCATGCTGCACGTTTGCTTTAGAGCGCGTTAAGTAAAGTAGAATCTCGACTCAAGGTTTTTATCCACAGGTGCGCCCCGACGTTATGCCGCGTTTATTTTCTTGCTTTGCTACCAAAAACGCATGTTATTTTTAAGCAGGAAGTTCTTAACCTGGCGTCCATGAAACCCTATGCCTTATTGAGTTCTTGTCAAGCAATGTTGAGCCATAGAGATATATCTGCATCAACGTGTTAACCCTTCGAGTTCTGCAGCATTGCAGAACGCCATTAACACTTCCTTGTTGAACCCAATTGAAAGTTGCACCTAAAATTATTGCGTACAGGTGCAGATCACTTTTTTTGTTACATTATCGACGTAAATCAGATTATTCTCTGTAGTTCTTTGGAGCCTCATCAGTTAATAGTCACTCGGGTTACATAGGTTCAAAAAGGTTAAGAATAACTGCACTACAGCGCCATCCAGTGCGCCGCCTGAGTGAGCAGGGTTTTTCTTACAGTTGCGCCATTTGTATTTGTGTACTGTCGGCGCATATTCTCGCTCTGGGCGACGCACTTTTGCGTCCTGCGCCACTTATATATACGTTCAGGGTTTTTCTCCTTACAGGTGCGCACACATCGTATCATTCACGCGCCCAAACAGTAACGAGCAGGGTTTTTTCTTACACTGCGCCTCTCACATTTCCATATTGTCGGCGCATATTCTCGTTCTGTAGCTACGTTCTTATACGATGTGCTTGTAATTATAACCTCCACGTTGCGCCCATGCATCGAATAGGGTTTTCCTTTTCAGATACAATCTTTTAGCTACAATTAAAGTCGATGCATGTAAAACTGCGCCATGTTTGGGTTCCTCTAAAGAGGTTCTCTTAAATTACTGTGTACACAGCACTTGTTTGTTGCAAGTGCTAACAATAGAATTTTCTCTTTCAGATACAATATAAACTGCGCCTATGTTGGGTTCCTCTGAAGAGGTTCTCTTAAATTATAATCTATAGTACTTGTTTCTTGCATGTACGAACAATAGAATTTTATCTTCTTGATAATATATAAACTGCGCCAATATTGGGTTCCTCTAAAGAGGTTCTCTTAAATTATATTATGTGGTACTTGTGCCTTGCAAGTACAAACAATATAATTTTGTTTTTTACATAAACTAGCTTATATTGGGTTCCTCTAAAGAGGTTCTCTTAAATTATATTATGTGGTACTTGTGTCTTGCAAGTACTAACAATATAATTTTATTTTTCACATAAACTAGCTTATATTGGGTTCCTCTAAAGAGGTTCTCTTAAATTATAATCTATAGTACTTGTTTCTTACATGTACGAACAATAATATTTTGTCTTTTTGATAACATATAAACTGCGCCAATTTTGGGTTCCTCTAAAGAGGTTCTCTTAAATTATATTGTGTGGTACTTGTGTCTTGCAAGTACAAACAATATAATTTTGTTTTTCACATAAACTGGCTTATATTGGGTTCCTCTAAACAGGTTCTCTTACATTATAATTTTTAGTACTTGTGTCTTGCAAGTACGCACAATAGAATTTTATCTTTCCGGTACGATATAAAGTGCGCCTATAATGGGTTCCTCTAAACAGGTTCTCTTAAATTATAATATGTAGTACTTGTGACTTGCATGTACGAACACTAGAATTTTCTCTTTCTTTGATTATAATGTATAATACTTGTGAATTGCAAGTACAATACTATATTGTGTGATTAGTACAGGAAGTGATATATTCCCGGCCGATGCGGCAATTGATATCCGAGCCGTTAGACGAGGACATCAAGCCGAAGAGGCCGTACATGACACGTCATGTACGAACCGCACATACTGTTTTTTTTTTATCTCATCGCAATATTTTTGCATTTTTCACACAAATATGGAAGACATTATTTGCCGTAGATCTCAGGAATAATTCATTGCCGGCCTAGGCCGGGAATGTAATATTCCTGGAGGTCTACAGCAAATAATTTCTCTTTCTCTTTTTTATCTCACCCAAATATTTTTGCATTTTTAATAAAAATATGGAAGATCTTAGACAAAATTGTTTGCTGTTGACCTCCAGGAATAATTCATTGCCGGCCTAGACCGGGAATGTAATATTCCTGGAGGTCTACAGCTAATAATTTCTCTTTCTCTTTTTTATCTCATCGCAATATTTTTGCATTTTTTATAAAAATAAGGAAGATCTAAGAACAAATTGTTTGCTGTAGACATCCAGGAATGATTGATTGCCGGCTTAGGCCGGGAATGTAATATTCCTGGAGGTTTACAGCAAATAATTTCTATTTCTCTTTTTATCTCATCTCAATATGTTTGCATTTTTCGTAAAAATATGGAAGATCTAAGAAGAAATTGTTTGCTGTAGACCTTCAGGAATAATTCATTGCCGGCCTAGACCGGGAATGTAATATTCCTGGAGGTCTGCATCAAACATCTTATCTTTCTTTTTTATATCATCGCAATATTTTTGCATTTTTCATAAAAATATGGAAGATCTAAGAAGAAATTGTTTGCTGTAGACCTCCAGGAATGTAATATTCCTGGAGGTCTGCAGGAAACAATTTCTCTTTCTCTTTTTTATCTCATCGCAATATTTTTGCATTATTCATAAAAATAAAGAAGATCTAGGAAGAAATTGTTTGCCGTAGATCTCAGGAATAATTTATTGCCGGCCTAGGCCGGAAATGTAATATTCGTGGAGTCTACAGAAAACAATTTCTCTTTCTCTTTTTTATCTCATCGCAATATTTTTGCATTTTTCATAGAAATGTGGAAGATCTAACAAAACATTGTTTGCTGAAGACCTCCAGGAATAGTTTATTGCCGGCCTAAACCGGGAATGTAATATGCCTGGAGGTCTACAGCAAATAGTTTATCTTTCTCTTTTTTATCTCATCGCAATATTTTTGCATTTTTCATAAAAATAAGGAAGATCTAAGAAGAAATTGTTTGCTGTAGACCTCCAGGAATCACTCATTGCCGGCCTAGGTCGGGAATGTAATATTCCTGGAGGTCTACAGCAAACAATTTCTCTTTCTCTTTTTTATCTCATAGCAATATTTATGCATTTTTCATATAAAAATATGGACGATCTAAAAAGAAATTGTTTGCTGTAGACCTCCAGGAATGATTCATTACCGACTTAGACAGGGAATGTAATATTCCTGGAGGTTTACAGCAAACAATTTCTCTTTCTCTTTTTCATCTCATCGCAATATTTTTGCATTTTTCATAAAAATAAGGAAGATCTAAGAAGAAATTGTTTGCTGTAGACCTCCAAGAATAATTCATTTTATTCATTTCCCTAGACCGGGAATGTAATATTCCTGGAGGTCTACAGCAAACAATTTCTCTTTTTCTTTTTTATCTCATCGCAATATTTTTGCATTTTTCATAAAAATGTTGATCGCAATATTTTTCATAAAAATGTGGAAGATCTAAGAAGAAATTGTTTGCTGTAGACCTCCAGGAATAATGCATTGCCGGCCTAGGCCGGGAATATAATATTCCTGGAGGTCTACAGTGAACAATTTTTCTTTCTCTTTTTCATCTCATCGCAATATTTTTGCATTTTTCATAAAAATATGGAAGATCTAAGAAGAAATTGATTGCTGTAGACCTTCAGGAATGATTCATTTTCGGCCTAGACCAGAAATGTAATATTCCTGGAGGTCTACAGGAAACAATATATCTTTCTCTTTTCCATCTCATCGCAATATTTTTGCATTTTTCATAAAAATATGTAAGATCTAAAAAGAATTGTTTGCTGTAAACCTTCAGAAATGATTCATTTTTAGCCTAGGCCTGAAATGTAATATTCCTGGAGGTCTACAGTAAACAATTTCTCTTTCTCTTTTTCATCTCATCGCAATATTTTTGCATTTTTCATAAAAATGTGGATCGCAACATTTTTGCATTTTTCATAAAAATGGGGGAGATCTTCGAAGAAATTGTTTGCTGTAGACCTTCAGAAATGATTCATTTTTGGCCTAGGCCTGAAATGTAATATTCCTGGAGGTCTGCAGCAAACAATTTCTCTTTCTCTTTTTCATCTCATCGCAATATTTTTGCATTTTTCATAAAAATAAGGAAGATCTAAGAAGAAATGGTTTCCTGTAGACCTCCGGGAATGATTCATTGCCGGCTTAGGCCGGGAATGTAATATTCCTGGAAGTCTACAGCGAACAATTTTTCTTTCTCTTTTACATCTCATCGCAATATTTTTGCATTTTTCATAAAAATATCGAAGATCTAAGAAGAATTTGTTAGCTATAGACCTCCAGGAATAGTTCATTGCCGGCCTAGGCTGGGAGTGTAATATTCCTGGAGGTCTTCAGCAAATAATTTCTCTTTCTCGTTTTCATCTCATCGCAATATTTTTTGCATTTTTCATAAAAATAAGGAAGATCTAAGAAGAAATTGTTTGCTGTGGACCTCCAGGAATAATTCATTGCCGGCCTAGGCCGGGAATGTAATATTCCTGGAGGTCTACAGCGAACAATTTCTCTTTCTCCTTTTCATCTCATCGCAATATTTTTGCATTTTTCATAAAAATGCGGATCGCAATATTTTTGCGTTTTTCATAAAAGTGTGGAAGATCTAAGAAGAAATTGTTTGCTGTAGACTAGAGGAATATTATGTAAACATGGAAGATCTAAGAAGAAATTATTTGCTGTAATGCTTCAGGAATAAATCGTTTCCGGCCTAGGCTGGGAATGTAATATTCTAGTACTGTTATTTCTCCATTACATAGCAACCGTCAGCACAGAATTATTTTCTGGTAAAGGTGTAGCCTAGGAAACGATTCTAGGACGATGGAAAAAATATAATAGTACTATAATTTAGTGTTTCAAAGAACATGAGTAAAATAGGGCTCTAGGCGAGATCTCTCATGTATAAAATAAAAAGATAACGGCATCAGCGACTGAATACTTGGTTTACAGAATCAATTAGTTTAATTATGTATTTATTATTATTATTATATTTATTATAGTATTAATTTGTTATTGATAGAAATATTTATTTTTATTCATTAATATTAATAGTAATATTTAACAACATTTATTTAATTAACAGTTTCATTATTAATTTAGAATGACAAAAACATTTAAAAAAATGACTAAATGTCACAAATGTATTTGTCTTTTGCTGTATTTTTCTAAAAATTGACACATTCATTATCAATATGGTGTGACAAAAAAAATATATGGCTAAATTGCAATAAAACATAAACTATTTGGAGGATTTGTTTTAAGCAATAAAATATTATTTTATATGAACACATTTTATTGCAATTTAGGTGTCAGAATTACATTTTTTTTTTGCTTCATTTCAATGAATATTATAAATTTCATTTTAAATTTTGTGTCACAACTACTTTTTTTTGCTTTTCTTTTGCTGTATTTTTCTAAAAATTGACGGTTTCGTTATCAATTTGGTGTGACAAAAACAAACAAAAAATGGCAGTATTGCAACAAAACATAAATCATTTGGAGGTTTTTTTATAAGCAATAAAAAAATATAATATTTGAACACATTTTATTGCAATTTAGGTGTCACAAATACAAAATTTCATTTTTTTTGCTTCATGTCCATGAATTTTATAAATTTCATAATAAATTTTATGTCACAACTATGTTGTTTTTGCTTCATTATTACAAAAATCAGCAGTTTCATTATTAATTTGGTGTGACAAAAATAAACACAAAATGGCTAAATTGAAATAAAACTTAATCATTTGGACGCTTTTTTTAATGCTATAAAAAGTTATGATGATATTTAGAGATATTTTATTGCACTTTAGGTGTCACAAAAACCAAATTAGATTGTTTTGCTTCATGCCAATGAAAATTATAAATTTCATTATAAATTTGGTGTCACAAAAACATTTTTCTCTTTGCTTTATTGTTATAAAAATTGACAATTTGATATGTTCAATATTGTTATAAGAATTGACAATTGATAGAAATTGAATTCAAAATTGACACTTTCATTATTAATTTAGTATGACAAAAACATTAAAAAAATGACTAAATGTCACAAAACATTTTTCTTTTTCTGTATTGTTATAACAATTAACCGTTTCATTGTCAGTTTGGTGTAACAAAAACACTTTACTTTTGTTTTATTGTTATAAAAGTAACACTTTCATTATTAATTTAGTATGACAAAAACATTAAAAAAGTGACTAAATGTCACAAAAATATGTTTCTTTTTCTGTATTGTTATAAAAATTTACCGTTTCATTGTCAGTTTGGTGTAAAAAAAACATTTTACTTTTGTTTTATTGTTGTAAAAATGAACACTTTCATTATTAATTTAGTATGACAACAACATAAAAAAATGACTAAATGTCACAAATATATTTTTCTTTTGCTGTATCGTTATAAAAATGAACACTTTCATTATCAATTTGGTGTGACAAAAACAACCAAACAAATGGCTAAATTGCAATAAAACAAATCATTTGGAGGATTTTTTTAAGCAATAATAAATTATAATATTTGAACACATTTTATTGCAATTTAAGTGTCACAAATACAAAATTTGATTTTTTTGCTTCATTTCAATGAATATTATAAATTTTGTATCACAACTAAATTTTTTTTGCTTATTATTACAAAAATTGGCAGTTTCAATATCAATTTGGTGTGACAAAAATAAACAAAAAATGGCTAAATTGAAATAAAACTTAAATCATTTGGACGCTTTTTTTTAATGCTATAAAAAGTTATGATGAAATTTAGAGAAGTTTCGTTAGAATTTAGGTGTCACAAAAACAAAATTAGATTGTTTTGCTTCATGCTAATAAAAATTATAAATTTCGTTATAAATTTGATGTATAAAAACATTGTTCTTTCTGTTTTATTGTTATAAAAATTGACAATTTGATATGATAAATATTGTTATAAGAATTGACAATTCATAGAAGTTGAATTAAAAATTGAGAATTTCATTATTAATTTAGTATGACAAAAGCATTAATAAAATGTGAAACCTTTTTCTTTTGCTGTATTGTTATGAAAATTGACAGTTTCATTGTCAGTTTGGAGTAACAAACAAAATTTTCTTTTATTTTATTGTTATAAACAGTTTCATTATTAATTTAGTATGACAAAAACATTTAAAAGATGACTAAATGCCTCAAATATATCTTTCTTTTGCTGTATTGTTATAAAAAATGACACTTTCATTATTAATACGGTGTGATAAAAACATACAAAAATATGGCTAAATTGCAGTAAAAGTTAAATCATTTCGAGGCCTTTTTTAAATGCAATGAAAGGTGAAAAGTAGTTTTTGTAGTATTAATATGATATTATTTTACATATCACATATCACCTTTCATGCCATTTTTTTTTTCATTTATATTCATGATTTAAAAAGGTTGTTTTTATGGCAATCCTTAAATAACTTACATCATCTATGTTGCGATGATGTAAGTTATTTAAGGATTGCCATAAAAACGACATTTTTCTTCTAATGGAAAACCATGCATCGAAATATTATATATTTTGTATTATATTTTTACTATATTTGTATTATATACCATTTAAGTGGAAGCATCTAAATATTATATATTTTGTATTATATTTGTATTATATTTGTATTATATTTGTATTAAATACCATTTAAGTGGATTTTTTATTGTATTGTATTGTATATTGTATCGAATATGTTCTATTTTTGTACTCTGACTTGTATAAGCCTTAATGGCATTTGATACCAATAAAATTATTATTATTATTATTATAAGTGGAATCTGTAAATCAAGCATTCAGTTCGCAGACTGTACCTATAACTAGGATTAACCTAGTTTGGGTGATGCTGGAAAACAGTCAATACTCAGTTAAACAAGTTAATGTTTATATACATAACATAACAATAAACTAACCTTACCTTAACTAACCATTTAGGAGCACATTTGCTCCTAAATCGCAAAGGTAATCACATCCTCAAACAATTTCAGAGGATTCTACATATTTCGTCACGTACATTTTTGAAATGAAAATGAAGCCAAGAAAATTTTCAGGATTACTTATACAGGGTCCGTCATTTCACCTCCCGTCTTCAATAGCTCATTTACTAATTGAGTTTGGATTTTGATATTTTGCAGACTTCAGTAACTTTCTAGGGTGTATTTCAGGAAAATATTTTTGATTATACAGGGTGTCCCAAAAAAGTGTGACGACATCATGATGTATATTTTTAGATTGCAAGGTATATTTTTTGTTACTTATTTGGGTGCCTCTTATAGATGCCTACATACCCATAAAATTTGATTGAAATCTGTTTAGTGACATTAGCACAAAAAAATAAAAACTGAAAAAAACAGTTTTGCACCATTGGTTTAGAAAATTAATAAGGGATAAAAATAGTGCCTCGTTAATAAAACCATACAAGGTACTCATTAAATAAGGTCTGACAGTGGTGTTAACCAAGTTTTATTGATATGCATTATACAGAGTGTCCAAAATTTAGTGTCAAACTTTTCAAACTTTAAAGCACTTTATTTTTCTTATTTTAAATTGGAACCCCAGTATATTTTTATGTAATTCCATGCGGAATTAAAAGACAAACATTTTTCCTAATTACAACCCTATTTCAATTCCTAACACATTCAAAGATATTTGCAGAAAACTCGTTTGATCAACAATTCCAATAGCCATTTTAATTAATCAAAATCGAAGGTGGGTTTGAAAAACAATTTATTGACATTAAAGTTTAACAAAGTGACAAGAGCCATTGTTGACTGTAGTAATGTAAAAGTTTAAAACTTTTTTAGTTAAGGTCTTTATACCCAAGATACCAAAATTACTTTTTGTCATAGAAAATATGATTTTCATAATATGACAAATATTATGACCAATATTGACAAATATGGATATGACTTACATATTCGCATTTCAAAATATTACATTTAACCTGTTACGAAGAGGGGCAATGTCATTTCATACTCGTCTTCGTTTGAGCCTTCAAGAGGGTGGAAGACATATAGAACATTAGTTCTAGCAATTAACTGATTTTAGAAATGCACAGTTATGTTATGTTTTATGAAATTTTATTACTAAAACTATGTTTAATACAAAACTTAATACTTTTACGATGTGTAATAGGTTTAGACGAAGATCTGTGAAACCTTTAATACTTTCGAGATATTAATTGTAACTATAAAACATGTTATGTCAATAAATTGTTTTTCAAAGCCACCTTCGAGTTTTATTCATTAAAATGGCTATTGGAATAGTTGATAAATCGAGTTTTCTGCACATAACTTTCAATGTGTTAGGAATTGCGATAGAGTTGTAATTATGAAAAATGTTTGTCTTTTAATTCCACATGGAATGACATAAAAATATACAGGGGCTCCAATTTAAAATAAGAAAAATAAAGTGCTTTAAAGTTTGAAAAGTTTGACACTAAATTTTGGACACTCTGTATAATGCATATCAATAAAACTTGGTAAACGCAACTATCAGACCTTATTTAATGACTACCTTGTATGGTTTTATTAACAATGCATACTTTTATCTTTTATTAATTTTCTTAACCAATGGTGCAAAACTGTTTTCTTTCAGTTTTTATTTTTTTGTCCTAAAATCACTGAACCGATTTTAATAAAATTTCATGAGTATGTAGGCATCCATAAAGGGCACCCAAATAAACAACAAAAAATATACCATGCAATTTAAAAAATACACATCATCATGACGTCACACTTTTTTGGGACACCCAGTATAATTAAAAATATTTTCCTTAAATACGCCATAGAACGCAAGTAAAGTCTGCAAAATATCAAAATGCTAACTCAATTAGTAACTGAGCTACAGAAGACGGGAGGTGAAATGACGGACCCTGTATATTCACAATACAATTTTATAATTTATAATTTATTATGTAGTATTTATTATTTTGTATTTAATATTTAGTATTTATTATTTAGTATTTAATATTTAGTATTTATTATTTATTATTTAGTATTTAATATTTAGTATTTATTATTTAGTATTTATTATTTAGTATTTATTATTTATTATTTAGTATTTATTATTTATATGTAATATAATTTTATTTAATATTACCATACTTTTTGAAGTTTACTGATTGATACTGATTGGTACATTGGTTGATATTAAATGAAGCCAAGAAAATTTTCAGGATTACTTATACAATACAATTTTATTTTTTTATTTACAATACAATTTTATAATTTTTTATTCATTATTTAGTATTTATTATTTATTGTTTATTATTTAGTATTTATTATTTAGAATTTATTATTTATTATTTAGTATTTATTATTTATATGTAATATAATTTTATTTAATATTACCTTACTTTTTGAAGTTTGAAGTTGTAGTTTTATTTACTTTATTTTTTTTGTATTTTTGAAGATTGTTGTGTTCCGTGTAATTTTATGAAAATTTGGCGAAGATGAACTTATCATATTTTTATAGATGTTTTGTAGAATTTTGAAAAGCATTTAAATAATTTCTTACATTGGTTGATATTATGTTCCCAATTTCTGAAGCTTCTAATGCCTTTCATATTTTGATTAGATATTCTGGACTATTTAACTGTTTGATTTCATATTTTGTATTACATCTTCATAAATCTTTATAACATGTAACTTCTACAGAGAGAGAGAGAGAGATAGCAATCTTTATTAGGCTATTGACCCTCGGCATTTCCTTCTTGAAACTTCTGTATTTTTCTGTGTATTTTCACATTAGAATTAAATTTATTAATTAATCATAATAGTAGTATGATCATGTATTCCATATATGTACAGTATATATATATATATATATATATATATATATATATATATATATGTGTACATATATGTACATATCTACAGCATCATTAATACATATATTATAATATTGATTATAGATAGATAGATATATGATATATGATGTGAGACATGATATATGGAATAGGGTTTTTGAAAAAAAAAATTGTCTATCTTCATATTTTTCATATTTAATTGAAATTGCTGCAAGTTTAGTTTATTTATTTGTACATGTTGATACCTACTATGATTTAATTTTCTGCATCTTATATTTCATTATCAATATAGTATGACAAAAAAAACAAAAAATGGCTAAATTGCTATCAAACTTGTTTCATTGTCAGTTTGGTGTGACAAAAACATGTTTCTTTTGTTTTATTGTTATAAAAATTAACAGTTTCATTATTAATTTAGTATGCAAAAACATTTAAAAAAAATGACTAAATGTCACAAATGTATTTTTCTTTTGCTGTATTTTTCTAAAAATTGACACTTTCATTATCAATTTGGTGTGACAAAAACAAACAAAAAAAATGGATAAATTGCAATAAAACATAGATCATTTGGAGGATTTTTTTTAAGCAATAAAAAATTATATTATATAAACACATTTTATTGCAATTTAGGTGTCACAATAACAAATTTTGATTTTTTTTTACTTCATTTCAATGAATATTATAAATTTCATTTTAAATTTTGTGTCACAACTACATTTTTTTTTTGCTTTTCTTTTGCTGTATTTTTCTAAAAAATTACAGTTTCGTTATCAATTTGGTGCGACAAAAACATACAAAAATGGCTAAATTGCAATAAAACTTAAATCATTTAAACGCTTTTTTTAATGCAATAAAAAGTTATGATGATATTTAGAGACATTTCATTGCAATTTAGGTGTCACAAAAACAAAATTAGATTGTTTTCCTTCATTTCAATAAAAATTATAAATTTTATTATAAATTTGTGTCACAAAAACATTTTTCTTTATGCTGTATTGTTTTAAAAATTAACAGTTTCATTGTCAGTTTGGTGTGACAAAAACATGTTTTTTTTGTTTTATTGTTATAAAAATTAACAGTTTCATTATTAATTTAGTATAACAAAAACATTTTAAAAAAATTACTAAATTCACAAATGTATTTTTCTTTTGCTGTATTTTACTAAAAATTGACAGTTTCGTTATCAATTTGATATGACAAAAACATTAAAAAAATGGCTAAATTGCAATAAAACTTAAATCATTTAGACGCTCTTTTTTTAATGCAATTAAAAATTATATGATATAAACACATTTTATTGCAATTTAGGTGTCACAATTACAAAATTTGCTTTTTTTTAGCTTAAATTCAACGTATATTATAAATTTCATTTTAAATTTTGTGTCACAACTACATTTTTTTTTGCTTTTTTTTTGCTGTATTTTTCTAAAAATTGACAGTTTCGTTATTAATTTGGTGTGACAAAAATATACAAAAAATGGCTAAATTGCAATAAAACATAAATCATTTGGAGGATTTTTTTAAGCAATTAAAAATTATATTATATGAACACATTTTATTGCAATTTAGGTGTCACTATTACAAAATTTGATTTTTTTATACTTCATTTCAATGAATATTATAAATTTCATTTTAAATTTTGTGTCACAACTACATTTTTTTTTGCTTTTCTTTAGCTGTTTTTTCCTAAAAATTGACAGTTTCGTTATCAATTTGATGTGACAAAAACAAACAAAAAATGGCAAAATTGCAATAAAACTTGAATCATTTGGAGGCTTTTTTTAATGCAATAAAAGTTATGATGATATTTAAACACATTTTATTGCAATTTAGGTGTCACAAAAACAAATATAGATTGTTTTGCTTCATTTCAATAAAAATTATAAATTTCGTTATAAATTTGGTGTCACAAAAACATTTTTCTTTTTGCTTTATTGTTATAAAAATTAACCGTTTCATTGTCAGTTTGGTGTGACAAAAACAATGCAATTGCTTTTTTTAATGCAATAAAAAGTTGTGATGATATTTAGAGACATTAAAAATAACTCGTTTTTTACAATATTTGGTTTCTTGACGCTTCCGTTGAATTTTTGATATTCTTGTTTATTTATTTACATTTACATTTTACATATTTTTACATATTAATTACAAATAAGTATAAAATTTTATTCAATTTTTTTAAATAAAATGTCTATAAATCTTTTGTACAAATGCTGAAATCTTTATCAACTTTTGTGTAAGTTACGTTCAGATAATTTTGATATTAGCCCAATTTTTGTTGCAGAAGTGTTATAATAATAATAATTATTATTATTTATTCACGTCGCCACGTGTACAGTGTATTTACATCTGCTAGGGGATGTGACAGTCAACATTAAAATTACTAATAGCTAAAAATACTAAAATACAATATAAAAATACAGTTACCTTCTTAATTTCTCTTAATTGTTACTTTCTCGTATATTGTTTTTACTTCTTTCAGTTTCATAATTACGTTGTCTTTTTCAAATTTTCTGTTATTTTTCAGATAATTTAGGAACCATTTTGAAACTTCTATTATTTTTATTTGTAAGGTTTCTAGTCTGATATTTTTGTTTGTAAGGTTTGTAGTCTGATATTTTTATTAAATTTTGCATACGTTTTCATAATTATGCTCTTTCACTGTACTATCATTAAATGTGTTAGAATTTTTAAGATTTATGATTTTCCAATTTAATTATCGATATTATTATTTTTATATTGTTCGACGAAAATGTAAGTTCAATGTGGAATATTTTGAATATCATATGGAATATCATCCAATTTGTAGCAAAAACTGGATTTTCGTTGTTTTTTTGATCAAAATATGTATATAGACAAACATAATTATAAAGTTTTACATCTACTTACAGGAATTTTTCAAAAAAATTCAAAGTATGTAAAATTGTAGTAAATAGTTAAATATTTGCAATGCTTTTCCAATTAACTTGTCTTTTTTTTACAATTTTCGATGAAAATTTAATTTCCGTGTAGAACATTAAGAACATTATATGGATTTTCATAAAACTTTCCACAAAAACTGAATATTACCATTTCTTATGATGAAAATGAATAGGTAAATAGTTTTATATAATTTGCAGGTATTTTATTGCATTTTTCACAAGAAGTTAATTCTTGGAAATATTTTCAATGCTTTTCCAATCTACTTGTCGGCAATTTAGAATTCTTAAGAATGCAAGGAACTAACATTATTGGCATTATTTATGATTTTCCAATTTAATTATCGACAATATTATTTTTATATTTTTCCACGAAAATTTAAGTTCAATGTGGAATATTTAGAATATCATATGGAATATCATCAAATTTGTAGCAAAAACTGAATTTTTGTTGTTTTTTTGATCAAAATATGTATATAGACAAACATAATTATAAAGTTTTACATCTACTTACAGGGATTTTTATTTTTTTTTAACATTTTTAAAAAATATTCAAAGTATGTAAAATTGTAGTAAATAGTTAAATATTTGCAATGCTTTTCCAATTAACTTGTCATTTTTTTGTTTACAATTATCGATGAAAATTTAATTTCAGTATAGAACCTTAAGAACATTATATGGATTTTCATGAAACTTTCCACAAAAACGGAATATTACCATTTCTTATGATAAAAATTAATAGGTAAACATAAAGCTTTACATAATTTGCAGGGATTATATTGAATTTTTTACAATAAGTTAATATTTGGAAATATTTTCAATGCTTTTAAAATTTACTTGTCGATAATTTTGAATTTTTAAGAATTTTCAAGATTTATGATTTTCCAATTTAATTATCGACATTATAATTTTTATATTTTTCGACAAAAATTTAAGTTCAATGTGCAATATTTAGAATATCATATGCAATAGCATCAAATTTGTTGCCAAAACTGAATTTTCGTTGTTTGTTTTGACCTAAATATGTATATACACAAACATAATTAAAAAAAATTCAAATATATAAAATCGTAGTAAAAAGTAAAATATTTCCAATGCTTTTCCAATTAACTTGTCAATTTTTTTTTTCACTGTTTTCGATGAAATTTAAGTTCAGTATATAACATTAGGAACATTATATAGATTTTCATAAAAAAATCCACAAAAGCTGGATATTCCCGTTCCTTTTGATGAAAATGAATAGGTAAACATAATGTTTTACGTAATTTGCAGGTATTTTATTGAATTTTTCACAGTAAGTTAATAGTTGGAAATATTTTTAATGCTTTGCCAATGGTAATTTAGAATTTTAAAGAATGCCCAGAAGTAAAATTTTAGTTCAATGAAGAATATTTAAAACATCATATGAAATATCATCAAATTTGTAGCAAAAACTGAATTATTTTGACCAAAATATGTATATATACAAACATAATTATAGAGTTTTACATCTAACTATAGGGATTTTTAAGAATTTTTCAAAAAATATATCAAAATATGTAAAATTGTAGTGAAAAGAAAAATATTTGCAATGCCTTTCCAATTAACTTACAATTAACAATTTTTTTTTACAATTATCCATGAATATTTAAGTTCAGTATAGAACATTAAGAACATTTTATAGAATATTGTTATAAAAATTAACCGTTTCATTGTCAGTTTGGTGTGACAAAAACAATGCAATTGCTTTTTTTAATGCAATAAGAAGTTGTGATGATATTTAGAGACATTAAAAAATCTCGTTTTTTTACAATATTTGGTTTCTTGACGCTTCCGTTAAATTTTTGATATTTTTGTTTATTTATTTACATTTACATTTTACATATTTTTACATATTGTTTACAAATAAGTATAAAATGTGATTCTTTTTTTTTTATTATTAAATGTCCATCAATCTTTGGTACAAATGCTGATATCTTTATCAAATTTTGTGTAACTTATGCTCAGATAATTTTTATATTAGCCCAATTTTTGTTGCAGAAATGTTATAATAATAATAATAATTCTTTAATCGCATCGCCACGTGTACATTGTATTTACATCTGCTAGTGGATGTGACAGTCAACATTAAAATTATTCTAACAATACTAAAATACAATATAAAAATACAGTTACTTTCTTAATTTCTCTTAATAGTTACTTTCTCGTATATTTTTCTTACTCCTTTCAGTTTCATAATTACGTTGTCTTTTTCAAATTTGCTGCTATTTTTCAGATGATTTAGGAACAATTTTGAAACTTCTTTAATTTTTATTTGTAAGGTTTCTAGTCTGATATTTTTATTTGTAAGGTTTGTAGTCTGATATTTTTATTAAATTTTCGACATTTTGAATTAATTTTCACAATTATGCTCTTTCACTGTACTATCATTAAATGTGTTAGAAATGAATGAAATATTCATGAATTTTCAGATAACTTGGGGACTTTTTTAAACTTCTTGTGAGCACAATTTTCGTAGACTTCCAGTTGCAAATTATATATTTTTATTAAGTTTTTTGCAAATTGCATACATATTCTGCCGAGCAGTAGGAATAACATTTAATAGGATTCCTGTATTTATTATATCATTAGCAAATAGGCCTTTGAAAATAAGTGTATGAAATACTTGTAGACAAAAAAGGAAATGGAGGAACAAAAATGAAGATTCTTCTTTTACTTCTGTTTTAATAATGGTGCTTAAAAATATCATGTGGACATTTTATATGTTACTTACATGTTTATTACATTTTACAGTTCATTACTTGTAAATGATCATAACATTTTATGGTTCAAAGATTCTTGATTCAGGTACATGAGCTACATATTTAGTAACATACATGCAAAATTCATATGTGGCCCTTCTAGTAAAAAGTTTTATGACTTTGTACCAAGGATAATGTATAGTATTACATATACTATAGGATAATGTATTGTATAGTATAGTAATGGAAGGAAATTGAAATTTTTAAATTATCGAAAGTAACAGTTGACTTTTGCCCATCCAAAGCTATAATTGCATTGTGGTTCATAATTAACCTAAACAAAACCATGGTTTTAGGTTTAGGTACTCTCAGATTATAACCTGACAGTGCCTAAACCTAAAACCAAAAAACAAACTCAGGATGGATCTACACACATACCATTATTAAACAAAACTGTTTGTCTGTATCAAAAACTTAAATAGGCATAATTTTATTCTAAATTCTTGTGAATTATTCCGTCGCAGAAAATATAAATAATAATAACTTATATAAACTGTTTTTCTGTATCAAAAACTTAAATAGGCATAATTTAATTCTAAATACTTGTAAATTATTCCGTCGCCGAAAATATAAATAATAATAACTTATAAATATAAATGATAATAACTTATAAAATTACATTACATAGAATAGTTACCCATAACAAGGATATTGATTATGATAACGTGGCCAAAAATATCTTCTCCCAATCCCTTCATTATACCTCCTTCGCTGTGCTAATTTGCGCTTGCGCGAAAATTTTGGCAAAAACACAATACTTTCGGCAGCTGACAGATCGTCCAATGAGCTATCTAGCAAAGTCGAGTCTTGGTTTACTTCATCTTTTACAGCATTCGCAAGAGTCGGTTCTTTTGGATCTTCAATTCCTTCATTTCCTTTGTTTGCACTTAACTTCTTCTGTGACCCCGTATTGATGTGGAATGTGCGAGTTGTTTGAACAGCAATTAGAATGCACATAAGAAGTGGAACCTAGAAAATTAAACTTTGTTTCATATCCTGTGTACACGTGCATTAATAGTGAGTGATCATTTAAATTTCAGATCTAGTAGATAGTTTCAGTTCGAAATTGATAATCTCGATACCAAAATGTCCGTACTTGCATTGGACAATTGAAAAACCTGAGAATAACAACATTTTTAGATTCAACTGAATTTTAGAGAAAAAAAAAACGTGGAAGTTTCATGTAATTTTATTAAACTGTATTTTTTATAATCACATACTTTGGAAGGATTTTATTGAATTTTTAAGAATAAGTAACATTCTTGGCATTATTTATTTTAATGAATTTTTAAGAATACCAACAAGTAACATTATCGGCATTATGTTCCAATTTAATTACCGACAATATTATTTTTATATTGTTCGACGAAAATGTAAGTTCAATGTACAATATTTAGAACATCAGACGGAATATCATGAAATTTGTAGCAAAAACTGGATTTTCTTTGTTTTTTTCACCAAAATCTGTATATAGACCAACATAATTATAAAGTTTTACATGTACTTACAGGGATTTTTATGAATTTTCCAAATAAATTCAAAGTATGTAAAATTGTAGTAAATAGTTAAATATTTGCAATGCTTTTCCAATTAACTTGTCATTTTTTTACAATTTTCGATGAAAATTTAATTTTCGTATAGAACATTAAGAACATTATATGGATTTTCATAAAACTTTCCACAAAAACTGAATATTCCCATTCCTTTGCATGAAAATGAATAGGTAAACAAAGTTTTAGAATATTAAAGTTAATGGTTGGAAATATTTTCAATGCTTTTCCAATTTACTTGTCGATAATTTTGAATTTTTAAGAATTTTCAAGATTTATGATTTTCCAATTTAATTATCGATATTATTATTTTTATATTTTTCGACAAAAATTTAAGAATGTAGAATATTTAGAACATCATATCGAATTTCTTCAAATTTGTTGCCAAAACTGATTTTTTGTGGTTTTTTGACCAAAATATGTATATAGATAAAACTTAATTATAAAGTTTTACATCTACCTACAGTAATTTTTATGAGTTTTTCAAAAAAATTCTAAATAAGTAAAATTTTAGTAAAAAGTAAAATATTTGCAATGCTTTTCCAATCAACTTGTCTATTATTTTTTACCATTTTCGATTAAATTTTAAATTCAGTATAGAACATTAAGAACATTATATGGATTTTCATAAAACTTTCCACAAAAACTGAATATTACCATTTCTTATGATGAAAATGAATAGGTAAACATAAAGCTTTACATAATTTGCAGGTATTTTATTGAATTTTTCACAATAAGTTAATTATTGGAAATATTTTTAATGCTTTTCCTATTTACTTGTCGGCAATTTAGAATTTTTACGATTGCCAAGAAATAACATTATACGCATTATTTATGGTTTTCCAATTTAATTATCGACAATATTTTTATATTGTTCGACGAAAATTTAAGTTCAATGTGGAATATTTTGAATATCATATGGAATATCATTAAATTTGCAGCAAAAACTGGATTTTCGTTGTTTTTTTGATAAAAATATGTATGAAGACAAACTTAATTAAAAAGTTTTATGTCTACTTACAGGGATTTTTATGAATTTTTCAAAAAAAATGAAAGTTTGTAAAATTGTAGTAAAAAGTATAATATTTGCAATGCCTTTCCAATTAACTTGTCAATTTTTTGTTCACAATTATTGATGAAAATTTAAGTTCAGTATAGAACATTGAGAACGTTATATAGATTTTTATAAAATTTTCCACAAAACCTGAATATTCCTATTTATTTTGATGAAAATGAATAGGTAAACATAAAGTTTTACATAATTTGCAGGTATTTTATTGATTTTTTCACGATGGTTTAATAGTTGGAAATATTTTCAAGCTTTTCTAATTTACTTGTCGATAATTTTGAATTTTCAAGAATTTTTAAGATTTGTGATTTTCCAATTTAATTATCGACATTATTATATTTATATTTTTCGACGAAAATTTAAGTTCAATGTAGAATATTTAGAACATCATATGGAATATCATCAAATTTGTAGCCAAAACTGAATTTTCGTGGGTTTTTTGATCAAAATATGTATAAAGACAAACATAATTATAGAGTTTTACGTCTAACTATAGGGATTTTTATGAATAAAAAAAAATCTAAATATGTAAAATTGTAGTAAAAAGTAAAATATTTGCAATGCCTTTCCAATAAACTTGTCAATTTTTTGTTTACAATTATCGATGAAAATTTAAGTTCAGTATAGAACAGGGGTCTCCAAACTACGGCCCGTGGGCCAGATCCGGCCCTCGGAAGGATTTGATCCGGCCCGCCGATGTATCTTAGCTCAAAAAAATCTGAAGTAGTTCTATTATTTATTTTTTTATAGTCAACATACAAATAATATACTAATTTTAAAACCAATTGCAAGTGCAGTTGATGCAAACCATGAATTTAGAATCCTTAAACTTTTTTTAATAGTTATATTATAATAGTTATATAAATAACAAGTAAAATTATTCTACAAGATGTCAAAAAATATATGATTTTTAACAGTTGTAGAAAACATATATAATTGTATTGTTCAAATATTTTTAACACCGTTTTTAAATTGATATTAAATGTAAACGAAAATCAGGATTATTTATGCTTACATTCAGTTAAAAATATTTTTTGTGTCTGAACAACATGAAAAAATGTCTGGAAATTGTTTGGAATTTGTCTGTAAATTATCTGAGTAGATTTCTGACATTTTTATGAAATGTTGTGTAATTTATTTGACACTCTTCACATTCTATCTAAATTGCGAAAAGTTTAGGATATTTATTTGTATATTTTGATAATTAATTTTATATGATGATAATAATAATAATAGTAATAATCGTTTACTCTCATAAAACAAAATTAACATTGTACTGGATGTGCAAATAATATGATGGAAAGGTGTTATGCAACTTTCAAAACCAATTGAAATAGCAGTTGATGCAAACCATAAATTTAGAATACTTAAACTTTTTTTACAGTTTTCACCAATTTTATGTTAGTTATGTAAACAACAAATACAATTATTCTACAAGATGTCAAAAAATGTATGATTTTTAACACATGTAGAAAACATATATAATTGTATTCTTCAAATATTTTTAACACCTTTTTTAAATCGATATTAAATCTAAAAAAAATCAGGATTAGTTATGCTTAAATTCAGTTATTTTTTTTTTTTGCTTGGACAACATAGAAAATTGTCTGAAACTTGTTTGTATATTGTCTGTAATTTGTCTAAAAATTATCTGGGTAGATTTCTCACATCCTAATGAAATGTTGTGTAATTTATTTGACACTCTTCACATTCTATCGAAATTGATAAAAGTTTAGGATATTTATTTGTATATGTTGATAATTAATTTATATGATAATATGGTGGAAAGGTTTTATGCAACTTTTAAAACCAATTGTAAGTGCAGTTGATGCAAACCATGAATTTCGAATCCTTAAACTTTTTTTACAGTTTTCACCAATATTATACTATAACAGTTATGCAAACAACAACTAGTAGGTACAAATGTTCTACAAGATGAAAAAAAATGTTTGTGTTTTGATAGAAAACGTATATAATTGTATTGTTAAAATATGTTTAATACCTTTTTTTGAAATGATATTATATCTTCAAAAAAAATAGGATTAGTTATGCTTACATTCAGTTATAAATAAAATTTTTTGTGTCTGGAAACCATGGAAATTTGCCTGGAAATTGTTTTGGAAATTGTCTGGATATTGTTTGGAATGTCAGGATATTGTTTGGAAATTGCCTGTAAATTGTCTGGAAATTATCTGGCTAGATTTCTGACATCTCTACGAAATGCTGTGTAATTTATTTGAAACTTTTCATTAATTTCATATGACGGAAATGTTTTATGCAACTTTATTAAAATTTTCTAGTTTTTCACTTAATTCAGCTTCAGAATACATTTTTGAAAATTACTGCAATGATTGCAATTTCTAAACCTGAAAGTTTAGGATATTAAATTTTATATTTTGATAAGTAATTTGATATGATAATATGACGGAAATGTTTTATGCAATTTTCATTGCAATTTTTTAGTTTATCACTTTCTTCATTTTCATAACCCCTTTCTGACATTTATTACAATGTTTGAAGTTTCTAAACATTCTTCTAAACTTACTTTTGATATTTTTATTCAAATTCTGCACTTTCTTGATGGCACATTCTAGAAATTTTCATTAAATTACCATATATTTGTTTGGAAATTTACGAATCTTAATGAATCTTAAGGTATTGTTCGCATTTTCTGAACCTTTAAGTATTAAATTTTGTAAATTTTGATATTATAACTCAATTTTCTGCTGTTTTCTCTTTGTGTACTTTGTAAACTTCAGCACATTCGTTCAGTTTTTCAAGATTCACTGATAGGTATATTTCAGCAAATTTTGAATCAACTGGTATTTTTATTTGTAGAGTTTTCATTTGCAACTTCTGATGTTTTCATTGAATTTTCTTCAATTTGAAATGTATGCAAACTGATTTTTTGCTTTCTATTAAACTTTGATTAAGTTCAAAAATCTATAAATAAAAATATCAGGAAATTGGACAACTTTTTTTAAACCTTGTAATGGTCTGCCAAATTTCGTTTCTTTTTGTAACATTGGTTGATGTAATGTTCGCATTTTCTAAACCTTTTAATAATTTTGATATTATTATTAATATTTTGTATGACTGGCTTTATACTACCTGATAGTGCTGACTTCGCCTGTTAAATTTACCTATAATCGATCTAAACACTTTTCAATATTTTAAATATTTAAAAGTTTAAAATGTTTATAAATTTTGTGTAATTTCATTGAATCTCATCATATACTAGTGAAATTGCTGAAAGTTAATGATATTTATCTATATATTTTGATAATTTTGATAGTATGATTACACACATTCTTCAGTTTGAGAACGCCTTTTTGAAATTTACTAGAATGTTCGCAGTTTCTAAACCTTCAAAATTTAGTTTTGATATTTTGATTGAAATTCAGGACTCTTTTGACGGTACATTCTAGAAATTTTCAATAAATTAACATATAATTCGGAAATTTTCGAAATCTTTATGAAATTTGGTGAACTATGTATTAATTATTTTCAAATTTTGATATTATAATTCAATTTTCTCATTGTTTGCTTTCTTCAGTGTCATCACAGTTTCGTTTTTCTAGATTTACTGGTACATATCAGAAATGTAAGAAACAATTCTGAAACTAATATTTATATTTGGAGGGTTTTTATTGATGTTTTTATTAAATTTTCTTCAGTTTAAATTTTGTGTGACTTTTTGTTCTTTATTCGCGTATTAAGTTAGAAAATTTATAAATAAAAACTTCAGAAAGTTGGACAATCTTTCAGAAACTTCTGGAAGAAAATTATCGTAGACTTTCAACATGCAAAATTTCATATTTCTATTTTTTATATATATTTTTTTCAATTTGAATATTTTTTTTTATTCATTACAGTTATAGAATTCTAGAATTAATATCATGAATAGATACGTGTAAAGGAAGATAAGGCCCGCATAGAATTTACAAAATTCCAATGTGGCCCTTCTGCCAAAAAGTTTGGGGACCCCTGGTATAGAACATTAAGAACATTATATAGATTTTCATAAAACTTTCCACAAAAACTGAATATTCTCCTTCCTTTTGATGAAAATGAATAAGTAAACTAAGTTTTACATAATTTGCAGGTATTTTATTGATTTTTTCACGATAAGTTAATACTTAGAAATATTTTCAATTCTTTTCAGATTTACTTGTCGACAATTTAGTTTTTTATAATTTTCAATGCAAATTTCATTTCAGTGAAGAACACTAAGAATGTTAAAATGTATCATCGTGCAAAATTAACTCAAATATCTCGAAAAATTCATATTTTATCGAAATTTTGATGATTACAAACCAAAAAAACATTATGGAAATCACAATTTCGACAAAATATGGAATTTTTGAGAATTTTTAAGTCAATTTTTCACGTTGACTACAGTTATCAAGTTTTAGACTAAAAATATTCACGTATTTTTTACATTTCTAAATACACATTTTACTTTTACTATAACACTGCTTTAACACATTTTGTTGATTGCAAACAAAAAGAACATTATAAGGATAAAATATGGATTTTTCAAGATTTTTCGTTCAATTTTACACTTTGATATAAATCGCTAGAATTATCAAGTACTTGACTAAAAATATTCACGTACTTTCTACATTTTTAAATACGCATTTTACTTCTACTTTATCACTGCTCTAACATATTTTGATGATTGCAAACAAAAAGAACATTCTAAGGAAAATCACAATTTCGACAAAATATGGATTTTTCGAGATTTTTTTAAGTCAGTTTTGCACGTTGATAAAAATCACTATAATTATCAGCTTCTTGACTAAAAATATTCACGTACTTTCTACATTTCTAAATACACATTTTACTTTTACTTTAACACTACTTTAACAAATTTTGATGATTGCCAACAAAAACAAACATTATAAGGAAAATCACAATTTCGACAAAATATGCATTTTTGGAGATTTTTCAGTCAATATTGCAATATTTATATTCATATTTATATTAATATTTATATTTATATTATATTTATATTTATATTTATATTTATATTTATATTTATATTTATATTTATCTACATATTTTATATTTATATTTATTTACATATTTATATTTATCTTCATATTTATATTCATATTTATATTCATATTTATAGTTACATTAACTACAATTAGTTGTCGGCGAAAGACGCAGAAAGAGATGCAAATTGTCTCATTTTGTGACCTTGGATCTTGCCATTTCTAGTGTATTTATTGCTTTACTGAGATACAAGACTTTACTATTTCAGTATGTGAAATAGTTGAAGCATTAAAAGTTTTGTGCAATGAAATAAAAACAGTAGAGTCTGCAATTTGCATATATCAAATACATCGTGTCTTTTATCAGATCTAGAGGGAAGATAAAGATATGCAGTTTGTTCGTTCACTGATCCAAAATTCCAAAAAGATTTATTTTTTTATTTATGTCAATTATTTACAAAATGCACTACTTATTTTCAAACCATGTAAAAAACCTCACATTTTAGGTACGTGAAATGAAAAAAAGACAAAATGACAATGTTGGAAAAAATTAAGGAATTTTTGAAAATTAATAAATAACTGTAATATTTTGAAAATTGTTCATTACAATACTTTTATTGTTATATTATGTATATGTTATTGCTATAATTAATATAGCACATTGTATACAAAACCAATGAATTCTCACTTATGTCTACTACCGTCACGTTCCTTGTTGGTCATTGACCTGTAGCCTCTCTTTAGTTACAAAATTTTGCAAAAGAACTACCTGCCAATATTTGAAATCATATGTATAATGTTATATGTTGTTTATATGTTATATGTTATATGTTGGAGAACGAATTTAAAAATTTAAAAAAATATTAAAATGTACTGCTTTGTACTTTTTGTTCGTTCAAAATTTATATGATCATTATTAAAAAAAATGCTGATTTATTAATACATAATTCTATCAAATTTACACATAACTTACCCGTGCAATTTTCATTTCATCAAATTTGGTGCAAATATTAGTTTTAGACGACAAGACGATACACTTGACCTGCGAATAATGCCATGAGAGCATGTGGGTGGTTATATATGTACTGTAGAATTTCTTTGTCAGAGAGAAAATACATTATTTTACCAATTAGCGGATGTGCCGAATTATTAACCGCAATACTCTTGGGTGGCACTTTGCTTGCATCTACTATACGCGAACAGGTTTGTTTTAAGTGTATACAAGGAAGTGTAAATATTTACTTTGCGAAATAAAAATATTTACCATTTCAAGTAATATTACTATAGTATTGGGAATTCGTCAATTCGTTATTATTTTACATTACCACACGCAGCACAGATAATGTTTTGACATTTTGATTGCAAATTCTATACATTTCTATTAAACTTTGTGGAATTTCTGAAATCTTCACGAAATTTGGGGTAATAAATATACATTTTTATAATACAAGGTGTCCCACAACTTTGTGGCATAAATCTTGGAGCATGCCAAAAGTGGTAAAATTAAATGATTTTGTTTTCTATTCCCTTTTGTTTCTAAAATATAAGACCTTACAGTGTTACTTAGCAAATCAGTTTTCTTATTGACATTTCTACTAGAGTAGACTTGGAAATCTTAACATTTTGCGATAAGTCACCCACTATCAGTACACATATTCACAAAGAATTACAATCATCTGACTCACTTATTTAATACTGAAACTTTGTCAAATTTTCAGGAGAAATAGCTTCAGGCATGCTGAACACAAATCTAATATTAAATATACAACAAATATATTTTCAAAACTTTCAGTAGCAGAATAACCTATCCAAACATAACCTAACCAACTAAACCTAACCTAACCTGACCTATCTACTTTTTATTTTCTCACTTATTTAATATTGACAGTCCTAACAACTTTTGATTTTCTCACTTATTTCATACTAAAACTTTGCCAAATTTTCAGGAGAATTAACTTCAGGAATACTGCAAACATATCTAATATTAAATGTACAATAAATAAATTTTTCAAAATTTCAGTATTAGAATGACCTAACCTAACCTGACCTCATCTATTTTTGATTTTCTCACTTATTTAATACTGAAACTTTGTCACATTTTTAGGAGAATTAGCTTCAGGTGTACTGCAAATAAATCTACTATTAAATATACAACAAATAAATATTCAACAATTTCAGTAATAGATCTAACCTAACCTAACCTAACCATACTTTTTATTTTCTCACTTTTTTAATACTGAAACTTTGTCTAATTTTCAGGAGAATTAGCTTCAGGTATCCTGAATACAAATCTAATATTAAATATACAATAGATACGTTTTCAAAACTGACCTAACCTAACCTAACCTACTTTTGATTTTGTCACTTATTTAATACTGAAACTTTGTCAAATTTTCAGGAGAATTAGCTTCAGGTATACTGAATACAAATCTAATATTAAATTTAGAGTTAATAAGCTTTTTAAGATTTCAGTAATAGCTATACCTAACCTAACTTAACCTAACCTACTTTTGATATTTTCGCTTATTTAATATTGAAACTTTGTCAAATTTTCACAACAATTCTAATATTAAATATACAATTAATCAATTTTCAACAATTTCAGTAATAAAGAGACAACCTAAAGTAACCTAGCCTAACCTATTTTTCATTTTCTCACTTATTTAATACCGAAACTTTGTCTAATTTTGCAGGAGAATTAGCTTCAGCTATACTGAACACAAATCTAATAATAAATATACAATTAATAAATGTTCAAAAATTTCAGTAATAGATTAACCTAACCTAACTTTACCTAACCTACTTTTAATTTTCTTACTTATTTAATACTGAAACTTTGTCAAATTTTCAGGAGAATTAGCTTCAGGTATACTAAACACAGGTCTAATATTATATATACAATAAATACAATTTCAAAACTTTCAGTAATAGTGACCTAACCTAACCTTACCTAACCTAACCTAAACTAACCCAACCTACTTTTGATTTTCTCACTTATTTAATACAAAAAGTTTCTCAAATTTTCAGGAGAATTTTCTTCAGGTATACTGCAACCAAATCTAACAATAAAAATACAATAAATAAATTTTCCAAAATTTCATAAAACGAGATAACCTTACCTAACTTAACTTACTTTTGATTTTTTCACTTGTTAAATACTGAACATTTTTCAAATTTTCAGGAGAATTAGCTTCAGGTATACTGCAAACAAATCTAATAATAAATGTACAATAAATAAATTTTAAACAATTTCAGTAATAGTTAACCTAACCTAACCTACTTTTGATTTTCTCGTTGATTTAATTCTGAAACTTTGTCAAATTTTCAGGAAAATTAGCTTCAGGTATCCTGAACACAAATCTAATATTAAATGTACAATAGATACATTTTCAAAACTAACCTAACCTAACCTAACCTAACCTACTTTTGATTTTCTCACTTATTTAAGACTGAAATTTAGTCAAATTTTCACTGGAATTGGCTTCAGGTATACTGCAAACAAGTCTAATATTAAATATATACCACAATTAAATTTTCAAAAATTTCAGTAATAGAATAACCTATCCAAACCTAACCTAACCAACCTAACCTAACCTAATCTAATCTACTTTTTATTTTCTCACTTATTTAATATTGACGGTCCTAACAAAAATTTTATTTTCTCACTTACTTAATTCTAAAACTTCGTCAAATTTTCAGGAAAATTAGCTTTACAAATTAGTACAATAAATAATTTTTCCAAAATTTCAGTAATAAAATAACCTAACCTAATCTAGCCTGACCTCATCTACTTTTGATTTTTTCACTTATATAATACTGAAACTTTGTCAAATTTTCAGGAGAATTAGCTTCAGGTATGCTGCAAATAAATCTAATATTAAATATACAACAAACAAAATTCAAAAATTTCAGTAATAGACCTAACCTAACCTAACCATACTTTTTATTTTCTCACTTATTTAATTCTGAAATTTTGTCAAATTTTCAGGAAAATTGGCTTCAGGTATCCTGAACACAAATCTAATATTAAATCTACAATAGATACATTTTCAAAATTAACCTAACCTAACCTAACCTACTTTTGATTTTCTCACTTATATAATACTGAAACTTTGTCAAATTTTCAGGAGAATTAGCTTCAGGTATGCTGCAAATAAATCTAATATTAAATATACAACATACAAATATTCGACAATTTCAGTAATAGACCTAACCTAACCTAACCATACTTTTTATTTTCTCACTTATTTAATTCTGAAACTTTGTCAACTTTTCAGGAAAATTAGCTTCAGGTATCCTGAACTCAAATCTAATATTAAATGTACAATAGATACATTTTCAACCTAACCTAACCTAACCTAACCTACTTTTGATTTTCTCACTTATTTAAGACTGAAACTTAGTCAAATTTTCAGGAGAATTAGGCTCAGGTATACTGACCACAAGTCTAATAATAAATATACAATAAGTACATTTTCAAAACTTTCAGTAATAGAGAACTAACCTAACCCAACCTAACCTAACGTAGTCCTAACAACTTTTTATTTTCTCACTTATTTAATACTGAAACTTTGTCAAATTTTCAGGAGAATTAGCTTCAAGTATACTTCAAACAAATCTAATAATAAATATACAATAAATAAATTTGCAACAATAGCATTAATAGAGATAACCTAACCTAACCTAATCTAACCTAATCTAAGCTACTTTTGATTTTCTCACTTATTTAATACTGAAACTTTGTCAAATTTTCATAAGAATTAGCTTTATGTACTGCAAATAAATCTAATATTAAATATACAATAAATATACTTTCAAAAATTTCAATAATAGAGATGACCTAACCAAACCTAATCTACTTTTGATTTTCTCACTTGCTTAATACTGAAACTTTGTCAAATTTGCAAAAGAATTAGCTTCAGGTATTCTGCAAACAAATCTAATAATAAATATACAATCAATAATCTTTCAACAATTTAGGTAATAGAGCTAACCTAACGTAACTTAACCTAACCTACTTTTGAGGTTTTCACTTATTAATTACTGAAACTTTGTCAAATTTTCAGGAGAATTAGCTTCAGGTATGCTGAATACAAATCTAATAAAAAAGATACAATAAATATTTTTTTTAAATTTCAGTAATGGAATAACCTAACCTAACCTCACCTAACCTACTTTTGATATTCTCACTTATATAATACTGACACTTTGTCATATTTTCAGAAGAATTAACTTCAAGTATGCTGTAAACAAATCTAATATGAAATATACAATTAATAAATATTCAAAAATTTCAATAATAGATAGATAGATAGATATCTTTATTCCTTAATAACCCAACCTAACCTATTTTTATATTTTTTCACTTATAAAATTCTGACACTTTGTCATATTTTGAGGAGAATTGGCTTCAGGTATACTGTAAACAAATCTAATTTTAAATATACAATAAATAAATTTTCAACAATTTCATTAATAGAGATAACCTAACCTAACCTAACCTAATCTACTTTTGATTTTCTCACTTATTTATTACTGAAACTTTGTCAAATTTTTAAGAGAATTAGCTTCAGGTATACTGAATACAAGTCTATTATTAAATATACAATAAATACATTTTCAAAACTTACAGTAATAGAGACCTAACCTAACCTAACGTACTTTTGATTTTCTCACTTATTTAATACTGAAAGTTTGTCAAATTTTCAGGACAATAAACTTCAGGTATACTGAACACAAATCTAATATTAAATATTAAATAAATAAATTTTCAACAATTTCAGTAATAGCGGTAACCTAACTTAACCTAACCTCACCTAACCTAAGCTACTTTTGATTTTCTTACTTATTTAATACTGCAAATTTGTCAAATATTTACTAGAATTAGCTTCAGATATACTGTAAATAAATCTAATATTAAATATACAATTAATAAATATTCCAAAATTTCAGTAATAGCTATACATAACTCACTTTTTATGTTCTCACTTATGTAATTATTATAATATAAAAATTATTGTTCTGTCGATGAGCACTTAACTATACCTCCAATATGTATGTACCTATATATTTTTAAATGTAATATCGATTTTAAATGTAATGACATGTTCCATACTGTGTAAGTCTAATGAAATAAAGTATATATTATTATTATTATTATTTGAATTAATAATAATAATATATCATTAATTATACTTTTAATTTAGTTATATATAGTACTTACTGGTGAGTAATATTTATTTTTATATAATTTTATGATTTATTTCTTTCGCCTGACTAGTTTCGGTTAAGAAAAATCCATCATCAGAGGCATATGTATTTAATGTTTTATAACATGAATTTATTGGAAATGTGATTTATAAAATTGATTGATATCAGTTAGGAGTTAAACTAGTCAGGCGAAAGAAATAAATATTACTTACCAGTAAGTACTAAATTTAACAACCTTAAATATATACAGGGTGTTAATACTAAGTTGTAACACCCGAAAATGTCAGTTAGAACTCATTGAAACAAACAACTTTTCTTAGTCAAATTTTTTGAATTGGAGCCCAAGTTCATAGTTATTGGCGTTCTTTTGTTTTTCGAAATATCGTCATTACTCCCTTATTTTAAGAAATATTTAAAAAATACAAAAACGTTCAGCATGCGCTATCGGTTCTCTAAAACATTTGTATTTACAATTATTTTCTATTTCATCAAATAACAAAATGGCGACCGAAGAAAATTTTCGAAACAAGATATTTTGAAAATCACTCGATTGATTTTTGAAAATAAAACAATTATGAAATCCTTAAACTATATTATAACATTTGCTTTAAACATTTTTTCGATCTGTCCCAAAAAGTTATTATTCAAATTGAATTACAAGATGAATTTTAACAAACTGCAACAATAATTTGAAACAAAGTGGGCTAACTTTAAGTTAGGCCATTAAGCAAGTTGAGGCACGTGTTTTATAGTTTGTACGTTCAAATTTAAATACTTTTTGATTTTGTTCTTCAGAAATTTCTGCTTCATCTTGAAAAGTTTCTGTCACGTTTATCATTTGTGTGCGTATTTTGCATAATTTCTGTATAAAAATGCATAATCATCAAAACAGACAAATGTTATAAGATAGTTCAAGGATTTTATAAATGTTTTATTTTCAAAAATCGATCGATTGGTTTTCAAAATATCTTGCATAGAAATTTTTGATCGGTCGCCATTTTGTTATTTGATAAAATAGAAAATAATTGTAAATGCAAATGTTTTAGAGAACCGAAAGCACTAAGAAAAGTTGTATGTTTCAATGAGTTCTGCCATTTTCGGGTGTTACAACTTAGTATTAACACCCTGTATAACTGGTAATTTATCGATAAAACCTTGAACTTAAATATTAGATTTTTTTTATCATGTATCATGAAGTATCATGTTCTTAACTGGTATTAATATGATGAGTATTCTCAAAACTTGCAATTAATATTAGTCACACCCGATATTGCCTATATAATTACGTGCTAATGAAACGGTGGTTTTATTACATCGCTTTCAAGAAAATTTCGTAATAACAAAGAGTGCACTCATTAAAAACAACCGTCATGTTTGATACGGAGGATTTTCACACTGACTAACGTCGCTGCTAAAACAGTTCAAGTTCATCTTGTGGGGTTATCATAAAAAATCGCTCGATGAGAGTACTGGAAAAAGCCGCTAATTGCCAAAACAAGCGGATTCTTCAGAGAAAGATGAATTTATTATAAGATAACTCATTAAGTGCGTATATATTCAAACTCGTCGTACGCCAACAGTACAGTTGTGTACTGCTTCTGGGTACTATTAGTGCGTTCTCCGTGTTTGTAAGAATCATGAAAGTACTGGTAAGTCATTTGTTATACAATTCCACTATATAATTATACGTAATATTACGGTAATTGATGGTAGTTTTATGTGAAATTATTCCATAATAAGAACGATTTGGCTTAATAATACTGCAGAAAACTTGTAAACAGTGAAAGGATAATGAAAATACACAAAAACAGGTTATACGCCTTCTTACTCTAATTAATAATTAACGTTAGTAATTAAAGTATCTTAAATTAATAACATATAATTATATTGTTTGTTATGGTTTCATCCAATATTTATATATATATATACCTGTTATTATTATATTATATTGATTTCTTCTTCTTCTTTTGGAGTACTTACTGGTAGTAGGTAGTAATTACTCCAAAAGAAGAAGAAGAAAAATCAATATAATATAATTAATATGTAATCACAGATACAGTTATTAAGAGTGTTGGTGTGATTTAAATCTAATGATTTTTTTTAATACATCATTGATTTCAATCAAAATTGATTTTTTTATAATTAATCAGAGTTTTTGCACTGTTTGTGGTAGGTGTAATCAAAGGTGTACAATTAAAAATATAATATAACTATAGAGTTAGCATACTTGAAAATAGATAATTGGAAGTAAGTAAAATAATTGTCTTGTCTTCCATTTTTATTCCATCACATACTACAAACTACAAACGATATAAATCACAAGAGAAAATTTCATGATGAAAAATTCCTTGAAAATTAATCATTATCTAAAAATAGATTATCTAAAAGTAGACAAAGAGACTTTTTTTTGTCGATGATGTGCGATTTTTAATCATCAATTCTTGTTCAAATTCAAGTTTTTTTTTAAATCATATGATTTAAAACTTAATGTAAAGCAGTTGATTTAAATCGCATCTAAACTGGCAAAAACTCATCAGGAATTTAAAAAAATGAAATAAATGAAATAAATCATGATTTAATTGATTTTTTTAAATCATTGATCTTTGATTTTTTTTTTAGTAATGATTTATTCCAACTCTGGTTATTTCCGGTTTTACAAAAAAAATGTATTATCTTATACATAGTATGTAGTATACAAAGATTTTTTTAATAATCAATTTCTGTTCAAATTCAAGTTTTTTTTTTTTTAAATCATATGATTTGAAACGTGATGTAAAGCAATTGATTTAAATCGTATCTAAACTGGCAAAAACTGATTAGGAATATAAAAAAATTAAATAAATTAAATAAATCATGATTTAATTGTTTTTTTTTAAATCATTGATTTTTGTTTTTTTCTAATGATTTATTTCAACTCTGGTTATTTCCTTTTTCACAAAAAATATGTATTATCTTATACATAGTATGTAGTATACAAAGAATTTTTTTAATAATCAATTCCTGTTCAAATTGAAGAATTTTTTTTTTTTTAAATCATATGATTTGAAACGTAATGTTAAGCAATTGATTTAAATCACATCTAAACTGGAAACAACTGATCATATATTCCTGAAAAATGAAATACATGAAATAAATCATGATGTATTTGTTTTTTTTAAATCATAGATTTTTGATTTTATTTTTAATCTTGTTGTATTCCAACCCTCGTTATTTCCTTTTTTACAAAAAATATGTATTATGTTATTTATTGTAACAATTGTAAATATATGATATAAATCGCACAAGAGAAAATTTCCTTGAAAATGAATCACTATTTAAAATCTTCATAAAAACTGCAAAGAATTTCCAATAGGCAGAAACTTTAAACGATATAAATCGCACAAGAGCAAATTTAATGAAAATTTCCTTGAAAATAAATCATTATTTAAAAACTTTATAAAAACTGCAAAAAAAATGTAAATGGCAGAAACTACAAACGTTGTACAGATGATGATCATTGATCTATAACTATCCTCTAACTTGATCCTGCATCAATAGGAAGCATCACCTTATTGCTACGAAAACGTGATCTGAATATCATGAATAATATCCAGATCATGATCATGAATAATATCAAAATCATGGATATTATTCATGATATTCAGATCACATTTTTGTAGCAATAAGGTGATGCTTCATATTGATGCCGGATCAAGTTACAGGATAGTTATAGAAAAATAATGATCGATAATTGAACTGGAATTGTTTTAAAAATGATTAAGATACAGATGATTATCATTGAACTATAACTATCCTCTAACTTGATTCTGCATCAATAGGAAGCATCACCTTAGTGCTACGAAAACGTGATCTAAATATCATAAATAATATCCAGATCATGATCATGATCATGATCCAGTCCATAATCATGATCCAGTTCATGATCATGATCCAGTTCATGATCATGAACATGATCCAATTATGATCAATAAGGTGATGCTTCGTATTGATGCAGGATCAAGTTACAGGATAGTTATAGTTATATAATGATCAATAATTGATCTGAAATTGTTTTTAAAAATGATTAAGATACTGATGATTATCATTGATCTATAACTATCCTCTAACTTGGTCCTGCATCAATAGGAAGCATCACCTTATTGCTACGAAAACGTGATCTGAATATCATGAATAGTATCCAGATCATGATCATGAATAATATCAAAATCATGATCATGTTCATGATCATAATCATAATCCAGTTTATGATCATGATTATAATGCAGTTCATAATCATGATCATGAACTGGATGATTCAAATTTGTGTTCTAAATAAATATACAATTAAAGATGACGCCTGAAATTTCGGGGATGATAATAGTTAAAATCCATTATAGTTCTAATAATCCATAAATAGTTGCAACGATAAATGAATTCAATTTATTACATTGCAGAAATTTAATTGTAAAATATTTAAAGCTTATTATAAATTATCGATTCAAAAATCGATCATTATGTATGAGTAGTTTTTAATTATTAAGATGCAGATGAAAAAAATGAATGTGATGATATATATAGCTAATGTATTATAATATGAATGATTACTTGCAAATCCAATTTTGCACGAATAATGATCAATAATTGATCTGCAATTGTTTTTAAAAATGATTATGATACTGATGATTATTATTGAACTATTACCATCCTCTAACTTGATCCTGCAACACCTTATTGTTACGAAAACGTGATCTGAATATCATGAATAATATCCAGATCATGATCATGATCCAGTTTATGATCATGATCATGAACTGGATTAATATCATGATCATGATCATGAACTGGATTAATATCATGATCATTATCATGAACTGGAGTATGATCATGATAATATTTTTGATATTATTCATGATCATGATCTGGATATTATTCATGATATTCGGATCACGTTTTCGTAGCAATAAGGTGATGCTTCCTATTGATGCAGGATCAAGTTAGAGGATAGTTATAGATCAATGATAATCATCGGTATCTTAATCATGTTTAAAAACAATTGCAGATCAATTATTGATCATTATTTATCTATAACTATCCTCTAACTTGATCCTGCATCAACAGGAAGCATCACCTTATTGCTCATGATTGGATCATGATTATGATCATGAACTGGATCATGATCACGACCATGATTGGATATTATTCATGATCATGATCTGAATATTATTCATGATATTCAGATCACGTTTTCGTAGCAATAAGGTGATGCATTCTGTTGATGCAGTATCAAGTTAGAGGATGGTTATAGTTCAATAAAAATCATCTGTATCTTAGTCATTTTTAAAAACAATTGCAGATCAATTATTGATCGTTATTTGTGCAAAAATTGGATCTGCAAGTTATCAACCATTTTATAATACATTAGCTATATAAATCATCATATTAATTTTTTTCATGTGCATCTTAATAATTAAAAACTATTCATACATGATGATCGATTTATTCAATCGATAATTTATAATAAGCTCAAATTATTTTAGAATTAAATTTCTGTAATGTAACATCATAGAAATATTCTCATTATTGATACAAACACCTGAAATCATTGGATGATTAAACAAATAATTTATCAGAACTAATAGTAAATTCAGCTTTAATCATCATACTAGAATAAGTCGAGTGTAGACTCATGGCCATAACTATAATCATCCCCGAAATTTCAGGTGTCAATTTTAATTGTATATTTATTTAGAACACAAATTTGAATCATCTTGTTCATAATAATTATTATGAACTACACCATGATCATGATCATGAACTGGATTAATATCATGATCACGATCATGAACTGGATTAATATCATGATCATGTACATGAACTGGATTAATATCATGATAATTATCATGAACTGGAGTATGATCATGATAATGATTTTGATATTATTCTTGATCATGATCTGGATATTATTCATGATATTCGGATCACGTTTTCGTAGCAATAAGGTGATGCTTCCTATTGATGCAGGATCAAGTTAGAGGATAGTTATAGTTCAATAAAAATCATCTGTATCTTAGTCATTTTTAAAAACAATTGCAGATCAATTATTGATCATTATTTATCTATAACTATCCTCTAACTTGATCCTGCATCAACAGGAAGCATCACCTTCTTGCTCATGATTGGATCATTATTATGATCATGAACTGGATCATGATCATGATTGGATATTATTCATGATCATGATCTGAATATTATTCATTATATTCAGATCACGTTTTCGTAGCAATAAGGTGATGTTTCCTATTGATGCAGGATCAAGTTATAGGATAGTTATAGTTCAATAAAAATCATCTGTATCTTAGTCATTTTTAAAAACAATTGCAGATCAATTATTGATCATTATTCGTGTAGAAAATGGATCTGCAAGTAATCATCCATTTTTTAATACATTAGCTATATAAATCATCATATTCATTTTTTTTCATCTGCATCTTCAGTATTAAAACAACTCATACATGATGATCGATTTATTGAATCGATAATTTATAATAAGCTTAAAATATTTTATAATTAAATTTCTGTAATGTAATATCACAGAAATATTCTCATTATTGATACAAACACCTGAAATCATTGGATAATTAAACAAATAATTTATTAGAACTAATAGTAAATTCAGCTTTAATCATCATACTAGAATAAGTCGAGTGTAGACTCATGGCCATAACTATAATCATTCCCGAAATTTCAGGTGTCATCTTTAATTGTATATTTATTTAGAACACAAATTTGAATCATCTAGTTCATGATCATGATTATGCACTACATCATGATCACGATCATGAACTGGATTAATATCATGATCATGATCATGAACTGAATTAATATCATGATCATTATCATGAACTAGAGTATGATCATGATAATGATTTTGATATTATTCATGATCATGATCTGGATATTATTCATGATATTCAGATCACGTTTTCGTAGCAATAAGGTGATGCTTCCTATTGATGCAGGAACAAGTTAGAGGATAGTTATAGATCAATGATAATCATCTGTATTTTAATCATTTTTAAAAACAATTGCAGATCAATTATTGATCATTATTTATCTATAACTATCGTCTAACTTGATTCTGCATCAACAGAAAGCATTACCTTATTGCTCATGATTGGACCATGATTATGATCATGAACTGGATCATGATCATGATTGGATATTATTCATGATCATGATCTGGATATTATTCATGATATTCGGATCACGTTTTCGTAGCAATAAGGTGATGCTTCCTATTGATGCAGGATCAAGTTATAGGATAGTTATAGTTCTACAAAAATCATCTGTATCTTAGTCATTTTTAAAAACAATTGCATATCACTTATTGATCATTATTCATGCAAATAATGTATCTGCAAGTAATCATCCATTTTATAATACATTCGCTATATAAATCATCATATTCATTTTTTTTCATCTGCATCTTAATAATTAAAAACTACTCATACACGATGATCGATTTATTGAATCGATAATTTATAATAAGCTTAAAATATTTTAGAATTAAATTTCTGTAATGTAACATCATAGAAATATTCTCATTATTGATACAAACACCTGAAATCATTGGATGATTAAACAAATAATTTATTACAACTAATAGTAAATTCAGCTTTAATCATCATATTAGAATAAGTCGAGTGTAGACTCATGGTTATAACTATTATCATCCCCGAAATTTCAGGTGTAATATTTAATTATATATTTATTTAGAACACAAATTTGAATCATCTAGTTCATGATCATGATTATGAACAACATCATGATCATGATCATGAACTGGATTAATATCATGATCATGATCATGAACTGGATTAATATCATGATCATTATCATGAACTGGAGTATGATCATGATAATGATTTTGATATTATTCATGATCATGATCTGGATATTATTCATGATATTCGGATCACGTTTTCGTAGCAATAAGGTGATGCTTCCTATTGATGCAGGATCAAGTTAGAGGATAGTTATAGTTAAATGATAATAATCGGTATCTTAATCATGTTTAAAAACAATTGCAGATCAATTATTGATCATTATTTCTCTATAATTATCCTCTTACTTGATCCTGCGTCAACAGGAAGCATCACCTTATTGCTCATGATTGGTTCATGATTATGATCATGAACTGGATCATGATCATGATTGGATATTATTCATGATCATGATCTGAATATTATTCATGATATTCAGATCACGTTTTCGTAGCAATAAGGTGATGTTTCCTATTGATGCAGGATCAAGTTATAGGATAGTTATAGTTCAACAAAAATCATCTGTATCTTAGTCATTTTTAAAAACAATTGCAGATCAATTATTGATCGTTATTTATCTATAACTATCCTCTTACTGATCCTGCGTTAACAGGAAGCATCACCTTATTGCTCATGATTGGTTCATGATTATGATCATCCTTATCAGCTTCAATCATCATACTAGAATAAGTCGAGTGTAGACTCATGGCCATAACTATAATCATCCCCGAAATTTCAGGTGTTATCTTTAATTGTATATTTATTTAGAACACAAATTTGAATAATCTAGTTCATAATTATGATCATGATATTAATCCAGTTCATGATCGTGATCATGATGTAGTGCATAATCATGATCATGAACTGGATGATTCAAATTTGTGTTCTAAATAAATATACAATTTCAGACACCTGAAATTTCGGGGATGATTATAGTTATGGCCACGAGGCTACACTCGACGTATTCTAGTATGATGATTAAAACTGAATTTACTATTAGTTCTAATAAATTATTTGTTTAATCATCCAATGATTTCAGGTGTTTATATCAATAATGGGAATATTTTTAAAATGTTGAATAGTAGGGGATGATTGTTCTTGTGCCCACTCACCCACCAATTTCACACGGATAATCATCAATTATTAATCTGCAATTGTTTAAAAAAAAAATTCAGCTGTAGATGATTAATAATACATGAACATGATGATTTATATTGCTGCCAGATACAATAGTAGACGAATATACTTGTTTTTATTTTTTTTAAATATGATTTTTTTATAAAAATTAATACTTAAAATTAATACTTTTAATTATAATTATTAATATAATAATATAAATTATCGGGGTCAAGAAGTTAGGTTTCTTAGATATAAGTTCTTGGAAATAAATTAGAATATTGGTGGTACAAATTGAGAATAATAAACATAAATTATAAAACTTGATAACAAAAGAAAAAAAAATTGCAACAAAAATATCAAACGATCAATTCAAATATTCAAAATGAACGAAATCAATATTATATAACACCTAAGCTCCTAGATTAAGAAAACTAAATCAATAAACTAAAATTCTATTAGCACAATCAGCGCATATATTTGTGTTGAATATACCTTTTTGTTTGGATCTTGTCAGTTGGTAGTGCATACAACTTTAGTTGTATTGACGATTCTTTTTCCGAGGTTGGCTATACTGTGGCATCACCTCGATGATGCACGAAGTTGCAGCTCTTCCAAATCCCGCAAACTGCATCGTTAAACCCTGCAAACACCTTCATAGGAAATTCGCAATCCAATTCTCTTCGCAAATTCTTCACCATTGAAATTCCAAGCACAGCTGACTGGAATATCGTTGCCCTTAGACACATGCGCACATATGCGCACAAACAATTATATTTTCAATTCTAAAATTATGTGTTAATTGCACTTGACATTTGAATGTGATATCACATAACTGACATATTTCTATTAACATTTTATATATATAATATATAATTAATAATTATATCACATTAATATTGCCTAGAATGAATTATTTAGTTAAGTATCTGTACAAATATTTATTTGGGTTTTAGATTTGTATAGCAGCAGTTTGGGCAGTGACCCATGGCTATCCAAATCCGGATCCGTACCAAAGCTCGAACGTGCAAAATGAGAACCTCTTCGTTTTGGCATCCATTGACCATGGAGCTGAAATACCCAAAAACGCAATCGAAGTAACACCTCACCAATTGCCCACTGGAAACAGGCCCGACGATCACGTCTTGCATAGGAAAATTATCGCCCTTCCTGTCTCTGAGGTTGGTCCAGACACTGAAATTTTGGCCAACGAAAATGGACATGCAGTAATTGCCGAGCACACAGATAACTCTGAAGAAGACCTCGTCACTGCGGAAAGTATCGTTTTCAGGCCGCTGTTCGCTTACAGGCAGAAGATGGCGAAAAGGAGGCGAGTTTATGTGCCTGCACAGAGGAGGGTTCAATATTACAACCCGAATTATTACCCAACTTATTACCCCAACTATAACACAATTCATTATAGAAACGCCAGATTCCCTGTTGTAGCCTAAATTGAGAAGTAAATTATAAGAGTGTGAGACTGGAGCAATTTCCATGACAAAATAAAACTTGCATTTTTCAAATATGTTATTTATTACAGAAATGCCAAATTACCTTTCTTATATAAACTTTCTTTTAAAATATTTAATTCATTATAGAAATTCCCAATTCCCTACTATAGCTTAAATTAGGATGTAAATTACAACATCACGAGATGGAGCAATTGCCATGACAAAATTAAGACTTATTTTCTTTTCAAGAATTTCAGTTTAGAAAAATAATGTTTCATTAACACATTCATATTTAGAGTAATAATATTTCAGTAACATATTTATTATAATAATAAATTAAGTGAGAGGTCCAGTCATGCTCGCATAAATCTAGTACAAACCATTTGACATTGCTATATAAATTTGCTATTGTAACGTAATTTCTTGTACTAGATTTATGTGAGCATCACTGTACGTGCCCTATCTTAGTTACTAATTTACAAATAGTGTAATTATTAGTACAATGTGTAAAATTAAGTTATAATTTATTTTTATTATTTTTAATGTTATATCCATTGTAATAATTTATTTTGTGTATCTTCTATTATAATTGTTATAATTGGACGTATCTTCTAGACTCAAGATGCCGCATAAAAATATTATTTCTAATACAACTTGTTTTTCGATTCTAACATGGTGCCCCCCCTGCCTAACTTGCTATTTCATATTAATTAAATTTAATGATTTTTTTAATGATTGATTTAATGATAATTGTATGATTATTTTCATACTAATTAAGTAGTTTCTTTATTACAATCACAAGAAATAAATACATAAATAATGCAATATGATTATTATAACGACATAAGATAACTAACAGGAATAAGTACTGCGAACTGACCAAAACAAACTCAATCCAGTTTCAGATTGAACGTAATAATTATATTCCATAGAATTCCATATCATCTCGAATAATTTTCGAGATTTCCACAGATTTTCCAATAAATATCAATAATTCCCTAGATATTACAATAATTCCCAATTTTTCAGATATTCCAAATAATTGTTGATGCTTTAGATATTTAAAAAAAATCCTGATTTTTTAATCTCTGGCATGGACAAATTTACAATTAAATTTCACCGAATACTTACAGCTCCGATATTTCTAGAGATTTACAATAAATATTAAGAATTCCAGAGATATTAGAATAATTTCCAAGATTTATCAACAATTTTGAAGAATTTCACAGATTTTCTAATAAATAACAATAATTCAAGAGATATTAGAATTATTTCAAGGATACTTCCTAAAATTTCTCAATAACTTTCGAGGTTTCCACAGATTTTCCAAAATAATTGCCAAGATTTCTCAATAATTTTCGAGATTTCCACAGATTTTCCAATAAATATCAATAATTCGAGAGATATTAGAATTATTTTAAGGATACTCCCTAAAATTTCTCAATAACTTTCGAGGTTTCCACAGATTTTCCAATAAATGTCAATGATTCGAGAGATATTAGAAATATTTTAACGATAATTCCCAAAAGTACTCAATAATTATCGAGATTTCCACAGATTTCCCAATAAATATCAATAATTCCCGAGATATTAGAAAACATTTCATGATAATTCATAAGATATCTCAATAATTTTCGAGATTTCCACAAATTCGTGAATAATCATCGATAATTCCGGAGATATTAGAATATTTTCCAAGATTTTTCAATAATTTTTAAGATTTCAAGAGATATCCCAATATTTATCATGATTTCTGTAGATTTTTGAATAATATCGATATAAAGAAATGGATATTAGTTGACATTTGTCAGTAATTCTTAAGATTTGTCAATAATTTTCGATATTTCTACAGATTTTCTAATAAATATTAATAATTCCAGAGATATTAGAATAATTTACAAGATTTATTAATATTTTTGGAGATTTCCACGGATTTCCCAATAAATATCAATAATTCCCGAGATATTAAAATAATTCTCATGATAATTCATAAGATATCTCAATAATTTTCGAGATTTCTACAAATTTGTCAATAAATATCAATAATTACTGAGATATTTGAACATTTTCTAAGAATTTCCAATAATTTTTCAGATTTATAGACATATCCCAATAATTAGCATGATATCTGGAGATTTTTGAATAATATCGATTTAATGAAATGGATATTGGTTGACGTTTGCCAGTAATTGCCAAGATTTGTCGATATTTTTCTATATTTCTACAGATTTCCCAATAAATATTAATAATTCCAGAGATATTGGAATAATTTACAAGATTTATTAATATTTTTAGAGTTTCCCAATAAATATCAATAATTCCCGAGATATTAGAATAATTTTCATGATAATTCATAAGATATCTCAATAATTTTCGAGATTTCCACAGATTTGTGAATAAACACCGATAATTCCGGAGATATTAGAATATTTTCCAAGAGTTTTCAATAATTTTTGAGATTTCTAGAGACATCCCAATATTTATCATGATTTCTGTAGATTTTTGAATAATATCGATTTAATGAAATGGATATTAGTTGACATTTGTCAGTAATACCCTAGATTTGTCAATAATTTTCGATATTTCTACAGATTTCCCAGTAAATATTAATAATTCCAGAGATATTTGAATAATTTTCAAGATTTATTAATGTTTTTAGAAGTTTCCACAGACTTCCCAATAATAATCAATACTTCTAGAGATATTACAATTATTTCTAAGATAATTTCTAAGATTTCTCAATAATTTTCGGATTTCCACAGATTTCCTAATAAATGTCAATAATTCCCAAGATATTAGAATAATTTTCATGATAATTTATAAGATATCTCAATAATTTTCTAGATTTCCACAAATTTGTCAATAAATATCAATAATAACTGAGATATTAAAACATTTTCCAAGATTTGCCAATAATTTTTGAGATTTCTAGAGATATCTCAATAATTATCATGATTTCTGGAGATTTTTGAATAATAACGATTAAAAAAAATTGTATTGTATTGTATTTGTCAGTAATTCCCAAGATTTATCAATAATTTTATATATTTATACAGATTTCCCAATAAATATTAATAATTCCATAGATATTACAATAATTTTCAAGATTTATCAATAAATTTATAGATTTCCACAGATTTTCCTATAAATATCATTAATTCCAGAGATATTAGAATAATTTCCAAGATAATTACCAAAATTTCTCAATAATTTTCGCGATTTCCCCAAATTTCCCAATAAATATCAATGATTCATGAGATCATTTTTTTATGAATAACACTATAACAGTGTTATTCATAAAAAAATTATTATTCATAGTTTAGCAGTGGTTTAGCGTTGTTTTATAAAGGGTTGCTATTGTTACTAAGACTAAACCAGCGTTAAGAGATTTCCACAGGTTTAACAATAAATATCAATAATTCCAGAGATATTAGAATAATTTCCAAGATAATTCCCCAAATTTCTCAATATGTTTCGAGATTTCCCAAAATTTCCCTGTAAATATCAATAATTCGCGAGATCATTTTTTTATGAATAACACTATAACAGTTAATTCATAAAAATTCATAAAACAATTCACAATTAATAAAAAAATTAACCATGGTTTAGCAGTGGTTTAGCGGTGTTTTATAAAGGGTTGCTATGGTTACTAAGACTAAACCACCGATGAATAAAACTATAACAGTGTTATTAACAAATGGTTACGAATAAAGTGTTGTGATTCATGGAATTTCGATATTTAGTATCAAAATTTTAATGATTACTTCAAAACTTCAGTGATTATATACAATTTTGTCTTCTAAAACTTCAATAAGCAAGAAATCTGTAGGTAAATTCTGAAAATTCCAAAACTTCAATGATTATTGCCAATTTTTCAATTCTGGCAAAAAATCAATTACTCAAAAACTCTATACTTTAAAAATTCTGCAATTCTGAAAAGTCAAAACCAAGAAATCTGTAATTCTGAAAATTAAAAACAATAAGAAATCTGTAATTCAAAATTTCTATTATTCTGAAATTTGAACAAGCAAGAAATCTTTAATTTCTGTTGTGAATCGTGGAAGTCTAGTCGTGATATTTCAAATTCTTTAGCCAAAATTTCAATAATTTTTATCAAAATTTCAATGATTATTCTCACATGTTTAATTATTCTGCATTCGTCATTTCTCATTCGTGCATTTGTCAATGATTATAGACAATTTTTCAATTCTACCAAAAAAAACAATTATGCAAGAAATCTGTAATTCTAAAAATTAAAATATAACTAGAAATATGTAATTAAAAAGTTCTGCAAAATCTGAAAATTCAAAAGAGCGAGAAATCTGTAATTCCAAAATTCTGCAATTCTGAAAATTAAAAAAAAAACAGGAAGTCTGTGATTCTAAGACTCTTTTAATTATAAAATCCATTAAATCAATACATTTTCCATGTATATATATATATACAAATATGCACATATGTGCAGTTTTTATGGAAATATGCTGAGACTAAGAAAATATGAAAAATATGCGAAATAAAAATTGGTATTTTTCAATTGTTTTTTTAAGGGTTGCGAGTCATTGAAGTCTTGTCTCGACATTTCAATTGTTTGGCCAAAAGTTTCATTAGTATTAAAATTTCGACGATTACTGTGACAATTTTAATTATTCTGCCAAAAGTTCAATGATTATTATATATATATATAATAATATATATATATATATATATATATATTATTATATATATATATATATATATATATATATATATATATATATTATATTATATATGATTATAATGATAAAATTTGAGTAAACAAGAATTTTGTACTACATTAAAAAAATATATAATTTCGAAAATTCAAACAGGAATAAATCTGTAATTCTAAAAATTGAAAGAAGCAAGAAATCTTTAATTTATGTTGTGAATCGTGGAAGTCTTATTGTGATATTTCAATTGTTTGCTCTCAGAATTTTAATTATTCTGCCAAAGGTTAGTTAATTATAGACAATTTTTCAATTCTGCCAAAAAAAAAATTATACAAGAAATTTGTAATTCCAAAATTTCAAAAAGGGAAGAAATATGTAATTTAAAAGTTCAAAAACCAAGAAATCTGTAATGCCAAAATTGTATAATTCTGAATATCCTAAAATGCAAGTCATCTGAAAATCCTGTAAATCGAAAATCCGTTAAAGCAATAAATTTTCCATGTATTTATATAGAGAAAGTAGAAATACAAATATGCAGAGATGTGCAGTTTTTATTGAAATATGAGACTAAGAATATATGAAAAATATGTGAAAAGATAATTGGTGTTTGTCAATTTTTTTTTATTTTTCAGACAATTTTTCAATTCTCCAAAAAAAAAACAATTATGCAAGAAATCTGTAATTCCTAAACTTCAAAAAAGCAAGAAATCTGTAATTCGAAAGTTATGTAAATTCTGAAAATTCAACAAAGCAAGAAATGTATAATTCAAAACAATTATTAGTATCAAAATGTCAGTGATTATTGTGTCAACTTTAATTATTCTGCCAAAACTTCATTGATTGTAGACAATTTATCAAATTTGCCCAAAAAATTAATTAACAAAGAAGTCTGTACTTAATTCAAAAAATTCTGTAATTGTGAAAATTCGAAAAGTAATATTAATATTATCTCAGTTAAAATATTCTCTAATTCTGAAAATTAATTAATTACCAATTATTAATTGGCTTATAAATACTGCAAAATATGCAAAAACATAACATCTAAGCACTTGTGATAAGCAATAAATTAAATATTTTAAAGTTTCAATAAATAAAACTCCAACAATCTCTATATTTTTTTTACTGTCAATTACAATTTACTTAATAATTAATAATCATTTTTTACTTATTACAATTTTAAGATATGTAACTATACTTTATATTACATTCCTTAAATTCTAAACATTTTTAGATTCCATGTAAACTCTAAATGTCTATGTAGAATGACAATAGTTATTTATGATACAAGTTCGTAAAGTAGAGCTTTTTTGATGAAATTTGTTGCACGAGGCGCAGCCGAGTTTAACAAAAAACGCGAATGCAAACAAGAACTACTTTAACTACTTTACTACTTACTGTAACTACTACTTTTGTAACTACTTTACAAAAATGAGTCGTGCAAAGTTTTTTGTATGATAGCTATTATGAAAAACAGCTAAAATTTGATGCAAAATACCATATTTTTTTTATTGGTGAGTGAATTTGATATGAATTTTGTGAAAAACTTATATTATGCACAGTTGATGATTTTACGAACAGGTGTTTTTTTTCGCACTAAAAAGTATCACTTTACGCACTGTGAACAGTGCGTATAAACTTGCACGAGGCGCAGCCGAGTTCAACAAAATAACACGAGTGCAAAAGAGGACTACTTTACATAAATGGGTCGTACAAAGTTTTTTGTATGACAGCTATTATGAAAAACAGCTAAAATTTTTGCAAAATACTTTCTTTTTTAAAATTGGTGAGTGAATGAATTGTGAATAAAACTTATTTTACGCACAATTCATGATTTTATACACAGGTGATTGTTTTACGCTCTTGTGTTAAAAAGTATCACTTTACACACTGTGAACAGTGCGTAAAAACGTAGTTTACGGACTGTCGTACAAAAAAGCTGTTCTTATACATTTTTGCACACATTACTTACGTAAATATTTTTCGAACAGTATAAATCTTGTTACTTCTCTACGAATTCCAGTAAATTCGACGGTATAGTTAGATACATCAGGTAAATTACTGCATGTATCACTTAGTGCCACACATACAGGACGACTCCCATTAAAATACGTCGATTTCCTGTACTTTATTCTGTAGATCTTCATCCATTTTAGCAGTTCTTCCAAGCATTTGCATTCCCACGGATTCCCAGTTATTTCCAGCCATTCCAAGTGTTCCATCCAAAGAAGAAAGTTGACTTCAACATGAACTAAATCATTATTTCTTACGTCCAAATATTTGACTTCGCTTGTTGATGAATGTGCATAGTCTAAAAAATGAATTTCATTTCCCTGAGCGAAAACCTTTTCCAAACTTTTCAATTCTAATATTTCTGTTTTGATCATTTTCAACTTGTTGTAAGATACGTCCAGTACTTTAAGTGGCGTGGCATTGATAATTTTAGTAGGCAGATTTCTTAAACGGTTTCCAGAAACGTTTAGAAAAATAAGATCTGTAGTTGAATTGAAAGTGTATGGATAGAGTGAACTTAATCTGTTCTGTGATATATCCAAATGCTTCAATTTTGAAGCTTTATGAAATAGTATATACGGCAGACTATCTAATTGTAAGTTTGACATGTGGATATACTTTATTAACCTCAGAGGTTCAAAAAGTCCATCAGGGACCATGGAAATTGGATTGCTTGAAATAATAAGTGTTCTCAACAAAATTAAGGTATCAAAAAAAGTGCTCGATAAACTAGTTACATTGCAATAACTTATATCTAAGTGAGTTAACTTTATGTTTTTCGAAAATATGTCTTTCCTGGTTGCATTCATCAAATTATTTCCACTCAGTACAAGTTTTTCCAACGCCGTATTTACCAAAAAAGTGGTCCTATCAATTGAGTTTATGTTATTTAAAGATAAGTCCAAAACGCGCAACTTTCGCAAAGTTTGAAAATGTCTGACATTAACACGTTGAATACTGGTATTTTTCAAATCTAATTCCTCAAGTTTGTTTAGGCCAGCCAACATATTATAGCTGATAAATTGCATTTTATTGGATGATAAGTTTAACTCGTTTATATCTTTAAGATGTGCGAGGAATTTCACCGTTCCATCAGTTATTAAATTATTCGATAAGTTCACTTTTCGCAGCTTCGCAGATGACTGAAACGCATTTTCATCTATGCTTGAAATTAAATTATCACTCAAATCAAGTTCAACCAGCTGTTTTAATACATAAAATATACTCGACTTGAGCTGATTAATACCGCAAGATATGTTCAATGTGCGCAGCTTAAGAAATTTTATTTGCCTGCTGTCGAGAATCTTGATGTCGCAGTTATCCAATTCTAGGTTTGTTATATTATCCTGCAATAATATAAAATAAACATTAAATATTAACATGATTACTGTCACGGTTGGAATAAATGATGATTTAAAAAAAATCAAAAATCAATGATTTTTTTCAATTTTATTTTATTTCTGATTACTTTTTGCTAGTTTAGACGTGATTCAAATCAATTGATTTACATCACACAACAAATGATTTTTTTTTTATAAATTCTCTAATTTGAACAAAATTTAATGATTAAAAAACAAATCGGTGTATCTGTAGGTATTATGTGATGGACCAAAATTTGAAAAAAAGGAAATTATTTTACTTACTTCTAATTATCTATTTTAAATCATGATAACTCTATAGTTGCATTATATTTTTAATTGCATGCCTATTGAAATGCACAAACAGTGCAAAAACAATGATTATTTTAAAACAATATCAATTTTAATTTCATAAATGATTTTTAAAATATATTGAAAAACACCAATTTTCTTGGTTCAAATTTGATTTAATGGATTTTCGAATTACTGAATGTTTAGAATTATCTACAGAATTTTTGAATTACCGATATCTTACTTATTCAATTTCCAGAATTGCAGAATTTTTCAATGAAGTACAGATTTCCTGCTTAATTGATTTTTTTGACAAAATTGAGAAATTATCAATAATCATTCAAGTTTTGTCAAAATAAATAAAACTGTCATAGTAATTATTGAAATTTTGATAGAAATTGCTGAACTTTTGGCCAAATAATTGAAATTTTGGCAAAACAATTGAAATATCGCGTAAATATTATTGAAATGTTGATACAAATTACTGAAAATTTGGACAAATAATTGAAATTTTGGCTAAACAATTGAAAGATCGCGAAAAGACTTTTTGGAGAAAACAAAAGACAATTCACAATGGAAATTACAGATTTCTTGCCTAATTGAATATTCAGAATTGGAGATTTTTTTATTATTTCTGCCTTTTTTGAATTTTCAGTACTGCAGAATTTTTTAATTACAGAGTTCTTGCTTTTTAAATTTTTAGTATTACGGAATTTTTGAATTACCGATGTCTTACTTATTGAATTTCCAGAATTACAGAATTTTTCAATGAAGTACAGATTTCCTGCTTAATTGATTTTTTGACAAAATTGAGAAATTATCAATAATCATTCAAGTTTTGTCAAAATAATTAAAACTGTCATAGTAATTATTGAAATTTTGATACAAATTGCTGAAATTTTGGCCAAATAATTGAAATTTTGGGTAACCAATTGAAAAATCGCGAAAAGACTATTCGAAGAAAAGAAAAGACTGTTCACAACAGAAATTGCAGGTTTCTTGATTTATTGAGTTTTCAGAATTACAGATTTTTTTTTAATTATCTCTTGCTTTTTTGAATTTCCAGAATTACAGAATTTTTCAATCAAGTACAGATTTCCTGCTGAATTGATTCTTTTGGCAAAATTAAGAAATTACCAACAATCATTCAAGTTTTATCAAAATAATTAAAATTGTCATAGTAATTATCGAAACTTTGATACAAATTACTGAAATTTTGGCCAAATCATTGAAATTTTTGATTTCACAACTGAAATTACAGATTTCTTGCTTTATTGAATTTTTAGAATTACAGATTTTTTTAATTATTTCTTGCTTGTTTGAATTTTCAGTATTACAGAATATTTGAATATCATATTTCTTGCTTTTTTGAATTTCCAGAATGACAGAATTTTTCAATCAAGTACAGATTTCTTGCTTAATTGATTCTTTGGCAAAATTTAGATATTATCAATAATCATTCAAGTTTTGTCAAAATAATTGAAAATTGTCATAATAATTATTGAAATTTTGATACAAATTAATAAAATTTTGGCCAAATAATTAAAAATTTTGCTAAACAATTGAAATATCGCAAAAAGACTGTTCGAAGAAAACAAAATACAATTCACAATAGATATTACAGATTTCTTGCTTATTGAATTTTCAGAATTACAGTTTTTTTTTTATTATTTCTCGCTTTTTTGATATTTCAGTGTCACAGAATATTTGAATATCATATTTCTTGCTCTTTTGAATTTCCAGAATGACATAATTTTTCAATCAAGTACAGATATCCTGCTTAATTGATTCTTTGGCAACATTGAGAAATTATCAATAATCATTCAAGTTTTCTCAAAATAATTAAAATTGTCATAGTAATTATTGAAACTTTGATACAAATTACTGAAATTTTGGCCAAATAATTGAAATTTTGGCAAAACAATTGATATATCGGCAACATATTATTGAAATGTTGATATAAATTACTGAAATTTTGGCCAAATAATTAAAATTTTGGCGAAAAGACTGAAATATTACGAAAAGACTTTTTAAAGAAAAGAAAAGACGATACACCACTGAAATTACAGATTTCTTGCTTTATTGAATTTTCAGAATTACAGATTTTTTTAATTATTTCTTGCTTTTTTGAATTTTAAGTATTACAGAATATTTGAATATTATATTTCTTGCTATATTGAACTTTCAGAATTATAGAATATTTTATTTGCAGATTTTTATTACATTTCGAATTTTCATAATTACAGATTTTTTTAATTAAGTGCAGACTTCTTCACGCTTCAAATGTTTTTTTTTATAAATTCGCTAATTTGAACAAGATTAATGATTAAAAAACAAATCGGTGTATCTGTAGGTACTATGAGATGGACCAAAAATGGAAAAAGATGGAAATTAAGTAAAATAATCCAATTATCTATTTTAAATCATTATAACTTTACAGTTACATAATATTTTTAATATAATTGAAATGCACAAACAGTGCAAAGGTAATGATTATTTTGAAAAAAATATCAATTTTGATTTAAATCAATGATTTTTTTTTTATTGAAAAACACCAATTTTCTTTTCACATATTTTCTCTATTTTTCGATAAAAACTGTACATTTCTGCATATTTGCATCTCTCCTTTCTCCATATATGGGATATATATATATATATTTATATATATATATATATATATATATATATATATATATATATATATATATATATGTATATATATATATATATATATGGGATATATCCAATATATGGGAAATGTATTGATTTATTGGATTTTCGAATTACTGAATTTTCAGAATTATCTACAGAATTTTTGATTTACAGATGTTTTACTTTTTGGATTTCCAGACTTACAGAATTTTGCAATCAAGTACAGATTTCCTGCTTAATTGATTTTTTGGCAAAATTGAGAAATTATCATTATCATAATTATTATCATTCAAGTTTTGTCAAAATAAATAAAATTGTCATAGTAATTATTGAAATTTTGATACAAATTACTGAACTTTTGGCCAAATAATTGAAATTTTGGCAAAACAATTGAAATATCGCAAAAAGACTTTTCGAAGAAAACAAAAGACAATTCACAATTGAAATTACAGATTTCTTGCCTTATTGAATTTTCAGAATTGGAGTTTTTTTTTATTATTTCTGCCTTTTTTGAATTTTCAGTACTAAGGATTTTTTTTATTACAGAGTTCTTGCTTTTTAGAATTTTCAGTATTACAGAATTTTTTAATGACAGAGTTTATGCTTTTTTGAATTTCCAGAATTACAGAATATTTTTAATCAAGTACAGATTTCTTGCTTACTTGATTTTTTGGCAAAATTGAGAAAGTATCAATAATCATTACATGTTTATGAAAATAATAAAAATTATCATAGTAATTATTGAAATTTTTATACTAATCATTGAAATTTTGGCCAAATATTTGAAATTTTTGCCTTTAATTGAAATATCGTGAAAGAGTTTTCAAAGAAAACAAAAGACAATTCACAATAGAAATTACAGATTTCTTGCCTTATTGAATTTTCAGAATTACAGATTTTTTAATTATTTCTTGCTTGTTTGAATTTTCAGTATTACAGAATATTTGAATATCATATTTCTTGCTTTTTTGAACTTTCAGAATTTCAGAATATTTTAATTGCAAATTTCTTGCTTTTTTGAAGTTTCAGAATTATAGAATACTCTAATTTCAGATTTCTTACTTTCAAATTTTTAGAATTACAGAACATTTGAATTAAGTACAGACTTCTTGATTAACTAATTTTTTGGAAAATTTGAAAAAATTGTCTACAATCAATGAAGTTTTAGTAGAATAATTAAAATTGTCACGGTAATCATTGATATTTTGATACTAATAATTGAATTGAATTACATATTTCTTGCTTTTATGAATTTTCAGAATTACAGAATATTTTAATTGCAGATTTCTTACTTTCAAATTTTCAGAATTACAGAATTTTTGAAGTACAGACTTCTTGATTAATTGTGGTTTTTTGGCAAATTTAAAAATTGCGTACAATTAATGAAGATTTGGCCGAATAATTAAAATTGTCGCAGTAATCATTGAAATTATGATAGTAATAATTGAAATTGTTGCTTTTTTTGAACAATTGAAATATCGCGAAATGACTTCGAAGAAAAGAAAAGACGATTCATAACAGAAATTACAGATTTCTTGATTTATTGAATATTCAGAATTACAGAATTTTTTATTTGTTTGTTGCTTTTTTAAATTTTCAGTATTGCAGAATATTTGAATATCATGTCTTCCTTTTTTGAACTTTCAGAATTACAGAAAACTTTAATTGCAGATTTCTTACTTTTCGAATTTTTAGAATTACAGAATATTTGAATTATGTACAGACTTCTGGATTAGCTAATTTGTTGGCAAATTTGAAAAATTGTCTACAATCATGAAGTTTTTTCAAAATAATTAAAATTGTCACGGTAATCATTGAAATTATGATACTAATAAATGAAATTTTTGTTAAACAATTGAAATATCGCGAAAACACCTTTGGAAGAATAGAATATACTATCCATAACAAAACTTACAGATTTTTTCCTTAATTGAATTTGCAGAATTACAGATTTTTCTAACTATTTCTTGCTTTTTTGAATTTTTAGTATTGCAGAATATTTGAATATCATATTTCTGGCTTTTTTGAACTTTCAGAATTACAGAATATTTTAATTGCAGTTTTACTACTTTTCGAAGTCTCATAATTACAAAAATTTTGAATAAAGTACAGATTTATTCACGCTTCAAATGTTTTTTGTTTAATAAATTCACTAATTTGAACTAGAATTGATGACTAAAAAACAAATCGGTGTATCTGTAAGTACTAAATATATGATGGACCAAACATGGAAAAAAAAAAATATTTTACTTCTAATTATCTATTTTAAGTCATTATAACTTTACAGTTACATTATATTTTTAATATAGTTGGAATGCACAAATAGTGCAAAAGCAATGATTAAGTTGAAAAAAATATTAATTTTGATTTAATTAATGATTTTTTGGCAAATTTGAAAAATTGCCTACAATCAATGAAGTTTTGGCAGAATAATTAAAATTGTCACAGTAATCATTGATATTATCATACTAAGAATTGAAATTTTTGCAAAACAGTTGGAATATCGCGAAAACACATTTCAAAGAATAGAAAAGACTATCCACAACAAAAATTACAGATTTCTTGCTTTATTGAATTTGCAGAATTACATTTTTTTTGAATTTTCAGTATTACAGAATATTTGAATTTCATATTTCTTGCTTCATTATTTGATTTGAATTCACTAATTTGAACAAGAATTGAAAATTAAAAAACAAATCGGTGTATCTGTAGGCACTATGTGATGACCAAAAATGGAAAAAAGAATTATTTTACTTCCAATTATCAATTTTAAATCATGATAACTTTACAGTTAATATTTTTAATTATACACCTATTGGAATGCACAAACAGTGTAAAAACAATGATTAATTTGAAAAAATATAAATTTTGGTTAAATCAATGATTTATTTAAAAAAATCCATTGATTTAAATCATGATTTAATTCATGATTTAAATCAATTGATTTAGATCAGGATTTAATTCATGAATTAAATCAATTGATTTAGATCATGATTTAATTCATGATTTAAATCACACCAATCTTGGTTACTGTACCAGTATTGTTATAATTCAAAATGTATAACTATGAAATAGTTCTGACAAAAATAACAATAATTATCTTAATTATCAGTTGCAGTGTTTATTTGTATCTTATTTCTTCTTGCTGGAACTTTTTAGTGCAATCTAAATCAAATGTCATAACCTAACCTTAACCTAACCTAACTTAACCTAACCTAACCTAACCTAACCACTGCACTGGACGATTAAGATAATTAATGTTATTATTTTCCTTAACTTTTAAGAAGAACATAAATAGAATGTTTTCTATTAGATCACTATTGTTACTATTTTCAGAACTATTAAAAATAACATAAATAGAACTTTTTCTATTAGTATATTATTGTTGTTATTTTCAAAACTATTAAGAAGAACATAAATAGAACTTTTCCTATTAGAACATTATTGTTACTACTTACAGAACTATTAAGAAGATAAATAGAACTTCTTCTATTAGACCTTAATTATTACTATTTTCAGAACTAATAAGAAGAACATAAATAGAAATTTTTCTATTAGAACATTAGTGTATTATTTTCAGAACTATTAAAAAGAACATAAATGGAACTTTTTTTATTAGACCATTACTGTTACTATTTTCAGAACAATTTGAAGAACATATATAGAACTTTTTCTATTAGACCATTACTGTTTCTATTTTCAGAACAATTTGAAGAACATATATAGAACTTTTTCTATTAGGCCATTACTGTTACTATTTTCAGAACTATTAAGAAGAACATAAATATAACTTTTTCTATTAGAATATTGTTGTTATTATATTCAGAACTATTAAGAAGAACACAAATAGAACTTTTTTCTATTAGAAAATTATTGATACTATTTTCAGAACTATTAAGAAGAACATAAATAGAACTTTTTCTATTAGAACATTATTGTTACTATTTTCAGAACAATTAAGAAGAACACAAATAGAACTTTTTCTATTAGAACATTATTGTTACTATTTCCAGAACTATTACGAAGAACTTAAATAGAACTTTTTCTATTAGAACATTAATGTTACTATTTTCAGAACTATTAAAAATAACATAAATAGAACTTTTTCTATTAGTATATTATTGTTGTTATTTTCAAAACTATTAAGAAGAACATAACTAGAACTTTTCCTATTAGAACATTATTGTTACTACTTACAGAACTATTAAGAAGATAAATAGAACTTCTTCTATTAGACCTTAGTTATTACTATTTTCAGAACTAATAAGAAGAACATAAATAGAAATTTTTCTATTAGAACATTAGTGTATTATTTTCAGAACTATTAAAAAGAACATAAATGGAACTTTTTTTATTAGACCATTACTGTTACTATTTTCAGAACAATTTGAAGAACATATATAGAACTTTTTCTATTAGACCATTACTGTTTCTATTTTCAGAACAATTTGAAGAACATATATAGAACTTTTTCTATTAGTATATTATTGTTGTTATTTTCAAAACTATTAAGAAGAACATAAATAGAACTTTTCCTATTAGAACATTATTGTTACTACTTACAGAACTATTAAGAAGATAAATAGAACTTCTTCTATTAGACCTTAATTATTACTATTTTCAGAACTAATAAGAAGAACATAAATAGAACTGTTTCTATTAGAACATTATTATTTCATATATTATGAACTAAATTACGTACAAATGATTGTGATAAAAAATATTAACCTACCTTTATATCATCATACATAGTAGTGATATTATCAATTCCCACATTATCACATTTTAAATGCGAACCTTTATTATCAATTATACACGAACATTTGCAGGCTGTCCTTAAGTATATCACAAGAACTACTTTTATCAAGAATTGCATTATTTTAAAAGTAACTTCAATCAAATATATATTTACCATCTGAGTTTGACATGTTGATTAATTATGTATTATTTTGTATTATAATATTGTTTACAGTTTGATATAAATTATCATGAATTAGTTCAAAGGCTAAGTAAATATGGAATTTCATGGTCTTCATGTAATACATAATTTTGAAGTAGTTTAAATAGCACTAAGGGGACATACAATTAACATACTGCAATATAACTAAAGGAACATACTAAAAAATAAGGCATTTGCTACAATGAATTGAAAAATATTTTTAATTCAATAATCTTTTACTGTATTTCTAGTTTCAAGATACATAGTTCAATAATTATTGGATCTTGAGAGTGAATGTACGCAACCCAATTTACATGTAAATTGAGTGAAATTAATTACCTGCTTGTATCCACCAACTTTTACAATTTTGTTCTGATTTTAGTAAATACATTTATTTTATATATCCCATAATTAACAAATTTCCATCAACTTTTAAAATTTTGTTGTGTTTTTAGAAAATACATCTATTTTATATATCCCATAATTAACAAATATCCACCAACTTTTAGAATTTTGTTCTGTTTTTAGAAAATACATTCATTTTATATATCCCATAATTAACAAATATCCACCAGCATTTAGAATTTTGTTCTGTTTTCAGCTTTTAGAAATTTGTTCTGTTTGTAGTAGTTCTGAATGTAGTTCTGAAAATAGTAACAATAATTATCTTAATCATCAATTGCAGTGGTTATTTGTATTTACTTTCTTCTTACTGGAACTTCTTACTGCAATCTGAATCAAAAGTCATAACCTATCCCAACCTAACCCAACCTAACCACTGCAATTGACGATTAAGATAATTATTGTTATTTTTTCGGAACAATTATGATGAATATAAATAGAACTTTTTCTATTAGAACATTATTAACATACAATTAACAAATTTCCACCAACTTTTAGAATTATGTTCTGTTTTTAGAAAATACATTAATTTTATATATCCCATAATTAACAAATATCCACCAGCTTTTAGAATTTGTTCTGTTTTTAGTAGTTCTGAATGTAGTTCTGAAAATAGTAACAATAATTATCTTAATCATTAATTGAATTGGTTATTTGTATTCACTTTCTTCTTACTGAAACTTCTTACTGCACTCTAAATAAAAAGTCATAACCTATCCCAACCTAACCTAACCTAAATTCTGCAATTGACGATTTAAATAATTATTGTTATTTTTTCGGAACTATTAAGATGAACATAAATAGAACTTTTTCTATTAGAACATTATTAACACACAATTAACAAATTTCCACCAACTGTTAGAATTTGGTTCTGTTTTCAGTAAATGTATTTATTTTATATAACTCATAATTAGATATAAGTTATTCATAAAAAAACATAATAAATATTCATATTTCTCCCATAATTAACAAATATCCACCTTTTAGAAGTTTGTTTTTTTGTTTTTTTTTTGTTTTTAGTAAATGTACTTATTTTATATATCTCATAATTGGTTACAAGTTATTTATAAAAAAACAATAATAAATATTCATATTTCTCCCATAATTAACAAATATCCACCAGCTTTTAGAAGTTAGTTATTTTGTTTTTGTTGTTTTCAGTAAATGTACTTATTTTATATATCTCATAATTGGTTACAAGTTATTTATAAAAAAACAATAATAAATATTCATATTTCTCCTTATATTTATAAAAAGAGTAAATAAATTAATAATACATTCTAATTACTACATATATAATACGATCAACACTCGCCTTTGGCTCGTGTATAAACTTTATCCTCGTGAATTGTAGTCATTGTATGATGTATGTTTTACTTATTCCTCATAATTTACTTGATTGTTAGATAATATTAAAAACTATAATATTACATAAATAAATCTAATCAATAAAAATATTTAAAAACCAAATAGGGAAAACCAAATTAATATCGCCTATAGTCTCCATAGGAATCCCCTCGATAACCATAATCCCTTTGGTCGTATCTGTCCCTTCTGGAATCGTCATCATATCGATCCCTTCCAGAGTTTTTGCGATCACTTCGATATCCATCACGTCCAAAATCAGGGTTATAATTTAGGGACGGCGTTTCATACTGCTCCCAGTTGTTGCCGTATTGGACGTTGTTGTAACTTTTAGGGCTCCTTTGGAAGCTGTCGTACCCCAAGATGTCCCTGGCCCTGGAAGGGTTGTCTGGCCTTCGTGTCGGCTCGAATTCGTTTGTATTCGGCAAGTCTGATCTTAAGCCAGTTGCAAATGATACAGCTAAGCACACCTGCAAACAAAACACTATTAGAATTTTTGGGTGAAAAATGCCTAAAATATTGTAAAAATGTCCCTATTTCATATATTCCACATATCGGCACGCCACTGCAAGCTGTGACATTGACAGCCGAACTGTCAAAACATCAGTGTTGCCAACTGTAATTGGAAACTTTGAAGTGCTACCAACATAATATGCGTACAGGGTTTTCCAGGCACCCATTATATTTCATATAACATACCATGTATCAATATCATAAACTTCATAATCGTCGTAATTATGTAATAAATAATTGTGCTATATATGGAATAATTGTACATACTTTTCCGATTCTAAATTATGAGTATGTATTTACGATAATAAATAAAACAGGACAAAGTGAGCAACAATGATTATGGTAAAGTCAAATTTCCCGCCGAAAAATCTGGGGAATTTCTTCACCTCAAGTTTATGCAAGTAAAAAAGTGTTTGTTACATATTGAGGAAAAAAAAGTATTCTTAAGAAGATGATAATAAATAATAAAGATGAAACAGCAGTGCTTAATGTAATAATACTAATCATGTAATTAAATAAGTAATTATGATATTAATTAATGCATGGTAGGATAAATAGAAGATTTTAGAAGGGAGTAAAGGGAAAACAAAACCATACGAAATAAAAAGTGTGTAGGGAGAAAGGAAACAACTACATGCAAGATAAAATGAAAAAAAAAGTATTCTTAAGAAGAATACAAGAAATTAGAAGATATTGAAAAAGGGAATAAATGAAAATGTAACAAAATGAAAAAAAAAGTATTTTTAATAAGATGATAATAAATAATAAAGATGAAACTGCTGTTCTTAATGTAATTAATAAGTAATTATAATAAAAAAGAATGCATGGCAGGATAAATAGAAGATTTTAGAATGTAGTAAAAGGAAAAACAAAAACTGACGAAATAAAAAGTGTGTAGAAAGAAATTAAACAACTACATACAAGATAAATTGAAAAAAAAAATTATTAAGAGGAATGCAAGAAATTTGAAGATATTGCAAAGGAGAATGAATGGAAATGTTAAAAAATGAAAAAAACAAGTATTCTTAAGAAGAATTTATTGTATTAGAAGGTATTGAAAATATGGAGAATAAATGTAAATGTTAAGAATTACATGTTGAACGTAATAATGACAAGATGCTACAAGCAGAAATAAAGGAATTTCTACAAAAAGACATTAAAATAAGAATAAATGAAACATAAAGAAAAGAGAAGAAACAAATGAGAAGCATAGTTGATTGTTTGAACTGCAGAATTGAAAATGTTGCAGTCATTATTGCCAATTTGATAGTAATTATTGAACTTTTTGGCACAATAATTGAAATTTTGATATAAATAAATAAAATAATTACACTAGTAATTCCAATTTTGATATTAATAATTGAAATTTTGACAATATGCATATAATTTTGAGTGTAATGTAAATAAAATTTTGACAAAAATATTTGTAATTTTTTTGCATTGCATTTTTTTGACTTTTTGCACAGCAGAAGTGAAAATTTGACAATAATTATTTGCATTTTATAGCAATAATTGAACTTTTAAAGTTTGACACGTAATAGAAATTTCGATATAAATAAGTAAAAATTTTTGACTAATAAGTCAAATTTTGACAGTAATAATTGAAATTTTAACAATATGAAATATTTTTGAAAACAGCCACTTTTACAAGAATCAATGTAACATAAATTGAATTATGAATTTTTTTGCACTGCATGTGAAACCCTCCAAAATTTGACACTAATTATTGCAAATTTTATAGTAACAATTGAAATTTCTATATGAATAAATAAAAAATGTACACTAATAATAAAAATTTTGACAGTAATAATTGAAATTTGGATAACATACAACTAGATTTGGGTGTAATGTAAATAAAATTTTGACAGAAATATTTGAAAATGGCCACATTTACAAAAATCATTAACGTAAATTAAAGAATTCAGTTTTTGCACTACAAACTTAAAAATGTTGCTGTAATTATTGCAAATTTTATAGTAATAATTAAACTTTATACGTTTGACACATAATAGAAATTTTGATATAAATAAGTAAAAATTTTAGACTAATAATTAAAATTATGACAGTAATATTTGAAATTTTGATAACATGCATATAGATTTGGGCATAATAATTTCACATTTTGACAGAAATAATTAAAAATTGCAACTTTTACAATAATTAATGTAATTTTAATTAAATCATTGATTTTATTGAATATGATTATGAATTATTATGAATTAATTGTATAGTTGACTTTTTGCACAGCTGAATTGAAAATTTGACAGTAATTATTGCAAATTTTATAGCATTAATTGAACTTTTAAAGTTTGACACGTAATAGAAATTTCGATATAAATAAGTAAAAAATTTAGACTAATAAGTCTAATTTTGACAGTAATAATTGAAATGTTAACAATATGAAATATTTTTGAAAATAGCCACTTTTACAAGAATCAATGTAACATAAATTGAATTATGAATTTTTTTGCACTGCATGTGAAACCCTCCAAAATTTGACTTTAATTATTGCAAATTTTATAGTAACAATTGAAATTTTGATATGAATAAATAAAAAATGTACACTAATAATAAAAATGTTGACAGTAATAATTGAAATTTTGATAACATGCATATAGATTTGGGTGTAATGTAAATAAAATTCTGACAGAAATATTTGAATATTTGAAAATTTACAAGAATCAATGTAACGTAAATTGAATAATTCAGTTTTTGCACTGCAAACTTAAATATTTTACAGTAATTATTGCAAATTTTATAGTAATAATTCAACTTTTGAAGTTTGACACGTAATATAAATTTTGATATAAATAAGTAAAAATTTTAGACTAATAATTAAAATTTTGACAGCAATAATTGAAATTTTGATAACATGCATATAGATTTGGGCATAATAATTTAATATTTTCACAGAAATAATTAAAAATTGCAACTTTTGCAATAATTAATGTAATTTTGATTAAATTATTGATTTTATTAAATATGATTATGAATACTTATGAAATAATGGAATAGTTGACTTTTTGCACTGCAGAATTGAAAATTTGACAATAATTATTGTAAATTTTATAGCAATAATTGAACTTTTAAAGTTTGACACGTAATAGAAATTTCGATATAAATAAGTACAAATTTTAGACTAATAAGTCTAATTTTGACAGTAATCATTGAAATTTTAACAATATGAAATATTTTTGAAAACAGCCACTTTTACAAGAATCAATGTAACATAAATTGAATTATGAATTTTTTTGCACTGCATGTGAAACTCTCCAAAATTTGACACTAATTATTGCAAATTTTATAGTAACAATTGAAATTTCTATATGACTAAATAAAAAATGTACACTAATAATAAAAATTTTGACAGTCATAATTGAAATTTGGATAACATACAACTAGATTTGGGTGTAATGTAAATAAAATTTTTACAGAAATATTTGAAAATGGCCACATTTACAAAAATCATTAACGTAAATTAAAGAATTCAGTTTTTGCACTACAAACTTAAAAATGTTGCAGCAATTATTGCAAGTTTTATAGTAATAATTAAACTTTTGGAGTTTGACACATAATAGAAATTTTGATATAAATAAGTAAAAATTTTAGACTAATAATTAAAATTTTGACAATAATATTTGAAATTTTGATAACATGCATATAGATTTGGGCATAATAATTTCACATTTTGACAGAAATAATTAAAAATTGCAACTTTTACAATAATTAATGTAATTTTGATTAAATCATTGATTTTATTGAATATGATTATGAATTATTATGAATTAATTGTATAGTTGACTTTTTGCACAGCTGAAGTGAAAATTTGAGAATAATTATTGCAAATTTTATAGCAATAATTGAACTTTTAAAGTTTGACACGTAATAGAAACTTCGATATAAATAAGTAAAAATTTTAGACTATTAAGTCTAATTTTGACAGTAATAATTGAAATTTTAACAATATGAAATATTTTTGAAGACAGCCACTTTTACTAGAATCAATGTAACATTAAAGGAATTATTACTTTTTTTGCACTGCATGTAAAACTCTCTAAAATTTGACACTTATTTTTGCAAATTTTATAGTAACAATTGTAATTTGACAATAGAAATTTTGATATGAATAAATAAAAAATGTACACTAATAATAAAAATGTTGACAGTAATAATGGAAAATTTGATTACATGCATGTAGATTTGGGTGTAATGTAAATAATTTTTTTACTGAAATATTTGAAAATGGCCATATTTACAAGAATCAATGTAACATAAATTGAATAACTCAGTTTTTGCACGGCAAACTTAAAAATTTTACAGTAATTATTGCAAATTTTATAGTAATAATTGAACTTTTGAAGTTTGACAGATAATAGAAATTTTGATATAAATTTGATCTAAAATTTTAGACTAATAATTGAAATTTTGACAGTAATATTTGAAATTTTGATAACATGCATATAGATTTGGGCATAATAATTTAAAATTTTGACAGAAATAATTAAAAATTGCAACTTTTACAATAATTAATGTAATTTTAATTGAATCTTTCATTTTATGGAATATGATTATGAATTATTATGAAATAATTGAATTGTTGACTTTTTGCACTGCAGAATTCAAAATTTGACAGTAATTATTGCAAATTTGATAGTAATAATTGATCTTTGACACAATAATTGAAATTCTGATATAAATAAGTTTAGTAAAAATTGTGCACTTGTGAATAGTTGACTTTTTGCACTGCAGAATTGAAAATTTGACAGTAATTATTGCAAATTTGATAGTACTAATTGATCTTTGACACAATAATTGAAATTCTGATATAAATAAGTTTAGTAAAAATTGTGCACTTGTGAATAGTTGACTTTTTGCACTGCAGAATTGAAAATTTGACAGTAATTATTGCAAATTTGATAGTACTAATTGATCTTTGACACAATAATTGAAATTCTGATATAAATAAGTTTAGTAAAAATTGTGCACTAATAATAATAATAATAATAATAATAATAATAATATTAGTATTCTTTATTCAAAACTCAATTATTACATAATTACATAATTATTAATTTGTCAGTAAAAATTGAAATTCTGAAAATATGCATAACATTTTGAGTGCAATAATTAAAAACTTTGACAGACATGATAAAAAATTGCAACTTTTACAATAACCAATGAAGTTAATATATATATATATATATATATATATATATATATATATATATATATATATATATATATATATACAGGGTGTATCAGCCAAATGGAATAAATTCAATAATAAATAAATGGGGGCGTGTTCGAAAAAACGCTTAGACACATCGATTGTTATTTTTATTTGCGCATTTTTTTCAACAAAAACTTTTTATACAGGGTGTGTCATGTGACCGTGGCCAATACCAACTTTCTTATTTTAAATGCAACACCTGGTATATTATTCAATTTTTTGATTCTTCAGAAAATTCTAGACATATTTCATGTACAATGTCCTATACCTATCTTCAACTGTTTCGGAAATATTAAGTGTTTTCAGACTTATTGCAAAAATTAACATTAAAAAATGAAAATTATTTGATTACAGAAATTCGTGACAACATACTCAAAAACTAATAAGTAATACTGTTTATTTCTTGATAATGTAAAAAAACAAAAAAAAAACAATAAATTTCAATGGAGTTGTTCAAAATGCTCGCCGTGAACGTCTTGGCATTTCCGAAACAGTTGAAGATAGGTACAGGACATTGTACATGAAATATGTCTATAATTTTCTGAAGAATCCAAAAATTGAATAATATACCAGATGTTGCATTTAAAATAAGAAAGTTGGTATTGGCCACGGTCACATGACACACCCTGTATAAAAAGTTTTTGTTGAAAAAAATGCGCAACTAAAAATAACAATCGACGTGTCCGAGCATTTTTTCGAACACGCCCCCATTTATTTATTATTGAATTTATTCCATTTGGCTGATTCACCCTGTATAATTTATACTAATATTTCAAATCTATCGAATATATTGTATATTTTCTGTGAAAATTTCAACTATTCTGTAAACAAATCATACATTTCCGTCAAAATTTCAATGATTACTGTTACATATTCAATGATTGATGTGAATAATTATATTATTTCTACTAAAATTTCAAATCTATCGTAGATAGTATGATGTTTCTTCAAATTTCAAATATTCTATCAAAATATCAATGATTTCTGCCAAAATTGCAACATCTTTTGGAAAAAATTCAGTGATTACTGTCACATTTTCGATGATTCATGTAAAAACTTTAATCATTTCAAAAGTACTGTAAACATAAAATGATTCCTTTTCAAGATTTAATATTTTTGTCAAAATTGCTATATTTGCAGTTATAATTTCAATTATTCTGTCATAATTTTAATTATTCTGTGAAAATTGCGTTGATTACTGTCACATTTTCGATAATTTATGTGAATATTTATATAATTTCTACTATATTATATATTTGCTGTGAAAATTTCAAATATTTTGTAAAATTCTAACTATTCCGTAAATATATCAAAGATTTCTGTCAAATTTTCAATGATTACTGTTACATTTTTAATGATTGATGTGAATAATTATATTATTTCTACTAAAATTTCAAATCTATCGTTTATAGTATATGATTAAGAGAAATTTCAAATTTTCTATCCAAATTGCCAAAATTGCAATATTTTTAGGCAAAATTTCAGCGATTACACGAATATCAAGTTATTTTTCAAATTGAAATATTGGTTCTCGATTTGGTTTATGCAATTACAATTTTTTTGTTTGTTAAATATTGAAAATCATTAATTCTTGTATGCTGAAAACGAATCAAGAATCCGTTTTTCAACACGATGTATGGTTTTAGAGAAAAGTGAGCAGATCCAGAAATAATTCACGCTAAATTAAGAAGATTTAAGAAGCATACAAGAAATTATAAAGATATTGAAGAGGAGAATAAATGGAGATGAAAAATGGAGTATTCTAAAGAAGATGATAATAAATAATAAAGATGAAACATTTGTTCTTAATGTAATTAATAAGTAATTATAATAAAAACGAATGCATGGCAGGATAAAAAGAAGATTTTAGAACGGAGTAAATGGAAATCAAAAACAGATGAAATAAAAAGTGTGTAGGTAAAAATTAAACAACTACATACAAGATAAAATGAAAAAAAAAAGTATTCTTGAGAAGAATACAAGAAATTAGAAGATATTGCAAAGGAGAATAAATGGAAATGTTAAAAAATGAAAGAAAAAGTATTCTTAAGAAGAATTTAAGAAATTAGAAGGTATATAAAATATGGAGAATAAATGAAAATGTTAAGAAAAACATGTTGAACGTATTGAGGACAAGATGCTACAAGCAGAAATGAAGGAATTTCTACAAAAAGACATTAAAATATGTATAAATGAAACATTAAGAAAAGAGGAGAAGAAACATATGAGAAGCATGTTAATTTTTTGTACTGCAGAATTGAAAATTTGACAGTAATGATTGCAATATTGATAGTAATAATTGAACTTTGACACAGTAATTGAAATTTTGATATAAATAAATCAAAAAAATTACACTGGTAATTGAAATATTTTGCCATTAATAGTTGAAATTTTGACAATATGCATATATTTTTAAGTGTAATGTAAATAAAATTTTGATAGAAATATTTGTAATGGCTATTTTTACAAAAATCAATATAACTTAAATTGAATAATTCATTTTTTGCACTGCAAACTCAAACTCTGCAAAATTTGACCTTAATTATTCCAATTTTTATAGTAATAATTGAACTTTGGAAGTTTGATAATACAAATTTTGATATAAATATGTAAAAATTTTACACTAATAATTAAAATTTTGTCAGTAATAATTGAAATACTGATAATATGCATCAAATTTTGAGTGTAATAATTAAAATTTTGACAGAAATAAGATAAACTTTTGCAGAAATCAGTACTCTGCAAAATTTGACCGTAATTATTCCAATTTTTATAGTAATAATTGAACTTTTTAAGTTTGATAATACAAATTTTGATATAAATATGTAAAAATTTTAGACTAATGATCAACATTTTGACAGTTAATAATTGAAATACTGATAATATGCATAAAATTTTGAGTGTAATAATTAATATTTTGACAGAAATAATAGAAAATTTTGCAGTAATCAGTAATCAGCACTAAATGAAATTTGAATCCAATAATTTATTCTTTTCACTGTTGGCTTGAAAATTTGACAAAAACTGTTTCACACCTATACAATGTCAAACAATAATACACTTTCATACAATAAATGAAATTTTGACATAAATTATTAAAAAATTGATACTAATTTTTAGGATAACGAAAATATAGTTTTCCAGAAATTAATCTCCTCACTCTCCAGAATATTTGGGCAAATTTAATCAGTAAAACTAAATTTGGGCATATAACAAAAAGTGTTTGTTGTTATTCTCCAAAATCTCTGCACAATCTCTTGCAGAACTATAAAATTTGAAATTTGAAGAGAGCTAAATGTTTTGACATAAATGATTAAAAAATGTATTTTTTTATTCTCGAAACTCAAATTTGGATAGATTGCAAAACAAAACCTGTAATATTTGATCCCAAATGACGAAGTACTACTTTATAGTTTTGACTGGTATAGTTTTGATTAATTTATTTTCAATTTGCCAAATCTGAAGTGCTTTCATTTAATTTTACAGAGAAAATTGTAACTTTTTGATTCTTGAAACTCAAATTTGGATAGATTACTAAACAAAATCTGTAATATTTGATCCCAAATGACGAAGTACTACTTTATAGTTTTGATTGGTATATTTTTGATTAATTTATTTTCAATTTGCCAAATCTGAAGTGCTTTCATTTAATATTACAGAGTAAATTGTAACTTTTTGATTCTCGAAACTCAAATGTGGATAGATTACAAAACAAAACCTGTAATATTTGATCCCAAATGACGAAGTACTACTTTATGGTTTTGATTGGTATAGATTTGATTAATTTATTTCCAATTTGCCAAATCTGAAGTGCTTTCATTTATTTTTTCAGAGTAAATTGTAACTTTTTGATTCTCAAACTGAAATTTGGATAGATTACAAAACAAAATCTGTAATGTTTTATCGCAAATGACGAAGTACTACTTGATAGTTTTGATTGGTATAGATTTGATTAATTTATTTTAAATTTGCCAAATCTGAAGTGCTTTCATTTCATTTTAATCTGTAAATTGTAACTTTTTCATTCTCGAAACTCAAATTTGGATAGATTACAAAACAAAATCTGTAATATTTGAACCCAAATGACGAAGTACTACTTTATGGTTTTGATTGATATAGATTTGATTAATTTATTTTCAATTTGCCAAATCTGAAGTGCTTTAATTTAATTTTAATGAGTAAATTGTAACTTTTTGATTCTCTAAACTCAAATTTGGATAGATTACTAAACAAAATCTGTAATATTTGATCCCGAATGACGAAGTACTACTTTATGGTTTTGATTGGTATAGATTTGATTAATTTATTTTCAATTTGCCAAATCTGAAGTGCTTTCATTTAATTTTAAAGAGTAAATTGTAACTTTTTAATTCTCGAGACTCAAATTTGGATAGATTACAAAATAAAATCTGTAATATTTGATCCCAAATCACGAAGTACTACTTTATAGTTTTGATTGGTATAGTTTTGATTAATTTATTTTCAATTTGCCAAATCTGAAATGCTTTCATTTAATTTTAACGAGTAAATTGTAACTTTTTGATTCTCGAAACTCAAATTTGGATAGATTACTAAACAAAATCTGTAATATTTGATCCCAAATGACCAAGTACTACTTTATAGTTTTGATTGGTATATATTTGATTAATTTAGTTTTAAGTTGCTAAATCTGAAGTTCTTTCATTTAATTTTAAAGAGTAAATTGTAACTTTTTGATTCTCGAAACTCAAATTTGGATAGATTACTAAACAAAATCTGTAATATTTGACCCCAAATGACGAAGTACTACTTTATAGTTTTGATTGGTATAGATTTGATTAATTTATTTTCAATTTGCCAAATCTGAAGTGCTTTCGTTTAATTTTAATGAGTAAATTGTAACTTTTTGATTCTCGTAACTCAAATTTGGATAGATTTCAAAACAAAATCTGTAATATTTGATCCCAAATGACGAAGTACTACTTAATAGTTTTGATTGGTATAGATTTGATTAATTTATTTTCAATTTGTCAAATCTGAAGTGCTTTCATTTAATTTTAATGAGGAAATTGTAACTTTTTGATTCTCGTAAATCAAAATGGGAGAGATTACAAAACAAATTCTGTAATAATTACAATTGATTCCAAATGACTACGTACTAAGTACTACTTTATAGTTTTATTTTTTATAGATATGATTTATTGATTTTCACAGATAATAATAAATGAGACTTGCTGAATTTCCCTGTTTAATAAAACATTGTCAACTAATTGTGTATAAAAAATTCTAATCCAGAACAGCTGAAAAGAAGTAAACTAAAATAATCCCGTTTATTTGTTAATATTTTTTATTAATAACGTTTATTTCTGAGTGAAATTTGATTTAGAAATTTTTGAGGATTGATTTAGCACATTGCCATCTATGGGAATTAGTAATTTATTGATTTTGATATTAGTCGCAAGTACTTGCTTCAAATTAATATTTACAGAAATCGTGTTAATTACGTTAGCAGTGACAATTACAATTTGAGATCATTTAATGAAATAATTCACACCATTCTTGTAACGTTTCACTAACTCACTTAAGTTATAACTGCTTCAATTAAATAATCTTGAGATAATTGTTATATTTAGAAAATACAGAAAATTCGCCACTTTCGCTTGCTGGAATACGCAATTTGAAAGTGTAAACAATAACATGCGATTGAAATTTACCCACGTGTCATTAGCTGCTTAAATAATGTCATTCATTAATAATAATAATTTATTTGCATGTCGGCTCTCAGTGGAGTATTACATTGTCAATATTACATAGTTATTACATTAAAATAAAACATTTTAACAATGATTGCCTTATCTGGGTTTCGCTTTTAAATTTTCAGTCGACCTTAATTAGATATTTGAAATTAATAACAATAATAATTGTTTATTGGTGCCAATACATTACATAAGTTAACTTTTGTATATTATGTAGCGTTTTTTGCTAATAAATATTCTTTATTTTTATTATATTATATTAAGTCCAGAAAATTCTGGTAGAATAAGTCGAAGTAAGTGTTGACATCATCATCAACATCATCATCACAACATTATCATCATCACCATCATCATCACCGTCATCATAATCATCATTGGCATCATAACATTTTTGGAAACTTTCCAGTCCAAATATAGTATTTTATTTTATTTGACATGATGATACTGACTTTTAATTGGCATCTTCTGATTGATAAGTATTGATACTGCCATCTAATGTTTCCCATAGAGGAGCTTCTGTTCATTTAGCATTATATTTTAATAATATATTTTAATAATAATAAAAATAATAATAAATAATAAAAAAACTAATGTTAGTAATAAAAATAATATTTTAATAATATAATCATTATATTTTAATATTATAAAATAACCTCTTTAGTAATATTCATTCAGCTGTGCAGAATTCAATTCTACTGCACTATTGCATAGCTTCGTTCAATTCTGATAAAAATGTATTGAAAGGCAAAAAACGCATCTGACCTAATTGTTTAGCATTTAATAACTGCGGAATATAAATATACACGGCTGTTTTAAATTATTGATTAATTGATTGGTTGTTCGTGCGCGTATTATAATTACGTCCTTGATGTGGCCCATGACATTGGAATTGTGCTCACCATTTCTAATTGCGCAAAGTAAATAATCTTGGGAATAATAATTTCTCACATAAATAGTAATTAATTTCAGGCAGTAAAACGTTTATTAGACAAGCATTGACAGTGCCTGTTATAATTGCTAATGAGCACAATATTACGAAAGATCCATATTCATATCAATGTTGCTAAATCAGAATTTTCACACATCGTCTTCAAAACTGAGTGTGCCAATGGTTTAATGCGAGATTAATACGTGTTGAAATTTTATCGATGAAGGAATTAGTGATTCATGTCACGATTTCATAAGTGGACTTTGTGTCATCAAATACTTTGAGTGTTGAGAATCTTTCGTTGAAATTCTGGGTGGGAAACTCACTGTCCCAAATACATAAGTGAATGTTAATATTAATGTGTAGTATGATTCAACATAATGTATGATCCAAACTTATGTTTGGTTTGATGTTTGTAAATATATACTACGTTTATTATTTGTATGCTACATTTTCAAACACTTGCAATATTTGTTGCCTGCATTTTTTTGCTAGATAAATCTAAATAAATAAAATGTGAGATTAATATTTTTTTATATCTATATAGAATAATTGACAGAAAACTTGACGCAGTAAATATTTCAATAAACGGTACATCAAATAAAATTGTTACTAAGTTGTAACACCCGAAAATGGCAGTTAGAACTCATTGAAACAAACAACTTTTCTTAGTTAAAAATTTTGAATTGGAGCCCTAGTTCATAGTTATTGGCGTTCTTTTGTTTTTCGAAATATCGTCATTACTCCCTTATTTTAAGGAATATTTAAAAAATACAAAAACGTTCAACATGCCCTTTCGGTTCTCTAAAACATTTGTATTTACAGTTATTTTCTATTTTATCAAATAACAAAATGGCGACCGATCAAAAATTTCTAAGCAAGATATTTTGAAAACCAATCGATCGATTTTTGAAATTAAAACATTTATAAAATCCTTGAACTATCCTATAACATTTGTCTGTTTTGATAATTATGCATTTTTATACACAAATTATGCAAAATTCGCACACAAATGATAAACGTGACAGAAACTTTTCAAGATGAAGCAGAAATTTCTGAAGAACAAGATCAAAAAGTATTTAAATTTGAACGTACAAACTAGAAAACACGTGCCTCAACTTGTTTAATGGCCTAGCTTAAGGTTAGCCTACTTTGTCTTAAATGATTGTTGCAGTTTGTTAAAATTTATCTTGTAATTCAATTTGAATAATAACTTTTTTGGACAGATCGAAAAAAATGTTTCAGACAAATATTATATTATAATTTAGGGATTTCATAAATGTTTTATTTTCAAAAATCAATCGAGTTATTTTCAAAATTTCTTGTTTCGAAATTTTGCTTTGGTCGCCATTTTGTTATTTTATAAAATAGAAAATAATTGTAAATACAAATGTTTTAGAGAACCAAAAGCGCATGTTGAACGTTTTTGTATTTTTCAAATATTTCTTAAAATAAGGGAGTAATGACGATATTTCGAAAAACAAAAGAACGCCAATAACTATGAACTTGGGCTCCAATTCAAAAAAATTAACTAAGAAAAGTTGTTTGTTTCAATGAGTTCTAACTGCTATTTTCGGATGTTACAACTTAGTATTAACACCCTGTATACTATGTAACTCTTCTGCTAATAAATATTCTTTATTATTATTATTATTATTAAAACCCATAATTAGATTTTGATTCACATAAACGTCGTACTTACAAGTTTATTTTCAAGTTTTTATACATTATATTTCCAAATTTTGTGACTTCTCCTAAAAAACCATAAAACTTAATAACTTTATTCACATAGAGACTTGGAGTAAAAATTTAATAATAATATTTTTATTTGCATATACAGGGTGATTCAAAATGTGTGGTCCAAATTTAAGGGTGTAATGTGATACTATATTTCTAGCCGTTATCTAGTTAAAGAGGAGTTCTCTGTTTTTATCATTGTTCTGTTAAATGTAGTCATAATAGTCATAATAGGAATTCAATCAAACAAATGCTAATATGTTATGACAGAATTGGTACTTTTTGCTTATTTTAATATCACCAATTACAGCTTAAGTTTGGACCACAACTTTTGAATCGCCCTGTTAGTCAAATTTAATTAAAAACTGTCAAAATCTGCCAAATTTTCCTTTGCTACTATTAAAATCTGTTTACTTTCTGTAAAACTGTAAAACTTTCTAAATGAATCAAATTTCCCACATTTAAAATCTATAAAATTCTAAGCTTGAGCTGTGAAAATCTGTAAATATTTCAGTGAATACTGGCCGAATCTGTTAAAAATTATCAATTTTTGATATCCCAGTGTTGAAATGTAAACTTCTATCAGATGTGTAAGTGCAACTGTCCACATACGTTAAATTTTCAATGAGAACCGTCCAAATATATCAAATTTGCATTTGCCACTGTCAAAATTTGTCAAATTCTAGGATTCATATGTGTAAACCAGTCAGTTTTCCAATAGATACTGCCAAAATTTCGTACACATCCTCAAGTTTGGACAACATATTTTTTAATCACCCTGTATAATCGTCATACAACATGAATATTTAAAAAAAACGAAATTTTTGAAGCTTATACTTGTAATTTTTTATGACTTATTACAAAAAAATCACAATAATATTTTTATTCAAATGGGTACCATACCTTACAGGGTATGTAGGAAATTATTTAAAAATTCCAATTGGTTTGGAAATTGGAAATTGTATTTCCAAATAGTTTTATTTCCTAAATAGTTTTTTTTTTCATTTTAATATCTTTATTCGCTCAGGTGTCATGCCTACAAGAATATTTTCAAAATTTTGATTCATTTATTTCGAATTTTGATGAGAAACACACACAATATTAGTTTTTTTGAACATAAACGTCATGCTTACAAGTATATACCCTGCAGTTATACAGTATACATACTCTTAAGTTTGGACCACATATTTTTTGATCACCCTGTATAAGCATTGTACAACATAAATATTTTAAAAATCAAAATTATGGCAGCTTATATTTCCAAATTTTTATGACTTATCCCAAAAAGTCACAATAATATTTTTATTCAAATACGTGTCATACCTACAAGGTATATAGAAAATTATTTTCAAAATTCCAATTGATTTATTTCCAAATTTTATATGAAAACTCAAAATAATATTTTTATACACATAGACGTCAACCTACAGCTTTATTTTATTTCCAATTTTTTTGTGAAAACTCAAAATAATATTTTTATACACATAAACGTCAACCTGCAAGTATATTTTATTACCAAATTTTATGTAAAAACTCAAATTAATATTTTTATATACACAGACGTCAACCTACAAGTATATTTCCAAATTTTTTAATCATATTTTTCCAAGTTTTATGTGACTTAGGGCAAAATACCCTTAATAATATTTCTATTTACATGTAACTAAAGTTATATTAGGTTAGGCTTGATACCTTAAGAATATTTTCAAATAAATAGTTTTGAAGCTTATATTTTCAAATAGTTTTATTTCCTAAATAGTTTTTTTTTCATTTTAATATCTTTATTCGCACATGTATCATACCTACAAGAATATTTTCAAAATTTTGATTAATTTATTTCGAATTTTGATGAGAAACACACATAATAGTAGTTTTTTAACATAAACGTCATGCCTACAAATATATACCCTACAGTTATACAGTATACATACTCTTAAGTTTGGAACACATATTTTTGGATCACCCTGTATAAGCATCATACAACATGAATATTTTAAAAATCAAAATTGTGGAAGCTAATATTTTAAAATTTACGTGACTTGTCACAAAAAAAAACTTAATAATTTTTTTTACCCTACAGTTATACAGTATACATACCCTTAAGTTTGGACCACAAGTTTTTTATCACCCTGTATAAGGGTCATACAATATGAATATTTAAAAAATCAAAATTGTTGAAGCTCATATTTCCAAGTTTATGTGACTTATCTCAAAAAAATCATAATAATATTTTTATTCAAATAGGTGCCATACCTTAGAAGGTATGTAGAAAATTATTTTCAAAATTACAATTGATTTATTTCCAAATTTTATATGAAAACTCAAAATGATATTTTTATACACATAGACGTCAACCTACAGGTATATGTCATACCTTACAAGGTATGTAGAAAATTATTTTCGAAATTCCAATTGATTTATTTCCAAATTTTAAATGAAAACTCAAAATAATATTTTTATACACATAGACGTCAACCTACAGATATATTAGATTTCCAAATTTTTTGTGAAAACTCAAAATAATATTTTTATACACATAAACGTCAACCTGCAAGTTTATTACCAAATTTTATGTAAAAACTCAAAATAATATTTTTATATACACAGACGTCAACCTTCAAATATATTTTCAATTTTTTGAATCATATATTTCCAAGTTTTATGTGACTTAGGGCAAAAAAACCTTAATAATATTTCCATTTACATATAGATTAGGTTAGGCTTCACACCTTAAGAATATTTTCATATAAAAAATGTTAAAGGTTATATTTTCAAACAGTTTTAGTGGCTAAATAGTTTTTTTTTTCATTTGAATAGCTTTATTCGCTCAGGTGTCATGCCTACAAGAATATTTTCAAAATTTGGATTCATTTATAAAATTTGATGAGAAACACTCATAATAATAGTTTTTTTTTACATAGATGTCTTGCCTACAAGTATATTTTCAAAATTTAATGCACATAGGGCAAAAAATGTATAATAATATTTCTATTTACATATACAGTCGTTATACCTACAAGAATATATTCAATAAAAAAATGTGAAGCTTATATTTCCAAATTGTATGTGACTCACACAAAAACCCCTTCATAAAATTTTTATTCACATACCTACAAAAAAAAATCATAATTGTAATTACTTTATTTCTAAATTTTGTGAATATTATAACCATTAATATATTTATCACATAGACGTCATACCTATAAGTATTTTTTTTCAAAATTTTGAATCTTATTTTTCCAAATTTTATGATACTTAGTACCAACAAGTCATATTAACATTTTCTGTTGTATTTATTTCTCCTTTGACTTAAAAAAGTGTTTAAGTCGTCATACAGGTTTAACACAAATTTAAAAAAAATTCTAATTTCTTGTACTAGATTTATGTGGACATAACTGTACCTACAAGTATATTTTCAAAATTTTGAAGTTTAGGTATATTTTTAAATAATTTTACGAGACTTGCCACAAAAAAACGATTTTAATATTTTTGATTCGCATAAGTGTCATACCTACAAGAGAATTTTCAAAATTGTGATTCTTCTTTCCAAATTTAATGTGAAAACCCCATAATATTTTTGTTCGCGTAGACGTCATACCTGTAAGTATATTTTTAAAATTATAATTTTTATTTTTCCAAATTATATGTGTTTTTGCACATAAAAAACAGTAATATTTCTCAATCAATTATTTTTATTGACATTATTTTAAAATTGCTATTGTAACCTAATTTATTGTATTACATTCATGTGAGCATAACTGTACCTACAAGTATATTTTCAAAATTTTGAAGCTTATGTATATTTTTAAATAATTTTACGAGACCCCCTCAAATAAAACAATTGTAATATTTTTGATTCGCATAGGTGTCATACTTATAAGAGAATTTTCAAAATTAAGATTCCTTTCTTTTTCCAAATTTTATGTAAAAACCCCATAATATTTTTGTTCTCGTAAACGTCATACCTACATGTATATTTTCAAAATTCTAATTTTTAAATTTCCAAATTATAAGTGTTTTGGCACATAAAAAACAGTAATATTTCTCAATCCATTATTTTTATTGATATTATTTTGAAATTGCTATTGTAACCTATTTTCTTGTACTAGATTTATGTGAGCGAAACTGTACCTACAAGTATATTTTCAAAATTTTGTAGCTTAGGTATTTTTTAATTAATTAAATAATTTTTAAATAATTTTATGAGACTTGCCACAAAAAAACAATTGTAATATTTTTAATTCGCATAGGTGTCATACCTACAAGAGAATTTTTTAAATTATGATTATTTTCTTTCCAAATTTTATGTGAAAACCCCATAATATTTTTGTTCGCATAGACGTCATTCCTACAAGTATATTTTCAAAAATTTGATTTTTAGATTTCCAAATTATATGTGTTTTGGCACATAAAAAACAGTAATATTTCTCAATCCATTATTTTAAAATTGCTATTGTAACCTAATTTCTTGTACTAGATTTATGTGGGCCTAACTGTACCTACAAGTATATTTTCAAAATTTTGAAGCTTAGGCATATTTTTTAAATAATTTTACGAGACTTGCCACAAAAAAACAATTGTAATATTTTTGATTCGCATAGGTGTCATGCCTACAAGAGAATTTTCAAAATTATGATTCTTTTCTTTCCAAATTTTATGTAAAAACCCCATAATATTTTTGTTCGCATAGACGTCATACCTACAAGTATATTTTCAAAATTCTGATTTTTATATTTCCAAATTATAAGTGCTTTGGCACAAAAAAAATCAATAATATTTTTCAATCCATTACTTTTATTAACATGCATTAAGTTCTGATCGTGTCTTTCCAATTTTTATGGTACAGGTGACTTTTTACAACAAGTATATTTGCAAAATTTGCTCGCTCTATAACATTTAAATGAAAAATGTTGCTAATGTTTTATATTGTTAGAAAGTTGTTTCCTTCTTTTAATTAATGAAAAAATTAAAAGGTCAAAATTATTTAAATTTCAATTCCAGCGCTATACGCAACATATAATTTGACTAAATTTAAATAGATTTAAAATTATATGCCTGCTTTAAATACACCTAAACCTTTAAGAAACCTCAGTTGTCACATTTTATGGTTAATAAATTTCTTGAAGAACAAAATTGTTGAAAACACATGAGAATCAAAAATGTGTTTAAATAATACTAATAATTTATATATGTAGGTATAAAAATTTTAATTTAATACAATGAATAAATATTTGAATCAAATTTGTTCTAGTTTGGAGTATAATACAGAGTAGTAATAAGTATAAGGCTTACCAAAAAAACGTATCTCATCATATTTGCGGATATCTTTAGGAACGCTGCACTCGACCGCTTGTCTCGATAAAAGTGATACGATGCACACACAGAATCAAATTACTAGCACTTGTTGATCACATTTTTTTTTTATCGGCTACCTTTCAATTATCGCAGTATCATGTGCCTCCTGTTCCACAGACGGTTAACGCTTGATAGACCTCCAGTGCATCCGTTGCTCGCCGCTTTTGCAGACGAAATTCGTCCACGATGCAAATACCAAATGGCACAATCCACTTGGCGATTTTACTACGAAAATCTCCCGCAAATTTTATGAATATTCATGACCGCGTGGCTCTGGCATTTTTAAGGTCAATAGATATTTATATTACGTAATTGAGCGCCGCTGTAACCCTGATTCCTGGCGTAATGCATGGTTAATTGCAATTCATTATTCTTCTGGGTGCGTGTGTGCAGTAAAGTCTTTCTCTTTCAATATGTCATAGAGTGTGACGGCTTTGTTCGCGAGCAATTTGCTAATGTAATGACAATGACATCGTTTATCACATAAATTCCTCGTCTGAGCGAAAGATCTGAAAATTTCGCACGCTTGATCCGCCTGTATGAAGAATAACAAACATTTTTACGTATTAAAAAATGGTTTTGTTAAAAATGAGACGATATGCACATTTTTGCATATTTAAAAATTTGGTTCACCTTATAACACTAATAATTAAAATATTTTCTGAAATTTAAAAAATTATCAAATTATCACTTCAATTATCATTAACTTGTATATATTTTTTTATGTAACTATTCTATTTTACAATTTACACAGTAAAAACGGTTTATATGAAATTTGATACTAATTATTAAAATTTTGACACTTATTATTGACATTTTCGCAAAATGATATTATTTTATTACTTTTAAATTTATTTGCTCAATACCTAATTTATTTCAATTTCATCGATCAATCAGTTCTTACCGAAAAATATCTAAATTTTTATACTTAGTACTTGCTGATTTTTTTATTGTACCCATTTTGATGGATTTTGGAAATTTTGATGGCAATCATTGAAACTTTGATCTGTCAATCTATCAAGTATCCTCAATAAGCATTGAATTTTCATCATAAATTGTAAATTGGTTCACCTTATAATACTAATAATTAAAATATTTTCTGAAATTCAAAAATTAGATGAAACATCAAAATGTATACAGTTTCAATTATCATTAACATGAATATATTTTTATATGAACATATTCTATTTTACAATATACACAGTAAAAACGGTTTATATGAAATTTTATAATAATAATTCAAATGGTGACACTTATTATTGACATTTTCACCGAATTATATTATTTTATTACTTTTAAATGCATTTTCTCGATAACTAATTAATTTCAATTTCGTCGGTCAATCAGTTCCTACGGAAAAAAGTCCGAGTTTTTATACTTAGTACTTGTTGAATTTTTTATTGTAATCATTTCCATGTATACTGGAAATTATGATGGCAATCATTGAAACTTTGATCTGTCAATCTATCAAGTATCCTTAATTAGCATTGAATTTTCGTCATAAATTCTAAATTTACCAGTAATAATCGATATTTTGATGGCCAACATTAAAACTTTGACATAATTTCTTAAATGTTGTCATAATTTTTGAAAATATGACAGCAATCTATCAATTACCCTCAGTAAGCATTGTAATTTTGTCAGTAATTGGAAAATTGCCAGTATTCATTGAAACGTTGATGGCAATCATTGAAACTTTGACGTAATTACTGAATTTCTGACAGAATAATTGAAAATATGACAGCTATCTATAAAGTATCCTCAGTAAGCATTACAATTTTATCAGAAATTTGAAATTTTACATTATTAATAGAAATTTACATATCAATCATTGACATTTTGATATATTTACTAAAATTTTGTCAGAATTTTTGAAAATATGAGAGCAATCTATCAAGTATCGTCAGAAAGCATTTTAGTTGAAAATATTACAGCTATCCATGAAGTATCCTCAGTAAGCATTGAAATTTTATAAGAAATTGGAAATTTAACATTATTAATTGAAATTTTGATGTCAATCATTGAAACTTTGACATAATTACGGAAATTTTAACGGAATAATTGGAAATGGGACAGCTATCTATAAAGTATCCTCAGTACGCATTAAAATTTTATCAAAAATTGGAAATTTACCATTATTAATTAAAATTTATATATCAATCATTGACATTTTGACATATTTACTAAACTTTAGTCAGCATTCTTGAAAATGTGACAGCAATCTATCAAGTATCGTCAGTAAGCATTTGAATTATGTCAGAAATTGGAAACTTAACATTATTGATTGAAATTTTGATGGCAATCATTGAAACTTGACTTAATTACTCAAATTTTGACAGAATAATTGAGAATATGGCATATATCTATGAAGTATCCTCAGTAAGCATTGAAATTTTATAAGAAATTGGAAATTTAACATTATTAATTAAAATTTATATGGCAATCATTGAAATTTTGACATAATTACTAAAATTTTGTCAGAAATTTTGAAAATGTGATAGCGAGCTATAAAGTATTGTCAGTAAGCATTTGAATTTTGTTAGAAATTGGAATTTAGCATAATTTATTGAATTTTTCATGGCAATCATTGAAACGCAACATAATTACTCAAATTATGACAGAATTATAGTGAATATGACAGAAATCTATTGAGTATCCTAGTAAGCATTGAAATTTCGTCATAAATTGTAAATTTAAAAGTATTAATGGAAATTTTGATAGCCAACATTGAAACTTTGACATGAATACTTAAATTTTGTCAGAATTATTGAAAATATGACTGCAATCTATCAATTACCCTCAGTAAGCATAGTAATTTTGTCAGAAATTGTAAAATTACCAATATTCATTGAAATGTTAATGGCAATCATTGAAACTTTGACATAATTACTATAATTTAGACAGAATAATTGAAAATATGACAGCTATCTATGAAGTATCCTCAGCAAGTATTGAAATTTTGTCAGAATTTGGAAACTTAACATTATTGATTGAAATTTTTATGTCAATCATTCAAACTTTAACATAATTTCTTAAATTATGTCAGAATTATTGAAAATTTGACTGAAATCTGTCAATCAACCTCAGTAAGCATAGTAATTTTATCAAAAATTGTAAAATTTCCAGTATTCATTGAAATGTTAATGCAAATCATTAAAACTTTGACATAATTACTGAAATTTTGACAGAATAATTGAAAATATGACAGCTATCTATGAAGTATCCTTAGTAAGTAATAACATTTTATCACATATTGAAAATTTAACATTATTAATTTAAATTGTGATGTCAATCATTGAAATTTTGACATAATTACTGAAATTTTGACAGAATAATTGAAAATATGACAGCTATCTATGAAGTATCCTCAGTAACCATTGCAATTTTATAAGAAATTGGAAATTTAACATTGTTAATTGAAATTTTGATGGCCAACATTGAAATTTTGACATAATTACTGAAATTTTGACAGAATAATTGAAAATATGATAGCAATCTATCAAGTATCATCAGTAAGCATTTGAATTTTGTCACAAATTGGAAATTTAACATTATTGATTGAAAGTTTGATGATAATCATTGAAACTTGACATAATTACACAATTTTTCACAGAATTATTGAAAATATGACAGCAATCGTTGAATTATTCTCAGTGAAATTTGGTCAGAATTTTTTATGGCAATCATTCAAACTTTGATGGTTTTATATGCGGTTATATATAAGTTTATAAATCAGAGCCTAAACTCGGTACACCATAAGGTTTTTTAATGTATTTATTAACGGCTATTGAGGAAGTGTTAAATAGCTTCATGGTATAGAAAATACTATCTAATGTCTACTATTCACATTATATCAAAATATAAATGTTGGTAATAACTTAATAAGTGATAATATATTATTACAATATTATACATCTCACAATTATGCGATACACAATCCCGATATTTTTATAGAATGTTTGTGACCGGTTGATATAAAAAATGAAGCTGTTAACCTGATGCATACTACAAGCGATGGTCTAGCCGCAATAAATTTCAAATTTGAAAGCAGACAACATTTAGCGCTTTAAAACAAAATACGAGACTTCATAAACACCACTTTGTCTGGCTATATATATATATATATATATATATATATATATATATATATATATATATATATATATATATATGAAATCTTCAGCTCTGTTGCCATATAATTGTGGTCTCATCAAAACAACTACTAAATTATGATCGAAATACATAATGTAAACACGTCTTCATAGGATGATATTATATTTTTGTCGATGTCTTCTCAAATTATATTTTTTAATATTTCTAAATACATTCATCGGAAACAATTGAAATTGTGACAGCAATCATTGAATTTGTAATGTAATCATCAGAAAGTTAGATAAAAATTATAAATTTTATAATATTAATTAAAAAGACAGAGTGATAAATATGGACATCAGAAATTAACTGTAATAATTATAATTCGTATAGTATTTACGTATAATTGCAATTCGTATTCGTATTTGTTATTCGTATATTATACAAATTTTGATGGTAATTATAAATTTCGCGGCACTAATAAAAGTTTGATGGTAATCATTGAAGTTTGACTTAATTACTAAAATTTTGACAGCATAATTTAAAATTTGACAACACTCATTGAAAATTTGACAGTACTCATTGAAAGTTTGACAGCAATCTATGAAACTTAGTTAGTTACTTTTGAAATTTTGATGGAACAATTTAAATTTTAATGGAAGTAATAAAAAATGTAACAACAATTATTATAATTCTGACACAAACAATTGCAAATTTGACAAAAATATTTTTAATACGACAGTAACTGTTGAAACTTCATCAGTACATAGGAATTTTGTCAGATATAATTAGAAATGTGGAGGTGATCATTGAAATTTAAAATTACCTTAATTTTATTATAATTATAATGAATAACTATTATTTTTTACAGTAATCATTGAAATTTCTATAGTAATATGTTGATTCAAATTGTAACTTAGAAAGCATTAATTGAATTCTTGACGGTACTTTTTGAAATTAAGGGAAAATAATATTTTTTTATAGAAACAATTAAAAATATAATAGCAATCATTAAAATTTGACGTAATAATTGAAACTGTGACAGTAATCAATAAAATATTTATAGTAATCATATAAATTTGAACTGAAATAGTAACTTTGACAGTATTAATTTTTTTTTTTGTAATCATTGGAACTTTGATGTAACTAATGAAATTTTGACAGAATTATTGATAATTTGATAGGACTCATTAAAAATAACGTCAATATTTTAGACTTCCTCAGTAGCCTTTGATATTTTGACAAGATATAACAGAAATAAAAATGCAATGACAAATATAAAAAAAATTACATAAATAATTGATAATTTGACACGAAGCTTTCTACCATTGACAGTAACCATTGAATTTTCATCTATACATAGAAATTTTCACACAAATTTTAAAAAATGTGGCAGTGATCATTCAAATTCTAAAATTACCTTCATTTTATCGTAATTTTAATGATAACTGAAATTTTTGACAGTAATTGAAATTTCGACTTGAATTGAAACTTTAAGAGCAGTAATTTGAATTTAAACGGAAATCATTGAAACTTCAACGAATGTAATTGAAAAATGTGACAACAATTATAAAACTTTTAACGGAAACAATTGACAATTTGAGTAAAATATTTGTAACTTCAACAGTAACTATTGAAACTTCGTCATTACAAAGGAATTTTGACAGAAGTAATTCAAACTTTTATAGTATTCATTATTTTTTATTTTCAGAATAACTGAAATTTTGATTGAAAACAATTGAAAATTTGACTAAAATCTTTGTAACTTCGACAGTAACTATTTAAACTTTGTCATTACAAAGGAATTTTTACAGATATAATTAAAAATGTGCCAGTGATCATTGAAAATTTAAAATTACATTCATTTTATCGTAATTATAATGAAATCTGAAATTTTTTACAGTAATCTCTGAAATTTTTACATGAATTTTAACTTTAAGAGCAGTAATTGGAATTTAAATGGAATTCATTAAAACTTGAACGAAGGTAATTGAAAAATGTGACTGCAATTATAATTTTTTTGGCAGAAACAATTGACAATTTGACAAAAATATTTGTGACTTCAACATTAACTATTGAAACTTCGTCATTATAAAGGAATTTTGACAGAAATAATTACAAATGTCTCAGTGGTCATAAACTTTAAAACTACCTTTATTTTGTCATAATTGAATAACAGAAAAAAATTGACAGTAATCAATGAGATTTGGATAGTAATCTATAATAAGTGTTCTATAGTATTTGACAGCAGTCATTGAAAATTTGAAAGAAATCTTCGAAACTTCCTCCGTGACCATTGCAATTTTGAAATGACAACAGAAATAATTAAATACGTAACAGCAGTTATTAAAATCTTGATAAAAATAATTGATAATTTGACAGGAGTTTTCGACAATAACCATTGAAACTACGTCAGTACATAGAAATATTGACAGAAATAATTCAAATTTTTATAGTATTCTTCTTTTTTTTTCAGAATAACTGAAATTATGATTGAAAACAATTGACAATTTGACTAAAATTTTTGTAACTTCGGCAGTAACTATTGGAAATTCGTCATTACCAAGGAATTTTGACAGAAATAATTAAAAATGTGCCAGTGATCTATGGAACTTTAAAATTGCCTTTGTTTTGTCATAATTATAATGAATAACAGAGTTTTTTTATCAGTAATCATTGCGATTTACACAGTAATATATAGTAAGTGTTATATAGTATTTGACGATAGTCATTGAAAATTCGAAAGAAATCTATGAAACTTCCTCAGTAACCATTAAAATTTTTAAATGACAACAGAAATATTAAAACATGTAATAGCAGTTATTAAAATCTTGACAGAAATAATTGATAATTTGACAAGAATTTCTCGACAGTAACCATTGAATTTTTTCATCACTAAATAGAATTTTGACAGAAGTAATTAAAAATGTGGCAGGGATCATTAAAATTTTAAAATTACCTTTATTTTATCGTGATTATAATGAAAACTAAAATTTTTGACAGTAATCTTTGAAAATTTGACTTGAATTGGAATTTAAAGAGCAGTAATTGGAATTTAAATGGTAATCATTAAAACTTGAACGAAGGTAATTACAAAATGTGACAGCAATTATAAATCTTTTGACAGAAACAATTGACAATTTGACTAAAATATTTGTAACTTCGAAGTTAACTATTGAAACTTTGTCATTACCAAGGAATTTTGACAGAAATAATTAAAAATGTGCCAGTGATCTATGAAACTTTAAAATTACCTTTATTTTTGTCATAATTATAATGAATAACATTTTTTTTGGCAGCAATCATTGAGATTTCTACAGTTATTTATAGTAAGTGTTCTATAGTAAGTATTCTATAGTATTTTCCAGCAGTCATTGAAAATTTGAAAGAAATCTTTGAAACTTCCTCTGTAACCATTGAATTTTGAAATGACAACAGAAATCATTAAAAATGTAACAGCAGTTTTAAAAATCTTCACAGAAATAATTGATAATTTGACAAGAATTTTTCGATATGAAACTTCGTCAGTACATAGAAATTTTGACAGAAGTAATTAAATTTTTTTACAGTAATCATTGAAATTTTTATAGTATATGTTAACTCAAATTGTAACTTAGGAAGCATTAATTGAAATTAAGAGAAAGTAATATTTTTTATAGAAACAGTTAAAATTATAATAGCAATCATTAATATTTGACGTAATAATTGAAACTTTGACAGTAATCAATAAAATATTTATAGTAATCATAGAAATTTTAACTGAAATAGTAACTTTGACAGCATTCATTGAATTTTTTATAGTAATCATTGAAATTTTGATGTAACTAATGAAATTTTGACAGAATAATTGAAAATTTGGTAGTACTAATTAAAAAAATAACGCTAATATTTTAGACCTCCTCAGTAACCTTTAATATTTTGACAAGATTTAACAGAAATAAAAATGCAATGGCAATTATAAAAAAACTTATATAAATAATTGATAATTTGACACGAAGCTTTCTAACTTTGACAGTAACCATTGAATTTTCATCAGTACAGAGAAATTTTCACAGAAATTTTAAAAATGAGGCAGTTATCATTCAAATTTTAAAATTACCTTCATTTTATCGTAATTATAATGAAAACTGAAATTTTTGACACTAATCTTTGAAATATTGACTTGAATTGGAACTTTAAGAGCAGTAATTGGAATTTAAACGGTAATCATTAAAACTTCAACGAATGTAATTGAAAAATGTGACAACAATTTTAACGGAAACAATTGACAATTTGAGTAAAATATTTGTAACTTCAACAGTAACTATTGAAACTTCGTCATTACAAAGGAATTTTGACAGAAGTAATTCAAACTTTTATAGTATTCATTATTTTTTATTTTCAGAATAACTGAAATTTTGATTGAAAACAATTGAAAATTTGACTAAAATCTTTGTAACTTCGACAGTAACTATTTAAACTTTGTCATTACAAAGGAATTTTTACAGATATAATTAAAAATGTGCCAGTGATCATTGAAATTTTAAAATTACCTTCATTTTATCGTAATTATAATGAAATCTGAAATTTTTGACAGTAATCTCTGAAATTTTTACATGAATTGGAACTTTAAGAGCAGTATTTGGAATTTGAACGGTAATCATTAAAACTTGAACGAAGGTAATTAAAAAATGTGACAGCAATTATAAATTTTTTGTCAGAAACAATTGACAATTTGACTAAAATATTTGTAACTTCAACAGTAACTATTGAAACGTCGTCATTACAAAGGAATTTTGTACAAAAATAATTAAAAATGTGCCAGTGATCATTGAAACTTTAAAACTACCTTTATTTTGTCATAATTATAATGAATAACAGAAAATTTTAGGCAGTAATCATTGAGATTTCTACAGTAATTGATAGTAAGTGTTCTATAGTATTTGAGAGCAGTCATTGAAAATTCGAAAGAAATCTATGAAACTTCCTCAGTAACCATTGAAATTTTGAAATGACAACAGAAATAATTAAAAATGTAACAGCAGTTATTAAAATCTTGACAGAAATAATTGCTAATTTGACAAGAATTTTCGACAGTAACCATTGAATTTTTTCATCACTACATAGAATTTTGACAGATGTAATTAAAAATGAGCCAGGGATCATTGAAATTTTAAAATTACCTTCATTTTATCGTGATTATAATGAAAACTGAAATTTTTGACAGTAATCTTTGAAATTTTTACATGAATTGGAACTTTAAGAGTAGTAATTGGAATTTGAACGGTAATCATTAAAACTTGAACGAAGGTAATTGAAAAATGTGACTGCAATTATAAATCTTTTGACAGAAACAATTGACAATTTGACTAAAATCTTTGTAACTTCGACAGTAACTATTGAAACTTCATCATTACAAAGGAATTTTGACAGAAATAATTAAAAATATGCCACTGATTTATGAAACTTTAAGATTGCCTTTGTTTTGTCATAATTATAATGAATAACAGAATTTTTTTGTCAGTAATCATTAAGGTTTCTACAGTAATCTATTGTAAGTGTTCTATAGTATTTGACAGCAGTCTTTGAAAATTTGAAAGAAATCTATGTAACTTCCTATGTAACTATTGAAATTTTGAAATGACAAGAGAAATAATTAAACATGTAACAGCAGTTAATAAAATCTAGACAGAAATAATTCATAATTTGACAAGAATTTTCGACAGTAACCATTGAAATTTTGACTTGAATTGGAACTTTAAGAGTAGTAATTGGAATTTAATCGACAATCATTTAAACTTGAACGGAGGTAATTAAAAACATGACAGCAATTATTAAAATTTTGACAGAAACAATTGACAATTTGACTAATATTTTTGTAACTTCGACAGTAACTATTAAAACTTCGCCATTACCAAGGAATTACGACAGAAATAATTAAAAATGTGCCAGTGATCTATGAAACTTTAAAATTACCTTTATTTTGTCATACTTATCTATTTGTCTCATAACGAATAACATTTTTTTTTGTCAGTAATCATTGAGGTTTCTACAGTAATCTATAGTACGTTTTCTATAGCATTTGACAGCAATTTTTGAAAACTTGAAAGAAATCTTTGAAACTTCTTCAGTAAGCATTGAAATTTTGAAATGACAAGACAGTAATCTTTGAAATTTTGACTTGAATTGGAACTTTAAGAGCAGTAATTGGAATTTAAACGGAAATCATTACAACTTGAACGAAGGAAATTGAAAAATGTGACAGCAATTATAAAACTTTTGGCAGAAACAATTGACAATTTGACTAAAATATTAGTAACTTCAACAGTAACTATTGAAACTTCGTCATTCCAAAGGAATTTTGACAGAAATAATTAAAAATGTGTCAGTGATCTTGAAACTTTAAAATTACCTTTATTTTGTTATAATTATAATGAATAACAGAAATTTTTTGGCAGTAATCATTGAGATTTCTACAGTAATTTATAGTAAGTGTTCTATAGTAAGTGTTCTATAGTATTGACAGCAGTCATTGAAAATTCGAAAGAAATCTATGAAACTTCCTCAGTAACCATTGAAATTTTGAAATGACAACAGAAATAATTAAAAATGTAACAGCAGTTATTAAAATCTTGACAGAAATAATTGCTAATTTGACAAGAATTTTCGACAGTAACCATTGAATTTTTTCATCACTACATAGAATTTTGACAGATGTAATTAAAAATGAGCCAGGGATCATTGAAATTTTAAAATTACCTTAATTTTATCGTGATTATAATGAAAACTGAAATTTTTGACAGTAATCCTTGAAATTTTTACATGAACTGGAACTTTAAGAGCAGTAATTGAAATTTAAACGGTAATCATTACAACTTGAATGAAGGTAATTGAAAAATGTGACAGCAATTATAAAACTTTTGACAGAAACAATTGACAATTTGACTAAAATCTTTGTAACTTCATCAGTAACTATTGAAACTTCGTCATTACAAAGGAATTTTGGCAGAAATAATTAAAAATGTGCCAGTGATCATTGAAACTTTAAAACTACCTTTATTTTGTTATAATTATAATGAATAACAGAAAATATTTGGCAGTAATCATTGAGATTTCTACAGTAATTTATAGTAAGTGTTCTATAGTATTTGACAGCAGTCATTGAAAATTCTAAAGAAATCTATGAAACTTTCTCAGTAACCATTGAAATTTTGAAATGACAACAGAAATAATTAAACATGTAACTGCAGTTATTAAAATCTTGACAGAAATATTTGATAATTTGACAAGAATTTCTCGACAGTAATCATTGAAACTTCGTCAGTATCTAGAAATTTTGACAGAAGTATTTCAAAGTTTTATAGTATTCATTTTTTTTCAGAATAACTGAAATTTCGATTAATAACAATTGAAAATTTGACTAAAATCTTTGTAACTTCGAGTGTAACTATTCAAACATTGTCATTACAAAGGAATTTTGACAGAAATGATTACAAATGTGCCAGTGATATTGAAACTTTAACATTACCTTTATTTTGTCATAATTACAATGAATAACAGAACATTTTTGACAGTAATCATTGAGATATCTATAGTAATCTATAGTAATTGTTCTAAACTGTTTGACAACAGTCATTGAAAATGTTAAAGAAATCTTTGAAACTTCCTCTGTAACCATTGAAATTTTGAAATGACAACAGAAATAATTAAACATGTAACAGCAGTTATTGACATCTTGACAGAAATAATTGATAATTTGACAAGAATTTCTCGACAGTAATCATTGAAACTTCGTCAGTTTATAGAAATTTTGACTTAAGTAATTCAAACTTTTATAGTACCTATTCATTATTTTTTAATTTTCAGTATAACTGAAATTTTGATTGAAAACAATTGACAATTTGACTAAAATCTTTGTAACTTTAACGGTAACTATTGAAACTTTGTCATTACGGAGGAATTTTAACAGAAATAATTAAAAATGTGCTTGTGATCATTGAAACTTTAAAATTACCTTTATTTTGTCATATTTACAATGAATAATAGAATTTTTTTGCAGTAATCATTGAGATTTCTACAGTAATTTATAGTAAGTGTTCTATAGTAAGTATTCTATAGTATTTGACAGCAGTCATTGAAAATTTGAAAGAAATCTTTGAAACTTCCTCAGTAACCATTGAAATTTTGAAATGACAACAGAAATAATTAAAAATGTGACAACAGTTATTGAAATCTTGACAGAAATAATTGATAATTTGACAAGAATTTCTCGACAGTAAACATTGAAACTTCGTCAGTACATAGAAATTTTGACAGAAGTAATTCAAACTTTAATAGTATTCATTATTTTTTATTTTCAGAATAACTGACATTTTGATTGAAAACAATTGACTATTTGACTAAAATCTTTGTAACTTCGACAGTAACTATTGAAACTTTGTTATTACGGAGGAGTTCCTCTGTAACCATTGAAATTTTGAAATGACAACAGGCATAATTAAAAATGTGACAGCAGTTATTAAAATCTTGACAGAAATAATTGATAATTTGACAAGAATTTCTCGACAGTAACCATTGAAACTTCGCCAGTACATAGAAATGTTGACAGAAGTAATTCAATTTTTTATAGTTTTCATTATTTTTTAATTTTCAGAGTAACTGAAATTTTGATTGAAAACCATTGACAATTTGACTAAAATCTATGTAACTTCGACAGTAACTATTCAAACTTTGTCATTACGGAGGAATTTCGACTGAAATAATTAAAAATGTGCCACTGATCTATGAAACTTTAAAATTGCCTTTATTTTGTCATAATTATAATGAATTACAGAATTTTTTTATCAGTAATCACTGAGATTTATACAGTAATATATAGTAAGTGTTCTATAGTATTTGACAGCAGTCATTGAAAATTTGAAAGAAATCTTTGAAACTTCCTCAGTAACCATTGAAATTTTGAAATGACAACAGAAATAATTAAAAGTGTAACAGCAGGTATTAAAATCTTGACAGAAATAATTGATAATTTGACAAGAATTTCTGGACACTAACCATTGAAACTTCATGAGTACATAGAAATTTTGACAGAAGTAATTCAAACTTTTATCGGATTCATTATTTTTTATTTTCAGAATAACTGAAATTTTGATGGAAAACAATTGACAATTTGACTAAAATCTATGTAACTCGACAGTAACTATTGAAACTTTGTCATTACAAAGGAATTTTGACAGAAATGATTAAAAATGTGCCACTCATGTATGAAACTTTAAAATTACCTTTATTTTGCCATAATTATAATAAATAAATATATTTTTTTGTCAGTAATCATTGAGGTTTGTACAGTTATCTATAGTATGTGTTCTATAGTATTTGACAGCAATCATTTAAGACTTGAAAGACATCTTTGAAACTTCCTCAGAAACCATTGAAATTTTGAAATGACAAGACAGTAATGTTTGAAATTTTGACTTGAATTGGAACTTTAATAGCAGTACTTGGAATTCAAACGGTAATCATTAAAACTTGAACGAAGGTAATTATAAAATGTGACAGCAATTATAAAACTTTTGACAGAAACAATTGACAATTTGACTAAAATATTTGTATCTTCAACAGTAACTATTGAAACTTCGTCATTACATAGGAATTTTGACAGAAATAATTAAAAATATGGCAGTGATCATTGAAACTTTAAAATTACCTTTATTTTGTTATAATTACAATGAATGACAGAATATTTTTGACAGTAATCATTGAGATTTCTATAGAAATCTATAGTAATTGTTCTAAACTGTTTGACAACAGTCATTGAAAATGTTAAAGAAATCTTTGAAACTTCCTCTGTAACCATTGAAATTTTGAAATGACAACAGACATAATTAAAAATGTAACAGCAGTTATTAAAATCTTGACAGAAATAATTGATAATTTGTCTGGAATTTTTCGATATGAAACTTCGTCAGTACATAGAAATTTTGACAGAAGTAATTATTTTTTTTTACAGTAATCATTGAAATTTTTATAATATATGTTGACTCAAATTGTAACTTAGGAAGCATTAATTGAAATTAAGAGAAAATAATATTTTTTATAGAAACAGTTATTACAGTTATAATAGCAATCATTAAAATTTGACGTAATAATTGAAACTTTCACAGTAATCAATAAAATGTTTATAGTAATCATAGAAATTTTAACTGAAATAGTAATTTTGACAGCATTAATTGATTTTTTTTTGTAATCATTGAAACTTTGATGTAACTAATGAAATTTTGACAGAATAATTGAAAATTTGATAGTACTTATTAAAAATAACGTCAATATTTTAAACTTCCTCAGTAACCTTTGATATTTTGACAAGATATAACAGAAATAAAAATGCAATGGCAATTATAAAAAAAAATTACATTAATAATTGATAATTTGACACGAAGCTTTCTACAATTTACAGTAACCATTGAATTTTCATCTATACATAGAAATTTTCACAGAAATTATTTTAAAAATGTGCAGTGATCATTCAAATTTTAAAAAACCTTCATTTTATCATAATTATAATGAAAACTGAAATTTTCGACAGTAATCATTGACATAAATAATAATAATTAAATAAATATTTGATAATTTAACACGAAGTTTTCTACCATTGACAGTAACCATTAAATTTTCGTCTATACATAGAAATTTAGTAAGCATTAAGATTTGTATAGTAATCTATAGTAAGTGTTCTCTAGTATTTGACAGCAGTCATTGAAAATTTGAAAGAAATCTTCGAAACTTCCTCTGTAACCATTCAAATTTTGAAATGACAACAGAAATAATTAAAAATGTAACAGCAGTTATTAAAATCTTGACAGAAATAATTGATAATTTGACAAGAATTCCTCGGCAGTAACCCATGAAACTTCGTCAGTACATAGAAATTTTGACATAAATATTTAAAGTTTTATAATATTCTTAATGTTTCTTTCAGAATAACTGAAATATTGATTGAATACAATTGACAATTTGACTAAAATCTTTGTAACTTCGACAGTAACTATTGAAACTTCGTCATTACAAAGGAATTTTGACAGAAATAATTAAAAATGTCCCAGTGACTATGAAACTTTAAAATTACCTTTATTTTGTCATAATTATAATAAATAACAAAATTCTGTTGTCAGTAATCATTGAGGTTTTTACAGTAATCTATAGTACGAGTTCTATAGTATTAGACAGCAATCATTGAAAACTTGAAAGAAATCTTTGAAACTTCCTCAGTAACCATTGCAATTTTGAAATGTCAAGAGAGATAATTAAAAATGTATCAGCAGTTATTAAAATCTTGACAGAAATAATTGATAATTTGACTGGAATTTTTCGACATGAAAGTTCCTTAGTACATAGAAATTTTGACAGAAATAATTCAAACTTTTATAGTATTCATGGCGACCCACCACACTTGGAAATGTTGTTTTTATGAATCTCGCAATATATTTATTTTTTCTACGACAGTGCGTAAACTAAGTTTTTACACACTGTTCTCACAGTGCGTCAAGTGATATAAGCGTAATATAAGTTTTACACACAATTAATTCACTAATCAATTAATACAAATATAGTATTTTTAATCAAATTTTCGCTCGTTTTTTAAAATAGCTGTCGTACAAAAAAACGTTGTATAATACAGTTTCATAAAGTAGTACTTACGAACGTGTATCATAAATAACTATGTACTATTGATTATTTTGAAAATATGATATTTTTGCAATCATTTTGCAAATTTTGCTTCGTGTCACCGCTTCTGTTAGTATTATTAAACATATTTTAATTATAGATAATGATATTGGGGTCACTAAATTGTTCACAAAGTGCTATGCTTTTACCACAATTTTTTCATTGATATATCAACATATACAATAAAATAACGATTCGAGTTTCGACTTCTTATGGTCTTTTTTTTATTTTTAAGATGGACTACCACGTAGTAAAAGTCGAGACTATCCTGATGATATTGACAACGCTTAAATGGAAGTGTGATTGTGACTGATTCTTAGAAAACAAACTTTTTTGTGATACAATTTTTGTATCATTTTTTATTTAATTTTATTTTTTATTTTTTATTTTTATTATTTTTTGTGATACAATGTTTTGCAGTCTCACGTTCGTATTTATCTCACCTATATTATCTCTTCTTATACTTATGGTAATTTGAGTCTCAAAACCTAATTAATCTAAAAGGTGTAATATGTGGGAATATGTGATAATTCCTAATTAATACCGCGCGAGAAAAAATACGGTTCATTTATGAATAAAATCCGCAACGATCAATTAGCATACTAATAATGCGTTATCCGAGACGAGATGAATGTTTTTTCCCACCCAACCTTCCGCGGCTTTAATCTTTACCGGCGCACTGAGAAAAAAAAAACAAAATAATTGCGATTGTGTTGTTTTTCCTCGCGCAATGAATAATCCGACAATTAGCCGTATCCTTTATAGGCTGGACACAAGTGCAACAGTGTGATCTTATACACGTTTTCGCATGATAATTGTTCAATTTCCGGTAAAATACAGCATGATAAATCTATTACTGCTCGGCGCCAAGGTTGAAGTTAACAATAAAATAATAACGATCATTAGAGATGAATTATAAGTCGATGGTATGCCCCAGGATTATAAAAAGTGTAATTGCTAATTGGATACGACAACGGTACTTAGAAATTCGTAACCGTATAAATGTAGGCATGCTATTTGAAGATGTTAAAAGTTTATTTATAGATTCGTTTATGGAATTACAAAAAAACATTTTTTAAATTTTAGCTACTCATAATGTTTGCTTGTAAATAATTCACAACTTTATTAATAATTTCGAATTACACTCAAAATAACTTAGTTTAACTTAATATATATATATGTATATATATATATATATATATATATATATATATATATATATATATTACGTCTAGATATATATATATATATATATATATATATTACGTCTAGATATATATATATATATATATGGGTTGTGCCGTTTATAAGCATAAAACGTGATTAAGGCCGTATCTATAGTCCGTACTTGAGCATGAGTTCGACTCAAGTCGTATTTTTGCGTATATTTGGTTGCGTTTGGTTCATAGAGAATACGCAACCAAATATACGGCTCAAGTCAAACTCATGCTCAAGTACGGATTATAGATACAGGCCTAAATGATGTAAAGTTAATATAAATAAATAAAATTCTAAATCACAGTCTATTATTGCCAAAATTCCAAATAACTAAGTCGCTATTGCTGCCGCCTCAGTTTGCGGTAATAAGATATAAGTCCCATGGGCTTTGCTGTTGAAGTAATCGGCTGAATCCGCTCTCCAAATTGCATGTGCAGCCTCATGAATTGGCCATCAGGTTTTCTCGTGTACAATTCCCTCTTCAGTATTGTCGATTTTTGCGTTGTGCTGGTAGTTGTGCTGGTAGTTGCTCGCTTAAACGTTCTTCTGGGATGTGCAGAATTTGGCGATTCCCGTCCAACTTTGTTCGCTTTGTTCAGCTTCTTTCGATAAACTCGGATGATCTTCTTCAATTTGCGGCCCAAATTTCGTTTCGTATTTGCTTCCACTGTATTCCGTTTGACTGCTCTTTGGTTGGGCCTTTGTAGGTTTAATTTGTTGTTTCTGACGTATCTCCGTGCCAAGTATTTCGTGGAAATTTCGTTTGCGTTTCTATGACTTGCAAGGATATTTTTGATGTTGGCCAAGTTGGTGTGGTTTTTTGGGCCGAAATTTTTCGTTTTGTTGTGCAGCAAATTATGGGCCATCATCATGTTTGGTCTGCGCGCCTTTGCAAACAGATGATTGGTGGCATCAGTTTTCCTCTCAACGTCCTTCAGATGATTATCAAGAACTGTTAAATTTATAACGTCGCGTACATTATCTACACGCGTTGTGTTTTTGCGATTCGTTTTTACGGCTTCATCATCATGATTATCGTGATTAGGCTGTGATTCATTCGAAACGTGTTTATTGCTTACAAGTCGATCATCATTCACAGGCACAATATTTTCCAGATACAATTTATCGCCACCAACAATATTTGCAGCAACGCTATTAATTTCAGTCGTATTTTCACTAATTACTTCACTTGGCACAAGTTTATCTTCACTTTTATTAACCGCCGGATTCGAACTTTGGTAATTTTTATTTCGACGGCTCATTTCCTTATATATCACTGCTGGCTTAACTGTTGATTGCGATTTCACCTCCTCACTTCGATTATCTTCAGCCAATTTGGGCGTTTTTCTCGCGTGGAAAAACTGATTTCCTCCATGGCCATTGGTGAAGGTCCTTGGGATTTCTTCGTAAGCGTATATTCCTGCAGCCAGGAAGACGAGGAGAAACGGCGGCTTCTGCAAACAAGTGGACATCCTGGTCAATCATCGCGGAAAAATTTCCTAATTAATTCACAACGACTTACTCATTGCAACCCAATTAGAGTTTCTTGAAAATAATTAATTGCAAGCACGAATCGTGATTATTGATAATTACTTATAGTAATTTATTGCTCACCATACTACCTCATGCGAAGCTCTTCTCTCCGGCAGTTGCTAAACAAAACTAAAGCGCAAATGAAGAAGCCTAATTATTTATATGTGCTCCTGCCTGTGGAAAATTAATTCTATTATTAAGTTTGAGATTATTACGGTTCTCGTATTTACGTGGAGGATCTTCATCGCGGTTCGCTGGGCAAAGCAGGAATAACAGATACAAAAACTAATTGTATGGGTGGGAATCTGACGCGGATCTTCTCCTCATTGTTGTCCGACGTGCTTATTAATTACACATATTTTTACTACAGGCGCGAATGCGTTGTTATACATTTTTTTGCTGCTAAATCCAATAAGATCATGGCTCTTACGTACGTGCATTGAAAATTTATACGCCATTCCTGAAAATAATCAGCGGGCTTTGTTCAAGGCCCGCTTATTACTTGTATAATATTATAATTCCTGCTTCCTTGTATAAAAAAGTGTAGATATTTTATTTAACAACAGAAATAAAATATGGTTTTTCGCTAAAATCAGCCAAAAATTCAATTTTTGAAACTTTGATTTTCCCTGCTAAACAGGCTTTGACATAAAGATTAGTAATATAAACATTCATTCCATATACATAATTTACATAGTACATATGATACCTATACATAATTATGATGAAAATGTTTTGGATATTGATATATGTAATGATATATGGTATGGGCTATCGACTAATTGTCTAATTTAAGACCCTATCTCTCTAGCTCGATCTCTATCTCTCTATATTTTACCGTTTGCGAGATCCCCATATTCAGCACAATAATTGCGACACCCTGTATATTAGTATAACAAACAATATATTTAAGTTACCTATTGAATGTTTAATTTAAACGTGCATAATTATTTTTTTTATTTTATTAACGTTAGGTTTTTTTGTATTACAACACTAGTAGTGTAATAAGCTTCATTATTCAACTTAAACCGTGTCAAAATAATGGTGTAATATGGTCTTTATAAATCAGGTGTAGATCAAATGGTTTATTAAAAGTTAAATGAAATCTTAAACTGCATATGTCTTTTTTGGAAAACATTCTTTTTACAGAATAATAAGTATTTTAATTACTAACTTGATATATACTTGGTTTTGGATATTGATATATGTAATGATATATGGTATGGGCTATCGACTAATTGTCTAATTTAACTCTATTACTCTATCTATCTATTATCTCTATCTCTATCTATTACCGTTTGCGAGATCCCCATATTCAGCACAATAACTGCGACACCCTGTATATTGGTATGACAAATAGTGTATTTAAGTTACCTATTGAATGTTTGATTTAAACGTTCATCATTAATTTTTATTTTATTAACGTTAGGTTTTTTTTTATATTACAACACAAGTGGTGTAATAAGCTTCATTATTCAACTTTAACCGTGTCAAAAGAATGGTGTAATATGGTCTTTATAAAGCAGGTGTAGATAAATTGGTTTATTAAAAGTTAAAGGAAATCTTAAACTGCATATGTCTTGCTTGGAACAAATACTGTTTACAGAATAATAAGTATTTTGATTGCTGTTAGAACAAATTGAATAACCACCTATTAAGTTTATAATTCATTTTTATTTCATTAACGTTAGGTTTTTTTAGATTACAACACTAGTGGTGTAATAAGCTTCATTATTCAACTTAAACCGTGTCAAAATAATGGTGTAATATGGTCTGTATAAAGCAGGTGTAGATAAAATAGTTTATTAAAAGTTTAAGGAATTCTTAAACTGCATATGTCTTTTTTGGAACACATTCTTTTTACAGAATAATAAGTATTTTGATTACTGTTAGATCCAATTGAATAACCACCTATTAACTTTATAATTAATTTTTATTTCATTAACGTTAGGTTTTTTTTTATATTACAACACTAGTGGTGTAATCAGCTTTATTATTCAACTTAAACCGTGCCAAAAGAATGGTGTAATATGGTCTTTATAAAGTGTATAAATAATAATAAATGAAATCTTAAACTACATATGTCTTGTTTGGAACACATTCTTTTTACAGAATAATAAGTATTTTGATTACTGCTAGATTCAATTGAATAACCACCTATTAACTTTTTAATTAATTTTTATTTCATTAACGTTAGGGTTTTTTGTATTACAACACTAGTGGTGTAATAAGCTTTATTATTCAGCTTAAACAGTGTCAAAAGAATGGTGTAATATGGTCTTTGTAAAGCAGGTGTAGATAAAATGGTTTACTTAAAGTTAAAAGGAAATCTTAAACTGCATATGTCTTGTTTGGAACACAGTCTTTTTACAGAATAATAAGTATTTTGATTACTGTTACATCCAATTGAATAACCACCAATTAACTTTATAATTAATTTTTATTTCATTAACGTTAGTTTTTTTTTATATTACAACACTAGTGGTGCAATAAGCTTTATTATTCAACTTAAACCATGTCAAAAGAATGGTGTAATATGGTCTTTCTAAAGCAGGTGTAGATAAAATGGTTTATTAAAAGTTAAATGAAATATTAAACTGCATATGTCTTGCTTGGAACACATTATTTCTACAGAATAATAAGTATTTTGATTACTGTTCGATCCAATTGAATAACTACCTATTAACTTTATAATTCATTTTTATTTCGTTAACGTTAGGTTTTTTTAATATTACAACACTGGTGTAATAAACTTCATTATTCAACTTAAACCGTGTCTAACGAATGGTGTAATATGGTCTTTATAAAGCAGGTGTAGATAAAATGATTTATTAAAAGTTGAAGGAAATCTTAAACTGCCTATGTCTTGTTTGGAACACATTATTTCTACAGAATAATAAGTATTTTGATTGCTGTTAGATCAAATTGAATGACCACTTATTAACTTTTTAATTCATTTTTATTTCATTAACGTTAGGTTTTTTTTGTATTACAACACTAGTGGTGTAATAAGCTTCATTATTCAACTTAAACCGTGTCAAAAGAATGGTGTAATATGGTCTGTATAAAGCAGGTGTAGATAAAATGGTTTATTAAAAGTTATATGAAATCTTAAACTGCATATGTCTTGTTTGAAACACATTCTTTTTACAGAATAATAAATATTTTTATTGCTATTAGATCCAATTGAATAACCACTTATTAACTTTATAATCATTTTTTATTTCATTAGCGTTAGGTTTTTTTGTATTACAACACTAGTGCTGTAATAAGCTTCATTATTCAACTTAAACCGTGTCAAAAGAATGGTGTAATATGGTCTTTATAAAGCAGGTGTACATAAAATGGTTTATTAAAAGTTAAAGGAAATCTTAAACTGAATAATAAGTACTATAATAATAATTAATAATTACTGTAGTAATAATAAAAATAATAAGATTACGGTTAGATCCAATTGAATAATCACCTATTAACTTTATTCGTCGATTAGTTCATAGGAAAATAATCGAAAATTGAACAATAGTATTTTAAAAGTTTAGTGTAATCATAGAAATGTAGGCCTGTAGTTGATAATTTGACAAGAATCTTTGTAACTTCGACAGTAATTATTCGAACTTCGTCAGACATATGAATGTTGACAGAAATTATTAAAAATGTGGAAGTCATCATTTAAATTTAAAAATTTTATTTTCTTCGGAATTATAATAAATAACTGATATTTTTGGCAGTAATATTTGAAATTTTTGACAGTAATCTTTGAAATTTTTATAGTTATCATACCTAACTTAACCTAACCTAGTTTTGATTTTCTCATTTATTTAATACTGAAACTTTGTCAAATTTTCAGGAAAAATAGCTTCAGGCATACTGAATGCATATCTAATATTAAATATACAGTTAATACATTTTCATAAATCTCAGTGATACCTATAGCCTATAGCTATACCTAACTAAACCTACCCTAACCTAGCCTGGCCTAGCCTAACCTTCTTTTGATTTTCTCAATTATTTAATACTGAAACTATCAAATTTTCAGAAGAATTAGCTTCAGATATACTAAATACAAATCTAATATTAAATATATAGTAAATAAAAAAAAATTAATTTCAATAATAGCTGTACCTAACCTAACGTTACCTAAGCTAACCTACTTTTTATTTTCTCACTTATTTTATACTGAAACTTTTTATTTTCTCACTTATTTTATACTGAAACTTTGTCAAATTTTTAGGAGAATTTGTTTAACGTATACTGAACACAAATCTAATATTAGATATACAGTTAATACATTTGCATAGATTGCAGTAATAGCATTACCTAACCTAACCTAACCTAACCTACTTTTAATTTTCTCACGTATTTAATAGTAAAACTTTGTCAAATTTTCAGGAGAATTAACTTCAGTTGTACTGAATACATATCTAAGATTAAATATACAGTTAATAAATTTAGAAATATTTCAGTAATAGTTATACCTAACCTAACCTAACCTAACCTACTTTTGATTTTCTCACCTATTTAATACTGAAACTTTGTCAAATTTTCAGGAGAAATAGCTTCAGGTATACTGAATACAAATCTAATATTAAATATACAGTTAATATAATTTTAAAGATTTCAGTAATAGCTATACCTAACGTAAGCTAACCTAACCTAACCTAAAGTAAACTACTTTTGATTTTCTCACTTATTTAATTCTGAAACTTGGTCAACTTTTTAGGAGAATTAGCTTCAAGTATACTAAACACAAATCTGATGTTAAATGTACAGTTAATATTTTTTTTAAGATTTCAATAATAGCTATACCTAACCTAACCTAACCTAACCTAACCTAACCTGACCTAACCTAACCTACTTTTGATTTTCTCACGTATTTAATACTGAAACGCTGTCAAATTTTCAGGAGAATTAGTTTCAGGCGTACTGAACACAAAGCTACCATTAAATATACAGTTAGTACATTTTCATAGATTTCAGTAATAGCATTGCCTAACCTAACCTAACCTACTTTTAATTTTCTCACTTATTTAATAGTGAAACAAATTTTCAGGAGATAATATCTTCAGGTATACTCAACACAAATATAATATTAAATGTACAGTTAATACATTTTCATAGATTTCAGTGATCTATGCCTAACCTAACCTAGCCTAACCTACTTTTGATTTTCTCATTAATTTAATACTGAAACTTTGTCAAATTTTTAGGAGATTTAGCTTTAGGTATACTAAACACAAATCTAATATTAAATATACAGTTATTAAATTTTTAAAGATTTTAGTAATAGCTATAACAAACCTAACCTAACCTACTTTTGATATTCTTACTTATTCAGCACTGAAACTAAATCATATTTTCAGGAGAATTAGCTTCAGATATACTAAACACAAATCTAATATTTAATATACAGTTAATATTTTTTTTAAGGTTGCAGTAATAACTATACCTAACCTAACCTAACCTAACCTAAACTACTTTTGATATTCTTACTTATTCAATACTGAAACTTTGTCAAATTTTCAGGAGAATTAGCTTCAGGTATACTGAAAACAAATCTAATATTAAATATACAATTCATATTTTTTTTAAGATTTCAGCAATAGCTGTACTTAACCTAACCTAGCCTACTTTTGATTTTCTCATTTATTTAATACTGAAACTTTGCTAATTTTCAGGAGAAATAGCTTGAGGCATACTGAATACATATCTAATATAAAATATGGAGTTAATACATTTTCATAAATTTCAGTGATTGCTATACCTAACTTAACCGAACCTAACCTAACCTTGCCTTACCTAGCCTAACCTACTTTTGATTTTCTTGCTTATTTAATACTGAAACTTTGACAAATTTTCAGGAGAATTAGCTTCAGGTATACTAAACATAAATCTGACATTAAATGTATAGTTAATAATTTTTTTTAAGATTTCAGTAATAGCTATGCATAACCTAATCAAACCTAACTTATCATACTTTTGATTTTCCCACATATTTTATACTGAAACTTTGTCAAATTTTCAGGAGAAATACCTTCAGGCATACTGAACACAAATCTAATATTAAATATACACTTAATACATTTTCATAGATTTCAGTGATAGCTATATCTAACCTAACGTAACCTAGCCTAACCTACTTTTGATTTTCTCACTTATTTAATACTGAAACTTTGTCAAATTTGTAGGAAAAATACCTTCAGACTTACTGAACACAAATCTAATATTAATTATACACTTAATACATTTTCATAGATTTCAGTGAGAGCTATACCTAACCTAACCTAACCTAGCCTAACCTACTTTTGATTTTCTCACTTATTTAATACTGAAAGTTTGTCAAATTTTCTGGAGAATTAGCTTCAGGTACACTGAATGTAAATCTAATATTAAATATACAGATAATACATTTTTAAAGATTTCAGTAATATCTATACCTAACCTAATCTAACCTAACATTCTTTTGATTTTCTCACTTATATTATACTGAAACTTTATCAAGTTTTGAGCAAAATTAGCTTCAAGTATGCTGAATACAAATCTAATATTAAATATACAGTTGATAAAGTTTTAAAGATTTGTATAATAGCTATACTTAACCTAACCTAACCTAAGCTACTTTTGACTTTCTCACTTATTTAATACTGAAACTTTGACAAATTTTCAAAAGAATTAGCTTCAGGTATACTAAACAGAAATCTAATATTAAATATACAGTTAATAAAGTCTGAAAGATTTCAGTAATAGCTATACCTAACCTAATCAAACCTAACCTAATATACTTTTGATTTTCTCACTTATATTATACTGATTCTTTATCAAGTTTTGAAGAAAATTAGCTTCAAGTATGCTGAACACAAATCTAATATTAAATATACATTTAATACATTTTCATAGATTTCAATGATCTATACCTAACCTAACCTAACCTAGCCTAACCTACTTTTGATTTTCTCACTTATTTAATACTGAAAGTTTGTGAAATTTTCAGGAGAATTAGCTTCAAATATACTAAACACAAATCTAATATTAAATATAGGTATAGTATTTTTTTTTATTTCGGCAATAGCTATACCTAACCAAACCTAACCTAGACCACTTTGGATTTTCTCACTTTTTGAGACTTTGTCAAATTTTCAGGAGATATTGTTTCAGGTATACTAAACATAAATCTAAAATTACATATACATTCAATACATTTTAATAGATTACAGTAATAGCTATACCTAACCTAATGTAACCTAAGCAAACCTAACCTAACCTACTTAATACTTAATACACTTAATACTTAATACAGAAACTTTGTCAAATTTTCAGGAGTAGTAGCTTCAGTATACTAAACACAAATCTAATATTAAATATATAATAAATAATTTTTTTAAGATTTCACTGATATCTATACCTAACCTAACCTAACCTAAGCTACTTTTGATTTTCTCACTTATTTTATACTGAAATGTTATCAAGTTTTGAGAGAATTAGCTTCAGGTATGTTTAACACTAATCTAATATTAAATATACAGTTAATAGATTTTTAAAGATTTCAGTAACACCTACACCTAACCTAACCTAGCCTAACCTACTTTTGATTTTCTCACTTATTTAATACTGAAACTTTGTCAAATTTTCAGGAGAAATTGCTTGAAGTACACTGAACACAAATTTAATATTAAATATATAGTTAATAAATGTTCACAGATTTTATTAATATCTATACGTAACCTAACCCAACCTCACCTAATCTAGCCTAACCTTCTTTTGATTTTCTCACTTTTTTAATATTGAAACTTTGTCAAGTTTTCAGGAGAATTAGCTTCAGGTATACTGAACACAAAACTAATATTAAATATACAGTTATTAAATTTCCAAAGATTTCTAACCTATTTCAAAATTTCCAAAGATTTCTAACCTTTTTCAAAGCTAACCTAACCTAACCTAAAGTACTTTTGATTGTCTTACTTATTAAATACGTAATTTAATCAACATAGGTACCTAATTACACAATTCACTAAATAAATTTTGCAAAATATTCAGTGGCGTACAAATTGTAAGCCTCACATTTTAGGCTTTAACATGAATAATTTTCGTCGTATTATTATTATTTTTGTTTGTATTTTATCCATATTACCAGTTATTTTTGATTATTATTTGTTATTGCAAGTACTTACTGGTATTTTTTACCGGTATATTTATTTATATTATATTAGTATATATTACTTAGTATATATTATTATATTATAAATTAATATATTATATATTAATATATTATATATTAATATATTATATATTAATATATTATATATAGTAAGTACTTAAAATAACAAATAATAATTATTATTAATATTATAATTATTATTGATTTATTGGCAACAACTAGAAATATATATTTTTTTAATATAACAGTTATTATAAAAGTTAAAACAACAAAAATTATAAGAAAATTGATCAAGAAATAAAATACGTGTAATTTTATTAATTATAATTATTAATGATAATTATCAATGAATGGTCTGAAAAATCTATACGCTTATAAAATAAATATGTTTGTATGAAGAAACTGCCTCTATTCACAATAATTGCGAGCTCATTTATAGTAATGTAGAGAGTTAAAAATCTAGGGTATATTTCTGGAGTAATGAGCTGTCGTCTGTCACTCAATATTCACTCGCCATGTTCAGAAACAAACCCAAATTTCCCCGAAAAATATTTAGCCTTATTAATATTAAATTTTAATTTTAGTTTTAAATAGTCTGTATAATATGTACTATTATTGAGGTATAACTCACTCACTTTAACGGGAAAACTTCATTACTGCAATAACGTATAGTTATGTATTCAAAAATGTGACGTGATCTTTATCAAAAATATAATCGTGACACATTACTAGCAGTGCATTACGAATAAACATAAATAACAGAACTTACGCCACTTGCATTGCTAATTAATTACATTAACATAATAATTGTACGACACTAATTAATTAATTTGCTTAAGAATGCTCCTGCAATTTCCCTGTTGATTTTGTATTTAGTAACGATTGCAGGATTTACTTTCATTACATAATAATTTAAATCATGATTTACATAAAAAATATAATTCAAATTTTAGTTAGTCTTTTTTTAAGTACTATTTGTAACTTTGTTTGTCATGAATATTAACTGATGAATAAAAAGGTACTAATATAATTAAAATTTTAGTTAGTCTTTTTTTAAGTACTATTTGTAACTTTGTTTGTCATGAATATTAACTGATGAATAAAAAGGTACTAATACATTAGAATTCAGATTTTATTTTTATGGTAAAAATGAAAATAATCAAAATTGCATGACATAGTATTTATTTAACGCTAAAAAATGCTAAATAAATACATGGGAATAATCTAACTAACAATTTACACATTCACCCTTGTATTGAATACACATAAACCGCGATTCATCTCCAGAAGCATCTGTAAATATAATATTTAAATAATTAATATAATATGTAAGCTATTTAAAATTGCAGTCATTAATTTTTTTTATGGTAATTACCGAAAGTTTGGCAAAATAATCCTTACAGAAATAATTTAAGTTGTTAAAATAACATTGTTAAAATAATAGTTATTTACCTATTAAGGGCTGTTAAGAAGGCTATAACGAACAAGGGAGCTATTTGAAGCCCGGAAAAGGATGGCAACTCCCACGGTTGCCAACTAATGAACATTATTCATTCCATAACAACATAGTATGACCGAAACCAAATTTTGATGGAATAATTGGGATCTTTGACACTAATCATGTACTATTTATTTTTACTTTTTTTTTTTTTTTTTTTTTTTTTTTTCGTATTCTTAGAAAGTTTTACATAATAATTATAATTCAGGCAGAATGAAATTTAAATATTGGTAAAAATAATTAAAATAATGACAGCAATCATCTGCAGATTAATTATTATGATATAATATAATAATTAATGAACTGACGAAGAAAATAACATATTTCTTTAATTTCAACATAAACGTGCATTGTTTTTGAAATATATTAAGTTATTCGCTGCATCCATAAATTCACAGGAAAGACACACCTCATGAATTATAATCTTTTAAAACTGAGCTCGCTAATATAAAACAGGTTCCTGTACAATACTTTTATTTTGACAAAACTTCTTCACTAACCTTTGCTCTCAGTGGATTCCTCAAATTCGTTCCCATGTCGTATTTTCCCGAATGCATCGTAACAGTTGATGATAATCGCCACAATTAAAGTCGAACAAGCCAAGACCAAATAAATAAATGTTGCTAATGATACTTTGCCGATGATCAGCATGATATTCCAAGTCCACTTATTACTTAACACGTATATAATAACGTTCAATAATATGAGCGAGTTCTGAAATAAATTAATCTTATATGTTAAGTGCTATTACATGCATATTTTTGCCATTTTATTTTAATTAATTTAATTACCGAAGCGTAAACCAGCAAACTAATGTTCCAACAAAAAAAACTGCTTAAATAAATATTTATGAGTTGCTGTCACACGACTGATGGAAATAAAGACAAATAAATAAATAATCATAGTCATCCCAACTCTGATTATAAAATTATCAATTAACTACTAATTTGATTAAATACACTTGATATCGTATTATAAATATAGTATAATATGTACATAATATAAATAATAATATAATAATACAGAGTGATCCATTTAGGCTGACACTTTTGTTTTATGTTGGTAACACAATTTAGTTACCACTTTGTGTTTGCGACTCTGCTCGTTTTTTAATTTTAAACGTTACATATAGTTTAATTGAAGACGCCGCACTTTGTTGTATTATGAGTCATAATACAACCATGTTGTATTATGAAGTGATAATACAATCATGTTGTTCTATGAACTACATTATGTTGCCATAGTTACATACATAATAATTGTGTTATTTATGGGTCATAGATAAACATATAATATACACTAACCTCTCTACATCATTTTTGACAATACACATTTTTGACACGCAATACTGCCAATTGCTACAGATTACCAACCTAATACAGTCTGGCCTTAAATGGATCACTCCGTTATTGTAAATAATAATCAATGTTATCAGAACTATGAGTAATAATCAATGTTATCACAACTATTAGTAATAATCAACGTTATCACAACTATGAGTAATAATCAATGTTATCACAACTATGAGTAATAATGAATGTTATCACAACTATGAGTATTAATCAATGTTATCACAACTATGAGTATAAAATTAATTTGATTAAATACACTAATATACTTAGTATGTATTATCATCACTATGTTGTATTATGAGTCATAATACAACCATGTTGTATTATGAAGTGATAATACAATCATGTTGTTCTATGAACTACATTATGTTGCCATAGTTACATACATAATAATTGTGTTATTTATGGGTCATAGATAAACATATAATATACACTAACCTCTCTACATCATTTTTGTAAATACACATTTTTGACACGCAATACTGCCAATTGCTACAGATTACCAACCTAATACAGTCTGGCCTTAAATGGATCACTCCGTATATTGTAAATAATAATCAATGTTATCAGAACCATGAGTAATAATCAATGCTATTAGAACTATGAGTAATAATCAATGTTATCTCAACTATGAGTAATAATCAATGTTATCAGAACTATGAGTAATAATCAATGTTATCACAACTATGAGTAATAATCAATGTTATCACAACTATGAGTATTTATCAATGTTATCACAACTATGAGTATAAAATTAATTTGATTAAATACACTGATATACTTAGTATGTATTATCATCACTATGTTGTATTATGAGTCATAATACAACCATGTTGTATTATGAAGTGATAATACAATCATGTTGTTCTATGAACTACATTATGTTGCCATAGTTACATACATAATAATTGTGTTATTTATGAGTCATAGATAAACATATAATATACACTAACCTCTCTACATCATTTTTGACAATACACATTTTTGACACGCAATACTGCCAATTGCTACAGATTACCAACCTAATACAGTCTGGCCTTAAATGGATCACTCCGTATATTGTAAATAATAATCAATGTTATCTGAACCATGAGTAATAATCAATGTTATCAGAACTATGAGTAATAATCAATGTTTTCTCAACTATGAGTAATAATCAATGTTATCTCAACTATGAGTAATAATCAATGTAATCAGAACTATGAGTAATAATCAATGTTATCACAACTATGAGTAATAATCAATGTTATCACAACTATGAGTATAAAATTAATTTGATTAAATACACTGATATACTTAGTATGTATTATATCATCACTATGTTGTATTATGAGTCATAATACAACTATGTTGTATTATGAAGTGATAATACAATCATGTTGTTCTATGAACTACATTATGTTGCCATAGTTACATACATAATAATTGTGTTATTTATGGGTCATAGATAAACATATAATATACACTAACCTCTATACATCATTTTTGACAATACACATTTTTGACACGCAATACTGTCAATTGCTACAGATTACCAACCTAATACAGTCTGGCCTTAAATGGATCACTCCGTATATTGTAAATAATAATCAATGTTATCAGAATCATGAGTAATAATCAATGTTATCAGAACTATGAGTAATAATCAATGTTATCTCAACTATGAGTAATAATCAATGTAATCAGAACTATGAGTAATAATCAATGTTATCAGAACTATGAGTAATAATCAATGTTATCACAACTATGAGTATAAAATTAATTTGATTAAATACACTGATATACTTAGTATGTATTATCATCACTATGTTGTATTATGAGTCATAATGCAACCATGTTGTATTATGAAGTTATAATACAATCATGTTGTTCTATGAACTACATTATGTTGCCATAGTTACATACATAATAATTCTGTTATTTATGAGTCATAGATAAACATATAATATACACTAACCTCTCTACATCATTTTTGACAATACACATTTTTGACACACAATACTGCCAATTGCTTCAGATTACCAACCTAAACTACAGTCTGGCCCTAAATGGATCACTCGGTATATTGTAAATAACAATCAATGTTATCAGAACTATGAGTAATAATCAATGTTATGAGAACTATGAGTAATAATTAATGTTATCATAACTATGAGTAATAATCAATGTTATCAGAACTATGAATAAAAATCAATGTTATCACAACTATGAGTAATAATCAATGTTATCACAACTACGAGTATAAAATTAATTTGATTAAATACACTCATATACTCAGTATGTATTATCATAAGTTGTAATTGTACTTACTATGAACAGAATTTCTAGCATCCAACCCAGATATTGCCCCAAAACTTTTGGCATATGTGCAAATTCCTTCATCATACTATCAAATATCTGCATAAAGATACACAAGCTTTTGAAATTTAATGCATTCTTCTTTTGAAATTCAATTATCCCTTTTTCGCTGTTAATTCCTTTTACTACATCTTCCTTAAAATAATTATCAATTGAATCCTCATAGTCCAGTACTTCCTCCCCATTAATTCCTTTTACTACATCTTCCTTAATATAATTATCAATTGAATCCTCATAGACTAATACTTCCTCCCTATTAATTCCTTTTAATACATCTTCCTTAATATAATTATCAGTTGAATCCTCATAGTCCAGTACTTCCTTATGATTTATTCCTTTTACTACATCTTTCTTAATACAATTATTAGTTGAATCCTTATACTTCAGTACTTCCTGCCCATGCATTCCTTTTACTGCATCTTCCTTAATATAATTATCACTTGAGTCCTCATTATTCAATACTTGCTTACAATTTTTTCTTGTTTTCATCCTTTTTGGAATAGATGTTGTTAACAGATCCATACTTTGTGGTACATCAGTGAAAATGTCCTCCACAGATTCTCGAACAATTTCAGAATCTTTCGAATCTGTCCTAACGACTTCCAGATTTTGATCATCAATTGGTGCAGCAGAAGATTTCTTTCCTCTATCAGACATTTCACACTTAAATTTTGCGTACAATTTTAGCTATGTGTTTGAGTTAATGTGATTTACACATTAACTATCCGCAGGGATATTATGCATCTAGCAACTAAATTAAGCTAGTTTTGGTAGAGATAAAAATTTAATATACAAAAATTTTGACAATAATGACAGAAACTGACAATTTCGATTCAATTTCGTTTGGACATATGCATGGCATCCTTATTTAATAGTTTTTTTTTTATATACAGGGTGTAACAGAAATGCTTCTCCTAACTTTACGAACGTGACGTATGAAACAAAACAGTGAAAAAGGTTTTCAAAATATGGTTTTTTCCATTTCTCAAGGATTTTAAAGGTGGCCCAAAAAGTTTAATTCCAAGAGCATGTATGTAATAGCTACAACCAAATATTTGCAAAAATGTAACAAGCAATGAAAAATGTTATCGGAAATTACAAAACTTTGTGGAAAACTGCAGCAAAAGTTTACAAAACGTCACGAATTCGTTATAAATTCACCAAAAATTCATCAAATGTCAAGAATTTGTGATAAATTCAAATAAATATAAATATGTCTGGTCTATGATTTTAAAGTTTTTGTGAAATAGTACCTCACTGCAATAGGCTTCTTCATTTTCGAGGAATTTATGATGACTGATATTAAATATTACAAATTCTAAAAATATCAAGATGTTGTGATTAAATCAAGTAGAAATTAATATTTCTGGTCTGTAATTTCAAAGTTTTCGTGAAACAGTACCTTAATGCAAAACGCTTCTTCACTTTTGAAGAATTTTATGATGAATAATATTAAGTATTCCAAATCCAAAAATTCTTAAAATGTCAAGAATTTGTGATTAATTCGATAAGAAATTAATATTTTTGATCTATGATTTGCAATAAACTGCAGCAAAGTTTTACAAAACGTCATGAATTCGTTAGAAATTAACCAAAAATTCTTAAAATGTCAAAAATTTGTGAATAATTCAACTAAATAGTGATATTTCTGGTCTATGATTACAAAGTTTTCGTGAAACAGTACCTTACTGCAAGAGACTTCTTTACTTTCGAGGAATTTTATGATGACTAATATTAAATATTCAAAATTTGCAAAAATTCTCAAAATGTCAAGAATTTGTGATTAATTCGACAAGAAATTAATATATTTGGTCTATGATTTGCAATAAACTGCAGCAGAGTTTTACAAAATGTCTCGAATTTGTTATAAATTAACCAAAAATTCTTAAAATGTCAAAAATATGTGATTAATTCAACTAAATAGTAATATTTCTGGTCTATGATTACAAAGTTTTCGTGAAACAGTGCCTTACTGCAAGAGGCTCTTTACTTTCGAGGAGTTTTATGATGAGTGAGATTAAATATTCCAAATTCCAAAAATTCTTAAAATGTCAAGAATTGGTGATTAATTCTACAAGAAATTCATATTTCTAGTCTACAAATTTAAAGTTTTCGTGAAACAGTACCTTACTACAAAAGTCTTCTTCACTTTTGAGGATTTTCTTATTGACTGATATTGATTATTACAAATTTTTGAAGTCTTTAACACATCCCCCAATTATAACTTATTATTATTACTTTTTTTTTCTCTGTATAACATATTTTATATATTTGTACTCACATTATAAATAAGCATATGTAATCTGACTTCTGTAAAGTTATTGTGCAAACACAGAATAAATATTATTTATATTAATAATAAAATTTCACAAATTTAAGACATTTTTGCCAAAACTTGGTTTAATATAAGAATTCGCTATGAATTTTAATTAACAAAACTTTAAGCATTGATTAGAAATTAACCAAAATCTATAACTAGTAATTTACACTCATTTAAAGATTCCAAATATTTTGGTCAAAAATTCAGAAACTAATAAAATTCAAGGATTCGTGATATTACAACCAAAAATCAGAAACATTTTATAATCAATGAAATACCTCACCTAAAATTATTATAAATTGCTAGAAACTTCAATAAAAGTAAAACATTGAAGTAATAAGAATAAACAAAACACCACAAAATACGAATATAAATTCGTTGAAAAATAGAATTTTATGAATTTGTCATTATTGCAACCAAAATTCAACAAAACATATCAAGAATTGAAAAGACTCGTTAAAGAATAGAATTTTATTAATTTGTTATTATTGCAACCAAAAATGAACAAAAAATATCAAGAATTGAAAAGATTCGTTAGAGAATAGAATTTTTATGAATTTGTCATTATTGCAACGAGAAATTAACAAAAATATCAAGCTAAAAATCCGCAAAGTTTCAAAAATTCATGTCAATAACCATGTATTACAAAAGATACAGGAATATAATTATTGTATAAATGCGAGAAATACTTATAAATATAATTAATATTAACTTAATATTTATAATTATATCATTATATTTCCCCTAAATGCAATAAACTATAACAAATGTTATCAAATCTATACGAATTCGTTAAAATTTTAGATGATTTTGCTAGAAATTGGTTATATTACGATGAATTCCAGTTAACAAAACATTAATTAATACGTTACAACGTTAGAAACTCTTCAAAAAACTTCCTAATTTTAAGAATTTGTGATTCTTATAATAATAAATTAATAAAAACAAACAAGAATTGAATAGACTTTGGTAAAAAATGTGATTGTACAGGAAATATTAATAATTCAACCAAATATTCACAATTTTTTTATAATTATTGAACAATCTTGCCTAAAATTGCAATAAATTGTGAAAAACTCCAATAAACGTTATTAAAACGACATAAAATTATTATGAATTCGTCAAAAAAAAATGAAATCCTTGCGGTTTTGATTTATCCAACAATAAATTACGAATAAAATTGAGAATACAAAAGATTTTAGCCAAAACAACTGAAAATTCACAAAAATTTCATGAGTGAAAACCAACAGATTTGGCCAGAAAAGCTTGTAAATGTTACCAAAACACCAATAATGCATTATAAATGTTTAAAAAACTCACAATATTTCAAAACAAAATATTTTCAGATTTAATGATATGTTTTAATGATATTCTGTAGTAATAATATTTTGTATAATATTTTGTATAACAGGGTTTTCCCGTAAATAAATAAATAAATAAAACTTCGTGAAAAATATAGGTGATCATTTCAAGAATTCAAAAAGTGTCCCCAAAATTGGGTAAAATTTCGAAAATTTTAGAAAGCAAACTAACCTGCATTGGAAAACCCTGTACATTTCCTAAAAATTACATGAATTTGTGTTAAATTATATCAATAATTAACAAATGTTCAAGTTCAATGAATTCCAGCTAACAAAAACATTAATTATTCGTTAGAAAACAGCAAAATTTTCAGGAATTTGTGATTATTACCTAGAACCAGAAATTAACATTAACATTTCAAGAATTTATGAAAATACAATGAAAAAATCTGAAATATTTTATAATTAATGAAAAACTTGTCCGAAGATTACAAGGAATTTTCATGAAACTGCACGTATAAAGTTTCTCGAAAATTCTTGAAGAATGAAACTGGTAAAGGTTTTCATCACTAATTTCTACTAACATTCATCACTAATTTCTTATAAATATTTGGTTGCATTATTTTTTGCGGAAACCTTTCAAATTCTTGACAATTGTTAACAAGAATTTGCGAGAGCAGCATGAGTTTACAAAACCCCAACACTTTGTTAGAAATCTGTCAAAAAATTTAAAAAAATTCATGAATGAGGTGTTAAATTACACCAAAAATTAACAAATGTTCATGAATTTTTAATGATTTTACCAATATTGGTTATATTACGATGAATTCCAATTAACAAAACAATTATTAGTTAGAAACCAGCCAAATTTTAAGGAATTTGTGATTATTACCTAGAACCAGAAATTAACAATCAGACAAGAATGAAAATGTAGGTCCAGGATTCTTAACATTTCAGGAATTCATGAAAATACAATGAAAAAATCAGAAATAGTTTATAATTAATGAAAAACTTGGCTGAAAATTACAGGAATTTTCATGAAACTACACGTATGAAGTTTCTCAAAAATTCTTGAAGAATGAAACTGGTAAAGGTTTTCATTCATTACTAATTTCTTTTAAATATTTTTTTGCATTTTTATTTTGCGGAAATCAAATTTTCGAGAAACTGCAGCCAAAGTTTACAAAACGCCACGACTTCGTTAGAAATCTGTCAAAAATTCTCAAAACTTTCAAGCACGAGGTGTTAAATTATATCAAAAATAAACAAATGTTCTAGAATTTTAGATGATTTTGCCAAAAATTGGTTATATTACGATGAATTTCAGTTAAAATTTGTGATTATTACCTACAACTAGAAATTAAAAATTATACAAGAATTACAAATTTTGGTCTAGGATTCTTAAATTTTCAAGAATTTGTGAAAATACAACGAAAAATTCAGAAATAGTTTATAATTAATGAAAAACTTGAGAGAAAATTACAGGAATATTCATGAAACTACACTTATGAAGTTTCTCAAAAATTCTTTAAGAATAAAGCTGGTAAACGTATTCATTCATTGCTCATTTAAAAAAAATATTTTGTTGCATTATTTTTCGCTGAAACCTTTCAAATTCATAACAATTGTTTACAAGAATTAAGAAAATTACCGAAAATTAAGTACAAGAATTTTCATAAAACTGAATGAATGAAGTTTCGCGAAAATTCTTTGAAAAATGAAACTGGTAATAGTTTTCATTCATTACTAATTTCTTATAAATATTTAGTGGTTTTATTTTTTTGCGCAAACTTTTCAAATTCTTGACAATTGCTTACAAGAATTTGCTAGAAACTGCAGCAAAAGTTTATAAAACCCCACAACTTCGTTAGAAATCTGTAAAATATTCTCAAAAATTTCAGGAATGAGGTGTTATATTACACCAAAAATTTAAAAAGTTTACGAATTTTAGATGATTTTGCCAAAAATTGGTTATAATGCGATGAATTCCAGTTAACAAAATATTAATTATGCGTTAGAATACAGCCAAATTTTCAAGAATTTGTGATTATTACCTACAACTAGAAATTAAAAATTATACAAGAATTACAAATTTTGGTCTATGATTCTTAAAATTTCAAGAATTTGTGAAAATACAACGAAAAATTCAGAAATAGTTTATAATTAATGAATTGAGCGAAAATTACAGGAATATTCATAAAACTAGACCGATAAAAAAATGACATTTCTTAAAGAATTAAACTGGTAAATGTTTTCGTTCATTACTAATTTTTGGTTAAATATATGGTTGCAATATTTACAAGAATTTGCGAGAAACTGCAGCAAAAGTTTCTAAAACTCCACAACTTTAGTAAAAATCGGTACAAAAATCTTAAATATTTCAAGAATATGTCAAAAATTCTCAAAAATTTCAAGAATTTGTGTTAAATTATACCAAAAATTAACAAATTTTCAACAATTTTAGATGATTTTGCCAAAAATTGGCTATATTACGATGAATTCCAGTTAACAAAACATTATTTTTTTGTTAGAAAATCAAATTTTGTATCTACCTTATTATCTTATATCTATTTTATAAATATATATATATATATATATATATATATCTTATTAATAATAATGTTAATAATTTTTATTATTTCCTACACAACCAGAGATTAACAAATATTCAAGAATAAAAAATTTTTGTTCAGGATTCTTAAAATTGCAAGAATTCATGAAAATACAACGAAAATTTCAGACATAGTTCATAATTGATGTAAAACTTGGCCGAAAATTATAAGAGTTTTCGGGAAACTACACTTATGAAGTTTCTCAAAAATTCTTCAAGAATGAATCTGGTAAAGGCATTCATTCATTACTATATTTTTTTTAATATATGTTGCATTTTTTTGCGTCAACCTTTCAAATTAAATTCCAAATTAAATTCTTAACAATTGTTTACAAAAATTTGAGAGAAACTTCATACGTGTAGTTTCATAAAAAATCTTGTCATTTTGTAAGTTATTCAATTTAAATTTTTACTCTTGTTTTATTTTTCACGCATATATTAAAAAACACTACTTTACGAACTAGTATCTTAAGTAACTATTATTTCCTCAATTGTATTTTTTACTGCACTATCCATTACAGGATTTTTTCTTCCATAAAATGTAATGTTTAATATGTTATATTGACTTTGCATATATTCCATGTCCAATAAATGAAGTTTGAAGTATTGAAATTACTCAAATCTATTACATATAATATTTTTACCATCGCAAATACATGTCAAATAATAGAATTATTTCATGTTGATGGTTCTATAGAAATTACTCAAAGTTATTACAAATAGTATTGGTAAATCAATATTTTTAACGCAAATACATGTTAAATAGTAGGAGTATTTCTTTTTTATGGTTCCATAGAAATTACTCGAAGTTATAACAAATATTCGTATTCCTGCAATCCATAAAATGCATAAACATTGATTGTTATAAACAATTTACGGCCTATTTGAATCATTGCATTGCATTTTATGATTTTCATCACTAATCACCTAGAATCATATCAACTGATGACCAATACTACCAAACTGATTGTTCCCATAATCGTTTACAAACAATTGGATTAACACCTGGAACTTTTGATAATACTGACTAACTGTTTTATACAATTCTGACGATATGCCTCATCTATCGATAATTCTTGGTATAAATAGGAGCACAGCTCGTTAAAATTTTTAGTACAGTGTGCAATTGCTAACGTCCAGTACTAACTACAAGCACCAATACAACATGGAAAAGAATCTATTGGTGAGTATTTTTATTATTGATTTGTTAAATGCACTGCTTTAACATTTTAATCAATTCAATGGTTTTATTTTAATAAATTATTTACAAGACAAATTAATCTTATATTTTTTTCGTACTGACGAATAGTTTTAGATTCCTTTGACTTGTCTTTTTCTTGCTGTTTTTACTTTTGTACTTATTTGAATTTCTTTCTTCGACCACTTCTTGTGGTCGTCGTATGCCTTTTTTAGCAATTTCTGTAAATATTTCTCTTCAATTTTATTTCATTTTCTGCTTTTTCTTTTATTGGAATTTTTTCTTCTTTTCTGCTGGTAATACTGTTTTAAATATACTGTCTTAACATTGCAATCAATTCAATTTTTTTATTTTCATAAATTATTTGCAACACAAATTCATTTATTTTTAGTATTAATTTATTAAATGTACTGTTTTAACATTTTAATCATTTTTGTTTTATTTTCATAAGTTATTTACAAGGAAAATTAATCTTATATTTGGTTCGTACTGAAGAATAGTTTTAGTATCCTTTGACTTGTCTTTTTCCATTGTATCCCAAACAGCTTTTGCTTTTGTACTTCTTTGGCTTTTTTTTGCTTTTTATGGTCATCATATGCTTTTTCTGGCATTTTCTGTAAATATCTCTTCATTTTTTTTCTCCCTTTCTGATAATAATGTTTTAAACATACTGTTTTAGCATTGCAACCAATTCAAATTTTTGATTTTCATAAATTATATACAAAACAAATTAAGTTATTTTTTAGTATTAATTTGTTAAATGTTCTATTTTAACATGTCTTTCATTCTCATAAATTATTTACAATGCAAATTAATCTATTTTTTTAAATACTGAAGAATGCTTTTAGATTCCTTTTTCTTTAGTTTTTTTTTCATCGTATCCACAAACTCTTACTGCTTTTGCTTTTATACTTATTTGGATGTCTTTTGCTTCTTGTATTAGTCGTATGCCTTTTCTAGCTTTCTCTGTAAATATTTCTCTTCACTTTTGGTTCCTTTTCTGCTATTTCTTGAATTGGTATTTGTTTCTCCCTTTCTGCTCGTAATGCTGTTTTAAATATACAGTTTTAACATTGCAATCAACTCAAATTTTTGATTTTCATAATTTTTTACAAGGCAAATTATTTTTTTTTAGTATTAATTTGTTAAATGTGCTGTTTTATTATTTCAATCAATTCAAATGTATGATTTTTATAGATTATTTACAAGGCAAATTTATCTTATAATTCTTTCATTTTTTTGTACTGAAGAATAGTTTTAGATTCCTTTGACTGTCTTTTTCGATTGTATGCCAAACTGCTAGAGCTTTTGCTTATGTACTTTTTTGGCTTTATTTTGATTCTGGTGGTCATCGTGTCCATTTTCTGGCATTTTCTGTAAATACATCTTTAATTTTGTTTCCTTTTCTGATATTTCTTTTATTTGTATTGTTCCGATTTACTGTCAATATCTTTTACCCAATCTTTGCACAGTTCTCTTTTCATTTCTCTTGTCATTTCCATTTTTCATTGGTATTTTTCCGATTTCCATTCCTCTTCTCTTCCTATTTCATCTATTTCTTTTTGTATTTCTCTTTCTGTTTTCAGCACATTATTATCTCTGTGTATTTCGGTAGTTTTCAGCAATCACATTGCTATCAATTCCAATTTTTTATCTTCATAAATTATGTACAAAGCAAATTAATTTATTTTTTAGTATTAATTTGTTGAATGTACCGTTTTAATATTTCGATCAGTTAAAATTTTGATTTTCATAAATTCTTACCAATCTTTACACAGTTTTCTTTTCATTTCTCTTCTCATTTCCATTTTTCATTGGTATTTTTCCGATTTCCATTCCTCTTCTCTTCCTATGTCATTTATTTATTTTTGTATTTCTCTTTCTGTTTTGAACACATTTATTATGTTTGTATATTTCGGTAGTTTTCAGCAATCACATTGCTATCAATTCAAATTTTTAATCTTCATAAATTATGTACAAAGCAAATTAATTTATTTTTTAGTATTAATTTGTTAAATGTACTGTTTTATTTTTTCAATCAATTCAAATTTTTGATTTTCATAATTTATTTTTTCGTACTGAAGAATACTAATGTATGAAATAAAGTTACGCACTTTTTTAAAAATTTCAAAATTGTTTTTATTGTTCACGAAAATTGAAAATTTTGAAAAAGTGCGTAACTTTATTTCATACATTAGTAATTATGAATTTTCAACAAATAAAAGCCACATCGATCAATCTACTGAAGAATAGTTTTAGATTCCTTTGACTGTCTTTTTCGTTTGTATGCCAAACTGCTAGAGCTGTTGCTTTTGTACTTTTTTGGCTTTATTTTTGTTTCCTTTTCTGATATTTCTTTTATTGGGTTTGTTCCGATTTACTGTCAATCTTTTTTTACTAATTTTTGCACAGTTCTCTTTCTATTTCTCTTCTCATTTCCATTTTTTATTAGTATTTTTCCGATTTCCATTCCTCTTCTCTTCCTATTTCATTTTTTTTTGTATTTTTTTTTTGTTTTGAGTACATTTATTATCTCTGTATATTTCGGAAGTTTTCAGCAATCACATTGCAATCAATTCAAACTTTTGATCTTCATAAATTATGTACAAAGCAAATTAATTTATTTTTTAGTATTAATTTGTTAATTGTACTGTTTTAATATTTCAATCAGTTAAAATTTTTGATTTTCATAAATTATTCACAAGGCAAATTTATCTTATAATTTTTCGTACTAAAGAATAGTTTTAGATTCCTTTGACTGTCTTTTTCCATCGTATCCCCAAACTTCTAATGCTATTTATTGCTTTTGTACTTCTTTGGCTTTCCTAGTATTTTTTTCTGTAAATATCTCAACTTTTTTTTTCTCCTTTTCTGCTATTTCTTTCATTGCTATTGTTCCGATTTACTGTCAATCTTTTTTGACCAATCTTTATACTGTTCCCTTTCCATTTGTGTTCTCATTTCCAGTTTTTATTAGTATTTTTCCGATTTCCATTCCTCTTCTCTTCCTATTTAATTTTTTTTTTTTGTATTTCTCTTTTTGTTTTGAGTACATTTATTATCTCTGTATATTTCGGAAGTTTTCAGCAATCACATTGCAATCAATTCAATTTTTTGATCTTCATAAATTATGTACAAAGCAAATTAATTTATTTTTTAGTATTAATTTGTTAAATGTACTGTTTTATTATTTCAATCAGTTAAAATTTAGATTTTCATAAATTATTTACAAGGCAAATTTATCTTATAATTTTTCGTGCTGAAGAATAGTTTTAGATTCATTTGACTTTCCTAGTAATTTTTTTCTGTAATATCTCTACAATTTTTTTCTCCTTTGACTGTCTTTTTCCATCGTATCCCCAAACTTCTAATGCTATTTATTGCTTTTGTACTTCTTTGGCTTTCCTAGTATTTTTGTCTGTAAATATCTCAACTTTTTTTTCTCCTTTTCTGCTATTTCTTTCATTGCTATTGTTCCGATTTACTGTCAATCTTTTATAACCAATCTTTATACAGTTCCCTTTCCATTTCTCTTCTCATTTCCATTTTTCATTGGTATTTTTCCGATTTCCATTTCTGTTCTCTTCGTATTTCATTTATTTCTTTTTGTATTTCTCTTTCTGTTTTGGGCACATTATTTTCTCTTTACATTTCGGTAGTTTTCAGCTTACAGATCGTTGCTTTCATTATGTCAGTTTTTTTGTGCCAATATTCCAGCAGCTATTACCATTTCTGTTTTCTCTACTTCTATTTATCTTGCAAGATTTGATTACCAATGAAGTTTCTGCTTTAAGTTTTTATATTTCCTTCTTATTATATCTTGTTCCATGTCTTTTCTCCATCATCCTTGTTCATTACTTTCTTTTGTTTTCTTGTTTGTGCGTTATATGTTCATATTTCGTTCTTATTACTATTTTGTTCCATGACTTAATTTTTTTCATTAATTTTTTTAAGGGCTACTTTAAGCTTTTTGGCAAAGTATTCTTATTGTTTCTTCTTTATACTTTCATCTTTTGTTCTGATTCTATCTTGTTCATATTTTTTCAAATGTAATATGAAAGTTGAAAGACATAAACGAAATTTCGACAGAATAATTGAAAATTTGACAGTAACCACAGATTTTCAACAATTACAATTACAATTTTGATTAAAATAATTTAAGACTTTAACATAAATTATTGTAAATTACAACATTTACAATAATTAATGAAGCTCTGACTGATTTTTTTTGCACTATTGAAGTGTATTAATTTTGCGGTATTCAGTGCAAGTTTGACAGTAATTACTAAAGTTTGATACAATCATATTTGCATCTCTCGTTCTCATTACTATCTTGTTCCATGTTCTCTCTCCGTCATCAAGTTGATTCCATGTCTTCTCTCCATTATCCATGTTCATTATTTTTAATTAGACAATACTTCAAGCTTTTTTGCAATGAATTCTGATTGTTTCTGCTTTATACTTTCATGTTTTGTTCTGATTTTTCTCTTGTTCATATCTTTTCAAATGTAATATGAAAGTTGAAAGACATAAACGAAATTTCGACAGAATAATTGAAAATTTGACAGTAACCACAGATTTTCAACAATTACAATTACAATTTTGATTGAAATAATTTAAAACTTTGACATAAATTATTGAAAATTACAACATTTACAATAATTAATGAAGGTCTGACTGATTTTTTTTTTGCACTATTGAAGTGTATTAATTTTGCGGTATTCATTGCAAGTTTGACAGTAATTACTAAAGTTTGATACAATCATATTTGCATCTTTCGTTCTCATTACTATCTTGTTTCATGTTTTCTCTCCGTCATCAAGTTTATTGATTTCCTAATTGATTTTAATAAATGATTGACTAATTGTGTTTCTTATTTTTTGCAAGGTATTCTTCTTGTTTCTGCTTTATACTTTCATCATTCGTTCTTATTCTATCATGTTCCACGTCTTTTCTTTTCTCCATCATTATAGTTCATATTTTCTTTGTTTTCTTGTTTCTGCTTCATATTTGCATTTCTCGTTCTTATTTCTATCTTGTTTCATGTCTTCTCTCCATTATCCATGCTCACTAATTATTAATTAGACAATACTTCAAGCTTTTTTGCAATGAATTCTGCTTGTTTCTGCTTTATACTTTCATCTTTTATTCTGATTTTTATCTTGTTCATATCCTTTCAAACGTAATATGAAAATTGAAAAATATAAACGAAATTTCGACAGAATAATTGAAAATTTGACAATAACCACAGATTTTCAACAATTGCAATTACAATTTTGATTGAAATAATTTAAAACTTTGACATAAATTATTGAGAATTACAACATTTACAATAATTAATGAAGGTGTTACTGATTTTTTTATTGGCACTATTGAAGTGTATTAATTTTGCGGTATTCATTGCAAGTTCGACAGTAATTACTAAAGTTTGATACAATCATATTTGCATCTCTCGTTCTCATTACTATCTTGTTCCATGTTTTCTCTCCGTCATCAAGTTTATTGATTTCCTAATTGATTTTAATAAATGATTGACTAATTGTGTTTCTTATTTTTTGCAAGGTATTCTTCTTGTTTCTGCTTTATACTCTCATCATTCGTTCTTATTCTACCATGTTCCACGTCTTTTCTTTTCTCCATCATTATTGTTCATAAATTGCTTTGTTTTCTTGTTTCTGCTTCATATTTGCATCTTTCGTTCTTATTTCTATATTGCTCTATATCTTCTCTCCATTGTTCATTTTCATTATTTTTAATTGGACAATACTTCAAGCTTTTTTGCAATGAATTCTGCTTGTTTCTACTTTATACTTTCATCATTTGTTCTGATTTTTATCTTGTTCATATCTTTTCAAATGTAATATGAAAGTTGAAAGACATAAACGAAATTTCGACAGAATAATTGAAAATTTGACAGTAACCACAGATTTTCAACAATTACAATTACAATTTTGATTGAAATAATTTAAAACTTTGACATAAATTATTGAAAATTACAACATTTACAATAATTACTGAAGCTCTGACTGAATTTTGTTTGCACTATTGAAGTGTATTAATTTTGCGGTATTCATTGCAAGTTTGACAGTAATTACTAAAGTTCGATACAATTATATTTGCATCTTTCGTTCTCATTACTATATTGTTCCTTGTTTTCTCTCCGTCATCAAGTTGATTGATTTCCAAATTGTTTTTAATAAATGATTGACTAATTGTGTTTCTTATTTTTTGCAAGGTATTCTTCTTGTTTCTGCTTTATACTTTCATCATTCGTTCGTGTTCTATCATGTTCCACGTATTTTCTTTTCTCCATCATTAGTGTTCATTATTTTCTTTGTTTTCTTGTTTCTGCTTCATATTTGCATATTTTGTTCTTATTTCTATCTTGTTCCATGTTTTCTCTCCATTATCTATTTTCATTATTTTTAATTTGACAATACTTCAGGCTTTCTGGCAATGAATTCTGCTTGTGTCTGCTTTATACTTTCATCTTTTGTTCTGATTTTTATCTTGTTCATATCTTTTCAAATGTAATATGAAGGTTGAATGACATACACGAAATTTCGACAAAATAATCGAAAATTTGACAAGAACCACAGATTTTCATCAATTATAATTACAATTTTGATTGAAATAATTTAAAACTTTGACATAAATTATTGAAAATTACAACATTTACAATAATTAATGAAGCTCTGACTGTTTTTTTTTTGCACTATTGAAGTGTATTAATTTTGCGGTATTCATTGCAAGTTTGACAGTAATTACTAAAGTTTGATACAATTATATTTGCATATTTCGTTCTCATTACTATCTCATTCCATGTTTTCTCTCCGTCATCAAGTTGATTGATTTCCAAATTGTTTTTAATAAATGATTGACTAATTGTGTTTCTTATTTTTGCAAGGTATTCTTCTTGTTTCTGCTTTATACTTTCATCATTCGTTCTTATTCTATCATGATCCACGTCTTTTCTTTTCTCCATCATTATTGTTCATTATTTTCTTTGTTTCTTGTTTCTGCTTCATATTTGCATTTTTCGTTCTTATTTCTATCTTGTTTCATGTCTTCTCTCCATTATCCATGCTCATTAATTATTAATTAGACAATACTTCAAGCTTTTTTGCAATGAATTCTGCTTGTTTCTGCTTTATACTTTTATCTTTTGTTCTGATTTTTATCTTGTTCATATATTTTCAAACGTAATATGAAAATTGAAAAATATAAACGAAATTTCGACAGAATAATTGAAAATTTGACAATAACCACAGATTTTCAACAATTGCAATTACAATTTTGATTGAAATAATTTAAAACTTTGACATAAATTATTGAAAATTACAACATTTACAATAATTAATGAAGCTCTGGCTGTTTTTTTTTTGCACTATTGAAGTGTATTAATTTTGCAGTATTCATTGCAAGTTTGACAGTAATTACTAAAGTTTGATACAATTATATTTGCATTTTTCGTTCTCATTACTATCTTGTTCCATGTTTTCTCTCCGTCATCAAGTTGATTGATTTCTAAATTGTTTTTAATAATTGATTGAATAATTGTGTTTCTTATTTTGTGCAAGGTATTCTTCTTGTTTCTGCTTTATACTTTCATCATTCATTCTTGTTCTATCATGTTCCATGTCTTTTCTTTTCTCCATCATTATTGTTCATTATTTGCTTCGTTTTCTTGTTTCTGCTTCATATTTGCATTTTTCGTTCTTATTTCTATCTTGTTTCATGTCTTCTCTCCATTATCCATGCTCACTAATTATTAATTAGACAATACTTCAAGCTTTTTTGCAATGAATTCTGCTTGTTTCTGCTTTATACTTTCATCTTTTGTTCTGATTTTTATCTTGTTCATATCTTTTCAAATGTAATATGAAAATTGAAAGACATAAACGAAATTTCGACCGAATAATTGAAAATTTGACAGTAACCACAAATTTTCAACAATTACAATTACAATTTTGATTGAAATAATTTAAAACTTTGACATAAATTATTGAAAATTACAACATTTACAATAATTAATGAAGGTCTGACTGATTTTTTTTTTGCACTATTGAAGTGTATTAATTTTGCGGTATTCATTGCAAGTTTGACAGTAATTACTAAAGTTTGATACAATCATATTTGCTTCTTTCGTTATCATTACTATCTTGTTCCATGTTCTCTCTCCGTCATCAAGTTGATTGATTTCCAAATTGTTTTTAATAAATGATTGACTAATTGTGTTTCTTATTTTTTGCAAGGTATTCTTTTTGTTTCTGCTTTATACTTTCATCATTCGTTCTTGTTCTATCATGTTCCACGTCTTTTCTTTTCTCCATCATTATTACAATTACAATTACAATTACGGAAGATGCATGTTCATCATTGCATCTTTCGTTCTTTATTCTATCTTGTTCTATATCTTCGCTCCATCATTTTCTTGTTTCTGTTTTATATTTTCATCTTTCGTTTTCATTACTATCTTGTTGCATGTCTTCTCTCCATCATCATTTTTCATTATTTTTATTAAGACACTACTTCAAGCTTTTTTCAATGAATTCTGCTTGTTTCTGCTTCATATTTTCAACTTTCGTTTTCGTCCTTATTACTAGTTTGTTCCATTTCTCCTCTCTATCATCCTTTATGTTCTTTCCTAATTTTTCCTCGTCTTTCTTGCATTTCTGCTTCTCCTGTTCCCTTTTTTCTTCCTTCTTGGGCATATAATTTTCTTATTTCTATTACGTCTTCTTTCAGCTATTCCGCATTTTTCTTCATTTCTTTCATCATTCACTATGATGATTCATTATCTTCATTACTCTTAAAACTTTCATGTCAATGAAATACATATAAATACTTCGATTAGTTTTTTTTTTTTTTAATTTGATTGATTTCCAAATTTGTTTTAATAAATGATTGACTAATTGTGTTTCTTGCTTTTTATAATTAGATAATCGTCTTTCTAATGGGCATCTGCGTATTTAAGGCTCTGGCCATATCGATGGTTGCTGGAGATCCATGTTTGCCATCAACTTCGGCGGATGATGCCCATGAAATCCAAAGCGGAACAGCTGCGTTGAAAAGAAGGGTGCGAAACATCGACGAATCTGGTGCTGGATTCTACCATAAGTGCATGGGTGAAAATTGCGAGATATGTAAGAAATCTGGGGCCGATGGACATGCACACATACAGGGTCAAATCTATTTTCATCACGGCAGCAGCAGCAGCAGCCAAGACCCAATAACCACCCTTCCAAAACTTGACCCTGTCGAGATGGGTGATAAAAGTGGTAATGGAAACGTTGCCAAGAATGAGTTACATAACACGAAACATATGGAAATTGAACAACCGAGTACTTCCACCACTAAGTCTAAATAAATACGCAATTTACTATAATAAATTGTAACTATGTTCAGCGGGCAAATTATTAAATATAGCAAAGTTTAGGTATAACTTAATAATCACATTTTAATTTTAGTTTTATATTTAATAAAGCATTTTTCAAACAGCTATTCTATTATATTTGAATTATATTCTGCATCTCTTGTTAAATTATAAAGTCCACGTTAAACTCGCATGTATATTATACAATAAAACTACAACCTTATCTTACATTGTACACACTATTTTAAACTTAATATACTATACCATTAAACCAATCATTACTAACTGTATAATAGCGAAAATAATAGCTATTTATAGTATAAGTGAATAAAGTCGAATTTTGTCCACGAAAAAACAGTTTAGCGCAAGAGGGGAAGCGGAGTGCGATAAGGTTTTCGAGTAGATAAAATTGCTTAATTCACGTGTACCATACAATATTTTTTTCAATTTGCATTACTAAAATGCTCATTATGTACATTGAATCTCATCGTTAAATCTACACTTCAATCGAATGGGTGAAAAAAATGTTGACATTTCCATTTTATTAGACACCAATAATTAAAATATTGATAGTAATAAATAATATCTTAACAGAATTAAATTTTGAAATATAATATGAAAGTTGACAGACCTAAACGAAATTTCGACAGAATAATTGAAAATTTGACAACAAGCATAGACTTTCAATTACAATTACAATTTTCATTGTAATAATTTAAAACTTTCACAAAACCAGTTGGAAATGGACGAAACTTTTAAAATAATCAATACAATTTTGATTGAATATGAAATTTGATTGATTTTTTTGCCTACACAATTGAAATTTTTTCTGTAATCATTTGAAACTTATCGAAATTATTATTGAACTTGATTACCCTAATTCAAATATTGACATAAATAATTAAAAATTAGACACTGATAATTAAAATGTTAACAGTAATAAATAAAATTATAACAGAATAATTTTTTTAAATAAAATATGAAAGTTGAAAGATATAAACGAAATTTTTACAGAATAATTAAAAATTTGATAATAAGCATGCAATTTTGATAGTAATAATTTAAAACATTGACTGAAATTATAGAAAATTACAACATTTACAATAATTAATGAAACTTGTATTGATTTTTTTTCTGCACAATTGAAAAATTGGCAGTAATTATTGTAAGCTTGACAGTAATTATTAAAGTTTGATACAATCATTAAATTTTTAATAAGAATGTCTAAAAATTATACACTAATAATTGTTTTAATTATTTGTGTCTGATTTTTAGTTATTTGGCAATAATATATAATTAAAAATTTGACCAAATAATTTTTTTAAACAAAATATAAAAAGTTGACAACTGTGAACGAAATATTGAAAACAATTGAAAGTTTGATAATTCTATTATTATAATTTGAAATTTTGACAGAAATAATTTAAAATTGCAGTTTTTTTAACAGGTTTATTGAATAAAGCAATCATTAAAAGTTTGACAGCAAGAATTGATCTTTGATGAATCAATTGACATTTTGATATAAATAATTAAAATTTTGACACTGATTATTAAAGTTTTGGCAGTCTTGATGAAAGTTGAAAAAACGTAAAGGAAATTTTTACAGAACAGTTGAAAATTTAACAATAAGCATGCAATTTTGGTTGCAATAATAAAATTTTGACAGAAATAATTGAAAATATAATCTTATGCGATAATCAACGTGATTTTTATTGAAGATTCATTTTCTCATTCCATGTAGATATATTAATTGAACTTGGACACAATAATCATTAAATTTTGGCAGTAATGAATCATTACTGCCAAAATTTAATGATTATTGTGATTATTGTGTGAAAATATGACATTTTGAAACAAAATTAGAAAAGTTGTAACATGGAAATAAAAGTTTCCAGACAGAATAATTGAAAATTTTATAATAAACACACAATTTTAAGTGTAACAATTGAACCTTTTATAATAATTAATGAAATTCTGATGAAAATATTGTGTGCACAGCAACATTTTTGACAATTTTACATTGAACTTTTACACAATAATTGACATTATGATATTAGCAATTCAAATATTGACACTTATAATTAAAATTTTGGCAGTAATATTTGAAACTTTGATGGAATTAAATTTTGAAGAAAAAAATATATGAAAGTTGGATCATTACACGAATTGTTGGCAGAATAATTTAATTGTCTTACATTAAAATTAAAATAAGAGTTTGGCAGAAATATTTCAAAATTTGATGGAATTAAATTTTGGAAAGAATTATGAAAGTGGGATCATACGCATGCAATTTTGAGTGTAATAATTTAAAATTTGACAGAAATAATTCAAAATTGCAACTTGAAAATAATCAATGATATTTTAAATGTGTGTGTGTTTTTTTGCACTGCACAATTGAGAATTCGGCAGTAATAATTAAACTTGGACGTTGAATTTTGATATAAATAAATAAAAATGAGACACTAAAGATTAATATTGTGATAGAAATAATTAAAAATAACAGCTTTTATAATAATCAATGCCATTCTGGAGGAATTATATACGTTTTGGCTATCATTTTTGAAAATTTTACTGTAAACATCCCTAATTTGACTGTAGTAACTGAACTTTTACACAATAATTGACATTTTGACATAAATAATTAAAAAGTTGATACTTATAATTAAAATGTTGGTAGTAATAATTGAAACTTTGATGGAATTACATTTTGAAGCAAAATAAAAATGAAAAGTTGGAAGATTGGAAACGAAATTCTAACTTGGAAACAAAAGCATTGAAATTTTGAGAAAAGTGCATGCAATTTTGAGGTATGAAATAATTTAAAATCTTGGCAAATATAACTGAAAAAAAGAAAAACGAAAGCGGAAAGACCGCTAAATATTTGAGAAAGTGTTTTCCTGGATTTTGTCATAATCATAATAAATGTTAAAAAAAATCAAAATATCATAAATAAAAATCATGAATGTCAGCTAATTTTATTTTCTTGGACATTAGTATTAACTTTATATACAAGATGCATAAAACGATGTCTTCTGATAAATTAGATAATTTCGATCTCTTTTTGCAGGGCATTGAATTAAATGCTCGGAGTTTCCCTCTAACGATTATAATCATAATAATAAATAATAATAAAAATAATAATTAATAATTATTAAATTATATATTTTCTTGAAAACAAATTAAAATTAAAATTTCAAATGTAGCAATTTTCTATACTGTACTATACTTTCTATACTTCTATTACATCCTAATAATTTAAAAAATAATAATTTTGAAACCAAATATAAGTTAATAGCTGTAACTAAAATTTTGACAAGAATTACGAAATTTTGACAGTAATAATTTAAAATCGTAACAAAGAAGAACTGTCTGTGTTTTACTGTCTTGGATTTCGTCACAATCAAAATAAATGTAAAAAAAATCAAAATATCAAAAATAAAAATCATAAATGTCCCATAATTTCATTTTCTTGGACATTAATAATAACTTTTATATACAAGATGCATAAAACGATGTCTTCTGATAAATTATATATATTCGATCTCTTTTTGCAGTGCATTGCATTAAATGCATTGGAGTTTCGCTCTAATGATTATAAACATAATAATAAATAACAATAAAAATAATAATTAATAATTATTAAATAATATATTTTGTTAACATTATTTAAAATTAAAATGTCAAATGTAGCAATTTTCTATACTGCATATACTATACTTTATATACTTCTATTACATCCTAATAATGTAAAAAATAATAATTTTGAAACCAAATATAAGTTAATTAATAATTAATAATAAAAATTAATAATTAATTTTGACAAGAATTGTGCAATTTTGACAGTAATAATTTAAAATCGTAACAAAGAAGAACTGTCTGTGTTTTACTGTCTTGGATTTCGTCACAATCAAAATAAATGTAAAAAAATCAAAATATCAAAAATAAAAATCATAAATGTCACTTAATTTCATTTTCTTGGACATTAATAATAACTTTTATATACAAGATGCATAAAACGATGTCTTCTGATAAATTATATAGATTCGATCTCTTTTTGCAGTGCATTGCATTAAATACATTGGAGTTTCGCTCTAATGATTATAAACATAATAATAAATAACAATAAAAATAATAATTAATAATTATTAAATAATATATTTTGTTAAAATTATTTAAAATTAAATTGTCAAAAGTAGCAATTTTCTAAACTGCATATACTATACTTTCTATACTTCTATTACATCCTAATAATGTAAAAAATTATAATTTTGAAACCAAATATAAGTTAATTAATAATGAATAATAAAAATTAATAATTAATTTTGACAAGAATTGTGCAATTTTGACAGTAATAATTTAAAATCGTAACAAAGAAGAACTGTCTGTGTTTTACTGTCTTGGATTTCGTCACAATCAAAATAAATGTAAAAAAATCAAAATATCAAAAATAAAAATCATAAATGTCACTTAATTTCATTTTCTTGGACATTAATAATAACTTTTATATACAAGATGCATAAAACGATGTCTTCTGATAAATTATATAGATTCGATCTCTTTTTGCAGTGCATTGTATTAAATGCATTGGAGTTTCGCTCTAATGATTATAAACATAATAATACATAACAATAAAAATAATAATTAATAATTATTAAATAATATATTTTGCTAAAATTATTAAAAATTCAAATGTCAAATGTAGCAATTTTCTAAACTGCATATACTATACTTTCTATACTTCTATTACATCTTAATAATGTAAAAAATAATATATTTTGAAACCAAATATAAGTTAATTCATAAATAATAATAAAAATTAATAATTAATTTTGACAAGAATTGTGCAATTTTGACAGTAATAATTTAAAATCGTAACAAAGAAGAACTGTCTGTGTTTTACTGTCTTGGATTTCGTCACAATCAAAATAAATATAAAAAAAATCAAAATATCAAAAATAAAAATCATAAATGTCCCATAATTTCATTTTCTTGGACATTAATAATAACTTTTATATACAAGATCCATAAAACGATGTCTTCTGATAAATTATATAGTTTCGATCTCTTTTTGCAGTGCATTGTATTAAATGCATTGGAGTTTCGCTCTAATGATTATAAACATAATAATACATAACATTAAAAATAATAATTAATAATTATTAAATAATATATTTTGTTAAAATTATTTAAAATTAAAATGTCAAATGTAGCAATTTTCTAAACTGCATATACTATACTTTCTATACTTCTATTACATCCTAATAATGTAAAAAATAATAATTTTGAAACCAAATATAAGTTAATTAATAAATAATAATAAAAATTAATAATTAATTTTGACAAGAATTGTGCAATTTTGACAGTAATAATTTAAAATCGTAACAAAGAAGAACTGTCTGTGTTTTACTGTCTTGGATTTCGTCACAATCAAAATAAATATAAAAAAAATCAAAATATCAAAAATAAAAATCATAAATGTCCCATAATTTCATTTTCTGGGACATTAATAATAACTTTTATATACAAAATGCATAAAACGATGTCTTCTGATAAATTATATAGTTTTGATCTCTTTTTGCAGTGCATTGTATTAAATGCATTGGAGTTTCGCTCTAATGATTATAAACATAATAATACATAACATTAAAAATAATAATTAATAATTATTAAATAATATATTTTGTTAAAATTATTTAAAATTAAAATGTCAAATGTAGCAATTTTCTAAACTGCATATACTATACTTTCTATACTTCTATTACATCCTAATAATGTAAAAAATAATAATTTTGAAACCAAATATAAGTTAATTAATAATTAATAATAAAAATTAATAATTAATTTTGACAAGAATTGTGCAATTTTGACAGTAATAATTTAAAATCGTAACAAAGAAGAACTGTCTGTGTTTTACTGTCTTGGATTTCGTCACAATCAAAATAAATATAAAAAAAATCAAAATATCAAAAATAAAAATCATAAATGTCCCATAATTTCATTTTCTGGGACATTAATAATAACTTTTATATACAAAATGCATAAAACGATGTCTTCTGATAAATTATATAGTTTTGATCTCTTTTTGCAGTGCATTGCATTAAATGCATTGGAGTTTCTCTCTAATGATTATAAACATAATAATAAATAACAATAAAAATAATAATTAATAATTATTATATTATATATTTTGTTAAAATTATTTAAAATTAAAATGTCAAATGTAGCAATTTTCTAAACTGCATATACTATACTTTCTATACTTCTATTACATCCTAATAATGTAAAAAATAATAACTTTGAAACTAAATATAAGTTAATAGCTGTAACTAAAATTTTGTGAAGAATTATGCAATTTTGACAGTAATAATTTAAAATAATAACAAAGAAGAATTGTCTGTGTTTTACTGTCTTGGATTTCGTCACAATCATAATAAATGTGAAATAAATCAAAATATCAAAAATAAAAATCATAAATGTCACATAATTTCATTTTCTGGGACATTACTAATAACTTTTATATACAAGATGCATAAAACGATGTCTTCTGATAAATTATATAGTTTTGATCTCTTTTTGCAGTGCATTGTATTAAATGCATTGGAGTTTCGCTCTAATGATTATAAACATAATAATAAATAACCATAAAAATAATAATTAATAATTATTAAATAATATATTTTGTTAAAATTATTTAATATTAAAATGTCAAATGTAGCAATTTTCTATTCAACATATACTATACTTTCTATACCTCTATTACATCCTAATAATGTAAAAAATAATCATTTTGAAACCAAATATAAGTTAATTAATAAATAATAATAAAAATTAATAATTAATTTGACAAGAATTGTGCAATTTTGACAGTAATAATTTAAAATCGTAACAAAGAAGAACTGTCTGTGTTTTACTGTCTTGGATTTCGTCACAATCAAAATAAATTTAAAAAAAATCAAAATATCAAAAATAAAAATCATAAATGTCCCATAATTTCATTTTCTTGGACATTAATAATAACTTTTATATACAATATGCATAAAACGATGTCTTGTGATAAATTATATAGTTTCGATCTCTTTTTGCAGTGCATTGCATTAAATGCATTGGAGTTTGGCTCTAATGATAATAATCATAATAATAAATAATAATAAATATAATAATTAAATTAAATATTTTGTTAAAATTATTTAAAATTAAAATGTTAAATGTAGCAATTTTCTATACTATTTCACAGGGCACTATGATATAAATTATACTTAGAAATAAGTATCTTAACTTAAATAATTGTATTCTTGACTCTTGTTTTGTATCATCATTATATTTTAAGTTTCCTTTTTTACAACGAAAGTGTAATTTCTTTAAAGTAAATAATACTTTTGATACCCAGTGACTTGAATATTTGAAATATTAAATATTTTTATTATAAATAAGTAATTAAACTAAATAATTGTATTCAGACTGTTGTTTTGTATCATCATTATATTTTAAGTTTCCTTTTTTACGACGAAAGTGTAATTTCTTTAAAATAAATATTACTTTTGATACCCAGTAACTTGAATATTTGACATGATTTTAATTACACAATATCATTGCCCCAATTACAGAGTCACGAAAGTAAAAACCAATTTTTTTGTCATGTACTTTGAAAAAGGAATATGATATACAGTATGCGCCAGAATAAACAGTAAGACTTACACTTACACTTACCTAAAGTACACTTTAGGCAACCAAGCATACGTATCGTGCTGAATACGATGATGTGCGTGTGATTGGTTGCCTAAAATTCAGTACTGTTTATTCTGGCGCATACTGTATATCTCCGCTGACGAAACCACGAATTGCTTACTTGTTTTAGTTTAATGGGTTTGTTAATATTTACCAATTTCGCCTAATTTTTCAGCCTTCAATCATATCTAAAACCAGGAATTTTGCCACTGGGGCCACATTTTATATATTATGTATTAAATATACATAATATATAAAATGTGGCCCTCTACTTTTCTCTGCTTTTAAATCTCTGCCTTTAAATAAAACTTCATATTTAATGTTAAAACACATTTATTTATATACAAAATATTTACGAAAATATAACTTACATACAAAAATAAATAACTTAGGACTAACCATAATCATGCTATCGCTGGGAAAACGGCATTGTCGATATAATTGGGACGACGAACCCTCTTCCTCTTCTCGGTTTGTTCCCTGAACTTGTAAATAGGAGTGTAATCGTCTCGGTTTCTGTATTCCTTAACCACTACTCCATTCCTTGGCACAGCTTTGTTACGAAGAGGCGTCAAAACGTAGAGCTTTGTTTCAGACGAGGAGCTTTCACTACTGAAAGCTGGGCGAGACATTACTGTATGCATGCATAGTAATGTTACCTGAAAAGTAAAAAAAAAATTATAATAAATTATCACGTCATTTTTACTTAATTTATTAACGTATGGTCGATTATTATAATGCAATTTGAAAATTTATGCATCTTGGAATATATTTTACACCTGAATATGTATTTTTGTGAGAATATATTACATGTATTCTGTTCAACTTGCTTTGCTGTCAATGATAATATTTTTTATTACTTTATTAATTAAAATATTATTTTATTATTATTTTACGAAAATTTTACAATTTTTTTTTAATAAATTCAGTTTTGAAAAATTATTCGTAAGAGAAATATTACTATTAAATTAGTAATATTTCTCTTACAAATAATTTTTCAAAAATTAATTAAAGTAGTAATTTTTAATTTTAGAAAACATTTCACTTTAATAAATTCATGTTTTGAAAATATATTCGTAAGAGAAATATTACAATTAAATTAGTAATATTTCTCTTACAAATAATTTTTCAAAAATTAATTAAAGTAGTAATTTTTAATTTTAGAAAATATTTTACTTTAATAAATTAATTTTTGAACATATATTCGTAAGAGAAATATTACTATTAAATTAGTAATATTTCTCTTGCGAATAATTTTTCAAAAATGATTTTTTTAGTAGCGGCAATAAATATATGTCTGGTTTAAATAAATCGTCGATTACTATGTTAGTATGAATATTGAAGATTCTTTCATAATTTGTAATTATCATTTCAACATTTTTTATGGATAGAATTTGTTTTAAATGTTTTGATTTTTGCATTTTTACTTACAATTAAAATTACAATAACGATTCTGGAAAAGTCCATCTTTAACAATTTGCGTGTAATAACTGGTCACTTGTTCTGGCAATATTACTGTCCTTCTTCAGGGATATAACGAGTAAATGTAGCGGTTGTATTGGGGATCGTGCATATATAGCACAAGTATATGAAAACATATTGATTGAACATATTTCCGTTTGCATGTAAATTAGCATTAGTCTACAGTTGCTCGTATCCACAGCTTGCAATATAGTATTGAGCCTTATATCTTCAACTTAAATGTTCCACCAAAGTGTGTGCTAGATAAATCAACGAATTTAGAGGATCGCCAATTAGACCGCTAAACCAACAAATTTAAGGAGTTGTTTATTTACATGTTCAATGAAGAGTGTCTATTTTCGAATAATCTCAAGCCCGACCCTCTTTGCAGTACAGATATGTTCTGTGTTTATCAAGATATCAATAAAATATTGATAGCAGTTCTAATTGCATAAATAAATATTGATAAAATCAATACTAATCAATTACTATATCAATATTACTGATATAGTAATAATAAAGTTTTGAATTAATGTAAATCAATCAATTTGATGAATTATTATTCGATGGAGGCGGAAAGACCCCACATGGGGTCGATAGCCCAATAAAGATCAATTATATATATATATATATATATTATTCGATTATTAAATTTTTAATTAAGTTTTGCATAATTACAATTACATGAAACTGAAAAAGTTGTAAAACTTATTACCTTCTCAAATTAACGTAAACTTATTCCAATTATTATTAATCATGCTCCTAATAATTTTACAAGTACGTAAATTAATTCAAATTATTATTAATAGTTCTTTTTTACGTATTTAAAATATGTAGTAAATATTATAATATGTATGATGATAGTAAATTAGTATTTGTAGGTAAACTAGGTGATAATTAACTACGATTTTTGCGTGTATTTGGCATTCGCAAATATTTTGCTAGAATTTGCATACATGCGTAGTGGATTATAGTTAATTAAAATTATTAATTGTTTTGTTCTGGTGGACTTGAAAAGATTTACATACAATATTAGAACAATTAGATAAAAAGTAGGTTGCACGTAGAGTTGTAACACGAATTTATTATTAAAGCAAATATCTAATTTTTACATACTTTACAGAAATACTTTGATATATGCATGAAAAGTGAAGAAAACAAATTAAACCAAACTATTTTCATAGATAAGTGTATTGCACTATCATTTATTATTATTATTTGTGTATTTGTCTGCTAACCTTGACCTTTTTAAATGTTGCATAACTTTGAATATGTGTTCTGTCTAATGATTCCAAGAGTCTTCTAATATTACTACAAATTCCTTGACCAATTAGTTTCAGAAGAAACTAAGAATGAAGATGCAACAGAAGTTTCTGCAATCAAAGTAACATTAGAAAGTCTTCTAATGAACTGAAAATTAACATTCAACAAAAGTTTTTGCAATCAAAGGAACATCAGAAAGTCTTCAATCAAAGTATCTTGATTGCAGAACATTGCAGAAAGTCTTCTAATGTTACTTCAAATGTTTTCACCAATTAATTTCAGAAGAAACTGAAAATGAAGATTCAACAAAAGTTTCTCCAATCAAAGTAACATTAGAAAGTCTTATAATGAACTGAAAATTAACATTCAACCAAAGTTTCCGCATTTAAAGTAACATTAGAAAGTCTTCAATCATAGTATCATGTTTGCAGAACATTGCAGAAAGTCTTCTAATGTTACTTCAAATGTCTTCACCAATTAATTTCAGAAGAAACTGAAAATGAAGATTCAACAAAAGTTTCTGCAATCAATGTAACATTAGAAAGTCTTCTAATGATACTTTGATTGCAGAACATTGGAGAAAGTCTTCTAATATTACTTCAAATTGCTTCACCAAAAATTTCAGAAGAAACTGTAAATGAAGATCCAACAACAGTTTCTGCAATCAATGTAACATTAGAAAGTCTTCTAACGATAATTTGATTGCAGAACATTGGAGAAAGTCTTCTAATGTTACTTCAAATTGTTTCACCAATTAGTTTCAGAAGAATCTGAAAATGAAGATTCAACAAAAGTTTCTGCAATCAAAGTCAGATTAGAAACTCTTTTAATGTACTTTGATTGCAGAACATTGCAGAAAGTTTTCTAATATTACTTTATATTTCTTGACCAATTAGTTTCAGAAGAAACTGAAAATGAAGATGCAACACAAGTTTCTGCAATCAAAGTAACATTAGAAAGTCTTCTAATAAACTGAAAATTAACATTCGACAAAAGTTTCTGCAATCAAAGTAACATTATAAAGTCTTCAATCAAAGTATCATTATTGCAGAACATTGCAGAAAGTCTTGTAATGTTACTTCAAATGTCTTCACCAATTAATTTCGGAAGAAACTGAAAATGAAGATTTAACAAAAATTTCTGCAAGCAATGTAACAATCAATCAAATCAATCAATCAATGTAAATTAGAAAGTCTTCTAATGATACTTTGATTGCAGAACATTGGAGAAAGTCTTCTAATGTCACTTCAAATTCCTTGAGCAATTAATTTCAGAAGAAACTAAAAATGAAGATGCAACAAAAGTTTATGCAATCAAAGTAACATTAGATAGTCTTCAATCAAAGTATTATGATTGCAGAACATTGCAGAAAGTATTCTAATGTTACTTCAAATGTCTTCACCAATTAATTTCAGAAGAAACTGTAAATGAAGATTCAACAAAAGTTTCTGCAATCAAAGTAACATTAGAAAGTCTTCTGATGAACTGAAAATTAACATTCAACAAAAGTTTCTGCAATCAAAGTAATATTAGAAAGTCTTCAATCAAAGTATCAAAACATTGCAGAAAATCTTCTAATGTTACTTCAAATTCCTTGAGCAATTAGTTTCAGAAGAAACTGAATATGAAGATTCAACAAAACTTTCTGCAATCAAACTAACATTAGAAAACTTTCTGCAACCTTCTGCAATCAAAGTAATGTTAGAAGACTTTCTAAAATGAATTAAAACCAGACTATTTTCTTTGATAAATGCATTGCTCTATCATTTATTATTATTATTTGTTTATTTTCCAGCTAACCTTGACCCTTTCAAATGTTGCATAACTTTTAATATGATTCAATGTTTTCTGTCCAATGGTTCAGAAGAAACTGAAAATGAAGATTCAACAAAAGTTTCTGCAATCAAAGTCAGATTAGAAACTCTTCTAATGTACTTTGATTGCAGAACATTGCAGAAAGTCTTCTAATATTACTTTATATTCCTTGAGCAATTAGTTTCAGAAGAAACTAAAAATGAAGATGCAACAAAAGTTTCTGCAATCAAACTAACATTAGAAACTCTCCAATCAAAGTATCATGATTGCAGAACATTGCAGAAAGTATTCTAATGTTACTTCAAATGTCTTCACCAATTAATTTCAGAAGAAACTGAAAATGAAGATTCAACAAAAGTTTCTGCAATCAAAGTCAGATTAGAAACACTTCTAATGTACTTTGATTGCAGAACATTGCAGAAAGTCTTCTAATATTACTTTATATTCCTTGAGCAATTAGTTTCAGAAGAAACTTAAAAAGAAGATGCAAGGAAAGTTTCTGCAATCAAACTAACATTAGAAACTCTCCATTCAAAGTATTATGATTGCAGAACATTGCAGAAAGTATTGTAATGTTACTTCAAATGTCTTCACCAATTAATTTCAGAAGAAACTGTAAATGAAGATTCAACAAAAGTTTCTGCAATCAATGTAACATTAGATAGTCTTCTAGCGATACTTTGATTGCAGAACATTGGAGAAAGTCTTCTAATGTTACTTCAAATTGCTTCACCAATTAGTTTCAGAAGAAACTGAAAATGAAGATTCAACAAAAGTTTCTGCAATCAAAGTCAGATTAGAAACTCTTCTAATGTACTTTGATTGCAGAACATTGCAGAAAGTCTACTAATATTACTTTATATTCCTTGACCAATTAGTTTCAGAAAAAACTGAAAATGAAGATCCAACAAAAGTTTCTGCAATCAAAGCAACATTAAAAGACTTTCTGCAACCTTCTGCAATCAAAGTAACGTTATAAGACTTTCTAAAATGAATTAAATTCAGACTATTTTCTTTGATAAATGCATTGCACTATCATTTATTATTATTATTTTTTTATTTGTTAGCTAACCTTGACCCTTTCAAATGTTGCATAACTTTGAACATGATTCAATGATTTCTGTCCAATGATTCGAACAGTCGTCTAATGTTACAACAAATTCCTTGACCAATTAGTTTCAGAAGAAACTGAAAATGAAGATTCAACAAAAGTTTCTGCAATCAAAGTAAGATTAGAAACTCTTCTAATGTACTATGATTGCAGAACATTGCAGAAAGTCTTCTAATATTACTTTATATTCCTTGACCAATTAGTTTCAGAAGAAACTGAATATGAAGATTCAACAAAACTTTCTGCATTCGAAGTAACATTAGAAGATTTTCTGCAACCTTCTGCAATCAAAGTAACATTAGAAGACTTTCTAAAATGAATTAAAACCAGACTATTTTCTTTGATAAATGTATTGCTCTATAATTTATTATTATTATTTGTTTATTTATATTTAAATGTTGCATAACTTTGAATACGATTCAATGTTTCTGTCCAATGATTCGAACAGTATTCTTATGTTACTACAAATTCCTTGACCAATAAGTTTCAGAAGAAACTGAAAATGAAGACATAACAAAAGTTTCTGAAATCAAAGTAATATTAGAAGACTTTTTGCAACCTTCTGCAATCAAAGTAACAAATTTCAAATTTCAAATTTATTATCAAAAATGCTTACAAAGTAACATTTTCCACAAAAGTTATTGGCTTGTCTGTGTAATTTTATATTAACTGTCTTATCCTATACAATATTATAGCCTATTCTGTACCAAACCTTAAAATCTAGAATCCAGATTAAAATCTAAAACTTTACACTTTACAATTTACAATAAGGTTAGAAGACTTTCTAAAATGAATTACTATTTCCGATTCAGACTATTTTTTTTATAAATGCATCGTTCTATCATTTATTATTATTATTTGTTTATTCGCTAGCTAACCTTGATCATTTTAAATGTTGCATAACTTTGAATATGATTTAATGTTTTCTATCCAATGATTGGAACACTCTACTAATGTTACTAGAAATTCCTTGACCAATTAGTTTCAGAAGAAACTGAAAATGAAGATTCAACTAAAGTTTCTGCAATCATAGTAACATTAGATTGTCTTCAGTCAAAGTATCATGATTGCAAAACATTGCAGAAAGCCTTCTAATGTTACTTCAAATTCCTTGAGCAATTAGTTTCAGAAGAAACCAAATATGAAGATGCAACAAAAGTTTCTGCAATCAAAGTATTACGGCATAAAATTATATAACAAACTTACTGTCTATACCAAGAACCTTCCGTTTAGCCGTTTCAGGATGGCACTCAAGCGATTCCTCATTGACAACGCTTTTTTTTCAGTCGATGATCTAATTAAATGTGACAAGATTTTGTAAAGTATAAACAAATGAAATGGGATCCTATATGTCTGCAATGTATCGTATAGGTATAACTTACGTTTTAATATGTTTTATATTGTATTTCGTTTGGCCAATTTTATTGATTGATATACCAGTTGTTTATTTATAGTTTTATATCTCAGTAGTTTTTATAATTTTAAGTATTTTGTAACAATTTATTAGTATTATATATATATATATATATATATATATTATATTATGTATGTAAAACAGATATTTGTTAATGCACCAAAAATAAATCTAAAATCTAAAGTAACATTAGAAAGTCTTCTAGTGGACTGAAAATTAAGATTCAACAAAAATTTCTGCAATCAAAGTAACATTAGATAGTCTTCAATCAAAGTATCATGATTGCAAAACATTGCAGAAAGTCTTCTAATGTTACTTCAAATTCCTTGAGCAATTAGTTTCCGAAGAAACTAAAAATGAAGATGCAACAAAAGTTTCTGCAATCAAGGTAACATTAGAAAGTCTTCTAATGAACTGAAAATTAACATTCAACAAAAGTTTCTGCAATAAAGGTAACTTTAGAAAGTCTTCAATCAAAGTATCATGATTGCAGAACATTGCAGAAAGTCTTCTAATGTTACTTCAAATGTCTTTACCAAGTAATTTCAGAAGAAACTGAAAATGAAGATTCAACAACAGTTTCTGCAATGAATGTAACATTAGAAAGTCTTCTAATGTTACTTTGATTTCAGAACTTTGCAGAAAGTAATGTTACTTCAAATTCCTTGGCCAATTAGTTTTAGAAGAAACTGAAAATGAAGATTCAACAAAAGTTTCTGCAATCAAAGTAATATTAGAAAGTCTTCTAATGATACTGTGATTGCAAAACATTGCAGACAGTCTTCTAATGTTACTTCAAATTCCTTGACCAAATAATTTCAGAAGAAACTGAAGGATATATATCCAATACAGGAGATTAAAATTGTTCCATTTTTCTTATTGTTACATTTTTCCTTTTTTCAAATGCTTACAAAGTAACATTTTCCACAAAGGCCATTAACTTGTCTTTGTAATTTTAGATTTACTATCTTATCCTATACAATATAATAGCCGATTATATACTAAAAGCTTAAAATCTTGAATCCAGATTAAAATTTAAAACTTTACACTTTTTAATTTACAATAAGGTTAGAAGACTTTCTAAAATGAATTACTAGTTCCTATTCAGACTATTTTTTTTTTATAAATGCATCGTTCTATCATTTATTATTATTATTTGTTTATTTGCTAGCTAACCTAGATTCTTTTAAATGTTGCATAACTTTGAATACGATTTAATGTTTTTTGTCCAATGATTGGAACACTCTTCTAATGTTACTAGAAATTCCTTGACCAATTAATTTTAGAAGAAACTGAAAATTAACATTCAACAAAAGTTTCTGCAATCAAAGTAACATTAGATAGTTTTCAAACAAAGTATAATGATTGCAGAACATTGCAGAAGCTCTTCTAATGTTACTTCAAATTCCTTGAGCAATTAGTTTCAGAAGAAACTATAAATGAAGATGCAACAAAAGTTTCTGCAATCAAAGTAACATTACAAAGTCTTCTAATGAATTGCAAATTAAGATTCAATAAAAGTTTCTGCAATCAAAGTAATATTAGAAACTTTTCAATCAAAGTATCACGATTGCAGAACATTGCGGAAAGTCTTCTAATGTTACTTCAAATGTCTTCACTAATTAATTTCAGACGAAACTGAAAAGAAAGATTCAATAAAAGTTTCTGCAATCAATGTAACATTAGAAACTCTTCTAATGATACTTTGATTGCAGAGCATTGCAGAAAGTAATGTTACTTCAAATTCCTTGACCAATTAGTTTTAGAAGAAACTGAAGGATATATATCCAATACAGGATATTAAAATTGTTCAATTTTTCTTATTGTTAGATTTTTCCTTTTTTCAAATGCTTACAAAGTAACATTTTCCACAAAAGCCATTAGCTTGTCTGTGTAATTTTATATTTACTGTCTTATCCTATAGAATATAATAGCCTATTCTGTACCAAAACCTTAAAATCTAGAATCCAGATTAAAATCTAAAACTTTACAACTGAATACTGAATATGAAGATTCAACAAAAGTTTCTGCAATCAAAGTAACATTAGAAGACTTTCTGCAACCTTCTGCAATACCTATCATTTATTATTATTTGTTTATTTGCCAGTTAACCATAACCTTTTTAATATTGCAGAACTTTGAATGTGATTTAATGTTTTTTGTCCAATTATTCGAACGGTCTTCTAATATTACTACAAATTCCTTGACCAATTAATTTCAGAAGAAAGTGAAAATGAAGATTCAACAAAAGTTTCTGCAACCAAAGTAACATTAGAAAGTTTTCAAATAATACTTTGATTGCAGAACATAGCAGAAAGTCTTCTAATGTTAGTTTGATTTCCTAATGTTTCCTAATGTTATTTCAAATTCCTTGATCAATTAGTTTCAAAAGAAACTGAAAATGAAAATTCAAGAAAAGTTTCTGCAATGCAAATAGAAAGTCTTCTAATGTTACTTTGATTGCAGAGACTTTTGTTGAATCTGAAAAAGAAACTGAAAATGAAGATTCAACAATAGTTGCTGCAATCAAAGTAACATTAGAAGACTCTAAGCAATCTTCTGTAATAAAAGTAACATTAGAAGACTTTGTAATGTTACTTTTATTGCTGAAACTTTTGTTGAATCTTCATTTTCAGTTTTTTTCTAAAACTAAATGGTCAAGGAATTTGAAGTAACATTAGAGGACTTTCTGCAATGTTCTGCAATGAAAGTAACATTAGAAGACTTTCTAATCTGACTTTGATTGCAGACACTTTTATTGAATCTTTAGTTTCAGCTACTAAAACTAATTGGTTAAGGAATTTGATGTAACATTCTAAATTTATAGAGATTGCGCTCAGTTTTAGATATAGAGATAGCTATCAATTTTCAAAAGACGTCTAGTATATTTCTAGAGATCGCAGCTTACATAAAAATCGCAATTGTGACTTTTTCAGAGATAACAGTACATTTTCTAGAGACAACTGTCAATTATGTAAAGATGTAAATCGTAGCAACCTATTTCTAAAGATACTATCTATAAAATTTATAGAGAACGCATTCAGTCTTAAAATATCAATTGTAATATTTTCTTGAGCTCCCTATCAATCATGTCAAGATGTAGCGAAAGCTATCAATTGTTAAGGAGACATCTACTAAATTTATAGAGATTGCCGTCAGTTTGAATGCAGCAATAGACATATTTTTGGGGATATAGATATTTTAGAGATAGCAGTAATGTTATATAAATTGTCCTTTTTTTTTAAAGATACCAGTTATGTTTTAAATTTTCAAGAGATGGCTATCAATTACATAGAGATGTAAATGTAGTTATCTATTTTCAAGAGATTATTACTAGTATATGCAATATATGCAATATATTGATGCATAATTATTATTCAATTAATGTTTAGCCTATTTTAAGACAGATGTCTCTTAAAAATAGACATAGTAGATTGTCAGGAGATTATTATTAAAAATCGAATTAAGTAGAATTAATTTTCAGTATATTTTCAAGAGACTGCTAGTAAATTTCCAGAAGTACCAATTTGTAAATTTTCATGTCTTTGAAAAAACCTAAAATTTTCAAGAGATGAGTATCAATTACATAGAGATATAATTATAGTTATCTATTTTCAAGAGATTAATACTAGTGTTATATATTATTGCATAATTAATATTCAATTGATGTTTAGTCTATTTTCAAGACAGATGTCTCTTAAAAATAGACATAGTAAATAATAGACAGATTCTATAGTTTCATTCTATAGATTCTAGATTCATAGTAATAGATAATAGTAAATTCATTAAGGTAGGAGTAACTTTCAAAATAACAAAATTGACATATTTTTAGAAACTAAATTTTCAAGAGACAACTGTCAATTATATAGAGATGTAAAGAGGAAATGTAAAGACACCTATCAAATATTAAAAGTTTATTACCAATAGTGTTATTGAAGTTATTTTTTTTTTAGTTATAACGAAATATTAGAATAAATAGAATAAACTATTACTGAACATCTATTCGTCCATCTCTGGGTAAAATCGATGTATAAATAAATATGATAATTTTAGTATAAATAATACATAATTAGATAAATACCACAGTATTATATTTCTGGACAGCAACTGCTGAAATTAGAATTTATTTACAGTATCACATTAAAGCAAATGCGCTAAAATAGTATGCAAACAAATGTAGATTCAACGCGTAAATATGAAAGATCCATCACATTATTGACTTCGTTTGTACAGATTGCATAGATAACCACAAATCATGTGAATAAATTAACACGCACAGTTCAGGTAAAAAAATATATACAATTTCAAAACGTAAATGTGGCGAATTAATCGATGGAAGTTTAAAATTAAATTGTAAGTATTAATGATTAATTAAGTTTTCATGTAAAATGCTATACGCACCTGTCTCAGGTAAACAATTTATATTCACTAATGTGAAACCATCAACTGTAAAGTTATTTGATTAATTAAGTGTTCGTAAATTATTAGTTGGGTTAATTTGTTTCAAGTTTTTGAAGATTCATTGTGTGATCCAAATATTTTCATGAAATTGTTGCCTTTGAATTGATATTGATGATTTATCATGTTGTTTTTTTTTTTAATCTTGAAGTTGAATGTAATTGATGATTATTGTTCTGATTATTATTGATGATGTTATGATTTGTCATTGATAAAGAAATTGAAGTTTCAATGAAGTTTGAATACTTGCTAATGATTTTTCTTTTCTTTCAGAAATGTTTGTTTAAGTTGTAAGTTTGTCATCTAATTTATTATTTATTTTTTGGTACATGAAATATTTGATATTATCTAAGATTACAAACGAAATATATACATGGATTTGACGATTATTCGGTACGGGATTGAAATATTTACATGAAATACGTGACTATGTTCCTTTGGAAAGAAATATCGTAATGCAATTGATGTTTCATCTTCTCTATATTTAGTTATTTGGCGATGATTGTTTTTCTACCATTTTTTATATATTGACGTTGAATCTAATTGATGTTTTATATTCTTTTTGTTTAGTTATTTGGCGATGATTTGTTTGTCTACCATATTTTTTTTGTATCTTGAGGTTGAACGTAATTGATGATTATTGTACTGATTATTATTGATGATGTCATGATTTGTCATTGATGAGGAAATTGAAGTTTGAATGAAGTTTGCATACTTGCTAATGATTTTTCTTTTTTTTCAGAAATTCGTTTTTCTTCAAAACTTTCAAGTTTGTTGAAGTTGTAAATTTGTCATTTAATTTATGATTTATTTTTGGTTATATGAAATATTTGATATTATCAACGATTACAAATGAAATATTTACACGTAATTGACGATTCTTCGGTAAGGTATTGAAATATTTACATGAAATACGTGACTATGTGCCTTGGGAAAAAAATCTCGTAATGCAATTGATATCTTCTCTATGTTTAGTTATTTGGCGATGATTGTTTTTTCTGCCCTATTTTTTTTATATTAGCCTTGAATCTAATTGATGTTTTATATTCTTTTTGTTTAGTTATTTGGCGATGATTTGTTTTTCTACCATATTTTTTTTATCTTGGAGTTGAACGTAATTGATGATTATTGTACTGATTACTATTGATGATGTCATGATTTGTCATTGATGAGGAAATTGAAGTTTGAATGAAGTTTGCATACTTGCTAATGATTTTTCTTTTCTTTCAGAAATTCGTTTTTCTTCAAAACTTTCGAGTTTGTTGAAGTTGTAAATTTGTCATTTAATTTATGATTTATTTTTGGTTATATGAAATATTTGATATTATCAACGATTACAAATGAAATATTTACATGTAATTGACGATTCTTCGGTAAGGTATTGAAATATTTAGATGAAATACGTGACTATGTGCCTTGGGAAAAAAATCTCGTAATGCAATTGATATCTTCTCTATGTTTAGTTATTTGGCGATGATTGTTTTTTCTGCCCTATTTTTTTATATTGGCCTTGAATCTAATTGATGTTTTATATTCTTTTTGTTTAATTATTTGGCAATGATTTGTTTTTCTACCATATTTTTTTTATCTTGGAGTTGAATGTAAATGATGATTATTGTACTGATTATTATTGATGATGTCATGATTTGCCATTGATGATGAAATTGAAGTTTGAATGAAGTTTGCATACTTGCTAACGATTTTTCTTTTTTTTTCAGAAATTCGTTTTTCTTCAAAACTTTCAAGTTTGTTGAAGTTGTAAATTTGTCATTTAATTTATGATTTATTTTTAGTTATATTAAATATTTGATATTATCAACGATTACAAATGAAAAATTTACATGTAATTGACGATTCATCGGTAAGGTATTGAAATATTTAGATGAAATACGTGACTATGTGCCTTGGGAAAAAAATCTCGTAATGCAATTGATATCTTCTTTATGTTTAGTTATTTGGCGATGATTGTTTTTTCTGCCCTATTTTTTTTATATTGGCCTTGAATCTAATTGATGTTTTATATTCTTTTTGTTTAGTTATTTGGCGATGATTTGTTTTTCTACCATATTTATTTTATCTTGGGGTTGAACGTAATTGATGATTATTGTATTGATTATTATTGATGATGTCATGGTTTGTCATTGATGATTCAATTGAAGTTTGAATGAAGTTTGCATACTTGCTTATGATTTTTCTTTTTTTTCAGAAATTCGTTTTTCTTCAAAACTTTCAAGTACGTTGAAGTTGTAAATTTGTCATTTAATTTATGATTTATTTTTGGTTATATGAAATATTTGGTATTATCAACGATTACAAATGAAATATTTACATGTAATTGACGATTCTTCGGTAAGGTATTGAAATATTTAGATGAAATACGTGACTATGTGCCTTGGGAAAAAAATCTCGTAATTCAATTGATATCTTCTCTATGTTTAGTTATTTGGCGATGATTGTTTTTTCTGCCCTATTTTTTTATATTGGCCTTGAATCTAATTGATGTTTTATATTCTTTTTGTTTAGTTATTTGGCGATGATTTGTTTTTCTACCATATTTTTTTAAATCTTGGGGTTGAATGTAATTGATGATTATTGTACTGATTATTATTGATGATGTCATGATTTGTCATTGATGAGGAAATTGAAGTTTGAATGAAGTTTGCATACTTGCTAATGATTTTTCTTTTCTTTCAGAAATTCGTTTTTCCTCAAAACTTTCAAGTTTGTTCAAGTTGTAAATTTGTCATTTAATTTATGATTTATTTTTGGTTATATGAAATATTTGATATTATCAACGATTACAAATGAAATATTTACATGTAATTGACGATTCTTCGGTAAGGGATTGAAATATTTAGATGAAATACGTGACTGTGTGCCTTGGGAAAAAAATCTCGTAATGCAATTGATATCTTCTCTATGTTTAGTTATCTGGCGATGATTGTTTTTTCTACCATATTTTTTTTAATTGGCCTTGAATGTAATTGATGTTTTATATTCTCTCCGTTTAGTTATTTAGCGATGATTTGTTTTTCTACTTTTTTTTTATCTTGGAGTTTAACGTAATTGATGATTATTGTACTGATTATTATTGATGATGTCATGATTTGTCATTGATGACGAAATTGAAGTTTGAATGAAGTTTGCATACTTGCTAATGATTTTTCTTTTCTTTCAGAAATTCGTTTTTCTTCAAAACTTTCATGTTCGTTGAAGTTGTAAATTTGTCATTTAATTTATGATTTATTTTTTGTATTATATGAAATATTTTATATTATCAACGATTACAAATGAAATATTTACATGTAATTGACAATTCTTCGGTAAGGTATTGAAATATTTTGATGAAATACGTGACTATGTGCCTTGGGAAAAAAATCTCGTAATGCAATTAATATCTTCTCTATGTTTAGTTATTTGGCGATGATTGTTTTTTCTGCCCTATTTTTTTTTATATTGGCCTTGAATCCTTTTATATTCTTTTTGTTTAGTTATTTGGCGATGATTTGTTTTTCTACCATATTTTTTTTTAATCTTGGAGTTGAATGTAATTGATGATTATTGTACTGATTAATATTGATGATGTCATGATTTGTTATTGATGATGAAATTGAAGTTTGAATGAAGTTTGCATACTTGTTAATGATTTTTCTTTTCTTTCAGAAAATCGTTTTTCTTCAAAACTTACAAGTTTGTTGAAGTTGTAAATTTGTCTTTTAATTTATGATTTATTTATGGTTATATGAAATATTTGATATTATCAACGATTACAAATGAAAAATTTACATGTAATTGACGATTCTTTGGTAAGGTATTGAAATTTTTAGATGAAATACGTGACTATGTGCCTTGGGAAAAAAATCTCGTAATGCAATTGATATCTTCTTTATGTTTAGTTATTTGGCGATGATTGTTTTTTCTGCCCTATTTTTTTATATTGGCCTTGAATCTAATTGATGATTTATATTCTTTTTGTTTAGTTATTTGGCGATGATTTGTTTTTCTACCATATTTTTTTTATCTTGGAGTTGAACGTAATTGATGATAATTGTACTGATTATTATTGATGATGTCATGATTTGTCATTGATGATGAAATTGAAGTTTGAATGAAGTTTGCATACTTGCTAATGTTTTTTTTTATCTTTGAGAAATTCGTTTTTCTTCAAAACTTTCAAGTTTGTTGAAGTTGTAAATTTGTCATTTAATGTATGATTGATTTTTGGTTATATGAAATATTTGATATTATCAACGATTACAAATGAAATATTTACATGTAATTGACGATTCTTCGGTAAGGTATTGAAATATTTAGATGAAATACGTGACTATGTGCATTGGGAAAAAAATCTCGTAATGCAATTGATATCTTCTCTATGTTTAGTTATTTGGCGATGATTGTTTTTTCTGCCATATTTTTTTTATATTGGCCTTGAATCTAATTGATGATTTATATTATTTTTGTTTAGTTATTTGGCGATGATTTGTTTTTCTACCATATTTTTATAAATCTTGGAGTTGAATCTAATTGATGATTATTGTACTGATTAATATTGATGATGTCGTGATTTGTCATTGATGAGGAAATTGAAGTTTGAATGAAGTTTGCATACTTGATAATGATTTTTCTTTTCTTTCTGAAATTCGTTTTTCTTCAAAATTTTCAAGTTTGTTGAAGTTGTAAATTTGTCATTTAATTTATGATTTATTTTTGGTTTTATGAAATATTTGATATTATCAACGATTACAAATGAAATATTTACATGTAATTGACGATTCTTCGGTAAGGTATTGAAATATTTAGATGAAATACGTGACTATGTGCCTTGGGAAAAAAATCTCGTAATGCAATTGATATCTTCTCTATGTTTAGTTATTTGGCGATGATTGTTTTTTCTGCCCTATTTTTTTTTATATTGGCCTTGAATCTAATTGATGTTTTATATTCTCTTTGTTTAGTTATTTGGCGATGATTTGTTTTTCAGCCCTATTTTTTTTATCTTGGAGTAGAACGTAATTGATGATTATTGTACTGATTATTATTGATGATGTCATGATTTGTCATTGATGAGGAAATTGAAGTTTGAATGAAGTTTGCATACTTTCTAATGATTCTTTTTTTCAGAAATTCGTTTTTCTTCAAAACTTTCAAGTTTGTTGAAGTTGTAAATTTGTCATTTAATTTATGATTTATTTTTGGTTATATGAAATTTTTGATATTATCAACGATTACAAATGAAATATTTACATGTAATTGACGATTCTTCGGTAAGGTATTGAAATATTTAGATGAAATACGTGACTATGTGCCTTGGGAAAAAAATCCCGTATTACAATTGATATCTTCTCTATGTTTAGTTATTTGGCGATGATTGTTTTTTCTGCCCTATTTTTTTATATTGGCCTTGAATCTAATTGATGTTTTATATTCTTTTTGTTTAGTTATTTGGCGATGATTTGTTTTTCTACCATATTTTTTTAAATCTTGGGGTTGAATGTAATTGATGATTATTGTACTGATTATTATTGATGATGTCATGATTTGTCATTGATGATGAAATTGAAGTTTGAATGAAGTTTGCATACTTGCTCATGATTTTTCTTTTCTTTCAGAAATTCGTTTTTCTTCAAAACTTTCAAGTTTGTTGAAGTTGTAAATTTGTCACTTAATTTATGATTTATTTTTGGTTATATGAAATATTTGATATTATCAACGATTACACATGAAATATTTACATGTAATTGACGATTCTTTGGTAAGGTATTGAAATATTTAGATGAAATACGTGACTATGTGCCTTGGGAAAAAAATCTCGTAATGCAATTGACATCTTCAATGTTTAGTTATTTGGCGATGATTGTTTTTTCTGCCCTATTTTTTTTATATCGGCCTTGAATCTAATTGATGTTTTATATTCTCTTTGTTTTGTTATTTGGCGATGATTTATTTTTCTACCATATTTTTTTTGTATCTTGAGGTTGAACGTAATTGATGATTATTGTACTGATTATTATTGATGATGTCATGATTTGTCATTGATGAGGAAATTGAAGTTTGAATGAAGTTTGCATACTTGCTAATGATTTTTCTTTTCTTTCAGAAATTCGTTTTTCTTCAATACTTTCAAGTTTGTTAAAGTTGTAAATTTGTCATTTAATTTATGATTTATTTTTGGTTATATGAAATATTTGATATTATCAACGATTACAAATGAAATATTTACATGTAATTGACGATTCTTCGGTAAGGTATTGAAATATTTAGATGAAATACGTGACTAAGTGCCTTGGGAAAAAAATCTCGTAATGCAATTAATATCTTCTCTATGTTTAGTTATTTGGCGATGATTGTTTTTTCTGCCCTATTTTTTTATATTGACGTTGAATGTAATTGATGTTTTATCTTCACTATGTTTAGTTATTTGGCGATGATTTGTTTTTCTACCATATTTTTTTTATCTTGGGGTTGAACGTAATTGATGATTATTGTACTGTTTATTATTGATGATGTAATGATTTGTCATTGATGAGGAAATTGAAGTTTGAATGAAGTTTGCATACTTGCTAATGATTCTTCTTTTCTTTCAGAAATTCGTTTTTCTTCAAAACTTTCAAGTTTGTTGAAGTTGTAAATTTGTCATTTAATTTATGATTTATTTTTGGTTATATGAAATATTTGATATTATCAACGATCACAAATGAAATATTTACATGTAATTGACGATTCTTCGGTGAGGTATTGAAATATTTAGATGAAATACGTGACATGTGCCTTGGGAAAAAAATATCGTAATGCAATTGATATCTTCTGTATGTTTAGTTATTTGGCGATGATTATTTTTTCTGCCATATTTTTTATATTAGCCTTGAATCTAATTGATGTTTTTTATTCTCTATGTTTAGTTATTTGGCGATTATTGGTTTTTCTACGATATTTTTTTTATCTTGGAGTTGAATGTAATTGATGATTATTGTACTTGTAGATGATTAACAAGATGGGACTCATACAGGTTGAGATTTTACAGATGATTATAATTGAAATATCATAATCACTAGATTGTAAAGCAAGGAGGTGATAAAATAAATAAAGCACATGGAACGAGAACCAGAGGAAAGGGAAAAACAATGTGAAGAAGATAAAAGGACACTAACAATAGAAATAGAAGGACTAGAACAACGAATGAGGGATCAGGTAAAAGGCAGATAATATAAATGAAGCACATGGAACGAGAACCAGAGGAAAGGGAAAAACAATGTAAAGAAGATAAAAGGAGACTAATCAGGTAAAAGGCAGAAAGAGAGACAGCTTAGTGTCAACAGGAATGGAAAAGCAAGAAACTGGCCCAAAATGCCTGTAAGATTTCAGGAACACCCTGTACATTAGAGTTTTTAGTACTTAAAAAATAATCAACATCAAAAGCAACTCGGATTTACTGTCATCAATAACACGTATAAAATATAACAATACAAAATATAAGCAATAGCTAGATATACATAAATTAAATAAATATATACACATCCGTCCCAAAAGTAAACCCTCATACAGTATGCGCCAGAATATACAGTAGTGAAGTATAGGCAACCGAGCATACGTACCGTACTGAACACTGCGCAAAGTTTAGGCAACCAAGCATACGTACCGTACTGAATACTACGCAAAGTTTAGGCAACCAAGCATACGTACCGTGTTGAACACTGCGCAAAGTTTAGGCAACCAAGCATACATACCGTACTGAACACTGCGCAAAGTTTAGGCAACCAAGCCTACACATTGCATCGTATATTTGGTTGCCAAAACTTCAGTACTACTTATTCTGGCGAATACTGTGCTTCAATCATAGATATTTATTCAAATATCTTCATGTTTCACAGCAAATAGACCACCATTTCATTAAACAAATGCACTGAATTTTCTATCCGTAGTTGACTTGCAGTGGTACACTTTTGGGACACCTTGTATAAATACAATACTAAACACTACAGCGCATTACAGTCTTATACATCTGTATGCATTTTTCAGGAGAGAACTGCAAACGGTCTAAACAGCTTTCCTTTCTGTTGAACAGGATAATTCCTGCGTGAGATTTTCTTGGTATAATACATTGGAACATAGGATTTCCTGTACGCACGACGTTCTCTGTGGTGATCCTGGGCTCTGTTGCGGATCAAGTACTTGGAAAATGCCCTCATAAGAGGGTTTTGTATGGAATGCTGAGCATCGGAGTATCTTCTGCGAAATTCCGCATCTGTGGGGGCTGAATGGTGACGAAACGTCCTTTCGTCGTGATGATAATTGTGGTGCCTTTCAGATTGAGCAAATACTGAACAAATCATATGAAGTAAACATATGAGTAATATGATTGCAAGTTTCATCTGAAATCAAAGTACACAGTGTTCAAACAAATTATCGAAGTACACAGTGTTGAAACAAGTTATCAAAGTACACAGTGTTGAATCAAGTTAAGTAAATGATTGTCTTTGCGGATTAAACATATTAGCCTAATGGAATGGTGTGAAAGTTGACCTCAAATATATTGAGTGCAAACCAGCGACTGCCGGATGCAGAAAATATAGGCGCGGTTTAACTGACAAAGTTTAAAATAGTTGGTATGCATAATTGGATTAAGTCATTAACAAGGGTACAAATAATGAAAATCAAGCATTGTTTTGATTTTGAAACCGGCAAAATTCCAGAAGACTAAGTTATTTTGCAACTCAAGATAACTCTAAAAAGTACACTATTTAAGGTTATCTGTACATATGTGCCATAAATGCGCCATTCGTCTATGATATTTTAGAAAATATCATAAAAAAGTTGTATAATAATTATTATAATCCCTACTACTCCTCTACCTATGAGTATTACTAAAATCAAGTAAGTGTTACCAATATAAAAGTATTAATTTCATGATTAGGTCTTAGGTTGGTATCTTGGGTCCTATAATTAAGTGCAATATCAATATAGACGATAGTTTGCTTTTCTATATATTTATTTATATTTTAGGCAAGTCAGGTATAAGTAGTATAACTCAGGTATAGGCAAAAGTATAATATAATAAAAGTATAAGTAAGGCATAAGTATTTTTACCTAATTTAAGTCTATCTATCTATCTATTGTGTGAATATAAACTTTATTACAACAAAAATTTCAATGATTATTATAAACATTAAATATTTTGTCACAATTTCAATCCTCAAAATCAATTATTTCTGTCAATATTTCAACGATTACTGTCAATATTTCAATGAATACTGTCAAAATATCAGCTATAGCAATAATGCTATGTTATTACTGTCTAAATTGCAATTGTTGCAGCTAAATTTCAATTATTATTATTTTGTTATTCGCAAAAAGTTGATATTTACTTTGAAAATTTCATTGAATATTGTTTAAATTTCAAATATTACTGTCAAAATTTATATTTTACTAAAAATTTTCGATTTTTAGCAAATTATCAATGATTCCTTTCAATATTTCAATGTTAATTATTGCATTAGTTGATATATTGCAGTAAAAAACATTGAAACAGTGAAACTTCAATTATTATGCTTCTGGTATTCAAAAAATGTTGATATTTACTCTCAACATTTCATTGAATATTGTATAAATTTCATTTCTACTGTCGAAAATTAAATTCACTGAAAATTTTCAGTTGTTAGCAAAGTATCAATGATTCGTTTCAATATTTCAATGTTTATTACTGCATTAGTTGATATATTGCACTAATAAACATTGAAACAATGAAATTTTAATTATTATGCTTCTGTTATTCGCAAAATGTTGATATTTGCTATCACAATTTTATTGAATATTGTTTAAATTTCAAATATTACTGTCAAAAATTAAATTTTACTGAACATTTACAGTTCTTAGCAAATTATCAATTATTCCTTTAAAAATTTCAATGTTTATTACTGCATTAGTTGATATATTGCAGTAATAAACATTAAAATAGTGAAATTTGAATTATTATTCTTCTGTTATTCGCAAAATGTTTATATTTACTGTCAAAATTTCATTGAATATTGTTTAAATTTCAAATATTACTGTCAAAAATTAAATTTTACTGAAAATTTTCAGTCAGTTCTTAGCAAATTATCAATGATTCCTTTCAATATTGCAATGTTAATTACTGCATTAATTGATATATTGCAGTAATAAACATTGAAACAATGAAATTTCAATTATTATTCTGGTTATTCGCAAAATGTTGATTTTTGCTGTCAAAATTTCATTGAATATTGTTACAATTACAATTATTACTGTCAAAAATTATTTTTTTCTGAAAATGTTCTGTTCTTAGCAAATTATCAATTATTCCTTTCAATATTTCAATGTTAATTACTGCATTAATTGATATATTGCAGTAATAAACATTGAAATGTTGATATTTACTCTCGAAATTTCATTGAACATTGTATACATTTCATAACTACTGTCAAAAATTAAATTTTACTGAACATTTTCAATTCTTAGCAAAGTATCAATGATTCGTTTCAATATTTCAATGTTTATTACTGCAATAATTCATATAATTAACATTGAAACAATGAAATTTCATTTAGTATTCTTTTGTTATTCAAAAAATGTTGATATTTACTCTCAAAATTTCATTCAATATTGTTTAAATTTCATTACTACTGTCAAAATTTTAAATTTACCGAAAATTTTCAGTTCTTAGCAAATTATCAATAATTCCTTTCAATATTTCAATGTTCATTATTGCATTAGTTGATATATTGCAGTAATAAACATTGAAATAGTGAAATTTCAATTATTATTTTTCTGTTATTCGCAAAATGTTGATATTTACTGTCAAAATTTCATTGAATATTGTTTAAATTTCAATTATTACTGTCAAAAATTATATTTTACTGAAAATTTTCAGTTCTTAGCAAATTATTAATGATTCATTTCAATATTTTAATGTTTATTACTGCATTAATTGATATATTGCAGTAATAAATATTGAAACAGTGAAATTTCAATTATTATTCTTCTGTTATTCGCAAAATATTGATATTTACTCTCAAAATTTCATTGAATATTGTTTAAATTTCATTACTACTGTCAAAAATTAAATATTACTAAACATATTCAGTTCTTAGCAAATTATCAATGATTCCTTTCAATATTGCAATGTTAATTACTGCATTAATTGATATATTGCAGTAATAAACATTGAAACAATGTAATTTCAATTAGTATTCTTCTGTTATTCAAAAAATGTTGATATTTACTGTCAAAATTTCAATGAATATTGTTTAAATTTCATTACTACTGTCAAAAATTAAATTTTACTGAAGATTTTCAGTTCTTAGCAAGATATCAATTATTCATTTCAATATTTCAATGTTTATTACTGCATTAATTGATATATTGCAGTAATATATATTGAAACAATGAAATTTCAATCAGTATTCTTCTGTTATTCAAAAAATGTTGATATTTACTCTCAAAATTTCGTTGAATATTGTATACATTTCATTACTACTGTCAAGAATTATATTTTACTGAAAATTTTCAGTTCTTGGCAAATTATCCATTATTCCTTTCAATATTTCAATGTTTATTACTGCATTACTGGATATATTGCAGTAATAAATATTGAAACAATGAAATTTCAATTATTATTCTGGTTATTTGCAAAATGTTGATATGTACTGTCAAAATTTCATTGAATATTGTTTAAATATCATTTACTACTGTCAAAAATTAAATTTTACTGAAAATTTTTAGTTCTTAGTAAATTATCAATGATTCCTTACAATATTTTAATGTTTATTACTGCATTAATTGATATATTGCAGTAATAAACATTGAAACAATGAAATTTCAATTATTATTCTGGTTATTCGCAATATGTTGATATGTACTGTCAAAATTTCATTGAATATTGTTTTAATTTTAATTATTACTGTCAAAAATCAATTTTACTGAAACCTTTCAGTATTTAGCAAATTATCAATAATTCCTTTTAATATTTCAATGTTAAAGACTACATTAATTGATATATTACAGTAATAAACATTGAAACAATCGAATTTAATTTAGTAATCTTTTGTTATTCAAACAATGTTGATATTTACTCTCAAAATTTCATTGAATATTGTTTAAATTTCATTACTACTGGCAAAAATTAAATTTTACTAAAAATTATCAGTTCTTGGCAAATTATCAACTATTTCTTTAAATATTTCAATGTTTATTACTGCATTAATTGATATATTGCAGTAATAAACATTAAAACAATGAAATTTTAATTGTTATTCTTCTGTTATTCGCAAAATGTTGATTTTTACTGTCAAAATTTCATTGAATATTGTTAAAATTACAATTATTACTGTCAAAAATCAATTTTACTGAAAATGTGCAGTTCTTAGCAAATTATCAATTATTCCTTTCAATATTTCAATGTTTATTACTGCATTAGTTGATATATTGCACTAATAAAGATTGAAACAGTAAAATTACAATTATTATTCTTCTGTTATTCGCAAAATGTTGATATGTACTATCAAAATTTCATTGAATTGTTTAAATTTCAATTATTACAGTCAAAAATTAAATTTTACTGAACATTTTCAGTTCTTAGCTAATTATCAATTTTTCCTTTCAATATTTCAATGTTTATTACTGCATCAATTGCCAACATTTTCATGAATACTCTCAAAATATCTGCCAAAAATCTGTTAGTTTATTACTGCCAAAATTGCAACTATTACCTACTGTCAATGATCAATGTTATGAATTTTAATGATCATTGTTAAATGATTCCTTCGACAATTTATTGATTACTGTCAAAAAACAATGAGTTATATCAAAATTTAAATTATTCCATCAATATTGGAAATATTACAGTCTAAATTTTATTTATCCTGTCAATTTTTGGCATTATTACTGCCAAATATTCAATGATTACTATCAACATCTTAAATGTTTTGTCAAAATTGCAATTGCTATTCTCACAATTAGTTATTCCTGTCAATATGTTAATGAATAATGCAAAAAAAATCGCGAATACTATCAAAATATCATTCATTGTTTTTTCACAGTCAAAACTGTAAATATTTACTATTAAAATTTCGTTGATTATTGTTTAAATTTCAATGATTCGTGTCAAAATTTGAATGATTGAAGTCTTAATTTCAATTATGACAGTCAAAATTTCAATGATAAAAGTCTAAATTTCAATTATTACAGTCAAAATGTCAATAATTGTTATTTTAATATACATTCATATTATAAGAGTATATATTATCAAGATATAGAAGTTACCTTATTATTACTGCCTTAATTTCAATTACCAGTACTAAGTACTAACAAATAATTTCCATAGATCACACCTGGCCTGAACAATAACTGTATATTAATAATAATATTTCAATGATTGCTGTCCAAATTATAATTATTCCGTTAACATTTTATTGATTACTGTCAAAACTTCAATCAGTTCTATCAAAATTTCAATTATTCTATCAACAATTGAAATATTATATTATATTATAAATAATACTATCTAAATTTTATTTATTGTGTCAATTTTGACATTTTAACCGAAAAAAATACTACTAACTACTACTAACATCTAATTCTATCAACATCTTAAATATTTTGTCATAATTTCTATTGCTGTACTCAAAATCAGATGTTTCAGTCAAGATTTTTCAAAAATGTTTGTGAATACTCTCAAAGTATCAATTACTACTTTATTACTGCCAAAATTGCAATTATTACTGTCCGAATTTCAATGATCATTGTTTAAATTCCAATTATTACTCCGAGAGTTTCAATGTTTATTGTCTAGACTTCCATTATTACTGTCAAAATGACATTTATTATAGTCATAAAATTATTATTATTATTATTATTATTACTTTGAGAGTGACATAAAATTGTATCCAGCAAAACCTATTTATCTGAAACTGTTCAGACTTTCAAAAGTTTCACAATTTTAGAAAACGTATTTATGATGTGGACAGGTTCTTACCATATTGTCTCCATATTAAAATAATAGAAGTTATATTTCAATGTAAACCAATAATGCTATAATATAACCTTACCTAACTTAACCTTACCTAACTTTACCTTACCTAACTTTACCTAACCTAACCAAGAATGCTATATTATATTAGTGTTTACAAATTATGTGCACGATTTGATATATTTTTTTATGAAAATAGTTGTTAAATAACAGTACATAATATATATGAAATAATTGATTTAAAATTAAATAAAATTATCAGTGTGGAAATTTTCAGTTCTATATTTTACTATTATGAAAATTTTAAATTCAACATTTAAAGATATAAAAAAGTGGTTATAACATTGTAATCTAATAAATAATTATGAAAATAAATATAAAGATTACCACATACTAAAGGTCGAAACAATCTCAATGATTCATTTTTTTTACCTTTAGTATTTTTTCAACTATTATTTCTGTTAATGTTATCATATTTTTTATAATGTATGATAAAATGTATGTATGTATGAATCAATTTTTTTTTCTTTAGTATTTTTTTATCTCTTATGTCTGTCAATGTTATCATATTTTTTTATAATGTATGTCTTTCGCATTCTAGTTTTAATAATTCGTTTGTCGTTCATAGTTAAATCGATTAAAATTACTCTATTGTATGTGTATAGCTCAACAACTGTGAATATGTGAATATTGTTGAAAATCACAGTGAAACAGTGAAAAATCTACCAATGATTCCATCTCGTTGTTGAGTAATCGTGCAGACAAAATTCTTGGCCCACGAAAATAGTTTTGTAAATAATCAGTTCGTAATAGGAACACCCCAAAAATTGTACCTAATTCTGACAACATCGAAACTATATATTTTTATCACAATATACAATACCAATATATATTTATAATAATAATCTATTGATTGGTGCCATTAACAATAAGTTTTACACAGGTCATACATATTTCGAAATAAATACGATTCATAATATGCAAAGTTCATTAAAATCTGTACACAAAAGTATCAAATATAAAATCTAGTGTATAAAATCTACATAAATGATAAACTAAAAATCTGATGTGTCCACTGCATGATTAGATCATATCTGTTAACAGTGCAAATTTCACCATACTAATTGATAATCTGGCTTTCAAATTCCGCAAAAAAATTCCAAAAATTTTGACTTGGAAAAAAATGGCATACCAATGTGTAACTTGGCACTGGAGACTCTATGCTGCAACAGACGACGAACCCAAAACAAATTTTTGTTTGCCATCCTCACTGGATAAGCGGTAAGCAACTAACGTAAACTAAACTAAACTACCCTATCTAACGTAACCTAACCTAACCTAAGCTGACATTGCCGTGGATTGTTTTCGTCTGGTTCATTGTATGTAGTTTGAATATGTAATACCTTACGATTAGTACTCTTAATCATAATCATAATTTTAAGTCCCTTTACATCTTGTATATTGGCAATGTAATACTCTGTAAAGAGTCATAATACAAATAAACTGAATAATGAATATTAGTAGTAGTAGTAGTAGTAGACAATCTTTATTAGGCTTCGACCTATGTGGTCTTTCCGCCTTAAGATCTTACATTTTATATATTGTATACATTGTATTAAATTCTATATGATGAATGATGATGATGATGATGGTGAGTAGTGGTGATGTGAATGATGAGAACAGGTATGCCAAAGTCATTCTTTGTATATTTCATATAATGTGTTTGAAGGGTGCTTTATGTTCGTTCGTCTAGTGGCTCGTTCGATAATGAATATTATTTCAAGCAAAGTTAATTTCGAGGAATTATGTTTTCCAGCAATTGGCAATTTATTTTGAGCAATTTCATTTTCCGGATTCATTTTTTTGGCAAGTTTTAATTACTCTTATTTTCTGTAATGCCCATCAAAATCAAAATAATTAATAATTGCCAAAAAAATTATCTAAGTCTTTTTCCAACATTGCACATTCTGAATACTATCACACCAATGACGGTCAAATTATTGGTCATATTGGCCAATTATTGGTGATTGGTCAAGTAACCAATTTCACAGTTCAATAAATAAGTATTATAATTAATATTTAAACAATGATTGTAGAGGTTTCAAAATATTCTTATTTATTAAATAATTGTGTCAAATATTTTGGGAATAAAAACTTACCTTATTATTATTTTATTATCTTATTACTATTGTATATTAAAACCTTGAAAACTTATTGGTTATTGGGTACACCTTGCAGACACTGCCTTAATGGTAACGGAAGGAGTGGTACTTATAACAAATGCAAGATGTACGTTAAGTGAACGGAGATTATTTAAACAAACAAGAGGTAATTGATTCGCAAAAGAACAGTACTTCGGGAAACGAGTACTGATGTATTAAAGTGTTGATCTATATTATTAGACAAAATAGAATGGTGCACTTGAGTTACTTCTCTATTATAACAATGTTATCCTACTTATTCGCACTTCGTAAATAAATACAACATTTTATGTTATGTGAAATAATAACAATATATTGCATATTGGCAGGTATAGATTATAAAGATCATTTATACAATGTATTTAAGAAAGTATGCTACAAATGGGAAACTTTTTTATTAAACATTACTCAGTAAAAATAGTCGTTGTAAAAATGTATGCTTTGTCTACAATCCATAAAAAATTTAAAAACAAATGACATTCTAATTTAAATGACAAAGATATAAGTATTTTATTATTTGCTTACTTTTGCACTTAATACAAAGATTGTTTTGTGATTTAAGCATTTGATAGTAAATTTCTGTATATTAGCAGGTATAGACTATAAAGATCATTTATACAATATGTCTAAGAAAGTATGTAACAAATGGGAAACTTGTGCATTGAACATTCTTAAAAAAAATAGCCTTTCTAAAAAATTATTGCTTTGTCTACATATAACCCATGAAAAACTTGAAACAAATGGCATAATACGTTAAATGACAAAGATATAAGTATTTTATTATTAGCTTACTTTTGCACTTAATTCGATAATTGTTTAGTGGTTTAGGCATTTGAAAATCAAATTCAAATTCAATTGTCAAATTAAGTTTCATACTCATGTATAGCATAGTTAAGTAGAAATAAGTATTTTATTATTTGCTTAATTTTCCACTAAGTTCAATAATTGTTTAGAGGTTTAGACATTTGACAATCAGAGTCAAATTCAATTGTTAAATTAAGTTTCATACTTATGTATGGCATAACAGTTAAGAAGAAATAGCAGAGTTAATGCTGATATGTACAAATAAGTATGAAAACCTGCAAAGAGGCAGCTTCAATTTTTAACGAATGTATACATTTCAATGTAAATTGGTAACATTTTTATGAATAATTGTATAATTGCATGAATAATTTCTTAATTCGTGAAAAATTATTAAAATTTCATGGAAAGTCGTATAATTTTTCAACTAAATTATATCATAATTCTTAACAAAATGTATGAAATACATGGTAACTTATAATTTTTGACGGATATCTTAAAATGTTATGAAAACTTGCAAGAGATTTCATAGAATCCTGCACACTTTAGGAAAAATTGTGTCCTATGTCATGAAAAATTACAGAAATTATGGCAATTTGTAAAATTTTCACTGATACTTTATGAAAAATTATAAACCTGCATGGATATTTACATAATTCGTGAAAAATTTTAAGATTTCCGTGGACAATTTCATAATTCGTTGAAAATTGTAAGAGTTTTATAAAAAGTTGTACAATTTTCACGAATGTATTAAAAATGTATGGAAACTTGCAACAAATTTCTTTGAAACTTACATAATTCATGAGAAATTCTAAAACTGTACTTATGTAACTTTCATAGAAAACTGTTTTAAGTTTTAAATTTGAATGCAAATTAGTAACATTTTCATGAAAAATTTTATAATTACATGAAAAATTTCTTAATTCGTGAAAAAATGTTAGAATTTCATTGAAAGTCGTATAATTTTTCTTAAAAAATTTATCAATTGTATGGAAACTTATAATTTTTGGTCGATATCTTAAAATTTTATGAAAACATGCAACAAATTTCATAGAATCCTGCACAATTTTGGGAAAATTGTGTCGCATGTCATAAAACATTGCTGAAATTGTAGCATTTGTAAAATTTTCATTGATACTTATATAAATTTCATAGAGAACTGCAAATTCCATGGCAATATATGAAGATTTTTATATAAATTGGTAAGAATTTCATGAAAAATTATATAATTCGTGAAATTTTTTAATAATTCTGTGGAAAATTTCATAATTCGTGGAATATTGTAAGAATTTCATAGAAACTTGTACAATTTTCACGAATGTATTAAAAATGTATGGAAACTTGCAACAAATTTCATTGAAACTTATATAATTCATGAGAAATTCTAAAACTGTACTTATGTAACTTTAATAGAAAACTGTGAAACTTTCATGTAAATATGTATAAATTTTAATGCAAATTAGTAACATTTTCATGAAAAATTTTATAATTGCATCAACAATTTCTTAATTCGTGAAAAAATGTTAGAATTTCATTGAAAGTCGTATAATTTTTCTTAAAAAAATGTATCAATTGTATGGAAAGTTATAATTTTTGGTGGATATCTTAAAATTTTATGAAAACATGCAACAAATTTCATAGAATCCTGCACAATTTTGGGAAAATTGTGGGCATGTCATGAAACATTGCTGAAATTGTAGCATTTGTAAAATTTTCATTGATACTTATATAAATTTCATAGAAAACTGCAAATTCCATGGCAATATATGAAGATTTTTATATAAATTGGTAAGAATTTCATGAAAAATTATATAATTCGTGAAATTTTTTAATAATTCTGTGGAAAATTTCATAATTCGTGGAATATTGTAAGAATTTCATAGAAACTTGTACAAATTTCACGAATGTATTAAAAATGTATGGAAACTTGCAACAAATTTCTTTGAAACTTACATAATTCATGAGAAATTCTAAAACTGTACTTATGTAACTTTCATAGAAAACTGTGAAAATTTCATGTAAATATGTATAAATTTTAATGCAAATTAGTAACATTTTCATGAAAAATTTTATAATTGCATGAACAATTTCTTAATTCGTGAAAAAATGTTTGAATTTCATGGAAAGTCGTATAATTTTTCTTAAAAAAATGTATCAATTGTATGGAAACTTATAATTTTTGGTGGATATCTTAAAATTTTATGAAAACATGCAACAAATTTCATAGAATCCTGCACAATTTTGGGAAAATTGTGTCGCATGTCATGAAACATTGCTGAAATTGTAGCATTTGTAAAATTTTCATTGATACTTATATAAATGTCATAGAAAACTGCAAATTCCATGGCAATATATGAAGATTTTTATATAAATTGGTAAGAATTTCATGAAAATTTATATAATTCGTGAATTTTTTTTATAGTTCTGTGGAAAATTTCATAATTCGTGGAATATTGTAAGAATTTCATAGAAACTTGTACAATTTTCACGAATGTATTAAAAATGTATGGAAACTTGCAACAAATTTCTTTGAAACTTACATCATTCATGAGAAATTCTAAAACTGTACTTATGTAACTTTCATAGAAAACTGTGAAAATTTCATGTAAATATGTATAAATTTTAATGCAAATTAGTAACATTTTCATGAAAAATTTTATAATTGCATGAACAATTTCTTAATTCGTGAAAAAATGTTAGAATTTCATGGAAAGTCGTATAATTTTTCTTAAAAAAATGTATCAATTGTATGGAAACTTATAATTTTTGGTTGATATCTTAAAATTTTATGAAAACATGCAACAAATTTCATAGAATCCTGCACAATTTTGGGAAAATTGTGTCGCATGTCATGAAACATTGCTGAAATTGTAGCATTTGTAAAATTTTCATTGATACTTATATAAATTTCATAGAAAACTGCAAATTCCATGGCAATATATGAAGATTTTTATATAAATTGGTAAGAATTTCATGAAAAATTATATAATTCGTGAAATTTTTTAATAATTCTGTGGAAAATTTCAAAATTCGTGGAATATTGTAAGAATTTCATAGAAACTTGTACAATTTTCACGAATGTATTAAAAATGTATGGAAACTTGCAACAAATTTCTTTGAAACTTACATAATTCATGAGAAATTCTAAAACTGTACTTATGTAACTTTCATAGAAAACTGTGAAAATTTCATGTAAATATGTATAAATTTTAATGCAAATTAGTAACATTTTCATGAAAAAATTTATAATTGCATGAACAATTTCTTAATTCGTGAAAAAATGTTAGAATTTCATTGAAAGTCGTATAATTTTTCTTAAAAAAATGTATCAATTGTATGGAAAGTTATAATTTTTGGTGGATATCTTAAAATTTTATGAAAACATGCAACAAATTTCATAGAATCCTGCACAATTTTGGGAAAATTGTGGGCATGTCATGAAACATTGCTGAAATTGTAGCATTTGTAAAATTTTCATTGATACTTATATAAATTTCATAGAAAACTGCAAATTCCATGGCAATATATGAAGATTTTTATATAAATTGGTAAGAATTTCATGAAAAATTATATAATTCGTGAAATTTTTTAATAATTCTGTGGAAAATTTCATAATTCGTGGAATGTTGTAAGAATTTCATAGAAACTTGTACAATTTTCACGAATGTATTAAAAATGTATGGAAACTTGCAACAAATTTCTTTGAAACTTACATAATTCGTGAGAAATTCTAAAACTGTACTTATGTAACTTTCATAGAAAACTGTGAAAATTTCATGTAAATATGTATAAATTTTAATGCAAATTAGTAACATTTTCATGAAAAATTTTATAATTGCACGAACAATTTCTTAATTCGTGAAAAAATGTTAGAATTTCATTGAAAGTCGTATAATTTTTCTTAAAAAAATGTATCAATTGTATGGAAAGTTATAATTTTTGGTGGATATCTTAAAATTTTATGAAAACGTGCAACAAATTTCATAGAATCCTGCACAATTTTGGGAAAATTGTGGGCATGTCATGAAACATTGCTGAAATTGTAGCATTTGTAAAATTTTCATTGATACTTATATAAATTTCATAGAAAACTGCAAATTCCATGGCAATATATGAAGATTTTTATATAAATTGGTAAGAATTTCATGAAAAATTATATAATTCGTGAAATTTTTTAATAATTCTGTGGAAAATTTCATAATTCGTGGAATATTGTAAGAATTTCATAGAAACTTGTACAAATTTCACGAATGTATTAAAAATGTATGGAAACTTGCAACAAATTTCTTTGAAACTTACATAATTCATGAGAAATTCTAAAACTGTACTTATGTAACTTTCATAGAAAACTGTTTTAAGTTTTAAATTTGAATGCAAATTAGTAACATTTTCATGAAAAATTTTATAATTACATGAAAAATTTCTTAATTCGTGAAAAAATGTTAGAATTTCATTGAAAGTCGTATAATTTTTCTTAAAAAATTTATCAATTGTATGGAAACTTATAATTTTTGGTCGATATCTTAAAATTTTATGAAAACATGCAACAAATTTCATAGAATCCTGCACAATTTTGGGAAAATTGTGTCGCATGTCATAAAACATTGCTGAAATTGTAGCATTTGTAAAATTTTCATTGATACTTATATAAATTTCATAGAAAACTGCAAATTCCATGGCAATATATGAAGATTTTTATATAAATTGGTAAGAATTTCATGAAAAATTATATAATTCGTGAAATTTTTTAATAATTCTGTGGAAAATTTCAAAATTCGTGGAATATTGTAAGAATTTCATAGAAACTTGTACAATTTTCACGAATGTATTAAAAATGTATGGAAACTTGCAACAAATTTCTTTGAAACTTACATAATTCATGAGAAATTCTAAAACTGTACTTATGTAACTTTCATAGAAAACTGTGAAAATTTCATGTAAATATGTATAAATTTTAATGCAAATTAGTAACATTTTCATGAAAAAATTTATAATTGCATGAACAATTTCTTAATTCGTGAAAAAATGTTAGAATTTCATTGAAAGTCGTATAATTTTTCTTAAAAAAATGTATCAATTGTATGGAAAGTTATAATTTTTGGTGGATATCTTAAAATTTTATGAAAACATGCAACAAATTTCATAGAATCCTGCACAATTTTGGGAAAATTGTGGGCATGTCATGAAACATTGCTGAAATTGTAGCATTTGTAAAATTTTCATTGATACTTATATAAATTTCATAGAAAACTGCAAATTCCATGGCAATATATGAAGATTTTTATATAAATTGGTAAGAATTTCATGAAAAATTATATAATTCGTGAAATTTTTTAATAATTCTGTGGAAAATTTCATAATTCGTGGAATGTTGTAAGAATTTCATAGAAACTTGTACAATTTTCACGAATGTATTAAAAATGTATGGAAACTTGCAACAAATTTCTTTGAAACTTACATAATTCGTGAGAAATTCTAAAACTGTACTTATGTAACTTTCATAGAAAACTGTGAAAATTTCATGTAAATATGTATAAATTTTAATGCAAATTAGTAACATTTTCATGAAAAATTTTATAATTGCACGAACAATTTCTTAATTCGTGAAAAAATGTTAGAATTTCATTGAAAGTCGTATAATTTTTCTTAAAAAAATGTATCAATTGTATGGAAAGTTATAATTTTTGGTGGATATCTTAAAATTTTATGAAAACGTGCAACAAATTTCATAGAATCCTGCACAATTTTGGGAAAATTGTGGGCATGTCATGAAACATTGCTGAAATTGTAGCATTTGTAAAATTTTCATTGATACTTATATAAATTTCATAGAAAACTGCAAATTCCATGGCAATATATGAAGATTTTTATATAAATTGGTAAGAATTTCATGAAAAATTATATAATTCGTGAATTTTTTTAATAATTCTGTGGAAAATTTCATAATTCATCGAATATTGTAAGAATTTCATAGAAACTTGTACAATTTTCACGAATGTATTAAAAATGTATGGAAACTTGCAACAAATTTCTTTGAAACTTACATAATTCATGAGAAATTCTAAAACTATACTTATGTAACTTTCATAGAAAACTGTGAAAATTTCATGTAAATATGTATAAATTTTAATGCAAATTAGTAACATTTTCATGAAAAATTTTATAATTGCATGAACAATTTCTTAATTCGTGAAAAAAAGTTAGAATTTCATGGAAAGTCGTATAATTTTTCTTAAAAAAATGTATCAATTGTATGGAAACTTATAATTTTTGGTTGATATCTTAAAATTTTATGAAAACATGCAACAAATTTCATAGAATCCTGCACAATTTTGGGAAAATTGTGTCGCATGTCATGAAACATTGCTGAAATTGAAGCATTTGTAAAATTTTCATTGATACTTATATAAATTTCATAGAAAACTGCAAATTCCATGGCAATATATGAAGATTTTTATATAAATTGGTAAGAATTTCATGAAAAATTATATAATTCGTGAAATTTTTTAATAATTCTGTGGAAAATTTCAAAATTCGTGGAATATTGTAAGAATTTCATAGAAACTTGTACAATTTTCACGACTGTATTAAAAATGTATGGAAACTTGCAACAATTATTTTCGAAACTTACATAATTCATGGGAAATTGTATAACTGTAGACATTTGATGAAAAATTGCAGAATTCATTGCAAACTGTAAAATATTCGTTCCACCTTACATAAATTTCATGGAAAACTGCAAAAATTACATGGCAACATGTGTGAATTTCACTGTAAATTGGCACAATTTATGGAAAATTGTATAATTTCGCGAAAAATTATCATAATACGAAACAAATTATAAATTTCATGGAAACTGACATAATTCATGACAAATTGTACGCACATTTAATGAGAAATTGCAAAAATCTTAGCATATTATAAAATTATATTATAATTATATTATATTATTATAAAATATTATAAAATCTAATAAAATATTGTATACTTGCATGAACAATTTCGTAATTCGTGGAAAATTGTTAAAATTTCAAGGAATGCCATATAATTTTTCAGCTAAATTATACCATACTTTTAAATAATTTCTATCACTTTCATGAAAACCCTGACACCCTGAAATATCGTCAGTTATTCCAATGTTTAAAATTAACACACGTATTTCTGTTACACCCTGTATATATATATATATATATATATATATATATATATATATATATATATATATATATATATATTGTTACGTTTTTATTGCCCTACGTTAGGGACTACAAATGTTATGTTTTTGTTTGCTCTGCCTATTTTATTAGTGTTGAATATTTAAGCATTTACTTGTTTTGTAACTTTTTGTTCTTTCTCTTATCTCAGGTTCAATAGTAGGTTCAATCATAACTAAATAGAGTTTTGTTCAAATACTTTAATGAATTGAAAATAACCAAAAATATTAAAACGTCTAATATAAACTGAACTAAACAAACAAATCAAAAACAATAGAAAACAAAATTATTAAATAAATAATAAACTATGGCCAACATTAACAAAATAAATCCTATATACACAAGCCAACTTATGTGATAATATGACTCTTGCACTTTACGCAAACTTTCTACTTGCAGTTTTCTTCTTGTGGTTCCTTCATTAATTCGTCCTCTTGTCCCTGCGTTCTCCTTTTGATCCTTTGTTGATTCCCACAAAAGTAAATAGCTACTTTTGTGTGCGAAGTTGAGCGGCTTGAAGTCCTGATTTTTGAATATCTCCGTCACGGCTCCTATCTTGTTGAACTCCTCTCCTGGTTGACTGTCTTCTTCCAGTCCTATGTCCAATCGTTGAAACCCCGTTAATATTTTGTAATGTATTCGTATTAGTATCGCAACATCTCCACTCGCGATCCACACGCGTCTCTCCCACTCGTCAATCTCTTTGTTGATTATTTTCGACTTTCCATTATTCAATTCCCGAAGCGTCTATGCACGAAGTCACCTGTCACCCGTGGTAACCGATCAACAACCTCCATCCGTGGATTGCTTTGTATATTTGTGCATACTTGTTCATATTCACATTTACAATATTTACAATATTTTTTGTTAGCTTGTGCCCTAAATATTATAATTCTATCTAAAACCTATATAATAATAACAATAAATCTATTCTAATTAATCTAAATAAATAATACAAATACCATCACAATATATATAGCTCGCCTGACGGCTCGCTCCGTAAACGTCGTTCTCATGTACAGTAGCAAATATTATGTTTTAAAGAAATAAATATTATCTATTATGTTATCTATTATTATACGCTCGTTATATAATATACTATTATTCAAGTAATAATAACCAACGCAACAACACGACTATTTGCTCAGCTTTAAATAGATGTTTTCTTTTTTTAATGACTAAGTACATCTACAATTACTTATCCAAATGCATATGGCACTTTTTATAGTCAGACCGTTATACAAGCAAGGTCAATGCTGCATATAAATGTTTTGCATTGTAAATAGTATGAGCTACTTATGTAAAGTACATATTAATACAATAATAATTATTAATGCAATGAAGACTCTCATTTTTTCTTCGCAGTACATGACTAAGGAAGAAACCCAAGTGGTGGAAAAATTTGCATTTCCTACTAAATGGATACATTTGTTGTAATAATAAATTATCTCATCTCAATATCCATCTATTGGAAATGGATTGGTTGATTTCTTTGTTAACACGAATATTGTTATGCTGAAGGTTGTGAATTTATGATGTTTGTATTTTTATTTATATATATATATATATATATATATATATATATATATATATATATATATATCAATTTTTCCATATGTAGTTTTTACTGCGATAAACAATGCCAGGAAAATGTTGCTTAAATATTTTGACAGAGTTTTGCTCTGCACTGGTCATTTTTTTCTACTTAACCAACTGTTCTTAAATAATAATGATAATAATAATAATATAATATCTGTTATTTGTGTCATATTATGGGTTTTTATTATGATATGGGAAAATGCTGTTCTCTTGTACTAAAACATTAAGGAAGTACAAGAGAACAATCTTTTCCCATATCATAATAGTATAATAGTAAAAATGTATGTTCGTGCTATACTGCAAAGTTTTCACATGTCTAGGATACAAATGAGAGATACAAATGTAGGTACAATAATATACAGTTATAACAGTACTTATAATATACAGACAAGTTTACACATGTCTAGGATACAAATGAAAGATACAATAATATACAATAATATACTGTAATATACAGTATAATATAATATACAATAATATACTGTAATTTACAGTATAATATAATATACAATAATATAATGTTACTAATATACAGAACAATAGAAGACTAACATAAAGTAAGAGTAAAAGAGTAAAAGCAATTCAGCTATGTTTAACAAATCAGTGTCATCACGTTTTCATAATTTTAATTTTCATCAAACATTTTGGTCAACATTTTTTAGGTAAAACATACAAAAATAAATTTCGTAGAGAACTTTGAAATCTCAATAATACTACTAATATTTATAAATTTGATGTAATCCTTAGAAAAGTAAAGGTAAAAGAGTAAAAGCAATGCTGTGTATTACAATCAGTGTAATCCCATTTTCATAATTTTCATGTTCATCAAAATTTTCGTCAACATTTTTTAGGTAATAAATACAATAATAAATTACGTTAAAACTTTAAAATCTCAGTAATACTGTTAATATTTATAAACTTGTTGTGAAAACGATATAAATCAATAAACTGATAAATCATGAATAGAATCAATTTGGAATTTATGTTTTAACAAATGGAAAAATTTCCATGGAAAATCCATTAGGCATGGCAGTTTTGGCAATAAATATTGAAATTATTTAGTGAAACTCTATGGATTCAATTACTGCAAATATTAGGAAGAATTAGTATACATTTCCCTGTGTAAACGCCCTTCTTGGGTTACCTGTGGATCACAAGCTGTGGTTATGTACTTTGAGTTCAGTTTAAAAGATTGATACAAAGACCTAAAGTTCATATAGACACTTTAATTCAACAAGAATCTTCACCAATCATAAAAATATTAAAAAACAGGCAACCGAAATCACTAATATAGGTATACTTGGCTGCCCACTAATCACTAATATGGGTATACTTGGCTGCCTACGTAGTCATTGTCATGAAACAGATAGCGACGGCAGCGCAGAAACTGGTGAACTTTATACCTATGATTTTAACTGCAATATTTTAACAAACCCATCATTTGGAGATTATGGGGCATGTTTTTAACTACGTACAGTATCATTTGTAGTCAATGATATTGCGCAGATATTGATTTATAACGCAATTAAAAGCTTGCTTAAATATAGGCAACCAAATGTTCATTTGCAAAAGGATAGTTCGTCGATTTTGGTTAAAACTAAATTAGGGAATCGAAGTTTTTTCTTCTTATGAATCCGAATCTGTAATTGCTTTTGCCCAAAGATGCTTAATAGCGTCGAAAGAATCAAAATAAAATCTAAGACATTCTTCGAACCAGGCACTGTTTGGATTGCTGTGGATAAATTAACGCACCGCACTAATGTATTGCGCGCTGCTAAAGCCAAATTTGTACTTCGTTTTGCTGTACGTAACATAGTAACGTAATAAACAGCAAATGAAAATAAAATCAAATGTAGAGACATCTAGCGGCGACTGCCTGAACTCAGTTGCGCATATTTATTTCACATTTTCATTTAATTACTGTTTAGAAGTGCTTAAAATCACAGCTAATTACTTCATGCACACATCTTATTTACATATTTGCAAGCGTATATGATTAATATTTGAATTAAATTGATGATAAGTGTAATTTTCAAAATCAAAGTCATGAAAATGTACATTTGGTTGCCTAGATTGAATATTAATTGTGTTATAAATCAATATATGTACAATATTATTGACTAAATATGGTAGGATAAGTGGTAAAATATGGTGCTTCATAACCTCAGGTAATTGGTTTCTTGAATTATCACTTTTTGAATAATAGGTATAAAGTTCACCAGTTTCTGCGCTGACGTCGCCGCCCGTTTGAAGACGCATGCAACCAAATATACACATATGAGTAGTTTTGGTTATCTTTTATTACAATATAATACTTTTAAGGGCCGGTTCCATAATATCACAGAAAACTATCCTTAATGTAAAGCTTACTTAATAGAAAAGTCGACTTCAAAGTCTGCATGTCATAAAAGACACTTTTTCGTAAAGTGACGTTTAAAAATCAATTATGGAACACGTTACAGTACTTAAAGGCACCTTTTCGGTTTAAAGAAAACTTTAATAACATTATGGCCCTAAGACGGCTCTAAGATTTAAGAAGTTTAAGATTCACGTTAGAATTAAAGTATTAAGAATTAACTCAGTAAATTTATAATTGATCTATTTACTGGATTAGAGGAGATTGTAGTATCGATTATTGATATTCTCTCTTCTTGTGCATATCCATTTACTGGATGTTTACGACCACTTCTTTCATCATTTCATGGTCCCTTACGGTGTAGACTAATTATCCGATAGTTCTCTGTCTGGTCCATTATCTGATATTCCTTAATTGATATTCCTTATTGACCTTCCTTACCATTCCTTTACATATTAAATATGTAAAAATAATTTGTAACATTATTGTAAACCACATTTTTTCATAAAAATCACATTTCAGTAAAAACTCAATAAATCAACATTCCCTATTATTTTGAAGAAGTAGTTAGCACTATCAGGTAATTAAGAACGCAGTCTTTAATTTACATGGACTAGTTTCGACCTGGGGGTCATCATCAGCAGAGTCCAAATGTTTTATTTAAGCAAAAATTTCATATATAAATTGTGTAACATTGTAATAAAATAGTTAAACTTACAGTCATAAATAAGTTATGACTGTATAATCGTATATAGTATAATATCAACAAATCGAGTTATGTTTTCGAGTTAGTATTCCCTATTATACTCTTATAAGAGTAATTTTTATTTTTTTTTTCATGAGTATTTTGTCACAGATCGTTAAGTGGATTAAATTTTCTAATCCAACTCTATTATAATTACAAAAAACAATTAAGTATGAATGATTCTGTTGCATTTATCGAATAATTACTGCAATTGTTTTTTTTTTGCTTAGGACTTATCATCTAAGTATTTGAAACACTTCTCAGCATAATTGAATAAAAGTTTGTATTCTTTGAACGAAATCAAAAAAGTGGACGTCGTCAATTTGCAAATCCATTCACTTGTATTTATTTATCAGGCATCTGATACGAGAATTTCAATTTCTTCTTGTTTTTATAATAGTTTATAAATTCTTCTTCGCTTCTTCTTTGCTGTTTCATTAATTCTTCTTTGCGTTTTCAAAAATATTCACAATTATTTTTCAACGCAAACTTCTAGATACATTTCACAATTTTATCTTCGTGAATTATGATGCATCCTGATGGAATTTTCAAATTATTTCTTTAAGCTATGTTATAAAAATCTGTGATTTTTTTTTTTTTTTTTTCTAAATGTTTATACAACGTAACTAATTTTTCTATAGATATTCCAATTTTTGTACAATTTAATAGGTTCTTCTCATATCTATTAATTCTGTTAATATTTTATTCTTCTGAAGTCTTCTAAAATAACTTCAGAGTTGTGATTTATAGAATTTTCATGCATTCTGCTGTAATTTTATAATATGTAGTGATATTTTTTATAGTTCTTTCTCTACGTAAACTTTGGGAGATTTAAAAGTATCTCTTCATTTCTGCATTCTCTTGTATTCTTCGGTTACTTATGCATTCTGTTGAAATTTTATAATATATAGTAATATTTTTCATAGATTTTTCTATACGTAAACTTTGGGAGAGTTACAATTTCCTCTTCATTTCTTCATTCTCTTGTATTCATTTATAAGGCATCTACGAGAATTGCAATTTCTTCTTGATTTTTTAAAAATACTTTTGCAATTCTACTTCGGTTACTTATGCATTCTGTTGTAATTTTATAATATATAGTCATATTTTTCATAGTTTTTTTTTCTATACGTAAACTTTGGGAGAATTACAATATTCTCTTCATTTCTTCATTCTCTTGTATTCATTCTTGTATTCATTTATAAGGCATCTACGAGAATTACAATGTCTCCTTGTGTTTTTAGAAAGAGTTATGCAATTCTTCTTAGCTTTTTCAAAAATATCCAGAATTATTTTGCTACGCAATCTTCTAGATTCATTCTACAATTTTATCTTCGAGAATTATGATGCATTCTGATAGAATTTTAAAATTCGTTCATTAATCAATATTATTAAAATTGTGATTTTTTAAAGATTTTTTTCTAAATGTTTATGCAACATAACCAATTTGTCTATAGTTTTTCCAATTTTTGTGCAATTTAATACATTCTTCTCATATCTAGTAATTCTGTTAATATATTACTCTTCTGTTGTCTGCCAAAATCACTTCAGAATTGTGAGTTATAGAATTTCCTGCATTCTGCTGTATTTTTATAATAATAGTAATATGTTTTATAATTCTTTCTATACGTAAACTTTGGGAGAATTAAGATTTCTTCTTCTTTTTTTCTGAATATTTATTAAATTAAATAGATACTTTTTTGTATAAGTAAAATACAACAATGATGTCTGTTGCCTTATACAGTTATTTTAAAGTTCAGTCTTATAGCATTATGATGTACTCTTCTGGAATATTGAACTTCGATCTTCAAAGAATTATTTGAAGAATTATGATTTCTTCTTGACTTTTTATGAATAGTTATAGAATTCAATAGATTCTTCTTTACTTCATTGCTTGTCTGTTCAACTTTTTTTTTCTGCAATTTAATAGATTCTTACACACAATCTTCTGTTTTTTTTCAGAATCACAGAGTTTCGTCTTATAGAATTTTAATACATTATTTTGTTTTTTCCTAGTTTGTTCTATATTTTGACGACATATAGATATAAGGAATCTACTGGAGAATTATGATTTCTTCTTGATTTTTTTTTTAATAGTTATGGAATTCAATAGTTTCTTCTTTACTTCATTGCTTCTCAGTTCAAAAATTCATATTTATTTTGCTACATAATGTTATTTTCTAGTGACATTTATTATGACAATTCTTCTAGAATTTGCTGCAAATCTTCGAAATTGTGCCTGAAATTTAATATCCAGTTCTATGTATATACAGTTCTATATCCATTGAGTTTTCTAGATTTTTAGATTTCTAGATTCATTTCCGAGTTTTCTAGATTTTTAGACTTCTAGATTAATTTCAGCGTTTTCTAGATATTTATATTTCTAGATTATATTCAGGAATTTCAGAATTTCATGACTATAATAATAATAATGCTTTATTCACGATGCTACAATATTTACAATATATATATATATATATATATATATATATATATATATATATATATATATATATATATATATATATATATATATTGTTGCATAGAATTGCATTATAAAGAACTAAAGAACACATACAAAGAATACAATACATATACATTAATATAAAATAAAATAACATGCATACAAGAATAAATTCATTGTTGATTGTCCTGAAAAAAACTCTCGATTGTAAACTTATGATTTTAGGTTCCTTATACACGCAATATTCTTAAGATTTTTGATTTATTCTTGATTTATTTATTAATTTTATACATGATAATTGATTATTCTTTGTATTTTTTAATGCAATCAAGTAGATTCTTCTTAATTAAAATGATGCTTAATAGATTTAAAAAATCCAGAATAATTATTATACAGAATATTATGCTGTCTTCTAGATTCATTTTAGAGTTTAGTCACAGAAATATATGATGCATTATAATAAAAGTTCTTTCTACAAATAATTTTCACAAAAACTTTGAATTTTTCTTGATTTATTTTTATATTTTCATACGTGTTAATCGATTATTCATTGTTTTTTTTTCATTTTTTAATGCAATCTTGTATATTCTTAAATCCAATCATTCTTCTGCTGAATTCTGGAACGTTATCTTTTCTTATAATCCCATTCTTCTTTGAGCCCCATCTCCAGTTTATTGGTCATTATTCTACTGCATTCTGGAACTTTATGGTTTTTTTATAATCTCCTTCTGTTTTGAGAGCCACCTCCAGTTTATTGGTCATTATTCTGCTGCATTCTGGAACTTTATCGTTTCTTATAATATAATTCTTCTTTAAGCGCCATCTCCAGTTTATGGTCATACTTCTACTGAATTCTGGAACGTTATCGTTTTTTATAATCTCCTTTTTTGATCGCCATCTCCAGTTTATTGGTCATTATTCTGCTGCATTTTGGAACTTTATCGTTTCTTATAATATAAATCTTCATTAAGCGCCATCTCCAGTTTATTGGTCATTCTTCTACTGAATTCTGGAACGTTATCGTTTTTTTATAATCTCCTATATTGGGCGCCATCTCCAGTATATTGGTCATTATTCTGCTTCATTCTGGAACGTTATCGTTTCTTATAATATAATTCTTTTTTAAGCGCCCTCTCCAGTTTATTGGTCATTCTTCTACTGCATTCTGGAATGTTATGGTTTTTTTTTATAATCTCCTTCTGTTTTGAGAGCCACCTCCAGTTTATTGGTTATTATGCTGCTGCATTTTGGAACTTTATCGTTTCTTATAATATAAATCTTCTTTAAGCGCCATCTCCAGTTTATTGGTCATACTTCTACTGAATTCTGAAACGTTATCTTTTTTTTTTTATATAATCTCCTTTTTGGGCTCCATCTCCAGTTTATTGCTCATTATTCTGCTTCATTCTGGAACGTTATCGTTTCTTATAATATAATTCTTCCTTAAGCGCCATCTCCAGTTAATTGGTCATTCTTCTACTGCATTCTGGAACGTTATGTTTTTTTTTAATCTCCTTCTGTTTTGATCGCCATCTCCAGTTTATTAGTCATTATTCTGCTGCATTTTGGAACTTTATCGTTTCTTATAATATAAATCTTCTTTAAGCGCCATCTCCAGTTTATTGGTCATTCCTCTACTGAATTCTGGAACGTTATCGTTTTTTATAATCTCCTTTATTGGGCGCCATCTCCAGTTTATTGGTCACTATTCTGCTTCATTTTGGAACGTTATCGTTTCTTATAATATAATCCTTCTTTAAGCGCCATCTCCAGTTTATTGGTCATTATTCTGCTGTATTCTGGAACGTTATCGTTTCTTATAATCCCCTTCTTTGATCACCATCTCCAGTTTATTGGAGGTTGGAAACAATTTCAGCAAAACCTTCGCAATTTTGTGCAGCATAGAATAGGAAGTGAGCTCCTAAGCCCAATATTTTATATTCTAAGCCATGACTGTTTTTGTTTTCCTTCTATTCCACGTCTTCCTTTACTACAAGTTTTGGGAGGTCATACTTTTTGCTTATAATAAGCTAAGTAATATTTCAAAATATCACCATTTTTGCTTGACTTACGAAATTGATTTTTTTTTTTAGAATTAGATTGCAGTTAATAGTTTTTGCTTGAACTGCAAAAATTGGAATTGAGTAGCAGTCGTTTGATATTACACGCTTAACCTTTATGCTAACAAAAAAATAATTCATTTTCATTAGAATTAGAATTAGAATTAGAATTCTTTATTGCGTGCTATTATACAAAGTATTTACACAGGTCAAGATACATATAATATATATAAAAACTATGAAGGTAAAACTATACTATATATTAGGTTTCTCATTAAGAGTTTCAATTTGAGCACGTGAAGTGCTAACAAATAAACATGACCATTACACCCCAATCAGTGGTAAAAGTTTACAGTGGTAATAAAACTTTACTTTGCTTTATTAAAGTTTCTATTGTAAATATCTTCAGGTGAAATAAATGTACTTCTTTAATTAATTGTCAAATACATGTTTAACAGTTAATTAAGGGAGTACATTTATTTCACCTGAAGATACAAAAAAAAAAAAAGATCAGAATCACTGCACTACACAATATTATAGGATACAGTGAAAGGGTTGTAAACTCTAAGAATAAGTGCTACAAAATTACAAGAACAAAAACGTTTGTGCAATTAGTCAAATAGTTGTAAATTCTAAGAATAAGTGCTACAAAATCACAAGAACAAAATCGTTTGTGCAATTTGGGCACGTGAAGTGCTAACAAATAAACATGACCATTACATGCAAGTGCAGACATTGTGTCTCCAAAAATGCTCTGTTAGAACTGAGAGGCACATGATTCACAGATGCGTGATTCAGACTCGAGGAATGCATCACTGGAAGCTCTCAAATGATGGCGGTTTCGACTGTGTCAAGTGCGTCAGCAGTTACTTATCGAGAACTGTAGGTGTTTATTTTACTGATTACGTACAATTAAAAAGCTTTGTCTTTGCAATTAGCTCGAATTTCGTTTCGGATACTCCTAATATGGGTATTAACGCAAGCGAGAAGATTGCAAGGCTTGAATCACGACCTCTGTGTATGAAACATTTTAATGTGGATCGCAAACAATATAGTACGCGTGTCAAAATTACTTTTAATTATCAGAGTTATGATGATAGTTACACGCATGAATGGATTAATGAGATTCATCTACTTGCAATCATCACTAATATCCAAGATATTAGGGATGGTAAAAATGGCTTAGAGAGAAGATTCTGTTGCAGTAACGTAGTTTTTTGGTACTGCGTTACTTTTATCTTCAAACTAGCCTGAAGGCTCACCATTGCAGCTCCAATGTTTTAGAGTTACGTAAGAATGATGATTTTCCGATCAAATTGACTAAAAGAAAAATCGCCATTTTTGCGATTTTAAAAGTTGCTCCTATGGGCTTTGGAAGCACATGCCTAGACCAATTGGAAGCTTCTGATTCCAAAGAGCTCCCTTTTATCCTCGTAGTCCCCGTGGTTCTCGAGAAATCTGTCTTCAAAGTTGAAAATTCAAAGCAAAATAGCAAAATTTCTTTGAGAAACTCTATTTTAAAAATGGCCGTGATCCCTTATAACTTCAGGTACTCCAACGATGTGTACGTGACCAAATCGATATATCCTCGATGATTTTAAAATCGTGGAATTTTCTTTCGGGTTTTTTGCCATTTCTGTGAATTTGGATTAAATTGTGTTCTGGAATCTGCAGAACGAGTTCAATATTTACCACTGCACTCGCTAAATGCCGAACATAAACAAACAAACCCTCGAAATCTGGTTTGAACCAAAACGACCAACGTAAGCAGAGACCTCAAGATTTTTGCACCGCAGAGTCTAATTAACATCAAAGGTTACCCAACGAATTTCTCCTGAACTATAAACGCAAGTTCCACGTTTCGACAAATGAATCGTAATTGACTCATTATGGGCAACTATTGTCTTACAATTAGCACCTGGTATACGAGCGTCAAGAGACAATTAGTGCAATATTAATTAGCAATAGGCGGACTGCTATATAAGCGAAAATGTGCACCAAATGAAGCAGAACAGTTTCAACAGCGATTACTACCTACAGCATTTACAGCTACCCAGTTTGATAATAAAGCGATTTTATTACCATTCTATTGTACCATTTTATTATACCATACCATTCCAGCATGTACACCATCATGGTAAGTATTCGAAAATTGATGATTTTTACCAAGCAAATTAATTTTGCCTTAACCCAATTGATAATCTAAATGTTTTCGATTTATTTGACCTAATTTTTTTTTTGCAGAACGCCTTCATAGCTGCTTTCATTCTACTGAACGCCCAGCTCAGTTTCGCCTCCAGAGATATTAGAAGACAAATGGATATTGAATTACCTGGCGAAGAAAAGATCACCAAAAGGTCTGCGCCTGAAGACGATTTAGACGCAGCAGCTAACTCTATAGTATTCCGCCCACTCTTCCGCCACACCAGAAGATACATCCTCCGCCGCCGTCAACGTTCAGCTGATTCTTATGCACATCCTGAAGACCTCATTTACACCATTAATGGACAGGACATGGCCGAGAATAATATCGTCTTCAAACCGTTTTTCAGAAATAGCATTAACCGACGAGTTGCTAGAGATGTATCTGAAGAAGAACAAGCAATCAAATCAGTGAATACAAGGGATTACGAAGATGACAAGTACAGATCACGTATGGCAAGGTCTGCATCAAACACTGATGATGCACCAGAAGATATTGACGCAGCTGAAAACAACATCGTCTTCAGGCCGTTGTTCAGAAACCGTGCCATCTCCAGACGCACACGTTCATCAAATCCAGATGGTAACTCAGCAGTTGATGATGGAAATGTAGAAGACATGGAAACCGCCGCCAGCATAGTCTTCAGGCCACTATTCAGGAGCCGTAACGGTTTCAGACGTGTTACAAGATCCACAAATTTGCCCGTTGAAGACCTACCAGAACCATCAAACGATGATTTGCAAACTGCTGCTAACATGGTATTCAGACCCATCTTTAGAAGCCGCAGTGGTTTCAGACGTGTTACAAGATCCGCAAATTTGCCCGTTGAAGACCTACCAGAACCATCAAACGATGATTTGGAAACTGCTGCTAACATGGTATTCAGACCCATTTTCAGAAGCCGCAATGGTTTCAGACGCGTTACAAGATCCGCAAATTTGCCCGTTGAAGACCTACCAGAACCATCAAACGATGATTTGGAAACTGCTGCTAACATGGTATTCAGGCCCATATTCAGAAGCCGCAGTGGTTTCAGACGCGTTACACGATCAACAAATTTGCCCGTTGAAGACCTACCAGAACCATCAAACGATGATTTGGAAACTGCTGCTAACATGGTATTCAGACCCATCTTCAGAAGCCGCAATGGTTTCAGACGCGTTACACGATCAACAAATTTGCCCGTTGAAGACCTACCAGAACCATCAAACGATGATTTGGAAACTGCTGCTAACATGGTATTCAGACCCATCTTCAGAAGCAGCCATTCATACAGGCGTCTTGGAAGATCTGCAACGGAAGAACTACCCGAAGAAGATGCAAAATTATTATCAACTGCTGATAGCTTTGGAGCTAGAAAATCTGAGAGCAGACTACGCAGAGATACCAAAGATGCAGAGAGCTTGGAAACTGCAGCAAATACCATAGTTTTCCGCCCACTCTTTAGAAGACGTTCTCATCGTATCTACAGGAATAGATTCTGATGAATACTCATTGCGTCAAAATAACGGCTGTTGATACTCATAATTTTTAATTAATCATTATACATACATACATAATCCATCCCTCTTTTACCCATTGGGTGTCGAGATTAATCATTATATCATTGTAAATGTGTCATTATTATTTAAAAGACTGTCTAATATTAATATTTATTGATTGTTGTAGGAATAGTTATAATTGCCAAATATAGAATTAATTATATCTGAAAAGAAGTTTACTTACAATAACCCAAAATTTGAATATAAATATGATGATTTCAAAAATCAGGTTTACATTAACCTGATGACCATTAACATTAATATTATTATTGTACACAATAGTTTCAACTGTAGTTGACAGCTTTTTAATACAACTCTCTGACTTTGTTGATATCTATTTTTTTTTGTTTTTAGATCATAGAGTAAAATTGTGAAACTCCAACAGATTGAAAAAATTTTCAATTTCAAAAAGTAAAATTTTTGAAGATTGTTCCAATTTCCCTTTTGAATCTAACAAATTAACAGACATTAACAAATTTGGATATTACTATTAATAATTTTAGCAGTTGGATTCAAAAAATTTACAGATTTTCAACAAAGTGACTAATTTTGTAAATAACTTTCATTTTTTTTTATTATAGTGAATCGTGAAAATCTGCCAAATTTTCGGTGTTCAAATCTTTCCAATTTTTCATTGACAAACTGTAAATCTTGTTAAATCTATCAATAAAACATCAGTAGTGAATAACTGATTTAAGAAAACATAATAGTTATAATTGCCAAATATAGAATTAATTATATATTGAAAGAAGTTTACTTACAATAACCCAAAATATGAATATAAATATGATGATTTCAAAAATCAGGTTTACATTAACCTGATGACCATTAACATTAATATTATTATTGTACGCAATAGTTTCAACTGTAGTTGACAGCTTTTTAATACAACTCTCTGACTTTGTCGATATCTATTTTTTTTTGTAGATCATAGAGTAAAATTGTGAAACTATCAAATTTTCAATTGCAACTTAAAAATTTTCAATTTCAAAAGGTAAATTTTTTGAAGATTGTTCCAATTTCCCTTTTGAATCTAACAAATTAACAGACATTAACAAATTTGGATGTTACTATTAATAATTTTAGCAGTTGGATTCAAAAATTTTACCGATTTTCAACAAACTGACTAATTTTGTTAATAACTTTCTTTTTTTTTTACCTATAGTGAATCGTGAAAATCAGCCAAATTTTCAGTGTTCAAATCTCTCCTAGTTTCATTGAGAATGTGTAAACCCTTCAAATTTTTGGCTGAAATTATCAAAACCTATCAAGTTTTCAACTTATTAAATCTATCAATAAAACATAGTAGTAGTAGTAGTAGTAGTAGTAGTAGTAGTATTACAGTAGTGAATAACTGATTTCAGAAAGCAGAATAGTTATAATTGGAAAATATAGAATCAATTGTGTCTGAAAATTAATTTACTTAGAATAACCCAAAATTTGAATATAAATATGATGATTTCAAAACTAAGGTTTAAAGAATAACATTAATATTGTACACTATATTTTCAACTGCAGCTGTCAACTTGCTTCAATGCAATTTTTTTTAAATTTTGTTTTTTATACAAAATAGTGAAATTGTGAAACTGTATCAAATTTTTAATTTCAACTGTTAAAAATTTATAAAACTTTAATTGAGTTTAAGGTTTTGTCCGTATTGCCAATTGTTGCTGTTAAAAAATTCAAAGTCGAGTAAGAAATTTGAACGATTTAGACATTCACAATTGAAACATTTATAATTTTTTATCAGCTATTAAAAATTTCAAAGTCGAGTAAGAAATTTGAACGATTTAGACATTCACAATTGAAACTTTTATAATTTTTTATCAGTTGCAATTGAAAGTTTTATTGAAGGTATTAGTTAGTACTTACTGGTAAAGATATTTTTTGTTTTATTTTATAAGTTATTTATTTTTATTTTGCCTTACAAGTTTCGTTTTGTTCAGTAAATCAAGCATCTGATGATGGTTTACTGAACAGACCAAAATTAGTAAGGCAAAATAAAAATAAATAAATATTAAAATAAAATATATTTTCCAGTAAGTACAAACTAATACCTTTAATGATCCTTTCAATTGCAACTGATAAAAATTTAAAAAAGTTTCAATTGTGTATGTCTAAATCGCTCAAATTTCTTACTCGACTTTGAATTTTTTAACAGCAACCAATCAAATATGTCCGACACTAACTATCAGCAATAAAAATCAGTTTTCAACTACAACTATTTAAATCGTCATATTTCCAAAAGTAACTCAAAATTTATTCAGATTTAAAGTTATTAGCACCAGTTGTGAAAATATCAGTTTTTGGACTCTAACTATAAACATTGTCTACAGATGCTGCCATATTATGTCATTGTCATTGTTAACAGTAGCAACAGTAGCAATTCAACATTTGATTACTTATCATAATTTCACTCTATGATCTAAAAACAAAAACATAGATATTGACAATAATATTGCATTGGAAATTTGGCAGCTACACTTAAATTTTTTGTAGATTTTTCCAATTTTTAGACCAAAGAGTGAAAATGTGAAACACTATCAAATTTTCAATTTCAACTGTTAAAAATTTATTTAAAAAAATTACACATAAAAATATGAATGTCTAAATCATCAGCAATAAAAATTAAACGGTTGTGAACTGCAACTATTTATATCATCATATTTCCAAAAGTAACTCAAAATCTGTAAAGTTTTTAGCACCGGCTGTCAAAATATTTCAATTTTTGGATTCGAACTATAAATATTATCAAAGCTGCCACAGTTTGTCATTGTCTATGAGTCAATATAAGTCCAATAGCTGTCAAATTTACAATTTCAAAAGTTAAATTTTTTGAAGATTTTTCCAATTTCCCTCTTGAATCTAACGATTTGAAGACATTGACAAAATTGGGTGTTGCTATTGAAAATTTTAGCAGCTGAATTCAAAAATGTTACAGACTCAATCAAACTACCAAATTCTGTGAATAACTTTCGTTTTTTTTTAAATTAAAGTAAATCGTGAAAATCCGCCAAATTTTCAGAGTTCAAACCTTTTATATTTTTCGTTGAGAATGTGTAAATCCCTCAAATTTTTGACTGAAATTATCGAAACCTATTAAATTTTCAACCTATAAATCTATCAATAAAACATCAGTAGTGAAAAACTGATTTCAAAAAACAAAATAGTTATAATTGCCAAATATAGAATTAATTGTATCTGAAAATACATTTGCTAACAATAACCCAAAATTTGAATATTATTGTGGTGATTTCAAAAAATCGGTTTACACAATAACCTTAATATTGTACACAATATTTTCAACTGAATCTAAAATATGAATTTGAAGCTGAATCTGAAAATACATTTACTTACAATAACACAAAATTTTAATATAAATATGATGATTTCAAAAAATATGTTTACAGAATAACATTAATATTGTATACAATATTTTTAACTGAAGCTGTCAACTATTCAATGCAACTGTACGACTTTGTCAATATCTATTTTTGGTTTTTTAGACCAAATAGTGAAATTGTGAAACTATAAAATAATCTGTTTTTTTGTTAGTTTTTTAGATCAAAGAGTGAAACTGTGAAATTCTATCAAATTTTCAATTGTGAATGTCTAAATCCTTCGAATTTCTTACTTAACATTGATTTTTTTAACAGCAACCAATCGAATATGTCCAATACAATACTAACCTTGAGCAATATAAATCGAACCGTCTTCAACTGCTTAAATCATCAAATTTCCAAAAGTAACTCAAAATCTGTGAAGTTTTTAGCACCGGCTGTGAAAATATATCATTTTTTGGACTCGAACTATAAACATTGTCAACAGAAGCTGCCACAGTTTGTCATTTTCTATAAGTCAATATGAGTCCAATATTGTCTCAAGTAAAATTATGAAAATGCGACACATTTTCTACTCCAGCTAGCAAGTTTTCAATTTCAAAAGTTAAATTTTTGAAGATTTTTCCAATTTCCCTCTTGAATCTAAGGAATTAACAGACGTAGACAATATTGGATGTTGCTATTGAAAATGTTAGTAGTTGGATTCAAAAATGTTACATATTTTCAAAGAAACTGCCCAATTTTGTTAATAACTCTCGTTTTTTTTAAATTAAAGTGAAGCGTGAAAATCAGGTTTTTAGTGTTCAAATATCTCCTATTTTTCATTGAGAATGTGTAAACCCTTTAAATTTTTGGCTGGAATTATGAAAACCTATCAAATTTTCAACTTAAATTAAATCTATCAATAAAACATCTGTAGTGAGAAACATATTTCAACTATATTTCCAAAATAACTGTCAAAATCTGTGCAGTTTTAGTGCAAATCTGTAACATTTTTTATGCAACTGCTAAAATTTTCGACAGTAACGCCCAATTTTGTCAATATCTGTTAATTCATTAGATTCAACAGGCAAATTAGAAAAATCTTCAAAAATGTTGTTCCAATCTTTCCTATTTTCATTGAGAATGTGTAAATCCTTCAAATTTTTCACTGAAATTATCGAAACCTATCAAATTTTCAACTTATTAAATCTATCAATAAAACATCAGTAGTGAATAACAGATTTCAGAAAACAGAATATTTATAATTGCCAAATATAAAATTAATGAAAATTAATTTAATAGAAAATTTGAACATAATTATGATGATTTCAAAAAATAGGTTTACAGAATAACATTAATTTTGTACACAATATTTTCAACTATTCAATGCAACTGTACGACTTTGTCAATATCTACTTTTTTTCTTTTTTAGATCATAGAGTGAAATTGTGAAACTCTATCAAATTTTCAATTGTGAATGTCAAAAGCCTTTGAATTTCTTACTCAACATTGATTTTTTTAACAGCAACCAATCGAATATGTCCAATACAATACTAAACTTGAGCAATACAAATCGAACTGTCTTCAACTGCTTAAATTATCAAATTTCCAAAAGTGACTCAAAATCTGTGAAGTTTTTAGCACCGGCTGTGAAAATATATCATTTTTTGGACTCGAACTATAAACATTGTCAACAGAAGCTGCCACAGTTTGTCATTTTCTATAAGTCAATATGAGTTCAATATTGTCTCAAGTAAAATTATGAAAATGCGTCACATTTTCTACTCCAGCTAGCAAGTTTTCAATTTCAAAAATTTTAATTTTTGAAGATTTTTCCAATTTCCCTCTTGAATCTAACGAATTAACAAACATAGACAAAACTGGTTGTTGCTATTGAAAATGTTAGTAGTTGGATTCAAAAATGTTACATATTTTCAAACAAACTGCCCAATTTTGTTATTAACTTTCGTTTTTTTTTAATTAAAGTGAATCGTGAAGATCAGCCAAATTTGCAGTGTTCAAATCTCTCCTATTTTTCATTGAGAATGTGTAAACCCTTCAAATTTTTGGCTGAAATTATCAAAACCTATCAAATTTTCAACTTAAATTAAATCTATCAATAAAACATCAGTAGTGAGAAACATATTTCAACTATATTTCCAAAATAACTGTCAAAATCTGTGCAGTTTTAGTGAAAATCTATAACATTTTTGAATCCACGTGCTAATGTTTTCGACAGTAACGCCCAATTTTATCAAAATCTGTTAATTCATTAGACTCAAGAGGGAAATTAGAAAAATCTTCAAAAATGTTGTACCAATCTTTCCTATTTTTTATTGAGAATGTGTAAATCCTTCAAATGTTTGACTGAAATTATCGAAACCTATCAAATTTTTAACTTAAATTAAATCTATCAACAAAACATCAGAAGTGAAAAACATATTTCAACTATATTTGAAAAATAACTGTCAAAATCTGTGCAGTTTTACTGAAAATCTGTAACATTTTTTAATCCAGCTGCTAAAATTTTCGACAGTAACGCCCAATTTTGTCAATATCTGTTAATGCATTGGATTCAAGAGGCAAATTAGAAAAATCTTCAAAAACGTTGTTCCAATCTTTCCTATTTTCCATTGAGAATGTGTAAATCCTTCAAATTTTTGACTGAAATTATCGAAACCTATCAAATTTTCAACTTATCAAATCTACCAATAAAACATCAGTAGTGAAAAACATATATCAACTATATTTCCAAAATAACTGTCAAAATCTGTGCAGTTTTAGTGAAAATCTGTCACATTTTTTATCCAACTGCTAAAATTTTCGACAGTAACGCCCAATTTTGTCAATATCTGTTAATGCATTGGATTCAAGAGGCAAATTAGAAAAATCTTCAAAAATGTTGTTCCAATCTTTCCTATATTTCATTGAGAATGTGTAAATCCTTCAAATTTTTGACTGAAATCATCGAAACCTATCAAATTTTCAACTTAATAAATCTACTAATAACACATCAGTAGTGAAAAACATATATCAACTATATTTCCAAAATAACAGTCAAAATCTGTGCAGTTTTACTGAAAATCTGTAACATTTTTGAATCCAACTGCTAAAATTTTCGACAGTAACGCCCAATTTTGACAATATCTGTTAATTCGTTAGATTCAAAAGGGAAATCGGAAAAATCTTCAAAAAATGTTCAAACCTTTCAACTTTTGAAATTGAAAATTTGGTAGCTGGAGAAGAAAATTTTACGCATTTTCATAATTTTACTCGAGACAATAGAACATGACTATTGTATCGAGTAAAATTATGAAAATGCGTCAAATTTTCTACTCCAGCTACCAAATTTTCAATATCTGTATTCGAATTTTGCTTAGTTTAAGTATATATATGTATTTTTTTAGATCAAAAAGTTAAATTATGATAATTTATTAAATGTTCAAATGTTACTATCCCAATCTGTCAAATTGTCAATTGCTAATGTCTAAATCCTTCAAATTTTTGAGTCAACATATAAAAATCTATTAAAATCTGTGACTGCAACTTATCAAATATGTCCAATACTAACTATCAGTAATAAAAATCGTACTGTTTTCAACTGCAACTATTTAAATAGAATAGAAGAATAGCATAGAATATAATTTCTTCATCTGGCCACACATTACATGCAGATATGTAGATGAACTTGTAGATAAATCATCGTATTACCAAAAGTAAGTGTTAAAATCTGTAAAGTTTTTACACCTACTGTGAAAATATGTTTTTTTTTTTAACTACAATTATTGTCAACAGAATCTGCCCTAAGTTGTTATTGTTATATAACAATATTTGAGTCATATTGACTCATATGACTCACAAATATTGTGAGTAAAATTATGAAAATATGTCAAATTTTATACTCCACGTGTCAAATTTTCAATTAAACTGCCCAATTTTGTCAAAATCTCTCAATTTTTAAAATCAAAGATTAAAATCGTAAAAATCTGCAAAATTTTCAATTGGTACTGTTTACATCTTCTATAATTTTCATTTGGGAATGTGCAAATCCTTCAATTTTTTGACTGAACTTATCAAAATCTATAAAATGTTCAACTCATATGACTCAAATATTGTCTCGAGTAAAATTATGAAAACATGTCAAATTTTATTCTCCACCTGTCGAATTGTCAATTAAACTGCCCAATTTTGTCAATATCTCTCAATTTTTAAAATCAAAGATTGAAATCGTAAAAATCTGCAAAATTTTCAATTGATGTTGTTCACATCTTCAAAAATGTTCATTTGGGAATGTGCAAAACCTTCAATTTTTGACTGAACTTATCAAAATCTATAAAATTTTCAACTCATATGGCTCAAATATTGTCTCGAGTAAAATATGTCAAATATTATACTCCGCCTGTCAAATTTTCAATTAAACTGCCCAATTTTGTCAATATCTCTCAATTTTTAAAATCAAAGATTGAAATCGTAAAAATCTACAAAATTTTCAATTGGTACTGTTTACATCTTCAAAAATTTTCATTTGCGAATGTGCAAATCGTTCAATTTTTGACTGAACTTATCAAAATCTATAAAATTTTCAACTCATATGACTCAAATAATGTCTCGGGTAAAATTATAAAAATATGTAAAATTTTATTCTCCACCTGTGAAATTCTCAAATAAACTGCCCAATTTTGTCAATATCTCTCAATTTTTAAAATCAAAGATTGAAATGGTAAAAATCTGCAAAATTTTCAAATGATGCTCATCTTTAAACACCTTCAACCTTCACACCTTTCAACTTTGTCATTTGGGAATGTGCAAATCCTTCACTTTTTTTACTGATCTTATCAAAATCTATAATATTTTGAAAATCACTTTGTCGAATCTATCAATTATTAAACATCAAATTTTCATTTGGGAATGTGCAAATCCTTCAATTTTTTGACTGAACAAAATCTATAAAAGTTTCAAGAGCACGTTGTCAAATCTATCAATTATTAAACATCGCTAGTAAAAACCATACAAATCATCATATTTTCAATAACAACTTTCAAAACCTGTGCAGTGTTTAGCACAGACTGTGAAAATCCTCTACATTTTGGTATCTTACTGGTAAAATTTTGAATAGTGCCCAACTCTGTCAATATCTCTTAATTAGTTAGATCCAATCTGTAACCATTTTGACTCCTACTGTTAAAATTCTCAGCAGTAATTGCCCAATTTTGTCAATTTCTTTGGGTCAGAGAGTGAAGTTGTGAACATCTCTAAAAAATTTAACTACATCTGCCAAATTTTCAATGCATCTTTGTCAATTTCTGCTTATTGAGAATGACATCAAGGAATCCTGCTAAATTTTCAATTGCTATTGTCCAAATATTTCAAATTTTTAATTAAAAATGTTGAAATCCTACAATTATTTGACTGAACCTATACAATCTGTCCAGTTTTCAGATATTTACAGATATTTATCAAATATGTCAAATTTTAAGCATAAGCAATGAAATAGAATAGTTTTTAAGCTCAATTGTTAAAATCGCCACTTTAAAACGGTAATTGTCAAACTCTAGGAAAATTTTAGCACATTCTATAAAATGTTATATAATAATAATAAATTATAATTATACAATAGCAGTAATAATTATAATATAACAAATTCTACAGATTTTTAGCACAGGCTGTGATATGATGGATTTTTTTTTACCACAATTGTTAAAATTTGCAACAATAACTGCCATAGTTTGCCAATTTTGAATATTTTTTTAGACCTAAGGATAAAATTGTGAAAATCAGTCAAAATTTTAACTATAGTAGTGAAATTTGCAACAACAACTGCCTTATTTTGACAATATCTGATTTTTTTGTAATGAACGAATGCAATTGTTTAAATTGTCAATTGTAACTGTCAAATTTACCAAAATTGTATTTGCGAATGTCAAAATCCTTAAAAATTTTGACTGAACTTATCAATATCTATCACATTTATAACAGCAACTGAAATATAGGTAAAATCGAATAGATTTCAACTGCAACTGTTTAAATAATCTTATTTCTAATAGTAACAGTCAAATATGTGAGGTTTTTACCACCAGCTGTGAAAGTATTTCAATAGCAAAAGTTTAAAAAAAAAACAATTCTAAAATGGTTTCTAAAGTTTCAGATTGAAATTCCAGAAAACTAGAGATGAGATATATTCTGATTTTTGCATTTTCTAGTAAATAGTATTAAGTGTTCTTAATACCTGTGTGAAAAATTTAAATCCATATGCTATTAATATTAAAACAAATTATCTAATTTGTTCAATATTTTCCTTGTCTACATATTACTCTTCTTACTTCAGATTAAATTTCCGGGAAATCAATAAATACTAATCTTCATTCTGGGGCTTCAATTTTTCGAACCCTGCATTTAGCTCCTATTGTGCCTATTCGTAAGTATGCCTCTAGCCAATTAGTTCAGTTTATTTTCTTTATTTTTGAAATGTACAAATGCAGACATATTTTTAATAACTTAAATACATTAAAGATATGATGCCTAAAAATAGTGGTCTCGTCTTGGTTCAAAAATCGTTTGTCTCGTTCAACTCCGGAGGCTTCAACCTTGAACGATTCAAACTAGGCCAAAGTTGATCGTGAATGTATTATACGCACCAACTATAGGCAACTCTAATTGCAGAAGTAACGTCAAAAAATAACTGTAACGTGTTATGCAACTCTAATTGCATTGTTGCTGAATGAATCTTCACAATCTATACCGGTTTCCGCAGGAAATGTGATTATTCCTGATCAGAAAACGCAAATCTCACCATGCTGCCACTTAAATCCATGACACTAAAGCCTGGAAGCGCATCTTCCATGGCCAAACTTTTGAGATACGTGAGTAACAAGTCCACCCCAAAAACTGGCATCATCATGCTGAATATGGGGGGCCCGCAAAGAGTGGATCAGGTGCACGACTACCTGCTGAGGATAATGACAGACAGGGACATGATACAGTTCCCCGTAATGCAGGACAGGCTGGGCCGGTGGATAGCGAAGCGGAGGACGCCCGAGGTGCAGAAGAAGTACGAGGAGATCGGCGGCGGCTCTCCCATACTGAAGTGGACGGAGAGACAAGGCGAGCTGCTGTGCAAGCAGCTGGATAAGGCGTGCCCGGAGTCGGCGCCGCACAAGAACTACACCGCCTTCCGGTACGTCCAGCCTTTCACCGAAGACGCCCTCTCGGCAGTGGAGAAGGACGGCGTCAAACGTGTGGTGATATTTTCCCAGTACCCGCAGTACAGCTGTGCGACTTCAGGCTCCAGTTTTAATGCGGTTTACAAATATTATTTAAAGAATGCGATGCCCAACGGATTAAAACTAAGTCTTATAGATAGGTGGGCCACACATCCGTTTCTAGTAAAAACGTTTGCCGATTTAATCGAGAAGGAACTCGGCAAGCTCCCCGCCGATAAAAGGAATGACGCCATCATCTTATTCTCGGCACATTCAATACCCCTGAAGACGGTAAACAGGGGCGACTCCTATCCCTCCGAGGTGGGCGCCACAGTGCAGCTCGTCATGCAACAGCTGAAGCACTGCAACCCCTATCAGCTAGTCTGGCAGTCGAAGGTCGGCCCGATGCCTTGGTTGGGGCCCTTCACCGACGACGCCATGAAAGGGTACGTGAAGCAGGGCAAAAAGACGTTCGTCCTGGTGCCGATTGCGTTCGTCAACGAACACATCGAGACGCTGCACGAGCTGGACATTGAGTACTGCGAGGAACTGGGGAAGGAAATCGGAGTGGAGCACATCCGGAGGGTGCCCGCTCCCAACGACCACCCGTTGTTCATAGATGCCCTTACGGATTTGGTCAAGTCGCACCTTGCAAGCGGGCCCAGGGTGGGGCACAAGTTTTTAAACCGCTGTCCGCACTGCGTCAATCCAGCATGTTTCAACAGTAAGAAATGGTATAAGGAGATCTGCAATAAATAATTTTATACGACATTAATTTATAATCGTTGCATCGGTGTGTAACATTAAAAACGGTATTCTGGTTGAAGTATTCTTTTTTGTATCAAATACATTTATAAATTTATAAACCATTTAAGTTATTCATCTCCTACCTTACATTTTCTAATTTCACACATTCAGGTGATGGTTTATGTAATTATTAATTCCACTTGCATTTGATCCTTTCGTTATAAAACTGAACATGGCCTATGTTTCGAGATTAATAAATGTGTGGTATAAATAACAATGACCATTGTTACTGTAAAGTGGCCCGTAGACGGTCAATTATATTGAAGCTTTCAATTGAAGTGAGACTCGTTGATCAATCGCATCAATGAACATGATTGACAATATTATTGACCATATTTGTTATTTAGTTATATGCAAAGAGTTATATGACTGACTTTAGTTACGTGACAAATTGTGAAAAACAATTGACATAAGGGGGGAAAACAAAAGAAAGACTGCAACTGCAAGCAGTTGTTTCTGAAGACCGAATGAAACTTTAAATACGACACAATGCTAACATTAACATAGTATATTTACGCCATTAATACGAACACAATAATTTACATGTATATTTCCCTAACGAGGAGGAACTAATAACTAATTCACAGGAGCATGCTAAGCGGGGCCGCCCCTGTTAATGTAATCGATCTCTTCCTGATCGATGGGCTTCCTTTGGTACCTCGGGGGCAATTGAAAGTCGTATATTGGTGCTCCGCTCTGAGGCTGGCTGCTCGTAGTGGTCGTGACTGCTGGGGCCCCCGCTGAGGACGTTTTATTCTCCCTTGCTCCCCCATAACGGAATTTGATTGAAGGGAAACGCAGCCTGGCGCTGAGAGCGATCGAGCGGCAGGAAATCCCCACGATCATAATTCTACGTGTGTCTGTGAGCTATGTGTGAGCTAAAAGATTGGTTTGTTGGTACAAATTTAAAGCGAACGCGAGATTCTCACCTAACAATTACGTCATATGTTTGGTGCCCCCACAGCTGCCACACTGAGGTGAAGATAGGCGAATAGAAGGGGGCCATCTATTGTCTTATTTCCCAACAAAGATTGGTGGCAGAGTAATATCCATTCACGATCAACTTTGGGTAAAGCCATATTTTTTTATTAAGTTTGAGGCAGGAAATTCTGACAAACGTCAAAAGAAGCACGGCCCAGAGATGTCGCTACATTCGTTGCTCCACTATTTGAGTAGTAGTGACTGCATTTGTTAGGGATCTTATCTATAACTGGCTATCGTCCAACCTTATTAACCTAATTAATTGAATTTGCAGAGCGCCATTCATTATTTAATGCAAACTTTTGGTATTATTATCTTTTGTTCACACAAGTCGCTATTGTTAGACGTGGTTTATAAAAATTTAAGAATTTAGGCCAATATGTTAGCCCTTCAGTTGGACACCCTGTACACGTACAGGGCGTTTCAAATTACACCACCAAAATTGCCATTCCATCCACCAGATGGCGGTTATTTAGAGTACAAAAAATAAACGTGGCAACTAAGCCAAAATTTAGGGCCATATTTTTTTATTATGTTTGAAGCAGGAAATTTAAACAAACGTCAAAACGAAGTTTGACAAGTATATTTTTATAATGTACCATGTACATTACAGCAAAATAATAATAATAAATGCCGATTATCTTATGAAAAACTTAACTAAGCATGAAATACGATACATACAATTAACATTAATGAAAAAGGGGTGTAGAGTTAGTTCGCCTCCACGTGGTGCACCCTGGATAGCGTTTTACTTTGTAAAACGTGAACTAAATGAACTAACAACTCATTATTTATTTATTTAATTATTACACTTGTAAATCAATAAATTATAAACATCAGTTACTTGTTCTTATTTATTTTGCATGTTTGAACAGCTATTAACTTGTGTTGTGTGAACCTTGATCTTGTGGTTTTTCAAATGATCTCTTCTTTTGTAACACGAAGTGCACTGATCGCATTTGTAGGGCCTTTCGCCTGTGTGGGTCAACTTGTGGTTCTGTAAACCATAGCTTTGGGTGTAACTCATAGGGCAAACGTCACATTTGTAAGGCCTTTCCCCTGTGTGCATCATCTGGTGTTTCGTTAGAACCCCCTTTCGACTGAAAGTCAACAGGCATTCGTCGCATTTGAAAGGTCTTTCGCCTGTATGGACCCACTTGTGCAGTTTCAGATAAGTTATATGGGCGAAACTTGATGGGCATTCATCACATTTGTACGGCTTTTTTCCTGTGTGGCTCAACTTGTGCCTCCTTAAATTAGCCCTGTGAAGGTAACTTGAGGTGCATTCGTCACATTTGTATTTTTTTTCTGCTGGGTGTTTGATGATAGGCCTAAAAAGAATATGTTTGGTGAAATCTGAAGTACATATCTGATAACATATCATAGAATTTTGCACTTAAATATTTGAATGATCGGATACTATGGTTTTGTTTCACATTAAGAGTTCTAATATCTGGATTTGACAGCTAACTACTGAGTGATCACATACGTGATCTACACTTAACGGGGTCCACATTTTCCTTACGTTTTATTACGAGTGTTGTTTTCTTTATAACGGCCATGTATATGTTCTAAATGCACCTCGTAACTAGCCAAGCCATCGTAAGTAGCATTACACTTTTCACATGTGTATGATGTGACTGTGTTAATCTGCATAGTCTCCTCTTCTATCTTGACTATACATGAATTTCCCTGTAAAAACGTTGTGCTGAAAACTATGTAATTTTCATCTTTTTCTACGTACCTCTGGATCACTATCGTCGCCTGAGCTTTTGTTTTGCATACAATTCGAAAAACTTTTCGGCTGTTGCATATCTAAGGAATTAGAAGCATGGTGTTAGATTAGTTAACAAGGCAGAGCAGTTTTTTTCTGAGATAATTATATGTTTACGAGATGCAAGTACAGAAACAATGCAATTATATAATTTACTTGTTAATTCTGCCAAGTTTGATCATCAAAATCGTTACCATCTCTTACTATGTAATGTATATCTACAAATTTAATATGCGCTAAACTTTATAAACCAAGGTAGTTCCCCTCATATCTTTGCTCAGAGAATTGGTATTGCAGTTTCCGGATTAAATTGTGCGGTCACATAATTGCAATCATTGAAATCGATTTGACCTTTACTACATGGTAATCAATATTAATACTTATAAATACCACATATAGTAAAAACAAAGTAATATATCTTATTATGAGTATTAACATAAATACTATAAATAAAACACATTACTTAATTAGTATTACATAAAATTATTTATTGATTTGTTACTAGTTTCGACTACTTAAGTAATCATTATCAAACAGAGTATGTTTGATCATGATTACTTAAGTAATCATAAAATTATTTATTGATTTGTTACTAGTTTCGACTACTTAAGTAATCATTATCAAACAGAGTATGTTTGTTGATTCCTTAAGTAGTCGAAACTAGTAACAAATCAATAAATAATTTTATGTGATAGTAACAAAGTAATGTTATAAGTATAAGTAATTATAAGTAAAACTATAATTGGCAAAATGTATCACGATGTCGACGCAAACCACAATTCAAAATAACATAAATACTGTTAATAAACCATAAAAATCGCCTTGCTACGAATAGATGAATAAACATTTGTCACTGAATACAAAATAATCGAGTTCCATAGTTGCGGAATCAAAGTACAAAATATGAGTTTTGGAACTTGCTGAACCGTAGCCATGGCCATTCAAATTTAATAAATATACCTTGTCTTGTGTTGAATGTATCGTCATTTTTATTGTTGGAAGAGTCGTTTTCGTTTTCAAATTGAATGTCTGTACGGTTTAAATCTGTTACATCTTCGGATTTCAAGAAATCCGTAGAGACGTTTTCAGTTTTAATTTTAATGTTTGTAAGGTTTAAATCTGTTACATGTTCGGATTTCATGAAATCCGTAGAGACGTTTACAGTTTTAATTTGATTGTTTGTACGGTTTAAATCAGTTATATCTTCACATTTCAAGAAATCCGTAGAGTCGTTTTCAGTTTTAATTTGATTGTTTGAAAGGCTTAAATCTGTTATATCTTCACATTTCAAGAAATCCGTAGAGTCGTTTTCAGTTTTAATTTGATTGTTTGTACGGTTTAAATCTGTTATATCTTCAGATTTCAAGAAATCCGTAGAGACGTTTTCAGTTTTAATTTGAATGTTTGCACTGTTTAAATCTGTTATATCTTCAGATTTCAAGAACTCCACACAGTCGTTTTCAGTTTTAATTTGGATGTTTGCACGGTTTAAATCTGTTACATCTTCAGATTTCAAGAAATCCGTAGAGACGTTTTCAGTTTTAATTTGAATGTTTGTACGGTTTAAATCTGTTACATGTTCAGATTTCAAGAAAACCGTAGAGACATATTCAGTTTTAATTTGATTGGTTGTACGGTTTAAATCTGTTACATCTTCAGATTTCAAGATATCCGTAGAGACATTTTCAGTTTTAATTTGAATGTTTGTAAGGTTTAAATCTGTTACATCTGTAGATTTCAAGAAATCCACACAGTCATTTTCAGTTTTAATTTGGATGTTTGCACGGTTTAAATCAGTTACATCTTCAGATTTCAAGAAATCCGTAGAGACGTTTTCAGTTTTAATTTGAATGTTTGCACGGTTTAAATCCGTTATATCTTCAGATTTCAAGAACTCCACACAGTCGTTTTCCGTTTTAATTTGGATGTTTGCACGGTTTAAATCAGTTACATCTTTACATTTCAAGAAATCCGTAGGGTCGTTATCAGTTTTAATTTGAATGTTTGCACTGTTTAAATCTGTTATATCTTCAGATTTCAAGAAATCCGTAGAGTCGTTTTCAGTTTTAATTTGATTGTTTGTGCGGTTTAAATCTGTTCCATCTTCAGGTTTCGGGAAATCCATTTTCAATGTGTGTTTTCAGTTTGTTGTATGCTGTATGGTGCACATGAAGTTCCTTGCTACACAAATTAAGCAGGAAGTGAAAGCACTTTCAAATGATTGTAGAATATGTAGAATGATTGTAGAATAATTTCCAATTAAGAAATAAAATATAAGGATAAAATTATAATTTAATGAGGTTATGTCACAGATCAATAGACTTATAGAGCAGAAGTTCTCAAACTTTATCGAGTCGCAGCGCCTTTTTTGTAGGGTTTTACCATCAAATCCCATGAAATCTTTAATAAATTTGTAAGGAATATGAGAATTATTATAATTAAAAACTTTAAACTTTTATAAAACAGTACTGAAATTTAGGCAACCAAGCATACGTATTAATGGAGAGCAATGCGTATGGTTGGTTGCCTAAACTTCGGTTCTGTTTATATTGGCCTGAGAACTATTATAATTAAAAACTTTAAACTTTTATAAAACATTACTGAAGTTTAGGCAACCGAGCATACGTATAAATGCAGAGCAATGCGTATGGTTGGTTGCCTAAGCTTCGGTTCTGTTTATATTGGCTTGAGAACTATTGTAATTAAAAACTTTAAACTTTTATAAAACAGTACTGAAGTTTAGGCAACCAAGCATACGTATGAATACAACGCAATGTGTGTGGTTGGTTGTCTAAACTTCGGTTCTATTTTTGCTGGCCTGAGAACTATTATAATTTAAAAGTTGAAACTTTTATAAAACAGTACTGAAGATTAGACACCAAGCATACGTATGAATACAACGCAATGTGTGTGGTTGGTTGTCTAAACTTCGGTTCTGTTTTTGCTGTCCTGAGAACTATTATAATTAAAAACTTGAAACTTTTATAAAACAGGACTGAAGTTTTGACACCAAGCATATGCATATGTATGAATACAGCGCAAAGTGTTTGGTTGGTTGCCTAAACTTCGGTTCTGTTTATACTGGCCTGAGAACTAGTATAATTAAAAACTTTGAACTTATATAAAACAGTACTGAAGTTCAGGCAACCAAGCATACGTATGAATACAACGCAATACGTGTGGTTGGTTGCCTAAACTTCGGTTCTGTTTATTCTGGCTCATACTTTACGTGACCAGGCAATAATGACTGGTATGAATGAAGCAAAGTCTTTAGAAACAAAAATATCAATCGCTTTTTGTTGCCGGAAATTTTCAATGTAACAGAAATTGGCGTCATTAATTAAGAAAACACAGCAAATAGTAAGAATTTTATATTAAAAAAAAATGACAGCAATAAATTACGACCCAGATAAAGGAACAATAGAATTATTATTTCAGTACACATCTAAAAATTAAAATTTTATTTGGTATTATCAATTATTAATTGAAGATATGTTGTATATTCTTCTTCTTCGTAGTCGTTTCTTCCGGTAAGTAAATAAAGGACGATAGACGATACTTTCTGCGTCCTCAAGGTCAATATATCTGGCATCGTCTGCTGGTATCCAGCTATTTGGGCTCTCAGTTTCCACACCAAATTCAATATCACTGTAGTCCTGAGTCACGAAATCTTCAATGCCCACGATGTCTTCAATCTCTTCAATAATTGGGGAGTCAAATTCTGACGGGTCGATGTAGTCAACACCAACTAAATCTTGATAAACGTATTCATCTACAACAACAAAAAATACATTCACAATTCGTAAGTATATGTAATTGGTTTATTCTACATCCATCCACCACCATGCCTATTACAATACTATCTACAGAGTGTTTGAATTTGACCACCCAAATTGCCATTTACCAGATGGTGGTTTTTACTACCAGGAAAAAAATAAGTCAATTTGACAACACAGGCAAAATTTAGAACAGGTACCTGTAATATCTATTTATTGTCATATCATTATTTTCAATTTCATTAGATGAAGTTTCAAGATTTATAATAATTCAATGTTATTTGTGTGTCTTACTTGGCATTGATACAACCTTTTCACAGTTCCAATTAGTTTATTGTAAATTAATTCTGGGCGTATTTATTAGCTATATGTAACTGTTTTAAATAGACAGTGACATTTGGCTATTTTTGAAATGATTGAAAATTGCCTATTACAATACTATCTACAGAGTGTTTGAATTTGACCACTCAAATCGAGATTTCCATTCACCAGATGGCGCTTATTGAAGGTAAAAAATAAGTAAATCTGACAACTAAGCCAAAATTTAGAACAGGTATCTGTAATATCTATCTATTGTCATATCATTATTGCCAATGTCATTAGATGAAGGTTCAAGATTTATAATCATTCAATGTTATTTGTATGTCCTACTTGGAACATGGGAACCCCCTGTATATGAATATACAGGGGGTAATATACAATATACAGGAATATACTGTATATGAATAAACTTGAAGTGAAGAAATTCCCCACATATTTCGGCGGGAAATTTGACTTGGCCACAATCATTGTTGCTCATTCTTAAATATGCTGTGCATAAGCATGTAAATTAGTAGTTAATTAGCACATAAAAGAAAAATAACTTACCTGGAATATTATCATTTGGAGTTGTTGTTTCTACTAAATCCGTTTTATTAGCCACCGCTTCATTTCCCAAATCATTGATTGTCTGCAAATTAGCTTCAACATTTGCAAATTCGTCACGTACGTCATCATTTTGTGCTTGGGCTTCATTGCAAGGCAATAAATCTTTGTCAGTGTCGATAAATGCAATACTTTCGGGTTCTTTTGCACCTTCTTCCGCAAACCTTCTGCGTCTGCTTATTTCTTCGTATTCTGGATAACGATCGTTTTCCTTTTGGGGCACAAATACATGTTTCATTTTGTACGACTCCTTTTTGCTTGTGATCAGAGCTTCTGTGTCATTTTCAGTAACGTTTGCAATCGGGATTCCACTAATAGCAATGTAAGTTGAGCATATAACAACCTGAAAACAGAATACAGTAAGATGTAACGACATTGATAATTTCCATAGCTGCATTACAGCTAATTGAGGGGTCTAGAAGTAAAATGGTTTAAGTGCATTTTTTGTAGTTCTGAGATAAATGGCATTAAAATTAACTTGCATTTTTTCTTATGAAGTGAGCTTATCTTTAATTTTATTATTATTTTTAGTTTTAACACTAAGGTTAAATATTTTAGATTTTTTGAAATATCAAAAAATCAATCAAATCATTTTTAGTTTTAACACTAAATTTAAATATTTTAGATTTTTTGAAATATCAAAAAATCAATCAAATCAAATTTAAAAAAATCCAGGAAGAAGTTTAGAAATCTGTGTTAATATTTTAGACTAAAACTAAACTAAAATATTAACACAGTTTTCTAAACTTATTCCTGGAATTTTGAAATGCAAGTTAACTTTAAAGCCATTTATCTCAGAACTACAAAAATGCACTTAAACCCTTTTACTTCTAGACCCCTCAATTGAGCAAATTATTTGCTAAACTATTAATTAGTAGAAAATACGTTTTAGGTAATCAAACATATTTTAATTTGGAATTAATGTATTTGCAATATTAAAAAAAAAACATTTATTGCTTAAGTAATAATGTATAGTTAGTTTATTAAGTTTATTTCTAATTTATTAATTAGGAATGACAAATCCTAAAAGTATATTTATTTCAGTAATGTGACAAACACAAATTGCTATTACTAACAATATTCCATAATTATTTAAACAAAATACTTACATACTGATAAAACATCTGCATAATTTGATAAGGATGGCAGTTACAAGTAAAAATATTTATGCAGTCTCAATAGAATCGTGTCCCATTATATACCTTGTCAATTACTAGAATATGATAATTTATAATGCAAAGGACATGTATATTTACCAATCGCAAAAATACGTGTTTGAGAAATATCGACATATTCATTATTAGAATTAGTTTCATTCGTCATTAGAATTGGAATAGTTTCACAATTATACAGCAAAATTCAATGGCAATATTATGTGCACATAATGATATTAAGTGTGATTGATTTACAATTGATTTATTCATGTCATTGCAGTAAATCTGACAAATTTCTTCTTGGCAAAGCCAATGCAGCATACTGTGCCATGGCCAAATAAAATAATAACACTTCAAATACAAAGTGATCAACAATGCTTGAAATATGATAGATATGCAGCCAAATATACATGTTAGCAAATCTGGCTACTTACACGTATTTGCTGATGTAAACAAATTTGTCAGGTATTGCAATAAACAAAACAATATCACATTCAACTATGACTTAATTATATCAGCTATACAGTAAGAATAGAGTGTTTAACAGAATTTGCGAATGCAGTTAAAAATGTAATACTTTTTGACAGTTGTAATTGAAAATTTAACACCTAAGAGTTAAATATTTAACGTTTTTTTTGGCATTTTTGGGTGAAAATTTGACAGTGGAACTTTTCACAGTGGACAATTTTGAATATTTTAATACTTTGAGTTCAATATTTGCAGATGCGTTAAAACATTGACAATATTTAAGAGTTGTAGATGAAAATTTGAGCATTTGACAGGTACAGTTGATAATTTTCTGATGCAGTTAAAATATTTTGGGAGTTTTTGACGTAATTTGTATATGCAGTTAAAATTTAATACGTTTTACAACTGATGTAGTTGAAAATTTGACATATTTTGAGAGTTGCAGTTGTATATATGACAATTATTGACAGTTGTAGCTGAAAATTTGGCAATTATTGATAGTTGCAGTTGAAAATTTGCCAAGTTTGACAGTTAAAATTGAAAATTTTGCAATTTTTGATAGATGCAGTGAAAAATCTTACAAGGTTTGACGGTTGAAATTCAAAATTTGAAAGATTTTGATAGAGGGAGTTGAAAATTCGCAGATTTAGTTCAAAAATGTACAAATCGTATTGAAAAATTTGACAAGTTTTGATAGTTAAAACTGAAAATGTTACGGTTTTTTTACAGGTTAAACATTTGATAAAGTTTCACAGTTGCAGTTGAATAATTTATAGATTTTAATGCTGGGAATTGAAAATTTGTAAATGCAGTCCAAATTAGACCATTTTTGGTAACTGTAGTTAAAAATTTTCAAAATTTGTAGAGTTCGAAATATTTAACTCTTTTTGGCGTTTTTAGTTGAAAATTTGACAAGTTTTGACAGTGGAACTTGATAGTTATGAACATTTTAATACTCTGAGTTCAATATTTGCAGATGTGATAAAACATTGATAATTTTTAAAAGTTGTAGTTGAAAATTTAAGTATTTGACAGGTATATTTAATTATTTTCTGACGCAGATAAAATATTATGACAGAATTTGCAGTTGCAATTAAAATTTTTATACTTTTTACAGTTGTAGTTGAAAATTTAACACAATTTAGTTGTTGTAGTTGAAAATTTGACATATTTTGAGAGTTGCAGTTATATATATGACATTTATTGACGGTTGTAGCTGAAAATTTGGCAATTATTGATAGTTGGAGTTGAAAATTTGCCAAGTTTGACAGTTAAAATTAAAATTTTGCGATTTTTGATAGATCCAGTTGAAAATCTTACAAGGTTTAACAGTTGGAATTCAAAATTTGAAAGATTTTGATAGAGGCAGTTGAAAATTCGCCGATTTAGTTAAAAAATGTACAAATTGTAGTGAAAAATTTGACACGTTTTGATAGTTAAAACTGAAAATGTTACGGTTTTTTTACAGGTTAAACATGCACTTGATAAAGTTTCACAGTTGCAGTTGAATAATTTATAGATTTTAATGCTGGGAATTGAAAATTTGCAAATGCAGTCAAAATGAGACAATTTTTGGTAAATGTAGTTAAAAATTTGGAAAATTTGAAGAGTTACAAATATTTAACGCTTTTTGGCGTTGTTAGTTAAAAATGTGACAAGTTTTGACAGTGGAACTTGACAATTTTGAACATTTTAATACTCGGAGTTCAGTTTTTGCAGATGTGATAAAACTTCAACATCAATTTTTAAGAGTTGTAGTTGAAAATTTAAGCATTTGACAGGTATAGTTGCTATATTTCTGATGCAGTTAAAATATTTTGAGAGTTTTAGGCAGAATTTGCATACGTAGTTAAAAATTTAATACTTTTTTACAGTTGTAGTTGAATATTTAACACTATTTGGGTGGAGTTGAATATTTGACATATTTTGCCAGTTGCAGTTGGATATATGACATTTATTGATAGCTGTGGTAGAAAATTTGGCAGTTATTGATAGTTGCAGTTGGAAATTTGACAAGTTTGACAGTTGAAATTGAAAATTTTTGACAGGTGCAGTTGAAAATTTTACAAGGTTTGCATCTGTCATACCTTGTAAAAGTTTGATAGTTGAGATAGTGTTAGAGTTGAAAATTTTTAAAGATTTTGATATAGGAAGTTAAAAATTCGTAAGATTCAGATCAAAACTGTAAAATTTTAATAGTTGTAGTGGAAATGTTGATAAGTTTTGATAGCTAAAGTTGAAAATTTAACGGTTTTTTGACAGGTTAGATTGAACATTTGATAAAGTTGCAGTTGAACAATTTAAAGATTTTAATGCTGGTAATTGAAAATTTGCAAATGCAGTAAAAAAATTTGATAAATGTAGTCAAAAATTTAGTATTTGTAGTTTAAAGTTTTAAGCTTTAGCCTAAGGTTTAAAAATTTAAAGCTTTTTAGCATTTTTAGTTGAAAGTATCACAAGTTTTGACAGTGGAAGTTGACAATTTTAAACATTTTAATATTTGTTATTCAATATTTGCAAATGCGTTAAAACATTGACATTTTTTAAGAGTTGTACTTAAAAATTTTAGTATTTGACACTCACACATAAGTACAGTTGACAATTTTCTGATGCAGTTAAACTATTTTGAGAGTTTTTAACAGAATTTGCAGATGCAGTTATAAATTTTATACTCTTTACAGTTGTAGTTGAAAATTGAACACTATTTAGTTGTTGTAGTTGAAAATTTGACATATTTTGCCAGTTGCAATATGGATATATGACATTTTTTGATAGTTGGAGTTGAAAATTTGGCAGTTTAATAGGAAATTCAGTCACCAAAAACAATAGTAAATCTTTTGGTTTAGTATGAAAGGTTTTTTTTTGTTATGATCATTAAATTTTGATCGTTAAAGTTGAAAATTTTACAGCTTTTGACAGCTACTATTGATAATTTGCAGTAGCAGTGAAAACTTATGAGTTATTAACATAATTTGAAGATGGAGTTAAAAATTTAATACCTTCTGACCGTTGTAATTGAACATTTAACACCTTTTAGTAGTTTTAGATAGAAATTTAGATAGTATGCAGTTATATAAACAAAGTAGCAAATATGACATTTCTTTTAATTGTAGTTGAAAATTTGGCAGTTTTTGATAATTGTAATGGAAAATTTGACAGTTACATAAGAAATACAGTCAACGTCAACGTTTTCATTATTTGTGTATTCATTATTCATTTTTCAAGTAGGGACAATTACACAAATAAACAAGAATTTGACTAGTATTTGTTGATGTAAACAAATTTGACAGGTATTTCAATAAACAAAACAATATCTCATTCAACTATAACATAAATATGTCAGCTATAAAGTAAGAATATCATCTTTTTAATTATTTGTGTATTCATTATTCATTTTTCAAGTAGGGATAATTACACAAATAAAGAAGAATTTGACAAGTATTTGCTGATGTAAACAAATTTGACAGGTATTGCAATAAACAAAACAATATCATAGGCAACTATAAAGTAATTATATGTTTTGAAATATTGATCATAGTTTAAAAGCAACATAATACTTATAATACACCATTGTAAAGAGAATTTAATTTAGAATCTGATTTTGTGAAAATATACAGATTTTTCCATAAAAAAAACTAAGCTAGATAGTTTTTCCCAAAAATAGGTAGGCCATGGAAAATCATTGTTTTAGCCATTTTGCGTTTAACAAGTTACTTATTAAACTATTTTGTGTATCTTTAATAATATTAATAATAATAATAATAATAAGTATTTTATTCACGTAGCTGTTTTTTACAGATGTGATAAGTCATATTTTATATATTTAAATATAATTAAATATTTTAGCAGTTACAAACTGGACAATGAAAAATCAACCACTCTTCTTCATAGGATGATTTTTGTTAGCTTTGTAACATACTTTGTAACAATATAAACCAATGCCACATTCCAAAATAAATTTATAGGTAGTTATATTTAGTACTTACTGGTAAAAAAATATTTTATTATTTATTTTATTTCGTCTAAATAAATCATAAAATTAAATATAAATAACTTTTTCACTAGAAAGTACTAAATATAACAACCTTAAATATATAACTGGTAATTTATGGATAAAACCTTAAACTTAATCTAAAATATATGTTATAAAAAAATTATAATATGTAGTTTATCAATATTTTACCATATATTTCAAAAAATTTTAATTGTTATATCTGTGTTTTACGGAAAATAAAAACATACTTATATTTGCAAATTTTGGAATGATAATACCTATATTTTATGGAAAATCAAAGCATACTTATATTTTCAAATTTTTGAATTATTGTACATACTTATATTTGCAAATTTTGGAATTATTATACCTATATTTTACGGAAAATCAAAGCATACTTATATTTGCAAATTTTCGAATTATCGTACCTATATTTTACAGAAAATCCAAACATATTTGCAATTTTTTAATTATTTTTCCTATATTTTATGGAAAATAAAAACAGACTTACCTAAATTCTATGTGATTTTATTAATTTTTCACGTGCGTTTACTCACTAATATGCTAAAAGGATAAGCAAATAGGTTTTGGAACGTATAATAGACGGGGACATTTATATAATTATCGTTGAAGTATATATTTATTATTGTACTTAACAGTGCTGATACGCTTTCGTTAGGTCGTTGAATATTAAATTTAAATTAACACTTATTTATTTCTATAGCAGCTGCGTAATGATTATTTAGCAATACTTTTAAAAATAATTGTATCTACGAAAGTGTAAAAAGATGCTACTGTAAATTTGCGAATGTAAAATTGACAATAGTTATTTATGATACAAGTTCGTAAAGTAGTGCTTTTTTGCATGAGCGTGAATTTTGTTGGCGCAGTCGAGTATAAAAAAGCACTACTTTACGAACATTTGTGTGTTTTCTTTTGTTGTTTTTTTGTTGAAATTTTGTATATTATGTAGCGTTATTTGCTAATAAATATTCTTTATTATTATAACATGTATCATACAAAGTGTTTTTCACGACAGCTATTATAAAAAACAGCTAAAATTTGATGCAAAGTGCCATCTGTTTTTTTAATTGGTGAGATAATGAATTGTGTGTAAAATTGATTTTAATAACAGTTGAGTTTTACGCACAAGTAATTTTTTTACCCACATGTACTAAAAAGTGCCACTTTACGCACTGTTCACAGAACGCACTGTTCACAGTGCGTAAAAAGTTAGTTTACTCACAATCGTAGAAAAAGTTAAATTTTATTGTCTGTTGTGCAAGAAATTTTTCTTTTCTTGCATCGCAGTGCTAAAATGATTCATTTTTCGCTGTGTTCACAATGCGTAAAAACCTAGTTTACGCACTGTTGTAGAAAAAGGTTAATTTTATTATGAATTGTGCAAGAAACTTTTCTTTTTCTTGCTTCGCCGTGCTAAAATGTTTCATTGATGTTTTACGCACAGGAGATTTTTTTACGCACATGTACTAAAAAGTATCACTTTGCGCACTGTGAACGATGCGTAAAAACTTAGTTTACGCACAGTCGTAAAAAAAGTTAAATTTGATTGTTCATTGTGCAAGAAACTTTTGTTTTTCTTGCTTCGCCGTGCTAAAAAGTTTCATTTTACGCACTGCGAACAGTGCGTAGAAACTTAGTTTACTCATTGTCGTAGAAAAAGTTAAATTAGGGTTCGCCGTGCTAAAATATTTCATTGATGTTTTACGCATAGGTAATTTTTTACCCACATGTACTAAAAAGTGCCACTTTACGCACTGTTCACAGTGCATAAAAACTTAGTTTACGCACTGTCGTAGAAAAAAAGTTAAATTTTGTTGTCCATTGTGCAAGAAACTTTTCTTTTTTGCTTCGCCGTGCTAAAATGTTTCATTGATGTTATACGCACAGGAGATTTTTTTTACGGACATGTACTAAAAAGTATCACTTTGCGCACTGTGAACGGTGCGTAAAAACTTAGTTTACGCACAGTCGTAAAAGAAGTTAAATTTGATTGTTCATTGTACAAGAAACTTTTCTTTTTCTTGCTTCCCCGTGCTGAAAAGTTTCATTTTAATCACTGTGAACAGTGCGTAAAAACTTAGTTTACTCACTGTCGTAGAAAAAGTTAAATTTTATTGTCTGTTGTGTAAGAAACTTTTCTTTTTCTTGCATCCCAGTGCTTAAATGATTCATTTTTCGCAGTGTTCACAGTGCGAAAACCTAGTTTACGCACAGTCGTAAAAAAAGATAAATTAAATTGTACCTTGTGCAAGAAACTTTTCTTTTTCTTGCTTCGCCGTGCTGAAATGTTTCATTTTACTCACTGTGAACAGTGCGTAAAAACTTAGTTTACTCACTGTCGTAGAAAGAGTTACATTTTATAGTCAATTGTACAAGAAACTTTTCTTTTTCTTTGCTTCGCCGTGCTAAAATGTTTCATTTTGTACACTGTGAACAGTGCGTAAAAACTTAGTTTACTTAGTGTCGTAGAAACAGTTACATTTTATAGTCCATTGTACAAGAAACTTTTCTATTTCTTTGCTTCGCCGTGCTAAAATGTTTCATTTTGTACACTGTGAACAGTGCGTAAAAACCTAGTTTACGCACTGTCGTAGAAAAAGTTAAATTTTATTGTCAATTGTGCAAGAAACTTTTCTGTTTCTTGCTTCGCCGTGGTAAAATGTTACATTGAAGTTTTACGCACAGGTGATTTTTTTACGCTCATGTACTGAAAAGTGCCACTTTACGCACTGTTCACAGTGTGTAAAAACTTAGTTTACGCACTGTCGTAGAAAAAGTTAAATTTTGTTGTCCATTGTGCAAGAAACTTTTCTTCTTTTGCTTCGCCGTGCTAAAATGTTTCATTGAGGTTATACGCACAGGAGATTTTTTTTACGCACATGTACTAAAAAGAATCACTTTGCGCACTGTGAACGATGCGTAAAAACTTAGTTTACCCACAGTCGTAAAAAAAGTTAAATTTGATTGTTCATTGTGCAAGAAACTTTTCTTTTTCTTGCTTCGCCGTGCTGAAATGTTTCATTTTACTCACTGTGAACAGTGCGTAAAAACTTAGTTTACTCACTGTCGTAGAAAGAGTTACATTTTATAGTCAATTGTACAAGAAACTTTTCTTTTTCTTTGTGTCGCCGTGCTAAAATGTTTCATTTTGTACACTGTGAACAGTGCGTAAAAACCTAGTTTACGCACTGTCGTAGAAAAAGTTAAATTTTATTGTCAATTGTGCAAGAAAGTATTCTTTTTTTTGCTTCGCCGTGCTAAAATGTTTCATTGATGTTTTACGCACAGGTGATTTTTTTACGCATATGTACTAAAAAGTATCACTTTACGCATCTATAGTCCGTACTTGAGCATGAGTTCGTCTCAAGTCGTATATTTGGTTGCATATTCTCCATAAACGTTAATGCACCAAACGCAACCAAATATACGCAAATATACGACTTGAGTCGAACTCATGCTCAAGTACGGACTATACATACTAGCCTTATCTGACCAATACTGTACTTCAAGGAAAAGTAGATGGCAAGAGAAAAGTACGATGAAGTAGGATTTATTTCACTATTTATCTTTATTGATTGTGGGTCTTTATTCATTTCGTCGCTTAAGCAGCAAATTATACCACTTTTGGCAACTTTTCAGAGGAATGAAATTAAATCAGTTATATTGCCTTTCAAGAATCTAAAGTTATATACAGTACCAATACTATTAATACTATATTAGACAAGTACAAGGAAATGAAACTTGTCACTGCGATATTTCATTAAATATAATTTACCATGCATTTGGTAAAAACAGACTGAAAGCTTCTTTCTTTTTAGTAGTGTTTTGTTGCTTATGAGTTTGGTTATTTTCTTTATCGAAGTTTGCTTTCATTTTATTTTCTAATGTAACCAACTTTTTTTGCTCGCGAAGAAGAGGGAAGTCTTCTGAAATGGTGGCTTCTTGATTCTCATTCGCAACATTTTCACTGGCACTGTCCTTAGGCTCTGATTTGAATGCTTTGCCATCATCTGATGAAGTTGACGCATCATCTTCGCGATTCCTCGAGTCTTGGCTACTACTATCCATTGAAGTTATTACTTTAGGGAAGTCAGCAGCTGCCATTGTGATGATTATCTAAACTAATTAAAACTTATTTAAAAAAAATCTGGATATTAATTTGGATGGTCAAGGTCTATCAAGAAATAATGAATCTATTGACATGCTGCACAATTACTCGCATTGGCATGTTATTATTTTAAAGTACTTACCAATCATTTGTTCATCTTGAGCTGAAGATACTTTGTCTTGAATACTGGCGAGTTTAAGGAATTATGCAGCTGAATTATAGAAATATACTCTATATGTAAAACATTTTTTAATTTAAAAAAAATTGTATGTGTGTGTTGGATTAAATTTGTATTAAATTATTAATATGTGTAGTATATTCTAGTATTTAACTTATTCACTTCGTCTTGAATACTGGCGAATTTAACAAATTGTGCAGCTTAAGCCACTTCGTCTTGAATACTGGCGAGTTTCGGAAATTGCACTGTTATTTATAGCAGTCCATTTCTTCTACGATACTTTGTGAATTAGTCACTATTATCAAATGTGCTGCAATCAATTGTTTGTGTGCTGAATACAGGCGAGTTTAAAAAATTGTACTATTATTGATAGCAGTCCATTTAATCTACGATACTTTGTGAATTAGTCACTATTATCAAATGTGCTGTTTCAATTGTTTGTGTGCATATTTTTTCTGTTATCAGCCAAACAATTCAACATTCATCAGAACCTATCGTTATGATTAATGCATTAATGCATTTCTCCGGATATTTCGTTACAATGTTTATAAACTGATCAAATTCATGTGGACAATTTTTAGCACGTAAGAAGATTGGAATTGGTTGTTCATTTCTGTTGCTTATAAAAACGTGTACAACATTTGTTTTGTAAAGCAACATTTTTATGCTCTCAGTTCAAGTCGTATATTTGGTTGCGTATCCTCTATGATCGTTTATGTACCAAAGGCAACCAAATATACACAAATATACAACATGAGCATGAATTCGGCTCAAGTCGTATACTTGGTTGCATATTCTCCATAAACGTTAATGCACCAAACGCAACCAAATATACGCAAATGTACTCGTGCTCATGCTCAACTCATGCTCAAGTACGGACTATAGATACTGGCCTTATCTGACAAAGACTGCACTTCAAGGGAAAGTAGATGGCAAAAGGAAACCGGGAAACCAGGAAACTCCTGGTTTCCCGGTTGAAAAAAATGAGCACAATATGCTTATAAGAATAGCATTGCACAATATGAAATGCCTCTAAGAATAGCATTGATGATTTCCAAACTTCGCGGCGGAGAAGGCGCTTAAAGAAGAAGAATTGAAAATGTTATTGTTGAGGATAATTTCCATAAGGAAGGATAAGATTAAAGAGAAGTTTAGGAATTTGTTGTCAAATAAAGTAAAGATTGTCATGATGATTTCCAACCTCCGAGAGGAGATGCAACTTACTTTCAAATCTTAAAATCCAAAATCTAAAAATCTTAACCTATAAAAATCTAAAAATCTAGAATCTAAAAATCTATGCAAGAAATGATTGTTTTTTATAAATAATAATAGAACACACGTTTTTCAAAAATAATTTTTATTTCAGAAAATTGTCATGACACCTTAGATGGCAGCATAACAGAAAATTTAATTACAAAACACTGAGAACTTATTTAATGAGCACCATTTGGGATTTATGAGTATTTGAATGTGCAGACATTCATTTTCGCGATGATTCTTTTGACGATTTTCATAAGCATAAGGCACCTAAACAATACGTGCACTCGGAGATATGCACATTTCAAGCCACAACCCTAAAACCGAATTTTCTCCACGTGAAAAAATTAGGGTGCAAAATCGTCGTAAGTGCCGAATGCGATACGATTGGTACGTCACTTCCTGGAGTTAACCCCAGTAACCCCAACCTCCCCGATTCCATCCATTGCCCCAGCCGCCTCCCCAGCCGTTGCCATAGTAACCACGTCCGCCCCATCCGCCCCATCCCCGGCTCCAGCCGCCGTAGTAGGGTCGGTAGTATCTGCCTCCCCATCCTCCGTACCCTCCGTAACCTCCCCAGAGGGTGTTAGCCGTTTCCAGGTCGGATCCGCCCTCTGGTGCCAGGTCTTCGCCTTGTGGCGCCGAGGGCACGTCCACGGGACCTGCAGGTTGCTGTCCCGATAACTGCACCTCCTGGTTTATTGCTGCCCCGAATTGTTGAGGGGCTGTGTCCTTGATGGCCGTCTCAACAGCCTTGTCGTCTATAGGAACTGCCATGGTAGCGGTTATCGCCAGGAAGGCGAAGAGCAACTGAAAATGATACGATTTATTAGAGTTAGATACGCAGTTTTCGGCGTGAGGAACCAACATTTTACACCTTTATTAAACTTCGATCTTTACCAGCTGCAAAACGCAGCAATATCTCTAGAAAGATTATATAAGAATAAGATTCTTATTGTTTATATGGATAATTGACTTTCGAATTGGTTAACGTGATATACATTTGATTTCATTGTGTAATATGTATATACAATCAGGAAGTTTTTTTATAAAAGCATCCATATTGGTAACGTATACTTTTATAAGACAAACTGTCAATGCATTGTTATATATGACTATATATTGTGAACATTATGGCAGATTTTACAAAAATTTAGCAATACTTGGGAAGTCACTTCAATTCTCAATATACAGAGCGATCAAGAAAGTGGTGTCAAGTTTTCAAACTAATTCCATCGAAATAATGACAAATAATGGCATTTGAAAAGATTTAAGTTAAATTATTTACTTGTATTCTAGGAAACATTTCAGCAACGTTGCAAAACATATGAATAATTTATTCAAAAATATAATTGTAAATTATTTATAATAAACAAGTTGCATTTAAGGATACATATTGGTTACGTATATACTTGTTTAAAACAAACTGCTAATGCATTGTTATATATGACTGTATATTGTGAACATTATGGCAGATTATATAAAAATTTACCAATACTTGAGAAGCCATATCAATTCTCAATATACAGAGCGTTCAAGAAAGTGGTGTCAACTTTTCCAACTAGTTCCATCGAAATAATGATATATAATGACATTTGAAAAGATTTAAGTTCAATTATTTACTTATATTCTAGGAAACATTTCAGGAACGTTGCATATTTTTTATAAAAAAGTTGTAAGTCTCAGAATTGCTACCGATCAGATCAGATATATCAAATAGTAGTGTTATGCCAAATCATGCTATCTGCCTTTTTTTTTTCAAAATAAACTTTTTGGCACTAAATGGCCACAAACAAAGTATACTTTTGAGTTGATCAAACGGTTTAGTGCTGCCAAAAATTACAAATTATAAATAACTATAGCAATGATACATGCTAATCTACATTCACAATTATTAATACAAAACTGTTTTTGCTTCTCATGTAAAATTACAAAAATGGCAGTTGACATAATTTGACATAACACTACTAATATATAAATATCAATTGTTAATATTTTTTATAAAAAGTTGTAACTCATCGGAAAATTTAAAAAAATGCACTTTTATGAAAATTCAGCATTATCAAATTTTTAGATCAATATCTACTGTTAAAATACTTGGCATACTTAGCATTATTTAGTATCATTGTTCCCATAAGTCAGACCACAATTATTCAAAACTTTTGCAATTTTCAAAAAATTATGAAAAAAATTATTTAAGGTTATGTTATTATTTAGTATTTACTAGTGAACAAATATTTTAATTTAATTTTTTTTTTTTTATTTCGCCTGACTAGTTTCGGTTAGTATATAACCATCTTCAGAGGCATGTATTTAATGTTTATACATCTTGAATTCGCTTTAAATGCAATTTTAAATAAAAAAAAATTATAAAAATTAAAATTACAATTAAAGTGAATTCAAGAGGTATAAACGTTAAATACATGCCTCTGAAGATGGTTATATACTAACCGAAACTAGTCAGGTGAAATAAAATAAATAAATTTAAAAAGAAATTACCAGTAAATACCAAAGAATAATATAACAACCTTAAATAGCTGGTAATTTATGGATAAAACCTTTAACTTAAAAAAAAAATTGATCACTTTATGGAAATTATTTCTGTTGAAGTTTTTTTCAGCTGAAAATGATAGATTATTATTTAAAAAATATAGGACCTTAAAGTTAAAATTTGCAACTGAGACACTCAAAATCTACAAAATTCTAAGCTTCACCTGTCAATTTTTTAATAGATACTACCAGAATCAGTTCAAATCTGTTAATTTTTGATATCCCAGTTCAAACCCCCAGTTATAAAATTTGGAAAGTTTCCTTCGGCTAAAAATATATTGTTATTGTTTTTAAAACCCTACAGTTCAATATCTTTCTACTAAAACCTCCATTTATAAAATTTTAAAAGTTTTCTCCAGCATAAAATATTTGATTATTGTTTTTAAACACTGAAACCTTCAGTTATGAAACTTGAAACTCTAAAATATTTCAATTACGAATTAGGCTAAAAATATGTTATTATTTTTATTAAAACCTTACAGTTCAAAATCATTCTACTAAAACCTCCAGTCGTAAAATTTGAAAAGTTTTCTTCTGCATAAATTATTTAATTTTGTTTTTAAATACTCAAAACTCTAGTTATGAAATTTGAAAAACTCTAAAACATTTCAATTAACCCAAATTTAAAATAAAAAATCTCAATTCTTAAGCAATTATAAAAGGTAATTATCAAAAGAATGAGTTTATTGTATATTTTGCTACGCTATGGAATCATCATGAAGACTATCGTGCAAACTGTAAACGAATTCAACTCTTGCAAATAGTTTAAGCAATTCAAAAATTTTAAAAAAATGTTAGATACTTGAAACCTAAAGTTATCAATAGTTTATTTGAAAAAGTTGTAAGTCATCGAAAATAAAAAAATGTATTTTTATGAAAATTCAGTAATATAAAATTTTAAGATCAATATCTACTGTTAAAATACTTGGCACATTTAGCATTATTTATATCATAAATCAGACCACATTTATTCTAAACTGTTGCAATTTTCAAAAATTATTAAAAAAATTATTGATCACTTTATGAAAATTATTTCTGTCGAAGTTTTCTTCAGCTAAAAATTATTGATTATTGCTTTTAAATACCTACAATTCAAAACCTTTCTACCCAAACCTTCAGTTATAAAATTTGGAAAGTTTTCTTGGGCTAAAAATATGTTGTTATTGTTTTTAAAACCCTACAGTTCAATATCTTTCTACTAAAACCTCCATTTATAAAATTTTAAAAGTTTTCTCCAGCATAAAATATTTGATTATTGTTTTTAAACACTGAAACCTTCAGTTATGAAACTTGAAACTCTAAAATATTTCAATTACGAATTAGGCTAAAAATATGTTACTATTGTTATTAAAACCTTACAGTTCAATATCTTTCTACTAAAACCTCCAGTTCTAAAATTAGAAAAGTTTTCTTCTGCATAAAATATTTGATTATTGTTTTAAAATACTGAAACCCCCACTTATGAAATTTGAAAGACTCTAAAATATTTCAATTACGAATTAGGCTAAAAATATGTTAATATTGTTATTAAAACCTTACAGTTCAAAATCTTTCTACTAAAACCTCCAGTTATAAAATTCGAAAAGTTTTCTTCTGCATAAAATATTTGATTATTGTTTTTAAATATTCAAACCTCTAGTTATGAAATTTGATAAACTCTAAAGCATTTCAAGTAACCCAAATTTTAAAAAAATCTCACTTCTTAAGCAACTATAAAAAGTAAATATCAAAAGAATGAGTTTATTGTACATTTTGCTACGCTATGGAATCATCATGAAGACTATCATGCAAACTGTAAACGAATTCAACTCTTGCAAACAGTTGAAACAATTCAAAATTTAAAAAAAATGATAGATACTTGAAACCTTAAGTTATCAATAGTTTTTATAAAAAAGTTGCAACTCATTGAAAATAATAATTGCATTTTGGTGATAATTCAGCATATCAAATGTTTAGATCAAAATCCGCTGTTAAAATACTTGGCACACTTAGCATTATTTATATCATAAATCAGACCACATTTATTCTAAACTGTTGCAATTTTCAAAAATTATTAAAAAAATAATTGATCACTTTATGAAAATTATTTCTGTCAAAGTTTTCTTCAGCTAAAAATATTTGATTATTGTTTTTAATACCTACAATTCAAAACCTTTCTACTCAAACCTCCAGTTATAAAATTTGGAGTTTACTTCCGCTAAAAATATGTTGTTATTGTTTTTAAAACACTACAGTTCAATATCTTTCTACTAAAACCTCCAGTTATAAAATTCGAAAAGTTTTCTTCTGCATAAAATATTTGATTATTGTTTTAAAATACTGAAACCTTCAGTTATGAAATTTGAAACTCTAAAATATTTCAATTACGAATTAGGCTAAAAATATGTTATTATTGTTATTAAAACCTTACAGTTCAAAATCTTTCCACTAAAACCTCCAGTTATAAAATTCGAAAAGTTTTCTTCTGCATAAAATATTTAATTTTGTGTTTAAATACTCAAACCTCTAGTTATGAAATTTCAAAAGTTGTAAAACATTTCAATTAACCAAGATTTTAAAAAAATCTCAATTCTTAAGCAACTATAAAAAGTAAATATCAAAAGAATGAGTTTATTGTACATATTGCTATGCTATGGAATCCTCATGAAGACCATCATGCAAACTGTAAACGAATTCAACTCTTGCAAACAGTTTAAACAATTCGAAATTTATAGAATAATAAATTTATAGAATAAATAGTTTATTTCAAAAAGTTGTAAGTCATCGAAAATTTAAAAATGCATTTTTATGAAAATTCAGCAATATCAAATGTTTGAATCAATATCTACTGTTAAAATACTTGGCACACTTAGCATTATTTATATCATAAATCAGACCACATTTATTCTAAACTGTTGCAATTTTCAAAAAATTATTAAAAAAATAATTGATCCCTTTATGAAAATTATTTCTGTCAAGTTTTCTTTAGCTAAAAATATTTGATTATTGTTTTTTAATACCTACAATTCAAAACCTTTCTACTCAAACCTCCAGTTATAAAATTTGAAAAGTTTCCTTTGGCTAAAAATATGTTATTATTATTTTTAAAACCCTACAGTTCAAAACCTTTCTACTAAAACCCTCAGAAATAAAATTTTTAAACTCATCGAAAATAAAATAATGGCATTTTTAAGAAAATTCAGCAATATCAAATTTTTAGATCAAACTCTACTGTTAAAATACTTCTTAGCATTATTTATATCGTAAATCAGACCACATTTATTCTAAATTGTTGCAATTTAAAAATAAATATTAAAAAAATAACTGATCACTTTATGAAAATTATTTCTGTCGATGTTTTCTTCAGCTGAAAATATTTGATTATTGTTTTTTAATACCTACAATTCAAAACTTATCTACTCAAACCTCCAGTTATAAAATTTGGAGTTTCCTTCCGCTAAAAATATGTTATTATTGTTTTTAAAACCCTACAGTTCAAAATCTTTCTACTAAAATCTGCACAGGCTGGTTAGAGTGCTGGTTAGAGTAAATATGTTTAGTTTTACATTTGGTGAAGGCGCCGGGGTTTTCGGGTATTCATTTATATGTAATAATAAGTAATACATAAATAATAAATATTTACCTTTTTAAAAATAAAGTTTCATATTTATTTTTGCTAAAGTTAGGGCAGTTATAACAAAATCAAGATTTCATGGCTTAAAAATATAAAAGGAAATGGTTTTTAGTATGTTAATAATAAAATAATACCATCATTTTGATAGGATTAAATCGAGTTCAGGAATTCAAAAATAATCTGTTTTTGAAATTATAATTTACATGTTATGGTAAATATAACAAAATCTAGATTTCATGATATGTTTGAGGTATATATTTTTTAAATTATTTTGACAGTTCAATAGTTTTGTGTACTATGCTTGAACAAGTGTACTATGCTTGAACATATTTGACTCTGTAATGTTCTCTGTGAATCCAAATGCAATAATGGACTAAATGGAAGTAATGAATAAATTTATTAAATAAATGATACTATTATTACAAAAGGGAATGGTTCTTAACTTGTAAGGACGAAAAAGAACACAATACGTTTGATAGTTTGTTCAATTTTTGAATGAATATAGGATTTATGTAAAAAAATGGTCGGAAATTATGCATTTATTGCACTTTCATTGTAAATTTCATTACAGTCATATCTGAAGATCCAAATTTTGGATGAAAATTCATGAAATTGCCCAAAACTTTGACATGCACATAAAATTTACCTTGTTTATCAAACTATACCAATATTTGTCAAATATTTTCAATACGAAAGAAAATTCGTCGGAAAATATGGATTATTGATATTGTTTGGTTTTGATATATTTTTATATGATTATATGATTATATTAAATTTAAACTATGTGTTATAAATAAAATTATAAATTATAAATAAAACAAACACTTTCTTTGTTTATATCACACGGAGATATAAACAAATAAAGTGTTTCCTTATGATTTAGGCTTTTCTCAAGAGTTCTGTTTATATATTTTTTCCCAAAAACACATTTTTTCTTTCTTTTCTTCTTTCTTTTCTTCTACATCGCATTTTGCATGAATCTTAATGGTCGCAGAGTATATTGACCATCGATTTCTGGTGTTTCTTCAGATTTGCATAAAAAATACAAAATATATTGCATTTTTTTTTTGTTTTTGACCGAAGACGAATAAACATTTATAATTTATTATAAAAAATTGGAATGTTTAAAAATGTTATCGCATGACCAGTTTGAACCTAAAGACAGCTCTCGAGTCGAAACTTGTACAACACTTTTTTTTAAATTTTATCTTGGAAATGCAAAAACTCAAACACACATTGTTTGGTATGTATTTTTATTTTTTTCTGTTTTCAAACATTCTGATAGCTTATGCCTTCTAAATATTCAAAATTTCTATTTAAGTATACACTAATTATTTTATAATTGGTCAGATAGTTTAGTTGTTTGGTATCAATGTCATTTTATATCGGCTGCAATTAATAGACTGATTAATTATTGTTGAACACAATATAAGAGTTACGAAAATATGTATGTGACGCGATTTGGCCTGGAATTCACAAAACTATTTATCGTAGCGTCATGAATATAATTTACAGGTATGTGTTATTTTACTGAATAAATAGTAAACACCTTAACTCACAGTTTCTTCCCAACATTTTGGTAAAGAAATGACTAAAAATATATACCAACATTTTGGTATAGAAATGACTAAAAATATATTTGTTGCGAATTAAGAATTGTATGAAATTAATTATGGAAATCTATAATTCTGCAAACTATATAAATCAAGCAATTATCAAACTGAGTTAACAAAACCTATGTAACTAATATATGTATATTAGATATTTGTACGAAATTATTGAGACTGTTAAATAAACTTTATTGTAAGTAGGTACCTGCTTAATAAATAATTTAAAGAAAATTGTACATTACTAATATTAAAACATAGATTTTTCTTTTTTTTTTTTAATTTTCTTATATTTTTTATACTTCTTTCTTATACTTGTTATACTTGTAGATATTTGTACGAAATTATTGAGACTATTAAATAAACTTTATTGTAAGTACCTACTTAATAAATAATTTAAAGAAAATTGTAGCAGTACCTACTCATATTTCAATTACATCTACTAACATAAAAACATATATTTTTCTTATTTAATTTTTTTTTATTTTTCTTCTATTTTCTTATACTTCTTTCTTATAATTGTTATAATTACATCATGTCATTCATATTGTATAATGTTTCAAAACTGATACATCACCAGAGTTTTTATTTACTATCCAAAATGAAAACTTTTTTTGTAAATTTATTTAAAATTTATTTCAAGCAAAATGAAATTAATAAACCTAATCTTTCATAAACATAGCAAATGTGTATAATTATTATTAAATATTTAAATAAACATGCCATTAGCGTATTGTTTTAAATAATATCATCAATACTAATATATCTCTCTTTAAAATGTTTTCAATCTAAATCATTTAGATAGTCATTTACATTTTATAATATTTCAATACAGGAATTTTGTTTAAATTCTAAAGCAAAAACTTTTCTTTTATATATTCAATTCAAATTTATTACTAGCAATATGAAATGAATTATTTTATGTAACGTAAACATATCAAATGCAAATAATAATTATTAATTATTGAAATATATTTGTTATTAAGGTTTTTTTTTTATTTTATTTTTTTAATAACATCAAACAATATGTGTTTTAAAAGTTTTCAGTCTGAATCATTTTAAATTCGCATTTTTTTTTTAAATGAACATTCAACAAAATTAAACAGAAATTCGTACTTACAGTTATCGTGGTCATCTTTGACGATGTCACTAGTTCAATTCTGGTGCGGCTTCTTCAAGGAGTGCAGCTTATATAGTTGCGAGGGTGATGACCGGTCTGCCGATGGTCAAGGCCAAGAGATGCAACTCTTGGTGTCACACGCACGTAAAAAACCAGATCCTCGCGGATAGTAGATATTCGCCAAGCGTTTGAGCAATTTTCAGGATTTTTATACATTTCAGTAATGTTTAATTTCAGCCAATTAAAAACGAATATCATTATGATTATATTACATCTACAATTACAAGTAACTAAATAATATCAAAACAATTATATAAATAAATAAATAAATAAACAAAGATACTAAATAAAAAAGCAACTAACAAATAATTATTAGTGCAGCTATTTAAGTACTATTTTATTTCAGTCACTTATATACGGATATCATAATCATTACATTATATCTGCAATTACAAGTAACTTAATAATATGAAAATAATTAAATAAATAAAGTTACTAAATACAAAATAACAACTAACAAATAATAATTTAATATCGTAAATTTATGAATACCCAGTAATTTGCATTTGTCATAATTATTGTCATAATTATTAGTGCAGCTTTGAATAAAATTATGGTCTATTCACCAAATAATGAGTATTATCATAATTATTGGTGCAACTTTGAATAAATTATGGTATATTCACCGAATAATGAGTATTCACTGACTATTCCATTCTGGCATATTTATTTATCTAAAAAATATTGCTGTATTCGCATGAGTTGAATAGATAACCTAACCTAACGTGACCTAACCTAACCTAATCTAACATGCTTCACTAAGCACTGAAGGCTTTTACTTCGTGATTCATTATGTATAACTAAAGAATGCAATTTTTTACTTTGTTGTTAGGAATTATTAGGTATTATTAGGTATTAAGTTTGATATTGACCAGCTGATATGGTCGAAACTATAGTCGCTATAATTTAATAAAGTGTCATTCCAACAAAGTAAAAAATTGCATTATTTATTTATTTAATATCAATCATATAAAGTTTATCACTTTATTGGACAGGAATAATCTGAGATATTATTAGAGGATTTTGTATCGTAGGATAAATGTTAAAATACATGTCAATCATATAATGAAGTTGATTTATTTTGCCAATTTATCTTCTAAAATATGAAATAAGATGTTTCCAAAAATGTCTGCTATTTATCTTCTAAACCATGAAATTGGATTTTTCCAATAATTTCTGCGTTTTTTTAACATTTTACATTGATATTTAAATGTCTAGTTAAATATCATATGTTATGAGAACTAGTGTTAAAAATGTAAATAAAATTTAACGCTTCTTGCACAAACAATAAAATAATTAATGGTGGTCTAATGATAATGTACAATAAACAACACATAAATAATGTGGTCTAATTTAACCTCTGCCCACTCCAATTGACCACGCACTCTCATTGGCATTTGCCACCCCACCTGCACTGGTCAACCACTCCAATTGACCACGCACTCTCATTGGCATTTGCCACCCCACCTGCACTACCATTGGCCGTCACCATGACAACCCACACCCTCGCTTCACTCACATTGGCCGAACCCCCACTCTAACCACGCCCTCACTTCACTCACATTGGCCGAACCCCCACTCTAACCACGCCCTCACAGCCAGATCCCGCCCACACCCGACCCCCACCACCGCCACAAGCCACGCCCACAACACAAGCCACGCCCATTCAGTTTGGCGGTGTGGCGGTGGCTCTAGAATCGGCCTATTCCCTCTACTATAATAACTATTGAGACTATTTTTAAAAGATACAAGAATTATTTTGCTATGGAAATATGCTGTTGTCTTCTAGATTTACTTAATAGTTCTGCCTAAAACTAGGCTCGGCTGCCTAATACTATGATACTATTCCACATTCTAGCATATCATACGTCATAATGTGTACCATGTATTTATTTCTGTACCTCATATCATTTTTTTTTGTTTCTTGTCTTTTGTTTCTCATTAACTGACTTATACCATCTGTAAAAACCGTTAACTGAATAAAATACTTATTATTATTATTATATTTGTGTACCTTCTTCAAGTAATTTTCTGAAGAACTATGATTTCTTCTTGAGCTTTGATGAATGTTTGCACAATATAATCGATTCTTATTTAATTTGTTTTTTTTAATTTTCTTTGCAATTTATTAAATCTTCCTCAAATTACATAATTATTTTGCAACACAATCTTCTGCTTTTCTCTAATCTAATCACTTCACACTTCCAACTTATAGAATGTTGATGCGTTATTCAGGAATTATAGTTTATTCTATACGGAATCATCTGGAGAATTGCAATTTCTTCTTAATTTTTTTCTTCCTCTTGATTTGATTGATCTTCTGCTTTCCACTAATATGACCACTTTACGTTTAGAACTTATAGAATTTTAATTTATTATTCTAGAACTATAGTTTATTTTTTATGGAATCCTCTGGAGAATTATTATTTCTTCTTGATTGTTTTCTTTCTTTTGATTTGGTCGATCTTATGCTTTCCTCTAATCTGACCACTTCACGTTTATAACTTATAGAATTTTGATGCATTATTTTAGAACTATAGTTCCTTTTATATGGAATCCTCTGGAGAATTATTTTTTCTTCTTGATTGTTTTCTTCCTCTTAATTTGATTGATCTTCTGTTTTTCTCTAATCTAACCACTTTACACTTCCAACTTGTAGAATTTTGATGCATTATTCTGGAATTATAGTTTCTTCTATACGGAATCATCTGGAGAATTATAATTTCTTCTTCATTTGATTTATCTTCTGCTTTCCTCTAATATGACCACTTCAAGTTTATAACTTATAGAATTTTGATGCATTATTCTAGAACTATAGTTCTTTTTATATGGAATCCTCTGGAGAATTATAACTTCTTCTTGATTGTTATCTTCCTCTTGATTTGATTGATCTTCTGTTTTTCTCTAATCTAACCACTTTACACTTCCAACTTATATAATTTTGATGCATTATTCTGGAATTATAGTTTTTGCTATACGGAATCTGCTGGAGAACTATAATACTGCTGCAGAATGTGCTGTTATCCTCTAATCTAACCACTTCACACTTCGAACTTAAAGAATGTTGATCCATTACTCTGGAATTATGGTATATTCGATACGGAATCTTCTAGAGAATTATTATTTCTTCTTGATTGTTTTCTTCCTCTTGATTTGATTGATCTTTTGCTTTCCTCTAATGTGACCACTTCAAGTTTATAACTTATAGAATTTTGATGCATTATTCTGGAACTATAGTTTCTTTTATATGGAATCCTCTGGAGAATTATAACTTCTTCTTGATTGTTATCTTCCTCTTGATTTGATTGATCTTCTGTTTTTCTCTAATCTAACCACTTTACACTTCCAACTTATATAATTTTGATGCATTATTCTGGAATTATAGTTTTTTCTATACGGAATCTGCAGGAGAACTATAATAATGCTGCAGAATGTGCTGTTATCCTCTAATCTAACCACTTCACACTTCCAAGTTATAGAATGTTGATCCATTACTCTGGAATTATGGTATATTCGATACGGAATCTTCGAGAGAAATATTATTTCTTCTTGATTGTCTTCTGCCTCTTAATTTGATTGGAACTATAGTTTCTTTTATATGGAATCCTCTGGAAAATTATAATTTCTTCTTGATTGTTTTCTTCCTCTTGATTTGATTAGTCTTCTGCTTTCCTCTAATCTAACCAATGCACACTTCCAACTTATAGAATTTTGATGCATTTTTCTTTAATTATAGTTTTTTCTATACGGAATCTGCTGGAGAATTATAATTTCTTCTTAATTTTTTTCTTCCTCTTGATTTGTAGTATCTTTTGATATCCTCTAATCTAACCACTTCACACTTCCAACTTATAGAATGTTGATCCATTACTCTGGAATTATGGTTTATTCGATACGGAATCTTCTAGAGAATTATAATTTCTTCTTGATTGTTTTCTTCCTCTTGATTTGGTCGATCTTCTGCTTTCCTCTAATGTGACATCTTCGCGTTTATAACTTATAGAATTTTGATGCATTATTCTAGAACTCGACACCCAATGGGTAAAAGAGGGATGGATTATGTATGTATGTATTCTAGAACTATAGTTTCTTTTATATGGAATCCTCTGGAAGATTATAATTTCTTCTTGATTGTTTTCTTCCTCTTGATTTGATTGATCTTCTGTTTTTCTCTAAACTAACCACTTCAGACTTCCAACTGATAGAAATTTGATGCATTATCCTGGAATTTTGTAGATTTTTTTTTTAAATTTGTATTCCATTCTTTTTTTAAACGTATGCATGGATAGAGGAGAATGATTCAATTATTTCTTCTTTGATGAAACAATTGAATCATTCTCCTTTATAATCTCTCCATATATTCTTTGAAGAAAGAATAAAATCCTTAATTATTTTGCTACAGAATATTGTGTTGCTTTCTAGATTCATTTCAGAGTTTTCTTAGATTTTTATTCAATTCATTTTTTTAACGTGTACATTAATAGGGGAGAATAATTCAATTATTTCTTCTCTGAAGAAAAAAAGTAATCATTCACCTTTATATTCTTTCCATATATTCTTTGAAGAATTGAAAAAAGCTATAATTATTTTGCTACAGAATATGCTGGTGCCTTCTAGATTCATTTCAAAGTTTTCTTAGAGATATGTGATGAGTTCTGGTGGAATTTTCCAGTTCCTTTAACACGGAATCTTCTCTAAAACATTGATTTCTCCATGATTCTTCCAATTTTTTGTAGAGCGTAATCGATTCTTCTTTGATTCATTTCTATCTTTTAATGCAATCGTATAGATTCTTCTTATCATTCTAGATTTTTTTCTTAATTATTCTTTAGCTTTTATGAATATTTACACAATACTATCGATTCTTATTTCATTTATTTTGTATAATTTCTGCAATTTAACAGATTTTTCTCTAATTTAATTAATATTTTGCTACACAATCTTGTTATTTCCTCTACAATAACTTTAGAGTTCTAACTGATAGAATGTTGATGCATTCTTCTGGAATTTTGTAGATTCTTCTATGTAGAAAAAGTGCAGAATTATAAATTCTTCACTGTTTTTATTTTTTTTTATTCAATTCATTTTTTTAAACGTATGCCTGAACAAAGAAGGAATAGAGAACGATGTCTTTAAATGAGAAATAATTCAATAATTTACTTCTTTCTTCAAAGAAGATATACTTAAATCATAGATGAGAATGATACAAGTATTTCTTATTTGAAGAACGAAGAAAATGATTTAATTATTTCTAAGTTGAAGAAAGGATTGAATAATTCTCCTTTATATTTATTCCATATATTCTTTGTAGAAAGAAAAAAATCCATAATTATTTTGCTACAGAATATTTTGTTGCCTTCTAGATTCATTTCATAGTGTTCTTAGAGATATGTGATGAGTTCTGATATATCTTTAAGTGCCTTCTACACGGAATCTTCTCTAGAACTTTCTTCTTGATTTTTCCAATTTTTTATACAATATGATCGATTCTTCTTTGATTCCTTTCTTTTTGTAAAGCAATCTTATCGATTCTTCTTATCATTCTAGATTTTATTCTTCATTCTTCTTCAGCTTTTATGAATATTTACACAGTACTATCGATTCTAATACGATTTTTTTAATTTTTTCTACAATTTAATAGATGTTTCTCATATGTAATTATTATTTTGCTGCACAATCTTCTTATTTCCTCCATAATCACTTTAGAGTTCCAACTTTATATTCTTTCCATGTATTCTTTGAAAAAAGAATAAAATCCATAATTATTTTGCTACAGAATCTTCTGTTGCCTTCTAGATTCATTTCAGAGTTTAACTTATAGAATGTTGATGCAATCTTTTGGAGTTTTGCAGTTTCTTCTATGCGGAATGAAGTGGAGACTTATAAATTCTTCATGATATTTTTTAAATTGTTGTTCAATACATTTTTCTAGCGTATGCATTAATAGAGAATTATTTCTTCTTTGAAGAAACAATTGAATCATTGTCATTTATAATCTTTTCATATCTTCTTTAAAGAAAGAATAAAATCCATAATTATTTTGCTACAAAATATTCTGTTGCCTTCTAGATTCATTTCATAGTGTTCTTAGAGATATGTGATGAGTTCTGATATATCTTTAAGTGCCTTCTACGTGGAATCTTCTCTAGAACTTTCTTCTTGATTATTCCAACTTTTTATACAATATGATCGATTCTTCTTTAATTTGTTTCTATTTTTATGCAATCTTATAGTTCTTCTTATCATTATGGACTTTTTTCTTGATTCTTCTTGAGCTTTTATGAATATTTACACAACACTATTTAATTTTAATTGATTTATTTTTTGTTATTTCTGCAATTTAATAGATTTTTCTCAAATTTAAATATTATTTTGCTACACAATCTTCTTATTTCCTCTACAATCACTTCAGAGTTCAAACTTATAGAATTTTAATGCATTCTTCTGTAATTTCATAGTTTCTTCTATACAGAATGTTCTGGAGAATTATAATTTATTTTTGATTTTTTTTTTAATCTATTGAAATTGAGATTCTTGAACGATTTTTTTAATTGTTATTCAGTTCATTTTTTTTAGAAGAATACTTTAGAAAATAAATGGACTTAGGAGAATATATTTAGACTGAAAATGGGAAGACTCGGATGTCTTCCCGAGGAACCATCATCATCAACGTCACAATTGAAGATGTCAGTGTCAACTAATAACATTTTCAAGTATCTTCTTCACGGAATTTTATGCATGAATAGAGGAGATTAAATCGATTATTTCTTCTTTGCTTTAAAAAAACAATGATTATTTTGTACAGAATCTTCTTTTACCTTCTAGATACATATCAGAGTTTTCTCAGACATATGTGATGAGTTCTGATGGAAATTTCAAGTTATTTCGACACGAAATCTTCTCTAAAACTTTGATTTCTTCTTGATTCTTCCAATTTTTTGTACAACGTAATCGATTCTTCTTTGATTCCTTTCTATTTTTAATGCAATCTTATAGATTCTTCTTATCATTCTAGATGTCTGTAAATTTCAAGTTCCTTCTACACGGAATCTTCTATAGAACTTTGATTACTTCTAGATGTTTTCTATATTTACATACAATTCAATAGATTCGTCCATGCTTAAAAAATTGTGTTATTATTTTGCTACAGAATGTTTTGTTGTTTTCTAGATTCATTTAAGAGTTTTTCAGGTGATGAATATTAATGGAAGTTTGAAGATCCTTCTACAAAAACGAGTCTTCTTCAGAAACTCAATGTATATGCTGCATACTAATAGATTTTTGAAATCACTTCTACATGGAATCTTCACAAAAACATTGTTTTTTTTTATTTTTTTTCAATATTTTGTACAATATAATGGTTCTTCTTAGATTTATTTCTATTTTTTTGATGAAATCTAATGGAGACTCCCAATCTATATTCTGTTGCATTCTGGAACGTTATCTTTTTTTTATAATGTGCTAAGAAGTATTTCAAAATTTTACGACTTAAGGTTTGAATTATGAAAATTGTATTTTTTTCTAGAATGATATTGTAGTTTTGAGGGAATACGTATATGTTTGTACATATAATGGATTCTTCTTTGATTTCTTTCTATTTTTTAATTGAAATCTAATGGAGTCTTCTCCCAATCAATATGCCGTTGCATTCTGGAACGTTATCGTTTCTTATAATATGCTAGGAAGTTTTTCAAAACTTTACGACTTTAGGTATGAATTATAAAAATCTTTTTTTTTTTCTAGAATGATATTGTAGTTTTGGGGGAATGTGTATATAAATATTTATCTTTCTCGTATAATTTAATTTAAATTCACACAAGTTTACGAGTAAATGAAATATGTAAATGTAAGCAAATTGAACGTCCCAATACAATATGAATTATTCAGCATACACAATGCGTCGTAGGGAAGTCCCGGCATTTACGTACTTATAATAACATCTCTAATAATGTTGAAATTCAATTAGCACAAAAGGTGCTAAGCTGTGGCATAACTAGGGCAGGCCCGGGAAAAAAATGCAATATTACACAAAGTAAAAACAAATACGGTGAAATGTGTCTAGTCAGGTACTCAAACAACAATTGCCTTATTAAGCCTGATTAATTTCATTGTAATTTGACACGAAAATTACCAATTAGCTGGATAATTACAAGCATAGGAAGACTTTCGTCATTGAATTAGGCCATTAAATTTGAATTTCAGTGTAAATCCCGTGCAGATGAAGGTGAATTCGTGATTCATTTTCACCATAAACCACTGACGTGCGATTGTTTTCGCCGTCTGGCCGGATATTTCTCACGACCCGAGGAAACGCTTCAGCTGGTCGTTTTATGAAGATGTTTATTTTATTACTAAGTTTAAAAAAATATATATTTATCGGGTCATCCTACAACAAATACCTATGACCGTCCAAAATTCTAGTTAGCCGAATCTATGAATGTCGGTAGAAATGCTCATAAAACTGTATAAGTGAGTAATAGGTAATATAGTCATGACGTTTATAGCACAAAAATGCAAACATACGCATTTATTTTTTTACATACATTGTGTATGTGCGTCAAGCAATTTTCGGGATTCTTCGAATAACCGCAAAAATGAATAATTTTCCGCAGAAAATAAATAATAAATTCTATATGGCTTTTGCAAGCTATATTTATACATTGTACATAAACATATGCTAATAATTCAGCTAGCAGTAATAAGTATCTATATATATATATATATATATATAATAATAACCGATCATTTTTAAGCAAGGACGAATCTATTGAATTGTATGTAAATATAGAAAATATCTTAAAGTAATCAAAGCTTTATAGAAGATTCCGTGTTGAAGGAACTTGAATATTTACAGACATCTAGAATGATAAGATGAATCTATAAGATTGAATAAAAAATAGAAAGAATCAAAGAAGAATCGATTACGTTGTACAAAAAATTGGAAAAATTAAAAAAAAAAGTTTTAGAGAATATTTCGTGTCGAAATAACTTGAAAATTAAATCAGAACTCATCACATATGTCTGAGAAAACTCTGATATGTATCTAGAAGGTAAAAGAAGAATCTGTACAAAATAATCATTGTTTTTTTTTAAGCAAAGAAGAAATTATCGATTTAATCTCCTCTATTCATGCATAAAATTCCGTGAAGAAGATACTTGAAAATGTTATTAGTTGACACTGACATCTTCAATTGTGACGTTGATGATGATGGTTCCTCGGGAAGACATCCGAGTCTTCCCATTTTCAGTCCAAATATATTCTTCTAAGTCCATTTATTATCTAAAGTATTCTTCTAAAAAAATTAACTGAATAACAATTAAAAAAATCGTTCAAGAATCTCAATTTCAATAGATTAAAAAATATATCAAAAAGAAATTATAATTCTCCAGAAGATTCTGTATAGAAGAAACTATGAAATTACAGAAGAATGCATGAAAATTCTATAAGTTGGAACTCTGAAGTGATTGTAGAGGAAATAAGAAGATTGTGCAGCAAAATAATATTTAAATTTAGAAAAAACTATTAAATTGCAAAAATAACAAAAAATAAATCAATTAAAATTCGATAGTGTTGTGTAAATATTCATAAAAGCTCAAGAAGAATCAAGAAAAAAATCCATAATGATAAGAAAAACTATAAGATTGCATAAAATATAGAAAGAAATCAAAGAAGAATCGATCATATTGTATAAAAAGTTGGAAAAATCAAGAAGAAAGATTCCGTGTAGAATTCACTTAAAAATCTATCAGCACTCATCACATATCTCTAAGAAAACTATGAAATGAATCTAGAAGGCAACAAAATATTCTGTAGCAAAATAATTATGGATTTTTTCTTTCTACAAAGAATATATGGAATAAATAAAGAGGAGAATTATTCAATTCTTTCTTCAACTTAGAAATAATTGAATCATTTTCTTCGTTCTTCAAATAAGAAATACTTGGATCATTCTCATCTATGATTTAAGTATATCTTCTTTGAAGAAATAAGTAAATTATTGAATTATTTCTCGTTTAAAGAAATGCTCCTCTATTCCTTCTTTGTTCAGGCATACGTTTAAAAAAAATGAATTGAATAAAAAAAATTAAAAACAGTGAAGAATTTATAATTCTGCACTTTTTCTACATAGAAGAATCTACAAAATTCCAGAAGAATGCATCAACATTCTATCAGTTAGAACTCTAAAGTTATTGTAGAGGAAATAACAAGATTGTGTAGCAAAATAATAATTAAATTAGAGAATAATCTATTAAATTGCAGAAATGATAAAAAATAAATGAAATAAGAATCGATTGTATTGTGTAAATATTTATAAAAGCTCAAGAAGAATGAAGAAACAAATCAACAATGATAAGAAGAATCTATAAGAATGCATTAAAAAATAGAAAAGAATCAAAAAAGAATCGATTACGTTGTACAAAAAAATAGAAAAGTGAAGAAGAAATCAAAGTTATAGACAAGATTTCGTGTCGAAGGTACTTGAAAATTTCATCAGTAGTCATCATATATCTGTAAGAAAACTCTGAAATGAATCTAGAAAGCAACAGAAGATTCTGTAGCAAAATAATTATGGATTTTTAGGTTTTAGGTATATATTTATTAAAATTTATTATTATTATTATTAAAGTAATCTTGTATTATATTATTATGTAACAAATATACCAATATATTAAACAAAAAAGATCAAATTATAAAATTCTACAAGAAAATGGAATTTTTCCCAACTGCAAAACTTTCTTAAAGAATTATAAGTTTCGTAATTCAAGCAGAAATAGTAATATTTTGAAATATTTCTTAAGATACTATATACCAAGTATCTATAATAGAACTATAAAGTAGAAGAACTATAACAAACTAATGCAGCAGTAGAAAAAATCGATTCAAGAAGAATCTATTAGATTGCATAAAAAAATATAGAAAAAATCTGAGACGAATCGATTATATTGGACAAAATTAAGAAGAAATGAAAGTTCTTGTAATTTTCTGAATATCTAACTAATTTAGCTTATAATACACTTAAAAACACTTTTTGAATGTGTAATAAAAAAGCAAAACATCGCACAAACTGTATGAAATTTGGTAAAAATATCAAGTTATAATATAATGCAGAATGTTATAAGTATATAAGTCTACGTTGAAAAAGAAGAAAACAGAACAGCACATTAAGTTCGTGAAAACATGAAGAAAAGAAAAACTAATTCCAGCTTTCATAAATTACAAATTCTACTCTTGTATTAACAAGCGATTCCAAGAACAAATAAAACAAAATAAACTAAAGAATTAAATACATTGCGCAAACTTAACAAAAATAAAAACTAAAATTGAATTATTAATCAATATCTTGAATAGCAGAACAGACTTCATAAATCTACAATCAATCATGAATAATATAAATCTACTTAACTTAAAGATTTTCTGAAGAAAAAACAATTAATCAAAAATAACAAGATTACAAAATTAAGAAAAAATAATATTTATAACATAATAATAAAGAATAATATTTCTGCCACATTTTCTATAATAACATTAATGACATTATAATTTTATTACCATAGATATATTACATATGATGTTCAACGTAAAATAATACTTTCTATTCCATTGAAATTTTAGGCCTAGAATTTGCTCCTTTTAGGAGACGCACTAAATTAATTACCGAATGCAAAAGTCAAATTAATTAGAGTATAATTTGTCGATAAAAAACGTATTGGTGCTGCTTTTCCACAACTCTAATGCCATGGCAATAATTTAAACTACGAAGCGATGCGATTTACAGTTACCTCAATCGACTCGTAGATTACCTATGGTTAGTTATAGATAAAGCTGTAAAGCATTGGTCGATGAACTTTCCAAAAAAAAAAACGATTCCCATGTGAACATTCGAAGACAAATAAATCACCTCACGTTGTGCCTTGCAATTATTGCCTATTTCGTACGTCCACCAAGAAAGACAAATAACGGTTGTTAATTGCTGTAACAGTTTTAATATTCAAAATTTGCCAGTATATTGTTTTAACATATTTTGGCAGAAATTTAAATATTATAATTTAATAATATTTAAATATTAATTATAATTGAATTTTATTTAAATAAAACTTTTACATATTGGGTTTTATTGGTCAATGTTGGATGCATCTACTTCATGATACATGTTAAATATAAATAAAACAAACACTTTTCTTTGTTTATATCAAACTGTTTATTAAAATTACTGACTATTGTTTCGATCACATTCTAATCATTATGAAACTTAGAAGTTTTATTTTAACAATTTAACAAATAATAATAACAATAATAACAATAATAATAATAAAAATAATAACAATATGACTACCTTAAATTTTATAGATGCTATTTGTCTATTCCAAGATGATTGGAAAGACAATAACTATAAAATTATGTAACGTTTTTTATTTCTAATTGTGCCTAATTCGCCTTAATAATTGTGTATTTTTCATTAGTAGATGACCATTACGAATTGTTATTATCATTACATGTGCAAGCTTTACAATGATTAGCAAAATTTTGATGTGGTGAAAATGTAAGTACCTACATAATTTTCCAATCAATGTTATTTATGCATTAGTGCATTAATTAAATGTTATTCTTTGTATTGCAACCAATTTCTGCCTAATATATGTGTTTACTGAGAATTCCCATCACTGCCTCTTTATAGGGTTTTTTTAAGAAACCTGCATGATTGCATTTTTTCTGAATTTAAAGATGTTACATTCTTCAGCATATTGTTTCAATGCCAACATGTTTTCCAGACCTAGGTCAATAGCGTCAAGGATGCTCCGTATTACAATAAACACGTTCTTTTTCTTATTGTGTTGGTCTCGAACCAGGGCTAAAATAAAAAATATACAATATCCACCTTACGATCAAGGTGTAGATTATATTAGGAGAATTCGTAACTTAAGCACATTGATTTATAGATGTGGATAATTATGTTGGACTTATGGTTCTATTGTTTTTTTTTATAGTACAGTAGCAGTAATAAATAGTTTCAGTTTGTTATAATTGCATCAATTTCCATGAATCTCTGATGAATATAAGAACATATATTAATATAATATATGTTCTTATATATATTTTAACATATGAATATAATATAATAAATATAATATTTATTACATTGTTGCAACAATCTAATAAAAGAACTCACCAGTTTATTAACAAGCATAATTTTTTTTTACAGTTAGATATATAAGTTACATCTATGATGTGTATTATTTAAAAGACTGTTATCAATAAATATATATGTTAATTTCGATGATATAAAAAAGTTCATAAATAAAACGTTACTACAAAATATAAATGCTTAATAAATATTTTGTTCGGCATAATATATTCCTCTGGAATGAGTCTATAATAAAAATGATGCGATATAAAAAACAAATAATAAATATGGCAGCGACCTTTTTATCGCTGTTATTATTACCAAAATATTATTTTTCGCACAGGCCACACTCAGTCGTTGACTCCGAAAGAAAATATCGACATCACCAACTGCTCTGTTGTAATATTCTGAAATGTAGAATAAATACATATTTAAGCCTTCGAACCTAATCGAGTTTTTAGTGACTCGATGTACGGTTAATCGAAATAGTGAAGAACGTGACACTTTTAATGGAAGTTTGCCATGCAATGATTTTCAGGCCAAGAATTTTAAAATCGAATTTAGTTAGCAATTTAAACGAGCATAATAAAAAGTAAGAGTGTCATAATGCGTATATTTTTTATAAAATATTTATTATAAGTAAAAACTTAAATTGAATTATTGAACAATATCTTGAATAGCAGAACCGACATCATAAATCTACAATCAATCATGGATAATATAAATCTACTTAACTTAAAGATTTTCTGAAGAAAAAAGAATTAATCAAAAATAACAAGGTTACAAAATTAAGAAAGAAGAAAGAAAGCCAAGAAGGATTTTACAATAAAAAACTAATAAATAATAATACTTATATTAACAATACAAACAATTATACACTAACACAACCAAAAATAACTAATCTTTCAAATACATCCTTTAACAAAGAATAATTAAAACTATTAAACAAAAGACACAAATATGCATTAACCCCAAAAAAATATCAATTTTCCTCTTCTTACAATATAATTAGATATTGCACTAAAACAACACCCACAAGAACAACCAATAAAAGGAGAATGCATAAGAATAATCAAAATAGCAGAACAAAAAAACACTAATACATACACAAAAACTGAAAAGAAAAATTAATTCTTAATAATATAAAAAGGAAAATTAATAACAACAACTTAACTAACAATTGTGACTGCAGATGAAAATGCAGGTCTAGTAATTTTAAATATAACAACCTATATAAATATAACAGAAAATTTCTTAAATTACAACAATTTCACACTACTAACCAAAAACCCAATCATCCCAAGGAAATACATAAAGACTACGCAAACCAAGAAAAAATAAAAACTCAAATTGAATTATTAAACAATATCTTGAATAGCAGAACCGACATCATAAATCTACAATCAATCATGGATAATATAAATCTACTTAACTTAAAGATTTTCTGAAGAAAAAAGAATTAATCAAAAATAACAAGGTTGCAAAATTAAGAAAGAAGAAACAAAACTAAGAAGAATTTTACAATAAAAAACTAATAAATAATAATACTTACATTAACAATACAAACAATTATACACTAACACAACCAAAAATAACTAATCTTTAAAATACATCCTTTAACAAAGAAGAATTAAAACTATTAAACAAAGGACACAAATATGCATTAACCCCAAAATATATCAATTTTCCTCTTCTTACAATAGAATTAGATATTGCACTAAAACATCACCCACAAGAACAACAAATAAAAGGAAAATGCATAAAAATATTCAAAATAGCAGAACAAAAAAACACTAATACATACATAAAAACTGAAAAGAAAAATGTATTCTTAATAATATAAAAAGGAAAATTAATAACAACAACTTAATAATTGTGACTGCAGATAAAAATGCAGCTCTAGTAATTTTAAATAAAATAACATATATAAATAAAACTGAAAATTTCATAAATAACAACAATTTCACACTACTAACCAAAAACCCAATCATCCCAAGAAAATACATAAACACTACGCAAACCTAGAAAAAATAAAAACTCAAATTGAATTATTAAACAATATCTTGAATAGCAGAACTGACATCATAAATCTACAATCAATCATGGATAATATAAATCTACTTAACTTAAAGATTTTCTGAAGAAAAACCAATTAATCAAAAATAACAAGGTTACAAAATTAAGAAAGAAGAAACAAAACTAAGAAGAATTTTACAATAAAAAACTAATAAATAATAATACTTACATTAACAATACAAACAATTATACACTAACACAACCAAAAATAACTAATCTTTAAAATACATCCTTTAACAAAGAAGAATTAAAACTATTAAACAAAGGACACAAATATGCATTAACCCCAAAAAATATCAATTTTCCTCTTCTTACAATAGAATTAGATATTGCATTAAAACATCACACACAAGAACAACAAATAAAAGGAGAATGCATAAAAATAATCAAAATAGTGGAACAAAAAAACACTAATACATACACAATAACTAATGAAAAAGAAAAATCAATCCTTAATAATATAAAAAAAGATTAGAGGCTTTTGAAATAGATAAAACTATCAATACAGAATACAACATACAATGCCTTAATGACCAAACTCAATTAGCATTTAAACCTCTTTATATATTTTTAAATAATCCATTTAACACATAAAACAACAAAAACAGTTGAATAAAACTTCAAATCAGGTATCTATCTATGTTTTGTTCTATCTAAGGCATCTATTCTATTTAAATATTTGAAACGGATATTTGCTATTTTCTTCTGCAAATGCTTCTTATACATTATTTTGTGCAATTCAATTGATATTTCAAATATACCTATATATATATATATTAATCTATTTACTGTATGCATAGAAATTGTGATCTGATTGATATGAGCAAATTAAGCATAAATTACAAAACTATAAGTTAATTACAGGAAGCGCACCAATTACCAGAAAACCATGATTGCGAAAACATTGAAACTGACACATTAATTAAGCCGGTAATTTGCTGCAATGTTATAAAAGTTTCGCCCCATCGAAAATACCCATTAAATGATAATGTGACCGTTCAAAATGCACCTCACAAATATACTGCTGCTGCTCTGTGCGATTGTGTACTTGACCAGTGCCCAAATGCTGGGCACGAGTTTGAAGAACATGACGGAAACTGATAAGGCCAAACCGAAGACCAAGAAAGACGACAGTCCGCTGAAGAAGGAGATAAGGAAATATTTGCGAGAGTGTGGTGCAGACATATCCGACGAGGAGTCTGCAGAGGAGCCAGAGACGGACGACAATGAGAAGCAGACGGCGCTTTGGGGTGGAGAGAAGACCGAGGAGAAGAAACCTAAGGGTGGAACCTACCCTACGAACTACGGCCAGAAGGGAAAAGGCACCTACCCAACATCGTACGGCAGCGCGAACGCCGAGTACAGCGACGACGAAGAGGAAGACTGCGAAGACGAAGAGGATTCGAGGGAGAAGGGGAAGAAGGGAAGGAGGAAACAGAAGTACAGAGTTGCAAAGTCTGCTGAGAAGTTCGGAAGCGCGGACTCAACTTTTGAAAATTACAGGAACCGTAATGATAAGCAGGGCGGCAATAAACGGAAACAGAACGACGACTATGACGAGAGCGAGGAAGACGAGGACGGTTGCGAAGACCAGAACAAAAACAAGCGGGGCAACAACAAGAACAACAGGAACAAAAACAACAGGAACAACAACAACGGCGGCGGCGGCGGCGGCAACAACAATAACAGAAACAGAAACAGAAACCAGGGAAACAATAAACGGGGCGGGTACAGCTACGGGGGTGGACGGTATGGAGAAGAAGACGGATACGGAAGCTACGGCAGAGATCCATATGCCACCAGATACGGTGGTGGTGGAGGAGGAGGTGATGATTTTGGGCTCTACGGCGGTTGGGGCTATGGAGGAAGACTAAGAAGACTTCCTTACAGTGAAATAGAAAGGCTGTCGAGAAGAAAGAGGGAATCTGAAAAAGACGAGGATGTTCAGGTAATACATTTTATGTCTACTTAATAATCATATGAAATTTGAATGTCATCAAACTACCAAAAGTATGTTAAAAATATCTAAAAGTTGTGAAATGTACATGTTACAATAATGCTACTAAAGTTTCGCATTAAAATTTCGCAAAAATTAAACATGAGGTATATTCACATTTTTTTAATATTTTCTAGTAGTATTAAGTGTACTAATAGCATCAAAAATTTTATTTCTATGCCACCGTTTAAGAAAAGAATAATTATATATTACTCTTCTGACTTTTTCCGGATTAAATTTCCGAAGAATCTAAAGATGGGGTCGATTCTGATTTTGCATTTTCTAATAATTCTATTTATTAATTGTGCAAAATTTAAATACGATTAAAACAGTTAAATTTTCTGAAAAATTCTTACAAATTTTCTTTTAATTCCTTATACTTTTTCGTTTTTTGACGTAAGTTTGATGTAATTTTGACGTATAATGCTTGACATGTGATACTGAATGTTATGAAACTACTGAAAATGTGTTAAAAAAATCAATCCTAAAAGTTATGAAAGTGTTACAATAATGCTTCTAAAGTTACTGATTAAAGTTCCCTAAAAACTGAAGACGGGATGTATTCTGATTTTTGCATTTTCCAGTAGAATTAAGTGTACCTTAATAACATTGAGGAAAATTTAATTTCTTATGTTACTATTTTTAAAAAAATAAATCAATACTATTCATATGCCTCGTCTACATATTACCTTTCTGACTTCGGAATAATTTTCCGGAAAATCTAGAGATGAAGTGTATTCTGATTATTTCATTTTGCAATAGTACTAAGTCTACTTAATAATCATATGAAATTTGAATGTCATCAAACTACCAAAAGTATGTTAAAAATATCAATTCTAAAAGTTGTGAAATGTCCATGTTACAATATTGCCACTAAAGTTTCACATTAAAATTCCGCAAAAACTGAACATGAGGTATATTCTGTTTTTTTTTTTTATTAGCAATTTTCAAGTAGTATTAAGTGTACTTAATAACATCAAATATTTTATTTAATATTCCACTGTTTTTGAAAAAAATAATTATATATTACTCTTCTGATTTATTCCGGATTAAATTTCCGAAGAATCTAAAGATGGGGTCGCTTCTGATTTTTGCATTTTCTAATAAGTCTACTTATTAATTGTGCAAAATTTAAATACGATTAAAACAGTGACATTTTCTGAAAAATTCTTACAAATTTTCTTTTAATGCCTTACACTTTTCCGTTTTTTGACGTAAGTTTGATGTCATTTTGACGTATAAAGCTTCACGTGTGATAAACTAGAAAGTCATCTGATAAGCTGTGAAACAATTGACAAAAGAGAAAACACATATTTTTAAAACAATATCGAAACTGTTCAATATTTCTCTAGTTTGCATTTATTGTTCTGACTTCAGATTAAATTTCCGGAAGATCTAGATGTGCGGTATATTCTGACTATTGCATTTTCTAAGAGTTTTAAGTCTGCTTAATAATCTTGTAAAATTTGAATGTTATGAAGTGTGTTAAAAAAAATCAATTCTAAAAGTTATTAAAGTGTTTCAATAATGCTCCTAAAGTTTCAGATTAAAGTTCCCGAAAAACTGAAGACAAGATATATTCTGATTTTTGCATTTTCTACTAGAATTAAGTGTACTTAATAACCTTGTGGAAAATTTTATTTCATATGCCACTATTTTTGGTCAAAAATATAAAAATGTGCATATGCCTCGTCTACATATTACTCTTCTGACTTCAGATTAAATTTCCGGAAAATCTAGAGATGGGGTAAATTCTGATTACTGCATTTTCTAACAGTTTTAAGTCTGCTTAATAATCTTGTAAAATTTAAATGTTATGAAACTACTGAAAGTGTGTTAAAAAAAATCAATTCTAAAAGTTATGAAAGTGTTACAATAATGCTTCTAAAGTTTCATATTAAAGTTCCCGAAAAACTGTAGACAGGATATTTTCTGATTTTTGCATTTTCTAGTAGAATTAAGTGTACTTAAAACCTTGTGGAAAGTTTAATTTCATATGCCACTATTTAAAAAAAATCAAATATGTTCATAAGCCTCGTCTACAGATTACTCTTCTGACTTAACTAATTTTGCGGAAAATCTACAGATAGATTGGAGATATTTTTGGAAAAAAAACAAAAAAATTCATATGACTCGGCTACATATTACTCTTCTACTTACGAAATTTAAATACGATTAATACTGAAACTTTCTGAAAAGTTCTTACAAATTTTCTTTTAATGCCTTACACTTTTCCGTTTTTTGACGTAAGTTTGATGTAATTTTGACGTATACAGCTTGACATGTGATAAACAGGAAAGTCATCTGACAAACTGTGAAACAATTGATAAAAGGGAAAACACACAATTTTTTAAAACAATATCGAAAATGTTTAATATTTCTCTTTTTTACATATTACTGTTCTGACTTTAGATTAAATTTCCGGAAAATCTAGAGATGGAGTAATTTCTGATTATTGCATTTTCTAATAGTTTAAAGTCTGCTTAATAATCGTGTAAAATTTGAATGTTATAAAGCTACTAAAAGTGTGTTAATAAAAATCAATTCTAAAAGTTATGAAAGTGTTACAATAATGCTTCTAAAGTATCTGATTAAAGTTCCCGAAAAACTGAAGACGGGATATATTCTGATTTTTGCATTTTCTAGTAGAATTAAGTGTACTTAGTAACCTTGTGGAAAATTTTATTTCATATGCCACTATTTTTGGTCAAAAATATAAAAAAAATCATAAGCCTCGTCTACATATTACTCCTCTGACTTGGGATTGATTTTCCGGAAAATTTAGAGATGGGGTATAATCTGATTACTGCATTTTCTAACAGTTTTAAGTCTGCTTAATAATTGTGTAAAACTTGAATGTTATGAAACAACAGAAAAGGTGTTTAAAAAAATCATTTCTAAAAGTTATGAAAGTGTTACAATAATGCTTCTAAAGTTTCAGATTAAAGTTCCCGAAAAACTGAAGACAGGATATTTTCTGATTTTTGCATTTTCTAGTAGAATTAAGTGTACTTAAAACCTTGTGGAAAATTTAATTTCATATGTCACTATTTTTGGAAAAAAATATCAAAAATGTTCATATGCCTCGTCTACATATTACTCTTCTTACTTCATTCATTTTCCGGAAAATTTAGAGATGGAGTGTATTCTGATTATTGTATTTTCCAATAGTCCTAAGTCTACTTAATAATCTTATAAAATTTGAATGTCAATAAACTACTAAAAATATGTTAAAAATATCAATTCTAAAAGTTGTGAAATGTACATGTTACAAAAATGCTACTAAAGTTTCGCATTAAAACTCCGCAAAAACTAAACATGAGGTATATTCTGTTTTTTAAATTTTCGAGTAGTATTAAGTGTACTTAGTAACATCAAAAAATTATTTAATATGCCACTGTTATTGAACAAAATAATTATTACTCTTCTGACTTATTCCGGATTAAATTTCCGAAGAATCTAAAGATGGGTCGATTCTGATTTTTGCATTTTCTAATAATTCTACTTATTAATTGTGCAAAATTTAAATACGATTAAAACAGCGAAATTTTCTGAAAAATTCTTACAAATTTTCTTTTAATTCCTTACACTTTTTCGTTTTTTGACGTAAGTTTGATGTAATTGTGACGTATAAAGCTTCACGTGTTATATACTAGAAAGTCATCTGATAAACTGTGAAACAATTGGCAAAAGGAAAAACACACAAATTTTTAAAACAATACCAAATGTTCAATATTTCTCTTGTTTACATATTACTGTTCTGACTTCAGATTAAATTTCCGGAAAATCTAGAAATGGGGTATATTCTGATTGTTGCATTTTCTAATAGTTCCAAGTCTGCTTAATAATCGTGCAAAATTTTAATGTTATGAAACTACTGAAAGTGTGTTAAAAACAATCAATCCTAAAAGTTATGAAAGTGTTACAATAATGCTTCTAAAGTTTCAGATTAAAGTTCCCGAAAAACTGAAGACGGGATATATTCTGATTTTTGCATTTTCTAGTAGAATCAAGTGTACTTAATAACCTTGTGGAAAATTTAATTTCATATGCCACTATTAAAAAATATCAAAAATGTTCATAAGCCTCGTCTACAGTTTACTCTTCTGACTTAACTAATTTTTTGGAAAATCTAGAGATAGATTGGAGATATTTTTGGAAAAAAAAAACAAAAATATTCATATGACTCGACTACATATTACTCTTCTACTTACGAAATTTAAATACGATTAATACTGAAACTTTCTGAAAAATTCTTACAAATTTTCTTTTAATGCCTTACACTTTTCCGTTTTTTGACGTAAGTTTGATGTAATTTTGACGTATACAGCTTGACATGTGATAAACTGGAAAGTCATCTAACAAACTGTGAAACAATTGATAAAAGGGAAAACACACAAATTTTTAAAACAATATCGAAAATGTTCAATATTTCTCTTGTTTACATATTACTGTTCTGACTTCAGATTAAATTTCCGGAAAATCTAGAGATGGGTACATTCTGATTACTGCATTTTCTAACAGTTTTAAGTCTGCTTAATAATTGTGTAAAACTTGAATGTTATGAAACTACTGAAAATGTGTAAAAAAAAATCATTTCTAAAAGTTATGAAAGTGTTACAATAATGCTTCTAAAGTTACTGATTAAAGTTCCCGAAAAACTGAGGACGTGATATATTCTGATTTTTGCATTTTCCAGTAGATTTAAGTGTACCTTAATAACATTGAGGAAAATTTAATTTCATATGCCACTATTTTTGGAAAAAAAAAATTAAAAATGTTCGTATGCCTCGTCTACATATTACCTTTCTGACTTCGGAATAATTTTCCGGAAAATCTAGAGATGAAGTGTATTCTGATTATTGCATTTTCCAATACAACTAAGTCTACTTAATACTCTTGTGAAATTCGAATGTCATTACACTACTAAACGTCTGTTAAAAATATCAATTCTAAAAGTTGTGAAAGGTACATCTTACAATATTGCTACTAAAGTTTCATATTAAAATTCCGCAAAAACTGAACATGAGGTATATTCGGGATTTTTTTATTAGCAATTTTCAAGTAGTATTAAGTGTACTTACTAACATATTTTTTTAAATTTAATATGCCACTGTTTTTGAAAAAAAAAATTATATATTACTCGTCTGACTTATTCCGGATTAAATTTTCGAAGAATCTAAAGATGGGGTCGATTCTGATTTTCGCATATTCTAATAATTCTACTTATTAATTGTGCGAAATTCAAATATGATTAAAACAGCGAAATTTTCTGAAAAAATCTTACAAATTGTCTTTTAATGCCTTACACTTTTCCGTTTTTTGACGTAAGTTTGATGTAATTTTGACGTATAAAGCTTCACGTGTGATAAACTGGAAAGTCATCTGACAAACTGTGAAACAATTGGCAAAAGGGAAAACACACAAATTTTTAAAAGAGAATCGAAAGGGTTCATTATTTCTCTTGTTTACATATTACTGTTCTGACTTCAGATTAAATTTCCGGAAAATCTAGAAATGGGGTATATTCTGATTATTGCATTTTCTAACAGTTTTAAGTCTGCTTAATAATCGTTTAAAATTTGAATGTTTTGAATCTACTGAAAGTGTGTTAAAAAAAAACAATTCTAAAAGTTATTAAAGTATTTCAATAATGCTCCTAAAGTTTCAGATTAAAGTTCCCGAAAAACTGAAGACAGGATATTTTCTGATTTTTGCATTTTCTAGTAGAATTAAGTGTACTTAAAACCTTGTGGAAAATTTAATTTCATATGCCACTATTTAAAAAAAACAAAAATGTTCATAAGCCTCGTCTACAAATTACTCTTCTGACTTAACTAATTTTGCGGAAAATCTAGAGATAGATTGGAGATATTTTTGGAAAACAAAAACAAAAATGTTCTCATGACTCGTCTACATATTACTCTTCTACTTACGAAATTTAAATACGATAAATACTGAAACTTTCTGAAAAATTCTTACAAATTTTCTTTTAATGCCTTACACTTTTCCGTTTTTTGACGTAAGTTTGATGTAATTTTGACGTATACAGCTTGACATGTGATAAACTGGAAAGTCATCTGACAAACTGTGAAACAATTGATAAAAGGGAAAACACACACATTTTTAAAACAATATTGAAACTGTTCAATATTTCTCTAGTTTGCATATTACTGTTCTAACTTCAGATTAAATTTCCGGAAAATCTAGATGTGGGGTATATTCTGACTATTGCATTTTCTAACAGTTTTAAGTTATGAAAGTGTTACAATAATGCTGGTAAACTTTTAGATTAAAGTTCCCGAAAAACTGAAGACGGGATTTTTGCATTTTCTAGTAGAAATAAGTGTAGGTACTTGAAACCTTGTGGAAAATTTAATTTCATATGCCACTATTTAAAAAAAAACAAAAATGTTCATAAACCTCGTCTACAGATTACTCTTCTGACTTAACTCATTTTCCGGAAAATCTAGAGAAGGAGTGTATTCTGATTATTGCATTTTCCAATAGTCCTAAGTCTACTTAATAATCTCATGAAATTTGAATGTCATTAAACTACCAAAAGTTTTCGTTTTTGACGTATTTTGATGTCATTTTGACAGATAAAGCTTGACATGTGATAAACTGGAAAGTCATTTGACAAATTGTGAAACAATTGACAAAAGGGGAAAAGAAAAAGTTATTATGTCAATGTATTAATAAAAATAATCTATTTATAATACCTTATATTGGTATCATAAATAAATTATTTACTTATTTTGATTTCTCAAAACATTTTTGTGCCTTAATTTCCTGCCTTAATTTCAAGTCTTGGTACCTTTTAATTCCATACATTTTCAGTGCTTAAGTCAATGCGTGTTTGGATATTTGGAAATGGTGAGTGTGCACAAATTGTTGTCAGTAATTGAAATTAATTCCGTACTCTTCCGTTTAGTTGGACGACAACAAAGTGCCTTCCGAAACGGAAGTGATGAAGTACTTCCAAGACAATATATCCGATAGTTCTCAGCGGATGAAAACGATACGTGAAGCCAGGAGATGTTTCGCCAAACTTGCCAGCACAGGTATTATATCTAATATCTGTTATAAATAAATCAAATTGGTTAGTATCACATAAAATGATTTATTGATTCGTGACTACAGTTTCGAATTAACCTAATCTAACCTAACCTAATCTAACATAACCTAATCTAACCTAGCCTAACCTAACCAAGAAATTTGTTTTATTTGTAATTGATAAAATGTATCACAAAGTAGACGCCACCACCATTCAAAATAATATCAATTAACCTAATCTAACCTAACCTAATCTAACCTAACCTAACCAAGTAATTAGTTTTATTTGTAATTGATAAAATGTATCACAAAATAGACGCCACCACCATTCAAAATAATATCAATTAACGTAATCTAATCTAATCTAATCTAACGTAACCTAACCAAGTAATTTGTTTTATTTGTAATTGATAAAATGTATCACAAAGTATCAATTAATTTGAACTAAAATTACACTAAAATTTACACTTTACTACAATTTAGATGCTGATGATGGCTGCACGTTTTCAAAGTCTTTGGCGAAATGTTTGAATTTGGGAATCGAAGGCAAACGTTAAATGCACACGGCTATTATAGGTATGGGGTTTTATATTCGTAAGTAAATTTTATTGCATCTTTCTCTAATTTGAATAATTTACGACTTATATATGTAATACTACCTATGTACTTATATTAAAAGCAATTATTAATAAAAAATTGTATTTGGATGTTTATGTATTTAAAATAAAACGATCCACATTATAATTGTGTCTTATAATATGTATATTTTCTCGTACTTTCTGGTAAAGTAATTAGGTCTTATGGTTTTTGCTGTCAAACAACAGCATTTTTTTGCAGAAATCTCTTCACTCACTTAATAATGAAAATAATTGTGTATGTTAATTTCAGCAATAATTTGTATAGCATACAAGTTTTTATACTCCTGATTAATACCTTTATATACCTAATATTTCCGAATAAAAAATTTAATATACATATATATATTTATTTACTTTACAATGTGTAATTTACAGGAGATAATATTTATTAAGCGCAACAACAAAATAATAATTTGTTGGCATGAATAATATACCTATATACAAGTAAAATGTTATTTTATTAAAAGCGGTGAAGAATTTGTACGTCTTTCTACTTTCCAAGGTAAACTACAGGATATGCGTGAGGGTAATGTATAAGAGGTTTGTAAATCGGATAATGTGGATAGACATAATATGGAAAATGGGCGCTTTCTGCTCCTTCCAATTTTTCTGCATCCGAACCATCGTCCAAATCTCTGAAAATTAAATCCATTTCACCGTTTCGTTTCAAATGAGCATAGAATTAATTATAATTTGTCAATAACATTGTTTTTGTTATAATAACTAATCTAAAACCGATTAAAAAAATATATAACAGCGGTTTCTCCAATAAAAATTATCATATAAGTATATGTTGTAAAATATCATATAAGTATATGTTCCAAAATATAAAGAATTATACGACGTAACAATAAGAATAAATTTATTCCAAAATATACACTACATAAAGAATATTTTGCAAAGCCCCAAAAGATACTCATATATTCCGTTTGATAGTTTGAAAAATATTTCAAAGCAGAAAAAAGAAGAGGAATATTTTGCATAGCCCCAAAAGATACTTATATATTCCGTTTGATAGTTTGAACAATATTTCAAATCAGAAGAAAGTTCTCCTCAAAATTTTAGTATTTATTCCAAAATGTGAAGTATTACAAAGATAAATGTGAAGAATATTTTGCAAAGCCCCAAAATGTATAGTCATTTTGATATAGAATAATCTGGCTCACATTAGGTTTTTACTGATTTCTGTTAACATAGTTCAAAAATCAAATCAAAAGTCGAAGAAAATAAGTAATTTTGAGAAAAATATAGAATTTTCAGAGTTTAATACTTACTCTATGTATCGTTTTTGGCTGAGAGTATTTTAGAGTACTTAGTATCTATTCCAAAATGTGAGGGATTATACTACTTAATAATAAGAATAAATTTAAACGAAAATATATATGAAGATTATTTTGCAAAGCCCCAAAAATGTATAGTCATTTTGATACAGAATAATCTGGCTCACATCAGGTTTTTACTGATTTCTCTTAACATAGTATAAAACTCAAATCAAAAGTCGAAGAAAATAAGTAATTTTGAGAAAAATATAGAATTTTCAGAGCTTAATACTTACTATATGCATCGTTTTTGGCTGAGAGTATTTTAGAGTACTTAGTATCTGTTCCAAAATGTGAGGAATTATACTACTTAATAATAAGAATAAATTTAAACGAAAATATATATGAAGATTATTTTGCAAAGCCCCAAAAATGTATAGTCATTTTGATATAGAATAATCTGGCTCACATCAGGTTTTTACTGATTTAGGTTAACATAGAATAAAACTCAAATCAAAAGTCGAAGAAAATAAGTAAATTTGAGAAAAATATAGAATTTTCAGAGTTTAATACTTACTGTATGTATCGTTTTTGGCTGAGAGTATTTTAGAGTACTTAGTATCTATTCCAAAATGTGAGGGATTATACTACTTAATAATAAGAATAAATTTAAACGAAAACATGTGTGAAGATTATTTTGCAAAGCCCCAAAATGTATAGTCATTTTGATATAGAATAATCTGGCTCACATCAGGTTTTTACTGATTTCTCTTAACATAGTATAAAACTCAAATCAAAAGTCTAAGAAAATAAGTAATTTCGAGAAAAATATAGAATTTTCAGAGTTTAATACTTACTGTATGTATCGTTTTTGGCTGAGAGTATTTTAGAGTACTTAGTATTTATTCCAAAATATGTGGGATTATTCTACTTAATAATACGAATAAAGTTTAACGAAAATATGTGTGAAGAATATTTTGCAAAGCCCCAAAATGTGTAGTCATTTTGATATAGAATAATCTGGCTCACATCAGGTTTTTACTGATTTCTGTTAACACAGTTCAAAAATCAAATCAAAAGTCGAAAAAAATGAGTAACGAGAGAAATATAGAATATTCAAAGTCAAATACTTACTCTATCGTTTTTGGCTGAGATGGTGATGGAGCTTTTTCCACCAATGGAAGTGCTTTCGCCATTACAACTAGTGCAAATACGGTTACAATTATCTGGAAAAAAAGAGTTGCATTTAGAGCAGATGATTATATCAAGAAAGTTTCTTGTAATATAAATAATTACATTTTCTTATTGTTTTCTTCTTAAAAAATGAAATGGAAACCTAAAATCAATGATTATATTTACTTAATACATCTTGAACTTATTTGCAAATGAACTAATATAATAAAGAATCGTTTGTCTGTTAATTTTTACGATTAGATTTGAGATTATACAGTTTTAGCAAGTTATTATGCGTCCTGTATTTAAATTTAAACGTGCCAATTATATTCAAATTTGTTTTAATTAATAACTAATACTAATAATATCTAATAACTAGTAAAATTATTGGGTGGATCCTCTACTACTTTTGAGTAATATACTGTATTACACTAATCAAAAGAATTATTGCGTGTACCAAAAAACACAATATTATCTTTTTCTAAGTTGGCAATTCGTGTTTGTAGGTAAAAACAAAAACATTAAAAATGTGCAATAATTCTTTTGAGCAGTGTAGTTTGAGAACTAGTTTTGAGCAAGTTATAGTAGTAATAATAGTAGTTATAACTACTATTATTTAAGTAGTTATAATTAGTAGTAAAGTTTTGGTAGTTATTAATAGTTCAGAGTAGTAATATATTTTCTGAAAAATGTTCGTGTTTGCGCCTCTAACCCAAACGAAGAGTCAAAAATTGATCAAGATAATCAATTAACTAAAATTCTGAAATTGAATTTTTCAAACAAAAATAGACTTGTTAAATTGGTAATAAATGTTATTACTTTTTATTCGCCCTGTATATTATCTATGTTACTGAATTATTATCATTTCTGAAAATGGCTAGTTATAGTAGTAATAATAGTAGTTATAACTACTATTATTTAAGTAGTTATAACTAGTAGTAAAGTTTTGGTAGTTATTAATAGTTCAGAGTAGTAATATATTTTCTGAAAAATGTTCGTGTTTGCGCCTCTAACCCAAACGAAGAGTCAAAAATTGATCAAGATAATCAATTAACTAAAATTCTGAAATTGAATTTTTCGAACAAAAATAGATTTGTTAAATTGGTAATAAATGTTATTACTTTTTATTCGCCCTGTATATTATCTATGTTACTGAATTATTATCATTTCTGAAAATAGCTAGTTATAGTAGTAATAATAGTAGTTATAACTAGTAGTAAAGTTTTGGTAGTTATTAATAGTTCAGAGTAGTAATACATTTTCTGAAAAATGTTCGTGTTTGCGCCTCTAACCCAAACAAAGAGTCAAAAATTGATCAAGATAATCAATTAACTAAAATTCTGAAATTGAATTTTTCGAACAAAAATAGACTTGTAAAAAATGTGTAACATATTTTATAACTGAAATGTTCCTTTATAACAATTGAAAATCCACTTAGTAATAAAAAAAAGTTTAATTTTTTCCACAATTAAAATCTATAACATGTATATTAATTGATTTAAAGACAATTCAAAATTGATCTTGCTAGAACAGTACATTTTCCTCAACTAAAATCTATAACTGATTAAATGTTAGAGGCTTTCACTTCTTTGATACATGATACATGAAAGTTTCTTGTAATATAAGTAACTAAACTTATGTAAAAAATACACTTTCTACTACACTTTTTTGCATCAATTGTATAGATTTTTATATAAGAAACACTTTCAACTTTGTTAATATCACATTAATTTAGAAATAGTGACTGTAACTTTGACCAAGATTTGGTCATTTTTGAACAATTTGTAGTACCAAAATGGCCATGTCGTGGTCGACACTATAGTAACTATTTTTAAATAAATGTGGTATTAACCAAGTTGAAAGTGCTTCTTATTTTAAAATCTAAAACAATTGATGTAAAAAAAAATGTAGTAAAAAGTGTATTTTCTACATAAGTTTAGTTATTTATATTACAAGAAACTTTCACATATCATATATCACGAAGTGAAAGCCTCTAACATTAATCAGTTATAGATTTTAGTTGAGGAAAATATACTTTTCTTGTAATATAAATAACCAAACTTATGTAGAAAGTACACTTTCTACTACACTTTTTTGCATCAATTGTATAGATTTTTATATAAGAAACACCTTCAACTCTGTTAATATCACATCAATTTAGAAATAGTGACTGTAACTTTGACCAAGATTTGGTCATTTTTGAACAATTTGTAGTACCAAAATGGCCATGTCGTGGTCGACACAATAGTCACTATTTTTAAATAGATGTGATATTAACCAAGTTGAAAGAGCTTCTTATTTAAAAATCTATAACAATTGATGTAAAAAAAGTGGAGTAAAAAGTGTATTTTCTACATAAGTTTAGTTATTTATATTACATCATGTATCATGTATATTGAAGTGAAAGCCTCTAACATTCATCTGTTACAGATTTTAGTTGAGGAAAATATACTTTTCTTGTAATATCAATAACTAAACTTATGTAAAAAATACACTTTTGCCTACACTTTTTTGCATCAATTGTTATAGATTTTTAAATAAGAAACACTTTCAACTTTGTTAATATCACATTAATTTAGAAATAGTGACAGTAACTTTGACCAAGATTTGGTCATTTTTGAACAATTTGTAGTACCAAAATAGCCATGTCGTGGTCGACACTATAGTCACTATTTTTAAATAGATGTGATATTAACCAAGTTGAAAGAGCTTCTTATTTAAAAATCTATAACAATTGATGTAAAAAAGTGTAGTAAAAAGTGGATTTTCTACATAAATTTAGTTATTTATACTACATCATGTATCATGTATCACGAAGTGAAACCCTCTAACATTAATCAGTTATACATTTTAGTTGAGGAAAATATACTTTTCTTGTAATATAAATAACTAAACTTATGTAGAAAGTACACTTTCTACTACACTTTTTTGCATTAATTGCATAGATTTTTATTTAAGAAACACCTTCAACTCTGTTAATATCACATCAATTTAGAAATAGTGACTGTAACTTTGAACAAGATTTGTTCATTTTTGAACAATTTGTAGTACCAAAATGGCCATGTCGTGGTCGACACTATAGTCACTATTTTTAAATAGATGTGATATAAACCAAGTTGAAAGAGCTTCGTATTTTAAAATCTATAACAATTGATGTAAAAAAAGTGGAGTAAAAAGTGTATTTTCTACATAAGTTTAGTTATTTATATTACAAGAAACTTTCATGTATCATGTATAACGAAGTGAAAGCCTCTAACATTAATCAGTTATACATTTTAGTTGAGGAAAATATACTTTTCTTGTAATATCAATAACTAAACTTATGTAGAAAGTACACTTTTTAGTACACTTTTTTGCATCAATTGTATAGATTTTTATATAAGAAACACCTTCAACTCTGTTAATATCACATCAATTTAGAAATAGTGACTGTAACTTTGACCAAGATTTGGTCATTTTTGAACAATTTGTAGTACCAAAATGGCCATGTCGTGGTCGACACTATAGTCACTATTTTTAAATAGATGTGATATTAACCAAGTTGCAAGAGCTTCTTATTTAAAAATCTATAACAATTGATCTAAAAAAGTGTAGTAAAAAGTGGATTTTCTACATAAATTTAGTTATTTATACTACATCATGTATCATGTATCACGAAGTGAAACCCTCTAACATTAATCAGTTATACATTTTAGTTGAGGAAAATATACTTTTCTTGTAATATAAATAACTAAACTTATGTAGAAAGTACACTTTCTACTACACTTTTTTGCATTAATTGCATAGATTTTTATTTAAGAAACACCTTCAACTCTGTTAATATCACATCAATTTAGAAATAGTGACTGTAACTTTGACCAAGATTTGGTCATTTTTGAACAATTTGTAGTACCAAAATGGCCATGTCGTGCTCGACACTAAAGTCACTATTTTTAAATAAATGTGGTATTAACCAAGTTGAAACTGCTTCGTATTTAAAAATCTATAACAATTGATGTAAAACAAGTGGAGTAAAAAGTATATTTTCTACATAAGTTTAGTTATTTATATTACAAGAAACTTACATGTGTCATGCATATCGAAGTAAAAGCCTCTAACATTAATCAGTTATACATTTAAGTTGAGAAAAATATACTTTTCTTGTAATATCAATAACTAAACTTATGTAGAAAGTACACTTTTTACTACACTTTTTTGCATCAATTGTATAGATTTTTATATAAGAAACACCTTCAACTCTGTTAATATCACATCAATTTAGAAATAGTGACTGTAACTTTGACCAAGATTTGGTCATTTTTGAACAATTTGTAGTACCAAAATGGCCATGTCGTGGTCGACACTATAGTCACTATTTTTAAATAGATGTGATATTAACCAAGTTGAAAGTGCTTCTTATTTAAAAATCTATATCAATTGATGTAAAAGAGTTTAGTAAAAAGTGTATTTTCTACATAAGTTTAGTTATTTATATTACAAGAAACTTTCATGTATCATGTATCACTAAGTGGAAGCCTCTAACATTAATCTGTTATAGATTTTAGTTGAGGAAAATATACTTTTCTTGTAATATAAATAACTAAACTTATGTAGAAAGTACACTTTCTACTACACTTTTTTGCATCAATTGTATAGATTTTTAAATAAGAAACACCTTCAACTCTGTTAATATCACATCAATTTAGAAATAGTGACAGTAATTTTGACCAAGATTTGGTGATTTTTGAACAACTTGTAGTTCCAAAATGGCCACATCTTGGTCGACATTATAGTCACTATTTATAAATAAATGTGATATTAACCAAGTTGAAAGAGCTTATTATTTAAAAATCTATATCACTTGATGTAAGAAAGTGTAGTAAAAATTAAATAATTGTTATAGATTTTTATATAAGAAACTTTCTTTATTATATTAGTTCATGTGCAAATAAGTTCAAGATGTATTAAGTAAATATAATCATTGATGGTAGGTTTAACTGGCTAGGTTTACCTGGCTTCAACTTACGTGATGAATCTTCATGGTGATTGCAGATGTACACTGCTTTGGATTCTTGATTCAAAGCTTATATAGTGTAATCTGCACGATCGAATTTTAATAATTGCATCAAGATCATTACGTGTGCAGATAGTTTGCCGCATATGTGTAATACAAAGAACAGCATTTTTTCTGCAGAAATCCCTTCACTCACTTAACGAAGTCGTAAATATTGTCTACAGGAACGTAATTGTTTCCTGCATGCATATGTTATGCAGGATGTTCCAGCACCATGTGATTCTTCTGTGCTTGCTTTATTGTTGAAACTAGAAGGATATATTAAATGCAAAAGCAGCTACGAGTCATAGTCTATTAAAAATATCTCGTAAAATTGCGAATTACCAATTTGTTATTTAAAGGGAAACACAGTATTTTGAATTTTCCATCATGCATACCATCATTTTACATCATGCATTCCATCATTTTCCAATAATAATGCTAAAAATTTGTGTTTTAAGACAATAACCTACACTTTTCTGGAAAATATTCAAAACTTTAAAAGTTCATGAAATAATTTTTCGGTAAAACTTTGCACAGCCACCAATAATGAAATGTTTATCTTATTTTACAAGCTGTTCTAAAATTTGCCTCAAACGCTATACCTTTACCCTTAAAAGTCTGTGGGCCTAATAAAGTAAGAATAATAAGTAAGTAATAATATAGTAAGTATAATACTACTAAGATTATGTATCAATCATACTATAATGTATTTCATACCTATTAAGACTGACTAATGAAGATTGTACTACTATTAAGATTTTGTATCAATCACATAATGCTTTTGATACTTATAAAAAATCTGTCTTTTAATTTCAATTTTATAGTAAAAGAAAGTATTGAAGTATTTAAGTATGAAATGTCTGTTTTTGAGTATTGTTAATCAGAAAAAGTCTGTCGGCCTAATAAAGTAAGAATAATAAGTAAGTAATAATATAGTAAGTATAATACTACTAAGATTATGTATCAATCATACTATAATGCTTTTGATAGCTATTAAGTCTGATTAATAAAGATTATACTACTACTAAGATTCTGTATCAATCATATAATGCTTTTGATACTTATAAAAAATCTGTCTTTTAATTCAAATTTTATAGTAAAAGAAAGTATTATATTCCTGAAAATTTTCGAAATCGGGTCATTTGCTGAAATGTCTATTTTTGAGTATTCTGATTCAGAAAAAGTCTGTAGGCCAAATAAAGTAAGAATAATAAGTAAGTAATAATATAGTAAGTATAATACTACTAAGATTATGTATCAATCATACTATAATGTATTTGATACCTATGAAGTCTGATTAATAAAGATTATACTACTACTAAGATTCTGTATCAATCATATAATGCTTTTGATACTTATAAAAAAACTGTCTTTAAATTTCAATTTTATAGTAAAAGAAAGTATTGAAGTATTTAAGTATGAAATGTCTGTTTTTGAGTATTATTAGTCAGAAAAAGTATGTCGGCCTAATGAAGTAAAAATTATAAGTAAGGAATATAAGGATAATACTACTAAGATTATATATCAATCATACTATAATGCTTTTGATACCTATGAAGTCTGATTAATAAAGATTATACTACTACTAAGATTCTGTATCAATCATTTAATGCTTTTGATACTTATAAAAAAACTGTCTTTTAATTTCAATTTTATAGTAAAAGAAAGTATTGTATTCATGAAAATTTTCGAAATCGGGTCATTTGCTGAAATGTCTATTTTTGAGTATTCTGATTCAGAAAAAGTCTGTGGGCCTAATAAAGTAAGAATAATAAGTAAGTAATAATATAGTAAGTATAATACTACTAAGATTATGTATTAATCATACTATAATGTATTTGATACTTATTAAGACTGACTAATGAAAATTGTACTACTATTAAGAATCTGTATCAATCATATAATGCTTTTGATACTTATAAAAAAACTGTCTTTTAATTTCAATTTTATAGTAAAAGAAAGTATTGAAGTATTTAAGTATGAAATGTCTGTTTTTGAGTATTGTTAATCAAAAAGAGTCTGTCGGCCTAATAAAGTTAGAATAATAAGTAACGAATATAAGTATAATACTACTAAGATTATGTAACAATCATACTATAATGCTTTTGATAACTATGAAGTCTGATTAATAAAGATTATACTACTACTAAGATTCTGGGTCAATCATATAATGCTTTTGATACTTATAAAAAATCTGTCTTTTCATTTCAATTTTGTAAAAGAAAGAATTGTAATCTTGAAAATTTTCGAAATCGAGTTATTTGCTGAAATGTCTGTTTTTGAGTAGTCTTATTCAGAAAAAGTCTGTGGGCCTAATAAAGTAAGAATAATAAGTAAGTTGTAATATAGTGAGTATAATACTACTAAGATTATGTATCAATCATACTATGATGTTTTTTATACCTATAAAGTCTGGCTAATGAAGATTGTACTACTATTAAGATTCTGTATCAATCATATAATGCTTTTGATACTTATAAAAAATATGTCTTTTAGTTTCAATTTTATAGTAAAAGAAAGTATTGTAGTATTTAAGTATGAAATGTCTGTTTTTGAGTATTGTTAATCACAAAATGTATGTCGGCCCAATAAAGTACGAATAATAAGTAAGGAATATAAGTATAATACTACTAAGATTATGTATCAATTATACTATGATGCTTTTGATACCTATGAAGTCTGATTAATTAAGATCATACTACTACTAAGATTCTGTATCAATCATATAATGCTTTTGATACTTATAAAAAATCTGTCTTTTCATTTCAATTTTGTAGTAAAAGAAAGAATTGTAATCTTGAAAATTTTCGAAATTGAGTCATTTGCTGAAATGTCTGTTTTTGAGTATTCTTATTCAGAAAAAGTCTGTGGGCCTAATAAATTAATAATAATAAGTAAGTAATAATATAGTGAGTATAATACTACTAAGATTATGTATCAATAATACTATGATGCTTTTGATGCCTATGAAGTCTGACTAGTAAAAATTGTACTGCTACTAAGATTCTGTATCAATCATATAATGCTTTTGATTCTCATAAAAAATCTGTCTTTTAATTTAAATTTTATAGTAAAAGAAAGTATTGTAATCATGAAAATTTTCGAAATCGGGACGTTTGCAGAAATGTCCGTTTTTGAGCCCTCCTATTCAGAAAAAGTCTATCTAAGTCTTTCCTACTACCCATACAACTTGACTGCTTTAAAATTTGTAGCTAAAATTTTGGTTTCAAGTATTTAAGCATTAACAAATAGGCTTGGCTTAAATCCACCAGGCAGAAGTTTATTGGGTGGGTTTTTCCGATTTGCCCCCAATATTTATACAAATATCAGGTTTGAAAATAACAAATTGCGGCAAATTTAAGTTTACATTTAAAATAGCTCTTGTATACATTCGTTATATGAGTCGTCCAAAAAGCTTGATAATTTCGCAGTGAGAATCAAATTATTATCTATGAACAGCTATTAGATTGCCTCTACGTAAAGGAAATTTCTGCAAAATTTCTGCAAAATCAATGGAATATCATTTTATGTTCGCTGAATATTTCCCCACGAAGTAAATTATTGCAAATACATAATTATATGGAAGAAATTATATATCTAGTTATACATATAGTTAGTTATACATCTCTGTATGTAATCGCGCTTGTTTAGTTAACAAGGACCACAGAGTGTGGTTATGGCAATAAATGTTAATTTTCATTATTCAATAAATGTTGTGGCAGTTTTGGCAATAAATATTCAATTTATTTAGTGAAACTCTGTGAATGAATTACTGCAAATATGTATATGGAAGAATTATTATACATTTCCCTGTGTAAACGCCCTTCTTGGGTTATCTGTGGATCACGCTGTGGTTATTTACTCTATGTTCGGTCGAATAGATTGATACAATTGAGTAAAGTTCATATAGAAACTTAAATTCATCAAGAATCTTCATGAATCCTAAATAATCATATTTTTTTAAAAACAGGCAACCAATCGTATTATTATGAGTATGCTTGGTTGCATACGTTTCAAGTGGACTGCGACGCCAGCGCAGAAAGTGGTGAACTTTATACCTATGATTTTTAGTGTAATATTTTAACCAACCAATCATATGGGGTTTTGGGTCATGATTTTAGCTATGTATAGCACCATTTGTAGTCATCAATATTGTGCAAATACTTATTTATAACACAATTAAATGTTTGCTTATAACTAGGCAACCAAATGTACATTTCATCGACTTGATTTGACGTTCAGAATTAACTTTCATGACCCCCCGATAGATGGCCACCACATAAACGCAGCATCAATTTAATTGAAATACAGTTGCAAACACATAATTAAGCCATGTGAACGGTACTTATCTGTGATTTTAAGCATATCTAAATAGTAATTAAGCATTTTAAAAGGTATACGAGAAATACATGGGAAGCGCGACCACCGGGTTCATTCAATTGCCGCTGGATGTCTCTAAATTTAAAATATGTTTTACATTCGCTGTTTATTTACTTATTATCTTGCGTACAGCAAAATGAAGTACAGATTCGGCTTCAGCAACGCGCATTCCATTAGTGTAATGTATTAATTGATCCGCAGCGGTCCAAACAGTATCTGGTTCGCAAAATGTGTTAAATTTGATTTTGCTTTATTCGACGTAATCAAGCAACGTAGGGCAAAAGTAATTACAGATTTCGAGTCAGAAGAAGATAATCCACTGATTCCCTAATTTAGTTTTAGCGAAACATATGTCAACTTTTATTTTGCAAAATGAACATTTGGTTGCATAGTGTTAAGGAAACTTTTAATTGCGTTATAAATCAATATCTGGGCAATATTATAGACTACAAATAATGCTGTACGTAGTTAAAAATGTGCCCCATAATCCCCACATATTCGATTTGTCAAAATATTACAGTTTAAATCATAGGTATAAAGTTCACAAGTTTCTGCGCTGGCGTCGCCGTCCACTTCAAGATATAGGCAACTAAGTGTACACAAGTGAATGCTTTCGGTTGCCTATTTTACCCCAGAGATGGCGCCAGTAATGCTCTAGTGCGACGACGCCCCGCGAGATGGCGTTTTAAGACAAAAAGAGCGGGATTTATAAATCCCTCCAATTTATTATAACAAAAACAGACAACTTTTGAATCATTCTACATGTACAATGTAAATGTGCCTCACTAAACGCAAAAACTATAACGCATTTAATAAATAATGTATTGCAACAGGTAATTGCATTTGCATGTATCAAAGCAAGATTATTACCCAATGTTGCTGCAATATTTATGTGCAGGAAATTAATTACCACGTTTAAATGAGTCTATTTGGTTGCAGGCTACTAAATAAAGTACATAAGCATGGCATAACCCTTTATTCCTTTATTTGGCATAATATATTGGTGGTCTGTGGCATAACCTCTTAGACATTCGATCCAAATCTGCATGCAGAAATTCTTTGATCTTCAAGTTCAAGAGTAAGATGAATAAGCGGAAGCCTGACCATGATAAGCTAAATCCGTGCCTCAAGGAGCAGGAAATAACATACAAGTGCCTAAATGACAACAACTTCGACAGGGAAACTTGTACGAAACACATGGAGAACTACAAGTACTGCAAAAAGTTTTGGGTGCGCTTCGTTTGCCCTGATTTGTGCAGAAGCCTGACGGCATTTATGATTCTAGGGCTACGTGCAGACGCAGCGAAGGAAGCAAGGCATAAATCCGCCCATGCCACCTGTTGAAGAACGAGAGCAAGTGAAGAAAGAATTTTTAAAGGAGTTTCATATGTGAAGAGTATTGAAGACATATTGATATGCATATTGATATGCATAGTGAATGCATATCAATATGCATTGTGGATGATAAAGGCATATCAATATGCACATTGAATGATTGAAGGCCAGGTGAACTATTGGTATATAGTTACGTTCGTCTAGTGTTGCGGATTGAAACTACCTGTAAATATTTTTTAAGTTTAATTTTACGGCAATACCTTATGATTAGCACTACTTGTAATAAACCTGTTCTTTTTTAGTTTATAAAAAACATTTTGTTACTCGAGTGCTCCGAAATAATTGGTTTGAGAAAATATATCCTATATGTAAATCGGGTTATGAGATTTACATATTCAACCCCAAATATGCAAGGCGAATATGAAACTGCTTATTTTTAACAACTAATTTCCACTGTTTCGGTCCATCAATCTCTTCATCTCTTCAAATCATGTATTATGAACTTCTATATAACTTCTCCTTGCTCCTGTAACATACTTCACCGGTGGAAAGAAGGAAAAAATATCGCTTCATATTTATCCAAAGTGATTCTTCGTTATAGATGCTATACAGAGATTTGGCTATTTTTCAGCCAATTTTACATATAAAATACTGGATAACTTTTGCATAAATTTTACTTGCATAAGACAGTAAAATTGTCAAATTTAGTTGGAAAACAAAAATTTGAACCATAGATTACTCTAACTTGAACAGATAAATTCCATTAATATTTTCAGAAATGATAATAATTCAGTAACATAGATAATATACAGGGCGAATAAAAAGTAATAACATTTATTACCAATTTAAAAAAAAATACATTTGAACAAATATATTTTATAATTATTTTCTTCTTAATTGGAGTACTTACTGGTAGATATATATAAAGATCTTTTGTTTTTATTACCTTATTGTCTTCTCACTCTAATTATAAAATATATAAAACTGGTATCCAAAATGGATGAAAGCATAACAAATATTTGAACAAATGTTCAAATGTAGTTCTCTAGTGATTCTATTGGAACAAGTCTCAAAACATTTCTCCCGGAGTCTCCTGGAGTCGATGTAACAAGAATTTACAAATTTACAATTTACAAATTTTTTAATCAAATGTCGACAACAAAATGCCCTGAAATGGTTGTTTAAAAAGTTAGCCACATGTAAATGTCAAGTTTTATTCCATATAGAAATACATTACTTACATGAATGTCTACCCGAATAAATCTACAGTTTTAAATAAGTTTCTCACGAAACAAGGTCCTAAACTATGCCTGTCAACCGAAAGCTGCGCACAACCCTAGCCACCGACGTACTAACATGGTGCCGGGTAAACTGCGCAGCCTCTATTTACATACAGCCAAATTCACATGGATAATACCGCCATCTGCTTCTCGGATAGGATTTCCAATATTGAAGTTCCAAAAAAATTTGAAATTTGAAATTGTATTATTAAAATAAATTGCAATGTATCCACATAGAATAATGTTTCTTGAACAACAAACGTAGAAATGTAATATAAAAATGATTAGTATCGATGATTCAGAGTATTTTTAATACCCCCAGTGGAATAATGTAATCTCTGTCTTATCATCTGCAATCTGAATGAAACAAAAAATTACTAAAATAAGCCAAAATAAGGTCACGTTGAATATTATTGCAGCATGTAAATTTATCTGTCAGTATCACGTAAAACTTCACGATTTTTTTTTAACATCAAGAATAAACATGTAAAACTAAAAATTACCGACGCAATTAAAATTCTACTGGGGTATTAAAAATACTATACTTAGCTTACTCAATATGAAATTTGTTTGATTATTATTACGTTATAACCTGTACTTATAAAAAATAACAATTATAACCACGGAAAATTACTTCCTTAAAAATTGATACTGGATTGAGATTGTCGGGTCTTTACCAAACAATCTCACTTCAGCATGATAATAAATATATTTTTTTTTTAAATATAATTATTTTTCAATTAAAAATAACTAAATTGGAAACCCTATTCTAAGAGCAATTCGATTCACAAAAACATCGCCCCAGTTCACACGTTAGGCACTCACAGAACAGATCGACAACAAGAGTACGCACATAAAGATACACACAAACACATTTATAATTTTGGTTACAGTGTGAGATGATTAGGCTACAATTTTAAGGCGGCTCACGATTCGCGCCGCTTTCCGAACCCCTCGACGGCACGTATTCCCCAGCGAATTAGGTCCTATTGACGATTTACTGCGTGCAACCCCTCAAATTATACAACGTGTAAATCAAATTCCACAGCAGCATTGTGATCTTGCAATGAACGATGCATCTTCTTACTACGGATAAATTAGATCGGTTAACATTAGAAATACTCTGAAACTGCATTCATTCAAAAATCACAGTTAGTGAGCGTGATTTTTCAAAGTCGGTAGCTTAAAATATCAAATGTCAAATCACTCAAACAGTATAACCAAATTAATTAAATAATGTTTGCCTTATTTCAGTTTTCATTTATATCGCACAGTATTCGATTACAAAGCAATCATCTTCAATAGGTGAAATATAAATTATAAATATAAATGAAGTATATACAATCATAAAAACTTTTAAATAAGGTAAACATTATTTAATTAATTATAATAATTTCATAGAGCTAAGAGAATAATATAAATATAACCATTCACAACAACTGACAACTTCAGTGTTACAAATCACCACAAAATTCCCTAAATTTTGAAACTTTGAACTTTTAATAAAAAAGGGCTTTAAATATCATAAAGAACTCATTTCATATTATCACAATTGTCCTTTGCGGCTCGATCTCTAAACTTGGTTGAGTGTGACAAATCATGGCTTATGGCACAAGTTCTTAAACAGTATTATAATTTTGGCGGACAAAAACAACTACAGAAAATTTTGTTATTGGTTACACTGTATTTGTCAGTTTTTTTAAATGTTTCACTAATGCATTTGCTGTAATCTTATATAACCTTATAAGATTAATAATATTATTCTTATATAAGTGGTAAGAATTTAAAATAATGCAGTTAGGAATAGACATAAGTAGACAATCAACAATTGTTTTTACTTTGTGACATTTGTCATGTATCATTACATTATTTTGTTCTAAAGATGCTTAGCGTGGATGGTTTTAAGGGGGATATATTAATTGTTCTTTTTTATATTTCGAGACAAGTTTATGCATTAAAAAAAAATATTATTTTACATGAATTTGATCATACAGCCCTCTGTTGCTAACATTGTTTTATCCAGCGCAAAAATGATCATTCGCCACAAAATTGCAACGCTAGTACACGATTTACGAAGCTACACCAATAAAAAAATATGTACAAAATAATATACAAAACTAGAGTGTGTAAACCAGTCAAAATTTGTCAACTGAAATTAATTTCGGCATATCCCGGCCGTTTTGTTACTGAGCAAAATCAAAGCGTACACATAGCAGATATCAAATAAAAATCACATAAAAAATGTACAAAAATATCTTTGGGAACACGGGTCACTTAATCGCCTACTTGGAACTAAACATGTACAAAACAAACTTTCCTAATTAACCTAAATCGACTAAAACAAGATGGAGTAATTCAGTGTTGTGGTGTATTATACAATATAATTTACGCAAAGGAAAATAATACCTTCATAAATATTTTAGAGAATGGGAAAGTACTTAATAAAAACAACAAAAAGAACATAACAGCGGCGTCCGAGGGACAACGCCTGGTAAAATAACTCATGCGTTGTCTGCAAGAAGTCATTCCGAGTGACTCTCGTAAGGGATCTTAAAGCACCGTATTCGGAAATGCTTACACATTTGATTTACCTGAAACACAAAATAAGATTATAACAATTTCCTATTAATATACATAATTAAAGCACAAGCGTTACTTAGTAATTTGTTTTTTGTTTTATAAATTCCTTAATATTTTTGTTTGTTTCGCATGTTAAGAATTTATGGCATATATTGTTTAATTGAGGTTAAGGAATTATATTTGTTAGATATAGTTTCATTTAGGTTGCGAACCTAAAGTAATAAAGACAAAATTGTGTATTTGGTTATTTTATGTATTTCCGGGAGGACTGTTGCATGCAAGAGAAATTGTTTGCATACTAACCACGCCCATTCCATAATGGATGTGCATCAAGAAGGAAACCGCACACAGGAGGTAAGCCATCGTCAGTTCTACTAATACGTTCTTGCATATCAGGGATACTGCCACTGCAATAGCTGTTGGAAGTAGTAGCCAATTGTACAAATCACACCTCGTGTTGCTCATCTGGGCCACAATCAGTCGACACTACAAAAAATGTGATCCTTTTTTGTCAAATACCTTGTGTGAATTTATAAAGAAATCAAATTGCGCCATGGAAAAATGTCACAATTTTATGACAGTTGCACTGAATTCTTAATTAAAATTATAGTTAAAGTCTATTTGATGTTTGTTTTAATTGCCAATGTCACAATTGTGGCAAAAAATATATTAGAGAGGTTTTTTTTCAATCACTAATTTGTTATTACATGCTGAATAATTAAATTGTAGTTAAGTTCTTCAATAACTCCGCTGTGACCGGTCCCAAGCCCGGCTGTGAAAGGAGGAGGGTTGTTCACAGGGCTAGCAACCCTGCAACGTAAAAGGGAACGAGCTACGGAAACTTATACAAGCCAAGTTCTTCAATAACTCCGCTGAGACCGGTCCCAAGCCCGGCTGTGAAAGGAGGAGGGTTGTTCACAGGGCTAGCAACCCTGCAACGTAAAAGGGAGCGTGCTACGGAAACTTATACAAGCCTCGGAAGTCGGAAAAGGATGGAAGAAGCTTGTAGAAGCCCTATGCTCCGATCGGAGTAAAGAGGATTAAAGTAAGTAAAGTTCTTCAATGTGTCATTTAGACAATGACAGTGCCGACTGTCAACAATTCTTACCACTAATTAAAAATTTGTTGAACGGTACATTATTCCAATGGAATGATTTTGCATAGGCAAATACTCACACAAATGTTTGAGAAGATGGTACCAGTCAAGAAGTACAGCGCCCTGGGATCCTTGTCCAAAATGTTCGGGGATGCGATCGCCCAAAGCATCGTCAAGGAAAAGAATATTATTACGGAGACTAGGGGCCTTGTTGCTTCAGTGAACGACCGCATGTGCCCCGTGCGGTCCCTGTACGACAAATAGATGTTGTGTAAAACAATCGGCACGTTGGACATTGTCGAGGAGATGTAGAGCAGGATCTCAAAGCATTCGCCGGCCGACATTCCACCCGGCAAGGTAAACTGCCAGATTTCATAGCTAAAGATCTAAAACCGAAACATGGCATCAACTTAATACGGCAGATGAGATTCAAATGCAATGCAATTCAATTAAAATGTAATCAATTGTTATCATTATTCGGTACTCACGCCAGCGAGGAAAAAGGTGAGTATGGTGCACCACATGGAGAAGTCATAGCCCCAGGGCAGGTACAGCAAGCCGGTGTTGTACTTTTCCCAGTGCGTCAGGTAGAAATTGAGGAGCACATTCCACAGGATGAAGAACATTCGCAGGGCGTTTATGCTGTACTCGTCGCTTCTTCCGAATATCGAGAACATAGTGATGGGAATGATGGCTGCCGTGTACGAGTCGAGCCCATGGTCGAACAGCTCGCCCAGCGGCCCGCTTGTGCCCGTGCGCCTCGCCTGCTTTCCGTCAATACCATCTAGAAATATATCATTCATTGAATTGATATCATATATTTTATAATAGCTAGCGTTGGCACAATTGTTTTGAAAGGTACATATAAATGAATACAGTATATTTGGCGTTGATAACTTATTTTTGTATTGGCATGCAGTAAAAGCAAGGTTGGTTTTTATTTGGGCAATCCCGTAAAATATAAGTTACCCAATGTGTACGCCAAAAACAGGAAAATTGATGTCGTCATGAAAACCCAGTTGGGTATAGGCTTGACCTCCGGGTGATCCCTGGCATTTGCGTAGAAGCTGTAGTCGTAGAAACTGAGCAGAATCAGGGTCGCAAATGTGAAGAGGAATCCGCTGAATGTCAGCAGGTTCGGGGCTATCCACCGCGGGCAAATCTAAAAATTTAAAACAATTTAAGTGAGGTTTATTAAAATTAATCCGTAACTTTTAAATATACGGTAGTGCAAATAATAGCACAACTGTATTAAACAGTTGTTTATCCAATCGATAGAAATTTTAATCATGAAATGTGACACCTCAGATTCATCCAGTATTATATTGCATTTGATTAATTGAAATGCCAACGCATGGTGTTATCACCATATTTAACAGTTATTTAACCCCAACGATATTTAAAAGTATATTCGCAGTATTACCAACTACTTTAAATGATGTTTAAACACGCTAGATGCGTGTTAACTTTACATGACGAAATTTCTTCGTTTAAAATTTTAACAGCTATGTAGATTGACAGATACTTATAATTTTGAGATTAAATTATTCGGTGCCGCTACAATAACGATAATAGATTCGAATCTTCCAATTATACAAGAGCATTGTATAAAACCGTAAACCGAATTATTATAATAGTTAATCATTAATAGTTAATAGTCTTAGAAAAATTTGAATGCACCAAAAGTTGCAGAAATTTTGGGTATCCGCGTAGTTATTTGTCCCAATTTTCGTCAATGAACAAACAGGAAACTGCTGAGATTATTAATACAATATAATATGTACATATCTGGCAATTTATTTCAGTGCCAGTTGCAGTAAAAACCAGGCTTCCTGTATGATTAATGACTGATGATTTTTAAATTGGTTTACACAGATTTAAGGTGCTCACCTTGTACACATACAAAAGCAACTGTTATGAACAGGAAATTGTACAGTGTACAGTTTATAGGGTTTTCTGCTGAATACATTTTTTTTCAATTTTTCATAAACATTTTTTACATATAAAATATTTTTACAAACCCTACTAATACAAAAACCATACAAACACTAATTATTTAATTATGTTTGATACAACTAAAACTATTCCTCAGTTCCTCAGAGTATTATGTATATTATTATAATTTCGCTAATTCGGTGATATAACAGAATATTTTGATGCTTGCATATTACGCTTGACTACTTGACACGTCTATATTTTATCAATATTTTGCAGCCTATGTTTAATATTAGTACATATGTATTTCGGTATTGTAATTTGTTAAATATGTTTTCTAATATTTGTAAAAATGTGTGAATTAAATTAGATCAGTCAGTATAAAATTCAGATAAAATTTGTAGTGTAAAACACTACATCTGATTATCTAGAGTCACCAAAGGTTACACACATATATGTCAGAGAATTTAATGATAACACGGATGTTTGATAACATGTTTCTCTCGGAGAAGGCATGGCGATGCTTGGCGTGATTGCGTGTTTAATAAATCACCACAAAGAACCCATTATGGGAAAGTATTGTTTTCATTGAGATTTTAAAATTGCAGATTATTATACAAAGTTGTATCACTTAAGTTAGGTAACCGAATTGCTGTATTCAATCATTATTTTGTCCATATAAATAACAACGGACGGATGTTTTCAATTACAAATTATTCAAAATATGTCACGAGACCATGTATATTTTGAATGCCTGACGGCTTTTGAGCTGAAAATAAAAACATATTTTGATTAATTTAAATTTAAAATAGCTATTTAAGGTATAAGTGAATAAAGTCGAATTATATCCACGAAAAACAATTTAGCACAAGAGGCGAATCTTTAAAATCTTTTCCAATTCGTTATCAGAATTGAAGAATTTGGGTTAAGGGTTACATTCTCAGGTGACAATGAAAACTTCAAGGATACTGGGAATTTACGAATTTTTCTACTTTATTCACGTTGTCAATAGTCATGGTGAATAAAGTGAAAATGTAAACATTTTATTCACCCATTCTATTATTCGTGTTGTTATAATGATGAAATTCAAATACATAATGAGCATTTTAACAAAGTGAATTGCAAAAAGATATTTAGGCACGACTTACGATGAGGTTTTATGGCCCTTGAGCTCATTATGGCACTTAAGCAATAAAATTTTGCAATACTGCTATGGTTGTTGTTTATCATAATTACTGATAGTAACCAAGTTTAACCAAGATACATGATGCGAAAACGTCCCGAATAAATTTAAATTTTATTAATGTAATTATGACACTTATTAATTTCTATAATTATATTATGTTTGAACATTAAAACATAAACTGAGTCGTGCATAAAATTTTGTATGTATTACGACCATAAACATGTTTTTGGCTGTTATAGTCGACCCAAAAATCTAAGAATATTGCGACTTTGACTTTTAAGTATTTTATGGGGGTTTTATTTGGTGTTGCCATAAAATCAGCGCTTATACTGGCTTGTATAAAGACCCAAAGCCAGTATAAGCGCCGATTTTATGGCAACACCAAATAAAACCCCCATAAAATACTTAAAAGTCAAAGTCGTAATATTCTTAGATTTTTGGGTCAACTATAGCATGTTACTATCCGCGGGAATAAAACCACATATGCATAAAAACACATATTTATGATATATAAATAACTATTATGGGCAAAGCAATTAATTGGAAACAATCAGTTGCTTTCAGTTACATTTTCCGTATTTTTTTTTTTATCTTTATTTTTATGAAATTGTATTTACCTTTTATTAATGTTTTTTTTTTAAATTTTAATTTAGAATTTTTAATTTATTATTTTCTGTCGGAGAAAAAATAGTACATGCTTTATGGTTGCTTGAGTCCACATCCAGCAATTTCTACCATTGTCTGGGAATGTATTGCTTTTCCTACTATGTACACAATATACATTATCTACGTATATCATTTTTTAATAGTTGAGTTTATATTGATATAGTAACTGAAATAATAACAGTAACTTACGAAAATCAAGCATTCTTATTGGTTTATAACCTAATGAATGGTGTAGTCACTTACATACACTTGTATTATTCTCGAAAACACAATTTAGTGTGATACACATTTAAACAGAGAATGCGGACAACTTACCAGGATTATTTTGTTCCAGAATGGGTGCATCACATATTTGCTCAGTGGACTAGTGTCCTTGCAATTGTACTGAAAAATAAAAAACACAATGTTAAATAAACAGTAGTTTAGTGAAAATAGGGAATATTTTTTTAAATCGTGAACTTAGTGTATGGTGGTGTATGTGTAGTGTATAGTGTATGGTATTTTTGTGTACATGTTTCAGAATTTTGATAAACATTTCTGAAAATTCTAGTATTGTTTAAACTGCAATTTCTGATGTGTCTATTAAATTCTCAGCAGTTTGCATAAACTTTCAGCGAGTTTTATATATTTTGCGATATTTTCAATTATCTCCAATTTTTTCAATAATTTTTATAACTTTTCTATAATTTCTTTTTACACTTTTTCTGTTAGCTCAACTCTACATTTTTTTCTGTGGAAATAAACAAACATTGGTGTAAAACTATTAGACAATTAGATTCGTTTGAGAGTTCTTTTTTTTGAGTACTTGTATTGCATACATTTTCTCCGATAATTTCAATATTTATTTTTGCAATTAGTTCAATAAATTTGCAGCGATATATTTTTATTAAATTTTCTATGATTGCAGAAGTTCAAAGTTTACAGTTGGCAAAAATTTGACTGTGTAATACGCCTTCACATTTACAATTTATTCATGAATTTCTACATCAATTTCTTTGACCGTGTAAAACCGCTATCAGATTAATAATTTCCTGGTGTTCCATTTTCATCTCTAATCATTTAAACTTTACATCAGGCAACAATGTTATTTAAATATAAACTCAAATTGAAAACAACTTAACCTAAAAAAAATTAACAAGTTTCATTGGGGAATTTAGTTATTTCTGAAACACTACCAACAAAATCACTAGATAGTCATAGACTCCCCTGACGTAAAAACATTGTGAAAGGAGAGTACATGATAACTAAGGGCCGGTTTTACAATTGCGGAACATCCTTGTTCCTGGTTCAATTACCTAGGATACAATTGTTGCAAGAATTGTATCCTAGGTAATTGAACCAGGAACAAGGATGTTCCACGATTGTAAAACTGGCCATAAGAAACGTATTATATCAATGTGCCAATGAAGTACTAATTAGAATAATTTTGTTACTGACAAATAGTATTTACTCATGATCCATGATTATGGGATATTTTAAATTGAACTATTGGAAGTGATACTTCAAGGAAAGATATATAGAGGTGTCCAGGATGGAGGATTTAGTGATTGAAGAATTTGAGAACTTGATACAACACAATAACTATTCCTCCATGCTGCTAATAATGCTAAAATCATGCTGTGAATAGTGAACATCCGGTAATGGATAGACACGCTGTATCTCCGACTATTAAAGGTTGGAAATTATCTTGTTAGACACGTTAAGAAGATATAACTATATTAACCTGTGACTGGCCAACAGGGCTTAGTGCCGAGGCCAAACAAATATCGGATGAAGAAAAATTATATTAAAAGTTCTTTGATGGCTTGTACTTTTATGGGTAGGCAAAATTTGAGCGAATAATTCTGAATTCATGAATGCAAGAAAATTAAAAATAATAGGTACCTATACCAGCATAATTAATGCAAGAAAATTAAAAATAATAGGTACCTATGCCAACATAATTATTACGACAATACATTTCAAATGATATTTTTTATTCGAAATAATAGGATGACTGGAATATTTCATTCCAAGCACATTCATGTATAATGGCATGTTTGTGAAAATAATTAACGTGTGGTGTTTTCAATGTTTTCTGATATGTTATTCCACGAAACCACTAGAGATCATCGTTATATCAGCTAGAGTTGATAATTGTTATAATGTATGAATTATTTGATTGCTGGTGGATTCATATCCATAATAGATGGCAAAGACATAGCTTTTGGTGAGCTTCTCAGGGCAATGATCAACTGGGAAACAATTAACGCTGCCCCGTGCCCCCTCGTCGGAACATCCTGCCGCCGCTAATGAGCGGCACTCGCAGCCGGGAGGGGGGACTGAACGCTGCCATGGGGCACGTTCTTGCCAATTGCTGCTACCACCGACTAACCTTGTAGTTTTCGAAGCCGAGCAAGTGTTCGCTGGTGAGGTATTCCTTCTCCATGGCAGCGGCGGGCGCGCGACGCACGGCTTCGAGGTTAAACGCGGAACGTACAAATCGGACACTGCCTTTTTCGGTTGTATAGAGCCGTCTGTGCCCCAATTCGCATCGCAACGCGCCGTAATTCAGCAGGAAACTCGGACGTTGGCTTTTGCAAGACTGGCCTGCACACTACGCCATGTTGAAACTGAATGTTTTCAAATGTTTACTTCTTGACAGGACGTGCCATGGCTACTGAAATTACCACATGATGGTTCGACCCTGCGGCAATAGATGGAGCCACAATGCGTCAATATTCAAAATATGCAGAACCCGTTTTACTATGATTTACTGAGTGGCCACCTGAAAATCGCCTAGAGTTTCATAGATGGCGCCAGGGTCTTTAAAAAGCAACCAGGTATATAGGCAACCAAATACGCATATTGGTACAACTGAAAATAAGAAACGAAAATCCCCTAGATTTGTTTCTCCTTTGCGTATCAACATACGACGCACGTCGATGCTACTGTCAAATATAACTTGCTTTCTTGGATAAACTTGACGTGAAGAAATTCCCCAGATTTTTCGGCGGGAAATTCCATTTGTCCACAAGTAACTAACGAGTGTCTGATTGCACATTATATTGGTAGCACTCCAAAGCTTCCAATTACAGTTGTCAACACTGACGTTTTTGCAGTTTGGCTGTCAATATGACAGCTTGCAGCGGCGTGCTGAGAGAAACCGTCTTCTAGACCAAAAAACCAAAATGCTTATACCAGAACAAGATGCGCACATCCTAATGGCCTATTTTCGGAGCGCAACTCAAAACCCAAATGGATCATTGAGTTATTCTCTTCAATCCCGTTTTTATTTGATTCCCAATATTTGTTGGTTATGTTATCCGACCCCGTTGAAATTACCCCGCACGCCACTGAACAGTACCAACTGAAGAAAAAATAAACAAATCCAAGATACCAACATAATTGGCGTATGGTATTTTCCAGACACCCATGTAACTCTCTATAAAACATGTTGTATCGATGCAATAAGGTTTATGGTCATAATTTATTTAAAATTAACCAAACAGTTATTTTATTTTCACGACTATTTTTAAACGGGACGCGGCAAGGTTATGTGAAGAAGCAGTGCCAATTTCGCTAGCAGTAACTTTCGTTGGATAGAAAAATAAAATCCCCCAGTGGCCGAAGGCGTACATCCGGCAACACGGTCCACAGTCGGTGACTACCATTGAAAGAATGAGATATAAACGTAAATAAATTGGAATCTCGCCCGTTTGCTCCGTTAATCCTTGTTTGTTTTGTGTTCGTACCCCGCGGCAGGCGAGTTTCATGTGTAACGCCAAGTGTCCTTACTGAACCGAGCGCCAGTCTTATGAGTCCACGCCAAAAATGTCGAAAAACAAGATTGTTATGAAAAATGCTGTGCTTGACAGTAATGTAATCGAAGTGAAAAGCAAGGTAACAAACTAATTCTCCCCCTTAGCGAGAGGTGCGGGGCCTGTGGGCCCCACATTGCTCCCCTCGGCAGGCTCCAGCAGGAGCCCACCGCAGTCTCACATTATGCCCACTTTCTACACCTGCTTGGAAAGAGAGCATGAATCACTTGCCTTTGCTCATTTCCTAGGTATGCATGTGTTGTCAGTTGTCTTTATCTGTGAGACTTAATAGTGGCTAATGAGTAGAAATCACACATGTCACTTGAGCGACACAATTACATTAATTAATTACAAGTTGATTAGATCACCCTTGAGAATTAGATGTTATCGGTAGCAGTTATACATAACATCGTCCGCAACAAAATTATAGTTCTTTTGTTAATTCAATAACAATAGGGCCCAACAACAACCATTGCAAATTTGCCTTGTAAACGTAGGATATAAATATTTTCTTAATTACACAACAAGTTTGTATAATGCGAGTATTTTCAGCCTAACAGCGCGTTTACACCAATGTTAGTAACATCTGTTTCTAACAAATCGACATTTCACAGCCAATAAGAAAGGTGAAACTGGTGATCTTGATTTGTTAGCAACACATGTTACTAACATTGCTGTAAACCGTAAGATACACAAATAATGTTGCTTTGTGAATGATTGTACAGCTTGGCTGGTATCCTAATTTCTGCGAGATTGCCCTATCTCATGATGATAGGAAATGATAGGGATGAAGCTTGGTGATATAAGTGGCATTGCCAAAATATCAACGAATATACAAACTTAAGTTTGAAGCATTTTATTCAAATTGTATTATTTTAAATAAATAATGCAATTTTTACTTTGTATATACAGGGTGTTCCTTAATGACGTGCTAATATTTAAGGGTGTAATTCCTCAGTTCATTTTATGAAGAAAATTTCATATGAACATATATCCGCAACGGCTTAAATTTTTTTCTACAGGGTGTTGAAATATTTTTTTTAAATCGTTATTTGTTTTTAATATCTCTGAACACACTTTAGATATTATTTTCAACACTAAAAATCGAACAACACCTACAACCTACTTTATGTCAACAATTGAAGACGCTGCTGCAACAAGGGGGAAGTCCATTTTCAAGACATTGGGATATGACTTTTAAGTTAATAAGTAGTGCTCCACCATTTGGTGCAATAACAGGATACAACTTTTGTATTGAGGGTGCTCTAATATATCTTTAACAGGGGAAAAAAGTTACTGTATATCTTTAATAGTAAAGAACTGAAAATTTCTTTTAATTGCCTTAAAGTACCATTTTGGACTTATCCCCTTGTTGCAGCAGAGTCTTCAATTATTGTTTTGAATGATATTTGTAAAAACTTTATTTGTTTCATAGTAACTAGATTTTGTGTTCAAAATTTATTCATCAATATGAATAGAGATATTAAAAACAATAACGATTTAAAAACATATTTACACACCCTGTAACAAAAAATTTAAACCTTTGCAGATATATGTTCTTATGAAATTTTCTTCATAAAATGACCTGAGGAATTACACCCTTAAATATTAGCACATAATTAAGGAACACCCTGTATAATTATATTTGAATTTGAAAATGAAAATGACCGACTGTTCGGTCGAAACTATAGTCACTGTATTAAAATAAACTGTGATACCTACAAAGTAAAAATTGCATTATTTATTTATACATAATCATGAAGTAAAAGCCTCTAGTGTTAATAAAAATAAAAATAATAATATTTTAATACATAGCTTATAAGCCTGTGTTACAATCTTCAAACTACCATCAAAGATACTCGGATTAACTTTGATCTCAGTTCAACATTCCGAAGTTTCGAAATTACTATTGTTTACACAATAATATCCGTAGATACTGAATCATGATTAAAAGAGACAGTCACTTCATTGTCAATGATTCTCATTGATTGCGTTCTAAACGATTGATCGGTTGTTACACGGTCACTGAGTCGCACTTCAATCGAAACTGTCAATATTATTGACCGTCTCTGCTCCACTTTAACAATATTGGGCCCCAATTCAAACAATAGCTATGATAATTCGAAACATGCATCATATGGCTTCGTCATCATTTTTGACATTAGCCCTTTCAGCACCAAGCGGCAGAATTTAAAATACAATATTGATGCATATAAGAACATTAAACGATGACCACTCATTACAACTTCTTTATTCTGAATTTTTCTGTTGCAATGACCGGGCCTATGTAATTGGTGCGTGCTATATTTATGCGGAATTTAATTTAAAATTTGCTTACAGTGCAAATTAATTAAGCCATTAAATATGCGTACAATTTCTTTTAGACTAATTAGAAAAATGGAGTGCAGACAACGTTCACTAATTATCAATTCGTTTAGGTCGTTAATCAGTTAACCTTTTTTGCCACATTACGAATTTTATATAGGTCAAGCAATATATTGGACTAGATTAAATTTTAATACAAGGTGTTTCACATTAAACCGCCAAAATCAATCAGTTAACCTTTTTTTACCACCGTTTTCATTACGAATTTTATATAGCGTAAGCAATATATTGGACAAGTTTTTATTTTAATACAAGGTGTGTCACATTAAACCACCCAAATCACCATTTCCAGGATGTTTTTGTACAGAAAAAGAATTGCCATCTGGTGGATGGAAATGGCGATTTGGGTAGTTTAATTTGAAACATCCTGTAGATCTAATCAAAAATAAAAAGCTATGTTTCACGTCGCAGTCTCTGAAGCTTTCAAAATGAAAAGTTGAAAAATAAAAAGTGAAGCTCCACTTTGCAGTTTCGGCATTACAAAACATTTTACTCCCTGCAATTTTTTAGTTTGATGCCGAATTTAGAAGGTTCTCAGTGGAGCGGGACCCTCAGGCGAGGTTCGAAGAGTTTCGCTCGTTATTGGAGAAGCTCCACAGGCTCAAGGACACAGCGTTCTTGGTGTCTTACATTGACCCCAGTGACCAGGACCTGCTGCCCATAAACAATGATGAAAATTTACGGAGGGCGCTAATCAACGCCAAGCCGCTGCTCCGTGTGATAATACAGAGGAAAGGTAGGCACAAAATTTCATATTTCGTGCCGATTTTAAGCTTCGTTAAGGTCCACAGTTAATAGACGTACACAAAGCTCGTTTGGCATGAAGCTGTTTATTGTACCATTTATGGTACAAGAAATTGTACACGAAGCTTAAATGGCACAATGCCATTGGTAATGTACCAATTGTGGTACAAGAAATTGTATCGCACAGTAAAGCAGACATAATTTCTTCGATTTGTATTTTTTATTTCAGTTATTTTTTAGAAGGGAAAATGATCATATATATATATATTTTTTTTAGTAATAGTAGTAGTAGTAATATATTTTACTGGCTATCGACTTTCGGTCTTGTTGCCTTTTTTTATTATTATTATAAGAGTAATTTGTTTTTTGTTTTTTTCTTTTGAGTACGTTAAATTTTATAATCCAAGATTATAGTTTATATTTTGTATCTGATAGAAATTTGCAATCTAACAATGATTCTATATCGGAATATTAAAACATGTATTACAATCACAATCAATTTGCATTCATAACACTCAATGTTTGTGATGTTACTATTACACAATCAACTATTCTACGTCCAGATGTCCCCACCTAATGTGCACATTTACAACAACTACTTACAATCTGGATCTGACCTTGGGATTGCAAGGTTGTGATGAGTTGCTGCTTTGCACGCCAATTATAGTAGTGAACTGCACTGAAGAAATGTAATTATAAAGAATGCAAGGCTTCTTCAGAACAACTTTGATTATTGCATTAACTGGTACTCGTGAAACGGATCTCTTCGATTCATCAGACGTTTGCACAAATTTCAGTCTATAATATTTTTTATTATCGACTAGCTTTAGAATGCTATGATTAGGAATGTCAAAATCGTTAATATGTCACATTATAGAAGAGACAGTATTGTGCCATAAAGTGACAATTGGGTCATAAAGTGACAATGTTGTGCCATAAATGACAATGTTATGCCATAAATTTGAATTGTCAAAGAAATAAATTCACTAATTTTGACACTTTAACAAACTTGAATAATTCAATACATTGTATTTTATCGTAATCACTTTGTTCATACGATAAAATTTACTCATGCCATAATAATTTCTTACATTGTAAACTAATTTCATGATATACTATTATAAGCTCACATGCAATATTTGTATTGTCGCTGTGACGATTTAACTGTTTACTGAACTGTATAATACGTTTTTTTTTTCTTCTGTCATTATAAAATTCATTATAAACTAATTTCATGATATACTATTATAAGCTCACATGCAATATTTTTATTGTCGTTGTGACGATTTAAGTGTTAATCAACTGTATGTTAAGTTTTTATTTATTTCTTCAGCCCTGATTGGTCTGCGAAATTCCTGTAGTTATTATTTGTTCCTGCCGCACTCGAATCATTTACATGTAATTGCAGGAGACAGTTTGGAGGAGCTGAACGGCTACGGGACGATAAAGCCGCGGAACCTCATATCCAGCATACTCGGAGGCACACCGGGCCGCACAAAAACATTGGCGATTTCCAACCCGCATGACTTTCGGCAAGTGTCTGCTATCATAGACGTTGACATTGTGCCGGAGACGTGCAGGAGAGTTAGACTGCTCAAGCACGGCTCCGACAAACCTTTGGGGTTCTACATTCGAGATGGCACAAGCGTAAGAGTCACACAAAACGGTAAATATTTCAGTATGAAACATTTTAATTGACTCTGCATACTTGGAAAAATTTCGTTTAATAATCATATTGCAGGCCTTGAGAAAATACCGGGCATCTTCATATCCCGTTTGGTCCCCGGTGGTCTGGCTGAATCGACCGGTTTGCTAGCGGTAAACGATGAGGTGCTGGAGGTCAACGGAATAGAGGTAAGCGGCAAGACCCTGGATCAGGTGACCGACATGATGGTGGCCAACAGTTCCAACTTGATTGTCACGGTGAAGCCCGCCAACCAGCGGACCGTCGCTCCCGTGCGGAGGGGCAGCTTCAGTAGGAACTCGCAGCTCTCCAGCGGGTCACAGCAGTCGCACACGACGGCCGGCTCCGATCCGGACGACAAGTTTGACCAAGACGAGATAGTGGATCTCACGGGGGTCACGCTGGACGACAGCGTCACGTCCAATCGGGACGACGGTATTTTGCACCTGTAGATGGGGGGGGGCGAGGCATGAAATTATTTTGTACTGTTCGGATAATTGGTGTATTCAATCTAGTTTACAAATTGCATCACCAAAAAAATGTTCTTGGGGAACATTTACGAAGGGCCTACATTAATCATGTACTTAATTGTAACTTATAAGACTAGAAACACATTCCAAGTATTATTATATATGCTCATATTTCTGGAGTGGCCGATACTTGGCGCACTAAAGTGTACCAAATATGAAGTGCAGCTATGAATAGTTTGTAATTCAACAAATTTCCCGATTATAAATTCTACATTTTCTACATGTCTATCGTTAGTTGTGTTTTTAATCGAAGTATCATATTTTAATGTAATTTACGTGTCAAAGAGGATTGTGTAGAAAGTGTAATCGTTTATAACCTTAATACTGAAAAACTGCTTATAGTGTGTGCCTTTATACTATCAAATGCGATACAATTTTTCTTAACAGAAGCAGTCTTGTAACGTATTTCAAAATACCCTCGAAAATTAATATTTTATTAATTATTCTACGTGCATCTATTTATTATTCTCCAAAATATTGTTGTATTATTATCATTTTATTCATATTTAAGCTTTAGTTGTTTAAATGAAATATTTTATCAATCTTATCATTAAGGATCAGTAATTGTATCATGTAATTGTGATGGTGCTCGACGAGCGGGAGTTCTCCCGTCAATTGGCACTGTAATTTTATTCGGTCGAATTTTATTGTACATATATTTTATCTTTACCATAAGTACCTTCTAATTTGCTCGTCTTATTGTTCGTTTGATCCGTCTAGTGCCTTTTATCATTATCAGAGCAATAAGAATACCGGCCTATCGAGCTTAATATTTTTATAATCTGTTTACATTCTTATTTCCGTTGTGGATGTGAAGTGTCTTCTTAACTCGAATTTAAAAATTATCTCCGTCCTCTCTTCAACTGCTACATATCTGCCTAAAACTGATTTAGCGCGATGAGCATTATAGAGGTGTTTCCAAAAAAGGCAACAGCATGTATTTTTAGAACTGTTGCAACTGTCCAAGGTACATTCCGACTTTTTTAAAAACGAAAATGCAAACATGTGTCACCTAACACATATGTATTCTTATTACTATTTTAGAAATATATATCTCGAGTTACAAAAACTCCGTCTTTGCATTTTCATGTTTTATTTACATTACAAAAAATAGGTATAACAATAGGTCGGGCGGGCTCAGTGCTCGTCATCGGCCGGCTGCTTCACCCAGAACCCCCAGGGCGCAAAGTGGTCATGCCCGTCGTGTTCCGTCGGCCCCCTGTACACCTTGATTTGGACTCTACCATGATGATCTGTAAAGACGCAAATTAGACCCGGCCGACACATCAAAATGAACGTAGTTACCACCGCCCGAAGCCGCCACGTCTGAGTCTTCGTAAAGCGGCCTTGCGAGTACCATGGTCAGTCCAAACACCACAAACAGGAAGATCTACGGAAAAAAAAAATTATAATTATTATAGTGTTGCTTTGAAAAGTGCGTGAGAAAGCCAAGGCAAAGGTTTGTACACAACTTTATAGCACTTAGCTATTGAAATTTCTGAATTTAACTATAATTCTAGACTAAAATGATACAATTAAATCGGAGCGTAATGACGCATAACAGTCATTTTGCAGATTTAATCATAAATTATTGTCGAGGAAAGTGATTTTCTAGCCGTCCTGGAAAAATAAAATCTTAGACAATGATGATAATAATAATAATAAAAATTATATAAAATAACTACATGATTTTGTGAAATATATTGAAAGTATTTCTTTTGTTTTTCCCCTTTTGTCAAATGTTTTTCCAGTTTGTCAAATCACTTCCACTTTATATCAAATGTTTACCTACATATATATAAGATATTATTATAAATATGGGAAAAGTATTTGATAAGTGAAACTGATTTGACAAAAAAGGAATGCAATTCTTAACATTTGATAAAGTGAGAAGTCATTTCACAAATTGTGAAACAATTGACAAAAGGGTAAGAGAAAAATACTTACATTTTCCTGAATTCTGGAAATTTATATCATATGCTGACATTTTATAATTGATGTATATGAAATTTGAATTCATTTAACAACATGTTTAAATGTACCTATACATACGAATATATATTTTTTGTATAATTGCAGAAACGGGAAATAGTGACAACACACTTCAATTAATTACGTATTGCATCCCAGCTTTATGCTAGTTGTATTGTTAATTACAATTGATTATAAATTGTACAAAAGGGTAAGAGAAAAATACTTACATTTTCCTGAATTCTGGAAATTTGTATCATATGGTGACATTTTATAATTGATGTATTTGAAATTTGAATTCATTTAAGAACTTGTTTAAACGTATACATATGAATATATATTTTTTGTATAATTGCAGAAACGGGAAATAGTAACAACACACTTCAATTAATTAAATAGTACGTGCCACTTGCTCTATGCTAGTTGTATTGTTAATTACAATTGATTATAAATTGTATAATTGAAATATTTAAAGAAGAAAAAGTACAAAATAAAGAAAACAATAATAATAAAATTATTACATACAAACTATAGATTTAACTAATATATTAATATTCGAGGACGTACCTTTACATTGAAGTACATCTTTAATATTAATCAGTGAACACTGGTCTGTTGAATACTAATGACTCTCTTAAGCTCGGTGCACTTATATAGATGCTGGGGATGGTTTGAAAAACCGACTGCCACCGTAAATACCAATTGGTTTCACTTTCTTTGCAATGTAATGGAGCGTGAAGATGAATGCACATTATTTTAGACCACGCTGAATGACATGGGGGGAATTGGGGTGGGTGAAAGCAGCTGAATTATTAGTAATGTTTTCGAAGTTTTCAATACATCTAAGTTAAATAGTAATAATGTAGAATTTAGATTATATGATGCCCAGAAATTACTGGAGATTTGAAATATACTTGAAAAAGTGTTTTCCAAAGTATCTGCACATAAGTCAAGTAATAGTGAAAGCCAATGAATGGAATAAAAAACTTTTCATTCGCATAGAATCAAAACTCCAAATGTCCAAATACCGAAATTTTGGGGATTAACCAAAAATCGCTCTACTCGACAATCTATTTCCCCGAATTTTGCAAATGATTTTTTTACATCCTGTCAGCTCTACAAAATGAATTGTAACATAAAAAATGCTTTTTTTTAATATCGTATTATTACTATAGTATTAGTATTATTAGTTTAATATCTATAGTACACTATAGTATATATAAAAGCAGTTAAAAATTATTTTGGAGATTGTGAGTTTTGATTCTATGCGACTCAATTACAATAACTAATTAACTTAATAACTTATTTTATATTCCGATATATAATGAACTTAAAATGACTCTGGATATATTTTGGAGGGTGACCTATGATCAGACTACTTAGGCCTCATTAGGTCCATTGTACTCCCCCATCAGGCACTGTTCCCTTAAAATGATATGCAACATATTTTTTTTATACCTGCTGAGTAAAGAACTATAAAATCTAGATTTGTAAAATTAAAAATTAATTGTTTCCATTTGGAAAACATCTCATACTTCTAATACTTGTGACGTAAAACGTCAAATACTAGTGACGTCATGAGCAAAATATTAGTGATGTCATACGTCAAATATTAGTTACGTCATACGTGAAATATTAGTGACGTCATACGTCAAATATTAGTTACGTCATACGTGAAATATTAGTGACGTCATACGTGAAATATTAGTTACGTCATACGTCAAATATTAGTGACGTCATACGCCAAATACTTTTTCTAAGACTTCAAATAGAGGGTAATAATTATCAAAAATCGTCGCAAAATAAAGATGTCTGCAAGTATTCAGGTTACCAGTATGGCAATAATTTAATGTGGCGGCAAGTCAAACCATCCTAAACCTTTTTGGATCTTTATTTTATCCCTCCTATTGCTTTTGTTTTGTTAAAATAGTCATGTGCGAGTATTATTTACAAAAAACCTTTTCTTCGGTTTTATGAAATTTATTTCAAACTTCATGTACTCATGTACGACGTGTGAAATTTGTTTAAATAACAAAAATATTCAGGAAATTTCGTATTGTCTGTAATTTCCGAGAGAAATTTCACCGTTTCGACGCAATTCCCCGCTTCTGACGCGTCTATTTACTTCTTTGGTCAAATTTTTGCTTTAATCCAGTATCTGGCTTGCCAATTTAGCTCAGTAGTCTGCTTGATGGTGGAATGTGAAGTCGTGCGCACAGCAGTTGTGCGTTTTTTTTCGTATTCCGTTTTTGCGTCGGCGGTTTTATTATTAATGAGTTATCGGTTTGGGAAATTAAATGTTCGCACCGGTGAGTCTAGAAAGTTTATGGATAGCAGAAGAACTACCTGTCAGTGAGTGAAACGCATTTTTTTGTGTGGAGAAGTTGCAATTTCTAGTAAACATATTTAATACCGCACAGTTTCGTTAAAAGTATAAACATCTGGCAAGCCAACATTTTTGTTGTTATGCACTGCTCCTCTTCTTTACTTCATGAGCCATTTCAAAATTTCGCCTCTTCCTTCGCCACTTATCGCACTTGCCTCGACTATTGTTATGGTTTGCTTAATTTCCTTCTCCAGCCTCCTCATTTGCAACATTAATAGCGCCTCGTTCCTCATCTGCCTGTAGCTCACGTCCATTTTGGTCAGGATTAATAGGACCTACAAAAAAATATGTTGCATGCTTTGAACCATAACACACTTCGTCGTAAAGTAACAAAACTATAGATCTTGGGGAGGTCTTTCATTGCACGGATAGAATAGAGTTTCGAATACGTATTTCATAGTTACTGTGCCTAAATACCTTCAAAGAACTTGGAAGTATAGGTATATAGTATCCGACGAGAGCTGACAATGACTCATGCTTTTTCGAACAAAGAATCGCGTTTTTATGCTCGTTCACATTATGGTAAATGTAAGAGAGTGAAATGAAAAATTAAACGTACGTCGAATTCAGGCAATATGGAGGATGAGTCATTTTCAGCTCTCAACGGGACTACCTTAGGTACATTGGTAAGGTATTGTTTTCAGAAGTGATCCACAGGAATAGAAACATTGTGTTGTATAGAAAAACATCGAAAAAGAGAGTGTTGCTTCGAAAATATGGAAGCTGCTAGCCACAAAGTTTATCAAAAATATCAAAAAAAGGAAAAAAACTTTCTCAAAAATCAAAAATAAGAATGTTGTTAATTCAGTTCGTGGGCACGTGCCATTATCATTTCGTGCTAAGTATCATCCTGTATTTACTCACCTTGGCAAATTTAAGCCTGGGGTCCGATAAAATCGTGTAGAGGAGCACCCCAGCTGCAGAAATCTGGCACAGATTTGAGGTGTCCACGACGTACAGCACCTTGTTGACGTTGTCGAAGTACTTGGGCCAAATGGGGGCCATTATGCCGCCCAATTCGCGGACGTGCAGCTGCACCTCGAATCCGTCCTCGTTCTTGTGCCTGATGGTGAAGATGTTCGTGCCCACGGTGGCCACGGAGGTGCTCGTGACATCCACCGACTTAACATTCTGCAGCTTCTTCAGCAGCAGCGTTTTCCCAGAGCCAGTCGGTCCGAGGCAAATTGCCATATTATCAGTGATACATTTCGAACCGTACATGTTGCTATTAAAACTTCTACGTTTCTAGGTACTCTAATCACAACAAAATAATTGTAGGGAGATTAATAATATAATTAATTGAGTAATAAAAATTAATCAACTTTAATACATTCGAATTGATTATTTTATAGTATGTACTCTACTTAAGAGAGTACTTACGAGAGTTCCACTTTAATAGATTGATTATTTTATTGTACTTAAGAGGGTTCTTAAGTGGTACTACACTTTGAAAGTTTAGTCAAAATTTCTATTCTATTCTATTCTATACACTTACTGTATTATTGCTAATAATTACAAATCAAATGAGTGATAGTCTCAGAAAACACATAAAAGTTCTAAATCTGTTTTCTGTAAACACTTGTTTTCGTATTTAAAAGATTTAGATAGATTATTTTACAACGCGCATTATGGAATTTCAACAAGCGGCGTATTAATAATCAAATCTAAATTTTTAAATTCTAGTACTTATCTATAGTTCAGATTATTTTCTGTAGTTTCTTTAAGTTTTAAATTTATATTTTCGATATTTGGAGAATTTTGGTACATTTGAAATGTTTTAGGTGGTCGTTTTTTCCATTTCATTGATTTTTTTTAATAAAAAACACTAGGCAAATGCATTTTTTATTCGCAGAAAGTAAAAAAATTGCTGTTTCTCAACATATATTTGTATCTTTAAAAACTCAAAATCGATTTTTTTTTAATTATGACGATTTTGTGCATGTGTTTTGCAAGTAAGGATATCCAGCTGTAGGCACGTTGTTTTAATATTTGGGGTGGACTGGATGAATAACGAATAACGGCATGTTATTAGAAACGTAATTTAATGCTAACGTGGATACAAGTGGCACTTGCAAATGATTTATGTGTGTAACAAATTAAACTTTATGTTTAGGAGTGTTCAGTAAAACATTTTACGTCACGAACAAATGAATTAGACGAGAAATTGGTGTTTTGTTATGTACCCCACGTTGCTTGGCAACCTGTAATTTTAATAGAACAAGGTACAGAGTGAGCAACAATGCCTGAAGTCAAGTTAAATTTCCCGCCCAAAAACTGGGGAATTTCTTCGCTCCAAGTTTATTATTAATTAAATTTACTGTAAAGTCAAAAGATTTGACAGCCCCAGCCCAGTGCCGCCCGCGTCGTATTATTTATTACCATTGTGCCAATTCTTCGCATATAGTTTTTTTTTTTAATTCATTTTGTTGTTGTTTTGTTTGTTCTTTGCTACGCCACTGGAAAAACAATCTAGGGGATATTCTTTTTACATTTTCAGTTATACCAACATGCGTATTTGGTTGCCTACCTATCAAACCTCAAGCATTGTTGCTCACACTGTAGTTGTTGTTGGGTACAGTTGAGATAGTTCTATAAAGTGGAATGCAGTTTTATAGTTTATATAAACATGTATTTGTTTAATTTATATTTTATTAATTAGTACCTAGAAAAATTAATTGTACCACAGATTCTGCAAATACGGTGTTTTTTGTTGTGTTGTGATGAAATCTATAAAATGTGTGGGTGTCTGAAAAAGACCATACGCCAATTATGTTGGCATCGTGCATTTTACTTTTCTTCAGTTGGTACTGTTCAGTGGCGTCCGGGGTAATTTCAACGGGTAGAAAAACATAACCAACAAACACTGGGAATCAAATATTATTTTTTATTTATTTATTTCTAATATAAAATACATCAATAGTGGATTGTTGTTTCTTAATCTAATACCTACTTATAATACCTCTATTACCTAAGCGTACATTATTTGTACTTTATAAAAACAGGATTGAAGAGAATAACTCCGTGATCCGTTTTTCGTTGCCCACGTAAAATGGGCCATAGGGATGTATGCATCTTGTTATAGTGTAAACATTTTGGGATAGTCAAAAGCCGTTTTTTTATAATTTTATCTGCACGCCACTGCAAGCTGTCACACTGACAGTCAACGTCAGTGTTGACAACTGTAATTAGAATCTTTGGAGTGCTGCCAACATAATTTGCGTACGGATTTTTCCAGACACCCAACATACCACTGAATACAGTACAAAAATATTGTTCCAGTGGCACTACTGAAATGGCAGTGTTTATGGCAGATCATCAATTATAGATATGAATTGTTGAATTCAAGGTCGGCCAAAATATCACATTGTATAATAATTTTGACAGTGTACTTGTAAAAAACTAGTAACAAATATGTCATTGATGTCAACATGTGTTTTGAAGTTATGAGACCTATTAGTTTTTCATACAAAGAAATTTGAAATAATCATTTTAATATTGCCTCAAAAAAAAATTGTTAAAATACCCATTGGCGTTCCTAGTAACTTTATCAATAATGCCAACCCTATGGCACTTTGAGAATTCATATCGACAATGGATTTATTGCCGTATCTATAGTCCGTACTTGAACTTGAGTACGACTCAAGCCGTATATTTGGTTGCGTTTGATGCATAAACGTTTATAGAACATACGTAACCAAATACACGACTTGAGTCGTACTCGTGCTCAAGTACGGACTATAGATACGGCCCTTTGTTTATACCTTTGTGCTTTTCGGGTTTTTTATACACTTTTTGATTGATCTAGCTTGGTTTCTCTTTTAAAGGAGATTGTACTGTCAACTAAGTGTATTTTATAAACTCTGAAAATGGTTAACGTAATTTTATGATATGAGCCTGTACCACTCTTTAGAGACGCCACTGCAAAATACAAATATCTGAAAAATATTCACGTTACCAACGTGGCAATAATTAATGTGGCGGTAAATTCAAACCGTGATTAACCTTTTTTTGTTTTTCATTTAATCTTTCATATATATATTGCTTTTTTGCAACAGTTTCCTAAAATAGATCTTGACTTTTAGCCCCCCTGTTACAATTAAATGATACGTTGAAACCCTACATTACTCTGGGACAAGGGGCAACATCCCATGTAAATTTCTGGACTTATCTGGAAACAAAATGAACTTGCACCACTCTGGTTTTCAAGTACTCAAATGTCTCATAATTTTATTATATTTATTCTAGGTTTAGGCATAGATATTTAAGTATGATTGGACAAAACATTGCAATACAGTAGTTGATTAGTTTTGTCCAATTGTACGTTGAATGTGACCATTATTTCATCTCTTGAAAAACTTATTTGGCGACTCCTGTACAGGGTGTTCAAATTAAACCAGCCAAATTACCATTTTCGTCCACGATATGGTGCTTCAATCATCCATTCTGTGGCAAACAACCCTCGTGGGTCTTGGCTTCCTCCACCAGCCTCTTCCAGGACACTCTGCAAAAAAATAACTGTCATCTGGTGGATGGAAACAGCGATTTGGGTAGTTTAATTTGAGACACCCTGTATACACGAAAATAAGAAAAAACCTAAAATCAAAATTTTATTTACTTTCGAAGTATTATAAACATTTTTATATATTTATAACATTTTAATAATTATCAACCTAACACCTTAGGGTAAATAGGTTATCGATTATATATATATATATATATATATATATATATATATATATATATAATAATTATCATCATAAATTACATGTTTCTCTTAATTATTCATTTAAAATGTTTATGTTCGCCTTTGATCACTCAAAATTCATTGGGCACAATATTTTCCAAGTCACATTTGGATGTCTATAAAAATTCATGCATGCCACTTGACAAATAAAAATCACTGCCACCTTTGCCTTGTTAATTTTAGCAGTGGATTAAAAGGATCTTAAGCAAACTGTTTAATGTTTAAATTATGCGAATTACTTTGAATAAGATATGAATATTCATACCTTATTCTTACGATTGATGTATGAATTCTTATGAATTAAAATATTATTCAATATTCATATTCATCTCAGTCCAAATTGCTCCTATACTTTCAGGGCAAATAAAATAATCTCTTGTTCTTGTCAGTGCTTTCTTGCTAAAAATCATTTGGTTAGAATAATTACTCGTATGACCTTTTTGATTTGTTTTCCATGTGCAGGTTAATTTGACCTGTGTAAGACATACTAGTGTCGGAAACATCAATAAATTATTATTAATCTATATAATGAATGGAGCACTATTGCTCTGGGGGTTTGCCTCTTTCATATGGATCTTTTTGTGCGCCTTCAAACGACTTATTTGAGTAAAACTTGAGGTGCATTCATCGCATTTATAAGGCCTTTCAGGCCTTTCTCCTGTATGCATCGTTTTGTGTCTCTTCAAATGACTAATTTGAGTGTAACTTGAGGCGCATTCGTTACACTTGTAGGGTTTCTCTCCTGTGTGGATTATCTTGTGTGTAATCAAGTTTCGTTTTGTAATGAATCTTAAATCGCATTCATCACATTTGTAAGGTGTTTCTCCCGTGTGGATTCTCTTGTGCGCTATCAAATTAGATCTTTCAGTGAAACTTGAGGTGCAGTCGCCACATTTGAAGGGTTTTTCTCCAGTGTGAATTATCTTGTGTTTTAATAAATTTCTTTTTGTAGAGAAACTTGATGTGCATTCATCGCACATGTAAGGCGTTTCTCCTGTATGGATTCTCTTGTGTGTATTCAAATTACTTATTTGAGTGTAGCTTGATGTGCATTCATCGCATTTGTAGGGTTTTTCTCCCGTGTGGCTGACCTTGTGTTTCTTCAAATGACCTTTTTCAGTGAAGCTTGAGGTACACTCGTCACATTTGTAGGGCTTTTCACCAGTGTGGATTATCTTGTGCTTTCTCAAATTACTTTTTTCAGTGAAACTTGAGGTGCATTCGTCACATTTATAGGGTTTTTTGCCTGTGTGGATTATCTTGTGTTTTACCAAATTACTTTTTGTAGTGAAAATTGAGGGGCATACATCACAATTATAACACCTTTCTCCTCTGTGTGTCTTCTTGTGACTGTTTAAACTATCAATTTTTGGAAAACATAAACCACACACATCACATTTGTAAGGCCTTTCACCTGAGTGGAGTCTCTGGTGCTTTATCAAATTCCAGTTTTCAGTGAAACTTGAGCTGCATTCATCACATTTATAGGGTTTTTCTCCTGTGTGAATGATTTTGTGTTTCTTTAAATGACCTTTTTCAGCAAAACTTGAGGTGCATTCATCACATTTGAATGGTTTCTCTCCTGTGTGCATTCGCTTGTGCTTTACCAACTTATTTTTTTCATTGAAACTTGATGTGCACTCGTCACATTTGAACGGCTTTTCTCCTGTGTGTGTCATCTTGTGCCTTTTCAAATCACATTTATAAGCAAAACTTGTAGTACATACATCACATTGGTAGGGTTTTTCTGGGACATGGATGGTTTTGTTGGGCCTGTAAAAATAATAAGGTTTGGTAAAATGTTTTACCTGATCTGTACAGACATTAAATTAAGTAACATTTCGTAAGCCCTACAGGTTATTCAAATATTTTTCTTACATTTTAAAACTATGTATTTTCTCTAAATGCACCTCATAACTTGCGAAGCCATCATAAGTAGCATTACATGTTTCACATGTGTATGGTGTGACTGCGTTGATCTGCATAGTCTCGTCTTCTATTTTTATCGTGCAAGAGTTGTCCTGAAAATAAGGGGGTGCTAGAAAATATATAATTTACATTTAGACTTCTACATACTTGTGGATTACTATCTTCTCCAGAACTCCAGTTAGTTTTACATTCCAAAAAACTTCTCACTGCTGGCTGAAGAACTGAAGAAAAACAAGGCAAGTTTATAGCTCAAAAATTGATTTAAAAAAAGTAGTGCATTAATATAAATTCGTTTTTTTTCTTTATGCATACCAGATATGTATACTTTTATAAAAACGAGTTAATCCATGTTAAAGTGCTAATTATAAGTGGGGTGTAAAGTTAGTTCGCCTCCTCGTGGTGCACCCTGGATAACGCTAAATGAACTAACACATACTGGCAGTCAGATAATCTTAGGGTCTCTTGACTAGACATATTCTATAATACTACAAATCAGAAACGTAACCATCATGATAGTGGCTGACACATTACCACTGGATCATCGATCAGTCTATAAAATTCATCACTGATCCAGTACGATACACGGACACTTAGCACTTAAAGTAATAAATAAAAAACCACTAATGCAGTTTAGTGAGCCATACGTTAAATAGATGGCTATAGGCAACCAACATCACATCCTACATAATACAGGTTATGTTAAACTTTTATGGCAGTGAAATCATCAATGTCAAAATTATTTGTGTCAGCTACGCTCATGTACTTAATAATATCGGGCAATAGCTAATATTTTAATTAGTGACTTATTAGTAAAACCCATCAATTGCTACTGTAAACGAACAATTCACAAATAGTGGCACAATTGTGAAGTACATCATTTGTCTATACATATATTTCCCTATACATATCAACCTTTAAGCATGTTGATATAAGAGGAGTTTTCTTATAAACTGTAAGACTTTTATAAAAACTCCCTGTATATCAATTAACATTTTTCCATCAACTGCAACAACGTGTACGAGGCATATGGTAACAACAATATCAGCTGCCAACATTACAAAATTAATTATCTTATAATATACCCTATAATTAACTTTAATTACTAATTTAACTAATTATATCATTAATCTCCCTTTCAATAATCCACGTGTGAATATTTAAGGTGTGCTCTTAAGTCACTATGATATGGGATTCTTGACGGCAGTGATATCATTGTCGTTTCTCTAACAAATGCACAATTACGAGCTTTTGTACGAAAATTTAATAAACACACCTTCTTTGGCATCGACGGTATCAATTATATCATCATTCTCCACCTCGGAAGAGTCTTTTTCTGTTTTAATCTCAATACTTGGATTATGTGTTTCATCTTCGGATTTATAGAAATCCATTTTCAATCGGCCTGTTCCTTTGCCTATTAAATTCTTTTCTGTAAAGCCCTCTTGTGATAGATGAGTGATTTGCCTTCACTGTGAGAAAACTGTTTATAAAATACACTTTTGTTTAGATTGTATATGTTAATCGGTGAATATATTGTTAAAAATATAGGTTGTTCAACTTTGAGGTCGACTGATAAATGCCGAATCTACACTTTCTGTAACTTCGCCATAGTTTATCACATTGTCCTCTAGATAGGCAACTCTCTATACATTTATCGGATTTTGGGTGGTTTGCGTCTCAAATACTGTAATGGATAGGAGGAGATTCCTTAAGGGGGCGCTTAAGGAACTTTCATGATCAAATGCGCCACGGGATGGCGCCACTATAGCTGTAGTGCAACCACGCTCCGCGAGGTGGCGGTTTGGCTCCATTAAAAGGCGGGATTTATAAATATATAAATCATACATATTACTGCGCAATCGCATATTAACCGCTTGATTTGCGCATAAGTTATCTGTGGGTTTGCGCCGCATTCGTTTCACCTCGCGTCGGTATGTTGGCATCATTCTTTGGCTTGGTATCCATATTGATATACTCGTGGCATTATAGCGTGGCTTGGTGAACTCAATTTCTATAATAAAGCATACGGAAACTGTGAAAAGTGATAGGGTAAAGTGAGTATGGATTACTTTAAATCATAAGTTGAAACAGATTTAAAATATACAAGTATTCAAATTAAAACCGAAAACGTCTCTTGTATCGAAGAAACCGACGATCTATACAAAGCAGTTGATTCCAAACAAGGAGCGTGTATGAAATTTCAGTTGAAAAACTTGTAATCACTTATTTGTATTGAATTCATGAAGGCAGTTTCCAGTTTCAAACCATACTGTTCACAAAAATGTATGGTAATATTTCATGAAGTAAATCGTAAAATCATGGATGTAGTTCCTGAAATCGTATTTATTTATTCTTGAAACAATTGAAATAAGGCACTCCATACAATATTTCTTTAGAGCCATGGATGTGGTAAAATAATCTCTGGCTTGATTTGAATGTTTACGACATAGTAAATCCGTAAACTTAACTTGCTGTAGATCAAAACCATTTTGGATGTTTAAATGTAGCAAATATCGTTGCACAAGTTATTTAATCAATTTGATTGTCTTTCTAATTGCACTCGGTGAAGATGTTTTTACTAAAAAATGCCAAATCCACCATTTTGCGGGATGCTCCGTGAAATATGTTTTGTCCATACGATTTTTTCAAAGAGGCAATAGATAATAACGCCCCACTTTGATATTAATTTCTGATCTAATGCCACGGCTTCTTTTATCAGTTTTTTAATTACTCGGAAGTTGTCCGAGTTACTGGATGAAGATAATGACTCAGAGGCAAGTTGAAGAGCAGGTGAAAATTATACTATATCTAACACCCCCCCACATTTTCAGGACAATTCTTGTTTAGTCAAGACAGAAGAGGAGACTGCAGATCAACACAGTCGCACCAAACACATGTGAAACGAGTAACGCTACTTACGACGTCCTAGCAAGTTATGAGGTGCATTTAGAGGACAAACATTTATATCACGATAATGTTTATCCTCTAAGTGCACCTCATAACTTGCAAAAAAACAACACTCATGATGAAATGTAAGAGAAATATTTAAAATAATTTCATCAAATTTAATGTGTTTATTGCAGATAGGTACTATACAGGTTGTAACTAAAATATGGTAAAAACAGTGGTTGTAGTCTGCTGTGAATATTTTTATTGTATGTTATCCCGCTTACATATTTATTGTTTAAATAAAAATACCTGTTTGCACTAACATCAGATAAATTTTGCAATCATATATCAACTACTCCGATCTGGCTAGAAAATTAATTATAAATTATTTATATTTTAATATTCTCGTTTTATTATTTTTACAATGCTGTTAAAACCTACAAACCTCAGTTCACACATGCACAAGACCCGTGTTGACGCCACCGTCTGGGCAGGTGAGATAACCACTAGAGGTTCGTGTGCACACGCACGCTCATGCATTAATGTTCCTCGCCTGTGCATATGTGGGCTGGCACTAATATTAATTGTTTCCTCTCTATAGCCCAGATAGTTCAACTGATCGACTTGGATTTCTAGTTAAGATTAGACATGTCATAATTTTTATCATCCTGTATGTAATTATTATGATGAATAAATTATCTATCTAGTTTCTTGGATGGTTTTTGGTTTTTGCAAATATTTCAAAATCTGTCGGGTTTATGGAGAAAACACAAGTGTTTCTAAATAAATTTGAGAAGTTTTGTTGCAATGTTCAACAAAATCTTCTTAGGAATTATTTATTACAACTTTTGCTGCAGTTGCTCGACATAATATATAAATATATAATGGTTACTCCTGAAGAAAAGCGTTCACACTATTGTTAAATTCCTAACCTTGAATTGTATTTGTAATTACACTTTAAAACAAAACACTATTGTGTGTTCAATGGTTAAATGGGGAGGTCATATTAAGCTGGCTCATTCCGGTTTTCTGACATTCTGGTGAAACTTTGGGTCCAAGGTTTCTCCTCTTTCACCTGTATCTTGGGATTGTTCAAATTACCTTTCCAGTGGATAATTTTGTGTCTCCTTAAAACATTATCTCTTTATTGAATTTATTGATCTTTATTGAATTGTTGACCCATATGGGGTCAACAATTCAATAAAGATCGTTTATAATTATATGTGGAATTTTTTTATTTATTACAAATTTTGCTGCAGTTGCTCGACATAATATATAAATATATAATGGTTACTCCTGAAGAAAAGCGTTCACACTATTGTTAAATTCCTAACCTTGAATTGTATTTGTAATTACACCTTAAAACAAAACACTATTGTGTGTTCAATGGTTAAATGTGGACGTCATATTAAGCTCGCTCGTTCCGGTTTTCTGACATTCAGGTGAAACTTTGGGTCCAAGGTTTCTCCTCTTTCACCTGTATCTTGGGATTGTTCAAATTACCTTTCCAGTGGATAATTTTGTGTCTCCTTAAAACATTATCTCTGGTGAAACGATCGGGGCGTTCATCACATTTGTAAGGCCTTTCCCCTGCGTGGGTCTTCTTGCGACTCTTCAAATGACTGGCTTGAGTGAAACTTGATGCGCATTTGTGGGGTTTTTCTCCTGTATGGATCCTCATGTGCACCATTAAGTTTTGTTGTTGTGGCACTTGAGGCGTATTAATCACATTAGTACTGCCTTCCATCTGTGTGGATCTTCTTGTGATACTTAAAAGTCGTAATTTGATAGAAACTCGAGGTGCATCCGTCACATTTGTAAGGTCTTTCATCTGTATGAATCAACTTGTGTCTGTTCAAGCCAGATTTAAAAGTGAAACTTGAGGTGCATTCATCACATTTGTGAGGCCTTTCTCCTGTGTGGGTGAACTTGTGTCTAGTCAAAGCACTTTTTTCAGCGAAACTTGAGGTGCATGCGTCACATTGGTAAAGTATTTCTCCTGTGTGGGTTAACTTGTGACTCGTTAAATTACTTTTATGATTGAAAGTGGAAGGGCATTCATTACATTTGTAACGCCTGTCTCCTGTGTGGCTTTTCTTGTGACTCTTCAAATGACTGTTTTGAATGAAACTTGAGGTGCATTCGTCACATTTGTAAGGTCTTTCATCTATATGGATCAACTTATGTCTGTTCAAGCCAGATTTAAAAGTGAAACTTGATGTGCATTCGTCACATTTGTGAGGCCTTTCTCCTGTGTGGGTCAACTTGTGTTTAGTCAAAGAACTTTTTTCAGCATAACTTGAGGTGCATGCGTCACATTGGTGAAGTCTTTCTCCTGTGTGGATCAACTTGTGACTCGTTAAATTACTTTTATGATTGAAAGTAGAGGGACATTCATTACATTTGTAGGGCCTTTTTCCTGTGTGGCTCTTCTTGTGACTCTTCAAATGACTGTTTTGAATGAAACTTGAGGTGCATTCGTCACATTTATAACGCCTTTCTCCCGTGTGGATCAACTTGTGTCTCCTAACACCACTTTTATTAGCGAAACTTGTGGAGCATTCATCGCATGTGTAGGGTTTTTCTTCTGTGTGCGTTAATTTATGCATCTTTAAATTATTTTTTCGACTGAAACTTGAGGTACACATATCACATTTGTAGTTTTTTTCTCCTGTTTGGATGATGCTGTGTCTGCAAAAATAATTATTCTGTAAAAAAAGTTACACAAAGTATACACTTGCAATGTGAAAATATATAGTGAATGTGTAAAACTGTCCCATATGAGAAATAATAGTTTCGGCATTAGTTTGAGCATGGTTAATAACCATAAAATTGCCAAAGATATTGGGATACTAAATGAACCGCAAAATTAAAACAATTGGTACTGAGTACTGATAGCGGATTGTCAAATTTTAAAGCTCTCGGTGTACTCTAACATAAATATAAGTTAAATATGAACAGGTTGTTTAATAATTTTCTTACGTTTCATTATGCGCATCGTGTTTAATATGATGACCATCTTTATCCTGTAAATGCACCTCGTAACTTGCCAAGCCATCATAATTGGCATCACTCATTTCACATGTGTATGGTGCGACTGTATTGATCTGCACCGTCTCCTCTTCTATCTTCACTGCATAAGAATGCACCTGAAAAAATACTGGTTGCTGGAAACTAGATAACTCATCTGGTCTTCTAATTACGTCTGTATAACTATCTTCATCCGAGCACCTGTTCATATAATTCGAAGGGCTTCCGAATAGATGACAATCTGATTAAATGCATGGTGTTAGATCATTTTGATAAAGTGACACTCAAAAGGATGGTAGAACTTATACTTTTACCAGCTTTTAAATCTAAATTTATTATAGGTACGCACCTTTGACATCGAGTGGGTCGATTAAATCGTCATTATCCTCGTCAAAGGAGACGTTTTCAGTTTTTATTTGCGTATTTGATTGATTTAAATTGGTTTTATCGTCGAATTTATAGAAATCCATTTCAAATCTGGCTGAATCGGTTTTATGCCTATGCAGATCCAGTATAATTTGAGCCCCTGGTATCGGATGAGTGATTAGTTTTCGCAGAGGGTATGCTATCGTGATACGATTGATGCACACTACTATATTAATTGTAGATGTTAATAAAAGACTCTATTACGAAGTTATGTATATCGTTAAAAATGCAGATCAATAAATATGAAGTTTATATAATCCACACTCAAGCAACCAATAAAATGGATTCATACGGTTCATTAAGTTGGCAACACGTTACTGGCGCCATCCTATGGTGGACAGGCAAACTAAAGTGACACATTAGAGAGCGCGATTTTTGAAATGGAATAATTTGGCGGCAAATTTAAATTATTTGGTGTATATTGTTATCAATTCGCATTTAAAATTATAAACATCGACCCTTTCTTGTTTAATTAAATAATAAAATAGTTTTAAGGTCTTTGACATACACTCTGTATCCACAATTTTTGATACGACCGCTCTAAATTACCTTAACAGGATATATAGATTTTTGATCACCGTAATTAGTATTATCTCTCTCAGCAACACTTAAAGTTTCACTTGTGATGCTGTGATGTGATACAATGTTGGTATGGTAGTAGGGTAAATGTTAAATATTTGTATGTACAGTATTTATTAAAATCATTGTAATTGAAAGCCGAAAGTTACAATACAATACGATATTTTAATTACAATAAATTATCTATTCACATTTATACAAATATCAGGTGTAGGAATTGTTTTTTTTTATTTTTATAAATGAATGATCAAATTTTTGTGTAACTACTAAAAGTGTGGTTACTTATTACAAATCTGAAGTATTTTGAATGAAGCTGAATGCAACACTAAAAAATGTTTTTTTTTTTGTTGATAAATTACAAAACTTTGAATATTTTCTTATTCGTTTTCGAATAATATATTTATAGTGCGTCCATATTGCGATGAGGGTTGAGTGGCAAAATATGCATTGCGTAATTTTAATAAAACAAGTTTCATCATTAGGTAACTGAGAAATACACAACATAACAACATTTGAAAGCATTTTTCCGATATGTTATGCCAATTCAGTTCATTAATATGACTTTCATATGTAAACATATGTATATTCCCACATTACAAAGTATTTACATATATATATCGTACATTTTCAGTTGTATCACTTCTATCAGATTGATGTAAGAAAAGAACAAAGAAACAAGATTTTAAAACAGTGATTAACAAAATGCTTATACTGTCGGTATTCCAAATCGTCCTTTATAAATATATGTATATTTTCAAAAAATACGGCACTCTTTGGCTTCGTTTTACCTCACGTCCTGAGAACCACTGTCTTAAGACCTCGGATGCAATACTTTGATGTGTGTACTTTTTCACAACTTCTTGGCAACAACCAACTTACAAAATGGACCCCATATATTTTATAATTAATGTTACAACAAGATTCCTACATAACAAATCAGACTCCTTCATAAAGAATTAAAAAAATAGTTAACTCCAGGTTAAATCATAACCTTTCCAGTTAACATTGGGGGCTAAATGCACAGTTCGGTCTTTATAATAAAAAGTGATGATTCCTCTGTAACTAGTCCTCGGGACGCCACTCTGAAACAAAATTAATTGAACTTTAAGTGAAATAATGCCAAATCCATTATTTACTCGAAAGTCATCCATAAGTCCTAGTAGTTTGGCAGTACGCTTGAACGCATCTTTAGTATAATACACAATGCGCACAGGTCCTTCGTAAGTTATCCGATCGTCTTTTAATTCTTGATAACTCACAACTGCACTCTGATATACCTGCTTCACAAATTCCTTATCATATATTTCCTAAAAGAACATTTTATAATACAATGAGCAAACCATTTAGAAATTAATACCTTCGTTAAGTAACTCAAGTTCATCTTTGTGAAAGGCACAAAATTTTCATTCAATTTTATGTACTTCAAATGCTTTTCAAAGAAAAGACCACTAAAAAAAATATCGCAATATATTACATCAATTTGAATTATCAATTATGTAATACATGTGATAAAATTATAATACGGTGATGTTTTCTACATTATAAATTATATTTTGAATTTGCATAACTGCAGGTTACGAATAGTAATTTATCATTTCATTTTTCCATTAACAATCTAGATTACTAATAATTAATGTAATTAAAGATGTATACAGACAGAAAAACTTAGGGATGGACTAAACACAATAATCTATTTATATTTAAAAAAGAAAATAAACTTCGAAATAATTTTAAAACCGTTCGTAATAATTGTGATAATTCTATTCTAAACATATTTGTAAATTAAAATTGTATCATAGTTACTTAGAAACTCCAATTTTTCCAAAAGTCCTCGTTCTAGATATTTCTGGTCTTAAGCAAGCTCTTTCTTTTCTTTGTTGAGGCTGTCTTATCCAATCATCCCAGTAACTGAAATTTAAAATTCAATATTAGGTTTTTTTAATACGCTAATGGCTTTAGAATAGAGATGTAGAATGAAGCATTAAAAATTATTACTTACGACTTTGGCCACTTAACGTACAATTCTACCCATAAAGACTTGAGCATCATCCAGCCCAATCCGGGGAAGAAGTCAGTTCTATACAATAATTCAGATCGTTTTTCATTTATGAGACCCGTCTTACCATTGTCATTCCAAGCCGAGACGCACCACAGTGACGGATCTTTCACTAACAAAGGATGCATTCCCAGAAAGTACTCGAAGAAATCGGGAGCTATGTCCAAGTCATCTAAAAAAAACAGATATATTACAAAAAATTTAATAATAATAATTTGTAATTTGTATTGTATTAGTTGTATTAGATACAGCGATTTAGTAAATCATGTTTACAATACATGTCTTGGAGTTTGATTTGGCGACGATTTTTAAATACTAATGTTAAAAGTAATAATAACTTTTGTTGTTGTTTTATTTTGTTGTTTACAAAAAGTGAATAAACTGTTAGTTCCCATTTTATTTTGTCATAGGTTGCATGTAATCTTGTTCAGACTATTGCACAAATTTGCCCTACAGAAAATCGATCTTTCATAATTGTTTTGTGTTTTATTGTATCGAGTGATCATTTAAATTTCAGCTCTAGTTATTCACGGACATTTTCCAGTCAATAAGAAAGGCAAGATCGCCAATCGATAATTGCCAATCAATATTGGCTGCGAAAATTTCCATGGATAACTAGAGCTGACATTTAAATGATCACTCAGTATATGCTGCATATTTATCATTAACTAACCTTCAACAATGATTACCGAATTGAAATTGAAGTTGAAGAAAATTTCGTTAAGAGCCCAGCCATAGTGGCGAGCTATTTTAAAATATCCCTTAAATTTTTTTTCCTTGGGGGGTACTTCTATATCACTTAGATCGGGTTGCTTTATTAAAGATACTTGTGGTATATATCTATTAATAACTTCTGCAGTTTCTATATGATTACAGTCCTGAAATGAATAGAAATAGTATAAATTTTCATAAAACACGGTTGAGCTTTTACCAACCTGACTAACTATGATAGGAAATTGGTCTGGATCCGGCCTATATTGTATAAGTTGGTCCAAACATCGGCTGACACTTACTCTGTTGCACGCAAATACGAGTACAGGTATAACAGTGCCGCTGAACTCTCTTTTAATACCTGGTTGGGGGTTTTCAGTTTTTCCATTGGTAACGTCAACCATGTGTTTTTTCTTAGTGTCTAAATATCTATGTAAATTATTCAACATATCTTTATTTCTCTTAAATTCTCTCACTATGCCATCTTCAAGTTTATGTAAATTATTATCTATTATACCATCATTATTTTCACTACTTATATTTACTGGTCTATTAAGAAACGTAAAGTACAATAGAAATATCCATGATATTATAAAAGTTCCTATTAAACAGTATGTGCGTTTAACACGCATAGTAGTCTAATAGATGTGGTTCATTCATATCTGCAAAATAAGATTCTTTAAAAGTCGCTGTAATCATAAATTACAGCAAAATATAACGTTATAGGGTGGTCAAAATGAAAATAATTATTGAAAACATTTTAACCTAAAATGTGCCAACAAACTATAAACATTAAACTTACACTACAATCCATTTTTATCATTATCTAGGCATATTTTACTTATTCCACGTAGTAATACTCTCATTATAGATCACATTTCCAATTGACATATTCATTATTCTCTGAACGGACACGTCAAAATGATTGAAAATGTCAATGTAAACTTTTCAACTTCATGTTGATGTGTAGGCAGTGGCGTTCGTGCGTTGGATACGCTGCTGCAACCGTTATGTACACCGTTGATCAACTGGTTGCCTGACTGATACAACCAAAATACCCAGGGTAAACGTCATGGCACAAGCATTATTTGACTGTAAGATACCTGCAGCTATATTGAAATGTAAGGCGACGATACACTTGATTAACTGCATTGAATTACTTCACCATTGAATCTAAATTACTGAGAACTATTTCTAGATTTAATGCAGTGTTTCCAACCCGAAAAATATATCCCCGAGCGGGAAATTCAAACAGATGACGACCATTTTAGCTCCCACTGTACTTACTTCAGTGGATTCAGCAGTTTTATTACAAGACTTGAATATTGAATGATATTATGTATGTTCTGTATTACCTATATGATATTACGAGATATATGATTTTTATAATGTTGTATATAATTTGAACATGTAAATATTGGAAGATTCATAATATTTTATCCAATTCATACACATTTGAAAAAGCGCGCTATTCGCTGTACGGTTGTACGTGATGCCAACTTACTATAAAATATGAAGTCACAACATCACGTACGTCGCACTTTAATGGGGACATTAATTTTGTGCAAGTTTTAGGTCATATAAATGGACAGGGTTGCCAACTAGAAAATGCATTATGTTAGCGCCCTCTCCAGTTGCGCCCGTCAGCGGAGACACAAACCACCCAAAAGCTGTAAAATGGTTTATAAAGGGAGTTTTGAAGGGAGTATCCATCCCATCAAGTAACCTATGAATCTCGTCTTGCGCAGAAAGAAATAACGAAATTACGTCGTGTTTTCATCTCCCCAAGCGGTTAAACCTCTTTCAAGTTACAGGTCATAACAGTGTATTTTATTTGTTAAACAATGAGGCTAACGTGCACTTCTTGCGTAGTTAACAATGTACTTCAAGAAAAGTTTGCCAATCAAAAGAGGAAACATGTTAAATCCACTCTTGCACTTTGTAAACAGCCCAAATCAGAAGATTACTGCTTCCTGTTGTTTTCCACCCAATACAAGACAGGGGCCAAGTACAAAATTAAGGACAACCTATCAAAGGTCCACACACGTTTTATAAATGAAGGCAAAATAACATTGCTATTCAAAGAACCGAATCACAATGTTTTCATCCAAGCAGAAACTATACCGCTCAAAGGATTTTTACATTTATTAAAGCAGGTGCTTGAAAACAAAGTGATAAAAACAGCTCAGATATCCAACATTTCCGTCACACCTGTAAATTCAAGTTCTGCCGCACCGAAGAAACTTGTCATTCTAAAACGATCCGATTACCCCGCGAAGGGATTCCCACGAACTTTAGAAGTCCTGTTCGTAAATTCGATTAGGAAGTGCAACCTTCATCGTGGTATCCTGCAGCTCTCAAAACTGAAGATATTGGACCTTAGCCATAATATGATTGAGCATCTACCAGAAGAAATTAACAAATTGCCAAATCTAACAGAACTCAACCTTTCCGACAATCAAATGGGAAAATCCGCCCCTCAACGTTGGAATTGGATGGGAGGACTTTTATCGAAATCTTTAAAATCATTAAACCTATCGTGTAACAATTTAAAATACCTTCCTACACAGCTAATTAAATTATACTGTTTGGTTTCCTTGCACATTGATTCCAATGAATTGAAAATGTTTCCATCCGGGATTGGAAATTTAAGGAATCTAAGGGTCCTAACTGCAGCGCATAATCGTTTGAAGTCATTGCCGGGAAGTGCACGCAAATGGAAACTTGATCAATTGGATCTATCGTACAATAGCTTTGATGAACACGACCAAATCAATCCAGTGGCGGTCTATCCCAAACAACTGCCTGTACGCAGTCTCAAAGAATATGCTGCCCGAAAAGTATTGCACTCAAGGTTGATGTACGATAATGACTCGTTGCCAATTACTTTAATCAAATATCTAGAAACAGGAAATTACTGTGTCTGTGGATCAGCTTGCTTTGAATTTTATATAAAACATCCGCAAACGCTTTATTTAATGTCTATTTCTAAAAATTTTAGTGTTTCACTAACAGGATTAGTGTTTGTATCTGCAGATGCCATTTTTTGTTCATTAAAATGCTTTAATTCTAACATTTCTTGTCGAAATAGACATCAGATTGTATGATAGAACGCGGTTGATTTTAGTTAATTTAAATCGTATATAATTTTGACCAAGGCGGAACAGAAAATGTGCTGTTCCAGCCAAACCTCATCTATAAATGAGGTGTGTATTTGAAATGTCGGTGAAACAAAAAGTTTGTGATTTTAGAGCTCTTTTAAACATTTTTAAATGGTGTGAATTTGAAATGTCGGCGAGATGAAAAGTTTGTGATTTTGTAGCTTCTCCTTTGAACATTTTTTAAATGGTGTGAATTTGAAATGTTTGTGATTTTAGAGCTTCTCTTTTGAACATTTTTAAAGTGCCTTTATGCTTTATGTGAGCACATATAAAAAGAACAATTTTATGCACTTTTTGCTTGAATCTGTTAAGCGAAATAAGTTGCATTATGTGTTGTTAATATGATAAAGTAAAAATATATAATAATAAATTTTGTCAATCTAATTAACGTATTCGCCGCTGTATATAGATATTTGCCAATGTTCTTAACATTCTAGCAGAATTAATTCTAAGTAGTGTTATTTATTCTTATTAACTTATTTATATGTAAGGATAAACTTAAAATATTGTACCGATCAAATAAATTTTTATTCCTTTCAAATATTGTATATCTATTTGATGTTTATTGCTTTTTTAGTTGTCTGTTTTTATTATTATTTTGACTTATACAAATTTTAGGAGTTTGGAGTTATTCCTTACTGCGTGATGAACAAAGTATCCTTGTTCCTTTCCTATATATAGCTTTTTATTCCCATCGTTTAATACAGTAAGCGCAATTAGTAATTATTTATTTTAAATACCCAGAAACATACAATGTTAGACACTTTATGGGAAATGACACTTTATTACTTAAGCAAACAGCATTTATTAATAGTTTGTCCAGCCAATCCAAAATGGTATTCGACTGACTGGTACAAAAACAAGACTGATAAAAATATTCTTTGCGAAGATCCACCCCGCTCCAACTTCCCGTCGGGGCGCTTAAGAGAGGGTGCAGGCCAGTGGTTGCCGTAACATACAATCATGCAGAAACATACACACAGTCATGCTCACATAAATCTAGTACAAACCATTTCACATTGCTATTGTGACCTAATTTCTTGTACTAGATTTATGTGAGCAATTTTAAGAGAAACTGAAAATTCTGCTGAAAATGATCACCTATAAAAAATGTAGTTCCCAGTACGATGAAAATCGAAAATTTTGGAAAACGGTAAAGAATCAAAAAACCCCGAAATAACAATTTAGTATATTTGCAGCTCAGAAACATAAAATAAATCGAAACATAAATTGGATATCCAAATTCGTTGTTACACACAAAAACCATAAATTTGCTTAAATAATCCAGGAAAAAAACAGAAAAAATAAATTTATTTGTTTCATATTAATGCACCACTACTGATACTGGTGCCAATAATAATAAACATAATTGTTAACACTTTTCATAAACCACAGCGAGATGTTCCATTAAAGCAGGATTTGATGTAGTTGCCATGTACACAATCATTTCTAATTGCCCATTATCCCTCAATGTAAACAGTCTTTCTATTTGAGTTACAGCGGGTTGTATACTGCAATGCGACCTTCCTATCTGAGTGCTCTTTAGGAGAATGCAATTTTCCTCAACATTTCCCTCTTCAATTGTTGTCAGTCCAAAGTTATGCGAGACCAACAATGATACTTCATTTGCACCGGGTCTAATTTTTAAAAAACCGGTTTCTAAATGCATTGGATATTTATCTATCGGATGCCAAGAAGCTGCTTTGTAGTTTAAAAGTGGCTGACCAAGTGATGTAAACTCAAGTTCTTCACAATAAGCGAATGGCTTCACACGTGGTAAATACTTTCCATTTGCGGCCACAGATTGCCATTTGCCAATTAAAAATAATAACGGCTCCAGTGCATCATGTGTTGGTCTAGGTTCCATATCCCTCAGGTGTGCCTTAAAGAGGGTTTCAATTAATTTTATTATGCAAGTTCAATCTGTAAACAAATGCCACTCACATATAATCTGATAACTCTGTAGGTAACCTAAAAACCTAAAAAAATATAATCAAGGTCTCATCAAGGTCATTCATAGAAAATTGGGATATTCGCGCCTTAAGGCAACATCTAGTGACATCTAACCGTCGTGAAAATTTCATAAGCAGTTTTTAATTTATATCATGTTGTGTGTTGAAACGTGTCACAGAGATGGATGGATTTGGCACTCCTCAATAATTTTTCGTAGTTTTTCACCAAAAATTTTAAAATGGTTCCAGGAAATAATACATTACATTTAAATTATACTGGCGCTATCTCGTGGGCAGTTTAGTCAAGAAAGCGACATAAGCGCCCCCTTCAGGAAAAGGAGTACCTGAGAGGCAAACCACCTAAACCCTGTCAAATATTTTGTTTTGAGGGTGCCTTCTTGAGGGTAAACTACATATGATGTAAATTATGAAACGTATGTCTGGAATCGATTCATTATAGGGACATCTGTTTTCAACATGTTGGTGTCAGTGGGAAATTGCTCAAAAACCTCACAGATTGTTGCTACCTTCTCGCACGTGTTTCAGCTATGAATTCTGTTGCAACGTGCTTATGTCTACATTTATAACAATTTTCTTGTCTGTAATTCAATCAATTATAAATCACCATGGCACTTTTCAACGTGGAAAATGTAAGAACCACAAAGTATCGTGCCTATTTTGTATCTGTTTATTCACTAATTTGTTTAAAGTGAACAATAACCCATACAATCAAAACACGTGCATTTCGTACATATAAATAATAAAGTGTACCATTTTAGGAGGAATCGCATTCAGACTCTGAATCGCTTTCACCGGAAGAAGCAGAGTGTGGCCAACCCACCTGTGGATCAGTAAAGCGTAAAAATGGCAAGCAAGAAGGGTGCAAAAAGAAATCGAAGCAGGATGAAGGTGTTTTGCCAAAGGCACACAAATCCAATAAAAATAAAAGCGACTTGTACAAGCAGCCCTCAGCCGAGGAACTCAATCACCTAAAGGAAACAGAAAATCTGTTCAATTCCAATATATTCAGGCTACAAATTGATGAGCTGCTAAGTGAAATACGTTTGAAAGATAAGCACACAAAACTGTTTACCAAGTGGTATAGTCGTTTCCACAATTATGTTGAAAACATCAAGGAATACGGCGAAATACAACTGGACGGAATTGAAAAGCACAAATCGAAGAGACTTGTGAAAATTGTCACTTCTTCGCAGCAGTCGATGAAGTCAATGTTTGCACATGTTCCCAATTGTGCCATGAAGTTTGACAAGCCAACAACCATCTTCACTTTCGGAAAATATAGCTTTATACCCAATAGAGAGCTGGAATATAGTATAAACATCTGTATGACGATACCAAAAACCACCTTTTACGAGAAAGATTACTTGAATAGTAGATATCAACAGAAAAAACTTTACTACATATTTTACCTAATGCATCATATAAAAGAAAGCGTGGAGGTAAAACAAGCTTCAATCGAGTACTATATGGATAATGAATGGTTGCCGATTTTATCGCTAACACCCAGTTATTCTGATAAAGTGAAAGTCAATATTTTTGTGGTTGCAGAAAATAATTCGTTCAGACTGAACCGTTTCCTGCCGAGCAAAAACAATATAAAACAAAATACTCTGGCAAACGAATTCAAAAATTTCAATATTGATCCATTCATCGAGCAAGGCACAATTCTCTACAACTCTGTGTTACTTCATGATTTGACATTGCAAACAAATCAGAATTTTATTGAAGAAAAACTAGCGGGACTGGACAGTGTATTGGATGGTATAAAGTTATTAATGGTTTGGCTGACGCAACGCAACTTGGGAAATTCGTTCACCGGATTTACACGAGATATATTAATATATATGATTATACACTTGTGTGTGAAGAAGAAAGTTCACAAACACATGAGTTCCTATCAAGTCGTCAGAATATTTTGGTCATTCCTCAGTAGTGTAAAAAGTGATGAAGTGTTTAGTATAGGTGCGGATGCAAAACCAAAAGATGTTGATATTTTTAAAAGAAGCTTTGGTCTGACTTTACTGGATGCAACAGGTTCTTATAACGTTGCCGCTTTCTTGGACCCCGATTTATTCCTGAAATCAAAATACGAAGCCAAATTAGCAATCAAAGCGTTGGACAATTACAAGTTTAACTGTTTCACTACACTTTTCGTCACAAAGATGCCAGATGTTGTTCAGTACGATGCCATTATCAAGTGAGTAATCAAGTTATTTGACGCTAATATATCTAATAATTTTACTTTAGAGTGAAGAGTAGTGAGTTGAGTAATTTATACAACCTATCTTCTGATGAGAATAAATTCCGGTATTTTGGTTACCATCAACTGTTAGTTTGCAATTGTATTAAAAATTATCTAAGACGAGGATTGAGGCAAAGGGTGCTTTTTGTCACGCCTTTATTCACTGCGAGCCCATCGTTTGGAATTAATTTGGATGCCGGGCACTTCTCGAGTGTGATTGAGAAGGGCCCCAAACAGTTCGAATATGACACGGAAGATTTTAAACAATTTTGGGGACCACTGGCAGAACTTAGACGGTAATAAATCGTTAATTCGTGTAACATTTATGAAATAGTTCACATATTTTGTTGATAGGTTTAAAGATTCCTCAATTTATGAGGCTGTTTATTTCAAAGATGTAAATACAGTGCAGGATAAGCGGCTGATATTCAAAGTGATCATTGATTTTGTACTAAAGGAAAAACTAAATTTGGAATATGATCTGTACGGCACTGAAATGGAGAAATTTATCCAGTTGGACAATATTCAGACGTCATTTGATTTGGGTTCCAATGAGGAGGTCGTATTAAAAATTAAATCGTTGCACAACGAACTGATTAAAATATTGAGAGAGCTGAAGCTTCCTTTGGCCATCACAGCAATTCAAGGTATTTCCGATGTATACAGGTAAACATTTATCATCTTATTTCTGATCAAATCCATACAGAGTAGATTAATTCCAGTTACACTGATGTATTTCCACCGATTCCAACAAACTACCGATTGTCTAAAAAGGTTGTCGAAGCAGGCGAAGAAAATATATTGTTCAAAGAAGGTGTCTCTGACATTGACGTATTACCCCATTTGGTCGCCCCAATTGAAAGTGTCATACAATTAGGTATGTACAAGCAATGTTTGTGAACATTATTTAGCCACTTCTTTTCTAGCCCTGCATTCTAAATGGCCCAGGAATTTAAACGTATTGAGGGCCATTAAGAAAGTATACAACTTTGAAATAGCGAAATTGCTCAAGCAAGAACATTCGCTTAAGACGACAGTGGGTGACCATCACCTGGATGTATTCTACCAGGGATTAGTGTTTCGGTTCACCTTGTATCACCCTAAAGAGGTGGTCATGCTAAAGGAAAACGTTGACGATGAAGGCGTCACATTTTACAAGGACACCAAAGAGAGTTTGATGCTAGAGAGGCGGTTAAATATCTTGCCAAATGTTTGCGGTGCTTTAAACGGGTAAATATTCTCACAGCTTTTGATTTAAAGATCCACCAAAGGATGCAATTTCTCTCGAATGTACAGGGCATTTCAAATGAAACCTCCAAATCGCCATTACCACGTTGAAGGATTTTTAATACGTAAAAGCAAGCTTTACTCCATGGCAAATAATTTATCACCAAAATTACGAAATAATTTACACTATATCATTGATTATTTTAAGATTACATCAAGAACATTCAGCTTATGGCCCAAGCACTTGTCTGATAAAGAGATGGCTCCGCTCTCAATTGCTGGACGACTCCCACATTCCGGACATAGTTGTAAATCTGTTAAATGCTTCTTTGTTTTTATCACCGGAGCCCTTTACACCGTCCACGCTACCGCAAGTTGCATTCGTGAGATTCTTGAAGTTCATCTGCGAACATGATTTCACTTTCCAACCGGTGATTGTCAACTTCAACAATAATCTCTCCAGTAAGTAACGACTTATATCGGTGGCGGTTTCTTCTGATGTTTGCAGTTTTGCGCAAACCTAGAAATAAGACGATCACAACGGTTCGGGTGTCTTCGTACCATGAGCGGTCGGTGAAATCACACTTGATAATAGTGATTATAAAAAAAATTGTCGCACATTTTAAAGATACTTTAGTAGAGAACGTTTGTTATTTCCAGAGGACGAATTGCAGGTCATAGAAACACAGTTCATGCAAAATAGTAATACATACAGTAGGTTGTTTATTATAACTCCGTATGATCAAGGACTTTCAGTGTTCACAAAAGATTCCCCGTCCGAAGAAGTGATGAGGAGAATTAAGGTTTTGGCGGCAGAATCATATAAACATCTTTGTGACAATCTACACAGGGTAACAACAAACAATCTCAAGGTAAAGTACTCTTACTATCTGAAAGATGGCGGAGTCGTAATCCTTAACTATAGGCTGTTATATTTCAAAGGTTGATTGAAAGGTTGAAAGACCTGTTGATTTATGTTGGCAAAGCAATAAATATCCCTAGATTTCAATCAATAGCGACTGAAGATGATTCGTTTTGGTGCATCTAAAACAATTTAATTGTCAAATTTAAGCGTGAGATGTAGTTTAAAAAAAGGTAAATTGATGCCATTGCACAAAAAGAAAGAAACTTGCTTAACAAAAAATTAAAAATTACTTTATTGATATTCTTCACTGAGAATATTAAAGTCTCCGTTTTCTCTGGGACTTTGTTGAGACCAAACTTTCATTTTCCCATAGATACCTTGTGGCATGTTTTCGTTGTTTATTTTTTAATTTTGAATGATTAAATTAAGAACATTATAGTGTTGTATAAAAATATCAAATACCGTTATTGTTAGTTTTTTTTTAATTTGCAATTACAGGCTCTGTTTATGCCAAACTTGAAAGGTTACGATTTACTGATTCATACAAAACTGTTGTTAAATCCAAGAAGGTATCAACAAGTAATATCTGATAATCAAAGAACTGTAACATTCGAGGATTACAAGGAAACAGATGATACAAAATTTCCCATTACAAATTTTAATCCCGTTAGTATCTACCTCAAAGAATTGCGTGTAAGTATTGGATTTGTTAAAGTGTAGAAACTTTTACTGTTCGCTAAGTGTAGCTTACAATTTATTTTAGGAAAATTATGGTGACTACGCTTTATTTTTCCACGATTCTTATGGGGGTACTGTGATTGGTGTCTTATGGAGGCAGAAAGCTCTGGAGGCAGTTGAATTTAAGGTAATGTTTCAATTTGCGCATTTTTTTATAGTACATACTGTGATAGCTCGAACACAACACAATAATTTACACCTAAAATACCTCGTTTTAAAGAGGACTGATTTACGTTGTATTCGAGTACCAGTGATCTGTGACTGGTAGTTTTGACATTGATAGCACCGCTGCCATTTTTGCTGCAGGGAATTATAGTTAATAATAAAATGAGTCAACCTGCTTTATTTAAATTATAGCTGACTCTCGATGTCAAGTACTAATCTTGAGAAGATTCATGTATTTATTCTATATTATTATTTTTTTTTTTTATTTCCAATAGATATCGACAGTGAATGCTAGGAAATGTTCAACTGATCCCCCATCACTTAACAGAGATGCCCTAATTGAAGATTTTTATACAATGGGTAGTGGCCTTGTAAAAAATATTGAAGTGCAAATTAAATAATACATTTGTAAAAATTGTCTTGGATTTATGTAAAACTTGTTATGGAAAACTGGACGCGCTTAACAACTTTCAGTGTTACTTTCTTCTCATCTTGTCTCTATTTATGTGTTAAAAACGAAAGTAGGAAAAGTAACAAAAAAACATTGTGCTGCCTTGTATGCGTTAGCAGTAGCTGCATATGTATTACACCATGATTACACGATATTAGATACACCATAATCAAGATAGATTACACCATAACCAGAAAACGAATCAAGGTTTTTAACATCCGTGAGCCATTCGGTACTACTAAAAAAAATGTATGAAGAATTTAAATAACTTTCCTCTACTTTAACAACCTATCAAGATATGTTTGATAGCTAATTTTTATTTTCACCATCGAGTTTCTCTCACACATGTCACTTTCCAGTAGGTTGGTATTATTAAAAACAGAAATGTAACTAGAATTCCCCAGAAAATTGCCGAAAACTTAGAGCAGGTTCTATTGAGACAATTCATTCATGAATTTATTGTCGTCAATTTATTCACGACAATTTTGTGTATTACACGCAACAATAACTTCAAGGTTACAAAATTCATGAATTTCTTTGACCGTGTAAAGCAGGCATCATGTTAATTCCTGCTGGAATTGATACAGCTACAGGCGGCTTCACAATCGTCCGGGAATGGGAAACTTAAAATATATCATTTACTTGTAAATATCATTCACTTGTAACCATGCACAACAAGTTCCTGTTCGTTGCGTTGTGCATGGTTAAAAGTGAATTTTATATTGTAACTTTCCCGTTCCCGTGTGATTGTGAAGCCTTATGTATTTCACAATTGAAATTCATTTTTGTTCCTTAATTCTAGGTATATTCATTCAAATATATGCAATTGTTTTAAACCGACAGTTGAGCTCTGTTGAAATTATTAAAAATTTATGCGTTTTTTACTTTTATCTGCAGAAAAATAACTGCCATCTGTAGGATGGTTTCGGGTGGTTTAATTTGAAACACATTTGTATTTAATTACATGGTATATGTAAATAAAAGGTGTACATAAATCTTTGGCTTTATGTAATCACTCTCATTCATTTATGCAGACTTATATTTCTGTATAGAATTATGCACTGTCACTGTCGTACGACTTAACACACAGATCTAACTCTCTTATATCTTTATAACATATGGGCGACTAGTATATTTTATTGGAGTAGTATCCAATGCACGGTTCATGAGCTATTTCTTTTTTAGTGTGATCACTTGTTTTTAGGTGCTATTCTCAAACTGTGCTCGTACTTAATTAGTGATATTTTAAAAACTGGCGGATCAATATTGATACCATTTAGTGATATGCAGACATATGACGTATGTAATTGAAATAATATCTAATGCACGGTTTATAAAATATTTGAATTTTAGTGTGATCATGTGATATTTTCATATACTTCATATACTATACTAAGTGACTTAATCTGATGTGACTTCTATTTTGTGATGTAATTTATTTATTCAACTCCTTGAGTACATTAAAACAGACATTATGATTCGAGCAGAATTAAATGATTGTATAAAATTATATGATTTTCTTTAATGTTAAATAAATGGTCGTAGAAAAAATGTTGCACACATAATGTACGGAAAACGTCTTTATTGAACTCTCCACAAGTTTGTCGACTTGTTCAGTAAAGCACCACTTTCTGTACATGTTACATAAATAACTATTACGATACATATAATGAATCAAAATGCATCCTATAAGCCATAGTCGTGGGTCAAACATATTAAACTACAAGAGTACATCTAACAGTGGCAGTACTAGAATAATGCTATTTAGTATTTGTAATATTTACGTTGAGTTTTCATCTTTCTAAGTGTTATTAACTACGTAAGTTTAAAAATGGTGTATGCGCAAATGGAATAAATAAATAATTTTACACAAAATTAAAATAAATTTAGAAAAAGAAATGAAAGTAAAATTCCTTTAATTCATGAGAAATAATTTTAGTTCAGACAAGACTAACATATCACATTTCCATATATAATTTTAGAATAGTATAAAAATATTTACAACGCTACATAACATGTTTTCTGTCCAATATTTTTTTACTAATCAATAAAGATGGCATTAAGTTTTTATGTTGAGTGTATGTTAGATACACTAAATATTCTACAATTATGCAAATAAATACAAACAGAACAATAACGCACAGGATATGACGTTTAGTCATCATCCTGCCCGATCATAACATCATCATAATTACTAATGTGCCGTTTTATTTTGTACCGGAGCCAGTTCATAAATCTGTACTTGCGGCCATAATATATAGCAATCGTAATAAGCGTAATAAAGATAAGGGAACTTAAAACCACGGCGGTAATGTTAGTGCCGGCCTCTTTGTTTGCATCGGTTTCCTGTTTCACACACAAATCCTTATCTGTTAATCGTCTGAAACCCGGTAGACACACACAAGTGCCATTACTAGATTTCTCGATGACTTCCTGACAGGCCTGGTTTTCCGGGCACTGCTGCTTGGATAAGTCGGAGAGATTACATTTTTCTCCTGCAACAAATCGGAAATATTATTACGAGCCTTTATAACCTAATTTAATTTACCTAAGACGCTAGTGGCAACAAGGAGAAACACAACAACATTATCATGTATCCTAATCATCTTTAGCACTTCACATCCCTTTATGTGTTTATACAGATCAATCCGATTAATATCTTATCATTTTAATACTGATAGGGGCACCTTTATAGATATTAACAAAGGAAGCATTCACGACACTACACAGAATTACATTAAATAATTGATTCCATATGGTACATCATAATTTCTACGGTATTTATTCAATTTATTTTGATAACTGACTTTGAATGCTCTGGTCTATGGACCGCCTCTGCGATTATATTTATACGAACAAAATTTGCGTATCCATGATTGGTCGAAATAAGAACACCGGCCAATCGAAATTTGCTGATGTTGATGTACTAAAATCTGCAGGATACCAATACTTTGGGTTCAGAAAACACACGCCCCTAAAAATCAATAAATCACCGTGACTGGGTACTTATTAATATCAACTTTTAGCATCAAACGATTGCATTTTCCATTTGAAAATTCGTTACGTTTTTAGGTGATTGTGCAAGATTCTCGCAACACGTAAAATTTTCACGAAAGTATGCGGCACAGTATGGATTTACCGACAGATCGTATGTCGGTAAAGTAGAGCGCGCAGGTTTGCAGCAGTTGATATGCAAAAGTTAACATTTGTTGTCAAAAAGGTTATAAAATTTCGTCATATTTTAATCCATTATAAATAAAATCAACAGTCGCAGTTATCATTCATGTGAAACATAATGTTTTCCTTACAAAACCAAAACCAGGTAAATTAAATTTGATCGCGTCAAAACGCAAGTTAACCTTAAATCGCTAATCAATCTCGCAATTTTCCAGGCACTTTTCACGCTATCACAAGTATCCACAATCCTAACACCAAAGCAGAATGCCTACATGAATAAAAAGTCCTCAGGGAAAGCTGCAAGCTCCAACATACTCTGCCTGGAGAGTTTCCTGGAAACCATAAAAAATTGTGACTTTTCGTTTGCGAAACACCTAAAAGCTAGCCAACTTTACGAAAACCACTTCCTAAATAAATTAAATGTATCGTACGTATCGGAGGACACATTCTTCCTAAACAAATCCGGGAGCAGGAATCGCGACAGAGCCATGAACTCAATTCCAACGTTAATCGTGCGGAACCACAAGCCGCTCGAGTTCTCCCAAGGGTTCTACAATAAACTAGTGCTGAACATGCGGCAGCGCCAGAACTTCGTGTTCGACATACAAATTCGCGGATTCAAAACGGACCGAAGCGTGCTGGCCGAGATGAGTCGGAATCCCACACTCATGACGAGAGTCAAGACCGTATTTGGCATCAACGGGATGGAGTCGGTCGAACCGAAGCCCGCCGTGGATACAGTGTCCGGGTCGAACGAGAGACTGACGAAACTATTGACGGCCGATGATATGAATATGTCTGACAAGGAGAAACAACGAGTCAAAATAGCGTTCGCAGAAGGCTACATATTGGGCAACAACCCCAGTGCAAAAGTTGGAAAAGCAGCCAGGTACTTCAAGATTGTGCAGCAGATGTTGACGGTCGCAATATTCTTAGCCATTGTTGTTAGCCTGATTGCAAGCACCAGCGGTTCAATTTTCAGGTGAGCGATAATTTTTAACAATTTAATTCTTAAATTTTCTCACAATTTTAATTTTTAAACCTCAGATTATTGTCACTAATCTCGAGATTCAATCGATTGTATAAAATATATTCCAACATGTTTCCGCACAAGTTACCTATTTTGGAGATAAAATGATAATTATGCCGTGTTAACGGTTTCTTGTGTAGTTGAAAGAACAATTACATTAGCTACGCTAGAGAAAAGGATGCTAGACACAGATAGATGTACAAAATATGTAGGAATTCAGACTAAACAATTGTTCTTAGGCGCCGGTAATTTAAGGAGTGAATTGTTATCATTATAAACCTGATTACCAACATCCTTATTCAATTACAAATACAAAATGCAATTCTTTTTAAGGACACGTTGCATATGGATGTGGCTGACCCCCTATCTGTAGCTTGTCAAACCAAAGTGGCTTGGAAAGAGTGTTACTTCTTGTTATTATTTTTAGGATTCAATTGGGTAATCAAGTCGAAGTCGATCCCGAAGATATCCACGTAACCTTTGACGATGTGAAGGGCGCCGACGAAGCCAAACAAGAGTTAAAAGACGTCGTTGAGTTTTTAAAAAACCCAGATAAATTCTCATCCCTTGGGGGAAAGCTGCCGAAAGGTGTACTGTTGGTTGGCCCACCAGGTAATGGAATCGACAAAATCGGGTTCAGCATAAACTGCACTGCATTTGATTTCAGGCACCGGAAAGACTTTACTGGCGAGAGCAGTTGCTGGGGAAGCGGGGGTGCCATTTTTCCATGCGGCTGGTCCCGAATTCGATGAAGTTTTAGTTGGACAAGGAGCGCGCAGAGTTAGGGACTTATTCAGTAAGATTAATTTGGAGTCATTTCAAATATGTTTTAATGCAAACAATTTGATATTTTTTTTTAATTCGCGAACTTGTTACTTTTAATGTAACATTTAATAGGTAAAAAAACACACAGATTACTTTGTTAGTATCACTTAGATTTCACAATGTATCACAAAGTAGAGCTGTCAAGCGTTATTCATGTAACATTTAATGCAATTCCAAAGGAATAAATAAATCTCCTGTTGGTCTTGAAGTTGACGAATGATTAAAGAGTTCCTTTGCTTTTAGAATCAGCCAAGGAGAGAGCGCCGTGTGTTGTATTCATCGATGAAATTGATTCGGTGGGAGCTAAGCGAACTAACAGTGTTCTACATCCCTACGCTAATCAAACAATAAACCAGCTTTTAAGTGAAATGGACGGCTTTCATCAAAATGAGGGGGTTATTGTTCTGGGGGCCACCAACAGACGGGACGACTTGGATCAGGCGCTGCTAAGGCCTGGAAGATTTGATGTAGAGGTAAGAATCATTTTTACTACCATATCATCATATGTACAGCCACGGACTCTAAAAATGACACGTCCGTTCGTCCGAGCAGTCTTCTATCCTTGTCTGCTATACCCCTACCTTGCGGGACCAGAAGGATAGCAGACTGCTCGGACGGAAGGACGCGTCATTCTTAGAGTCCATGGCTGTACAGTCATGCTCACATAAATCTAGTACAAACAATTTGACATTGATGTATAAAATTGCTATTGTAACCTAATTTCTTGTACTAGATTTATGTGAGCATGACTACCATTCCCGATGTTTCCTCCCCAGAGGCTACGTTAACATATGTAACGCTATGGTAACATTTTTGTTGGTACACATGATACATATATAGACATGAGAAAATTTGGTTATAAACTAAATCCATATGTATGGGATTGAATATGAACTAGGAGGTAGGCTGTGCATAAGATTTATCAACTGAAAATCGATGTGTGCCTTGATGTCAGCTTTAAATTATGAAATCACGTAACTGACCACATTTTCGTTCACCACAATCAAGCTTCATTCATGCCGAAAGTGCAGAGCAGGGAAGCCAGGCTATCTAATGGGAACAGTGCCACAAAAAATAGCAATAGTTTCGGTGTCGATGTAAAAACTTCGGACTTACCGACCGTTATCCATTTATTGGGTAGTAACGATGTCGAGATTGTACAAAAAGCGTTAGAGACAATACATTCTTATTGCGATTCTAATTCTGCGACACTTACAATATTCTGCGAGAGAGGTATTTGGAAAAACATTAAGAAACTGCTTGATAACAAAGAGCTGCCCATTGTAAGACTTGTTTTAGATCTAATTTACAAGATATTGACAGTGACAACGTTTCCTTTAATTTTATTAAACGAATCCAGGTCCGTATTTGATAAAATATGCAACATATACATGAAAATGGAAGATGCTGATGTGCTTATAAACAGTTCAGCAGTAATGATAAAAATACTAGATTTGTTCCCAGAAATTGTGCCTTATGTTTTTGATAAACCGCTGCTTAATCGAAATCTAATAGTACTGAAGAATAAACCAGATGAGACCATTAAGAAAAATGCTATTGATATTTTAACGAAACTTGTAACACAACCAGAACAAACATCAGAATTGGTGGGACTTCCAAGTTTCCAGCCTGCGGTGCTGTTATGTTTCATCAAACAAAACATCGGAAACCTGCAGCAACCAGCGATAGATTTTTTTATTAGAATATGTTCATTCCAAGATGTCGTGACTCTAACAAACTTGTGTAATAATAAGGTTCCCCACGTATTGATAAGCCTATTGCTTGACGAAAGCTATCTTCCGATTTGGTTTGACATTTTATACATATGTTCTCTCATATTTTCAAGCTACGAGCTCTGTCATTCATTTATTCAAACAAAAGAGTTTCCCATGGTGTTAAGCTTTGTAAAAAAATGTACTGATGATTTTATACTTCGGTACGTTCAATTACTAAGCAATTTCTCAAAGTTTCAAGTACCGGAATACAGGCAGATGTTGCACATGTACGGATTTGAAGATATTATGTTGTTATTACTTGAGTCGAAAAATGATCAAGTGCTTCGAGAAATTTCTCACATCCTCATCAACCTGAGCAATCACGCATATGGGCTTGAACGTTTAATAAATGAAACTACCATAAACAAATTAACTTCGATGATGGGGATGAAAGATCCAGAGACAAAATCAGCAGCCATCGATACCATTCTTTGTTTCTTGAGGAAAAGTGTGCCGACGTTTGAACTGTTTTTTATAATGAAGGGGTTAGATTCTATATTCAACATTTTACTGCACGATACTGACAAATTAAGTGACGATACTTATGATAAGGTTTGTACGTTAATGTTTGTATTTACATGTTTGTGTGTATGCTGCCTGATTTGTATTACTAATGTATGACTTTTAAGGTTTTGCATATCGCACAAATGTACTTAACTCACGCCAGATACAAGGAACAACTAATGAACCAGCCTGTCTTTGAAAAACTGATGTCAATCTATTCATCATCTTCAGATCAATTGGCAATAAGAGCCGCATGCATTCTCAATGACCACATAATTGATCCCACGTGTAGATCGACTTTTGTTGAGCTCCACGGCCACAATATTCTCATAGCGAAGATATCATCGACAAAGAATACTGAATTATTTAAGAACACATTAATTCTCATAAAGACACTCATAATTTACAAGGACATATCGAAAATATTTCTACTGAACAAGTTAATACCCACATTGAAACAGTACGAAAATGAGTATTTCTGTGCAAAATTGATTATCAATGCCTTGTACAATCTTTATTTGCCCCTAAAATTTTATAATAACGATTATTTGGATGTAACTGACATAATTAAAGACAACTTTTATCTGATTAATGGTCACTGGACGGAACGATTTCCATTGTTAGAAGAGCTAGAAATTCAGAAAAGATCTACAATTGCAACAATTTATGTAGTTGATTATAGTTACACGAAATGGATGTTGAAAAATCTAAATGAAAAAATGAAAAATGCATCAATTGCTACTCCAGATGTACACGACGAAGAATACAGACCGAAACAAACCGTTGCCGCGATTAATTACGGTGGTTTGACGCAAGATCCGTATTTGTACGATTACTTTCTGGAGATGACCGACATACTCTCTGCTTCGAAATCGTCAGCGCTGCATGAAAAGGCGAAACTTATAGGCGATTATGTATCATCTAAGTTATCTGGTTTTCTGACACCAAAAGACTTGCAACCGAAGCATGTTTTCAAGGTCCATCAAAACTGCCTAAAAGAAAGACTGGGATCTAATATGATACCGCTAGGATTTCTGCGCATGGGCTTTTGCTGCGAGCGTGCACTTCTTTTCAAAGTTCTCGCTGACTATTTCAACATCAGTACTACTTTTCGGCGCCGTAATCAACTGTATTGGAATGAAATTGCACTTATAGATGAGAAGCAAGGTATTTCCGATGGTCATAATATCATATATTATGTGGTTGATTTATTTAATCATCCAGGATCCATTTATTCGATGGAAAGTTGGGACGCAATTCAGTACTTTAATTATTTAACTGATAACATGTAATATCGATTTATCAATATATTAATCACTATATTTTATAGTTTACTATTTATCTTTTATATTGAAATATATTTAAATACATGGTGTTCATTAGTAGGCCATGTAGTGATTCGATTTTGTTGGTACATATGTTTACAATTGAAGGTTATGTTGCTTTCATTTTAGGTTAATTTCTGAGGAATTGCTGTTTCAGTAAAATACTATTTTTAGACATTTAGGTGTATTGCGTATCAAAAAGACGTTACAGTAACGTGTACGTTACTTGACAGCATCACATTCAAATGTCATGCATTTATGATATGAATGTATCTGACATTCGAATGTAATGCTGTCAAGTAATGTACACGTTACTATAACATTTTTTGATATGCAATACACCTGATTACCTTGTTAACTTTATTTGGATAAAACGATAGGTTGCCCAGGAACTTCGATTAATCAAATTGAAATTTCACTGTCAATAACTATCTATTTTAAATCTATCTTACTAGAGAGTATAAATAAATAATTGCTTTATTTTAACAAAGATTTTTGTTTCAGGTTAATGTCCCTACCCCCGACTACACTGGAAGAAAAGAGATTTTAGGCTTATATTTGAGCAAAATCCTTGCAAAGGGAATTGATGTTGAACTTTTAGCAAGAGGCACAACAGGATTCACAGGCGCTGATCTTGAGAATATGGTGAATCAAGCGGCTTTAAGGTATTTCTTATTCCAGAAATTGGTGGCTTGGTGTTACAAGGTCATCTTTAAATTTAAGAAAATTGTACAATGCCATTAGAGTTGTTTATCATTTTTTTAATTATTGCGTGAATTTTTACGAATTTTAATATTCTTTAGAATCAATTATAGTATATACAACTTTGATGGTCGTTAAATGTGATTTCTTTAAGTTTTATTTATTAAAAACCGATTTCTTATTCCATATAATAGCAATTAGAATGAAGACAATTTAAAATTGTTTTTTTCAGGGCTGCAATTGATGGAGCCGATTGTGTGAGTATGAAATATTTGGAATCTGCTCGTGATAAAGTGTTAATGGGACCCGAAAGAAAGTCGCGCATACCCGATGAGGAAGCTAACACGATAACTGCGTACCACGAAGGCGGCCATGCAATTGTCGCATATTTTACTAAAGAGAGCCACCCTTTGCACAAAGTTACAATTATACCAAGAGGACCCAGTTTAGGCCACACCGCTTACATACCGGAAAAGGAGCGGTATCATATCACTAAATGTCAGCTGCTTGCCATGATGGATACAATGATGGGCGGCAGAGCGGCCGAGGAATTGGTATTTGGGCCAGACAAAATAACATCAGGTAACGTTTTTCCAACCAGCATCTTATTTGGTGGTGTACAAAATAAGCATGTTGGTCCACTCCGGTATGTGCACTGTGGAGTAAACAGGTGGCAGCAGGTTAGGTTAGGTTAGGTTATAAATATATATAAATGCATGAATTTGTAGGTGCAAGTTCGGATTTAAAACAAGCAACATCAATAGCAACACACATGGTGAAGGATTGGGGGATGTCCGAGAAAGTTGGTCTGCGAACATTGGCCGATAATAACAAACCATTTACAGGCGACCTATTGGGCCCCCAAACAAATGAAATTGTATGAGAATCGGTAACCGTTTCAGAAACCATAATAACTAATCCTCTATTTTGCAGATTGATTTGGAAATTAAAAGGATTTTGAGTGATAGTTATGATAGAGCGAAGCACATACTTAAGACCCATGCAAAAGAGCACAAAGCGATTGCCGAAGCACTGTTAAAATACGAAACTTTAGATGCTGAAGACATTAAAGCGATTATGTCTGATAAATCTCCAAATATCGAGCTAAAGTCATGAAGTTTATATTAAACCTTGATTAAGTTAAATCATTAAAATAGATATTTATGGTGAAGATTGGTCTTTAAATTATTGAAGGGATCGCTATTTCCAGGTGATCGAACTACTTTCGATGCTCAGTTTTTCTGGTTTATGTTTGCGTCCCTGCTACTTTGTCCTCAGACACGATGTACATATTTTATTGAAATGTTTTAATTGCTAGTATGCTCCATTATTAGATGATATTTTGCTTAATCATATGTTTTACTTTAAAAAAAGAATATACATGATTATTGTGTAACACATTTTAATTAAGAATGTTGGATTTGTATGTCTTCCTTAAAAGCAAAGATGTATTAAGAGCTAACAATGACTTGTAACTCATATAACCGGAATTCGGCATACGTTTCATATTTCATTTCACTCGTATTACATTTACCCTAAGCGTGCGAACGAGCATAGAAAACGCGATTCTTTGTTGGAGTAATTGTCGGCTCTCGTCAGGATGACAAGCTCTTTTCCTGAGGCGAAATAACATTGGTGGACGGGTCTGGGTCTGGGTTCGGACAGTTCCGATTGCCCAAGATTTAACAAAATTGATTTTATAGATTTGCGAACAAAATATAATGAAAGTTTACACAACGCCTATGTTTTTGCCGGAATATTTACAAATCACTGCTAAATCAATTATTAAACTGCAAGTTCAGTCCGTTTCTGGTCACATCGATTGATGTACAGAACCAACCATACATCTTTGGTATGGTTGTATTGGGAATCGTACGGTATGATTTATTTTATATTGTACATGCATTGTACTGATTTATAAAACAAATGTATCAAACAATTATGTACAATGATAATATACTGCGCAATTAAAAAGTGGAATACAGTTTTAATCCGATATATACAGGGTGTTTCAAATTAAACCGCCAAAATTGCTATTTCCATTTACCAGATGGTTCAACGTCAACTGATGACATTGACAGTAATGATACAACTATAGGTAGATATTACAGAAACCTGTAGTAAATTAGGCTTAGGCTTAGTTGCCAGATTAACTTTTATTTGTTTTATCCTAAATAATGACGGCAATTTGGGTGGTTTAATTTGAAACACCCTATATATATATATATCGGATTAAAACTGTATTCTACTATTCTACTGTTTAATTGCAAGCCTTGTATTGTTGGCAACCTTTTCTTTTTCAGTTGGACTGCAATTATGAGTAAAATAGGCGTGTGCTACATATATGATGTATCTGGTTGTCTAGAACACCGAAATACATACAGTCGGGGAGTTGGAGCTTGTGAAAGTATGTTTAGAAATAAAACGTAGCACCTTTTTCACAAAAGCGCAGTGAATTAGTGAAAATAAATGTTTTTAGTGAAAAAGGTGCTACGTTTTATTTCTATACATACAGTCATTATCCCAGACCTGCAAGCATCGTGGAGCACTTTCACTTGGTTTGCTTGAAAACATGTTGAGTAGTTCGTCTGTGTAGATTAGTCTTAATTGAAAATCACTCTATCAACACATTATTCCCGTGTAAACCATCAGTCATTGATTCACTGAATATAGAAAACAATGTTAATTTTACATATTTATATGTTACTTGAGTCGCCAATTTACTTTTTGTGTGTGTTGAGCATATTTTCAAATTTCCAGGGTTTCATATAGTTTTGTAGGAAGTTCTTGTTTCATGACATAGTGCATGCATTTCCATTTATTATTGAGATTAGTTCATTTAATCCAACGGACTATTTTTATTAGTAAAATAATAGGAGAAATTATGAATTGCCTGTATTTCCCAATTTCAAATGTTTATGCATTTATAAAGCCCGCGCTTTTTGGTAGTGGTAGCACTGAAACTTGCTGGCGCCATCTCGAATTGAGCTACGAAAGCGCTCCCTTCAGGTATAGGAGTACCATTTAAGTACCAGAGATGCAAACAACTCAAATTCCTGCAAATATTTTGTAGATTTGTCTAGAGCAGTAGAGGCTGCCCTAACATTTCGAATTCATGTGAGGAAATGTAAATAAGGAATCTCTAAATGAATTTCATATCTCATTTCATGATATGTCACTAGATGTCGCCACAGAATTCAGAATTCCTAGATAACGTTTTTTGCAGATGTCGCTGGAGTCTATAAAATGTCATGACATGACAGAACAATGTCATGATAATTTGTAATGGACCTTGGCCCACAGAGTTGTTGCAGTTGTAAGAAATTGCGAATATGGAATTGTAGAGCGGCGTCCATGAATTGCTCAGCACTGCTTAGTTGATTTTATGGAAAACACAGTCCCTTTTTTTTGATCCCCAACATATCCATTGTAAATAAACATCATGACAACAGAGGAAAAGTTCAAAGCAGCTGTGAATGTGATAAGAAGTCTGCCCAAAAACGGTGAGTTAATTTGCACTTTTTGAATTTCCCAAAATATTGTTTTTTTGAAAATACATTTAAAATAAAAGGTTATGTATGTAAACAATTGCAACAATTGTATATATTATGATGAAACAATTCAGTGGTTGTACACACAAGTGTTAAATAATAACAGTCGAACATATTCACTACCATTTACAGGTTATCAATTGTTAAGGGCGGTGCCATACATGTTATTTGAACCATAAATGAAATGCCACTTTCATTGCTATCGTTTGAGTGGGAAATGACTTTTGGAGAGCTTTGTGCATCTCCTGTGGAGCTGGATTCTTAGTTTGTCCAAACGCTCGCCCCACATAATTTCTCTGCTTCGGATGTGCCCATTAATATAGTTCAAACATTGTGCATTGTGTTAAATAATTTACATGAAACATCAAGGCTTGAACCATCATTATTGTCTTCAGACATTTTCTGAAAGCTTTCTGGTTTCTGAATACTTTCAGAAAATGTCTGAGACAATTATGATGGGCAGCATCTTACTTTCACCATAAGTGATGGCTCAAGGCTTTATATGATTTTTTTATTAAAGCACATGAATACGCATTGTTATATGAGATGGGATTTTATTGAAGAAAAACCAACATGAAAACTATTTATTTGATCTTCTTTTGTGAATGAAGTCAGAGTTGAATGACATTAGTTTATTTATTGTTTATTATTACGTTTGGTTATTTTTATCAGTTATCAGTGCCATTCGATTCTGACCAGAAGTATGTCAGTCTTATTTAGGCGTTTCTGTTGTTGCATATCGACCTCCAGTGTTTCTGCATTATTATTATTATTATTTTTGGAAAAAAGAAACTGCAATTTTTGTAGCAACAAAATATAATGTATTAATCAACTAGGAAGTTGATGTTACGTTTTTATAGGTAAAAACAAAAAAAATAAAAATAAATGATAATTCTTCCGAGTTGTTCTGCAGACCTTTCATTTATACCGAATTAAAAAACATCTCTTGCGACATTTACGTATTTTGAACCTTTTTTAAATACAGAAAGTTTTTTTTATTGCGCAACATAGGGTTAATCATTTCAATAGTTACACACTTCTGTCATAATGACAGCAATATATCAAAGCGTCTTTTTTAAAATGCAACATACAAGTAATTCTCTGTGAGGCAACTGTTACAGTTTACAAAGTAAACGAAATGAAGAAAGAGCTTAGTTATTCAAATGGATAATGCTGCAAACCTCAACTTAACATTGTTCACTTCGTAAACTGTAATATTTGCCTCACAGAGAATTAATTTTACTTGTATGTTGCATTTTAAAATATACGCTAAGATACATTGCTGTCATTGTGACACGTGCATAACCATAAACATTATTAACCCTATGTTGCACGATAAAAAAAAAACTCTGCAGGTATTGGAGCTTCATCCCTACAGAGAGCTATGACATTGTGACACTTGTGCCTTAATTTTCTGACCAAATCGATTAAATATAATCGATAAGATAACATCGCGAGTTTTGCGAAAGTTTCAACTTATCGCTAAGGACTTTTGGGGCACACTTCATACTAATTGGAACCCCCTGATTCCAAAATACCTATTCACAGGTCTGTAGCCCCAGGGGTTCTCAAGATATGTGCCTTCAAAGTGCTCGCGGAAAGCTAATTCCGACTAATTGTATTTGTTTTAATTATTCGAACAAGTAATAGTTTTAAAAGACATATTTTCGGCAATGGTGTGATACTCTGTATAGGTTATATGTATGTAATTGTAATTACACTGATACATGACATAACAAAATAGATATGTCATTGCGTTTCAATGATGTATTGTATTAGTAGCTTTTTTATCACACTTGTTACAAAGGTCAGTAAAGGCTATGTTGATCATTAAATGCATACATGACTGAGTAACAGTTATTATTAGTTTATAAAAAGAATGTTTAACACAAATTATTTTTAATAGGTGGTCTTTGGACTGTAACCTGTTTATAGCAACAAATGTTTCCAAGTGTCCTTAATTTGTGGCAGAAATCTTGGAGAACTGATAAATTTGTATGATATGCCTGTTTTACACGGTCAAAGAAATTGATAAATTTTGTAACCTTAAAGTTATTGTTGCGTGTAATACACAAAATTCTCGTGAATAAATTGACGACAATAAATTAATGAATAAATTTTCACAATATATTGACAATTTTAGAAGACAAATTTATAGACAATTGCTTAACTTTTCGGTAATTTTTTGTAGAATTCTGGTTACATTTAGATTTTTAAATTAATACCAACCTACTGGAAAGTGACATGTGCACATGGTGTATCTAACATGGTGTAATACATATGCACCTACTGCTAACACATACAAGACAACGCAATGTTTTTTTTGTTACTTTTCCTACTTTAATTTTTAACACACAAATAGAGTAAGGTGACCAGATGTCCCGATTTTGGCGGGACAGTCCCGATTTTTAGAAATTTGTCCCGCGTCCCGCGACGTTTGAAAAAAGTCCCGACTTTTGAAAGATTGTTTATTTTCGTGGTGATCTTTAATTCGCTATTTTGGAGTTATCAGCTCATATATTTCGCCAATATCTGTATTTGGTAGCAGTGCTGCAGCGGCCAAATTACAAAACGGTACTTTAGAAACATGCCTCGTATTTATTACATTTGTAAATTTGACATTATGTTTCATATTGTTAAAAAAAATTGTAATATAATATAATACCTAAAAAACTCTAAAAAACGCCGCTAGCGATAACTCATTTATTTATTGGCCGATTTCAATAAAACGAAAAGAAAACTAAATGGTTCCACATGTCTGCAGAGAGGCCCAAACTTTTTTTGCAAAATCTAGCAGACTATCACTTAAATGAAAGTAGATTTTGCAAAAAAAAAAAAATTAGGGCCCCTTTGTAGAACATATGGAGACATTTAATTTTGTTTTTGTTTTATTGAATTCGGGCAATAAATAGTTAGGGAGTTATGGAGTTATCCCCGCTCCACACCCCGCTGTCCCGCTTTTCTATCGTTAGGATCTGGTCACCTTAAAATAGAGACAAGATGAGAATAAAGTATTACTGAAAGTTGGCAACATATTGACAGTGCAGAAGTTCCAAGTTTGCAGTTGGCAAAAATTGACTGTTCGACGCCTTCAGATTTTCAATTTATTCACGAATTTATCCATGATTAAATTCAATAATTTCTTCATCAATTTCTTTGACCGTGTAAAACCGCTATTACATAAAATTGCAATTAAAAATTCATAGGATCCTGAGTTGGATAATACAAACAATTGAAACTTAAAATGAAAACAGCGATAAGTGCAAAATAATAAAATTAAGCTTTTGCACTTAAAACCGTTCTAGTATTAGTTAGTATATTAGTTATTATATTGTATTATATTTAGTTAGTTTATATTGTAATTTATTGTTTTGTGATTAAATTCTATAATTTCTTCATCAATTTCTTTGACCGTGTAAAACCGCTATTACATAAAATTGCAATTAAAAATTCATAGGATCCTGAGTTGGATAATACAAACAATTGAAACTTAAAATGAAAACAGCGATAAGTGCAAAATAATAAAATTAAGCTTTTGCACTTAAAACCGTTCTAGTATTAGTTAGTATATTAGTTATTATATTGTATTATATTTAGTTAGTTTATATTGTAATTTATTGTTTTGTGATTAAATTCTATAATTTCTTCATCAATTTCTTTGACCGTGTAAAACCGCTATTACATAAAATTGCAATTAAAAATTCATAGGATCTTGAGTTGGATAATACAAACAATTGAAACTTAAAATGAAAACAGCGATAAGTGCAAAATAATAAAATTAAGTTTTTGCACTTAAAACCGTTCTAGTATTAGTTAGCATATTAGTTATTATATTGTATTATAGTTAGTTAGTTTATATTGTAATTTATTGTTTTGTGAACTGCATTAAATTTATAAAAAGCGGATAACTCAAAACAATGATTTCAGCACTTATCCCAGTTTTCATTTCAAGTTTTCAATTCTTGATTTAAAAATTTTGCATTTTGACATTTTCCAGTTTATTGATAAAGCAAAGTTTGTTATCATTTTGTGTAAACTTGGGCGTCATTTGGAATGCCACAAGTGGGCCAGAATATGTGTATATAATTTGAGGTAATCATTTTACCTGTATATACTGGGTGTGTCACAATTTCATAGTTTTGTGGCTTTAGGTAATAGATTTCTGCATTTTTTTTTAATATATAACAATATGATCCCTACAATCTTCTGCATCTGTAAAATAATCTAAAGTACATCGTGATCTTATCAACCAATATATCTGATGTTATAAGTATTATTGAAGGGTATTGTTGTCTGTAATCAGAACTGTACTGGTGCATGAGGCACTAATAGGGAGTCCGACTGAAATTAGACTATCAAACTGTTTGTTTTATTAAATGATTATGGTGTGGCGACCTTTTAGCTGGCAATCTGGGGCAGCCTTGCCACATTTTAAATAGCCTCTAAGATACAGATACTGCCAGCATTGCTGGTAACTGCAATTTCTGAATATTAATATTTGTGGGGAATATATCATTATGTGAATTAAATAAAACCACTTTACTTCCACTAACACATTTATTTTGTAAAAATAATTTAGTGACTGCAGTTTCGACTACTCTATAGTCATTGTCAAACTCAGTACAAAAATTAAGAATTAAACACAATATATACACTAAATTTTACAGCAATTAAAGAGGGGAGAAAATATAAGATCTGTCTGATCATTAAGCAAATGACTGTCCTTTGATAAAGTGGATTTGTAGATTTCCAGGGATTCCAATAAATTCAGTGGAAGTTAGTGGAAGTAACAAAGTAATGGTGTTTTATTTAATTCATTTACAATGTTCCACGGGTACCAGTATACAGGATTTCATTACGTATTTCCAGAATAGGAATTGTTTAACTTAATTCAAATACATTTTAAAGATAAATTTTTCAGTATAGTTAAGAATTTTCAGCCGACACTGACAGCTGTTTTGTAAAAAAAAAAAAATTGAACTTTATTTTTTTAGAACAAAATGTTTACTGTTAAGTGGTTGTTTACTGTTATCACAATTTTGTTTGCTATGCATAATTTTGAATATGTGATGGCTTAATGAAAGTTAAATGTAATTTCTTAAGTTTGGGTTAAATCAAACACTTGGTTAAAGTTTCACTGTATTGATAGAATAAACCTCTACAATTGTTTCGGCCTCACAACCATTCTCAAGAGTACAGAGATACTAAAATCATTAATTTCTTAAACTGAATTTTTTTTTGTAGGAAATAAAGTTACACTGCAATGCGCTACTGCTGCATGCGCCAATGTTCTTTAATTTTATTTCCAGGTTCATATCAGCCAAGCAATGAGCTGATGTTACGATTTTATGGCTACTTCAAACAAGCCACACAAGGTCCTTGCATAGGCGGAAGACCAGCATTTTGGGATATTGTCGGGCGGGCCAAATATGATGCCTGGAAAAGGTTGGGAGAGATGCCCAAAATGGATGCGATGACAAGATATGTCGAGGAATTGCACACGTGAGTTATAATTTATTGCTTTATTTTCTTTACTTACTTCAAAGCTGTGCAGCCTAAAATAATATATTTCATATTCTCTAAGTTGATTTTCTTTTAAGTATAATGTGCGTAGTAAAAACTATCATAATTGTACATATTATCTTTAATCTGCTAAAAACAATAATTTGAGTAAAAGTATTTTTTAATCCTACATTCAGACCACTTATTTTGGCCCACGCAGAATCATCAAATTATGCTTTAATCCACACAATTGATACAGTTTCAGTGACGCGTTAATTTAACTTGTGGTTAAACTTAATTTGACTAGGGCCCGATCGCGTAGTTAATGGCATGTCTGAGGAGATTTTTCCGCATTTCTGGTTCATACATGTCTTCGCGGCGCTTTCTAGTGAATGGTAGATGCACGATAACATAAGTAGAGAAACGGTCAGGTGCAATGGAAAGAAAGCGAGAATGGCAGGGGTTGAATTTGTGCATCGTTGGCGCTATCTTAAGCTCCAATGCAATTGACGTTGCGTTCGCTCAAGATGGGTACTGAGTAGAGAAAATTTTGCGCGCACGAACATGCGTGCGCTAAAAATTAATAGCACAGAAAATTATAATAATATTCAGTGTGATATTTGCATGATCGATATTTCCGCCTTCTAATAAGAGCGCTAGTATAATATAATCATTAATTCATATAATCAGTTACTTTCGTCCTAATGGGCCATTATCAGTAACAATATTATTTTTAGTTATTTTACTGTGATCACATGATCAGTTTTGCGCGTTATTTATTATTATTTAATTTCATTTTCCGTTTATTATTTCATGTTCAAAAATTATGCTAAAATCATAAAATTGATGCTTCTTATCAACAAATAATATTTCGAAATCATAAATACTTTCATCGAGACGATATTAATCAATATATTGAAGGAATAAAAAGTAATCCTACAAATGTTCTATGTATGTAAAGTCAGTCAAGGATCAAAAGATGTAAATAAATGTATTATAGCGTCTGACAGGCAGTTTTCTAAAACGTTCCTATTAGATTCAAAACCATGAAGTCTGGATTTCCACGATTTTCACGAAAACAATGATTTTCTTTCGCTTGATACGTGTTGAGTTCCAAAAACATCATTATCAATAAACTACTTTACAATTCATATAATATTTAACATACAATACCTAATTATAAATTTTAGAAATATATTTGACAAAACTCATGTTTATTCAACTTGTTGTTATCGGAACCGTGTTTAAAAACTTTCCACACCGACTGAGAATCTGTTCCTTAGACAAGGTAAATCACAATAATTAATATCTAGAGTTTATTGGCCATTGGATATTACGAAGTAGCAATTTTAGTTCTGCTTATCACAGTTAACCAAACAAATAAAATCTGATGTGGGCTGGAATCTACATCACACACCGCAGGAGTATTTGGTACAGTATTGCAAAATATTTAACACAATGAAACGAATGTTTACCATTTAAAATCTGGAACGAAACGAAGGTTTCGAACCTTTATAAGGTTCGCTCTTAATTTGCAGGGGCACAGGATCCAAGATGTGTATTTTCGGTACGCCTGATCCAAAAATCGTATTCGTACCCCTCATTTATAATCAACATTGAATCTCACCGAGGATAAAATGTTTTCACATCTGAATTGTTCATTTTTAGCATTGTGGAAACGATGAGTTATTCTGATAAAGTGGCCAGTTTCTTGGATGCACCGAGCAGTGAATTGGATAGTTTGAAGCTCGAAGATTTACAACTTGTCGTGGGAGACGTAATTGAACGAGTCCGATCACAACCCAATTCACCATTAGGTAATATATTTTATTATGTTTTCCATGTATTGTATTTCGGGGGCGATAGGCCAGCTAGGCCATCCTGCACTGCGACCTGGAAGATCTTTTTTTTCCATGTATGTAGTGTATATGCTGTTCACATTTCAAAGGCCCACCAACACCGCAATTTACCTCGAAAATATACGTGGCAACGCTGTCTAGGGGAAAATGAAAAGTTAGGTTAGGTTTTGTTGCCTACCGTCAAAACCATAACGAACCCAACAAAGTGCCAGAGAAAGTGGAAACTTTAATATTTTCGCTGAAGAAAATCAGTTTTTAAATATTTTTTTTTAAATATTTTTTTTGTTAGCTAGTTACTTTCCTTTCGTACGACATCAAATTAAAAATTTTGACAACCACATCTCATGCGTCCTTAAATCAGCTTCAGTTACTATTGATTGAAATCTAGGTATATTTATTGCTTTGCCAACATAAATCAACATCAATGTACTATTTTGGTAGTTAATCATTGAAAATGTCAGTAACGATTTGTAATAGCTGTCAGTTTTAGTTAATTGAAGTATTTTCTATCATTGATAATATCACAATTGCCGAGATATGCATTCCTCACCAACATTTAATCATATACATTTCAGTACATTTCAACTGCGAATATATTTAGTGGAAGAAGTGAGCCTGTAATTAATACGTATTTGTTTGGTTACTTTTTATTTTTATAATTAGATCCCAAAATAATATATGAAGTGTAACGGATATACATTGTGTGAATAAATGTTTTCTTTTCTGATATCATTGGGAAAGTAACAGAAATAGACAGTAAAGGAAGTCAAAATTGGCATTGTTTTGTGTAAATCTGATTGCCTGCATAACGTAATAACCTTGTAAGCTATTACCATATCAACATTGTAAATTACAGTGCACGTACACAAATAGTTCCTTCACTGCAATGATAATGAGTAATTAGAAATATAGTTTTTACCCGTTTATAATATATATAAAAAACACCTAAACTAAATATTATGTTTAAAACATTACTTCATTTTATTTTTATTTATGCTATTTATAATTCTTTATTATTTCTTATTATTCTTATTTTATACGTTATTTATTTATTCTTTAAAGTCTAATTTTGTGTCCATTAATTAAACTTTAATTTTTTATCCGATCTTTAAACTTTTTATAAATGTCAAAATGACATTTAAAGGTAACTTTCTAAACTAAATATTATGTTTAAAACATTGTTTAATGTTATTGTTATTTATGCAATTCTTTAAAGTTTAAGTTTGTGTCCATTAATTAAACTTTAATTTTTTTTCCATTCTTTAAACTTTTTGTAAATGTCAAAATGAGATTTAAGTGTAAATTTCCCTGTCTATATCGTCATTTAGTGTTTTTTTTCTCATGGGAGCGAAATAAGACTTTGATTCACTTGTTAGTCCAGTTTCTTTGCTGCACAATAATTTGAAACAACTGTAGGCATTGCCGGTGAGTTTAAATGACTTGCCCGTATTAGCTGCTTACCTTTGTATAAATCGTTCATTTAAATAAACATGCGTAAACGTAATCATAAGGCCTCGGGTATGATACGAGCGGCTGCAGAGAGCGGCGGTGCAACAAAACAAACGTTTTGTTCTTGATTTGATTTGTTGGGAAAACTTAACACTTGCCGCTCACCACTGCTCCTAGACATTAATATTCGCTGCCACTCACCACTCATATCATACCCAAGGCCTAAAGCACAGGTACTAACTTTTTTTGCGTTGCTTGACAGATGATTCACAATTGACCCCTACAATTAATAGTATTTTGTTTTTGTAGCACATGTCGCCCGTTATTAAGGATTATAAGAATATTTGTATCAAGTGTTGCTCACATACAAAATGTATTTCCATGCCCAACTTGAATGGAAATTTAATTGATCTCTTGTAAACAATTCAGACTTTAACGTGGAATTTGGTTTCTAATCGAGTTTTTAACATGGCAAAATATCTGCAAAATTGGTAGCTGAAATACTTTCCTTCTGTAATTTAAATGTGTTACAGGACTTTCTTATCAGCTTGAATTTTTGGCACGTTGGGTCAAGGTTTATGTTTGACATGAATAGATATCTAAATCATTTATACATCTTGTAATACGAATATTGCCTTAATTTTAGCATCTAGAGAAGCATCACCAAATAGACTTATTTCAAGTTTGAGCTCCAGTCGTTCAGTTTCGCCAGATGAAGACTCAACAGATCACAGCGATGGCGAATATGTTGATACTATTGAAGTAAGTGGGACATATTCATCTCATTGTATTGATCTTGATTTTTTTTTTTCCCAATTATGTTAATGTTTAACTATTCCGTTTTATTTGTCAAATAATTTATTCACTTTTATTTGAAATACAGTATGCTCTATTACTACACGTTGTTATAATTTTGATCGTCAACAAGAAAACATTGCAAGTTCTGAAAAATTTGTATGAAGTGACACATATTTTAAGCATTTGCGTATCAGATTTTTTTTTATCTTTCAACTTTTTGTACTTCCAAATTACATATTGCAATATAATTGTGATTGTTCTGCAAACAATTTAAAAGCCCAGTTTTTGATAAATATATTCTATATGTAAAATTAGCGGTGGAAATATGAAGTATTCATTTTTAATATGTTGTAGAATTTAGAACCCAGAAAAAACATGAATTCCATTCCGGTGGACGTTATTACTAATGGTTACATTGGCCACCGAGCTCGTTCAAAGCTGAGAGGCGGTTACGAAGTTGATATATCGCAAGAGATATCAAAGACGGTTCAATGTTTAAGATTGGACCTAAATCGCTTGTCACATAAAGTAAATATGTTGGAGAAAAGTAGGGCGGTGACAGTTAGAAGAAACAAAGGATTTTTCGGAATATCCAATAAACTATTATTTTTTATTATAACCTGGCCTTTTATAGCCAATTTTATTTTAAATCGGTTTAATAAAAGACGGACATAGGTATTTGTTATAAAGCAATTTTAAACTTATTGTTATGTGTTATATCTACCATATTATTTTATAATAATTCCATTTATATTACTGTTATGTATTTGTTACAATTTATATTTTATGGTTTGGAAATATATTTCAAAAATGTATACTTAAATTATGTTACGTTCGTAACTGTTGATTTTCACAACTGATTATCATTATTTATCATGGGCAATAAATAATTCTACAATGTGTATGTGTGACTGTGTTTAATACAATCCAAAATAGAATAATCATAGCAGTCCTATTTTGGAGATGAAATATGATAACAAAAATGTTGTAGAAACTATTGATTGATGCAAATTAAATGAAAACCCACAAATAACTGATGTTAAATTAGGATGACCATATCGCCATTCCAAAACAACAATGAATGCAAAGTGATAAAACGTTAATTATTGGGTATTAAAGAAGTGATTATTGGTAATCATTTTAATGTTAATATCATACATTCAAATTATTACCAATAAAAAGTATTCACTTCTTTAAAACTCATAATTAACAACCGTTTTTCGTCTCCTGGAAAATTAATTTTCAGTTGTGCTTTATTGTTGTTAAAACTGGAAAATATGTAAGGTATTTTAAAAGACAGACATTTCGTGCAGTTTCTCAGGTAGTTTTAGGTAATGAACTGCTTAACATAAAATCATGCCTGGGTTTGTAATTTTTAAACAAACAAAAAATCAGTTCAAATTTCTTATTATAAATATATGTAGGCAATACATACAAGTATTTTTATAAACGACAATCTATTGTATATTATATTTTTTCAATTCCTCTAATTTTAATTTTAATCTGCCTCTGCGATTTGTGTTTTTAATTTAGCTGCTTTTAAATGTTCGGCTTCTACTTCCATTTTACTGGCATGCAGTTCTCTAAATAGTTTTTATAAGGCTCTTTATAAGGACGACTTAAGATCTAAGTCGAAACACATTTATTGATTTTAACATTTCAATTATTGTGCATTGTGCAGCCATCTTCACAAAGAATTCATTAATGTGTGGTAATCTTTACTGAGGGCGTACAATAAACTTGTAAATATTATACAGGTTTAAAATCTCGAAAGCCAACCTTTGGCAACAATTATACTGTGTTGGATTTTTCTCACAGATTTCCTCTAGCATACTCAACTTGTTTGAATTGCAAAACTTTTGCACCTCCTACAGAAAACATTAATTACACAAAAAGTTGATTACATTTCGGTTTTATTGATCAGTTATTCAGTATTTACACCTAACATTAGCTGATCTTGACTAGATTAAAAAACTAAGTGCGTTCGTCATCTTAGATGCAAGGCAGATATGTAATGCACATTGTTTTTAACATTTAAACTTCAATGTTGTCAATATTGGAGGCTTTTACTTCCTGATACATTATATATTAATAAATAATGGAATTTTGACCTTGTTGGTATCATTATTTATTTAAACTTGATATGCTATAAAACGTACGTGGAATTCCAATGGACTAGGGATTTTAGATAAAGTTGGTATTTGTATATAAATGTGCTTTCGTTTTAAAGGGTCGTCGCTACCTTCACAACGAAGTGAAACAGTCAAATTCTAATCAGTATTGCCAAATGTGTGGGAGTTTGAAATATTTCAAAACACCTTACAACGGTAGCCAATTACCTAGATAAGATTTTTAAGCTACACCATTAGCTCGCAAATATAAAATGCAGACGGGATAAATCTCAAAATTCTCCGTAAATGAAAAGCACCTTGTATGTTATGGCCCCTTTTTCATGTTCTCGGCGCCGTCTATGTATGTTTGTTGCTAACGTAATGCGACTGCGCGGAATAGCTTCTCAGTTTGTTGTACTCATTAGCAAATGTGTAGTCGAAAGTAAACTCTTTTTACACAATATTTTTGTTTAAAATCTCTTTTCTTTCCTTTAAAATTACAACTCCTAGATGATAGGCTCCATTAGAGGTAACGCCATACAACTAGTACCAACCCCTGAAATCATTCGTACCAATCGAGGAAAACATTTTTATCCGAACGGTACAATTCTGCGGGCATCGAAATTGGCATTACTTGTTGTGCTGTCACTTTGTAATGTCAATTTCTCGGCCAGCTCATCGGTTCCATTTTCAGCTATTTGTTCTTGATTGTGTTTCAGGGCGCATGTGAAAGGCAAGCAAATACCTAAAACGCAAAATGGATTACATACACTTGTGCGCCTTGCTGCTTAACTACCTAGTTGCCGTGAACTGTATTATGTGGAAGTTGGAACCGAACACTCACAAGTGCTTAAAAGAAGAACTTCACCAAAATGTTCCAGTGACCGGGGAATTTGAAGTTTCCGAAGCGCCTGGCCAAAAAATTGATTATGTGGTACGTTAAGAAACAAGTCTCGCTCAAATGGCAAAGTCGCGAACGCGAAAATTCCTTCAGCATTTCAAATGTGAAAACTGGTGTCTAAATCAAACGTTAAAACTTAACTAACCGATTAAACTTGAACATGCATTCGTCCCCTATATAAATATGTATTGGCTTGCCGGTGGACAGATATTCCATATTCCTACTCCAAGGTATCGCAATTGAAATTCAGGCAGTATCGTGACTTTGACATTGCAGCAGCGAATTTCTAAATGGCTTTATATAACTACATCGAATTTAGGTTAGGGATTCTAAAGGCCATGTCTTGGCCCAAAGGGAAGACATCTCTAAAGGAAAATTCTCTTTCGTAACAGAAACATACGATACGTATGAGATATGCTTTATATCTCACGTTCCGCAACGTAAGTACCTTCCGCATATGATTTGCATACATACTCATGTATTTTTAATTAGATCAACGTGGAATGGTTCAGGAGGTGTCTCTCGTTACAAAGCACGGAGTGGAAGCCAAAAGCTACGAAGGGGTAAGCCACATGCGGCTCAAATATATTATTCTACAGCATTTTAATTTAACAGATAGGCGAAGCGGCAAAACTAAAACCCATCGAGGTCGAGCTCCGCAGGCTTGAGGATTTATCGAACGATATTGTGCAGGACTTTTCCATAATGAGAAAACGGGAGGAAGAAATGAGAGATACGAACGGTAAATGAATCTAACTTGTTTTAATCTATACTGTTAATACTGTGATTTCAGAATCGACTAATAACCGAGTTTTGTACTTTTCTGTGTTTTCGATGTTCTGCCTGTTAGGTTTGGCCACCTGGCAAGTACTTTATCTGAGGAGATATTTTAAGGCTAAGAAACTTATTCAATAATTTTTGTACTAAATATTTAATAAAATTAAATACTGATACATATTTATTTTCATTTTAGAATTGGAACTATTGTTGGTTTTGTAATTTAATTGTGGTTATATGTATAGTATTTTTATTTTTGAGTCCTGTTTTTATTTTACGAAACCCAAAATATTTGTTTATCATTTGCCTCTTTCAAATTTACCTACAATTTTGTACATTGCCAGCTTACTTGTCAGCTTCATTCTAGCTCAGTTTTTCTACATAATGAATAAATTTGGAAACCTAATGGTCGTAGTTTGTTTTGTTATAATGAGAAATGTAAGAGAGAAGTTTTTAACATTTAATCCATAGCACCTTCTGAGAAGCACGTAACCTCGGAAGATGTTGTTATGATTGCTTGCGCAGAGCGATACTTGCTGCTTTTTAGAACTGTGTAAAGTGTATTTTAATTTATTTTAATTTAATTTAATTTAATTTTAATTTTCCTAATTTATTTAGGCTGACGGCTGAATTGATATCATGATCGAATAAATATTGGTTGTTTAACAGAGCATTTATACCCATGTGTTGCTAACAATTCGACAATTTTCAGCCATTAAGAAAAGCGAGATTGCCAGTCTCGCTGCTCTTATTGGCTGTGAAATATCGATTTGTTAGCAACATGTGTTAATTTTTATAATTTATTTTTTAAATCATGGTAATAACATTCCAATTTAAGTAAAGAGGTCAAAGATATCATATCCATATATGAGCCATTGAAAACCAGACCGGTGTATATTTTTATTTATTCAAATAAGTCCAGAAATATACAAGGGATGTTTTCCCTTGAATATAATTCAGGACTTAATTGAAGGAATAATTAAAAACACCATTCTTGTTTTCTGTGGCTCATACATTTGCATTTAAAAGTTTTGTTCTAAGATAAATTTAAATTTCCTAATTAACATGACAAGTATATGGCAAAAATTGTAAAGCATCAGCCTTAAAACGGTGTCCTTGCAATACAGCGCAATGCATTCAATGTTCAAAGGAAAATTGTAAAACAGAAAATTTGCCATGGAGCAGTTGGTAAGATGGTTTTTCTTAAATGACCAAGATGAAATGTTATACATTTTGTATATGTAAATTAAGCCTATCTGAACTATTCTCGTTTTAGGGTATTTCTATTATTCTAATTAGAATCTAGGGTGAAAGTTGTTCGTCAGATTGGCAACACTGTAGTCCCATGTCAAAATTTGACAAGTTATTTAATAACTTGTCAAGTAGTAATACATTAATACAATAATAATATATTTGTAATAATACCAAAGCTTATTAATTTGCATTATTGCTTAATTAAATTAAATGAAATTAACACGAGACAGAATTTAAAAAATGACGTTAAGATTAATTTCTCGTTTGAATGCAAAACTATTTCCGGTAATTTATATTTGAAGGTTAGGTAACATTGAAGCATTTCATGTGTATATTTTAAGGAAACTAATGGTATTCTAAATGCAATACCGATCGTTAATATGCAACATGTGCGGCATAGGAGGACTAAACATTGGAATCCCAAGTTTAAAGCGTTGCGACGTCTTAAGGTGATCAAAGTAGATCTGCCCAAGTATAACGAAAAATGGGAGGATTTATCCGAGGACGAAATTCGCTCGAAATTGAAAGAGCAAGGACTGCTGCCACCTCGTCCATGGATGGAACAACAGTTCCATATTAGCTGCACTGGCGGTGTGTTTGAACCTTATGTTCCTCCCGAAGGCGATGGTAAAGTTTCTGCAATAACTGCTCAGGTAATTTAAACAGTACTATGCGAAGGTGTTCATATGAAAAATACTGTGGGACGGAAGCATCTAAATTACTTTGAAATAGAATTAAAATGAAGTAAGAGCCGGATGACTTTTACCATGGCTCGCGTTTTTTTTAAACAGTATGTTCCTCCCGAAGGCGATGGTAAAGTTTCGGCAATAACTGCTTAGGTAATTTAAATATTACTATGAGAAGGTATTCATATGAAAAGTACTAAGAGATGGAAGCATCTAAATTACTTTGAAATAGAATTAAAATGTTGAAGTGCTGGATGACTTTTACCATGGTTCACGTCTTGATGGATTAACCATGAGCCCTGATTGTCTGCTACATCCGATACGGCTGCACCAATAATAAAGTGTCCATTCGTCCTTGCTTTGGAGGGCAGTTCTCTAAACAATGGAGTATTTTGATCTTCGATTAATAAACATAATGGGATCAGAGCGATAATTTAACTCAACAATTCAAATTTTGCAACACTATACCTTTTCAAGTTCAAATTGAGGCCAATCAAGTTCAAATTGATACCAATCAATTTCAAATTGATACCAATCAATTTCAAATTGAGACTAAACAATATCAAGTTATCATAATAAATTTTATTTGTTTCCTATCAACTTGATATTGTTTAGTGTCAACTTGATTTTGTTTAGTCTCAACTTGAAATTAATTGGTATCAATTTGAACTTGATTGGCCTCAATTTGAAATTGATTGGTCTCAATTTGAACTTGATTGGTCTCAATTTGAACTTGATTGGTCTCAATTTGAAATTGATTGGTCTCAATTTGAACTTGATTGGTCTCAATTTGAACTTGAAAAGGTATAGAAAAGTTAGTTATTTAAACTGATCACCCTGTGTGATGTTTTTACAGGGAGCCAAACAGAAGTTGATATTTTTGGAGAAAAAATCAAAAACAATGATGGCAATAAGGAAAATTCGATCATTCGATGAAGATTTCGACACGCCAGAATTTTGCAAAATGGCAGAGGATATTTACATTAAAGCGCATCAGTGCATGGTGACGAAGGACAAGTACGAAATTAGACGGTTTGTAACCGAACGAGCGTATCCAGAAGCATGGCATAATATAAAGGACAAGACGGTGCATTGGAAATTCCTAAAAAACATTGAATTGCCGCGTGTGGTTCATGCAAGGTGCACAGATATAATTACCAAAGAAAATATTTTTGCCCAAATTACAGTTCGCTTGCACACTCAGCAGGTAAAATCCGAGGTGCCGAAAGATTAATTTAATTACATTGCGTTTGTTTTCAGTGTTTGGCCGTTTATGATCGGTTTGGCAGGCTAATACATGGCAGTGAAATTTTGGCAAAGGATGTACTGGAGTACGTTGTATTTGAAAAGCATTTGGCAAATGAGTATGGTGTCTGGAGGATTCATGAAAAAGTAATACCTGTTTGGATGCCTCCCAAAGAACCGTCACCAGCAACATATAAAAAGCAAACAGTTGTTACACCACCAACAATTAATGAATAAAATACTTTAGCGGTAGCAATAAAATACTTGTTGTAGTTTTACATTTTATAGTTTTTATTTAAGGCATTGATTGGTACTTCTGTTGTGTTACAATGTGAGTAGCTCAATAAAAGTACGACAGTAATCTTGAATGAACGGATGAATCGTGTAGTGCACTCAACCTTGGCGGGTCAAATTTTCTCTTCGGTGGTTGAGGACACATTCTCCTCTCAATCAAACAACCCAAATCTTTCAAAGCATGTATTCAAATAAACCTTTTTTTCTTTCTCAAAAACGCAAAAGTATGTTTGCTCCCAAACAAACAATAAACTTAAAGCAAAATCAACTATTTTTTCTGCATTAGGTACACAGTGAACAACATTGTTTGGAAGTACTCACTTCTGTCTGATTTTACAAGGATTTGCTGATGTAAACAAATATGACCTAATCAAATACCTCAAATTTGATTTGAGGTATTTAAAATAAACAAAACTATATCACAGCCAACTGCAATGATTTTGTGTTTTAGACATATTGAGCATAATTTAAAAGCAAGTGGTGTTTGTGTTGCATCATTTAAAAGAGTATTTGGTTTAGAATCTAATTCTGTAAAAATATACAGTTTAAAAAAACAAAGTTAGATATTTTTCAGGAAAATATTTAGGCTATGGAAAATAATTGTTCAAATAATATAAAAAATATACAGGGTATACTATTTAAAAAAACAAAGTTTGGTATTTTTATGGAAAATATGTTGGTTTCCTCTTTTGTATCTTTGATATTTTAACAGACATAATCTGGACAATGCAAAACCCTGTATATCCATCTACTGAAAGTCTTTTATCTACTGCATTGCTAATACTTTAGAAAATATGATATTGCGGATGCTACAACATAAAATTGCAATAATGATAAAAGAACAAGCCACAAAATATATAACGTTATATATAAATATATAACGTTTTTTTGTGAAGTCATTGCTTAAAACTGCACGATAATAGAATAAATTTCGAAATTTTAAGTTATATAAATTAATGAGCTACACTTTTTCTAATATTGAAATTTAATATCGCAAATATCACGTTTCAAGGTTTTGTGGCTGTTTCTGTACGCATAAACTACATCTAATTTATCTTATCTTTGTCTATTGCATCGGCGCGTGTTGACCTTGAAAATTCTTATGTCCCACTCAAAGAATATACTAAAGTGGTCCCACTTTTCAGTAACATTCTTGCGTTGCCCCACGTAAATTTTATCAATTGGTCTTAATTTCGTGGTAGAATCCGCTCAATAGACTGCTTTAAAATGAGCGACGAAGTTTACATCATATCAGCTTGTCGCGCGCCGATAGGTAGTTTTATGGGCCAATTCGCAAACATATCAGTGTATGATTTGGTGAAACCGGTACTCCAAACTGCCGTGCAGCAGGCCAAAATCCAAGCATCTGAAATATCGGAGATCTACGTCGGCAATGTCCTCACTGCAGGCAAGGGACAAAACCCAGCGAGGCAGGCCTCACTTAACGCAGGATTCCCAATTGAAGTTCCTGCGATCACACTCAACTATCTTTGTGGATCCGGTCTGAAAGCCGCATCCCTAGGATTCAATGCCATCAAAGCCGGCCAAGCGAAAATCGTCTTAAGCGCCGGCATGGAAAACATGTCCCAAGCAGAACACACCATGCCGATGCGAAACGGAATCAAAATGGGCAACAGCACATTAAAGGACTCTCTGTTAAACGATGGCTTGAATGATGCGATGCACCACGTCCACATGGGCATCACAGTCGAGAACGTGGCCAAGCATTACGGCATTTCAAGGGAGGCACAAGACGTACACGCCCTCAAATCGCAGCAGAGGGCGGCGGCTGCAATTAAAGCCGGCCACTTCGACGCCGAAATCGTGGGAATCCCCATTCCAAACAGCCAGCAGTTGATACTGACCGACGAATTCCCAAAGCCCAACACCACATTGGAGAAGCTGCAAAAGTTGCAGCCGGCTTTTCTGAAGGAAAACGGAACCGTGACCGCCGGAAACGCCGCTGGAATAAACGACGGTGCCGCCGCGGTGATTTTGGCGAGCGGAGATGAAGTCCGATGGCGTAACATAAAGCCTCTTGTGCGCATTGTAAGCTTTGCCGAAGCCGGGATCGAGCCTATGATGATGGGTGCCGCTCCGATTCAGGCGGTGCGCAAGCTGCTGCAGAAGGTTAAGTGGTCGATCGATGACGTCGACCTGTTTGAAATTATGGAGGCTTATGCTGCCCAGACGATTGCAGTGCAGAAAGAATTGGGCATAGATGAGAAAAAGCTGAACATCAACGGTGGGGGCATTGCTTTGGGACATCCGTTGGGTGCTTCGGGGACCAGGGTTCTGGTTACTCTCATATACGAGATGAAGCGTTTGGCGGTGAAGCGCGGCGTTGCTGCTTTGTGTATTGGCGGAGGAATGGCGATTGCTATTGCCATTGAGAATACTGATTAAATGAATTGGGTGCTCAAATTTATATTTGCTTGAATCTTATATTGACAAAACTGTGGATTTATGAATTAACATTTAATTTTAAGTATCGCCAAGTATCGAGGATTTAAATTAATTTAGTTATATTTTAGTACCAAAACCAGATTAATCAAAACGTATTTTTATATAATATTCTTGTGCCATTGGAACTACAACGCAGGCACTTACGCTGGTGGTGTGCCTGTTGCGTTATTCCACATATAATATTAAATACAGGGTGTTTCAAATTAATCCACCCAATTCGCAATTTTCATCCACCAGATGGAGTTTATTTATGGTGAAACAAAATAAGTATATCTGGCAACAAAGCCAAAATTTAGAATAGTTATCTGTAATACCTATTTATTGTCATGTCATGAGTGTCAAAGTCATTGGTTGAAGTTTCAAGAGTTATAATCAATCGGTGTTATTTGTATGTTCTATTTGGAATTGATTCAAATTTCACAATTGAAACTCGTTTTTGTAAATTAAATCTAGGCATATTTATTTAATATATGAAATTATTTTAATTTGACAGTGACATTCGGGAACTTTTTATGTGATTAAAAATGTACGCATTGCCAAACTTCTGTGTTTTACTTTTTTGTACACAAAAATAATTGCCATCTGGTGGATGGAAATGGCGAGTTGGGTGGTTTAATTTGAATCACCCTGTAGTCTATAAAGAATTAAACATGTACAAAACTATTCTGGGTTGCATTTCTACCTCATTTTTTTGGAAATATATGATTTGTTAAGTATTTGTTTAATTATCCAAACAAAACTATTCTGTGTTGCAAGAAAATATTTATAAAAACCAAAATTACAATTACAGTAATATGCCATCCAATTAGAATGCCAATTACAATAATATTAGAAAATGTATGGTAGGGTTCGTTTATTATTTATTTATGCATTTTTGTGTACACATGTAGTATACGTGTTGCATATCTTCAATATAATGTCACTCGTAGTATTCACACTATGCAATAGATGGCACCCTTTGGAATGCGGTTAGGACGGCCATTTAAACAAGTGACGTGTTGTGAAGTGCCTGCAATATTTGTTTATGTTTTAGTCCTCATTTCACAATTTCCTGGAGCCTTATTTGGATAGTTTCTCTCAATTTATGTGTTCCATTGGACATAATGCATCCGAATAGGCGTCGAAAAAAGCGTCCTAATTACGGGATTAGGACGGTCGAAGTTATGAGGGGACCCAGTGGTTTCGGCTTCACGATATCTGGGCAGCAGCCTTGCATACTGTCCTGCATCGTGACGAACTCCCCAGCCGACCAGGCGGGCCTCAGCGCTGGCGATTTCCTAATTTCCGTGAACGGATTCTCCGTCTCGAAGATCACCCACGAGGCGGTGGTCAACCTCATAGGGAACAGCAACGGGCCGATCAAGATGACAATCGCAGAAAATTATTACTCGGACAGCTCAGACGAAGACGTCAACCTGGGAAGACTGGTCAACTCGAGGAAGCCCAAGTACACGCACAAACCGCGGATGCATCGCGGCTACAAGCACGACTTTTACAAGAAGATTCCCAAGACGAAGGATTCGAACTACAATACGAGCGAGAAGTACGAAGAGGCCGCTTGCAGCGTTGAAATGAAGTCTCCGATGGAAGAAGAGGGCGGGCCCATCGAGTACAAGGCGATCGTAGGCTACCTGGGCACAATCGAAATGCCGAAGCAGCTGCTCCCGAATTCCCGCCTGCAAACGGTGTGCGGCTGCATCAAGAAATTGAGGCAGGAGAAGCGGAAGCCGACTGCCGTCCTGATGACCGTGCTTCCTACGTGTCTCACTCTGAAGAACGCCGCCAATCACATTCTTGCCATATATCCGACGAACCGGGTCGTTTACATAAGTTCTTCCTTGGACAAAGATTCTAGATATTTCGGATTAGTGACGAGTGCCGTTTGCGATAGGAGTTTGGAAACTGCCCATGAAAAATACGGCATATCCTTTACCAACGTTTGGGAGGGTGAAAAAAAGTGCAACAACGTTGGAGAAAATGAAGTGGAAATATCAAACAGTTGCCATGTTTTTATGACGGATTCAAAAATTGTCGATCACAACTTGCATCTGCAAAAAGCTGAAAACTTTAGGATCGCCTGCACTAATGATGCCATAACAGGTAAAATATTCCAAACATAGTCCATTTGAAATAAAATTGCAGCATGTGAAATTTTACGGGCTTGATTTCTTGCTTCTCATTGTCATTAAACTACAATTTACAAGCAACATTTAATCGTAAACTTATACTGGAACCTGAAAAAAATACAATAATTAATGAATATTGACATGGCTAAACAATCGGCATATACGGCCGAAACAAATAAACAATTGAATAGACAGGCGCACAGGAAAGGGATTTTCAACCAATCTGTCCCGCTGGCTGAATCTGGCATCCCTGTGTCACCGATCTCGGCTAGATCAGTGTGACAAGGATGCCAGATGCGCACGGTGGGACAGATTGGTTGAAAATCACCTACGTGTGTGTCTGTCTATTCAATTGTTTAGGTTTGTTCAACAAATAAAGGTAAATAAAAGATAAACAAAACACTTGGTTTAAAGTTTAACGGAATTTATAGGTAACTCTACAATTGTTTCGGAGGTTAAGCCATTCTCAAGAGTAAAAGTTTTTTTTTTTTAGTGTAACTTGTACTCTTGAGTAAGCCATTCTCAAGAGTACAAGTTACACTAAAAAAAAAAAAAACTTGTACTCTTGAGAATGGCTTAACTGCCGAAACGATTCTAGAGTGATCTATAAATTCCATGAAACTTTAAACCAAGTGTTTTATTTACCTTTTATTTAACATGTTTCACCAAGTGCTAACCACAAATACATTTAATTTAATAAATAATGGTAATCTTATTCAGTGAAAAGACCCAATTGTAACATTCAATGAATACCTTCATAAGGCTAAACAAACAGTGTTTTTATTTTTCAGGTACTTGCCTGGAGTTTCCTCTGAATGCTTTGTATATCGTCAGTTTAGTACAAAATATGTACCGACTACAAAGCAGTATTGAGCCTCACAGAGTAGTGGAAGATTTGGTTGCAAATTCTCCGCAACCGAGTGCTTCCAGTAATTCCGATTCAGGCATAGGTTTCCGCGATGACTGTGGTAACGTCAGCGACAGAATATTGGTGGTCGAGTTTCCCATAAATCGGCAGCCTCCCACAATTCACATTAATAACAACAATAACCGTCCCATAAACATACTTGCTTCAAACATATCCCTCGACTCTTTCGATTTGCCTCTTAATAATGTCAGAGCTAAATTTCGGCTAAACAACGACGAACCGGAGAGGTCGAATTTGAACAACATTCGGGCATGCGAAACTCTAAGTATTAAAAATATAATTGACACCAGCGTGGACTATCTGACTAAGCAGTCGAACCACACGAGCAATGGCGACATTAACAGGCTGAACTGCCGCGCGTTGCCGCGGAGCTGCGAAAACCCCCAGCCCAAAATGGATTGCGAAATTGAATTTTCCGAGAGGCCCGTCGATGTGCCGGACGAATATAAAGCCCAAGACTGTGCGTCCGTTTACGACGAACACGTGGACTTTAAAAGCTCAAACGATAACATATCCATGCACAGTGCGAGCAGTTTTGACGCGAATTTGAGAAACAACCCCTTCAAAATCCCCGCGCTGTACAAGAAAAAGAGGACCAAAAGGGCGCACAATCTGATAGCCAGCTGCGACAGCCTGACGGCCGCAAAATACGAGGGCGCCACGGACGACAACAAACTCAGCCCCAAGGTATTCGGGATGACCAAGCCGAACTTCAGCTGCGAAGAGCTCGGCAAATTCGAGCCGAACGACAAGTGCGGCGGCAGCCTGCGGGATTTAAGCTCGTGGAGCGAGCTGGGGCAGCCACACATGGCGGTCACCCAAAGCGAACCGGACGTGCGGATCGGCAACAAATTGGTAAGTTATTTCGTATTTGTAGACTGCGTATGTATGTAAGCATGCAAATGAGAATTATTTGTTCAATTAGTAGGTAGATGCTTGAACTAATTTTACATACTAATACATACTAATGTGAAGACTCGAATAACGTTAAGAGGATTAAAAAAATCAAATCTATTGACTATGTCGTATGACCATTCGCCTAGACTTGGGGCTTAACAAAATTCTCGGAAAACATTTTCAGCTTTGCAAAATTCTCAGAAAACGTTTTGATAGTGAGTTGATGTTTTAAAATGTAATGTAAAGCGGGTTTTACACGGTCAAAGAAATTGATGAAGAAATTGATGAATTTATTCATGGATAAATTCCTGAATAAATTGAAAATGTGAAGGCGCAAATTTTTGCCAACTGTAAACTCGGAACTTCTGCACTGTCAATGTGTTGCCAACTTTCAGTGTTACTTTCTTCTCATCTTGTTTCAATTTGTGTGTTAAAAATGAAAGTAGGAAAAGCAACAAAAAAACATTGTGCTGCCTTGTATGCGTAGCAGTAGCTGCATATGTATTACACCATGATCATATTAGATACATCATAATCAAGATAGATTACACCATAACCAGAAAACGAATCAAGGTTTTTAACATTTGTGAGCCATTCGGTACTACTAAAAAAAATGCATGAAGAATTTAAATAACTTTCCTCTACTTTAACAACCTATCAAGATATGTTCGATAGCTAATTTTTATTTTCACCATCGAGTTCCTCTCACAAAAATATGCGGAGATAATATCGCCCATTTTTCTACATCTATTGTATGTGTTTTAAAAATAATTACTCTGAATTTAATCAATAAATCAATTCTCAATTTTCAAATCATCCATTACGAAAGTAAGCCTCAATAATAAAAGTGTTCTTCTGATCGGTGTACATTTTAGCAATCTACTGTTATTATGTTGTCTGACAGTTGACAGGTACGGTTGACAGTGACAGTTCTCAAATAGTACGGTATACAAATTTGAAAGGTGGTACAATTGAAAGTGATTACATAACAACAATCATTTAGGTACACCTTGTACATCCTTATTGTAATAAATTTATAAATTATTTGTAATCCATGAATGCTTTCGAATGATTTTGATAATCGATTATATAATATCCATATCTTATTAGATTCCACATGAATGATGAGCTGCTTAAAAAAACATTGGCGAAATAATCCGAGGTGATAGAAGGGGGAAATAATCACTGCTGAGTGTTCCCCACCTCTAGAAACTTCGTAGTACGGCGGGAGTTATTTAGCCAATCATGTATTAAACGGTAGCCTTGGAATTAGTGTCGTGCGGAGTCCTATTCATGCTGTGCGTTCCCGTTCATGTCTGTACGCCTCGCTAGATGTGTAGTGCGAATAGATTTTCGTTAAGTAATAGTTTTAATTGGCACAGTGAAACGCAATGGATTATTGACCAACTGCCATGGAAAAATGCCTGTAAGTTTCTAACGCGCACATTTCGCGTGTCGCATTCGCATCAATCATTGAATTCAATTGAGGATTCTGAACGATATCTTAATTGGTTTTATTAAGTACAATTATTAGTGCACGCCCAGTCCTCTGCACTCCACAGCGTGCCCTAATTTAGTAAGAAAGCCATTCCCATTGATAACAAGTCTGAAATATATTTCCGCCACAAACCGCATCTTTCGTTTGCCTTCATATATAATTTTCAAATGTCTATTACACAATATATTGTATAATGAATATTAGGGATGATGGTTTATTTAAGAGGCAACCGAATCCCAAATCATTATTAAATTTAAACTATTATAATATGTCATTTGTTTTGTTTTGAAATAAATATATGTAACTACTAATTTATTATATTCGCTATGGCAAATTATCAAATATAATACAACTGAAACAAATTGCACATTGACGAAATTAATAGCTATGTAATTAGTAATAGCACAAAATGTCCTGTCCTGGATTGAATGTGAAAGGGAAAACGTATGATAGTTATTTAACGTTTTAATTGGTAATTAGATCCCAAGCGTTTCAAGCATTGTTTCCAAGATATGGCGAGCCACTCCAAGCTTCCTTGAAATAGGAAATTGTATCATATCCGTTAGCGGTATATTTATGCTACACAAACAAAGTAACCGTAATTTGACCAATTAGCGTTAAATTTGAATATATACAACTATGCAATGAGTAAAAATAATTGCGTTTGTGTATATGGGTGTGCCGGAATGTATCAGCTTTGTACGCATTTATTTATTCTAACTCCAGATCTAATTCCAGCACAAAACGTAAAATTGTGAAATTTATTAATATACTGTAATAATTTATGTATTCAGAATTAGTTGGTCAAAAAAATCGCGCGTCGTAAAGTTATGGAGCTTTAAAATAAAACCAATTCCAAGTACAATAGAAGTGCCAAAAGAGTTTGTTGATTTCCGATTCTTCTTTTAATGTAAGCATTTATACATTTAAAAAAATCATTATTCAATTTTTCGAATTTGTTTAAAAGATCGATTCGTAAAATTGGGCCAATTCTCACAAAATCATTGAACACATTTTGTCGGGTTGATGGACTTGGTAAAATGTGTAATGATGAACAAATGGCAATAGCAGGTTCTTAAGAAGTTTAATTTTGAAAAATTGACCAGGATCCATGTAAACACAATATTGTGAATATCACTTTTTTTTATTTTTTTTAATTCGTCATCAAGAATGTTTTAGACTAATTCTTCTAAGACAGTGTTGATGACGAAATAAACAAATCCAAAAAAGTGATATTCACAATATTGTTTTTACATTGATTTTCTGCCAAACCCAACGATTTGGGGCAGAAGTGTTTCATATTAAATTTGCAACAAATTTAGTCCTGATCAATTTTTCAAATTTGAACTGCTTAAGAACTTGCTATTGCCATTTGTATTATTATCTATCAGACATTTAGTTATATCTATTAGCTTTTAGTTGCAAAGCAATATTCCCAAGTGTTTCAATGAAGAGAAGCTGCAGAGACTTACTTGTCATTCTGATGTCAGCTGATGCTTGGTGGAATTGAATCGTTTATTTCAGAAACTGGTCAAGTGCACCCTTTCAAATTGTTGGGAAACAAAGAAAAACATTATATCCTTCATATTTATACAGATTTATGATTTTTCACATTATTGTCTAGTAAAAATAAATAACTATTTCATTGAAATTGCGTATTTTCGCCCTACAGGCATTATTATTTTCTTAACGCCCTTGGTCCATAATAGTACGTAACGAGAAAAGTGACACTTAACACACTCATCAAATTCATTTCCCTAGTGTTCAGTTCCCCAGTGAAGTAAGTGAAATCGGCAGTAAAGAGAGCCCAAATATAAAGTCATTATTTTTACGTATTCCCCAATAACCGCAAATATTTTTTATCTAAATAATCGGCAAAATATTCAAATGTTTCCTACAGTAGCGCAAATTTACTGCTTTGGCTGGCATAGCAGCAGAAACAGATTTATGATATTTCACATTATTGTCTAGTAAAAATAAATAACTATTTCATTGAAATTGCGTATTTTCGCCCTACAGAGGTATTATTATTTTCTTAACGCCCTTGGTCCATAATAGTATATTACGTAACGAGGAAAGTGACACTTAACACACTCATCAAATTCATTTCCCCAGTGAAGTAAGTGAAATCGGCAGTAAAGACAGCCCAAATATAAAGTCATTATTTTTACGTATTCCCCAATAACCGCAAATATTTTTTATCTAAATATCCGGCAAAATATTCAAATGTTTCCTACAGCAGCCCAAATTTACTGCTTTGGCTGGTATAGCAGCAGAAACAGATTTATGATATTTCACATTATTGTCTAGTATATATAAATAATGATTGAAACTGCGTATTTTTGCCCTACAGGTATTATTATTTTCTTAACGCCCTTGGTGCATAATAGTATATTACATAACGAGGAAAGTGACACTTAACACACGAGCGGGAATTTACCACGAGGCCCAGGCCGAGTGTGGAAATAGCCTTTCCAATCTATCGATACGGTTTACAATCTATCGATACGGTTTACAATCTATCGATACGGTTTACAATTGAATGGTGATTGAAAATGAGACCCACACCAAAAAACATTCCAGCACATTTTTATTTATATTTTAACTGTCGGTTATATTAAATAGCTATTTATGGTAGTGAATAAAGTCGAATTTTATCCATGAAAAAACAGTTTAGTCCAAGAGGCAAAGCCGAGTGCGATAATGTTTTCGAGTGGATAAAATTGCTTTATTGACGTGTATCATACAAGATTTTTTCCAATTTGTTATCTGAATTGAAGAATTTGCGTGAAGTGTCGCATTGTCAGGTGACAACTAAAATTTCAAGGATAGTGCGAATTTACCAATGTTTTTACTTTATTCACGTTGTCAATGGTTACAGTGAATAAATTGAAAATGTAAACATTTTATTCACCCATTCGATTAAAGTGTAGTTTAAACGATGCGATTCAATATACATAATGAGCATATTATTAATGCGAATTGGAAAAAATCTATTAATAAAGTCGAATTTTATCCACGAAAAAACAGTTTAGCGTAAGAGGTGAAGCTGAGTGCGATAATATTTTCGAGTGCATAAAATTGCTTTATTCACGTGTTGTATCATACAAGATTTTTTCTAATTCGTTATCAGAATTGAAGAATTTGCGTGAAGGGTCGCGATGTCAGGTGACAACGAAATTTTCAAGGATAGTGCGAATTTACCAATGTTTTTACTTTATTCACGTTGTCAATGGTTACAGTGAATAAAGTGACAATGTAAACATTTTATTCACCCATTCGATTAAAGTGTAGTTTAAACGATGTGATTCAATATACATAATGAGCATTTTATTAATGCGAATTGGAAAAAATCTATTAATAAAGTCGAATTTTATCCATGAAAAAACAGTTTAGCGTAAGAGGTGAAGCTGAGTGCGATAATATTTTCGAGTGCATAAAATTGCTTTATTCACGTGTTGTATCATACAAGATTTTTTCTAATTCGTTATGAGAATTGAAGAATTTGCGTGAAGGGTCGCGATGTCAGGTGACAACGAAATTTTGAAGGATAGTGCGAATTTAACAATGTTTTTACTTTATTCACGTTGTCAATGGTTACAGTGAATAAAGTGAAAATGTAAACATTTTATTCACCCATTCGATTAAAGTGTAGTTTAAACGATGTGATTCAATATACATAATGAGCATTTTAATAATGCGAATTGGAAAAAATATGTATTTTATAAGTCAATGTGTCAACTATAGCTACAAATTATGAATTGTAACTATTTTTATAATACGTTTTGTTTGCCCCAAAAAAAATGTTTTGTTTTTGTTCCCAAAATCTCACTCTTGCGGAATCTGTCGCCTTTTCAACTCAAACATTATTTATGTTCGATTTTAAAAGATTGTTCTCTCCCAAAAGTTCCAATTCACATTTGTTCTTGCATTATCTTGATAATTACATTCAAGAGACTCGTAACTTCCACAAATGCCTGTTCTTTCCCAAAGAAGAATTTGCGTGAAGGGTCGCAGTGTCAGGTGACAACGAAATTTTCAAGGATAGTGCGAATTTACCAATGTTTTCACTTTATTCACGTTGTCAATGGTTACAGTGAATAACGTGAAAATGTAAACATTTTATTCACCCATTCGATTAAAGTGTAGTTTAAACGATGTGATTCAATATACATAATGAGCATTTTAATAATGCGAATTGGAAAAAATATGTATTTTATAAGTCAATGTGTCAACTATAGCTACAAATTATGAATTGTAACTATTTTTATAATACGTTTTGTTTGCCCTAAAAAAATGTTTTGTTTTTGTTCTCAAAATCTTACGCTTGCGGAATCTGTCGCCTTTTCAACTCAAACATTATTTATGTTTGATTTTAAAAGATTGTTCTTTCCCAAAAGCTCAAATTCACGTTTGTTCTTGCATTATCTTGATAATTACATTCAAGAGACTCGTAACTTCCACAAATGCCTGTTCTTTCCCAAAAGTTCCAATTCACGTTTGTTCTTGCATTTTCTTGATAATTACATTCAAGAGACTCGTAACTTCCACAAATGCCTGTTCTTTCTCAAAAGTTCCAATTCACGTTTGTTCTTGCATTTTCTTGATAATTACATTCAAGAGACTCGTAACTTCCACAAATGCCTGTTCTTTCCCAAAAGTTCCAATTCACGTTTGTTCTTGCATTTTCTTGATAATTACATTCAAGAGACTCGTAACTTCCACAAATGCCTGTTCTTTCTCAAAAGTTCCAATTCACGTTTGTTCTTGCATTTTCTTGATAATTACATTCAAGAGACTCGCAACTTCCACAAATGCCTGTTCTTTCCCAAAAGTTCAAATTCACGTTTGTTCTTGCATTTTCTTGATAATTACATTCAAGAGACTCGTAACTTCCACAAATGCCTGTTCTTTCCCAAAAGTTCCAATTCACGTTTGTTCTTGCATTATCTTGATAATTACATTCAAGAGACTCGTAACTTCCACAAATGCCTGTTCTTTCCCAAAAGTTCCAATTCACGTTTGTTCTTGCATTATCTTGATAATTTCATTCAAGAGACTCGTAACTTCCACAAATGCCTGTTCTTTCCCAAAAGTTCAAATTCACGTTTGTTCTTGCATTTTCTTGATAATTACATTCAAGAGACTTCTAACTTCCACAAATGCCTGTTCTTTCCCAAAAGTTCAAATTCACGTTTGTTCTTGCATTTTCTTGATAATTACATTCAAGAGACTCGTAACTTCCACAAATGCCTGTTCTTTCCCAAAAGTTCCAATTCACGTTTGTTCTTGCATTTTCTTGATAATTACATTCAAGTGACTTCTAACTTCCACAAATGCTATCTGTGAAACCAACTCTTGCCATTAAGCAATGAAGTTTCCCACAGCGTTTTCAAATGATCGTGCATGACCATAAAATTTGAGGCACGTTTTCTTGCCTTTGTAATTTCCTATGATAGTCATGTGATTCACTTGTATTTCCCAACTCCAGTTTTGGTCACTGTGGATATTTTAAATTCTTCCCTATTATCATTAAAGCATATTGTTTTATTACGTATTTCGCTTTACAAGCCACATTACTACGCAATAACAAATAAAATTATTATGTTTTGATTCAACATCTGCAAACAGTTCTGGAAATTCCCGATGACACGGATATGCTCTCATTTTAAACATTTTGCTTGTGTATTCTGCTGAAAATATTAAAACATCTACAAAATCTCGCATAAACGAAGCATAGATCACTCATAATTTCAAATTGATAGCGGCGCTCCATCCATTTACAATCGTTGCCTTTAAGTTCTGATAGAGTAATTTTTGTGCAACAGGACGCGAAGTGGCCATTTCGCATACGCGAAACGTCCGCGAAGTCCAATTTCGCGGGCGTTACTGTTAGCAACGGCCGTTAAAGTAATAGGTGGAGGGTACGGAGGGGCTGGTGGTGTTGGAGATGGCGGTGGTGCTTCGGTAGGGGCGGAGGGGCTGCTGTTCCTGACACAAAAATTAACATAAAGAAATCTTCCACCGTCACAAAATTCGGTAAATTTCTTATTAAATTGAAATCTTTAATACACTTTGATTCTGCGTCTATAATCGATTAAAACTCTAAAATTTGTTTTATTTCCGCAGTGATGTCAAATTTACTTTGTGCGTAATAAAATAACCCATGAAAATTATTTAATTAAAAGATTTTTGTAATTACTAATTTTTTGTTGCACAAAAAATGTTGTGCATTGTATATTGTTCGCGAAATCTTCGAGATTGATCTGCCTCGGCCTCAAAGCGGCCTCGGCGGCAATTCTTCTCTCTGTACGTTAAAGAATGATTTCGCGGCCTTGGTATACAAATACCGATTCTTCTCCTTCCAGTTTTGATATTGTTGGAATAATTGATTAATAATTGTTACTGATGAAACTCAAATTTTGAGTTATTTCAGCATTGTATAGAACTTTGATTGGTTCCATAACAGAAATCATTATTTAAGGTTGTTGTACATTGTTAAGGTATAAGTACTTACTGGTAAAATTATTATTAAAACAACCTTAAATATATAAGTGGTAGTTATGAATAAAACCTTAAACTGGAAGAAATAATTTAATTTAGGCATTACATCTATTATTTGTTTAAAATATTTAAAACAAACGACAGGTTAAAACTGATGTAATGCTTTCATTTTACATAATGTGCACAAATATGCTTCGCGCTTAAAAATGTGCGAATTGCTTTGAAATGATACGCGCAAATGTAAAAAAAAATAACGTAGAAATGTTGCTTGTGCATCAAAATATGTAAAATGTGCTAAAAATACGTTAAATAAGCAATTTGCATATATTCCGGGCTTCAATAAAAACCTCCAGTTATGAATTCAGCGCATTTCTCGGTAGCTTTTTCGTTTCCGTAAACTCACCTGTTGACGAAAAAAGAGATGCAAGGTGCGCTATTTAATTGGTGGCCTTTCAAGCCCGATGGACTTAGGGCTAGTTTCGTATAATGCCATAGACGTAACCACCTGTAACGGCCAGGTGCCTGCAAAGGGTGGGGAATATTGCGTGTTTACGTTATACAATTCAGTTTGAATTTAACAGAAGAACCAGCAAGTGCAAGTTGGGAAGAATGATTTTTCGGTAAGGGAAATTTACTGGGCAACTTTGACATGAAAATATGTACGATGATTAAAATTCATATATTAGTTGCCAAAAGTAATTTATTTGTAAATAATGTTCGCTTTCCATTAATACCATTTTTTTTTTTTTTTTTAATTGGGACCAGAAATATGGGCATAATATAATAGAGGAATGGATTTGGGTTAAATTTCATACAATCAAAGAAAATCTTGGCGGGTAGATTTTTTGATTTTTTTTTCTCATTATTATTAAAGAATGTTGCAATCTAGTCCCAGTCTAATAAGTTCTATTCCTAGTATACAAAAGATGATTGTGATGATTGATTTTTTATTGCACGCTTTTTGACACCCTTGGAAAATGTGTAGCATCAGTAGTGTTTCATGTACGTCAATTATTACTTCATCAATTGACACTTTTTTCCCCATTTGTTAAGGAAGTACGCCTTTCACTCAAAATTAAACTTTTTTTTTATTGTACTACTATTGTAGATCTGTGAATAAGGAAGTACGACTTTTCACTCAAAATTAAACTTTTTTTATTGTACTACTATTGTAGATCTGTGAATAAGGAAGTACGACTTTTCACTCAAAATTAAACTTTTTCATTGTACTACTAGTGTAGATCTGTGGTTTCCCTGGCATTTATAAAATAATAATCGTTGCAATCTTGTTAACATTTTCAATTTGGAACATCAGTTCGCTGCTACTATTTTGCGATATTGAATAGATGGCAGGTATAATGCAACTCTCCCAGTTACTAAGGATTAACCCATTGTATTATATGGGAATCAGACATAACCGGAAGAGGTTAGGATTATCTTATTAGTACGTGTTCCGTTCACATTCATGCGGAAGTAATTTATCTACTCTAGAAATTACGCGCGCCTAGCGTTCTAAACTAACGGATTTGCAGGACTCTTTTAACCGACGTCTGGCTGGTACGACCTGAGCTGAGCTTTTGCACCAAGCGATCCGGACTTTCGCAATTTATAATTTATTTCTTATGGTCGCATTAAGAATTTTCACGCATTGAGAGAAAATAGATGGTCGAAATTTAAAAATTTGTGTAAACATAAAATCGCGAATGATTTGCAAAACAATTGAATGAATTGAATATCAAATTCCCCAAGATTTTTCTTTTAGAATCACACAGCTAAAAAAATGTTGATTCAAAGCCTGCCGCAAATCATGTGAAAATCAGATAGACTATAACTTTTACTTACTAACTTGAAAAGACATTTTATGATTTTATTAATTATTCCCTGAACGGCTCGGAATTTGTCTAATGGAGTTTAATGGCAACGTGAATCAGCATGAAAAATTGTACATTTAACCGACTCTCCTTTAATTGTAAGTAAGATAACCATGCAATTCTAACTACTTAAAATTTACTGCATATTTTATTCACATTCTATGGTTGATATTAATGCAATTTATACAGAATTGTTTGTTCGTAAGTCACTCTTTTTCAATGTATTTTAATTTAATTAATAAAAAAAAACTCGATGTAAAATAATACAAAAGTATTTTATGGACGAGTTCGTAGGAAAATGCTGTAACTTTTATATTTTTCAAAATTATTTTTTTAAGTTATCCACTATTTGCAACACATTATTTTTAGCAAGGCTTCCGAGTAATTGGTAGTTAAGGTTTTAGATTCAAATATTGCAACAATATCCGAAATACATTTAACATCCTCTGTGCGATTTTTTTACACATATGTATCATACACAAAATACATACTTGTATCTTCTTCAAATAAGGCACAATCTTTTGTAAGATAAGATAGCAAATTCGTGCTTTCAGTTTTAATGACTAAAGAGGAGGCACTTCATATTTTACACTTTAAATACTATTTTCATTTGCGCATTGATATTCAACAGCAGCTTCATAAATATTATTACCAAGTTATTATCATTCCTCAATATTAATTGATATTTACAGGGTGTTTCGCGTTTCAAATTTAACCACCCTAATCATCATTTCCATCCACCAGATGACGCTTATTTAGGGTAAAAAAGTAAATCTGGCAACTAAGCAATTAAAATTTTAAAATATTTATGAAGAATTCAGACATGACAATCAATGCATTTTGGTTTGCTTGTGAGAAAAATAAATGCATCTTACCTGATGATATTCCTGAGATGCTTATTTTAGAAAACGTGGTTGTACGGATGGTGATTTTCCAACATCTCAACAATTCATAACATCCTTCGGCAAGAGCCTCAGAAAAACTATTCCCCTGTGGGCTTCTAACAACAATCCTAAGGTACATATTTCTAACACAATAATATTTTCCTGCTTGATGTGGTAGTTCTCTTTGTTCCTAAAAATTTCCTTGTTGATTAAAAGACTACCCAATTTACGTCAATTATGTGTGTTAATTGGTGTTTATGTTACGAATTAACTTAATGGGAATGGGACACTGGTGGCAGAATGCCAGTTATCATTCTGTTATTTATTTAAGTGAATTCATTGTTCTCTCAAGAAGTTAAATTTTGCCAAGTTGGAATAATTAAAAAAGCATTTCGAGTCTGGGAGTATCTACTGGGCATTGTGTCATTAATTTATTTTTAAACATATTAACCAAATTAAAATTGTCCTACTTTCTACACAGATTCATTCAGTACTTGCATGGAATTGTGTAAAGAAGCATTTTAGTTCCCAAGTAGCTTGGAAATTTTTAAATAACCTATATTATAGTCCATCCGACACACTATTGTAACATAAACGTTTTTTCAATTTCCAGTGCGAAGACAATGGATGCATTAAATTATCTGGAGATGGGGCGGCCGCTTGGGCAACTTCATTTGAAAAACTGTTGGAATGTCCTGTAGGACTGCATGCATTTGCGGTAAGAGTTGTAATAATTGTATCGTGCTATCAACGCATAACTGTTTCCTTCTTAAAGCAATTCTTGAAAAAAGAATTTAGCGCAGAAAATATTTACTTCTGGACGGCCTGCGAACGGTACCGCAAGCTAAATTCCAATGCAGACAGGACGACGGAGGCGCAGCGAATTTACCAGCGACACTTGCGGCTCGGAGCCTGCGAGGCGGTTAATGTGGACTCCCAGGCGAGGCAGTGTGTCGAACAGGCCCTTAAAAACGTCACCGGTAATTTATTTGTGCCCGTTCAGAAACAAATCTACAACCTAATGAAGTTCGATAGCTACTCGAGGTTTCTAAAGTCTGATGTGTATAAGCAGTGTTTGTCTGGGAACTATGATGCACAGCAGTGGGATCCGAACTTGTATCTCCACCCCGCCTCTTCGAGCAAACTGAAAAAGTCGCTTTCGAATGCAGAGGACCGCAGACGAAAATCGTTGCTGCCTTGGCACAAAAAGAACCGATCTAAATCGAAAGACAGGGGAGAGACAGAGTATGCCAACAAAAAACAAGATGTTAATGATAATATATCTGAACCATCAATGTGCACTAATGATTTACACAGCAGCAAATCTTCACTGACGTCGTTAGATTTAGCAATTTCCGCCACATCTGTAAGTACATGAACGCCGTTCACAAATGCATTTGTCCACCGGTAATAAGCCGTGTTGTGAGAAATTAAGGTCATGTTACTTTCAATTTTAGGTTATGATTTTTGAAGTATGTCATTTTAAAGAAAATAAAACGTGACTTACTAATAATAATAATGTAAGAATAATACATAATATAAAAATTTGAATGTATTAATAATACATGATGAATAATGATTTTATTATTATCAATGGATAATACATTGTGAACGGACAATAATAATCGTGTTCAGTAATGTAGATCAGTATCTATATTAAATTGCAGGATATAAACAAGCTAAGTTCCGACAGAGTTTCAAATCCAAGGCCACCCTTATGCAGAATAAGGTTGTTGAACGGCAGTACGACAGTAGTCCAAATAAAAGAAACTGAAAGTATAAAACAATTGGTAAATAGGTTATTAGAGAAAAGAGGCATAAACTATTCGTGTTTTGAAGTTTATACCGACAAGCAACGTAAAGTATGAAAACAAATATTTAGTTTATTCAAATATATTTTTATACAATATTTGGTAGCAGGCTTTAAATGTAAATGACCCTTCGTCAGTATTAGCTGGTTGTGAAGTTGACATCGAGCAGAGAATATCTTTCCGGCTCGATTTACCCAATAAGAAAGTGATAGCTGTTAAATCAAAGTGTTCCAAATTTCTTATTGATGTGCTGAGGCCAATTCTCCAAAAATATTCATACTTACTTGAGGAGGTTGAATTAAGTCGAGACAATAAAATAATAGACATAAATGAGCCCGTAACAACATTTGATATGGCCAGACTAAATGTGCAGTTAGTCGTTACAGATAACGGTAATTCTAGGTACTATTTTGAGAGGCATAATACAGAGACTTTCCAATTTTAGGAATACCTGAAACTAATTCAACTCAACTTGATATTCCAAAATCGTTGGATGAAATAACCAACAAGGTTTATGAAGATATCCTGCAAGAAAAATCAGATAATTCAACGGTTAAATCGAGATCGGACAAAGAATCAGTGAAGGTATGTAATCATGCATTAGTTTTTACCCCTGAGCGGTTTCACGTACTCTCTTCAAAGTTCTTTTCAACTTTCCGTCACGATACTTGTGCATGATCGTAATGTATTCTTAAAGAGTGAAGACTGGGGCTCAGAGCATTCAGGATTGATTGGGAGGTTTTTAAAAAAAGATTCTGAACGGAATCGCGACAGAAAAAAAAAATTATCCAGAAACAAAGGCAATTCCGTCTTTGACAGTGCAGAAGATGTAAGTGGAGATCATACACAAAATGGGATGACTTGCAAAAAGCCACTAATAGCCAAGTTGAAACCAGGTGTTAAGCTTCAGAACACAAGTGAAAGTGAAGGTATGTACAAATGATTTCACGATTTTTTTATCTAACGAATAGTTTCTAGAATTGTATGAAGGATTAAGTCGAGCTCAGAGATCTAGATTGGAAGACCAGCGTGGCACAGAAATTAATTATGAGCTCCCCGATTTCCTGAAGAATAAAGAGAATGAGCACTCCCTTAAAGCGAAGTGGACAGAAACTGGACTAGAAATGCCTAAATTTTATACCAACGTTTCCTTATTGCCCAAACAAGAACTTTCTACAGCTACAAATTCAAAATTTCAACACGCCAATTACGAAAATAGAATACTGTTAACAGAATCGAATGAAATATCCGGGTCACACAATGTAAACTTTTACCTTCCAAATCAATTAGGGCCTACCTCAAATTCCTCACCGCACAATTTAAAAACAACAAAATCATCTGTCAATATCTCTGCACAAATCAGTTCCAATATATATGCAGAAAGTCCTGTTAAAGTTGAACCTCCGCCATTACCTCCTAAACCGAAAATTCTGCCGATAAAGCCATCTAATTGGCAGCAGCGTAACAACTCGAGAAAAGATTCTTACTTGGAACAAGCTACCAGCAGTTTTGTTTAACATTTTTATTACGCATCATTAATATAATTTATATGTTTTATATTGTACATATATGTGGTTATAGCTTTAAACTATTGTAATATGAAATAATATTCATGACATGTTTTTTTAAATTATTCCATATAGTATATATATATATACACATAGTAGATAGTAAATATAAACATTTATTTTTTAACTATGTATTTCTATTTGAATATTTATTACTTGCCAAATTTAATATGTCTTGCAGAAAAATTACATACTTTGAATTTCCCATAATAAACTAGAGATGTGCCGCTCTCGCGCAATGGTGTTACACTGGACATAAGAATGGCAATTAGACATATGGATGAATGGCGGTTGTGGATAAGGCAACACCAATAACAATCAAGTGGCACATAGAAACTTACATGCAAACAAATTACACAGGTAACTAATGTTATTCTTTTTAAGATGGGATGTAGTATTACTTGTTTTTTAAGTAGTTTGTTTCAGTTGCTTTAGTTAATTTCAGTATGCCAGAGTAATAACATTTTCTATGACAATAACGTGCTCCATCGTGTTTCCCTTCATTGTTGGTAAATTTGAATAGCATGGAGCCTAAAGTCCGTCCAATTTCAAGACGAAGCTTATATAAACCTCTTACATGCGTGTTCCCTGTGTGAACACTTTATATCGTATGCATACAATTGGTCGTGCTGCAGCCTCTGTTCTGCCCAGACTAAAGATATTTTCTTTCTGTGATCTCACTCGTATTAGACTTGTTTTGTGTAGAATCGGCTCTGTAAATTGTCGCCGATCACATGCAGTTTATATCAGCTTCGTCTTGAATAGACACACTATAGGTCCATAAATAGTCAATTTTGGATGGTTTGCGACTCGGGTAATATGGTACCAACCTATTCTTAAAGGGGGCGCTTACGTAGCTTTTTTGATGAAACTACTTTCTAGATGGTTTTAGTGCAACAATGAAAAGGGCGGGATTTATAAATAATTTCAAATATACAGCAGTGACGAGTTTTGTAGTGTATTATTGAATGCAGTATTTGGGCTGCCCAACTTTGTAGTCCTTTGCCCTTCCCTATTTCTACAATTTTGAGGGCACTGGCAGAAATAATTTCAATTGGACCACAGTTCAAAACTGCGCCATCTAGATTGAACTTGTATGCTCTTAACATTGTGCCAACCCAGCTTTTACAGAGTCTACTATGAATTCTAAATATTCTAAAGAAAATATAACCCCATTTCGTTACACTTTACATTTATTGCTTCAATTGAAGAATATACAAGTATCTTCATTGTATTGCAATGGTTTTATGTACACTTAAAACTGCTTTAAGTATAAATGGAAATGTGCCAAGGCGAGAGTTTTGGGGATGGATAAATATAATATTTAATAAAGTAGATGAGCAGCGAAGAAAGCAGTTTGGGCCAGATCGAACTTGTGCAGAATGGCTCCTTAGAAATGGTGCGTCGGTGAAGTGGACTACTACTACAGAATTTTTATCGGATTATAATTCTTTACCAATCGAAGGCACACGGATGCACATTCACGAAGTAGACGCAACCGACTCGAGTATAATGCATTATGGGTTTGGTCACTTTGCTGGTTGCAATCACATTCATAAAATAGTGTTGCACAAATGTCAATATCTAGAAGACCCTGCGTTACAAATGCTTTCACCATTAAATAAGTGTCTAAAGTACTTGCAAGTTTCCAGTTGTAATAATATTACCGACGAGGGACTTTTGAAATTGTCGAATGTTCCAGGATTAGATCAATTGGTACTTTTTGACTTGCCATTTGTGTCGAATAAAACGAAAACTACAGAAGAATTACAAAAGAACCTGCCAAATTGCAAAGTAGAATTTAGATAGGTGCAGTTAAATTATAAGTCAAAATATATTTATTATGTAATATAGATCATTATTCAGTTAATAAATATATACATGTGTTATCCATCTAATTTCACTTTATTTGTTGATGATGTAGGCGATATCAATCCAATTTCACCCGATTCTAACTGTTTCAATAATCGAAACAGCGCTGCCGCTTCTCTTATCCGACTGAATTCAATGCAAAATGCCTGCACTTCGATAAATAATTCCTGCAACAAAAGAGAATTAATGTTTTCTTACAAGAACTTCTTAAGCCTTAAAATCCAATACTTTCTACTATCGATTGAAAATTATTTTTTTCAGAACAATTATATAGTTTCCATATATTTACCTGTACGTTTATTATTTTATTCCTTATTAAACTTTGTAAGAAAACACAAACAAGCCGCACTAGCCTGTTTTGCATGTAACGATCTTTAATTGTCTCGCACGTGGATATACAATTTGAAATGTAGAGGTGCACAAATTCGGTTGGTAAGTCCACAGTTGTTGTTAATCTATTTACTACTTCCATTGAATGCAGTGACATTTCCATATTAACTAATACGCTAAAATATTCGGTTATTTGTTTTGATTGCATCAATTTTAGTAACACTTCGATTGCAATCAGAGGATTGTTTTCCACCAATTCGGGTAACTGGAAATAGGAAACGGATATATTACATTTGGTGCAATTTGAAGAAAGGCATGCAACTGAAAATGATGAAATAATTAGAACTAGTAACTAGTTTTCAAATGTTGATTAAGGTGATTTAACATCATCAATAACTGCTGGAATATATTTACCTTAGATGGGCTCAATCCAATGTGATAAACAAGTTTAGAATCACCTTCTAATTCTGCGAGTAAATGGTTCTGTTGTTGGAGAGTAAGAGCAGTTTTGTAAGCTCTGCTCATTAACTGCCGAGCTTCTTGGCCAGCCATGTTTGGCACACACATGGAAATATCGTATGCTATGATGTGCCGTTTAGGATATGTTTGGTTTAACCACACAGGCTATAAATAAAATGGCATTAAGGTTCGATTGTTTAACCAGCAGTTAAAGTGTATTCCCTAGATGGCACAGTTTAAAATATAAAATAAAAACAAATGAGAACTATTACATAGCTACTAGTAATGACGCCTTTGCGTTTGTAAAGGAGCAGTTAAGCTTCAGCCAAATCCAACTTTATTATTAACCACCCCTATAAAATAACTATTGTCTTAATAACAAAACAAACGGAGTTTGGGTTAAATATCATTCAAATTACTAACTTTTGAGTTACAACTGGAAGAGATCAAAGCAAATAAAATCTGAAATTATGAAATATCCTGCGTGCTACCATTTGAACGGGTGCCATAACTTTAGAGACATTGCTACAAATGTCGGTAAAATTGTAAATACCTCATCTTCGGAACTCAACAGCGGAGGTGCTAACGTCAGAAATTCGGGCTTATAAACTTTGTTGATGGGAGGATTGCCACCTGTACAAAGTTTTTTTACAACTATTTCTTTATCCTCTGTTTCTTGTATATAACTGGAAATAGAAAAGCATTTAAAATGTATTCAAAACTGGGAAGTCAAACCTTAATGAAAATATTTTTTTTAAATGTAGCAATTTTGAATCAAAATGGAAATGTATTTAAGTTGCTTTGAATGTGTCTTTGATCCATAATGCATCATGTTTTTAGAATACTGATTAAAATCAAAATTATTATAAAAAATTGTGGGAAACTGATTGTCTTACTTATTTCCATTATTATCCGGGTACGATAATATAACTGGTACAGCTGCTTTGCATGTGTATGCCAGCTCCGATTGTTTTTCTGCTAGTGTTAGTTGCGTCGAGGACAGATCAACGTTTATATTCTGCACAATATCAGAATTCATAATTTGTGTCGGTGTTTTCTTTAATAGCTAAAATAAAAAATGTATATTTCTTAAATCTTTTAAATTTCGAATCTATCTTCTTACCATATCTTTGGGCATATCCGAAATTAGTTGGGCAACAAAATTCTTTTCCTGCACATTTAGTCGTGGCAATTGGCCTGGATACTGTAGTTTAGGTGCACCAACATTGCTTTGGTGTTCAGGAGGATGCTTAATCAAAATGTATTGTTACTATTATGTAAATTAATTAACATAAAGTATACGTTCGAAATGAATGTTTCAAATATTAAACCACAAATCTTATCGCTCTTCTCCTGAGCTTCTAGAGTAAGTAATTATTCACTTGCCTATTTTAGACATGTAGTAATGTTTGGTGAAATTGAAGTAACTGTTGCGATATATTTTCCTAGGAGGGTTCCAGTGCAGAATGCTAAGATAATTAAAAAGTTAATATGTACTTCGTATTACTTACCAATAAATGTATAAAAACGTTGGCAAACGGTGTATTGGCTAATGAATCTCCTCGATTCATTTCATACAGAATTGATATAACAGTCAATCGTTGTTCGGTGCTAATTAACAAATCTTGCTGTAGTAACATTATCAAGCACATGCCCACTGAAAAATGAAAAATGTCAAGAACATAATGATGTCTAAGCAAAATTCTTGGACTTTTTTTTTTAGAATCGGTAGGTTAGTGTTTGGCATTTACCTGCCAAAGGTAAAATTATGGCCTATTTAAATTAGCCCATATCTTTTAGTAAACGGCAGGAGAGCTAATCAAAGGGCCAAGTTTTCTTTTGCTTTACTATGCATTTAAAATCCCAGTGCTCCGAGGTCACTGTATTCACTCAGACATAATATATGCTATTGGTATGAAAGCAAACCAAATAGTTTCTGAAACGTTTATGGCTTCCAAACAAGAAGGTGCACTACAATAAAAATCATCAAGACGATTCATATGATTATTAGCGTTAGAAAGAAAAAACCACCTGTACAACCAAAATTGTTCGGTAATCAACAAGCTGAGGGGTAAACCCAAGAGAAATCTATTTGCTCTGCTCTATAAATGGACGTAAACACTGAACGTGTGCAATACAATCGGAGTCAAAAATTATTTAGGTTACAATAAAATTTGGCATACCTTTAAAATGCTCAGAAGAATCGAATTGCTTTAAAATATCATGAGTCAAGGCCTCCAGTGTCTGATTTTTCACATTAGTGTCTTCCAGTACCCTAGAAATTTTTATATAAATAATAATTTGCATTCTCTCATTCATCCTGCATTTACTTTAAAAGTGTGTCACATTGTTCAATTGATAACGGCATTCTCGTCGATTTGTGAGGGTTCACAATAAAATCATGTAATATTTATGGTTCGTATAATATTCCACAATCAAAATAAATATCGGCGAGTGAAGATAGCAACAAAAGATCTGTCAGTGCGTGTCACTATAGTGCCAGCAAATGCCATGCCATGCGCATTCAACAAGATCTAAATAAACCTATTTTTTGTATGCTGTTGAACGCCCTATCGCTAGGTGGCGCCAACTTTCATATTTCCATGCATGGTTGGTGTCACTTTCTCTTTTTTTTTCATACATATTTTAGTACATTGTAAAATATGTGTGGTACCACTGTTGGTGACGTAGGTCGTATCCATATTCAGACGGAGATCGGCACTAACTTCACTTCACTTCACTTGTATAAATGGATGGCATGTGAGTTGACCCTGACCCAATATAACCGTAAAGTTGACATATGTATTTGCACTTTTAACAATACCTTTATAACTAAATTCTTAATTGAGTCGTTGTTTAATATTACCAATTAGAACAGAAGTGTCCATGACTTTACGTATTCCATAAAGTTCGTCTCAAACATCCTTGCTTGTGCAGTAAGGACAGGCTAAAATGGATTTCTTGAAATCCGTAGATGAAACAAATTTAAGTTGTACAAGTATTCAAATTAAAATTGAAAGCGACTCTTCCAATGAACAGACGAACTATCTAGCCAATACATTTGATTCCAAAGAAGGTGCGTTTAATACATTTAAATTAACTTAATTACAGTTTAGTCCTAAGTAAAATTTATATTAGGCAAATACATTGTCACATTGTGACATTGTCTGGTTTTTCATGACAGTGGTTATGTTTTCTGGGCTTCGATGGAATGCTTAAGGGAGTCTTTGTGGGGAATTTCCAGCCGGATCGTGGACCTGCATACAATCGCCTACAACTACCTGACCACCTGCTTTATGACGATCTTAACAGCCGTCAAAGGGACAACACCTTCGGAAATGTAAGTGTATCCGTAATGCTATACAATTCCACCCATCCTGATGCTCATGCAAACTAAATACGTCTTTTCAAGGTGATACTGCGTCTCGCCAGTGTTAACATGCCATGCCATGTTGATTTACAATTTGGATTCTCCACGCTCTTCTGTTCATAACTATTAATATTTGTGTTGCAACGAATGCGTTTATAATCATCGAAGGAAGCCTTTCATTGTAGATATTACAGCAATGAATGTGTTGAACCTGTTTTCAAGTACACAACTTGGTTTTTGTGAATTTGAAAGTTCCCAAGTACCTCACCTAACATTATGTATGTTTTTAGCACCACACTTTACCACAAAATCCTGACTTCAGGATTTTGTTGATAGACCAAAACCGGCTTCAAGACACTGTATTCCAAGGTGTCGCAGAGCACGTTCATAAAATTGTTGGCGATTTCAGTGGCCCAAACACAGGAATCCGCAAGGTAAAATGATTACAGTATTATTAATTCTTTACTGCTATTTGTTGTATTTAAACTGAGCGAATAATTAATGTTAGTGTCAATGAGATTCCATGCGGGACCTTAAGAGTAATCCATTCTTCGAGTTGATTAAGTAATTATTACAATTATTACGATACCCCAGTAAGTATTGCCGCCGTACGATACTCTCATGGGATCACTCGCAGGCTCTATAAATGTGTCTATACATTAGTCAATCAATGGAATATCATTTTTATAAAGTAGAGAATATTTCCTATTATCATAGGTGATGATTATTAGACCTAAACGACGTTTTTAAACTTAATTTTGAAATTCGTTACTACAGCTAATCTTGCTTTTATTTTTAGGACATTAATGTTTGATCAGGAAGAAACTGGATATTGTATGTTCTGGGATGATTATGGATTACAAATGTGGTGCTGCTTCAGGGAAAATGCTCCAGTTACTGGTTATTCTACATTCAACGGATACGTTTATTCTATAAGCAGACTACGTTTATGTGGCTGTCGTTAATAAGGCAATATAAAGTCGGTAGCAAAAATGTAACAATTTGCATAACATGTAATTAATAATAACTAGTTTTGTTAATATGTGTTGCTTTAATTACACATTGTTGCAGCTTGAAGTATTTGTGCAAAATCATGTGATTTAAAATTATTTTGTTGCTTAGCCATTAATATTTGCGCTGCTTTCTTTGTATACACTTGCATGTAATTTAAATATTAATTTGTTTCTTACTGTTATTGTCATCGCTGCTTTCTTTGTATATGTATATAGCTGATGAATGGTAGTTATAACCATTTATTGATTGCTCTAATGGTTTTCGAACCACAGCTGTTTTAAAATTTGGATTTTGCACAATATCTTGTAATTTAAAAATTGATTTGTAGCTTAACCGTTAATGTCATCGCTGCATTTTTTGTATACACGTAGATCAGATGAATGCTAGTTTTTGGAAATGCAAATCAATTGTTGATTGCTCTGATAGTTTTCGAACCACAGCTGTTACAAAATTACAATTTTTACCAATTTCATGTAATTTAAAAATTGATTTGTTGCTTAACCATGAATTCAATCGCTGCTTTCTTTGTATACATGTAGAGCTGATGGAAGCTCCCCATTTTGGTAAGTAACTATTATCATTAATTTGGCTTCTCATTTCACATCAAATGCATTATAAATAATTTGTCAATCCCCTTTAAGGCAATTGAGAGATCACTACTTCAACTAAATGGTTGCATCTAGCTTGTTTAGGACTGTTTATACGTCGATTAAATTATACTGTGGGATGAATAATTTTTCATTTCTGCAGATATTTTCGGACTGTTTGTACGTCGATTCAGTCATACTGTGGGATGAATAATACTTCACTTCCGCAGATATTTTAGGACTGTTTACACGTCGATTAAATTATGCTGTGGCATGAATAATTCTTCAGTTCCGCAGATATTTTAGGACTGTTTATATATAGATTAAATTATACTGTGGGATGAATAATTTTTCATATACGCAGATATTTTAGGACTGTTTATATGTTGATTAAATTATACTGTGGCATGAATAATTCTTCGTTTCTGCAGATATTTTAGGACGATTTATGCGTTGATTAGGTCCTATTGTGGGATGAATAATTCTTCATTTCCGCAGATATTTTAGGACTGTTAAGACGTCGATTAGATTATACTGCAGGATAAATAATTCTTCGTTTCCGCAAGTATTTTGGGGCGATTTAAATGTCAATTAGGTTATACTGTGGGATGACCAATTCTTTATTTCTGCAGATATTTTAGGACGGTTTATACGTCAATTAGATTATACTTTGGGATGAATAAGTCTTTATTTCCACAGATATTTTAGGACGGTTTACATGGCGATTAGATTATACTGCAGTATGAATAATTCTTCATTTCGGCACATATTTTAGGACGGTGTGTACATCAATTAGGTTATGCTGTGGTATAAATAAATCTTCATTTCTGCAGATATTTCAGAATAGTTTATACTGCGGGATTAATCTAAAAATAATTGCAGATATTTTAGGACAGTTTCGACTTCGAATATGTTATACTGCGGAATGAATCTGAAATTAATAGCAGATATTTTAGGAGATTTTCTACGTCGTTTATGTTATACTGCGGGATGAATAATTCTTCATTTCCGCAGATATTTTAGCCTGGTTTATACATCGATTAGATTATACTGCAGGATGGATAATTCTTCATTTCCGCAGATATTTTTGTACGTTTTATACGTCAATTCAATTATACTGTAGGATGAAAAATTCTTTGTAAGTAACTAATAATGTTATTGTTTTCAGTGCGCTGTTATAGATCTTCTTACTTCAAAACGTGTCCATTGCTGTGTTTGGCAGAATATGGATTGCAGGCATCGAAGAACACTACGATTCAATGCAGTCTCAACAGGAATAAAAGGTAGGATTTTACTATTACTTAATTTCATTGCAACATGACGCTTTTTCACTGGGTTTATTTGTGCATTGTTTTAACAATAAATTGATATATTTGTTACACTTTATGCATGCCAAAATCCACCATAAAGTCACGAAGCTGCGCTGAAACATGCAAATTTAGTCATGACTATTGATAATTGTAACTCAATGATGCCAGTACTTATGATTTAGGCTGTATGATCGTCATTGCACTTCTGCAGTTGGAGACTTTGGACACGCTCATCCTGGAGTGACTCCCCACGGGGTTTAACGTGTCCGAGTTCCTTGTATCTCCGTTTAAAGAGCCCTGGAGACATTCAATAATATCGTCAATCATACTCATCGTGTACAAAGTGATTGATCGCTTGTAATTGATCAATGAGTCGTACTTCAATTGAAACCATCAATATAATTGATATTATTGACCGCCTCCGGGCTACTTAAGGCCCGTTCTTGCTTGCTCTTGGAAATCCCAACGGTGACTTTTATGATGTAATCGAAATCCTTCGGAACGACATGACTCTTTATTAATTTGGTGCTCACACATAACAATTACTTCTGCTTCCCCCATTCTCATACATGTTGGACTTTATATTTCAAAACCTATTAGGACCTAATTATTCATGCCCTTTTTAATACAGAGCTGGTTTTGAACTGACTGTAAGTTAACCTAATAATCATGGGGAGAATTTATTCGGGAGTCTTTTTCATTTGATATATTGAGTCAGTATTCAAACATGAGTGCTGCCAGGGTATTTTGCATCTCCTTATTAGGTTCTTTGTAGTTGGAATGCTAAATTAGAGTTTTTTTTAATGTCACTGGGGGCATTTTCAAGCGCAAAAAGCGACAGTTTTTAATTTTTTGGCGACATCTACCACATATGTATCTGACTGCTCACTGAAGTGCCGGTAAAAAAGATATATGGAATTCCAGAAATCTTTTTAACCTACAAAAAATAGAAACCTGTAATTTTTATTTGTTTCTTTATTCAATCGTGCGTCAATAGATGTCTCTGGCGTGCTTTTTAGTTCATATTTTTTGTCGCCAGACGTCGCGTTGATCGCAATTTCAATGCAGCAAACGAATGCACATGAAAATTAGTTTCTAAACAACACTTAGAATGTTTTTCTTGTAACTAGCTAATCCCGTCATCGTTTTCATTGCGCTGTTATGGATGTGCTTCCTTTTTAAAACGTGCGTATTGCTGTGTGTGACGCATTACTGTTAAGGATGATTGCAGGCATCGAGGAACACTACGATTCAGTGCACTCTTGATGATTACGTTATACAAGGAGGTGAATAATTCCCCATTTCCCAAATATTTCTGGACTGTTTATGTTAATGTTTATGTTGTATGTTAATTATGTTATACTGGGTGGTGAATAATTCTTCATTTCCACAGATATTTTAGGACAGTTTATCCGCAGATATTTTAGGACATCGATTATGTTATACTGTGGGATGAACAATTCTTCATTTCGGCAGATATTTTAGGACGATTTACACATCGATTGGGTTATACTGTGGGATGAATTATTCTTAATTTCTCAGATATTTTAGGACAATTTCTATGTCGATTAGGTTATACTGCGGGATGAATAATTCTTTATTACCGCAGATATTTTAGGACTGTTAACACATCGATTAGGTTATACTGCGGGATGAATAATTGTTCATTTGTGCAGATATTTTAGGGTGGTTTATACATCGATTATGTTATACTGCGGGATGAATTATTCTTCATTTCCACAGATATTTTAGGACGGTTTATACATCAATTAGGTTATACTGCAGAATGAATAATTATTCATTTCTGCAGATATTTTAGGACAGTTTGTAGGTCGATTATTTTATATTGTAGGATGAATAATTCTTTATTTCTGCAGATATTTTAGCACTGTTTACACATCGATTAGGTTATACTGCGTGATTTATAATGTTCTTTTCTGCAGATATATTAGGCCGGTTTATGCATCGATTAGGTTATATTGCGGGATGAATAATTGTTCATTTCCGTAGATATTTTTGGATGGTTTACACATCGATTAGATTATACTGTGGGATGAATAATTTTTCATTTCCGCAGATATTTTAGGACGGTTTATATGTCGATTAGGTTATATTGTGGGATGAATAATTCTTCATTTCCTAGGATATTTTAGCACGATTTCTATGTCGATTAAGTTATACTGCGGGATGAATAATTCTTTATTTCTGCAGATATTTTAGGACGGTTTCTACGTCAATTATGTTATACTGTGGGATGAATAATTCTTCATTTCCGCAGATATTTTAGGACTGTTTATATGTTGATTAAATTATACTGTGGCATGAATAATTCTTCGTTTCTGCAGATATTTCAGGACGTTTTCTATGTCATTTATGTTATACTGTAGGATGAATAATTCTTCTAATTTTCTTTGGTTGAGGTAAGTGTAAGAGCTGTCCGTAGATGATCATTTGACATTCGATATGAATATCTTATGATAAAGCTGCGCTGATGAGTCCTATAAGGACGAAACAGCTTACGTCGTTCCAGATTCTTCCCAAGTTAAAGAGCTTCAACTGCAATTCAGGTGAGCACTAGTAGTATGAAAATTTTCGATTCAAACTGAGTGGGCAGTATAATTTATAATTTACGGATTTCGTACCAGGATCACAGGAGGTCAAAGAGATCTTTTATTCATAGTGCCCACTCAATGTAAATCGAAAATTTTCGTCTACATATTTTATAATTTTCTGATTTTGTACCAGGATCACAGGAGGTCAAAGAGATCTTTTATTCATAGTGCCCACTCATTGTAAATCGAAAATTTTCGTCTACATATTTTATAATTTTCTGATTTCGTACCAGGATCACAGGAGGTCAAAGAGATCTTTTATTCATAGTGCCCACTCGATGTAAATCGAAAATTTTCGTCTACATATTTTATAATTTTCTGATTTCGTACCAGGATCACAGGAGGTCAAAGAGATCTTTTATTCATAGAGCCCACTCAATGTAAATCGAAAATTTTCGGCTACATATTTTATAATTTTCTGATTTCGTACCAGGATCACAGGAGGTCAAAGAGATCTTTTATTCATAGTGCCCACTCAATGTAAATCGAAAATTTTCGTCTACATATTTATAATTTTCTGATTTCGTACCAGGATCACAGGAGGTCAAAGAGATCTTTTATTCATAGTGCCCACTCAATGTAAATCGAAAATTTTCGGCTACATATTTTATAATTTTCTGATTTCGTACCAGGATCACAGGAGGTCAAAGAGATCTTTTATTCATAGTGCCCACTCAATGTAAATCGAAAATTTTCGGCTACATATTTTATAATTTTCTGATTTCGTACCAGGATCACAGGAGGTCAAAGAGATCTTTTATTCATAGTGCCTACTCAATGTAAATCGAAAATTTTCGGCTACATATTTTATAATTTTCTGATTTCGTACCAGGATCACAGGTGGTCAAAGAGATCTTTTATTCATAGTGCCCACTCAATGTAAATCGAAAATTTTCGTCTACATATTTTATAATTTTCTGATTTTGTACCAGGATCACAGGAGGTCAAAGAGATCTTTTATTCATAGTGCCCACTCAATGTAAATCGAAAATTTTCGTCTACATATTTTATAATTTTCTGATTTCGTACCAGGATCACAGGAGGTCAAAGAGATCTTTTATTCATAGTGCCCACTCAATGTAAATCGAAAATTTTCGGCTACATATTTTATAATTTTCTGATTTCGTACCAGGATCACAGGAGGTCAAAGAGATCTTTTATTCATAGTGCCCACTCAATGTAAATCGAAAATTTTCGGCTACATATTTTATAATTTTCTGATTTCGTACCAGGATCACAGGAGGTCAAAGAGATCTTTTATTCATAGTGCCCACTCAATGTAAATCGAAAATTTTCGGCTACATATTTTATAATTTTCTGATTTCGTACCAGGATCACAGGAGGTCAAAGAGATCTTTTATTCATAGTGCCCACTCAATGTAAATCGAAAATTTTCGGCTACATATTTTATAATTTTCTGATTTCGTACCAGGATTACAGGAGGTCAAAGAGATCTTTTATTCATAGTGCCCACTCAATGTAAATCGAAAATTTTCGGCTACATATTTTATAATTTTCTGATTTCGTACCAGGATCACAGGAGGTCAAAGAGATCTTTTATTCATAGTGCCCACTCAATGTAAATCGAAAATTTTCGGCTACATATTTTATAATTTTCTGATTTCGTACCAGGATCACAGGAGGTCAAAGAGATCTTTTATTCATAGTGCCCACTCAATGTAAATCGAAAATTTTCGGCTACATATTTTATAATTTTCTGATTTCGTACCAGGATCACAGGAGGTCAAAGAGATCTTTTATTCATAGTGCCCACTCAATGTAAATCGAAAATTTTCGGCTACATATTTTATAATTTTCTGATTTCGTACCAGGATCACAGGAGGTCAAAGAGATCTTTTATTCATAGTGCCCACTCAATGTAAATCGAAAATTTTCGGCTACATATTTTATAATTTTCTGATTTCGTACCAGGATTACAGGAGGTCAAAGAGATCTTTTATTCATAGTGCCCACTCAATGTAAATCGAAAATTTTCGTCTACATATTTTATAATTTTCTGATTTCGTACCAGGATCACAGGAGGTCAAAGAGATCTTTTATTCATAGTGCCCACTCGATGTAAATCGAAAATTTTCGTCTACATATTTTATAATTTTCTGATTTCGTACCAGGATCACAGGAGGTCAAAGAGATCTTTTATTCATAGTGCCCACTCAATGTAAATCGAAAATTTTCGGCTACATATTTTATAATTTTCTGATTTCGTACCAGGATCACAGGAGGTCAAAGAGATCTTTTATTCATAGTGCCCACTCAATGTAAATCGAAAATTTTCGGCTACATATTTTATAATTTTCTGATTTCGTACCAGGATCACAGGAGGTCAAAGAGATCTTTTATTCATAGTGCCCACTCAATGTAAATCGAAAATTTTCGGCTACATATTTTATAATTTTCTGATTTCGTACCAGGATCACAGGAGGTCAAAGAGATCTTTTATTCATAGTGCCCACTCAATGTAAATCGAAAATTTTCGGCTACATATTTTATAATTTTCTGATTTCGTACCAGGATCACAGGAGGTCAAAGAGATCTTTTATTCATAGTGCCCACTCAATGTAAATCGAAAATTTTCGTCTACATATTTTATAATTTTCTGATTTCGTACCAGGATCACAGGAGGTCAAAGAGATCTTTTATTCATAGTGCCCACTCGATGTAAATCGAAAATTTTCGTCTACATATTTTATAATTTTCTGATTTCGTACCAGGATCACAGGAGGTCAAAGAGATCTTTTATTCATAGTGCCCACTCAATGTAAATCGAAAATTTTCGGCTACATATTTTATAATTTTCTGATTTCGTACCAGGATCACAGGAGGTCAAAGAGATCTTTTATTCATAGTGCCCACTCAATGTAAATCGAAAATATTCCCCTATATAATCTCAATTTGCTCCTCGCAAAAATCGATATACAGGGTGATCCGAAATTTTTAAAATATTTTCGACTCACCCTGTATATATCAATTTGCTCCTCGCAAAAATCGATATACAGGGTGATCCAAAAAAATTAAAATATTTTCGACTCACCCTGTATATATCAATTTGCTCCTCGCAAAAATCGATATACAGGGTGATCCAAAAAAATTAAAATATTTTCGACTCACCCTGTATATATCAAATTGCTCCTCGCAAAACTCGATATACAGGGTGATCCAAAAACTTTTAAAATATTTTCGACTCACCCTGTATATATCAAATTGCTCCTCGCAAAAATCGATATACAGGGTGTTCCAAAAAGTGAAGAATTTTGCAACCCACGAAAATCGATATATACAGGGTGCCCACAGCTCGAATACCCGCAAAATTTAGCCTCGCGCGCGCGCGCGCGTATATATAATGTAATATAAACATATAGTATATCTATATTGCTTTAAATCCAGTAGGGGTCCTACGGACCCCTACTGGATTTATAGAAAAATTTCTACCGGTCGAGCTCCAGGTGAGAAGCTTAAACGCGCGTCACATGACGTGTGCGTGTGTGTGGGCGCACACACGGGCGTCGCGACGCCCGCCCGCCTGACGCCTGACGCGCGTTTTTTTAGCTTCTCACCTGGGCGGGGGGTGGGCACCTGCTAGGTACGTGGTACCTAGCAGGTGCATATTGCCCACCCCCCACATCTATACCCCTAGATACCCCCACCGATATTCTATTGTATACTATAGTATACAATATTATAGTAATCGCGAGGCAAATCGTCCCGTCTCACTTCCACTCGTTGGCCGGGTCTACTTACCTTCTCGCACTCACGGGCGCTTATCGCGAATCTGTAAGAAGAGATGAAGATTTTGGTCGATGGATTTCCATGGCTCGATAGCGTAGCTCGCTGCAGCGATGGGGTGGCCCCCGATCGCTGCAGCGAACCGTGGGTTCAAATCCAGCCGGCCGAATAAAAATTGCGGCGGGTTGCGGACCGGCAGGGGTGCCGCCGGGGCTGCGATGGTGGCAGCGCCGGGGGGAGCGGCGGGAGGAAGCGATGCTGGAGCGGGGGGTGCGGCAGGGATTCGGTGGCGGGTGCCGCCGTGGCTGCGATGGTGGCAGCGCCGGGGAGCGGCGGAAGGCAGCAGCCAGGGGCCCGGCAGGGACCCGGTGGGAGCGCCGGAAACACCGGTGGTGGGGAAGCAGCGGGAGCGGCGGAAGCGGGGGTAGCAACGATGCGGGGGCGGAAAATTGGAAAAATTAGTGGGGATGAGATTCGGCAGCGAGGGAGGGGGGAAAGAGATATACGAAAAACAGGCAATCTTTTGCAATTTGTTTTTCAATCAACATTTTTAAAGTCAAATAGTGGAGGCGCCGGGTAAATGGACTTGTAAAAATTTACCACCGAAAATGTGGAATCTAGTGGAGGCGCCGGGTAAAGGGACTTGTAAAAATTTGCCACCGAGAACTGCCCGAAAATGTTAATGCCCTGTTTCATATCTCCCTTTCTAGTATCCCTATTTAACTTTAGTGAAGGCACCGGGTAGAGGGACTTGGTCATTTAACGAGAGCCCGAAAGAAAACGCACACATTAAGTTATACACTATTTATTTTATAAACTCCTTTATTTACACAAGTTTTACTTTGTTTATTACATATAATTTATTCAGGTGTATTGCGTATCAAAGAACATTAACATCGATTAGATTATGCTTAAGGTAATAAAGTATATAATTTGGTGTAGTGCGCATCAAACAACGTTAGCAGTAAAGTGTACGTTAGCCGACAGCATCACAGTCAAATGTCCGATGGAATTACGACAGACGCTCGACTGCAACTAACGTACACGTTACTGTTGTACGTTGTTTGATCCGCAATACACCTAATCATATACTTTATTACCTTAAGTATTATCTAATCGATGATGTACAGCCATGAGAATGTCTCGGGTCGTAAGACCGAACAGTCCGCTATCCATGTCTCTAACAGTGCAGGACAAGACATACGTACAAGGACAGTGGACTGCTCACTCTTACGGAATTACAGGCACTCCGATGCCTTTGGCCTCGGGTACAATGCGAGCGGTGAGAGGCGGCGAATATTATTGGCTAGAAGCAGCAGTGAGCGATAAGTGTGAAGCGTACAGATTTTTCCAGCATGCTGCATTCAAATCGTGAACATAACAATTGTTTGTCGCTTACTGCAGCCGCTTGAATTGTACCAAAGGCCTTAGATACAGTCCTAAAATACCTGGGGAAATGAATTTTATTCAATTCGGTACAACCTAGCCTTAAATACATATAAACGATCTTTATTTAGCTACAATGTTTGTAAGGGTGCGATTAAAGGGTATAATGTTTATTGGATTAAGATTTAATTGTGTTACAATCTTTATTTAGGCAAGATATTTATGGCGCGACGATTTATCGATGGCCTCGGGTACGATGCAAGCGGTGAGAGGCCGCGAATATTAAAGGGGGCTAGGAGCAGCAGTGAGCGACAAGTGTAAAGCTTGAATTGTACCCAAGGCCTTACATACCGTCCTAAAATACCTGGGGAAATGAATTTTATTCAGTTCGGTACAACCTAGCCTTAAATACATATAAACGATCTTTATTTACCTACAATGTTTATAAGGGTGCGATTAAAGGGTATAATGTTTATTGGATTAAGATTTAATTGTGTTACAATCTTTATTTAGGCAAGATATTTATGGCGCAACGATCTATCGATGGCCTCGGGTACGATGCAAGCGGTGAGAGGCCGCGAATATTAAAGGGGGCTAGGAGCAGCAGTGAGCGACAAGTGTAAAGCTTGAATTGTACCAAAGGCCTTACATACCGTCCTAAAATACCTGTGGAAATGAATTTTATTCAGTTCGGTACAACCTAGCCTCAAATACATATAAACGATCTTTATTTACCTACAATGTTTATAAGGGTGCGATTAAAGGGTATAATGTTTATTGGATTAAGATTTAATTGTGTTACAATCTTTATTTAGGCAAGATATTTATGGCGAAACGATCTATCGATGGCCTCGGGTACGATGCAAGCGGTGAGAGGCCGCGAATATTAAAGGGCTAGGAGCAGCGGTGTAGTAGTAGAAGTTTTTCCAGCACGCGCATTCAAGTTATGAACAAAACGCTTGTTTTGTCGGTCACCTGCACCGCTTACTGCTTGAATTGTACCCTAGGCCTTACATGCCGTTCAAATATACTTGTGAAAATGAATTTTATTCAGTGCGGTACAACCTAAACTTAAATACACATAAATATTGTCGCTAAATAAAGATCGTTTATAAGTATACGATCTTTACTGGGTGACAACCCTTATTGCACCACCTTTATTCAGATACGATGTCTATTGGACAATCTTAAAGGCCGAATCATTGATTTATACACGACGCAACAATGCTATCGCTACGGGCATTTTCAACAGCGTTTAATGCACGTTGAAAATGCCTACAGCGATAGCATTGTCACAGCGTAGCATTGCCACGTAAGGAATCTATGAATCTGCCTTACAATACTACGATTTATATTCGGGTGCGAAAACCTAACCTAAACGATCTTTATTTGGCTAGAATATTTATGGGGTACGATTTTATATTTATTCGGTTACAACCTTTATTGCGCTGCTATCTTTATTTGGGTATGATGTTTATTGGACTACGATTTAATTGGGCTACAATTTTGATTCGGGTACGATATTTATAGCGTTACATCTATATTCGGGTACGATATTTATAGCGTTACGTCTATATTCGGGTACGAACTTTATTGCGCTACGATCATTTTAGAGCAACGATATTTATTGAGCTAGGACCCCACATGGAGTCTTTCCGCATTTTATTTATTACAAATGCAAATCGTAGTGGTAACTCAGTAGGTTGCACAGCCATGGACGATAAGAATGACGCGCTTGTCCATCCAGCAGTTTGCTATACTTATCTGGTCCCGTACAGTAGGGGCACGGGGTAGACAAGGATAGAAGATTGCTAGGACGGACGGACGCGTCATTCTGAGAGTCTGTGGCTGTACACCCAAAAACTTCGCTTTTGCTTTATTGCACATTCGTGATCAATATAGTCTACTGCACAAACTTCACAGGGTAGTTTGTGTAGTTGACCGAACTGATAACGATACTGCAATAAACCAAAAAGTTTGTTTTTGTACGTACGCAAGCGGAAGCAGCGTCAGTATTCAGTATGGCAGGATTAATCGGCATCGCCAGGATTAGCGCAAGCAGCATCAGTTAAGGCTGGCAAATGTTGTCATCATTGCCAGGATTAACGCAAGCTCAAATCAGCATCGCCAGGATATCATCATAAGCTGGATTGCCACATAATCCTTTAGATACCGATACAAATACTATCATATGAATACTGTACTACGATTTCAAAAAACATTCTCATTCTTAATCTTGCAATTTAAAATTTAATCTGAATCTTCGCAATTTAATTGCAATAAAAGTTATAAAACTTTAAATGATAAGCCAATTAATTCTATAAAAATATCATAAAAAGTGCTTTCAGTTTAACGTTGCATCCGATGCCGTAAGTGAAATACGACGCCCAACCCTTCCCACCAGAAATCAGACGATATCACAAGCATACGAATCACAAGCGTACGAAACACCAGCACACAGAGACAAATCATAGAAATCAATGCACACACACCAAACTAAAAAAGAGCTAAAAGCGGCGGCCGCCTTTTTATCCCTATCTGACTATTTAGGCAAAATGATGCAACGTTAACGTTTTGGCACTTTCTACTATTGCTATAATGACCTGAATGATCATTTAATTGAAATGAAAATCAATCAGTAGATTAAGAATGTAATCATTTTGAAACCGTTACCACCTTTAAACCTATACTATACTAATGGTTAAATGCTATAGCCAGTGGAGTAGTTAAATAGTAATGCAATATATTGAAACAAATCTTAAAATGCTGTTCAAGCTCTCTGCACTGTTCTCTTACACAAGTGAACCGCACTTACCAATAACTACTCCACGGATAATTCATAAATTACACAATTTATTTAAAAAATTGATTAAAAAAAAAATGGATAAAAAATTTGCTTGGGTTTAAGAAAAAATAGATTTAAAATTAAATTTGATAAAAAAATTGACTTGGCTTAAAAAAAAAACGGGCAAAAATTGACAAAGGTAAAAAAAATGATTAAAAAAAACCACTGAGGAATTCTAAACATTAGGACCGAATCTAAAACTCTAAATCCTTAAATCACGATTCTCAAAGCGGTATTTTTGCCAATTCATTAATAATAATTATATATCTATGTATATATACTAGATGTATAATCACAATCTGGAATGAAATGAAAAATATTTCGACTAAATTCAAAATCGGAGCCTATAGCGCTTGAAATCTATCCTCGGAGGCTCAGAGTGAAGCAAAGCATGGTTTTAACTAAATTCCGCGATACGTAACGAGAATATCAGTTATTCTGATAGCAAATTGTGTGAAAGGAGGCTGTCCTGTGTGTGGCCGAGTAAAGCAAAGCAGTAACTTTTGCAACTTTTGTACTTTTTGAAATGTTGAATCCGTAACGAGAATATCTGCCTTCCCTGTGAACAACGGCACCTCTTTGCGATCGCTTCAGAAGGACTGGCAAATCATCATCTCTTCACCAGTAAAAACAGCCGAATCGATATCCCTTGACACACCAGTCCGGTTAGATAGCTGGACAAGCCCCAGCTGGGGCCAAGTATTGGTTACGTTAGTGCGGTGAAATGAACTGGTGGAGAGATCAATGATCTGAAGCACGGCACGGTACCCAATCATTTTAAACAATTATTTCTATCGTGGTCCGTCTCTGTACCTTTAGATTAGATAACTGAAGATAACAATTGGGTAGTTTGTACAAACTGCACAAGCATATTACTCGGAAACACAGAGAGGAACATTTACTTAAAGTACCTTCGCAAATAATTTTAAAATCGGAACAAATAGCGCTTGGAGAATCTTAAAAAATATTTATATGTACCAAGTCACATTACGAATCAAATATTCAAACCTCAATAACCCTTGCAAAATACAATTGAATTCGTATTAAAAAGTAAGGTCAAACGATTGACTAAATGTGGAATTTAATAAGATTTAAGACGAGACAATTTTGAAATTGTCTGAAGCATGAAAAGTAATATGGTTGGATAACCATTAATCAAAATCGGATAACAAATTTGGAATCTTAAAATCACATCAGGGTTATTAACATTTGAATAAATAAAAAATTATATTTGGGACGGGAAAGGAATCAATTTTTTAAATATTATTGTGCCATCAAAACATTACTACATACAGGCATGCCCCCAAGTTACGTAACTATTGAGTTCTGTAAACTTATAAATAACTTGAACTTTAAGTTAGTCGAATTAGAAAATTGCATAAGTACAACTTTATAAAAAATTAAAAAAATTATGAACGAATATAAAAACAAAGGGTGTGTTTGTATGGTATGGCTATGAAGAGAATTGCAGTTTTCAGGCAATTTCCACCCTTCATATGCAACTGCAAATTACAAAAGTCGTTGGTTACGCAAGTTTGGGGATACCTACACTTAAAATTATTTAATGCTATTAATAAAATTACTTATCCACAAAATCTAATTCATGTTGTCAAGTATCTCTGTATTACAAATTATATCTTATTATCTCTATATTATGAATTAAATCTACATATAATTAGTTTGTGTGGATAAGTTTCGAGCAACAACCAAGTAATAAACAAAGAATTGTCTATTTATCTATAACTAATTAATTATTATTGCATGAAAATTTCAAGAACACTTAATGCAATGTATGAATGCAATACTAAAATAGTTTATCACTTGGTTACAGCTAAACTATTTGCTAAAGTCTCCTCAGCGATGTTCTTGATCCGATGTCTTCTATCCAAAGTCATCTAGGTTCCCACGTTGTTCAAGATCCGAGTGGATCGTAATCAGAACTTGAAGAAGTGTCATCGTAGTCATCCACCTGCAGATATTCTGGTTCCAGCAAAAGCCCATTAGCTAAAAATACAATAAATTTTAGATTGCGAAAATTTTAAGAATATAAATCCTTTCACTGCTAGTATCAAACAAATATTAATAAACCATACCAAGGTATTGCCTAAACCAGTGGTTCCCAAAGTGTGCGTCGGGGCACCCTGGAGAGCAGTCTTTCCAGGGGTGCCGCAGAATATTGCAAAAGGTTTATAATTAAGTTGAATAAACTAATAGAAAAATTAACCCGGGTATTTTGCAGACCGACGTCATTTACAATGAGATGGCTTTGAATAATAGCAAATAACATATTCAAAACATCCAATACAGTTAGTCATGATATAACTTAGAGAAGGTTTGGAAAAACCTTAGTTCAAAAAGGGCGCTGTGAGCGGAAAAAGTTTCGAAACCACTGGCCTAAACTATTTATACAGAGTTACGGTTTGTCTAGAGTAAATACAATACAATTCATGCTGCTACGAAATGAAGAAATATCATTCAAATAGTAAAAGGATTTATAAATTCCTTTCGTTTAATGCAATATATCACTGAATGAAAATGTTATTCATAATGGACAAGTTTAAACCGGAATTCTTAAACAAAATTAATGCTGTGTTACTTTAAGTAAATTTTATGTGAATAAATATGTTACAATTAATTCTAAATGCCGTAAACATATTGCATTAATGGTTAATACTAACTTCAAGTTATTTTATATTGTGAAACTTGAAGTAAATTTAAGATGTCATGACATAATAATTTTTCGTACATACCGACTGTTAAAGAAAGTGATGTCAACTTTAATGGTGGATACTATTAAATGACACTGTTCAAGCTGCAAATCGAATATGTTTTGCAGCGTTGCAGAAATGTTTTCTAGGATACAAGCAAATATAACCAGAATTTTTAAAATGTGATTTCTTGTCATAACTTTGTTGTTGGAAGAGTTGACACCGCTTTCTTGAATGCTCTGTAACTTGCCGTCCAAAATTATAAATAATTAAAAAATATATTTGTAACATCCTCATTATTAGCCTTCTTGTGACCGATCTGCTTAAACATTTTTTCAACCAAGTCGTTGACAGCTCCTGTGTGATTGCAAATTTGAGGAAAATACAAATAATTTACCTTTTATATCCGAAGCCCTTTCTGGATAGAACTGCAACTTCCATCTGGTAAGCTGTTGGTTAACATTGATGTACTTCAACTTCGGGAAGAAAGGGTCGAGTCCCGTCTAGACTGCAATTACCAGTTCGGTGTCTGGTTCTTCGTAAGTTTGTTGCAATTCCATATGAAGAGCCCTAAAATAAAACAAACATATTAAAATTCTTGTTTTTTCAAATTGGTTTAATGTGTGCGACGATGGAACAAAAGAACTTCCATCCAAATATTCAGCAGCCGAAATGATCTTACTTTTTGTAAATTTTACGTGAATATTTATAGTACAATTCATTCCAAATGCTGTATATATACAGGGTCCGTCATTTCACCTCCCGTCTTCTATAGCTCAGTTACTAATCGAGTTAGGAATTTGATATTTTGCAGACTTTACTTGCACTGCTTATTTGGGCTTTATTGTTGCTTTTAATAAAATTTTATGGGTATGTAGGCATCTATAAACTGCACCCGAATAAGCAACAAAATATATACCATGCAATTTAAAAATATACATCATGACGTCACACTTTTTTGGGACACCCTGTATAATCAAAAATATTTTCTAGAAATACGCCCCAGAATGTAAGTAAGGCCTGCAAAATATCAAAATCCTAACTCAATTAGTAACTGAGCTATAGAAAACGGGAGGTGAAATGACGGACCCTGTATATATTGCATTAATACTAACAACAAGTTATGTAGTGTTGTGAATACTTGACGAAGATTTTAGCTGTCATGAAATAATAACGTAAAATAAAATAATTTTTCCTATATAACTTGTCGTCCAAAATCACAAATGATTAAAAAAATATATTTGTAATATCGTCATTATTAGACTTCTTGTGACCAATATGCATAAACACATTAATTGAACCAAGTCGGTTGACAGCTCCTATGTGCTTGCACATTTGAGGAAAATAACTTACCGTTTATATCTGCAGGTCTTTCGAGGATCCGACTGCAATTCTTCATCTGCCAAGATGCGGGTTCATTGATGTACTTCAACTTCGGCACGAAAGGGTGGAGTCCTGTCTGCATTGCAGCTACCAGCCAGTCCTGTGTCTTGTTCCTCGAAAGTTGGTGGCAATCAGAAGTTCTTCACCGTCATCTCGCAATTGCATGGATCATGAAAACAGAAAAGAGGTGTACAAAAAGTGAACCGTATGTACGAGGATTATTAAGAACTGCCAAAACAACTAACTAATCAACATACACAACTTCAGATTTCTGTCCAATTTCATTTATGCGTGACCACAAGTACTGGTATGTCTGTAATTTACTAATTACGTTAGCAAAGTTACTTTTGCAACTTTTGCACTTTTGCGCCTTTTGCACTATTTCAAATATTGAATCCGTAACGAGAATATCTGCCTTCCCTGTGAACAACGGCACCTCTTTGCGATCGCTTCAGAAGGACTGGCAAATCATCATCTCTTCATCAGTAAAAACAGCCGAATCGATATCCCTTGAGACACCAGTCCGGTTAGATAGCTGGACAAGCCCCAGCTGGGCCCAAGTATTGGTTACGTTAGTGCGGTTGAAATGAACTAGTGGAGAGATGAATGATCTGAAGCACGGCACGGTACCCAATGATTTTAAACAATTATTTCTATCTTGGTCCGTCTCTGTACCTTTAGATTAGATAACTGAAGATAACAATTGGGTAAAAACTACTGAGAAGCAGTAAAAAATTTAAGACATACAAGAATTTGTGGTTAACTAACTTATAGCTAAATACATATAAAACAAAAAGAAACATTTGAAGTGCGCTTTACCCCCAAGTTGACTAAAATGAATACATCCTATAACCTAATCTAGTATATTGAATACTGCACCCCCCATCTAAACTGTAAGTTCACTTATTAACAATTGATAAGCGCGTGAATCTATGCTTAACAGGTGGCTAGTCTATTAAGCGACAAATTAAATTTAAACTTACAAGAACAATCAATCTCATTATTATACTGGCTCATATAATAACAAAACATCTAGTTTATATTGAATTAGTTGTCCAGCTTCTCTTTCTGTATAATTATTAACTCATTCAATTATTAAATTGAATAAATGAATGCAATTTAGAATTTTGAGAACCATCGGCACAGCAATTTAAAAATTGCTTTCCACGATTTAATTCAGTGTTAAATTGAACCAACACTGTTTTTTTTTTGACAAAAAATTTAATAATACATTCCAACACTTGGCTAGGGTGAAAGATATATTATTAAAACAAAAAACATGGAAAAATTAACACTCCATGAAAACTAATTGAAAAATTGAAACTTTGAATGCATAATAATGAATGCATTATATTTCTGTGCTTTGTTAATTGTTTATAATGTTTATTGATAAAGTAACACATGCAAGCTAGGTACACAATCAATAATGTGTTACTTACATTGATTTGGTAGATAATTAAAAGCGTCAATGACAATTAAATTTAAATGAATTGTTGGTTATTGAATATTTATTAGTCTATTAATTATTCGTAAAATTCATTTGTACTATTAATACAATTACAACATTTCGAATTACGAGTTCCTAATATGATTAACTGTGACACATTACTGCTTCGAAATATTGCAGTAAGACAAGTTTTGTTATATAAACTAAACAATTTAAAAAAGTAAAAAAATTATAAAAATATAACGCGTAATGACTGTGATTTATAAATTCTTGCACATATTAATTGAAATTTGAATAGATTATTGGCAATGAATTGGTTCATATAAATTGATCAACAACTTTTATTCCCACTATGGAAAATATTTTATCAATGAGAAATGCGTTTACATACATGTTACATAAACAAGATGAACTTGTTTCCTAGACGGGTCGAATATAATAAGCGCAGGAGTAAGCTAATACCAAATATAATATCAAAGACATGCGTCTAAGAAAATCCCACCCCATCAACCAATTTCAGACGAAATTGTACCTACACCTATGATATCATTAAGATATCAGAACCTAAAAACCAGCAACTGGTTCAATTTCAGACGAAATTGTACCTACACCTATGATATCATTAAGATATCAGAACCTACAAACCAGCAACTGGTTCTATCATATATACATAACAACAAGCATACACACCAAGGAGTCTTCTGAAAGACAAATTAAGCAAGTAAATTGCTATAGTGTTAAACAACGCTAAAGTCGGCGGCCACCTTTTTCCTAATTAACAATCAGTCTCAATATCAACACTCACACAATACCTAAAGTCTTTTCGACATGCATCACGAATGTATAATCACATTTCTCATTGTATTTATGACACCTAGTAATGTGGCAAGAATATGATTATTTAAAATAATTGCATTGTATAAGTTGCATTTGAAAATATGTCTAAAAACTAGACAATTTTTGAGGGGTAGTTTAACATGGCAAGTTAAATCTACTTCTAATCTAAAATCGACTCTACTTTAAATGGATGTTTTTAATATGAACCGACTAATAACCATTAAACCCAAAAAATTGACAATAAAACATTAATTTTGGTAAATTATTATGCAAGGCTGTGAGGTTCCGAGTGAAGCAAAGCAGTAACTTTTGCAACTTGTGCACTTTTTGAAATGTTGAATCCGTAACGAGAATATCTGCCTTCCCTGTGAACAACGGCACCTCTTTGCGATCGCTTCAGAAGGACTGGCAAATCATCATCTCTTCATCAGTAAAAACAGCCGAATTGATATCGGTGAAATGAACTAGTGGTGAGATGAATGATCTGAAGCACGGCGCGATACCCGATCATTATAAACAATTATTTCTATCGTGGTCCGTTTCTGTACCTTTAGATTAGATAACTGAAGATAACAATTGGGTAGTACAAACTGCACAAGCATATTACTCGGAAACAGAGAGGAGCATATGTATATATAAAATAATAAGATACATGACAGAGGCGTCATATATTTAATGTGAATAATATTAATAAATGCAAGAATTGTATAATTTGGTTCTTTGCTATAATAATTAAAATGAAATAAACTTACAAACGAATTTTAATAACAACTAAATGATTAATAACTTGTGATTAAGGTTCACAATAGAACAAAATGTATGAATGTCAACAGCCAAGCAAGTTTGAAGCAAATAAAAATGAACTGTTGACTAAAACACATTAGTGCGAATACAAAATGTGCAATTATGTCGTTAACGCCAATAATAATCTTTATGTGAAATTATTTAATTGAAGTGTACAAAATAAACAAACAAATAAGCACAGATTAATAAAAAAATTAAAGTGAAACTGAGCGCCGAGTTCTGGCATTAAAAGGAGTAAATTTTTACATGTTGTCAGCGCAATCATTTGCGCTTTAAATGAAAGTTAAATTCATTAAATCGTAGATCATTATTTCTACAAGCTGGGTTTCAACCAGCAACGCCTGGAATTTAATCCAGCTTTATCCATCTTCATGATTGCAGAATTAACTTTAATAATCAATAAATTTCTGCATCGACAGCTCTCACAACTCTACTGTTTACTCAAAGAGTATTGAGTATTGATATTAATTGAAAGCAATGCGCAAAATTGAATGAAATAATACGTACGCAGAAAATTAATTCCCCAAACTGGATTCGCACCAGCTATCTCTAGATAACAAATCTAGTATTCTACCATCTTCATAGCCGAGAAATTAATCGAATGCCTTCTCAAAATTTCAATATATACTCGTAATTGATCAATAAAGTTTAAATTAGGAAAATTTTATGAGGTTACGACTTTGTTCAAAAGTTGATCAATTGTTTTATAGTGACCTACAAAAATTGTGTGAAAGGAGGCTGTCCTGTGAGTGTCCGAGTAAAGCAAAGCAGTAACTTTTGCAACTTTTGCAACTTTAGCGCCTTTTGCACTTTTTTAAATGTTGAATCCGTAACGAGAATATCTGCCTTCCTTGTGAACAACGGCACCTCTTTGCGATCGCTTCAGAAGGACTGGCAAATCATCATCTCTTCATCAGTAAAAACAGCCGAATCGATATCCCTTGAGACACCAGTCCGGTTAGATAGCTGGACAAGCCCCAGCTGGGCCCAAGTATTGGTTACGTTAGTGCGGTTGAAATGAACAAGTGGAGAGATGAATGATCTGAAGCACGGCACGGTACCCGATCATTTTAAACAATTATTTCCATCTTGGTCCGTCTCTGTACCTTTAGATTAGATAACTGAAGATAACAATTGGGTAGTTTGTACAAACTGCACAAGCATATTACTCGGACACACAGAGAGGAACATTTACTTAAAGTACCTACGCAAACTATCTTAAACACTATAGGCTATCCTCCAAGGCTCTGAGTGAAGCAAAACGGTAAGTGTTCCAAGTAAAATACATGATATGCGACCCAATTAAATTAATAATTATTTCTAATCGTGGTCCGTCTCTGTACCGTTAGATTAGATAAATTAAGAAATTGGGTGATTATTGGTGCAGAAAAAATGAAGCTCAGAGCTCAGAGGAATATTTACTTAAAGTACCTACGCAAATAATTTTAAACAAAACTGATCAGAAATCTGATATGTGTATATTGTTTGATTTAAAAGCGCGCTTAATAATATGACTATAAAAGCAATTATTGTCCATTGAATTTGATTTGGACACTGGTAGATTTTTGAACCAACAATTAAAATATTGACGCTCCAAATGTTTCTAGTTATGAATAATGCTTGTAAATTGCAGAACAAAAATTATTGTATTGGTATAAATATTTACCAATTATTAGAGACCAATTTCTTGGCTGCTGGATGAATGTTTCAAAGCAAACTTGGATACAATCAGTTGTCTTGGAGACAAAATATTACAGGGCATTATTCATAACTAGTTGCGGTTATTAGAAATGAAAGTTCCTACCTTTAGAATCCCCAGGCAGTCTTGAAGATCGTTGCTGCGAAATTGACTCCGATGACGATTTCTGCGGTGCCGGCAGTACCAGAAGGCTGCATATACTTTCGTCTCTCAATGATGTTCCAGTTACCAATTCAACGAAGCAATTATTCTTTCCTAAAACATAAACACCTATTAAAATAGTGAAATATTACAAGAATCGCTGATTTCAGAAACCGCCCAAATGCACTTTTGGTTATACGTAGTTGAATTATACATAGTGGCGCATAAAAGATGTAGTTCTTTTGATTGAGCGCAAAAATAACCTTATTCTAATATTTAAAAGGTGTATTGGACCCTCTGAAAATATCAACTGAGAGCAGACATAATCTTAGTTCGTGACTAATTAATATTTATTTAATTATTTCAAAACTAGATGTGTGACTTGAGTTGTTTTTGAAATATGTGTTTCAATGTGTATGCTAAAGTTTTAATGTTACTTTGTTTAGAACACAAAATTAATAAATGCTATTTTACTAAAATCTGATCAAGCATTAAAATTAGTATAAAGGCAGATGTAAGGCGAGCGATGCAACATTGTGGTAACCAGTCAAAATGGGTACAGGGGTGCGTTTGACTTTGAATCAATCTTAATAGAATACAAATATAATTGAAGTGTTTAGATTTCAACATTTATGAATGCACAATTAAAATTAACAACTATTGAAATATTGCCCCCGATTAAATTTAATTTGGATATAAATAAACAATAAAGGCAAGTAAAAAAATATCGACACACTAAGTAATAGTTTTGAATAATGTTGGTCAATCGAAAACAAGTTATTTTTAATACAGAAAACTTGTGAATACTAACATTATTCATAACTAGGTGATAAATAAAAATATTCTTACCTTATAATTCCTCCGATGATTTGCAAAACTGTGAAGCGACGGTTGGTTGGGTGAAGTTACCATAGGAGATAATCGCTGTTCCTCGGCAGGTAAACAAATTCACATCAGTTCTACGTTGCATTAACAGATGGTCCATTTACCAATTCAACGAAGGTATTTGTTCTGAAAAATTGAAAATTATATTAACAGTGAGACATGTTTGGTCGTTTTTTGGAAGAAAATTAAAATTAAAGTTGTAAAAATTTTGCAAGTACCTACTAATTTTAAATAAATTTATTAGCAATGCAAATTTTAAAAGTCAGCAAGTACACTTTGTGCAGACGTAAGGATGCGACTGTTGCAGTTATTTGTTAGTATCGATGGCTCAAAATATTTTGTACCACCGTTACTTGCAAATTTATATGTTAACATAATTTGTACGTCTGTAACGCTAAGGCTGAAAAATATTTAGTCACATCAATTATGGTACATAACTGCGATGGGTTCTACAAAGTTAATCTGGTCTCACCTATAATTGGAAGATTCCAACAATTACCGTTTGTATGTGATCTTAGTAATCGCACACATGATAACTGGTGCAAGCCCGGCTCAATTTAGGAATCCGATTTTAATTGAATTAATAAATTATATACCGTTGCGGTCAGCGTACACACCAATAGAATTATTTTAACACCAATAATGCAAAATTCACTTCAACAAATCAGGTTTCTACGTTTTCATTTGAATATCAGATCGTAAATAATGTAATATTTCAAGACAACAGCAAAATTTATGGTAAAAATTAATTCGTTATTAAAATGTTGCAAATTATTATTATTGTTACATTTAAATAACGGGCAGTTAAATAAATTTTCATGCGTTTCCGAATGTTGAATGCTGTATTGTTCGATACAGCATTCAACATTCGGAAACGCATTCAGTGCATGTGGAGCCAATATCAACACAGTAATTAATAGTTTTAAATAATGTTGATTAATAAATAACAAATTATTTGTAATACAAAAACATTATTCATAACGAAACGTCATAAATATAAAAATTCCTACCTTATAATTCCTTCGGCGATTTCGTTTCGGGGTGAAGTTACCATCGGAGACGATTTCTGTTCGTCGCTGGTATAAACGGACTCACATTTACAAAATTTCAACGGAGGTATTCGCTGGTCTGAAATGTTAAAAATTATTTTAACAGTGACATACGTTTGGCTGTTTTTTAGGAAGCATATTTAAACTAAATTTGGAAAAATTTTGCAAGTAATGAGATTATCTACTAATTTTAAATGAATTTTTAACAATGAAAGTTTTAAAAACCTGTACAACATATAAGAAATTATATTGGATAAGTATTAATCAAATTAATATTCTTGTGATTTTGGGTGTAAGTTCTTATAAACAATACAAATGTAATTTATTGTTAAATACATTTTATTGCATTTGTAATGTTGCGCCATTAGTAGACTTTGTTAGATTTATTTTAAGGAGTTTAACAATGATTTGACGAATGTTTTCAAAGGCTATTGAAATGAGACGTATCACTTTTTTGCCTAGCTAAACGAGTCCATTGTGAAGCGTACAATGAGTTCGCTTTGGACAGGAAAAATAGCGATTTCTCGAATATTCCCCGTTCATTTAATTAGACTGTAAGCCAATTTTGGGGTAATTAGAAATGGTTTTCATGTAGGATGTGTGAAATTATGATAATTGGAAATGTGGAGTGATTTTATGCACCAAAAAAGTGCAGAAAACCACGCAAATTTCGCAAAAAAATCAATTGCTATTACCTTAACATCTTCGAGACGAATTCGTGTCTTCTGTGAAAACTTGGGGGCTGTATTGGGTGCGTGGGCGTCAATCCGGGGGGGGGGGGAAACTTCCAGTTTGCAGTGGATTTCGCAAGTTGAAGTGTTGAAACGCATCCCACCAATCGTTCTAAAATAAGAAATTATTAATTAGTACATTCGTTAATTGATTTCGTTGTGAATAATTCACCGGGCAAGGGCAGAGCTGTTGGACCGTGGAAGATGCTCGGACGACTGCGGAATACGACGTCCCCGCCTCACCGCTCGACCAGCGGCTTATCGCTGCTCCGCACAGGCCCACTTTTTTGCCAAGAATTCTTCGCTCGCTCGGCGAAAATAACAATGCAAGCCAGCAAACGTGCAAGGACCTGAAAATGAATGTTCCGTGCTAAAAAATGTAACACGTATAAACTAAAATAAATACATTAATTAATAATCTTCGAATAGACTCTAAATTGTGTTAATATGCATAAGCATATTATATGCATATAATAAAATCATTTGGAAAATTCACCTAAATGTATAATTTTTTAGCGTTAAAACAGTAAAATATTCAAACTAGTGCCCATCAGTATTATTATTAATATTTTCAAATTGTAATATGGTCAAATTTGTCTTTTATCTCAGCAACTTGAATTTCTAACATAACTTGAATTTCTGTAAATTTAATTAATTCATGTTATGTATATTTCATAGCTGATTGTCTACAGTGTACCTGCAGACAATTCTTCTGCAAATGTGAGAAATATTCCGCTTTAAATAAGTGAGAAAATCGCATATATAACTTTCTGATTTGATCACCATGAATTATCAATTACTCAAATGTCGGAAAATTTATCTAATTTATGTTTTGTATATTTCATGCCAGATTTGTATACAGTATACCTGCAGACAATTCTTCTGCAAATTTGAGGAAGATTCCGCTTTAAAAAAGTGAGAAAATCAAATATATAACTTTCTGATGAAAGCATGAATTATCAATTACAGACATTTTTGAAAATTTATCTAATTTATGTTTTGTATATTTCATTCCAGATTTGCATACAGTATACCTGCAGACAATTCTTCCGTAAATATGAGAAATATTTCGCTTTAAATAAGTGAGAAAATCGCATATATAACTAACTTCCTGATTTGATCACCATAAATTTTCAATTACTGAAATTTCTGAAAATTTAATCAATTCATGTTTTGTATACACTATACCTGCATTTCAAAAACACTTTTAAAACAAATGAATCTCAGAGCTCAGAGGAATATTTACTTAAAGTACCTATGCAAACTGTTGTAAACATCCTAAACTGTGAATATGACTACATCTTCTAAGATGTGCTTCTAATTTAAAATGAAAGTGTTCAGAAATCTGATGTGAATGTGTATAATTGTTTAATTTAAAAGCGCACTTTTTAATTTGCCTATAAAAATAAACATTGGTGATTGAATTTGATTTAAACACTGGTAGGTTTTAGCCATAATTGAATACAAATATGATTGAAGTGTTTAGATTGCAACATTTATGTAAATACATTGCATACACGAAAATAAATGACGAAGGATTGAAAATATCGCCGTTCCGGTGGAACAATGAGGCAACTGCATATGAATATTTCAGGAGAGGCGAAAATCGATTGTTAATTATTGAGTTATAACGAAAGGTATACATATTATTATTGGTAATGATTTTAATATAAATTATTATTACGAATACGTGTTACTACCAATAAAATGTATGCCCTTCATTAAATCTCTGTAATTAACAATCATTTATCGTACATCTTGAAAAATTAATTTTGCTGGTACGTCAAGTGAGAAAATCGAATATATAACTTTCTGTTTTGACCAGCATGAATTATCAATTATTGAAATTTCCAACAATTTATCTAATTTATGTTTTGTATTTTTCATGCCAGATATGTATATAGTATACTTGCATGCAATTCTTCTGCAAATTTCTCGAAGATTCTGCTTTGAATAAGTGAGAAAATCGAATATATAACTTTCTGATGAAAGCATGAATTATCAATTACTGAAATTTCTGTAAATTTGTCTAATTTATGTTTTGTACATTTCATTCCAGATTTGTATTCAGTATACCTGCAGACAATTCTTCTGCAAATATGAGAAATATTCCGCTTAAAATAAGTGAGAAAATCGCATATATAACTTTCTGATTTGATCACCATGAATTATCAATTACTGAAATTTCTGAAAATTTATCTAATTTATGTTTTTTATATTTCATGCCAGACTTGTATAGAGTATACCTGCATACAATTCTTCTGCAAATGTGAGGAAGATTCTGCTTTAAACAAGTGAGAAAATGTACACATATATAACAAATAAATAACTTTCTGAATTGAGCAGTAGGAAATCAATTACTGAATTTTCTAAAAATTTAATCAATTCATATTTTGTATATTTCATTCCTGATTTGTATACAGTATACATGCATACAATGCTTGCGCAAATTTGACGAAGATTCCGTTTTAAATAAGTGAGAATATCGAATATATAACTTTCTGATTTGACCAGTATGAAATATCAATTACTGAATTTTCTGAAAATTACATTAATTCATGTTTTGTATATTTCATTCTTGATTTGTATACAGTATACTTGCATACAATTTTTCCGCAAATTTGACGAAGATAACTATTTAAATAAGTGTGAACACCGAATAAATAACTTTCTGAATTGAGCAGTATGAAATTTCAATTTCTGAATTTTCTGAAAATTTAATCAATTCATGTTTGGTATATTTCATTCCAGATTTGTATACAGTATACCTGCATACAATTCTTCCGCAAATTCAAGGAAGATTCCGTACTAAATAAGTGAGAAAATCGAATATATAACTTTCTAAATTGAGCAGTATGAAATATCAATTACTGAATTTTCTGAAAATGTAATCAATTATGTTTTGTATATTTTATTCCAGATTTGTATACAGTATATATGCATACAATTCTTCCGCAAAGTTGATGAATATTTCGTTTTAAATAAGTGAGAAAATCGAATATATAACTTTCTGAACTGAGCAGTATGAAATATCAATTACGGAATTTTCTGAAAATTTAATCAATTTAAGCAATTCATGTTTACATTTTTTTTATATTTCATTCCTGATTTGTATACAGTATACATGCATACAATTCTTCCGCAAATTTGACGAAGATTCCATTTTTAATAAGTGAGAAAAACGAATATATAACTTTCTGATATGACCAATATGAAATATCAATTATTCAATTTTCTGAAAATTTAATTAATTCATGTTTTGTATATTTCACTCCTGATTAGTATACAGTATACATACATACAATTCTTCCGCAAATTTGACGAAGCTTCCATTTTTAATAAGTGAGAACAAGGAATATATAACTTTTTGATTTGACCAGTATGAAATATCAATTACTGAATTTTCTGAAAATTTAATCAATTCATGTTTTGTATATTTCATTCTAGATTTGTATACAGTATACCTGTATACAATTCTTCCGGAAATTTGATGAAGATTTCGTTTTAAATAAGTGAGAAAATCAAATATATAACTTTCTGAATTGAGCAGTAGGAAATATCAATTACTGAATTTTCTAAAAATTTAATCAATTCATATTTTGTATATTTCAATCCTGATTTGTATACAGTATACATGCATGCAATTCTTGCGCAAATTTGACGAAGATTCCGTTTTAAATGAGTAAGAAAAACGAATATATAACGTTCTGATATGACCAGTATGAAATATCAATTATTGAATTATATGAAAATTTAATTAATTAATGTTTTGTATATGTCATGCTAGATATGTATACAATATACCTGCATACAATCCATATGCAAATTTGACAAAGATTCTGTTTTAAACAAGTGAGAAAATTGAATCTATAACTTACTGAATTGAGCAGTATAAAATATCAATAACTGAATTTTCTGAAAATTTAATCAATTCATGTTTTGTATATTTCATTCCAGATTTGTATGCAGTATGCCTGCACACAATTCTTCTGCAAATTTGATCAAGATTCCGTTTTAAATAAGTGTGAAAATCGAATATATAACTTTCCGATTTGACCAGTATGAAATATCAATTAATAAATTTTCTGAAAATGTAATTAATTCAAGTTTTGTATATTTCATTCCAATTTGTATACAGTATACCTGCATACAATTCTTCCGCAAATTTAACGAAGATTCCATTTTAAATAAGTGAGAAAATTGAATCTATAACTTACTGAATTGAGCAGTATAAAATATCAATTACTGAATTTTCTGAAAATTTAATCAATTCATGTTTTGTATATTTCATTCCCGATTTGTATACAGTATACATGCATACAATTCTTCCGCAAATTTGACGAAGATTCCGTTTTAAATAAGTGAGAAAAATGAATATATAACTTTCTGATTTGAGCAGTATGATTTATCAATTACTGAAATATCGGAAATATCGACAAAATAATTGCAAATATGTGAGAAATAATAAAAAAAATTAAGATAATCATAGAAATTTTGGCAGCACTAATTGTAATTTAGACAAAATAATATATTAATTAAATTAAATAATATTAATCCTTCGACAGCCAACCATAGAAATATTGTTCATTATTATTAAAATGAAATCATTGAAAGTTTAACACTAATCAATAAAATTTAAACCGTAATCAATAAAATTTTGATAGTGATCAATAAAATGTTGACAGTGTAATAGAAAATTTGTGAGAAACGATTAAAAAAAATACGTTAATCAATGAAATGTTTACAGAAATAATTGTAATTTATACATAATTGAAATTTTGATAGTAATCTTAGAATCCTTTACAGCAACCATTAAAATATTTTGAGTTACCATTATGAAATTTAAAATAATTAAAAATTTGATGGTAATCATTGAAATTTTGACAGTGATCAATGAAATTTCATTATAAATCTTGAAATCCTGAGATAATATTGCAAATTTGTGGTAATCAAATAGAGCAATCAAATTTTTACTGCCCTTGATGCCACGATTGAAGCCACGATATATACTAATAAATTGTTTCACATCTCGCCAAATTTCCAGGCTTTTAATTTAATTCATACACATTTATCGACTTTCAATCAGTTTCAGACAATTTGTAAACAATCACTTGTATATTTTAATTGGATTCGTTTTTAAAGTGTTACACATTGTGACAAAATTTTAAAAAAAAGAAGAAAAAAACCCAAAATCATACGTACAATCATCAGTACTATTCATTGCTTCAAAGAAAAGTGTTCAGAGATATGATATGAAAGTGTATAAATGATTAATTTAAAAGCGCGCTAAGTAATTTTCCCATAAAAGTAAACATAATTAATGCAGAATGAATTTGATTCGGATACTAATAGATATTAGAACTAACAATTAAAATATTGACACTTGGATTATTACTAGTTATGAATAATGCTTGTCAATTGCTACTGGGGCACTCCTGTAATTTTAATTTGAGGTTAATTTATTTGCACAGAATGAAGGCAGTCATGAATGCAAATTATCGACAAGAATCGGTAACAGAGTGGACGAATGTTTCACGCTAAATTCGGGTAAAATCAGCTTTCTGGGAGACACAATATTACATGCCATTGTTCATAACTAGTCGTCGTTATTAGAAATGAAAGTTCCTACCTTTAGAATCCGATGGCGGACTTCCAGCTGCTGCTGCAAAATTGAGTCCGATGAACATTCCAACGGTGCCAGCTGTCCTGCAAGCCATCGCACACTTCCGGATCGTGAAAATCCATATCCCAATTCAATGAAGCAATTATTTTTTCCTGAAATATAAAAATACATATTAGAATAGTGCGCTGTTATGAATATGAATGCAAACAATTTAATGTTATTTATTTATTAAATTAATACAGTTGTTAATCCATAAATAATTAATATCGATATAACTGATATATAAGTAAAAAATTATGGATTAATAAGCGTAATAATTAAATAAATATATAATAAATTACATTACATTACATTAAAACTCCGTAGTACCGAGTGATCGTTTAAATTTCTGCTCTAGTTATCCATAGAAATTTAAATAGTCAAGGCTAGATCTCCGGTGTAGTGTTTCCTATTAGCTGCGTAAATTTCCATGATAACTAGAGCTGAAATTTAAATGATCACTCGGTAAATGCTGTAGTAGAAGTATTAATTATATAATTTAATACTTTGTTTGCAGCACAAAATTAATAAATTTTGATCAATTATAAAGGCTATTTATAATTGATGTTATGTGTTGGAATGCAATGTTAGGATACTTAACGTGATATTCTGTCGAAATGGTCCTTTTTAATGCTTTTATGATTGATAATTTTGAATAATGTTTGTTAACACATACTCATACGTAGTACTTGAAATTAAGATAACCTCGGAACTAATATTAATTTATAATTAGATGTAACAAATACGAAAGAAAATTCCTACCTTGCAATTCTTTCGGTGGTTTGCAAATTCGTGGGACAGTGGTTGGTTCGGTGAGGCCATTGGAGATGCACTGTTCCTCGCCAAGTACACAAATTCATGTCAGTTCAGAGTTGCGACAACAGTCAGTTCACCAAGCCAACGAAAGTATTTGTTGATTTCCTGAAATATGTAATAGTATAGTGATGGAAATGGGTACAAATAATATAGACGGAAATGATATTAGTTTTGATACTTATTTTGTTGAATATAGAAACTTGACTTGGTAGGTACGAAAAATATTTGCATGTTATGTTTAGTTAAGTTGTAAAAGTGTCGCTGGATTGTGTGTAATATCAAAACGATTTCCATAAAGTATCTATTTACTATGCACATATTAATTGGTTAAAAGCCAACGGTGGCCGAGAGGTTGGCGCACACGCCTCTCGAGGGAAACTGATGACCCTGTGTATGCGGATGAACCGAAATGCAAGTTAGTTCGCAGTTATTAAGTATCGATGTGGAAAAATATGTATTGGTTATTTGCAAATGTTAATGCAACATACTTTGTAGGTCTTCAATGCAAAGCCAGACAAAATATCTTGCCACATCAATTCTAGAGGCAGATTTACAATCGACTCGAAACAGAATGGAAACGGAAAAGTTGAATCGTCCCAATCACATGTAACTATGCACAACAAATTCCTGTTCCCAGGAATATTATGTGCATGGTATAATTTAACTTTCCCTTTCCTGTTCCGTTCTCGTTTCTGGGCGATTGTGAATTCGCCTCAATACATAACTGCAAAGTATCACACTAATATTCTCAATGATAAGTTAAACCAAGAACACACCACCGCTGGAGTAATTTTAACGCCAATATTGAAATCATCGTTACTTCAAGTAATTTATCATTGGTTAATTTAAATAGCAAATCGTCATTTTATTTTGTTTGAAGACAATAGCAAAGTTATCTTGAACACTAATTTGAAAATGATGAGAAATATTATTATTATATTTAAATGACGCGCAAATAGAGTATTCAAACATTCCGTTCCATTGTACTAAAATGTTAAGAAATATTGAAAGGAAATTTTCAAGGCTTGGATCGTTTTTATCAGACACGTCGCGCTCAGAATAAAAAGAAGCGAAAAAATGTGGAGCCAATTAGTTTAAAAATACCGTAATTTAAAACTACGCAGTTTCGCAAATTATGTGCAATAATTAGTTACATTTTGAAGTCATTTAGAACAAATTATTACACATGAAATGCGTGGGTTATGAATAAGAGAATGGAATCGTTGCGTTTTTTTGCGCTTCGTAAATTTTGAAGTGTAGAAACGTGCAAACTCCAACCTTTTAAAAACATCCCTCGTCGCTTGAAGCCTCCCTTCAAAAGATTTCCAGTGGCTGCGTGGGCGAAGATTTTCGAATATCGGAACTTCCGGGGCGAATTTCGAAATTCTTCTTGCGGGTGGTAAATGGTGGCCGCCTTTGTGGATGATCCGTGCAACTCTTGAAGCCCCTTTTGGGCCCCTTTTGCCGGGAATTTCTTGTAGCACCGTAAGCACGTCTTCGCACACTCGGCAAAACTCACTCGGGTGCACTCAGGTACAGACGCGCTCGAGTTGCTCGAGGCCATGCAGCTGGACAATAGGCATTTTTTTGCGGAAGATCCTTTCAATTGGGACGCGCTCGGTGCAGATTATCTTTCAATGTCGAGCGGAGTTTGAATGCGTTCAAAAATTCACGTGCTAAAAAAACGAGTGCGATTAATAATCTTCTGGACGTGACGATCAGGGGCGGACTAAAAGATTTTGCGGCTCCTGGGGCTCAAAATAATTGATGCCCTTTTCCTGACAATTATTTGATTTAATATTTGCTCCATAAAATGAAGTTTTTCTAATTTTGATGCTTCATATGTTAAATTGCAGAAAGCCCATTGTAACTGTAAAACTATAATATTGTCCTGTGCAATCATAAGTTCTATATAAGTAATTTTTATCAGCATTTGAGCAAATAAGTGAGAAAATCAAATATATAACTTTCTCATATGACCAGTACAAAATATCAATTACTAAATTTTCTGAAAATTTAATTAATTCATGCTTTGTATATTTCATGCCAGATTTGTATACAGTATACTTGCATACAATTCTTCCGCAAATTTACAAAGATTCCCTTTTAAATAACTGACAAAATCGAATATATAACTTTCTGATTTGAGCAGTATGAAATGTCAATTACTGAATTTTCTGAAAATTTAATGAATTCATGTTTTGTATATTTCATTTCAGATTTGTACAGTATACCTGCATACAATTCTTCCGCAAATTTGACAAAGATTTCGTTATAAATAAGTGAGAAAATCGAATATATAACTTGCTGATTTGAGCAGTATGAAATATTAATTACTGAAATTTCTGAAAATCTCCTAATTTCATGTTTTGTATATTTCATTCTAGATTTGTATACAGTATACCTGCATACAATTCTTCCGCAAATTAAACGAAGATTCCATTTTAAATAAGTGAGAAAATCGAATATATAACTTTCTGATATGAGCAGTATGAAATATCAATTACTGAAATTTCTGAAAATCTCGTTAATTCATGTTTTGTATATTTCATGCGAGATTTGTATACAGTATACCTTCATACAATTCTTCTGCAAATTTTACGAAGATTCCGTTTTAAATAAGTGAGAAAATCGAATCTATAACTTTCCGATTTAGCAGTATGAATAATTATGAATTACTGAAATGTCTGAAAATTTATTTTTTGTATATTTTTCGCCGTTGAAATGGAAACTTAAAATGGAGCTTTGATGTTTCATTTTAATCATTTTAATATGAGCCTCACCATGACATTTTGTGTAAAAGTTTAATTCTGACAAATTGTAAATTAAAAATATTTGAATCTATCCAATTTGAGGTTTTCCTTGTGCAACATATTTTGTGTGTTATAAATAACTATAGTTTCGACTAATTAGGTAATCATTACCAAACAAAGTTAAAGTTCACAAATAAATCTATGTGATACTCGCAAAGTAACTTGTTTTATTTATAATTGATAAAATGTATCACGAAGTAAATGCCACCACAATTCAAAATATTTTGTATGTACCATGCGAGACAAAAATAATTGGGACAGTTAATATGTTCTAATGTGAACGTTTCTAATATTACACATGATATTACCATTACAAATTAATATGAAAGACGTCTTATTTATCTGTTTAAAAAATTGTTTAAAGCCTCTTTTAATCTAATAAAATAATGCTCAAATTTCAATTTATAGTTGTCCCAGTTTTTTATGTAGTACATAATACAGGTGTAACATATCGTTTTTGGCTTCAAGTGTGATGTAGCACTCATGCCCGATTGCACCGTATGCGTTAAGGATACTTAAAATTTTAAGGTTCCTTAACGGACGAAAAACCATTGCACCGCCATCTTAAGGTTACTTAAACGCCGTAAGGATACTTAAATTTTAAGCTCCCGACTCCGGCGGAATAACTTATTTAAGGGTTACAAACTGTCAGTTTGACGTATTATGAGCACTGGATGTGTACAAAATATTACTTATTTTTAACTACATTAGCCATTATACTGATTTTAAAATAACTAACGAACTTATAATTACAATTCGAATGTTGAATACCTTGACCATGATTGCAATTATTGTTAAAGCAATATTGTGAACAATTTGGTGTTTGTAGGTTAGTTTGTGTTAAATTTTGATACAGGATAATCGGGTGTATTGCGTATCAAAAAACGTTAGCAGCAACTTATACGTTACTTGGGAGCATCACATTCGAAAGCCAGATAGAGTTATGTCATAAATGCATTTGATATTCGAATGTGATTCTGTCAAGTAACGTACAACACGTAACTGCTCAAGTTTTTTAATACGCAATACAACAAATTGTGTGATTCGATTGAATTCAATTGAAACTTTAATATAAATAAATTACTTCTACATTCGTACATCTGCATTTCCTCTACAATTATGACATAAAATTAATTTTGTTAAAATTGAATACCATTTAAAATCAAGATAATAGTGACATTCTGGAATCCAAATTCATCAGATTTCCTTGTTTAGTTTATTTGAGAACGGATTATTTCAACAATTTGGACGACCTAAGTTTTTATAGACAGAGAGGAATCGAGGTAAAACATACCGTTGACAACTGTTTTGTGTTAGATTTCATCCAAGGGAATATAGCAGTTATTAAAACTCCCTAGAATGCTGAACGCTAAGGTTCCTTTACTAAGGAATCTGATGTCTTGTACGGTGCAACACAAAGTTAATTTTAAGGATCCTTAAAATTTAAACTTACTTAACTAAGGATCCTTAAAACTACAAACGGTGCAATCGGCCATCAGTGCTGTAACTTTAACTAAACCAGACAAAAACGCCAGTTATACACCCTCACCACAAATATTAAGAACAAAGATTGAAAATATCACTACAAATTTTGAATAATTGCAGTCGATATAACACAAAGTATTGTCAATGAAGAAAAATCTCGGCACTAATAACGTTATTCATAACAAGAACATAAGCAAATATCAAGTAATTATTAGTTTCGAATAATGTTGGTCAATAGAAAACAAATTATTTCCAATACAGAAAACATGCGAAATAATAACATTATTCATAACTAGATGTGAAAGTTCCTACCTTATAATTCCCTCGCCGATCTGCAAATCTATGAAACGATGGTTGATTCGGAGAAGCCATCGGAGACGTTGCTGTTCTCTGCCAAGTACACAAACTCATGCCAGTTCTGCGTTGCAACAGCAGTCTGTCCACCAAAACAGCAAAGGTGTTTGTTGTTTCTCTGAAATATATTAAATATTTTAGTAGTGGAAATGGGTGCAAATAATATAGACACAAATGAAAATAATTTTGATTGGGTCACTTAGTAGTAGTAGTGACTGTATTTGTTAGGGATATTATCCCTAACTGGCTATCGACCAACGGGGGTCCTTCTGCCGTGTGTTTTGTGTAAGTGTGTGTATGGAGTTAGGGCTTGTTGCTCTAGAAATTCGCCCCCGATCTCTAGAGCGCCGTTAATGAGCTCCCAACGGCGAATGGCACTAGTTTCTCAGTACAAATGTACTACCTGTACTAGGGCTCCAACCCAGGTCTTCGTGCATGCTAAGCAAGCGTTCTAACCTGTCAGCCAAACTATCGGTTGGGTCACTTATTTTGTTAATTTGATTTGGATTCTGGTAGATTTTAGAACCACCAAGTAAAATATTGACGCTCGGATTGTTACTAGTTAAGTTAGTCGGATTAATGCGTGTTAATTGCTACTGGGGTTCTCCCGTTAATTTAAATTGAGGCTTGATTGAGACGAAGGTAGTCATGAACGCAAATTGTCAAATGCAGCAGATTGGATTAATGTATCAAGCTAAAATCGGATATAATCGAATTTCTTAGAGACAAAATATGATACAGGCTTATTCATAACTAGTTGTGGTTGTTAGATATGAAAGTTCCTACCTTGAGAATCCGATGCCAGACTGTTGTTGTAAAATTGGGTTCGATGACGATTCCAATGGTGCGCAGCTGCCCTGGGGGCCATCGCATACTTCAGGATCTAGCTAGTAATCTGTATACCATTTCAACGAAGCAATCATTTCTTCCTAAAATATGAACACGTATTAAAATAGTGCATCATTATTAATATTAATTAATAACTTAGTAGAAAATTGTACTTGTTGAACATCCGTTGTTATAATTTGTTGTTATTATCTTGTGAAACACAATTCAATATTGGGATACATATAAATTGTATGGACATTCCAGAGCTTTTGGGCAAGTTTGCAAGGACTCGCAAACGAAGTGATTAACGACGCGCACGAAATGCCTAATGAAAGTGCAGCTATTTGAGATAGAAAAGCGTAATTACCAACGCGTTTAATCGTTTAATTATTTAATTAATTAATATAAGCGTAATTTGATGTAGAATATTGGCGCATGAGATTTGTGGCGACTGGAAGACAAAATAAATCTTACGTTTTTTGCGCTTACCAATTTAAAAAACGCAGAAAACGTACGATTTCCAATAAATCAATAAACTTTTACCTTCGAATATCAACCATTATAAACATTGTAAATAGATAAACTAACCTGAAAGACTAACATATACAGATAAACTAACCTGAAAGACTAACAACCAACTTATTCCTAAAAGAATGTACATTTGGTTGCTTGCAGTGTTGCCACAATGAAAAGTTCAAATGTACCAAGTAAAAATCTAGAAATGTACCAGATCTATTCAAAAAATATTAAATAAGTCAGATATTCTTATTGTGTTTGTTTTCATTTTTAAGGCCGTCAGATAAAGATAGTCGGTAGTCTTCAAAGCAAATAAATTTTTTTTTTTAAAGGATCTTTGTTACAAAAAAAATGTAATACCATGTAATAAAGCTAATTTCATGTAAGAAGTCTATGAATCAGCCTATAAACAAGTAAACTATAGAGTACTTTTAAAGAAAAAAACACTGATATTTTACAAGATAAGCCTAATAAATGGCTGTTAACTGATAGCACATTGAAATCATTGAGTGCAACGTAACTATCGTCTCTATTATACAATATAGTATCACTGTATTTTAAAGCTATCTCTTACACTCGTAGGCCTCTCTTCTACGTGAATCAATTTGTGTCTCGTCAAATTAGCTTTTCGAGCAAAACATGTACCGCATTGTTTACATTTGTAAGGTCTCTTACCTGTGTGAGTGAACTTGTGTTTTCAAATCGCTTCTTAAAGTGAAACCTGAAACGCATTCATCCCATTTGTAAGGCTTCACGCAAGTATGAACGAACTTGTGTTTCCTCAAATCACCTTTTCGGGTGTAACTTGAAGGACATTCATTGCATTTGTAAGTCTTCCCGCCTGTGTGGATCGACTTGTGTCTGTTAAAATCACCTGTTCGGAGGAAACTTGAAAGGCATTCGCTACATTTGTAAGGCCTCTCGCCTGTGTGATTGAACTTGTGCGTCTTCAAATCACTTTTCAAAGTGAAACTTGTAGTGCATGCATCATATTTGTAAGGCTTCTCGCTTGCGTGAGTGAACTTGTGTCATTCAGTATTCGGTAGACATGCATTTTACGTCACCGAATCCGGCGCATGCGCGTGTAGTCACATCTACATTTGTAAATCTCCACCTGTATATTCCAATGGTTACTGTTTTGGTTTAGTGTCTAAGTTAGGTTAGATGGGTTAGTTTAAAGTTTATATATTGAACAATATAGGCCTAGTAAAGCAATTTGTTCGATATATAAACTTTAAACTAACCCATCTAACCTTTAATAATACCTCAGGTATTGCCTTTGGTCGGTTGTGAATTTTATAATGCATTCAGTCGAGGTAAAATTTCTACATCTGGTATCATCGCAAAACGGTCACATCAAAATGTGACGGTCGATCGAGATTCGGCGACGTAAAATGCATGTCTACCCACTATTCATCGTCTCAACATCCGTACTAATTAATTTATCCTGATTGTTCACTGCCTTCTGTGTTACACTTATCCTGATGATCTCATGAGGTATAATGTAATATGGTGTAAAATTAATACACACCTTGTTTGGAATCGCCTGCGTCATTTAGATCCTCATTCTTCTCCTCAGAGGAGTAATTTTCAGTTTTAATCCAAATACTTGTACGATTTAAAGCTCTTTCCTCTTCAGATATACAGGAATCCGTTTCAAATGTAGTTACGTAGCCTCGTACGTCTGTAAGGTGCTTATCCAGTTCCTTATTTATAAATTCTGCGCCACTTGCAACGGATGATAGATTAGTCCGTAGGGTTTCAACTTTCTGAGCACGTACTACATCGGGGGTTTTTAATTGTTTTATTTACTTTCTGAAGCGGAAATAATAAACAGATGAACTAACCTCTTTCTAAAATATGCACATCTGATTACCTAGTTTTAAGTGATAATTAATTTGTGGTACATATCAATATCTGCACAATACTGCTGACTGAAAATAGTACGATAAGTAGTAGAAATGCTGCTTCTTAAGCCTGGGTGATCGTTTTGATTTTGGTTTTGATTTTCTGTTCTATGGTTTTGATAAACAATCAAGCTTAAGTTATGGGCAGTGTTGCCACAATGAAAAATTTAAATGTGCCAAGAAAAGATCTACAAATGTACCAGATCGGTTCAAAAAGTACTAAATTACATATTGTATTCTTGGATATTTAAAAAAAACTGATCATAAAACCCATGCAGCTGAAATAGTGCATTTTTCAGGACGAGACCACATTTGATTGCTTCGCCTCCGGCTCGGCCATCACACCGGTGAGCCCTGAAAATGCACTTTTGTCCGGCTATATTTTTAATTTTTTCGTTGACTTCTAAGTTCCTCAGTTCATGCTTAGAGAAACTCTTCAATATGACAAGTGATCACAGATGCAGACGAGCTGACACAATATATCGTCGGCTTACAAGTGAAATAATAATAGTGAAGTCAATTTTTTGGCTGTTTTCAGTTATAATTGTATACACATGTTAGTTTTTAAGCAAACACCTTTTATTCTTTATATATTATATATTGTAATTACTTTTATTGTATTATATATTGACCTGTACCTGACCATTGTAAGCCTTTTGGCGTAAGCAAATAAATTACTACTATTACTATTACTACTAAGTTTTATTTTGATGGTTTACTAAATTGTAACAAATCTCAGGCTTAGTAGGGGTATAGTAAAGGGTCCCGTAGCCGAACTTCCAAATTCTTAACTCATGAAATGACAGTAGGAAAGGTAACAGCAGAATATGAAACTTTATAGTTTTTGATTTAATTGATTTCACTTATAAGCCAACGATATACTGTTTGAATATGTAGATCGTGTTTAGATCTTTGTTGATGCCCCAATGCGGGAAATAAATTAACAGTCTTGTGTAAATGGTGCGATATGTCGCTCCGCAAAGATACGCAATATCATTAACAATATTTCTCCTGAATTATGTTTGTTGCTTTTTTAATATCTATAACAAACAGCACATTGATTGATTGATATGACAGTAAATAGCGGACGAAAGTGTTTTGGGGATTAAATTTTTTTGTCCGTGAGAAAACTTTACGGATTAGATAAAAAAATCTACTTTTAGGTAAAGGTTGACGGAAAAATATTTATTGGCATCAATGCCATGACTCGACACCCAATGGGTAAAAGAGGGATGGATTATGTATGTATGTATGTATCAATGCCATGAACGATAATATGAATGAACGTCTGATTAAATAGGGTACCAAATCAAATGATTTCCTTAGCTGCTACAATTTAATTAAAATAAAAACTGGAGTGTACTGTGTTGTTATAATAATATCATTCTGTGTTTTTTGTTCCACCTTTAAATGAAAATGTGTCTGCATTATGAAAAATAGCCATCATTATAAAATCTTTTAAAGTCTTCCTTCTCAAGTAAAACAGCTGCTTCATCTATATCATGGTCGATGGCCTTCTTTAGATCGTCCAGGCTATCGAAATTTTTCTCCGGCCTGAGATATCCCAGTATAATAATGCTAAGCATTTTGCCATACAGGTCTTCGTCAAATTTGTGCATTATATGTGTTTCCATGGATTTCTGTGCATTTTTATAAAACGGATTCCATCCTATACTGATTACCATTTTGTGTACGCAGGAGTCTATTTTGGCGAGGCCGAAATAGATTCCGGTGTCAATACTGCTTGGAAGGTCGTCGACCACTTCTCTAGCAAAATTGGCGGTAGGAATGCCTATAACAATAATTTTAAAAACTCCTATTATAGTTAGTGGCGTTCAATGAAAAGCATTATTTTAAATTTAAAAAATAATAATGTTAGACGCTTTCACTACGTGATTCATGGTTAATATTTAAATAAGACCAACTCTCTATTTACTTAGTCTCTATTTCTAAATAAATGCGATATTAAAAAAGTTGAAAGTGATGTAAAACGATTGATATATGCAACTTTCTCAGGTAACCAGCTTAGATTCACTAATGTGAAATCATAAACGGCAAAGTTATTTGAAATGTACATCTGGGAATTATATCCTCAGGCAATCATAATAATGTTCTGTAATCATTTATTAAAGATATAAAGCTCTTGAGACAAATCTTCATCATATCAGGGAATTATTTCCTCAAGCAATCAGAGACCAGTTTCGTTCTTATTAGAAATAATTAAAGTTGAAAGTGTTTCTTATTAGAAGATTTAAAAAAAATACGAATATATGAATGAATGATTTGATTAAGATGATCTGATTTCAATCATATGAACATTAACAATGTGACGTGAAGGCAAAGTTCAAACGTTCAGACTTTACCGACATATTTATTGTAATCTAGCTTAATAATTGACAGATATTTATGGTAAGCAGGGATTACTTCTACGCCAGTTGAACCCTATAATTGGAAAGCGGCTATTCAACCGACAGTTAATAGTTTTGGGTTGCCCGTTGTTTTAAAGATGACGAAACATTTAATGTAGGCACAAAGGTAATTCAATGTTCAGGTGTAATGTGTTTTGTTGGAACAACGTGTGAAATTTTGCCTTGGACGTAACAAAATCTACAGACTGAAGATGAATCCCAAAACCTGACTATGCCCAATTCAAAGATTGCCCGATTGAATCGATATCGATCATATTTCAGTTAGTCTCAACTAATTTTCACATGATTCGGAGCAGGCTGTGAATCAACATTTTATTTAACAGTGTATGAGAGTTAGGTTAAAACCTCAAGTTATGAAATTGTGATTTTTAATTTATTTGTCACAATAACACATGTATAGGTGTAGATAATTATCTACTAATAGGTTTACAACTTATAATACTTTATACTAATTCTATTTTCGTGCATATACATCAATTTTATCGGTAATACTACTGTCAAAATTGACATAAGTAACTGACACCTGTCAAGTTTTAAAGTACACTGTAAATATAATTTAAAAGCAAAGCCTGCCGAGAATCATCATATAGGCTATACCTAGTTAATCCATAACAGTACCTAGTTCTTTGGATCCTCTACCAAATCCCTTTATAATCAATCCTTTTGCGTAATGTGGCAACGCAGCATTCGTCATTATGGTTGGGGCTAACTTCTCTCTTGTGCCTTGCAAATTTTTACTGTTTACGATTCTCTTTCAGCTTGTTCGTATGCTGAACTCTGCAGAATCTGAAACATCAACATTTTAAATGTGCAGTGCTCAAGAAGTCGAGCTATTAGCTTACCTGTTGATGAACAGTTCTTTGTTTGACCGTAGACAACCTCAACACATCTACGCGTATGAATGTGGACTGGGGGTTTCAGTCGCGCACTAAGTTTACATTTTTAAACCTGCGTTCGTAGGAAAGGCCACAATTAGCTTCGTAAAATTGTATAGATGATAATGCTAGATATTCAAGTCAATGATGATAAGAAAGTAAGTTGTGTTCTCGTCCTTCATCATTTATCAAATGATAAAATACATGTAAATATTCAATAACTCTGACCTACAGTTGACCTTGTTGCAAAGTGCTTGTATCATGTGTGCCTGATTGTATGTATAATTTTTATCTTTTCAATTGGAAATCAGTGCTCTTTATAAATACTACAATCAGTAGATTAGGCTTTGCCGATGTAATTTTTTTAAATTGATTTTCTAAATACCTTCCAATCCACCGTAGGTACTAATGTTTTGATTAATATTCGCAAATAATTAAGCTGCATCGCACTGTCCTAAAAAAAATAATTTGTAATGGTCGAACAGTTACGCAATTACATTAACAATTGAGTTATTTATTTATCTTTGACCTTCACTGTTAGTTGTAGCCTGACTCGTACATTTTAAGTGCCAAGTGTGATATCTCACATTATACTCAATAGAGCTAGAAGATAAAATCCCAGCTTCTATTAAACACTTACAGAAATATAAAAAGCAGTTCACAAAATGTTTTGTTAATCGAGTATAGATAACACCGAGTTTATCTCCAAATGATGTTCAGTTAAGGCTGTGTTTTCAGTCTGCCATAATCTATACTTCGTGTACGCGACGAAATATTACAATCATTCATGGATTACTTACTGGAACGGGTAAACAATAACTTAGATATTGCATGCTACGTGCATTATTACTACAATTGTTTAATTAACCAGAAAATCTATCACTTACGTATACAATCATTATAATTAGGATACATGACGCAATTCACAATCGTTGAATTAAGTGGCAAATATATGAGATAATATATAATCATTTATATAATTACTTCTAAGTATGCCTTAGATAATAATTTTTCTATTATTAATATAATATATTATTTACTCCATCATTTGTTTGATATTTGAATATTATTTGCTCCATAATTTGTTCAATATTTGAATGTTATTTACTCGATCATCATTTGTTTAATATTCTTGATAAATTTGTAATTGCGATGTTCAGCTATCAAAAAACGTTAACAGTAACATGTACGTTATTTGACATCATCACATTCAAATATCAAATGTTATTATTAACATTATGTAGTTATTATATAATAATTATGTAATTATTATGTCATAATTGCATTTGACGTCTGAATGTAAAGTCATATAACATATACGTTACTATTAACGTATTTTAATACGCAATACACCTGCTTTAAATTTAGATAAACACAATTTTTTGTAGGTTCGGGGGCATTCCCGGGCTTCTAGCGGATCGAGAGAATTTAGAGAGGCCACGAAACAAGATGCCCTCAACAACCTCCAGAAAGAGCTGCAGAAATTGGCGGCAAAAGCGGTGCCACATCAGCAAACATTGGTCGAAAAAGAAATGAAAGGGTTTGCTAGTCTCTTCGAGAGGTTCTTGCAAGAAGAAGGCCCTTCAGTGGAATGGGACAATATAGAAAAACTCCCGGATAATGCCGTTAAACAGTACAACACCCTGGAAGTCCCGACGACCGATTTGGTCCACAAAATGTTGCAGAAATTAGTCGTGGTGAAGCTTAACGGAGGTTTGGGCACATCGATGGGGTGTCACGGCCCCAAATCCGTTATTACCGTTCGCAATGATTTAACCTTCTTAGATTTAACCGTTCAACAAATTGAAGTAAGTCGATTGCAAATGCATTCGACGGTAATAATTGTGGTAACTGTTTTAGCATTTGAACAAAACGTACAAAGCGAATGTTCCAGTTGTTCTAATGAACTCGTTCAATACCGATGAGGATACCGAAAAAATTATTCGTAAATACAAGAACCTGCAAATTGAAATACACACGTTCAATCAGTCCTGTTACCCACGCATAAACAGAGAAACGCTGTTGCCTGTGTCCAAAGATTACGATGTCGACAAAGACGTGGAGGCTTGGTATCCACCCGGACACGGCGACTTCTACAAGAGCTTCCAAAATTCAGGGCTGTTGAGCAAGTTCCTAAAAGAGGGCAGGGAATACTGTTTCATTTCCAATATAGATAACTTGGGTGCTACCGTTGATTTGAACATATTAAATTTGCTATTGAATCCTAAATCTGACGCACCCCATGAATTTGTCATGGAAGTCACCGACAAAACGCGCGCAGATGTTAAGGTAATTCATCGTTCTTGCGCAGTGATTGTGTTAACATTTTTTTGCCTAGGGCGGCACTTTAATCCAATACGAAAATAAGCTCAGATTGCTGGAGATTGCGCAAGTGCCGAATGAGCATGTCGATGAATTCAAATCAGTTAAAACTTTTAAGTTTTTTAACACCAACAATATTTGGGCTAAACTTGATGGTAATTATAATTTTATTTCAACTAACTAGTTTAGGTCAGATTGGTTTCGATTAAGTCTGATTAAGACAAATTTCATCAAAACGACCATTAATTTCTAGACATTTTCATAGTTAATGTAGGATGGTGAACAGATATCAATTTACCGTTCAAGTTTAAATGTACTTAATTTTTCATCTATATCTACTTGCAGCAATTCAAAAGGTTCTTGAGGAGGATACATTAAATATGGAAATCATTGTGAACAACAAGACCATAAAGCATAAAAACAATAACTTGAACGTAATTCAGCTTGAAACGGCTGTGGGGGCTGCTATGAAGGTGTTTGATAATGCTGTGGGCATTAATGTGCCAAGAAGTAGATTTTTGCCTGTTAAGAAAACGTCCGATCTTCTACTGGTTATGAGTAATCTGTATAGTTTAAAGAACGGTTCGCTGCTTATGTCGCCGCAGCGAATGTTTCCAACTACTCCTCTAGTGAAATTGGGCGACAATCATTTTTCGAAGGTCAAAGATTTCCTCACACGTTTCACTAATGTGCCAGACCTCATAGAATTGGATCATCTTACAGTTTCTGGCGATGTAACGTTTGGAAGAAGCGTTTCTCTGAAGGTACAAATATTAGAATTTTGATATTTCTGTAATTAACATACATTATTTTTATGCAGGGCACAGTAATTATTATTGCTAATCATGGAGATCGAATCGATATACCGTCTGGGGCTTGTCTGGAGAATAAGATAGTTTCAGGTAATTTGCGAATATTGGATCACTGAAAATCGATTATGTAAGATTTATACTATTATGATTTAGATTTCAATTATATATTACTATATATATTATTTCTTTATGTATATATATTTGTTATTGTACAATAAAACCATACAATTTATCTATTGGCTGTATTGTAGTTTAGCTACATCTTATGTCTTATTTGACTTTACTTTATACGGTAGATTCATATTTGCATCCAAAGTTGTGTATGAACTCCGAAGGCAGATATTAAAATTTACGAAAACCTAGGGGCACCGAGCATATTTCAAAAGCCAAATTAACTCTAATACAAAAAAAAAAATGAACCTGTGTATTTTGCGAACTTATTTTATCATTTCCAAGGATACTGCTTCCAATCATATTAAATAAAATATTAATAAGATTAATTGAAATTAAAAACCTTAGTTCAAAAAGAGCGTCCCGAGTTAAAAGATTTTTCGATCCGCTGCATTACTTTACAAAAATAGCGCTGGAAAAAATGTATAGTAGTTTCAGATTGAAGTTGAAATTATAGGAGAAAAATGGAGTGGTAGCTAATAATTGTTACACACATGAATAAAATATATATAAAATATCATTACAATAATGTAGTAAAAAAAGCATTTATTTATCAAGAAATTGTATATTAGGAACAAAAGAAGTTACATAAAAAATATGTACAGAATGAAGTTGATCTTACCTACAGCAGTATATCATAATCAAAAACAAAGAAAAAAATATTCATATGTGAAGACATTAAAAAATATTTTCGAATTCTAATAGGTACACAGTAATCCTAAAATAATTTGTAAAAGTGGAATACCATGTAAGCAAAATACTGAGAGTACATATTATTTTTGCAGGTCAGAACAATAAGTGAAAATACAAATACGTTTCCCTTTATAAAAATATCATTTTTATTGGCACGCCACCCATTCTTTTATTTATACTCAATATCATTAGGATACAATAAAAAACTGTAGTATAAAATTACAAACTTTCCACTTTAAGTACTAGTAAAGGAAGTATTACATTAAAATATGTGAAGTTAAGGTTGTGATGATATTTTAAATATTTTAATAATTACATACATTAAGTTCTAGCTATCATGTAGTTATTTATTGTTAGTATTAAGCTTCATGAAATATGCTCTTCAAGTCGTGTTCATATAAAGCGATAAGAGCCATTATTCCAAAACCTAATAGTAATCCGCCAAGGTGCAGGATGCACTGTAAAAAGGTACCTTGAGCTTCGTGGCCAGAGCTAAGTTCCGGAATCATGTCAACCAGTGCAATATACAAGAACATTCCGGCGGCGGCCGCGAAAATCCAGGAGCTTGCGTTTTCAGTGGTTCCCACCCATAAACCAAAGATATTTCCGAACAAACACAAAATGCTCGACAACAAGTTGTAAAACAGCGCTTGTTTCATGCTCATTCCCGCTTTTAGAAGCATAGCGAAATCGCCCAGCTCGTGGGGCAACTCGTGACAAAATACAGCCACGGCAGTAGAAAAGCCGCCCGCAGTACCGCTGGCAAATGCAGCGCCTATTGCCATGCCGTCCGTAAAATTGTGCAGACCATCACCCATGATGACCATCCAAGCGACAGAAGACATCGTCTTGGGAGCCGCGTGAACGTGGCCGTGGGTGTGAGAATGTCCGTGATGGGGATTATCGTGCTCCCGTAAAATGACGGTGTATTCGATGCTGTCAGTGTCATCTTTGTTATCATTATCGAGCATTTTATTTATCTCCGAGGAAATCATTTTATTTATTTCCGAACAATTTATGTTGTTGTCATCATTCGGGCACTCAGTCATGTTCTGGTTTTTCTCCATTTTATGTCCCGATTTATAGGCATGTATGTCCGAATGGCTGCCCAACTCATCGAGGCCCGTCGAAGCCGTATTGTTGTGAGATTCACAATTGTCACCCGATGTGGCAACTTGGAAAATGCGATCCTCATCTGAAAGCAGGACATTATTTAGTAATAAGTTAAGTTGCGCCCAGGAAAGTGGCGTCAACTGGATACTAATGGATGCCCAGTTCAAGATGCAAATCAAATCATCTTGCAACATTGCTGAAATGTTTCCTAGGGAACGAGGAAATAAAGTCATCATTTGTCATTGATTTTGAATCATTTAACCTAATTTACATTGACAATGTTTTGTGATGTTGACATATCATCATTCCTGAGCAACAATGGCGCAACTGCAAATTGAATTTTCAGGCGATGAAAAATTATTGTTAATTATTGAGTTTTAATGAAGTTAATACATTTTATTGCTATTGATTTTAATGTAAAATGTTATTATGAATAGATTACCATTACCAATCAAATGTATTCACTTCTTTAAATAGAAATAATTTACAATCGCTAATGTACGGTTTTTGTTTATATCGTTGAATACTGTGATCCATACGTACCTGTACATTTAAATAAACAATACCTATCTATCGTTTTTCGTCTCTCCAAAGAAATGAAAAATACAGTTGCACCATTGTTTCTCCGGAACGAAGGAATATAAAAAAAAAAACAGAACCGAACCGTTTTTTTACAGAACCGTCTTAAAAATCATCACTTCCAATACAAAAATACTAGCTTGAAGTCGACGTTTTACTCGAATAAAAAGTTTTGTAGAAAAAATAATTTCGTAGGACTCTGAGAAATTGAATATTTAATTGGTTTTATTTATATATTCCCTTTCCGATTCCTGTAGTCAAGGCCTTAGATTAAATACTGTAGTCAAGGCGATAGATTAAATACCGTAGTGCTATTGTATATTTTGCAGTTGTTTGTTTCCTGAAGACATAGTCATTAAAAAATAGTGCATAAATTCCTTACGCATGTTACATTTTATAATTAGAAATTGAAATTACATCGGCTAGAAGCGATAGTAAAAACAAGCTGGGGTAAACCCCAGCAAACATATATTTACAGCACACCTAAATATGAGAGGGTAAAATTAATATTGCAATCATACGGATAACAAAGTATAAAAACCGGGGCTTCGACCCGTATTTTATTCGTTTCGGTTTTCATTCCGGTTCAATTAATAAAATTATATCGGTTCGGTTCCGGTTTTCCAAAACCGCCCAAATCCTTCTAAATTTGTGACATTTGTGAGTTTTGTAAGTTAAGCAAAGCACAATTTTCATTTTCCATCTTCCCTTCTGTTTTTCCATTAATTAAAATAAATGTTTTCCTTTGCAAAATGGGAAAATTGTGCTTCACTCAAATTAGCTTCCATATTGTTTCACAAAAGTTCTAATATGTATATGAAATTAAACGTGAAAAATGCAAACAGTTATTTTTTGTTTCTATTTTCGTTGTGGTTCAATTAAAAAAAAAAGCGGCCCAATTTTATTTTTGTTAAATGTTATAAAAACAATTATAACTGAAGTGAAGAGAAGATTGTGTAAACGCTCGCCTTTGAACATGTTCACAAGCGAAATGAACTGATATTATTTCGGTTCCTGTTTTCTGATCAGAAGAAAACTTTTATTGTTGAGAGGCAGCAATAACCAAATGATGTTTTAATAGAACAGCATAAAAATATTTTACATGGTTGCGTAACAACAAGAATTTATGTACAAAAATCGAAGTCTGTTATATACTTCGATTATTATGATATGAAGTAAGTCATCTGCTGCCAACATGAGATTTTTTCTAGATGCCGTGTTTTCTAACCTCATTTAACAAAATTTGTTAAAAAATATGAATGAAATACTTACGTGTTCCATCAGGATCGGTCTTGATTTCATCATAACAATATGGAAACGAGCTGTATTTATGCTTGCACTGTTTGTCAACAGCGTTAGTGAGCTGTGTACTAATTTCTGGTTTAATGATATTTAGCTTTGACGGTAACTGAAAATTAAAAAATACACTTCAGAAGGTGCGAAAAATTGATATTTAAATTAATGGCTGCAAAGTGGTTAGCAGCGATGTAAACATAAACAATAACATGTTGCAGAGCATGTGCAGGCGGTGATTTGATCCTAATTTTAATTCAATTGCAAGTTTTTCTTAATTGTATACGGAGTGCCAAATTTCCTGTAATTAATGGAGATTTTAATATACATTATTCATGTGTCACACAACCTACTCACAATACAAAAAGAAGATACCATCAACATTTCGACCGTATACTTATTTAGATCACACGCCCGTAAATATATAATTCATTGCAGCTCCCACATTACATAATATAATTTCTTACATCACATCACTACTGTATAATTTTGAATGTATAAATTATCAATCAATAACAGAAACACCTCTGTATGAGAATTATGTTAACACCAATTTGTTCACAACTCACAAGAACAAAAGGCCTTATACACTAGTGAAAAACAAACAATTGCACATTGTTTGTGGTTTGTTAAAAACCGGATAGTATACACCGTTTACTATCTATTCTTGCCAACGGTTCACTGTCTATTCTTGCCAACGTTATTTGTGTTAGGGTAAAAAATAACTGGACGCGAAAACCACGGTTGTGCACTTTTCAATTTAAAATATAAAAAGATCACAATTATGGATATCAAAATGTTTAACTATAATATAGGTATAATTTTAATTCATTACAAAATTTGACAACACTGATAAAATTGTTACCAGTTTATATGGTCCGTTTTTTTTTTAAAGTTCTACCACCTGTTGCTTTATGTTGATCAAAACGAAAATTAGTACAAAAATTACTACATATTCAACTGTAACCCCGTTTTCAAGAAACACTAATGACACAGAGAGTTGCCACTCATACTTTTGAGAGATACTGGTTGATGGATATCTAAAAAAAAAAAGAAGCAGGTTACATTTCGACATCTATTAAAATTCGTGTGTGCAACTTGGCAAAAAAATAACATTAATGCGTGCAACTTGGCCAAAAAATAACACATCTAACTTTGGCAAGAATAGATCGTGAACGTGTGATTATACTGACACTGTGTTCCGATTATTCACAATTTGTTTGAATAATCATTAGCAGACGCGTTTTATGTATGCAGTGTTGCAACACACGTAATATGTATGTGCAAGGACGCCTTTAAACATAAATTTCTTCGTGTTGACTGGATTGTGAAGGAGCAGCGGCATTGACTTTGGCAGCGCTCAGACTTCTTTCATTGAGAACACTTCAAATATTTACATGCTCGACACGCGTGAACTATCGTAACGTACTGTCAACAAGCCGATGTCAACGTGCTCATAAACAATGCCGGGTGTAATTCGGAAGTTTTATTAAGCAAACAATTTGCCGTGGCCTAATATATGAGACGAGATTGCGTCAGTTGGATTGTTCAGAAGCACCCACATTTGTAAATAATACAATTTCTTCTGAAATTAAATATTAATCAATTTTCACGTTCTGAAATTAAATATTAATCAATTTTCCCGGATCAGATGAAATCGAAAATCTTCTGGTTTCTTCTGAAATTAAATATTAATCAATTTTCCCGTTCTGAAATTAAATATTAATCAATTTTCCAGGATCAGATGAAATCGAAAATCTTCTCGTTTAGTCCAAAGCGTGATTAAGGTTGGTGCAATCTTGAGCGAACCTATGTTAGTTATCCATATTCAGTTAACTAGCACTGTGCTAAATCACAACAAACAATTGCTTCTTTACTGGTGCAATATTTACTTGTGGCATTACATTATCTAGATACAGCCCTACTTAATGCAGTCACAGGTTCATTATCCCCATAAAAGTCACAACTTGGAGATAGGATCTTATCAATTGATAATATCACTATATTAAGATTTCAATTTGTCTTTATTCTTGGGAGATACCGTTTAAATTTCGATTTGTCGACTAGTCTGGTTTTTTTGCGCCGAGCTCTTCAATTATTCAGTCTTGCATGGAAGAAGTGAGCCAGTACAAAAGTAACTTACCTTATCCTTCAACTGCTTCTTTTTTCTCCACTTAGCTGCCAGCATGATGATGCGCTCCATCAGAAAGAAGAATATAAGCCCGAGCATGGCGACGAAGCCCTTCCACATGTTTTGATCGTGGTTATCGTTGTGTCCGCCCTCGGAGCCGTGCTCGTGCTCGTGGTGCGACGACATCGCGTGCGGCAGCAGGTGCAGCAGGGCGTCCCCGGCCAGCGTGCCGACCGCCAGGGCCACCAGGAACTGCAGCAGCGGCTGGTAGAAAGTCTTCTGCATGACGGGGATAACGGCGAGCCCGAACACCCCGCAAACACTGATCACCGTGATTGCTATCAACGAGTAGAACCATGCGTACACGTGGTCGTCTTTCGGGACGAGGCCATCGTCCTCGAACTGGTGGCTCGGAGATATTTCGTTCTGCGGGCACCCCTCAACCATCAGGCCGAATAGCAGTACGGGGCAGACCTGCTTTAATACTGTCCTGGTAATACCACTGGTCTCGTTAATGTTCGCTTCACTTTTTATTTTTGCGTAGAGCAAGTCTCTGTCGACACACTAAAAACGAGGAGGAGAAGTTAGTGCAGGAAATCTTATTGATGTGACATAAAACTTAAAAAACAAAGGAATTAAAAGATTTGTTTTTATAACACTTATTAATATGATTATCGTTATTTAAATATTGCACACGTTTTAAATCTCAAGAAGAATTATATACTACTTCAAGTGACTATTAAAAGATTACAAATACTAAGTAGTTTCATAACAACTTCCTCGTAATCACTCAAACCATTTTGATGTGCAATATTTATTATGTATTAAGTTGTAATTTAATTTATATTACAATATTATTTAATTAAATACATACAAGCGATACATAGCAAATTTTTTAACAATAATTGGTAAAATAAATAAACTAACATCTGAAACATTTTTGCTGCCATTATTGTTAAAAAAATGTGATACATACCAAAACGATGATTGGAAAAAATAACTTACCTCTGATACATTTTTGCTGCCGTTATTGTTAAGAAAGTGCGAACTCTTATCCTCTAAGAGAGAAGCATTAAGCTTCGTACCCAATTCTTTAATAAGATCCAGACGCTTCATTAATCTTTGGAAAGCTTCTAGATTTATACTGTTCCCATCGCCGTACAAATGAAACAGCTTTTCTAAATATTCATTTTCTTTACCGCTACTATGTTTAAGGTTAGTGTTAGTATTTCTAATGTCTTTCTTATATCTAAAACTTCGTGCGGGCTGCTGCACTTTGCTTTCATAATTGATTTCTTTGTTCTCTCTTATGTTTGATTCTCGTGGTATTAACGGGTCTTTACCGGCATCTTTGAAAGGTATCCTGTTGTCTTGGAATTGGGAGCCGCTGTGTGTTACATCCGCATGTGAAGCGCAGGGCGAATGTGTGGCGCACAGGAAACAGAATATGCAGACTGATACAATATGCTTCGCCATAATGAACTGAAAGAAAACAAACATAATCGGTAATCACATAAGTATTAAATACATTATTAGACAACAATGTGCACTAAAATGAACGATACAAATAAATGTTAAAACCTTGAGGAAGCCCCTTTAAGTATAACAACAATTATTATATAATCAATGAAAAGATTATGTTGCCAGTAAACGGCTTAAAAAAGTAAATTACCATATTATTTAAGGACGGCTGTTTTGCACGAGTCATTTCGGAATAAATTAAAGAGATTATTTGATTTCTACAAATGCCCATTAATAGCAATTAAAAGCACGGCTTACCATGTTGGATAACATGATTTCGTCGCGATGCAAGTTAACAGGCGAAACACAAAACACAAAATGATGTAACGCTATATGAAGCAATAGCATTTATACCTGAGCAACGCACTTCACATACTTGAAAATATTTATGAAATTCCCGTTTTGAAATATTTGTAGTAAAACTTACATTGAATAACAAAATGTTCCGTGCCGAAGCAGATTATGTCCGATTTCAATTATTTCATTCGTTAGACAAACAAAATATTTTTCGCTATAATTACATCTATTTTGTTGTCCATGCAAATTACTACTTTAATTGTAGACATAATACATGCCTTCGAGAAATAATTTGAACAATTCAATAATCATCAGAAAAACCGTTTGCAATTTCTACCTTTTACGGTGTAGAAAATACTTACTTACGCAGCAGTGATAACAAGCGGAACTCATTTCACATACCAACGAAGATGTTTGATTGTGGCAATTTTTCGACTTATTTATTACTCGGTGAAGAAAACGGATGTGCCTCAAGAGGGATACTTGCGCAGAAAATTGGAACTACTTTGTGCAAATGTTCAAGTAAACAATCAGCTGCTTAAACTTATTAATAATTCATTGCCGCTGTTCCCACATAACATGTGGATTTGCATATTTTAATTAAATGCACTAATTCATGCATTCATTGGCCAACCTCAATTGCAAATAATAAATAAATAATAATGTTTTGATGCAAACTTAGAATTGTTTACCAGGAAGCATTCAATATTTAATTGTTACATGAAAACTAAACATAATTGTTTCAATACATCACACAATTCAAAACCTATTCTCGCCAAATTTTTCCATAACCATCCTATTCACCGGAAAAGTATCGAAGTTTGTTTTTTCCATTAAATTTGAAAACAGAAAAATTGTAAACAATATATTAATTTGCTTGTTTTGCTGCAATTTGCAATTCACGATCTATTCGCGTCAAATTTTTCCATAGCCTACCTCTTTTCTGGAAAAGTCTCAAACTTTGTTTTTTACTGACTTTTTAAAATTTGAAAAAATTTGTAAACATAGTTATTTTTCTTGTAATGCTGCAATCCCAATTTTTTTTTTAAGAATTTTTAAATCGTTCAAAAAATTTAAAAACTCACGCCTGTAGAACAAAAAAGTTACGTTTTGTGAACGAATGCAATTAACTCATTCCAACTTTAATAGTAATTGTCTTCAGATATTCATTTAATCTTATTAAATAAATTTTGTTGCAGGAATTTAATTTAGGAATGCAAGTGCACTAATACGGTTATTTCGTAACGTCAAGGTCTCGATGAGTGCCGTGTTAAGACTTCACAATGTTTAGAAATCGGCTTTCCACGTGCCAATGGCTATATGCGTGTCGCGTGACAAAAGTAAAACCCGCGGTGTGGAGACGTGTGAAACCAATTACAAAAAGCGTAAACTCCCTCACACCCAGACAAAACGCGAAACATTTCAGAGAGTAATTGTCCGAAGCGAAAAATGCAATTAAAAATCGAATGTGATCCGCCCAATTCGTGCTGCATTTCGTAATTTTTGAAGGTCGTCAGTAAACACGCAAATTTTTGTGCCAAAATTTTCCGAGATCACTTGTATTAATACAGAATTAAGTCATTCATTCAATACATTCAGGTACAGATCATCCATTATAGATATGAATTGTCAAATTCAAGGTCACATTGTATAATAATTTTGACAGTGTACTTGTAAAAAAAAAAACTAGTAACAAATATGTCATTAATGTCAACATGTGTTTTGAGGTTATGAGACCTATTAGTTTTTAATAATTTGAGTTGGTTTAATAACAAGAAGTAGGTACCGGTGCAATTTTTAGTTAATAAATTGTAACAATGAGAAAGAAACAAAAACGTTTCAAATTCATTCAAAATTGGACAATTGGACAAAATTTGAAATAATCATTTTAATATTGCCGCCAAAATTAAATAGTTAAAACACCCATTGGCGTTACTTTATCAATAATGCCAATCCAATGGCACCCTCACAATTCATATCTATAATGGATTTAGTTTATTCAAGATTTGAAACTATAATTACACAAGAATGGTTCTCAATAGCATAACTTAGTATAGAATTTAGTAATTCACTCAATACATTCAACTTTTCAAGATTTAACTCTAAATTTACACAAGAATGCTTCTCAATATCAAACTTAGTAAATTTTGAAGTAGATTTGAAGAGAAATTGAATAAGTGCATTAAATATATCAAAATACAGGTAAAATAACAGTATTATTATTAATAAATAAAAGGACAAAGATTACATTATGACATAACTAAACTATCATTATTTCAACTCAATTTTCTCGGTAAACGAAGATTGGCGCAATTTGCTGGGAAAATTTGTTTCCTGTAAAAATCTGCATGCTTTGATTGCCTATAAGTTTATTAAAATATTTTGCATTTTCTGTACTGACTTTAAATTAACGGTTCCGTAATATTTGGAACTCCGTATTATTATGTAAGTGTGTCGTATTTCTACGAGATTTGATAGAATTTACTAAATTGCATTATCCTTCCCGAAAATTCCAAAAATGAGAATAGCAAATTAAAAATCTCTACAAATACAAAAAATAAAATTAACAGTTCTAATATTTTAAAATTACTTTTTAATCTACACTTTGCAATTGATGGCATTTATTGTTGTAAAATCTGCTGGAAATTGATTAATTGTGATGATTAAACTTTAAAATTCTGATGATCAGTACCAAAAATTACGGCCATAATTGATAACTTGAAAGTTTTTGTTTAAATTATGATTGTCACAATGGGACAAGTGCGAATGTTTATATATATATTGGTAATTTAAGAATTTCGAAATTATGTTCAAAATATAAAAAAAACATCCTATTTATTTTTTTATTTTTTTAATTTATTGTAATCTTAATTCGAAAACTACGATTTGCTATGTATAAAATTGCGAATTTTAGAGTTTAAATTGCAATACTTTAAAGTTTAATATTTTAGTATCAATATTTTGTTGATGACTTTCATTACAACATTCCAAAAAGTGGACAAGCAACGGTGTTGTATGCATATCAATGAATGCTGACATTTTAAAATGATTGTATTATTGCGATATGTATCGTACGTTTATAGGGCAATTGATTATTGCTTAAAGTACAAGGTTTAAAAAAATAATACAACATATGGCATGTTTTTGGTCTGCAAGTACTAAACAGATAAGCTGTGAATTCTAGATTTTTATATTGTAATAATTTATTTATTGCCCCCATTAAAATTGATTATTATTTATTAATATTTATTGATTATTAACATGTCAGGGATTTCAAAATCATTGAAACATTATTAGCAAATTCATTAATGTATCATATTGCCTTGCCAAAATTTCTACAAATTAGAAAAAAAAAAATCTAATGTCATGTCTAAATGACATTACTTTGTCAAATATAGTCAGTAATGAATGAAATATGGTGAGTAGTGACTGAAATATTGACAGCATATCTTAATATTTACAGTAATTGAAATTTTGGCAGTAAAACTTAAATACTTAGAATGGCAACTGAAAATTTCGGAATAACAATTGAAATTTTGACAGTAATAATTGAAATACTGACAGAATATTTAAAACAAATTATTACCATATTAACAATAAACTAATCAATACATTATTCTGTCAAAATTCTACATATCTTGTAAATTTTTTAATGATAACTCTCTAAATGTCTTAATTCTGTCGAAATTTTAATGATATGCAATGGTATTGAATATTTGAAAAATTGAAAAATATTGACAGCATATCTTAATATTTACAGTAATTGAAATATTGGCAGTAAAACTTGAATATTTGATACAAATGATTGAAAATGAATTGATTGAAATATGGTCAGAGTGACTGAAATATTGACAGCATATCTTAATATTTACAGTAATTGAAATTTTGGCAGTAAAACTTAAATACTTAGAATGGCAACTGGAAATTTGGGAATAACAATTGAAATTTTAACAGAAATAATTGAAATACTGATAGAATATTTAATACAAATTATTACGCTATTAACAATAAACTAATCAATACATTATTCTGCCAAAATTCTACGATCTTGTCAAAATTTTAATGATAACTGTCTAAATGTCTTTATTCTGTCGAATTTTTAATGATATTCAATGGTATTGAATATTTGAAAAATTGAAAAATATTGACAGCATATTTTAATATTTACAGTAATTGAAATATTGGCAGTAAAACTTGAATATTTGATACAAATGATTGAAAATGAATTGATTGAAATGTGGTCAGTAGTGACTGAAATATTGACAGCATATCTTAATATTTACAGTAATTGAAATTTTGGCAGTAAAACTTAAATACTTAGAATGGCTACTGAAAATTTCGGAATAACAATTGAAATTTTGACAGTAATAATTGAAATTCTGACAGAATATTTAATACAAATTATTACGGTATTAACAATAAACTAATCAATACATTATTCTGCCAAAATTCTACGATCTTGTCAAAATTTTAATGATAACTGTCTAAATGTCTTTATTCTGTCGAAATTTTAATAATATTCAATGGTATTGAATATTTGAAAAATTGAAAAATATTGACAGCATATCTTAATATTTACAGTAATTGAAATATTGGCAGTAAAACTTGAATATTTGATACAAATGATTGAAAATGAATTGATTGAACTATGGTCAGTAGTTACTGAAATATTGACAGCATATCTTAATATTTACAGTAATTGAAATTTTGGCAGTAAAACTTAAATACTTAGAATGGCAACTGAAAATTTCGGAATAACAATTGAAATTTTGACAGTAATAATTGAAATACTGACAGAATATTTAAAACAAATTATTACGATATTAACTAATCAATACATTATTCTGTCAAAATTCTACGTATCTTGTAAAAAAATTTAATGATAACTCTCTAAATGTCTTTATTCTGTCGAAATTTTAATGATATTCAATGGTATTGAATATTTGAAAAATTGAAAAATATTGACAGCATATCTTAATATTTACAGTAATTGAAATATTGGCAGTAAAACTTGAATATTTGATACAAATGATTGAAAATGTATTGATTGAACTATGGTCAATAGTGACTGAAATATTGACAGCATATCTTAATATTTACAGCAATTGAAATTTTGGCAGTAAAACTTAAATACTTAGAATGGCTACTGAAAATTTCGGAATAACAATTGAAATTTTGACAGTAATAATTGAAATTCTGACAGAATATTTAATACAAATTATTACGGTATTAACAATAAACTTATTAATACATTATTCTACAAACATCGTGAATGGAGTGTACACCAGAAATTTGATCTGGATAAAATCTTTACAATTGGTATGTCAATAAATATTTCCAAATACATTTTGATTCCTATTGAATAAAATTTTGAATGAATACGTTCAAAACTTGAGTAGTTCTGTAGTTAATATTCGGCATTTGTAATTTCACACTAATTTTGCAAATTCCCTATTTGAAAATATGAGCATTCGGCTGGAAATATCGCAATTTGAGATAACGAAAATTGGAATGTGTAACCAAAAGCCGACAAGTCGATTTTCAATTTCAACTTTCAAATATGAAATGCGAAAAATGCCAGATCCGGATTATTAATTTGAACGCAAAAAAGCGTGGATGCATATTAGGAATATTTTTACTTTATCGTGCATAGCACAGATAGTGTTGGATATGTGCAAAAAAAAAATATTTCAAATTTTAACGAATTTGTGCTTTCACAATATATCACAAAATAATTTAGATGTATACATGATGTATTTAGACAACAAAAAATTACATGTGCACCGAATTTTCGGCCGAGGTTTGCGTGGCATGCAATTTTGTTGCTTACAAAAGATGCGCTGTTTAAAATTGTCTTTAATTGTTATCAAAATATTTCTGCATGTCTGTAATATTTTCGAAATTAATGATAAGAACAGACAACGTTTGAAACATCCAAGGGGTTATTTTGGTAAAATAAATTATGTATACTTTATCTAAGGGGTTATTTTGGTAAAATAAATTAGGGATACTTTACCTAATACCTAACGGTAAAAAGGTTATTAGATTATTAAATAAATATCGATCTTTTTCCAAAATCTTTTCAAATTGAGATTCTGCACTAAAAATCTCGACTTTCAACATTTAGAACAAAATCTAAATTTGAAAAGGTTTTGACTTATCATGCACAAAAAAGTTATCACGCAAACACAATTTTTGTAACAATTCACGAAAAAGTTTATTGAAATTGATTTATAAAGTAAAACCTGTTTTACGCACAATTGATGTTTTTACGTACAGGCAGTTTTTTTTACGCACTTGTGCTAAAATGTATCACTTTACGCACGGGAACAGTGCTCAAAAACTTAGTTTGCGCACTGACGTAGAAAAATAAGAGGTGATTTTTTTACGCACTTGTGTAAACATTTAACAGAATTACAACTCTTCCGGTTTTCGATCTTTTTCCAAAACCTTTTCAAATTCAGATTTTGTTCTAAAAATCTCGACTTTCAAATTTTATTCAATTAACGGCGCAAGATAATTGAATAAAATTGAATAAAATTTTGAGGTATTTAGAACAAAATCTAAATTTGAAAAGGTTTTTACTTATCATGCACAAAAAAGTTATCACGCAAACACAATTTTTATAAGAATATCTCGCATTAAAAAGTTTCTTGAAATTGATTCATGTCAGTTTATAGTTGCCTCTTTAACTTTTATTTAAATTTTTTTTTTAATATCTATAATATTTTCGAAATTATTGAAATACAACAATTATTTAACACAATAAAACAAGATAATAGCGAAAACCCATTGCCAGGTTTTGATTTACGGAAAAAAATGAGTGCTGTACAACAATTATTTAACGCAATAAAACAAGACAATAGCGAATACCCATTTCTAGATTTTTATTTAGGAAAAAAAAATGATAAAATTGCCTTTAATTATTATTAAAATATTTTTGCATGTCTGTAATATTTTTGTAATTATTAGGGAATTCACTCTTTAATTTAATTTTTCGATTTTATAAAATTCTTAATGCCCAACATTTTGATGTATCGTTCTGTTTCTTTGAGGATTTCCAGAGCCTTAAATAAGTAAAATGAATAACTGGTCAAGGGAAATTTGTTGATCACACTTTAGCACTACACAGGTGCAATAATATTTACTTTTAAGTGTGATGAACCAATCAATATTATTCTAGGCAACGGAAATTTTCCGTGCCAGTCAATATTTTTCCTTGTTTTTGTTTTGTGCAGTTTTAAAATAACTTTCGTCGCTTCAATGGCAACGGCATCGATTTTTTAAGTATCTGCAATATATTTTCAATTGAAATAATTGATAACCCTGACCTCTGGTGACATTAACTTCTGGTGTAATGATATACGTAATTGCAAACTTTTATAAATACGTAGATAGTAATTTGTTACTGCAATATATCTGTTCTAATATTACTAAAGGTGAATCACTGCAATGTTCCACTCGCTGTGTATCAATGCAAGTTTTACAAATGACCTTAATACTTTTGCCGTCGCGATTTTATTTGGAAAAATGTCCTTATTTTATATTGGGATAGTAAAAAAATATTGGAAATCAAAATTTCTACTATAATATTCTCAGTTATTCCGCAGTTATATACTCCAATTTGTAGTTCGTCCAAATTTATTGCAACCATTTTCGAAGCAAAATTTTTGCGATAACTCAAAAACTTCTTAAGTTAGGCCAATAAAGGCTATGGTGTATGTTGAAAGGGGTAAAAATAAATAAGGATATCTTATAAATTTATACACGAAGCCATTAAAAACATTCATTCTACTTTTAAATCTCATTTTAGGTTAGGCCACTAAAGGCTATGTGTATGTTGGAAAGGGTAAACATAACTAAGGATATCTTATAAATTTAGACACTAAACTATTAAAAAAACCTTCATTCTACTGTTAAGTCTCATTTTAGCGTTATTTCGGTTTTCGTAAAAATGTTTTGCCAAGATCTAAATTAGGTGCTCTTTTTCGTAGTGTTTCATATGAAGCCAATTCCAAAAGAGAAACTGCGCCATCTTAATTGTCCATCAACTTTCTTCGATTATTTTTTTTGATACTACAGAACTTACTAAGTTATTGTGTGGGTAATTTCTTCGAAGCATTTCTGAAAATTTTCTATGAAATAAAACAACTGCGTAGTTGTAGGAAGCATTTGCAACCCCCAACACTCGACTCTGTAAATACGCTGCCTTAACGTTATTATTGATTAAATACACAAATCCTATTAATAACAGGACAGAAGCGGCAAATTAATCATTGGCATTGCACAGACGCTACTAGTTGATGCGAATTTAATGAGGAAGTATTGACGAAGATTGATTTTTAATTGCTAATTTATAATATTCAACATTTCGTGATTTTGAGTTTTTGAGAAGAAGCAAATTTTTCGGAAGACACTTTTTCGGAAATCGGAACTAAAAATATTACACTAAAATTAGATTTTAAAGTAGAATTGATTTTTTTGATTGATTTGAGATGATTGTTTTGAATTGATCTTTTAATAGTTTCGTGTCTAAACTTATAAGATCTTTATTATTTTTACCCTTTTCAATATAATCATAATAATAATATCTTTATTGGTTCTACTGACAAATAAGTCTTACACAGGTCATAAAATAGGTACAAAAGTATAAAATATAAAAGTATAAAGTATTCATACCGGAAAAACACAAAATCACAAAACAACATCTAAAAATTACATGGGTCAGGACCTAATCTATGATACATAACTGCATAGTGATCGTTGTTGGTGTACTATAGTATTAATAATAATAATAATAATAATAATAATGGCTACACACAAAACCCCCGATAAATGATGGATAATAATTTACAATGCAGTCAATTAATGCAGAGCTGATCTCGTTAAGCTGCTGCTTATTATCTCTATGAATTATTATTGCTGTTGTTTAATATTCCTGACGCTTTATCAATTATATATTTGTTGCTATAGACATCTGCATATATTTTTGTTGTTCGCCCTGTCCGGGTCGCTCCAACTATTTCAGACCGGACCTATGGCTTGATAATAACAAATGGCATTTAGTATTATTACGGAATTGTGATACAGATTGACCTCGCATTCAGATCTGTTCAGACTTAGACGAAATGACGAAGGCAAACCACCTATACTTGTTTTGTAAACACACCTTTATCAATGATATGAATACACAAAATATAAAAATAGCTTAGCTTAATAACAATCAATTATATTATGTTTAACTACCTAAGCAAAAAAATAAAACAAATTTTTACAAACTAATAACAATTTTTAGTTAGTTTTTTTACAAAGTTTTATTATAACATTAGCCATTTTTACTTACATGTAAATATATGGGGAAAATATTATTTTCGTGAATAGTTTCTTAACACCATTTAAAAAAATGCATGTGGCTGGTATGTGAACTTCTGTGAACAGTGCGTAAAAACTTTCTTTTCGCACTGTTATAGAAAAAGATATTTTAATAGAAGTTCAATAAATCTTAAAATATACATGAATCAATTGCAAGAAACATTTTCATGCATTATTATTAAAACTGTGTGTGTGTGATAACTTATTTATAGACATTATAAGACAAACCCTGCGCATAATTGAATACAATTTTAAAGTCAAGATTTCTTTAAGAAAATCTGGATTTGAAAAGGTTTTTGAAAAAGATCGAAAACAGGAAGAGTTAAATTCTGTTAAATGTAACAAAGGCAAAGTTTACGTAATTTATTCTATCAAAATTACCCTTTCTTCATGCACTTCATTAAAACTTGGATGTTTACTTTGTTATGTATGTACTTATCAATAATTTCGAAAATATTACAGACATGCAAAAATATTTTAATAATAATAGTTACAGACAATTTTAAACACCGTAAGCAACAAAGTTGCACGACACGCAATCCTCGGCCAAAAATTCCATGCACACATAACAGATATTTTTTGTATCTACATCATAAAATCATTTTGTGATAAGAGTTGCCGAAAGCGCGATTTCGTTAGTATCTGAAATATGCATTTTGCACAAATCCAATACTTTATCTGTGCTATGTATGATAAAGTAAAAATATTCCTAATATGCATCAACGCGCCTTGTCCATTCAAATTTACAATGGAAATCTGAATTTTTCGCCTTTCATATTTCAAAATTAATGTTTAAAACCATAACGTCGGCTATTAGTTACAAATTTTATTTTTCATTATCTCCAATTGCGTTATTGTCGGACTCATATTTTCAAATATGGAATTTACCAAATTTGTGTAAAATTAACAAAAGCCGAATATTATCTACAAAACTACTCCAACAATGTTTTAAAACTATATACGTATTTATTTATTCAAAATTCTACTCACTAAGAATCACAATGTGTTTGGAAATATTTATTCAATTTAGTTATTTTGAGAATATTTGATTTTTTACGGAATTTGTAGAATTTTGACAAAATAATATAATAAACTTACTGTTAATATTTCAATGATCTTGAAATTTCTGACAAAGTTTAATAATCATGACACATCCAGTACAATGTTAATTTCGTTTTATGGGAATACACGATTATTATTATTATTAAATTTTATAATCTTTACTTTCGCGTAGTGCTTTTACATCTATTATTCGGGCAAAATTGTAATTGTTACTGCCAAAATTTCAGTTAATACTGTTAAAATTTCAATTATGATTCTGAAAATTTCCGAAAAATATTTTTCAATTATTCGATACCATTGAATTTCATTAAAATTTCGATAGAATAATGACATTTTGAGAGGAGTAAATATTCATAGAATTTTGACAGAATAATGTATTAATAAGTTTATTGTTAATCCCGTCATAATTTGTATTAAATACTCTGTCAGAATTTCAATTATTACTGTCAAAATTTCAATTGTTATTCCGAAATTTTCAGTAGCCATTCTAAGTATTTAAGTTTTACTGCTAAAATTTCAATTACTGTAAATATTAAGATATGCTGTCAATATTTCAGTCACTATTGACCATATTTCAATCAATTCATTTTCAATCATTTGTATTAAATATTCTGTCAGTATTTCAATTATTACTGTCAAATTTTCAATTGTTATTATGAAATTTTCAGTTGCCATTCTAAATAATTAAGTTTTACTGCCAATATTTCAATTTCTGTAAATATTAAGATATGCTGTCAATACTTTTCAATTTTTCAAATATTCAATACCATTGAATATCATTAAAATTTCGACAGAATAAAGACATTTAGAGAGTTATCATTAAAATTTGGACAAGATACGTAGAATTTTGACAGAATAATGTATTGATTAGTTTATTGTTAATATCGTAATAATTAGTTTTAAATATTCTGTCAGTATTTCAATTATTACTGTCAAAATTTTCAGTAGCCATTCTAAGTATGTTTTACTGCCAAAATTTCAATTACTGTAAATATTAAGATATGCTGTCAATATTTCAGTCACTATTGACCATATTTCAATCATTTGTATTAAATATTCTGTCAGTATTTCAATTATTACTGTCAAATTTTCAATTGTTATTCCGAAATTTTCAGTTGCCATTCTAAATAATTAAGTTTTACTGCCAATATTTCAATTACTGTAAATATTAAGATATGCTGTCAATATTTTTCAATTTTTCAAATATTCAATACCATTGAATTTCATTAAAATTTCTACAGAATAATGACATTTAGAGAGTTTTCATTAAAATTTTGACAAGATACGTAGAATTTTGACAGAATAATGTATTGTTTAGTTCATTGTTAATAGCGTAAATATTTCTATTAAATATTCTATCAGTATTTCAATTATTACTGTCAAAATTTCAATTGTTATTCCGAAATTTTCAGTAGCCATTCTAAATATTCAAGTTTTACTGCCAAAATTTCAATTACTGTAAATATTAAGATATGCTGTCAATATTTCAGTCACTACTGACCATATTTCAATCAATTCATTTTCAATCATTTGTATCAAATATTCAAGTTTTACTGCCAATATTTCAATTACTGTAAATATTAAGATATGCTGTCAATATTTTTCAATTTTTCAAATATTCAATACCACTGAATATCATTAAAATTTCGACAGAATAAAGACATTTAGAGAGTTATCATTAAAATTTTGACAAGATACGTAGAATTTTGACAGAATAATGTATTGATTAGTTTATTGTTAATAACGTAATAATTTGTTTTCAATATTCTGTCAGTATTTCAATTATTACTGTCAAAATTTCAATTGTTATTCCGAAATTTTCAGTTGCCATCCTAAATATTTCAGTTTTACTGCCAAAATTTCAATTACTGTAAATATTAAGATATGCTGTCAATATTTCAGTAACTACTGACCATATTTCATTCATTACTGACAATATTTGACAGAGTAATGTCATTTAGACATGACATTAGATAATTTTTTTTTCTAATTTGTAGAAATTTTGGCAAAGCAATATGATACATTAATGAATTTGCTATTAATATTTCAATGATTTTGAAATCCCTGACATGTTAATAATCAATAAATATTAATAAATAATAATCAATTTTAATGGGAGCAATAAATAAATTATTACAATATAAAAATCTAGAATTCACAGGCTTATCTGTTTAGTACTTGCTGACCAAAAACATGCCATATGTTGTATTATTTTTTTGGACCTTGTATTTTAAGCAATAATCAATTGCCCTATAAACGTACGATACATATCGCAATAATACAATCATTTTAAAATGTCAGCATTCATTGATATGCATACAACACCGTTGCTTGTGCACTTTCTGGAATGTTGTAATGAAAGCAATCATCAAAATATTGATACTAAATTATTACACTTTAAAGTATTTCAATTTAAACACTAAAATTCGCAATTTTATACATAGCAAATCGTAGTTCTCGAATTAAGATTACAATAAATTAAAAAAATAAATAGGATGTTTTTTTTTATATTTTGAACATAATTTCGAAATTCTTAAATTCCCAATATATATATAAACATTCGCACTTGTCCCATTGTGACAATCATAATTTAAACAAAAACTTTCAAGTTATCAATTATGACCGTAATTTTTGGTACTGATCATCAGAATTTTTAAGTTTAATCATCACAATTAATCAATTTCCAGCAGATTTTACAACAATAAATGCCATTAATTGCAAAATGTAGATTAAAAAGTAATTTTAAAATATTAAAACTGTTAATTTTATTTTTTGTATTTGTAGAGATTTTTAATTTGCTATTCTCAATTTTGGAATTTTCGGGAAGGATAATGCAATTTAGTAAGTTCTATCAAATCTCGTAGAAATACGACACACTTACATAATAATACGGAGTTCCAAATATTATGGAACCGTTAATTTAAAGTCAGTACAGAAAATGCAAAATATTTTAGTAAACATAAAGGCAATCAAAGCATGCAGATTTTTACAGGAAATAAATTTTCCCAGCAAATTGCGGCAATCTTCGTTTACCGAGAAAATTGAGTTGAAATAATGATAGTTTAGTTATATCATAATGTAATCTTTGTCCTTTTATTTATTAATAATAATGCTGTTATTTTACCTGTATTTTGACATATTTAATGCAGTAACTCAATTTCCCTTCAAATCGACTTCAAAATGTACTAAGTTTGATATTGAGAACCTTTCGTGTGTAATTTTAGACTTAAATCTGGAAAAGTTGCAATGTATTGAATGAATGACTAAATTCTATACTAAGTTATTCTATTGAGAACCATTCTTGTGTAATTATAGTTTTACATCTTGAATAAACTAAATCCATTATTGATATGAATTGTCAAAATGCCATTGGGTTGGCATTATTGATAAAGTTACTAGGAACGCCAATAGGTATTTTAACTATTTAATTTTGGCGGCAATATTAATATGATTATTTCAAATTTTGTCCAATTGTCCAATTTTGAATGAATTTGAAACGTTTTTGTTTCTTTCTCATTGTTACAATTTATTAACTAAAAATTGCACCGGTACCTACTTCTTGTTATTAAACCAACTCAAATTATTAAAAACTAATAGGTCTCATAACCTCAAAACACATGTTGACATTAATGACATATTTGTTACTAGTTTTTTACAAGTATACTGTCAAAATTATTATACAATGTGACATTTTCGCCGACGTTGAATTTGACAATTCATATCTATAATGGATGATCTGTACCATATTTTCCCCAGTGATACGTTGTTTTTTATTATACCCGCACCACAATGTGGAATTAAGAGAAAATAAGAAACGCTTAGATTAATTTTACTAGGTAGGTATGCGTGGATGTCATTTTTAAGGGGAAGTTAACGTGGAGAGGGTTGGCATTTGTTGCACCATGCCATTTGCCATGAACGTCAATGCCATCAACGAAATTGTGAAGGTTGAAATTACTAGTTTCCAAATAACCAATAATAAGGAGTATGCAGCTTCTGGTTTTTGGTTTTCGAATTTCCAGCAATAGTATATGTACAGACATTTAATAGTTATTTGAATAAAACTTAGTACAGCCTGACGCTTATTGCCGTTCCAAGTTGGCAAATGTATATGTTGTTACTAGGCAACTTTAAAACACGCCGTGCTAGAAAGATTTTGGGATTTTCGAAAGACGGTATTTCCCACGTTTATTAGTTAGATAACGAAAGATTATGATGCAGGTATGTTAAAAAGTATAAATATAATCATATTACACTACATAACACTCTCTTATCAAAACAATCACTCATAAATCACATGTATGTAATGTAATATAATATAATATGTAATGTAATGTATAATGTAATGTGTAATGTAATGCATAATGTGTACAGTAGTACTACTGTACTACTATAATGTAATGTGTAATGTAATGTATAATGTGTACAGTAGTACTACTCTACTACTATAATGTAATGTAATGTTAGACATTCAAGTAATTAGCTACAAAATATGAATTTCGACCAAAAAATTATTCAATCCGTTTTCGCGACTTATTATTTATCGACTTAAACAATTACTGACCTTCAACATTATTTATTTTCAGACTAATATAGATGAGATGCTTCACGTTCGGTGGCTAGAGGTCGACTCTTCCACAAACTGCATTATCCCATTTCACCAATAATGGTGGTTTATGTTAAAGACTATCATCTGGCATAGTATCTTTACCCGAAATTGAAATTATTGCTGCCAGGGATGTTTATTGCGGGTCATGACATGCCATAACAAGATGCTGGCTGTCTGAGGACATTCATGTAATTTCATCTGAAATTTCAGAATTGTAGACGGTCCTAGACGTTAGCACTCTTCCAGCCTCTCAATACACAATAGAGTACCATTGACCGTAATAAATCAATCCTCTGCGTAGGTAGAATTTCAATTTCGAGTTAAAATGCTGCATGGACCACGTGCAAAACGTCCGTTCTAACAATTAACGTTACAAGTCCGGGAACTCATATTTTATAGCACGAGTGAGACGTTGAAATACGAGGCGACGACGGAGCGAGCTTGAAACCCGAAACGAGTTCATGGACGAATGTCGTTATGTATTTTATTACATCCTGCGTCAAATTTCGGTCTGAAGAAACATTGAAATGAATTTCAAAATAGTTTAGCAAATGCTCCAAATGCGAAGGCCGTTTGGCAATTGTTGGCAGCACTTACCGGACTAGGTTGTTTTTTTTTTCGTTTTCCCGGACTGATACAGTTGACGTAAAGTATTGGAATTTGGCACAGGATGAAATAGTAGTTATTTAATTTGAATCAGAATTATTACTGATGATTCATTCAAATCTTCAGTAATAATTTGATCATCACCCAAACCATTTTTTTTTTCGAAAAATTAAAAAAAAATGACTAGTAATCTATAACTAATAATAGTAAAAACGTATTTAGTCAGTATTTGTTCAATAATAATTAAAAAAATATTAAATCATATCAAAAGGCGAAAATTAATAGAATTTGCTTCATTTAAAGGAATTATATGAGAGTCAAATTCACTACAGTAGTAGTACAATAGTGCAGTACAGTAATACTAGTAATGTACTATCAACAATTTTTATTGATGAGGTGAAATATGATAATTACTCATGATTTGAATGATGATCAAGATATTACTGTAAAATTTGTAATTTTTCGAAAAATGTTTCGTTTAAAAGATGATCAAATTATTACTGATGACTCGAATGATGAACATTGTTTTTATTGATAAGTTTAAAGATGATAATTATTCATGATTTGAATGATATGATCTATTTCATTCATGAGGTGAAAGATGATAATTACTCATGTTTTGATATTACTTTGTAATTTGTAATAATTTGTAATTTTTCGAAAAATGTTTCATTTGAAATATGATCAAATTATTACTGATGAGTCGAATGATGAACATTGTTTTTATTGATAAGTTTAAAGATGATAATTATTCATGATTTGAATGATAATCAAAATATTACTGATCATTTGGTGATCAAATTTCAGTTGCATTTCATAAATCTTTTTTGGAGTGTGATTAATTGTATTTGAACATTTAAGACTTTCATAGACATTTTTCGAAATATTTCTAAATATTAGATTTTTATTAAATTTTCTATAATATGATCTCTAATATTTTCTAACATTATTCTCCAATATGTATCTATAATATTTATAGTATTTTTGTAATTAAAAGTATCGTTTATTTATAATAATATTGAGGTTTTCTATATATTGTAAATTCTGAATTTCGAATTTTTTAATCAAACATTTTTACTGAAATTCCTGTCACAATATAAGTTTTTATCCTACTGCTACTACTGTACTATAGTACTACTGTACTATTACTACTGTTACTACGTACTTACGTACTACTAGTGTACTACCACTGTACTGTACTATTGTACTACTACTGTACTGTACTATTGTACTACTACTATAATGAATTTGACTCTTATATAATTGCTTTAAATGAAGCAAATTCTATTAATTTTCACCTTTTAATATAATTAAATATTTTTTTAAATTATTATTAAACAAAAACTGACTAAATACGTTTTTTCTATTATTAGTTATAGATTACTAGCAATTTTTTATAATTTTTCGAAAAAAAAATTGGTTTGAATGATGATCAAATTATTACTGATGATTTTAATGATCAACAATTTTCATTCATGAGGTGAAAGATGATAATTACTCATGTTTTGATATTACTTTGTAATTTGTAATAATTTGTAATTTTTCGAAAAATGTTTCGATTGAAAGATGATCAAATTATTACTGATGACTCGAATGATGGACATTGTTTTTATTGATAAGTTTAAAGATGATAATTATTCATGATTTGAATGATAATCAAAATATTACTGATCATTTGGTGATCAAATTTTAGTTGTATTTCATAAATCTTTCTTGGAGTGTGATTAATTATTATTGAACATTTAAGACTTTCATAGACATTTTTCGAAATATTTCTAAATATTAGATTTTTATTAAATTTTCTATAATATGATCTCTTATATTCTCTAACATTATTCTCCAACATGTATCTATAATATTTATGGTATTTTTGTAATTAAAAGTATCGTTGATTTATAATAATATTGAGGTTTTCTATATTTTGTAACTTCTGAATTTCTAATTCTTTAATCAACATTTTTACTGAAATTCCTGTCACAATATAAGTTTTTACTCTACTGCTACTACTGTACTATACTACTACTGTACTATTACTACTGTTACTACGTACTTACGTACTACCAGTACTACTACTGTACTGTACTATTGTACTACTACAATAATGAATTTGACTCTTATATAATTGCTTTAAATGAACCAAATTCTATTAATTTTCACCTTTTAATATAATTAAATAAATTTTTGAATTATTATTAAACAAAAACTGACTAAATATTTGTATTATTAGTTATAGATTACTAGCGATTTTTTTATAATTTTTCGAAAAAAAAATTGGTTTGAATGATGATCAAATTATTACTGATGATTTTAATGATCAACAATTTTCATTCAAGAGGTGAAAGATGATAATTACTCATGTTTTGATATTACTTTGTACTTTGTAATAATTTGTAATTTTTCGAAAAATGTTTCGATTGAAAGATGATCAAATTATTACTGATGACTCGAATGATGAACATTGTTTTTATTGATAAGTTTAAAGATGATAATTATTCATGATTTGAATGATGATCAAAACATTACTGATCATTTGGTGATCAAATTTTAGTTGCATTTCATAAATCTTTTTTGGAGTGTGATTAATTATTATTGAACATTTAAGACTTTCATAGACATTTTTCGAAATATTTCTAAATATTAGATTTTTATTAAATTTTCTATAATATGATCTCTTATATTCTCTAACATTATTCTCCAATATGTATCTATAATATTTATGGTATTTTTGTAATTAAAAGTATCTTTGATTTATAATAATATTGAGGTTTTCTATATTTTGTAACTTCTGAATTTCTAATTTTTTAATCAAACATTTTTACTGAAATTCCTGTCATAATATAAGTTTTTATTCTACTGCTACTACTGTACTGTACTGTTACTAATGTTACTACGTACTTACGTACTACTAGTGTACTACTACTGTACTGTACTATTGTACTACTACTATAATGAGTTTGACTCATATATAATTGCTTTAAATGAAGCAAATTTTATTAATTTTCACCTTTTAGTATGATTAAATAAATTTTTAAATTATTATTAAACAAAAATTGACTAAAGACGTTATTTCTATTATTAGTTATAGATTACTAGCGAATTTTTATAATTTTTCGAAAAAAAATTGGTTTGTATGATGATCAAATTATTACTGATGATTTTAATGATCAACAATTTTCATTCATGAGGTGAAAGATGATAATTACTCATGTTTTGATATTACTTTGTAATTTGTAATAATTTGTAATTTTTCGAAAAATGTTTCGATTGAAAGATGATCAAATTATTACTGATGACTCGAATGATGAACATTGTTTTTATTGATAAGTTTAAAGATGATAATTATTCATTATTTGAATGATGATCAAAACATTACTGATCATTTGGTGATCAAATTTTAGTTGCATTTCATAAATCTTTTTTGGAGTGTGATTAATTATTATTGAGCATTTAAGACTTTCATAGACATTTTTCGAAATATTTCTAAATATTAGATTTTTATTAAATTTTCTATAATATGATCTCTTATATTCTCTAACATTATTCTCCAATATGTATCTATAATATTTATGGTATTTTTGCAATTAAAAGTATCGTTGATTTATAATAATATTGAGGTTTTCTATATTTTGTAAATTCTGAATTTCTAATTTTTTAAGCAAACATTTTTACTGAAATTCCTATCAGAATATAAGTTTTTATTCTACTGCTACTACTGTACTACTGTTACTGTAATATTACTACGTACTTATGTACTACTACTGTACTGCACTATTGTACTATTACTATAATGAATTTGACCCTTATATAATTGCTTTAAATGAAGCAAATTCTATTATTTTTCACCCTTTAATATAATTAAATAATTTTTTAAATTATTATTAAACAAAAACTGACTAAATACGTTTTTACTACTATACTATTACTACTGTTACTACGTACTTACGTACTACCACTGTACTGTACTATTGTACAAGTGCTATAATGAATTTGACTTTTATATAATTGCTTTAAATGAAGCAAATTCCCCCATTTATAATAATAAATAATATTTATTAATTTAATAAATTGAATGTGATATTGCCTACATACCTATCTTAGTAGTACGTAGTACTTACTAGTACGTTGTACGCAGTACTTAGTAGTAGTATGTTGTACCCAGTACTTAGTAGTAGTATGTTGTACCCAGTACTTAGTAGTAGTACGTTGTACTCAGTACTTAGTAGTAGTATCTCTTTCTACGGTAATAGATAGTTTTCTGTCACCTCTGTGACAGAGAATGATTTTCCCTGACTAGTCAAGCAAATGCAACTTTCGCGCCGCGATTCCGGAGCGAAAGTAGTACTTAAGTAGTTAAGCAACAAGAGTTCTGACGCACCCCCCGCAGAGATTTCGATTAAATGAATCCGCGTTTTAATCGAACTTTTGATTCGCGGGGAATCGACGGATTCGCGTCTAATCGGCGAAATTTTCAGGTAACGGGATAATCGCGACAATTATCCGCGGTACTTACACCGCAATTACTCTAATTACGACGGCTATTTGCGCGATTATTTCGCCGATTAGACGCGAACCCGTCGATTCCCCGCGAATCAAAAGTTCGATTAAAACGCGGATTCATTTAATCGAAATCTCTGCGGGGGGTGCGTCAGAACTCTTGTTGCTTAACTACTTACTTACCCTCCGGTTCCAGAAAAAAATACTTATTGCGTGTTATTCCGACTTCTGAGCAGGTGAATCCCATAACTATTTACTCCAAATAGGTAGCCGCTCAGGGGGTTCAATACATAAAAAGGTTTGGGACCACTGAATTATACAAATAGGTGGCGGCAAATGCAAGAACGCTAACTTCATTATAGGTACGATAAGGAAAACTGTATTTACACCTGGGACATGTCAGCAGGCTAGTTAAGGTATTCTGTTATCGAATATAATGAGTTCTCGGTAAAATATTGTTTTCATTACTGTTGACGTCTGATTTCTTTTCCTTTTAAGTGTAGGTTGTTTATTATAGATTTTTATTCCGAAAATCAAATTATTATGGGCAAATAAAATTTCTTGGTAGCAGAAAATCAACATAAAAGATAATAAAATAAAATAAAAACTACGTTGAAATATTTTTTTTTTAATAAAAAACAGAGAAACAACTATGTTTTTACCACAAAATGATGATTGATATATAGACATATATAATAAAATAACGACTCGAGTTCGACTTCTTACGGTCAGTATCAATATTTTTTGATCAATTTATTCAAATTAACATGGAGAAAGTCATGTGCTGCCCATCAATTTTTTAGTAGTTTGGGTAGTTAATTAATAGCTGATTCAAAAATGGCAAGAAACTGCAATGGCAGCACATGACTTTCCCCATGGTATCAATGGGATTGCCACAACACGTATCTCAGAAATCGAAAAGGGCATCCCACAACATGTCTCAATATATCTAAATTGACACCAATAACAAGTTAATTAACTCTTAATGATGGTTCGTTAATACATTTTAAAAGACGCGTGATTACGGCAGTAATGACGCGTCTGTAACTTTAATGGTCTTGCATTTTAAAAGGTCTTTCCATCCACGATGATATTACAAACGCATTGAGCCGATGATATCTAACCTCCTTGTGGCCCTAACAAATCATCTATTTTGGAGAGACCTGTCTTAAATAGTTTACCGCATTCTTGCCGCAAAACCTAATAAAAGTGATAGAATGCAGTACGTTTGCCAACATTAGGCTATCAAGAGCAGTTATGATCAAATATTTATTTCGGTGGAATACGAATTTAAGAAAATAAGAAATAATTTTCTATAACTTTATAAATAGTAAGTTTTTTTATAAATAGTAAAGTAGTACAGTAGTATTATTTACATAGCATTATAGGTATATAGATATATACATTATAGTAGTATATATATATATATATATATATATATATAGGGTGCTCCTTAATGACGTGCTAATATTTAAGGGTGTAAATCCTCAGGTCATTTTATGAAGAAAATTTCATATGAACATATATCCGCAACGGCTTAAATTTTTTGCTACAGGGTGTTGAAATATTCTTTTAAATCGTTATTTTTTTTAATATCTCCGAAAACACTTTAGATATTATTTTCAATTTTTGTATGGTTTAGTGGGATATAAAACCACAAATAAGGATTTCATAAATGTTTTATTTTCAAAAATCAATCGAGTGATTTTCAAAATATTATGTTTCGAAAATTTTAAAATAAGGGAGTAATGACGATTTTTCGAAAAACAAAAGAACGCCATTAACTATGAACTTGGGCTCCAATTAAAAAAATTTAACTAAGAAAAGTTGTTTCTTTCAACGAGTTCTAACTGCCATTTTCGGGTGTTACAACTTAGTATTAACACCCTGTATACAAAAATAAATACATATGAAAAATTAAAAAATACAATTAAGGTTGCAAATTTTTTAATTGAAAATACAAAATTTGTATCATCTAAAACTCTAATTTTCAACTAAAAATTGGCTTCATAATTTCTACTAAGAATTTCAAGTTTCAATTAAACGTTGCAAATGATAATTATAATTTTCGTATTTATAATAAGAATTCATAATTTTTGTTAATGAAAATTTTGTGATTTCTAATGAGAATTTAGTAATTTTCTAATAATTCCGTAATTTATCATAACAACTTTATTACACTTAAAATGTTCATAGTTATTTGCAGAAAATTTAATGAAAATGATTTATTTTAATAATAATTAAAAACTTAATTTTAGCATTATTACTTACAAATTTTAATTTTAAATTGCAAAATGTGAATCAGATATCACAAAATCCTCATTCGAATTCTAAAAATTCGCTATATAATCTCTACTAAGAATTTCAAGTTTCAATTAAACGTTGCAAATTATAATTAAAATTTTGGTATTTATAATAATAATTTCATAATTTTTTCAACGAAAATTTTGTAATGTTTAATGAAAATTTCGTAATTTTCTACTAAATTTTGTAATTTATCATGACAAGTTTATTACTGTTGAAATGTTTATAGTTATTTTGCAGAAAATTCAACGAAAATGATTTGTTTTATTATAATTAATAACTTAATTTTGGCATTATTACTTACAAATTTTAATTTTAAATTGCAAAATGTTAATCAGAACACAAAATTATCATTCGAATTATACAATTTATACTGAAAATAATTATAATAATGTTTATTAGCAGGAGAAGCTGATACATAATATATACAAAAATTTAAAAAATATGAAAAAGTACAAATTACAATGAATGTTGCAAATTTCTCTACTGAAAATACAAAATTTGTACATATTATCTAAAACTCCAATTTTTAACTAAAAATTCGGTTTATAATTTCTACTAAGAATTTCAAGTTTCAATTAAACGTTGCAAATTATAATTAAAATTTTGGTATTTATAATAAGAATTTCATAATGTTTTCAACGAAAATTTTGTAATGTTTAATGAAAATTTCGTAATTTTCTACTAAATTTTGTAATTTATCATGACAAGTTTATTACTGTTGAAATGTTTATAGTTATTTTGCAGAAAATTCAACGAAAATGATTTGTTTTATTATAATTAATAACTTAATTTTGGCATTATTACTTACAAATTTTAATTTTAAATTGCAAAATGTTAATCAGAACACAAAATTATCATTCGAATTATACAATTTATACTGAAAATAATTATAATAATGTTTATTAGCAGGAGAAGCTAATACATAATATATACAAAAATAAAAAATAAAATAAGGCGGAAAGACCCCATATGGGGTCGATAGCCCAATAAAGATCGATTATATATATAAAAAAAATATGAAAAAGTGCAAATTACAATGAATGTTGCAAATTTCTCTACTGAAATTTGTACCTACTATCTAAAACTCTATTTTTTAACTAAAAATTCGTTTTATAATTTCTACTAAGAATTTCAAGTTTCAATTAAACGTTGCAAATTATAATTAAAATTTTGGTATTTATAATAAGAATTTCATAATTTTTTTAACAAATTTTTTGTAATGTTTAATGAAAATTTCGTAATTTTCTACTAAATTCTGTAATTTATCATGACAAATTTATTACTGTTAAAATGTTCATAGTTATTTGCAGAAAATTTAATGAAAATGATTTATTTTTATTATAATTAAAAACTTAATTTTGGCATTATTTCTTACAAAGTTTAATTTTAAATTGCAAAATGTTGATCAGATATCACAAAATCCTCATTCGAAATCTAAAAATTCGCTATATAATCTACTAAGAATTTAAAGTTTCAATTAAACGTTGCAAATTATAATTAAAATTTTGGTATTTATAATAAGAATTTCGTAATTTTTTAACAAAAATTTTGTAATGTTTAATGAAAATTTCGTAATTTTCTACTAAATTCTGTAATTTATCATGACAAGTTTATTACTGTTAAAATGTTCTTAGTTATTTTGCAGAAAATTCAAGGAAAATGATTTGTTTTATTATAATTAATAACTTAATTTTAGCATTATTACTTACAAATTTTAATATTAAATTGCAAAATGTTAATCAGAACACAAAATTATCATTCGAATTATACAATTTATACTGAAAATAATTATAATTATGTTTATTAGCAGGAGAAGCTAATTCATAATTTATACAAAGTTTAAAAAAATATGAAAAAGTACAAATTACAACGAATGTTGCAAATTTCTCTACTGAAAATACAAAATTTGTACCTATTATCTAAAACTCTAATTTTTAACTAAAAATTCGCTTTATAATTTCTACTAAGAATTTCAAGTTCCAATTAAACATTGCAAATTATAATTAACATTTTGGTATTTATAATAAGAATTTCATAATTTTTTTACGAATTTTTTTTAATTTGTAATAAAAATTTCGTAATTTTCTACTAAATTCTGTAATTTATCATGACAACTTTATTGCTTCCAAACAGTGTTATACATAAAAACTCTGCAAAATACATTTCTTTCTTAATGTATCTATATCATACGCCAACACCGCAAGGTAAAATGGCAATTGATTAAATAAAAATATTTATATCATTCACGTGTATTGGGTATCAAAAAACGTTAACAGTAACCTGTATGTTATTTTATTTTCTCGGCTAGTCTAACCTGTCACAAACCTAATTTGTAATGTAATTTGTCACATAACCTAAATTATCAGGTTAGGTTAGGTTAACATTAGGTTAGGTTCACTCTGTAAGTACATTACTTTCTTAATGTATTTATATCATTCAGGTCATTGTGTATAAAAAAACGTTAACAGTAACCTGTATGTTATTTGACTTTCTCGGCTTGTCTAAACTGTCACAAACCTAATTTGTAATGTAATTTGTCACCTAACCTAAATGATCAGGTTAGGTTAGGTTAACATTAGGTTAGGTTAACTCTGTAAGTACATTACTTTCTTAATGTATTTATATCATTCAGGTCATTGTGTATCAAAAAACGTTAACAGTAACCTGTATGTTATTTGACTTTCTCGGCTTGTCTAACCTGTCATAAACCTAATTTGTAATGTAATTTGTCACCTAACCTAAACGATCAGGTTAGGTTAGGTCTAACATTAGGTTAGGTTAACTCTGTAAGTACATTACTTTCTTAATGCATTTATATTATTCAGGTGTATTGCGTATCAAAAAACGTTAACAGTAACCTGTATGTTATTTTATTTTCTCGGCTAGTCTAACCTGTCACAAACCTAATTTGTAATTTGTAATGTAATTTGTCACATAACCTAAATGATCAGGTTAGGTTAGGTTAACTCTGTAAGTACATTACTTTCTTAATGTATTTATATCATTCAGGTGCATTGTGTATCAAAAAACGTTAACAGTAACCTGTATGTTATTTTATTTTCTCGGCTTGTCTAACCTGTCACAAACCTAATTTGTCACCTAACCTAAATGATCAGGTTAGGTTAGGTCTAACATTAGGTTAGGTTAACTCTGTAAGTACATCACTTTCTTAATGCATTTATATCATTTAGGTGTATTTCGTACCAAAAAACGTTAACAGTAACGTGTACGTTATGTGAGAGTACGTCACATTCAAATATCAAATGCTTTTATGTCATAAGTGCATTTGACATTTGAATGTGATGTCAAATAACAAACACGTTAGCATTGACGTTTTTTGATACTCAATACACCTGATTATGGATATAATAGTAGCAACCATTACGATGCCGCTAGTGTAGATGTTGACATAGCATCATATAAATTCACCCATCATTTCAATAAGGATAATATTTAGTGGAGATACATGAAATCATTTATAAAGTTCTCCAGTTGTTTCAATAAGGATATTAAGAATAAGGATATCAATAAGGATAAGGATACGAAATTTTCAGTGTAGATGCAAGAGATCATTTAATAACTTTCAACTGTAGTTTCAATGATATCTATGATAGTAAATATTTGGTGTAGATGCAACAGACCACAATCTGGATTTTGTGTAATTTACAAGAAAATTATTTGAATATATCAGGTTTTTAAGCAACGTATAAAACCTGCCTGGTTCTTTTCATTCATTAGATGAAAAATGATACTACATTCTGTAATTCTGTACATCGCATGGGTCATTAAAGCTGATAATAACGTTAAAACTCGAATTAGTTTATGCAACTCTGGCTTGCCAAAGATGAAACATAGACTATTTCATTATATCATAATTATGCATAAATATTCAATAGCAGATTTGTACGTATTAAACTAAACATAACCACATTTACATGATCCAGTTTTAAAATAACCAACTATATTCTAACCATAAATGAAATAAAACGTAAACAACCTACATACCATAAAAGAATTTCCTGCATTTATCAATATCCCATTACAGCAGGGAAACTTATAAATAAACGTTGATAAATTTTCACTTATATAATGTATCCTCTACGATGCTCATGCAATTCGATGAGCATTTTCACAATTTTCTCTTAACCATCGTCGAATTTAAAAACGGAACAACACAAATCAGATTGTAAGCTAATGTAGGCACAAATACCAATTGTGATTGTGACAATGCAGTGACAACGTTGCCATGTAGATTTGGGGATATTTTATGTTGGCTTGTACGCAAATCTATGGCGCGAAATTTGAATTAAGGGATGCTAAAACCACTTTAATAACAGCATAATATAAAATTGGCACATTTATACGTATCTACCACAGTATAATTTGCGTTGTGTATTTGTGCACTGCTATGAATACAGACATAATATGTCGATTTACATAATTATACCGTTGTTACGTTTTCATTCCAATCGGTGTATGTATCATCTACGATTCAAATATTTGCAATGTTTATTCGGCTTCGTGTTTGTAGTTTGGACAAGTGGATGTAAAGCAATTTAATAGTTGCAAATTTCCTCCAAATGGCTAATGCATTGCAATGCCGATCGATACAAACTAATTAATTTTTGAATTTCCCGCTGGAATAAGACGGAACGTTGCCATATCGCATCAGCATGGGAAAGTTACGAAATTTACAGAGGCACGCGCGAAAATGTGGAGCCACTATCCGCCATATTTGCGTCGACTATAACATTCCGTTGCTATTCATAATGGCAATAATGCTGTGGCTATGCTGTCGAAATGGGCATTTTCAACCAAACGTGGAAATGCCCTCGTCGAAAGCATTACCACACCGTTAAAGGTGCATTCATAGTCGCCATAGCCCGTTATTATTACTCGTTGCTAAGCAATATGGCAAGTGTTTCAACGAAGACAGTTGCATTGATGAAATGTGGTTATGTTTTTGCCAAAAATGACGGTTATTTATATATAATTTTCATGTGGATTTTGGGTTTAGGTGCACTATATGTCTGAAGCAATTTTATGAAAGTTAACAAGGATAAACAAAAATAAGCGCACTAAACCCGAAATCCACATCAACATTATCCGGATGGATCTAAATTGATATGTGTATGATTGGGAATGAAAGTTGTGTGGTGACCACACCTCAATTATCTTGGTTGATATAAGTACAAGTACAATGAGGCCATTAAAACTGGGACATCAATCGTTATTGATAACAGTTGTCGTTTTATTTGCACAGATGTCGTTGAATTTACATCATTTAAGGTGGCGGAATTCTCTCGATTTTCATAACTTCCACATGAAAGGCGAACAAACTTTTCTTTTTTGGCACAATTTTTTGTACTTGAATGTAGAATCATATAATCTATGTCATAGTATAGTAGTCAAAACAAAAAAATGAAACAAAAAATTTTTTACACTCGTATTTTGATTAATTAAAAAAATTTAAACGTTGTATTTTATACTATGACATGTAGAATATCTTCTAGTTTTATTCTGGAAAAAAAAAATTACATGTTTTTTTTAATTACTAGTAGTTAATGTGGAAGTTCTGTTTTAAATGGAGGTTTAAATTTGGCGCGCGATGAATGCTCCCGACGGCCATCCAACGCCGGCTTAGCAGTTCACGCGAAGTTAATTAGATGGCGCCTGCACTGGCGGCAAGGAAATGATCTTCTATTGGTTTAATTTTTTAAAGTTTCGTAAACCCTTACCGGACTTTATTATTGAATTTGTCTATGTTAGACGGGGAAAAGCTTATATGCGTCAGTTTACCACAGCAATTTATTCAAGAAACGATTAGATTTGTAGATGCAATATGAAAATGTTGTTTGTTTGTTTTCCATGTTTACTCTTTGATGGCGGTTAATGTTCAATTAGATTCAGCTTATAGGATAATGTACACTATATTGACAATATAACAAAACATACATAGATACGTTTTCAAATATTGTAAATTGTTGATGAGGATGGTGGCGACCGTAATTACGTGGTACTCCATTTTATGTGAGATAAATGAAAACAATAATATGTTTTATACCACTTATTTCATAAACTTGAACTCACATTGTAAATTGTGAATTTTGAGGAGCTTTTTAATTGGCTATCTGTAAATATAATAAATTTGACATGCCTGGGCAATTTTATGGATTGAGCTTTTTATAAAAAAAAAATACACGTACATAAATTTCACTGTATTTCACTTTTACAACTTATAAAATATTTAATTGGGGAAAAAATACAGAGTGTTTTTAACCATGGCGAATAAACACATTTCAGTATGGTGTTTTATTTTGTTTTAAAAATATTTATTTATTTCTACGTAATCGATTAATGCAAACTTAGGTAGTTTCCGGTTGCTTCTTAAAACCAAATTTAAAACCACTAATTCCTCAATTTTATTTTATGTAGTTCGGGAAGGAAGTACTTCCTTTATTAGATCTCCAAAATTCCAAAAATTGGTTGAGTAACGAGTTTTAAGTTTGATAATTTTCAAGAACCATTCTGCAATATAAAACGCATCATTAAACTAATACAGATAAGGGTACCGTAATCCGTAAATGGTTTTTTATAATACTTGATCTTATTTTCAAGTATTATTAGCCAGGTTTCGTCTTTTTATTTCCTTTTCGATTTATTCTTCTGTTTTTTTTGTGCTTCCAGAATATAATCAGGATCAACACATTTCAATCCACTTTTAATACGTCCTCGAACAATTTCTGGTAGTACGCATTTTTTATAAAACTGCTCCAGTTTTTGTTCCATTTGCTCCTTCCAAAAATTATCATCTCTTTTTATTTCTTCAATAAAAATATCCAGAGAATCCTTCACAAATACTACAAAGTAGCATAATGATCTCTGCGATATGTGAAGTTGTCCTTGAACCTGCAATTTTTTATGGTAGTGAATGAAAAACTTGTGAATAGTTTTTTCACCAAACAATTGACAAACCTGAAAATAATATAAATGGTCCTTCTTCAGAGATAATTTATTATCTTTAATCTCCAGACAAATATTGTGCCCTGCTGCTGCTTCTTCTAGCGAGGGAGGGGAACACTTATAACTGATTTCACATGGTTGTTAACATCTGCCTTGAAATCTGCTTCGATTTGTTTTTGTTTTATTCAAAGCAACTTAGATTCGCTCAACATAAATTGTTTAAGAATTTGGTTGGTTATTTTTTTTTTGTTTCTAAACGAATCGACAAACAAAGTTTTTGTTACGCGTTTATATTGTATTTTTGAGCTTTAAAATGAGGTATCGCAAGTTGGGGGTGCCATTTAAAATATCAAAGCTGGTGGGGCCAGGGAGGAGGGGGTAATACTAATAATTTTTCTAACATTCATTTTAAACTTCCCCCTCGAAAAATTAGTCGACATGTTTTTTGTTTAATTAATATGATTTAAATTCAAGAGTTATTGAGCTTGGCTACTTTTGAAATGAAAGCCCTGTATAATGAATCTGACACGCTTGGAAAATTTCATCGATTGAGTTTTTTATTAAAAAAATAACACACCTACATAAATTATAAACTGTATTTCACTTTTACAACTAGTACAACTTTCCTCAATTTCATTTTATATAGTTCGGGAAGGAAGTACTTCTTTTATTAGGATTACATTCTAAATACACTGCTCAACAAAATTAGGGGAACACCTATGAAAAAGGGTTAAAATTGAGTTTTAACAATTATACGGAATTAATTAATTCTGATTAATCTTAATTCATGTTTATTTAAATAGAAAAGGGGTATTTGAAAACCATGTGCTCAAAATAAACAAAGAAAATATCCAAAAACCCAAAAATAAACAAAAAGGAAAAACATTGAAATGTAATTCAACACCGTTATTTAAGAAATTAATAACGTAAGTGGCTTCCGCACGCTTGAATGACAGCAGCACATCTTCGAGGCATGCTTGCAATCAGAGTTTGGATATATTGTTGTGGTACGTTGCCCAGTCTTCAAGAAGTGCGCCGAACAGTTGCTGATGGTTAAGTGGGGGCTCTGGTCGGTTTCTGAGCATCCGATCAAGATTATCGCTTAAGTGCTCAATGGGATTGAAGTCTGGACTAAGATCAGTCCAGTGCTGGCCAATTGAGCACCGGGATATTATGGTCTTGCAAAAACATTGTAACCTGGAGAGCAACGTAAGGTCTTGCATTATCGTGTTGGAAGCAAACCTGAGATCAAATTCCCGCAGCAGCAGGTAAAAAATGTTCGCTAAGGATGTCGTCAATACAGCGAACAGCATTGATCGTTCCCTGCACAAGAACAAAGTCGGTACGATTGTCGTACGTCTGATCCATCACCAAATCTCTGACCCAGCACCAAATCCGCCAATTTCCTGAACAACGCCGTCTAAATATCGTTCTCCAAGTTATGCCCTGACTCAAACACGTCCGTTATAACGCGTCATACAAAATCTTTATTCATCCGTAAACATAATTGAGGACCACTGCTGGATTTCCCAGTTTTGGTAACGTGTTGCAAATTCAAGTCTGTTCCTTCAGTGAGCTAATGTTTGACGACGCTTTTTAACAGTCCGTTTGGGTTTTAAACCACGTTCACCAAGCCTTATATGAACTGTTCGGTCCGAAATAACCATGCCCGTTACTATCCTAAAATCATTTTAAACATATCTTGCGGTTAATGTGCGATTTCACAAATCTGAAGTCACCATCAATGTCTTGACGAGCTGTTGTTGCCCGTTTTCGCTCTTGTCCTGGCCTTCTCTTATATCATCCAGTCTCTTGATGCCTGTACCATACTCAGCATACCACAGAGGGACTTACGTTTAATATTCTTGCAACATATCGCATTCATCGTCCATCTTGGAGTAAAGCAACAGCCTGTGAGACTTCTACTTCGCCCAAATCCCTCATCTTGGATGTATGGGCTTGATACCGATTTTAGAATGACCTGTTTACTGTATTGCCATGGTTATTATTTTTTTTCATTAATTATCAAAGCACTTGTTTATTAGCAGAAATTCGATTTTAGGCAATATAAGGTGGTATACGCATACGTAACCTGCCAAAAATATACCTATAACGTTCATATCCATCTTTTAATTATTATCAATAGCAAACAATACTTATACCGCCAACTATAAAAAATAACCGTTTTAACCCTTTTTTATATGTGTTCCCCTAATTTTGTTGAGCAGTGCATATGTCGTTTAGGATTTTTTGCAAAGATTTCAAATCTGTTATAAAAATTAAGCTTTTGTACTTTTTTTGTTAGGATTAAAAATGAGAAGGAAGGTCTAAAAAACATAGGTACCTTCATCTGTAATAGTACATTGCGATATAAGTGTGGCAAGGGCTTCATTGCAAAACGTGTATGAAAGTTGGAGCACGAGCTTGCGAGTATTCCAGTCATACAAGTTTTGCTATGGCCATTGCAACACGTGAGAATAAGTAATCGCCAACGTGACGTTTATCATCATTATTATGTTACTTTATTATTAATTATTCAGTTTTTTTGCGCGTCCAGAATATAATCAGGATCCATACATTTTAATCCACTTTTAATACGTCCACGAACAATTTCTGGAAGAGCGCAAATTTTTAAAAAACTTCTCCGGTTTTTGTTCCATTTTATCCTTCCAAAAATTATGATCTCTTTTTATTTATTGAACAAAGATATCCAGAGAATCCTTCACAAATACTGAAAAGTAGAATAACGATCTCTGAGATATGTGAAGTTGTTCTTGAACCTATAATTTTTTATGGTAGTCAATGAAAAACTTGTGAATAATTTTGGCACCAAATAATAATTGAGCAGATACAGTAACTCGACTAATTCAAGACGCGAGCCGCGATTTCAAGCGAGCACAACGCGTCAGACGTAAAAAAAAACACGGCGGTGCGCGACTCAGCACGAGCCGAGGATTCGGGTCCGCCTGTATTTTATTTCCGAAATCGCCTCGCTCGCGCCACCTGCGCTGGCTTCGACGGCGTGACACGGAAATTCCGTCACGTTAACTTTACCAGCAACGTATTACTTACTTTTACTTTTAATCCTCTTTACTCCGATCGGAGCATAGGGCTTATACAAGCGTCTTCCATCCTTCCCTCCGTCCGACTTCCGAGGCTTGTATAAGTTTCCCTAGCACGCTCCCTTTTACGTTGCAGGGTTGCTAGCCCTGCGAACAACCCTCCTCCTTTCACAGCCGGGCTTGGGACCGGTCACAGCGGAGTTACCAGCAACGTATAGCTATCATAAAAAAATGTGTTGTCCAGATAAGCTGGGTCGTTTCAACAGAACTGCTACAGCAAGATTGTTGGCGGTTAAACGTTTCCAAAATGATCAGCAGCAAAGAGTAATCAAAAAGGTTGCAAAATTTGATTATTCATAGATTACTCCTTATTAGGCTATACCCTGTACAAAATAGTTTTAGGTTTTTTTTGTGGTTTGCGTCTCAGGTACGGTACTATTACGCCTAACCCTGAAGGGGGCGCTTACGTAGCTTTTGACCAAACTACCCACGAGATGGCGCTGGTGTAGTCATTGTGCAACTATACTCCACGAGATGGCGCTGGTGTAGTCATTGTGCAACTATACTCCACGAGATGTCGCCAGTGTAGTCATTGTGCAACTATACTCCACGAGATGGCGCTTTAACATTAAAGGGGAAACGTTTCCAAATTAATCACCTCTAAAGTGTAATCAAAAAGGTTGCAAGATCAGGTTATTCATTAGTCTATAGATTGGGTCTCTGTACAAAACATTTTCTCGGTTTTTGGTAGTTTGCGTCTCAGGTGTGCTATTAGTGCGCCTATTCCTGAAAAGAGCGCTTACGTAGCTTTTTTAATTAAACTATCCCTTAGATAGCGTCAGCTTTAGTGCAGCTACTCTCCACGAGATGGCTGTTTAACGAAAAAAAGGGCGGGATTTATAAATAATAAATATTGAACTGCTACAGCAAGATTGTTGGCAGTTAAACGTTTCAAAAATGATCAGCAGCAAAGAGTAATCAAAAAGGTTGCAAAATTTGATTATTCATAGATTACTTCTTATTAGACTATTCCCTGTACAAAATAGTTTTAGGTTTTTTTTGTGGTTTGCGTCTCAGGTACGGTAATATTACGCCTAATCCTGAAGGGGGCGCTTACGTAGCTTTTGACCAAACTACCCACGAGATGGCGCTGGTGTAGTCATTGTGCAACTATACTCCACGAGATGGCGCCAGTGTAGTAATTGTGCAACTATACTCCACGAGATGGCGCTTTAACACTAAAGGGAAAACGTTTCCAAATTAATCACCTCTAAAGATTAATCAAAAAGGTTGCAAGATCAGGTTATTCATTAGTCTATAGATTGGCTCTCTGTACAAAACATTTTTTCGGTTTTTGGTAGTTTGCGTCCGCCTATTCCTGAAAAGAGCGCTTACGTAGCTTTTTTAATTAAACTATCCCTTAGATGGCGTCAGCTTTAGTGCAGCTAATGTCCACGAGATGGCGGTTTAACGTAAAAAGGGGCGGGATTTATAAATATTAAATATTGGTAAATGCAGTCAATATCCATTTATTTTATTATTAAAAATAGTCCATTGGATACAATGGACTAATCTCAATAATTAAATAACAATTGGAAATATATTATTAAAAATACATGAATTATTATAGAATTCATTATGATTCATAAAATAATATTCAAATGAGTAGGTACAACTTACTAGTGCCTACAACTACAAATAAAACAGCATAATTTGGAAACAGAGGCCCACATAAGATTTAGATTCAGATTAGTTCAATAAGGACTCTAAAATGGCCAGTAATTTTGTCCCTTACTTTGGAACACCCTGTATTTACCAGTTTAAATATCTAAACTAAATCCATTATTAATTAAACTGTATTAATTGTAATTATGTATTTGATTCTAATTACGCGCTAATCATGTCTATTTAAAAAGTTCGGCATCAATGTTTGTCGATAATATAGTTTTCTTAGCATTTGGATTGTTTGTCTGGTTGGATTGTCAGCGTTACTCGTTGAGGTTAGAGTACATATATAACTATTAAAAATATTTATATATAATATATAATAGCGTTGCAGTTAATAAGTTTATGATAATGTGGATTGTTATTTAACATCCATTATATTATTGCAATTCATATTAACGTTTTAGTATTATGATGTCAAAGTTGTTTTGCCCTTTAATGTAATGCCCCTTTAGTCCTTTTGCCATTCAGTGGTACTTAGTGGTTATGGTGTGTATAATAAAAATCGATACATTATATTGTTTATGTGCTAAACATTAATTTTCAATCAAGTGGAAATAACAGAAGGAAGCAGCGATTGTAAATATATCAGGTGTACAACTAGTAATTCTTTGTGCAGATAGTTATAATTATAGTGATGGTTTTCTTACAGATAATATGTCCGGTAAGGGTAGAGGCCGAGGTTGGTTGAAACTAGAAAAACCTCTGGACACTCCTGTGGGAAATTTGCAGAATTGTACAAACACAATGGATGATACTACCACGTCAAGTAGTACATCGGCGCATCCTCAATTTGAAAAATTGCTGCATGCTGTGAGTCAATTTAATGATAATGACGACGGGATTTTGATTAATAGAAAATTTAAGTATATAAAGAAGTTATTGACTAGTGAATACAGGAATGAGGAAGTTACGTAAGTTATTAATTGTACTTAAAATTTGTATGGCGCCAATAATTAAAGTTGCTTTCAGCGAGGTGTTTGATTATTTGCACAATAAGGCTTTACAAGACGGCAACTTCACTGCAAAATATTTAATGTTTATAACTTTAAACTCATTCAGAGAGTTAATCGTATATGATATACAGGTTAGAAGATTACTTATAAATAGAATGGAAAATGATTTCAACAGTAAGTAATTTTATATTGCCTATTATAAATTATATCCCACATATTGGATGTTCGTTTAATATCCACAACATGAAATATATAATAGTAATTTGTAATAGATATACATTTTAGTAGTGATTTATGAATGTGTAAATAATATTTCATGTACAGTGCAATCAACAATGTTTGGGTCAATTCAAAAGTCCCGCCTAAAAATTTAGGGATTTCGTTGTCCGGCATTGTGTCGTAACAATGTGCAATACTGCCATAATGTTTTATATTAAAAAAAAAAAATGTACAGTTTCTTCATATTAATATTTATTTTTATTTAATTTCAGATGCATCTACTTTTCAAGAAAATAATCGAAACATGTTTCACAATGCCGTACGTCTGTTGGGAGGATTTTACGATAAGGCCGTCATGTCGACAAATAGGCCATACAATGTATTTACAAGACCTTTATTATGTTACTTCAATATGCTATTAGATTCTTCCAAACCAGATGATATTGAGTTATTTGCAACACAGGTAACAAATTGGTTTTGATTCTCGTACATAAACGTAACTTATAATGCTGTGCTTACTCCCTGTTAGATATTTCCAATTGTACATGAAAATCTAAAATAAAAGTTAACGCTTAACAAAAATAAGCATGTGATGGCTGATTTTGAAAGTTGTGATTTTTATCACAAACTTGACAACTTGTTTCATTTGTTTCAAATTTATACATGGCGTTTTATAATAAAAGGGAATCAACAAATATGACAACAATTTATAAAGTCATGGTATTTTAGTATTGGAGATTGCAAAATTTTAAGAAATGTGGATGTTAATTTAACTTTATGATAATATAACAGCATCATTGTATTATGTGCCATAACTAATTAATTTTCTTTTAGTTATATTTAGTTGGAGGCAAACTACTGGAGTACGGCTTAAGAACGCTAGATTTTTCCTCAAAAACGCCTCGAGTTCCACTTGCCGAAATATTGTTTAAAGTACGAAATCTCTTAATAAACAGCAACAGTTTAACAGAAGCATCAAAGGTGTGGCTGCTTCTTACAGTTGATTTAGATAACAATGACTACAGAATATTGTCGCCGGAGTTGTTAAATTATTATCAGAATAAATTAGGGGATAAGGCAATGCTTAACCTACAGGTAAATTCCTCACTACAATACGGCCGGCAGCTAAAGTGTAAACCATTTGTTGCAGAAATCTTTGAACCTTTTAAGTGTACAAACAATACAACCAAGCAAAACATTGGAAAACTACAGCAGCGATGTAAATGTTTTGCAAGTGGATACAACAACTCAGCAAGTCAACCAACTGAATAAACAGAATCAAAGTCATAATACAAAATCACCAAACTTTAATTCCCACAAATCGAAAGATGATGAAATGTTTAGTACTTGGCCGTCTAATGAGGGAAACAGTCAAAGGACTCCTGGGGCGAAACCGGGGCGTCCTATACTTGGATCCGGTGCAAGAAACCACAATGAAAATAGATGGCGTGACCAAAGCAAGGAAAACGCTTCCGGATGGAACGCTAAACAAAAGAGCTTGGAAAACTTTATGTGGTCGTCGCAAGTTGAGCCCGCCGAAAGCCAACGGGAGCGCAGAAACAATAAAGGATGGGAACACGATGACAGATTTCAAACGGACTATTAATTTATTTATTTATTGTGTGATTGTAAGCTATTTATAATTGATGTGTTTTTAATTAGATGTACCGTAGGGTAATTTTATCTTGTGCAATGTATTGACATAGATAACTTTGATCCTTTGATTTTAATAATAGATTTTATATCTAAATACATAAGTTTTATATTGATTCAATATATTTACTGTTAGTTCCTAGATCTAAGAAATTGAACAAAATGTAATTTATTCGAATATTCAAAGACAGCTACTGTAAGCTCACAATCTTTCTGGATCACAAACGGCCAGTTTAACCAGTTCACGATCTATGGTTGTGATATGTTAGTCTCAAATGCTACTTGAGAAAAATTCTAAATATTTTATGCCAGCTCTTGCAGAATGAAGGAAACATTTCCCTACGAGAGCTGACAATGCCTCACGTTTTTTCGAACTAAGAATTGCGAATATACTTGTATGCATGCTTAAGGTAAATGAAATAGAATGAAATGAAATAAGGAATGTATGTCGAATTCAGGCAATATGGAGTGATGAGACACTGTCAGCTCTCCACGGGACGATTATATACATAACTGGCTGTCAATAATTATTACCCGTAAAATGAAAATTATCTTGTCACGTTAAGTAGTTTTCAAGCGTGCCAACAAGAATGTCACCCTAACACTCTGGTGTGAATAGATCGTCAACGGTGTTCATGTGTAAATACGAGAGTTTTTCTTATTTGAGATTATATTTTAAAAAGACAGACATTGGGTGCTTTTGATGTTTTGTTGGTAGACATCTTTACACTTTAGTCTAAGATTAAGCGAACGCTGCAAATTAATTTCCTTTTTATCTCGCTCGAAGACGCATCTCTGTTAGATTTTACTGACAATTTATTGATCATTTTCTAAAGTTTTTATTTTGTTTGATAGTTATTAAGTTTGTATAGGGTTCGTAAATTAATTTTTAATACAAAAGCTAGAAAATTAAAAACTTTTGAACGATTGTCTATGTACCTTTGATATTCGACACGAATTTCTGGTAGCTTCTGATCTCCTTTCTAGTCAACGTTTCGATTCGATAGTAGTTCTAAATCTGTGGCATGAACATGCACAATTGACAAGTTTCAGCTATTAACATGCTTCAAGTATATATTAGTTAACTAATATTAATACTGATATAATCAGGAAAATGCAGTTAAGCCTAGCGAGCATATGCGTTAACTTTTAATCTAGAGGGTCAATGTTGGAGGTCTACTTTGTGATACATGATGAAATTAAATAAAACAAACACTTTTCTTTGTTATATCACACTGTTGTAAATTAATTGATAATGTGATATACGTACTAGGTAACATATAAGTGAAATTGTTGAACTGGCAACACCGAAAATTCATTGTAGTGCCAAAATACTTCAGTGTTGCATTCTAACAAATAACAAAACCGTATCACGGCCTGCCGTTGCCTAGAAAGATTGTGAATGCAGTATATGCGATGAAATATGTACTAGTTGGCAGTTGCAGTTGTTTAATAAATAAAACATGTAGGTGACGTTCAAGTCATTCAAAATATTCTCGTTTTATTTGACAAATTTATCAATGGAGTGGTTTGGTTTATGTTTGTATGGTGTGACCGACCCTATAAAGAACATGTGCAGAGCAGATTACAAAGAACCCACAACTTCTAGGAATTTGCTGGAATTGTATTCTAAGGGTATGCAGAATTACGAATATCGCAATTTTATTAACCAATATTTCATAGGCGAAATTAAGGGCAGTTTTGCGGAGTTATTTAAAGAGATTGATGTGTACATAGGACAAGCCGATGGTTATAGTTATAAATCGTATGATCGTTTGATAAGAATGAGGAAAAAGGGGAACTTTAAACCAATAGGTGAATTTAAAAATTCTGCCTCTGTTCACATTTAAATTCTGTTTTGCTAATTTAGGTCCTGCTGATATGTATAAGTACCCAGGATCTACATCAATGACTTTGGGATGGCATTTAACGGATCCTGCTTTGGAGGATGAAACTTGGTTTAAAACATTTAATAGATATAATTAATTATGGCACAATAGAATAAATCTTATCTTTACTAACAAAAATCGTTGCTAATTTCAAGGTGTACTCAATTATTTATTTGGGGTGTCTTATTAATGCCGTTTTCATATAAGGATCAGCCATTGCCGCCCTATCAGATCCAAGTATTAAATTTTATTAGACATCAAACAAACCCCCCAAATATACATGCATATTTTTACTAACCATTGTATGGTCGCTAATTTCCAAGTGCTCTGAATTGTCATTTAATTGAGGTGTCATAAAAGTTTTAGGTAAGAACGAAAGATATTCGGTAATCAATTTTATTAACAAAAAAGTTTGCAATTTTATTATTTTTTGACAAATTAGACAGACATAAAAACAAACTGGGAGCGTACTTATGTAAAAAATGTTTTATTAACAGTTATACACAAAAAATTGTACTAATCAGAAATTATTAGAAATATTCTAAATTGATCTAACTACATAACTACTCTTTGTTAAGTGAATACTAGCACATCAGACTTAGTAATGAATTTGCGTAGGCCATTGGTTTGACATCTGGATGGGACTGCAAATGCATAAAAGGTTAGCGATATCGGAAATAAAGTAATAAATTATCAATCAAAACATACCACAGCCTCGTATGTAGTAAATGTTGGTTTCATGTCTTTTCCGTTCAAAGTTATATAAGCTCCCTTGTTTCCCATAGTATCACTGAAATATGATAATGTTATTGCCATAAAATATGTAACAATAAAAATGATTATGCTTATAATTTGGGTTTATGTAATGTTACCAGTAATTCGGAGCAGAGAACACAGTAATGCATTTTCCATCATGAGCGACCTCATAACCATCGTTTTTGACTTCATGGCTTCTGATTACGTAAGTGAGTTGATTTAGTTCTAGGAATTTCTTGGTAACATCTGGCCCAAACTGGCACCCCACCCCACGTTTACTGGGCGCTCGTCCGTTTTGAGGTTGCGGATCGGACCATAACAGTTCGCACATGGGGCCCTCTTCGGGCGGTTGCCTGTTACGATCGATATTTCGGATTTCATCTAATGTGACATCATCTCGGGTGAAAAGACCGCCGTGCATAACCTGCAAAGTAATGAATGAGCAGTAGCACAGTGGTGCGTCTAGATGATATCTATGCCATTTAAAAGCTAACATCAATGAGTTTATTTTTTTGCAAAAACATTAAACACTACATATAGATATACCTATTTAATATAATAATCCTGAAGTTTTCATAATTGAAAAATATTAAAAATTATTACCAACACTTTGTTGTTTAAACAGTGGGCTAATGGCAACCAATTGTATACTTCAGTGAAGAGCTCTGCCATTTGAGCAGTATATTTCGCTTTTACTTCCCCATCAAAACCGTACATTTGATTCATCATTGCACTTTCATGATTACCTACAAATATATGAATACGAATAAAACAAAAGTACAACTATCGTTTTACTAAGTTAAACAACTATCGAGCGTTCAACGAATATCAACGATGATATTGGGGTTCGCAATCTCAAGTCATGTCTGGACTAAGATCACACGCAGCGTGCATGTTGGCTGTCACGTTGACATGTCAGATTTCATCTTAGTGCAGACATGACTTGAGATTGCCAACGCCAACTTCATCGTCGATTTTTGTTGAATGCTCGATACAATAAAACAGTCACAAGTATTTTGTTTTTTGTTTTAATGTATTCTACACATCTATAACCTCTACAACCATACTAAATTTGTATTTCTACACATTATTTACTTACCTCTTGACATAAAGAAATGATTGGGGTATAACAGTTTAAAACCAAATAATGTAAAAATGCATTCAACAGAAAAGGAGCCACGATCCACAAAATCTCCATTAAAAAGCTATAGATTATTAAGAAATATTTGTCACAATGCATTCAAATGTATAATTGATAAAAAGGATACATAAGGATTTGTTGTAGATGGCAAGCCGTTTTTATCAAAAATGTTCATAAGGTCATAAAACTGACCATGAATATCACCACACACCGTAAATTTGTCATTATCTTTAATCGGAACGTCTATCATTGATGGCTGCTCCATAAAATACTCCTTAATATCTAGCAAGATCTGCAAAATCACGATAATTTCAAGATAAATAAACACCACTCAAGTCACGTACCTTATATGCATATTTCCGGTGAAGTTTTCCCCGATTTTTATACATTTCCATTAATTCCTTCATAAAGTCGAGGGTAACTTTGCCATCTACCAACTCGGGTCCTATATATTCCTTTTCAATGGCTACAAAAGAATTATTAGCTAATAAATAATTAACTCATGCATCTAGCTTACTCATAGCATCTAAATTTATGGTTTCTGCTATGTTTCTTTTGGTTTCTTCGACCGATATTGCTTTCTCAAAGGCAATTTTTTTTACTATCTTATTACATTCTGTGTATTTCATTTTAGCATCTTTATCGTTTGGTCTTGCTTTTGTAACCTGCCCGGTAAAATAAAGTTAAAATTAGCCATGTGTGGTCGAATCATGTTACACTTACAAATTCATAATCGCGCAGGGCTTCTTTGAACTTTCCGAGAGACATGTACGAAGCGGCCCTCCTGTAGAAACCTTTCAGATATGATTTGTCTAACTCTATTGCTTTGGAAGCGTCTGATAATGCGTACCCAAAGCATTCCGTCTTGAGGTAGGCAAAGCTTCGGTTTCCAAAGTAAATTGCAATCGTAGGATTTAAATCTATTGCTTTACTATAAAAATCTATCGCCGAGTTGTAATCTTGTTCTGTAAAAACAACAATTATTGGACACTAACAGAAGTCATTACCATTTTACAACATTTTTAAGGGTGGTTCACATATTTCTTACGCGACGAACCGCAATTCTGTCGCTATGGACATTTTCAAGGTGCATTGAAAATGCTCATAGAGAAGTCATTTTGCAACATTTTTAAGGCTGGTTCACATATTTCTTACGTGACGAACCGCAATTCTGTCGCTATGGACATTTTCAAGGTGCATTGAAAATGCTCATAGAGAATTCACAGCATTGCATTGCTTAAGAAAACTATAAATTGGCCTTTAATGTTGTATAAAAACTTACGGCTTACATTTCCATGCAATAAACTGTTGTTTTATTAGCAACTTGCAGACTATGATGTAACCAACAATTTCATTTTGTAAATGATCAATGCCTTTGATTGTTTAATTTTTGATAAGTTTTAGTCATTTTGAAGGTTCAGTATTCAGTATTCAATTCAATTTCAATTCAATTCAAGGTAACTGCATAACACATTTTTTTGTTTTATTCAAGGGTTCGATCGCAAACATAAACCTTACCAATCAATCAATTTCAATTTCTTTAAATATGATGTAGAAATTTTTAATAGGAGTAGTTTTAATATTGGCCTACGCAGGTATTGAACCCAAGATTATTGAGTAGTAGGAGCCTTAATTTAAGTTACAATATTATGTAATCTATGGGGTTCGAACCTGCAGCAAGAGAGCTGATTTGTCATCTCAGAGTCACCTTGATTGAGTGGTGTGATATGTGTAGTCGTAAAATATGTGAAAAGACAATGAAAACTGTATGCAGTTAATGGAAAAAACATGATGTGAGAATGAAAATTGTTTAAGGGCGATGCCATAAATAATTGATTTGCCTGTATAGTTTTTGTTACAAACAATGTATTGTCACCAAAGTTTGGTGATCGGACATTTCTGTTGGTGTACATGGAAAATAACCAGATAAGAAAGTTACTTTTAATTTGTAGTTATAATTGATCCGTAGAAAACCAGAATCGTGTAACTCAGTTTTTTTTATGCATTTCATTCAATACAACGAATGTTGCACCTTGTATTATTTCTGGACTGAAGTTATTAATTGCTAGAACTGATGTAATGTAACTAACGTAAATACTGTTTACGCTGATATGTGTCTGGTGTATGTTGTGATATTATTTTTTTTCAAGTTGCATGCATGAATTTTAATAGCTGGCAGAATGCAACTATGACACAACTGTGATTTTTTGACAGGCGTACCGATGGTATTTCCGCTGACTTTTGTAACTAATTAAAAATCTACATTACCACACATGTTTTGCTATCAATAATTATAACCACAAATTAAAAACAATATAACCCATCATTTTAGAGTTATTCGAAGCACACCTACTACACACCATGGGGAGCATGGCGTGTAATTTGTTACAAAATTTATTCGGTAACAACTGTCATAAAATTGTCACATTTTGACATGTAGTAAAATTCATGCATGTAACTTGACAAAAAAATATTACAACTAAATTCGCAAGAATGAACATTCAAATCTGACGGACTACTGTTGACTGCAAGATGTATAAGCGCGATTGGCATTAAATAATAATATTCTTGCACTGATATTCTTATTCCAAAATGCCCATTTCATTATTTTACATTCATTGATACATCTGAACAAAATTTCTGATAGCGCACATGAAGGATTATTCTATTTTTGGATAGTAATTCTAAAGTAATTCTACGTTACAGTCCCTGAAACAAAGTTTGACGTAGGTAGAGAGTGAGAGGATCTATTGAGCATCCGTTGGGCAGAGCTCAAAAGATAAGGAATTGTAAGGCACTGTCTAGCACAAATGAAGGGTAGCTCTGCGTAAGACATGTGTTGGACCTATTAAAATTATGGAAGTAACAAATATTAGATCAGATTAGGTATAGTTGATTGAAATATCGTAATATTGGTTACGTTCCTTAATCGTAGAGTACGTTAATGTACATAATATAAATATATGTGCTGATATAATGACCCACACACAAGGCAGTGTGAGTGAACCATAAAATGTGATTTTTTAGGTTATGTTGAGATGCATAATTTTATCAATCTGAAACTATAACTTGTACCAATGCAAGATTGGTATACTACCTACAAATTCAATATGAATGAATCACATGAAGATGTGTAATACATGTATTGTACAAATTGTGTGTTTGTAAATGTGCTTATTAAACAAGTTTCTCTTACTTTTAAAACATTCATTGGCGTCATTTTTACACTTTTCTGCCTCCTCGGCGTTACCTGCAGTTATTTCTAATACTTCTTCAATATTTTCACTCATTTTTGACATTTATAAATAAAACTGTTGATTGGTATATTCTAAAAGTCAGTCATATGGCTTTTTGAGATGGCCATACTGAAATAAGAGATGGATTTAGTGACGCTCGTTTTATTGTAGGAACATAGATGGCGCCACACCACTTGTCAATAAGTACCAGAGTTGTTTTCTAGATGGCACGGATTCAGTCGAAATAAAAACTTTTTATATTTGGCAAACATGCAGATGGAGCAGGGCCGGCTCTAAAACGAGAGTTCATCTACTAATGCAATTTTTATAGCGATTTAAGCAAAATCCGATACAACTTCAGAATCTAGTGAGAGTTTGCTCTGTTACGATGACTTTTATTCCCTAGTGGTCGATAGAAATTATTTGTGATTGTCACGTGAAAAATAATGCTCAATAACTTTGTTTTAAAGGCAAAAAGTACGCATTGCATAATACTATATCTGAATATAGATGTGGGAAATATTTATCGCAGTTCCTTATTCAGAAAAAGTGAACTTCAAAGTGATGTCTGTGTCCTTTAAGCTGTACTGATCGCCTTGAAAATTCATATTTAAACTTTCAAGAAAAATTAGGTTTCAGTGATGATGGCGCAGCAGTAGCAATTTCTTTAAAAAAGTGTAACGAAAAAGTTGACAAAAGGGTTTTAAATTCAATTTTAAATAACAAATTTTGTGCCTTGGTTAGTCCGTTATAAGAACTCATTTTATTCGTTGTCAGTTGTCATTCTGATGAATAGGTAGTTTGTCAAACAAAGACAAATATTTGATCGTAAATGAAAATGGTGCGGTGATAACACCTCCATTTTTAAAGTTATTAAATGAGAATATTACAAAATCTAAAGTTAAAAAAAAAACAAACTGATTAGAGTAAGACTAAACATTTATTATGTATGTACACTGGAGTATAGTGTCTGAATTTAAAATGAAAAATGAGCGATGATAACATACGATCGTTTCGAGGAAGTAAACAAAATCACATTGTAAGCTCCATTATGGCGTTAACTATATCATTTTGGTTATTCTTGAGGGCTTTGACTGCTTTAGAACGGCTGACGTTGGCCTGAGTCATGACGAGTTCGACGTCCTTGTCCTCGACTCCAGTGTCGTCGACCTCCTCGTCTTCGGACTCCTCAGCGATCGGCGCCACGGACGTTGTCGCGGTGCCTGTGGCCCCGTCTCCAGCCGGGTTGACTTCCTTGAACTTCTCGGCAGCGGCGACTTGAGCTTGCTGGGAGAGGTCCTCAATTTTGGCCTCGCCGAAGACTATGTAAGTGTCACTGACGGGGTTCTTGTAGACGTCGGGCTTGTTTATGACGAAGAGTATGTTTTTGGATTTCCTGATTGTGACTCTGTTGACTCCTTGAACCTGGATTTTAATGTCTTTTGTTAATACAAAAAGCAAGTGCTTATTTAAGACAGTTTGTAATTAAAGAAATATCAGTCTGCCAAGAGAATTCCTCATTGTTTCTCGGATTTTCAATAATGAAACTTATTTTATCATCATTATAAAGTACATAATTTAAACTACAAGTGTCAAATTGTTCAATTCAGAAAAAAAAATATTCTGAAAAGTTTCAAAGTTGAAAAAGGTTAAGAATATAGGACATGTCAAAAATTAAACTTAATTGACGTATTCGATTAACTTGTAATTTATATTAAAACAAAACAATTAATACAGGTATTGCTGAAATTTGCAGATAAACTTCAAGCGATAATTTATTAATTTAAACAGATTAATGGAAACTTTAACTAATTACCCTTTACAAATTGGTATGGATGAACCCTATACCAACTGTTATGGATGTCTGTAATTTACATTATGATTATTCATTATGTCATTTATGATCATTTCATAGTGACAACTTTCCATTACTTACTAAAAAAGTGATAAACATCTTTCTATCGTTCATATGACAGACATTTTATGACTTCATGATAATTATAATGAATAATAATATTATCATAACATGTAATGACTTACTTGTGATAAGCAAGCAATTAGCTTATGATTGATGATTTCGTGTTAGTTACACATATATTAAGTGCCCAGTCAATATTATAATTAATCATGCTGTAGGATTATGAGTTAATTATAGGAATGAATAATGACTTTGTGATAAAACATGTTACAAAAATAATGAATGATGACTTCATGATAATCACTTCATAATCATAATGACTACACACTTCGTGGTGATAAGCGCAGGATAATAATAACAATTGTGACTTCACGATTATCAAATGATACGCATAATAAATGATGACGGTTGACTAATATTAGCACTGCGGCTTCAGAGCCGCAGTCTGCCAACCCCTGACCTAACCTAATATTAGTCAACCGTCATAATAGCAATGTTGGTGGTGGCTTTCCTTTGTAACCGCAGCAGGTACTGCCGGTCTAGTTAGATTAAGCTAGTAAAGTAAGATAAGATGAAAAATTGCCTCTCGGAGTTAAAATGATCCCGTGGTAACGACCGGACAATAATTTATATCCATTTATATAACACTTGCGAATTATAACTTTAAAAAAAATCGCTAGTTTTCCTCACGGAGGCGAAGTTTATTCGCATATTTAGCACACCTATGTACAAAAGGTTCAGATTCAAACTTACTGGTTTCAATCCTAATTTTGACATAATTTTTCGTGCTTTCTTTTCTCCCCTAGACTGCTTGGCCTTGGAAACCATATCGATGGGCAGGCCAGCCGCTGCAGCGCTTGGAAATGAGGCCGTTCCAGTGGCTGCACTTCCCGGATCTTCCAACTCGGGAATTTCTTCATCGGTATCGCTCTCCGTGGAGGATTCGCTTTGCTCGGGCTTGGTTTCTGCCACGGTGGGCTTTTCAACTTCGGTTTGTTCGGGCATTGTGATGTCCACTGCAAATACACACGCTGTACGACGGTCAAATTAGGGACGCGAAATTATCACTGCAGCAATCAATAAAAACAGAAAACTGCGTCCTTGGCGCCGGTTATATTAGGAAGCGAAGCGGAATTATAGCATGTTAACTTTAAACGGTCCATCACGTGTTCACGTGAATGAACGAACGCATGTAAACGTTAGGCAAGCGAATTAATTTGTACGGTACCTCAAATAATCAACCGAATGGTTACAGACGTAGAAACGATATTCTCGAAAATTAATAATTCTTTACTCAAAATACACTTGCTAATATTAGCGGGGCGAAATATAATGGTGCACATGTTATATAACAGTGCGCGACTCGAAATGATGTAGAAAATATTCCAAGATAGTTTACCTGACTTTACACTTCGTCGGCAAAATGATGCAAAGAACCAGAAGAGAGGTTAACAAATAAGTGCCGGTTTCTAGTTTACCGGCAGTGCAGCAGTGACACATCGACAAATATAAAATCTTCAAAAAGGATTTGACTCGTTAAATGATGAGATTTATTATTATCCAAATACCTAATGTACATACAGTTAGAGAAGAGTATTAAATTATGAATGGTTTTGAATTTTGATATTTAGTTATTTTTTGTGGAAATTTATGTTGGCAACACAAAACGTATGTCGAATTCCAATTTACTAGGGATTTTGGTTATAGTTGGTATTTGCACATAACCTAGATTTTGTCGTCGCTAACTTCACACGCCCCAAAAGTGATCTATCGCCAACACAACATAAAGTTCTAGTGAAGATTGATGTTTATTGCTAATTCATCTGTATAAATAATTCGTTAACATATAAAACCTGTACGTGCACTATGGAAGGGCATTTGCTGGTTAGTTACTGCTATATTACTTGTGTCTGTAATTTATTATTTAAATAAAAAAATCGCTATTTCATAAAATTGTGTTTCTTTTAGGAGCCAACATTATACACCGTTAAAGGCATTGCAATTCTGGATAATGACGGCAATCGAATACTGGCCAAATATTACGACAGAAACATCTTCCCAACGGCGAAAGAGCAGAAGGCGTTTGAAAAGAACCTTTTCAATAAAACGCACCGTGCGAACGCCGAGATCATCATGCTCGATGGCTTGACGTGCATCTACAAAAGTAACGTTGATTTATTTTTCTATGTAATGGGTAGTTCGCAGGAAAATGAGGTAAAGCCTGTCTACTTTTCCAATGGTGTGCTGCAACATTTTGTTTCAGCTAATATTGATGAGTGTACTGAACTGTCTCTACGATTCCGTCAGTCAGATCTTAAGAAAGAACGTTGAAAAACGTGCCGTTCTGGAGTCTTTGGATATTGTTATGTTGGCAATGGACGAAATATGCGATGGGGGTATTATAATCGATGCTGACTCGAGTTCGGTTGTTTCGAGGGTCGCCTTACGCACCGATGACATTCCTTTGGGAGAGCAAACGGTGGCTCAGGTAACGAATGCCATTCACTCCTTGTTTTGGTAGTTAATCGTATACAATTTGTTTGATACAGCTTTGTGCCATTAAGTATTATAAATAAATATTTAGTATGTTTGTACATTATTATTTATTTTCTTAACTAAAACTTTACGAATTTGCAGGTACTACAAACTGCTAAAGAGCAATTGAAATGGTCCCTACTAAAATAAGATTATGTATGTATACTGTGAACTATTTTATTATACAAAAATGTTATTATTAAAGCTAAACTTAACGATACTGTGCTTGTGATTGTATCCTTATATCAGAGCACCAACCAAATTAATTTCCAATATAATGGTGTGCACGCTCTCAAATACCAATTTAACGTTATTCGTATCTGTTGCAATTGTAAAGTGAACATGTATTGTTTTCAATTTGTTACGTTTTATATCGGATGATGATAAAGTTAGAGAGTCGGTTATATGCCTATCCTTTACATCCTAAAAAAAAAAAAAATAACTGCATGTATATTTTTATCTATTTGAAACTTACAAGGATTTTTTGGCGCATAAAAAATTTTGAATTTTCGTATTCGTTGTTTGGATCACCATCTTTTTCGGAGACTTTGTATGATTTGTATTCTGGAAAATAATCGCCGACATTTTTCCCACCTTCAATCTTTTTCTGAAGCAGGTCCTGTTTATTTAGAAATACCACCATACCTGCGTTCATTAAAAACCTGAAAATACATATAGCAAGATGAATTTCCTCGATTTGAACATGAAATTTTGGTGTCAACTTGAATTAAATCAATGAGTAAACATGCCTCGTCCAAAATACATCACCAAACAGTTTAAAAGACTCTGCCAGTCGATTCTCACTCTCATCTTCTCTTAGCCTTAAATCGAAATCACTTGATGCGATCAAAAATAGAACAGCTGTAACATCTTCAAATACCTAAAAGAAATTTTAATTTCAGTACTACAGTTAATACCTAATTAGAGCTTCAAATAAATAGAAAATTTCAAAAATAAAATTGCAAATGCCAGTGGCTACTGCAAGACAAACTGCTGTAATGACCATAATCAATTAAAAAATTAATTGTGAAAAAACACGACATACTGAAATCCACTTCTTCCTTTGCCCTCTTTGACCGCCTACGTCATACATCCAAAATTTGGCTGTTCCTCCGCCAAATTTTGTGGGCACAGGCACGTCGAATACTATTTTTGAAATATTGGTTGTAGTTACCCTGCAGAACAAAATATCCTGCACCGATGGAACATAGTCTTCCTTCCTTATTTCGCCGACGAGGCTTAAAAAACTGAAATTCATGTGTGATGTAAATGGCAATTTAAGTGCGGCATTATAAAATCCTACTGTGCTGCACAGTCGATCAATTGATATTCGCTCGAGCGGTCGAATGCTTCTTTTACACCTTCATCTTTCCACAGCAATTCCACATGGTCGTAATATTCCTGCAAATAATTTTAACAATATGTCAAACACTGTCCCATATACAGGGTGTTTAAAATTTAACCATCCAAATGGCCATTTTCATCCACCAGACGCAGTTTTTTTTCTGTAGTAAAAAGTAACAAACAGAAGTTTGGCAATGAGCAAATTTTTAATAATTTCAAATGGTGACAGCCGTCACTGATTAACATTATTTATTCTGTTTATTTTAATTTTTATTATATTTAATATAATAAATTATTATTCTTTTAAATACCCTAAAAACAATTTCATATATCTAATAAATATACTGAGAATTAATTTACAAGAACAAGTTTTAATTAGGACATTCACATATCCAAGTACTCTTGAATGAAATGGGTGACTTACATTACTATATTCTTTCGGCTCTTCACAACCAATTTGCATAATAAATTCATACGATGATTGTGCTTTAGATTGTACTTCAACAGGAGGATTCAACTTTTTCATATTATTTACAATAGTATAGATGGATTCATGGATGTTTTGTCTAATATAAGGCACCTTTTCCAATTTCTCTCTAAAAATCATAACGCAAATTGAGGCGTTTATTTTAAAAAGGCACATGTCTAAAAATCAGTTTTGTGGGAAATGTAAAAAAAGTTACAATGGAAGTTATACTCAAAGTACTCGGAAAATAGATCAGGGTATTCTGTTGTATTTATTTCAACTTTTTTAAAAATAAAAATGATTTTAAATAAGAACTGTAAAATAAGAGAAAAAAACGGGGGAAAATTTGGAATGTAACAGGCGTTTAACAGGCAAATCATTTGCCTGTTACACGCAATTTGTATTGTTTTTCGAGAAAACGGGTTTGTTAGAGCATACACATTGGTCTTGAGAGCCATTTACTGTTAATAACTCGATTTGTGCATTTTTGTACTTGTGTTGCTTTTAAAATAAACGCCTCAATTGTAATTACTACACTTGCAGTATGTATTAACTTACTCATTGTTGTATCCATTGATATGAATAATTTTCGTTTGCTTGATAATAGTTGTTTTCCCCGATTCTCCCGTGCCAAGCAATAATAGTTGTATGAATCCAGATTTTAGTTTGGCATCATGTAGCAGTTCTCTGTCTAATTCTCTTGAAATCCTCGCAGCTGGGTCACGTGGTTTGCTCCTACATAACATATTGCCGAACCTGCAATTGTCTCAACATTTAGCCACTCTATATACAAATATTCTGCACGTACTTACAAAGGGAATGTTTTTTATAAACGGGTAGTAATTTTTTGGTAGGTATTTATAATCTTATCAATTTCAGCTAAACCTATAAGAAAATATTATCAGTTTTCGGAGAATCTTATCTCAATTGGAAACATAAGATTAAGCAAGGTAGGTCACATAATCACATAATAGGAAATCTGCAGAATATTGATGGAAGCTTGTGGTGGATAAAAACTATTTAACTGGAATTTAGAATACCTATGGAATCTGAAGAATTTAAATTAAAATCTGTCTTTTTAGTCAAATTTAGATTGATTTAAATTACATTTTAGTACGTTAAAAACCATACACATTCTTTGATAGACCTCATCAATCTATAATTGAAATCTTATTCATTTTTATACCGTCACGAGTTGAGACAAACTAATTAAATTCAACAAAAACATAAATAAGAAAAGACAATAATTAGGAGTATTATTTTATTAAAAATGATTTCAAATATTACACAAAACTTGTTCAGTATATTTCTTATATTATACAAAATGATCCAATAATTTAATAACGAAATTAAAAAGTCATTTATTCCAATTTTTATTAAATTGGGTTCTTTTGAAAACTTTCGGTAATTTTTGATCTGCCAGGATCTCTTTGGATTACTCTCTTTCTTCTGCTTTTCTTCAACCTCACACTCCTATATACTTATTAAATGTTTTCAAATTAAAGTAACATAACACTCAGCTGAAATACTATTAATATTTACGGAAATATATAATTATTTGCCCGTAGTGTAAAATTACAATTTAATGACACACAACATTATGTCACGACTGTTTTCTATGATTATAATTATTATATGCCTGGTTCCAAATCGATTTTTAATTTTCAGTACCAATAAACAATCTTATAGTTTTATTCAATTACATTTTTTGATCGGTTTTTAAATTGGCCCTATTCGAATCACGTTACGTTTTTTTTTGTGTGCATATTTCTGTGCCTCTCTAAATCTACGCTTCGACTGAAACTTGAGGAGCATTCATGACATTTCAAAGGCATTTCTCTTGTATGGATCAACTTATGAGTCTTTAAAGAATTACTGTCGAAGAAACTAAAAGTGCAGTCATCACACTTGTAAGGCCTCTCTCCTGTGTGGGTTAACTTGTGTCTCTTTAAATGATGTTGTAGACTGAAACTAGAAGTACAGACATCACATATGTAAGATTTCTTTCCTGTGTGGATCATCATGTGGGTCTTTAAATTAAATTTTCTAGTGAAACTTGAGGTACATTCGTCGCATTTGAATGGCAATTCTCTTGTGTGGATCAACTTGTGACTCTTTAAAGTATTTGCATTGTTAAAACTCAACTTGCATTCATCACATTTGTGACGTCTGTCTGGTGTGTGGATCAACTTGTGTCTTTTTAAATGTTGCTTTAAACCAAAACTTGAGGTGCATTCATCACATTCGTAAGGTCTCTCTCTTTCTACTGAGTGACTTAACTTGTGATACTTTAATAAATGATTGGCAGTGAAACTTTTGGTGCATTTGTCACATTTGTAAGGTCTCTCTCTTTTTCCTGTGTGGATTAACTTGTGATACTTTAATCTACTGTTTTCACTGAAACTTGAGGAGCATTCATCACATTTATAAGGCTTCGACCTCTCTCCTGTATGGATCATCATGTGACTCTTTAAATGAGTATTTCGATGAAAACTTGAGGTACATTCAACACATTTGTAACGCCTCTCTCCTGTAGTGTGAATCAACTTGTGGCTGTATAAATCGGATTTTCGTACAAAACTTTTGGTGCATTCGTCACATTTGTGAGGCCTCTCCCCTGTGTGGGTCATTTTGTGAATCGTTAATATCTGGTTTGTAGTGTAACTTTTAGCGCATTCGTCACATTTGTGAGGCCTCTCTCCTGTGTGGGTCATTTTGTGAATTTTTAATTTCTGGTTTGTAGTGAAACTTTTGGTGCATTCGTCACATTTGTAAGGTCTCTCTCCTGCACGTACTAACTTGTGACTTTGTAGGGTACTCATATGAGCAAAACTTGTATGGGTCCCCTTGTGATTGTTTAAAGAGCAGTTTCGACTGAAACTTGAGTTGCATTCATGACATTTGTGGGGGTTTTCTCCTTTTTGGATGATGTGTCTGTAAAAATTATAATGGTTGGTGAAATATCAATGACAAGTTTTACACCTGTAACACAATCATATATTATACAGGATGTTTCAGAAAAAGCTACTCAGTTTCCCATTTATCTATAGATGGCACTAATTCAGGGAATTATTTAATTGGAAAAGTGGCAAAATAGCATGAAATGATATCATTTTAATAACCTTTTTTTTTTCTTCTCCTGTTTAGGTTCCCTAAAGCCCCTAGCACTTTGGCCTCTGTAGTCCTTTTGTGCTTTTAATAACCTTAAAATATCTATAAATTGTAAAACACTTGCACAGATTTAAATCACTTGTATAGCTGTGACAGGATTGAAAGAGTGTGTTATTCTGATAATTCTTATTTTTCTTTATTTTTCACTTTCTACCAACTATATCTTCGGATTATTCTATCTCTTCTGTCTGTCTAATACCAACCTCACTCCTCACACTCCTATGTCCTTATACTTCTTATTAAATATTTTCAAATTATTGGGCCAAATTTAATTTTTAGACCGTTGTGTTCTCATTTGTCATTCTTGCATTTCTGCCTATGTTGTATTAAATAGTAAGTAATGAAGGAGCAAATTTTTTAATTAGCTGTATACTCATTTATATGATACATGAATTATAAAAACACTGTAAAACACAAATTTAAGTCACTTGTACACCTTTGCCAGGATGGAAAAAGTATTTATTTCTGAACACTTGTTATTTTTATTTTCCATTTTCTACCGAGTATCTCCTATTAAATATTCTCAAATTATAATAACATAGTAGCAGCCAGCAGAAATACTATTAATATTTTCAGAAATAAATACCAATTAACAATGCCGTGGTTTTATTGAATTACCATTTTTGATAGGTTTTTAAATTGGGCTTATTCAAATCATTGTTACATTTTTTTTGTGTGCATACTCTTGTGCCTCTCTAAATCTCCACTTTGACTGAAACTTGAGGTGCATTCGTCTTGTGAATTTTATAATGCATTGAGTCGAAGTAAAATTTCTACATCTAGTAGCATCGCAAAACACATATGATGGTCGACCGAGATTTGGCATGTGCCAGATTTGGCGACTTAAAATGCATGTCTGCCTGTCTTCCTTACATTTGTTCATCTGTGCCGTGTTCTATATGATGAGCATGTTTATGCTCTAAATGCACCTCATAACTGGCCAAGCCATCGTAAGTAGCTTTGCACATTTCACATGTGTATGGTGTAACTGTATTAAGCTGCACCGTCTCTTCTTCTATCTTTACAGCACATAAATTAACCCCCTGAAAATATAAGAGGTGTTCGAACTAATACAATTATCGTCTGCTTTTCTGCTTACCTCTTGATTACTATCTTCAGCTGAACTCCATGTGTTCACAGAATCCGATAAACTTCTCAGGGATAGTAGGCCTAAGGAAGAAACACACTGTGTTAGCTTAGAAATTGATTAAGAACGGCATTAACATCTATTGCTTTCAGACATTCAGACCAGTCTTCATGTATTTAATGTAAATAAGTGATCTTTATTTTTTTAAATTTCAATATAGTTAACACACCTTGTTTGGAATCAGCTGGGTTGAATAAATTTTCATTATCTTCATTCGAAGAGTTGTGTTCAGTTTTAATCTGAATACCTATGTGATTTAAATATGTTTCGTCTTCAGATTTACAGAAATTCATTTTCAATGTAGACCTTGTAGCTCTTCAGAGCTTCTTGTATGCCTGTATGGTACCCAGATAGTTTCTTACTACACAAACTATGTCCTACTATGTCCACACTTTTGTAGCAGTTAGTTTAGCGTCAACCAAAGAATAAACTAAAGACTGGTCAGTGACTTTTGTTCACTGCCATTGGTAAGCGTGATATGATAGGTTAGCGACGACCAATTGGCAGGTATTCCTGACCCCAACATGAAAAAAAATAATGTTCCTGTTAGTGAATCAATAACCGACATACGTTAAACGATGGTGTTTTTTTATGGTTTATTCACACAGCATCTCATGAGATGGCGCTGTAACCCTAAAACTTTGTCCTCTGTCGGCGGGATTTATCCAATTTCATTGGAAAATATTGGCGATTTGAAATTATTATTTCGTTAACAGTTATAGTCCATTAGATAGAGTTAACTACTTGTTTTCTTAACAATTCTTGATAATATTCTGCTCAAGATTCGGTAAACCATCTTTAAAATATTATGCTCTTGTAAAGTTCTGTTGCAAGGCATCTAATGTGGAACCATCCCTGGTTCGTAGTTTCCAACTACTTGGAAATCGTTGGTGGGTGTGAGAAGGTAGCAACAATCAATTGGCAGCTATTACTGACCCCAACATGCAAAAAATTATGTTCCTGGTAAATGAATCAAATGCCGACATACGTCAAAGGCTTCCCTTTCTCAAAGACATCCCACGAGATAAATATTCAATATACAAGGCGGAAAGACCACATAGGTCGAAGCCCAATAAAGATTGTCTACTACTACTATTCAATATATTTTATTGGAAAATATTAGTAAAATATTTAGATACCTGTATTATTATTTTGTTAATAGTACTAGTCCATCAGTTAAGTTAACTAAATCTTTTTTCCTGTACTTTATTACCCTTGCTAATGTGCGGCTCAAGATTCGGTATACCATCTTTGAAATATTACACTGTTGTAAAGTTCTGTTGCAAGGCACCTAATGTGAAACCATCCTTGGTTCGTGGCTTCCAACTTTGAGGCTTCTTTTCAACGAGTCTATAAACAAAAGCCATTGATTTCGACCATATATTGCCTCTCCCAGATATTCAATAAGCTCACGTACGTCATTACAATATACTAAACTGTCTTCCTTTTCAATATAACACTTTAATTCAGGATCTCGATTCTTGTACCAATAAAATAGTAACAATACAGTTTTACACAAGTCAAAAGGAATAATATACAATTCAAGTTACAGCAGCTCTTAATACTAACATAAAAACAATAATAATTATAATAATACATAAAGTAGTTAATATATAAAATGGCAGCATTCAATATTGAATATAATAAATAAAATTGCATATATAAATAAGTAAAATGTTTGGTCTTAACATATTCATAAATGCTGTAGAACGTATTCTGAATAAGATTCAGATCACTGTTGCGTTTATTTTTGTGTGCATACTCCTGTGCCTCTTTAAGTCTCCGTTTCGACTGAAACTTGAAGTGCATTTGTCGCATTTCAGAGGTGTCTCCCTTGTATGGGTCAACTTGTGTCTTTTTAAATGATGTAGAAGATTGAAACTAGAACTACATACATCACATTTGTAAGATCTCTTTCCACTGTGGATAATCATGTGGATCTTTAAATTACCTCTTGTATTGAAACATGAGGTGCATTTGTCGCATTTAAAAGGCATTTCTCTTGTGTGGATCAACTTGTGTATCTTTAAAGCATCTGGACGGTTGAAACACAACTTGCATTCATCACATTTGTAATGTCTCTCTCCTGTTGTGTGGATCAACTTGTGTCTATTTAAGGTCCTTTTTAAACTGAAACATGTGGCGCAGACATCACATTTGTAAGGCCTCTCTCCTGTGTGGGTCATTTTGTGATTCCTTAACCTCCGGTTTGTAGTGAAACTTTTGGTGCATTCGTCACATTTGTAAGGCCTCTCTCCTGTGTGGGTCATTTTGTGAATCGTTAGCTTATTGTTTGCGGTGAAACTTTTGGTGCATTCGTCACATTTATAAGGTTTCTCTCCTGTGTGGACCAACTTGTGAGTTTTTAAAGAATACATTTTAGCAAAACTTGAGGTGCATTCATCACATTTATAAGGCCTCCTTCCTGTATGGATCATCATGTGACTCTTTAAATGAGCGTTTTGATGGAAACTTGAGGTACATTCATTACATTTGTAACGCCTCTCTCCTGTTGTGTGAATCAACTTGTGCCTGTTTAAATCTTGTTTATCACTGAAACTTGAGGTACAGACATCACATTTGTGAGGCCTCTCTCCTGTGTGAGTCATTTTGTGAATCGTTAATCTCTGGTTCACAGTGAAACTTTTGGGACATTTGTCACATTTGTAAGGTCTCTCTCCTGTGTGGGTTAACTTGTGACTCTTTAAAGTATTCATATGATTAAAACTTGAGGTGCATTCATCACATTTGTAGCGTTTTTCTCCTTTTCGGATGATGGGTCTATAAAAATAATAATGCTTGGTGAAATGTCAAGCACAAGTTTTACATTTGATAAGATGTTCAGGAATGTAATATCTTTCTTACATTTGATTATGTTTGCCGTGTTCTATATGATGAGCATGTTTATGCTCTAAATGCACCTCATAACTGCCCAAGCCATCGTAAGTAGCATTGCAAATTTCACATGTGTACGGTGTTACTGTACTAAGCTGCACCGTCTCCTCTTCCATCTTTACTGTACAAAAATTAATCCCCTGCAAATGTAAGAGGTGCTAGAACCAATACAATTCTCATCTGATTTTCTGCCTACCTCCTGTTTACTATCTTCATCTGAACTCCCTGTGTTCACACAATCCAAGAAATTTCTCAGCGGTTGTAAACCTAAAGAAGAAACGCACTGTGTTAGATTAGAAATTGATAAAGTACGGCATTAATATATATATATTGCTTCTTTCATAGACACTTCAACCGGTCTTTATGTATTTAATGTAAATAAGTGAATTTATTTCTATTTAAATATAGTAAACGAACCTTGTTTGGAATCAGCTGCGTTGAATAAATTATCATTCTTTTCATTCGAACAGTCGTTTTCAGTTTTAATCTGAATACCTGTATGATTTAAATATGCTTCATCTTCAGATTTACACAAATCCATTTTCAATGTAGCCTTTGTGGCTCTTCAGAGCTTCTGGTATGCCTCTATGTTACCCAGATAGGTAATAAACTGCAAAATACCCCCAGATAGTTCCTTACTACGCAAACTATGTCCCACTTCCAACGAATGATCGATGACTAGTCTTCACTGAGGTATTTTATTGAATACAGTTTGATGCACACTTATGTAGCAGTTAGTTTAGCGTCAACCAAAGAATATACTAAAGAATGGTCAGTGGACTTTTCACTGCCATTGGTAGGCCTGATAAGTTAGGTTAGCGACGACCAATTGGCAGTTATTGCTATCCCCAACATGAAAAAAAATAATGTTCCTGTTGGTGAATCAATAGCCGACATACGTTAAAGGATAAGCTTTCATGGTTTATTCACATGAATGGCGCTGTAGTACTAAAACTTTGTTCTCTATCGGCGGGATTTATCCAATTTCACATCAATTTCATCGGAAAATATTGGCGATTTGAAATTATTATTTTGTTAACAGTAATAGTCCATTGATAAAGTTAACTACTTGTTTTGTTTTTCTTTACAATCCTTGCTAACATGCTGCTCAAGATTCGGTAAACCATCTTTGAAATATTATGCTTTTGTAAAGTTCTGTTGCAAGGCATCTAATGTGGAACCATCCCTGGGTCGTGGTTTCCAACTACTTGGAAATCGCTTGAGTGAGCCAGACATTTGACAATAAACTTTATTTCTATCTATTACACACTTCTTTTCAATTGTACTAGGTATAATTTATTTTGAATGTTTAGAAATTTTAAGGAAATCTGTAGAATATTGATGGAAGCTTGTAGTGGATAAAAACTATTTAGCTGGAATCTAGACCATCTATTGATTCGCTCCAATTTAAATAAATACATCTCTTTTCAATCAACTTCAGATGAATTGATGACAACTATATAGAATTTCTGTAAAATAAATATTTCAGGTCGTCTCCATTGGTATTCGGTTTTTGTTAGTATGCTTTTTATGTGTCCCCTGAGGTTCAGTCATCACATATGTAAGGCCCATCACCTGTGCTGGGTTAACTTGTGCCTGTTTAAATGATGTAGAATTTTGAAACTAGAAGTACAGACATCACATTTATAAGATCTCTTTCCACTGTGGATCATCATGTGCGTCTTTAAATTACCTTTTCTATCAAAACTTGAGGTGCATTCGTCACATTTAAAAGGCATATTTCTTGTGTGGATCACCCTGTGTCTCTCTAAAGTACGTGGATGGTTGAAACTCATCTTGCATTCATCACATTTGTGATGTCCCTCTCCTATTGTGTGGATCAACTTGTGTCTGTTTAAATGTTGCTTTAAACTGAAACTTGAGGTACATTCATTACATTTGTAAGGTCTCTCTCTTTCTACAGTGTGGCTTATCTTGTGATACTTTAACGAATTATTGGTAGTGAAACTTTTGGTGCATTCGTCACATTTGTGAGGTTTCTCTCCTATGTGAACCACCGACTTGTGAATCTTTAAAGAATACATTTTGGAGTAACTTGAGGTGCATTCATCACATGTAAAAGGCCTCGGCCTCTCTCCTGTATGGATCATCATGTGACTCTTTAAATGGGTATTTCGATGAAAACTTGAGGTGCATTCAACACATTTGTAACGCCTCTCTCCTGTAGTGTGAATCAACTTGTGACTGTATAAATCGGATTTTCGTATGAAACTTTTGGTGCATTCGTCACATTTGTGAGGCCTCTCTCCTGTGTGTGTCATTTTGTGAAACTTTAAACTCTGATTTGTATTGAAACTTTTGGTACATTCGTCACATTTGTAAGGTGCCTCTCCTGTGTGCGTTAACTTGTGACTCTTTAGAGTATGCAAATCAACAAAACTTAAAGTGCATACATCACATCTGTAGCGTTTTCCTCCTATTTGGATGATGTGTCTACAAAAATAATAATGCTTGGTGAAATGTCAAGTACAATTTTTACACCTGTAACACAATGTATTATATAATTTTAAAACTAAATATTTGTTGCACGTTGCGAGTTCTATATTTACATGTATCTGACAAGAATTCTGTTAGCAAGCTTACTCAAGAAAGAATTCCGAGTTGAAATTTGACTGCTGTAACAGTAGGGTAACAAAACTTACGCATTTGGAAACTTACGAATTTAAAATCACTAACCGATATTATAAACCATGGATTATTATATATATATATATATATATATATATATATATATATATATATATATATATATATATATATTATGTATCATAAAGTTAGTTAAGCAAAAATATTAATCTGTAAATCATAATCTGCTTCATCAGAGCATTTTTTTCATAAATTGATAATGGGATAGATAGGGTGTTTCAAAAAAAGCTCCCCAGTTTTCCATTTACTACCTACAGACAGCACTTACTGGCGTGATTATTAAATGGGAAAATTGGCAACATAGCATGCAATGACAATATAGTTTAAATGATATTAAAATATCTCTCAATGTGATCTGATCACTCTTTACTTTATATTTTTCATTTTATACCGACTTAAAATATTCTCAAATTATAATAATATTGTTAACACCCAGCAGAAATACTTATTAATACTTTCAGAAATAAATAATTATTTGTCCCAAATGTAAAATTACAATTTAATGAGACACGATCTTAAGCTGCCACCACCACTACTTTCTATGATTATAATTATTATATGCCTCGTTCCAAATCATTTTTTTATTTTCAGTGCCATTAAACAATCTCGTGGTTTTATTCAATTACCTATTTTGATAGTGTTTTAAATTTTGCATATACAAATCACTGTTACGTTTTTTTCTGTGTGCATACTTCTGTGCCTCTCTAAATATCCGTTTCGACGGAAACTTGAGGTGCATTTGTCACATTTCAGGCATTTCACTTGTATGGGTCAACTTGTGACTTTTTAAAGAGAAACTTACACGGAAACTTGAGGTGCAGTCATCACATTTGTAAGGCCTCTGTGCTGTGTTGGGTTAACTTGTGCCTCTTTAAATGATGTAGTAGATTAAAACTATGAGTACAGACATCACATTTATAAGATCTCTTTCCACTGTGAACCAACATGTGGGTCTTTAGATTACATTTTTTATTGAAACTTGAAGTGCATTTGTCACATTTAAAAGACATTTCTCTTGTATGGATCACCATGTGTCTCTTTAAAGTACGTGGATGGTTGAAACTCAACTTGCATTCACCACATTTGTAATGTCTCTCTACTATTGTGTGGATCAACTTGTGTCTGTTTAAATGTTGTTTTAAACTAAAACTTGAGGTGCATTCATCACATTTGTAAGGTTTCTCTCTTTCTCCCGTGTGGGTTAGCTTGTGATACTTCAATGCATTGTTGGAGGTGAAACTTTTGGTGCATTCGTCACATTTGTAAGGTCTCTCTCCTGTGTGAACCACCAACTTGTGATTCTTTAAAGAATACATTTTAGCATAACTTGATGTGCATTTATCACATTTATAAGGCTTCGGTCTCTCTCCTGTATGGATCACCATGTGACTCTTTAAATGAGTATTTCTATGAAAGCTTGAGGTACATACATCACATTTGTAACGCTTTTCTCCTGTTGTATGTATCAACATGTGGCTGTATAAATCGTGTTTTCCTCTGAAACTTTTGGTGCATTTGTCACATTTATGAGGCCTCTCTCCTGTGTGGGTCATTTTGTGAATGATTAATCTTTGGTTTGCGGTGAAACTTTTGGTGCATTCGTCACATTTGTAAGGTGCCTCTCCTGTGTGGGTTAACTTATGACTCTTTAAAGAATACATATGAACAAAACTTGAGGTGCATTGATCACATTTGTAGCTTTTTTCTCCTTTTTGGATGATGTGTCTATAAAAATAATAATGCTTGGTGAGATGTCAAACACAAATTTTACACCTGTAACACAATAATATATTATATAATTTTATAACTAAGTATTTGTTGCACTTTGGGAGTTTATATTTTATCTGGTTTCCCTTCCAGTCTGGATTTATAAGCAAACTATTAGGCGAAGGTATTACGAATGAAATATTTACAAATAAAGAATGTGCGTTAGTATGTATGTGCCAAGAATTCGGTTAGCAAGCTTACTCAAGAAAGGAATTTCAGTTGAAATTTGACATCATCTAAGAGTATGGCTACAAAACTTATGCATCTGGTAATTAACGAATTTAAAATCACTAACCGATATCATAAACCATGGTTTATTATATAGATCATAATAGTATAGTATATATATATATATATATATAAAATTAAATATATATACACTACTCAAAACAATTATCGCATAATCCAAAAAAAACATGACTTTTTAATTTATTTTTTATATTTTTCAATTTATTATGTTGGTGGTTCAAAGAATAACAAAATTTAAGATAATGTTGATAAAATTTAAAGAAAATTAGGAACAGATATTTGAAGTTTACAAAAAATACTCAAAATATCATAAAACAAATTTTTCAAAATTACTGGTATCTGTTTAGAATTATAGTTTTAATACTCGGTGTTCCCTCCTCTGGCTCTTATTACTGCCCTACAACGCCTTTCCATGCCGAGAATTAAATTTTCCACTAGCTGCTGAGGAATGTCATTCCATTCTTCCACAAGTGCTTCAGATAACTCGTTTAGAGTTTGTGGTACATTTAGCCTACTTCTTAGTCGTCTGCCAAGATTGTCCCACATGTGCTCTATAGGATTTAAGTCGGGTGATCTTGCTGGCCAGTCTATTGCCTCGATATTAACCCTCTGGAGATACTGTTGCACTATTTGTGCGGTGTGTGGGCGGGTATTGTCATGCATTAACAGAAAATCATGGCCAATGAATGGAGCAAAAGGCATGACATATTGTTCTAAAACATCTCGGATATACCTGTCTGCATTTAAAGTTCCGTTATGAAACACATGTAACTCTGTACGTGCTTGTGAGTTGATTGCTCCCCAAACCATGATTCCGCCCCCACCAAAGGCATCCAATTTGTCGGATATTGCATTGGGGAAATCGAGTCCCTGGAGTTCTCCACACTCTGTGACGTCGATCGTTGGATGAAAGAGTGAATCTCGACTCATCCGAGAATAAAATATTCGCCCATTGCTGGTGAGTCCAAACCACATGTTCTCTTGCAAAAGCAAGTCGCCGTACTCGATGTTCCCTGGTTAAACGAGGGCCCGTTGCTGGACATCTAGCATTTAAATGGATTTCATGTAGTCGGTTTCTAACTGTTTGATCTGAAATTCTTGTATTGTGCACTCGGTGTAATGAGTCTTGTAAGAATCTAGCGGTAACTGTCCTATTTCCGCGAGCAGAAAGTGTTATGAAACGGTCTTCTATTGGATTTGTGGCCCTTAGTCGTCCTTGTCCTCGGCGTCTGGAATATCCACGAGTTTCTCGGAAACGTTGGTACACCTTACTAATGGAGGATTGGGCCACATTTAAAATTTGCGCCACTCTCACTTGTGTCAGCCCTTCCCGGAGAAGAAGAACTGCAGATCGAGCTTCACCATCTGTTAAATGTCTTGTATTGCGTCTATTATTGTTTTCCATTATTTAAACGTAGTTTTAGAACACAGAACCGACGAAATTTCGAATTTAAAGTAGAACCGCACAGTTTGTTATTTGGACATTTAAAAGAAATTATTTTTCTAAACACTATCAAATTAAAGATTTTGATTATTAGTGCAACAATATTCTTAGACAGATAAATGCACAAACTTTGTTTTGTTTTTCTTTCAATCTAAGCTTACTTAAATCCATTTCCATCAATATGCGTTAATTGTTTTGAGTAGTGTATATATATAGATTTACAATGTACATATGTTCTGGTTTTCTCCCGATTGTATTTTCACCGGCTCCTGGCCAACTCTATCTAACATACATGAGTTACATTTGATGAGATGTACGGGCCTGTTATATCTTTCTTACTTTTGATCATCTGTGCACTGTTCTATATGATGAGCGTGTTTATGCTCTAAATGCACCTCATAACTGGCCAAGCCATCGTAAGTAGTATTACACATTTCACATGTGTATGGTGTAACTGTATTAAGCTGCACCGTCTCCTCTTCTATCTTTACTGTATATACATTAACTCCCTGAAAATATAAGAGGTGCTACAAACAATACAATTCTCATCTTCTTTTCTGCGTACCTCCGGATTACTATCTTCAGCTGAACTCCATGTGTTCACACAATCCGATAAACTTCCCAGCGGTAGTAGACCTAAAGAAACGCACCGTGTTAGCTTAGAAATTGATATTCGGCATTAATATCTAACGCTTCTTTCAGAGACCCTCAAACCTGTCCTCATGTATTTAATGTAAATAAGTCATTGTCATTGTTTTCTATTTTAATATAGTGAACACACCTTGTTTGGAATCAGCTACGTTGAATAAATTGTCATCATCTTCATTCGAAGAGTCGTGTTCAGTTTTAATCTGAATATCTGCGTGATTTAAATATGTTTCATCTTCAGATTTACAGAAATCCATTTTCAATGTAGCCCTTGTGGCTCTTCAGTGCTTCTTGTATGCCTGTATGGTTCCCAGATAGTTCCTTACTACACAAACTATGTCCTACTATGTCCACACTTCTGTAGCAGTTAGTTTAGCGTCAACCAAAGAATATACTAAAGAGTGGTCAGTGACTTTTGTTCACTGCCATTGGTAAGCGTGATATGATAGGTTAGCGACGACCAATTGGCAGGTATTCCTGACCCCAACACGAAAAAAAATAATGTTCCTGTTAGTCGCACTATGTCCACACTCCTATAGTAATTTTTAATTTCAACGAGTCTATTGGTAGTATAGATAGGGTAGTACAGGGTAGTAGCGTTGGTAGTAGGTGTGAGAAATTAATGACAATCAATTGGCAGCTACCCAACATGCAAAAAAGTAATGTTCCTGTTAGTGAATCAATAGCAGACATACGTTAAACGACAAGTCAGTGAACTCTATATACTATGTACATAACTGGAAAGGCCTCTCAATGTAAACCACCGAGGCAAAAATAAAACCTACGCAACTTGCCGAACAGTAGTATTCGTTGCTCTCTCTCGGTCACACGTAAATTAACGGCAATTAATGCACTACAAATGAAATTTTATCATTTATACTTAATTAGTACTTTTGATATTTATTACTTACTGGTATTGTTAAATATACTTGTATGCTCAATTTACAATTGTTGCAAACAAAACAAGTTAAGTAAGTATTATATCGGGTTTTAAAATGGTAAAATGGTTTGGTATACATATGAATTCAATATGTAAAACCACATTTGTGGATTTTCCTCCTTCCCTTTAGAGAAAAAGTATAAGGATAAACAAATGTTCAGAAATTAAAAAAATACCAAATTACATTTACATTTATCGATGTGCTTCCCATAGATGAGAAAATGTGATAATTAAATGGTGATAAATACATGTAAAAATGGCCATAGCCATTACAGTGAATAACCGAAACTTGTAATTTTACCCTCAGTTTTACGTTTCATTAATCAATGCATGTTGAAAATGGCTTATCATTACAGAATTAGTGACACAAATCAATAATATTATTATTATTATTAACAACAAATTTGTCTATAATTGTAAAAAAGACGTTTTGATACATTGCACGTAACGACAGTCATACAACATGTATGATTGTGTTGTATATTTGCATCTTAGAATTTCTGGAAACGTGGAAACAACCTTATCATCTTTTTATATGCATATGTAGTTCGTTGCATATCTGGTTACTATGGTTGATTTCAGAGCCACGGTATTGGCAGTATTACTGCCAAAACTACAATTGGTTGCTATCAATGTTTTAATTATTTTGGTAAAGTTGGAATTGTTATTCTCAGGGCTTTGAACCCAGGATTTTTTTATCTGGAAGAGGCATATTTTATTATTTGCAAAGGAAAAATGCATAAATAAAATACATATTCAGTTACAAATTTATACACATAATAGAAATAAATATCACAAAAAAACTAATAAGCTTTATCTTATACTTAAGTTGCCAACAAATGTTAAAAATACTGGTAGGAATATTAAACCATGCAGGGCTCCAATAATTACAATGCCAAGGTACATTCGGAAATAAAATATTTGGAAAATCTGTGATTTCGAAAAAGCTAAAACGGCAATTCCCAAAAATTTCGTTAACGTTATTCCTGAAAATACCTAAAACACGTTAAAAGTTAATGGACATTTCCAGTTTAATAAGCTAATAAGTGCACAATATTTACTTAAAAAAAAACTTACAGAGCTACCCATATTTTCAAGGGCATCCTTTGCTTTATCTACTGTGGTCTCCCGGGGCGACAATAAATATGAATGTACTATGTGACCACAAAATTCTACTGCGATACCAATAGCCTAATAAGTAGAAAATAGTTACAAAGCAATAATCCCTAGATATACATTTATACGTACCATAACTAAATTAACCAGAGAAACGGCATTTAGGGCGATATTCCAAAAGTACATAAGCCCCATAAGGTTTATCAATATCATAAACACAATTATAATTATAACAAATGAAGCAAAGAAACTAAATCCTGTAAGGACGAACGTAATAATCAACACTGCAGCCAATGAAAGGCCAATCGAAACTAATGCATCATTCCAAATTGTAAGGTACTGTTCGAAATATACATAGAATACACTGAAAAAAATAAAACTGGTTCATATTTTGCAAAATAGACGCAATAAAATACATAGTGTTTCAAGTTAAACCACCCAAATCGCCATTTCTATCCACCAGATGGCAGTTATTTTTCTATAGAAAAAAGTAAAAAAACAGAAGTTTGGCAATGCGTATATTTGTATCACTCAATTTAAAATCATTTCATACATATATCTAATAAATATGCCCAGAATTAATTTACAATAACAAGTTTTAATTGTAAAATTGTTGTATAGATTCCAAGCAGACATACAAATAACATTGATTTGTTAACAGTAGTTGGCAGTAATGACATGATAATAGATAGGCATGACAAATATCGGTACTAAATGTTGTAGTACAGATATAGTTGCTAGATTGCCAGATTTACTTTTTTACGTTTTTTACCAGAATTAAGCGCCATCTGGTGGATTTAAAATACGTCTATATATTTCCCACGTCTATATATTTTGCACACAGAAACAGCTCCTTGAAATGTAGCTACTAGAGATATTCCTTTACTATATTAATTTAAAATATGAGGACTTTCCGAAATGATGGGCTTACCTATATGGGAAAACTTCAACGCCTTCAATATCTAATGTTAACGTTAGATTTTCTCCAATTTTTCTGGCAAATGCGAGTGCTTCATAATATTCTTTCGATGAAGCCAATATACTGTGATATGACATCACGTAAGACGACAATATATGCATTTTTCCATCGTTATCAATATGATAGTTTACACCCTAAAAAATATTAATTAGGAGTTGATTACATTTTTTACTAGTTTGGCAAAATTTACATCGGCGTATGCCGGATGGCCTGCTTTAGGGCATGTTTCATCAGGGTTGTCGCTTAAGAAGAAAAAGAAATATTTATTAAAGTACTCGGTCTTGTTACTTGATTCCTCAATCTGGCAGGATAAGCATTCTGCGTTGTTGTGAGGGCAAAATGAATTGTTGGTCTTGTGATATTTGCAACATTTCTCAGATTCACTCCAATCTTTAAAGTCGTCCACCCAAGACGACGCCTGACGTGCTAAAAACGTGCTAAATATTTGCGTTAAATATTTAACTTCAAGGTTACAAATCTAATACGTACATTTCAGTTTGTTCCGAAGCGGAGAATAGCTGGGTGTTAAGGGAATTAGAATCGCACGCCATTCCCCCGCAATATTTCTTCCTTATAACTTCATCTGAATAGTCGACTTCTCCTTTGGTTACCCAATATACCGGAGGCCCTATCCCCATATATTTCTTCATGTACTGAAAATCATTTAATTTTTAAATTTTGCACGTTTTACCTATGGTCTGTGTTTTTTAAGATCCACCAACTGTTGCTGTATGTTGATCAAAACAAAAATCACTACATATTGAACCGTAACTTCATTTTTGAGAAATATTAACAGTGTTGCTACTAATACTTCCGAGAGAAATTGCGTCCTTGGTGGATCTTAAAAAAAAACAGACCATATCTGATTTTTGCCTGCTGTGCTTTCTTACTTCGAAATATTTTAAAACGTGGCTGTCAGCGGGCATCGATAATTCCTGGTCTAATCCAAGAGATATTGACGGAATAACTGCTATATTCACACTTAAAAGGACTGTGAATATAAATAAGATGACATACCTTACATGCACGCTAAAAACAAATAAATCAAACCAATTACATTTTGCATTTTACAATGAAATTTTGGCACTTTACAAAAAAAATTTCAGAATCGCTGCTGGAATTTTATATTTTATAATACGAATGTTGGAATTTAAAATGATATTTTACATTTTATGGTGGAATTTATCAATTTACAATAAAATTTTCAAAAAGCTATTGAAATTTTGTAATTTAGTATGCACATTTTGCAATATTTATTGAAATTTTAGTTTCATTGTAACTACATAGTTACAACTTATATAAGCTCCATCTGGTGGATGGACATGGCGATTTCGATGTGTGTGGAAGTAATAAGAAAAAATAAATTTAAAAGTTTTCAGTTCTAGTGCTTCATGGAGATCACATCCAGGAGCAAACAGTCGAAAATACAAGAATTTTGGGAATTGGTGAGGCAAATGAGAAGGGACGCTGTTCGTTTTAAAACTTACTTCATTATAAACGGAGTATAATACTTTTTCCAAAACTTTTTAACCATTCCATCAGAGTTGCCACCACTTTTTTGATTTTTAATTTTAAAACATAATAATAAATCCAACCGGTTTTGCTGAAAAGTTATACATTTAAAAACATTCTATATTAAGCTTGTATATTTATTACCTTATACCGTATATGGTCAATGGCTAAAAGTGCTACAAATGCAGTTATTTGCAGTAAAAAGTCTATCATCAGAGCCAGAGTGGCGAAAATGGCGAATGTGTTAACTGCAGGCATATCTGAAAAGGTTCCGATAGCAAAGCAGCAAATTTCTGTTAAACTTGTTAACAGTATGCTGGGACCAACTATCGACATTGTTTTACCAATTTGTTCCGATATACTTAAACTTTCATCTCTAAAAAGGGAAAAAAAAACATATTATGCAAAATCCACTGTATGAAAGTTAATTCCTATGAAATGATGTTAATATATAGTAAAGGCATACTTGGATATTACTAGATGAGTTTGGACGATAATAAATATATTATCAACTCCCACGGCCAAGACCAAAAACGGAATTACTTCTATCGTCAGCAGTGTGGACGGTATTCCTATGTATCCAGAGATGCCAAGGGAACAGAAAACTGAACACAGTACTATTACGATGCCACCAATTCCCAGTATAATTTTTGAGTCGAGCTAAAAATATTCTTAACTGAACCTACATAATAAATAAAATGCAATATGAAGTTGATAGATGAAGCTCTTACTATGTGATAGAAATATATATCTTACTTTACTATTGCGTAAATAAAAGTGATATAAAACGTAGTAATATGTGTTTCTATTCCCAATAACAACATGTTATTATAACAATAACAATAAAACAATAACATACCATTATTGTCCTGCATGAATTGAATTGTCCTAAAGTTACTGCAATGTAAATAAACATGACGCCATAACTTATAACAACGGTAACAAATTCAGATTTGGAAACCCGATCGACTTCATCTTCCACGGACCTCTCGGCGCTGTAAGCAATATCCAGAAAAGAACTTCCATTGGTATCCCATTCCTTCAAGAACTCGATAAATCTGAAAGTAAACCGTGTACATTCAGCGAATTCCATTTAATGGACGGATTACTTTGACTCCCATTTCAGCATTGGCTTCAATTCTTCCAGATCAATCTTGTTGTTTACCAGAAACGTCAACGCAATTCCCTGAGCATCGGTATAGTCTCTTTTCTTGGCTCCGGCCAGTGATATACCTGGTTCCACGGGACCACCGTATGGGGCCAAGCAATTCATACTGTAGGGTCCTCTGGAAATTAAATTGTTAGAAATTATGTTACGAAATGTGAAGACACACATGTGTCTTCACAATGTACAGGTGATCCAAAAAGGTAGAAGATGGTTTGAATTTACCGCCATGTTTAGTTATTGTCACATTGGTGACATGTATATTTTTCAGACATTTTTGTTTTACAGTGGCGTCTCTAAAAGGAGAGACATATATCAGAAAATGACGTCAACTTTTATTGAGAATGAAATCTTAGAAAATGGGAAACCAAGCGAAATAAAAGCAAAAATTGAATAAAAGCGTGGAAAAGCACAACACTGTAAACAAGAGTACTAGTTGTCACTGTAATTTGACGCAACACCTTTTAGTAGTGCCACAATAACAGCATGAAATATATTAAAACCTATGGCGGGATATTCAAACTGCCCTCACCATATTTGGATCATCCACACACCAATACTCACTGTGCACATTTCAGTATAACATCAATGTATTTGTCATCCTCAATATTATTTTTGAAATCATCTATGCTGTTGTTAAATACTCCCAATACAGATTGAATTGTGCAATCATCCATTGAAGGTGTACCACTTGCGACACTTAATAGTGGGGCATAACATATATGATTCAGACCTTCATCTTCTTTAAGTCCAATCTAAACTAACACATTTTTTTTTAGAATGTTTATATCAAAAGTATTATTATTATTATTATTCGTTTGGATGGGGCACTGCAGCTGGTGATCCAGACAAGCAAAACGGCAAACCATTTCTAGCGATGGTAAACAGCCGAAGCAGCAGAAATATCTTTAAATCGGACATAGTATATATGTAATTGTTTTTAAGGCAAGTTCTATCATACCAAGTGATCCATTTACGGTTTTTTCAATAAAAAAATATTGTGGTTATATATTATTCAGTGCCTTACTGACAGAAATTTTGTTATAAATTGGTAATAGTTCATAAAACCACAAAATTCTCATTGGAATTATATAATTTCGGTAGTAAATTACAATTAATGTTATTTCCATTGGAATTTAACAACAATTTCCATCGATTGCTTTGAAGTAATAGATTCAGTAGCTGCAGAAAGAAATCCTCCAGAAATAAATCGTTAAAGAAACTTACCTCTTCAATTGCTTTCTGCAAATCAAAAGCTTCCAGTAAGAAGGTTGTATTGAAAGCCGGCCCCAGTTCAATGGTTTCGTTGTTGAACAAATATTCCCTCTGTCAGATAAACATTAAAACAAACGTCTGCAACATCCAAACAGTACTTACTGTGGGTATGTTCACTGCTTTTATAAATATTTGATTGGTCCTGTAAAAGGGCTTAAAATTTGTGTCGAAATAGTCTTTTTCTGTGCGACTTTGACTTTGCGGTGCAGCCCAAATCTCGACCGGGTTCGTGGTTACCTTTAAGCTGAAAGCGCCGTAGCTCAAACCTAAGACGATCCATGAACTGATGCAAATCACGGCTACTCGATTTTCTGAAATTGCTACAAAAAGAGAATGAAATAGGTTACTGTTATTGATACAGTATTCACCAGAATAAACAGCACTAAAGTTTAGGCAACCAAGCACTGAAGACAGCGCAATGCGTAAGCTTGGTTGCCTAAATGTCAGTCTGTTTATTCTGGAGAGCACTGTATTACTGAGTTAACGTACATTTTCCCAAGGCGTAGAAAAACTTTTCCAGCAATGTGTTTATACAATTATCTTTCGGATATTTGTTATGATTAGTTGGATTATCTGTGGAAAATAAATAAGGATAATATTTTTTTAAATCTCACACAGAGTGAGCAACAATGATTATGTTCAAGTCATATTTACCGCCGAAAAATCTGGGGAAATTTAAGTTTATTCAAGTAAGAAAGTAACTAGATTTGACAGTACAGTATTTTTAATACCATAGCGAAATAGTGTCATTTCTGTCATCATCTGTAACATGAAAAAACAAAAAAAAAAACAAATAATGTCAAGTCCAATATTATTGCAGTTAGTCAATTTATCTGTCAGTGTCACGTAAAACTTCATGATTTTGCCTTTTTTTTAACAACAATACTGTTGGTAACTAAAAATGACCAACACAATTAAAAACACTATAGAAGCATTATTTGTTCGATACGCCAAACGACAAGCAATCTAGACGATTTAATTTTCATATTTTCAGTTGTACCAACATACATATTTAGTTGTCTACGTATTAAACCACAATCATTGTTGCTCACTCGGTATAAATTACTAACCTCTATTAGAAAATTTACAATGAACAACTATAAGTATTATAGTTGTAAGGCAGACTATAATGATAGAAACTATGAATGAATATCCATTTAAATATATTATAAGAAACCCAAGATCCTCTTCAGGGTATTTACTTAAATCACAGCTCGAACAATCGACACATCCACAAGGGAACTCCTCGCCCTACAATGCAATAAAGTTAATATCTTCAAATTAAAGTGCACTGCAACTCATTACCTCATATATTTCATTGCATGGTGTAACGTTTAGTTGAAGTGCGCTGTCATTTGCAATGTAGGTGATGGGGAATGGTCCGTATTGATTATTACCAAAGAATTTATAAAAGCTAAAATTATTAATGTTACCACGTAAATAAGTCTGCCGTCTGTAAATGAGCTTACCTCTCAGGACTGCACGGAAAAGCACCTCCACACATTGTATCCATAACAACTCCTCCTGAACTTGGCAACGAAACTTTCTCACAAGATTCATACGTTTCAGTCAAATAGCTTTCTTGCACGTGCACATCAATACTTTTTGCATATGTTCCACGTGTTTCATTGTTTATAAGTCCGACATCTTCACTTTCATATGCAGTTATAAAGTTAGTTTGGTTTGGTGAACAAGAGAATTGGCATATAACTTGGAGTAAATTTTTTACACAATTTGGACATCTTCCAAAAACACTTAAACTAGAAGTGTCATCTAATGTAGTTTGGGCTTGTTTCTCATCGCAGCAAAGTTCGGGACTGTCATCACCTTAAATAAATGTGTAGTGTTGATAATTAATTGTATCAAAATATATTCTTTGCAGTGTACCTTTAAATAGCATAGGGCATAGCTTCTTTAAACCTTCCAAAATTGCGGGATCTTTCAGTCGTATAGGTTCAGGTGGATCTAGTGGATCATTGTAACAATTTTGGAAGAATTTACCTTCCTGATTACATTGTCCGTACATCGAACAAGTCGAGTTTACATCATATATACCATATATCATAAACACAATTAAGTAAAAGGTATGAGTACTTTTTAATTGGGAAACTGAAAGAAACGAGTATTTAGACAACATATTTTTTACGAATTATTAAATGTTATTAAAAAATGCAAGTTCTGAATACGAATTATAACTTGAGTTGTAGGGTGTACAGGATTAGAACAAACAGCCCTGTACACTCTACAACTCAAGTTATAGCAATCAAAAGGAGACATATTCAACTCAATACGAATTATATAATTTATATTGTAAATTGCAAAACAAAGAATAGCAATAGGGCAATACCAATGCATTCCCGAGCTAGCATTCCAGTTTACATACTCTACGCACGCTTTCTGCATAATAACGTGTTTGTTTTCTTGCAAGCCAACCAGCGCACGAGGGCATTATAAATATCTTTTGTCTAACTGATTTTTTCTTTTCCCAGATTTTCGTCACTGCAGATCAAAAAGGGCGCCGCCTGTCGAAAAAGTTTGGGAACCACTGGTTTACATTAAATACGTACATTAAATTACGAAAGCGTGTGTAGATTAGTGGAAAGATAAAAAAATCTTTAGGATTACTTATGTCGATAACAGCATTGTAACGGATCGGATATGTTTGAACTTTTTTGATAAAAAATAGCAGTCGTTTTTGCAATTTTCACACTTGAGACAACACACTCTGTATAAGAACAATGTTTCTCTAAACTATTCTAAGTGACAAATACTTTACTTTCCCATTTAATAGAAAAGCAACATATATTTAAACCGGACTTAAACTTTGATTCATTTTAAGCAGGTTTTTCAAAACAAATACATTTGATTTCAATCAGTCATATCAGAAAAATCAATCTCCATATATTTTTATCTTTTAATAATGTGAGTATCTATTCATCTTGAACTTGTTTATTACATTTGAATGTACTTAAAAGTGATATTAATAAGACCTTACATATGAATATTAAAAATTACAAGTGCATATTGATTTAAAAAAAAATTCAAACTTGTTTTCTTTTTTTACAATATCCGCTATTCAAGTCACTTGTGGAAGTAAAGAATATAGATCGATTTCAATAAAAATCAGTAAGGCTTATCGTTGTGTTGTTACTAGGCAACTTTAAAACACGCCATGCTAGAAAGATAGATTTCCACATGCTTATTAGTTCGATAACCAAAGATTATGATGCAGGTATGATAAAAAATAATTTTAATACGTAAAATAAATTTTAAACTTGCCCATATTAAACTACCGTGAAGATTTCAAATGAGTATAAACATCAGCATTGCACTCTACACACTTGCGGCCAGGCTGGCACTGAAATAGTTTAATGAGGACAATAACAATTATAGATTGGCACCACTTAATACTGAAAGATTAGATTCTGAATGATAATGCAGGTGTTCATTAATTTTATTAAATCATTGTGAACAATATAGGATCAGGTGTTTCCTTTAGATTGGTTATCAATAACTTAAGTGATATTAATCAGTAGTAAAAATTAATTCATATTTACACTCAATATAATATATATTAAAAAAATTTGGTACTTATTTCATAAACTTATTCTAACACATAATTGTACAAAATCGGGTACTTTGTACAAATTTGTTACTTAAGGCACTATCTAAATTTCATTTCAAAAAGAATCTAGGATTTAATGCTATTTAATTCTTTTAATATGACTGACGGCAGACTCCACACTTTGAAGTGACTTTTTTTTGTCCCCACAACGATCTAAAAAAAAAACATATTTCAGATAGAATTTCAATTATTTAATTATTTCATTTGCTTAAATTTTTTGAGCTTACTTTGGTTTCGGTCACATCCATGCTTAAGAATAGCCCTCCAGGACCTTCCATCGATGTTAAAAACTCATTTGTAATCGTATTATATACATAAATAAATCCGTTGTAACATCCAACAAACAATAAATTTTTTACAATATTCATACTAACGACGCCACTTGTATTACCTTGGCCAAGCTTAAAGGAAAATAGCCCTTCCTAAAACGTGAATGCGTTAATAACCAATTTTGATCGGAAATGAAAGTTATTACGTGGAATGTATAAACCAAAACATCGTGTTGACTAGTTCCGCAATATATATTGTTATTATGAAATAGTACGGCGTAAACTGTAGGATTTAACATCCCTTCCATGTTGCGCATCAACAGGCCACTCATTGCGTCTCTTATGGTTACCGGGCAGTTTCTTGTGGCCACCAGCAAGACCCGTCTGGCACCTTCCTGTATGGCGCGCAGCATTAGCACGTTCGAATCGGAAATGGAGATATTGTCCGCCACCTTTTGTTCCTGAAACGGAATTCAAAACAATTTATGTCAGATGATTAGAACACGGCAATAACATTTTTACCTTCACAGTATACCTTATCAAGTTTCCATTTTGGGAACCCATAAATACGAATCCCCAGCACAATTCTATGCACTGTATCGGATCTTCCACGTCTACGTTATTTAAGACTTCGCGCTCCTTGTAATCTAAAGTGTACAGCGCACCATCTAAACAACCTACGTATATTATATTGTCATCGACATTTTTACTGACACATATGGAGGTTATGGGCTTCTGTGACAGTGTTATGTTCGTTTTCAGAGATTCAGTGTTGACATTGTAGAAATATAATACTCCCATATCATTGCCTGCGACAACATCATCAGCAATTACCTGAAAAAAAATCTTAAAGGTAATAGATGACGTTTTCAAATTGTTTGTCAAATGAGATTTTTGAAAACCATAAACCAGAGATGTTGAAACTTGAATATTGAAGTACGCCAATCTCAGATGCAGCTGCATGAATTACGCTAATCTCAGACTCAGCTGCATGAACTACTTAGACAGATAGCCCAGATAAAGCTACCTTTAGTTTGATATCACTCACAGGTGTGCAGACTGTGATGTCGCTATTTGTTTGATAAGTTGTATTGTATTTTTTATCATGAATGTGGCTATTATTAAAAGTAACTACAAGTATGATCAAACCAAACTTTTGTGACGAGTTGACGAGATCAATTTTTATACAGAATTCCAGTATGACATAAACCTAACCCAACCTAACCTAATTTTTTTGTCAGTATTAAAGAAGAATTCCAGTATGCTGTCAATGTACGTTTAAAAGTGGCAGCAAATTGCAAAAACTGGTTGTAGTGAACAGTATGAATCATAAGATCAATCCAAAATTAAATCTTAGGAGGTATTTAGGCCCGTATCTATGCTCCGTACTTGAGCTTGACTCAAGTTGTACATTTGATTGCGTTTGGTACATAAACGTGTATAGAAAATACACAACCAAATATACGACTTGAATAGACATGCTCAAGTACGGATTATAGATACTGGCCTAAGTTTCTCACCAAAAACATAGCTTGTACCTTAAAATGTTTTTACATGTTTACTTTTAATATGATCAATCATAGATATCACTTGCATTTTCCACGTCGCTGCATTAAAGATGTAATTATAAGTTTCATGGGATAATTTTAAGAAAAAGCAATAACGAACCTTAATTACTAATATTGATCCAGCCCAATCTTTAAAATTCACTTCCGTCGGGGGAGATTCAACAGCATCTATCCTTAAAGCACATTCTTTGCTACCATCGCATACAGCAGATTCTTGTGTATTTACTAGATCTGCAACATATTAATTTAGTTTAATTACGATAGAGAGAAATTAACATCACCATTTTTATCTATTGCAACGGAGGAGTCGATCGGTAACAAATAAGCGGGGCGTGGAGTTTCCGGTGGTTTTTCACTCCTACAAAACTGCGCCCTTTTGTTAACTTTCTTGTGCATATTTTTACTTCTTGCGAGCTTCTTTCTTTTATTCGGACTGTCATTAATTGCCCTCTTTCTTTTTTGCGGTTCGTAATAACTAATACGTTCACTCTCTTCCTCAACGCAAAGCTCCTGGTATAAACTCTGCCTAAATTTCGTGAGTATTTCTATTTCATTGTCGACTTCCATCATTTGTTTGATAATATTTTTTCTGTACGTAATTGACTTTGAATTGTCCGCGGACTTGTTGAAGCATTTTATAATAGTCACAGGTTCTGTTTGTACTTCTATAGATTTTTTAAAGTTAGAATCAATTTCGTGTCGTGGCAAAAATATTTCATTTCGTAACGTTTGTACTTTTTCAAAGTTCGGATCAATATTATTTGAGCACATTTCATTTCGCATTTCGCTTGCACCGTTCATACCATTCGCATAGGTTTTATCAGAATTAATATTGTTATTCTTTCCACATATTATATTGTAATTTATGTTAATACTGTTGGTCAAATTATTTGCACAAATTAGTCTAATTTCGTTGTTTGTATCGGAATGCTTATTTTCTTTCACAATTTCCACCGATCTTGATCTGGTTCCGCAAACACTGCTCTTACTCCCATAGCTAATTTCAGTAGAGCGGCAGCGCCTCGTGCGCCTGTCACACTTTTTAATTGGCGATACTGAAAGTAAATGTGGCACTGGTTGTTCTGTTGGTATGACTTCGTTATGTTCATTGGTCATTGAAGAATCACAAAAAGATAGATTATCTTCAGAAATTGTACTTAATTGTGGAATTATGTTTGATAAAATTGACTTATTTTTTGGTATGTGGGGATCAAATGAAAACGGATCGTGTAAAATGTTGCTCTCTTGTTTTTTATACCCCATCTCGAAAATTTGTTTATGCTTCTTCTTTTTTTTATTGGAAACATGCTTGTGTTGGTTTATTTTCTTATTTTTAAAAGCAGCATCTGGTTTTTGTCTTCCGAAATTAACTTTTCTGCCATTTAGCCTTGATAAATTTACGTTTCCAATATTTTTTTTAGCCTCAGGATTGCTAATTGCATCAGAACGAGGATACATTGTTGTATTTGTTTTGTCTAAATGCGAACTCTCATCTGTGCCATTCAAGACCGAATTTATCGTCTCATTTATCTTATCAAATAATTTACCACTAGATTTCTCAGAAACTATATCATTTACAGTTTCGTTTTGCAAACGAGGATACATTATTGTATTTGTTCTGTCTAAATGCGCACTCTCATCTGTGCAACTCAAGACCGAATTTATAGTCTCATTTATCGTATCAAATAATTTACCAGCAGATTTCTGAGAAACTATATCATTTACAGTTTCGTTTTGCAAACTTTTACCACTTACTTCTCCGTTACTTTTTGAATTCTGAGCAGGCCACCATTTCAAAGGAGGAAGCATTTCCGCGTCATGTAAATGTGTGGCCACAGTAAGTTGGCAAGTCGGTGGAATGACATCTTGAGAGACGTTTGGTGACTTCGTATATGTAGTTTCATTTGGAAGTAATGATGGTATTTGTTGACTCGTATTTGTAGTTATATTTGGAAGTAATGGTGGTATTTGTTGTATCATATTTGTAGTTACATTTGCAAGTAATGGTGGTATTTGTTGACTGTAAGAATTATTGAGCACCTGCGTCGAGGTCTCGGATCCATTGCTGCCTTTGTCTGTGACATTGCCTTCGTTATAATCTTTTAGTATGGGCGTGTTATGTATTCCATACAATTTCGGTTGAGAATCGAAATTATTCTGCAAGTCGGTCCTAATTTTTAATCTAGGGTATTGCAGGGGCTTTTCGCACTCCATTGAATTTTCTACAGGTACATTATTTGTATTTGGAAAACAATGCTTTTCGCACTGTGTTGAATTTTCTACGGGTGGATTATTTGTATTTGGAAAACAATTATCATTTAGACAAAAATTAACTTCTCCCTCATTTTTCGATACAATTTCTTCATAATTATGTGAGCCGCCTTCGTGGTATAAATCAGCAAAATTGTGTGGAGAATTTTGAAGACAATGTTGTGATGAGTAGAAATCATTTGTGGCATTAAAATCATCGTGGTAAAAAGACGTCTCATTCTTAGTGTTATCTTTGTAAGATAAAACTAGAGCATTAGAGCTGAACTGGTTAACAATTACGCAGTCATTGGAATCGTTTTCAAAGTGCGGCCTTCTGTACCGGAACTCTGAGTTGTGATCAAAATCGAGATCGAGCGTTTCCGATAGCTGTGCGATGATTTCTCGCGGCAAATCTTCAATTTTAATGCCGATATCAGGGATGATTGCGTTTATCACCTCGCAATCGGAAATGTCCTCGGACGTCCTGTTGCTCATATCTCGCAGCGCTCTGGAGAGTTCCAGCTTTTTCTGTTTCTGTATTTGATGCATTGCGATGTCATAGCCAGCGGAACCTTGGTTGACCAAATTAATTTTTTTACTGTAACTCAGTTTTGAAATGTGCCGTATTATTTTATCATGGATTTCATCGACATCGATTATTTCGGCGGCCTTGTTCTTTGATTTAGGCGTTTTTGACTTTTTGCTCATTTGATTGGAATTACTCTTTGAAATACTTTTAATATACAAACAAGTATTCGTTTCATTATTTGATTTATTGGTGTTATCGTTGTTTCGGAGTTCACTACTGCATTCGCTGATTTCAATATTATGACCTTCAATGTTTAGTTGCCTCTTGATTAACTCGCTTGCTTGCTGAATATTTCTTTGTGTGTATTCCTCTGAGCCTGGAAGTGGCGAGGGCGACCGCTGCGGCGGCTGATATAGCTTTGGACTGCCGTAGTGTTGCGTGGGATTCATCGCAGCGCCCCTGTGCAGCATGTAATTGTTGCGATATCTTTGCAAGCTCATATTGTTGAAGTGTTGAAATTTATTGCGTGCTTCCCAAACTGGAGATCTGCAAATGTATAAGTTTATTATTTCCGTAAAACACACAAAATTACATTTACTGGTGTCCACCTCGTTGCCAAACATTGGTGCGTTTTCTTGCTCCTCGCACTGGTTTATACCTGGTTTTGTTATTGTGTCCCCTCATATTTCAAAACACTGAAACTACAATAAGCAAATATTTACATACAAACATAACCAATAAACTTCCTGCACATGATTTGCTCGTTAACTCACATTTAATTAAGACTGGGGATGATTACGTGAGAACTAAATGTCCTGAAGATATTTAATTTTTGCAAAAGTACACAAATGTACTCGGAAATCTTGGAGAACGTCAAAAATACAATAATTTATATTATTTTACCGACCACAGATGGCGCTGACGATTATACAGAGTGATCAACAATGACTGTAGTCAAGTCAAATTTCCCGCCGAAAAATCTAGGGAATTTCTTCACTTAAGGTTCGTGGTAAAATCATCACATGTAAAAGTAATAAGGAAGTAACTAGGTTATGCAGTAGCGGTGTCGTTGTATTGCATTTACAAATGAGAAAAACATTAATATTGGGTGTCTGGAAAAACCAGTATGCAAATTATGTTGGTACCACTCCTAAGTTTTCAATTACAGTTGTCAACACTGACGTTTTGGCAGTTTGGTTGTCAATGTGACAGCTTGCAGCGGCGTGGCGATAGCAATTATGACCGTCATGTAAACTATTCCAAACTGTTTACACCACAACAAGATGCGTACATCCTAATGGCCCATTTTAGGAGTGCAACTCAAAACCCAAAGGGATCATGGAGATCTCTTCAATCTCGTTTGTATTTGATTCCCACTATTTGTTGGTTATCTTATTCGACCCCGTTGAAATTACCCCGCATGCCACTGAACAGTACCAACCGAAGAAAATTAAAATACAAGATACCAACATAATTGGCGTATGGTCTTTTCCAGACACCCGTTAGTTATGATTAAATATTAAATATGATTAAATGTATCTAATTTATTTTGGTGAAAAATGCGGGTGTTCAAATTAAACCACCGAAATCAACATTTCATGCACAAAATGACGCTTATTTCGGGTAAAACAAGAAGAAAATTTGGCAACCAAGCCTAAATTTGGTACAGGTATCTGTAATATCAGTCTATTGTCATGTCATTACTGTCAATGTTATCAGTTGAAGATTCAAGTTCAATGTTATTTTGTATGTCTTATTTGAATTTGATGCAACCATTTCACATTTAAAAATTGTTTTTGTAAATTAACTGTAGGCATATTTAGTAAATATATAAAATTGTTTTAAATTGACACTGACACCTTGGCACCTTTGAAATAATTAAAAATTTAAGCGTTGCCAAACTTCTGTGTTTCACCCTTTTATACAGAAAAATAACTTTCATCTGGTGGTTGGACATGGCGATTTGGGTGGTTTAATTTAAAAGACCTTGTAATGTTACTCCATTATAAAAAAAGCATACTAGATAACGTACCTTTTATTGAAGCTTTCATGCTTCATTTTAATAGTACACAAATTAGCATGTCTAAGAAGTTATGACACTATTGAAAATGCCCATTGTCACAGCGTAGCGTAAGAAATCTATGAATCAGCCTTCACGCTCATCTTGAAGATTTTACAAAGTTATATACACTTTTTTGTAAACTTGTCATTTCACTTTGTCCAACTCATTCCGGGCCCTGAAAATACAAATTAGAAACCTTAAAACTAGTAAAAACTTTGAGAAAAATTGAATTAAATAAAACAAGTTTTAAATACTTTTATTTTACCTTAAATTCACAAGCTTTAATTTCACATTTTTTTAATTACAAAAGCTGTTTGAAAATCATAATAATAAAAGAATGTTTTTATACAAAATATACATATTTTGCTACAATTATAATTAATACTTTTTCACAAAATTAATTAGTTTTCAATCAGATATCAAAAATACAATTTTTGGAATACTGTAATTATAGCAAAGGCACTCTAGATAAAATGGTACTTGAAAATATATTAATAAGTACTGTGTTTAATACAACCTACAAGTTGACTATAATTTCCACAGTAGGTATAAAAATATTCGTAGATATCTATTTTAAATTTCAAAAAAATACTGTTAAGTTAATATATACATATATACATGTCATCACTTAACTCGTTGAAAAGAATACATATATGGAATGAACATCGTAATACAGAATTGCAAAAGAAATTAAGATAATAATTACATAATAATAGTACTTGCATACAATATAGATCAGGAACAATAAAATAAATACAAAATATATATAAAACAAACAAATAATATGTACATAAATTACTATTGTAATAGTAATAATTATAATTACTAAATTTAAATAAAAGTTATATTAAATGTGCTAACAATTGAATTATATTATTAAAAAACAAATTATAGTATTAAATAATATCACACTAATAACAAACCAATATTGTTTGTTTGTGTCGCTTTGAAATAAGTCCTTTTATATATATATTACTTTTTAACATCACGAGATCATAGCTTGTAGCTATCACTTAGGAAGTGTTTTTTTTAATAATTTTATTAAGAGCTCGCATAGTTATGAAAAATCATTCAGTTCATATTTAATAAATAATCTTTGCAAAAATATATTTACACTGTTTCAATTTGTCTTCATGAATTGTATGACATGCATAGTTTTTTTCACAAAATAGTAACGAGCTCTTTATGTCCGCCTTATTCATACTCACGATGTAAGTATACACATACATAATGTAGATTCATTTATATAAATATATAGAGTTCTATTACACTGGCCCTCGGGGATTATTTTATACGAGTACGGTAAGCACATCTGAACTCGCACTGGTGTTCTGTTGTGAAGTCCTTTGTTTGTTAACATTAATTACACTTTTACTAAAATCCTTGTGACCTGAAGAGTCGTCAAAGGCAGCTGTATTTTTTCTAACATCTGGATTTTGTGCTTTATATAACATAATTTGACTATTTCTGTGTACTGGCTTTAAACCATCGTTCAACTTAATCTCGTTTATCTTTATGGAATTCTCAGAGCTAGTGCTTGGAACCACGAGCATCGTTTTTCTGGATCCTGGACAGTCGGCTTCGGAAATCATCTCCAACATCTCGTTTGGAGTCTCGTGTGGAATAAGCGAAGACATCGGCCGAACGACGCTCACTTTCGGCATATCTATTGCACATGCACCTGCACTATTTATGCTCGCCAAGCTTCCGACGTCGTCCTTCAGAGGATTCGCATATCTCCTCAAGTTCTCCTCGTTTTGTAAATTATTCTTCTCATCCTCATGATTCCTATGGCAAGATTCAGACGACGGTGATAAATTAATTCCACTTAATCCTAAATTTCTCCTTCTCTGCCTTAAATACAGTACCCCAGCACATGCAGCGGCACACAGACCACAGAATATTAAACAAACCAAAGCAATTAGATACTTATTGCTTGGCGGTTCTTCGGATACAAGCGCCGTCTCCACTTTAACTTCGACAATCGATGTCAGGGCCAGAATTGATGTTTGCTTCCTAGAAATTGCTTCGCCCAGTATTCGTATTCCTTCCAGCACGCCATCCGGACCGGACTGTAAGTAAGTCAGTTAGCTTTGATAATTAGTTATCGCACCATTTACTTACCAGTGTCACTTCAACCGAGTCGTTATATTCCATCTTTATGTCACATAATAATACGAGTTCATTTTGTAAGTCGTTCGCTGCTTCGTGGTTAGCCAGAAGCCTGCGGAGGTCCCCGCAGAGCCCCTCGACGGAAGTTCCGTGGGGCAGCTTCGCCCTGTCCAGCAGGAGGGTGAGCCGGGCACAGGTGTTGCTCAACACCGCTTGATTGGGCCAGCAGGTGCTGGGTGCGGGGAGCAATGGAGGCTTCACCCGCCTTCCACTCTCCAGATCCCTGCATTCGCCGTAAGGTAGGCAAGGCGGCTTAAGACACGACTCGCTGGCCGAAGGAACGCAGACCTGATTCATGCTGCATAAAGAGTTAGGGGTGTTCCTGCAGTTGCCGAGGCCGCACCAAATTTTGGTGCATCTCACTGCCCCGTTTACACAGACACAGGTATTACACTCGTGTTGCCATGTGGCGTTGTTTTCCAAGGTGTGGCCCTGCCAAGTGCAGTTTCCGGGTAATGGCAAGTAAGATATGTCATCCACTGTAACAAAATAAGATAACATGTAATATATATATATAGCATATAAATAATAGGCAAAACATTTTCTGAAGCCTGCATGGTACCATTTATTGTACTATTTATTGTACGATTTAGAAACCTTAATATATTGGACTACATGTTACAGAAAATATATATCTTACAATTAGGTTAAATCAAACACTTGGTTAAAGTTTCACTGTATTGATAGAATAAACCTCTACAATTGTTTCGGCCTCACGACCATTCTCAAGAGTACAGAGATACTAAAATTAAAATTCAACAAATTCATTTCATTTCATTTCATTCATTTAATTCATTTATTGCCATGTTGTAAAATTTTTCTAGCTTAGTATATATTGCACATTTGCACAACTTTAACCAAGTGTTTGATTTAACCTAATCATAATGTTTCACCAAGTAGTATCCACACATAGTTTCAATTTAATTATCTTACAATTTGTCACACAATAAATTTGGAAGTGCTCTTCTTATATAAGAAATGAGCGTAATTTACTGCACACACTTAATCTGGCATTTCTAGAAAACTATCACATTTTCTTATGATTAAAGGTAATATGCTATAATAAGTAATAAGTGATATGCTAGCTTTTGAGATATAATTATTTAAGTAAGAGTCACTTCGGGGAACATTTGAAGTAACATCTTCTAGCACATTAAAAACTGAATATCCCAAGAATCGCACATTGAATTTTAATAAAATTGGAAACGTTTAGTACCAATATATCACTGAATATCAGTAATAATTTTCATCAATATTGATACGCTAATTTGGGAAATATTATTTAAGAATCGTTATAAAATCATATAATCACACAACAAGACTAATATATGAAGATTTACACATTGAATATTAATTATTATTTTTTAAATGAATGCCACCATATCACTCACTATGAGCAATAAGTTACATCGCAAGTGATACTCTAGTTTTTGAGATATCATTACTTAAGTATGAGTCACTTCGAAGAACAGTTGATGTAACATTTGTTAGCACATTAAAAACTGTATATCCTAAGAATAGCGCATTGAATTTTAATAAAATTGGAAACATTGAGTGCCAACATATCACTGAATATCAATAATAATTTGCATCAATATTGATACGCTAATTTGTGAAATATGATTTGAGAATCGTTATAAAATTATATAATCACACAACAAGACTGATATATCAAAATTTACACATTGAATATTAATTATTATATTTTACGTGAATGCCAATATATCGCTCAATATCAGCAATAAGTTTCATCAGAAGTCATAAGCTAGTTTTTGAGATATCATTATTTAAGTATTAGTCACTATGGAGAACATTTTAAGTAACATCTGCTAGCACATTAAAAACTGAATATCCCAAGAATCGTGCATTGGATTTTAATAAAATTGGAAACGTTTAGTACCAACATATCACTGAATATCATTAATGATTTTTATCAATATTGATACGCTAATTTGTGAAATATGATTTAAGAATCGTTATAATACCATATAATCACACAACAAGACTAATATATCAAGATTTACACATTGAATATTAATTATTATTTTTTAAGTGAATGCCAACACATCATTCAATATCAGCAATACGTTTCATCGGAAGTAATACGTTAGTTTTTGAGATATCATTACTTAAGTATGAGTCAATTCGGAGAACATTTGAAGGAACATCTGCTAGCACATTAAAAACTGAATATCCGAAGAATCGTGCATTGGATTTTAATAAAATTGGAAACGTGCAGTACCAACATATCACAGAATATCAATAATAATTTGGATCTATATTGATACGCTAATTTGTGAAATATTATTTGAGAATCGTTATAAAATCATATAATCACACAACAAGACTAATATATCAAGATTTACACATTGAATATTAATTATTATTTTTTAAGTGAATGCCAATATATCACTCAATATCAGCAATAAGTTTCATCGGAAGTGATACGCTAGGTTTTGAGATATCATTACTTAAGTATGAGTCACTTCGGAGAATATTTGAAGTAACATCTGTTAGCACATTAAAAACTGAATATCCCAAGAATCGCGCATTGGATTTGAATGAAATTAGAAACTTTCAGTACCAACATATCACAGAATATCAATAATAATTTGCATCTATATTGATACGCTAATTTGTGAAATATTATTTGAGAATCGTTATAAAATCATATAATTACACAACACGACTAATATATCAATATTTACACATTGAATATTGATTATTATTTTTTAAGTGAATGCCAATATATCACTCAATATCAGCAATAAGTTTCATCAGAAGTCATAAGCTAGTTTTTGAGATATCATTATTTAAGTATTAGTCACTATGGAGAACATTTTAAGTAACATCTGCTAGCACATTAAAAACTGAATATCCCAAGAATCGTGCATTGGATTTTAATAAAATTGGAAACGTTTAGTACCAACATATCACTGAATATCATTAATGATTTTTATCAATATTGATACGCTAATTTGTGAAATATGATTTAAGAATCGTTATAATACCATATAATCACACAACAAGACTAATATATCAAGATTTACACATTGAATATTAATTATTATTTTTTAAGTGAATGCCAACACATCATTCAATATCAGCAATACGTTTCATCGGAAGTAATACGTTAGTTTTTGAGATATCATTACTTAAGTATGAGTCAATTCGGAGAACATTTGAAGGAACATCTGCTAGCACATTAAAAACTGAATATCCGAAGAATCGTGCATTGGATTTTAATAAAATTGGAAACGTGCAGTACCAACATATCACAGAATATCAATAATAATTTGGATCTATATTGATACGCTAATTTGTGAAATATTATTTGAGAATCGTTATAAAATCATATAATCACACAACAAGACTAATATATCAAGATTTACACATTGAATATTAATTATTATTTTTTAAATAAATGGCAACACATCACTCAATATCAGCAATACGTTTCATCGAAAGTAATGCGTTAGTTTTTGAGATATCATTACTTAACTATGAGTCACTTCGGAGAACATTTTAAGTAACATATGCTAGCACATTAAAAACTGAATATCGCAAGAATCGCACATTGGATTTTAATAAAATTTTAAACGTTCAGTACCAACATATCACAGAATATCAATAATAATTTGCATCAATATTGATACGCTAATTTGAGAAATATGATTTGAGGATCGTTATAAAATTATATAATCACACAACAAGCCTTATATATCAAGATTTACACGTTGAATATTAATTATTATTTTTTAAGTGAATGCCAATATATCAATCAATATTTGCAATAAGATTCATCGGAAGTGATGCCCTAATTTTTGAGATATTATTATTTAAGTATGAGCCACTTTGGAGAACATTTGAAGTAACATATGCTAGCACATTAAAAACTGTATATCGCAAGAATTGCACATTGGATTTTAATAAAATTTTAAACGTTCAGTACCAACATATCACAGAATATCAATAATAATTTGCATCAATATTGATACGCTAATTTGAGAAATATGATTTGAGAATCGTTATAAAATTATATAATCACACAACAAGACTGATATATCAAAATTTACACATTGAATATTAATTATTATTTTTTAGGTGAATGCCAATATATCACTCAATATCAGCACTAAGTTTCATCAGAAGTGATACGCTAGTTTTTGAGATATCATTACTTAAGTATGAGTCACTTTGAAGAACATTTGAAGTAACATCTGCTAGCACATTAAAAACTGAATATCTCAAGAAGGTTGAGTTTCTGGGCAACAAAGCATCCAGTTAGTACTGAGATTATTACTGCGGCATCTAGAATGGTACTCACTGTTACACCCTTTTCCTCTCCTTCCTGGCGGGCATATGCACTGGAAATCCCCAATTCCGTCGATGCATGTCCCTCCGTATCCGCAGGGGCTAGAAGCGCACTCGTTCACGTTGATCCTGCAGTCGGGGCCGCTGAATCCGTTGGCACACTGGCACAGGAACCAGTTGACGCCGTCGATGCACTTCCCCCCATTGAAGCAAGGCTGGGGCACGCAGTCGTTCACGTCCTCCTGGCAATGGTTCCCCTCGAAGCCGTCCCGACACAGGCACTGGTAGTAGTCCCCGGTGTTTACGCAAGTACCGCCGTTCAGGCAGGGGTTCGAACGGCACGCGGTCCTCTTGGGCAAGTGGCAAGTCGTACCTGAAACGAAACGTGCGTACCTAAGTATTATTTTGATTTTTTGATGAGCCCCAACGATAAAAATTGGGATGACAAGATCTTTGAAGAGATCTTCAAAGAGTTAAAGGAGGAACTTGTTCCACATGCGAGGATCTTGGTATTCAGTCTACATATAAGATATCACTAATATCCCTAAAGAGTACCAAGATATAGTTACCACAAAATAAAATAACGCGACAATAGAAGTTTTGCAAGGGTTCAGTCAAATTGTGCTTTAAGTTTTTCAAAACGCAGATTAAAAATGCAACGCACCTTCCCATCCGGGTGGGCACCTGCAGACAAACGTGCTCCCCAAGTCTTGGCAAGTACCACCGTTTTTGCAGGTGGTGTGGTCACAGTGACTATCCTTAAGCTGGCAAGATTTTCCTTTCCATCCGTTGCGACAGTCGCACTGAAAGTCGGCGATTTTGTCCATACAAGTGCCGTTATTGTAGCAGGGATTGGGGTTACATTCATCAGTATCTACAAATGCAAAGAGGCGGTTATGTAGATGATCGTGGGCGACCAACGGGGGGCTATTTACTTATATTACAGAGGGCTCCTTCCCATCCTTCCCTACAGATGCACTGGAAGGCATTCACTTTGTCAACACATGTTCCTCCATTTTCACAGGGATTCACTTTACAGTCATTGATATCTGAAATGACATTGTTTATCACTTGAAGAGAGCCAAATGCGAGACGCGACTTACTTTCATGGCAGTACTTTCCAGTGTAACCTGGCTGGCACGAACATCTATATCCCAAGCCTGTCTGACTGACACAATGCCCATGTTCACCACACATACTGGGATCAGAAATTCTTCCACCACCAACAGATACTATCATACAACTGTCCAAACCTAGAAGAATGCGACCGTGTTAATGTGTACGACATTACGAATAAGTCTATTGATCGTTTTAACAAATACACCAATTACTTGGGCAACAAACTACTTCTTAACACAACTTGAAACTCACCGTCATCACAGGGAGGATTGTCACACTGCAGGCGAGGGATGCTGCAATTCTTGCCCTGCCATCTCTCCGGACAGTGGCAGTAGTAGTCGGTTTGCGTGTTATAGCACGGAACGTTATTTTCGCAGGGATCCGGACTGCAGTGGTCATAATCGTTCTGAAATAAACGCAAATGTTTGAAACACCTAAATAGTTGTGCATCTTTGCAGTTCTATGCCAATCACAAGTCGCTCCTTACCTCGCATTCATGGCCGGTGAATCCAACGGGGCAAATGCATCGGTAACCATTAACTTGATCAACACATTCTCCTCCATTCTTGCAAGGGTTTGATGAACAATCGTCAATATCCGTGTGACAGTCCCTCCCTTTAAACAATTCAAATGCATCAAAAATCAGAAGGTGAAAGTGTTACAGAACATGGCGAAAGTCATAATGACTAAAATTGACAAAAACGCTGAAAAAATGATAAAAGGACCAAGTGCACTGGAAAGTGATGACTACATTTGACTACATTTGACAAAAACACTAAAGAATCGAAAGAATTATCAAGTGAAGTGAAAAGACAGATGAGAGAAGAAGAAAAGAAACGGGAGGGCAAAAGGACGCAGCTAATTGAGAGCTGGACGCTGAAGAATTGAAAGAAGGACCAAGTGAAACAAAAAGAGAAATAATAGAAAAATCAAGAGTTAAAGAAATGACGAAAGTCCAAAACTGCCAAAAACGCTGAAGAATTATAAGGACCAAGCGAAGTAAAAAGACAGATCAAAGAAAAGGAAGCGTTAAAGGCATGATAAAAGTGATGACTAAAATTGACAAAACCGCTGAAGAATTGCAAGGCCCAAGTGAAGTAAAAAGGGAGATGAGCGAATAAAGAAGAGTCGAGGAAATTACGATGACTACATTTGACAAAAACACTGAAGAATCGAAATAATTACCAAGTGAAACGAAAAAACAGATAAGAGAAGAAGGGAAGAAATGGGAGGGCGAAAGGACGCAGCTAATTGACAACTGGACGTTGAAGAATTGAAAGAAAGACCACGTGAAATCAAAAGAGAAATGATAAGAAAAATCAAGAGTTAAAGAAATGATGACAGTCTAAAACTGTAAAAAACGCTGAAGAATTGTAAGGACCAAGTGAAGTAAAAATACAGATCAAAGAAAAAGAAAGAGTTAAAGGAATGACAAAAGTGATGACTAAAATTGACAAAAACGCTGAAGAATTACACGGACCAAGTGGAGTAAAAAGGGAGATGAGAGAATAAGGAAGAGTCGAGGAAATTATGATGACTAAATTTGACAAAAACACTGAAGAATCGAAAGAATTATCAAGTGAAGTGAAAAGACAGATGAGAGAAGAAGAGAAGAAATGGGAGGGCGAAAGCACGCAGCTAATTGACAGCCGGACGCTGAAGAATTGAAAGAAACACCAAGTGAAACAAAAAGAGAAATTATAGAAAAATCAAGGGTTAAAGAAGTGATGAAAGTCTAAAACTGCCAAAAACGCTGAAGAATTATAAGGACCAAGTGAAGTAAAAAGACAGATCAAAGAAAAGAAAGAGTTAAAGGAATAATGAAAGTGATGACTAAAATTGACAAAAACGCTAAAGCCTTGCAAAGACCAAGTGAAGTAAAAAGGGAGATGAGAAAATAAGAATAAGTCGAGGAAATTATGATGACTAAAATTGACAAAAACACTGAAGAATCGAAAGAATTACCAAGTGTCACGAAAGGGCAGATGAGAGAAGAAGAGAAGAAATGGAAAGAACAAGTGAAACAAAAAGAGAAATGATAGAAAAATTAAGAGTTAAAGAAATAATGAAAGTTTAAAACTGCCAAAAACGCTGAAGAATTGTAAGGACCAATTGAGTAAAAAGACAGATCAAAGAAAAGAAAGAATTAAAGGAATGATAAAAGTGATGACTAAAATTGACAAAAACGCTGAAGAATTACACGGACCAAGTGGAGTAAAAAGGGAGATGAGAGAAAAAAGAAGAGTCGAGGAAATTATAAAGACTGATAGAAAAATCAAGAGTTAAAGAAATGACGACAGTCTAAAACTACCAAAAACGCTGAAGAATTATAAGGACCAATTGAAGTAAAAAGACAAATCAAAGAAAAGGAAGAGTTAAAGGAATGATGAAAGTGATGACTAATATTGACGAAAACGCTGAAGAATTGCAAGGACCAAGTGGATTAAAAAGGGAGATGAGAGAATAAGGAAGAGTCGAAGACATTATAATGACTAAATTTGACAAAAACACTGAAGAATCGAAAGAATTATCAAGTGAAGTGAAAATACAGATGAGGGAAGAAGAGAAGAAATGGGAGGGCGAAACGACGCAGCTAATTGACAGCTGGACGCTAAAGAATTGAAAGAAGGACCAAGTGAAACAAACAGAGAAATAATAGAAAAATCAAGAGTTAAAGAAATGATGAAAGTCTAAAACTGCCAAAAACGCTGAAGAATTGTAAGGACCAATTGAAGTAAAAAGACAGATCAAAGAAAAGAAAGAATTAAAGGAATGATGAAAGTGTTGACTAAAATTGACAAAACCGCTGAAGAATTGCAAGGACCAAGTGGAGTAAAAAGGGAGATGAGGGAATAAGGAAGAGTCGAGGAAATTATGATGACTAAATTTGACAAAAACACTGAAGAATCGAAAGAATTACTACGAGAAGTGAAAAGACAGATGAGAGAAAAAGAGAAGAAACGGGAGGGCAAAAGGACGCAGCTAATTGAGAGCTGGACGCTGAAGAATTGAAAGAAGGACCAAGTGAAACAAAAAGAGAAATAATAGAAAAATCAAGAGTTAAAGAAATGACGAAAGTCCAAAACTGCCAAAAACGCTGAAGAATTATAAGGACCAAGCGAAGTAAAAAGACAGATCAAAGAAAAGGAAGCGTTAAAGGCATGATAAAAGTGATGACTAAAATTGACAAAACCGCTGAAGAATTGCAAGGCCCAAGTGAAGTAAAAAGGGAGATGAGCGAATAAAGAAGAGTCGAGGAAATTACGATGACTACATTTGACAAAAACACTGAAGAATCGAAATAATTACCAAGTGAAACGAAAAAACAGATAAGAGAAGAAGGGAAGAAATGGGAGGGCGAAAGGACGCAGCTAATTGACAACTGGACGTTGAAGAATTGAAAGAAAGACCACGTGAAATCAAAAGAGAAATGATAAGAAAAATCAAGAGTTAAAGAAATGATGACAGTCTAAAACTGTAAAAAACGCTGAAGAATTGTAAGGACCAAGTGAAGTAAAAATACAGATCAAAGAAAAAGAAAGAGTTAAAGGAATGACAAAAGTGATGACTAAAATTGACAAAAACGCTGAAGAATTACACGGACCAAGTGGAGTAAAAAGGGAGATGAGAGAATAAGGAAGAGTCGAGGAAATTATGATGACTAAATTTGACAAAAACACTGAAGAATCGAAAGAATTATCAAGTGAAGTGAAAAGACAGATGAGAGAAGAAGAGAAGAAATGGGAGGGCGAAAGCACGCAGCTAATTGACAGCCGGACGCTGAAGAATTGAAAGAAACACCAAGTGAAACAAAAAGAGAAATTATAGAAAAATCAAGGGTTAAAGAAGTGATGAAAGTCTAAAACTGCCAAAAACGCTGAAGAATTATAAGGACCAAGTGAAGTAAAAAGACAGATCAAAGAAAAGAAAGAGTTAAAGGAATAATGAAAGTGATGACTAAAATTGACAAAAACGCTAAAGCCTTGCAAAGACCAAGTGAAGTAAAAAGGGAGATGAGAAAATAAGAATAAGTCGAGGAAATTATGATGACTAAAATTGACAAAAACACTGAAGAATCGAAAGAATTACCAAGTGTCACGAAAGGGCAGATGAGAGAAGAAGAGAAGAAATGGAAAGAACAAGTGAAACAAAAAGAGAAATGATAGAAAAATTAAGAGTTAAAGAAATAATGAAAGTTTAAAACTGCCAAAAACGCTGAAGAATTGTAAGGACCAATTGAGTAAAAAGACAGATCAAAGAAAAGAAAGAATTAAAGGAATGATAAAAGTGATGACTAAAATTGACAAAAACGCTGAAGAATTACACGGACCAAGTGGAGTAAAAAGGGAGATGAGAGAAAAAAGAAGAGTCGAGGAAATTATAAAGACTGATAGAAAAATCAAGAGTTAAAGAAATGACGACAGTCTAAAACTACCAAAAACGCTGAAGAATTATAAGGACCAATTGAAGTAAAAAGACAAATCAAAGAAAAGGAAGAGTTAAAGGAATGATGAAAGTGATGACTAATATTGACGAAAACGCTGAAGAATTGCAAGGACCAAGTGGATTAAAAAGGGAGATGAGAGAATAAGGAAGAGTCGAAGACATTATAATGACTAAATTTGACAAAAACACTGAAGAATCGAAAGAATTATCAAGTGAAGTGAAAATACAGATGAGGGAAGAAGAGAAGAAATGGGAGGGCGAAACGACGCAGCTAATTGACAGCTGGACGCTAAAGAATTGAAAGAAGGACCAAGTGAAACAAACAGAGAAATAATAGAAAAATCAAGAGTTAAAGAAATGATGAAAGTCTAAAACTGCCAAAAACGCTGAAGAATTGTAAGGACCAATTGAAGTAAAAAGACAGATCAAAGAAAAGAAAGAATTAAAGGAATGATGAAAGTGTTGACTAAAATTGACAAAACCGCTGAAGAATTGCAAGGACCAAGTGGAGTAAAAAGGGAGATGAGGGAATAAGGAAGAGTCGAGGAAATTATGATGACTAAATTTGACAAAAACACTGAAGAATCGAAAGAATTACTACGAGAAGTGAAAAGACAGATGAGAGAAAAAGAGAAGAAATGGGGGGGGCGAAAGGACGCAGCTAATTGACAGCTGGACGCTGAAGAATTGAAAGAAGGACCAAGTGAAACAAAACGAGAAATGATAGAAAAATCAAGAGTTAAAGAAATGATGACAGTCTAATACTGCCAAAAACGCTGAAGAATTATAAGGACCAAGTGAAGTAAAAAGACAGATCAAAGAAAACGAAGAGTTAAAAGAATGATGAAAGTGATGACTAAAATTGACAAAAACGCTGAAGAATTGCAATGACCAAGTGAAGTAAAAAGAGAGATGAGAGAATAAGAAAGAGGCGAGGAAATTATGATGACTAAATTGGACAAAAACACTGAAGAATCGAAAGAATTACCAAGTGAAGTGAAAAGGCAGATGAGAGAAGAAGAGAAGAAATGGGAGGGCAAAAGGACGCGGCTAATTGACAGCTGGACGCTGAAGAATTGAAAGAAGGACCAAGTGAAACAAAAAGAGAAATTATAGAAAAATCAAGAGCTAAAAAAGAAATGATGAAAGTCTAAAAATTCCAAAAACGCTGAAGAATTGCAAGATCCAAGTAAAGTAAAAAGAGAGATGAAAGAAAAAGGAAGAGTTAAAGGAATGATGAAAGTGATAACTAAAATTGACAAAAACGCTGAAGAATTACAAGGACCAAGTGGAGTAAAAAGGGAGATGAGAGAATAAGGAAGAGTCGAGGATATTATGATGACTAAATTTGACAAAACCACTGAAGAATCGAAAGAATTACCAAGTGAAGTGAAAAGACAGATGAGAGAAGAAGAGAAGAAATGGGAGGGTGAAAGGACGCAGCTAATTGACAGCTGGACGCTGAAAAATTGAAAGAAACACCAAATGAAACAAAAAGATAAATTATAGAAAAATCAAGAGTTAAAGAAATGATGACAGTCTAAAACTGCCAAAAACGCTGAGGAATTGTAAGGACCAAGTGAAGTAAAAGACAGATCAAAGAAAAGGAAGCGTTAAAGGAATGATGAAAGTGATAACTAAAATAGATAAAAACGCTGAAGAATTACAAGGACCAAGTGGAGTAAAAAGGGAGATGAGGGAATAAGGAAGAGTCGAGGAAATTATGATGAGTAAATTTGACAAAAACACTGAAGAATCGAAAGAATTACCAAGTGAAGTGAAAAGGCAGATAAGAGAAGAAGAGAAGAAATGGGACGGCGAAAGGACACAGCTAATTGACAGCTGGACGCTGAAGAATTGAAAGAAGCACCAAGTGAAACAAAAAGAGAAATTATAGAAAAATCAAGAGTTAAAGAAATGACGACAGTCTAAAACTGCCAAAAACGCTGAAGAATTGTAAGGACCAATTGAAGTAAAAAGACAGATCAAAGAATAGAAAGAGTTAAAGGAATGATGAAAGTGATGACTAAAATTGACAAAAACGCTGAAGAATTGCAAGGACCAAGTGGAGTAAAAAGGGAGATGAGAGAATAAGGAAGAGTCGAGGAAATTATGATGCCTAAATTTGACAAACCACTGAAGAATCGAAAAAATTACCAAGTGAAGTGAAAAGACAGGTAAGAGAAGAAGAAAAGAAATGGGAGGGCGAAAGGACGCAGCTAATTGACAGCTGGACTATGAAGAATTGAAAGAAGGACCAAGTGAAACAAAAAGAGAAATAATAGAAAAATCAATGGTTTAAGGAATGATGAAAGTGATGACTGAAACTGCCAAAAAACGCTGAAGAATTGTAATAACTAAGTGAAGTGAAAGACAGATCAAAGAAAAGGAAGAGTTAAAGGAATGATGAAAGTGATGACTAAAATTGACAAAAATGCTGAAGAATTGCAAGGACCAAGTGAAGTAAAAATACGCTTCAAAGAAAAGGAATAGTTAAAGGAATGATGAAAGTGATGACTAAAATTGACAAAAATACTGAAGAATTACAAGGACCAAGTGGAGTAAAAGGGGAGATGAGTGAATAAAGAAGAGTCGAGGGAATTATGATGACTACATTTGACAAAAACACTGAAGAATCGAAATAATTTCCAAGTGAAGTGAAAATACAGATGAGAGAAGAAGAGAAGAAATGGGGAGGCGAAAGGACGCAGCTAATTGACAGCTGGACGCTGAAGAATTGAAAGAAGGACCAAGTGAAACAAAAAGAGAAATGATAGAAAAATCAAGAGTTAAAGAAATTATGAATGTCTAAAACGCCAAAAACGCTGAAGAATTGTAAGGACCAAGTGAAGCAAAAAGACAGATGAAAGAAAAGGAAGAGTTAAAGAAATGATGAAAGTAATGACTAAAATTGACAAACACGCTGAAAAATTGCAAGGATCAAGTGGAGTAAAAAGGTAGATGAGAGAATAAGAAAGAGTCGAGGAAATTATGATGACTATATTTGACAAAAACACTGAAGAATCAAATGAATTACCAAGTGAAGTGAAAAAAACAGATGAGAGAAGAAGAGAAGACATGGAGCGACAAAAGGACGCAGCTAATTGATAGCTGGACGCTGAAGAATTAAAAGAAGGACCAAGTGAAACAAAACGAGAAAAGATAGAAAAATCAGGAGTTAAAGGAAATGATGAAAGTGATGACTAAAACTGCCAAAAACGCTGAATAATGTAAGGACCAAGTGAAGTAAAAAGACAGATCAAAGAAAAGGAAGAGTTAAAGGAATGATGAAAGTGATGACTAAAATTGACAAAACCGCTGAAGAATTACAAGGACCAAGTGGAGTAAAAAGGGAGATGAGAGAAAAAGGAAGAATCGAGGAAATGATGATGACTAAATTTGACAAAAGACTGAAGAATCGAAAGACGGAACAAGTGAAGTGAAAAGACAGATGAAAGAGAGATCACATAACAATGGCAAGGTTAAACGACGCAGCTGGAAGAATTGAAAGGTTAAAAGATTCTGCCTTCTTGTAATTATTTTCAGTTACCTGTGTAACCAGGTTGGCAGGCGCAGTGGTAATCCTTGACCAGATCAATGCAGGTGGCACCATGCTGGCACTGGCCAACGCAATCGTTGATGTTCTGGTCGCAGTTATTGCCGGTCCAGCCGACCCTGCATTTGCAGTGGTAATCGCCGACCAAATTGGTGCAAGAGACGGCGTTAATACACGGATTTGTCAGGCATTCGTCAGCATCTAGAACAGAAAGTAAGCGTCAACTTTTCAAAAATTGAACTCTAATTGCGAAGCTTACCAAATTGACAAACGTTTCCTTCCCATGTTGGTGTGCATTCGCATATGAAAGAATCTTGTCCGTCGACGCAAGTCCCGCCGTTTTGGCACGGAGCGGAGGCGCACTCGTCCACATCTTTAACAATTATATTGGTAATTAATAATCGTAACAATTTAATTGTAATGTTAAATATTTGTACATTTGGATGTCATCTCCGCGGATAACTGGAGACCGGTTTCGACATGGTGGGTCTCATCGGTCCAGTGCATATTATACAATAATATTGGTAATTAATAATCGTAACAATTTAATTGTAATGTTAAATATTTGTACATTTGGATGTCATCTCCGCGGACAACTGGAGACCGGTTTCGACATGGTGGGTCTCATCAGTCCAGTGCGTATTATACAATAATATAGGTAATTAATAATCGTAATAATTTAATTGTAATTTTAAATATTTGTATATTTGGATGTCATCTCCACGGACAACTGGAGACCGGTTTCGATATGATGGGTCTCATCAGTTCAGTGCGTCCGGGGTAGCGTTTGTATGTTTCTCCCACACTTTATCATACCAATGTTTGATTTACGTGAAATTAAAATTCTGGGCACTACATATAAAACACAAACGTGAATATCAAGTCTCAATTTACATACTGCATAGAATGATCAGTTATTGATCCTATGGTAGAGTAATTATTGATTACCGGTACAATTTAAAGGCGGATTTTAAAACCATAACATTTTCTAAGTAGAACAAACAAAGTAAATCATTTGTAACGTTTACAATTCACGCTCTGTGTGTAGGGAGTCTAATCTAGGGAGTTGTGTTTTTGTTTTGTTTTTTTTTTTGTTTTTTTTTGTTTTTTTTTATTTCCCTGAAATGAAGATGTTTTGCGCCCTCTAGTGAGTGTAGTAGGAAAAGTGGGCAGCTTATTTTGAAACACCCTGTAGATAATCCCTGTATATAGCGATTTGTTGTATTTACGTGCGATTATTAGATACTCTTTTATAATGCCTACAAAATAACGTTCTGGACGGATGCACACATCCTGTTAAATAATGTGCGGCATTTTTTTTAACTATTGTGGTGCTAATTTGGTAGCTCGTAGAACCAGTTTAAATATTGCAAGCGATCATCTTGGATGAGTTTTTTTTTGTGAGAATACAGCTGAAATGCCCTATCTTTGTAATTTGGTTATATGTTAATGGTCTAATAATAAATAATAATAATACAGTTTATACTGTAACAAAAAAACAAAAACAAAAAAAAGTTATTGATCAAAGATTCAAATTTTAACGTAAAAAATGATAATACAATAATACAATAACCACAATAAGTAGCAATACAAATTGTATATATCAAATTGAGTATGTATGGTTACTACTTGCTGAAAATGCTAATTAATTTTATTAGGTTGGTAATTAGATAATTAGGTTGGTATTAGGTTAGTTTTATGTCTCTTGAGAATGGCAGTAGTGCCGAAACAATTGTAGAGAAATTCTATAAAACTTGTAAAACTTTACCAAGTGTTTTCTTTATTAACATAATCAAAATGTTTCACCAAGAAGTAACCACTTCCTCATACAATTTAATTAATTATATGTTAATATGTAGAAATGAAGAAAATGTATCAAGAGAAGAAATCTTGTAAAAACATAAACGTGGAAGTTAAAGCAGCATATAAGCCGGGGCCTGAAACCTGTATAGTCTTTCTAAAATGTAGCAAATGAAGAACATGTATCAAAGAAGACATGAAATATCTCGCAGAAACAAAAATGAAGATACAAAAGGGATATAAAGTAATGTATAAACTAGGGCCTTAAACCTGCTTCGTGGAAAGTAGAAAGCAGGAAAGCTTAAAAAGCATTGAAAATAAAGAAAGAAAAGAAAAAGAAGAAAATAAGAAACTTTCGAAGAAAGTAAAAAACGAGAGAATATACATTAATGCTGATTTAACAGATGAAGAACGAAATACAGTTTAGGCAATCATAGAAACAGCCAAGGACGAGAGGATGAATGAAAAAAAAAACAGTGGTTGAAAGAAGATATGAAGAATGACAAGGGAAGCTATGAAATGTAATAGAACGTACTTAGCAAGGGAGGAGAATAGGATCTCATCCCCTTCCCCAGGAAGGGGATGAGAATAAGGAAGTTAAAAATGAGAGAAGGAAGAAGAAGAAGAACTGAAGAAGATAAAAAAGACGATTTACTATATAAAAGTAGAAACTTTGAATGCACGAGGAACATTTAAGGTCGGAAAACTGAACCGTATTACGTGGAATATAATATAAGTGGAATAATAAGATGGCCGTAAAAGAAAACGTATAAAGCAACATAATGACTACGGTAAAGAAGTAAAGAGAAATGAAGATATGAAATGTAATATAACGTAGTGGAAAGGGGAAATGTAGGATATGAAAAATATGTATAAATGACAAATGGTTTGTTCCACTTAAACCATTTGTCATTTATACATATTTTTCATAAGAAAGTACTAAGCAAGATAATGAGATAATAAGATATGAAATATATTATAACGGACTTGGCAAATGAAGGGGATGAAAACAAGGAAGTTAAAAATGAGAGAATGAAGAACAAGAAGAAGAAGAACTGAAGAAGGAGAAGATAAAAAGACTATTTACTATATAAAAGTAGAAACTTTAAATGTACGAGGAACATTTGATAAATGAAAATTATATAGAAAATATATAAACAATCATAATGACTACCGCAAAGAAGTAAAGACAAAAGAAGAATATAGAAGATAGAAGAAAATAAGATAATATATCGGACTTGGAAAGGGAAGGGGATGAGAATAAGTAAGTTAAAAATCAGAGAAGGGAGGAAGAAGAAAGTAGATAAAAGTAGAAACTTTGATAAAAAGGATTATTTACTATATAAAAGTAGAAACTTTAAATGTACGAGGAACATTTGATGAAGGAAAACTGAAACATATTACGTGGAATATAATATAAGTGGAATAATAAGAAGGCAGTAAAAGAAAAGGTACAAAGCAACACAATGACTACAGTAAAAAAGTAAAGATAAAAGAAGAATATAGAAGATAGAAGAAAAGAAGATGATATATCGGACTTGGCAAGGGAAGGGAATGAGAATAAGGAAGATAAAAATGAGATAAGGAAGAAAAAGAAGAAGTACTGCAAAAGGAGAAGACAAAAATGGACTATTTAATATATAAAAGTAGAAACTTTGAATGTACAAGGAACATTTATAAAGGAAAACTGAAACAGATTACGTGGAATATAATATAAGTGGAATAATAAGATGGCAGTAAAAGAAAAGGTACAAAGCAACATAATTATTACGGTAATGAAGTAAAGAGAAAATAAGAATATAGAAGATTGAAGAAAATAAGATAATATATCGGACTTGGCAAGGAAATGGGACGAGAATAAGGAAGTTAAAAATCAGAGAAGGGAGGAAGAAGAAAGTAGATAAAAGTAGAAACTTTGATAAAAAGGATTATTTACTATATAAAAGTAGAAACTTTCAATGTACGAGAAACATTTGATGAAGGAAAACTGAAACATATTACGTGGAATATAATATAAGTGGAATAATAAGATGGCAGTAAAAGAAAAGGTACAAAGCAACACAATGACTACACTAAGGAAGTAAAGATAAAAGAAGAATATAGAAGATAGAAGAAAATAAGATAATATATCGGACTTGGCAAGGGAAGGGACGAGAATAAGGAAGTTAAAAATCAGAGAAGAGAGGAAGAAGAAAGTAGATAAAAGTAGAAACTTTGAATGTATGAGGAACATTAGAGGAAGGAAAACTGAAACATATCACAAACGAAAAGAAGAATATATAAGATGGAAGAAAATAAGATAATATATCGGACTTGGCAAGGGAAGGGACGACAATAAGGAAGTTAAAAATCGGAGAAGAGAGGAAGAAGAAAGTAGATAAAAGTAGAAACTTTGAATGTATGAGGAACATTAGAGGAAGGAAAACTGAAACATATTACAAACGAAATACAGAGATTCAAATTTGGCCTGATCAATTTAATCAATTTAAAACGTAGTTCAATATGTGGTCAAATTTAAAAACTCCACGAAACGAAACAATTGGAACAAGCAATAACTGATTTAGGCGACAATGTTTCTCTTAATAGAGGAGAAAATAATAGAATGATGGCTACAACATTTAGCTGTATTATGCATTCTATTTAATGAATTCAGCATACAGCATGGCTACAGTGACTAATTCCTAATAAAATCATCTGTAGTAAAACGCAATTCCTAATTAATAGGAATACACTAAGGAAAAAACTAAGGAAAAAAGAGAAAATACAAAGAAGAAGTGATGTAATATAGAAGATAACTACAAAAATAACCAGACTAGATATCTGCGGCAGAATAAAACAAAAAAAGGGATATCCGTCAAATACTGTTTTTTACGAAGCCCACGATGATAAAATTAGTACGGGAGACATTTGATAGATTTTTATTGTCGTACAATTGCAGCCAAAACGTAATGGCATAATTATAACATCATTGCATGTGACATTTGCATGTGATGCTGAAAATAACGTGTATCCTATATTTTGCAGCAATTGTACCTGCAAATTCGACAAATTTTAACGACTGGAGGCAATCATTTTCTAAATTTTGATAGTTTCACTCAAAAATTTAGTCTGGTGGCACCTCCAATCCAAATTTCATGTAATGTAAACCATTGGAACTACAATTTCCTGTAATAAAACAGCCTTAAATTGTGTTTAATTTGTTATTATTAATCGTATGTATCTTAATCATTTTTAAAAGCAAATGCAAATCAAGTATTCATCATAGGAATAATCATAATGTGATGATTCCTATTGATGTTAGATCAAGTTAGAAGATGACTATAGTGTGCCCACCCACCCACTCTCAAGCTCGTAGAATCAGCTCTGAAAATACAATTTATAACTGCAACTGTCAAAATCTTCCAAATTGTGATGTATGCTCCAAATCTGTTTTCAAAATTTTTGAGTGAAACTATAAAAATTTACCAATTGCGGCAAAAAATAGGACATACGTTATTTTCAGCATCACATTGAAATATGTCGTAATTATGCCAATATTTTTTCGTTATTTTAATTAATTTTGTGACTTCATATTATTTTAAAACTTATCTTAAAACAAGTCATTAGTACTTTTTGCTCGATAAAAATTTCTTTTGGTTTTTCTGTTCTTATATTTGTAATTGATGATATTGTAATAAGAATGTTTTTCAGGTTGATCAATTTTGTTTTATTCCAATATTTAAAATCCAAGCCTGTTTTCTTAATTTTGTCTTAACTGACGTTGTTTTGAATGGTAACTAGATGCATTCTACACATTGAAATAATAATTTAAGAGTTTTACTTTAACGCACTTTTTCTCGATTTTTTTCAAATGTTACATATTGAAAATGTCATGTTGTTGAAAACATAATAAAAAGCACTAGGAAAATCAATAATAAAAATATAGGGTGTCATTTAAAAAAAAATGGCGTCATAACTTCAAAACGGAGACAGATGGAAAATTGAAAATGGTCTCAAAATATTTGTTTGAAAAAAAAATCATTTTGACCTGTTGAAGCGTTTTTCGAAAATTTATATGGGGGAAAAAATAAAGCCAGGTCTTAATACTTTATGCGCTCTCTATATACATCCATATTAATTTTCGCCAAAATTGGAGATGGTCGAGTGGGGAATATTTTCAAAACTGGTCCACTTGACATGGAATGACCTACACACCTACACCTACCGATATCTTTTGACTAACTTTTCTTCTGTTTTCTAACTTCTGCGCTGTCCTAACTTTTCTAAACTGTTTTCTTTCTAACTTCTAATCTCAATTCTCTCTCTTTATTCTATTTTTCTTTCTATGTTCTCTTTCTAACTTCCAATATTGATCCCTCTCTCTTCTATTCTTTTTCTCTTTCTTAATCTCTTTCTAACTTCTAATATTGATCCCTCTCTCTTCTATTCTTTTTCTCTTTCTCAATCTCTTTCTCGATCTGTTATAAGACGCTTACAGATCTAATATCGTAATAAACTACAGTACTAAATTGTTTGAATCGGTTACGACTGTTTCCAAATCTTGTCCCATCTCGGGCTTTTGCCGTTGGTGGAATTAAATAAAACGACGGAGTGCTAATTACTGAAATCTTAATTATAATCGTAAATGCCCACCAGTATTAAGTATAGAACTTTTATAATTAGATTCCCCGGAATTAATTAAGAGGGGGTGTTATTATTTGATCACAAATAATTACCTTCGGTTATTAAGTTACTCCTACGTGGAAATCCAATCAGGTACCGCCGAGTCCTGATGTTTGATTACATTTACGCGGCCCACAACGAATTAGTAATTGCGATTGCGAGAATCGGGTGGCAGCAATAAGGGGGCAAAAACATGGGGGGAAGCGACGATTGTAGGTTCGATTATTTGGAGTGAGCGGTTTTTTATCGTCGATTGGGACGGAGTCCGTTGTGTGGTTTCTTTTTCGAGTTTAGAAATTAATAGTAGTCCAGCGGAGAAAAATAGAAGTCCGCTCGGGCAGTATAAATCAGCGGTTACCTAGCAATTACCTCGCCTCCCCGCCCCGTTATTATATCTATTACCCGCTAGGAGCGCCCAGATCGCAGGGAGACTTAATTATTACGGCCAAAGCTGCTCTTCACCTCTGACCTCGCATTCCACTGCTGCCACCTATCCGACATGCACATACCGTGTTCTCCAGTTTTATAACAACTGCGGGAAATTTGTACCCGTTTTTTTTTCAATGAGCGCACTTTTTTTTACAAGCAGATCGTTATTTTAACAAAACCGATCCTGCAGTGTTTAACTACTGCACAAAGCATTCGGCAATTGTTTGAAACATAAACGCCGTGCTGTTAGTACCAAATAGTGAGGAGTACCGAAGGTTAGCGCGTTCACTTCACATCTCAGGAATCCAGGGTTCAAACACCGTACGGATTTTGAGCGCTTACATCTTTACAGAAACTAAAACTACTTCCATTGCCTGCGCTGTGAAATCAAAATGCATCTCCAGTTCTTCTGCTTGAGCATCAAGGCGTACAAATTTTGAGCCCCATTTTTGAGTTATTTGCATTTTAGTGTGATCAGCTGTTTTCCAGCGATACTTTTAAGTATTGATGTCACTTAATGCGTGATATCTCAAAAACTAGCGTATCACTATCAATGCAATCGAGGATTTTTATTGACTAACATGTTGACATCAAATTTACTCAATTTGATTAATATCCAATGTGTGATTCTTGAGATATGTACTTTTTACTATAAGCATGTGTTTTTTACTGATATTCTTAAACATTCATATTTCCCTTTTTGCTGATATCTCAAAAACTAGCGAATCAATCTTAACACAATTTATTACTGATATTAAGCGATGTATAAGTCTCGAATGTAATGAATTGTATTGATATCCAATGTGTGATTTTTGAGTTATTTGCATTTTAGCGTGATCAGCTATTTTCCAGCGATATTTTCAAGTATTGATGTCACTTCATGAGTGATATCTCAAAAACTAGCGTATCACTATCAATGCAATCGAGGATTCTTATTGACTAACATGTTGACATCAAATTTACTCAATTTGATTAATATCCAATGTGTGATTCTTGAGATATGTACTTTTTACTATAAGCATGTGTTTTTTACTGATATTCTTAAACATTCATATTTCCCTTTTTGCTGATATCTCAAAAACTACCGGATCAATCTTAACACAATTTATTACTGATATTGAGCTATGTATAAGTCTCGAATGTAATTAATTGTATTGATATCCAATGTGTGAATTTTGAGTTATATGCCTTTCAGGGTGATCAGCTGTTTTCCAGTGATATTTATTAGTATTGATGTCACTTTATGAGTGATATCTCAAAAACTGGCGTATCACTATCAATGCAATCGAGGATTCGTATTGACTGATATGTTGGCATCTAATTTACTCAATTTGATTATTATCCAATGTGTGATTCTTGAGATATGTACTTTTTATTATGACCATGTGTTTTTTAGTGATACTCTTAAACATTCGTATTTCCTTTTTTGCTGGTATCTTAAAAACCAGCGAATCAATCTTAACACAATTTATTACTGATATTGGGCGATGTACAAGTCTCGAATGTAATGAATTCGATTGATATCCAATGTGTGATTTTTGAGTTATTTGCATTTTAGTGTGATCAGTTGTTTTCCAGCGATATTTTTAAGTATTGATGTCACTTTATGAGTGATATCTCAAAAACTAGCGTATCACTATCAATGCAATCGAGGATTCGTATTGACTGATATGTTGACATCTAATTTACTTAATTTGATTAATATCCAATGTGTGATTCTTGAGATATGTACTTTTTACTATGAGCATGCGTTTTCTAGTGATATTCTTAAACATTCATATTTCCTTTTTTGCTGATATCTCAAAAACTAGCGAATCAATCTTAACACAATTTATTACTGATATTGAGCGATGTGTAAGTCTCGAATGTAATGAATTGGATTAATATCCAATGTGTCATTTTTGAGTTATTTGCATTTTAGTGCGATCAGCTGTTTTCCTGCGATATTTTTAAGTATTGATGTCACTCTATGAGTGATATCTCATAAACTAGCGTATCACTATCAATGCAATCGAGGATTCGTATTGACTGATATGTTGACATCAAATTTACTTAATTTGATTAATATCCAATGTGTGATTCTTGAGATATGTACTTTTTACTATGAGCATGTGTTTTTTAGTGATATTCATTAACATTCATATTTCCTTTTTTGCTGATATGTCAAAAACTAGCGAATCAATCTTAACACAATTTATTACTGGTATTGAGCGATGTATAAGTTTCGAATTTAATGAATTGTATTAATATCCAATATGTGATTTTTGAGTTATTTGCATTTTAGTGTGATCAGCTGTTTTCCAGCGATATTTTCAAGTATTGATGTCACTTCATGAGTGATATCTGAAAAACTAGCGTATCACTATCAATGCAATCAAGGATTCGTATTGACTGATATGTTGGCATCTAATTTGCTCAATTTGATTAATATCCAATGTGTGATTCTTGAGATATGTATTTTTTACTATGAGCATGTGTCTTTTAGTGATATTCTTAAACATTCATATTTCCTTTATTGCTGATATCTCAAAAACTAGCGAATCAATCTTAACACAATTTATTACTGATATTGAGCGATGTATAAGTCTCGAATGTAATGAATTGTATTGATATCCAATGTGTCATTTTTGAGTTATTTGCATTTTAGTGTTGTCAGCTGTTTTCCAGCGATATTTATTAGTATTGATGTCACTTTATGAGTGATATCTCAAAAACTAGCGTATCACTATCAACGAAATTGAGGATTCGTATTGACTGATATGTTGGCATCTAATTTACTGAATTTGATTAATATCCAATGTGTGATTCTTGAGATATGTACTTTATACTATGAGCATGTGTTTTTTAGTGATATTCTTAAACATTTATATTTCCTTTTTTGCTGATATCTCAAAAACTAGCGAATCAATCTTAACACAATTTATTACTGATATTGATCTGTGTATAAATCTAGAATGTAATGAAATAGATTGATATGTGATTTTTGAGTTATTTGCATTTTAGTGTGTTCAGCTGTTTTCCAGCGATATTTTTAAGTATTGATGTCACTTTATAAATGATATATCAAAAACTAGCGTATCACTATCAATGCAATCAAGGATTCGTATTGACTGATATATTGATATCAAATTTACTTAATTTGATTATTATCCAATGTGTGATTCTTGAGATATGTACTTTTTACTATGAGCATGTGTTTTTTAGTGATATTCTTAAACATTCATATTTCCTTTTTTGCTGATATCTCAAAAACTAGCGAATCAATCTTAACACAATTTATTACTGATATTGACCGATGTATAAGTCTCGAACGTAATGAATTGGATTGATATCCAATGTGTAATTTTTGAGTTATTTGAATTTTAGTGTGATCAGCTGTTTTCCAGCGATATTTTTAAGTATTGATGTCACTTTATGAGTGATATCTCAAAAACTAGCGTATCACTATCAATGCAATCGAGGATTCGTATAGACTGATATGTTGGCATCTAATTTACTCAATTTGATTAATATCCAATGTGTAATTCTTAAGATATGTACTTTTTACTATGAGCATGTGTTTTCTAGTGATATTCTTAAATATTCATATTTGCTTTTTTGCTGATATCTCAAAAACTAGCGAATCAATATTAACACAATTTATTACTGATATTGAGCGATGTATAAGTCTCGAGTATAATAAATTCGATTGCTATCCAATGTGTGATTTTTGAGTTATTTGCATTTTAGTGTGATCCGCTGTTTTCCAGCGATATTTTTAAGAATTGATGTCACTTCAGGACTGATATCTCAAAAACTAGCGTATCACTATCAATGCAATCAAGGATTCGTATTGACTGATATATTGACATTAAATTTACTCAACTTGATTAATATCCAATGTGTGATTCTTGAGATATGTACTTTTTACTATGAGCATGTGTTTTTTAGTGATATTCTTAAACATTCATATTTCCTTTTTTGCTGATATCTCAAAAACCAGCCAATCAATCTTAACACAATTTATTACTGATATTTAGCGATGTATAAGTCTCGAATGTAATGAATTGGATTAATATCCAATGTGTGATTTTTGAGTTATTTGCATTTTAGTGTGATCAGCTGTTTTCCAGCGATATTTTTAAGTATTGGCCACTTTATGAGTGATATCTCAAAAAATAGCGTATCACTATCAATGCAATCGAGGATTAGTATTGACTGATATGTTGGCATCTAATTTACTCAATTTGACTAATATCCAATGTGTGATTCTTGAGATATGTACTTTTTACTATGAGCATATGTTTGTTAGTGATATTCTCACACATTCATATTTCCTATTTTGCTAATATTTCAAAAACTAGTAAATCACTCCTAACACAATTTATTATTGTTATTGGGCGATGTATAAGTCTCGAACGTAATGAATTGCATTCATATCCAATGTGTGATTTTTGAGTAATTTGCATTTTAGTGTGATCAGCTGTTTTCCAGTGATATTTTTAAGTATTGATGTCACTTTATGAGTGATATCTCAAAAACTAGCGTATCGCTATCAATGCAATCAAGGATTCGTATTGACTGATATGTTGACATCTAATTTACTCAATTTGATTAATATCCAATGTGTGATTCTTGAGATATGTACTTTTTACTATGAGCATGCGTTTTTTAGCGATATTCTTAAACATTCATATTTCCTTTTATGCTGACATCTCAAAAACTAGCGAATCAATCTTAACACAATTTATTACTGATATTAAGCGATGTATAAGTCTCGAATGTAATGAATTGGATTGATAACCAATGTGTGATTTTTGAGTAATTTGCATTTTAGTGTGATCAGCTGTTTTCCAGCGATATTTTTAAGTATTGATGTCACTTTATGAGTGATATCTCAAAAACTAGCGTATCGCTATCAATGCAATCGAGGATTCGTATTGACTGATATGTTGGCATCTAATTTACTCAATTTGATTAATATCCAATGTGTGATCCTTGAGATATGTACTTTTTACTATGAGCATGTGTTCTTTAGTGATATTCTTAAACTTTCATATTTACTTTTTTGCTGATATCTCATAAACTAGCGAATCAATCTTAACACAATTTATTTCTGATATTGAGCGATGTATAAGTCTCGAATGTAATGAATTGTATTGATATCCAATGTGTGATTTTTGAATTATTTGCATTTTAGTGTGATTAGTTATTTTCCAGCGATGTTTTTAAGTATTGATGTCACTTTATGAGTGATATCTGAAAAACTAGCGTATCACTATCAATGCAATCGAGGATTAGTATTGATTGATATGTTGGCATCTAATTTACTCAATTTGATTAATATCCAATGCGTGATTCTTGAGATATGTGCTTTTTACGATGAGCATGTGTTTTTTAGTGATCTTCTTAAACATTCATATTTCCTTTTATGCTGATATCTCAAAAACAAGCGACTCAATCTTAACACAATTTATTACTGATATTGAGCGATGTATAGCTTTCGAATGTAATGAATTGAATTGATATCCAATGTGTGGTTTTTGAGTTATTTGCATTTTAGTGTAATCAGTTGTTTTCCAGCGATATTTATTAGTATTGATATCACTTTAGGAGTGATATCTCAAAAACTAGCGTATCACTATCAATGCAATCGAGGATTCGTATTGACTGATATGTTGTCATCAAATTTACTCAATTTCATTAATATCCAATGTGTGATTCTTGAGATATGTACTTATTACTATGAGCATGTGTTTTTTAGTGATATTCTTAAACATTTATATTTACTTTTTTGCTGGTATCTCAAAAACTAGCGAATGAAAGTTAACACAATTTATTACTGATATTGAGCGATGTATAAATCTCCAATGTAATGAATTGGATTGATATCCAATGTGTGATTTTTGAGTTATTTGCATTTTAGTGTGATCAGCTGTTTTCCAGCGATATTTTTAAGTATTGATGTCACTTTATGAGTGTTATCTCAAAAACTAGCGTATCACTATCAATGCAATCGAGGATTCGTATTGACTGATATGTTGGCATCTAATTTACTCAATTTGATTAATATCCAATGTGTGATTATTGAGATATGTACTTTTTACTATGAGCATGTGTTTTTAAGTGATATTCTTAAACATTCATATTTCCTTTTTTGCTGATATCTCAAAAACTAGCGAATCAATCGTAACGCAATTTATTACTGATATTGAGCGTTGTATAAGTCTCGAATGTAATAAATTGGATTGATATCCAATGTGTGATTTTTGAGTTATTTGCATTTTAGTGTGATCAGCTGTTTTCCAGCGATATTTTTAAGTATTGATGTCACTTTATGAGTGATATCTCAAAAATTAGCGTATGAATATCAATGCAATCGAGGATTCGTATTGACTGATATGTTGACATCTAATTTACTCAATTTGATTAATATCCAATGTGCGATTCTTGAGATATATACTTTTTACTATGAGCATGAGTTTTTTAAGTAATATTCTTAAATATTCTTTTTTGCTGATATCTTAAAAACTAGCGAATCAATTTTAACACAATTTATTATTGATATTAAGCGATGTATAAGTCTCCAATGAAATGAATTGGATTGATATCCAATGTGTGATTTTTGAGTTATTTGCATTTTAGTGTGATCAGCTGTTTTCCAGCGATATTTATTAGTATTGATGTCCCTTTATGAGTGATATCTCAAAAACTAGCGCATCACTCTCAATGAAATCGTGGATTCGTACTAACTGATATGTTGGCATCTAATTTACTCAATTTGATTAATATCCAATGTGTGATTTTGGAGATATGTACTTTTTACTATGAGCATGTGTTTTTTAGTGTTATTCTTAAACATTCATATTTCCTTTGCTGCTGATATCTCAAAAACTAGCGAATCGATGTTAGCACAATTTATTACTGATATTGACCGATGTATAAGTCTCGAACGTAATGAATTGGATTGATATCCAATGTGTGATTTTTGTGTTATTTGCATTTTAGTGTGATCAGCTGTTTTCCAGCGATATTTTTAAGTATTGATGTCACTTCATGAATGATAACTCAAAAACTAGCGTATCACTATCAATGCAATCGAGGATTCATATTGACTGATATCTTGACATCAAATTTACTCAACTTGATTAATATCCAATGTGTGATTCTTGAGATATGTACTTTTTACCATGAGCATGTGTTTTTTAGTGATATTCTTAAACATTCATATTTCCTTTCTTGCTGATATCTCAAAAACTAGCGAATCAATCTTAACACTATTTATTACTGATATTGAGCAGTGGATAAGTCTCGAACGTAATTAATTGGATTGATATCCAATGTGTAATTTTTGAGTTATTTGCATTTTAGTGTGACCCGCTGTTTTCCAGCGATATTTTTAAGTATTGATGTCACTTTATTAATGATATCTCAAAAACTAGCGTATCAGTATCAACGCAATTGAGGATTCGTATTGACTGACATGTTGGCATCTAATTTACTCAATTTGATTAATATCCAATGTGTGATTCTTAAGATATGTACCTTTTACTACGAGCATGTGTTTTTTAGTGATATTCATAAACATTCATATTTCCTATTTTGCTAATATCTCAAAAACTAGCGAATCAATCTTAACACAATTTATTACTGATTTTAAGCGATGTATAAGTCTCGAATGTAATGAATTGAATTGATATCCAATGTGTGATTTTTGAGTTATTTGCATTTTAGTGTGATCAGCTGTTTTCCAGTGATATTTTTAAGTATTGATGTCACTTTATGCGTGATATCTCAAAAACTAGCGTATCACCATCAATGCAATCGCGGATTCGTATTGAATGATATGTTGGCATCTGATTTACTCAATTTGATTAATATCCAATGTGTCATTCTTGAGATATGTACTTTTTATTACGAGCATGTGTTTTTTAGTGATATTCATAAACATTCATATTTCCTTTATTGCTGATATCTCAAAAACTAGCGAATCAATCTTAACACAATTTATTACTAATATTGAGCGATGTATAAGTCTCGAATATAATGAATTGTATTGCTATCCAATGTGTGATTTGTGAGTTATTTGCATTTTAGTGTGATCAGCTGTTTTCCAGCGATATTTTTAAGTATTGATGTCACTTTATGAGTGATATCTCAAAAACTAGCGTATCACTATCAATGCAATCGAGGATTCGTATTGACTGATATGTTGACATCAAATTTACTCAATTTGATTAATATCCAATGTGTGATTCTTGAGATATGTAATTTTTACTATGAGCATGTGTTTTTTAGTGATATTCTTAAATATTCATATTTCCTTTTTTGCTGATATCTCAAAAACTAGCGAATCAATCTTAACACAATTTATTACTGATATTAAGCGATGTATAAGTCTCGAATGTAATGAATTGTAATGATATCCAATGTGTAATTTTTGAGTTATTTGCTTTTTAGTGTGATTAGCTTTTTTTCCAGCGATATTTTTAAGTATTGATGTCACTTTATATGTGATATCTCAAAAACTAGCGTATCACTATCAATGCAATCGAGGATTCGTATTAAATGATATGTTGTCATCTAGTTTACTCAATTTGATTAATATCCAATGTGTAATTCTTAAGATATGTACGTTTTACCATGAGCATGTGTTTTTTAGTGATATTCTTAAATATTCATATTTCCTATTTTGCTGATATCTCAAAAACCAGCGAATCAATCTTAACACAATTTATTACTGGTATTAAGCGGTATATTAGGCTTTAAAGAAATAAATTGCATTGATATTCAATGCGTGATTTTTTTTGATTATTCTTACCGATATTACACGTTGGCCCCATCCATCCAGGAGCGCATTCGCAGTTAAAGGAGCCCCCAGCTTCCATGCACGTACCGCCGTGCAGGCAGGGGGCAGGAGCACAGGGATTGTCGACTACCTCGCAGTTGGTTCCCGAAAATCCTTCGGGACAGGTGCACAGGTAATTGTCGGGGGCGGTGTTCTCGCAGGTGCCCCCATTCAGGCACGGCTCGTGGGTGCCGCAGAAGTTCAAATCTGGAACAAATAAAACAACGTAAAATTTAACACAATCAATAATCGATTAATAAAATTATTAATCATCTTTCTTAATCTTAACCATAATCAAACTATGTGTAAGAAATAATCCGATAATAACAAACATAAAATTCAATCAGAAGGATATATAATATACAATACAAAAGGGTACAACTTTTTTTCCTTGGTAAAAAAGAACAATTTAGCCTCGGATGAATATATTTTTTTTACCTTAATAAAAGATGGACATGAAAATAAATAACAAAAGAAGATCTTACAGAAGAAGAGTAAAGGTAAAGGCAAAAAAAGAGGAGGGTACAAACTGTAAGAAAGCTCAATTAGACAAACTGAAAGAAAGCACAATTAGACAGAAGTACCAAGAATAATATATAATATATACTCAATTTACATCTCCTATACCCTTTCTGGTGTCGAGATTTACGCCACCATTAAATTATGTTGTCTACGAAGTTTTTTCATTCCTTTCTATTTGTAGCCTTTTTCCTTGCTTCCTATTGATAGAGGTAGTTTCTTCTTAGGATCTCTTCTATGTTGTTTTCCCATCTTTTCCTTGGTCTTCCTCTTTCCTTCTATTTTTATTCGTCTTTTGATGTCCATACTATTTTTGTTTGTCTGCCTTCTGGCATTCTTATCAGGTGCCCGAACCATCCTATTTGCCGTTTCTGTATTAATTTTTGCACACTTTGTATTTGTAGGTTTTCCCTGATCTGTTCGTTTCTTACTCTGTCTAATGTCGTGACTCCTTCTACTTTTCTTAAGTATCTCATTTCGGTTGCTTGTATTTTGTTCATTGTCTTTTCATTGGTTGTCCAGGTTTCGCTTCCATATAAGAGTGTTGGTCTATAAATCGTCTTGAAGCGTGTCATTTTCTCTTTTTGGAGATTCTTCTATTGTTTAGAATGTACTTGTTCATTGCATAGTAGGTTTTATGCGGCCATGATTCTGTTATTAATTTCGTTTTCCATGGTTCCTTTATTATGTATTATTGTACCTAAATATTTGAAGGTTTCAACTTGTTCTATCCTTTTCAAATTTATTAGCATTTTTGCTTTTGTTTCCTCTTTTGCTACTACCATTACTTTTGTTTTGTTTATATTAATTACCATGTTGTGTTTTTTCAGTTACTCCTCCCATATGCTTATATTGTGTTGCAGGTCTTCTTCGCTTTTGGCTAGCATGACTAAGTCATCAGCAAAAACACATTCTGCTATCACTATTCCTTTCATTTTATAGTATCCTATTTCTACCTTCTTGGTGTTATCCCTAATTTTTTTCGTTATGTTGTCTAGGAATATATTAAAGAGCAGAGGGCTTAAAGCCGAAGGCCTTGTGTGGTTGTGAAATTCTCAGATGTTGAATTATTTGTCCTTACGTAGTTTTCTGTGGTTTCATACATACTCTAGATTGCTTTTATTAAATGCACTTTTATCTTCCTTTCTTCAAGTATTTCCCACACTTTGGCTCTTGGGACTCTATCAAATGCTTCAAAAGTCCACGAATATCATGTATAGTTTGTTGTTTTGTCTTAATATTTTTTCTGCCATATTTTAAATTGTGCCATCTTGTGTTGAATGTCCTTTTATGAATCCACTTTGTGACTTTTCCATTGTTTTTTTAATTTCCTTTCTTAGTTTGCCTCTAGTATTGATTCGTGCAGTTTTGCCGCTGTGCACAGCAGGGATATTCCCCTAAAGTTGTTGCAATTTCTACTGTCTCCTTTTTTATGTATTGGGAAGATCACTGCTTTTTGCCAGTCTGCTGGTATTTTTCCTGTTTGCCATATTCTATTTGTTAACTGTAGTAGTAGTTGTTTCCCATCCTTTCCTATGTATTTCAGCTGTTCAGATTTGATTTTTTCGTGACCTGGGGCTTTTCCGTTCTTTAACTTGTTTAGTGCGTTTTCTAACTCTTCTTCTGTTATAGATCCCTCTTCTTCTTCTGTTACGTTACTATTTTCTTGTTCCTCTTCGTTTTCATTTCCTTCATTGGTTGTCTCTTTTCCAGACAGAAGTTCTTGGAAGTGCTCTTTCCATCTGTTCGTGATTTCTTTATCCTCTTTCATTACATCATGTTTATTTTTGAGTAGCTTTAGGTTTGTTTCTTTGTCTTTTCTGCAGCTTTTCAGTGTCTTTCTTCATAGTCTTTTATATGTTTTGTGCTTGGATATTTGGATACTTGGATACTTTCCAGTGAAATTGGCTCGTTAATTAATGGCCCTTCAAGTCGACGATGTGTGAAACTAATGAATATAAAATTAAACCACCCCCAGCTTCCCACAGGATCGGCGAACCTATTATGATACACATTGAATGGGCGAAGCTAAAAAAATAATGGGAGCTCAACAGATGGAACAAGTGGCTAGAAATTAATACGCCGTGTCCGTCGGTGCACTTGCCCAAATGTTTCACAGAATACTCCGTGGGGGATTGTCGTCGTTGCGCGCAAAAAAAAAATAATAAAAACTGCCAGGGGACGTTGCGTAATCACGAGACTGTTCCGGGCAATGAGCACGCATAAAGATACACTTGATCAAGTTCCCTTTTTTGTTGCTCCGACAATGGGGCCTTAATGCGAATTTTATGTTTGGTACGCTAACCCTTTGGGCAAAGAGGGGGCCCGTTTTTTGTTTGACATGTGCACACCCAAATATCTTCCATTCACTAAATAAACTCACCCTGATCACACAGTATGCCTCCCCAGTTCGTGTCGCAAATGCACTGCCACGAGGATCCGTTGCAGTATCCGTGCTTGCACCCTGGATAGGGCTCGCACTGGTCGCAGAACTCCCCTCGCCAGCCTGGACGGCACCTGAAACACATTTCGTTACAACACTGAAGGAATTTTTATGTGGAACATATCTTTAAAGTTTTCCTCCAAAAACTTTAAAGTTTATAACTTTATTTCAAAATCTATTCGAAATTTGATAATTGCACACATTGTATCAAAAAACAAAAACTTATTCGAAATTTGACACTGTGGCTGTGGTTTCATTTTATAAAGTTTTACACATGAACACCAACAAAAATGATCTGACAGTGAAAAAATTGTTAAATGCCAGATTTTTAACAACGTTGCCTAATTCATATATTAAAACAATTAATTTGAAATCCAATCGTCGAAAAACAGATTTTCGACGATTTTAATCGAAAATTTGTAAAAAAATTAAATCCAACAGTCAAAATCCAACATTTTTTCCAACAGAACTCATAAAATATTCTTTAATTGTTTAAATATTGTAAAATTTTCAATTCAATTCTTCACGTTTATCGAATTTTAAAATGCATCTGTCAAATTGTGTTAATAGTTTTTTGGTTTTCATTGAAAATTTAACAAATTTAGATAGTTCAGTTTGGCAAAATTGCGAAACAAATTTACGTTGTTAAGAGTCATACATTTTTCGTAATTTAAATTAATTTTCCCGGAGTTCACCGCCGTGTAAATAAATTACGTGGAGCCGCACCCCCAACTAGATAAGGCCAAAGGACTGCACACGCCGTCTGCACTTAGCCGGCCAGAGCCAAGGTGGTCTATTTTTTTAAAGGATGGAACAATAACACCAACAACGAATAGGCGGAGTATTGGAGAGAAAGACAGAAAAAGGGGGTTGCAGTTTTCTATCTACATATAATATCTACATTTTTTTAGAGATTTTCACAGCTAGTGAAAATAACTGATTAGTTAGATTTTCACAGCTAGTGAAAATAGCTGATTAGTTACAGTTGACAATATTTTGACAGTTGCAGGCTTAGTTACAGTTAAAAATATTTTGACAGTTGCAGGTAGGTAATAACTATACAACTCAAAAGAATTTTCGCACATTTTTAATATTTTTGTTTCTACCTACAAACGAATATCAAATCGGCCCTAAAAAATAACAATGGTGTTTTTTTGGAATATGCGATAATTCTTAGTGTAGAGTAGTGTATAAATAATAATTTATTATCATACATTTATAATACGGCCATATATTATGTACGAAAATAGGTAATGTGTTTATGAATCACAATATTCATTACAATAAGGTAATAATTTGATAAATATTGAGGGTTGCAGTTTTCTATCAACATATAATATCTACATTTTTTTAGAGATTTTCACAACTAGTGAAAATAACTGCTTAGTTACAGTTGAAAATATTTTGACAGTTGCAGGCTCAGTTACAGTTGAAAATAGTTTTGACAGTTGCAGGTTGCAGTATAATAACTACACTAGTCAAAAGAATTTTCGCATATTTTTAATATTTTTGTTTCTACCTACAAACTCATATCAAATCGGCACTAAAAAATAAAAATGGGTTTTTTTGGAATATGCGATAATTCTTAGTGTAGAGTAGTGTATAAATAATAATTTATTATCATACATTTACAATGTGGCCATATATTATGTACGAAAATAGGAAATGTGTTTATGAATCACAATATTCATTATAATAAGGTAATAATTTGATAAATATTGAGGGTTGCAGTTTTCTATCTACATATAATATCTACATTTTTTTAGAGATTTTCACAACTAGTGAAAATAACTGCTTAGTTACAGTTGAAAATATTTTGACAGTTGCAGGCTTAGTTACAGTTGAAAATATTTTGACAGTTGCAGGCTTAGTTACAGTTGAAAATATTTTGACAGTTGCAGGCTTAGTTACAGTTGAAAATATTTTGACAGTTGCAGGCTTAGTTACAGTTGAAAATATTTTGACAGTTGCAGGCTTAGTTACAGTTAAAAATATTTTGACAGTTGCAGGTAGGTAATAACTACACTACTCAAAAGAGTTTTCGCATATTTTTAATATTTTTGTTTCTACCTACAAACGCATATCAAATCGGCACTAAAAAATAACAATGGTGTTTTTTGGAATATGCGATAATTCTTAGTGTAGAGTAGTGTATAAATAATAATTTATTATCATACATTTACAATGTGGCCATATATTACGTACGGAAATAGGAAATGTGTTTATGAATCACAATATCCATTATAATAAGGCGATCATTTGATAAATATTGATAGTTGCACGCAAAATATAGAAAACAGATTTGCAACACATTTTAGAATTTGGCAGATTTTGACTTGCAGATACAATTTGTACAGATTTTCAATGGCAGTGTATTGTTAAAAAACTTTTAGTTACTGTTAACAGATTATTATCATACATAATATAATTATATTATTCTCCATATATCTTATATCTATATATACTCCACTAAGAGTCGACATACAAATAAATTATTACTATACCTGTAAATTTAACAAATTTTCATAATTCGAGGTAATGTTGATGGTTGCACTCAAAATTTTGAAAACATATTTGGAGCACATTTTAGAATTTGGCAGATTTTGACTTGCAAAAATAAATTGTACAGATTTTCACAGCTGATACCGATATTTCAGACTGGCAAGAAAATATGACAGCGTGTAATTGTTAGCGTTTTAAATTTGATAATATTTAATCGGTGCAGCTAAAAAACTAATAGAAATGACAGATGTCATTTCATCATTAAATTGTCAAATTTTTAACTCCAACTGCCAAAAAATGTCATATATCTAGCTGCTACTGGCAAAATATGTCAAATTTTCAACTACAACAACAAAATAGTGTTAAATTTTCAATTACAACTGAAAAAGTATTAAATTTAACTGTAAAAAGTTACACTGTAAAAAGTGTTAAATTTTTAACTGCAACTGCAAATTCTGGCAAAACATTTTATCTGCATCAGAAACTTATCAACTGTACCTGTAAAATACTCAAATTTTCAACTACAACTCTTAAAATATCAAATTCCAACTCCAACTTTAAAAAGTCATATATCTAATTGCAAGTGGTAAAATATGACAAATTTTCCACTACAACAACTAAATAGTGTGAAATTTTACAACTACAACTGAAAAAGTATCAAATTTATAACTGCATCTGCAAATTCTGTCAAAATTTTGTATATGCATCATAAAATTATCAACTGTACCTATAAAATAATCAAATTTTCAACTACAACTTTTAAAAATATCAAACTCCAATTCCAACTATCACAAAGTGTCATATATCCAATTGCAACAGGCAAAATAAGTAAAATTTTCAACTACAACAACTAAAAGGTGTTATATTTTCAACTACAACTGTAAAAAGCATTAAATTTTTAACTGCATCTGCAAATTCTGTCAAAATATTTTATCTGCATCAGAAAATTATCAACTGTACCTATCAAATACTCAAATTTTCAACTAAAATTCTTAAAAATTGTCAATGCTTTAACGCACCTGCAAATATTAAACTCCGAGTATTAAAATGTTCAAAATTATCAAGTTCAACAGTCAAAACCTTCAACTAAAAATGCCAAAAGCGTTATATATTTAACTCTATGAATTTTTCCTAATTTTTAACTGCAGTTATCATAAACAGTCACAGTTATGACTGCATTTTCAAATTTATTTAAAATTCCCAGCATTAAAATCTTTACAATGTTCAATTGCAACTGTCAAACTTTATCAAATATTCAACCTGTAAAAAACCCGTATAATTTTCAACTTCCAACTATCAAAAAAAACTATCAAATTTTCCACTATAATTTGTACATTCTTTAACTGAATCTGCGAATTTTCAACTCCCTGTATAAAAATCTTTCAAATTTTTCTACTTCAACTGTCAAATCTTATAAAATTTTCAACTGCACCTGTCAAAAACCGTAAAATTTTCAATTTTAACTGTCAAACTTATCAAATTTTCAACTGCCATTGTCAAACTTATCAAATTTTCAACTGCCAGTATCAACAATTGCCAAATTTTCAACTACAACTGTCATTAAATGTCATATCGTCGGCTTGGTGTTACAAGGTTGCATGTAACATTTTTGTAATTTTTAGTTCTATAGCTTTGCAGGGCTATATGTTTTCAAAGTGGGACTTTTCAACTTGTTGGAAGATTAAAATTGGATCATTAGGAACCTGTGATAAAAACATATCTATTGACAGTGCAAAATTTATCATTATTTGATATAGGAAACATATTTAAAATCCTTGTTCCCAAATATACATTTAAATAGTGTTAGATTTTCAACTACAACTGTAAAAATTTGTCAAAACAGATGTCATCTGTTGAACTTTTAAATTTTATACAATTTCACAAAAGAACACCAAAATTGAACTGCGGAAATTTGTATTTTAAAATTTGATATTGTGGTCTTAATTTGCTTTATTGTCTTAACACTGACAATATAATTCGCTCCAAATTATGTTTAATTACAATAAATAATCAGTTTAAAACAGGGACGGTGTGATTTAAAAAAATTGATTTCCAACAGCAGTTGGAGTTGGATTTGCAATTGGATACATGACATTTTTTGACAGTTGGAGTCGGAGTTTGACATTTTTAAGAGATGCACTTGAAAATTTGACATATTTTGCTAGTTGCAGTTAGATATATGACATTTTTTTACGGTTAGAGTTAAAAATATGACAGTTTAATACTTGTATCCAAATCTGTTCAATTTTCAAAAATTTTCAATTTTCTGACTATCAAAGTTTTTTCCAATGCATCTGTCAAAATCTATAAATTTTTTAGCTGCACCCATTAAATATTACCAAATTAAAACGCTAACAATTGAACGCTGTCATATTTTCTTGCCAGCCTGAAAATATTGGCATGAGCTGTAAAAATCTATACAATTTATAAAGTCAAAATCTGCCAAATTCTCAAATGTGCTCCAAATCATTTAGAAAACTTAGTGCTCGAATATTTTTTGCATTTTTTGCATATATATATACAAGTTAATAGATAGGGTGTTTCTGAAAAAACTACCCACTTTTCTTAGTAAAGTCTAGTAGTATCTCCACATATGTTATATTATGAACAAAAAACAATATTTATCGGAAGCTTAATGCAGGTTTCGACAATTACAGATAAAGATAAATATATGACAGTTTTTGAAAATTGCACTTGAGGCTTTTGACAACAGCAATCAAAGTTTGACCGAAATCTACCTTTGCAGCTCAGTATTTAAATAGTTGTGCAGATAAATTGACAGAATTGGACAATTGAAATTAAAAATTGAACAGATTTGACAACTTGCTACAAAATTTGGTAGATTTCGACAGAAGCTATAGTAAGTTACAGCTGAAAGTGAAAACTCTACAGATTTTGGCAAATGTAAATGGCGGATTTCGAGTAATGAATGGGAGCTGGGAAGAAGGTGGAAACGGGAATCCGGGATTTAAAAATAAATCCTGGATAATTGACGGTCGTCATGGCAACGAACAAAATCGAGGAGCACTTGTTGCTGACCCGATAGTAAAAAATTACGCCGATACGAAAAAATTGTGTGCCGACACAGACAACATACAGGTCTGAACATACCGGTAAAGGTAATTCTGGATGCCCTAAGTACATAACCTTTGATGGGTTTACGAGTGCAGTACTTAACATAGACGTACACAATGTAAATATAGTATTCTGCTTTAATAAGGATAATAAATGTACTACGCACTATGACAATTTGCTGCATTCTTGAACTAAATTGTGAAATAATGTATATGAATATCCGCAATTAATTTTAGTTTCCCAGGCTGCAAAACAATGCATTTATTTTTGCGCTGCGCACTATATCTTGACTTATTACATACGTAATAGTAATACAGAGATTCACAAGGTGTGAACTACGGTAGGAAGACAGAATAATGGAACTGAAAAGTAATGTTTTTATTGTGTATGGAAAATAACGATAAATATAATGTTAATATATTTAACAATTGTGCGCGAAATTATATAAATACAATGTTACAATTGTATACATATACAATTGTATACATATACAATTGTATACATATACAATTGTATACATATACAATTGTAAAGCATTATTGTAACAAATTATATTAACAATTGCTCGTGATTATGTATGCTCGTTTTTAGTATTCGCAAAAAATATATTTGAAGTAATGAGTTCAACGGCGAGTTTCGTGAAATATTCTTAAATATATATATGCATTTAGTGTCAATGGCTTCACAGACAACCATAACACGTTCTTCGGGATTTGTAGGAAGACTTTTGACATAAGAAACACGGCATCACGTATACTATGTTGTGGTGGCCACGACTGTGTACCAAACCATCGGGAAAACATGATCGTGCGATATCTAAGGTAATAATTAGTTTCCTTGTCTTTGTGCATTACCGCTAATTTTTTTTAATCTCCTGTGCATCTGCGAATGGCACAATAAAAAAAGGAGAGGATTGCTCACCTGCATTCGCCCGGAATATCACACTTTCCGTGAACTGGGTGGCATCCTGGTTTGCAGAGAGCTGAAAATCAACAACGTTATTAATATAACAAATTACACCAGCAAATATATATATATATTTAAATATATATATATATATATATATATATATATATATATATATATCATGCATTGATGGTGAGATCAGCACAAAAGATAGCGTTCATCTACCTTTGGCGTGTAATGAAACATTTCAAGCAAGATGCTTAATTGTCATTAACTAGCTCTTCCAACTGCTGGTTGCTCACGGAATGTAGCTTATTAGAGTGCACTTAGACAAGCCCTGTTTAGTAGTTACTGCGCTACGTAATGGCCATTTCGTTAATTATGTTGAAATAAAAACAATGGCACGAATTTCGCTAATGGCACATGTCGAATCTAAATGACTGATGCAATGATATTATTTAATTTTTTACATAGTTTCATCCATTATATTATGTTTCTTTTTTCTAATAAGTATGGGCAGTACAAAAAATTAACATAATATTATTTTATATTTTAGTTTTTCTCAAAAACGCAGAAAATAAAACAGCCCAAAACTTAAATATACCGTAAGTATCACGTAACATTTTTTTTGCTGCATAATTCGAGCTGAGGCCAAATTCATAATTATGCATAAGCATAAGTTTTCATGTGGTCTTTAATGACCGGCAGTAATTATGAAAGGGCAGACTCACCTGTTTCGCAGTTGCTTCCTTTCCATCCAGATATGCACTCCTTATCGCCGTTGGAATCGCATCTGTAATGGCCGAATTTATCGTCCCTCGGCCTGCAAAATTTCGTGCAGGTGGCATTGTAGTAGTGCGTGTCGCATTGCACACGGACCCTGTAGGTCAGCCTGGCCCTTGGACCCCTGTGGTTCAGCGTGTGCCAGTCGGCGCTAGGGTCTATGATTCCCGAATAAGTAGCTTCCTCTATGATATCGTTTGTTGCTTAAACAGAAAGAAAGTGAAATAAGTAACTGATTAACGAACATACGAGAGGAACCCATGTAAAACTTGACATGTTACGCAAAAGTTAAAATAGGGTTTTGCTTTTTCTGCATCCTCTAGTCTGTCTAATTCCAAGATAGACCGCGCGCAAACATTCTTACATGCGTGATCGGCACGCGAACACAAAGCCGGACTAAGTAGATTTTGTTACTGCAATCGCTAGACTAGCAGCTTAAAAGTATTACACTCTTAAGATGGGGTTGAAAATTTGACATATTGTGCCAGTTGCAGTTGAAAATTTAACTAGTTAAACAAGTTGAAAATTTTACGGTTTTTGGCAGGTGCAGTTGAAGATTTACGAGGTTTGACAGATAAAGTTGAAAATTTTGAAAGATATTGATATAGGGAGTTGAAAATTCGCAGATTAAGTTCAAACATGTACAGTTTTGATAGGTATAGTGGAAAATTTGACAAGTTTTGATAGTTAAAGTTGAAAATTTTACGGTTTTTTGACAGATTGAACATTTGATAAAGTTTGACAGGTGCAGTTGAATAATTTAAAGATTTTAATGCTGCGATTTGAAAACTTGCAAAAGCAGTCAAAATTTGGTTACTGCAATCGCTACACTAGCAGCTTAAAAGTATTACACTATTTAGATAGGGTTGAAAACTTAACAAATTGTGTCAGTTGCAGTTGAAAATTTTACAAGTTTGACAGTTAAAGATGAAAATTTTACGATTTTTGACAGGTGCAGTTGAAGATTTACGAGGTTTGACAGATAAAGTTGAAATTTTTTAAAGATATTGATATAGGGAGTTGAAAATTCGCAGATTAAGTTCAAACATTGCTACAATTTTGCTAGGTATAGTGAAAAATTTGACAAGTTTTGATAGATAAGGTTGAAAATTTTACGGTTTTTTGACAGGTTGAACATTTGATAAAGTTTGACAGGTGCAGTTGAATAATTCAAAGATTTTAATGCTGCGATTTAAAAATTTGCAAAAGCAGTCACAATTTTGTTACTGCAATCACTAGACTAGCAGCTTAAAAGAATTACACTATTTAGATAGGGTTGAAAATTTAACAAATTGTGCCAGTTGCAGTTGAAAATTTTATAAGTTTGACAGTTAAAGTTGAAAATTTTACTGTTTTTGACAGGTACAGTTAAAAAAATTAGAAGGAATAATAGATAAAGTTGAACATTTTGAAAGATTTTGATATAGGGAGTTGAAAATTCGCAGATTCACTTTAACATGTATAATTTTGACAGGTATAGTGGAAAATTTGACAAGTTTTGATAGTTAAAGTTGAAAATTTTACGGTTTTTTTACAGATTGAACATTTGATAAAGCTTGACAGTTGCAGTGGAATAATTTAAAGACTTTAATGCTGCCATTTGAAAATTTGCAAAAGCAGTAAAAAATTTGTTACTGCAATCGCTAGACTAGCAGCTAAAAGTATTACACTATTTAGATGGGGTTGAAAATTTGACATATTGTGCCAGTTGCAGTTGAAAATTTTATAAGTTTGACAGTTAAAGATGAAAATTTTACGATTTTTGACAGGTGCAGTTGAAAATTTTACGAGGTTTGACAGATAGAGTTGAACATTTTAAAAGATTTTGATATAGGGAGTTGAAATTTCGCAGATTCAGTTCAAACATGTACAATTTTGCTAGGTATAGTGAAAAATTTGACAAGTTTTGATAGCTAAAGTTGAAAATTTTAGGGTTTTTTTACAGATTGAACATTTGATAAAGTTTGACAGGTGCAGTTGAATAATTTAAAGATTTTAATGCTGCGATTTGAAAATTTGCAAAAGCAGTCAAAATTTTGTTACTGCAATCGCTAGACTAGCAGCTTAAAAGTATTACACTATTTAGATAGGGTTGAAAATTTAACAAATTGTGCCAGTTGCAGTTGAAAATTTTATAAGTTTGACAGTTAAAGTTGATTTTTTTTCGATTTTTGACATTTTTTTCGATTTTAGGTGCAGTTGAAAATTTTACTAGGTTTGATAGATGGAGTTGAACATTTTGAAAGATTTTGATATAGGGAGTTGAAATTTCGCAGATTTAGTTCAAACATGTACAGTTTTGATAGGTATAGTGGAAAATTTGACAAGTTTTGATAGTTAAAGTTGAAAATTTTAAGGTTTTTTGACAGGTTGAACATTTGATCAAGTTTAACAGTTGCAGTTGAATAATTTAGAGATTTTAATGCTGCGATTTGAAAAGCAGTCAAAATTTTACAGTTTTTTTATAATTGTAGTTAAACAATTTGTAGAGTTAAATATTTAACGCTTTTTGGCACTTTTTGTTGAAAATTTTTGACAGTGGAACTTAACAATTTTGAACATTTTAATACTCGGAGTTCAATATTTTGCAGATGTGTTAAAACATTGACAATTTTTAAGAGTTGCAGTTGAAAATTTGAGCATTTGACAAGTACAGTTGATAATTTTCTGATGCAGTTAAACTATTTTGAGAGTTTTTGACAGAATTTGCAGATGCAGTTATAAATTTTATATTTTTTACAGTTGTAGTTGAAAATTTAACGCTATTTAGCTGTTGTAGTTGAAAAATTGACATATTTTGCCAGTTGCAGTTATATATGCAATTTTTTTATAGTTGGAGTTGAAAATTTGGCAGTTTAATAGGAAATTCAGTCACCAAAACCAATAGTAAATCTTTTGGTTTAGTATGAAAGGTTTTTTTTTTGTTATGGTCATTAAATTTTGATCGTTAAAGTTGAAAATTTTACAGCTTTTTACAAGCTACAGTTGATAATTTGCAGAAGCAGTGAAAACTTATGAGTTATTATTATTTTAACTGCATTTGAAGATGCAGTTAAAAATTTAATACCTTCTGACCGTTGTAATTGAAAATTTATCACTTTTTAGTAGTTTTAGATAGAAATTTTGATAGTTGCAGTTATGTAAACAAAGTAGCAAATATGACATTTCTTTTAATTGTAGTAGAAAATTGGGCAGTTTTTGATATTTGTAATGGAAAATTTGACAATTACATAGGTAATACAGTCGCCAAAAATAACGCCATAATAAATAAATACAGAGATTCAGAAATTTGTTTTAATCATCAATTCTTGTTCACATTAGATGACAGTTTGCAGTTGCAAATATTATTGCTTAGAATTGTAGTTGATTTTTTTTTAGTTTTTGATAATTGTAGTGGAAACTTTGACAGTTTCATAGATAATAGTCACTAAAATTAACGCCATAATTAATAAATTCAGATATACGGAAATTTGTTTTAATCATCAATTCCTCAAATCTAATAAAACAAAAAAGCATATGATTTACATCGTGATGGAAATCAATTGATATAAATCACATCTAAACTTGCAAAAACTGATCAGAAATCGTATGAAAGTTTGTTTGTTTTGTTATGGTCATTAAATTTTGACAGTTAAAGTTGAAAATTTTACAGCTTTTGACAGCTACAGTTAATAATTTGCAGAAGCAATGAAAACTTACGAGTTTTTAACAGAATTTGCGAATGCAGTTGAAAATGTAATACTTTTTTACAGTTGTAATTGAAAATTTAACACCTAACAGTTAAATATTTAACGTTTTTTTGGCATTTTTGGGTGAAATTTTGACAGTGAAACTTTTGACAGTGGACAATATTGACAATATTTAAGAGTTGTAGATGAAAATTTGAGCATTTGACAGATACAGTTGATAATACAGTTTAATTGATTAAAATATTTTCGGAGTTTTTGACGTAATTTGTATATGCAGTTAAAATTTAATACGTTTTACAATTGTAGTTAAAAATTTTGCACTATTTAGCTGCTGTAGTTGAAAATTTGACATATTTTGCCAGTTGCAGTTGGATATATGCCATTTTTTGACAGTTGTAGTTTGAAAATTTAGCAATTATTGATAGTTGCAGTTGAAAATGTGACAAGTTTGACAGCTAAAGTTGAAAATTTTACGGGTTTTGATAGGTGCAGTTGAAAATTTTACAAGGTTTGACAGATGGAGTTACAAATTTCGAAAGATTTTGGTAGAGAGAGTTGAAAATTTACAAAATTTACAAATCGTAGTGAAAACTTGCTAAGTTTTGATGGTTAAAGTTGATAATTTGACGGTTTTTTGACAGGTTGAACACTTGATAAAGTTTGAGAGTTGCAGTTGAACAATCTAAAGATTTTAAAGCTGGGAATTGAAAATTTGCAAATGCAGTCAAATATTTGACAGTTTTTGATAAATGTAGTTAAAAATTTGGAGCATTTGTAGAGTATATTTAACGCATTTTGGCATTTCTAGTTGAAAATATGACAAGTTTTGACAGTGGAACTTGCCAATTTTGAAAATTTTAATACTCTGAGTTCAATATTTGCAGATGCAGATTTGAACATTAACATTTTTTAAGAGTTATAGCTGAAAATATGAGTATTTGACAGGTACAGTTGATAATTTTCTGATGCAGTTAAAATATTTTAAGTTTTTTTGACTGAATTTGAAAATGCAGTTAAAAATGTAATGCTTTTTACTGTTGTAGTTAAAAATTTAACACTATTTAGCTGTTGTAGCTGACATATTTTGCAAGTTGCCGTTGAATATATGCCATTTTTTGACAGTTGAAGTTGAAAATTTGACAATTTAATAGGTAATACAGTCGCCTAAAACAGTAGTAAATATTTTGTCTTAGCATGAAACTTATTTTAGTTTGTTATGGTCAGTTGTTATGGGTGTTATGCTATGCTCATTAAGTGTTTGACAGTTAAAGATGAAAATTTTACAGCTTTTGACAACTATAGTTGATAATTTGCAGAAAAAAAGGAAACTTATGAGTTATTAACAGAATTTGAGGATGCAGTTAAAAATGTAATACTCTTTGACAGTTGTAATTGAAAATTTAACACCTTTTAGTAGTTTTAGATGGAAATTTTGACAGTTGCAGTTAGAATTATGACATTTCTTTTAATTATAGTTGAAATTTTGGCAGTTTTTGATAATTGTAGTGGAAAATTTGACAGTTTCATAGGTAATACAGCCGCAAAAAGCAACTGTTAATATTTTTTTTAGTATGACAGGTTCTTTTGTTATGGTCATCAAGTTTTGACAGTTAAAGTTGAAAAATTGACTGTTTTCAAGTCGATAATTTGCGGACGCAGTTAGAACTTTCAGAGTTTTAACAGAATTAGCGCATGTAGTTAAATATGTAATACTTTTTGACAATTCAAGCAGTTTTAGTTAAAAATTTGACAGTCTATTTTGACATTTGAGTATTTGTCAGGCACAGTTGATAATTTTCTGATGCAGTTAAACTATTTTGAGAGTTTTTAACAGAATTTGCAGATGCAGTTATAAATTTTATACTCTTTACAGTTGTAGTTGAAAATTTAACACTATTTAGTTGTTGTAGTTGAAAATTTGACATATTTTGCCAGTTGCAGTTGGATATATGAAATTTTTTTATAGTTGAAGTTGAAAATTTGGCAGTTTAATAGGAAATTCAGTCACCAAACAAATATTTTGGTTTAGTATGAAAGGTTTTTTTTGTTATGGTCATTAAATTTTGACCGTTAAAGTTGAAAACTTGACAGCTTTTGACAGCTACAGTTTATAATTTGCAGAAGCATTGAAAACTTATGAGTTATTAACAGAATTTGAGGATGCAGTTAAAAATTTAATACCTTCTGATGTTGTAATTGAAAGTTTAACACCTTTTAGTAGTTTTAGATGGAAATTTTGACAGAGTTGAAAATTTTACAGCTTTTGACAACTTCAGTTGATAATTTGCAAGGAACAGTGAACATTTTGTGAGTTTTTAACAGAATTTGTGGATGTAGTTAGAAATTTAATTCTTTTTGACAGTTGTAATTGAAAATGTAACACCTTTTAGCAGTTTTACTTGCAAATTTTGACAGTTTAGTTGGAAATATGACATTTCTTAGAATTGTAGTTGCAAATTTGACAGTTTTTGATAATTGTAGTGGAAAATTGGACAGTTTCATAGATAATACAGTCGCCAAAAATAACAGTAAATATTTTTTTTAGTACGACAGGTTCTTTTGTTATGGTTTTGTTATCATGTTTTGTAACTGTCAAAACTTGTTAACTGTTGAAAAATTGACGGTTTTCAAGTTGATAATTTGCGGACGCAGTTAGAACTTTCAGAGTTTTAACAGAATTTGCGCATGTAGTTAAAAATGTAATACATTTTGACAAGTTGAAAATTTGACAGTATATTTTCACATTTGAGTATTTGACAAGTGCAGTTGATAATTATCTGATGCAGTTAAAATATTTTGAGAGTTTTCGACAGAATTTGCAGAAGCAGTTAAAAATTTAACACTATTTAGTTGTTGTAGTTGAAAATTTGACATATTTTGCCAGTTGCAGTTGGATATGTAATTTTTTGACAGTTGGAGGTGAAACTTTGACAGTTTAAAAGGTAATACAGTCGCCTGAAACCAGAGCAAATATTTTGTTTTAGCATGACATTTTTGTTTTTGTTATGGTCATTAAGTTTTTGACAGTTAAAGTTGAAAATTTTACAGCTTTTGACAGCTACAGTTGATAATTTGCAGAAGCAATGAAAACTTATGAGTTTTCAACAGAATTTGAGGATACAGTTAAAAAATAAATACTTTTTGAAAATTGTAATTGAAAATTTAACACCTGTTAGCAGTTTAAGTTGCAAATTTTGACAGCTGCAGTTGGCAATATAACATTTTTCAGAATTGTAGTTGAAAATTTGGCAGTTTTTGATAATTGTAGAGGAAAATTTGACAGTTTCATAGGTAATACAGTCGCCAAAAATAACGCCATAATAAATTAATACAGATATACAGAAATTTGTTTTAATCATCAATTCTTGTTCACATTAAAGAATTTATTTTAAAAAAAATCATATGATTTAAATCGTGATGGAAATCAATTGATATAAATCACATCTAAACTGGCAAAAACTGATCAAAAATATAAAAAAATCAAAGAAATCATAATTTATTTGATTTTTTTTAAATAATTGGTTTTCGATTTATTTTAAATCATGATAAATTGGAAGATTTGAAGTAAGAAAACTGAAAAATTTACCAGCGTACACAATATATTCAATGCATAAACTAAAACCACTTTAATGGACAAAATTTAATAAAAAAAGCAGTTTGCAAACTAAAGCAATTTGGACCATAACAATCACAAATTTTATGCAATACAGTTGAATTATACATATTGACTATGTATAGTTTTATAAACTCATTATGTTTTTGTGCTTATGCTCATGCTTTGAGTTGATAATTGTAAGTAAGTAAAATATTATTGTTTTCTTCCATATTTTGGTACACAGATATACGATGTGATGTAATGTGAAACAAAATAACATAGAACTCTTGATTTTAGAAGTTAATTAATTTTTTATCGATTTTTGACTACAATTATAAAAAAAATAGTTGCATGATCATTATTCAAGTTTCAAGTTTCAAGAAAAGTTGTAGATGATGTGAAAACGATCAACTTAACTTCTGAGACTGGGAATTCGGAAGTTTTCACGAAAACGACACTTTGAAGGGTGATTATATTTGGTAGTTAACGCAATAATTTAACAGGCGCGTTATAACATTTAGAACCATTACAAAACTTGAGATGAAACATTAATTAAATCGTCGGCTTCTGAGGTACACCATAACTACGTAATAACGTGTAGGATGCTGTTTTGTAAATTAAACTTTGTAAGTGTTTGAAGTTCTCTCAAGCTGTTTACATTTATAATAAGCACGTTAGATGTAGCTTTAGTAAGTGATTTATTGATTATAACAAAACATGGCGTATAAGGCGAAGAAGTCCTTAGCAGTTCATTCACGATGGCCGATGGAAAGTTCTTGCAAAAGAAATCGCAATGATGATCGTAGTGGAAAGGAATTCTAAATATGCTAATTCGAAATTATTTGTACGATGCCGTCTTCCCACCTGGACGATGTCCCAACAGCATGCAACACAGGTCATTAGTGTGGTGTACAAATGTAAACTGTGGGCATCACTGAACATCACAGACCCATAAACGACTATTGATGTGTAACAGCCCTAAATGTTAGTAGTTTATTTGAGCCCTATAATTTGTTTAACACCAATTAAGACCGAGGCCGTTACAGTCGCATTGTTACGAGCTATTTGGTGGGTGGAATAATCTGTGAACGTTTCCTCGAGGAGCTTCGGCAACACTCACCTGGTAAAGAATAATTGTTGTGGTCCACAGCCTGTAGTATAAGTGTGAATGATCTCTGCAACAAAATAAATAATTAGCATTGGTGCCTTAAATGTCTGCGGTATAAATATGTATTGCCATTAGTACGTGTTCATTCATAATTCACTGGTAAATCTAGTACAAGCGTTTACGATTCGTTAATAGGGAGGGATACGTATGGTGTGACACATGCAATTCATTCAGAACCGTCAGCTGATTCCTGGCCACAATAGAGTCTGAATTACATACATGCATTGTGTGGTCAAGATCTAATGCGTTTATTCGTAGTATATATCATTTGAAGTTAAATACATTATTATAAATACATTCTTAATAATCTTAGTAATTCCATTTGGAGAATACAAAAGTTGTTTTAATTTTTACATTTGTGCCTAAAAATATGATTTTTTTGGGATTTTTTGGGAATCAACTAGTTGAGGGAATAATTCTGTTGTAAAAATATAATCTTTTTTGGGAATAATTTCGAGTTGAGGACTAATTATATTTCGATACTTTGTAAATTATTTTAATTTCCACATTAGTACTTAAACATATTAAGTTTTTTGTGAATAATTTTGAGTTGGGCTTGAAACTTAAATTGAAATTTTTTTTGCGAATAATTTTGAGTTTGAAAAATTTCTGCTATTTCCAGAATATATATTTCCACAAAGAATACTTCAAGAAAGTGTGGCAAATAAATTGAAATAGAAAATACTTCAAACAACTTCAAATAAGGAATTACGAATCTGACTATTGGACGAATTACGAATCTGACTATATTGGACTGATGAGATCACATAAGATCGAAACTAGTCTCCAATTGTCCGAGGAAATAATTCCCAAATACACATTGAAAAATATGCCATTTATAGTTCACGTTTGTGAAAATTTAAATCGCTACATTCTGAGAGTGCATAAATTCAATAGTTAATAAATATAACTTCAAATAAATTTATGAAATTTTGTACAATTATTATCTAACCTAACAAATACAGTCACTACTACTATTATCGATGGTAATCATTATTATATAAAAAAAAAATCTAATACTTTTATAAATGATTAGTAGGTTGTCTAGGTATACATTGTAAATACATTTTTAATATTTAATAAAATTTCTGCTCTTTCGAAGCTATAAATTTCCTCACAGTTTTTTTTTTTTTGAAAATGTAGCAAAACAAGTAATACCAGAAAATGCTTCAAACAACTTCAATAAATTTATGGAGTTTTGTACAATTATCAATGATAGCTAAATAAAATTTCAAAATTTACTATTAATATTCAATTGAATATCGTTTAATAGTTGTTAAAAACCTTAAAAAAATAATGTGATTATGTAATCTGTAATGTAATGTAATGATTAGTAATGAATTATTAATGTTAATAATTCATAAAATTTCCATATCATTTATATGAAATCTTTAAAATCATATAAAAACTAAATTTCAAAATTTACTGTTATATTCAATTAAATATCGTTCAATAGTTATTAAACAGCTTAAAAGAAGTATATAATTTCATTAATAATTTATAAAATTTCCATTTCTTTTATATGAAGTCTTTAGAATCATTTAAAAACTAAATTTTAAAAATTACTATTAACATTCAGTTAAATTTAGCAAAAAAGTAATAATAGAAAATGCTTCAAACAAATTCAATAAATTTATGGAGTTACGGAGACCATTAATAATGTTAGCTACCGAAATCCTTAAAATTTCAATAATAATTGCCGAAATCTGTCAAATTCAAAGCTACAACTGAGAAAACCATATGTCAATTTGTACAATTGCAACTGTAAAAATCTGTCAAATTTTCAGTAGGAACGGTCAAAATCTGTCAAATGTTCAATTACAAATGTTCAAATTTACGAAATATTCAACTGTTACTATCAAAATCTGTCATATTTTCAAATACAACTGTCAAAATCTGTAAAACCTTCAACTAAAATAGTCAAAATTTGTCAAGTTATCAGTTGCAACGGTCAAAATCTATAAAATTTTCAATTACAACTGTCCAAATCTATCAAATTTTCAAATGCAACTATCAAAATCTGTCATATTACTAACTGTAACTGTAAGAATCTGTCAACATTCAACTGAAATTGTCAAATTCTGCAAAAATTTCAATTGCAACGGTCTGTTTATTTTATATTTTCCATTAAAACTATATAAATCCATTGAACTTTCGATTGCAAATAACTATATGTCAATTTTTACAATTTCAAGTTGTAAAAATATGTCAAATATTCAGTTGCAACGGTCAAAATCTGTCAAATTTTCAATTACAACTGTCCAAATCTATCAAATTTTCAATTGCAACTACCAAAATCTGTCATATTTTCAATTTTAATTGGCAAAATATGTAAAACATTCAACTGAAATTGTCAAAATCTGCAAAAAGTTCAACTTCAATGGTCTGTTTATGTTATATTTTCTATTAATACTATATAAATCCATCGAATTTTCGATTGCCAACAACCATATGTCAATTTTTACAATTGCAACTGTTAAAATATGTCAAATATTCAGTTGCAACGGTCAAAATCTATCAAATGTTCAATTACAACCGTCCAAATCTATCAAATTTTCAAATGCAACTATCAAAATCTGTCATATTATCAACTGTAACTGTAAAAATCTATCAAACATTCAACTGAAATTGTCAAAATTTGCAAAAGTTCCAACTGCAACGGTCTATTTATGTTATATTTTCTATTAAAACTATATAAATCTATCGAATTTTCGATTGCAAACAACTATTGTCAATTTTTACAATTGCAACTGTTAAAATATGTCAAATATTCAGTTGCAACGGTCAAAATCTGTCAAATGGTCAATTAGAACTGTCGAAATCTATCAAATTTTCAAATGCAACTATAAAAATCTGTCATATTATCAACTGTAACTGTAAAAATCTGTCAAACATTCAACTGAAATTGTCAAAATTTGCAAAAATTTCAACTGCAACAGTCTGTTTATGTTATATTTTCTATTAAAACTATTTAAATCCATTGAACTTTCGATTGCAAATAACCATATGTCAATTTTTACAATTTCAACTGTTAAAATATGTCAAATATTCAGTTGCAACGGTCAAAACCTGTCAAATGTTTAATAACAACTGTCGAAATCTATCAAATTTTCAACTGCAACTATCAAAATCTGTCATGTTATGAACTGTAACTGTAAAAATCTGTCAAACATTCATCTGAAATTGTCAAAATCTGCAAAAATTTCAACTGCAACGGTCTGTTTATGTTATATTTTCTATTAAAACTATATACATCCATCGAATTTTCGATTGCAAACAACCATATGTCAATTTTTACAATTTCAACTGTTAAAATATGTCAAATATTCAGTTGCAACGGTCAAAATCTATCAAATGATCAATTACAACTGTTAAAATATGTCAAACTTTCAATTGCAACTATAAAAATCTGTTATATTTTCAATTTTAATTGTCAAAATATGTCAAACGTTCAACTGAAATAGTCAAAATCTGCAAAATTTTCAATTGCAACGGTCCCTTTATTTTATAATTTATGTTATATTTTACATTTTATTGCTAGACAATTCACCGCCAGATTAATTATGGCGGTGAAACATTTCATCACCATCACCATGCAATCGTAGACTATTATCACTGAATATTCCAACCGATGTTTTACTACATTTCATTGCGAAAACAGCTCACCGCCAGGCATTTTATCGCCACATAATGTATTAAGTTTACTTTACTATTAAGTTTTACTTGTAACAATCTGTGAATCAAAAGTACAATAAAGATTTTATTATTATTATTATTATTATTACTTTGAGTTTTTGTCAACTAGTCAACTATCACTTCATGATAGACATTTCACCCCCAAAGTATTCGTAGTTTCGAAACAGTTCACCATCAGACATTTTATCGCCAGACAATCTATCAAGTTTGCTTTGAGTTTTTTGCCAAACATTTTATGATTACTGGACACTTCTTGTTGGGGTTTTTCGTCGTCGAAAATTACAGCAGAACATTTTTCGAAATCACTTCCACTGAACGCTTCACCGCCAGACATTTCATGGCCATGCAATCGTAGACTATTTATCACTGAATCCCAACCGATATTTTACATTTGACATTTCATTGCTAGACACTACACCAACAGACAATTTCTGGTATTGACATAGTTCATCAACCAACATATCATCGCCAGACAAACTATCATGTTCATTTTGAGTTTGTTATTCAAAATTTAATGATAGACCAGTTTCAACTAGAAATCTATGTAAGTATACTTCGAACTTTTTTGTCCAAAATACAGGGTGACAATTTTGCATTAAATAATAAACAATCTAAATATATAAAAGAAAGTGGTGTTAGTTAGACTATTTATAACTCAAGAACGGATGAACCGATTTGGCTGAAAATTAGTGGAGAGGTAGCTTATAATCAGGAGATGGACATAGGATACTTTTTATCCCGTTCGACCGCGTTTCCGTCAAGTCACTATAAATCGTGGTATAACATAAACGCATCTCACATGAAATAACAAAACGCTAACGACAGTGGAATATCTCTCTCTCTCTCACGTTTCTTTTCGGTGCATGATGCCTGATCGACTTTTGTTTATTAGGTCTGTTCGTGTTAAGGAAAATGTTACACATTTCTTACACTTTTTAAAAAACTCGAATTCTGATTGGTTGAAAATTCCAATTCAACCAATCAGAATTCGTGTTTTAAAATTTTCGTACACAAACCTAATTTTCAAACAAACATTTACACGCCACCACGCAAATATTATCGAGCAAATCATGCTTGCTATGGAAATCTGTATCCGCGCGTTACATTGCCCGGACTCTAATCGTAAACAATGCCGCGACCAAGACGATCAAATCTTTCCCGACAAAGCCGTAATGCAAGAAGGATACGAAACATTGCAAATGAAATGACTGAAGAAGCACAAGGAATTGCCCGTGAAGAGCTCCGCGTTAGTATGGCTCGACTTCGTGCTTCTCAATCACAAGATCAAAGAGAGGCAGCACGTGAAACGGCTCGGTTGGCAATGCGAAATCGTCGAGCGAATAACAGAAATGAAGAAGTAAATAATTTTCGACGCAAAAGAAGAAATGTATCAAGTGCTGATTTGAATCGAGCAGCGTTTCGATATGATTGCAGCACTGATTACTGCTTGCATCCTAGCGTTTGCATTGGGTCAATGGACGTTGTTTGCGAGTATTGTGACGCGTTTGGTACGCGTACGCGTTTGGTAGTAAGTAAATTGCTAAACAATGTGATTTACGCGACGATACTCAAAGGAAAATTCGAAGGTGAGGAAGTACTCATTCCGAGGATACCGATGATCCCAAACGATATGCCGTTTGAGTTTAAAAGACTTCAATTTCCGATCCGTCTTGCATTCGCCATGACCATTAACAAATCACAAGGACAATCCTTGAAAGTTTGTGGTCTGAATCTGGAAAATCAATGTTTTTCACATGGTCAATTATATGTGGCATGTTCACGGGTCGGAAGACCATCTGCGTTGTTTGTACTTGCACCTGATAATAAGACAAAAAATGTCGTGTATCACAAGGTGCTTAACTGAAAAGTGCAACCTATGCACCAAAATACATGAACAATAAAGAATCATTAAAATACTTGATTTTTTTATATATTTATATATATCTTTCCAAATAAAAAATAGAATTAAATAAAATCTAAAGTTTGTTTATTTACTGCCTCTAAGGCGGAACAGAGTTCGCCGGGTCCGCTAGTATCAAATAAAGTACAGTTTTTTTTATTAAAAAAATATAGTATTGGTATTGAGACTCCAACTCTGTCGTTGACGGTCTTAGGGAAATGCCAGATTTGTCTATAGGATAACGTGCCACTGATTGTGACAATGAAACAGCTCACCGTCAGACATTTCATCGCCAGGCTATCGATGAAGTGTCTATATTTGGAGTTCTTCGTTCAAAATTGTATGAATACTGAACACTTCTTATTGGGGCATTTCGCCGTCGAAAATTCATTCACTTTTCTATTGAATGCTACACCGCCAGACATTTCAACGCCATAATCATGAATTATGCTATCTAGAATTTAAGCAATATATTGCGTTACACATTTCACCACTGGTAATTTGATCACCAGATTCCATACAATGGGAATCGAGATAATTCACTATGAGACGTTTCATCGCCAGGCAATCTATTGACTTTTTAGATGAAAAAATAACGATTACTGAATAATATATAGCTGAAATTTTGCGTTGGACACTTGGACATCCTATACAATGGCCTTAGGGAAATGCCCAATTTGTCTGTGGGATAACGTGCCTCTGATTGTGACAATGAAATAGCTCACCGTCAGACATTTTACCGCCAGGCTATTGATGAAGTATCTTTATTTGGAGTACTTTGTTTGAAATTCTATGAATACTGAACACTTCTTATTGGGGCATTTAGCTGTCGAAAATTCATTCACTTTTCTATTGAATGCTACACCGCCAGACATTTCATCGCCATAATTATAGGCTATCTCAAGAATTCTATTCTATTCTATTCTCAAGACTTTTTAGATAAAAAATAATGATCACTGAATAATATCCAGCTGAAATTTTGCGTTGGACACTTGAACCTCCTATGCATTGGAAATTAACTTAATTCACTACGAGACTTTTCATCGCCAGGCAATCTATTGCGTTTTAGATAAAAAAATAACGATTACTGAATAATATCCACCTGAAATTTTGTGTTGGACACTTGGACATCCTATACAATGTGAATTAACTTAATTCACTTCGAGACTTTTCATCTCCAGACAATTTCTTGAGTTTTTAGATAAAAAAATAATGATTACTGAATAATATCCAGTTGAAGTTTTGCGTTGGACACTTGGACGTCCTATGCATTGGGAATTAACTTAATTCACTACGAGACTTTTCATCGCCAGGCAATCTATTGCGTTTTTAGATAAAAAAATAACGATTACTGAATAATATCCAGCTGAAATTTTGCGTTGGACACTTGGACATCTTGTACAATGGCCTTAGGGAAATGCCCAATTTGTCTGTTAGATAACGTGCCTCTGATTGTGGCAATGAAACAGCTCATCGTCAGACATTTTACCGCCAGGCTATTGATGAAGTATCCTATACCTTGTACATCCTATACAATTTTCTTAGGGAAATGCCCAATTTGTCCGTAGGATAACGTGTCACTGATTGTGACAATGAAACAGATCATCGTCAGACATTTCATCGCCAGGCTATCGATGAAATATCTATACTTGGGAGTTCTTTGTTCACAATTCTATGAATACTGAACACTTCTTATTAGGGCATTTCGTCGTCAAAAATTCATTCACTTTTCCATTGAATGCTACACCGCCAGACATTTCATCGCCATAATCATAGGATATCTCAAAAATTCAAGCGATATATTGCGTTACACAACTGGCAATTTTATCACCAGATTCCATACAATGGGAATTGAGATAATTCACTATGAGACTTTTCATCGCCAGGCAATCTATTGAGTTTATAGATAAAAAAATAACGATTACTGAATAATAGCCGGCTGAAATTTTGCGTTGGACACTTGGACATCCTATACAATGGGAATTAACTAAATTCACTATGAAACTTTTCATCGCCACACAATCTATTAAGTTTTCAGATAAAAAAAATAACGATTACTGAATAATATCCATCTGAAATTTTGCGTAAGACACTTGGATATCCTATACAATGGTCTTAGGGAAATGCAGAATTTGTCCGTAGGATTACGTGCCACTAATTATGACAATGAAACAGCTCACCGTCATTTCATCGCCAGGCTATCGATGAAGTATCTATACTTGGGAGTTCTTTGTTCAAAATTCTATGAATACTGAACACTTCTTATCAGGGCATTTTGCAGTCGAAAATTCATTCACTTTTCCATTGAATGCTACACCGCCAGACATTTCATCGCCATAATCATAGGATATCTCAAAAATTCAAGCGATTTATTGCGTTACACAACTGGTAATTTTATCACCAGATTCCATACAATGAGAATTCAGATAATTCACTATGAGACTTTTCATCGCCAGACAATCTATTGAGTATTTAGATAAAAAAAACGATTACTAAATAATATCCAGCTGAAATTTTGGGTTGGACACTTGGACACTATGCATTGGAAATTGACTTAATTGACTATGAGACTTTTCATCGCCAGGCAATGTATTACAGGATTACTGAATAATATCCACCTGATATTTTGTGTTGGACACTTGGACATCCTATACAATGTGAATTAACTTAATTAACTACGAGACTTTTCATCGCCAGACAATTTATTAAGTTCTGCCATTCTATTATGGGAATAGGGAACATCTTCAACTCATGAAACGTTTTACTTTTTCTTTCCCAGATAATAAATTGTGTTTCGATGAAGTAAGCGCAAACTCCCACAACTTAACAACGAAACAGATTGAAGATTGGTGTTAATTGAAACGTTATTTGCTGTGCTTAAAACGGGCACGCCTAATTAATAATAATAATAGAGCAGGGCCCTGAGCGGTGAGATTGATAGTTTATCGAAATTGCGCTGACAATAAAAAGGCTTTTCAATTGAACATACCAGTAATCGACTTCGCTGGGTAATATGTTGCTACCGACAAATAATAGTGAGCGAAGGAAGGCGCTAAATGTACGTGCTGAATCACAATGGATGTGTCCGCGATTCTCAGGCACGGATATTAAGCGATGAATCGGAATACGTTTTAACTCGGCCTGACCAGCAATCGCACGTTTCGCACTTGAAAGCGGGCGTTAAAAATTAAATTATCGGCCCGATCCTTTGCCTTAATTGGTTTTCGGTTTTTGCCAATTGGTCCGCCGGTAATTGGAATGTGTGTGTGTGTACGTATGAGTACGGCTAGTGGTTGATAGTCGCCCGAAGAAGCGATGCAGCAAAATAGAAACTGGAAAGACGAGTTGCGTATGATAATAGCTGGTCAACGGCCTATCGCATCAACAGGTGCGAACACTCTAGGCCATGGGACGGAAAGAAGACTTATCATATTTTAATTTTCGAGTCAAAAAATTGCACTTTCGGCGTTTAACCGGATTACGTTTTTTTTTTATTTTACAAAAAAAAAATGTAATCCACCCAAATGTCTTTATACCAGCATGTTATTCTGTATGTATGTATGTATAATCACATTTTTCATAAGTAATTTCCTGCTTTGTAAGCTCGTGAGAGTAAGTCGCTTATTTATAGGGGCATACCAGTTATAATTTATGGAAAATCCATTTCCAATTCCCAGAGCATGTGCATTTCGAAATCGGTGGGCCCCAAAATTTTAACGAACCCGGGAAATATTAATTAATCCACGACTTTTATTTTGATATATTAATTACCTCTATCTGGATATTTATGGCCCGAATCTGTGAGCCTCGGAGGACCACCAAAGGAGCACCACCAGATCGTTATGAGTCCGCACTCGACCAGTTAATTCGCCTCATTTGAATGTATTTTTGGCACATACGGCGCCGACTTATTTTCGTATATGCTCAGTATTGATTATCGATTCTTTTTCATTCTGCTTACTGGGTCAGTGTACGTGCGGATTGTTTGGTTTGCGCTTCCATATGCTAAATTTGGCACGCATGCATGTGGAGGACCATGAATTCAGAAGTACTACGTTCTCTTCTGGTGGGGTATTTTCAAATATTCATAATTGTACAGTACCTTCTGCAATTGTATATAATTTTAGAAATCACTAGAAAAAATGGAATCACAAATTTTCATTAGAGCACTATTAATACCGAACATTGCAAAGAAAAACTTAATAAGTTTTCCACTATTATTACATTAGTGGAAAAAATTTATGATATATCATAAATTGACAATTTCGAAAGTCGATAGCCCATTCCATATATCATGTATCACATCATATAGCTATCTATCTATCATCATCATATATTATATGTATTAAGTATGCTATAGATATGTACCTGTATATGGAATAAATGTTCATTTTATAAACGTTTATAAACATTTTAAAACGTCTTTTTATAGCCCCTGGACCTATTTATTGCCCATGGGCCTTAAAGAAAGTTGGTATCACACTTTCAAATGAATATAAAATTATTTATTAAATTTTCTTTATTTTATCAAATAACTTCAATCTGGTGGAGTTCTGGTAGATTCGTAAATTCGATTGTTGGCAACACTTAGTCGTACAGGTTCAAGAGTTCAATTCATGGTCAATTCAAAAGTTGAATTAACCATGTTTGAAAATATCAACACGTTCATGACAAAACTTGATATTTTCAGTAATGATTTCAGAATGAAAATAGGCAATACAATATTTTCCATGTCTACAAAAACATTTCCAAAAAAACGAAATATTTTAAAGATTCTGGAAGATATTTCAACAATTTATGAAGTTGGAAAGTATATTACCATTTATTTTGGACTATTTTTGAAATTAACCGTGTTCACTTGGTTAGGACTTGATAATTTTGGTTATTAATTTATTTAGTTTTTAAATGGAATTGGGGGATTTCCAAAATATGTTTTATGTGGAGAAACAAATTCGATAATTTATCTACAGAATATCAAAATCAAATTGAGAATAAGGACACAGTCATTTTTGACTTGTGACGTCATTGTCATTTTTGAAACATTTTTGAATTAGAATTATTTTCATTTATTTTTTATATAGATTGATCGATGTGGCTTTTATTTGTTGAAAATTCATAATTACTAATGTATGAAATAAAGTTACGCACTTTCTAAAATTTTCAAAATTGTTTTTTATTGTTCACGACAATTGTTTCGCCACACTGTGGCTTCTTGATTATCATTATCATTTCTTCACCTGAAGAAGCCACAGTGTGGCGAAACAATTGTCGTGAACAATAAAAAACAATTTTGAAAATTTTAAAAAGTGCGTAACTTTATTTCATACATTAGTATTTTTTATATCATGAAATATTAAATTAAATAATTAACTAAATTAATTTTTATATTATTTTATCGAACTACCCGACATTTTTCTGACCGTTGTTGAAATATTTTGAAAATTTCAGATATTTTGTCAATATTACTGGCAATTTTAAGACATTTTGACTATTATTACTGATTATTTTCAGATGTTATGGCAACATATAAAAAGTTTAACTTTAAAATCGCCAAAATTGCAAAAATTGTAACTATTTTGTTTAACAAAAAATATAAGAAAATAATTTTCAAATTGCAGATCATCTGTTTATGTGAGCAACGCAACAAATAACAAAAAACCAAATAATTGCAAACAAGATTTGATTTTTTTTAAACTTCTTGTTAATTTACTGGCAATTTTTGACATGGCTCTTTCGTACTCTGGCAAAATTACTGCTGATTTTCATTACCATTCATTTTGGACTGTTTTTGAAATCAACCATGTTCACTTGGTTAGGACTTGATAATTTAGAAATGGAACTGGTGAAATTCCAACATAGTTTGAAGTGGAAAAACAAATTCGATAATTTATCTACAGAATACAAAAACTAAGACACATTTTATGGCAAAATATAAAAAAGTTAATATTAAAAATCGTGAAAAGTACAGAATACGTAACTATTTTGTTTAACAAAATATGTAATATTCAAGAATGTAAGAAACAACAAAGTATCAAATATTTGCTAACAAAAGTTGATTTTTTTAAATATACTTACATTTTGAAAATTATTACTGGAAAGTTTCGACATTTAAACAATTATTTCTGGCAATTTACAGACATTTTAGCAATACTACTGCCGATTTTAAGACATTTTAGAACATACCTTGGATTGAAATTTTAAAACGATATCTTGAAATTGTTACCTTAAAATTATTAGAAATCAGCATTTCATAATATTTGATTAAAATTCGTAGCAGTCTTCAAGAATTATTTTGCAACATTTAAAATTTATGACATTATAGTAAAATTACTGATAATTTTCAGACATTTGACATTATTCTTGACATTATACTAAAAATTTACGTATTTTCCCGAGAAATATAAATAAATAAATACTAGAAGATAACAGAAAGTACTGAAAATAACAAATAATAAATAATAATCAAAAATATCTGGTAACATGAACAAAATTCTAACAAAAACAAATTATAGTAGTATTTGTTACGTGTTTAGGTTATAGTATGTATACATTATTTAGTATTTATGTAATTTGTTAGTGTTACGTGTTTATGTTATAGTATGTATAAATTATTTAGTATTTATGTAATTTGTTAGTGTGGGGAAGAATTAAAATGTGTGAAAATTATCTTTTATGGGGGTATAAAACCTTAATCTTAATTTAAACTATTATTACTTATTAATTTTACAATCGGAACTAAGATACATTTTATGGCAAAATATATAAAAGTTAATGTTCAAAATCACCAAAAGTGCAGAATTCGTAACTATTTTGTTAAACAAAACATGTAAAATTCAAGAATGTAACAAACAACAAAATGTCAAATATTTGCTAACCAAATTTGACTTTTTTTAATTTACTTATTCACTCTTTTTTTCATCATCAATCATCAATCATTCATTTTTCAGTGATTGCAAACCATTTTTTTTTAATTCTATACATTTTCAATTTCAAATTGAGACCAATCAATTTCAAATTGAGGCCAATCAATTTCAAATTGAGGCCAATCAAGTTCAAATTGATACCAATCAATTTCAAATTGAGACCAATCAATTTCAAATTGAGACTAAACAAAATCAAGTTGACACTAAACAGTATCAAGTTGTAATAATAAATTTTATTTGTTTACTCTCAACTTGATATTGTTTAGTGTCAACTTGATTTGGTTTAGTCTCAATTTGAAATTGATTGGTGCCAATTTGAACTTGATTGGCCTCAATTTGAAATGATTGGTATCAATTTGAACTTGATTGGCCTCAATTTGAAATTGATTGGTCTCAATTTGAACTTGAAAAGGTATAGTTAATTTACAGGCAATTTTCGACATATTAAGATTTATTTCTGGAAATCTGGCAAAATTACTGCTGATTTTCAGACATTTTGGGAGCCTGAACTGCAATTTTGAAACATATTCTTAAAATTGTTAGTTAAAAATAATTAGAAACAATAATTTCAATCATTTCAAAATATTATGTAAATTGTAAATAAAAATTTAAAAAAAACTTTCATAAATAAATTAGATTTTTTCTATTTTAGTAAAATTGCTGACTTTTTCAGACAGATTATGACAAATGTCAGTGGTTCTGATGACATGACATGGTACACATGATAAATGACATGACATGGTAAATTATTAATTTACTTACATTTTGAAAATTATTACTGACAATTTTCGACATTTTAACAATTGTTTCTGGCAATTTACAGACATTTTAGCAATACTATTGCCGATGTTAAGACATTTTAGTACCTTGGATTGAAATTATAAAACGATATCTTGAAATTGTTACGCTAAAATTATTAGAAATCACCATTTCAAAATATTTTATTAAAATTATTAGCAGTCGTCAGGAATTTTTTCAACATTTAAAATCCATGACATTTCAGCAAAATTACTGACAATTTTCAGACATTTGACAATTATTACTAAAAAATTTCAGACGTATTGGGAAAATATTTAAAAAAAACATTAAAATTGATTGCCGAAATTGCGAAAATTGTAACTAAGTATTTTATTTAAGAGAAAAATGTAACATTAGGGATAATAGCGTAATTTCTTTAAAGAGTTCTAATCGATAATGAAGTTTGCAATTATCAAATAGTAAATCACTTGGTTAGAAAAAAATTAAATGTTTGCAAACTATATTTTATGTTTATTATATACAGGGTGAGTTTTTTCATTTTAAGCATTGGGATCTCGGAAATCACTTGGAGATCACTTGGTTAGAAAAAAATTAAATGTTTGCAAACTATATTTTAAGTTTATTATATACAGGGTGAGTTTTTTTTTCATTTTCAGCATTTAGATCTCGGAAATCACTTGGAGATCACTTGGTTAGAAAAAAATGAAATGTTTGCAAACTATATTTTAAGTTTATTATATACAGGGTGAGTTTTTTTCATTTTAAGCATTGAGATCTCGGAAATCACTTGGAGATCACTTGGTTAGAAAAAAAATTAAGTGTTTGTAAACTATATTTTAAGTTTATTATATACAGGGTGAGTTTTTTTCATTTTAAGCATTGAGATCTCGGAAATGACTTGGAGATCACTCAGTTAGAAGAAAAAAATGTTTGCAAACTATATTTTAAGTTTATTATATACAGGGTGAGTTTTTTTCATTTTCAGCATTGAGATCTCGGAAATGACTTGGAGATCACTCAGTTAGAAGAAAAAAATGTTTGCAAACTATATTTTAAGTTTATTATATACAGGGTGAGTTTTTTCATTTTAAGCATTGAGATCTCTGAAACCATAAAACATAGACATTCGGTTAAATGAGGAAAGAGTTATTTTAAGAGCTTATGCTTTTGGTGTTTGAAAAAAAAATAGTTTTCAAGTTATAATACAAACTTCATTTTTTTTAAATGGCAGCCATAGTTGACTGACATTTTTACAAACGACATTTTTTTCTCTTTATAATGATACAAGGTTTGCTATATGTAAGTATTAGCCAAATTGCTGATATTTTAACAATTATTGATGATAATTATCACGCCCAACTTTTGTAATGCTCTTAATTCACTCAACACTTTTTCAAAAATACTTATCCTTTCCTTTAAAAAGTGGATACATTCTCAATAGTTCTTATTGATTTCTGTAGATTTCTCATTTATTATCACTATTTCGAGAGATAGCTCAAAAATTCAATCATTTTGAGATCAATAAAATCAGAAAACGCTTTTTATTCTCTAATTTTCTCGATAATTCTTAAAATACTAATACTTCCTATGTTTCTATAAAACTTGTGGTAATTTCTGAAATCTTTATTACTCTCTTATATTTTTATGTATTTGTATTGCAATTTTTTTTTCATTCTACAAATTTTTCGATGGTTCTTTAAATATCTAAAAATTTCTAAATTTTAGCAAGATTCTGAGAGACTTTCGTATAATTTCTACAATTTCTCAATATTTTTGGAGATTTCTACAGGTTTCCCAATAATTATCATGATTTATTGAGATAATTTCGAGATAATGTAATGCAAATTGGTATTTTCAATAACTAAAGATTTCTCAATAATTTTCGAGATTTCCACAGATTTCCTAATAAATGAAAATAATTCTAGAGATTTTTTCCCAAGGATTTCCTATTAATTTTCGAGATTTTGGCAGTTAATTCTTATGATTTGGAGAGATAATTTAAAAATGATTATCATGATTATTAATTATATTTTTTCATTTTCGTTTTTAGTAATTTCGACATTTGAACAATATGACACTGACAAATATGTAATCAAGGCCCTCAACAAATTGGTTCTAGTGTTTCAGAAATGTTGTTTTTTAATTTTCGAGATTTCTACAGATAATTCTTATGATTTTGAGAGATAATTTCGAATCATAAAAATTAAAAATGATTGACATGATTATTAATCATATTTTTTATTGTCCAAATTTCACCATAATTAAAAAAATATCAAAAAAATTCTTAATATGTATTGTCAAATTTAGAGAGATTTTTCAATCATTTCCCCGATTTCTCAATTATATTAGAGATCTCTGCAAATTTCGGAATAATCAAATTTCTGGAGATTTTTTAACAAATCCAAAGATTTCCTAATAAAAAATTGCTATTGCTGGTCTACACCCTTAACACTGACCCATTGCTATCGGCCAGTGTGAAGTGGAATTGAATTAAGGCGACGATTAAGCGAGCCGCAAACGAATTTATGTACTCGATAAACTCAAGGATGATTGAAGGCAACGAAAACTTGCCAGGGATGCTTGCTTTCAAGAGATACTCTTACATCCGGAGACGATTTTGTGGAGGCGGAAACGAGATGATTGCGGCGTCTCGTTATCATTTTACTCCTGAAGCTACCGACTTCGCAGATAAAAGCGTACAAAATCTCTGTTCTAATCGTAAAGCACATTGAAACAACAGTTGCAAGATAGCATTCCTTACTCCACGAATGCATAAATCGGAAATTAAACTCTAATGACACATAACTCAAATGAGTTACTATTACACACAATTTTAGTTAATCATCGCAGCCACAGCTGCGTGAAGTAACCAGAAATTATTATTCACGCCATGACAATTTATCGTCGCTGATCAATTTCTCTAATAGGTGTAATTATGTAAATACGCATTGTAATTATCAATTACCTGATGATTCCGGTAAATTATTTTTTCATATTTTCATGACTAAACAATTGTGCAATTAATGATAAACTATTTGTTGATAAAAACGTGATATTCCGGGTGATTGAAATTTAATTTAATTATGTAAATACGTATTGTAATTATCTATTACTTACCAGATAATTTTTTATGCTTTTTTTTGAGGATGACTAAATAAGTTAAACCCAACTAAAGCAACCTGTGTGTGTTTTTTTTACCTACAATTCTTTGCTTGTTTTGCTAAAAGCGTGATATTCCAGGTGATTGCAAAAAATCGGAAATGACGAAAATTAGCTCAAAGCCCTAAAGCACTTAATCTCTTAATACATTTGAAACGCGCTCGTAGATATTTGATCCTATTATTTAATAATAACCTTTTATAATTTGATAAATGTCTCTCACATTAAACACTTTAATTATTACGCGAGATAAAATGTTAAGGTTGGGAGCGAATGGCAAAGAAATAGGACAAAACAGCTAATTAAAAGCGTACATTTTTTTATGAATGGAAACGCCTCGGGATAGAAACGTAAACCGTTGCATTGTTAAACTACAGTTAATCATACACACACATGTATTAGATACGGAACTATTTACATATTTCACAAATAATTAAGTACACAGCCAATTGCTGAACAATATGCAATAATATGTGTGGTATTGCTTCGAAAGTGCAATCGAGCGGAGTTTGTGGGTTTGGACAGTAAGCGGATTGTGTGGGTCAACTTAATTTCTCAATTATTAATAAACGGTGAGCCCACGGAAGCCTCTTGGCGACATAAATATTATTCGGTAAACGTTGGGAATAATTTAGAAAATTTAAACCTTGCAAATAAAAACCTTTCAGATGAAAATACCAGACGTTTCAGAAAGGATTAAAAAACTAGCCAGTAAATCTGGAAAGACTTAAATAAAACCCAATGAAACCAAAATGCGAGAAAATTGCAGAAAATTAAACTATATCAAGCTGTACAAATTAATATATAATTTACACATGAGTATTTAATAAATATTTGAGAAATTGTCAAAACGTTGCATTAAAATTTCAAGATGTTTTTTCTAGAATATACTACAAAAAGAAACAGTAAAGCTCAAGAAAGCAAAAAACGAGAAAATTGCAAGACATAACTATTGGCTACGATTACGTTGTAAAGTACGTCCGCAGCAATTCTTCACTAAAAAGATTTCAGATTTTCAATCTCCATCGAATTTCAATAAAATTTTCTGGTTTTTCAATTTCGTTCAATACTTTCAAAACACATGCATTAGATTTTTGGAATATACCTCCTAATACGTTTGACAAAATTCTAGACATTTTAACTTTCTTGATATTTTGACTGCAAATTTTGGAAAATTTTAATCTCATTAAAACTTTTTAGCAATTCCTGAAACCTTTGTAAAATTTTGTATTACTTTATTGAAAATATTGATAGTTTTAAGTTTTTGAATTTTTTTAAATCACACTATCTTCTGGACCATCTAGAAGATCATTTCTATCTTTAGCAGTTTGATTGAAATTATGGACGGAATATACCTCCTAATACGTTTGACAAAATTCTAGACATTTTAACTTTATTGATATTGTGATTGCAAATTTTGGAAATTTTTAATCTCATTAAAACTGTTTAGCAATTCTTGAAGCCTTTGTAAAATTTTGTGTTACTTCATTGAAAATATTGATAGTTTAAAGTTTTTGAATTTTTTTAAATCACACTATCTTCTGGACCATCTGGAAGATCACTTCTATCTTTAGCAGTTTGATTGAAATTCAGGACCTATCTTCAAAACTAACCAGATCAAACTATGCAAATAAATATATAATTTACACCATGAGTATTGAGTAAATATTTCAAAATTTGGCAAGCAGTAGTGAAATTTTATTAAAAAATCTAGAATAAAAAGAGTTGGGTCTATAATTTCAATCAAAATGCTAAAGATATTAGAAGGTTGATTTAAAAAATTTCAAAAACTTAAAACTCAATATTTTCAATAAAGTAATACAACATTTTATGAAGGTTTCAGAAATGGCTAAAAAGTTTTATTGAGATTGAAAATTTCCCAAATTTGCAATCAAAATATGAAGAAGGTTAAAATGTCTACAATTTTAATCAAAGTGTCAAACATATTAGGGGGTATATCCAAAAATCTAATGCATGTGTTTTAAAAGTTTTGAAATAAATTGAAAAACCAGAAAATTTTATTGAAATTTAATGAGATTAAAAATCTGATTTTTTTTAGTGAAGTTGCAGAACAAATGTTCATGTTATCCAAATATTTATCGAAATATACAAATTAATACCCTAAATTATTACAATTTTCACAACAAAATTTTTATAAAGGACCAAAACGTTTTATGGAAATTAAAAATTTCCAAAATATGCACTCAAAATACCAAGAAAGATAAAATGTTCAGAATTTGAATCAAATCAACAAACTTATTATGAGGATCATAATACGTTTATGATCCTCATCATAGGATGATGAGGATCATCATCCTCATGATGAATGAATGATGAACGATGATGAATTTTCAATAGAATTACACAAAATTTCATAAAGGGCCAACAAGTTTGATGGAGATTGAAAATTTCCGAAATATGCACTCAAAATATCAAGAAAGATGAAATGTTAAGAAATTGAATCAAATCAACAAACGTATTATGAGGATCATAATACGTTTATGATCCTCATCATAGGATGATAAGGATCATCATGCTCATGATGAATGAATGATGAACGATGATGAATTTTCAATAGAATTACACAAAATTTTATAAAGCGCCAAACAGTTTTATGGAAATTAAAAACTTCCGAAATATGCACTCAAAATACCAAGAAAGATAAAATGTTCAGAATTTGAATCAAATCAACAAACTTATTATGAGGATCATAATACGTTTATGATCCTCATCATAGGATGATGAGGATCATCATCCTCATGATGAATGAATGATGAACGATGATGAATTTTCAATAGAATTACACAAAATTTCATAAAGGGCCAACAAGTTTGATGGAGATTGAAAATTTCCGAAATATGCACTCAAAATATCAAGAAAGATGAAATGTTAAGAAATTGAATCAAATCAACAAACGTATTATGAGGATCATAATACGTTTATGATCCTCATCATAGGATGATAAGGATCATCATGCTCATGATGAATGAATGATGAACGATGATGAATTTTCAATAGAATTACACAAAATTTTATAAAGCGCCAAACAGTTTTATGGAAATTAAAAACTTCCGAAATATGCACTCAAAATACCAAGAAAGATAAAATGTTCAGAATTTGAATCAAATCAACAAACGTATTATGAGGATCATAATACGTTTATGATCCTCATCATAGGATGATGAGGATCATCATGCTCATGATGAATGAATGATGAACGATGATGAATTTTCAATAGAATTACGCAAAATTTTATGAAGGGCCAAAAAGTTTTATGGAGATTGAAAATTTCCGAAATATGCACTCAAAATATCAAGAAAGATAAAATGTTCAGAATTTGAATCAAATCAACAAACGTATTATGAGGATAATAATACGTTTATGATCCTCATCATAGGATGATGAGGATCATCATGCTCATGATGAATGAATGATGAACGATGATGAATTTTCAATAGAATTACACAAAATTTTATAAAGCGCCAAAAAGTTTTATGGAAATTGAAAACTTCCAAAATATGCACTCAAAATACCAAGAAAGATAAAATGTTCAGAATTTGAATCAAATCAACAAACGTATTATGAGGATCATAATACGTTTATGATCCTCATCATAGGATGATGAGGATCATCATCCTCATGATGAATGAATGATGAACGATGATGAATTTTCAATAGAATTACACAAAATTTCATAAAGCGCCAAAAAGTTTTATGGAAATTAAAAACTTCCGAAATATGCACTCAAAATACCAAGAAAGATAAAATGTTCAGAATTTGAATCAAATCAACAAACGTATTATGAGGATCATATTACCATTAACTATTCAAGTTTCATATCATTTTTGTGGTTAAATTTTCTTGTTTTCACTGAATTTTGATATTTAAACAGTATGACAGATATATAATTACTACTGTCAACAAATCAGTTCTTGTGTTTCAAAAACATTTTGTTTTTGACATTTGATTTGTTAGTTTTGATGGTTAAATTAGTTTTGTGGTAACATTGTTTCGATTTCACTAATTTTAACATTTGAACAATATGATACTGATACTGACAGACATATAAACAAGGCCATCTATAATTTAGTTCTAACATTATGGTTTTGACATTTGATTTATTAGTTATGAAATTTCTTCTAATTGAATTTCGTTTTTATTGTAAAATTTTCTCGTTTTCACTAATATTAACATGCGAACGTTATGACACTGTAGTTGACAGATATATAATCAAGGCTGTCAACAAATCAGTTCTTCTGTTTCAAAACCATTTCGTTTTTGACATTTGATTTGTTAGTTTTAAGCAATTTTTTTATGTTTTGTTGTAAAATTTTCTCGTTTACACTAATTTTGACATTTGAGAAGAGTGACACTGACACTGGCTGATATATAATCAAGGCAGTTAAAATATTACTTGTTGTGTTTCAAAAACTATTTTGTTTTTAACATTAAAATTGTAAGTTTTTCAATTTTCTTCTAGTTTTATTTTCGTTTTGTGATAAACTTTTCTCGTTTTCAGTAATTTTGACATTTGAACATTGACATTCAAAAATATTTCGTTTTTGACATTTGATTTGTTAGTTTTAAGTGATTTAAATATGTTTTGTTGTAAAATTTTCTCGTTTTCAGTAATTTTGACATTTGAGAAGAGTGACACTGATACTGACAGCAGTGTCAGTGATATAATCAAAGCAGTTAAAAAGTTGCTTGTTGTGTTTCAAATACTATTTTGTTTTTAACATTAAAATTGTAAGTTTTCAATTTTCTTCGATATGAACGTTATGACACTGACGTTGACAGATATATAATCAAGACAGTCAACAAATCAGTTCTTGCCTTTCAAAAATATTTCGTTTTTGACATTTGAGTTGTTAGTTTTAAGTAATTTAAATATGTTTTGTTGTAAAATTTTCTCGTTTTCACTAATTTTGACATTTGAGCAGAGTGGCATTGACACTGACAGATATATAATCAAGGCAGTTAAAAAATTACTTGTTGTGTTTCAAAAACTACATTGTTTTTAACATTAAAATTGTAAGTTTTCAATTTTCTTCTACTTTTATTTTATTTTTGTGATAAACTTTTCTCGTTTTCAGTAATTTTGACATTTGAACAATATAATACTGACAAATATGTAATCAAGGCCATCAACAAATTGGTTCTAGTGTTTCAGAAACGTTATGTTTTACTTTTCATTTGTTCGTTTTATATTTTCTTGTAATTTCATTTCATTCGTGTGGTAGAATAACCTCATTTTAACTAATTTTGATATTTGAAAAGTATGTCAGTGGCACTGACATATACATAATCAAGGCCATCAACAATGCAGTTCTTATATTTCAAAAACATTTGGATTTTGGCATTCGATTTGTTAGTTAGTTTTGAATTTTCTTTATTTTAACTTTATGTGGTCAAATTTTCACGTTTTCATCAATTTTTACATTTAAACACTATAACACTGACGCTCACAAATATAATCAAATCTGAGCAATATAACGAATATATACGATTTTCTTGCAAGAATAATACATTTTAGTCGATTTGAAATAATGTTTTAGTAAAACAACTAAAAAATTAGTAAAACTAAACTAAAATTTAGTAAAACATTTAGTAAAACAATAAAGATTGTTTATATTTGTTTTAGTTTTTACTTTTTTTTACTTTGGTTTATTTTCAGTTGATCAATATTCAAAGTCTGCCAAATTTTAGAATACCTACACACCAAATATAAGTATCCACTATAAAAGTAAATATTACCTGCAATAACTGCATTAAATGTAAATTGTGAAAGCCAGCAGCCAGAAGTTAAACGTGGAAATATATTCTCTTCACTCACTTAGGTACATAAAAAGCCCATTCACATTTAAATAATTGTTTTGTAACTCCCTTATAAGGCCTGATATTCCAACGCACTTGCATGTTTATATCCTTCCCTGAATTCATATGTTCCGCAGATTGTAGGCATTATTACATACAGATAATTGTATACTCTCACGAAACAATGTTTAAACTGTAAAGGTAAATAATATAAATAGAGCTAGAAAATGGATGGCAGAACTAATTATCAAAATATCTAAATGTCTTTGTTTTTAATTAGATGATCAATCATTAATATAATTATTATTTGTTATTGTGACAATTGTGTGCAAATTTGATTCGATGCGAATACTTTATTTACATTGGCTAAATTGTTCGACATTCATTTCATGTTCAACATTTTTACAATATGCTAGTAAAAATACTGATGAAATAAATTATAGCCATTTAAATTTAAAGTGGAGATGCCGCAAGAGCAGATATGCATTCGTCATTAGTCAAGCATAATTGTGAAAGTTATCCAATTTATATGCTCAAATCGGTGAGGTACTTGCGGCAGGAATGACTAGACCGAATTATGCAGACATTAACATATACACATATTTTGCAACTTCCGCACAAGAATGCACTTTAATTATTCACCGGCAAATGAAACCGCCTATAAATGTCAGCAAAAATACTGTTACAAATAAGGCGAAATGTTTCAGAGGCGTGCGAAAATACTAATTAGTAATAATAATAATAATGACGTGGACAAGGCATGAGTTTGTCGTAAGCTTTATTTCGTCGCAGTCACCTTTCCTGGTCCGCATTCTTCAAAACAGCGATGGTAATTAGATGTAGCAGCAGAAATGAAACACCAGAAGTTTCAGCAATAAAATCGTCAAAATTTATAAACATTAACAATCGAATGTATGCAAAATTTTGGTAAAATTGCAATGATTTTTGAAAAAAAAAATCAGGATGACAAATTATTATTACTGGTTATTTTGTAACTTCATTGTGATTAGTCTTTGAGTAACACAAATTAGTGATTAGTGACAAAATATTGGTAAAATTGCAATGATTTTTGAAAAAAAAACAGGATGAAATAAATTATTATTACTGGTTATTTTGTAATTTCATTTGTGATTCGTCTTTGAGTAACACAAATTAGATGTAGCAGCAGAAATGAAACACCAGAAGTTTCAGCAATAAAATCGTCAAAATCTATGAAAATTAAAAGTCGAATTTAAGCAAAATTTTGGTAAAATTGCAATTATTTTTGAAGAAAAAAAACTTGGATGAAATAAATTATTATTACTGGTTATTTTGTAATTTCATTGTGATAAGTCTTTGAGTAACACAAATTAGTGATTAGCGACAAAATATTGGTAAAATTGCAATGATTTATGAAAAAAAAAACAGGATGAAATAAATTATTATTACTGGTTACTTTGTAATTTCATTTGTGATTCGTCTTTGAGTAACACAAATTAGATGTAGCAGCAGAAATGAAACACCAGAAGTTTCAGCAATAAAATCGTCAAAATCTATGAAAACTAAAAATCGAATTTAGGCATTTTTTTTGTAAAATTGCAATAATCTTTGAAGAAAAAAAAACTTGGATGAAATAAATTATTATTACTGGTTATTTTGTATCTTCATTGTGATAAGTCTTTGCGAAACACAAATTAATGATTAGCGACAAAATATTGGCAAACTTGCAATGATTTTTGAAAAAAAAAAACAGGATGAAATAAATTATTATTACTGGTTATTTTGTAATTTCATTTGTGATTCGTCTTTGAGTAACACAAATTAGATGTAGCAGCAGAAATGAAACACCAGAAATTACAGCAATAAAACCATCAAAATCTATGAAAATTAAAAATCGAATTTATGCAAAATTTTGGTAAAATTGCAATGGTGTTTGGAAAAAAAACTTGGATTAAATAATATATTATTACTGGTTATTTTGTAATTTCATTGTGATTAGTCTTTGCGAAACACAAATTAGTGATTAGCGACAAAATATTGGCAAACTTGCAATGATTTTGAAAAAAAAAAACAGGATGAAATAAATTATTATTACTGGTTATTTTGTAATTTCACTTGTGATTCGTCTTTGAGTAACACAAATTAGATGTAGCAGCAGAAATGAAACACCAGAAATTACAGCAATAAAACCATCAAAATCTATGAAAATTAAAAATCGAATTTATGCAAAATTTTGGTAAAATTGCAATTATTTGTGAAGAAAAAAAAACTTGGATGAAATAAATTATTATTACTGGTTATTTTGTATCTTCATTGTGATAAGTCTTTGCGAAACACAAATTAGTGATTAGCGACAAAATATTGGCAAACTTGCAATGATTTTTGTAAAAAAAAAAAAACAGGATGAAATAAATTATTATTACTGGTTATTTTGTAATTTCATTTGTGATTCGTCTTTGAGTAACACAAATTAGATGTAGCAGCAGAAATGAAACACCAGAAGTTTCAGAATTAAAATCGTCAAAATCTATGAAAATTATAAATCGAATTTATGCACAATTTTGGTAAAATTGCTATAAATTTTGAAGAAAAAAAACTTGGATGAAATAAATGATTATTACCGGTTATTTTGTAATTTCATTGTGATTAGTCTTTGCGAAACACAAATTAGTGATTAGCGACAAAATATTGGCAAACTTGCAATGATTTTTGAAAAAAAAAACAGGATGAAATAAATTATTATTACTGGTTATTTTGTAATTTTACTTGTGATTCGTCTTTGAGTAACACAAATTAGATGTAGCAGCAGAAATGAAACACCAGAAGTTTCAGCAATAAAATCGTCAAAATCTATGAAAATAAAAAATCGAATTTATGCAAAAATTTTGGTAAAATTGCAATGATTTAAAAAAAAACTTTGATGAAATAAATTATTATTACTGGTTATTTTGTAATTTCATTGTGATTAGTCTTTGCGAAACACAAATTAGTGATTAGCGACAAAATATTGGCAAACTTGCAATGATTTTTGAAAAAAAAAACAGGATGAAATAAATTATTATTACTGGTTATTTTGTAATTTCATTTGTGATTCGTCTTTGAGTAACACAAATTAGATGTAGCAGCAGAAATGAAACACCAGAAATTACAGCAATAAAACCATCAAAATCTATGAAAATTAAAAATCGAATTTATGCACACTTTTGGTAAAATTGCTATAAATTTTGAAGAAAAAAAACTTGGATGAAATAAATGATTATTACTGGTTATTTTGTAATTTCATTGTGATTAGTCTTTGAGTAACACAAATTAGTGATTAGCGACAAAATATTGGTAAAATTGCAATGATTTTTGAAAAAAAAAAACAGGATGAAATAAATTATTATTACTGGTTATTTTGTGATTTCATTTGTGATTCGTCTTTCAGTAACACAAATTAGATGTAGCAGCAGAAATGAAACACCAGAAGTTACAGCAATAACATCGTCAAAATCTATGAAAATTAAAAATCGAATTTATGCAAAATTTTGGTAAAATTGCAACGATTTTTGAAAAAAAAAAACTTGGATGATAAATTATTATTACTGGTTATTTTGTAATTTCATTGTGATTAGTCTTTGAGTAACACAAATTAGTGATTAGTGACAAAATATTGGTAAAATAGCAATGATTTTTGAAAAAAAAACAGGATGAAATAAATTATTATTACTGGTTATTTTGTGATTTCATTTGTGATTCGTCTTTGAGTAACACAAATTAGATGTAGCAGCAGAAATGAAACACCAGAAGTTTCAGCAATAAAATCGTCAAAATCTATAAACATTCAAAATCGAATGTATGCAAAATTTTGGTAAAATTGCAACGATTTTTGAGAAAAAAAAATAACTTGGATGAAATAAATTATTATTACTGGTTATTTTGTAATTTCATTGTGATTAGTCTTTGAGAAACACAAATTAGTGATAGCAACAAAATATTGATAATTATTATTACTGGTTATTTTGTAATTTCATTTGTGATTCGTCTTTGGGTAACACAAATTAGATGTAGCAGCAGAAATGAAACACCAGAAGTTACAGCAATAAAATCGTCAAAATCTATGAAAATTATAAATCGAATTTTTGCAAAATTTTGGTAAAATTGCAATGATTTTTGAAGAAAAAAAAACTTGGATTAAATAAATTATTATTACTGGTTATTTTGTAATTTCATTGTGATTAGTCTTTGAGTAACACAAATTAGTGATTAGTGACAAAATATTGGTAAAATTGCAATGATTTTTGAAAAAAAAAACAGGATGAAATAAATTATTATTACTGGTTATTTTGTAATTTCATTTGTGATTCGTCTTTGAGTAACACAAATTAGATGTAGCAGCAGAAATGAAACACCAGAAGTTTCAGCAATAAAATCGTCAAAATCTATGAAAATTAAAAATCGAATTTATGCAAAATTTTGGTAAAATTGCAATGATTTAAAAAAAAACTTGATGAAATAAATTATTATTACTGGTTATTTTGTAATTTCATTGTGATTAGTCTTTGAGTAATACAAATTAGTGATTAGTGACAAAATATTAGTAAAATTGCAATGATTTTTGAAAAACAAACAGGATGTAATAAAGTATTATTACTGGTTATTTTGTAATTTCATTTGTGATTCGTCTTTGAGTAACACAAATTAGATGTAGCAGCAGAAATGAAACACCAGAAGTTTCAGCAATAAAATCGTCAAAATCTATGAAAATTAAAAATCGAATTTATGCAAAATTTTGGTAAAATTGCAACGATTTTTGAAAAAAAAAACTTGGATGACAAATTATTATTACTGGTTATTTTGTAATTTCATTGTGAATAGTCTTTGAGTAACACACATTAGTGATTAGCGACAAAATATTGGTAAAATTGCAATGAATTTTGAAAAAAAAACTTGGATGCAATTAATTATTATTACTGGTTATTTTGTAATTTCATTGTGATTCGTCTTTGAGTAACACAAATTAGATGTAGCAGCAGAAATGAAACACCAGAAGTTTCAGCAATAAAATAGTCAAAATCTATGAAAATTAAAAATCGAATTTATGCATTTTTTTTTGTAAAATAGCAATAATTTTTGAAGAAAAAAAACTTGAATGAAATAAATTATTATTACTGGTTATTTTGTAATTTCATTGTGATTTGTCTTTGAGTAACACAAATTATTAATTAGCGACAAAATCTTGGGAAAATTGCAATAATTAAAAAAAAAAACAAGAATAAATAAATTATTATTACTTATTACCTTGTAATTTCATTGTGATTAGTCTTTGAGTAACACAAAGTAGTACATTTCAAGTAAAAATTTTCTTCTCCTGAAGGTATCCGGAATATTTCAGTTACAGGAAACCTCATGAGGAAATGCGTACGTAAAGATTCTTTACGGGCGACATATTTTGCATGCACGTGGGCCGAAAACGGGCTGTTTTCATAAACTGGATCCGCGCAGGTGTGCGAACTAAGGCAGCACACAAGAGAAGAGGAAATGGGAAGCAGGTCGGTGCTCATGGATAATCCTTACATAACACCGGAAATTTAACCACCGTTTCCGGCCAAATACCTACTACACTCTTTAGCACATATGTTTTGTTTGTAATTAATTATGGTAATTGCGACGAACGCCAATTGTTTATTGACCTTCCAGATTCTTGTGCAGAAACATTTTTGCTAATAACTTTGTTGCTAAGCAACAATAGGTCACCCCTAAGTACGATTTTAAGTCAAGCTATTATCTATTCTTTTCATTTATTGTAACTGTTGTTGTAATTAACATAAACAAATTATTATTGTTTAAATGATCAAGTCGAGGATTAAAATATGCATTGAATACATTTATACGTCTGTACACGAGTTGTGCATTTAATGGGCATTACCCACCACAATGGAACCGTTCCTACTAGAACATAATTGAATAATTAGTAGCGTATCTGTGGCGCCCTAATTAATAATGCAAATTAACGCACGTGGATAATATAATTATCGAGCACCGACACCGAAAGCGATAAGATAAGATAGGCTTTTAATTACCAGGATCTTCTGGGTGTCAGAAGAAATGTTAATACACGCGATAATGATACAGTTTATAATGTAGCCTTTGGTGATTTCTTATGCATGGAGAGATACGAGCACACAATAACGTGGTACTGCCTTCTTCTACCTAATACATTGTGGATTGCAGTGCTCAAGGGCACTTTATGCTCGGTTGGGTGAGTATCTGCTACTAGACTTACAAGAAGTTACCGGATTCGGTGCCCAAGGGGCATTGTTCGTACACACAGCGAAATACGGATTGATAAGACGTACTAAAACTAATAATCAATTAAGTCGAAGAGGCGATCATCAAACGTTGCCGCGGGATATCGTCTAAACGGGTTATTATATTTTTTCATAGATGTGCCTGCTGATTATTTAATATGCCGTCCGTGTTTTCCTATTAGCTAATGAAACTGTTTATAAATACGTAATTCACATGATTGCTCTCGAACGAAGATTCTTAAACGGTTTTCAATTGCGGCCCCTATTTATAACACAAAATTACAGCTATTTGGAAATGTTGAAAGCTTAAGAATTATTTGGTTCTGCAATAATTTTTAAGTTTCCGTACGTTTGTCGACATTTCCAGCAATCCCCAAAATTTTGAAGATATCTATTGAGGTCCTATGACCTACAGGTTAAGAATCAGTGTCAGATTTGACTAATTGCATTTCAAAATTTGGCAAATTTTGTCAATTTTTAACAAATTTTGACCACCGAGTTAGAAATTTTGACAGAATCAGTGACAGATTTGACTAATTGCATTTCAAAATTCGATAAATTTTGACAACCAAGTTAGAAAATTTGACAGATTTCGATAGTCAGTGTTGCAATTTTTATACTCGCTCCAGCTGGTGTTAGAAATTCCACAGGTATTAATAATTATGAGAAGCTGAAAAGATGAGGCTCATTCAAGTTAGAAATTTTGCAACATTTCGGCAGCTTGTGCTCAATTGTTTTCAGATTTTCACTGGTGCTAAAAACTACCAAATTTTAACAATTTTTTAACACGTTTTGACAGTGGAGTTAGCAAATTTGTCATATTTCGATAGTCGGTGTTGACATTTGTACACACTCAGAGCTGGTGCTAATAATTTCACAGATTTTAACAATTTTGAAAAGCTGAGAAGATGAGGCTAAGTCAAGTTAGAAAATTTGCCACATTTCGGCAGCTGATGCTCATTTTTTTTCAGATTTTCACTGCTGGTGGCTAAAAACTTCACTGATTTTAACAGTTGATCTAAGTCAAGTTAGAAATTTGCCAGATTTCGACAGCTTGTGCTCAATTTTTTTTTAGATTTTCACTGGTGCTAAAAACTACCAAATTTTAATAATTTTATAACAAGTTTTAACAGTCGAGTTAGCAAATGTGTCATATTTCGATAGTCGGTGTTGAAATTTGTACACACTCAGAGCTGGTGCTAATAATTTCACAGATTTTAACAATTTTGAAAAGCTGAGAAGATAAGGCTAAGTCAAGTTAGAAAATTTGCCACATTTCGGCAGCTTGTGCTCAATTTTTTATAGATTTTCACTGCTGGTGGCTAAAAACTTCACTGATGTTAACAGTTGACTAAGCCAAGTTAGAAAATTTGTCACATTTCGGCAGTTTGTGAACAATTTTTTTCAGATTTTTACTGGTGCTATAAACTTCATTGATTTTAACTTGATGAGATTAGTATTTTACAGATTTTGATTGTACGGTCAAATATTTGATGGATTATAACATTTTCACACATCTAAAATATACTCGCAGATTGCAGAATTTTAACAAATTTACCTAGGCATTTTCCTCTGAAACCAATTATTCGACAAATTCTTTAACTGTAACTTGCCATAGTTAAAAAATTGCAGACTGTGACAGTTTTAGTCAAAATTTGACAGGTTTGGATTGTTGCAATTTAAATTTTGAGACGTATTTAGCTCTGAAGCCAAGTATTTGACAGATTTTTAACTGTAATTTGCCATAGTTGTAAGAAATTGGCAGAATGTGACAGTTTTAGTCGAATTTTGACGGGTTTTACATTTTAAGCCAAGCATTCGACAGATTTTTAATTGTAATTTGCCATAGTTGAAAAAAATTGGCAGAATGTGACAGTTTTAGTCGAATATTGACAGGTTTTACCTCTGAAGCAAAGTATTCGACAGATTTTTAACTGTCATTTGCTATAGTTATAAAAAAATGGCAGACTGTGACAGTATTAGACGAATTTTGCTAGGTTTGGACAGATGCAATTCAACAGATTTTGAACTGAAATATGCCATAGTTGACAAAAATTGGAAGGCTGTGTCAGTTTTAGTCGAATTTTGACAGGTTGGGATAGTTGAAATTGAAATTTTGATACGTATTTACCTTTGAAGCCAAGTATTCGATAGATTTTTTACTGTAATTTGCTATAGTTGAAAAAAATTGGCAGAATGTGACAGTTTTAGTCGAATTTTGACAGGTTTTACATTTGAAGCCAAGCATTCGACAGATTTTTAACTGTAATTTGCCATAGTTGAAAAAAAAAATGGCAGACTGTGACAGTTTTAGTCGAATTTTGACAGGTTTTACCTCTGAAGCTTAGTATTCGACAGATTTGTTGAAAAAAATTGGCCGACTGTAACAATTCGAGTCGATATTTTACAGGTTTTATCTCTGAAGCCAAGTACTTGACATATTTTTAACTGTAATTTGCCATAGTTAAAAAAAATGGAAGACTTGACAGTTTCAGTCGATATTTTACAGGTTTTTTAACTGAAACTTGTCATAATTAAAAAAAAAATGGCTGACTATACCAGTTTCAGTCGAAATTTGACAGGTTTGGATAGTTGAAATTAAAATTTTCAGATGTATTTACCTCTGAAGCCAAGAATTCGACAGATTTTTAACTGAAATATGCCATAGTTGAAAAAAAGTGGAAGAATGACAGTTTTAGTCGAATTTTGACAGGTTGGGACAGTTTCAATTTAAATTTTGAGACGTATTTACCTATGAAGCCGTGTATTCGACAGATTTTTAACTGTAATTTGTCATAATTGTAAAAAAATTGGCAGAATGTGACAGTTTTAGTCGAATCTTGATAGGTTTGGACAGTTACAGTTTAAATTTTGAGACGTATTTACCTCTGAAGCCAAGTATTCGACAGATTTTTACCTGTAAATTGGCATAGTTGAAAACAATTGGCAGAATATGACAGTTTTAGTCGAATTTTGACAGGTTTTACATTTGAAGAAAAAGCATTAGACAGATTTTTGACTGTAATTTGCCATAGTTACGTATTTACCTCTGAAGCCAAGTATTCGACAGATTTTTAACTGTAATTTGCCTTAGTTGTAAAAAATTGGCAGAATGTAACAGTTTTAGTCGAATTTTGACAGGTTTTACATTTGAAGCCAAGCATTTAACAGATTTTTAACTGTAATTTGCCATAGTTGTGAAAAATTGGCAGAATGTGACAGTTTTAGTCGAATTTTGACAGGTTTTACATTTAAAGCCAAGTATTCGACAGATTTTTGACTGTAATTTGCCATAGTTACGTATTTACCTCTGAAGCCAAATATTCGACAGATTTTTAACTGTAATTTGCCATTGTTGAAAAAAATTGGCAGACTGTGACAGTTTTAGTCGAATTTTGATAGGTTTGGACAGTTACAATTCAAATTTTGAGACGAATTTACCTCTGAAGCCAAGTATTCGACAGATTTTTAACTGTAATTTGCCATAGTTTAAAAAAATGGCAGATTGTGACAGTTCCAGTGGAATTTTGACAGCTTTTACCTCTGAAGCCAAGTATTAGACACATTTTGAACTGTCATTTGTCATAGTTGACAAAAATTGGCTGGCTGTGACAGTTTTAGTAAAATTTTGTTAGATTTTACCTCTGAAGCCAAGTATTCGACATATTTTGAACTGTATTATGTCATAGTTAAAAAAACATGGGAGACTATGACAGCTTCGGTCCACATTTAAAAGATTTGAACAGTTGAAATTGAAAATGTGATAGATTTGGCCAGTCGCAGTTGACAATTTAATAGGCTTTTAGACTTAGACACTTTAATAAGTGTTTCAGTAACAAATATGAAGAATTTTGACATTTTGGAATATGTTTTCAAACATTTGGACATTTTAAAATGTAAAATTCCTTCACTTTGATGTTTTAAAATGTCAAATTGTTAATTATTTTAAATTTTCGGCCATGGTTACAATAGTTAACAATACAAAAAAATTGTAGGATTTATTTATATTCATTTCACAGCCGGAGTTAAAAACATAACAGATTTGATCAGTTGCATTTGAAAATTTCCAAATTTGGAGAGATGAAGTTAATATTTGACATATTTGGATACTCGCAATTGAAAATTTGACAAATTTTAACGGTTTTTACTTATTTATTTTAAATTTTTTTTGCCATAGTTACAAAAGTTAACAATACAACAAATTTGTAGGATTTATTTATTATTATTTCACAGCTGGAGTTAAAAAGTGGACAGATTTGATCAGTTACATATGAAAATTTTACAAATTTGGAGGGATGGAGTTAACATTTGACATATTTGGATAGTTGCAATTGAAAATTTGACAAATTTTAACGATTTTATTAAATTTAAAAAAAAATTTAGTCCATAGCTACGATAGTTAACAATACAAGAAATTTGTGGGATTTATTTATGTTTATTTCACAACTGAAGTTAAAAAGTGAACAGATTTTATCAGTTGCATTTGAAAATTTCACAAATTTGGAGAGTTGAAGTTAAAGTTGAAGTTTTGACATATTTGGATAGTTGCAATTGAAAATTTGATAAATTTTAACGTTTTTTTTTAATATTAGGGCCATAGTTACAATAGTTAACATTAACAATGCAACAAATTTGTAGGATTTATTTATTATTATTTCACAGTTGCATTTGAAAATTTCACAAATTTGGAGGGAAGAAGTTAATATTTGACATATTTGGATAGTTGCAATTGAAATTTTGATAATTTTTAAAAGTTAACTACACTGGCGAGCAAAAAATAGAGGTCACTTTAAAATTATGACTTATTTTTGGATTTTTTTTTGTTTTAACTTTACGTTTGCAAATTGTAAACAATTGTACTGTATTGTGCACATTAAATTTTAAAAAAAAGCAATGTTGAATCGTAAAGCATATTTTTTGTTTTTATTGCCTATTTTGGAAATATCACAAATTTACAGTTCAGACGAAGTTCGAATTTTTGTTTCTAGGACTAATATAGAAAATAAATAATGAAAAAAACTTATCACTAATAACGAGTATTACCCCCTCTTGCATTACTGATTGAAGTCGACGAGGAAGTCTTTGAATTAAATTAACGATCACATTTTGGTAGATATTATTCCATTCCTGCAATTTTATAGAATACATTTGTCAGGAAATGTATTATTAAACGCCTACTTTGGTTTACAATTTGCAAACATAAAGTAAAAATAAAAAAAATCCAAAAATAAGTCATAATTTTAAAGTGACCTCTATTTTTTGCTCGCTAGTGTAGTTTAACTGATTTAACTGGAGTTAAAATAATAACAGATTTGGCCAGTTGCATTTGAAAATTTCACAAATTTGGAGAGTTGAAGCTAACATTTGACAGATTTGGATAGTTTTAATTGAAAATTTGGCAAATTTCAACCATTTATATATATTTTTTTAATCTTGTGCTATAGTTATAATAGTTAACAGTACAAGAAATTTGTGGGATTTATTTATTTTTATTTGACAGCTTTAGATAAAAAATTAACAGGTTGATCAGTTCACAAATTTGGATATTTGAAGTTAATATTTGACATATTTGGGCCATAGTTATAATAGTTAACAGTACAACAAATGCGTGGGACTTATTTATTTTTATTTCACAGCTGGAGATCAAAAATTAACAGATGGATCAGTTGCATTTGAAAATTTTACAAATTTGGGGAGTTAAAGTTAACATTTGACATATTTGGATAGTTGCAATTGAAAATTTGAGGAATTTTAACGTTTTTTTTTAATTTTAGGGCCAAAGTTACAATAGTTAACATTAACAATACAACAAATTTGTAAGATTTATTTATTTCTATTTCACAGCTGGAGTTAAAGATTTGATCAGCTGTATTTGACAATTTGACAAATTTGGAGAGTTAAAGTTAACATCTGTCAGATTTGGATATTCCCAATTGAAAATTTGACTAATTTTAACGGTTTTTTTTTTTAATTTTAGGGCCATAGTTACAATAGTTAACATTAACAATACAACACATTTGTAGGATTTATTTATTTCTATTTTACAGCTGGAGTTAAAAAATAACAGATTTGATCAGCTGTATTTGAAAATTTCACAAATTTGGAGAGCTGAAGTTAATATTTGACAGATATGGATAGTACCAATTGAAAATTTGATAAGTTTGAAGGTTTATTAAAATTTATTTTAAATTTTTTGCCACAGTTACAATAGTTAACAATACAACAAATTTGTGGGATTTATTTATTATTATTTCACAGCTGGAGTTAAACAGTGAACAGATTTGATGAGTTACATATGAAAATTTGACAAATTTGGAGAGTTGAAGTTAACATTTGATAGATTTGGATAGTTCTAATTGAAAATGTGACAAATTTTAACGGTTTGTATGAATTTTTCTTAAAATTTTGGGACATCGTTATAATTATTAACAGTACAGCAAATTTGTGGGATTTATTTATTTTTATTTCACAGGTGGAGTTAAAAAAATAACAGATTTAATCATTGAAACGTTAAAAAAATTTAAGAATTTAAAAAAAATTGCGAAATTTGGAGAGTTGAAGTTTAACAGTTGGCAGATTTGAATAGTTGGATTTGAAAATTTGACAAATTTGGAGAGTTGAAGTTAACATTTGATAGATTTGGATAGTTCTAATTGAAAATTTGACAAATTTCAACGGTTTGTATTAATTTTTCCTAAATTTTGGGACATCGTTATAATTATTAAAAGTACAACAAATTTGTGGGATTTATTTATTTATATTTCACAGTTGGAGTTACAAAAATAACAGATTTGATCACTTAAAAAATTTTAAGAAGAATAGTAAAAATTTGACAAATTTGGAGAGTTTGACAGTTCAGAGATTTGGATAGTTGGATTTGAACATTTGCCAAATTTTTAAGGTTTCTAATTTTTGGGCCACAGTTGTTAACATTATCGGAGCAGTTATTGCTAGTAATTGGTTATAAAAAAATAGGCAATGGATGCTAATTGAATATCATAAGAAAGTAAGTACATTAATCTTTAGTAGGCAATGTTTTGTTCTTATGATTATGATTATTAGAACTTGAGATGCAGGGTGTACAGGATTAGTTATAATAATCAAATGGAGATATATTCAACTCATACTCATGACTATTCATTATTTGTAATTATGTGGGGATATTTGAATATTTCGTAAAGAAATTTAATTAATTAATATCTGAAGCCTTAAGTACTTGCAACCATCAATATATAATGTATAATTTGATATGAGCGTTTTCTGTGAAACAAACTTCAAAGGAGGTGGAATGTAAATAATGCTTTACCTCATTTACAATTCTCAGTGCTTCTCCTTTGTGGAATAGGAAAGCATCTTCGATTTTCGATCAATTACTTATTTCAGCGTCTTTGTTTGGACGCCCTCGTGCAAAAAGGACAGCTCGGTTAGCCGTTGACGAGTGGATGTGGTCATCCTATATTGCCGCGGACTTAATTTACCGTGACATTACTTCTCAATCGAAGTGTTAAATTCCCAGCAGGTTTCAATTTAAAATTAAAATTTGCGCAAAAAGCCGCATCCGAAACAGGGCCATAATCACTTCACCGTAAACGCAACACAAGGGAGTCACCGCCATTATCACACAGTTAGCTGCTGGTCCCTTTATGACTTCAATGACCATTAGGCCTTCTGTCGTCCCGGAGGATGTCGCGCAGGCAAAATAACAGATGATTATACGCGCAAGTGAAATACGCAACATTGCAACAAAATGTTCCCAAGCTTCCAGCATTGTATTGAAATGTATAATTTACTTACATATACCACATAAACACTTAAATAAAGTATGCAACCTTTTATTGTTGGCGGAATATGATTTATCATGCAAGGCCGCTTTATGAATGAGTTCTTATTATTCAGGCAGTGTGCGTGTTCTCTACTGTTCAGCTCCGCAGTTCAATACAGAATTTCGTGCTTTTAAGTTATGGAAATCATTATTCATAGCCATTGGGTAATTGTAAATTATACACGTGAGGGAATTGCCTTCTCGCACAGGTTTAATTTTGGGAAATTAGAATGATTTTATGACAATTCTGTTCCTCTCGGTGATGTATAATTTATTTTTGGGCCGCAACGTTTTCTGTATTCATTGTGATGATGTACTGCCGAAATTACAAATTATAGTAATAATAAAGTGCCGCTACCCTTTTGTATGCAAAATGCTTCAGTTTCCACGTAGCAGCAAGCATATTGTTCAACAATAGAAGTCAGGTTCTCTTATATTTAAGAGACATTAAACAGTACACATTAAAAATGTTACAAATAAATAGCAATAATAATAACCATAGTTCATCAAATATTTGATGTAAATAATAGCAGTAGTAGTAATTATAGTGGTACACATAAAGTTCCGTGAATAGAACTAAACTGCAAAGGTAGAAACATACAATTTTATTTAACTCAGATCCATTAATTGTGCAATTTAGAGTCAATAGGGAAGTTTTGTTAATTAAATTAGAAGTTGTAATTTGTTAGTTGTTGATTTCGTTTGTTTTCTTTTGTTTACGAGTTTCGTATTGATTTTAGTGTTTATGCTTGTTTGTTTACTTTAATACTTTAATTACTCAAATTACATACTTTAATTACATTTTAATTATAATAAACTTATTTACATTTAATTTACCTGTCGTCTATCTAATTTATGGCAATCTACTCGAGACTCAGAGATAAAGAGCGAACCCACTATAACAGAGCATTTTGACAACCGAAAGTGGGGTTAAGTAGTAGAATATCACATTTTGGAACCCACGTGGGCAAATAATAATAATTATTGATAATATATAACATAGCATTATTGGAGCCTGAACGTGAGGCTAAACCAAGACAATAACAAAGCAATAGCTATATGCTATATTGTTGCTATATATCCTAATAGCAACAATATGCTATAAAAATCTGTGAAAATATATAAAAAAACAACTCTATGATTATAATAAATAGAGTACGTATTAATTTCTGTGATGTACCGGTGTTCAACAGGTTACAGGTTCTGTGTGATTTTGTAATGGTGCGGTAGTTTGCCTGAGGGAGACGTAGGGTTTCGACTACCTGATGAAACTCCGATACGGTAGCAAGCCCGAGGGGGCTCATTTCACACGCCACATTTATCATCGAGCAGAGAGCTCTGTGGTAGACTTTATATGTAGGTATACGTGCACACGAAGAATTGTAACAAACAAACAATAATAATTAATACAAGAACTTGTTCATACAAGGAAAATTTACAGTACTTAGATGATTTATTCCATTGAAGAGCGTTTTGAAATTGTGAGCCTTTGTTTTAGTAGTAATGATTGCTCCAGAGCTGCAGCACTTGTTTTAAATCAAAATATTCCCTATACAAATATCAAAACGCTTTTCAACGGAATAAAACATCTTAGTATTGCCAAATTTTCAGTTTGCAGCACTTCTTTTATATCAAAATATTTCCTATACAAATATCAAAACGTTTTCAATGGAATAAAACATCTTAGTATTGCCAAATTTTCAGTTTGCAGCACTTGTTTTATATCAAAATATTTCCTATACAAATATCAAAACGCTTTTCAATGGAATGAAACATCTTAGTATTGCCAAATTTTCAGTTTGCAGCACTTCTTTTATAACAGAATATTTCCTATACAAATATCAAAACGCTTTTCAAGGGAATAAAACATCTTAGTATTGCCAAATTTTCAGTTTGCAGCACTTCTTTTATATCAAAATATTTCCTATAAAAATATCAAAATGCTTTTCAACGGAATAAAACATTTTAGTATTGCCAAATTTTCAGTTTGCAGCACTTCTTTTATATCAAATTATTTCCTATACAAATATCAAAACGCTTTTCAATGGAATAAAACATCTTAGTATTGCCAAATTTTCAGTTTGCAGCACTTCTTTTATATCAAAATATTTCCTATACAAATATCAAAACGCTTTTCAATGGAATAAAACATCTTAGTATTGCCAAATTTTCAGTTTGCAGCACTTGTTTTATATCAAAATATTTCCTCTACAAATATCAAAACGCTTTTCAATGGAATAAAACATCTTAGTATTGCCAAATTTTCAGTTTGCAGCACTTCTTTTATATCAAAATATTTCCTATACAAATATCAAAACGCTTTTCAATGGAATAAAACATCTTAGTATTGCCAAATTTTCAGTTTGCAGCACTTCTTTTATATCAAAATATTTCCTATACAAATATCAAAACGCTTTTCAATGGAATAAAACATCTTAGTATTGCCAAATTTTCAGTTTGCAGCACTTCTTTTATATCAAAATATTTCCTATACAAATATCTAAACGTTTTTCAATGGAATAAAACATCTTAGTATTGCCAAATTTTCAGTTTGCAGCACTTCTTTTATATCAAAATATTTCCTATACAAATATCAAAACGCTTTTCAATGGAATAAAATATTTTAGTATTGCCAAATTTTCAGTTTGCAGCACTTCTTTTATATCAAAATATTTCCTATACAAATATCAAAACGCTTTTCAATGGAATAAAACAAATTAGTATTGCCAAATTTTCAGTTTGCAGCACTTCTTTTATATCAAAATATTTCCTATACAAATATCAAAACGCTTTTCAATGGAATAAAACATCTTAGTATTGCCAAATTTTCAGTTTGCAGCACTTCTTTTATATCAAAATATTTCCTATACAAATATCAAAACGCTTTTCAATGGAATAAAACATCTTAGTATTGCCAAATTTTCAGTTTGCAGCACTTCTCTTATATCAAAGTATTTCTTACACAAATATCAAAACTCTTTTCAATGGAATAAAACATCTTAGTATTGCCAAATTTTCAGTTTGCAGCACTTCTTTTATATCAAAATATTTCCTATACAAATATCAAAACGCTTTTCAATGGAATAAAACATCTTAGTATTGCCAAATTTTCAGTTTGCAGCACTTCTCTTATATCAAAGTATTTCTTACACAAATATCAAAACTCTTTTCAATGGAATAAAACATCTTAGTATTGCCAAATTTTCAGTTTGCAGCACTTCTTTTATATCAAAATATTTCCTATACAAATGTCAAAATGCTTTTCAATGGAATAAAACAACTTAGTATTGCCAAATTTTCAGTTTGCAGCACTTCTTTTATATCAAAATATTTCCTATACAAATATCAAAACGCATTTCAATGGAATGAAACATCTTAGTATTGCCAAATTTTCAGTTTGCAGCACTTGTTTTATATCAACATATTTCCTATACAAATATCAAAACGCTTTTCAATGGAATAAAACATCTTAGTATTGCCAAATTTTCAGTTTGCAGCACTTCTTTTATATCAAAATATTTCCTATACAAATATCAAAACGCTTTTCAATGGAATAAAACATCTTAGTATTGCCAAATTTTCAGTTTGCAGCACTTCTTTTATATCAAAATATTTCCTATACAAATATCAAAACGCTTTTCAATGGAATAAAACATCTTAGTATTGCCAAATTTTCAGTTTGCAGCACTTCTTTTATATCAAAATATTTCCTATAAAAATATCAAAACGCTTTTCAATGGAATAAAACATCTTAGTATTGCCAAATTTTCAGTTTGCAGCACTTCTTTTATATCAAAATATTTCCTATACAAATATCAAAACGCTTTTCAATGGAATAAAACATCTTAGTATTGCCAAATTTTCAGTTTGCAGCACTTCTTTTATATCAAAATATTTCCTATACACATATCAAAACGCTTTCCAATGGAATAAAACATCTTAGTATTGCCAAATTTTCAGTTTGCAGCACTTCTTTTATATCAAAATATTTCCTATACAAATATCAAAACGCTTTTCAATGGAATAAAACATCTTAGTATTGCCAAATTTTCAGTTTGCAGCACTTCTTTTATATCAAAATATTTCCTATACAAATATCAAAACGCTTTTCAATGGAATAAAACATCTTAGTATTGCCAAATTTTCAGTTTGCAGCACTTCTTTTATATCAAAATATTTCCTATACACATATCAAAACGCTTTCCAATGGAATAAAACATCTTAGTATTGCCAAATTTTCAGTTTGCAGCACTTCTTTTATATCAAAATATTTCCTATACAAATATCAAAACGCTTTTCAATGGAATAAAACATCTTAGTATTGCCAAATTTTCAGTTTGCAGCACTTCTTTTATATCAAAATATTTCCTATACAAATATCAAAACGCTTTTCAATGGAATAAAACATCTTAGTATTGCCAAATTTTCAGTTTGCAGCACTTCTTTTATATCAAAATATTTCCTATAAAAATATCAAAACGCTTTTCAATGGAATAAAACATCTTAGTATTGCCAAATTTTCAGTTTGCAGCACTTCTTTTATATCAAAATATTTCCTATACAAATATCAAAACGCTTTTCAATGGAATAAAACATCTTAGTATTGCCAAATTTTCAGTTTGCAGCACTTCTTTTATATCAAAATATTTCCTATACAAATATCAAAACGCTTTTCAATGGAATAAAACATCTTAGTATTGCCAAATTTTCAGTTTGCAGCACTTCTTTTATATCAAAATATTTCCTATAAAAATATCAAAACGCTTTTCAATGGAATAAAACATCTTAGTATTGCCAAATTTTCAGTTTGCAGCACTTCTTTTATATCAAAATATTTCCTATACAAATATCAAAACGCTTTTCAATGGAATAAAACATCTTAGTATTGCCAAATTTTCAGTTTGCAGCACTTCTTTTATATCAAAATATTTCCTATACACATATCAAAACGCTTTCCAATGGAATAAAACATCTTAGTATTGCCAAATTTTCAGTTTGCAGCACTTCTTTTATATCAAAATATTTCCTATACAAATATCAAAACGCTTTTCAATGGAATAAAACATCTTAGTATTGCCAAATTTTCAGTTTGCAGCACTTCTTTTATATCAAAATATTTCCTATACAAATATCAAAACGCTTTTCAATGGAATAAAACATCTTAGTATTGCCAAATTTTCAGTTTGCAGCACTTCTTTTATATCAAAATATTTCCTATAAAAATATCAAAACGCTTTTCAATGGAATAAAACATCTTAGTATTGCCAAATTTTCAGTTTGCAGCACTTCTTTTATATCAAAATATTTCCTATACAAATATCAAAACGCTTTTCAATGGAATAAAACATCTTAGTATTGCCAAATTTTCAGTTTGCAGCACTTCTTTTATATCAAAATATTTCCTATACAAATATCAAAACGCTTTTCAATGGAATAAAACATCTTAGTATTGCCAAATTTTCAGTTTGCAGCACTTCTTTTATATCAAAATATTTCCTATAAAAATATCAAAACGCTTTTCAATGGAATAAAACATCTTAGTATTGCCAAATTTTCAGTTTGCAGCACTTCTTTTATATCAAAATATTTCCTATACAAATATCAAAACGCTTTTCAATGGAATAAAACATCTTAGTATTGCCAAATTTTCAGTTTGCAGCACTTCTTTTATATCAAAATATTTCCTATAAAAATATCAAAACGCTTTTCAATGGAATAAAACATCTTAGTATTGCCAAATTTTCAGTTTGCAGCACTTCTTTTATATCAAAATATTTCCTATACAAATATCAAAACGCTTTTCAATGGAATAAAACATCTTAGTATTGCCAAATTTTCAGTTTGCAGCACTTCTTTTATATCAAAATATTTCCTATACAAATATCAAAACGCTTTTCAATGGAATAAAACATCTTAGTATTGCCAAATTTTCAGTTTGCAGCACTTCTTTTATATCAAAATATTTCCTATACAAATATCAAAACGCTTTTCAATGGAATAAAACATCTTAGTATTGCCAAATTTTCAGTTTGCAGCACTTCTTTTATATCAAAATATTTCCTATACACATATCAAAACGCTTTCCAATGGAATAAAACATCTTAGTATTGCCAAATTTTCAGTTTGCAGCACTTCTTTTATATCAAAATATTTCCTATACAAATATCAAAACGCTTTTCAATGGAATAAAACATCTTAGTATTGCCAAATTTTCAGTTTGCAGCACTTCTTTTATATCAAAATATTTCCTATACAAATATCAAAACGCTTTTCAATGGAATAAAACATCTTAGTATTGCCAAATTTTCAGTTTGCAGCACTTCTTTTATATCAAAATATTTCCTATAAAAATATCAAAACGCTTTTCAATGGAATAAAACATCTTAGTATTGCCAAATTTTCAGTTTGCAGCACTTCTTTTATATCAAAATATTTCCTATACAAATATCAAAACGCTTTTCAATGGAATAAAACATCTTAGTATTGCCAAATTTTCAGTTTGCAGCACTTCTTTTATATCAAAATATTTCCTATACAAATATCAAAACGCTTTTCAATGGAATAAAACATCTTAGTATTGCCAAATTTTCAGTTTGCAGCACTTCTTTTATATCAAAATATTTCCTATAAAAATATCAAAACGCTTTTCAATGGAATAAAACATCTTAGTATTGCCAAATTTTCAGTTTGCAGCACTTCTTTTATATCAAAATATTTCCTATACAAATATCAAAACGCTTTTCAATGGAATAAAACATCTTAGTATTGCCAAATTTTCAGTTTGCAGCACTTCTTTTATATCAAAATATTTCCTATACACATATCAAAACGCTTTCCAATGGAATAAAACATCTTAGTATTGCCAAATTTTCAGTTTGCAGCACTTCTTTTATATCAAAATATTTCCTATACAAATATCAAAACGCTTTTCAATGGAATAAAACATCTTAGTATTGCCAAATTTTCAGTTTGCAGCACTTCTTTTATATCAAAATATTTCCTATACAAATATCAAAACGCTTTTCAATGGAATAAAACATCTTAGTATTGCCAAATTTTCAGTTTGCAGCACTTCTTTTATATCAAAATATTTCCTATAAAAATATCAAAACGCTTTTCAATGGAATAAAACATCTTAGTATTGCCAAATTTTCAGTTTGCAGCACTTCTTTTATATCAAAATATTTCCTATACAAATATCAAAACGCTTTTCAATGGAATAAAACATCTTAGTATTGCCAAATTTTCAGTTTGCAGCACTTCTTTTATATCAAAATATTTCCTATACAAATATCAAAACGCTTTTCAATGGAATAAAACATCTTAGTATTGCCAAATTTTCAGTTTGCAGCACTTCTTTTATATCAAAATATTTCCTATAAAAATATCAAAACGCTTTTCAATGGAATAAAACATCTTAGTATTGCCAAATTTTCAGTTTGCAGCACTTCTTTTATATCAAAATATTTCCTATACAAATATCAAAACGCTTTTCAATGGAATAAAACATCTTAGTATTGCCAAATTTTCAGTTTGCAGCACTTCTTTTATATCAAAATATTTCCTATACAAATATCAAAACGCTTTTCAATGGAATAAAACATCTTAGTATTGCCAAATTTTCAGTTTGCAGCACTTCTTTTATATCAAAATATTTCCTATACACATATCAAAACGCTTTCCAATGGAATAAAACATCTTAGTATTGCCAAATTTTCAGTTTGCAGCACTTCTTTTATATCAAAATATTTCCTATACAAATATCAAAACGCTTTTCAATGGAATAAAACATCTTAGTATTGCCAAATTTTCAGTTTGCAGCACTTCTTTTATATCAAAATATTTCCTATACAAATATCAAAACGCTTTTCAATGGAATAAAACATCTTAGTATTGCCAAATTTTCAGTTTGCAGCACTTCTTTTATATCAAAATATTTCCTATACACATATCAAAACGCTTTCCAATGGAATAAAACATCTTAGTATTGCCAAATTTTCAGTTTGCAGCACTTCTTTTATATCAAAATATTTCCTATACAAATATCAAAACGCTTTTCAATGGAATAAAACATCTTAGTATTGCCAAATTTTCAGTTTGCAGCACTTCTTTTATATCAAAATATTTCCTATACAAATATCAAAACGCTTTTCAATGGAATAAAACATCTTAGTATTGCCAAATTTTCAGTTTGCAGCACTTCTTTTATATCAAAATATTTCCTATACAAATATCAAAACGCTTTTCAATGGAATAAAACATCTTAGTATTGCCAAATTTTCAGTTTGCAGCACTTCTTTTATATCAAAATATTTCCTATACAAATATCAAAACGCTTTTCAACGGAATAAAACATCTTAGTAATGCCAAATTTTCAGTTTGCAGCACTTCTTTTATATCAAAATATTTCCTATACAAATATCAAAACGCTTTTCAATGGAATAAAACATCTTAGTATTGCCAAATTTTCAGTTTGCAGCACTTCTTTTATATCAAAATATTTCCTATATAAATATCAAAACGCTTTTCAACGGAATAAAACATCTTAGTAATGCCAAATTTTCAGTTTGCAGCACTTCTTTTATATCAAAATATTTCCTATACAAATATCAAAACGCTTTTCAATGGAATAAAACATCTTAGTATTGCCAAATTTTCAGTTTGCAGCACTTCTTTTATATCAAAATATTTCCTATACAAATATCAAAACGCTTTTCAACGGAATAAAACATCTTAGTATTGCCAAATTTTCAGTTTGCAGCACTTCTTTTATATCAAAATATTTCCTATACAAATATCAAAACGCTTTTCAATGGAATAAAACATCTTAGTATTGCCAAATTTTCAGTTTGCAGCACTTCTTTTATATCAAAATATTTCCTATACGAATATCAAAACGCTCTTCAATGGAATAAAACATCTTAGTATTGCCAAATTTTCAGTTTGCAGCACTTCTTTTATATCAAAATATTTCCTATACAAATATCAAAACGCTTTTCAATGGAATAAAACATCTTAGTATTGCCAAACTTTCAGTTTGCAGTACTTCTTTTATATCAAAATATTTCCTATACAAATATCAAAACGCTTTTCAATGGAATAAAACATCTTAGTATTGCCAAATTTTCAGTTTGCAGCACTTCTTTTATATCAAAATATTTCCTATACAAATATCAAAACGCTTTTCAATGGAATAAAACATCTTAGTATTGCCAAATTTTCAGTTTGCAGCACTTCTTTTATATCAAAATATTTCCTATACAAATATCAACACGCTTTTCAATGGAATAAAACATCTTAGTATTGCCAAATTTTCAGTTTGCAGCACTTCTTTTATATCAAAATATTTCCTATACAAATATCAAAACGCTTTTCAATGGAATAAAACATCTTAGTATTGCCAAATTTTCAGTTTGCAGCACTTCTTTTATATCAAAATATTTCCTATACAAATATCAAAACGCTTTTCAATGGAATAAAACATCTTAGTATTGCCAAATTTTCAGTTTGCAGCACTTCTTTTATATCAAAATATTTCCTATACAAATATCAAAACGCTTTTCAATGGAATAAAACATCTTAGTATTGCCAAATTTTCAGTTTGCAGCACTTCTTTTATATCAAAATATTTCCTATACAAATATCAAAACGCTTTTCAATGAAATAAAACATCTTAGTATTGCCAAATTTTCAGTGTGCAGCACTTCTTTTATATCAAAATATTTCCTATACAAGTATCAAAACGCTTTTCAATGGAATAAAACATCTTAGTATTGTCAAATTTTCAGTTTGCAGCACTTCTTTTATATCAAAATATTTCCTATACAAATATCAAAACGCTTTTCAACGGAATAAAACATCTTAGTAATGCCAAATTTTCAGTTTGCAGCACATCTTTTATATCAAAATATTTCCTATACAAATATCAAAACGCTTTTCAATGGAATAAAACATCTTAGTATTGCCAAATTTTCAGTTTGCAGCACTTCTTTTATATCAAAATATTACTTCATGTCATGTTTATTTTATTTTTATTGTTTTTTTATGTACATGTACTGAATTGATATAAACAAACTATTACTATTTTGTACTTTGCTCGCCTGATATAACAATTAAAAATTAGTACTGCCTGACTTTCGATAAAAAATGGTCAATAAATGTCATCTGCTACAGACGTCCGTGTCATCAACGAAATTCTTAAGGTTAAAACTGTTAATTTCCAAATTACCAGTAAGGAGCATGAAGCTTCTGGTTTTCGGATTTCCAGCAATATTAACTGTACATTTAATACTTATTTCTATAAAGATTAGTACGGCTTATCGTTTATTGCCCCAAGTTGGTCAATAAATGTGTTGTTGCTAGGCAACTTTAAAACACGCTGTGATGGAAAGACGGACTTTTGCACGCTTATTAGTACGATAACCAAAGATTGTGATGCAGGTGTGATAAAAAAGTATTTTATCATTAAGTATTTAAGAGGACCTACAAATGTAATTTGTTGTCCATAAATGCTATATTATTGATATATATATATATATATATATATCCTGTATAGCAACAATATAGCATATAGCTATAAAAAATTGTTAAAATATAAAAAAAAAACAACTCATACTTAGCGCTTCCTAACCTAAACTAATCACTTAAGAGCACATTTGTTCCAAAATTTAAACAAAAAACTCAAGGAACAATAGCGGAGGATCATTTAACAATAGTTCAACCAAAATATATTGAAAAATTCAAAATTTTATAATTTTCAAAATATAATATTTTAAGAAACTACATAAAATTGAAGAACTATATGATTAAAATTCGAAGTATCTCTTATAAATTATTATTACTATTATTATAATCTTCTATAAACTATCCTTTATTATAAACTAATGACTTAAGAGCACATTTGTTTAAAAATTAAAATAAAAAACTCAAGGAACAATAGCGGAGGATCATTTAACAATAGTTCAACCAAAATATATTGAAAAATTCAAAATTTTATAATTTTCTAAATATAATATTTTAAGAAACTACATAAAATTGAAGAACTATATGATTAAAATTCGAAGTATCTCTTATAAATTATTATTATTATTATTATAATCTTCTATAAACTATCTTTTATTATAAACTAATGACTTGAGAGCACATTTGTTCCAAAATTAAAACAAAAAACCCAAGGAACAATAGCAGAGGATCATTTAAAAATAGTTCAACCAAAATATATTGAAAAATTCAAAATTTTATAATTTTCAAAATATAATATTTTCAGAAAGTACATAAAATTGAAGAACTATATGATTAAAATTCGAAGTACCTCTTATAAATTATTATTATTATTATAATCTCCTATAAACTATCTTTTATTATAAACTAATGACTTCAGAGCACATTTGTTCCAAAATTAAAACAAAAAACCCAAGGAACAATAGCAGAGGATCATTTAAAAATAGTTCAACCGAAATATATTGAAAAATTCAAAATTTTATAATTTTCTAAATATAATATTTTAAGAAAGTACATAAAATTGAAGAACTATATGATTAAAATTCGAAGTACCTCTTATAAATTATTATTATTATTATAATCTTCTATAAACTATCCTTTATTATAAACTAATGACTTAAGAGCACATTTGTTCCAAAATTTAAACAAAAAACTCAAGCAACAATAGCGGAGGATCATTTAACAATAGTTCAACCAAAATATATTGAAAAATTCAAAATTTTATAATTTTCAAAATATAATATTTTAAGAAAGTACATAAAATTGAAGGACTATACCTTTTCAAGTTCAAATCGAGACCAATCAAGTTCAAATTGAAACCAATCAATTTAAAATTGAGGGCAATCAAGTTGAAATTGATACCAATCAATTTCAAATTGAGACCAATCAATTTCAAATTGAGACAAATCAATTTCAAATTGAGACTAAACAAAATCAAGTTGAAACTAAACAATATCAAGTTGTCATAATAAATTTTATTTGTTTACTCTCAACTTGATATTGTTCAGTGTCAACTGGATTTGGTTTAGTCTCAATTTGAAATTGATTGGTATAAATTTGAACTTGATTGACCTCAATTTGAAACTGATTGGTCTCAATTTGAACTTGATTTGTGTCAATTTGAACTTTAAAAGGTATATATGATTAAAATTCGAAGTACCTCTTGTAAATTATTATTATTATAATCTTTCTTCTTTTACTTTTTCGGTAAGTGGTGTTATCTTTTCTTAATGCATTTTCTATTATCATTTAGTACTATCGTTTCTTGTTTCTTGCTGTTTCCTTCACTTGTGCATTGGTTATCCCCCTCTTATTTAATGTTTACAATATTTTTGTCCCATTTCTTTTTTGGTTTTCCGACTATTCTCTTTCCTGTTATCCTTGTTTCCCATATCTTTTTTGTTTGGTTGTTGTCTTCTCTCCTAATTAGGTGTCCCAGCCATTGTAATTGTCTATTTTCTATATGTTTATTGAGTTCTACTATTTCCGGTGGATGTCCACATTTCTCACTCTACCAAGTTTTGTTACTTCTTATACTTTCCTCAGGTATTTTATTTTAAGGGCTTGGATTTTGCTTTTTTTGTCTCTTGTTGAGTATTCACGTTTCACAGCCGTATAGTAGGGTAGGTACAAGTAGTACTTTGTACATTATAAGTTTTGTTTTTTGGGATTTTTGTTGTTGTTTAGTATAATTTTGTTAATCGTAGTTCTTGTCGTTGCTTGTATTCTATTGTTTATTTCTGTTTCCATATTCCCTTTCCTTTCAATACTTTGTCCCAAGTATTTTATGTGTTCTACTTGTTCTTCTTTCTCGTTATTGATTGTAATGTTTATTGCTTCTTTAGTTTCTCCTATTTTCATTAACTTTGTTTTTGATATATTTATTTTTAGTCCAGCTTTTTCCAGTTCAGTTTCCCATATATTAATATTTGTTTGTAAGTCTCTATTATTGTTGTTGTTTCTTGGGATATTTTGTTGTTGTTTAGTATAATTTTGTTAATCGTGGTTCTTGTCGTTGGTTGTATTCTGTTGTTTATTTCTGTTTCCATATTTCCTTTCCTTTTAATACTTTGTCCTAAGTATTTTATGTGTTCTACTTGTTCTACTTTCTCGTTATTGATTGTAATGTTTATTGCTGCTTTAGTTTGTCCTATTTTCATTACCTTTGTTTTTGATATATTTATTTTCAGTCCAGCTTTTTCCAGTTTAATTTCCCATATGTTAATATTTGTTTGTAAGTCTGTCTTATTGTTGTTGTTTTTAGGGATATTTTTGTTGTTGTTTACTATAATTTTGTTAATCGTGGTTCTTGTCGTTGCTTGTATTCTGTTGTTCATTTCTGTTTCCATATTCCCTTTCCTTTCAGTACTTTGTCCTAAGTATTTTATGTGTTCTACTTGTTCTACGTTGTCGTTAATGATTGTAATGTTTATTACTTCTTTAGTTTCTCCTATTTTCATTAACTTTGTTTTTGATATATTTATTTTTAGTCCAGCTTTTTCCAGTTCAGTTTCCCATATGTTAATATTTGTTTGTAAGTCTCTCTTATTGTTGTTGTTTTTTGGGATATTTTGTTGTTGTTTAGTGTAATTTTGTTAATCGTGGTTCATGTCGTTGCTTGCATTCTGTTGTTTATTTCTGTTTCCATATTCCCTTTCCTTTCAATACTTTGTCCTAAGTATTTTATGTGTTCTAGTTGTTCTACGTTGTCGTTATTGATTGTAATGTTTATTGCTTTAGTTTCTCCTATTTTCATTACCTTTGTTTTTGATATATTTATTTTTAGTCCAGCTTTTTCCAGTTCAGTTTCCCATATGTTAATATTTGTTTGTAAGTCTCTCTTATTGTTGTTGTTTTTTGGGATATTTTTTTGTTGTTTAGTATAATTTTGTTAATCGTGGTTCTTGTCGTTGCTTGTATTCTGTTGTTTGTTTCTGTTTCCATATTCCCTTTCCTTTCAATACTTTGTCCTAAGTATTTTATGTGTTGTACTTGTTCTTCTTTCTCGTTATTGATTGTAATGTTTATTGCTTCTTTAGTTTCTCCTATTTTCATTATCTTTGTTTTTGATATATTTATTTTTAGTCCAGCTTTTTCCAGTTCAGTTTCCCATATGTTAATATTTGTTTGTAAGTCTCTCTTATTGTTGTTGTTTTTTGGGATATTTTGTTGTTGTTTAGTATAATTTTGTTAATCGTGGTTCTTGTCGTTGCTTGTATTCTGTTGTTTATTTCTGTTTCCATATTTCCTTTCCTTTCAATACTTTGTCCTAAGTATGTTATGTGTTCTTCTTTCTCGTTATTCATTGTAATGTTTATTGCTTTTTAGTTTCTCTAATATTCATTAACTTTGTTTTTGATATATTTATTTTTAGTCCATCTTTTTCCAGTTCAGTTTCCCATATGTTAATATTTGTTTGTAAGTATCTCTTATTGTTGTTGTTTTTTAGGATATTTTGTTGTTGTTTAGTATAATTTTGTTAATCGTAGTTCTTGTCGTTGCTTGTATTCTGTTGTTTATTTCTGTTTCCATATTCCCTTTCCTTTCAATATTTTGTCTTAAGTATTTTATGTGTTGTACTTGTTATATTTTGTCGTTAGTGATTGTAATGTCTATTGCTTCTTTAGTTTCTCCTATTTTCATTAACTTTGTTTTTGATATATTTATTTTTAGTCCAGCTTTTTCCAGTTCAGTTTCCCATATGTTAATATTTGTTTGTAAGTCTCTCTTATTGTTGTTGTTTTTTGGGATATTTTTTTGTTGTTTAGTATAATTTTGTTAATAGTGGTTCTTGTCGTTACTTGTTTTCTATTGTTTATTTCTGTTTCCATATTCCCTTTCCTTTCAATAATTTGTCCTAAGTATTTTATGTGTTCTACTTGTTCTACGTTGTCGTTATTGATTGTAATGTTTATTGCTTTAGTTTCTCCTATTTTCATTACCTGTGTTTTTGATATATTTATTTTTAGTCCAGCTTTTTCCGTTCAGTTTCCAATATGTTAATATTTATTTGTGAGTCTCTCTTATTGTTGTTGTTTTTTGGGATATTTTGTTGTTGTTTAGTACAATTTTGTTAATCGTGGTTCTTGTCGTAGCTTGTATTCTGTTGTTTATTTCTGTTTCCATATTCCCTTTCCTTTCAATACTTTGTCCTAAGTATTTTATATGTCCTACTTGTTCTACTTTCTCGTTATTGATTGCAATGTCTATTGCTTCTTTAGTTTCTCCTATTTTCATTAACTTTGTTTTTGATATATTTATTTTTAGTTCAGCTTTTTCCAGTTCAGTTTCCCATATGTTAATATTTTTTTGTACGTCCCTCTTATTGTTGTTGTTTCTTGGGATATTTTGTTGTTGTTTAGTATAATTTTGTTAATCGTGGTTCTTGTCGTTGCTTGTATTCTGTTGTTTGTTTCTGTTTCCATATTCCCTTTCCTTTCAATACTTTGTCCTAAGTATTTTATGTGTTCTTCTTTCTCGTTATTGATTGTAATGTTTATTGCTTCTTTAGTTTCTCCTATTTTCATTAACTTTGTTTTTGATATATTTATTTTTAGTCCAGCTTTTTCCAGTTCAGTTTCCCATATGTTAATATTTGTTTGTAAGTCTCTCTTATTGTTGTTGTTTTTTGGGATATTTTTTTGTTGTTTAGTATTATTTTGTTAATCGTGGCTCTTGTCGTTGCTTGTATTCTGTTGTTTATTTCTGTTTCCATAATCCCTTTCCTTTTAATACTTTGTCCTAAGTATTTTATTTGTTCTACTTGTTCTACTTTGTCGTTATTGATTGTAATGTTTATTGCTTCTTTGGTTTGTCCTATTTTCATTACCTTTGTTTTTGATATATTTGTTTTTAACCCAGCTTTTTCCAGTTAAGTTTCCCATATGTTAATATTTGTTTGAAAGTCTCTCTTATTGTTGTTGTTTTTTGGGATATTTTGTTGTTGTTTAGTATAATTTTGTTAATCGTGGTTCTTGTCGTTGCTTGTATTCTGTTGTTTATTTCTGTTTCCATATTCCCTTTCCTTTCAATAATTTGTCCTAAGTATTTTATGTGTTCTACTTGTTCTTCTTTCTCGTTATTGCTTCTTTAGTTTCTCCTATTTTCATTACCTTTGTTTTTGATATATTTGTTTTCAGTCCAGCTTTGTCCCGTTCAGTTTCACATATGTTAATATTTGTTTGTAAGTCTCTCTTATTGTTGTTGTTTTTTTGGGATATATTTTTGTTGTTTAGTATAATTTTGTTAATCGTAGTTCTTGTCGTTGCTTGTATTCTGTTGTTTATTTCTGTTTCCATATTCCCTTTCCTTTCAATACTTTGTTCTAAGTATTTTATGTGTTCTACTTGTTCTACTTCCTGGATATTGATTGTAATGTTTATTGCTTCTTTAGTATTTCGTATGTTCATTACCTTTGTTTTTGATATATTTATTTTTAGTCCAGCTTTTTCCAGTTCAGTTTCCCATATGTTAATATTTGTTTGTAAGTATCTCTTATTATTGTTGTTTTTTGGGATATTTTGTTGTTGTTTACTATAATTTTGTTAATCGTGGTTCTTGTCGTTGCTTGTATTCTGTTGTTTATTTCTGTTTCCATATTCCCTTTCCTTTCAATACTTTGTCCTAAGTATTTTATGTGTTCTACTTGTTCTACGTTGTCTTTATTGATTGTAATGTTTATTGCTTTAGTTTCTCCTATTTTCATTACCTTTGTTTTTGATATATTTATTTTTAGTCCAGCTTTTTCCAGTTCAGTTTTCCATATGTTAATATTTGTTTGTAAGTATCTCTTAATGTTGTTGTTTTTTGGGATATTTTTTTGTTGTTTAGTATAATTTTGTTAATCGTGGTTTTTGTCGTTACTTGTATTCTATTGTTTATTTCTGTTTGCATATTCCCTTTCCTGTCAATACTTTGTCCTAAGTATTTTATGTGTTCTACTTGTTCTACGTTGTCGTTATTGATTGTAATGTTTATTGCTTTAGTTTCTCCTATTTTCATTAACTTTGTTTTTGATATATTTATTTTTAGTCCAGCTTTTTCCAGTTCAGTTTCTCATATGTTAATATTTGTTTGTAAGTCTCTCTTATTGTTGTTGTTTTTTGGGATATTTTGTTGTTGTTTAGTATAATTTTGTTAATCGTGGTTCTTGTCGCTGCTTGTATTCTGTTGTTTATTTCTGTTTCCATATTCCCTTTCCTTTCAATACTTTGTCCTAAGTATTTTATTTGTTCTACTTGTTCTACTTTGTCGTTATTGATTGTAATGTTTATTGCTTCTTTGGTTTGTCCTATTTTCATTACATTTGTTTTTGATATATTTATTTTTAATACAGCTTTTTCCAGTTCAGTTTCTCATATGTTAATATTTGTTTGTAAGTCTCTCTTATTGTTGTTGTTTTTTGGGATATTTTGTTGTTGTTTAGTATAATTTGTTAATCGTGGTTCTTGTGGTTGCTTGTATTCTGTTGTTTGTTTCTGTTTCCATATTCCCTTTCCTATCAATACTTTGTCCTAAGTATTTTATGTGTTCTACTTGTTCTACTTTGTCGTTAGTGATTGTAATGTTTAATGCTTCTTTAGTTTGTCCTATTTTCATTACCTTTGTTTTTGATATATTTATTTTTAGTCCAGCTTTTTCCAGTTCAGTTTATAATATGTTAATATTTGTTTATAAGTCTTTGTTATTGTTGTTGTTTTTTGGGAAATTTTGTTGTTGTTTAGTATAATTTTGTTAATCGTGGTTCTTGTCGTATTCTGTTGTTTATTTCTGTTTCCATATTCCCTTTCCTTTCAATACTTTGTCCTAAGTATTTTATGTGTTCTATTTGTTCTACGTTGTCGTTATTGATTGTAATGTTTATTGCTTTAGTTTCTCCTATTTTCATTAACTTTGTTTTTGATATATTTATTTTTAGTTTAGCTTTATCCAGTTCCGTTTCCCATATGTTAATATTTGTTTGTAAGTCTCTCTTATTGTTGTTATTTTTTGGGATATTTTGTTGTTGTTTAGTATAATTTTGTTAATCGTGGTTCCTGTCGTTGCTTGTATTCTGTTGTTTATTTTTGTTTCCATATTCTCTTTCCTTTCAATACTTTGTTCTAAGTATTTTATGTGTTCTACTTGTTCTACTTCCTGGATATTGATTGTAATGTTTATTGCTTCTTTAGTATTTCGTATGTTCATTACCTTTGTTTTTGATATATTTATTTTTAGTCCAGCTTTTTCCAGTTCAGTTTCCCATATGTTAATATTTGTTTGTAAGTATCTCTTATTATTGTTGTTTTTTGGGATATTTTTTTGTTGTTTAGTATAATTTTGTTAATCCTGGTTCTTGTCGTTGCTTGTATTCTGTTGTTTATTTCTGTTTCCATATTCCCTTTCCTTTCAATAATTTGTCCTAAGTATTTTATGTGTTCTTCTTTCTCGTTATTCATTGTAAAGTTTATTGCTTTTTTAGTTTCTAGTATTTTCATTAATTTAGTTTTTGATATATTTATTTTTAGTCCAGCTTTTTCCAGTTCAGTTTCCCATATGTTAATATTTGTTTGTAAGTCTCTCTTATTGTTGTTGTTTCTTGGGATATTTTGTTGTTGTTTAGTATAATTTTGTTAATCGTGGTTCTTGTCGTTGCTTGTATTCTGTTGTTTATTTCTGTTTCCATATTCCCTTTCCTTTCAATACTTTGTTCTAAGTATTTTATGTGTTCTACTTGTTCTACTTTCTCGTTATTGATTGCAATGTCTATTGCTTCTTTAGTTTCTCCTATTTTCATTAACTTTGTTTTTGATATATTTATTTTTAGTCCAGCTTTTTCCAGTTCAGTTTCCCATATGTTAATATTTGTTTGTAAGTCTCTCTTATTGTTGTTGTTTTTGGGGATATTTTATTGTTGTTTGGTATAATTTTGTTAATCGTGGTTCTTGTCGTTGCTTGTATTCTGTTGTTTATTTCTGTTTCCATATTCCCTTTTCATTCAATACTTTGTCTTAAGAATTTTATGTGTTCTACTTGTTCTACTTTGTCGTTATTGATTGTAATGTTTATTGCTTCTTTAGCTTCTCCTATTTTTATTACCTTTGTTTTTGATATATTTATTTTCAGTTCAGCTTTTTCCAGTTCAGTTTCCCATATGTTAATATTTGTTTGTAAGTAAATGCCGCAACGCGTCCCAATTATTTTGCGGGCGCTGCAATCATAGTGGTTCAAGTGCAACATTAAAAACAATAACAGTGAATGTGGAATAAATACACTAATGTGTTTTGTTTGTCCCTCTTAGTGTTGTTCTTTCTGTATTCTGTTTGTCCTTTGTTTTGTCATCTTTATCCAGTAAACCTTCAAAGTATTGTTTCCATCTTTCTCCTGTTTCTTCTTTATTTGTAAGTTTGTAATATTATTACAATTATGGCATAAAATTCGGAGAACAGTTGCCCGCAAATTCGATCAAGTTTACCCACACAGCATGGTTTCATAAGTAACCTTCTGTAAGGCGCTCCTACGTAACGAGTTAACAAAAGATTCAGATTTTATGGTGCATGTAATAAGTCTGTAATAGCCGAATAATATCATTATTATTTTTTGTGGATAATACGGGTAGGGCCTATGGGGTATTTAGCCGCCATAAACTGTGGAGTCACGTTAGTAAACGAAGGATGCACGCCACTGTCTGTCGGTGCGCTTTTCGGCCGACCATCGCAGACCGCCGTGTATTATTAAGGGCCCATTACATGCAATGGGACATAAACAATAGCCGCGATTCTACACTATAATTTCACACGACTGAAATGTATTGCTCGTTAAGACAATTCCTTCCATTCATATGCATTGGGTCGAGCAAAATCAAACATTTCTGCGGGGATTTGAAGTCGGCACAATTCGGTGCACTTCCTTTTTACCTGGAGCCAGCGAAATCCCAAATAAGACAAAAAGCGCAGCTGGTTTGCGTGAATCGGCTCTTTTAAGATCAACAAACGGCTTATGCGGAGGAGCCATTAACAATTCAGTTTCGTCGAAAACAGTGCTTCACGTACGCTCTTTCGTCTTCTTTGCGGCCCTCAGATATACCAGGTGCACGCATGACGTAGAGCGAAATGAATAAGAATTAATAATCATCAGAGTCTCTACACACACCGTCTTACTTAATATACTGATCTCTAAATTATAGCGCAAAACCATGGGAACAAATCTCTTGTAATTATCGTAAGCGTCCGGTTTTTTCTCCGTCTTCCACCTCCGAGAGAGAGATGGCGAGCGCTCTGCTCTTGCCCTCCTTTTCCCGCCTTCGACAGATTATAAATTTATTTTATAAATAATCTACTTTGCGCACGTCGCCATCTCACCTCTTACCCAGATAGCTCGGGCATGTATATTATTCGATTAGATTATGTGTTTAAGTTCCGTTTAATAGTTATTGGTACGCTAATTTGTTCTCGCTTTTATGTTTTTATAGGAGGCACTTCCACACTTCCAATTATTTTGCATTATTGACACTCCTCTCCTTCGCAATATTACATATTTTGCAATTGTAATTTACGAAAATTGGATGCTTTACTGGTATACAACAGTTGTAGTTACCACGTTACTACTATTACATTACTAGTCACTACGCGAAGTAAAGCGTAAAAATGTATATACCTACAAGGCAGAAGCGGACTGACCATGTGTGAAATGTGGGAAATCTCCACATTTTCTTCTACTAGGGAAATTCGTAACCCGTGAAATAAACCGGCCTATCGATCGGAAGTGGTATGAGTACCATGTGTAAAATGAAGAGGGCCAAACCTTACCTAAAGGTCTAAAACGGCCGATAAGTGGTGAATGAGGATCGCTTTATCCACTCCCTTGACTGATTTGATGTAAGGCCTTTAAAACCAGCTGGAAACTCAATTATCACACTTAATGCTGGTCGTTATCCCGACATTTATTCGGTTTCAACACTTATCTACTAAGGTCAATTAATTTATAATTCGCGAACGAATATACGGTGAAATCCCGATAGCATGGAAGGCGGAATTGAATTAATCAGCGCGTTAGGGTGCTTTTATAGGCAACCTCGCCACCACCGCCGTGCGTAAAAGTTATAACGTTACAGTGTGGTAAACTATTGTGTACTGCTGGGCAAAAATCGATGTAAATAATATTTCAACTTGATAATTTATTTGTAAACATTAATTTAATCAATATCAAGATTCTTCAACTGAAGAAGCCAGTGTGGCGAAACATTGTAGTGGAAAATAAAAAATAAATAAAGTTTTGAAAATGATAAGAAAATATTATTAAAGTAAATAATAATTTTCAATAAACGAGGAATACTTTTAATTTTTTTGAAAAGTCTTTAGATCTATTCTGATTTCAACAGGTGAGCATAGACAGTTTTCAGGCTATCTTTTAAAGGTCAAAATTTTAGAAAAAAACATTTTTCTTGAAAACTAGAAGTGATAAGTGTACATACGTTCTAAGAAAATATGTTCCAATTTAAGCAAGGAATACAAAAATATAATAATATATGGGGTGTTCTATTTAAAATAAGAACGTTCGTGCTATTTCCGGTGGAACCGGAAGTGATAGAAAGTTGAAAATATTTCACATGAGAATAACCGATACAACCGTGTGACGAGGATTTTTTTGAAATTTATAGTACAACGGCTACCCCGTAAACTTTTAACGAACAATTTAGCGTGGACACCCTGTATAATTAATTAAAAATTACTAACCAATATTTATAAAGTCTTTTATATTAATAATTAATTAAATGATTAATGTTGAATAAATATATTAAAAAAATCACATCAAATTTCAGAAATTATTCATATGAGGTTAATTTTATAATTATTAAGAATAATATAGTTTAATTATTAAAAATCAATCAATTGTTATAATTTTATTAAGTTTTTGAATTTGTTCATTGATAATTATAGCAAGTTCAAATTTATTTAAGAATTTTTTTTATTATAATCTATTAATTATCTTTTAATTTCATTTTTCTTCTTAATTATTCTTTTAATTGGCCTAAACCATGAATGAAATCCCCCTTTAATAGAGCAATTATTATTCAGTATAATTAAATAAATTTTTAAATTATTATTAAACAAAAATTGACAAAATAAAGATATTTTTTTTAAATTTAAATATATATTTTATATGGTATGTATTATAATAATAAAATGAGCACGTCTATGGAATAGCCTATTTGAGGTACCAATGTTCATAATTTTTTAATACCGGACCTCTTAACAGAGCCAGTTGTGATTATAAAATCTCCGTATGAAATGAGCTAATCCAATGAAGTGTGTATTCCATTGTGCTGCATGAGTATTAAGAATTTCCATCCGGATGTCTAATTGATGCATTACAATTGTTCAATTAGTATCGACAACAATTGCTGCCAAATATTACCAGTTAAAGTCTGTTTAGATCGTATAATGCGTTTTATGCGCACACGCATGTGCATATGCAGTTTCCTGAATTACTACGTGAAATTTGAAATTTATTAAAAGGACTGAGAGAAGTTAGAAACAATCAAACAAAAAATGAGCAAATTGGACAATAATGATTTTTTCGATTTAGGACTGCGAAAAGTTAGACCCCAGTAGAAATTGATATAGTTTTATATCGTACTATATTGTGGATACATCGATTTTAGATAGTAATACTATATAGTACATGTTGTATCTATGTTGTACCCGGGGACGTATACAGTACGTCCCCGGATTGAGTTTAGAGGGATTTTTTTTAAATTTTTTACTTTTAAGTAAAAATGTTATAGGAATTAAAATTTCTGCTTGGTCTGAAACTACCATTTCAGTAATTAAAATATTGATTAATTTATACAGGGTGTTGGCTAAATAAAAATAAATTGAATCTAATTTTGACACTTTAGAAAAATAACATCATTTAGACAATCCACCACCATTTTCTTCACACAGTTCAAGCTTTGGTGTCTAACTCCTGAAAACTCTTTTGTATTTCTGCAATAGTTGCTCGATGCAAATGCAAATTCAATTTCAGTATTATTTTCAGCATTTGGGGGATTGTTTGAATGATTATATTTTTCTATAATTAAAATATACTTTAAATTATTTTTGCAAATAGTAAATAAATAAGTGTCAAAATAAGTATTAAAATTTTTCATTTTGCCAACACCCTGTATAAATAAATCAAACTTTCAATAACTGAACTGGTAGTTTTAGACCAAGCAGAAATTATAATTTTTATAACATTTCTACTGAAAAGTAAAAATAAAGAAAAATTTCCTTTTGTAAACTCAATACGGGGACATACTGTATAATAATATATATATACAGGGTGTCTCAAAATTGACGCCCGTGCTTTTGGAATTGCATTCACGGGGCTAACAGAAATAGAAAAGTAAGAGTGGAAAATTTTCGGTTTGTCCCTCGTTACAGAGTTATTGATAAAAATGTAAACAATAACTTTTTCGACCACTATTCAAAACTCGATTTTGATTTATTAAATTTGTCGTATTTAGAGACACAACTGTCAGATTTGACAATTAGTTTGACAAACATGGACAATATCTTGTTTTTTAATTAATATTTGTTTTTTTAATATTTTTAGTTAGCACATTATTTTGATTTATACATTTTGTCAAATCTAGAGACATAACTGTCAGATATGACAATTACTTTGACACATGTGGATAATATTTTGTTTTTTAATATCATTAGTTAGTATAAGATTTTGATTTATTCTCTTTGTCAAATCTAGAGACATAATTGTCAGAGTTGACAATTAGTTTGACACATGTGTTTTACAGTTTTTTTATCAATAACTGTATAACGAGGTACAAATATCTTGCTTTATACTATTATTAGTTAGTACGATTATGATTTATTTATTTTGTCAAATTTAGAGATATAACTGTCAAATTTGACAATTAGTTTGACAAATGTGTTTTACAGTTTTCTTATCAATAACTCTATAACGAGGGACACATATCTTGTTTTATAATATTATTAGTTAGTACACGATTTTAATTAATTCATTTTGTCAAATCTAGAGACATAACTGATAGATTTGACAATTAGTTAGACAGATGTCGACAATAGCATGGAATAGAATAATTTATTTACGTGCTATTATACACATTACTATTATATTATACAGATAATATCTTGTTTCTCAATTATTATTTGTTATTTGTTTTTTAATATTATTAGTTAGTACACGATTTTGATTTATTCATTTTGCCAAATCTAGAGATGTAACTGTCAGATTTGACAATTAGTTTGCCAGATGTGTTTTACATTTTTTTTTATCAATTACTCTACAACGAGAGACAAATATCTTGTTTTATAATATTATTAGTCAGTACACGATTTTGATTTATTCATTTTGTCAAATCTACAGACATATCTGTCAGATTTGACAATTAGTTTGACAGATATGCTTTCCAGTTTTTTTATCAATAACTCTATAAGGAAGGACAAACGGAAAATTTTCCACTCTTAATTTTCAATTTGTTTTAGCCCCCTGAATGGAAACCCAAAAGCACGGGCGTCAATTTTGAGACACCCTGTATATATATATAATTTTACTATGTTGTGGTTACACACTTACTATATATTATTATTACGTTCACCGTAAGATAGCTTCACTATATGGCCACGATATATTATAATTATGTTATTACTATATAGTTTTATTACATCGCTAATATACAGGGTGGCCCACCTATCCTCTCTCGGACCATTGCTGCTAGACTAATGAAAATTTAGGAAAACATCTGATTGGAAGTTATTGGACAGTTGCTGTGCTACTTTTTAGAATAATTTTCGAGTATACAGAATGTGCCATAAATCCGGGACACAAAATTTAGTCTCTTTTTTAAATAGATCACCCTGTATATTCTTTCATTTTTAAAATCTCATTTATGTTCACAAATTATTTTTATTTTTTGAGATCAGATGTAACGTTGCCAAGTTATTCACATTTTAATCAAATTTAACGAAAAATATTGGACGCAAAAAAAAATTTAACAAAACCTTATAAGAGAAATAAGAGAAATAATAAGAGAAATAAGAGAAATAATAAGAAAAATAAGAGAAATTAGAGAAATTAGAGATTAATAAAAGAATCTGCGTATGCAAGTACCCAAGCAATGTGCCAAAACGTACAGAATATTTTGAATCAAGTTCTAGTTCGTAGTTCCTACGAATCAAGTTTAATTGATCGATTGTAGTTGATCAACGGAAGTTGAATAAATACCATAGTTTAAAGTTGATCGACTCTATTGAAACCATAGTTTCCATTCAACTTGTTGATCAATTACAATTGATCAATTAAACTTGATTCGTAAGTAACTATACAACAAATGTTCACATCACTATATTGTGATTATATAGCAATATAGTATTACTATATAATATAGATACTAAATAACATATTTACTGGGGGACATCGGCTATTTTTAATTTTTTTAATTTTTTTAATAGCGTCTGGGTAAGAACGCGTCTTAAGATAGGAATTTTCTGATTTTTGTTCTGATTGTGTCTGCTTATTCACACAGTTAGAAGTTTAAAATGTATGGTGCTGCAAAAACTTACTTTACAGAAAACTTACCAGAATGCGTAACAATGCCAATTGAGTTACAATTAAAATTGTATTTTTAGTGCCAATTCATTAACTCCTTCAAACCAAATAACTTATGCAAGTTTAGTCTCGTGAGAGCTGATTAATGAAGGCTCGCCAGAATGCGGACGTATGATGGATGATACCAAATGATACTGCATAAACATTTGAAATAAAACATTAGTATATCCGCACTACTATTAATAGCATTAATCAATCTCATTAGTAAAGATTTCCTTTTGAAAATATAGAATTTAGTGACGTGAATTAATTTGTACTGATTGCGTAAACATCAGAGCCGAAGATCATTAGTTACGATTATTATTCTTCAGCGCGCATATTTTAGTTCGTAAATTTCCAAGTGTGGTGGATAGCTGCTTGGCGGCGGTAATTTGCCACAGCAGCGAAAATGGGCCGCGTTAAAATTTGTTATGCTACGAAAAATGAGTTATAAACATGTTTAGTTTTCAATTCGGTGTACAATAAGAAAAAAAAATATTTTTTTAATTTATTGTACACCAAATAGATATTACTCATGTACTTAAAGTACTATTAAAAAAAAATGTATTGTACCCCAAAAAATTTACCTATTAAATTGAAAAAAAAAATGTTATCTTTAAATTACTCATTAAAGTCTCTTGCCATTTTCCTGTTATAGTTCTGCCTGATGATGATCAAATAAATGATCGAAACCGGTTGAAAATAAAAATTCTAATTGATATTAAGGAAGTACAGACTAATTTATTACCTTTATTAGATATAATTAGCGTTAAAGTATGTTTGATTTATTTTTAGCCCCATGAAATCTTCCTACTTCACTTGCTATTTCACTATTTCACTATACTATCACTATTTTTACTTTCACTATTTCACTATACTATCACTATTTTTACTTTCACTATTTCACTATACTATCACTATTTTTACTTTCACTATTTCACTATACTATCACTATTTTTACTTTCACTATTTCACCTTCTTCACTATTTATAAGGTGCGCTCCTGAAGAAAAGGGGATGTTATTTTAAATATCTATTTACGAAGTTTTTCACGTAAAATCTATTAAGACTCTAAAATTAATTTGGCGATTTATAAAAGTCGCGGTGAAAATGTACGCCATTTTCTGTTAATATCCTGCAATGGTGCAATAGCATTAATACGAGTGTAAAAGTATTGTGCATGCTCATAACCGAATGTAATGAATGATGTGTCGGGGGCGGGAAATTTGATAAATTACATAAGTACGAGACTGTCGAAGATTAGAAACGCAATTTATAATCGTAAAATATGGATTATAGACGTGCTCCAATACAACTAATGTGTTAACCTTTTTTTCTTACTTACGGGCGCATGTGTAAGTACGCAGTACCGTAACTTGACGGATAATCTATCAACCGAGCTAAGAAGATTGCCATATATTAATCGTGAGTGTGTATGTATGTGTATGTATATGTATGTATGTGTATGTAGTTACATGAGTACGTGTATGTACATATAATTTAAAACTCGAGGTTAGTGAAGAGGCTTGGCTATGCGCTTATTTTTTTTTTAAAACACAGGAATTTCCGGTTTGTAACTGAATTAAACCGAAATGTTTCTCATATTTATGAATCAATTCATTTCGTTATTTTGCTTCATTTATAGGGATTTTAGCCGCACTTCTGAATCTTGGTAAATTTTCTGTAATTTAGATACATTTTCTACGATTTTGTGTTTTTTCTTAGTTATATTTTTTCACGACAGTGCGCAAACTTAGTTTTTTTGCACTGTGAGCAGTGTGTAAAGTAATACTTTTTAGCACATGGGCGTAAAAAATCGACTGAATTCAACCGAAATGTTTCCGATATATATATATATATATATATATATATATATATATATATATATATATCAAAGATTTTAAGTTTTTGATATTTTTTAAAATCATGATTTATTCCAACTCTGATTATAATTAACTATTTTATGAGGTGTTTTAGATGTGTCCTATAAAACCCAATCAACGAATTTTCAGAAAATTGGGCAAATTTTCAGAAATTTCTGGTACTTGTTAATGTACAAATTGTAATCTGTTGTTCTTGTTAGTTTTGCCTGATGATGACCAATTAATTGGCCGAAACCGGTTGCAAAAGCAATTAAAATTTTTAATTAAGTAAGTACACGTTTTCTTACTGAATAGTCTAAATTGCCTTAATATGAGTCAAATACAAGAAATCATAATTTGTTTCATTTTGTTTTAAAATCATTGATTTTTGATATTTTTTTAAATCATGATTTATTCCAACTCTGATTATAAGTAACTATTTTATGAGGTGTTTTAGATGTGTCCTATAAAATACAATCAACAAATTTTCAGAAAATTGGGCAAATTTTCAGAAACTTCTAGTACTTCTGGTAATTGTTAATGTACAAATTGTAATCTGTTGTTCCTGTTAGTTTTGCCTGATGATGACCAATTAATTCGTCGAAAGCAGTTACAAAAGCAATTAAAAATTTTAATTAAGGAAGTACACGTTTTGTTACTGAATAGTCTAAATTACCTTAATATGAGTCAAATACAAGAAATCATGATTTGGTTGATTTTGTTTTAAAATCATTGATTTTTGATATATTTTTAAAATCATGATTTATTCCAACTCTGATTATAATTAACTATTTTATGAGGTGTTTTAGATGTGTCCTATAAAATTCAATCAACGAATTTTCAGAAAATTGGGCAAATTTTCAGAAACTTCTGGTACTTCTGGTAATTGTTAATGTACAAATTGTAATCTGTTGTTCTTGTTAGTTTTTCCTGATGATGACCAATTAATTGGTCGAAACCAGTTGCAAAAGCAATTAAAATTTTTAATTAAGGAAGTACACGTTTTGTTACTGAATAGTCTGAATTACCTTAATATGAGTCAAATACAAGAAATCATAATTTGTTTAATTTTGTTTTAAAATCATCAATTTTAAATCATGATTTATTCCAACTCTGATTATAAGTAACTATTTTATGAGATGTTTTAGATATGTCCTATAAAATTTAATCCTAACCTAATGTTCCTAACGAATTTTCAGAAAATTTGCCAAAAATTCAGAAACTTCTAGTACGCGGGCTTCTCGTAGAGTTTCTACTTGCAAAGTTTATTAATATCACTGAATTTCCTCATGATTTCCCCCAATTTGCACGAATTTTCAGAAAATATTTTCCGCATGATTTTCCCCAATTTGCACGAATTTTCAGAAAATTTAGTAACTATTGTAGGTACACCCATACTTTATAGGAATGTAAAATTTCCACTTCTTGGAGATGCAATGCAAGTGGATAAATAAATGGATAAACAAGGATAAACAAGTGAATAAACAAAACAAAATTCATAAACGGGTCAAATGCATTTTAAGTAATATATTTGTAGGATTGTAGACTTATAGCCATCTGCTGGAACTCTGGCGGATTAAGGAAGGTCATTTGGTGGATTTGTAAATTTGATTGTTTTTTCTTGAAAATAGCAAATTCCTAAATTTGTTGCATGTAATTAAATTGATTGCGTTTAGAGTAAATGTTTATACAGAACAACAACAACGGCAACAATAACGATTTCATGAATGGAAAAGCACTGGTATATGAATATATGAAGATTAAAACAGACTCATGTATTATTTATGAACCAAGAGCAACCATTTAAAGTATGTTACTTTTATCCGACCCGTCATCATACCATAAATCTAAAAACTAATGAATGTTGCACAAAACTCCACTGCCGAATTATATAAATATAAACAATGTAACTAACAGTAGGTACATTTTTTATTCTTATTTCATGTAAGCATAATTGCCGCCAATTTACTAGTTGAAGACTTTTTACTAACATAGATAAGCTCAAACAAAATTGTTTTCGCGAAATTAATATTTTGGTCCCAAAAAGCTTTCATTATTTAACAGCGGACTTATAAAGGAGTAATGGATGGCCTTTGGACTTTGGGGTACGAAATAATAGACGAAAATAGGCTCATCTAAATGAGCCAGTAAGTACCCACTTAAATGCAAAATTATTTCAAGTTGCTTATATTTTTGTTTTCGCATATTACTAATCGCTTCTGTACAGTAGAAGTACGAAAAATTTGCTTGTAAATAATTGTCGTGGAAATAAGCAGTGGCGGGAGGGACATCAAGAGATATATCTCGAGTTATTGTATAGATAACAAGAATCGCTATATTTAGTGAGAGGGCACAAAAAGATAAAGACGAAGAAGAATAAGAAGAAGAAGAAGTAGAAGAAGAAGAAGAAGAAGAAGAAGGAGAAGAAGAAGCAGGAGAAGGTGAATAAGAACACGCAGAATAAGAAGAAGAAAGAGAATAAGAACAAGAAGAACAAGAACAAGAAGACGAAGAAGATGAAGGGATATACATTTGCTTGTAAACAATTGTCATGGAAATAAGCAGTGGCAGGAGGGACATTACGAGACATATTTTGAGTTGTGGTTTCGTAAACAATTTACAAAATTGGTGCACTGATTAAACGCCAAACTAATGGTGTTGAGCGGATTGATTCGTGCGTTGACAGAAGAAGAAGAAAAAGTGGAAGAACAAGAAGAACACGAAGAGGAATAAGAATAATAAGAAGAAGAACAACAAGAAGAAGAACACGAAGAAGAAGAAAAAGAAGAAGAAGAACAAGAAGAAGTAGAAGAATGACATGTACATCGTAATCAAAATGAGCTGACCTGACCTAACGTAACTGAACATATTAATATTTATAATTAGATGAAACCATACAAAGCCCATGAGGAAACTGGTTCAGCTGTGATGGCCACAGTTCAATGGCCATGAGAAAAGTTGTACATTATGAACATACAATTTTGTTAGATATAACTATAAATACATTTCACGTGCACATGCAATTTTTGAACGCAACACAATGCAATTAATTATCCAACAAGATAATGATTCATTTCTGGAAGCTTATCTCTACGAAGGCCGCAATCTTTCCGCGTATTAGGCGAAAGTGTGGGATCCTGTCGAAATTCCTAATTTATTCCGGTGTCGTTTAGAAACTTCCCGATTGGTAAGCAACATAGATACGCTTAGCGTTCCTGTGGGCATAGTAATGAAGAACACGTCCACGTGATATACATCTGCGCGGAGTGAATTGAACAGTTAGTGGCTCTTCTAATACAGCTCCTTTTTCTAAGCGCGACAATGGGAAAAAAAAATAATTTCCCACAAATTGAATGCCCCGTGAACAATAAGCACTTCTTGCGATTAACTGAAACGGAGGAGGACTCGCTTTGCTGTGGTCATGTCCCATCGGAGATGTCAACGTGACATCGAATATGTAACCTGAAAATAGAACTGCGGCTATTCATCCATTCAGTCTCGCGTATAAACTATTAACTTATTGACGTTTTTGCTCGTTTTTCTTGAACGTTACTGGGGCAAAAAAAGGCTGGAAGATAGTTTTCTGGTGTAATTGGATTCCAGCAAAAACCCCGTGGGCCATTATTTGCGTGAAAGTCTCTCAGAAAATCGTCAGATTCCAAACGGGACGGGGCAAAAAGCGATTTGAGTCAAACCGCATTTTACATGCCAATTTACGTGGAGCCGCATGACTCGCGGATCACAATTGCGTTAGTTAGGGCCCCTTGTGTACCAATCACAAAACCAAAGTGATAAAAACAAACGAAATCTGCGAGGTAATAAATAGTTGCGAACAATATAATTGGGGGTATTGCTAATTGAATCTATTCCTAAGTTGCTGGCGGTGTGCATGACATTATGAGAGGAAAAGTGGCAGAGATCTCTAGAATAATCATGTTGTATGTACGATGAGAGTGCACGAACGCTAATCATAATTACACACTGACAAAACTCGAGAGACCGCATTCGTGTTCAAAACTACCACGCGAAGATGCAGATTTTTCAAGACATTGTCATATGAGGAACACTTATCTCACGTGCCACTTTCATATAGAGAAAACTAACTTATTATTACATATTCTTTGTAATTGTACAAATGTACGAATTATTTACCTTGAATTACTGCGTGAAATTTGAAATTCGTTAAACGACTGAAAGCGAGTTGAAAACAATCAAACCAAAAATGAGCAAACTAGGTTATACCTAACATGCAGTTTGCTCATTTTTTGGAAGATTGCGAAAATCATTATAAATGATTGTCTGATTTAAGATTAAAATTGTTGGGCGGTCTTATCCCGCAACGCAATTTCCGCAAAAAAACGGAAATGGCGGTGTGTCGGTTGAACCGGCAACGTGCCCTCATATTATCACAAAATTAATCAATATAGGACGCAACAAAGAAGAAAAATCTAACTATTCAATTTATCTTGTAGACTAATATTAAAAAAAAATCATATCAATCATAAAAAAATAAGTTTAATAAGATTTGTGTAATTTTCTCTCTAGCTTACAAAATTTCAATGGATACGTACAATCATAAGATATCAGTAGCAATTATGAAATTTTCATTACCTATTGAAAATTTGAGCAATAGGTAATGAAAATTTCATAATTGCTACTGATATCTTATGATTATGCTTATCCATTTAAATTTTGTGAGCTAGAGAGAAAATTACTCAAATCTACAAAATGCAAAACACACTGGCAATTGTGAAATTTCAATGAATACAATGCGATTTTCATTGGGGCTGACAAAGGTGCAAGCATATTGCAAAATATTCAAAATTTGTACTATAGTTATAAAATTTTAGTAGTAATTATGAAATTTTCATTATATATCACATAAACTTTCACTACAAACGGCCAAACAGCATTCGTAGATGAAATTTTTTTAATTATTATTAGAGAATTTTAATGGATACTATAAATTTTTCAATAGAACTCACGAAAAGTGAAAGCCTATTGGAAAATATTCAAAATTTGTACTATAATTATAAATTTTCAGTAGTAACTATAAAATTTTCATTGCCTATTGCTAAAATTTTTACTATAAAATGCAAAATATCATTCGCAATTGCAAAATTTTCACTCGAAATTCGAAATTTCAGTAGATACTGAATTGTACTGCAAAATATTCAAAATTTGTACTATAATTATAAAATTCCAGTAGTAATAAGGAAATTTTCATTACTTATCACATAAATTGTCACCACAAAACACCAAATAGCATTCGTAGATGCAAAATTTTCAATTGTAATTAGGAAATTTCAATGGATACTATGAAATTTTCATTGGAATTGACAAAGGTGAAAGCATATTGCAAAATATTCAAAATTTATAGTATAATTATAAAATTGCAGTAGTAATTATGAAATTTTCATTCCCTATTGCTAAAATGTTGACTATAAAATGCAAAATAAGAATTCGTAATTGCAAAATTTTCACTGGAAATTCGAAACTTTCAGTGGATACTGAATTTTACTGCAAAATACTCAAAATTTCTATTATAATTATAAAATTTCAGTGGCAATTCTGAAATTTTCATTACATATCACATAAATTTTCACCACAAAAGGTCAAATAGCATACTTAAATGCAAAAGTTTTAATTGTAATTAGGAAATTTCAATGGATACTACGAAATTTTCATTGGAACTGATAAAGGTGAAAGCCTATTGCAAAATATTCAAAATTTGTACTATAATTATAAAATTGCAGCAGTAATTATGAAACTTTCATCGCCGATTGCTAAAATATTTACTATAAAATGCAAAATATCATTGGCAATTGCAAAATTTTCACTGGAAATTCGAAATTTCAGTTAATACTAAATTTTACTGCAAAATATTGAAAATTTGTAATATAATTATAAAATTTCAGTAGTAATTATGAAATTTTCATTACATATCACATACATTTTCACTACTAAAGACCAAATAGCATTCGTAGATTCAAAATTTTCAATTGAAATTAGGAAATTTCAATGGATACTATGAAATTTTTATCGGAACTGATAAAGGTGAAAGCATATTGCAAAATTTTCAAAATTTGTATTATAATTATAAAATTACAGTAGTAATTATGAAATTTTCGTTGCCTATCGCTAAAATTTCTACTATAAAATGCAAAATATCATTCGCAATTGCAAAATTTTCACTAGAGATTCAAAATTTCAGTGGATACTGAATTTTACTGCAAAATATTTTGTACTATACTGAAAATTTGTAATACAATTATAAAATTTCAGTAGTAATTATGAAATTTTCATTACATATCACATACATTTTTACCACAAAAGGCCAAATAGGCTTTGTAGATGCAAAATTTTCAATTGTAATTAGGATATTTCAATGGATGCTAAGAAATTTTCATTGGAACTGACATAGGTGAAAGCTTATTGCAAAACATTCAAAATGTGTACTATAATTATAAAATTGCAGCAGTAATTATGAAACTTTCATCGCCTATTGCTAAAATATTTACTATAAAATGCAAAATATCATTCGCAATTGCAAAATGTTCACTGGAAATTCAATATTTCAGTGGATACTGAATTTTACTGCAAAATATTCAAAATTGGTACTATACTTATAAAATTGCAGTAGTAATCACGAAATTTTCATTAGATAGTACATAAATTTGCACTACAAAAGGTCAAATAGCATTCGTAGGTGCAAAATTTTCAATTGTAATTATGACATTTCCATGGATACTACGAAATTTTCAGTGGAACTGACAAAGGTGAAAGCATATTGCAAATATTCAAAATTTGTACTATAATTCTAAAATTGCAGTAGTAATTATGAAATTTTCGTTGCCTATTGCTAATATTTCAACTATAAAATGCAAAATATCATTCGCAATTGCAAAATTTTCACTGGAAATTCGAAATTATGGTAGATAAAATCGGATTTTACTGCGAAATAATCAAAATTTGCACTAATAATTATAAAATTTCAGTAGTAATTATGAAATTTTCATTACATATATAAATTTTCAGCGCAAAAGGCCAAGTAGCATTCGTAGATGCAAAATTTTCATTGGGAAATTTCAATGGATACTATGAAATTTTCATTGAAACTGACAAAGGTGAAAGCCTATTGCAAAATATTCAAAATTAGTACTATAAATATAAAGTTGCAGCAGAAATTATGAAATTTTCATTGCCTATTACTAATATCTTTACTATAATATGCAAAATATCATTCCTAATTGTAAAATTTTCACTGGAAATTCGAAATTTCAGTGGATACGGAATTTTACTGCAACGTATTCAATATATGTACTATAAATATAAAATTGCAGTAGTAATTACGAAATTTTCATTACATATCGCATACATTTTCACCACAACACGCCAAGTAGCGTTCGTAGATACAAATTTTTCAATTGTAATTAGGAAATTTCAATGGATACTATGAAATTTTCATTGGAACTGACAAAGGTGAAAGCAGATTGCAAAATATTCAAAATTTGTACTATCATTATAAAATTGTAGCAGTAATTATGTAATGTTCATTGCCTTTTGCTAAAATTTTTACTATAAAATGCAATATATCATTCGCCATTGCAAAATTTTCACTAGAAATTCGAAATTTCAGTGGATACTGAATTTTACTGCAAAATATTCAAAATTTGTACTATAATTATAAAATTTCAATAGTAATTATGCAATTTTCATTACATATCACATAAATTTTCACCACAAAAAGTCAAAATAACATTCGTAGATGCAAAATTTTGAATTGCAATTAGGAAATTTTAATGGACACTATGAAATTTTCATTGGAACTGATAAACGTGAAGCATATTGCAAAATATTCAAAATTTGTACTATAATAATAAAATTGCAGTAGTAATTATGAAATTTTCATTGCCTGTTACTAAATTTTCTACTATAAAATGCCAAATATCATTCGCAATTGCAAAATTTTCACTGGAAATTGGAAATTTCAGTGGACACTGAATTTTACTGCAAAATATTCAAAATGTGTACTATAATTATAAAATTTCAGTAGGAATTACGAAATTTCATTACATATCACATAAATTTTTACCACAAAAAGGCAAATCGCATTCGTAGATGCAAAATTTTCAATTGTAATTAGAAAATTTCAGTGGATACTACGAAATTTTCATTTGAACTGATAAAGGTGAAACCATACTGCAAAATATTCAAACTTTGTGCTACAATTATAATATTTCAGTACTAATTATGAAATTTTCATTGCCTATTACTAACATTTCTACTATAAAATGCAAAATATAATTCGCAATTGCAAAATTTTCACTATAAATTCGAAATTTCAGTGGATACTAAATCTGACTGCAAAATATTCAAAATTTATACTATAAATATAACATTGCAGCAGTAATTATGAAATTTTCTCTGCCTATTGCTAAAATTTTTACTATCAAATGCAAAATTTATTCGTAATTGCAAAATGTTTACCGGAAATTCGAAATTTCAGTGGATACTGATTTTTACTGCAAAATATTCAAAATGTGTACTATAATTATAAAATTTCCGTAGTAATTATGAATGTTTTACTACATATCACATAAATTTTCACCACAAAAGGAAAGTAACATCAAATGTTTTCAAAAGTTTCAAAATTTTGTCATATTTCTCATTGGGAATATAAATAAGAAACAGGCGGTAAATAAGCACAACCTAACCTAATCCAGTTTGTTGTAACTTTTTTACTGCAGGATATTTTCACTACACAATTGATTCTTTTACTGCTGGATTATTCTTTTCCATCGCTGACAAGATATCAAAATTTACGAAACACTTTTAACAAACACCCTATATATAAAAACAAATGAAATCACAGTGTTATATTTTTATATTTTTATTTAACAGACTCATTATTAAACTTTGCATTTATTTATACATTTTATTCAAATGTACTAAAAAAATTCAAAATTTTGTGATATTTGTCATTGGGAATATTAATAAAAAATAGGCGGTAAATAACGATAAGCATAACTTAACCTAATCTAGTTTGTTGAATGATTTTTTTTTTACTGCTGGATATTTTCACTACAGATTGTTCTTTTTAATGCTGGATTATTCTTTTTCCATCGCTGATTCGATATCAAAATTTACGGAACACTTTTAACAAACACCCCGAATATATATTAAAAAAAAAATTAAATCAAGGAGTTATATTTTTATATGTTCATTTAACACATGTATTTTTGTAGCGTTCATTATAAAGCTTTGCATTTATTTATATATTTTATTCACAAGTTTTTCACAATAAAAATAATATTGTGGATTAAACAATAATCCTGCAGTAAAAAGAACAATCCTGTAGTAAAAATATCCAGCAGTAAAAAAATTATACAACGAACTGGATTAGCTTAAGTTGTGCTTATTTACCCCCTGTTTCTTATTTATATACCCAATGACAAATAATTATTACAAAATTTTGAAATTTTTGAAAACATTTGATGTTTATTGCTTCCCAACTTCCCAACTATTTTTATTACTGCTTGTAGTAAAAATTGTAATAAAAATATCCAGCAGTAAAAAAAAATCATTCAACGAACAAGATTACTATTTTAAGTTATGCTTATTGCAATTTTTTTGAAATTATTATTGCCGAATGAAACTTCCCAACTATTTTTATTACTGCTTAAATATATTGCAGCATGCAAATAATAACGTACTATTTATATATAAAAATAAAATTATATATCTATAAAATCAAATTGCAAATAATGTGATAATGTTAACTTAGCTGAAGAAAGATTGTTAACTTTCTCTGTAATGTTAACGTAGTTTTAGCAACTTGCTTTAACTTCTTGTAACACAAACGATAACAATAGTGAAACCATATATTCTTAGATATCGCATAACAGTATAACATTACATTAAACTCTCGTGTATTATTATGTACTGCTTCGTGTAATTTAAAGGAAGTATCCCATGTATATAATCCTGTAGAAACTTTATCCATATTACAATTGCAGTGTTATTACGGTTTCCGCAATTTAAATCAGTGACAGTTTTGAACAAATATATATATATATATATATATATATATATATATATATATATATGTATTGCAATTAAAAGAAGAATTGTTTTATATATCAAAGATATTAACAATATCGGTTCATGAAAATTCAATTTTTTTTTTTTGGAAAATATTAGTTTTATTTACTTTAGAAATAATTGAATAACACATATTAACCCTATTTCACAAAAAAAAGTGAAAATGGGTTAATGTGTGTCATTCAATTAAAGAGCATTATGTTATGCCACAATTACGTACAATTTACTCACGAAATTTACTCATTTCGATTTTTTTTATGTGTAATGATAAATTGACAAATGGTTAGTAAACATTAGTTCAATAAATTTGAAATGGTAACACAATTTGGCGAGAGCTTATTACTGGATAACGTATCTGCAATTCAATGTGCCCCAAGACATTGCGCATTTCCAATTGGAAAGCCTACTGAAAATGCTGGTCTCCTAATAATAATTAGACATTCTGCAGATTTTCCGAACGTTACGTTTAGAAAGCATAGTACAGCAAGCGAAGGAGGTGTGCACTCACTGAATACACTGTTACCTCACCCACTTTTGCAATAAAATAACTTTAACTCCTCGCCGATGAATATTTAGCAGAAAATGTATTACTTTGCATCAACCAATTCTCTAATTTAGTACCAATGGCGTTCTAGACGCAGACGACATTTCCTTCTTTGACTATTACTTTCCAATAAGCGATTTCGCCTCTAATACAATCCTCCTCCATCCCAGCCTATGCCACTCTCTGCCGTTGCATGACCTTCAGCCTCTTCGGATCGGAATCCACTTGATCTAACTTTTTCTCGCCGCTCACCATCAGTAATATAGGAGTGTATTTTTGTTATTCTCCAAACAAATTCTAATAGGACAGTTAGATATTTTAATTAGTCATGAAACTCCCGAAGTATCAGGTTAATCTAATAAGAAAATCAGCGGATTCCACACATTTTTTTTGTAAGTGATGAATCATCATAAACCTGGTTTTTGTTTTGTTTTTAGCTCATCGCCCGCAGAGAACATTAGCACAATCCTGAATAACGTTTATAATTCGAGATTTAAATTTGCAAGAAATATTATCTGAATTTGTAAATGACACCAGTTTTATGAATGAAATGAAAGTTGATTATAATAGTTTACAAACATCTGCTACAAATTTAGTGATATCTCAAAAAATAACCTTTTCCTTTTTACCTTTACGTGTATTACTATTAAGAACTTTATGTCATTATGGATTGGACCTTTGCAGGCAAATATGTGCTCACAGTGAGAAGAGCTGCGAAATTCCATCCGCCTATTGAGCAGAAAAGAATGGTGGCAATAAACCTCTGCAGAATGCGGATTAGTCAACAGCTTATGTATATTATAGAATCCGCTCTCTCGTTAAGTATGTAGCAGTTGTTGCGATCAGCATCATCGACTTAATTTATGCTTTTTATGCACGGAATTTAATCGACTCTCATTACATTGCTTATATATTGCGTAAGTTTAGAGCTTCGGCAAGGTTTTTTTTCAACATGTTGCAAAAGTTGATCAACTTCAAAACTGATATTTGTTAAATCTCGGTTTTCATATATTTGTATATTTGTATATACATATGATATCGTCGGCTTACAAGTGAAATCACTTAAGTCAAAAACTATAAAATGTGACAAACTGCAATTAAAGCTTTATATTCTACTGTTACCTTTCCTACTCAGTCATTTAATGAGTTTAAAAATTTGGAAGTTCGGCTACAGGACCCTTTACTATATCCCTACTGATCCTGAGATTTGTTACAATTTAGAAAACCATCAAAATAAAACTTACTAAAAACAGCCAAAAATTGACTTAAGAAATTAATTAGATGAGTAACTGTTGACGGCTCTACTTTGTGATACATTGTTAAATAGGTAAAATTAAACGCAGATTACTTTGTTTATATCACTTGAGTGACACTCAAGTGATATAAACAAAGTAATCTGCGTTTAATTTTACCTTAAGAAATTAAGAAATATAATTCATTTCTCAAAGATAATTCAATAAAATGAACACACACATATGTTCGTACTTACTGTTCGTACTTCATTCATTGCTTTCACATTTTAATGAGTTTTCGCAGATTTTGAAAAATATAAAATTGATAAAATTGCCAGGATTTTGGACATATTTTTTAAAAACTGAGATACTTTCGAATACTTTATAATGATTTGAAATCGCACGTGACATGGACGAGTGTAACAACTCAAAAATTGCAATTTGACAGGAAACCAAAAAGAAGATTGGAGATTTTGAACATTTTGAATATAACAGGGTTTTCCCGTAAAAATAAATAAATAAATAAATAAAATAAAAAATAAATAAATTTTGTTCTAAAACTAAGATAGTTTCGGATACTTTATAATCCAGATATACCGATTTTTTTTTATCATCAAATCTTGTTCAAATTCATGAATTTATTTTTTAAATATCATATGATTTAAATAGTGATGTAAATAAATTAATCACTTTGATCAATTGTATCAATTGATCATTGATTAAATCACATCTAAACTGGCAAAAACTTGAACTTGAAGATAGTTTGGGATACTTTATAATCCAGATACACCGATTTTTTTTAATCATCAATTCTTGTTCAAATTCATGAATTTATTTTTAAAAAAATCATATGATTTAAATAGTGATGTAAATAAATTAATCACTTTGATCAATTGTATCAATTGATCATTGATTAAATCACATCTAAACTGACAAAAACTTGAACTTGAAGATAGTTTGGGATACTTTATAATCCAGATACACCGATTTTTTTTAATCATCAATTCTTGTTCAAATTCATGAATTTATTTTTAAAAAAATCATATGATTTAAATAGTGATGTAAATAAATTAATCACTTTGATCAATTGTATCAATTGATCATTGATTAAATCACATCTAAACTGACAAAAACTTGAACTTGAAGATAGTTTGGGATACTTTATAATCCAGATACACCGATTTTTTTTAATCATCAATTCTTGTTCAAATTCATAAATTTATTTAAAAAAAATCATATGATTTAAATAGTGATGTAAATAAATTAATCACTTTGATCAATTGTATCAATTGATCATTGATTAAATCACATCTAAACTGATAAAAACTGATCAGAAATATTAAAAAAATAAAATAAATCATATAAAATAAATAAATCATCTCACATAAATCACATAAATCAAATAAATCATGATTTCTTTTTTTTAAATCATTGACTTGTGGAATTTAAAAAAAATCACTGATTTTTAATATGTTTAAAAAACATTGATTTTTGATATTTAAAAAAAACATGATATATTCTAACCCTGGTCACAACTCAAAAATTATAATTTGACAGGACACCGAAAAGAAGGATTATGTTTAGATATTTTCAATCATTTCTAGCACAATTTTGTAGGTGAAAATTAAACCTGTATAGTTAGAATTTGTTTGTATTATATCTTTACAGTACTCCTGCAGTAAATGTTGGCAAAATTAATGGTAATAATGGATTTGAAAATTATGAAGTTTTGAGTTGTGTCAATTTTTCAAGTGACGTACGTTATGTGTTAATTAAAAAATAAAATTTATCAGCATTCAATTTTTGTACTTAATATAATTTTTTGATTAATGATAATAATGGATCTACTGAAAATCATGAAGTTTTGAGTTGTGTCAGTTTTCCAAGTGTCGTACGTTATGTGTTAATTAAAAATTAAAATTTATCAGCATTCAATTTTTGTACTTAATATAATTTTTTGATTATTGATAATAATGGATCAACTGAAAATTATGAAGTTTTGAGTTGTATCAGTTTTCCAAGTGACATAGTTATGTGTTAATTAAAAATTAAAATTTTCAGTATTTTATTCTTGTATTTAATATAATTTATTGAACTTATGTTTGCTTTTCTTTGAGTTTCTTATTTGCATTCGACAGTAAATCATGAATTTATCCTCCTCCTCGTTTCGAAGGATTAGAGCAAGAGGACCTCCTTCTCCTCTAATCCTTCGAAAGGATGTGGTGATGCAAAAATGATTTTTTTCATGAAATGAATAAAAAAGTGACCTGATTTTTGATATTTTGCTTAGAAATTGCGGTTCACATTAATATGCTATGCAGATTTATTTTCAAAATTCCTAGATTACATGACTTTACTGGTACTTATTTCATATAATTGTGTGATAAGTTTATTGTCTTCAATTATCAAATGGGATATTTTTCCATATGGGATCATATGGGATTTTCTTCCATATGGGATCATATGGGATATTCTTCCATATGGGTTCATATGGGATATTCTTCCATATAGGATCAAATAGGATATTCTTCCATATATGATCATTTGGGAGATTCTTTCATATAGGATCATATGGGATATTATTCTATATGGGATATCTTTCCATATGGGATCATATTGGGATATTCTTCATATGGAATCATATGGGATATTCTTCCATATGGGATCATATGGCATTCGACAGTAAATCATGAATTTATCCTCCTGCTCGTTTCGAAGGATTAGAGCAAGAGGACCTCCTTCTCCTCAAATCCTTCGAAAGGATGTGGTGATGCAAAAATGTTTTTTTTTTCATGAAATGAATAAAAAAGTGACCTGATTTTTGATATTTTGCTTAGAAATTGCGGTTCACATTAATATGCCATGCAGATTTATTTTCAAAATTCCTAGATTACAGGACTTTACTTGTACTTATTTCATATAATTGTGTGATATTTTTATTGTCTTCAATTATCAAATGGGATATTCTTCCAGATGGGATCATATGGAATATTCTTCCATATGGGATCATATGGGATATTCTTCCATATGGGTTCATATGGGATAGTCTTCCATATAGGATCAAATAGGATATTCTTCCATATATGATCATTTGGGAGATTATTTCATATAGGATCATATGGGATATTATTCCATATGGGATATCTTTGCATATGGGATCATATTGGGATATTCTTCATATGGAATCATATGGGATATTCTTCCATATGGGATCATAAGGGATATTAATGGATTTTTATTGTCTTCATTTATCATATGGGATATCATATGGGATCATATGCAAAATCAGATGGAATCATATGGGATATCATCTGAGATTATATGGGATATCATCTGAGACCATATGGGATATCATATGGGATCAAATTGTTTTCGTGACTTATTACAAAGGTCTAAACGTTTTTGTAGACTTTTTATAAATCTCTTGTATTTCTAATAATTGTATGATTATCTTCGTTCTCGATATGAAGAAAGCATTGTTTCCGTGAAAAGTTTTTGCATGAGTTTTATAAATCTTAATTGTATACAGTGTAATTATATGACATATTTTCACTTTCTTCATTTTTGATATTGCTGTCGTGAAAAGTTTTTGCAGACTTTTTATAAATCTCTTGTATTTCATATAATTGTATAATATATTACATTATACAATACACATGCACACACATGAACCTATGACTGTAATGCTTTGCAAACGAAATATATTTATCTATCTTCGTTTTCGATATAAAGAAAGCATTGTTTTCGTGAAAAGTTTTTGCAATTTTTTTATAAATCTTTATTGTATACAGTGTTATTGTAATTATATGACATATTTTCACTTTCTTCATTTTTTATATTGCTTTCGTGAAAACTTGTTGCAGAGTTTTTATAAATCTCTTGTATTTCATATAATTATATGATATATTACATTATACAATATATATATATATATATGCAAACACATGAACCTATGAGTGTAATACTTTGCAAACGAAATATATTTATCTATCTTCGTTTTCGATATAAAGAAAGCATTGTTTTCGTGAAAAGTGTTTGGAAAAGTTTTATAAATCTTAATTGAATACAGAGTTATTGTAATTATATGACATATTTTCACTTCTTCATTTTTTATATTGCTTTCGTGAAAACTTGTTGCAGACTTTTTATAAATCTCTTGTATTTCATATAATTATATGATATATTACATTATACAATATATATATATATATATATATATATATATATATATATATATATATATATATATATATATATATATGCAAACACATGGACCTATGAGTGTAATGCTTTGCAAACGAAATATATTTATCTATCTTCGTTTTCGATATAAAGAAAGCATTGTTTTCGTGAATAGTTTTTGCAATTTTTTTATAACTCTTTATTGTATAGAATGTTAATGTAATTATATGACATATTTTCACTTTCTTTATTTTCGATATTGCTTTCGTGAAAAGTTTTTGCTGACGTTTTATAAATCTCTTGTTTTCATTTAATGGTACGAAATATTTTTGCTAACCTCGTTTTGATATGAAGAAAGCATTGTTTTAGTGAAAGTTTGCTGAAGACTTTTTATAAACTATTGTTACATTGTTTACATTGTTAGAATATTTTAGTTATTTGATTATTTGAAATTTTTAAGGCTTTGCTATATATATTTTTAAAATTTTGATTTGTTTTAAATAAATGGTATAAATAGTGATTTAATAAACACTACCAAAAACGTTTTGTGACTTTTTTGGTATTTTGATGACTTTTGACCTTCTAGGTTTATTATTCAAGATTTATGATGCTTTATGCTTTATGCTACCTTTTTTAATAACTTTTTGATTTTTTTTAAATAAACGATATAAAGAGTGTTTTAATAAACAAAAACGTGTCTTTTCGGATACTTGGGAGTTTGATGACTTTTGATATCTGTAATATGAGTGAGTATCTTGTGGGTTTAATCAAGAATTATGATACAACATTATACTACTTTAAAATTTTGATGACATGAAAATTCGAAGGCTTTTTTATTTTTATGAACTGTGTTTTTTTTAATTGAAGGTACAAATTGAGTTTAAATTAACACTAGAAAATTACGCCTCTTCAAATTTTGATAAATTTTGATAAATAGTGATTTAATAAACACTACTAAAAACGTTTTGTTCGGATACTTGGAATTTTGATGACTATTGACCTTCTGGGTTTATTATTCAAGAATTATGACATGACATTATACTACCTTAAAATTTTGATTATTTGATTGTACTAATGAATGATGTATCAAATATTTTTTTTTAATTTTTTTTATTTATTCCTTTGCCTATCTACCTTTCGGTGTAAGGCATATTTTTTTATAAAATCTCCAAATTTGAAAATCCAAATTTAATAAATCGCCGTTGTATTATTGTACAAGTTTGGTTGTAATACTTTCACGAAATTTACTGTTATTTCGTAAAAATGTTACAACGAAACTTGTAGAATAATACAACGGCGATTTATTAATTTATGTTCATAAAACAATATAAAATTCTTTTACATCCTTATCTTCATACATACAACCATATAAAATTGTATCAGCTCTGAAAGTTGCAGGGAACTTAGTTTTACGAGGCGTACACCAAAAGCCACTCGCCGAAAGTAAGATGATTGATTGCAAGAAGTTTGGGGAGTATTCTTTATGAAGTCAGACAATAATATTGTTACCGAAAGTTTTGTGAAACTTTACTAATAAATTTTCGTAATATAAATTTGATCTTTAATCAAATTTCCTGAATATAAATTGATCTTAATATCAGCAGAAACTGTACAAATCTAATAAAGCAATTTTGCAATATTTGGGGTGTGGGTAAGAGAATCGCCATCTATGGGCAATAGCGCAGTCAATTTTGCAATAGTAGGTACTTTTTTTGCACATTTTTTTTGCACATAGCATAAGTTTTGCATTATATTCTTAGATAATAGACTTATACATGCAGGTAATAATTACATAGGTGCATATTACACAGTTGTATACTTAATGTGGTGTTTAACTTTAGCACTTATAAAATTACAATACGTACGTAATTGCATACAAGTTACAAAATGTGTAAATTGTATTGGATTGAATGTAGATTATGTTGGGAGTAGTTGACTGCATTGAAACTGTTATTCATGTACTTGCAAACAGAACTTAAGTTTCTGGACACGCCTCAAATAATTATAATGGTTGATATGACCAGTATGGCAATAATTAAGAAATAACATTAAACAAAGCAAACGATTGTATAATGAAAGAAGTTGTGGCAGGTATGTAGGTACTGATTGAAAGTACGTCTTTTTACCTGCGCGTTTCTTATAGACGCAAATACCAAATATGCACGCGGTTAGTTATTTCAATTACCATAAATTCCGATTGTCCCCTACGAAATGTATTAGCGAGTTCTTCTCGGGGCTCTCTGCGGCGAGACAATTAAAAAAGCACCGAAACGTAATTTATTAGAAACGATTCAATATATAAAAGTTACAGATAAAATCGTCCGAGTTATTTTAATTAAAAGTATTCGGTAAGAACGGAACATAAAAAAGGAAAAGAAACGAATAAATAAGAGACGGAGCGGAGGCCGGCCATGGGTGATCACATGACCGAGTATTTTGCACCACCCGTCGATCGGTCTAGACAACACTCGGTCTTTGGTTCCCATCCAATTAACCCAGCTGATATTTAGTTTATTATCGAAACCAGATTTTATACACACACGTATACCTACGCGCAAGACATTTGCGTTGCATTCTCCGCCATAATTTCGTACTTACTGTAATTAAGTCGCAATTACTGGCGCAATTTGGTGGGGAAAACGCAATCGTGATTTACCATCGGAAGGGACCGAAAAATAAAACGATTAATTAGCGGGCCATGGTCAATTACCGCTGTCCGTTAATTAAATAATACGTCCTCATGCTAGGCGAGCCTGTCGCATTGATAACATCTGTATTATTTAAATGAAATAAATTCTGGGTACAGGAAAAAGGGGCTTTTGAGGCACCCCACGATTATAATCGATTGTTACCCTGTTTTTCTACCAAACACTGGAAGCTTGGCTTCGAAAATGAGAAACCATACAAACGGAAGATTAATTATAAGAGCAGGAAAATGTATAACGTAATAAGATGTAATGGTACTTCAACATTTATAAACGATCCATCATGACGTCTATAAAGGGATTATATTTTAGTGATGAAGGCATTTCTGACACTATCAGATAAAATGTCTATAATTTTATCAACTTATTATCGCCGCTTTAAACAAGAACACAATTCTTTGTTGATGGCAGGTGGAAAACAGAACAACAAAAGAGAAGGCGGCGAAATATATATGACAATAACGATCGATTTTTAATGTCCAATAAATAATACAAATTATGGCAAAAAATGGACCACAAAAGAGAAGGCGGCGAAGCATGTATGACAATAAAGAAAAATCGATTTTAATATCCAATAAAGAAGTACTAAATTATTAATAAATAATTGCTGCACAACATTAATTACAAATAAAGCAGCTATTAAGTATCAATAAATTAAACAGAATTTATAGCACGACACTTTAGACTGTTACGAGCTTTTTGAGAATACATATCCAATAACCGGAAATAACTGAATATTGGTATTAATTGAGATATCTCTAATAAAGTATGCACTAGCAATATTTCCGAATAGCAGTAATTTGAGAGTATACCACTGAAAAGTACAAAAGAGGCAAAGAGAGATATCTCTAATAAAGTATGCACTAGCAATATTTCCGAATAGAAGTATTTTGAGAGTATACCACTGAAAAGTACAAAAGAGGCAAATACGTACACAATTCTAAGATATTTTCAGTTTAAAAAAAAATCCATCAGTCATACCAACATCAGAAAATTTATTTGAAAATTAAAATTTGCAACTATCACAAGAATCGCACATTGGAATGTGCGATTCAAAGACAAAATAATGTGCCATACACCAATGAATTGCTTATATCAACAACATATTGAACTTTTACGCTACTTTTTCAGATATTACTAATTACGTGTGATCAAAGTGTGAGAATGGCTCCTAAAAGAGGATATCTCCAGAATCGCGCATTGTATATTAATCCAAATAGATATATTATTTAAGATTGTTGTATTAAGTACGTACTGGTATCTATTTTTATTTTATTTTATTACCTATTTATATCGCCCGAGTAGTTTCAGTTTATTTTAAAAACCTATCTTCAGAGGCATGTATTTCAATGTGTATATACAGGGTGAGTCGGGAGCGACAGACCAAATTCCAGGAGTGTATTGTACACGTAAAAATTATTTTAAAAAACTCAAATGTTGTTATCCGATTTTCATTTGTTTTCAAGTGATAGTTTCGAACTGTTTGTTGAAAAGTCGGATAAATACATTTTTAACCAGAGTTTTCTGACGTGAAAACCGTTGACGATATCTTTCAACAGCAGCTGTAACTCTCCCATTACAAAAACCATAGACAAACACCACATTTGCTTATTCAAGATTTGAAACTATAACTTGAAAAGAAATGAAGACTGGATAACAACATACGATTTTAAAAAAATTATTTTCACGTGTAAATAACACTCCTGGAGTTTTATCCGTTCCTCTCGACTCACCCTGTATATATAGAGGGCGGTCACATTTACGACGCCCACCATTAGAATCTATTAAACGGAAACATATACAGAGTTAATCAAATGGGAGAATAGTTTCTTATTTTCATGCCTTTTAATATTCTGAAATGAAATCTGAAAAGGATATCTTCCATAGTTCCTGAAATATCGCTGAAAAACCGAAAAAGTGCACTTTCCTTTTCCTTTTATAACTTTTTAACTTTTGAAGGAAATTTTGCGATTTTTTGTTAAATTAGATTTTTGGTGGTAAATAATGTCAGATTACCCATTTGTTATACATGGCTGAAATCGGAATTTTTCGCTCTTTCGAATGCTATTAAAATCAAATATTGCGGCCATTAGAAAACCAAAAGTTGACTATGAAAATTTGGGCATCTAGTTGGCGCAGAAAACGTTTGGTACTATCATCTGAAAGCTCACGTCGAAAAATGTAAGAGTGCCAAGTTTCGTAAAATTTCCTTTAGAAGCAAAAAGTTATAAAACGTAAAGGAAAGTGCACTTTTTCAGTTTTTCAGCGATATTTCAGGAGCTGTGCAAGATATCCCGGATTTCGTTTCAGTAAATTGAAAAATATATTGAAAGGCACAAAAATGAGAAACTTTTATCCCATTTGACCAACTCTGTATATATTTCCGTTTTATAGATCCTAATGGTGGGCGTCGTAAAAGTGACCACCCTGTATAACTGAATAGAGAGTTCAGTTATTCAAATAGACAATACTGCAAAACTCAGCTTAATATTGTTCACTTCGTAAACTGCAATATTTGTCTCGGACAGATTCAATTTTACTTTAGTTTAGTTTAGTTTAATTTATTACATGTATGAAGATACCTATACATTACAAATTAATAGTAACTTATAAATAAATAACACAGGTACAAGTAATAATTACTAATTAATAGTAACTTATAAATAAATAACACAGGTATAAGTAATAATACTACCTAACAATATTTATACAATTGATAGCTTCAAGCCATAGATTGAAATTATAAACAATTTTTACAAGGGATTATAAACAATTTTTTTACTTGCATGTTGCATTTTAAAAAAATACGCTTTGATACATTGCTGTCATTGTGACAGAAGTGTATAACTATTGAAATGATTAACCCTATGTTGCACGATAAAAAAAACTCCCTGTATATATTTTAAATTGTACAGAACTTTGTATATTAACTTAGTACTTAAAACTTTGTACTAATGAATGATGTATCAACTATTTTTTTTATAAAAGTTCAAAATTTGAAAATCAACAGTGAATGTGTCAACTATTTTTTTATAAAAGTTCAAAATTTGAAAATCAACAGTAAATTTCGTGAAAATGTTATAACTATAGAAATGGTTAACCGTATGTTGCACGATAAAAAAAACCCGCTGTATTTTTGATAGTATTTCTCAAGCGCTTTACATTTATTCAATTTTCCCAATTTTTACATATAATTTCAAAATTATGTCACAGTTTTCATTGGTTTTTACAAATTTGATGTTTTTATGAAGTTTAAGAGACGTTCTTTTGTAGTGTTTGTTGTAATACTTTTCACATCTGTACCATTTATTTCTCAAGCGCTTTACATTTATTCAATTTTCCCAATTTTTACATATAATTTCAAAATTATGTCACAGTTTTCATTGGTTTATACAAATTTGATGTTTTTATGAAGTTTAAGAGACGTTCTTTTGTAGTGTTTGTTGTAACACTTATCACATCTGTACCATTTATTTCTCAAGCGCTTTACATTTATTCAATTTTCCCAATTTTTACATATAATTTCAAAATTATGTCACAGTTTTCATTGGTTTTTACAAATTTGATGTTTTTATGAAGTTTAAGAGACGTTCTTTTGTAGTGTTTGTTGTAACACTTTTCACATCTGTACCATTTATTTCTCAAGCGCTTTACATTTATTCAATTTTCCCAATTTTTACATATAATTTCAAAATTATGTCACAGTTTTCATTGGTTTTTACAAATTTGATGCTTTTATGAAGTTTAAGAGACGTACTTTTGTAGTGATTATTGTTAAACTTTTCACGTCTGTACCATTTATTGAAACAATGTAAAACATTTCAAAATTTTAGGATACTTAATTTTCTAGTGTTTATTTAAACACTTTTTGTACAATTCATTACAAACAACAACATTTCATAAAAATAAAAAAAAGAATACAAATTTCACATAATCAAAATTTTATAGTATTAAGTCACATCAAAATTTTGAATAAACCCAATTAATTTGAACTATTTGGATCATATTACATTTAATTCGTACTACGTAACATCAATTTTAGATTTTTTTACATTTACTTTAAGTAAATGGCATAATTAAAGTTAATGGCATAATTTGTATGATCTAAAACTTAATTCGACATAATTTTGATTACATTACTTTCAATTTGTACTACTTAACATCGATTTTGGAATATTTTTGACATATAAGTGATAGACATAATTTGGATGATTTTAAATTTTAATTTGATTATTTGATATAACTTTTATCATATTACATTCAATTTGTACTACTTAACATCGATTATGGATTTTTTGACATTCACTGTAAGTGTTTGACATAATTTGGATGATCTAAAATTTAATTTGGACTATTTGATATAATTTTTATCATATTACATTCAATTTGTACTAATTAACATTAATTTTGGTTTTTTTATGTATTTTTAAATGTTTGAAATAATTTGGATAAGTTAAAATTTAATTTTTATTATTTGATATAATTTTTATCATATTATATTCAATTTGTACTACTTAACATCGATTTTCGATTGTTTTTTGGCATTTTTTTAAGTTTTTGTATAATTTAGATTATTTAAAACATAATTTTGATTATTTGACATATTTTTATCATATTACATTCAATTTGTACTACTTAACATCGATTATGGATGTTTTACCATTTATTTAAAACAAATAAAAATTTAAAAAAAGTATATATATAGCAAAGCCTTAAAAATTTGAAACAATCAAAATTTTAAAATAGTATAAGTCAGATCATAATTCTTGAATAGACCCTGAAGATATTACAAATTTCAAAAAATCATCAAAAACCCAATTATCCGAATAGTACAAAATTGCAAATAGGCAAATATAGGCAAAAATCTATACTTTTGACCCGAGTCAAAAGTCGTATTGTGGGCTTTATATTGTACAATATTGCAAATAGAGCACTTAACTCTATTTTCTCTACAATTGTAGACATCTAATAAAATCAGTGAAACTTAACCAAGTATTTTATACTATTTTACTGAATTCAAAAATGTTTCATCAAGGGACAACCACAGAAACTTACAATTTGTGTACTTAAAATTCCAAAAAATCGTCAAAAATCTTAAATGATGTTAAATATCTTGCTACAAATAACAAAAATATCCTAACAATATAATTTATATAAAGCCTTCAGCAAACTTTCACTAAAACAATGCTTTCTTCATATCAAAATTGAGGTTAGTAAAAATATGTCGTACAATGATACGAAAACAAGTGATTTATAAAAAATCTGCAAAAACTTTTCACGAAAGCAATATCGAAAATGAAGAAAGTGAAAAAATGTCATATAATTGCAATTAAGATTTATAAAAATTTGCAAAAACTTTTCACGAAAACAATGCTTTCTTTATATTGAAAACGAAAATAGATAAATATATTTCGTTTGCAAAGCAATACAGTCATAGGTTCATGTGTGTGCATATGTATTGTATAATGAAATATATCATACAATTATATGAAGCACAAGAGATTTATAAAAAGTCTGTAAAAACTTTTCACGGAAGCAATATCAAAAATGAAGAAAGTGAAAAATGTCATATAATTACAATAACGCTGTATACAATTAAGGTTTATAAATGTTTTGCAAAAACTTTTCGCGAAAATAATGCTTTCTTTATATCGAAAACGAAGATAGATAAATATATTTCGTTTGCAAAGCAATACAGTCATAGGTTCATATGTGTACATATGTATTGTATAATGTAATATATCGTATAATGTATAATGTATAATGTGTATATATATATATATATACAATTATATGAAATACAAGATATTTATAAAAATTCTGCAAAAACTTTTCACGAAAGCAATATCAAAAATGAAGAAAGTGAAAATATGTCATATAATTGCAATAATACCAAAAAAGGTGTAATACCAAAAATTGTAATACTGATACCAAACTGTACCAAATAACCTAATCTAGTGCAAGTTTATAAAAATTATAAAAAAATTATACTTGAAAATGTATGCCAAATAAACTAATAGAATGGAAGTTACTGGTTCTCAACAGGTTTTTTTTTCGTGGTAATGACATCAAAACCATATTTTCAATACTGGAGATAATAAAGTTTTAATTGCACATTTAATGCTTAATGTTTAATACTTTCTGCGTTATTTCAACAAAATTCAAAGATATAATAAAAATATAATATATTAAAAAAAACAACCAAATTTGGTAATACCAAAAATTGTAATACTGATACCAAACTATGTACCAAATAACTTAATTTAGTGCAAGTTTATAAAAATTATACTTGAAAATGTATTCCAAATAAACTAATAGGTAGGAAGTTAATAAAAATTATAAAAATTTAGACTAAAAAATGTATGCCAAATAAATTGACAGATTCTCCATCTCACAGTAAATGTTCTTTTTTAAATTTAATTATAAATCTGCTTAGGTTCCTTTATTTCATTTTTCCCTATAATTAAAGTTCAAAAGAAGGGGTGTAGATTGCAATGTGATGCTTGTACAAGAACATCTATTATCAACCATAGATAGTTATCTTATAATAAATTACCCAACACAACGTCAAATCAAAAATCTAAACCACAAAAAATCTAAACCAATTGGCCTCGAGCTCTTCTTATCCCCTGGTTTTATACAAGCACCACTTCACTATTTCCCTTCCCGCATTAATTTTATCAAATTTGTGTTACTTTTTGGTCACCCAAGCGCCACTTCTGGCTTCCTACCCTCAAATAACACTTCCCAGACATGCCAGACCATTCACGTTTACATTGTCGCCCCTAAATTTTCACGATTACCTCCATGTTCACATTTCTAATCACTAATTAATTCCTGTACATACATTTTAATATCCAAATTTCACGATTGCAAAAATGAAAAAAAAAAAAAAAAAAAGAAAATTAAAACGATTAATTGAAAAAAGCAGGAGCACAAAATAAAGAAAATAATAATTTTAAGGAAGGAATGAAATTGCACACAATAGAAATAAAATTACCTAAAATACCAACCTAATTGGACAAAATATAAAAAATAGTTGAATATGTTAATGAAAATAGCTAAAATCTCAATCAAACTAAACAAAATGATGAAATGTACAATGAAATTGAACATATTGTACTCCTTTCTCTTAACTGGATTAAATACGAGTATTACTAGCCTCGCCATTATGTATGCTTCTTGCAAGCTTTAGGACAATATGTGGATTAGTTTTAAGGCTCTATGGGATGCATTTGTATAATTTAAATCATTTCCTTGTGCCACTAGTGAAAAAAATAATTCCAACAAATTTTAATTAGCACCTCTTCAGACATGGTATTTCATATAACTGTAACTTTAGTAAAATGCGGTCTGTCCAAATATTTCCCTTCCCGAAAAATACCAGTTCAAAGTTGTCCTCCGAGACATTACTGTTGTAATTCACCTCGGAATGAGGAAACTTCTTGAGGGGGCAATTAATACAATGCAAATTGGCGCAGAAATTTATAGGCGTGAAATGCCGAAATTTGAATATTAAATAGAACGAACAATTAAAAATTTAATTAACGCCACGAATATAATTCACCTGGCTGTTATAATTTGTACGCGTCATCGACGCTCGTAAATTAGTCCCCGATAAATGTTTATTTATAAATTGTACGGCCGTTTGTCGAACCTCTCCATTCATTATTATGTAAGTATGCGCGTTATGAATTTATTAATGAACGCAGAGATTCGCCTATTTTGTGGTGGTTTGTTGACCTCGATAGAGCCATTAAGTATGATAATGCATTATTAAAACGAAGCATTTCGGATCTGTTGGGCATTAACAAGTAAGAACAGGTTTTTATAATAACTTGTATTATATTAATGACACCTGAGATTCGGCAGTCTCTCCTCTCTTTCTATTAAGTTTCATAATATTTACTATTAACATATGGATATTCTAATTTGAATTCAGGACTAAATTTCGACGAATAATAATGCTTGATTTATACTTACGATACGTTTTTTTATTATAATAACTTATATAGATACAGTTCCTACTCAAATACATCCACATTTACAAAGTTACATGCTGCGCCATGACTTATTCATTTAACTTAAATAATTGGTTCAGATATATAAATAAAAAACTTGGTCGAATCACATATATAAATATGTCCAATTACTACACACGAATTCTTAAGAAGCTCCTAATACTTACTCATACACTGATCATATTTGAAATTAGTATCCAATACACTAGTACTGAAATTTTCATAAATGTTCGGACTTTTAATTATTTAAAAACATTGATGAAAATTTTATCTAGTATCATATATATTGTATTTAAAAAAATAACACCTCTGAAGATGGCTCACAATAGCCGAAACTAGTCTAGTAAGTCGATGAAGAAATAATAAAAATAATAAAAACAACAAAACATCTTTATATTTAAATACTACCAGTAAGTACTCCAATAAAGAAGAAAGAAAACAATAAAAAATATAATATTTTTTATTATTTTCTTCCTGCTTCAATATAGAAGAAAGAAAACAATAAAAAATAATATTTTTATTGTTTTCTTTCCTCATTATTAGAGTACTTACTGGTAGTTGTTTTTTTTGTTTTTATTATTTTTATTATGTCTTCTTCACATGACTAGTTTCGGCTATATTTCAGCCATTTTCAGAGGTGTTAATTTTTTTGAGTTCAATAGAAAACTGACGTCCAAAAATGTAAGAGTGCCAATTTTCGTAAAATTTCCTTCAAAAGTAAAAAAGTTATAAAAGGAAAAGGAAAGTGCACTTTTTCTGTTTTTCAGCGATATTTCAGGAACTGTGAAAGATATTGAAAGGAACAAAACTAAGAAACTTTTATCCCATTTGACCAACTCTGTATGTATTTCCGTTTAATAGATGCTAATGGTGGGCGTCGTAAAAGTGACCACCCTGTATATGATATTGCATAAGATTTTTATAAATGTTTTGACTTTGGTATCCAAAATGGATGACACTATGTATAAGAAAAAATATAATATTAACTGGTATCCAAAATGGATGAAACTATAATAAAATATATATTTTATTCGCAGTTTGTGAACTTAGGATTATTTATTGTACCTAGTTTACCTATTACTACTATACTGTCTGGTAATTTTGATAATTTGATTATAATTGTAGACATTTTAACTTTCTTGGTAATTTGATTGCACATTTTGTATTTAGGAAACTTTCAATCTCTAAAAAACTATTTGGTTTTTTTCAGTTTCTTCGGTTTCAGAATACCTGTATTAGGTTTTTGCATTCAAACTCCTAATGCCCCAGTGATTTTGATAAAAATTCTGGATATTTTAACTTTCTTGATATTTTGGAAAAAAAAAAATCTCCATAAAACTTTTTCGCATCACATGAAATCTTTATAAAATGTTGTGTAACTATTGAATGTCGTCAATTTTATTGAAAATGTCGATAGGTTCGCATATTTCCTTGTACATTTCGATAATTATTTTGATAATATGGACAATTTTTCTACAATTTCATTAACACTCTTTGGTTTCTCTCTTTCTCGGTTTCCAATTTTATTGAAAATGTCGATAGGTTGGCATATTTACTTGTAAATTTCGATAATTATTTTGATAATATGGACAATTTTTCTACAATTTCATTAATATTCTTTGGTTTCCTTCTTTCTTGGGTTCCAGAACGCCCATAATTATTTTTTTTTAATTTACCTTATGATACTTTTAATATTGCGATTGAAATTCTGTACTTACTCATTTTATGACACAGTCTAGTAATTTTCATAAATTTTCTTCACCAGCTATATGAAATGTATATGAAATTTTGTATATTTTATGTAAATATTATTTAAATTTTATGTAAATATGTTGTGTAAATATACAGCAAATGAATGCCAAAAAGTCAGCATCATATGGGAAACTTTTCTATTATTGATTTAAAAAAAAAACTTTTTTCGGCATTCATATGTGCTTGTATAAAACCCTTATCAAACGCCGTATCAGATATATCGAGTGATTTTTACTTACTTAGAAATTTTCATAAATTTTCTTCATAAGCTTTAGGTTACTTCTGAAATTTTCACGTTCTAGAAATTTTCATAAATTTTCTTCACAAGCAATAGGTTATTTCTGAAATGTATATGAAGTTTTGTATATTTTATGTAAATATTATGTAAGTTTATGTAAATTTTATGTAAACATGTTGTGTAAATATACAGTGACCGCCAAAAAGTCGGCATCATATGGGAAACTTTTTTATTATTGATTTTTCAAATAACTTGTTTTCGAATTAATTATGCTTGTCTAAAATCCTTATTAGCCCCTATCAGATATATCGACTCAGTTTTACTAACTCACTTAGGCAATAAAAAAATCTCATTGATATAGTGCAAGATTTCCGAACATTTGCACTATTTCGATTGTTCTTATTTTCAAAAACGAGATTTTCTAGGTAAGCAAAAATGTTTATGACACTGAAATTTTCATAAATTTTCTTCACTAGCATTAGGTTATTTCTGAAATTTTCACGTTCTTGAAATTTTCATAAATTTTCACGTTCTTGAAATTTTCATAAATTTTCTTCACAAGCTATAGGTTATTTCTGAAATGTATTTATATTAAGTTTTGTATATTTTATATAAATATTATGTAAGTTTATGTAAATATGTTGTGTAAATATACAGTGACCGTCAAAAAGTTGACATCGTAAGGGAAACTTTTTTATTATTGATTTTTCAAAAAACTTGATTTCGGATTAATTATGATTGTCTAAAAACCTTAAAGTAAAGTAAAGCAAAGTAAAGTATTTTACTGGTGTTAAGTAACATTAAAGTTTTACACAAGTCAAATTACACTTTTAAAGTTCCAGCAGTTCTTAACACTTATTAGTGTTGACCCTATCAGATATATCGAGTGATTTTTACTTACTTACTTACGCAATACAAAATCTCATTAATACCTTGCATAACTTCCTAAAATTTGCACTATTTTGATTTTCCCAATTTTGAAAAACGAGATTTTATAGGTAAGTAAAAATCGCTCGGTAAATCTGATAAGGTCTAATAAGGTGATAGGGTCTAACAAGCACAAATTAATGCGGTAAAAAAGTTTTTTGAAAAATCAATAATAAAAAAATCTAATTTAATGCAGACTTTTTGGCTGTAAATGTATAATAAACTATAGGAATTATTATTATTATTATAATAAACATTTTCTGCATTGTTCTCGCTTTTTGCTTTCTTAGTCTCACTGGACGTGTTTTAAGTTATTCCAAATTTACTGGCAGGTTTCCAGAAAATTTATAAACATTTCTCATTTGATGTATAATAAACTATAGGGATTATTATTACTATTATTATTATAAACATTTTCTGCAATGTTCTCGTTTTTTGCTTTCTTTAGTCTCACTGGATATTTAGTTAAGTAAAAATATTATTTGAGAAATCAATAATAATAATAAAAATCTCATTTGATGCAGACTTTTTGGCTGTAAATGTATAATAAACTATAGGGATTATTATTATTATTATAAACATTTTCGGCAATGTTCTCGCTTATTGCTTTTTTTAGTCTCACTGGACGTTTTTCACTAGAAGCTTTTCCAAATTTACCGACAGGTTTTCAAAAAAATTAGATACGTTTCTAAACGGTCCAGCAATTTTATCTGTTACATTTTCAGTTGCATCTCTTGATATCTTCTGCAAATTGCATATATTTTATGCGATTGTTTGCCTTGTTGTCGCTTTTTTATGTTTATATTACCTATTTTCGTTGCATGTTTTAGGTGTATTAGAAAATTAATTAATTAAATTTTTAGAAAATCGGGAAGCTTTTCAGAATTTTCTTGTACATTTGTGATATACTTTCTACGTTCAAAATTTGTATTTCTCAATAAGTTGCTTGCAATTTGCACAATTTTCTGCAATTTTAATAAACGGAATCATTTATTATACTTAGTTCTTGAATTCTAGATGTAGATACATTTATATCACGTTCGGATACATGTAAAAGTAGCTCAGAAGTAGCTAAATTCCTATGTAGCCCTTCTGCCAAAAAGAGGTTAAAAAACAGGTTAAACGGTAACACTGGACGTTTACTTGAGTAAAAAGGTTTTTTGAAAAATCAATAATTAAAACAAAATCTCATTTGATGTAGACTTTTTGGCTGTAAATGTATAATAAACTATAGCAATAATATATAATAAACTATAATAGGGATTATTATTATTACTATTATAAACATTTTCTGCAATGTGCTTTCTATAATCTCACTGGACGTTTTTCACTGGAAGTTTTTTGAAATTTACCGACAGGTTTCCAAAAAAATTAGAAACATTTCTAAACCGTCCAGTAATTTTATCTGTTACGTTTTCAGTAGCATCTCTTGATATCTTCTGCAAATTGCATATATTTTATGCGATTGTTTGCCTTGTTGTCGCATTTTTATGTTTATATTACCTATTTTCGTTGCATGTTTTAGGTGCATTAGAAAATTAATTAATTAAATTTTCAGAAAATTTTGAAGCTTTTCCGAAGATAATAATAATAATAATAATAAAGAATATTTATTAGCAAAAAACGCTACATAATCTTGTATACTTGATCCTTGTATACTTGTGTTATATACATTCTATTTTCAAAATATGCATTATTTAATAATTTGCCCGCAATTTTCACAATTTTCTGCAATTTGAATCAATTTGATCAGTTATTATACTTAGCTCTTGAATTCTAGATGTAGATACATTAATATCATGTTCGGATACATGTGAAAGTAGGTTAGGAGTAACTATATTCCTATGTGGCCCTACTACCAAAAAGAGGTTAAAAAACAGTCGAAAAACACATCGTTATGTCATGTATCAAAGATTACGAAGTTGATTTTAATGACTAGAGATTTTAAGAGACTAAGAGATTATAAGAGACTAAGAGGTTATAAGAGGCTAGAGGTTATAAATTTTACTTTTGGTCGCTAGGTAATAAAAAATCCGCCTATCCCTATAATAAAAAGAATACTTATTATAGGGATAGGTATAAGAAGAATACTTATTATGGGGATAGGGATAGGCGGATTTTCTATTACCTACCTTACTATAAAAAATCCGCCTATCCCTACAATAAAAAGAATACTTATTATAGGGATAGGGATAAGAAAAATACTTATTATAGGGATAGGTATAGCCGTTTTTTTTTATTACCTAGCGAGCAAAAGTAAAATTTATAACCTGTAGTCATAAAAATCAACTTCGCAGTTCATTGATACATGACATAACGATGTGTTTTTCGACTGTTTTTTTCGTGCCATGGCAATAAACAATAACAATAATTTCCGAAATTTAAAGAAGAATAGTCGTTACAACAAACAATATCAGTATTAAAGGAAAATAATTATGATTAGTGAATATTAAAAAAATATATATATATCACAGAAACATTCAAATTGATTGAGGTATGTACAGAGTTTATGAGATGATTACTGAATATTAAAACAAAAATATATCACAGAAACCTTGTGTTAATTGATAAGGTATGTACAGAGTTTATGTGATGCGCAGATAACCAGCAGAAATTATATGAAATGTTTGTGTTTTTCTGTGTGCTTTTTACATTTACCTCCGCATAACGGTGACATCTAAGTAGGTTACCTCTACATGAACCCTGACCTTACAACGCATTGAGTGCTTGGCACGTCTTCCTTTACTTCGAAATTTCGGATACATTGCAATACGGAGAATCTACGGAACTTATGCATATTCATGAATTTCGATCGAGCATCGGCTGCCTGCAGGCGATTGCAGCGAAATTATCAAGTTGCCCACATAGCCGGTGTTGAAAATTTTCACCGCTCGTAAAAATGCGCATTTTAATACTGATTATGAACAGTAGCTTTCAGTAAAGTATAAAATCTCCGCGGAATTTTTCAGATTAGTGAGTCGTCAGGTCGAGCCATGAGAAAATGTACCCACTAACGGCGCATGTTGTAATTCTTGTAATTCCTATAAATCAATTGTTGTTCCCGTTGCCGGTGACAAACGAGATAGATGTATTTAGAAAGTGGACAGTGCGGAGCAAGACGGGGATACATGAGAGAACAGACGAGTGAATTAATTATCAATTACATCGATTATAATATTGACCTCGAATCGGCTGATGTCGCCAATCTCCACATATATGGAAACGCGTAATGCACATGCGGCTTATTACCGATGCCCATTGAAATTAAGGCCTTTCCTCTCCATCCTCGTCTCGAAGGTTCGCTTCGATCGTCCGTTTTACGCGAATTTGTGCGTAGCGATCGCATGGCTGCAATTGTTGCTTATTAGTTCCAGCAAGAGGAGCAAATAAGGAAGTTTTTATTTTTGCCTAGTGAACGGCAACGTCCGCATTTTTCGCTTCGTAGTTATGCACGTTATACATTTTATATTGCACTCGTGTAATTAAGCTTTCATATTAATTCTGCCGTTATGAATATATGGGAAAATTTACTTACATCATGCCCCAACTAAGTAACGTTGGCGGTTTGTATTAGAAACCCATCCAATTGGGACGCTCTAAGCGTGGAACAGAATACGCCTTGTGCAACTAAATTCCATCAATAACCGTAATTATATCACAATTAACAATTCAAATATCAACACAAGAACCAAAAGCTTTTCAGTCAACGGCGGCCATTTAAAATAAGAAAGTTGGTATTAATACCTCGGAAACCGCCATCTTGACTTTTGTTTTGACTTAATTCTCAAGTTTGTGCGATCGAACCAAGTAACTTTGATTTTAAACTTTTTTCTGCATCTTAAATAATTATGAATATATCGGAGTTTTTAGTTTTAATCGCGATTTTTAGTTTTTTTAGAATAACTTCTAAACTGCCCCGACTTTTGAAAATTTTTCATCATAATCTGAACCAGCATATAAAACTGCACAATATTGCCCCTTTAGCCATATCTGTAGCATTAAGATTAAGAAAGATACCCATGAAATCCCACTCTATTTAGGACACCCTGTATATCTTGAACCTATTTTAATTATAATTTGAAATTTTGTGGATAAAACTTAAAACTTAATTATTTATTAAGTTTCTCGAGCGCAACGTTATGTGGACCATGCAAGAAAAAAATGAATACCTATGACCTATGCATTCAAGTATTTTATGGCAAAAGGCATGAAGATCAATGAATAATTTATGATTAGAAAGCATATTTAATACTGAAATCTACATACTAGGAATCTTACAGTGTAATAATAAAACGGACTATTATCACTTCGTATATTTTAATGTTCCAAATTATCTATATTTGGTTCGTACGCTTCATTTTACGTTGCATTTGCCATAATTCACGCCAAGTTAATGTGTAATTTCTGAAAGTACACTTACGAGACGCATACAAATTATTATGTTTAGTGATATTTGTCATTATTCAGCTCTATTAGTTTAGTCAAATATTTACAAATTTAAAACAAGTTCACACTATCAGAATGATATAACAGTCTTCAAAAACTTGATAATTTTGAATTATGTTACTAAAAACAAAAACAAACAATAATACAGTCTTAATAGATTGATCGATGTGGCTTTTATTTGTTGAAAATTCATAATTACTAATGTATGAAATAAAGTTACGCACTTTAAAAAAAAATCAAAATTGTTTTTTATTTATGTAATCCAATTTATGTATAATTTCTTCACCTCAAGAAGCCACAGTGTGGCGAAACAATTGTCGTGAACAATAAAAAACAATTTTGAAAATTTTAAAACATGCGTAACTTTATTTCATACATTAGTAATACAGTCTTATTTAATTATTACCAATTTTTAGATTCTGTTTTCTTTTTTGCGAAACAAAATTAAAAATTATCAAGTTTTTGAAGATGTTTTTGAAGACGTATTTTGAAGTTATATCAGTCTGATAGTGTGAACTTGTTCAAATTTGTAAATCGTAAAATAGCAATGTAAATTTGTAAATTTTATTTTAAAAATAAAATGCAATATAAAAATCTGCGAGGGATTTTGAAATAGTTTATAAATATAAATTACATCTATGGTCATTCAATAGCGTAGTTTGAATATTTTATAGAATGTAAATTCTATAAAAATTCTATTGATATAGAATGTAAATTTGTAAAATTCGTTTTATTTATAAAATTCTGAAATATCTTAAGTAAACTCTAGAAAAACAAGTTTCTAGAATCGTTTAAAAAAATTGTAACTACGTCTTAGAATACAATAAGATTTTTTCTTGTATTTGATTCATATTAAGGTAATTTAGACGATTCAATAAAAAAACGGGTATTACCTTGATTAAAATTATTAATTGCTTTTGCAACCGGTTCTGCTCAATTAATTGGTCATTAGATTGATCGATGTGGCTTTTATTTGTTGAAAATTCATAATTACTAATGTATGAAATAAAGTTACGCACTTTAAATTTCTAGTATTTACTGTTCTTATTTACTGTTTAACTGTTCTATTGTAGTACTTAATTCTACTATAATAATTCTGTTTTGAAATATTTAACATAGTTTTAAAACAAAAACGGTACGTGTGGTACACCTTTGTAAAGATATTTAGATTTGGTTCGAATCTGATTCTGTAAAAATATGCAGGGTATTCCATAATAAAAAAATAAAAATTGAATTTTTTTTCTAAACAATGTGTAGTCAGGTAAAAAAAATAGGTATTTTAGATTGCGTTTTAGTTTTAGACAATTTTGCCTGATGATGTGCAATTAATTGGTAGAAACCGGTTGCAAAAGCAATTAAAATTTTTAATTAAGGAAGTACAAGTTTCTTTACTGAATAAGATTTTTGCTAATTCCTAAAGATAAACTGTCTCGTTTGCTATTTTTTGCATTTCAATAGTTTCAGTTTTTTAATATACTAATTCCAGAAAATATCAAATGATGTATAACAATTGTTCAGATCAGTTCTACTGAAAATATGAAAAAATCGTGTTTAAACATCGATTAAAATTCTTGCTGTTTTGAAATTTAGAATCTAAATTCTACAAAAAAAAAAACAAGTATATTAACTTTATTATGCCGAGTTTTGTAACTGTATGAGTTTTGAATTATTAATCTAAAATTTACATATCAAACTTTATAATTCTCGTAAATTAAGATTAAATTACAAAATTGTTGAAAGCTAACGGACAAAATCCCGTTTTCAACGTTTTGGCTTGTTTATTTTGAAATATTGTATTTACCTACATTATCTTAAAAAAAAAACTTAAGATAAATGTTTTCACATAAGTAATTGTACTATTATAGTACTTAATTCTACTATAAAAATTCTGTATTTTGAAATGCTTAACATAATTTAAAAACAAAATTGTACTTGTGGTACACCTTTGTAAAGATATTTGGATCTGGTTAGAATCTGATTCTGTAAAAGTATACAGGGTATTCCAATAAAATAAAAAAAGATAGTTTTTCAAAAGAATAGGTAGTCTAAGGGAAAAAATATTGTATTTTAGATTGCGTTTGACAAGTTTCTTGTTTTTATAAACTTTTTTTATATCTTTGATATTGTAGTAGATATAAGTTGAACAATGATAAACCATCTTTTACATTTCAATAGTTTCAGTTTTTTAATATACTAATTCCAGAAAATATCAAATGATATATAAAAATTGTTCAGATCAGTTCTACTGAAAATATGATGTCAGTACTTGTTGTATGATTAAATTGAAAAAAAAAATCAGAATAAAGACGCATAAATCAAAACATAATACTAAAACAGTGTACAGTCATGCTCACATCAACAATCAACAATAGCAATTTTATATAGCAATGTCAATTTGTTTGTACTAAAATTGACATTGCTATATAAAATTGCTACTGTAAACTAATTTCTTGTACTACATTTACGTGAGCATGACTGTACATTTGGGCACTATTTTCATATGACAATTGAAGGCCTATTTCGGTCTGGTGGGCCTCATCAGTCCAGTGCTTCCGAAGACGGTGCCCAAACTGTGCTGCAAATTACTTATAAATGCAAAAAATAATTTATAATAACACGATGGAACATACAGTTTAGGCATCATCTCTAGACGCACTGAACTGATGAGACCCACTAGGTCGAAACTGGTCTCCAGTTGTCCTATGCATATGGTGTCCAACTGTTCATTTTAATATCAGGTAATAATTAGTGCTTTATTGCATAGCAAGTAAATCAATTATTATTATCAACAAAAGTGTGCACACACATATTTATTATTTTTATTTTTTTTATACATTAGAAAGGCACAATTGATTAGTTAAAGTACCCACCAAATAAATAGAATTGATATTTAGTTGATTGAATTAGAAGTACACAATGCGTAATAATTAGTGCTTTATTCCATAGCAAATAAATGTATTATTATTATCAACAAATTGTGCACAAACAATTTTTTAATTTTTAAACATTTTTTATGTATTACAATGACAACAATTGATTACTTAAAGTACTCACCAAATAAATAGAATTGATATTTAGTTGATTGAATCATTATCAATGCGTATTGTTTATTTTTATTTCACTTGGTTCTCTCGTGATAGCCAACATATAATAATCTTCTGCTGCAACTAGCAATATGTTCCATACCGTGGAACATAATTCTGCCTGAATTTCTACAGATGCAGCGAAGGAGCGTCTCCTGCGGAGAAAGCGCATGCCTTTATTATTTTTAAGGTGACTGCGCATTTAAGCGGCTTATAGTAATTTGTCTACGTTATCCTCTCATCTCTTCAATTGTCAGTGGCTGTCATCCAGCCGAAGGACAAACAAGTCACAAAGAGGAGACATTAAATGAGCAAACATGCGGCAATGCCTGAGCCACGTCCTTTTTACGAGACCGCTTGTGGGCTCATTTCGAGTGGATTACAGTAAACACACAATTGCTGTGGCGAATCAAATCAAACCACTCCAAGATTCTAACAAAAATTAAAAGCAAGAGAAGATTAAATGAAATGACTGCATGATTTTTCGTTTCTAACAAAAATTAAAAGCAAGAGAACTCGGCGAAAATGTCGTACAAAACAAAAGAAATCACTGCTCGATTCTAACAAAAATTAAAAACAAGAAAACTTTGCGCAAATATACAAAAAAGGAAATCACTGCTCTGTTTCTAACAAAATTCAAATCAAAAGAACTTTGCGAAAACATACAAAAAAGGAAATCACACTACATATTACATATAAATAGCATTAATTTTGAAAAGCTAGTTGTAGAGATATCAGTACTTATGTGTGAGAAAAATAAGATGTTTACCCAATAATTACAATATCTCTAGAATCGCTCATTGGATATACATTTAACGATACCAGTATAATACCAGTATATTATGGAATATCTGTAATAACTTATATTCATATTGATACGGTGTTTTTTGAGATATCGTTATTAAAACAAAATATGAGACTATTAGGGTTTCAAAATAGCCCCAAAATATCGATTCTCACACGAAAATTGAAATATCTTACGAATCGCTCATTGAATATTAATTTAATTACACACATTATATACTAGTATATTACCCGATATCAGCAATAAATTGTTTTCATTTTTATACGCCAGTCCTTGACATATCAGTATTTAAGTATGAAAAAATGGGGATATATTTCATTGTTTGCAGTAAAATTTAAATATCTCTAGAAACGCTCATTGGATATAAATTTATTGATACCAATATAATATCAGTATATCATCCAATACCTCTAATAAATTATATTGATATTGATGCGGTGGTTTTCGTGATACCGTTATTTAAATAAGAGGCTCATTAGAGAAATATTTAAAATAGTGCTTAAATATAGGTTTTCAAATGAAAATTTAGATATCTTAAGAATCGCTCATTACATATTGTGCGAATTACACATATGATATACTAGTATATCATTCAATATCAGAAATAAATAGCATTAATTTTGATACGCTAGTTCTTGACATATCAGTACTTATGTGTGAGGAAAATCAGAAGCTTTCTCTATAATTACAATATCTCTAGAAATGGTGATACCGGTATAATACCAGTATATCATGGTATGTCTGTAATATTATATTCACATTGATACAGTGTTTTTTGAGATATCGTTTTTAAAACAAAATATGAGACCATCGCGGTTTCAAAATAGCCCTAAAATATCGAAAATTTTGCACATATCTTCGTAAGCTAAGGAAAACTTTGCTTAGATATCATACAAAAAATAACTTACTGCTCGATTTTGACAAAAATTAAAAGGCGAAAATATCACACAAAAGGGCGAATTTGTGTATAAAATTAATTGTCAGTGAGTATAAATACAGAAGATATTGAGGCAATATGCGATATTAAAAGTGGGCAGTGTGCTACAGAGTTAATGAAAACAGGGCATTAAAATGCAATAATAAAAACCTCCAATTAAGCCTTACATATAACCTGTAATCGTAAGGGGAAATAACGCAGGAAGTATTTAACATTAAGCATTAAATGTGCAATTAAAACTTAATTATCTCCAGTGTTGAAAATATGGTTTTGATATCATTACCACGAAAAAAAAACCTGTTGAGAACGAGTAACGCCATTGTGATGGAGAATATACCAATTCTAACGCTAATGAGTTTGTTTTATGGCTGGTTAGTTGTATCGGCGGGATGAGGAGTATGTAAATAGGATGAGTGTACGAGTGTACATGAATATAATTAATTAGCGCATTGTCGGTTCCGCTCCGACAGCGACATGCGACCGACGTCGGTTCTTAATTGAGAATGTTCACACAGCGCTAAGCGAAGATAAAGGTTTTTCGCTTCGTCCTCTTCCTGCGGCCGTCCCATCGATTCCTCCTGCTCCCGTAATAATTGGTGTGCGTTTTCGAGTGCGATTGCGGGACACGACGATAAATCATCATTACAGCGGAATAAAGATCTTACACGGACGAGCTAATGGAAGGGAAACAATGGGTAACGCTTTTTAGTAAAAGTGTTCGGAGACAATCGTCGCTCATTTTTAAAGTCATTTTCATTGTATCTTTTAATGGGTATGTGAACTTCATTACTGTTAGTTCTTCTGTGGAACAATCTGCTTTCTCGATTGTACGTATCCGCGGAAAATATTGCGCAAACAGTAATTATCAAAATCGATAACTTAAGTCCTTATGTTCATTTTTTTAACGAATTGTAGCAGACAACAATGAATAAAATCGATAACTTCAGTTATCGACGTATTGTAGATGACACAATCTGTTTTCAACTCGTTACATACAGACATTTGTAAACTGTACCAGATTTGTTATCGTACAATTTTCCGAGATTTTGTAGATTTCTTAAAAACATTTAAATAATTAAGTTTTTGTTATTTGTTTTATATAAAGTTAGATTTCAGAAATTAATACTGTTATTTTTTTCTATTTCTAAAGTAAAATTGATGTTTTTGTGTAATGTGTAATTATGTAAATCTGTGAGTGTGTTATTATTTGCCCAAATTATTAATATGTCATCTACATAGCCTTTCCAAAAAGTTATGTATTCACTGAAAGCATTTGTGTTATTAATAATTAGGTTTTCTAAATTGTCAAGAAAGATGTTTGCTAGTATGCCACTAAGTGGTGAGCCCATAGGTAGGTTCATTTTATAATATTTGTTATTGAAAGAACAAAAATGTTGTTCTATTGTTAATTTAATTAAATTAAAGATGTCTGTACTTTCTGTTTGATTTAGTATGTGTTTTTTAATTATATTGTGTGTATAAGTAAGTGTTTCATTAATTGGTATATTTGTGTAGAAATTTGTGATGTCGAATGAGGCTAAAGTGTATTTTGTTGGTAATTTTGTGTTGCTTATGTATTGAATAAGTTCGTTTCTGTTATTTATTGTGTGTTTTGGTTTGTAATTTATAGTGTTTTTAGTTATATTATTTCAATTTTTAGCTATTTTATGTGTTGAAGAGTTTTTTGAGGATATAATTGGTCTAATTGGGTTGTCTTCTTTATGTAATTTAGGCTGACCGTAAAATTTAGGCGTAATAGGTAGTATGTTTTTTTTAATTATTTGTATATTTTTCTAAAGTAATTTTTGTGCTTTTTTATAATAGTTTTTATTTTGTTTGTAAAAGAGATGATTGGGTTTTTTGGTTACTAGAGTGAAATTGTTGTTATTTATAAAGTTTTCTTTTATTTTCTGCTTGTTTGCACCTTGGCATTGCACGAGCGTGTAGAAGGGTAGCGTTTTTACTGAAATTCACTGCTCTATTACTCTAAATGTAGTCGAGTCTCCGTCATAATTTTTTTGTGAGATATTCCTATGTGTATAAAAAACATTCTGTAAAAGGTTCGCTTGTTTTTATTCAGTCCCTTTTTAGATATTGACCTGAGAAAATTGACGTTAAAACGCTTTCGGCCATTTTTGAAAAGCTGAAAAAAAGAGTGCATTCTCAGGACTAAAACTTATACTGCAGGCAGTTATGTAAGTATTCAACACAGAAATAACATATTATTAGTGAGTTTATTTTCCTTCGTATAACTTTATGGTCTTAAAAAGTAACGGTTAATAATTTTTTTCCAAGCTTTTACAGAAAGAGTTTGACTCTCTTGCATGATAGAAGATTTTTTTAAAGATGTATGCCTGAAGTGCATTTCGAGCTGAACACACTGAGTTTTGAATTATTCTGATATCTTTTAAAATAGCTTGGCAATTAAACTTTCCACAAACTACGTTTTTCATTAAAATTTGCCCAACCGCCATTTTAATAATGGCTGCCAGAAAAAAAAACTATGGTTTATAAAAAAATTTCATCTATAGGGAACCTATGAGTATATAGGTTCCCTATGAGTATATAGGAACCTATGAGTATATAGGCTCCCTATATACTCATAGGTTATATGAGTTATGATGGTTCTACCCCCTAGGGGGTAGAACCCCTAGGGGTTCTACCTATATACAGGGTGTTAATACTAAGTTGTAACATCCGAAAATGGCAGTTAGAACTCATTGAAACAAACAACTTTTCTTAGTTAAATTTTTTGAATTGGAGCCCAAGTTCATAGTTATTGGCGTTCTTTTGTTTTTCGAAAAATCGTCATTGCTCCCTTATTTTAAGAAATACTTAAAAAATACAAAAACGTTCAGGATGAGCTATCGGTTCTCTAAAACATTTGTACTTACAATTATTATCTATTTTATCAAATAACAAAATGGCGACCGAAGAAAAATTTCGAAACAACATATTTTGAAAATCACTCGATTGATTTTTGAAAATAAAATATTTATGATATCCTTAAACTATATTATAACATTTGTCTGAAATTTTTTTCGATCCGTCCAAAAAAGTTATTATTCGCATTGAATTACAAGATAAATTTTAACAAACTGCAACAATTATTTAAAACAAAGTAGGCTAACCTTAAGTTAGGCCATTAAACAAGTTGAGGCACGTGTTTTCTAGTTTGTACGTTCAAATTTAAATACTTTTTGATCTTGTTCTTCAGAAATTTCCGCTTCATCTTGAAAAGTTTCTGTCACGTTTATCATTTGTGTGCATATTTTGCATAATTTGCGTATAAAAATGCATAATTATCAAAACAGACAAATGTTATAACATAGTTCAAGGATTTTATAAATGTTTTATTTTCAAAAATCGATCGATTGGTTCTCAAAATATCTTGCTTAGAAATTTTTGATCGGTCGCCATTTTGTTATTTGATAAAATAGAAAATAATTGTAAATACAAATGTTTTAGAGAAAGCGCATGTTGAACGTTTTTGTTTTTTTTAAATATTCCTTGAAATAAGGGAGTAATGACGATATTTCGAAAAACAAAAGAACGCCAATAACTATGAACTTGGGCTCCAAATCAAAAATTTTAACTAAGAAAAGTTGTTTGTTTCAATGAGTTCTAACTGCCATTTTCGGGTGTTACAACTTAGTATTAACACCCTGTATATATATATATATATATATATATATATATATATATATATATAATTTTAAATGTGGACGGATCACAAAAAACTCCAATATTGTTTTGCTGTTTCTGCTCATGTTCGCCCTTTTAGCTTTTTGTTTCATTGTTTTTAGAAAATCTGCCTTTTTTGTTTATTCGCGATTTTTCCCCTTGACTAGTAACATTTTTTTCTGCCAATTCAGTTTCACATGAAAACATAATTCTTGTATGGTAAAAGCTGGAGGAAATTTTATTTTTTTCACAAAAATTAAATTTACTCTACATGGCTTGCACATGGATTAAATAGAGCAGCAGAAACAATTAGAGCTCAATTAAAAGTCATTCTATACCTCCCATATATCCCATATACCTACCTCCGAAACCAATCATCACTAGATGTGGTATTTTGATGAATGATTTGATGAATGAAGGTATGTTTTGGAATTTTCTGAATTGTCTGCTGAACTCACATAAATGTCAAAATATATTAAAAAAATCAACAGATAGAACAACAGTTAGCTTTTCTAAAACACAGCTATGCTTTTGTTAGTGATTCAATAAAAAAAACTAGAAAAGCAAGGATTGTCTTTAGTGAAATTTGTCATGATTGTTATCCCTTCAAGAAGAACCTAGTAAAATTGAGAAAATAATGAGCAACTAATTTGATGATGTACTCAGAAAAAGTGAAGGTTTTACAAAACTTCAGAAAATAGGAAATTTATTACAAGGCAATTTTGAAGAAAATTTTGAATTTAGATGTTAATACTTTCTTCTGAAGTTATTTGAAAAGGTATAAGAAAACCAAAGGCACTTTTACATTACCACATTTTTAGCTCTACAAGACAGCAAATTTTCAGTACAACGTTGATCTTTATCTTGGATAACCTGCATATAGATATCAGTCCACCTTATACCACTATGGTGTAGGTGAAGAAATGTTAATAAGAAAACTGATTTGCTAAGTAACACTTTAAGGACCAAGATTTTGGAAACAAAAGCGATTAGGAAAAAAACATTTTCATTTAATTTTTCCGTTCGTAGCTTGCTCCTAGATCTATGACACTATTTTGTGGGACACCTTGTATATGCAATATGGCTATTGGGGACCCCTTAAGAGATTTGCTATTCATATTATACGACGTGCTAAATTCGCCCTGTTTGTCAACGTCAAAACAGCTTACGCTATCGCATTAAACATCCTGTTTATGAAGCAACCAGTGAATCCAGTGTATGGCCAGGAGGGAGAGTCACCCCTAGGGGAATAAATTATGCCCGGCAAAATGCTCGTAGGATAAAATGGAACATATAAGGGCAGCAGAATTGATCTACATTTAGTGTTACAATTTCAAAATTAAAAAGTTACTCGTATTTATTAAGAAACTTTCGCGAGATTTAAAACGAATAAAAACGAAAGACCAAATATATATATAAAGAACGTACAAAGAACCAACTTTTATAGCCAGCGACATATAAGGTGTACTTAAATGATTGTAGTTACGTAATCACTTCAATTCAATTATGCCGCCTTTCAAATTTATATACCGTACTATTTGAGAACAGTAACTGTCAACCATACCTGTCAACTGTCAAACAATTGACTAACAACAAACTATTTGAGCAGTCAAATATCAAATTCCACAATAGAAATTAGAATAGCACGAAGATAACTTTTATTGCAATATTCATGCCTAATGAGTGTAAATGCCTATGTCAAAAATAGAACTATTTTTACTGGAGCGGAACAAAAATATTTTACATGGTGACATAATTACAAGCATTTAGATATGTACAGATGTAGTAATTAAAATTTCAACAAAAATTGTTTCTTTTCTAATGATCTTGCATCTGTACGAGTCATTTGGAAAAACGCCCCAATTTGCTTACGGCCCATGTGAGATTTTCCGCATTTTCCTCATGGCCGGTCCGCCCCAGGATTCGTCTACGGTTTGAAATGCAACAGAATTACAAACTTGCGATTATCTAATAATAACATTGTCCTCTGGTAACAATTCACTTTCGAAACGCCAAAATTAACCAGATGCTCGCTTATGTACACGCAGACTTTCGATGGTCTGAAGAGCGAATGAACAAAACACATGTGACTCGGTATCTCTCTGCTTGCCACCTTCGACAAGTTTCAACCCGTTCGCTGGGACATGTTCGCGCGCGCACAGTCGTGCTGCTCTCTTGGGCGAGAGAGAAGATTCGTAATTTAAAAATAGTGATCAACAAAAATATGTTCGCGACGAGCTGCGGCGGGTTCACAGGATATTGCCAATATCCGCTGTTTAACATTTTGTTGTGAGAATTTTCGGCGTTTACCAGGAGGACAGGTCCGGCCTGTAAAGACCCGCTTCCGTTTCGCATACAATTAATACGGGCCTAATTAGCCGCGGCAGGAAGATTCACCGCCTCCCTGGCCTCCGCGCCTCCGTACCTCCGAACCTCCGTGCCTCCATCGTGCTCGTCTCCGAGAAGCCGTACGCATAAATGTCGACATTCGGCCGGCAGTTAATTTTAAGGCTCTCCCAGTTGGGATTTTTCTCACTGCTTATGTAAAAATTAAATGCTCTCTTTATTTATTACGTATGACTTTTCTCTCGTTTTATGTCACGGCTGACGGTTTTATTTCTGGATTAATTTAATTGTGATGATGAATTGCCGCCCATATTTCTCCTGGACGCTAACGTTAGTTTTTTTTTCTTCGTTTTAATTGCCGGCATGACGCAAATGAAGAGGTCTCGAGTTCAAATTCACCGCAGTTCAGAAAACGTCCAAAAATTCCTGGCCATCCTTATAATGGTCAATGACCAGGATCGTGTAAGAATGACCATTGGTCATCCTGGTCATCCTACACGAGTGTTTTAATTTTTTTTTAAATCTATTTATGTTATATTCACATGTTTTCTAGTACCAATTCTGTAACTTTTGATAAGGATTGTTAGATTTGTGATTGGACGTAATCAACTTTTGTATTTGAGGAATATTCGCAAAAGTCAGGAATTCAAGACTTGGTCATTTCAACTTGGATGACCATTGGTCATCCTGGTTATCCTACACGAGCGTTTTCATGTTTTCTAATCTATTTATGTTATATTCACATCTTTTCTAGTACCAATTCTGTAACTTTTGATAAGGATTGTTAGATTTGCGATAGGACGTAAGAAACTTTTGTGGTTGACGAATATTCGCGAAGGGCAGGAATTCAAGACCTGGTCACTTCAAAAAGCAGCACTCAATCATCAAATATGATAAGATAATGGCGTAAGAAACTTTTGTAGTTGAGGAATATTTGCAAAGGGCAGGAATTCAAGACTTGGTCACTTCAAAAAGCAGCTCTCAATCATCTAATATGATAAGATAAACGGAGGACGCCCAAGCAGGAATCTGCTCGGCACAATGAAGAAGAAGTTAGAGGCATTAAAAAAAACTTGGTGCCTGATTATACAAAAAGTAGAGCTACAGACATCCGAATATTTCAGGATCCGGATTCTGATACAGTATCCGGATCTGGATCCGCTATCAGACACCCAAGGATCCGGATATCCGGATAGTTTAGAATCCGAATCCTAAAATATCCGGATCCGGGTTGCAGGCCTAGTAAAAAGTGATTTTAACACTTAATATCACTGTTATGCAAAGATTGCAAACAAATGCAATACAACATTTGATCCACACAGCGAAGAACCGAAAACAAATGGAAGGTTTTGTAGCGATTAGAGGACATCCATTAATCTTAGAGATAAAGAAACAGCCAAGAATACAGAAATGTACTAGAAGAATAACTGAAATACAAGACAGAATCAGTAGACGACAAAGATGTGGAGCAGACCTGGCACCTCTTCAAAGATGAAATATCTTAGACAGCCAAAGAATTTGAGGAGTAAGCACGAAACACATCGTTAAGTAACACACAGGCTAGTGTACAGATACAAATGCAAACAAAAATAGAGAAGAGAGCAGGTAAAAAGTATTCAAACAATACAATACCAAAAAAATACAATGAACAAGGAAGGGCGTTTTATTTCTCTTAAAGGTTCATTATGAATTTTTTGGTATTGTATTGTTAAATACAATTATTGGTAAAAGCAATAACACAAAAATATGAAACTCAGAGAATTTTGAGAAAAAAATGGAGCATGGCAGCTTAAGCAACAAAAAAATTATGTTATAAGTTAGGAAGTATCCGACAACATGAAAACAAAAATATACATATATTATCAAAAATACAGATGAGATACAAATGCAAACAAAAATACAGAGAGCGCATAAAGTATTAAGACCTGGCTGGAAAATTTCATTTTTTTTCAAATGTTACATATTGAAAATGTCATGTTGTTGAAAACATAATAAAAAGTACTATCAAAATCAATAATAAAAAATATAGGTTGTCTTTTAAAAAAAATGTCTCTGACGTCATACCTTCAAAACGGAGAGAAATGGAAAAAATGATAATGGTCTCAAAATATTTGTTTGAAAAAAATCATTTTGACCTGTTGAAGCATTTTCCAAAAATGTATACAGGGAAAAAATAATGCCAGGTCTTAATACTTTATGCGCTATCTGTATAGAAGAGAGCACATAAAAACTACTTAAGTTGTACAATAACAAATATATATATAATGAACACAGAAGAGAAAGTACAGACAAAAGAAATTACACAAAAATAAAATGAGAGAATTTGGAGCAAAAATGGAACACGGCAGCATAAACAAAGTTAAGAAGTCTCCGAAAACATGCAAACAAAAATATATCCATTTGATAAAAAAATAAATGGATATTAAACGAAAAAAATGAAATATGGATATGTGGACAGAATAATTCCAAGAACTAACGAAGGAAGGAAATGTCGTCGAAGTTGAAGAAGAAACAAGGAAATGTTTAACAAAACAAAACACAGGAAAAACTAGCAAAAATCGAAGTATACAAGAATCGAAAAATAAAAATTGTGTGTAATTTCATGTATATTTATTATATATTATTTATATTTATTAGTTGCTAATTGACGTATACATCCGCCATTGTTATCACATGTTAGAAATGAAACATGTTTTATCAAAATTTCAATTATTTCTGTCAAAACTTTAATAATTGTTTCAAACTTTTCACGATTAGTGAGCACTGTTCATTGATTACTTTGAATTTTCCAATTGTTTTGTCATAATTTTAAATAATAAGTCTGTGTGTGTGCCAAATTTTCAATTATTGCTATCAAAAGTGAATTATTCTGTCAAAATTTCAATGATTTCTATCAAAATTCAAATATTCTGTAAAATGTGAGATATCTACCAAAATTTCAAAGATTTCTGTCAAATCTTTAATGATTGTTTAAAACTTTTCATGGTTACTGGCAATTGTTCAATGATTACCTTGAAATTTTCAATTATTGCTATTAAAAGTGAATTATTCTGTCAAAATTTGAATGATTAATAATAATAATAATAATAATTCGTTTTTTCATGTAGCAGCCCTGGGGCTGATATATGTAACAGGTTAAGAAAAATACAAGAAAAAAATATAATACATAACGTGCAGTTTACTAACGATTTCTATCAAAAATCAATTATTCTGTAAAATTTGAAATTTATATCAAAGTTTCAAATATTTCTGTCAAATCTTTAATAATTGTTTAAAACTTTTCATGGTTAGTGGCAATTGTTCAATGATTACTTTAAATTTTTTAATTATTTCGTCAAAATTTTAAGTATTAAATCGGTGTATGCCATATTATCAATTATTTCTAGCAAAAGTGAATCATTCTATCAAAATTTTAATGAATTATGATAAAAAAAATAACTAGTTCAGTCAAAATTTCAATGATTTCTACCAAACTTAAATTATTCTGTAAATTTTTAATGATTAGTGTATGATTTAGTCTAATGATTGGTATATGATTTAGTGTAGTCAACAAAAATTTCCATAATTAGGTCTGTTAACATCAAAACTTCAAGTTTATAACACATTCAATGTAAATATAAATTATAATACAAAAAGGTTTTATTACCCTACACCTGAGAGTGCATAAATATAGTTCCATTATAAATTATAACGATTCTATATCAAAATTTTAATTATTGCTATTCAAATTTCTGTAATTTCTATCATAATTTCAAGTATGCAGTCGGTGTATGCCATATTTTTGTATGGCATTAGTGAATTATTCTGTCAACATTTTAATGATTAATGATAAAACATCAAGTTTTTCTATTAAAACTTAAACGACTTCTATTAAAAATCAATTATTCTGTAAAAATTGAAATTTCTATCAAAATTTCAAACATTTCTGTCAAAATTTAATCAAAAATTTAATAATTGATTCAAACTTATTATGATTAGTGATAATTGCTGAATGATTTCTTTGAAATTTTCAATTGTTTTGTCAAAATTTTAAGTATTAACTTTGTTTATGCCATATTTTCAATAATTTCTATCAAAAGTGAATTATTCAAGTATTTCTGTCAAAATTTCAATGATTTTTGTCAAAATTCAATCATTCTAAGAAATTTAAAATTTATATCAAAATTTTAATCAATTCTGTAAAAAATAATAATTGATTCAAAGTTTTCATGACTTGATTGAATGATTACTTTAAAATATTCAATAGCTATTAAAAGTAAATCATTTTGTCAGAAGTTTAATGATTAATAATAAAAACTTCAACTATTTCTGTCAAAATTTCAAACATTTCTGTCAAAAATTTAATATTTGATTCAAACTTATTATGATTAGTGATAATTGTGGAATAATTACTTTGAAATTTTCAATTGTTTTGTCAAAATTTTATGTATTAAGTTTGTGTATGCTATATTTTCAATTATTTCTATCAAACGTGAATTATTGTGTGAAAATTTTAAGTATTAAGTTTGTGTATACCATATTTTCAATTATTTCTATCAAACGTGAATTATTCTGTCAAAATTTTAATGATTTATGTTAAATTAATCAAGTATTTCTGTCAACATTTCAACGATTTCTACCAAAATTCAATTATTCTATAAATCTTTTAATGATTAATACATGATTACTGATTAGTAATGATTAACTAATCAAAATCAATCAAAATTTCAACGATTTCTATCAACATTCAATGATTCTATAAAACTTTTAATGATTAATGTATGATTACTGATTACTGATTAGTAATGATTAACAAATCAAAATCAATCAAAATTTCAACGTTTTCTATCAACATTCAATTATTCTGTAAAACGTTTAATGATTAACTAATAAAAATCATTCAAAATTTCTATATTTAAGTCTCTTAATATCAAAACTTAAACTTCAATTTTATAATACACAATCGATGTAAATTAAAACTTTAATGTTTCTATCAATTCAATGTCAAAATTTAAACTTGAATTTTATAAGTAAGTATATATCTGTCCTTACTGTTTAAGTGTTTTAATGACAATTATCTATTATTGTTATATGTATGTTCCTATTTACCTATCACATCTGTATACAGCAACGTGAATAAATATATATTATTATTATTATAATTATTATTATTAACTGTTTAAGTGTTTTAATGAAAATTCCCATTTATTGTTATATGTATGTTCCTATTGAGCTGTCATATATGTATATAGTAACGTGAATAAAAATATATTTCAATTATTACTGTTCAAATGTCTATCAAAATTTCAATTATTTCTCTCAGAACTATAATAATTGATTACTTATAAAAAATAATAAAAAAACCATGACCTTTTTTTTATTAAAAAAAGCATTGATTTTTGATTACTAGTTTTTAAATCATGCTTTATTCCAACCCTGCTATAGTATTATTTGGTAAATTTCTCAAAAATTATTTCATTATTGTGTAAGTTTCTCATGATATTTGACGAATTGTTATTTGGCTACTAATTTTACTATTTTGTTACATTTATGACGTTAATTGCTATCCAATTCTGAGCATTTTACCTAAGACAACTAAAAACTAAGATATTTTACAAATTTGTAATTTGGTAAGAATATATACATACAAAATTTATAATTTTCTGTAGCAAAATTAATAATGTCAATGTGAATTGTAAAGTTTGAACGCAAAACAGTCAAAATTGATCATTTTCGTTAGTAGTTATTTTTATTGTGAGTTGTGTTAGAAGTTAGAACTTGCTTATTTATTTTTTATTTCTATTAAATAACAATCTTATTTTTTTCTCAAATTGTTGCAATCATCGCGTGAAATGGTACGATTATAGACGGAAATTTTGACAAGGAGTACTTATCTCATTGGGTTTATTTCATTGAAATTGATATTCCTACATACAACTTTTTTGATTTTTTTATGGATCACTATAACTTTTGATATTTAGATCAGACATTCAGGACTTTTTAACTATATGATTGCAAATTTGCATTAAAAATAATAGTTCGCAAAATAACGGCACTGGATTTACATAAGCTTATTATTATTAAGTGAATGTTTTCCTAGTAACCTTGCCTGTGAAAAATGTTCTATATTGGAAAAGATTAATAACGTTAAAACGCTGAAACGATCTGAATTAATTTCCAATGCTACTTATCTAAAAGCCGAAACGCGGAGAACACAAAAGACCGCCATAAATCATTCGAAAGTTCAATGCCAGAACAGCACCGATTTGGCAGACTTGTTCGCATTTCCGTTAAAACACGTAATAACTTGCACGTAAATAATGGTTTGTTCTTAATTTTCTGCACTACATTTTGCTTGATTGTATTGATAACGAAACTAAGCGCGATGATAACAAAACTAGTTAATAACGCACCAGTTTCTAATAATGAATATTGCCTTTACCTGTAGGTAATGTATGTAACAGATCTGTAATGTACGTCGTTATTAAAGCCATGATACGGAGGACCTTGGATAAGTCCATTAATTACGGCGGAGTTACAGTTTCGAGCAACTTGTTAATTGCATAGGCATTTGACTCGCTTCCAATAAAAAAAAAACGGTGACATTTAGATTGCTTATATCAAACCTATTTATAAAAATGATTTTTTTTCTATCGTTGTAATTGCATGGGAGCAAATACGTGATATATTAACAATGTGCCTGCATTATAGGTGTGTAATATTGTCTAGCGCGGTAATTATTTTACGCGTTCGTGTAAAAGAGCGCCTGAATTCCTCAGGCTCGCTCTATCCTCACCATTCGCCTAGGCGCAGAAAGGACGATGGAAGAATTTAAATATCTCATGCGTTCGTGTATGGAAAGTCAGGTGTTCCCATATCCACTACGAGCGCAGACACACTCGAAAGCTGCAGGTAGAACGTATGGTAACAGTATTTAATTGATTAACTGTTTCGGCCCAAAGCAGCCGTGAATTCGTGGCTGTAATGAAGGAAACTTCTGACTTGCTTTGGTGCGGCCAACAAAATTTTACATTACGTTTTATCACAATATGCATTTGAAATTTCATGTCTGCATATTTAACCGGCTAAACACGGATACAGTTAACATGCCAATCAATTATTGCAGAACAACCAATCATTTAACACGGCATGACATTTAATTAACTTGCACTTCGACCCTGTTAACTAGCACAGACATAAGCGCTGGTGTACAGTAACCGTTAATTAGATATAATTAGATCTTGGCTGTACTGCATGGACGGGAGAATACAATTTGTGTGTGCAATTATTTAAAAAAAAAAGAGAAGCACGTAAGCGCTTTTTGCATTATTGGTATTAAAATGTCAGTAGTCCGAGGATTTGCAGATCAGATAATTACATTACGAACTTGGGAACGCAAAATTATTGCAACAATTTATTAATTGTTAACATGACGCAAAATGCTTCAAGCCTCATCATACAATAATGTATTAATAATAATAACAGTATTCATGTAGTAATAATTACTTCAAATAAAATAATGTACTACTAATAATAACAGTATTCTTGAAGTAGCGTTCTTGTAGTAATAACTACTTTGTTAAGATGACGGAAAATGTTTCAAGTCTCATCATACAATAATGTATTATTAATAATAACAGTATTCTTGTAGTAATAATTACTTCAAATAAAATAATGTACTACTAATAATAACAGTATTCTTGTAGTAATAACTACTTCAAATAAAATAAATGAAAATAATACTATAAGATTCAAATTATTTTCATATGAATTATTTGTTCCCAAGAAATTTACAAGGTAAACTTACAAAATAATAGCAGCAATTTATGAATGACCCAAAATGTTTCAAGCTCGACCATAACATAATATAGGAATAATTAGTTCCAATAAAATAAATGCAAATACTACCGAATTAGTTCAAATATGAATTATTTGTTCCCAAGAAATTTACTTTATAAAATTCTCAAAATAAGTACCAAGTTTGTGTATGCGAAATTTTAAGATTTTGCTATTAAAAATACATCATTTTGTCAGAATTTTAATGATTACTGATAAAAAAAATCAAGTTTTTCTGTTAAAATTTCAACGATTTCTATAAAAATTCAATTATTCTGCAAAATTTTAAATTTCTATCGTCAAAATCGTTATTTCTGTCAAATCATTACAAAATTGTTTCAAGCCTTTTATGATTATTGATAATTGTTCTATGATTACCCAAAAATTTTCAATTATTTTGTCAAAATATTAAGTACTACGTTTGGGTATGCCAAATTTCCAGTTATTGCTAGCGAAGGTGAATCTTCTGTAACATTTTTAATGATTAATGATAAAAAATTGAAGTGTTTCTGTCAACATTTCAACGATTTCTATCAAAATTCAATTATTCTGTAAAATTTGAAATTTCTATCAAAATTTCAATTATTTCTGTCAAATCTTTAATAATTATTTCAAACTTTTCATAATAAGTGACAATTGTAAACTGATTAATTTGACATACATACTTGGATTACTTTGAAATTTTAAATTATTTTGTCAAAAATTTGAGTACTAAGTTTGTGTATGCCAAATCTTCAATTATTGCTATCAAAAGTGAACTATTCTGGCAAAATTTTAATGATTAATGATAAAAAAATTAAGTATATCTGTCAAAATTTCAAAGATTTCTACCATAATTCAATCATTCTGTAAAACTTTCAATTATTAGTGCATGATTACTGATTAATAATGATTAACTAATCAAAATCAGTCAAAATTTCCATAATTAAGCTGTTTATATAAAAACTTAACTACTCAAATTAATTCAAAATAAAGTAGTAGAAGTAGTATGCACATTTATTCCATATACAGGTACATATCTACAGCATACTTAATACATATAATAATACAATATTGATGCTAGATAGATAAATATATGATATATGATGTAATACGTGATATATGGAATGGACTGTCGACTTTCGTCTTTCGGCCCATTTATGTGGATTTAAACAGAATTTTCATAGAACTTTAAGAGAAAATATTCGCAACATACAAGAAACTGAAAAATGTTTGTATTGTATTTATTTTATAGAATTTTGAAGATTTTAGTGATTTAAAAATTATTCAATTTCAAACTTTTTAAGAATAGTGACAATTCTTCAATTATTTTGACAAAAGTTTAAGCATAAAATCTATGTATACCAAATTTTCGATTACTTCTATCAAAAGTGAATTATTCTGTCTACATTTGAATGATTAATGGTAAAAACTACAAATATTTCAGTCAAAATTTCAATGATTTTTATCAAAATTCAATTATTCTGTAAAAAAATAAATTTCTATAAAATAATCAATTATTTCTGTCAAAACTTTAATAATTGTTTCAAACTTTTCATAATTAGAAACAATTGTTCAATGATTACTTTGAAATTTCCAATTGTTTTGTCAAAATTTTAAGTAATAAGTTTGTGTGTGCCAAATTTTCAATTATTGCTAGCAAAAGTGAATTAAATATTCTATCAAAATTTGTCACTGGTCTACAATTTTGCCACATGCTTTTGAAAAGTGGTGTAATTGACAAAACTGTTTTTTTTTTCACAAAGTATCTACTTTTGAAAAGTGATTTCTAACTGGAGAATTGACAAAACTGAAAATTTTACAATATCAATTGTACAATATCCACCAATTGTACAAAAAATTCTCTTAAAAATTGATTTTCGTGTGCAGAAAATTTAATAATTTCTTTAAAACCGTCCAGAAATATATAAGGGACATTTATCCCTGGATGCCCAGATGAAAATTAACTTGAAGTTATCTCTAAAATGGAAAACGCATGTGTCACTTCCTTACAATTTTGCTACATGCTTTTGAAAAATGATATCTGACTGGTCAACTGAGAAAACTGACATTTTTCACCAAGTATCCACCATTTGCACAAAATTTTCTCTTGAAAAACGATTCTTATCTGCAGAAAATTTACTAATTTCTTTAAAACTGGCTTCGATCTCGATGAATTTAACAGATGTCTCCTGAACACCGATAGCTATTTCTGCATCTTTAGATAAATGATGGTTATCTCTAGAAAATTACCTGATTTCTCCAAAACAATAGCAATTTATGTACCATTAATGCTACCTCTAGAATTTTGTTCTCATTATAAGTGATCTGTCTGGGTATTCTGTCTGGCTATATGTACATCTTTACAAAATTGATGGTTATCTCTAGAAAATTACCTGATTTCTCTAAAACAATAGCAATCTATGTACCATTAATGCTTCCTCTAGAATTTTGTTCTCATTCTAAGTGATCTGTCTGGGTATTCTGTCTGGGTACATGTACATCTTTACATAATTGATGGTTATCTCTAGAAAATGATTCTTATCTGCAGAAAATTTACTAATTTCTTTAAAACTGGCTTCGACCTCGATGAATTTAATAGATGTCTCCTGAACATCGATAGCTATTTCTACATCTTTACATAAATGATGGTTATCTCTAGAAAATTACCTGATTTCTCTAAAACAATAGCAATTTATATACCATTAATGCTACCTCTAGAATTTTGTTCTCATTATAAGTGATCTGTCTGGGTATTCTGTCTGCTTATATGTACATCTTTACATAATTGATGGTTATCTCTAGAAAATTATTCTTAGCTGCAGAAAATTTACTAATTTCTTTAAAACTGGCTTCGACCTCGATGAATTTAATAGATGTCTCCTGAATATCGATAGCTATTTCTACATCTTTAGATAAATGATGGTTATCTCTAGAAAATTACCTGATTTCTCTAAAACAATAGCAATTTATGTACCATTGATGCTACCTCTAGAATTTTGTCCTCATTATAAGTGATCTGTATGGGTATTCTGTCTGGCTATATGTACATCATTACATAATTGATAGTTATCTCTAGAAAATGATTCTTATCTGCAGAAAATTTACTAATTTGTTTGAAACTGGCTTTGACCTCGATGAATTTAATAGATGTCTCCTGAACATCGATAGCTATTTCTACATCTTTAGATAAATTATGGTTATCTCTAGAAAATCACCTGATTTATCTAAAACAATAGCAATTTATGTACCATTAATGCTACCTCTAGAATTTTGTTCTCATTATAAATGATCTGCCTGGGTATATGTACATCTTTACATTAATTGATGGTTATCTCTAGAAAATAATTCTTATCAATCTGCAGAACATTTATTAATTTCTTTAAAACTGGCTTCGACCTCGATTAATTTAATAGATGTCTCCTGAACATCGATAGCTATTTCTACATCTTTAGATAAATGATGGTTATCTCTAGAAAATTACCTGATTTCTCCAAAACAATAGCAATTTATGTACCATTAATGCTACCTCTAGAATTTTGTTCTCATTATAAGTGATCTGTCTGGGTATATGTACATTTTTACATAATTGATGGTTATCTCTAGAAAATTACCTGATTTCTCTAAAACAATAGCAATGTATGTACCATTAATGCTTCCTCTAGAATTTTGTTCTCTTTATAAGTGATCTAGTGGGTATTTATAAGTGGGTATTCTATATGTACATCTTTACATAATTGTTGGTTATCTCTAGGAAATGAACTGGTTTCTCTAAACGAATGACAATATATGTACCATTAATGTTTTCTCTAGAATTCTGTTACACACCTCTTGAAAATTAATCTGTCTGGGTAATTGACAAGTGCCTAGTGCCTATAGGAAATTGACAAATATAACTAATATATAATTACTCTTCTTTTTACGAAAATTGGCAATTCTATCCAATATATACTTTTCTTCTTACCTTCTTCTAACGAAAGGTTGGAAATCCATATGGCCAATTGAACTTCAAAACTGCATCTCGAAAAAGGTCTCATTATCTTTTCAATCTCTTGAAATCGGTACATATCTCTACATTTTTACATATTTAACTGTTTCTAGAAAACTTAGTATCCGCCAATTTCTATAACATTCGTTATAGTCTCTTGAAAACTGACAAGTGTCTACATTTCTACATAATTTGGAAATTTAGTCAAAATATGTACAACATGCTATTTAGTAGATATCTCTTGAAATCGCTAAATTTAGTATCCACCAATTTCTATAACATTCGTTAGAGACTCTTGAAAACGAGTGTGTTTACATTTGTACGAAATTTGAAAGTGAGGTCAAAATATGTATACTATTTAATACATATTTCTTGACGTCTATGGTATCTCTACATATTTACATATTTGACTGTTTCTATTAATATCCACCAATTTCAAACATTCGTTATAGTCTCTTGAAATGTGATGTGTCTTTACTTTTCTATATAATTTAGAAATGCGGTCAAAATATGTATATACTATTTAGTAGATATGCTGAATATTATGATATTTGCTGAAATCGATAAATTTCGTATCCACTCTATACCATTCGTTATAGTCTCTTGAAAACTGATATGTGGCTTTACATTGCCACATAATTTGGAAGTGCAGTCAAAATATTTGTACTATTTAATAGATATTTAGTAATCTCTATATTTTTACATATTTAACTGTTTCTACAAAATTTAGTACCAAGTTCTATAACATCCGTTGTTGTCTCTTAAAAACTATCTCTTCTTAAAATTATCTGTTAGAATTATTATATTATCAATACATTGATTTAAATGACATCTACCCGATAGAAACCAGTCCGAAATATAAAAAAATCAAAAACAAATGTTTTTTTATGTTTATTTTTAAATCATCGGATTTTGATTTTTTTAATCATGATTGTTTCCAACCCTGTATTTAATAGATATATTTTGAAATCGAAAGATATCACCGCCATTTTACATATTTGACTGTTGTTTCTAGAGAATTTAGTATCAATCAATTACTATAACATCCGTTGTAATCTCTATAATTGATTGCCGATATATAAAATATCATGACTATTAATGTGTAATATATTTTTAGTACTGCTGGTATCAGAATTGCCTGTTTCTTTATTTGGGTCATCCAAATCAACTGAAATATAATATTTTTGCTAAGACTATTTAAATTGTTGCTTGTTATTTGAATCAATATATTCTTTATATATTCTTTGAATCAATATTATCTATCGATAGAATGTATAAAAAAATATATTTGTTTAAAATTTAATGATTGCATTATTCGTTTAAAACTTAATGTTTCAGTGGTAATTTTTCGTGAAAATTATTTATTACTTAAATAAGTTATTCTTGCTCAATTTAAGTTTTCAGTTTTTCATATTTCTAAAAATTCTTGCCTTGAATGAATCAAAACTGCAAGATTTCAATTTCTCGCGTTATTATGAAGAGTAAATTAATCATGTGTAGTGCAGTGCATTTTGATTTTGAATTTAGCAACGCCAAATAGTTTCCTGCCGCATAAATTAATCATAATTACTTTGCGGTTTTATGTAGCCGTAATATTATTAATGGCCAGTACACTACATACGGAATTCATTAATATGGTTTATACAAATTTAGAAGCGCTCACTTTAAAAACATATTTAGAAAGTTGAATCTATTAATCACTTTACGCAATAATGATTATCTGCGTCTTAAGAAGACGGAACCGTGAAAAATGTTCCCCTCGAAGAAGTCCCTAGTGGAAAAAAGAGCACATCCAGCATCCCATTAGGGAGCGACGGCTGGACGACTTGCTGCTTGGCCGTGAGATGACTCAAGCTATTTTTGTATTATTTGTATAGAGTGCATCATTGGCTAAGTGGACTGTAATTAAGTCCAATTAATATTTCACTAATTAATGTTAATTTCCGTGGATTACCAGACGGGCGGTATTCAAATTACATTTCCTCAAACGCTGGGCACTTTAATTGATTACTATAAGCCGCTGCATATTTGAAATCAATTTAAGAACGCCAGCAATTGTGGAAAACGTCTGCCAATTCATCGCCAAATTCGTCGATAAACAACGGAGTCAACGTACTTGAGAACACGCGATTCGTGGAACTCCTGCTATTGTCAAATGTTACGTTACGTCTTCTTCAGGTAGCCAGAAATAAACGTGTAATTATTATAATTATATATTTCTCTAACTTGCCGTAAATAAAAGGGCTCAGTGGCTATTATCTTCTTTAAATAAATGACATTTCATGGTTAAATTAAATGAGATGTATAAAAAATGCACCTTTCCTGGGAATCCTGTAACGATTGTTAGTTATTATACGCAGACATCGCATCCAAACACTTCTGCAAGGTCATAACATCGAAAGAGTTTTTGGGATTTCACAATTTCCCTTCTACAATCCATGATGTGCCAAACGTATAATTTTGTTAGAGCCACAAACTATACATTGTATTCAATAAATATCTGCACTAATATTATGAGGAATAATTTATATAATGGAGACATTAATTATACTTCAGCATTATATTTTAGGTAGAAATTTCCCAATTTATTTTATCCGAGTTATCCGAAAACACTAATTAAACCGTATTATTAAACAGTTTTAAAGATAACCACATATATTATTAAAAATGAAAGTAAATAATAATAATTAAATCTGGAATATCTTAATAAAGTGAACGTTCCTATTTGATATTAAGTTGCAAATTGTCCCAAAAGTATGTGTAATAATATTGGAGTATGGGGAAACTGTGCTCAAAAACTCCAATGATTTATATTTATAGAAAACAGTTCAACAAATAACTTATTTTTAATGCGGCGTTTGTACCAAACATTTACATAATAGAACCTCAAACGTATAAATTTGTTATTGCCTGCGATGCGCACGGAATTTACAGAATTAGAAAGCAAATTCTTAAATAATTCAATGCACAGCTGAATAATTATACCCGCCACAGTGTTAACAAAACATAATCTTCCGCGGTTTCCCAAGAAGCTTAATGAACTGCCAGCTTTCATTTTTAGTTCGCATAATTTTTCTGTTGAATATGAAAAATTGTTATCGTTGTTTTACTCCTCGACAGACTACAGTTATTGGAATTCAAAAACTACAAGGACTAATAATTGGAAGCAATATTTAATAATTATGAAGAACCATACGTGATTAGAAAATATTCTTTATACGACATTAGTTTTGTACTTACTTTTTACTATGAGCATTGTGTTTTTTAGTGATATTCTTAAACATTCATATTTCCTTTTTTGCTGATATCTCAAAAACTAGCGAATCAATCGTAACATAATTTTCTACTGATATTAAGCGATGTATAAGTCTTGAAGCTAATGAATTGGATTAACATCCAATGTATGATGTTTGAGTTATTTGTATTTTAGTGTGATCAGCTATTTTCCAGCGATATTTTTAAGTATAGATGTTACTTTATGAATGATATCTCAAAAACTAGCGTATCAGTATCAATGCAATCGAGGATTCGTATTGACTGATATGTTGACATCAAATTCACCCAATTTGATTAATATCCAATGTGTGATTCTTGAGATATGTACTTTTTACTATGAGCATGTGTTTTTTAGTAATATTCTTAACCATTCATTTTTCCTTATTTGCTGATATCTCAAAAACTAGCGAATCAATCTTAACATAATTTATTACTGGTATTGAGCGATGTATAAGTCTCGAATGTAATTAATTGGATTGATATCCAATGTATGATTTTTGAGTTATTTGCATATAGTGTGATCAGCTATTTTCCAGCGATATTTTTAAGTATAGATGTCACTTTATGAGTGATATCTCAAAAACTAGCGTATCACTATCAATGCAATCAAGGATTCGTATTGACTGATATGTTGACATCAAATTTACTCAATTTGATTAATATCCAATGTGTGATTCTTGAGATATGTACTTTTTACTATGAGCATGTGTTTTTAGCGATATTCTTAAACATTCATATTTCCTTTTTTGCTGATATCTCAAAAACTAGCGAATCAATCTTAACATAATTTATTACTGATATTGAGCGATGTATAAGTCTCGAATGTAATGAATTGGATTGATATCCAATGTATGATTTTTGAGTTATTTGCATTTTAGTGTGATCAGCTATTTTCCAACGATGTTTTTAAGTATTGATGTCACTTTATGAGTGATATCTCAAAAACTAGCATATCACTATGAATGCAATCGAGGATTCGTATTGACTGATATGTTGACATCAAACTTACTCAATTTGATTAATATCCAATGTGTGATTATTGAGATATGTAGTTTTTACTATGAGCATGTGTTTTTTAGTGATATTCTTAAACATTCATATTTCATTTTTTGCTGATATCTCAAAAACTAGCGAATCAATCTTAACATAATTTATTACTGACATTGAGCGATGTATAAGTCTTGAATGTAATGAATATGATTGATATCCAATGTATGATTTTTGATTTAGTTGCATTTTAGTGTGATCAGCTGTTTTCCAGCGATATTTTTAAGTATTGATGTCACCTAATGAGTGATATCTCAAAAACAAGCGTATCAATATCAATGCAATCGAGCATTCATGCTGAGAAATATATTGGCATCTAATTCGCTCAATTTGATTAAAATCCAATGTGTGATTCTTGAGACATGTACTATTTACTATGAGCATGTGTTTTTCAGTGATTTTCGTAAACATTCATATTTCTATTTTCAAGAGACTATTACATAATAATGAAATGAGAATTTGATGTATACTTAGAAAAATAAATGCAATTAATTTTCAATCTATTTTCAAGAGACATCTGCTAGTAATTCTACTACATACTACTAGTAATAAATCTACCAGTCTACGGCAGTGCGTTTAAAAGTAGCTATTGCCATACTTATGCTATTTTGGTTAATTTTGTATGTATGTTTTGTTTGTATTGTTATATTTGTAAACTATTAATTATATTGAGACATTGAGGTAGTTATCTATTTTCAAGAGACTATTACCGAACGATGTTGTAGAATTTTTGCTACCTTCTTCTTCAGGTAGCTCTATTGCCTTGGATGGGTTTTGCGTTGTCGACAAGTAATTGAAAGAATTTATAAAATTTGCGTGATCCTGCTAAAAAGTTTTAAAGTGAAAATCCCGAGGAAAATTCGAGTCACGCCACGTGTTCCTAAAATTGCTTGTCACCTTTGACAAATATATATTGTGCGTTGTTATGATTCTAAAATAAGAAACTGATACGTGAGTAGAATGTTAACAGCGATGCAGTTGAAATGGGAAATGATACTAGAGACATTAACCTTGAATAAGTGCGGTGGACATTTCGTCGCTGTGTATAGTAATATTATAGAATGTAAGTATGTAACTGTCATATAATAGTGCTGATTTAGAATTGCACGAGGTGAGACTCGCCGACTCTGAATGGATGACATCATTGGTGAGTCGGTCACCGTGGGAAAACATTAAACTGACCACTCATTGTTATTCCACACGCCTGACACTACCTCCGACCACAAATGTACACACACACGTTCACGTTTTAAATGTTATTATTTTTTATTTTCGAATATTACTTGCTCTAATGTGCCAGAAGACGGTTATAATTACGTGGAAGATTAAAGGAGTTTAATGTAAAAAAATCAATCAGAATTAATAGAATTTATATAATGTAAATGAAGACGATGCAACAGGCGGAGTAAATACTTTCTTCAGTCAGTGCAAGTAGTCTGGTGCGTGTAGCAGTCTATTTAGATCGATTTAAAACCATCGTTAGCTTATATCGCGTCCAGATCTTAGTCGGAAGTCAATCCGGTTCTGGAATAAATTATGCCCGATTAAATCTCTTATAATGCCGATAACATTAGTTTAACATTCGTGAATATTCGCAGGAAAATGCCAGTTCCTCGGCATAACCGCTTGCTGGAAGCAGAGATGCAAATTCGCTCATTTCCATCGCCATATAACCCATTGAGAATGTGTGACAGTGTGCCTGAAAACGTGCAAATGCGTATTTGTATCGGTATATATAATTCCATGAATCCGTTCGACAGGAAAGAATAATAATAAGACGCCTGTATGTACGAAGTATTCCCATGCCCACGCATACCGGCACGTGGTTTCATGATAAAATGTCTTTTCAAAGAGGCCTCTCCGTCCATCGATTCGTAGGCATACTTTTACATGCAGCGAACGCACAAATTAGCATCTTTCACTTTTAACATTCTCTTGCCGAAATCTTTAATCGCTTTCCCATACTGCGCCTAATTAACTTCGTGTAAGCGCCTTTCCTGCGAATGTATCACAACACTGGCCATCATCGCATCACATCACATCACATTCAATCCGCCATGCAATTACCCCCGAAGACAATTGCCCGAATTTCGAAAGCATTAATTACCCCGGAATGTCCAGGAAACTTACAACGGATATCGGTAACATGCAGAAGAGCTAATTACTAAACGATGGCACCATAGGGTTATAAACGTATTTATATGTCGCTAATAAAACTAATTGGTCATTAAATACATATTGATTCTCCGACTTTTGTTTAATAAATTACCCGAGTAATTAACTGAATTATTTGTCATATTTTATATAGCTTGCCGAGCTGTTAATTAGTCCCCATTAGTATCTACTAACTATAAACACATTTTATAATATCACTAGAAATCTTAATGTCGTTTAATTTAGTATACGAAATATTATGCTTATTACATTTTTGTGACTTTCATTAATTCATTAACTGAAATGCATTAATAATCTGTGCAAATTAAGAAATCAGCGATTTTAAGTGCATCTCCAATATTTACCTTACGATATTTCGAACTTCTGTATTAATGTTGATACATTTTTTTACTGATATTCAGTGATATACTAGCAAATTATAAGGACAATTAAATAAATATCCAGTGTGCACTTAATAAAATATTTCAATATTTGTTTGAGAGTACGATTTTGCTCTAATTTTAGTGATATATCAGTGATGGTATCTCAAGAACTGGTGTATCAATTTAAATGATATTTTGTACCAATATTAAGTGATGTACTAGTACATAGTAAGTGCAATTACATAAATATCCAATAAGCAATTGTTGAGATATTTCAATTTTTCTTAGAGACTACAATATATTGAGGCGATTTTAAGAGCATCAAAATATTTATCATACATAAGTGATGGTATCTCAAGAACTAGCGCATACAAATGAATACAATTATTAACTGATATTAAGTGATACACTAGCACATAATATGTGCATTTAAATTAATATCCAATGAGCTATCCTTAAGATATTTTAGTATTTGCGTAAGACTACGATTTTACTGTAATTTTACTTATACATCAGTGATGGTACCACAAGAACTGGTGTATCAATTTAAATGATATTTTGTACCAATATTAAGTGATGTACTAGTACATAGTAAGTGCAATTAAATAAATATTCAATGAGCAATTGTTGAGATATTTCAATTTTTGTTAGAGACTACAATATTTTGAGGCAATTTTAAGAGTATCTAAAATATTTATCATACATAAGTGATGGTATCTCAAGAACTGGCGTATACAAATGAATACAATTATTAACTGATATTAAGTGATGCACTAGCACATAATATGTGCATTTAAATTAATATCCAATGAGCTATCCTTAAGATATTTTAGTATTTGCGTAAGACTACGATTTTACTGTAATTTTACTTATACATCAGTGATGGTATCTCAAGAACTGGTGTATCAATTTAAATGATATTTTGTACCAATATTAAGTGATGTACTAGTACATAGTAAGTGCAATTTCATAAATATCCAATAAGCAAGAGTTGAGATATTTCATTTTTTCTTAGAGACTACAATATTTTGAGGCGATTTTAAGAGCATCTAAAATATTTATCATACATAAGTGATGGTATCTCAAGAACTGGCGTATACAAATGAATACAATTATTAACTGATATTAAGTGATGCACTAGCACATAATATGTGCATTTAAATTAATATCCAATGAGCTATCCTTAAGATATTTTAGTATTTGCGTAAGACTACGATTTTACTGTAAGTTTACTTATACATCAGTGATGGTATCTCAAGAACTGGTGTATCAATTTAAATGATATTTTGTACCAATATTAAGTGATGTACCAGTACATAGTAAGTGCAATTACATAAATATCCAATAAGCAATAGTTGAGATATTTCATTTTTTCTTAGAGACTACAATATTTTGAGGCAATTTTAAGAGCATCTAAAATATTTATCATACATAAGTGATGGTATCTCAAGAACTGGCGTATACAAATGAATACAATTATTAACTGATATTAAGTGATACACTAGCACATAATATGTGCATTTAAATTAATATCCAATGAGCTATCCTTAAGATATTTTAGTATTTGCGTAAGACTACGATTTTACTGTAATTTTACTTATACATCAGTGATGGTATCTCAAGAACTGGTGTATCAATTTAAATGGTATTTTGTACCAATATTAAGTGATGTACCAGTACATAGTAAGTGCAATTACATAAATATCCAATAAGCAATTGTTGAGATATTTCATTTTTTCTTAGAGAATACAATATTTTGAGGCGATTTTAAGAGCATCTCATATATTTATCATACATAAGTGATGGTATCTCAAGAACTGGCCTATAAAAGTGAATACAATTATTAACTGATATTAAGTGATCAACTAGCACATGATATGTGCATTTAAATTAATATCCAATGAGCGGTTCTAAAGATATTTTAATATTTGCGTGAGACTACGATTTTACTGTAATTTTACTTATACATCAGTGATGATACCGCAAGAACTGGCATATCAATTTAAATGATATTTTGTGTTAATGTTAAGTGATATTGTACATAATATTTGCAATTAAATTAATACCCAATGAGCAATTGTTAAGATATTGCAATTTTTGTTAAAGACTACATTATTTTGAGGCGATTTGAAGAGTATCTCATATATTTATCATACTTAAGTGATGGTATCTCAAGAACTGGCGTATAAAAGTGAATACAATTATTAACTGATATTAAGTGATACACTAGCACATAATATGTTCATTTAAATTAATATCCAATGAGCGGTTCTTAAGATATTTTAATATTTGCGTGAGACTACGATTTTACTGTAATTTTACTTATACATCAGTGATGGTATCTCAAGAACTGGTGTATCAATTTAAATGGTATTTTGTACCAATATTAAGTGATGTACCAGTACATAGTAAGTGCAATTACATAAATATCCAATAAGCAATTGTTGAGATATTTCATTTTTTCTTAGAGAATACAATATTTTGAGGCGATTTTAAGAGCATCTCATATATTTATCATACATAAGTGATGGTATCTCAAGAACTGGCGTATAAAAGTAAATACAATTATTAACTGATATTAAGTGATACACTAGAACATAATATGTGCATCTAAATTAATATCCAATGAGCGGTTCTTAAGATATTTTAATATTTGCGTGAGACTACGATTTTACTGTAATTTTACTTATACATCAGCGATGATATCTCAAGAACTGGTGTATCAATTTAAATGATATTTTGTACCAATATTAAGTGATGTACTAGTACATAGTAAGTGCAATTAAATAAATATCCAATGAGCAATTGTTGAGATATTTCAATTTTTGTTAGAGACCACAATATTTTGAGGCGATTTTAAGAGTATCTCATGTATTTATCATACATAAGTGATGGTATCTCAAGAACTGGCGTATAAAAGTGAATACAATTATATTATTAACTGATATTAAGTGATACACCAGCACATAATATGTGCATTTAAATTAATATCCAATGAGCGGTTCTTAAGATATTTTAATATTTGCGTGAGACTACGATTTTACTGTAGGGCATTATTAATGCCCTAAAAGTATTAGCCGAGGCCGTAAATGCCCTATAATGCCCTTGATACATAAATAATTAAGTTGATAAAATTGTGTGAAATATTAGGACCTTGAAGTTAAAAATGCCTTGATCACTGACAACATAAATTTCTGTGAATTTACATGTCACATTCACGATGATAACACGTTTTGTGATTACATTGGTCGACAAATTTTGACTAATGTGTTGTCCCTTCAATTTATATGCGAAAAGTATTAACTATGCATATGTACGAAATGCAAAAAAAAAGTTAGAGGTTATTTGTTTTTTTTTTGCATAGATTTTCCACTATTTACTTCCAAAAACACTTTCTCAGTTAAAGTTAGGTTAGAAAAGTGATACTGGTAACTGTAAAACTGAAATTTAAATCCAGTATTACTATAAAAAAATCATTGGAATCGGTCTTGCATCCCGAAAAAAATTAAGTTACACATTTTGCAAAAATTGAAATATCACAAAAACCTGACGTTGTAGGGAATTTTTGTTGACGTTTCTAAAAACAGCAAAAAAAATTGAATTAACAATTATATCCTAGGCAACTGAACCATGGTCAAGGATGATCCACGATCGTACAACTGGGCCTAAGGGACAAACATTGTGTTGACCCTAACTTTGTACGTTAAAAATGCCTTGATTACTAACAAAAATGTCTATGAATTTGCAGTCACATTCAGAAACAGAATTAACACATTTGTTGATTATCTAACTTTGTTGTCTCACTTGGGTACAAATGCTGTTTTATTAAATAAATAAGCTACAGGCGATTTGCAAGCATTTCTATATCTTGGACTAAATTCCTCGCATTTTATGATTATGAGTAATTGATCGCACTCGTATGAGTATTATCCTGTATTATGCGGCGCAGTTAATAAATTCAAGATTAATAGACTGAGCAATCGTGGAAAAGTACACGCGTATTACACATACAACTTGCTGCAAATTTGAAATGTTTATATGTCCGTCTCTTTGAATTATCCAAAACTAAGATTCTTAAGTTTCGGCAAAGAACATGTAATACTTTGTATCATCTTTGGTTTGAGGCAGGGTTGGAATAAATTTTAATAAAAATCAATTATTTAAAAGAAAAATTGAAATAAATCATGATTTAATAGATTTATTTGATTTTTTTATATTTCTGATCAGTTTTTGCCAGTTTAGATGTGATTTAAATCAATTGATATACATCACAATTCAAATCATATGATTTTTGTTTTAAATTCTTGAATTTGAACAAGAATTGATGACCATGAAATTGAATAAAAAATCATTAACATTGATAGCAATAGCCATTGAGACATTGACTGAAAATTCGAAAACATTGTTAAAAAAAGTTAATAGACTACTTAGCAAGTACTAGTGTCATTGAGACAATGACACAACATTCGAAAACATTAAAAAGTGAATAGACTACTTACCAAGTAGTCTCATTGCTAATAAGCAATGTACAAAAACTTAAAATAATTTCACGTTTAAGACCACTCTGGTATCACAACAATAAAGACAATGATGGATATTAAGCACAGAAATACGTCAATTTTTCACCATATCTTCTGCAACAATAAATATGATATCCTAAAACTAATAATGGAAGGGAAAATAGAAATACGTCATATTGGCAGGAAACTATATTCCTGATTGTAAAACATCAGGATGTGCACCGGATTATACTTCATTGCTTAAAGTAAACCTCTAATTTATCTCTAATTCAATGCTCAAAATAAGTCAACTGTAATCTGAAATCTTCAAAATAGTAGGAAAACCCTGAGTTTGTGGGAAAAAAATTACAATTTGCAGAAGGTTGTAACCTTGTAACCTATTTTTCTGAAAATATTTCCATTTTATTGCTAATAATCTTTATTAGTCTATTAGTCTATTAGTTATTAGTATTAATAATCTTTATTATTTAAGCTTTATTGCTAATAAATTCCATTTTATTGCTAATATGTGCAATGGAGATTTTTGTTTCTTATTCGTTTAACGGAAAAACACAAACAATTCGCACCAAATTTGCACAGGAATTTCGCCTTCAAATTTAATCCAAAATATTTGAAAATTATGAAATTTTCAAGGGATTGTAAGGATTGTCAAGGGCAAATACTTTCTGTGAAAATTTCATAATAATGCACGATAATACCGATAGGAAAGATCAATAATTTATTAGACCAACATGTAAATTGGAAGGAAAATTGAGGACCACAAATATATTTTAGACCTTTATCATCTCAATTTCACCACATGTCTCAGAACATAAAGCGCACATATATCACCGAAATATTGCGATTTGTAAATGTTAGTTTTGTTAGTTTAGAATGTTGTTTATTATATACATTCATGATATACCAAGATATTAATAATTTAGTTATACATAGTTTTGTTACAAGGCACTTAAGTTGAATTTTTCATCACGATTGTGAATATCTTCAACTTAAATCCAAAATCCATGAAAACTACAAAATTTGTAGGTCTGAAACTCGTATCTTTGACATTAATTGCCTTTTATATGAAAATTTCATAATAAATGCACCAAAATTCATTTAAAATCCTCAATGGAAGTTTGCCATGAATGATTACAATTGATGAAGATGGGATCAGAAGAAAAAAAAAGGAATGGAATATTTGAGCAGACTAGCTGAATTTCAGCAAACGATTGAATCAAGTTGGCCATTATTGTTTCCAACTGGTGACAATAGAACCAGAAGAAAAGCAAATTGAGTATGCAAACGAAAACGCTGAAATGCAAAGGATCGAAGTACATTTGCTGTTGTTCCAATTAATAAAGACGGAACAAGAAGTAGAGGAATTGATATTAGAGACCAATAATTGCATGTCAGCGAAGGATCGAATTAAGTTTGCCATGATTGTTTCCGATTGAGGAAAATGGGAACAGAATAAGACAAAAGGAATACTTGAGTAGATTAGTTGCATTTCAGCAAAGCAAACGATTGAATTAAGTTTACTGTTTCCAATTGATGAAGATAGAACAATAAGAAGAAGAAGAAGGAATTGAATATTTGAGGAAACTAGTTGCATTTCAGCAAACAGTCAAATTAAGTTTGCTGTTTCCCATTGATGGAGATAGAACAAGAAGAAGAAGAAGAAGAAAACGAAGAAATTAGATATTTGAGGAGTATAGTTGTATTTCAGCAAACGGTCGAATTACGTTTGCCTCGATTATTTTCAATTGATGAAGATGGAACCAGAAGAAGAAGTAATGAAATTGTTTAATTGTTTCATGATTGTCCATGATTGTTTCCGATTGATGAATCTGGGAACAGAATAAGACAAAAGGAATACTTGAGTAGATTATTTGCATTTCAGCAAAGCAAACGATCGAATTAAGTTTACTGTTTCCAATTGATGAAGATCGAACAAGAAGAAGAATAAGGAATTGAACATTTAAGGAGAATAGTTGCATTTTTGCAAACAGTCAAATTAAGTTTGCTGTTTCCCATTCATGAAGATAGAACAAGACGAAAAAGAAGAAGAATAAATAGGATATTTGAGGAGTATAGTTGTATTTCAGCAAACGGTCAAATTACGTTTGCCTCAATTGTTTTCAATTGATGAAGATGGAACCAGAAGAAGAAGGAATGGAATATTTGAGAAGAAGGGTTGCATTTAGATAACAAAAATGTTGGCAGAAATAGAAAGAAAATGTGTATTTATGTATATTTAATTTTTATAAATAAAAAAAATCTTAAGTAAAAATTATAGGTATAGTTTATAATATTAGATATATTTTTGGTTATTTCTTATGTAAATATAAAATATTCAAAAGAAAGAAACATAATGTGTAGTTATCTATATTTATTTTTCTTAAATAAAAAAAAACTTCAAAAGTTTAGATAACTGATAGTAACATTTGCAATATATTAGAGTATTTCATAAAAATAAAAATTATTTCCCTCAATAAAAATTGCGTAAGTAATGCACACAAGCAATCATTAAACATGAAAAATCGAGAAACAAAACTGGAAAATTTCTAAAATTTGAACAGAACCCCATGATTCATGATTTTGTTTTTCCAATTATTTATATATATATATATATATATATATATATATATATATATATATATATATATATATATATATTTAAAGCATGATTTATTGGAACTCTGTTCGTCGATGATTTTGTGTAATACTGATGATCGAAGGGAAAATAGAATGACGTTTTATAGGCAGAAAAACACATTCCTGGTTGAAAAACAACAGGGACTGCACTTGATTACATGCTCATTCCTTAGTTAGAGCAGCAAACGATAAAATTACGACATGGTTTGGTACGACTGTTTCCAATTGATGAAGATGGAACCAAAAAAAGAAGAAGAGGAAGAAGAAACATTAAAGAAAAAGAGGAGGACGAGGGGGAGGAGGAGGAGGAGGCAGAAACTGTTTACAATTGATGAAGATGGAACTAAAAGATGAAGAGGAGGAGGAAGAAGAAGAAACAGTTTACAATTGATGAAGATGGAACCAAAAGAAAACGTAGAAGAAGAAGAAGAAGCATAAGGTATTGAATATTTTAACTAAGGAAGAAGAAGAACAAACGGTGTCCAAATCATGAAGATGGAACCAAAAGAAGACGAAGAAGAATAAGAAGGAATTGAATATTTGAACGATTGAATTAAGTATGCCATAACTGTTTTTGATTGGTAAAGATGGAACGAGAATAAGAAGAAGGGAATTGCGTATATGAGGAAATTAGTTGCATTTGAACAAACGATGGAATTAAGTTTGCTGTTTCCAATTGATGAAGATGCAACAAGAAGAAGAAGGAATTGAATATTTGATTAGAATAGTACATTGTGCATTTCAAAATCTTAATTCCATTAAGTTTACCACGATTGTTATCAATTGATGAAGATTGAACCAAAAGAACCTCGTTTGTTTTTTGCTGTACTATTTCAATCTATTCTATTGACTGTCATATTTTTGCTAATAAACATCTGAAAGATGCTTTTATGCTGTGATACTATAGTTTATATATTTATTACTTGTATTTCCATTTTGGATGTGTATTTTATATGTATATATGGGTGTTTCTGCATTAGAACAATTTAAAATTCTTTAAAACACTTTAAAACACTTTTAACATCAATCTAATTATTATTGTTACTATTACAAGAAGAAGGAATGGAATAGTTGAGAAGAATAGTTTTATTTCAAACCTTAATTTCATTAAGTTTATCGTGATTATTTTCAATTGATGAAAATGGAACCAAAGAAGACGAAAAAGAAGAAGAATACGACGGAATTGAATATTTAAACGATTGAATTAAGTTTACCATAACTGTTTTTGATTTGTAAAGATGGAATAAGAATAAGAAGAAGGGATTGAGTATTTGAGGAGTTTAGTTGCGTTTCAGCAAACGATCGAATTAAGTTTGCTGTCTCTAATTGATGAAGATGGAACAAGAAGAAGAATGAATTGAATATTTCATGAGAATAGTTGCATTTCAAAACCTTAATTCCATTAAGGTTACGATTATTATTTTTTAATTGATGAAGATGGAACCAAAAGAAGACGAAGACGAAGAAGAAGAAGAAGAAGAAGAAGAAGAAGAAGAAGAAGAAGAAGAAGGAATTGAATATTTGAACGATTCAGTTAAGTTTGTTATAATTGTTTTTGATTTGTAAAGAAGGGACCAGAATAAGAAGAAGGAATTGTGTATTTTAGGAGATTAGTTGCGTTTCAGCAAACGATCGAGTTGAGTTTGCTGTCTCTAATTGATGAAGATGGAACAAGAAGAAGAATGAATTGAATATTTGAGGATAAGAAGGAATTGAGTATTTTAGGAGATTAGTTGCGTTTCAGAAAACATCGAATTAAGTTTGCTGTCTCTAATTGATGAAGGTGGAACCAGAAGAAGAATGAATTGAATATTTGAGGAGAATAGTTGCATTTCAAAAAGTTTAAATTTGCCGCGATTGTTGTCAATTGATGAAGATGGAACCAAAATAATCTTGTTTGTTTGATGTTGTACTTTTCAATCTTTTATTTTGACTGTGATATTTTGGCTCCTAAATATCTGAAAGATCCTTTTATACTGTGATACTATAGTTTATATATTTATTATCAGTGTTTCCTTTTTTTATGTATATTTTATATGTACATTTGTGTGTTTCTGCATTAGAACACTTTGCTGACATGTAATATTTCAAATATAAACAAATTATTATTGTTATTATTATAAGAAGAAGGAATGGAAATTTTGAGGAGAATAGTTGCATATCAAACCCTTAGTTTCATTTAGTTTACCGTGATTGTTCTCAATTGATGAAGATGGAACCAAAAGAAGACGAAGAAGAAGAATAAGAAGAAGAAGGAATTGCATATTTGAACGATTGTATTAAGTTTGCCATAACTTTTTTTGATTGGTAAAGATGGAACCAGAATAAGAAGAAGGAATTGCGAATTTGATGAGATTAGTTTGCATTTCAACAAACGATGGAATTAAGTTTGCTGTTTCCGATTGATGAAGATTATTGTTAGTATTATAAGAAGAAGGAATTGAATAGTTAAGAAGAATAGTTTTATTTCAAACCTTAATTTCATTAAGTTTATCGTGATTATTTTCAATTAATGAAAATGAAACCAAAGAAGAAGAAGAAGACGAAGAAGAAGGAATTGAATATTTAAACGATTGAATTAAGTTTACCATAACTGTTTTTGATTTGTAAAGATGGAATAAGAATAAGAAGAAGGGATTGAGTATTTGAGGAGTTTAGTTGCGTTTCAGCAAACGATCGAATTAAGTTTGCTGTCTTTAATTGATGAAGATTCAACAAGAAGAAGAATGAATTGAATATTTCATGAGAATAATTGCATTTCAAAACCTTAATTCCATTACGGTTACGATTATTATTTTTTAATTGATGAAGATGGAACCAAAAGAAGACGAAGACGAAGAAGAAGAAGAAGAAGAAGAAGAAGAAGAAAGAATTGAATATTTGAACGATTCAATTAAGTTTGCTATAATTGTTTTTGAGTTGTAAAGATGGAACCAGAATTAGAAGAAGGAATTGAGTATTTTAGGAGATTAGTTGCGTTTCAGCAAAGATGGAATTAAGTTTGATGTTTCCAATTGATGAAGATGGAACAAAAAGAGGCATGAATTGAATATTTGAGGAGAATAGTTGCATTTCAAAAAGTTTAAATTTACCGTGATTGTTTTCAAAAGATGAAGACAGAACCAAAATAATTTCGATTGTTTGATGGTGTACTTTTCAATATTTTCTTTTGACCGTGATATTTTTGCTCCTAAATATCTGAAAGATCCTTTTATGCTGTGATACTATAGTTTATATATTTATTACCTGTATTTCCATTTTTTTAGTATATTTTATATGTACATATGTGTGTTTCAGCATTAGAACACTTTGCTGACATGTAATATTTCAAATATAAACAAATTATTATTGTTATTATTATAAGAAGAAGGAATGGAATTTTTGAGGAGAATAGTTGCATATCAAACCCTTAATTTCATTTAGTTTACCGTGATTGTTCTCAATTGATGAAGATGGAACCAAAAGAAGACGAAGAAGAAGAATAAGAAGAAGAACAAGGAATTGCATATTTGAACGATTATATTAAGTTTGCCATAACTTTTTTTGATTGGTAAAGATGGAACCAGAATAAGAAGAAGGAATTGCGAATTTGATGAGATTAGTTTGCATTTCAACAAACGATGGAATTAAGTTTCCTGTTTCCGATTGATGAAGATTATTGTTAGTATTATAAGAAGAAGGAATTGAATAGTTAAGAAGAATAGTTTTATTTCAAACCTTAATTTCATTAAGTTTATCGTGATTATTTTCAATTGAAGAAGGTGGAACCAAAAGAAGACGAAGAAAAGAAGAAAGATTTGAATATTTGTACAATTCAATTAAGTTTGCTATGATTGTGTTCGATTTGTAAAGATGGGACCAGAATGAGAAGAAGGGATTGAATATTTGAGGAGATTAGTTGCATTTCAGCAAACGATCGAACTAAGTTTGCTGTTTCTAACTGATGAAGATGCAACAAGAAGAAGGAATTGAATATTTAAAGAGAATAGTACATTGTGTATTTTAAAATCTTAATTCCATTAAGTTTACCGTGATTGTTATCAATTGATGAAGATGGAACCAAAATAACCTCGTTTGATTTTTGCTGTACTGTTTCAATCTTTTCTATTGAGTGTCATATTTTTGCTAATAAACATCTGAAAGAACAAGAACAAGAAGAAGAAGAATAAGAAGAATAAGGTATTGAATATTTGAACGAACGAAAAAGAAGAAGAACAACAAGAAGAAGGAATTGAATATTTGAACGATTGAATAAGTTTGCCATATTTTTTTTATGGGTAAAGATGGGACCACAATGAGAAGAAGGAATTGAGTATTTGAGGAGATTAGTTGCATTTCAGTTAACGATCGAATCAAGTTTGCTGTTTTCAACTGATGAAGATGCAAGAAGAAGAATGAATTTGGTGAGAATAGTACATTGTGCATTTCAAAATATTAATTCAATTAAGATGGAACCAAAAGAATCTCGTTTGTTTGATGCTGTACTATTTCAATCTTTTCTTTTGACTGTGATATTTTTGCTCTTAAATATCTGAAAGATCCTTTTATGCTGTAACACTATAGTTTATATATTTATTATCTGTATTTCTATTTTGGATGTATATTTTATAAGTATATATGTATGTGTGTTTCTGCATTAGAACACTTTGCTGACATGTAATATTCATTCCTGAATCACAATATAAACAAATTATTATTGTTATTATTATAAGAAGGAATGGAATATTTGAGAAGAATAGTTGCATTTCAAAAACTTAATTACATTGTTTACGTGATGGTTTTCATTTGATGAAAATGGAACCAAAAGAATCTCGTTTGAATGATGCTGTACTGTTTCAATATTTTCTTTTGACTGTGATATTTTTGCTCCTAAATATCTGAAAAACCAGTTTATGCTGTAATACTATAGTTTATACAGGGTGATTCTTTAATATTGCCAAAAACTTCAAGAAACGATTCCTTGTTAAGAAATAAGAGGGGTATTTTATATAAAGTAGGTTGACATACGTCAAACTTGACGTATCACTTAATAAAACTGTTTAGCCTTAAAATCTATAACTATGGATAACGTTCATCATAAAGTCGCCTAGCTGCTAATGCAATGCTATTTGCAAGGCCATAGCAAATTGCATGTCGCACATTACACTGATTTTGTAGTTATACATTTTTAAGCTAAACAGTTTTATTAAAAGATAGATAAAAGATAAAAGATAGGTTGACATACGTCAAATTTGACGTATGTCAACCTACTTTATATAAAAGACCCCTCTTATTTCTTGATAAGGAATCGTTTCTAAAAGTTTTTCGCAATATTAAAGAATGACCCTGTATATTTGTAATCTGTATTTCCATTTTTATGTATATTTTATATGTACATGTGTGTGCATTAGAACACTTTGCTGACATAAAATATTCATTCCTGAATCATAAATACAAAAAAATTGTTATTGTTATTATTATAAGAAGAAGGAATGGAATATTTGAGGGGAATGGGTATCAAATTTGGATTAGAACACTTTGCTGACATGTAATATTCATTCCTGAATCACAAATACAATCAAATTATTATTGTTATTATTATAAGAAGAAGGAATGGGATATTTGAGGGGAATGGGTATCAAATTTGGGTATCAAAAATGTGATGTTGGCATTATTATTGTTGTTATTATTATAAGAAGAAGGAATGGGATATTTGAGGGGAATGGGTATCAAATTTGGGTATCAAAAAATGATGTTGGCAGATTATTGTTGTTATTATTATAAGAAGAAGGAATGGGATATTTGAGGGGAATGCGTATCAAATTTGGGTATCAAAAATGTGATGTTGGCATTATTATTATTGTTATTATTATAAGAAGAAGGAATGGGATATTTGAGGGGAATGGGTATGAAATTTGGGTATCAAAAATGTGATGTTGGCAGATTATTGTTGTTATTATTATAAGAAGAAGGAATGGGATATTTGAGGGGAATGGGATATTTGAGGGGAATGGGTATCAAATTTGGGTATCAAAAATGTGATGTTGGCAGATTATTGTTGTTATTATTATAAGAAGAAGGAATTGAATATTTGAGGAGAATGGTTGCATTTGGGTATCAAAAATGTGATGTTGGAAGATATAGGAAGGTTATGGGAAATGAATATTTGAGAAGAATGGTTGCATTTGGGTATCAAAAATGTGATGTTGGCAGATATAGAAAGGTTATGGGAAATGAATATTTGAGGAGAATGGTTGCATTTAGGTATCAAAAATGTGATGTTGGCAGATATAGAAAGGTTATGGGAAATGAATATTTGAGGAGAATGGTTGCATTTGGGGATCAAAAATGTGATGTTGGAAGATATAGGAAGGTTATGGGAAATGAATATTTGAGAAGAATGGTTGCTTTTGGGTATCAAAAATGTGATGTTGGCAGATATAGAAAGGTTATGGGAAATGAATATTTGAGGAGAATGGTTGCATTTGGGTATCAAAAATGTGATGTTGGCAGATATAGAAAGGTTATGGGAAATGAATATTTGAGGAGAATGGTTGCATTTAGGTATCAAAAATGTGATGTAGGCAGATATAGAAAGGTTATGGGAAATGAATATTTGAGGAGAATGGTTGCTTTTGGGTATAAAAAATGTGATAGTGGCAGATATAGAAAGGTTATGGGAAATGAATATTTGAGGAGAATGGTTGCTTTTGGGTATCAAAAATGTGATGTTGGCATGTATAGAAAGGTTATGGGGAATGCAGGCCAATCATAGGAGTCTTTGGATGTGCTAGAACGGTAAAGTAGGAAAGTAAAAAGGTAATCACGTGATGGAAGAAGCAAAAATGGAATAAAAAAATGGTGATAGGTGTGCAATAAGTTATGACAGGATAACGCCTCCGTTATTGAAAGCTATTAAAGGATTAAGTGAGTGAATGTCTGCAAATGTTGTGATTCGCAGGAATAATCTCGTATTTATTGGATTCGGAGCTGTGATGTGTTAAGTACGAAGAACGCTGAGGGGATACATTATTAAATTAAATAGTATCGTGAACACGGCTCATTAATCATGGACAATTAAGTGTAACACTCGGTCTACGAAAAACAGTCCCGCGTTTAAAATGAATTATACTGTCTGTCTGTCAGTGGATCGGCCAATGAAGACGATAACCCGTTCCATAATTTATTATGTGCGTTTCCACACAAAGATCGTATCTCCGAGAGAGGCGAGTCTCTCTTCGGTCGATTCAAATTTCGGATCCGCTAAAAGATGTCAAAAGCCGTGGAAGGTCGGGCGTTCTTGTGTCCCGTTGTTTGAGAGCCGCGCCGTGGTAAGGGCAGCCTGAGGGCCGTCGCAGCGAGCGCGCGGGGGCACCACACATCTTCAAACCTAACCAGTTTTCAGAGGCGCTCACGCTGGTGCACACCGGGAAGAATTTTCAACTTCGCTCTCTATCGCCGTCTCTCTCTGCGGCGTTCCGTTTTCGTACCCCGAAACGAGGACGACGGATAAAATCTGTGCGTTGGGCGGTCCTCGCCCGTAATGATGTGATAAGTTCTCTTATTACGAAACAGGTTTACGCGTTAGAGCTGAAACCGAAGGCCAGGCATAATAAAAATGATTCTTCCTTTTTATTTAGGGGGGCGTCGTTTGTTTGATCTGATGCCTTCCAAGACGATGACACGCGTTAGTTCCACATTTGCATTGCCCACATCAATCCGACCGCTTCAAAACCCATCCCAACCACACACCAGAAGTAGGTTAAATTCTGCATGCAGATTACAACTCCCGAATGCGTTTCGCAACAATTCTTGCACACGTGTGAAGAGACTTACCGTCCATCTGAAAGTGAATGGCAAGACCAGCTTCCCCCTCTCCGGGTCGGCCAAAGTGAATGAGTCGCGTCCAAGCACCGGGCTCGAGGTGTTCCCGAAGGAACAGGAGCCCGTGCTGGTCACGTTGCTCTGGTACTCCTTCAGGCACAGCCGGAAGAAGGTGTTGCATGGAGCCGTGCACCTCGGGGACAATGGGGACCGAGCGGATCCGCCGCAGCAGTTCCCATTGGAAAGCTCGCCCAGCGGATTGGCCATCTCCAGCACTTGTAGCTCGAAGAAACCGGAGCCATGCGCACACTGAAAAAAAAGAAGATATTATTAGTTGTTATTATAGTAAACATAAATCTTTACAAGTCAATAATAGACTATTTTGTAATCGGTAGCGATACATGGTAATACACGAAGAATGTAGAAGCTTCAAGAACGGAAGAGATCGGAAGCACACTACCCAGTAAAGATGGGCATGAGAGGAAGAATGGACGGCAAAATGTACAAAAGGAGAAACAGAGCAAGAGAGAAAATAAAAAGCTATGAACCAAAAAAGCAATGCCAAGACAAGTACCAAGAGATAATACAAAGGAAAGGAATAGAAATTAGACAGGGAATAGGAATCCAAGAAATGTGGTAATATTCCAAAAACAGTACATTCGGAGCATACATCAGCTTAAGAAATCCGCGAAACAACAAAAATAACAAATGAAAAGACTGAAAAGCTATAAACTAAAAGAGCAGCAATACCAAGACAAGTAGTCAATAATAGACTATTTTATAATAGCTAACAATAAATGGTAATATTTGAAGAATGTAAAAGCTTCAAGAGCGGAAGAGATCGGAACCTACCACTACCCAGTAGAGATGGACATCAGAGGAAAAAGGACGGCAAAATGCATAAAGGAGAAACAGAGCAAGAGAGAAAATAAAAAGCTATAAACTAAAAGAGCAACACAAAGATAAGTAGTCAATAATAGACTATTTTATAATAGGTAACAATAAAAGGCAATACATGAAGAATGTAAAAGCTTCAAGAACGGAAGAGATCGGAACCTACAACTACCCAGTAAAGATGAATATCAGAGGTAAAAGGACGGCAAAATGTACAAAAGGAGAAACAGAGCAAGAGAGAATATAAAAAGCTATAAACTAAAAGAGCAATTTGGGAACATTCCAAAAACAATGCATTATGAGCATACATCAGCTTAAGAAATCCGCGAAACAACCAAAATAACAAATAAAAAGACTAAAAAGCTATAAACTAAAAGAGCAGCAATACCAAGACAAGTAGTCAATAATAGACTATTTTGTAATCGGTAGCGATATATGGTAATACATGAAGAATGTAAAACCTTCAAGAACGGAAGAGATCGGAAGCGACCACTGCCCAGTAAAGATGGACATGAGAGGATAAAAGGACATAAAAACGCATAAAAGGAGAAACAGAGCAAAAGAGAAAATAGAAAGCTATAAACTAAAAGAGCAACAATACCAAGACAAGTAATCAATAATAGACTATATGTAATAGGTAACAAAACTTAGTAATACATGAAGAATGTAAAAGCTTCAAGAACGGAAGAGATCGGAACCTACCACGACCCAGTCAAGTTGGACATCAGAGGAAAAAGGACGGAAAAATGCATAAAAGGAGAAACAGAGCAAGAGAGAATATAAAAAGCTATAAACTAAAAGAGCAACACAAAGACAAGTAGTCAATAATAGACTATTTTATAATAGGTAACAATAAAAGCAATACTTGAAGAATGTAAAAGTTTCAAGAGCGGAAGAGATCGGGAGCGACCTCTGCCCAGTAAAGATGTACATGAGAAGAAAAAAGGACGACAAATACACGAAAGGAGAAACAGAGCAAGGGAGAAAATAAAAAGCTATAAACTAAAAGATCAACAATACCAAGCCAAGCACCAAGAGATAATACAAAGGAAAGGATTCGAAATTAGACAGGGAATGGGAATCCAAAAAATGTGGGAACATTCCAAAAACAATTCATTAGGAGCATACATTAGCTTAAGAAATCCACGAAACAACAAAATAACAAATAAAAAGACTAAGAAGCGATAAACTAAAAGAGCAGCAATACCAAGACAAGTAGTCAATAATAGACTATTTTGTAATCGGTAGCGATATATGGTAATACATGAAGAATGTAAAACCTTCAAGAACGGAAGAGATCGGAAGCGACCACTGCCCAGTAAAGATGGACATGAGAGGAAAAAAGGACGTCAAAACGAATGAAAGGAGAAACAGAGCAAGAGAGAAAATAAAAAGCTATAAACTAAAAGAGCAACAATACCAAGACAAGTAGTCAATAATAGACTATGTTTAATAGGTAACAAAACTTAGTAATACATGAAGAATGTAACAGTTTCAAGAGCAGAAGAGATCGGAAGTGACCACTACAAAGTATAGGTGGACATGAGAGGAATAAAGGACTGCAAAATGCACGAAAGGAGAAACAGGGCAAGAGAGAAAATAAAAAGCTATAAACTAAAAGAGCAACAATGCCAAGACAAGTAGTCAATAATAGACTATTTTGTAATAGGTAACAATACATTTCAATACATGAAGAATGTAACAGTTTCAAGAGCAGAAGAGATCGGAAGTGACCACTACAAAGTATAGGTGGACATGAGAGGAATTAAGGACGGCAAAATGCACGAAAGGAGAAACAGAGCAAGAGAGAAAATAACAAGCTATAAACTAAAAGAGCAACAATACCAAGACAAGTAATCAATAATAGACTATGTTTAATAGGTAACAAAACTTAGTAATACATCATGAAGAATGTAACAGTTTCAAGAGCAGAAGAGATCGGAAGTGACCACTACAAAGTATAGGTGGGCATGAGAGGAATAAAGGACGGCAAAATGCACGAAAGGAGAAACAGGGCAAGAGAGAAAATAAAAAGCTATAAACTAAAAGAGCAACAATACCAAGACAAGTAATCAATAATAGACTATGTTTAATAGGTAACAAAACTTAGTAATACATGAAGAATGTAACAGTTTCAAGAGCAGAAGAGATCGGAAGTGACCACTACAAAGTATAGGTGGACATGAGAGGAATAAAGGACGGCAAAATGCACGAAAGGAGAAACAGAGCAAGGGAGAAAATAAAAAGCTATAAACTAAAAGAGCAACAATACCAAGACAAGTGATCAATAATAGACTATGTTTAATAGGTAACAAAACTTAGTAATACATGAAGAATGTAACAGTTTCAAGAGCAGAAGAGATCGGAAGTGACCACTACAAAGTATAGGTGGGCATAAGAGGAATAAAGGACGGCAACATGCACGAAAGGAGAAACAGGACAAGAGAGAAAATAAAAAGCTATAAACTAAAAGAGCAACAATACCAAGACAAGTAGTCAATAATAGACTATGTTTAATAGGTAACAAAACTTAGTAATACATGAAGAATGTAACAGTTTCAAGAGCAGAAGAGATCGGAAGTGACCACTACAAAGTATAGGTGGACATGAGAGGAATAAAGCACGGCAAAATGCACGAAAGGAGAAACAGAGCAAGGGAGAAAATAAAAAGCTATAAACTAAAAGAGCAACAATACCAAGACAAGTGATCAATAATAGACTATGTTTAATAGGTAACAAAACTTAGTAATACATCATGAAGAATGTAACAGTTTCAAGAGCAGAAGAGATCGGAAGTGACCACTACAAAGTATAGGTGGGCATAAGAGGAATAAAGGACGGCAACATGCACGAAAGGAGAAACAGGACAAGAGAGAAAATAAAAAGCTACTAACTAAAAGAGCAACAATACCAAGACAAGTAGTCAATAATAGACTATGTTTAATAGGTAACAAAACTTAGTAATACATGAAGAATGTAACAGTTTCAAGAGCAGAAGAGATCGGAAGTGACCACTACAAAGTATAGGTGGGCATAAGAGGAATAAAGGACGGCAACATGCACGAAAGGAGAAACAGGACAAGAGAGAAAATAAAAAGCTACTAACTAAAAGAGCAACAATACCAAGACAAGTAGTCAATAATAGACTATGTTTAATAGGTAACAAAACTTAGTAATACATGAAGAATGTAACAGTTTCAAGAGCAGAAGAGATCGGAAGTGACCACTACAAAGTATAGGTGGGCATAAGAGGAATAAAGGACGGCAACATGCACGAAAGGAGAAACAGGACAAGAGAGAAAATAAAAAGCTATAAACTAAAAGAGCAACAATACCAAGACAAGTAGTCAATAATAGACTATGTTTAATAGGTAACAAAACTTAGTAATACATGAAGAATGTAACAGTTTCAAGAGCAGAAGAGATCGGAAGTGACCACTACAAAGTATAGGTGGGCATGAGAGGAACAAAGGACGGCAAAATGCACGAAAGGAGAAACAGGGCAAGAGAGAAAATAAAAAGCTATAAACTGAAAGAGCAACACAAAGACAAGTAGTCAATAATAGACTATTTTATAATAGGTAACAATAAATGGCAATACATGAAGAATGTAAAAGCTTCAAGAACAGAAGAGATCGGAACCTACCTCTACCCAGTAAAGATTGACATGAGAGGAATAAAGGACGGCAAAATGCATAAAAGGAGAAAGAGGGCAAGAGAGAAAATAAAAAGCTATAAACTAAAAGCACAACACAAAGACAAGTAGTCAATAATAGACTATTTTATAATAGGTAACAATAAAGGCAATACTTGAAGAATGTAAAAGTTTCAAGAGCGAAAGAGATCGGGAGCGACCACTGCAAGTAAAGATGAACATCAGAGGAAAAAGGACGGCAAATTGCATAAAAGAAGAAACAGAGGAAGAGAGATTATAAAAAGCTATTAACTAAAAGAGCAACACAAAGACAAGTAGTCAATAATAGACTATGTTATAATAGGTAACAATAAAGGCAATACTTGAAGAATGTAAAAGTTTCAAGAACGGAAGAGATCGGAAGCAACCACTACCCAGTAAAGATGTACATGAGACGAAAAAAGAGGGCAAAATGCACGTAAGGAGAAACAGAGCAAGAGAGAAAATAAAAAGCTATAAACTAAAAGAGCAACACAAAGACAAGTAGTCAATAATAGACTATTTTGTAATAGGTAACGATACATTTCAATACATGAAGAATGTAAAAGTTTCAAGACCGGAAGAGATCGGAAGCGACCACTACTCAGTAAAGATGGACACGAGAGGAAAAAAAGGGACGGCAAAATGCACAAAAGGAGAAACAGAGCAAGAGAGCAAATAAAAAGCTATAAACTAAAAGAGCAATGCCAAGACAAGTACCAAGAGATAATACGAAGAAAAGAAATAGAAATTAAGATAGGGAATGGGAATTCAAGAAATGTGGGAAACATTCTAAAAAACAATACATCAGAACTAGCCAAAGAAAGCTGCGAAACTACAAAAATAACAAATAAAAAAGACAAAGAAGACATAATGAAATAAGATTGAAAATTTAAGACAAAAAAAACTGGAAAAGGAATTTGAGTACAAAGAGGGAAGAATACTATGAAGAGTATAAAGAAAAACAAAAAATATATATAGAAGCAAAGAAACAAAAAGAATAAAAATTTTGAGGAAAAAATGGGGGTAAAATATAGTGATAACCAGAAATTATTTTACGGACCATTAAAACAAATGAGGAAAAAAAGGAATATAACGTAATAAATATAAATGACAAGGAAGGCAACGTAATCACGGAAAAGGATAAAATAATGGAAAGATGGAGACAATGTTCTGAAGAATTGACAATATTCTGATGAAAGCTATACTCAAGAAGAAGAAGAAGAAATAATAAACATGGAAGAAATAGAGAAGATACAAGAAACATAAATAACGGAAGCTCAGAATTGGAAAAGCCACAGGAATAGACAATATATAATAAAATACCCGAAATGATAAAGTATATGAAAGAGGAATTGAACATCCATAAATGAAGTAATATTGTGAGTAAAATGACCAAAACAATGGAATACAGGAATAGTAGCAATTATTAAACATAGAAATAGCATAGAAATAGCAACCTAGCATAGACATATTTCTATTTTTTTTAAGATATAGGCCAACCTCTAATATTTGATTACATTTGTTGCAAGTTAGATACATTTTCTGTATTTTTTTTGGTTTTTTCTTAATTACAAGTTTACAAATTACAAATTAAACATATAACCCGGCATTATCTTGCGGACCATTAAAACAACATTATCACGGAAGAGGATAAAATAATGGAAAGATGAAGACAATATTCTGAAGAACTAACAGGAAAGCTATACTCAAGAGAAGGGGAAAAATAATAAACATGGAAGATATAGAGATGATACAAGAAAAATAAGTAACGGAAGCTATAAAAAGCTCAGAATTGGAAAAACACTACGAATAGACAATATAACCCCCGAAATAATAATAATAATAATAATATTAATAATAATAATCACTCTTTATTTCTTAAATTGTTATAATGTCTACATACAATATATAACAAGTTTAGAAATGGTGTCACAAAAAATATAGGAAGGAAGTGCAAATGATAAAGTATATGAAAGAGGAATTCAACACTTAGCAATGATCATGAATGAAGTAATAAGGAGACTAAAATTACCAAAATAATAGAAAACAGGAATAGTAGCAATTATGAAACATATAAATGGCATAGAATTATCAACATAACACAGACATATTTCTGAAACTTTTTTTTTTTAATTTATAGGTAAACTTCTAAAATTTGATTACATTTGCTTCAATTAAGATACAATTTCTGTATTTTTTTTAATTACAATTAAGAAAAAACAAAACAAAAACGTATCGAAAATGTATCTAAATTGCAGTTTACAAATTACAAATTAAACAAATTACAAATTACAGTGATAACCAGGAATTATTTTACGGACCATTAAAGTAAATGAGAAAAAAAATATATAACATGACAAATATAGAAGACAAGGCAATATAATCACTGAAGAGGATAAAATAATGGAAAGATGGAGACAATATTTTGAAGAACTAACAGGAAAGCTACACTTAAGCAGAAGGGGAAGAAATAATAAACATGGTAGAAATAGAGAAGATACAAGAAAAATAAGTAACGGAAGCTATAAAATAGATCAGAATTCGAAAAACACCAGGCATAGACATGGACAATATACTTCTCAAAATAAAAAAATGAAATGAGAAAGAAATTTAACAACTAACAATGATCGCAAAAGAAGACGTAATAGGGAAACTAAAAATACCAAAATAATAGTTCATGTATTTTTAGTTTTTGTACATTTTTGTTCATTGCTCATGAAATTTTCGCAAGGTAGCGATCAATTTTTTAAAGTAAATTGTTTTTTTAAATTTTGCGTGATTGCCCTCTGGTAAATCTGATGGCATAGTATTTATTATAGCTGTAAGTTGTGGTGCATTTGCTATTTTCGTTGAAAAATACTAGAATACTAGCAATTATTAAACATAGAAATAGCAACATAGCATAGAAATATTTCTGAAAATCATGTTTTTTGTTTTGGGTATTGTTTCTTGCACTCTGAGGTATTAGTAAAATAATTCTCAATTTTGGTCAAAAATTATCAAAAATTATCTTTAAAAGTCTTGGACATGTTTCAGCCTGGTGACAATCATCACGAGAATGGGAATCCAAATTTAACAGTTAAATGTTTTAATTTCTGATATTTTATTAGATTTGCTCCAATTTACAGACATTTTCTGTAATTTTTTGTTTTTTTTATTACATTTTTATTAAGTATTTTACATAGGTAGGTATATTAGAAGATTTAATTCAGGGGGCACATGGGCCTTCATCCCCATAGAGAGGTGTGCCTTTGTACCACTTGTAGTTAGATTTAGAATGATAGTTTTAGTTTTCGTACATTTCATATGTACTAATATATATATATATATATATATATATATATATATATATATATATATATATATATATATATATATATATATATCATTTTCACAAAGTAGCCACAAAAGATAACTTCTTTTTAAGTTTGTTTTTAATTTAATTATAATATTTTTCACTTTACTGTAATCGAATTATAACTCATAGGATATGAGATATGTAAACATGTCCATAACAACCGGGGCGTAATAAGAGGGCGTAATGAATTCATTGTGCCTTTTTGTTTATTACGCCCTCAAAAAATAGGTTTATCAAATTTGACAATAACAACCGGGGCATAATGAGAGGGCGTCATGAATTCATTACGCCCTCAAAAATTAGATTAATCAAATTTGATCAAAAAGCACATTTGACAATTATAAGTAAAATATCTGTTTTTGTTTCATAGGCTACCAGATATTGTGTTTATGTTAAAGCGTACACAAAGATGCCAGTTCTGTTTTTTTTTTTAAAGAAGAAGTGGAAAAAATCTTATGCTCACCACGGCGTCATCGAATGATATCCACCTCTCGGGCTAAAGCCCTCGAGCTGGATTTCATCGTTATGCGGGCGTAATCATCGTAGTAACTTCATAATACTTTTTGAGTAGTGTTGTTATAGCAGAGAAACATCGATCTTAACCATTTTAACTTTACTAGAGATTTTAAGAATCATGGATATAAACTGTTGTGCCATCAACTTCTGTTTTTTTTTTTTGCAATTTTGCAGTTTTATTTTAGTTTTTGCACATTGCTTATAAAATGAAGTCATTTTTGTTAAAGCTGTCATTGCGCCAATGACTATTATTGCAGTCAATGTTATGATGCCAATGATTTCCAAAATGGTCAAAATTGTACGCAATATTTTAGTACTTATGAAGTGTTGAAATTGCCCCAATGGCATGGTCATGATCCCAAAGTTTTCAAAAATGAAAATAATGTATGCTGGATGTATGCATTCATGTCTGATTTTTGAAAGTTGTGGTGCACTTGCTGTGAAATTTTCATAGATGAGGCCAACAATTTGAGAAATTTGCATTTGCTATTAAATTTTTATAGATGAGGCCAATAATTTGAGAACATTTGGTAACATCCTTTTAAATATATGTCATGAAAATAACATGCTTTAGAGGATTTTAGGTAAATTATGAAGTTTTTGACAGCTAATTATACTCAAAATGATAATTAAATAGTAAAATGACAAATTTATGACAGTATAAGGACAACAAACATCTGAATGACACAATGTTGGCACCAGTTTACTAAATCAGTTCAAAGGTGTGGCAATCGCAAAGTTATGGGTTTTTCGATTACCACTGTTTATGAAATGGCCATTGGCCAATGGAAAATCGTATGGCCGTATCAAGGAAATATTCATAATAAATGCACCAAAAACATGAAAACATCTTCTAAAATCCTACCTAGATGTCACAAATGCAAAACGTTTTTACCTAAATTTCTTAAATTATTGGGCTCTTCTATGAAAGTTCCATAACAAATGCACCACAACTTTCAAAATTCAGAAATGAATTGTATACCATTGATCAATTTTTGAGAACTTTGGCATCATGACATTGATAACAATAATAGCCATTGAGGTATAAAAATGACCAATTTATAAAAATAGTTGACAAAATGGAAAAATTTATGTAAACTCAATAGTGCCAAATTGTAATATTGCTGTCATTAAAAATGACAAATTTATAAAAGTAGTTGTTAAAATGGCAACATTTGACAGCTATGTATACTCAACTCATAACGATAACTAGACAGTAAAATGACGAATTTGTGACAGTATTAGGATAATAATAATATAAATGGAAAACTTCGTGGAAAATAAAGTTATGGGATTTTTCTGTAATGACCATTTTCACACAATAAATTGTATTCAAAATGATTAATAAAATCTTCCGACAAAATGATAAAATTTTACATATGTTTACATTCAATTTATAACTAAATAGTAAAATAACAAATTAATTAAAATACTTAGAAGAACAATGGTTTATGAAACGAAAAATGTGAGCGTCAAATTTGATATCAATATCTCATAACTCATATTTTATACTTAGAAGAACACTGGTTTATGGAACGAAAAATGTGAGCGTCAAATTTGACATCAATATGTCATAACTCACATTTTTCAGACATCCAGTATGATTTCGAATCTTGATTATATAGGGTGTTTCTAAATTGGAATATTCTTTCCGGGAATACTGATGTTACATTTTCTATTTCCCAGTTGGAAAACATGCAATATTGGGGCAACATTTTCCGGATGTTGTTTTGCTGAGATGACCCATGCAAAAGGCTTCCGAATGCCCGAACATTAACGCCGTTATGATAAACCTGCGCCGCTTGTCGAAACGTCTTCAGCACATATTGTGAGCACATCAACTGCGATCATATCAGGTGACGTGAAATGAAAATATATTTTCGATCCAAAGAATGGTCAAAAGAGACCGGTTCATCAACAATGATAATAATTTATAGCCGCAAATTAGATGTTCCATTATCGCACACTGCGTGGAAAACGCTCGGCCCGATTTAATGCGCCGCCTTTCTCCGAGATCGTAAACAGATCAATCACCACAAAGAAGCCTACCACAACTTTTGGACAACCTTAATAATAAGCTCCTCGAACGTGGTACATGTTCGGATCAAAAATGTGTCGCTTAAAATATTTCAATATCACGATTGTGGACGGGCCAAATGCACACATGGGAATTTTCATGGGAGGCATACACAATTGCACAATAAACCTATAAAATACGTCTTCATACAGTAGGTCCGCGTCCATTCATGCTCACGATCACAACAGGTTATTATAATTAGCCGTATATAACCGCATAATAACGTATTTTGCCGGAAAAATCATCGATTGCGCGTAAAATTGGACAAAAATCGTGGCATAATGAAGAAGAATCGGTGTACGTGAGTACCCGTTCAGCCGTAAAATTGTCCACATAACCGGCCCATTACCGGTGTAGCAGAACCAAGAACCAGACTTGGGCACTTGAAAATGTTGGGAGCCATAAGCTCAACAAAAAAAAAGGACTCGAAGCTAGATGTAATATTAACTAAAACATTTTCCGTCGTGAAATTTAATTGCTTTCATTGTACCAGGTTTTTTCAAGCGCTTAATAAATAATACATTAGGTAGATGCTGGCCAGCAGATAATACACGAATATAATCAATGTGTATCGAACACATAGTCTATTAATATAATGAGAACTGCAATGTTGTAGCATTCCGGAGATACGATCAGAGATATACGTGTTTGAGACGTGGAAAAAGACCTGCAGAAGAACAAAGATTCATCTGTGCCGATGACGGGTCGTCTCTATAGACCTCTCTCAAGACACGTCAAAATATACCTTGGCTATTGCGGCAATTTGTATTCTCATTGATAGAACAATAATGAAATAAGTGTAATTGCGTTAGTACCAGATAATGCCTTATACGGTTCCGCATTTTTATCGGGTTACATAGAAGGTACTATAAATCTACGCGTTTTCGAAATACGCGGAAACAGATCTACCATGTATAGGAATCGGGTTAGTACTGTTGCTTAGAATACTTCAATCTCAGTTTTGCCCGCAGATAAAGTAACGATACGGAAATGGGCTAAGAATAGCAAAATCCCATTGAATAAATAATTGAAAAATATGCCTTAAATTCGCAATTTAATTACTTACCAACTGTGAATTCATGACCGTACGTAATAGTATCAATATCAATATAATTTATTAGAGGCATTGGATGATATACTGATGTTATTTTGGTATCATTAAATTTATATCCAATGAGCGTTTCTAGAGATATTTATATATTACTGCAAACAATGAAATGTATCTCCATTTTTTCATACTTAAATACTGATATGTCAAGAACTAGCGTATCAAAATGAATGCAATTCATTGCTGATATCAGGTGATATACTAGTATATAATGTGTGTAATTTAATTAATATTCAATGAGCGATTCGTAAGATATTTCAATGTTCGAGAGAGATTCGATATTTTGAGCCTATTTTGAAACCCCAATAGTCTCATATTTTGTTTTAATAACGATATCTCAAAAAACACCGTATCAATATGAATATAATTTATTACAGATATTCCATGATATACAGGTATTATACCGGTATCATTAAATTTATTTCCAATGAGCGTTTCTAGAGATATTGCAATTCTAGAGAACACATCTAATTTTTCTCACACATAAGTACTGATATCTCTAGAACTAGCGTATCAAAATTAATGCTATTTATTTCTGATATTAAGTGATATACTAGTATATCATACATGTAATTTGCACAATATGCAATGAGCGATTCTTAAGATATTTAAATTTTCATTTGAAAACCTATATTTTGGCACTATTTTAAACGTTTCTCCAAGAAGCCTCATATTTAAATAACGGTATCTCGAAAACCACCGCATCAATATAAATATAATTTATTAGAGGTATTGGATGATATACTGATGTTATATTGGTATCATTAAATTTATATCCAATGAGCGTTTCTAGAGATATTTCAATATTACTGCAAACAATGAAATGTATCTCAATTTTTTCATACTTAAATACTGATATGTCAAGAACTAGCGTATCAAAATGAATGCAATTTATTGCTGATATCAGGTGATATACTGGTAAAGAATGTGTGTGATTAATTTAATATTCAATGAGTAATTCGTAAGATATTGCAATGTTCGTGTAAAAATCGATATTTTGGGGCTAATTTGAAACCCCAATAGCATCATATTTTGTTTAAGTAACGATATCTCAAAAAACACCTCATGAATAGGAATATAATTTAATACAGATATTCCATAATATACTAATATTATAATGGTATCACTAAATTTATATCCAATGAGCGGTTCTAGAAATATGGTAATTAATGGGAAAACATCTAATTTTTCGCACACATAAGTACTGATATCTCTAGAACTAGCGTATCAAAATTAATGCTATTTATTTCTGATATTAAGTGATATACTAGTATATCATATATGTAATATGCACAATATGCAATGAACGATTCTCAAGATATTTAAATTTTCATATGAAAACCTATATTTTGGCACTATTTTAAAAGTTTCTCCAATTAGCCTCTTATTTAGATAACGATATCGCGAAAATCAGCGTATCAATATCAATATAATTTATTAGAGGCATTGGATGATATACTGATGTTATATTGGTATCATTAAATTTATATCCAATGAGCGTTTCTAGAGATATTTAAATATTACTGCAAACAATGAAATGTATCTCCATTTTTTCATACTTAAATACTGATATGTTAAGAACTAGCATATCAAAATGAATGCAATTTATTGCTGATATGAGGTGATATACTAGTATACAATGTGTGTAATTAAATTAATATTCAATGAGTAATTCGTAAGATATTTCCATTTTAGTGCGAGATTCGATATTTTGAGACTATTCTGAAACCCCAATAGTCTCATATTTTGTTTTAGTAACGATATCTCAAAAAACACCATATCAATATGAATATAATTTGTTACAGATATTCCATGATATACTGATATTATACTGGTATCATTAAATTTATATCCAATGAGCGTTTCTAGAGATATTGTAATTATTGGAAAACATCTTATTTGTCTCACACATAAGTACTGATATCTCTAGAAATAGCGTATCAAAATTAATGCTATTTATTTCTGCTATTGAGTAATATACTAGTATATCAAATATTTAATTTGCACAATATGCAATGAGCGATTCTCAAGATATTTAAATTTTCATTCAAAAACCTATATTTTAGCTCTATTTTAAAAAAATCTCTAATTAGCCTCTTATTTAGATAACGATATCGCGAAAATCAGCGTATCAATATCAATATAATTTATTAGAGGCATTTGATGATATACTGATGTTATATTGGTATCATTAAATTAATATCCAATGAGCGTTTCTAGAGATATTTAAATATTACTGCAAACAGTGAAATGTATCTCAATTTTTTCATACTTAAATACTGATATGTCAGGAACTAACGTATCAAAATGAATGCAATTTATTGCTGATATCAGGTGATATACTAGTATATAATGTGTGTAATTTAATTAATATTCAATGAGCGATTCGTAAGATATTTCAATGTTCGAGAGAGATTCGATATTTTGAGGCTATTTTGAAACTCCAATAGTCTCATATTTTGTTCTAATAATGATATCTCAAAAAACACCGTATCAATATGAATATAATTTATTACAGATATTTATTAATATACTGGTATTATACTGGTATCATTTAATTTATTTCCAATGAACGTTTCTAGAGATATTGTAATTCTAGAGAAAACATCTAATTTTTCTCACACATAAGTACTAATATCTCTAGAAATAGCGTATCAAAATTAATGCTATTTGTTTGTGATATTAAGTGATATACTAGTATATCATATATGTAATATGCACAATATGCAATGAGCGATTCTCAAGATATTTAAATTTTCATTTAAAAACCTATATTTTAGCACTATTTTAAATATTTCTCTAATTAGCCTCTCATTAAGATAACGATATCGCGAAAATCAGCGTATCAATATCAATATAATTTATTAGAGGCATTGGATGATATACTGATGTTATATTGGTATCATTAAATTTATATCCAATGAGCGTTTCTAGAGATATTTAAATATGACTGCAAACAATGAAATGTATCTCCATTTTTTCATACTTAAATACTGATATGTCAAGAACTAGCGTATCAAAATGAATGCAATTTGTTGCTGATATGAGGTGATATACTAGTATACAATGTGTGCAATTAAACTAATATTCAATGAGTAATTCGTAAGATATTGCAATGTTCGTGTAAAAATCGATATTTTGAGGCTATTTTGAAACCCCAATAGTCTCATATTTTGTTTTAATAACGTTATCTCAAAAAACACCGTATCAATATGAATATAATTTATTACAGATATTCCATAATATACTGGTATTATACTAGTATCATTAAATTTATATCCAATGAGCGTTTCTAGAGATATTGTAATTATTGGGAAAACATCTAATTTTTCTCACACCTAAGTACTGATATCTCTAGAAGTAGCGTATTAAAATTAATGCTATTTATTTCTGATATTAAGTGGTATACTAGTATATCATATATGTAATTTGCGGAATATGCAATGAGCGATTCTTAAGATATTTAAATTTTCATTCAAAAACCTATATTTTAGCTCTATTTAAAAAAAATCTCTAATTAGCCTCTTATTTAGATAACGATATCGCGAAAATCAGCGTATCAATATCAATATAATTTATTAAAGGCATTGGAAGATATACTGATGTTATATTGGTATCATTAAATTTATATCCAATGAGCGTTTCTAGAGATATTTGAATATTACTGCAAACAATGAAATGTATTCCCATTTTTTCATACTTAAATACTGATATGTCAAGAACTAGCGTATCAAAATGAATGCAATTTATTACTGATATCAGGTGATATACTAGTAGACAATGTGTGTAATTAAATTAATATTCAATGAGTAATTCGTAAGATATTGCAATGTTCGTGTAAAAATCGATATTTTGGGGCTATTTTGAAACCCCAATAGTCTCATATTTTTTTTTAGTAACGATATCTCAAAAAACACCGTATCAATATGAATATAATTTAATACAGATATTCCTTAATATACTGGTATTATACTGGTATCATTAAATTTATATCCAATGAGCGGTTCTAGAGATATTGTAATTATTGGGAAAACATCTTATTTTTCGCACACATAAGTACTGATATCTCTGGAACTAGCGTATGAAAATGAATGCTATTTATTTCTGATATTAAGTGATATACTAGTATATCATATATGTAATTTGCACAATATGCGATGAGCGATTCTTAAGCTATTTAAATTTTCATTTAAAAACCTATATTTTAAACTTATAATGGTCCATGAGCGTGGGACACCCTGTATTCATATATTGAATATTTGATCTGAATTGGTCATCTAGGATACAAACTACCGCTTTCTGACATTTTACCCATTCAAAAGCCACTTAAAAGCATTGAAATATGCTGTTAATAATATCGATCAAGGTGAGTGAGTGTTTAGTTTGTGTGTGGATAATATATAAATTTCACAGAAAGGTTACATATTGCTAATTTTCAGATTTTCTGCCACAGAAAAGAATGTTAACGTATTTATATTATGAGCGAGGTAATATACAACGATGAAGTCCGAAATTCTTCAGTAACTCACTTTTTTTTGCAATATCGCCTTCAGTTATTTAATGAGCACTTTGTGTTATGTATTTGCTGCGAGTTTATTCACAAATACATTTTCTACATACATATCATTAATGAGATAATATTGAGAACTTACATTCAAAATTCTTCAGTTATTGATATTTTTGCAATATCTTATTCAGTTCTTTAATGAGCAGCTTGTTTTGTGTATGAGTCTGTGAAATTATTCACAAATGTAAAATTAGGGGCATTATCAGGTGTTACCGTGAAATCGCCGTCAATAATAATTTACCCCAATTTAAATGGGGTAAAAGGTGCAACATGTGGTTCCAGGACAACCCTAACGCACCTGTCTGCAGTCATTGCCCCTCGATTCACCATCGATTCGGGTGCCAAACTAAATGCCAGCCAACCCACATCATACTTGAGCCACAATGCCTTTAGTGTCAGCTGACAATGGGAATTCCCATAGAGACGATATGGTGAAGTGCGGTTGGGCTTATAAGGAAGATACGGGCGTGTGAAAATGCGAAGTGGAAAAGCGCAATGAAGACCTCCCAAAAATTAGTCATGAAATTTGATTTGAGGCACCCAAAATGACATGGTAAAATAAATGTAGGTACTAGTAAAGGCACTAAGTAAAACTTAATCAATACAAAAGTACTAGTAAAAGTACTAAGTAAGAAAGTAAGTAAGTAAGAATGGCGAAAATGCATACTTTGTTACTGAATACTTTAGTTTGTGGCACAACTCTAATAAAAATAAAAGTACTAGTAAAAGTACTAGGTAAGAAAGTAAGTAAGTAAGAATGGTACGATAATGCATAATTTGTTACTGAATACTTTAGTTTGTGGCACAACTTTAATTCCATGAGTTCTTCACATATTATAAAAAAATTGCCGCAAAACTACATAAAAATAAATATGAATAATAATAGAACCGAAATAAATTACAATGCACAAAAGCAAATTGTGAATTATTTAACATATCTAAACGAATATCAGGTCTATAAGTATGACCTAATATGTGCACAAATTCGTCTCTTCGTAAATATAGCTTGTTTCCTGTAATATACCTTTCAAAAATAGCCCACTTTGATCTCAATCTGGAGGAAATCAAACAGATCTTTCTAACTTATATTTTCGTCAATAGGAGTAACCTTCGTATATCTCGATAGTAAACAACGTAAATGTTATGCTGCTACGGATAAATAGGGGGACTTATCTTTTATTCCTTTTCTCTGGGGACTGTTATCAGGCGAAAATCTTTTGCCATCAAGTTTGAAATAGTATTCAATTCAATCTAATATAGTGCAAGCGTATGGAATAAATTGATTAAAATTGAAACACAATTTTTATTAAATCCTTATAAATGGAAATTTTGTTTTATAAAAATATACATATTTACATCGAAAATTCAACTTCCGTCCATAATTTGTTTTCAATTAATGACATGTGGAACATATTCCATAACATATTATTTGTACTAGTAAAATTGAAGTATTTAATTGACGTAATTTATTTTTTACATTAGGTGCAATATTGATATTTAATATGTCGATTTTGAAGGAATCTATTTTTTCAACATATCTCTTTCTAAACAAGTCCCATTTAAAGCTTTGATAAACTGTATGTATGTATTATATTGGCAGGGCCTTGCCGTTCACAAATAAACAAAAAAAAAACAAAAAAAAAACTGAAGAAATATATTTTTTATATCCTTGGAAAGGGAAATTTTGTTTGATGAAAATGATAGCTATTTATGTACCATGGCAGTAAAGTTTCATATTATGGAACGAGTTCGGAAATTGGGAGCCGAGGCCAAGCCGAGGCGAGCAACCAGAGGAGGTCGATGAAGACACTTGAAATGTATTATCGAAATGTATTTTCGGCTACTACTACTACTACTTGAGTTTGAAGTGTTATAGTAAGTGTTATAGTAAATGTTATAAGTGTACAGGCAAGTTTGATGAAGATACTTTACTAGTGGATACTACAGGGATCGTGAGTTTTTTTAGTGATATTCTCAATTACTGGTGATACTTATTTTTGTAGCGATATAACAAAAACTAGCGGATCAATGTTATTAAAATTTGACACAGATATTTAGTGATATATTTGTATATCACACGTTTAAATGACATAGGATACAATGGGTGGTTGCTGAGATATTTGCATTTCCATTCCAGAGGGCGATTCATGCATTCTCCGCTTTTTTGGGCAATTTTAAAATTATGTTAATACTTAATCAGTGATATATCAAAAACTAGTGTATTAATCTTTATAAAATTTATTCACGATGTTTAGTGATATATTAATAAGTAACAGGAGAAATTGCATTCATATCCAATGCATTATCCTTGAGATATTTATCATTTTATGTGATCTTTGTGCTTTTTAGTGATATTCTCAAATATGTATGTTATTTAAAGAAAGGTAACTAAAAAAAAGTGTATCAATAGTAATACAATTTAGTGATGAAATTAAGGGTTTTGGTGTTAATTTGGATTGACATCCAATGCCTAATTCATGTGATATTCGCTTGTAGATGCTATTCTCATGTTTGCTCATACTTCATTAATGATATTTCAAAAACTAGTGTATGGATATTAATACAATTTGTTACTGATATGGCATGATATAACGGTATATTGCATTTATAATTGCATTGATATTCAATGCGTAGTTATTAGGATATTTGTCTTTAAGTACGACCATGTGTTTTTTAGTGATATTGTCTAACACTGCTGATAACTTTTTTGCGATATTTAAAAAACTAACGTATCAATTTTAGTAAAATTTGGGCCCGATATTCAGTGATACATTGGTATATCATACAAGTAAATAACTTAATATCCAATGGGTGATTATTGAGATATTTGTATTCCCATGAGATCAACTCAAGTACGTAATTATTGATTTAGTGATATTTCAAAAACTAGTGTATAAATATAAATAATATTTATTTTTGATATTAAATGATATATTAGTCTATCACATATGTAATTACATTGACATCCAATGTATAATTTTTGAGATATTTACATTTTACCTTTATGATTTGCTGTCTAGAGATAATGTTTAATCTTATATATCACAGTTACTGCAATATCCCAAAAATTGGCGTATAAATATCAATGCAATTTATTTTTGACATTAAGCGAAATATTGATATTTAATATGTCGATTTTGTTTAACATCCAGTTGACGATTCATGGGTTATCTGTTTTTTGGGCTATTTTCAAATTATGTTCATATTTAACCAGTGATATTTCAAAAACTAATGTATTAATCTTAATAAAATTTATTGGCGATATTTAGTGATATATTAATATGTAACATTAGTAGTATTTACATTTATATTCAATGCATTGTCTTTGAGATATTTATCATTTTATGATAATAAATATTTATAATAAAAAATAATATTTATTTCGATATTTAGTGATATATTATGTATGTAATATATGTAATTGCATTAATATCCAATGTATTATTCTTGAGATATTTATCATATTATGCCATTTTGTGGTTTCTAGAGATATTCTCAAATACTGCTGGTACTGTTTTGGCGATATTTTCTAAAAAATTAGTGTATCAATTGTAATACAATTTAGTGACGATATTAAGTGATATATTGGTGTTCATTTGGATTAACATACAATACACAATTCATGTGATATTCGTTTGTAGATGATATTCTCAGGTTTACTCATACTTCATTAATGATATTTCAAAAACTAGCTTATGGATATTAACAATATTTGTTATGGATATGTCATCATATATTGGTATATTGCATTTATAATTGTATTAATATCCAACGCGTGATTTTTGCGATATTTGTCTTTTAGTGTGATCATGTGTTTTTAGTGATATTCTCAAATACTGAAACTACCATTTTCGCGGTATTGTAAAAACTAACGTATCAATTTTAGTCAAATTTGGCACCGATATTTAGTGATACATTGGTAAATCATACATGTAAATATTTTAACATCAACAGGTGATTGTTGAGATATTTGCTTTCTACTATGATGATGTGATTTCCAGCGATAATTACATATATCGCGGAGGCTGATTTATGAATATCTCAAAAATTCGCGTCTGAATATCAATGCAAATTTCATTTTGACATTGGTTGGAATATTGATATTTAATTTTTTAGCATCCAATGGATTATTTTATATAAGTATTGGGTTATTTGTTTTTGGCTATTTTCAAATTTTTCTCAATACTCAATCAGTGATATTTCAAAAACTAGTGTATCAATATTAATCAAATTTATTTTTGATATTTAGTGATACATTAGTCTGTAATATAATTCATTGCAATAATAGCCAATGTATTATTCTTGTGATATTTCCTATTTAGTGTGATTATTTATGTTATCTCGTGATACTCAAATATTGTTCTTACTTAACTCTGTCAGTTAACTGATAAATTAGGGTATCAAAAGCAATAAAATGTATTGATAATATCAAGTGATATCTTGGTATTAAGTGTGTTAATTTGGATTCTTATAAAAGTTGTGATATTCGCTTGTAAATGCTATTTTCAACTTCGACTCATACTTTATTAATGATATTTTAAAAACTAGCGTATTAATATTAACACGATTTTATAGTGATATTGCATGATATAATGATATATTGAATTTATAATTGCATTAATATCCAATGCGTGGTTCTTGAGATATTTGTCTATTAGTATGATCATGTGTTTTTCAGTGATATTCTGAAATACTGCGGATACTTTTTTAGCGATATTTCAAAAACTGGCATATCAATTTTAGTAAAATTTGGCACCGATATTTAGTGATACACTGGTATATTATACATGTAAATAACTTAGTATCCAATAGATGATTGTTAAGATATTTGCTTTATGTTATCTAGTGATACTCAAATATTGTTGTTACTTAACTCTGTCTGTTTACTGACAAATTAGTGTATCAATAGCAATAAAATTTATTGATAAAATTAAGTGATATCTTGGATATTAAGTGTGTTCATTTGGATTCTTATACAAGTTGTGATACTTATGATATTCGCTTGAAAATGCTATTTTCAACTTTGACTCATACTTTATTAATGATATTTAAAAAACTAGCGTATTAATATTAACACGATTTTATACTGATATTGCATGATACAATGATATATTGAATTTATAATTGCATTAATATCCAATACGTGATTCTTGAGATATTTGTCTATTAGTATGATCATGTGTTTTTAAGTGATATTCTCAAATACTGCGGATACTTTTTTAGCGATATTTCAAAAACTGGCATATCAATTTTAGTAAAATTTGGCACCGATATTTAGTGATACACTGGTATATTATACATGTAAATAACTTAGTATCCAATAGATGATTGTTAAGATATTTGCTTTATGTTATCTAGTGATACTCAAATATTGTTGTTACTTAACTCTGTCTGTTAACTGACAAATTAGTGTATCAATAGCAATAAAATTTATTGATAAAATTAAGTGATATCTTGGATATTAAGTGTGTTCATTTGGATTCTTATACAAGTTGTGATACTTATGATATTCGCTTGAAAATGCTATTTTCAACTTTGACTCATACTTTATTAATGATATTTAAAAAACTAGCGTATTAATATTAACACGATTTTATACTGATATTGCATGATACAATGATATATTGAATTTATAATTGCATTAATATCCAATACGTGATTCTTGAGATATTTGTCTATTAGTATGATCATGTGTTTTTAAGTGATATTCTCAAATACTGCGGATACTTTTTTAGCGATATTTCAAAAACTGGCATATCAATTTTAGTAAAATTTGGCACCGATATTTAGTGATACACTGGTATATTATACATGTAAATAACTTAGTATCCAATAGATGATTGTTAAGATATTTGCATTATGTTATCTAGTGATACTCAAATATTGTTGTTACTTAACTCTGTCTGTTAACTGACAAATTAGTGTATCAATAGCAATAAAATTTATTGATAAAATTAAGTGATATCTTGGATATTAAGTGTGTTCATTTGGATTCTTATACAAGTTGTGATACTTATGATATTCGCTTGAAAATGCTATTTTCAACTTTGACTCATACTTTATTAATGATATTTAAAAAACTAGCGTATTAATATTAACACGATTTTATACTGATATTGCATGATACAATGATATATTGAATTTATAATTGCATTAATATCCAATACGTGATTCTTGAGATATTTGTCTATTAGTATGATCATGTGTTTTTAAGTGATATTCTCAAATACTGCGGATACTTTTTTAGCGATATTTCAAAAACTGGCATATCAATTTTAGTAAAATTTGGCACCGATATTTAGTGATACACTGGTATATTATACATGTAAATAACTTAGTATCCAATAGATGATTGTTAAGATATTTGCTTTATGTTATCTAGTGATACTCAAATATTGTTGTTACTTAACTCTGTCTGTTAACTGACAAATTAGTGTATCAATAGCAATAAAATTTATTGATAAAATTAAGTGATATCTTGGATATTAAGTGTGTTCATTTGGATTCTTATACAAGTTGTGATACTTATGATATTCGCTTGAAAATGCTATTTTCAACTTTGACTCATACTTTATTAATGATATTTAAAAAACTAGCGTATTAATATTAACACGATTTTATACTGATATTGCATGATACAATGATATATTGAATTTATAATTGCATTAATATCCAATACGTGATTCTTGAGATATTTGTCTATTAGTATGATCATGTGTTTTTAAGTGATATTCTCAAATACTGCGGATACTTTTTTAGCGATATTTCAAAAACTGGCATATCAATTTTAGTAAAATTTGGCACCGATATTTAGTGATACACTGGTATATTATACATGTAAATAACTTAGTATCCAATAGATGATTGTTAAGATATTTGCATTATGTTATCTAGTGATACTCAAATATTGTTGTTACTTAACTCTGTCTGTTAACTGACAAATTAGTGTATCAATAGCAATAAAATTTATTGATAAAATTAAGTGATATCTTGGATATTAAGTGTGTTCATTTGGATTCTTATACAAGTTGTGATACTTATGATATTCGCTTGTAAATGCTATTTTCAACTTTGACTCATACTTTATTAATGATATTTCAAAAACTAGCGTATTAATATGAACACGATTTTATACTGATATTGCATGATACAATGATATATTGAATTTATAATTGCATTAATATCCAATGCGTGATTCTTGAGATATTTATCTATTAGTATGATCATGTGTTTTTAAGTGATATTCTCAAATACTGCGGATACTTTTTTAGCGATATTTCAAATACTGGCATATCAATTTTAGTAAAATTTGGCACCGATATTTAGTGATACACTGGTATATTATACATGTAAATAACTTAGCATCCAACAGATGATTGTTAAGATATTTGCATTATGTTATCTAGTGATACTCAAATATTGTTGTTACTTAACTCTGTCGTTAACTGAAAAATTAGTGTATCAATATCAATAAAATGTATTGATAATATCAAGTGATATCTTGGTATTAAGTGTGTTTATTTGGATTCTTATACAAGTTGTGATACTTATGATATTCGCTTGTAAATGCTATTTTCAACTTTGACTCATACTTTATTAATGATATTTCAAAAACTAGCGTATTAATATGAACACGATTTTATACTGATATTGCATGATACAATGATATATTGAATTTATAATTGCATTAATATCCCATGCGTGATTCTTGAGATATTTGTCCAATAGTATGATCATGTGTTTTCAGTGATATTGTCAAATACTGCGGATTTGACAATGATGTTTGATGATATTTCAAAAACGAGCGTATAAATTTTAGTAACATTTGGCACCGATATTAAGTGATACATTAGTATATCATACATGTAAATAATTTAATATCCGATGGGTGATTGTTGAGATATTTGTATTCCCATGTGATCATCTCATGTAAGTAATATCTCAGTTACTTATTTAGTGATATCTCAAAAACCAGTGTATAAATATTAATAAAATTTATTGTTGATATTAACTGATATATTAGTCTACCACGTAAGTAATTACATTGACATCCAATGCCTTATTCTTGAGATGTTTGCATTTTATCGTAATCATATGCTCTCTAGTGGTAATCTTTAATCTTATATATCACAGTTACTGCAATATCTCAAAAATTGGCGTATAAATACCAATGCAATTTATTTTTTATATTAGGTGAAATATTGATATTTAATAAGCCAATTTTGTTTAACATCCAGTGGACAATTCATTGGTTATTCGATTTTTGGGCTATTTTCAAATGATGATCATATTTTATATGATAAGTTTATAACTTATCTAGAATCTAGAAACTTATAAGTTTCATAATTAACATAATATCTATAATATTTCCAGTGAATATCGCTGTTACTGATTTAGAAATATCGCAAAACATAGTGTTTGAATACCAATACAATTTTATTTTTTGATATTTTTTGATATTATGTGGATTATGGATATATAATGTGTTGATTTGTTTTAATATCCAATGCGTGATTATTGTGTTATTCGCATTTTGGGCTATTCTCAAATTTTGTCCATATTTAATTATTTTGCCCATTTTAATTATATGTAATGATATTTTAAAAACTAGTGTATTAGTTTTAATCAAATTTATTGTTGATAGTTAGTGGTAAATTAGGCTGTAATATATTTAATGAGATTAATATCTAATGAATTATTCTTGAGATATTTGTAATTTAGAGTGATCATGTTTTCATTCTTACACATTGCTGTTACTTCCATAACATGATTTATAAATTGAAGGCGAGGTCGTCTTGTTGGGTTCTATTCGTTAAATATTTCTTCGAATATCCCATACAAACCAGTTACTCCGAGATCGGTTACACGCTCTTTTAAGGCATACGCCGATGGAGTAAATCAAATTTATTTCAGGAAATATACCAATTCACTAATTGCCTTAGCCACGGCGTGTCGCATTAATGTGTGTGCGTAATTTAAATAAAAGCAATGCAAATATATCACGAAGAACTTGCGCGGTGTTGTGTAATGGCTGTGCACACACATACAAACACATCTGGCAGAATTTACTAATGCACTAAGGCTGTTGCAAAAATCTATTAATGGCCAATAAAAGATGAATAAGAACCTGATGATTTATTGCACGTCATACGTAAGTATCTGCAAAGAGAGTGTATTTCATCTGTCCGTATGCCTCCAATATTAATGGCCAATAAAACGTGGCTTCGCAGAAATTTATATCAATTACTGCGAATGCCGAAACCTAAGGAAATGCCCTTTTGTGCGGCGGAAATACACATCAACGCAAAAACGATACTGTCGACGGGATAATTGAAATCGCGTTTATGCATTTAAATGTTGTCGAATTAATTGCAATTTATTAATTACATTGTTATTTGCGTGATTACTAACGTGATCGATTACACACGGTGTCGTTTTACTGCACATGCGGCGTAAAATATCGCTTTCGTGTAATCCGAGCCTTAAGTTCGTTCAGGTGTGCCTCCTACCACATGAAAGCGGAAATATTTGTCGGGTCTGCGGTTTTCCGTCTTCGTTGAAGAGCATCCGCGAATTTACATACGTACCAAAACTTTCTCGTTTGCTATTTACGTTTACGACGAGCGGCGACTTTTACAAAATGGAAGCTGCGCAAATAATATTTACTTTGAGCCAATTTCGCCAATGCCTTTTAAAATTACTAGCCGCGGACGTCTTACGATCACACGGGACGAATATAGAGCAGGTTTATATAAATCCTTAATCCAGATAAACGATTTATTTATATATTCCCTGCCAGTTCCCACGCATCTCAATCTTATTTATTACACGTGTAAGGTGCACAGGAAAGTTTTAAATATTTATTTCACCGATTTAAAACTTGAATCGCTAGATTACATCTATGTTAATTGCCCGGCTCGGTTCCCAGCTTCCTTTTTAAATGTTAATAATGTTCACATGGCGCAGTCGAGCTGTTTTGCTAACAATGACGCGCAACGTTATAATTTAAAGAGCGCGCTCTAGTTAGGCCTAAAAAAATAATTAAAGCGATTTAAAATGCGCGCATTTATACGCTCCTCTATCTGTGAAAAATAAATATACAGAAGCAACGAAATGAACTGCCGGATAAATGGGCCATTCAATCTTTTAATTCCCAGTTGTGCGTACGCGACTTGAATTCGGCGCCTCGGGGACGACCATTATAGCATGTTTTTTTCTTCAGTTTTCTTCGTCAGACAAGTATTCAATATAGACAGTGAAGACAATACGTACACAGATTTTTAAGAAAATTCGTCGAACCGTTGAAAAATAGCTGCCGTTTATTAACTGCTGCAAGTATTATGACAATATAATTATACCTATGCAACAAAAACAGCTAAAGAATAATTCAGTTTTAGAGGCAAAATCATTTTAATATTATTACTATTAAATTCACTTTAATAATTATTTTATTATTAGATTATTCATAAAACATTAATTTGCTATTGTAGATAAAAATAGATATTAGTAGTATGAAACACTGATAACATTTTTCACGAAATTAGGAACAATCCGAAACTTATATGCATTTGAAAAAAAACAAACATTGCATTGTAAAGTAGAGCATAAGTTATATGTAGATATACATATCTATAAAATCTTTATTTTGAATTGTAGACGTAAGAAGATTTATTGGAGAAATTCATATTCGTGTAGAAGAGAATCTTTCTCAAATAACAATTAATAAGAAAACAAGGACGATTACTCCTCTTAATTTATTAGGGATGGAACGAAAAATTGCTCAAGCAAATAAAAAAATAATTCATCAATTAAATTTGACTCTTATATAATTCCTTTAAATGAAGCAAATTATTTTAATTTTCGCCTTTTAGATGTGTTTAAAAATACTAGATATAGAAATTATATAATTCACTACATATCTATAAAATCTTATTTTTTAATTGTAGATATAATTCTAATTCTAAGCTAGATATAGAAATCATATAATTAACTACATGTCTATAAAATCTATAAAGTCTATAAAATCTGTCTAAAAAGTCTATAAAGTCTATAAAGTCTATAAAAAAAATGTCTATAAAGTCTATAAAATCTTATTTTTCAATTGTAGATATAATTCTAATTCTAAGCTAGATATAGAAATCATATAATTAACTACATGTCTATAAAATCTATAAAGTCTATAAAATCTGTCTAAAAAGTCTATAAAGTCTATAAAGTCTATAAAAAAAATGTCTATAAAGTCTATAAAATCTTATTTTTCAATTGTAGATATAATTCTAATTCTAAGCTAGATATAGAAATCATATAATTAACTACATGTCTATAAAATCTTATTTTTCAATTGTAGATATAATTCTAATTCTGCTAGATATAGAAATCATATAATTAACTACATTTCTATAAAATCTTATTTTTCAATTGTAGATATAATTCTAATTCAAAGCTAGATATAGAAATCATATAATTAACTACATGTCTATAAAATCTATTTTTTTAATTCTAGATATAATTCTAATTCTAAGCTAGATATAGAAATCATATAATTAACTACATGTCTATCAAATCTATAAAGTCTATAAAATCTGTCTAAAAAGTCTATAAAGTCTATAAAGTCTATAAAAAAAAATGTCTATAAAGTCTATAAAATCTTATTTTTCAATTGTAGATATAATTCTAATTCTAAGCCAGATATAGAAATCATATAATTAACTACATGTCTATAAAATCTTATTTTTTAATTGTAGATATAATTCTAGTTCTAAACTAGATATAGAAATCATATAATTAACTACATGTCTATAAAATCTATAAAGTCTACAAAATCTGTCTAAAAAGTCTATAAAGTCTATAAAGTCTATAAAAAAAAATGTCTATAAAGTCTATAAAATCTTATTTTTCAATTGTAGATATAATTCTAATTCTAAGCTAGATATAGAAATCATATAATTAACTACATGTCTATAAAATCTTATTTTTTAATTGTAGATATAATTCTAATTCTAAGCTAGATATAGAAATCATATAATTAACTACATGTCTATAAAATCTATAAAGTCTACAAAATCTGTCTAAAAAGTCTATAAAGTCTATAAAGTCTATAAAAAAAATGTCTATAAAGTCTATAAAATCTTATTTTTCAATTGTAGATATAATTCTAATTCTAAGCTAGATATAGAAATCATATAATTTTTTTTTTTTTTTTTTTTTTTTTTTTTTAATTGGTTTATCGGCGTCGACTACTATGGTCATTGGCCGTCAATATAAGGTACATTTAACAATATTACAAGAAAATCAAGGGAAAAAGAACGAGGGACACACTCTTCACCTTACGGGGTCTGTCGTAAGGACTTATTTTCATTAACAAACATAGGTCGACCGTCGGAAAAAGGGTTATCCCACAAAGGAACGATTACAGAGGGTATATAGATATAGGTAATACATGTATATTTAAACTTTTTGTAGAAGCTCTGCTTCTCGCAGAAACGTAATGACAGTGTCAGTGGATTCTTGGCTGTTGCTTAGAATTGCTTGGATGTTGTTTGCAAGCCCTAGTCTTTGCCGTATGTGCGCTAGTGTTATACATTCCTCTAGGATGTGCCGCACTGTCAGTGGGGTGTTGCAAGCATCACACATCGGGGAGTCTGTACCAGCTAGAAGGTGGGAATGGGTAAGATTGGTGTGGCCCACTCTGAGGCGCACAAGAGCTATCTCTTCCCTTCTTGACAGTGTTCTCGGTGATCTCCACTTGGTCACATTAGGTTTTATTGGTGCTAGCTTGCTGTCCTTGCTTGTCCACTCCTGCTGCCAGGCCGCCACAATCGATTGGGTACAGAAGCTCTTAATGTCTTCTGCTCTACACGGGATGTCATCTATAATATTGGAATTGGCTGCCTGGTAAGCGGCCTCATCTGCCATTTCGTTGCCTTTTATACCGACGTGTGACGGGATCCACACGAAAGTGATTGTCTTCTGAGACTTCGCTAGGTGATCGACAGTGGCAAGAATCATTTGGACCAGTGGGTCATCCGATGTCGTGTTTGAGATACTCTGCAGAGCAGATAGAGAGTCTGAACATATGAGGAATGTGCTGCCCCTCGACATGTCACAATATCGAAGGGCCTGCCAGATCGCACACAGCTCAGCCGTGTATATGCTCGACGATGTAGCCAGTGACCATGAGTGACTATTATTTTCTGCCGTAAATGCAGAGCCTACACCGTTTTCGGTTTTCGACCCGTCTGTATAGATTTGGCAGTAGTTAGGGTACTCCTGTGCCAATTCGCGGAATTTGTTCTTCAAGATAATTTCGGGAGTGTCTGCTTTAGTGAATCGGACTAAGTCTGTGCGAATAGAAATCTTGGGGAGTAGCCAAGGGGGTACTTCGCACAGACCAGTAGAGAGCATACTTGGAATATGTATATCTAGATTTTCGCGTAATTCCCGTGCTCGTATACAGACAGGTCTTGTTGTTGTCGGCCGTGTGGTATATTTTTGGTAAGTCTGTTGATCGTTAAACAATGAGAAATTAAGGTGTTTAGGATTTGCTTTCATAGATGTTTCATACTTAATTATGTAGCGATTGATAATGTGTTGCAGTGGTGGGAGTCCTGCCTCACAACAGAGACTGGCACACGGGCTAGTACGGAACGCTCCTGTGGCATATCTAATGCCTGTGCAGTGAATACTCTCAAGAATTTTCAGGCGAGATCTTCGTGCAGAAGAGTATACAATACATCCGTAGCATATTTTTGACAGTACAAGGGACTGGTATAAGCGGAGCAGTACTTCTCTACTAGCACCCCATTTAATACTGGCCATACATCTAACGATATTCAGAGCTTTCTTACAACGGATTGCTAGCTCGCTGATATGTTCAAAGAATGTTAGCTTTTTATCGAAAACAAGTCCCAGAAATCTGTGAGATGTAGTACAATTAATTTTTGTGTTCCTAAGGAAAAGGGTAGGATCTCGATGACGTTTTCTTAGGCGGCAGAAGTGGACGCAGGATGTCTTTTCCGGAGAAAACCGGAAGCCTCTTCCCTCTGCATCAGCATTTATAGAATTTATAGCATTTTGTAGATTATTATTAATACAAGGCATCGTATCTCCTGCCGTATAGATGACAAGGTCGTCCACATATAGGCAGCAGTGTACAGGAGTACTTATTCTATAGGCGATATCATTTACCGCTATGGAAAACAGTATTACGCTAAGCGTAGATCCTTGAGGTATCCCGTTTTCCAATTTGTGGTAGGAGGAAAAAGATGACCCGACCCGAACTCTAAATCCTCGGTCAGTCAAAAAAGACCGAACAAATAGTGGGAGGTTTCCCCTGATTCCCCAAGCGTGGAGTTTTTGTAGAACACCGTATCGCCAGGTCATATCGTATGCCTTCTCTAGATCAAAGAACACTGCTACGAGGTGCCTACGATCCAGGAAGGCACTCTGTATGGCATTCTCCAGACGGACCAAATGGTCAATAGTGGAGTGGTGCTTTCGGAAACCTGCTTGATAATTTGCAATCAGACCTCTGGATTCCATGAGCCATGTCATTCGCTTATATATCATTTTTTCAAAGATTTTACTCATACAACAAGTTAGTGATATAGGGCGATAACTTGCAGCTAGTTTTGGGTCTTTTCCGGTTTTCAGAAGTGGCACGACGATAGCTTCTCTCCAAGAGTTGGGATAGTTTCCAGTAGCCCAAATAAGGTTAAAAATTTCCATGAGCCAGTCTTTCGCCGTGGAAGGTAGCTGTCGAATCATCTCATATGGGATATTATCTGGACCTGCGGCTGTTTTACCTGTCGTACTAAGTGAAGATTCCAACTCTCTACGGGAGAAGGGAGAGTTGTATTGTTCTTCATTCTGTGTGTCGAAGTTTAAAGGAGTCTCGAGTCGATCTTTTTGGTTAAGAAATTGGTCGGAATAATTATGTGTACTACTTGCAGATGAGAATTGGAGCGCTAATGCCTCTGCTACATCTTCAGGTTTAGAGATGACTACACTTCCGTCTTCGAGGCATGGGGTGTAGTTTGGGAATTTCTTCCCAGCTATGTTTCTTACTTTGTTCCAGACTTCTGAAATGGGGGATTGTGCTGTGATTGACGATATATATGTTTCCCAAGTGCGTTTCTTGCTTCCTAATATTGATTTTCTGGCTAAAGCTCTTAATTTCTTAAAACTTATAAGATTATCCAACGTCGGATGTCGTCGAAATACATTGAAGGCATGTTTCTTTTGTTTAATGGCTTGTTTGACGTCCTCATTCCACCATGGGACAGATTTTCTTACCGAACTGGCTGCTGTTATAGGAATATTTCTTCCAGCGGCGTCTAAGATACTCCGTTGGAAGTCAGAAAGCGCATCGTCGGAATTGTTACCGAGAGGTAGCACTTCCACATCACGACGGAATCCATCCCAATCAGCGTCGGCGAGGCGCCATCGTTGTGGGATGAGTTGTTTCGTCCCGGTTGCAGTTGTGGATATAACAATCGGAAAGTGATCGCTACTATATAAATCGTCAAGAGGGTGCCAAGTTAGTTGAGTGGCTAGGGTCGCAGAACAAATTGAGAGGTCTATAGATGAGAAGCTAGGAGAACGTGCGTTGAAGAATGTAGGCGACCCATCGTTAAGTAAGACAGCGTTGGTTTGATCGAGGAGATTTTCGACTGCACGTCCCCTTACGTCTTTGTTCAGTGAACCCCAAATTGGGTTGTGAGCGTTAAAATCTCCCAATAATATAAATGGGAGGGGTAATTGTCTTACCAGATCAATGAGATCGTTAAGTTCCCAATTAGCATCTGGAAGATATACATTGCATATTGCCATTTTAATTGGGTGAGATATCGAGCATGCAACGGCCTGAAGGTCAGTGGTAAGAGGAATTTCCTGAAATGGAATATTATCTCTAAGAATGATTGCCACACCTCCCTTGGCGCGACGCACAGGTTCGACATCTTTTCGTAGTGTTTTATAGCTTCTAAGGTTAAAGTTTTGATTTGGTTTAAAATGTGTTTCTTGTAAGCACATGCAGAAGGGCGAGTGTTTTGTTAGTATCATTTTCAGTTCACAATAGTGGCCCACGCAACCATTGCAGTTCCATTGGAGTAAAGTTTCCATTGTGAAAGGAAAATGTGGAATATCTTTATTATATGTCGTCTAGTGATGAGAGCGAGCATCCATCATCCATTTCAGATGACAGACCGCCCTCGTTCTTAAGTTTTTTAATTATGCGCTTCAGGCGACTTTTTAAATTATTAGATTTGACATTTCTAACTGCTCTAATTAATATATCAAGTAATGATTCCAAATCCATCGTGTACTCCTGAGCGATATAAATAATTTTTTGTTTCCCTTTACACCGTGTGATAAATTCACAGAAATCGTCTTGGGTGATTACTCCCATTGAGTGATCAAATAGAGAGGAGAGTTCATCGAAAACCTGATCGTCCTCTGAGCCCTCCTTCTTTTTCTTCGTAGCCTGTTTCTTTGTTTCTTTTTCTGCTTTATCTTCAGTTAAGGAATCCCCTCCCACTGACTCGGAGGTGGATGAAGGAGCCGTTCGTTTTTTGGGATTTGTTGGAATTCGGGGGGTGACGACAATGTCTGTGTACTGATTTATATTTGTAGTTGTCTCCTGAGGGGAATCTCCTTGAGATAGGATTTCCGTCATTACGATAGTGTTTTGTTTTTCTGGTAACTCCGATGGGCTGTTTGGTATTGAATCATTGTCACTGATTCCACCATCCGCCATGTCATCTGTATTAGGTGAACTTGTATTCTGTGCGGAGGTTGTAGGGCAATTGCCTGAGGGCTCCTTTACTACTTCCGGCTCCGGCAATTTACATTTACTAGCTATATGTCCTAATTGTTTACATATAAAACAGCGAATTTCATCGGTGGAGAAGAAAATTCTGAATGTGTTATTCTTGTACTGAATTAAAGTGGAATCAGGCAATTGGCTTGGTTCCTCTAATTCCACATAAACGTGGCGTCTGAAACTGAGTATGTGTTTATACTCCTGTGAGCTAAGCCCGGCCGTTATGAAATTGATACGGGATACCAGTTTCATACCCAGCTTCTTTAAAGAAGCTTCTACAACATCGTGCGGTAAGCACGGCGCAACGTTGGATATGATAATTCTTTTTGCTGGTGACACCAGTCTTCGCGCCGGGATAAACGTATCGTTAATTTGAATACCCCCCTCATTATTCATGAATTCTTCTACAACTGCTTTCGAGGACAAATACAGACATATTCTATTGTTTGATATACGGGACGCAAATGTAATGTTTCTGGGGCCAATCAACCTGCCCACCGCCGCAATGTAATCATTCTTCTGGATATTAGCCGTCGCGTCGAGAACAATTGCCTGCTCTCTTTCGGGAAAGTTAAAATTAGGTGTACGATGTTCTTTCACCACAGATGCGAATGAAAGATTATTCTCGATAGGATGTAAATTAACATTGTTCTCTGAAACAGCTTTAATCGATTGTCCTCCGGCCACGGAGGACACTAGGGGTGCATGTCCTCCATCCACGGAGGACACCGCTTGTTGCAGCGTACTTGCCATCTGTACGACCAGACTGACCGACTGCCGCGAAATTAGAGCACCGAGTGCCTGCGAGTGCCCCCCACTAGACAATATTTGTGGTGGGGGTGACTCACTCGACCAGATGTTTCTTTCCCCTCACCTACGTAAAGTAGGATGAGGGGATCTTTAATTAATTGGCCTCAGACACTTGATAATAATATGTAAACAGACTTATCTTATTAGTGTTCCTTTCCCTTGCACTCTGTTCTTAAGCCATGTTACCATAACCTTCTTAAACTGCTGTAAAATTCACTTTTATTCGCACTAGCTGTCAACACGTGTTTATTTCACAGTGACTCGATGCGAACTCAATCATATAATTAACTACATGTCTATAAAATCTATAAAGTCTATAAAATCTGTCTAAAAAGTCTATAAAGTCTATAAAGTCTATAAAAAAAAAAATGTCTATAAAGTCTATAAAATCTTATTTTTCAATTGTAGATATAATTCTAATTCTAAGCTAGATATAGAAATCATATAATTAACTACATGTCTATAAAATCTTATTTTTTAATTGTAGATATAATTCAAATCTATTTTCTAGATTTATGGCTATCGTATGCTAATATTCGATACAAAAAAGTAACAATAAAACGTTTGTAAATTCCACCGTTTAAAGGACAAATTGCTGAGAATGTGAAAGCATTTGCATAGGTCACAAAAATGCATGTTTGATATTTCATGATGCGGGACATCATTTTTCCATTAAAACCGTATCATTATTAAGAAAGTGCTCGAAATAAAAAAGAATCTGAATCACCGGATGATGGCACTCATCTAACTGTGTAAAACAAACTTCTGCCTTGGTTTATACACCAAAAGTCCAAAAGTTGATGAGTTTATATATCTAGTTATAGTATCTATAGTTTAGTATCTAGTAGTATAGTATCTAGTAGTATAGTATCTATATATATATATATATATATATATATATATAGTTTGTATACCAAAAGTGAATATGAATTATTATGCAGACGTGAGCGTATTTTTCACATTACATAAATCGTAGAATGTGAAATGTATGAACACATTAGTCTCTACTTTCTACGGAGATGAGATTATTTATTAATAATTTATTTATTAGCAACTATCATCATTAATGATTGCTTGAAAATTACATAACCGACGGCGTCGAAATTTGGGCTATTTGGGTTAAATGTTTAATAAATGTCTTGAATCAAAGTTATGAGCAATTATATATGTTTTAATAGTGAAAATAAGGAATAATATGCAAATTCGCGTTAGATATTAATTTGATTAAATGTTTCATAGATTAATATATCACTATATATAAAAAAATAATTTGATTCAACATTATACCACATATTACATTTTTGAAATATCACAATTATAATATATATATAATATTATAATATATATATATATATATATATATATATATATATATATATATATATATATATAATATACTATATATAATGGTATTTAATATCATTATATCATTATTATCATTATATAGAAAGCACATGATCATAGTATAATGTAAATATCTCAACAATAACCTGTTGGATATTAAGTTATTTATATGTATCATATACCAACGTATCACTAAATATCAGTGCCAAATTTTACTGAAATTGATACGCTAGTTTTTGAAATATCGCAAAGAAAGTATCAACAGTTTTTGAGAATATCACTGAAAAACACACGATCACACTAAAATACAAATATCTCAACAATTACATATTGGGTATTTAATCAATTAAATTTACTACACACCAATATATCACTCAATATTGGTGCCAAATATTTCTAAAATTGATACGCTAGTTTTTGAGATAACGCTAAATCTGTATCAGCAATATTTAATATTTTCACTGGAAAACCTTGATTGTACTAAAAAGCAAATATCTCAACAGTTATGCATTGGAAATTAATATTATTATACACGTGATAGACTAAAATATCAGACAATATCAGTACCGAAATGTACTAAAATTGATACGCTAGTTTTTGAGATATCGACTAAAGCTGTATAACAACATGCCCTGTCACATAAAAAATGAGATACATTTTCATAGGTTTAAGTCTCAGGTGAGGGACTATGTGTTTGAATTGATTGACTGTAAATAGAAAATAGTAGATGTAGTAAATAGAATTAAAGTTATGTTAATATGAAGATTGTAGTTGCTATTTGTGTGTTTTCTTTTGTTGTTTTTTGTTGAAATTTTGTATATTATGTAGTGTTATTTGCTAATAAATATTCTTTATTATTATTATTATTATTATCGCTAAAAAAGTACCAGCAGAAATTGAGAATATTATCCAAAAACATCAAATCGCAATTATCTCAACAATTACGAATTGGATATTAAATCAATTAAATTTACTATACACCAATATATCACCGTATATTGATGCCAAATATTTCTAAAATTGATACGCTAGTTTTTGAGATAACGCTAAATCTGTACCAACAGTATTTAAGATTTTCACAGGAAAACCTTGATTGCACGAGAAAGCAAATATCTCAACAGTCATGCATGGGATATTAATATAATTATACATGTGATATACTAAAATATCAGACAATATCAGTAACAAAATGTACTAAATTTAATGCGCTAGTTATTGAGATATCGCTAAAAGAAAGTACCAGCAGTAATTGAGAATATTATCCAAAAACACTAAAACGCAAATATCTCAGCAATTACGAATTGGATATTAAATGAGTTAAATTTACTATACACCAATATATCACCCAATATTGGTGCCAAATATTTCTAAAATTGATATGCTAGTTTTTGAGATAACGCTAAATCTGTACCAGCAATATTTAAGATTTTCACTGGAAAACCTTGATTGCACTAAAAAGCACATATCTCAACAGTCATGCATTGGATATTAATATAATTATACATGTGATATACTGATATATTAAACAATATTAGTACCAAACTGTACTAAAATTTGTCCGTTGGTTTTTGAGATATGGCTAAAAAAGTAACAGCAGTAATTGAGATTATCCAAAAACATTAAATCGCAATTATCTCAACAATTACGAATTGGATATTAAATCAATTAAATTTACTATACACCAATTTATCACTCAATACTGGTGCAAAATATTTCTAAAATTGATACGCTAGTTTTTGAGATAACGCTAAATCTGTACCAGAAATATTTAAGATTTTCACTGGAAAACCTTGATTGCACTAAAACGCAAATATCTCAACAGTCATGCATTGGATATTAAGATAATTATATACGTGATATACTAATATATCAGACAATATTAGTACCAAACTGTACTAAAATTTGTCCGCTAGTTTTTGAGATATGGCTTAAAAAGGTACCAGCAGTAATTGAGAATATTATCCAAAATCACTAAAACGCAAATATCTCAACAATTACGAATTGGATATTAAATCTATTAAATTTACTATACACCAATATATCACCCAATATTGGTGCCCAATATTTCTAAAATTGATACGGTAGTTTTTGAAATAACGCTAAATCTGTACCAGCAATATTTAAGATTTTCACTGGAAAACCTTGATTGCACTAAAAAGCAAATATCTCAACAGCTATGCATTGGATATTAATATAATTATATACGTAATATACTAAAATATCAGACAATATCGGTACCAAAATGTACTAAAATTGATGCGCTAGTTATTGAGATATCGCTAAAAAAAAGTACCAGTAATTGAGAATATTATCCAAAAACATCACCACGCAAATATCTCAACAATTATAAATTGGATATTAAATCAATTAAATTTACTATACACCAATATATCATGCAATATTGGTGCCAAATATTACTAAAATTGATACGCTAGTTTTTGAGATAACGCTAAATCTGTACCAGCAATATTTAAGATGGTCACTGGAAAACACTTGCTTGCACTAGAAAGCAAATAACTCAACAGACATGCATTGGATATTTATATAATTACACATGTGATATACTAATATATCAGACAATATCAGTACCAAACTGTACTAAAATTGATACATTAGTTATTGAGATATCGCTAAAAAAAAGTATCAACAGTAATTGAGAATATTATCCAAAAACATTAAAACGCAAATACACAAAGGGATCTGTCATGCCTTGCTTTCGGAATTACTCCTGTTTTTAGACATTTTTAAAATTCTTTCACAATGGGAATTACCAAAGATTACATGAGCTTGGTGTGTTTAAAAAATTCAAAATTTAGATACTTATTTTCAAAACTATTTCACAATGGAAATGACTGTCAAATATACAAGGGAATCGAGCAGGAATTGCTTTCGATATTTTGAAAACTATTTCACAATGGGAATTACTGTCAAAAATTACAAGAGAATCTGTCTTACTTTGCTTTCAAAATTTGCTGTTGGCTAAGAAAGTGGCTCTAGAAAGTAAACAGTGGGAATTATCAAAAGTCATGGTTTGCTTTAAATATTCAAAATTTAGATGCATATTTACAAAACTATTTCACAGTGGCAATTATCAAATTTCAAAACTCGCACAAATTGTTCTAGAAAGTGAAGAAAGGAAATTATCAATAATTACAAGTCATGGTTTGCTTTAAATATTCAAAATTTAGATACATTTTTACAAAACTATTTCACAGTGGGAATTATCAAATTTCAAAACTGGCACCAATTTCTTCTAGAAAGTGAAGAAAGGGAATTATCAATAATTACAAGTCATGGTTTGCCATAAAAAATCCAAATTTAATTAATAAATTGCTTGCTATTGCCTCGCTTTCAAAATTATGTTTTTAGTTATTTTCAAAACTCTTTTGCAATAGGAATAACTTTTAAAAACTTTCTTGCTTTGGTTTCAAAATATTGTTTTCTACGACAGTGCGTAAACTTATTTTTTTATTGCTCACATATTTTAGTTTAGAACCTACACTTCTCAGATCTAATTCAATCAAACTTACTTTTTTACTACATCTTTTGGTTTAGTACCTACACTTCTCAGATCTAATTCATTCAAACTTACTTTTTTACTACATCTTTTGGTTTCTTAGATCTAATTCAAGCAATTAATCTAATTATGCAAAGCTTTAGATTTAGAAGCATTAACTGATCAAATCGTAAAATAATTATCTTGTAACTTATTTTTTGCTATTCACACAAACGCGTCCAGCTTAGAAATTAAGCGTCGGGTTAACATGTCCGGTGAAGGCAATAGCACATACGTTAATGACGAACTTTTATTTTGTCGGCACAGTAAATAATGCCGCACTGCATAAACATAACCTATATTTGTTCAGATCTTCAAATGCTGAACAAACACAGCGTCGGTAATGCTTAAGATGACCGGAATTTATGTTGGTCTTTAAATATTCAACGCACTGCAATGTTTAAACCATCATAATTTCTTGTTACTATATTTAATTGAAACGATATTGTACAGTTTATAATCTCCCTCACAGATAATGTTGCATTTATCTCACTTGTAATATAATGTACAAATATTTTACATTAAACTTTCAATTCGCACAAAATTTGCTTCTGTAAGATAAAACGTCGGATATTACATGTGGGCGATATGTCTTTATAGGCTCGTGAGATTTAAACAAAATTCTCACTCGCTGATAATGTTGCATTTGTCTCACTTATAATATAATGTACTATTATTTCATTACAACTGTCTCACTTGATCGCAGTGGAGTACATTAAATGCCAAAGAAAACATGCCACTGATGTTTTGTATATCCAGTATTAATTAATAAGATGTATGCCATATTTTAAACATTAACCATACTACCTACAGATAAGTATGATTTGTATTTTAAAAGTATTATGGCTGCCATGGAATTTAACTTGGGATTTATTGCATTATCGCATGTTATGAATCAGAATTTTATGCCAAGCGTAGATTTTCTAGTTTTGTTCACATTTTAATGGTAAATTAAACTCCTGCTACGAAGTATATCGATGACATCGTTCCCACGATAACGTATTATTTAATAGTAACCTTCAAATTATGATAAGAGTTCAATCAAATATTTGCAAACAACACGATTATAGTTATACAGGCACATAATTGTGAGGAAAGTTGCGCAATATTCTTCACTCGATGCACTCATAAACATATTCCTAAATGCATTATTAATGCATTCCTGTTTTAATAGAAACATTAAAAAATAATGCTTGAAATACTATTTTCGCAAACATAATTTTACGGTATTTGTCAGTACTAAGCAGTGAGTATTTTTCACGTATTATCACAGCGGTATTAATTTCTCACTTAAAAATCTGTTAATTTTAAAATTACGAATGACTATGCATGACTATGGAAAGGTAATATAATGGCAAAATAATGCTGTATTATTAACATCCAGTAAGAAATTCATGCGTTAATCACTTATTGATCAAATTTTGCTCATATTTCAAAAGCTACAAAAAATACAAAAAAAAAAAATTATATTAAGTGATATATTAATGTCTAATATATTTAATTACATTAATATTCAATGCATTATTCTTGAGATATTTGTTATTTAGTATGATAATGTGTTTTCCGGTGATATTCTTAAATATTGCTGTTGTTTAAATACAGGTATCTCAAAATTTATAGTACCAATAGTATTGACGATATTTAGCGATGTATTGGTATTAAATGTGTTGATTTGGATTAATATTCAATGCGTAATTCTTGGGAATATTTGTGATATTCACTTGTTGATACTATTCCCAATTTTTGTCATACATCATTAATGATATTTCAAAAACTAGCCTATGAATATTAACAAAATTTGTTACAGATATAGTATGATATATTGGTATATTGCATTCATAATTGCATTAGTATCCAATGCGTGATTCTTGAGATATTTGTCTTTTGGTGCGATCACGTGTTTTCCTTCAATATTCTCAAATACAGCTGATACTTATTTTTAACGATATCTCAATAACTAGCGCATCAATTTTAGTACATTTTGGTACTGATATTGTCTGATATTTTAGTATATCACATATATAATTATATTAATATCCAATGCATGACTGTTGAGATATTTGCTTTTTAGTGCAATCAAGGTTTTCCAGTGAAAATCTGAAATATTGCTGGTACAGATTTAGCTGTATCTCAAAAACTAGCTTATCAATTTTATAAATATTTTTCAGCCATATTGCATGATATATTGGTGTATATTAAATTTAATTGATTTAATACCCAATTCGTAATTGTTGAGATATTTGCGTTTTAATGTTTTTGAATAAGAGTCTCAATTACTGCTGGTACTATTTTTAGCAATAACTTAATAACTAGCGTATCAATTTTAGCACATTTTGGTACTGATATTGTCTGATATATTGGTATATCACATGTATATTTATATTAATATCCAATGCATGGCTGTTGAGTTATTATTTGCTTTCTAGTGCAACCTAAAGTTTTCCAGTGACAAAATTAAATATTGCTGGTACAGATTTAGCTGTATCTCAAAAACTAGCGTAGCAATTTTATAAATATTTTTCAGCAATATTGCATGATATATTGGTGTATAGTAAATTTAATTAATTTAATATCCAATTCGTAATTGTTGAGATATTTGAGTTTTAGTGTGATTGTGGATTTTATTATTTATATTAGCACTCAATAAATATTATCATTATTATCTTATATATCTTTAAGATAATTAATTTAAACAGTTTACTGCCGCCAAAAATTACAAAGTAAATAAATCATATAAGATATTTCAATATTTAAAATCGTATTAGAAGTCTACAAACTTGTGAGTGGTTGAAACCACAGCTATTTTCTTGTCGATTTCTTTAAAGAATTGCTTGGAATCGAATTCAAATAAGCGTTTGATTTTGTTATAGTTTTTGCAGGATGATCAAAGGCAATGCTGCAGATTTAAATAATTATGAAAGAAATGATGCTTTACATCTACAATTGACTTGTCGGAACCACAGCAATGTCCTCATTGATTTTTAATTCCTTTAAGGAATTGCTGGGAATCGAACTCAATATTTTATTGTGGTTTTTGCAGGATGGTCACAGGTTTGAGGATTGATTTTATTATGGTGTTTGCAGGATGGTCACAGGTTCGAGTATTGATTTTATTATGGTTTTTGCAGGATGGTCACTGTTTGCATTTGCAGCTATAAAAAAAATATGAAAGTAACGATGGATACATTTTATTATGGGTTTTGTAGGGTGATCAAAGGAAATGCCGAAGATTTAAATAATTATTAAAGCAATTTTAAAACCACTGTTACCACAATGCAGACTGCATAATAATAAGAACTGCTTGTTTTACTCTGGAGTGTAATTTCTTTAATACAATTACACACAAAAAAATGCGGCAGAGAACTGCCCAATGAGATAAAATTATGTAATACAATTCCAAAAAAATCGGCCCAATAACATTTTTAGGCCAAAATATCTTATTACAAATGCAAATACAAAGTTAGAAGTAGAAGTTTTTAGTTTCAAATGTACTTATATATATATATATATATATATATATATATATATATTAATTATTATTTGTAATATCTTATTACAAATACATTTTACTCAGTAGAAGTTTTTGGTTTTACTCAGCAGTTAAATTATTTGATACAATTAAAAAAAAAACGGTAGAGAACTGCCCGATAAGATTAAATTATTTAATACAATTCCAAAACAAATGGCAGAGAATTGCCCAATAAGATTTTTAGGCCAATATCTTATTACAAATGCCAATTCAAATTTAGAAGTAGAAGTTTTTAGTTTCAAATCTACTTATGTATATTAATTATTACTTGTAATATCTTATTGCAAATACCTTTTACTCAGTAGAAGTTTTTGATTTTACTCAGCAGATAAATTATTTGATACAATGCCAAAAAAAAAATGGCAGAGAACTGCCAAATAAGATTAAATTATTTAATACAATTCCAAAAAAAATCGGCAGAGAACTGCCCAATAAGATTTTTAGGCCAATATCTTATTACAAAAGCCAATACAAATTAAGAAGTAGAAGTTTTTAGTTTCAAATGTACTTACGTATATTAATTATTATTTGTAATAAGATATTACAAATAATAATTAATATACATAATATACATACCTTTTACTCACTAGAACTTTTTAGTTTTACTGAGCAGTTAAATTTTATAGAATACAGTTAAATTTTTAATTACTTATTACCATTCATGTTTACTTATTACAGTAAACATATTATTCATTGCTGTCAAATTTCGCGTTATTTCTGTCAAAATTTCCATAATTTTATCGATATATTTATGTTAGCTCTCAAAATGTCAATTATTTCTGATCATATTTCACTTATTACTGTAAAATTTTCTGTCAATTCTTCAATTTGTTGACATGTACTGCCAATTTTTAATTTCTAGGTTAATTAGTACACAAACCTTCAAGATTATAGATACGTTTTCAATGTTTGGTGCCTAAATTTCAATTATTACTATAAAATTTTCAGAACCTTCTATCAATGTATTATTTGAATGTGATATTTTTTAATATCTTTATTAAAATTGGAACTATCACAGTAAAAGTTTCAATTACACTGAAATTTTATAGATTACTGTATAATTTTCATTTATTATCATTCATGTTTACTTCTTACAGTACATTCGTGGAACATTTTTCACTATGGTTCAGTTACCTAGGATGTAATTGTTAATTCATAATAATAATGTTAATAATTGAAATTGTATAGAATACGGTCAAATTTTCAATTACTTATTACCATTCATGATTACCTATTATAGTCAACGTATTATTCATTACTGTCAAATTTTCAATTATTCAAAATTCAACAATTCTGCAAAAATATTCATGGTAGTTCTCAAAATTTCAATTATATCTGAACATATTTTACTTATTACTGTAAAAGTTTCTGTAAATTATTCAATTTGTAGACAATTACTGTCAATTTTTAATTTCTAAGCTCATTATTACACAAGCTTTAAAGATTATAGATACATTTTCAATATTTGGTGCCAAAATTTTTATTGTTACTGTAAAATTTTCAGAACGTTTTATCAAAGTATTATTTGAATGTGATATTTTTAATATCTTTGTTAAAATTGGAACTTCACAGTAAAAGTTACTATCACAGTAAAAGTTACTATACAGTAAAAGTTTCAATTACACCGAAATTTTATAGATTACTGTATAATTTTCATTTATTACCATTCATGTTTACTTCTTACAGTACATTCGTGGAACATTTTTGACTATGGTTCAGTTACCTAGGATGTAATTGTTAATTCATAATAATAATGTTAATAATTGAAATTTTATAGAATACGGGAATATGTTCAATTACTTATTACCATTCATGTTTACCTATTACAGTCAACATATTATTCATTACTGTCAAATTAGCAATTATTCAAATTTTAATAATTCTGCAAAAATATTTATGGTAGCTCTCAAAATTTCAATTATTTCTGATCTCATTTCACTTATTACTGTAAAATTTTCTGTCAATTCTTCAACTTGTTGACAATTACTGTCAATTTTTAATTTCTAGGTTCAATACTAGGTTACAGTCAACATATTATTCATTGCCGTCAAATTTCGCGTTATATCTGTCAAAATTTCAATAATTTTTTCGAAATATTTATGTTAGCTCTCAAAATTTCTATTATTTCTCATCATATTTCACTTATTACTATAAAATGTTCTGTCAATTCTTCAATTTGTTTACAATTACTGTCTATTTTTAATTTCTAGGTTCAATACTACACAAGCCTAGATCTTTTTTTTAATTTTTGGTGCCAAAATTTTAATGATTACTATAACATTTTCAGTCTTATCAATGTTTTATTTTTATGTGAATTTTTGATATTTCTGTCAATATTTCAATAATTCTGCAGAAATATGTATGGAATCTCTCAAAATTTCAATTATGTCTAACCATATTTTACTCATTACTGTCAAATTGTCTATCAATTCCTCAGTTTGCTGAATATTCTGGTCAAAACTGGAATGATTATTGTGAAATTTTCAATTTTTAGGAAAAAATACTATACAAAGTTTAAAAATCACTGCCATTTTTTTAGTTTTTGGCTTCAACAATTAAAAATTAAACAATAAATGTTCTTTTTACACATGTGACAACTATGACTATGTCATTTAAAAAAAAAAAGTTTAAATTATAATTTAAAAACAGTGTTTTTTTTTTCAAAAAACAGAAGCATATCTTGCATAAGCTCTTAAAATGACAACTCTTTCCTCATTTAACTGCATCTCTATGTTTTATGGTTTCCGAAATTCCAATGCTTAAAATGAAAAAAAACGGACTAACAGTTCTAATTATACTAAAAATGAAAGAAAAAACTGACTAAAAGTCCTACTTATACTAAATTCTATTCAAATAATACAACGAAAATTCCTGCATTTCATTTATTTATGAAGGTAAACATAGCAAACCTTATATCATTATGAAGAGAGAAAATTGCTTTTTTAAAAATGTCAGACAACTATGACTGTCATTTAAAAAAAAAAAGTTTGTATTCTAGCTGAAAAAATGTGTTTATTTTTCAAAAAACAGAATCTTAAGCTCTTAAAATGACAACTCTTTCCTCATTAATCAAATCTCTATGTTTTATGGTTTTCGAGATCCCAATGCTTAAAATGAAAAAAAACAACAACTCACTCTGTATATTAATTATTATTTTTCCAATTCGCATAATTAAAATGCTTATTATGTATATTGAATCTAATGCTTAAAATGAAAAAAAAAACAACTCACTCTGTATATTATTATTTTTCCAATTCGCATAATTAAAATGCTTATTATGTATATTGAATCTAATGCTTAAAATGAAAAAAAAAACTCACTCTGTATAGTATTTATTATTTTTCGAATTGGCATTATTAAAATTCTCATTATGTATATTGAATCTCATCATTAAAACAACACTTTTATCGAATGGGTGAATAAAATGTTTACATTTTCACTTTATTCACTATTACCATTGACATTGTGAAAAACATACGTAAAGACGCACTATCCTTGAAATTTTCGTTGTCACCTGACAATGTGACACTTCACGCAAATTCTTAAATTCTGATAACGAATTGGAAAAAATCTTGTATGATACAAGTGAATAAAACAATTTTGTCCACTCGAAAATATTACCGCACTCGGCTTCGCCTCTTGAACTAAACTATAACTAATTTTTGCGTGGATAAAATTCGACTTTATTCACTGATACCATAAATAGCTATTTTCCAATTCGCGTTATTAAAATGCTCATTATGTATATTGAATTTCATCGTTAAAACTACACTTTAATCGAATGGGTGAATAAAATATAGTACATTTTCACTTTATTCGCTATAACCATTGACAACGTGAATAAAGTACATAAATTGGTAAATTCGCACTGTCCTTGAAAATTTCATTGTCACTTGACAATATGACACTTGACAATGTGGCACTTGATGCAAATTCTTCAATTCTAATTACGAATTGGAAAAAATCTTGTAAGATACAAGTGAATAAAGTTGAATTTTATCCACTCGAAAATATTATCGCACTCGCCTTCGCCTCATGCACTACACTATTTATTCGTGGATAAAATTCAACTGTATTCACTTATACCATAAACAGCTATTACTCGCCTTCGCCTGTTGCGCTAAACTGATTTTTCGTGGATAAAATTCGACTTTATTCACTTATACCATAAATAGCTATTTCTAATTCGCAATATTAAAATGCTCATTATGTATATTGAATCTCATCATTAAAACAACACTTCGATCGAATGGGTGAATAAAATGGTTACATTTTCACTTTATTCACTATAACTATTGACAACGTGAATAAAGTACAAAAATTGGTAAATTCGCACTATCCTTGAAATTTTCATTGTCACCTGACAACGTGACACTACACGCAAGTTCTTCAATTTGATAACGAATTGGAAAAATTCTTGTATGACACAAGTGAATAAAGTAATTTTGTCCACTCAAAAATATTATCGCGCTCGGCTTCGCCTCTTGCGCTAAACTATTTATTCGTGGATTAAATTCAACTTTATTCACTTATACAAATAGCTATTACAGTAATAATAATATTATAATAATAATATTTTATTACAAAAACTTATTACTCAGTAGAAATTTTTTGTTTCAAATGTAATTGTAATGTATAAAACATTTTCCTGAGTAGAAATTTTTGGTTTCAAATGTAATTATGTATATTTAGTTGTGTAATGCTTCTATAAGAATATTTGTTATCATTTTTGTAACCTGAGGTACATAAGTACAAAATTTTATGGTAATAAATTCGATTCGATTTCCTTGTTGATTGTTGACTTCCATAAGGAGACATCATTATAAAGAGAGAAAAAATGTCCATTTTAAAAATGTCAAAGACAACTACGACTGCCATTTAAAAAAATAGTTTGTATTATAACTCAAAAACTAAGGTTTGTTTCAAAAAAAAAGGAACATATCTTGCATAAGCTCTTAAAATGACAACTGTCTCCTCATTTAGCCGAATCTCTATGTTTTATGGTTTCCGAAATCCCAATGCTTAAAATGAAAAAAAAAACAGACTAAACGTTCCAATTATACTAAATTCTATTCAAATTATACAACGAAAATTCCTGCATTTCATTTATTCTTGAAGGTAAGTATAGCAAACGTTATATTATTATAAAGCGAGAAAAATGTCCATTTTATAAATGTCTGACAACTTTAACTGTCATTTAAAAAAAAAGTTTGTATCATAGCTAAAAAAGAGTTTTCTGAGAAAAAGTTTCCGAGATTCCAATGCTTAAAATGAAAAAAAAACTCACCCTGTATATTAATTATTATTTTTCCTATTCGCATTATTAAAATGCTCATTATGTATATTGAATCTCATCATTAAAACAACACTTTAATCGAATGGGTGAATAAAATAGTTACATTTTCACTTTATTCACTATAACCATTGACAACGTGAAAAACAAACGTAAATACGCAGTATCATTGAAATTTTCGTCATCACCTGACAATGCGACACTTCACGCAAATTCTTCAATTCTGATAACGAATTTGAAAAAATCTTGTAAGATACAAGTGAATAAAGCAATTTTGTCCACTCGAAAATATCGTCGCACTCGGCTTCGCCTCTTGCGCTAAACTATTTTTGCGTGGATAAAATTCAACTTTATTCACTTGTACCATAAATAGCTATTACAATAATAATAATATAATAATAATATCTTATTACAAAACATTTTACTCAGTAGAAATTTTTGGTTTCAAAAGTAATTATGTATATTTAGGTGTGTAATGCTTCCATAGAATATTTGTTATCTTTGTAACCAGAGGTACATAAGTACAAAATTTTGTTTTAATAAATTCTATTCTATTTCCTTGTTGATTCTTGACTTCCATAAGGAGACTTCATTAGAAAGAGAAAAAATGGACATTATAAAAATGTCAAAGACAACTATGATTGCCATTTAAAAAACTGAGTTTGTATTATAACTCAAAAACTATGTTTTTTTTTCAAAAAATAGAAACATATCTTGCATAAGCTCTTAAAATGACAACTCGCTCCTTATTTAGCCGAATTTCTATGTTATATGGTTTTCGAAATCAAAATGCTTAAAATGAAAAAAAAAAACTCACCCTGTATATTAATTTTTATTTGTGATATCTTTTTACAAAAACATTTCACTCACTAGATGTTTTTTTGTTCAAATGTATAATTATGCATATTTAGTTGTGAAATACTTCTATAAGAACATTTACTATGATCTTTGATAATAAGGTATATAAGTACCTTACTGGGGTATATTGCTGTACTTACTGTATATTAATTATTATTTTTGATATCTTATTACAAAAACATTTCATTCAGTAGATGTTTTTTTGTTTCAAATGTATATAATTATGTATATTTAGTTGTGTAATACTTCTATAAGAATATTTACTATTATCTTTGATAATAAGGTACGTAAGTACCTTACTGGGGTATATTACTGTACTTACTGTATATTAATTATTATTTGTGATATCTTATAATAAAAACATTTCACTCAGTAAAAGTTTTTTTGTTTAAAATGTAAAATTATGCATATTTAGTTGTGTAATACTTCTATTAGAATATTTACTATTATCTTTGATAATAAGGTACATAAGTACCTTACTGGGGTATATTACTGTACTTACTGTATATTAATTATTATTAGTGATATCTTATTACAAAAACATTTCACTCAGTAGAAGTTTTTGGTTTCAAATGTAATTATGTATATTTAGTTGTGTAATACATCCATAAGAATATTTACTATCATCTTTGATAATAAGGTACATAAGTACCTTACTGAGGTATATTACTGTACTTACTGTATAATAATTATTATTTGTGATATCTTATTATAAAAACATTTCACTCAGTAGAAGGTTTTTGTTTTAAGTGTATAATTATGCATATTTAGTTGTGTAATACTTCTATAAGAATATTTACTATGATCTTTGATAATAATGTACATAAGTACCTTACTGAGGTACATAAGTTAAAAAAATTGTGTTAATAAATTCTGTTTTCATCTGCCTGATGAAGCCACTAAGTGGCAAAAACAATTGTTGCAGTACAACATTAAATATTTTATTAAACTCACACCAATTGTGTTTTATTTATTTATAAACAAATTCCATTATATTTCCTTGTTGATTGTTGATTGTTGACGTCCATAAGGAATTGCTAGGAATCGTACTCAACGAGCGAATTAAATATTTTATGAAACTCACACCAATTTTGGTTTATTTATATATTAACAAATTCTATTCTATTTCCTTGTTGATTGTTGATTGTTGAAATCCATAAGGAATTGCTGGAAATCGTACTCAACGAGCGTATTGATTTTATTACGCTTTTTGCAGGATGATCAGATGCAATGCTGTAATGCGTTTGCAGCCATAAGAAATTATGAAAGTAATGATGCATAGTTGTGGAAGAAATTAATTATTTATGAGGCATTTTCTAAAAATAACTGGGCAAAAAGCGTGAATAAAGCTATTTTACTTTCTGAACACAATAATTACATTAGTAATCATGCCGCAATGGAGCCATTTCTAATTGCACTGTTTTTGAATAATTAAGTGAGCATCGTTACGATTTTTTTTGTAATGTAAATTTTGATTGCGTAATTATCAAATGCAAAAATTATGCAAAACGGTGAAGTTTGAGTTTTGTTATTGTGCGTAGCGTCGATGTTTGATTTTTGATGTGATGCAGGTTTTTATAAAGATTTTTTGTAATTTAAATTTTGATTGCGTAATTATCAAATGGAAATGCAAAAGTTAGCAAAACGGTGAAATTTGTTTTTTGTTATTGTGCGTAGCGTCAAAATTTGATTTTTGTTATTGTGTGTAGCGTCGAAATTTGATTTTTGTTATTGTGCGTAGCGTCGAAATTTGATTTTTGATGTGTTGCAGGTTTTTATAAAGATTTTTTTCAAATTTAAATTTTGATTGCGTAAATATCAAATAGAAATGCAAAAATTATGCAAAACGGCGAAAAATTTGGTTTTTGTTATTGTGCGTAGCGTCGAAATTTGAATTTTGATGTGATGCAGGTTTTTATAAAGATTTTTTGTAATTAAATTTTGATTGTGTACCTAATTATCAAATGCAAAAATTATGCAAAACGGTGAAATTTGATTTTTGTTATTGTGCGTAGCGTCGAAATTTGATTTTTGATGTGATGCAGGTTTTTATAAAGATTTTTTGTAATTTAAATTTTGATCGCGTAATTATCGAATGGAAATGCAAAATTTATGCAAAACGGCGAAAAATTTGGTTTTTGTTATTATGTGTAGCGTCGAAATTTTATTTTTGTTATTGTGCGTAGCGTCGAAATTTGATTTTTGATGTGATGCAGGTTTTTATAAAGAATTTTTTGTAATTTAAATTTTGATTGCGTAATTATCAAATGGAAATACAAAAATTATGCATAACGGCGAAATTTGATTTTTGCTATTGTGCGTAGGGTTGAAATTTTATTTTTGATGTGATGTAGGTTTTTATAAAGATTTTTTGTAATTTAAATTTTGATTGCGTAATTATCAAAGGGAAATGCGAAAATTATGCAAAACGGTGAAATTTGATTTTTGCTATTGTGCGTAGGGTTGAAATGAGTTTTGATGTGACGCAGGTTCTTGTAAAGATGTCTCTATTTTTACGCTGCCCGAAATGTGCTTTTAATGGCAATTTAGTTACCATGTATTTTACTGCGGTGCTGTTAGTTTTTACCTACGAAGTGAACAAAACGTTTTCACGTAGTAATCTCGGACAAAAACTTAAGTACATCCTTTTATACGGGCCGTAATTTATTGTCACTTTACGGCTAAATTATTGTGCGTAGACGTGATAACTGTACGGTACGAGTAGTTTTTGGGCATTGTGAGAGATGATTTCGACCGCGTAAATAAATGTGCGGACGCAAGAAGTGGCCGACCGACGGTCAGCAGCGCCGAAGCCGTCGAGAGAGAGCTCTCGCCGAGACGAAGAGGTTAATCCGTGGTGTTCGGAGAGCGTTTTCGGTGTTTTACCTGTAGCAAATTGAGTAGAAGAAAGAACTGTAATAAATATCCATGGGTCATGCTCCTACACAACAATCGCCACACGACACTGCACATCATCACAAGAGCGCGGCCGCATCGGGCTAAGGAATGTACGCGTTCAAGAAGAGCCACGAGGAGCACATGCACACACAAATAGACGGCCGTACAACTACTGAAGAGTCGCGCAGCCGCGGGCTTCCCCGCCCTCCACCGGGGGCTTCTGTTGACCGAAGAGTGGGACCCCGCAGCATCCATTCCTGGACCAATGGAGCGGCTCTCAAGGCTTCACCTCGGGGTACGAGTGCACGTTGTGTGCTCTTGCGGACTCCTCTCGTCCCTTATTCTCTTCTCTCTACAACGCATGGGTGCGCTATGAAATAATAACCAGACTACAGACACACTAACATTAAAACCAACAGTTCCGGCAGAATCACCTCTCGGAGCCGTGCAAGATGAAATTTCAACTTTTCCTGCACGTATCTGCAAATAAGAATGCCACAACACTCACCAACTATTTAATAATGCCACCCAGAGGTTCCCAAACTGTTTCCCAAAAGGTTCCCAAGATTTTCCCAAACTGTTCCCAAACTGTTACCCAAAAGGTTCCCAAGATGTTCCGCAGAAGTTCCCAAACTGTGTCCCAAGAGATTCCCAAGATATTCCCAAACTCTTCCCAAGAAGTTCCCAAACTGTTTCCCAAGAGGTTCCCAAACTGTTCCCAAGAAGTTCCCTGACTGTTTCCAAGAGATTCCCAAGATGTTCCCAAACTGTTCCCAAACTGTGTGCCAAGAGGTTCCTAAGATGTTCCCAAACTGTTCTCAAACTGTTCCCAAGAAGTTCCCAAATTGTTTCCTAATAGGTTCCCAAACTGTTCCCAAGAAGTTCCCTGACTGTTTCCAAGAGATTCCTAAGATGTTCCCAAACTGTTCCCAAAATGTTCCCAAACTGTGCCCTAAGAGGTTCCCAAGATGTTCCCAAACTGTTCTTAAACTGTTCCCAAGAAGTTCCCAAACTGTTTCCCAAGCGGTTCCCAAACTGTTCCCAGGAAGTTCCCTGACTGTTTCCAAGAGATTCCCAAGATGTTCCCAAACTGTTCCCAAAATGTTCCCAAACTGTGTCCCAAGAGGTTCCCAAGATGTTCCTAAACTGTTCTCAAACTGTTCCCAAGAAGTTCCCAAACTGTTTCCCAAGAGGTTCCCATACTGTCCCCAAGAAGTTCCCTGACTGTTTCCAAGAAATTCCCAAGATGTTCCCAAACTGTTCCCAAAATGTTCCCAAACTGTGTGCCAAGAGGTTCCTAAGATGTTCCCAAACTGTTCACAAACTGTTCCCAAGAAGTTCCCAAACTGTTTCCCAAGAGGTTCCCAAACTGTTCCCAAGAAGTTCCCTGACTGTTTCCAAGAGATTCCCAAGATGTTCCCAAACTTTACCCAAAATGTTCCCAAACTGTGTCCCAAGAGGTTCCCAAGATGTCCCCAAACTGTTCTCAAACTATTCCCGAGAAGTTCCCAAACTGTTTCCCAAGAGGTTCCCAAACTGTTCCCAAGAAGTTCCCTGACTGTTTCCAAGAGATTCCTAAGATGTTCCCAAACTATTTCCCAACAGGTTCCCAAGATGGTACCAACCTGTTCCCAAGGAGTTCCCAAGATGTTCCCAAACTGTTCCCAAGAAGTTCCCAAGATGTTCCCAAATTGTTCCCAAGCAGTGGTGGATTAATACTTCTGCCGCCTAGGGGCTACCACCAACTTGACCCCCTCCCTGTTTTGTCAATTTTATGGGGAAATATGTTATCTCGATTCAATGTATCAAGTATTTAGCTACAATAGTCTGAGATCGATTTATCAACCGTATCAGTATTGTAGGGATCTTTATCAGAGCACCTACAAGGTATAAGAAGAAAATTTAACATTTATGAAAATTGAGCACTAATGACAGCGAAAGTAACTTGAATGAAAGATGAGATAAAATGAAACGAACTGGAAAAATACAAATTTTCGTCTGAATTTTCGAAACCTGTGGTTGTGTGTGAGTCAAAAATTCACATTAGTGATCAAATTTGAAAAGAAATGTTAACGATTTACTGGTTTTCATCTGTAATTTTCAAATTGACTATATGGAGTGGCCACATTTGATACGCTTGGCATGTTATTAACCTATAAATAAAACTATTACAGCACCTAAAGTTTCTATACGTCAGAATTCAATCGATTTTACGATTCGTCATATATTGTTTTTCCTCTTTCCATTTCGTTACTTAATATGTCAATTATTCTAAGTATTGATTCTGAAATTTTCTCTACCAATCAATTCTACATCTACTGCTCCTGTTTCATCTGACTGGAATTTTCGATTTTTTTCTGTTCGTTTCATCTTCATACTAAGTTACTTTTAATGAAAACAAAAGTAACTTACTTAGTATGAAGATGAAACTCAATTTTCATAAATGTTAAATTTTGTTCTTATACATTGTATTCTGATACTACTACTACTACTACTACAGTTGATAGATCGATCTCAGACTATTATAACTTATTACTTTATATGCTAAATCGAGATAACATATCTTAGCATAAAATTTACAAAAAAGTCGTTTCTAATCTTTGAAGTTGAAGGAGGTGGTTAGATGCTTCACTTCTTGTAGTTGCTTGTAGTTTTTTCGATCGTCATTTATTTATTTATTTGTACATTTATTTTTTATTTTGCCTTTGTAATTTTCCCCAAAATTTGACTTCCCTGGATTTTGCTGCCCTGGGCTATAGCCCCCCCCCCCCCCCCAAATCCTCCCCTAAATCCGCCACTGTTTCCTTCACGTAACTGTAAATAAGAATGTCGCAATAATCACCAACTATTTAATAATGCAACCCAGAGGTTCCCAAACTGTTCTGAAGAAATTCCCAAGATGTGCCCAAACTGTTCCTAAGATGTTCTCAAACATCATATGGTGATGGGTTTATATCTCCCAGGTCCCAGGTAACTAAATCCATCTCCACATAAAATAACCAGGATCGATCCAAACACATGCCAAAATAGTCATATAATTAGTCATAGTCATATCGGACAAATATGCCTTATGCTTAACATAATTAGCTCTGCGAGTAAAGTTAGCCATCCATGACATGAATGATTATGCTCGTCCGTATTTTTCTATATCTAGCCTTATATTTCCATTTAGTGATTTTGATCATTTCCTTCAGAAATTTACAATCAAGATAATGGAAATGGACCATTGTCCACCTTCATATCCATCCACTTCCATTGTATACCTCTGTGTCCTTCTCCATTTCCATTGTCTACCTTCGTGAACATCTCCAGTTCCATTGTCCACCTACTAGTCCTCCACTTCCACTGTCCCCTTTAATATCCTTATCCACTTCTATTGTCCACCTTCATATACTCCACTTCCATTGTCTACCTACGTGTCCTTCTCCACTTTTATTGTCCACATTCATGTCCTTGTACACTTCCATTGTCCACCTACTTGTCCTTCTCCACTTCCATTGTCCACCTACTTGTCCTCCACCTCCATTGTCCACTTTAATATCCTTATCCACTGCAATTGTCTACCTCCATATTCTCCACTTCCATTGTCCACCTGCTTGTCTTTCTCCACTTCCATTGTCCACCTTCATGTCCTTGTACACTTCCAGTGTCCACCTACTTGTCCTTCTCCACTTCCATTGTCCACCTACATGTCCTCCACTTCCATTGTCCACTTTAATATCCTTATCCACTTCAATTGTCCACCTCCATATTCTCCACTTCCATTGTCCACCTGCTTGTCTTTCTCCACTTCCATTGTCCACCTTCATGTCCTAGTACACATCCATTCTCAATCTACTTGCTACTTGTCCTTCTCTACTTCCATTGTCCACCTTCGTGTCCTTCTCCACTACCATTGTTCACCTTTATATCCTCCACTTCCATTGTCCACATTCATGTCCTTCTCCACTTCCATTGTCCACCTGCACGTCCTTGTACACTTCCATTGTCCACCTACCTACTTGTCCTTCTCCGATTCCATTGTCCACCTACTTGTCATAGTATATTTCCATTATCCACTTTAATATCGTTATCCACTTTTATTGTCCACCTCCATATTCTCCACTTCCATTCTCCACCTACTTGCTACTTGTCCTTGTCCACTTCCATTGTCCACCTTCATGTCCTTCTTCACTTCCAATGTCCACCTACATGTCCTTCTCCACTTCCATTGTCCACCTTCGTGTCCTTCTCTACTTCCATTGTCTACTTTCGTGTCCTTCTCCACTTCTATTGTTCACCTTCATATCCTCCTCTTCCATAGTTCACCTTCGTGCCCTTCTCCACTTCCATTGTCCACCTACATGTGCTTATCCACTTCCATTATCCACCTTCGTGTCCTTCTCTACTTCCATTGTCTACTTTCGTGTCCTTCTCCACTTCCATTATTCACCTTCATATCCTCCACTTCCATAGTCCACCTTCGTGCCCTTCTCCACTTCCATTGTCCACCTTCATGTCCTTCTCTACTTCCAATGTCCACTACTGTCCATTTTGTTTTGCAAAAGTGCAAATGATTGGGAACTATCTGCTACCCATGTTATCTCTATGTGTCAACAGTAAAGCCAACAGAGCCAACAGAAGCCTGTGTGTTTTTATCACTTCTGTTACATTTATTTACATACTTCCTATAGTGCCTCAATTGGTCTTTTAATCTACCTATTTACAATATCTAGCCCAAAGAGCCAGTTTTATCTGCTTGTATAAATAGTATTGCGAAATACTTGAAAATTGATGGAATAAAAGTGCAATTAATCATGGTTTCTTAAGAACCATTGGCTCCTCAGTGATAGCAGCATTAAAATTATGCAGCAATTTACTTGTACACAGAGTGTTTCAGCGCTCTGGGCCAACCACTGGGTTATACAATATGTCAAGAAACACCCTATACAATATAATAGTATAAACCTTATATCATTTTTGTTCTGTGTTACCATAGATCAAAAAATTCAAAAATATACAACTTGTGTCTCACAACTTAGTAGCATAAATCTAGGATCATGCTAAGAAAGGCAAAGTTAAATGAAAATGTATTTTTTTTTTCAAATCGCGTTTGTTTCCAAAATATAGGATCTCAAAGTGTTATCTGGCAAATTCAGCTTTCTTATTAACATTTCTACTAGAGTAGACTTGGAAATCTGATATTTTGCGACGAGTCACCAACTATCAATACAATCATGTGAGTAAACACAGTGCCGTAGAATCAGGGGTTCTTCTATGATTAGGTCTATGGTAAAAACATTTTTATTTTTTCAAATAATATACCATTTTTTGGTGAATTATCTTTATTATCATAAAAAAGGTATACTTCTTGATCTTCAAAAAATGAAGCGTTTCTGAGATATTCGAGGTTAAATTAGGCAGAACACATAAAATAATAATAAAAAGTTGTTGAATATTTTCATGTACAGTCTTTTTGCGGCTGCTGAATTTCGTTGGTAATTGCCCAGTATCCAAAGTATATCACTATATTCACTGTTGGTGAAATTTTCCATAGTTATACAAGAAAACATTTTCGCTTTTTACAGAATAACAATTCAAAATTCATCTTTTCGTAACAGAGTAAAACAAAACAGTTTTTCTAATGTCAATTAATATTATCAAAGAATTATGGAATGTTTCTAAGTACACTACATTATTATTAGAATTGTTAGAACATTGAATTCTACACATTGCCAATAAATATAATAAAAATGTATGCGATAGTTATCAAATTATCGTTGAAATAGTACGACCTTTTGAAAAAAAAAACACATTTTTACCTATAATTGCAAAGGGTCTGATATCTCATTGACTAAACATTTAATTCTAACCTAATTTTGCGTATATATCTTGATAGACAATAACAAATTGCTAATAAATATCATAAAAATGTATGCGATGGTTCACTAATTGTCAGTTGTTGAAATATCAACACTTTGGAAAAACTCACAATACAACCAATAATTGCAAACTCTCACTAACTAAACATTGAATTCTAACCTATTATAGTGACTATCAATATAGTAATGTATATCAGTATTAAATATCATAAATATTGATTTGTATTGTCTTTATAATCTTTCTTTAAAAATATCTGTTATATAAAGCAAAACTAGTATCATAATATTGCAAGAAAACTCAAATATCTCACAAACTAAACATTCAATTCTAATTAAAAAAAATATATTAACTCTTAATGTAGTGCTATATATCATTATTAAATATCGTAAATATTGATTCGATATTTATCTAATTATCACTTTTCAAATATATGAGTCATAGAAGGCATTACTCTTGATATTGCTTACAATTGCAAGCTTAAGTGGTAATTCTCTCCAACTAGACATTGAAATTTAACCTATTTTTTTTAAATTTTAACTCTTAATGTAGTGATATGTATCATTATTAAATATCGTAAAGATTGATTCCATGTTTCTTTATATTACTTTTTAAATATATCAGTCATAGAAGGCATTACCCTAAATATTGAGTGGAAGCTCAAATATCTCACTAACTAAATATTGAAATATAACTTAATTTTTTATATTAACTCTCAAAGCAGTGCTAGATATGATTATTAAATATCGAAAAAAATTATTTAATATTTCTTTAATAATAACCATTCTAAAATATCAATCATAGAAGGCATTACTGTTAGTATTGCTTACAATTGCAAGCTTGAGTAGAAACTCAAATATCTCACTAACTAAACATTGCATTCTAATTTTTTATATTAACTCTTAATGTAGTACTATATATCATTATTAGATATTGTAAAGATTGATTCGATATTTCTTTATTTATCACTTTTCAAAAATATCAGTCATAGAAGGCATTACTCTTAATATTAGTTACATTTGCAAGCTTGAGTAGAAACTCAAATTCTCATTAACTAAACATTAAATTCTAACCTAATTTTTAATATAAACTCTCAATGCAGTAATATGATTATTAAATATCGTAAAAATCTATTCGATATTGCTTTAATTATCACTTTTCAAAAATATCAGTCATAGAAGGCATTACTCTTAGTAATGCTTACAATTGCAAGATTGCGTGGAACCTCAAATATCTCTCCAACTAAACATTGAAATTTAACCTAATTTTTTATATGAACTATTAATGTAGTGCTTTAGTGGAAACTCAAATATCTCACTAACTAAACATTGAATTCTAACCTAATTTTTTATGTTAACTCTTAATATAGTGCTATATAGCATTATTAAATATCGTAAAAATTTATTCGATATTTTTCAAATTATTACTTTTTTTTTAAATATTACCTTTAATAATGCTTACAATTGCAAGCTCGCGTGGAAACTCAAATATCTCATTAACTAAACATTAAATTTTAACCTATTTTTTTATATTAACTCCTAATGCAGTATTATATCATTATTAAATATTGTAAATATTGACTCGAAATTTATCTAATTATTACTTTTTAAATATATCAGTCACAGAAGGCATTACCCTAAATATTGAGTGGAAGTTAAAATATCTCACTAACTAAACATTGAATTGCAATTCAACTCTCATTAACTCTCAATGCATTGCTGTATATGATTAATAAATATCGTAAAAATTGATTCGATATTTCTGTAATTATGACTTTTCAAAAATATCAGTCATACAAGGCATTACTCTTAATATTGCTTACAATTGCAAGCTTGAGTAGAAACTCAAATATATCACTAACTAAACATTGAATTCTAACCAATTTTTTGATATTAACTCTTAATGCAGTGCTATACTCTCTTATAAAATATCGTAAATATTAATTCCATATTTCTTTATTTATCACTTTTCAAAAATATCAGTTATCTAGGGCAATAACGAAATAATGCTTAGAATTGCAAGCTTGAGTGGTAACTCAAATATCTCACTAACTAAACATTAAATTCTTTAAATTCTAATCTATTTTTTTATATTAACTCTTAATGCACTGTTATATATCATTATTAAATATAGTAAATATTGATTCGATATTTATCTAATTATTACTTTTTAAATAAATCAATCATAGAAGGCATTACCCGAAATATTGAGTGCTAGGTCACATATCTCACTAATTAAACATTGAATTCTAACCTAATTTGTTATATTAACTCTCAATGCAGTGTTATATATCATTATTAAATATCTTAAATATCGATTCGATGTTTACCTAATTATCCTTTTTTTTAAATATCAGTCATACAGGGAAATACTCTAAATAATGCTTCGAAATCGAAGCTTGAGTGGCAACTCAAATATCTCTCCAACTAAACATTGAAATTTAACCTAATTTTTTATATTAACTCTTAATACAGTATTATATATCATTATTAAATATCATAAATATTGATTCGATATGTATCAAATTATATTTTTTTAAATAAATCAATCATAGAAGGCATTACCCGAAATATTGAGTGCATGGTCACATATCTCACTAAGTAAACATTGAATTCTAACCTAATTTTTAATATTAACTCTCGATGCTGTGCTATATATGATTATTAAATATCGTAAAAATGTATTCGATATTTCTTGAATTATCACTTTTCAAAAATATCAGTCATACAAGGCATTACTCTTAATATTGCTTACAATTGCAAGCTTGAGTAGAAACACAAATATCTCACTAACTAAACATTGAATTCTAACCTAATTTTTTATATTAATTCTTAATGTAGTGCTATATAACATTATTAAATATCGCAAACTGTAGAAATTGAAACTGTGAAAAATTGTCTCTAATTGCAAAATCTCTGATATCTCACCAACTAAATATTAACTAACCTATTTTTTATAGTGACTATCAATATATTAATGTATATCAGTATTAAATATCATAAATATTGATTTGTTTTTTGATCAATTATCTCTAATTAAAAATATCTGTTATATAAAGCAAAACTAGTATCATAATATTGCAAGAAAACCAGTGATAAAACTCAAATATCTCACAAAATAAACATTGAATTCTAACCGACTTTGGTATAGCGACTATTAATATAGTACTGTATATCAGTATTACATATCATAAATATTGATTAGTTATTTCTTTAAGTTTTCCACTTAAAGAATATCTGTTATATAAAGCAAAACAATTATCCTAAGATTTTCCCTGGCATAAGTCGCAGGGGGTATATTTGGGTATTCCTTTTCTTAATGGAAACTACGACTTTGCACTTCTTGTTCATTCTTTTAAGCGATTCTTTTGTTGGCGATTCTAACATTTAGGCTGCTGTTTATCGGTGGTTTGAGCTTAGTAACCATGGTAACCCTTTGTAAAACACCGCTAAACCACCGCTTAATCACGGCTTAACTTTTTATGAATAACACTGTAGGAGTTTTAGCCACATCTCGAATGCCTCAAACATTCTCAATAATTGGAGTTGTTTTAGAGTCAGACTTCGACTCCCTACACTGCAATGAGTCAAAGTGCGACATATACACGAAAAGATACATATCTTATCTTATATTATCTTATCATATAGTAAATTGTGTGAACTATAAACATTATTTTGATGCGAAATCGCGCAACGTTAATTCATAAACGCAAGTTTACTTCCCATTCACATAAACAAAGCATTCGATCCCACAAAGTAACATTAAAGATATTAATCAGTTGTTGCACGTCGCAGTGACTTATCGTGCATACTCATTATTTCTGTTTATATGTTTTAAATTTCACCTGAAATTCCTCTAACTGATATGTATATGTAAATTGCTGCATAATTGTAATGCTACTGCCATTGAGGAGCGAATAGTTTTGAAGGAAACAGGATTTATTACACCAAATCAATTTCCCAGTATATGCAATAACTATTTATGCAAGCAGAGGGAAAACTGCGAGATGTGAGATATCGGCAATCGAGTGAAAAATAAATTATTATATATTATTATATAATATATTATATTATTATTATATAAATTATTGCGCTCCTGCTTCATTGAAGATTTTACAAATTTGGCAGCAGTACGAAGATTTATGAGTATGTGTCTAAGTAAAGAAGTGTAGAGAGTAAAGAGTAAAGAAGAAATAACACTCTGTATCTGAGTCAATGCATTATAAAATTCACAAGACGAATGCACCTCAAGTTTCAGTCAAAGTGGAGATTTAGAGAAGCACAGTAGTATGCACACAAAAAATGTAACAATGATTTGAATAAGCCCAATTTAAAAACCTATCAAAACTGGTAATTCAATAAAACCACGAGATTGTTAATTAGTATTTATTTCTGAAAATATTCATAGTATTTCTGCTGACTGCTACAATGTTATTATAATTTGAGAAAATTTAATATGAGATACTCGGTAGAAAATGGAAAATAAAAATAACAAGTGTTCAGAAATAGATACTTTTTCAATCCTGGCAAAGGTGTACAAGTGACTTAAATTTGTGTTTTACAGTGTTTTTATAATTCATGTATCATATAAATGAGTATACAGCTAATTAAAAAATTTGCTCCTTCATTACTTACTATTTAATACAACATAGGCAGAAATGCAAGAATGACAAATGAGAACACAACGGTCTAAAAATTAAATTTGGCCCAATAATTTGAAAATATTTAATAAGAAATATAAGGACATAGGAGTGTGAGGAGTTGGTATTAGACAGGCAGAAGAGAGAGAATAATCCGAAGATATAGTTGGTAGAAAATGAAAAATAAAGAATTATCAGAATAACACACTCTTTCAATCCTGTCACAGCTATACAAGTGATTTAAATCTGTGCAAGTGTTTTACAATTTATAGATATTTTAAGATTATTAAAAGCACAAAAGGACTACAGAGGCCAAAGTGCTGAGGGGCTTTAGGGAACCTACCCAGGAGAAGAAAAGAAAAAGGTTATTAAAATGATATCACTTCATGCTATTTTGCCACTTTTCCAATTAAATAATTCCCTGAATTAGTGCCATCTACAGATAAATGGGAAACTGGGTAGCTTTTTCTGAAACATCCTGTATAATATATGATTGTGTTACAGGTGTAAAACTTTCACCAACCATTATAATTTTTACAGATACATCATCCAAAAAAGAGAAAACCCCCACAAATGTCATGAATGCAACTCAAGTTTCAGTCTAAACTGTTCTTTAAACAATCACAAGGGGACCCATACAAGTTTTGCTCATATGAGTACCCTAAAAAGTCACAAGTTAGTACGTGCAGGAGAGAGACCTTACAAATGTGACGAATGCACCAAAAGTTTCACTACAAACCAGAAATTAAAAATTCACAAAATGACCCACACAGGAGAGAGGCCTCACAAATGTGACGAATGCACCAAAAGTTTTATACGAAAATCCGATTTATACAGCCACAAGTTGATTCACACTACAGGAGAGAGGCGTTACAAATGTGTTGAATGTACCTGAAGTTTTCATCGAAATACTCATTTAAAGAGTCACATGATGATCTATACAGGAGAGAGGTCGAAGCCTTATAAATGTGATGAATGCTCCTCAAGTTTCAGTGAAAACAGTAGATTAAAGTATCACAAGTTAATCCACACGGGAAAAAGAGAGAGACCTTACAAATGTGACAAATGCACCAAAAGTTTCACTGCCAATCATTTATTAAAGTATCACAAGTTAAGTCACTCAGTAGAAAGAGAGAGACCTTACAAATGTGATGAATGCACCTCAAGTTTTGGTTTAAAGCAACATTTAAAAAGACACAAGTTGACCCACACACCAGACAGACGCCACAAATGTGATGAATGCAAGTTGAGTTTTAACAATGCAAATACTTTAAAGAGTCACAAGTTGATCCACACAAGAGAATTGCCATTCAAATGCGACGAATGTACCTCAAGTTTCACTAGAAAATTTAATTTAAAGACCCACATGATGATCCACACAGGAAAGAAATCTTACATATGTGATGTTTGTACTTCTAGTTTCAGTCTACAACATCATTTAAAGAGACACAAGTTAACCCACACAGGAGAGAGGCCTTACAAGTGTGATGACTGCACTTTTAGTTTCTTCGACAGTAATTCTTTAAAGACTCATAAGTTGATCCATACAAGAGAAATGCCTTTGAAATGTCATGAATGCTCCTCAAGTTTCAGTCGAAGCGTAGATTTAGAGAGGCACAGAAATATGCACACAAAAAAAAAACGTAACGTGATTCGAATAGGCCCAATTTAAAAACCGATCAAAAAATGTAATTGAATAAAACTATAAGATTGTTTATCGGTACTGAAAATTAAAAATCGATTTGGAACCAGGCATATAATAATTATAATCATAAAAAACAGTCGTGACATAATGTTGTGTGTCATTAAATTGTAATATTACACTACGGGCAAATAATTCTATATTTCCGTAAATATTAATAGTATTTCAGCTGAGTGTTATGTTACTTTAATTTGAAAACATTTAATAAGTATATAGGAGTGTGAGGTTGAAGAAAAGCAGAAGAAAGAGAGTAATCCAAAGAGATCCTGGCAGATCAAAAATTACCGAAAGTTTTCAAAAGAACCCAATTTAATAAAAATTGGAATAAATGACTTCTGAATTTCGTTATTAAATTATTGGATCATTTTGTATAATATAAGAAATATACTGAACAAGTTTTGTGTAATATTTGAAATCTTTTTAATAAAATAATACTATTAATTATTGTCTTTTCTTATTTATGTTTTTGTTGAATTTAATTAGTTTGTCTCAACTCGTGACGGTATAAAAATGAATAAGATTTCAATTATAGATTGATGAGGTCTACCAAAGAATGTGTATGGTTTTTAACGTACTAAAATGTAATTTAAATCGTTAATCTAAATTTGACTAAAAAGACAGATTTTAATTTAAATTCTTCAGATTCCATAGGTATTCTAAATTCCAGTTAAATAGTTTTTATCCACCACAAGCTTCCATCAATATTCTGCAGATTTCCTATTATGTGATTATGTGACCTACCTTGCTTAATCTTATGTTTCCAATTGAGATAAGATTCTCTGAAAACTGATAATACTTTCTTATAGGTTTAGCTAAAATTGATAAGATTATAAATATCTACCAAAAAATTACTACCCGTTTATAAAAAACATTCCCTTTGTAAGTACGTGCAGAATATTTGTATATAGAGTGGCTAAATGTTGAGACAATTGCAGGTTCGGCAATATGTTATGTAGGAGCAAACCACGTGACCCAGCTGCGAGGATTTCAAGAGAATTAGACAGAGAACTGCTACATGATGCCAAACTAAAATCTGGATACATACAACTATTATTGCTTGGCACGGGAGAATCGGGGAAAACAACTATTATCAAGCAAACGAAAATTATTCATATCAATGGATACAACAATGAGTAAGTTAATACATACTGCAATGTTATTTCAAATAGCGTTTTAGGGCCTACTATACAGGGGGTCCAAGAAAGTGGTGTCAACTTTTACGCTGGTTTATAACAGATGACACTGTTCAAGATGCAAATCAAATATGTTTTGCAACATTGCAGAAATGTTTCGTAGGATACAAGCAAGTAATTTAACTAGATTTTTTCAACGTCATTATCATTATTTCATTGGAACTAGTTGGAAAAGTTGAGATTACGTTCTTGAACGCTCTGTATTCTCTGGATCAACCCGATCTGATTGAATTGATTGCATCGCCAAAAACAGCTGAAACATAACTGTGCAATATGCATTTATGCAGCGTTCGCAATTTATTGAAAATGCACGTTTTAAGAGGTAAAATATAATATTGCTGCAACCACAAATTGGGCGCTAATAAAGTTCGCCTACACGTTTCGGCAACACAGGCCGCAACCAAAGCAACCATGACAGGTTGGCAACCCTAATTTGCATCTTAAACTCGATACGGCCGGAATATTTTCGGTTATATTTCAGTAAACTCATTTGTATTGGAATGGGATAAAATTCACGGGGGGCACTACCAACATAACTACCCGCGCTGAATAACGACCCTCTGCCACGCCATTACTCCACAACGAATCCTCATACTTCGCCTTAATATTACACATCTAGATTCATAGCAGCACCATTTAAAAAACGAAACTTGTAGAGATATAAACTTTTAATTAAAAATTATTAAACCATTTACATATTACCTTCGATAATATGGTATAATAAATAGAAATGATTATCTACATTCACGTCCCGAAAAACATAATATTACGTAAGTAAAGATAATAAAGCACACTAACCTTAATAAATTAAATAACTGTAACGAATAGTAATTATCGCTTCTTGATGTATTTTTTTTTTATATACCTCTAAATACGTAATGGGTATAAGCTATAAGGTCCCTTTCTAATTTCGTATGTGAGCTAAGGATGGATTAGTGAGGTAATTAATATTTACCAAGTTCAGGTACATAATTAATGAACCCATTGGTAATTTTTTCACATATTCGTAATTAAAGTATATAAAATATTAATTAGAACGCGCCGAAGGTTTAGGGTGAAAGGAGGCACTACGTACACGATTTTTTTTTCAGGTAAATACACTTTGTTACACTTCCATGAACTTTGGATATCTGTGTAATTAAAATTTCTAATGGGCTGTGCGCGGAGGATTAATTAAGTTATGGCATGTAATTGAATTATGTTGCACGGGCTTTTATTCACTGCGCCCGGTTTGGCGTTATAAATCCAGACGTTCAATATCAATAGGACCCATCAGCGGCCATTTATTATTTTTAATGAAGCGCCGATTTATGGGGTATAATCCTTGTTTATAATTACGTGTTGATGAACTCGCAGCGAGTGAGAAATTACGGATAATGAAGAACGCAAGTTACAAATACAAAAATTATACCTGTAGACGTAATGTACAACAACAATTTCCGGTTATGAACCCTTGAAAATCAAAGTGGACTTACCCCACGTAAGTCCATTTATTACTAAGTAAGTGGGGCAAGAAAAATAGAAATAATTAAAGGTTTCACATGTATCATTGAACATTCTTCACCAATGATTGATATTATTTAAGAAAATTAAAATTTTTACAATAACAAGTGAACTTTTAAACTAGTGGTCAACATTTTTACACTAGTGGTCGAAACTTTTGCAGATTAATTAAAATTAGTAGAATTAGTTAAATTTCGGCAGAAATAATTGCAAAATTTGACTATAAGCATTAAGACTTAGATTACAATTTTAGCAGAATAATTGAGATTTAAGTGAAAATAATTAAAATTATGTCAGAAGAAATTGAAAATGTCAAAGAAACTACTTCAAATTTTACAGTAATGATTAAAATTTATAAAAAAATCGTTTTTTTTACAGTAATCAGTAATAGTTAAAATTTTGATAGAATAATAATGCGATTTTGAAAGATTAATTGATACTGTTTTCATATCAATTATTCATAATAACGATGACTTAAATATCTGAACTGAAATCTAAAGATAACTGAATATCTTTAGATGATTGATGTCACATTTGTTATATTTACAGTCAATTTTTAACTGATTATTATCACGTTTTCAGTTACTTGTCCCAAAATACTAATAGTTTGTCTACAGTATGAAATTACAAAACGTAACGTTCAAACTTTAATAGCAATAATTGAAATTTGGTAGAAATCGTTTCGAATTTCACGAGAATCATTAAAAAAATTACAGTAATGATTGAAATTATGCCATAAAAAAATGAGATATTTGAAAGTTTTACAATAGTAGTCGAAATTTTGACAGCATAATTAATATTTTAGTAGAATTTAGTGAAATTTTGATAAAAATAATTACAAATTCGACAATCAGCATTAAAATTTTGACAGAATTATTGAGATTTTAGTGAAAATAATTAAAATTATGTCAGAGGAATTAAAAATGTCCAAGGAAATTTTTCCACATTTTACAGTAATGATTAAAATCTATAAAAAAATCGTTTTTTTTACAGTAATCATCGGTAATAGTTGCAATTTTGACAGAATAATAATGAGGTTTAAAGATTAATTGAAACTATTTAAATATCAATTATTCTGACAACGATGGCTGAAAATGTTAGGATGATTAATGTAAAATTTGTTATATTTACACTTAATTTTTAACTAATTATTATCATCTTTTCAGTTACTTCTTCCAAAATTCTACTAGATTCTCTAAAGTGTGAAATTACAAAACGTAACTTCCAAACTTTTATAGCAATAAATGAAATTTGGTAAAAATCGTTTCCAATTTCAGAGTCATTGAAAATTCTACAGTAATTATGTCAGAGTAATGATTGAAATTATTAAGCTTAAAATTTTTGTCAGAATAATTGAGATTTTGGTGGAAATAATTAAAATTATATCAGATGAATTAACAATGTCGCAAATTTTACAGTAATGAGTACAATCTATAAAAAATCGTGTTTTTACAGTAATCATCAGTAATAGTTGAAATTTTGACAGAATAATAATGACATTTTAAAAGAACAATTGAAACTTTTCTGACAACGATGACTGAATTTCTTTTTGATTAATGTAAAATTTGTTATATTTACAGTCAATTTTTGACTGTTTATCATCACAATTTCAGTTACTTTTTCCAAAATTCTAATAATTTCTCCAAAGTATGAAATTACAAAACGTAACTTTCAAACTTTAATAGCAATAATTGAAATTTGGTAAAAATCGTTTTCAATTTCAGAGGAGTGATTGAAAATTCAACAGTAATTATTGAAATTGTGGCAAAAAATGAAATATTAACAATAACAAACGAAAGTTTTACAATAGTAGTCGAAATTTTGACAGCATAATTAATATCTTAGTAGAATTTGGTGAAATTTTGCCAGAAATAATTACAAATTCAATAGTCAGCATAATTAATATTTTAGTAGATTTTAGTCAAATTTTGACAGAAATAATTACAAACTCGACATAAAGCATTCAAATGTTGACAAAGTAATTGAGATTTTAGTGGAAGTAATTAAAATTATGTCAGAGGAATTGAAAATTTCAAAGGAACAATTGAAAATTTTACAGTAATGAATGAAAATTTTGCAGTAATGATTAAAATCTACAAAAAAATCGTATTTTTGCAGTAATCAGTCAGTAATAGTTGAAATTTTGACAGTATAATAATGAAATTTCAAAATAATAATTGAAACTCTTAAAATTTCAATAATTATGACAACGATGACTGAAAATCTTTGGATGATTAATCTCAAATTTGTTATAGTTACAGTAAATTTTTGACTGATAATTATCACCTTTTTAGTTACTTCTCCCAAAATTGTAATAAGTGCTCTAAAGTATAAAATAACAAAATGTAATTTTCAAACTTTAATAGCAATAATTGAAACTTGGTAGAAATCGTTTCGAATTTCGCAGGAATCGTCGAAAATTTTGCAGTAATGATTGAAATTATGCCAGAAACAAAAAATGAAATGTATAGAATAATAAAATGAAAGATTTAGATCAGAGGCCAAAATTTTGAAATCATAATCAATATTTTACTAGAATTTAGTGAAATTTTGACAGATATAATTACAAATTCGACAGTAAGCAATAAAATTTTGACAATATAATCGAGATTTTAGTGGAAATAACTAAAATTATGTCAAAGAGAAAATATTACAGAGGAATGTCACAAAAGAAAATTAAACGTTTACAATAATAAATGAAATTTATACAATAATGGTCGAAATTTTGACAACATAATTAATATTTTAGTAGGATTTAGAGAAATTTTGACACTAAATTTCTAACATTACAAATTCGACAATAAGTATTAAAATTATGACAGAAAAGTTATGATTTTAGTGGAAATAATTAAAATTAAGTCAGAAGATTTGAAAATTTCAAACGAACTACTGCAAATTTTACAGTAATGATTAATATCTATAAAAAAATCGTTTTTCTATAGTAATCGTCAGTAATAGCTGAAATTTTGTGAGAATAATAATGAAATTTTGAAAGAATAACTGAAACTGTTAACATTTCAATTATTCTGACAACGATGACTGAAAAGTTTTGGATTGTTAATGTCAAATTTGTTATTCTTACAATCAATTTTTGACTGATTATTATCAGTTACTTTTCCAAATTTCTAATAGTTTCTCTAAAGTATGAAATTAAAAAACGTAACTTTCAAACTTTAATAGCAATAATTGAAATTTGGTATAACACGTTATGAATTTTACAGCAAATTTAAAAATTTACAGTAATGATTAAAATCATGTCATAAAGAATGAAATGTTTACAATAATATATGAAAGTTTTACAATAGTGGTCAACATTTTGACAGCATAAATTCATATTTTAGTAGAATTTAATGAAATTTTTACAGAAATAATTACAAATTTGCCAGTAAGCATTAAAACTTTGGCAGAAAAATTGAGATTTTAATGGAAATAATTAAAATTATGTCAGATCAATTGAAAATTTCAAATTAACTACTGCAAATTTTACAGTAATGATTAAAATCTATAAAACATCTTTTTTTTCAGTAATCATCAGTAATAGTTGAAATTTTGACAGAATAATAATGAGATTTTAAAAGAATAATTGAAACTGTTCAAATTCTAATTATTCTGACAACGATGAATGATTTTTTTTTTATGATTAATGTCAAATTTGTTATATTTACAGTCAATTTTTGACTGAATATCATCACCGTTTCAGTTACTTTTTCCAAAATTCTAATAATGTCGAAAATGTATGAAATTACAAAACGTAACGTTCAAACTTTAATAGCAATAATTGAAATTTGGTAGAAATCATTTCGAATTTCACAGGAATCATTGAAAATTTTACAGCAATGATTGCAGTTTTGACAGAAAAAATGAAATGCTTATAATTATAAATGAAAGATTTATAATCGGAGTAAAAATTTTGTTATATTTGACATAAAATATTAAATTTGTTATATTTATTAATGCCACATTGGAGAAATTATTAGAATTTTGGGAGAAGTAACTAAAAACGTGATTATAATCAGTCAAAAATTGACTGTAAACATAACAAATTTTACATTAATCATTCAAAAATGTTCAATCCTAATATCAAATTTGTTATATTTGCAGTCAAGTTTTGACTGATTATTACCACCATTATTACATTTTTAAACCTATTGGTAACATTAATAAAGATTATTATTATTATTAAAGTTTTACTGTAATGATTGTAATTATACCACAAAATTCAAATTAATTCTATATTAAATGAAAATGTAAAAGTAATCGTTGAAATCTTGACTATAAATAAAATTTCAGTGGAAATAATTGAAAATATCACTGAGAATATGAAAAATTGTGCAGTAATGATTACTGCTTTTGACAGAAATTCGATAACAGTAATTGTTGATATTTTGACAGAACATTTGACCCATCAAAAATGGGTTAGTATTGTTGAAATTTTGACAAAATAATTGACCCATCAAAAATATGTTAGTATTGTAGGGCTGACCCATCAAAAATGGGTCAGCCATTTTTTGAGAGAATATGGAAAATTGTGCAGTAATGATTACTGCTTTTGACAGAAAGTCAAAAACAGTAATTGTTGATATTTTGACAGAACAATTGACCCATCAAAAATGGGTTAGTATTGTTGAAATTTTGACAAAATAATTGACCCATCAAAAATATGTTAGTATTGTAGGGCTGACCCATCAAAAATTGGTCAGCCATTTTTTAAGGGTAGTATTGTAGAAATTTGTACAGGATGAATGAAATTTTAAGCGAATAATTAAAATTATGAAACAAACGAAATTCAAAAACAGAAATTGTTGATATTTTGAGAGAACAATCGATCAAAAATGAGTTAGTATTGTTGAAATTTTGACAAAATAATTGACCCATCAAAAATATGTTAGTATTGTAGGGCTGACCCATCAAAAATGGGCCAGCCATTTTTTAAGGTTAGTATTGTAGAAATTTGTACAGAATTAATGAAATTTTAAGCGAATAATTGAAATTATGAAACAAAGGAAATCGAACGATATCCATCTCTCGGGCCAAAGCCCTCGAGCTGCATGTCATCGTTCTCCGGGCGTAATCATCCTAGTAACGCCCTTGGTGCATAAATAGCTATTACTTTCTCCATATAAGTACGAGGAAATATTATTTTCTTGAAAATTTTCCAGATTTCAGATGAAATAGCTACCTGTACAGCATTTTCAATATACATTTGGTACGTTTGTCTTCTTCTTGGTATGTCATGACTATTATACCTATCTATGTATACCCTCTTATTGGCTAGCATACACTTTCTTACTACTTACTTCATTTACTTCCTTGGTACTTCTAGAAAAGTTTTATTTTGCTTCTTGAGTCTCCAAAGAGATATGTAAGGCATGACTATTATATCTAGCTATTTATACCCTCATATTGGCTAGCATACACTTCCTTACTACTTACTTCACTTACTTCCTTGGTACTTCTAGAAAAGTCTTATTTTGCTCCTTGGGTCTCAAAAGAAATATGTAAAGGATTTGGGTTGATCGTAAACAAAAGGTGTAAAACAAAACAGTTGAACACACAAAACCAAGCAAAACAAAACAACAAAACAATTATTTTCAATCTTCTAGGATTTCATGAAAAAAAGTACTACTAATTATTATAATGAGCACTTAATTTATTTTAAAAGTAATAGGACGCAAAATAATGTGCGCCAGAGAAATGCATAAGCTAATTAATGTGTAATGAATGGGTTTCTATACGTGCTCCACTATTAGTAACGACTAATTAAATTCCACACCAAAATTCCTCGGAAACGTTGTGCAATGTCTTTGGCGCAACTGAGGCAATCAAGTCCACAGCTATTTATGTAAGATCTTCTTCGTCACAAGGTCCAGTCCAATAAACATCGGTTTTTACGCTGCCGTAAAATCAAGTGCGTCCAGATGATATTGCTTCGATTGCAAAATCTGGAGCCTAAAATCGTTAAAACGGATTTTGTTCCAAAAATGTCGCACAATTTTTATATTTAAGCTAATAGGGAAAGAAATCTTGGATTAAATGGAGTTATTAACGTAGAAAAAATACATAACCATCACTATATTTCACATAGCAAATTTAATATAGCAAATTTCACTGACAATTCCATTTATCGACAAATGTGTCAAAGGTGTGACTAATGACGCGAAGTTAGTTGCAGTGCGTGCCAACTATGAAAAATAAAATTTCGCGTGCGTTTCGCCGTACTGAAACGCGAGCCTCAACAGCTAGCAAATTATAAAAAAACTATTTTTGGCATATTTTTGGTTGCCCTAATTATAATCAATTAAATGTACTAAAATCATACATGTGCTTTGGGCAAAAAAACTATCAAACGGCATAATTATAACCTAAAAATGTTTGAGTCGAAACTACATTTTCATGAGACTGACTTGTTGAATTATGTACTGCTGAGAGTTAATGTGAGGCATTCTGCTTATTTCAAAGTAAAATTCTGTATCGTGTATTATGTATGATTCATATTCTCCACTGTGAGCAGTAAGTACATTTGCAATACGCATTCCCGTCAACCAAATATAGCAGTTCTTATTTTATTACGTGCTATAAAAAGTCTAATAATATCTTCCTACTACGCGCATTAGGATGTAACATTTTTATAGCAGGTACTGCATTATATGAATGCCTATAGCCTATGCTGACCGGATTGAATTGTAATTTGTACAGAGCATTCTTTCTCACAAAAAGCGTATTGTAAAATGTGCCATATAACGTACTTATCTAGTAATGATAATTAATTAGGTAAGAATCGATCGAGATTTACCAAAATTTCCAAAATTGCTTCATTTACTTGATCATGAAGGCTTTGGAACATTTAAAATTATTTTAAACGTGTTCAATATCCTGCAAAATTTTGAAATTTTCGATAGTTTGATTATTAAAATTTATGTTGTACATGTCGAAAAATGGAATTTATTGTTGAAAGTTGCTTGGAAATTTCTCAAATGGTTGTGCAGTTAATAAAAAAAAGTGATTATAAGTTTTGGTTAGGTTAGGAATATGTGAAACAAAAAATTCAAATTTGTTAGTAATCTTTGAAATATGGGTATATGTGAAACTTACATCATTCCAGTCTTGAGGCAATTTTCAAATATATGGATAAATGATAGAGAATTTGACAGTAATCTTTTAAATTTGGGCAGAAATTATGGAAGTGTTGGTAATAATCATGAACACTTTGACATTATTATTTGATTTTGAGGGAAATATTTAAGATTTGAGACAAATAGTCAATAATCCACGTGTAATAGTTAAAAATTATACCGCAATCTTTGAAATTTTCGCAGTAATGATGGAAATTTTACTAAAAATTAAAAGTTTGCTTGTAATCTTTAGACTATTTGTAGACACGAAACTGATGATCAAGAGATGATTGATGAAAGATAATCGAGCACGTGACAGTAATCATTGAAATTTGGCCAGAAATGATTGAAATGTTGTTAATAATCTTAAATATTTCGAAAGAATTATTTAGATTTTGACAGAAATAATTGAAAATTTGAGACTTACAGTTGATAGTCATAGTAATAGTAGAAAATATTACAGAAATCTTTGAAATTTTGGCTGTAACGATTGAAAGTTTACTAAAAATTAAAAATGTCCTTGTAATCTTTAGAAATTTGGCAACTTTTCCAATAATCATTGTAATTTTGACAGTAGTAATTGAGTAATTGAAGTAATTGAGTAATCGAGTAATTGAAATTTTGACAGTACCAGTAACTGAAAATTAACTAAACATTTTAACGAAAGTCTAACTGTGTTTTCATGATCCTAATAACTGTATTTTTTATAGATTTTAATCATTACTGTAAAATTTGCAGTAGTTCCTGCGACATTTTCAATATCTTCCGACATAATTTTTATTATTTCCACTATAATCTCAATTATTCTGTCAAAATTTTAATGTTTACTGTCGGTTTTTTTCTTAAACAAACAGGAATATTCTTTAGTTAATGTTCTGAAATTTGTGGAGCTAACCATAGTTTTATACCTATTGTAATAGAGAGAATTTCTCCTAATTATTTTATTAAATGAACTTCAAATATAAGTATAAAGTATAATGTAAAGTATAATGTAAAGTATAATAAAGTATAAATATAATAAATTTACATTAGCAACCTGTAATTATTTTTGTCAAAATTTAACAAAATTCTACTAAAATATTAATTATACTGTCAAAATTTCGACCACCGATGTGAAACTTTCATTTATTGTTGTAAACATTTTGTTTTTCTGGCATAATTTCAACCATTACTGTAAAATTGTCAATGATTCCTGTGAAATTGGAAACCATTTCTACCAAATTTCAATTATTGCTATTAAAGCTTGAAAGTTACGTTTTGTTAGTTCATACTTTAGAGAAATTATTAGAATTTTGGGAGAAATAACTGAAAAGATGATAATAATCAGTCAAAATTTGACATTAATCATACAAAAATGTCATCGTTGTCAGAATAATTGAAATATTAACAGTTCAAATTTTTGTTTTAAAATCTCATTATTATTTTGCCAAAATTTCAACTATTCCTTATGACCACGTTAAAAAGCGATTTTTAGTCATTACTTAAATTTTAGTCATTACTGTAAAATTTGCAGTAGTTCCTTCGACATTTTCAATATCTTCTGACATAATGTTTATTATTTCCAACAGAATACAGAAAGAACAATAGAAAACAATAACAATAAGAGAGACAAACAAGACAACGAGGAAGAACAAGAAATAGGCATAGAACAAGTTTTCTCGAACATGAAGGTTTTACACTTTGAATTACTTAAAATTATTTTAAACGTGTTCGATATCCTGTAAAAATTTGGAAATTTTTGATACTTGGATTCTTCTTTTCTTCTTTTCAGCCTTCTGTCGTCCATCTTTGGACATAGGCCTCCCCAAGTTGCTTCCATTCCTCTCTACTACTTGCTATTTCAGTCCATTTCTTTCTTGCATGTTTCTTAATATCGTCTACCCAACGCATTTGTGGCCTTCCTCGTCCTCTCGAATTTTTCCATGGCCTCCAGTGTACAATAAGTTTGTTCCATCTTTCATCGATTTGTCTGATGTTATGACCAGCAAATTTTTATTTAAGCTTTGCAGCTTCCTCTCTTACATCTTTAACTTTAGTTTTTTCTCGAATCCATAGTTGGATTACGATTACTAAAATTTATGTTTAACATTAACTTATGTCGAAAAATGGAATTTATTTTTGAAAGTTGCTTGGATAATTTCTCACGTAGTTCTGTAGTTAATTAAAAAAAATGTGATTATAAGTTTTGGTTAGGTTAGTTTAATTGAATGGCTTTAACTTGTTTAACTAAGTATTGACTGATTTCCAGCATCACCCGAACTAGGTTAAGCCTAGTTGAAGGTACAGTCTGCGAATTGAATGCTTAATTTACAACCTCAACTAAAACGTTATATAATACAAAGTTATTCAGATGCATGGTTTTTCCTTATAAAAGAATTTGTCGTTTTTATGGCAATCCTTAAAATAACCCACAGCAGATACGTTACGTGATCATAAATATATGCAATGCACAGTTTGGGCAAGAAATCGCAAAAAGCTGAGATGTGATATGAAAATTAACGACACATATATTTACAAAAATATCTTGCAATGTTCCACTTTTTTCAATTAAGCAAAAAAAACTTCAAAACGATTCAATTTTTATTGCAATTAAGCCAAAAAAATAATTTTTGTACTTGTCACAACAAATTGTTAATGAGATTTTTAATTTGTATTACTATAAAGCAGGCAAAAATGTATTTGTGAGACTAAATTTGCATTGAATTTTTATTGAAATGAAGCCAAAATTAATCTAATTTTGTATTTGTGACTCCAAAATTACAGTGCCCTTTAAATATCACCATAGCTTTTCGCAGTACGCAGCTTAAAAGTCGGAGCCCAAACTAGTTATACCATACTGCCTCATTTCTTAGGCATTTAAGTATTATACGGAAACATAGATGAAATTGCACCTTCTAGACCAGAGCTTCTCAACTTATGGGTCGTTACCTGAAAGTGGGTCGGTAAAATCTACCAAAAAAGGTTTACCAAACAAATTTAAATAACATCGTCTTGCAGTAAAGTCGTCTTCTATGCCTTTCTCGTAATTTGTATATTACCTATAGTAAAAAATAAAATGATCACGAGATCCTATCTATTGGAACATAAGGGCCGCTCACTGAAAAGATTGAGAAGCACTGTTCTAGGATACGAAGACGAGAACAATTTTGCTTTTGGTGATCACTAAATTTGATTTTAAAATCTGATTTTTACTACTTGATCTTTCTGTGTTACTCCAATAAAGCAATTAACTGGAACATCGATAAAAAATGCTCAAATGCCTGCTAACTTATTGCTCATTGAATGATGAGATTAATCAATCACTTGCTATAGTCAAAACCAAATGAACTTGGATGTGATATATCACGCTTATTAATTTTTTTCACTAACGTTATGGCAAAATATTTTGTTCCACTCTGTACAGTTTCTGCATAAGGATGTGTGCCTGCAATGCAAAGTGAAATCAAATATTTTATCACAACTACACTAATTCATAACAGTTTTAATCACATCCAGGTTCATTTGGGTGAGCCCATATATTTTTTTGCTTAATGGTGTTTATACGAGTCTTTAACTGTGAAACACCATGCATCATAAAACATACACCAAATGGTTATTATTTAAAACCATGATTCTTATGTATTGAATAAATATGACTATCAATATTAATGATAAAAATAAAGGTTGTAATGAATAACAAATTAATTAGAAAATTAAAACAATTGATTATGCAAATCAAGTATGCAGTTCGCTGATGCCGTTATCTTTTTATTTTATACATGAGAGATCTCGCCTAAAGCCCTATTTTACTCATGTCCATACCTGAAAGGGAACGTTTTATTATTGGTACTTACCAGTCACTCGTACTACATACTATAATTTAGGAGAACCTGTTTAGAGGAACCCAATATGAGCAACCCAAAAATAAAATTATATTGTTTGTACTTGCAAGACACAAGTACCACATAATATAATTTAAGAGTACCTCTTTAGAGGAGCCTAATATAAGCCAGTTTATATAGTATGTGAAAAATAAAATTATATTGTTGGTACTTGCAAGACGCAAGTACCACACAATATAATTTAAGAACACCTCTATAGAGGAACCTAATATAAGCTAGTTTATATAGTATGTGAGAAATAAAATTATATTGTTAGTACTTGCAAGATACAAGTACCATACAATATAATTTTAGAGCACCTCTTTAGAGGAACCCAATATAGATGCAGTTTATATGTTACCTAAAAGATAAAATGCTATTGTTCGTACATGTAAGAAACAAGTACTATAGATTATAATTTAAGAGAACCTCTTTAGAGGAACCCAATATAGGCGCAGTTTTTATTGTATCTGAAAGAGAAAATTCTATTGTTAGCACTTGCAACAAACAAGTGCTGTGTTCACAGTAATTTAAGAGAACCTCTTTAGAGGAACCCAAACATGGCGCAGTTTTACATGCATCGACTTTAATTGCAGCTAAAAGATTGTACCTGAAAAGGAAAACCCTATTTGATGCATGGGCGCAACGTGGAGGTTATAATTACAAGCACATCGTATAAGAACGTCGCTACAGAACGAGAATATGCGCCGACAATACGGAAATGTGTGAGGCGCAGTGTAAGAAAAACCCTACTCGTTACTGTTTGGGCGTGTGAAGGTTACGATGTGTGCGCACCTATGAGGAGAAAAACCCTGAACGTATATATAGGTGCCGCAGGACGCATAAGTGCGTCGCCCAGAGCGAGAAAATGCGCCGACAGTACACAAATACAAATGGCGCACCTGTAAGAAAAACCCTGCTCACTCAGGCGGCGCACTGGATGGCGCTGTAATGCAGTTGTTCTTAACCTTTTTGAACCTATGTAACCCCAGTGACTATTAACTGATGAGGCTCCAAAGAACTATAGAGAATAATCTGATTTACGTCGATAATATAACAAAAAATTGCGGTCTGCACCAGTACGCAATAATTTTACGTGCAACTTTCAATTGGGCTCAACAAGGAATTGTAAATCGCGTTCTGCAATGCTGCAGAACTCGCTGGGTAAACACGTTAATACAGATATATCTCAATGGCCCAACGTTGCCTCACAACAACTCAATATGGGTTAGGGTTTCATGGACGCTAGGTTAAGAACTTCCTGCTTAAAAATAACATGCGTTTTTGGTAACAAAGCAAGAAAATAAACGCGGCATAACGTCGGGGCGCACCTGTGGACAAAAACCTTGAGTCGAGACTCTACTTTACTTAACGCGCTCTAAAGCAAACGTGCAGCATGCAAAAGAAGCAAGATCCCAGAGAAGAAGGAAGGTGCCCAAAAATTGTACTCACTTTGATACGTCTTGGAGCTCATCTCTAGCTGGACCTACCTTAAATCTTGCTACTTGCCGTAAAGTTGTATTGACGAAGATCCAGAAACCTGCAGTGCCTCTTCGGAGTTCGGAGTGGAAATGGGCGAGGATGATCTGCGAGGGCAGACCATCCTCCGAATCAACCATACCCGCACTTTCGGCACTACTACGCACTTCTGGTTTAAGTTTCGCACGCACTTTTTAGACGACTGTGAGAGGATGTGAGTGAAATACGTGGCAAAATCAAAATTCAGGGCGCCTATACCTGGTTTAACGAATTGTGTCGCGAAGGCCAGTGACCGGCACACCACGTCATCGTTGGATAAAGCTCAATAACTTTACCTGACCGTGCCCAACTTTCGTATATAAATAACGAAAATGATGGAGAATCAAACATCAAACATGAACCAGGCGTCCACCAGAGTGGCGTTTCTGCGGCACAATTCGATAGTGACCTGTGCATCTAAACAATGCGAGCGACCTTCTGGTAGTACCAGAGATACTCGATTGACTAGACGCACGACAACTTAAAACTAAACACGCAAAGCGATTTTAAGCAAAACAGAATCACGAAACATCAAATGTACCAAAATCTATCACGAGTGATTACAATTAAAGTAATAGTATATCTTGAAAATTGTGATAGGAAAGGTACAATTAATGATATTCGTGAGTTCTTGCCCTAACTCCTCAGAGATCACGGTATAACTATATGGCACGAGAATTCTCGTAAATCATAAAAATTATCCGTGCCCTCATCGGCCCTGTTCATTGCTTCGAGCTCGCTTGCACCAAAACTTTCGGTTTCTTCCGCTGTTGGTTCTCCTTCCGTATTGAAATGGCGAAGCCTTTCGGGAAGTTGCCTAGGCCGGTTGGGTAAGCCCGAAGCAATAGAACGTCAAACCAAAGATTGCAGCCAGCAAAAATTGAGAATGAGCACATTGTTGCTCTAATTTAATTTGCTGAAATCTTCGTAGCTCTCTAATTGTGCAAACTACGCAAAGCTTCGCAAAGTACAAGTGCATCTTGCTGGCATATAATCTACCATTCACTCACCCATACAACCATTTCAGGTGGTTTTTGAATGAGCGAATGGTATACAAAAGGGTCTGCCGAATACTGGGTGTATTAGGTCAGAGCTGCCCAAACATTGCATCATTTAATGAATAATATAATAATAATATTTATTTAAGTGCAAAAATGTAAGATGCATGTAAGGTTTTTGCAATATAAGATAAATGGCACTAACTTATTACCAGTAAAAAAATGCATTAATAATTACAATTGCCATACTTAATGTATCATTTAATTATTTGTTTATTTAACGATGGCCTATTTCTACTGCCATGGCTAATTACCATCGCCAAGAAGCGCTCCACCACACTTAGGTACGGTTGTACAATCTTGGATTAACTTTGACCATGATTCAGGTGCCTAAGATACAATTGTTCACACAATGGTATCCATAGAAACTGAACCAGGATCAAAGTTAATCAACTATTGTACAACTGAACCTTAGACAATTTTATTTCTATTGTGCTGCCAAAAACTAGTAAATACCTCTTATTTTATTATTGCAATTATTATTATTATTATGGTGTAATGAAATATACAGGGCCAGCAAGAAGCATACGCTGAGCGTTGACGCTGAAAAATCTAAAGCGATTCGATATTAATTAACACTGATGATTAATTAATCTCGAATTTTGGGAAAAATGAAAACGCCATCGTTTGTTTGAACGTAAATATGCTAACATACTGAATGCAAAGTGATGTGTTACAAATGCTGCAGTCTATTAAGACTAGGCAGTTTTAAAAATAATCATCGATGTGTATCTGTATTATAATGGAATAACATTATTTGTAGTAAAAATAATTTTGAGAAAGATAGGGCTGTAAGTAATAGGAATCATTGAATTGAACTTGCTATGATCGAAAATACTGCAACTATCGATAGACCTTCTAAGATTTTTTTTCATTATAATTTACGTATTTGAGCTGTCGACCAAATAATATTTAACTTTATTGACTCCAAAAGACTTTAGCTACTTAAACGCAGTAGACTTACTAGGATTTAATCAGGTACTTAGGCGAGTTGATCATGAAAAATGATAAGAAATGTATAATATCATTAGTTATTAAACAATTATGCTGTAGGTAATGTTAATAATGATTTCGCTTCGTTTAGAATTAATACAGATACAGCAATGATTATTAAATTATTTTTTGTTTAGTTCTAAAATCCTGGCGCATGTATGATTTTATTTAAATTAATTTACATGCAAACGCTCGTTTATATTGGTACAAAGTTGCATCCATGTCTAGTCATGTACGCAGAAATTATTATATAAACGTATGCTATGAAATATAAGAACGAATACGCAGGATCTTTTAACTAAGTCTACACATCACTAACCTGTTAATACGCCACGCAGGCGCACTCATGGTGAAGGCAAATTGTAAAAAATCCTCCCACAGGATTTCGGAGACGTTTTACCCCATGGTTTAGTTGGTTTAGATGGAATTGATCGACCTTCGTTTAACACCAGAAAGTCCACCTGGTTCACTTGCACTGCGCGCCCATGTCACTGTGACGTCACGTAACCTTGCGAACCCGGAAAACAGACCCAAACCCATATTCCCTGAAAAATCCGCACCCAACGCCCGGGATAAGTCCTAGCCGGGCGCAGGGACGGCTCGGGACCCGGCTCCCGGAAAATCTTCGCGATCGCACCCCTTTTTCCCGCAGGAAATCCGCACAGGCGTCGAGTGCGTCTTCCCTTTGGAAAAAATGGAGATTTACTAAAGTATAGGCCCTTGAGGGATGGTGAGGCGGAAGGGGAGTGCAACAATTGGCTGCGCAGAGACACACAAACTCGTTACTTAATTGACCTTGGGAAAATCCCGGCTAATTTTAGATGAATTTGGAATATATAATTACTTGCGAACCAAAAAAAAATTACATGGGAATTGAAAATACCGATTTATGCAAACTCCAAAGAATGATTGCGGGATTACTGATTGACAGAATCGTACCAAATTATAGATTTAGGTGCAAAATTGCACGGCGAAAGTACTGTGAGGGCCCAATTTTGTGGGGCAACCCCTTGTGCCCGCTAACAACCCCCAACGCGTTTTAATTATTTACAGCGTTATTTAATAAGATATTGCCGTAAAAACTTGCACACATATAGATGAATATGTAACTTATATTATAGCTATTTTTGTGTCGCATATAAACAACCCCTGTAATGAACCTGGCGTCCCTTATACTTCAAAAACATACGTTGTATTCATTAGGGTAGTACAGTGAAATCATACAAACTCCATACATTAGTATATTATCCAAGCTCGTCTGCTTCTACGCCTTAGCGATTACTAACATTGCATAAGCCCTAAAGCATCCCTTAATAACGTAGCACCCCTTCAAACGCCTTCTAATCACGTTTCATTTATTTCTGAGGTTATTTTTGGGCCAATCAACTCCAAATTTCGCACAAGTATAGCTGACAATATAATTTACAATATCCCATACCCATATTTAATCAAATTAATTCCCTAATCCGTTTTTCATCCATTCGCCCCCTCAAATTACGTTTGATTATTTGTATCATTAAATGGGAACTTACGAACCCATTATATTGGCTGCATTTTCGTTATTAACATCTTTATAGATTAGGCTAAAAGCCCATATATTGATAACTAACCAACGCATAGCAGTACGACGGTGTATTGATATACAGGGTGTACCACGCAAGTCGTTGGTCAAAAGTTTACGGGGTTCCTGATAAAATAAAAATTTGAAATAATTCACACAAACATGGTTCGTCATGATCTTTCAAAAGAAAATACGCACATGTTTCTATCACTTTCATTTCTAGCGGAAGTGGTCATCAACTTTGTTATTTTAAATGGCACACCCTGTATATTTTTACATATTTAGATTCCTCGCTCAATTCTAAATACATTTTGTTAAGCATATTGAGCACTTATCTTTAGCAGTTTTTGAGGAAAAAAATTATTTCCGAAATATATGCTTCAAATAGGCGATTTAAAAAATATTCATTATTTCTGTTATGAATGAAGCTGAAACATAAACTTTTTTGCATATTGTAGCTGAAGCATGGCTCTATCATATTAATAATTTGTGCGTGTTGATTTTTTACTCGTACTATTTCAAAAGTTCAATTATTTACAGGTACATTTTAAAACTACATAATTATAATTTTTTAAATAGAATGACATGTTTTTTGTATGATGGGGCAATAGACAGAACAATTTTCTACAAAAAGGTGTGAAACAAAGCAATCCCTAAAATGAGTGGTTTGCCAGTTATTTTAAATATTCCTTGATTGTATTTTTTTATGCCGCATTTAATTTTATCTGTGCACATAGATCATAGCAAGCATACATCATGTATTTTACATTTTATCTCCATTATCAATCGCATTGAATTTCAATGTTTCTTGTGGGTATTGCTAATATTGCATAAGCCTTAAGACATCCCTGCAATAATCTGGCAATATTGTAATTAGGTAGTCCCCAACGAGACACCAATAACAGGTATATTTTCCCACAGGTAACAAATTTTCAACAGCCGCGTTTTGCGAAGGCGGTTATTCCTATAAGTAGCAATTTTGTAATTTTTGCGAAAACTGCGTAATACTTTAAGGAATTAAATACAGTCGGGATTGAATATAAAATTTATCGATAGAAGAGAAAATAAAAATAAAACAGGTATAAAATAATAATAATAAGTGATGAGTACATCAACTGTAACAATACAGGTGTAATACAGACAATACAGGTGTATCTGAGAATACATGTGTAAAACTTTTTGAATAGTAAATCATAATTTTGTAAATAAGAAGAGCGTGTGTGTATATAAATGTAGGTATATATATATATATATATATATATATATATATATATATATATATATATATATATATATATATATATATATATATATATATATATATATATATATATATATATATATATATATATATATATATAAAGGTTATAACATGTGCGTGTTACTTGTATAATACACACATAAAATGATTTCTACCTGAAGTTGCGAGGAAGTTAATTCAGATAGCACCCACAGCAAACACGGCCAGACTGATAGAAAGAGAGGTGTGTGTTCGGGCAACCAAAGAAGCAAGTTCAACCTCATCTTATTATAAGGACCCTATCATTAGAGTGATCGCAAGGTAATAGTCGTTTCATTTAGTCTCCGAAAACCGGGTGTCTGGGCGCCCTTCTCTCCAACGCCCCTTTGGCTCATATTGTCTCCTGCACGTATAAAAATGCATTTACCAAGATGCATCCTATTCCGTTAATGAATTGTTAGAATTTGTAGTGCATGTGCAAGCCCAGGTGTCCACTCTCAAAGTTCAACGTATGCAATTAACGTCGCACATACGATTTGCAATTATTATAGCACGTCGTTAAATATGAAAGTAATTAACAGTTTATAAAGTTTATAATTGTATTTATTATTAACTCTTGAAAAATAAAACAAAAGCAAAGCAAATTGTAGTAAACATCCAAATAATCTCCAGTTTTAATATAAGCAATATACCAACACAACATAAAAATTATATCTTGAATTGGCTTCTGCCTCTTAGTAATTGACACGCCCAAAGAATTAACATCAAGGTGGCGTCTTTTGTAAGCTCAGCATACAATAGGTAATAAGGCAACAGGCTATTAGGCATACAATCAGTTCTGCTATTAGGTTAGGTTAGGTTAGGTTAGGGTAGGCATGTGTTTGACCAATCATCCTGTAACGATTCTATTAGAAGTGTACCTTCTTTAGAAGTGTCTGTTGTAAATGAAGTATAGTCAATACTTCAGCATTCAATAGGGAAATAAGGCAGCAGACCATTAGGCATACAATCAGTTCTGCAATTAGATTAGATTAGGTTAGGTTAGGTTAAGCACGTGTTTGACCAATCATCCTCTAACGATCCTATTAGAAGTCTACCATTTTTAGAAGTGTCTTTTGTAAATGAAGTATTGTCAAAATCCATGTCCCTGATTTTGGACTTTCGTTCCACTGTGTGGCCCCATGAGAAAAAGTTGCAAGATGTTAAATCAGGAGATCTGCTGGTCAATTTCTAGCACCACACTTACCTAATCTAGTCTAACCTAACGTAACCCAAACCTTAACTGGAATATTTTATACAATCAGTTTTGCAATTAGGTAATCTAAAAGTATCTTAAAAACCATAGCAATGTGGTGTCAGTGTTCACAACATTCGAATGTACAATTCCGCCAAATTAGTTTTCTTATTCCGACAGAATTCCACCAGATGACACTAAATCTACAATCCTAGAGGATTAACTAAACGTTTGCAAGTTACTGAAATTATATTTCACACAATCGTTTCAATATAATAATACCTTTATTCCTTGAGACACAAAGTATAGGAAACTTCAAAATATTACAATTGTATTACATATTATAATTTAAAATTACATTACATATTATTACATTATTTACATTACATATTATATTACAAGATATAATATTTCATGAAACCGCATCGTGATCACAACAAATTTTCAGCAAGTGAGTAATAGGATTTCTCTATTAAGAACACATTTAAGTCAGACTTGAACTGCCTTACAGTTGTACATGACCTAATATTATCTGGTAGTTGGTTATAACACTTTAAACCTAGACAGCGCATTGAATGTTGACCTGCATAGGACCTAAAAAGAGGACTTCGAAAATGAACATATTCAATTTCATCCGTTTAGAATATCTTTTATGCATTTGTACTAATTCCAAAATCTTAAAATTTGACATTCGTATAGAGCAGGGGTCTCCAAACGTTTTGACAGCAGGACCACGTAGGAGTTTTGAAAAATCTGATGGGGTCTGACCTAATTTCACCAGCATGATATTATATCGAATTAATATAACGAATTTTACTATTCGAAACTTGCAATTTCCCCAACTCAAAATTAAATTTGGTATACATGACATTCAATTTGTACTCTTTGATATTTACTTTGGCGGAGTATCTGACATAAAGTTCGTTATTTTAGATATAGTTTTAACTTTTTGACATATACGTATACTTTAAATATTTGACATAATTTGGATGGTCTAAAATTTAATTTAGACTATTTAACATACTTCTTTTCAAATTGTCAAACTACTAAACTATTTTTCCGCTAATTAAAATGACGAGATCAGAAAAACAATTGAATATGAGGAATCTGGCGAAGTATATAACATCTGACATCTGACGATGTTCGTTATTTTAGATATAATTTTAACTTTTTGACATATACATATAATTTAATTATTTGTCATAATTAGGATGGTCGACAATGTAATTTAGACTATTTAACATATATATTTTAAATTGGCAAACTAGTAACAATATGATGTTTTCGAGTTATTTAAAGACACAACATTTTTGTAAATGGAGTAATGGTAGACCGATAACTTTGAACATCCGGTATAATTTACTTTAGACTATTTGACAGCTAATTTATACCATTTGACATTTACTTTGGGGTATTTGAGATGCATTTTACTATTTCCAATTTAATTTCGATTGTTTGACAAATAGGTTCAACTTTTAGAAATTTAATTTTGATAATTTGACATAAAATTGCACTGTTTGACATTTAATTTGAAAGTTGAAATTATTTTTGCATAAAATTTAATTTGGAATATTTGACATTAAATTTGTACTTTTTGATATTTAATTTGGCGGAGTATCTGACATAATGTTTGTTATTTTAGATGTACTTACTATAATTACTATAATTTTAACTTTTTGAAATTACAAATACTTTAAATGTTTGACATAATTTGGATGATCTAAAATTTAATTTGGACTATTTGACATAATTTTTATCTTATTACATTCAATTTTAACTACTTAACATCAATTTTGGATTGTTTTTTGACATTTTTTTTAAATGTTTAGAATAATTTGGATAATTTAAAATTTAATTTTGATTATTTGACATAATTTTTATCATATTAAATTCAATTTGTACTTGTTAACATCAATTTTGGATTTTTTTAAGTTTACTTCAAGTGTTTGACATAATTTAGACAAACTAAAGTATAATTTGGACTATTTGACATAATTATTATCATATAACATTCAATTTGAACTACTCAACATCAATTTCGGATTGTTTTTTGACATTTTTTTAAATGTTTGAAATAATTTTGATAATTTAAAATTTAATTTTGATTATTTGACACAATTTTATCATATTTCATTTAATTTGTACTACATAACATTAATTTTGTATTTTTTGCCATTTACTCTAAATGTATGACATCATTTGGATCATCTAAAATATAATTTGGACAATTTTACATATTTTTTATCATATTACATTCAATTTGTACTACTTAACATTGATTTTCAACATTATCATTGATGTTTTTTTACATTTTTTTTAAGTGTTTGAAATAATTTGGTTACTTTAATGTAAAATTTTGATTATTTGACATAATTTTTATCATTGTACTATTAATTTGTACTCTTTAATATATATTTTGGAATTTTTGATATTTACTTTAAATGTTTGGCAAAATTTGAATTACTTAACATTTACTTTGATATAATTTTACCATTGGACATTAAATTTGTAGTACTTGACATCTATATTAGGTTTTTTGACATTTACTTTAAGTGTTTGACATATTTTGGATTATTTAAAATTTAATTTAGATTTATTGACATTGACTTTAGACCATTTGACATAATTTGAAATATTTGAGATTTTTATTTGGACTAAGTATTTGACATAAATTCTACAATTAAATTCAGACTATTTAACGTTTAATTTAGACTTTGTAAATTATTTGATATTTACTTAATAGTTTTGGCATAATTTGGTTATTTAATTTAGACTATACCTATACCATATTTTTATACTTTGATATTTTATACACTAGTTTGAAACATTTGACATTTTCTTTACTAGTTGAAATTTATTATGGACTTTTTGGCATTTCCTTCAAAGCATTTAACATAATTTGAGTTATTTGATATTTAATTTGGAGTAAATAAAAGTCTTGAATTTGGAAAGTTTGATCGAATTATTGTTATTTTGATATATATTACTGATTTAGATGGTAAAAATTAGAAATTACAGACATTATTAAAATATTGCCTACTCTATATTTTTAAATTCATTTAAGTATATTATGAAATCAGCAGCTACATTCAATAATGAAACTCAAGCTTAATTTTACAGACTTAATTCAATAAATCTTGACAAAAAGTGTTATTTTGTATCCTTATACAGACTTGACCATTGAAATGTTGACAGTATATTTAAAATTATGACAAATTATTTAGCATTGAGAAGCGTATTAGTACATTAACAGATATAAAGTCACTAAACTATCAGAGTATGACAGTAATAAGTGAAATTCTGAGAGAATATATAAAATATTGGCAGAAGTAAATGACATTTGAAATTGAAGTTGTAAAAATATGAGTTGAAATAAATTGAAAACACACATCAATTTTCTAGTTTCATGAATAAAAATATTAGAAGTTCCAGAAATGTTTCTATATTTTGTAAAACATGCCAATACATTTGAAAAATAAGTGAAGAGACTAAATAAACTAAGAAACTAAAAAACGATTAAATTGCAGCTTATTTTATCGTAATATGCAAAGTATACTAAAATTCATAGAGATTTCAGAAATTGTCACAAAATTTATAAAATATGCAATCAAAATATCAAAAGAATCTATAAAAAGTCAATAATTGCAACTATCAAACGTGTCAAAAGGTTCAGAAATTGTGAACATTGTAGCAAACTTAAAAACTTAAAAAATAGAAGCACTATGAAACTGAAAAAGTGAAAAACCAGAAAGTTTCAGCAAGTTTTGCCAAATATATTGATATTTTCAATGGAGATGGAGTTTACTTCGTGATATATGTTAAATTACAATTAAAACACAACTTAACTTTGTTAATATCACATTTATTTATGACTCCAGTTTTGGCTGATTGGCAAGTCATCAAACACTTATTGACTTAATTTGATAATGACTGTATAAACAGCCGAAAACTTTTGATTTTGATTTTTTTAAATTAATTTTGCAAATGGTTAAAACAATTGTAGATTTTCTGACAATTTGAGGAATATTCTGAAACTGATTTCATAGAAATTTTGTAGTGACATGTAATTGGTGGCCAAATTCGTCAATCATAATCATAACAATAATAATTTATTGATGATGGTACAACAAGTTATTTCCACAAATCAACATTTCAGATACATTACAAGTGCAGACTTCAAAAACACTAAATTCAGCGGTAAATGCATCTAATTGAAAATACTGTGGGGCATAATGATTTTAAGGTGGCACAAAATACAATTGATTTAATACTTCATTATAAACGTATTATGTCCTATAAAAATTATTGTGAGGGCAACAAAAAGTTAATTTGAATAGTCCCATTATCACAACGTATGGAATAAAAATCAGATTCCCGGCCAGCCCTCGTCGTACCAAAAAAAAGCATTTAAAGTTGCACAAAGGTAGTAAGAAACTTTTAAATTAATACGATCCGAATGAACCTTTTAACAAGTTCTTGAACTGGATTGTGAACGCAGTCAACCAGAACAAACACCGGCAAGCATACGCTCGTCATAAAGACGCGGACATATTTAGGAATTAACAGTGCAGGAGGTTGCATTTAGGAATGCCGATGGTCTCTCTATGTTACCATTCTTTGTTTTAAGGAGTTTTTCATGGTCCATTAGTACCCCTCAGATATTCAGTTGCTATTTATATGATCCATATAGTTAATTCTTGAGCCGGTTGCTCGAGCTTCACTTTGCTGTTTAACAATGTGACCCCGTGTGATTTTATTTACAAAGTCCCTTTCTATAACGAACGCATTCGATATGATCGCAACCTTAAAAATAGTCAGTTTTAAGGTTGATAATCGAATTGCGACTAAAATATACGAGGGTGAATTGATAAGTAGTTAACCTACGCCATTTCGCATGCAAAAAAATGAATCTCGTTACCATGACAACAAATAATGACTTGTTAGAAACACCTTTACAAAAGTTCGAAAAGTTGAACCTTTGTTGTGTAGTTTGTTTTTGAAATATACATGTCAATCCCGAGTAACTATTTGAATGTCATACATTTCTTCTCCCATGTAATTGTCCAGTATGAAGAAAATTTTATTCTAAGTTTAATGTGGGTATGGTATATTGTAATTTATATTGCCTGCTGTATTTGTGTGAAATTTGGAGTTGATTGACTCAAAAATAACATCAGAAATAAATTAAACGTAATTAGAAGGCGTTTAAAGAGGTGCTACGTTATTAAGGTATGCTTTAGGGCGTATGCAATATTAGTAATACCCAAAAAAAACTTTGAAATGCAATATTGATAATGGAGAAAAAATATAAAATTCATGAAGCATGCCTGCTATGATCTATGTGCACAGATAAAATTAAACGCTGCCAAAATTTTACAATCAAGAAATTTTCAAAATAACTGATAAACCATTTATCTTGGGGATTGGTTTGTTTTACACTTTTTTATAGAAAATTGTTCTGTCTATTACCCCATCATACAAAAAACATGTCTTTCTATTTAAAAAATAATAATTATGTCCTTTTAAAATGTACCTGTAAATAATTGAACTTTTGAAATAGTACGAGTAAAAAATTAACACGTACGAACTATTAATATGATAGAGCCATGCTTCAGCTACAATATGCAAAAAAGTTTATGTTTCAGCTTCACTCATAAGAGAAATTATGAATATATTTTAAATCGTCTATTTGAAGCAAAAATTTCGGAAATTATTGTTTTCCTCAAAAACTACTAAAAATAAGTGCTCAATAGGCTTAACAAAATATGTTTAGAATTGAACGGGGAATCTGAATATGTAAAAATATACAGGGTGTGCCATTTAAAATAACAAAGTTGATGGCCACTTCCGGTAGAAATGAAAGTGATATAAACATGTACGTATTTTCTTTTAGGAGATCATGATGAACCATGTTTGTGTGATTTTTTTCCAATTTTTATTTCATCAGGAACCCCGTAAACTTTTAACCAACGATTTGCGTGGTACACCCTGTATATCAATACACCCTCGTACTGCTATGCGTTGGTTAGTTATCAATATATTAGCTTTTCGCCTAATCTATAAAGATGTTTATGACAAAAATATAGCTAATATAATGCGTTTGTAAGTTCCCATTTAATGATACAAATAATCAAACGTAATTTGGGGTGGCGAATGGATGGGAAACGAATTAGGGGATTCATTTGATTAAATGTGGGTATGGGATATTGTAAATTATATTGTCAGCTATACTTGTGCGAAATTTGGAGTTGATTGGCCCAAAAATAACCTCAGAAATAAATGAAACGTGATTAGAAGGCGTTTGAAGGGGTGCTACGTTATTAAGGGATGCTTTAGGGCTTATGCAATATTAGTAACACCCAAAAAAACCGTTGAAATGCAATGCAATTGATAATGGCGAAAAAATATAAAATACATGGTGTATGCCTGCTATGATCTATGTGCACAAATAAAATTTAATGCTGCAAAAAAATTTACAATCAAGGAATATACAAAATAACCTTCAAACCACTCATTTAAGGGATTGGTTTGTTTTACACTCTTTTGTAGAAAATAGTTCTGTCTATTGCCCCATCATACGAAAAACATGTCATTCTATTTAAAAAAAAATAATTATGTTGTTTTAAAATGTACCTGTAAATAATTGAACTTTTGAAATAGTACGAGTAAAAAATCAACACGTACGAATTATTAATATGATAGAGCCATGCTTCAGCTACAATATGCAAAAAGTTTATGTTTCAGCTACATTCATAAGAGAAATTATGAATATTTTTTAAATCGTGTATTTGAAGCAAAAATTTCGGAAATTATTTTTTTCCTCAAAATCTACTAAAAATAAGTGCTCAATAGGCTTAACAAAATGTGTTTAGAATTGAACGAGGCATCTGAATATGTAAAAATATACAGGGTGTGCCATTTAAAATAACAAAGTTGGTGGCCACTTCCGGTAGAAATAAAAGTGATAGAAACATGTACGTATTTTCTTTAGGGAGATCATAATGAACTATGTTTGTGTGAATTTTTTCCAATTTTTATTTCATCAGGAACCCCGTAAACTTTTAACCAACGTCTTGCGTGGTACACCCTGTATATCAATACACCCTCGTACTGCTATGCGTTGGTTAGTTATCAATATATTGGCTTTTAGCCTAATTTATAAAGATGTTAATGACAAAAATATAGCCAATATAATGGGTAAGTAAGTTCCTATTTAATGATACAAATAATCAAACGTAATTTGAGGTGGCGAATGGATGAAAAACGGATTAGGGGATTCATTTGGTTAAATATGGGTATGTCATATTGTAAATTATATTGTCAGCTGTACTTGTGCGAAATTTGGAGTTGATTGGGCCAAAAATAACATCAGAAATAAATGAAACGTGATTAGAAGGCGTTTGAAGGGGTGCTACGTTATTAAGGGATGCTTTAGGGCTTATGCAATATTAGTAATCGCTAAGGCGTAGAAGCAGACGAGGTTGGATAATATAGTAATGTATGTAGTTTGTATGATTCCACTATACTACCCTAATGAATACAACGTATGTTTTTGAAGTATAAGGGATGCCAGGTTCATTAAAGGGGTTGTTTATATGCGACACAAAAATAGCTCTAATATAAGTTACATATTCATCTATATGTGTGCAAGTTTTTACGGCAATATCTTATTAAATAACGCTATAAATAATTAAAACGCGTTGGGGGTTGTTAGGGCGCACAAGGGGTTGCCCCACAAAATTGGGCCCTCACAGTACTTTTGCCGTGCAATTTTGCACCTAAATCTATAATTTGGTACGATTCTGTCAATCAGTAATCCCGCAATCATTCTTTGGAGTTTGCATAAATCAGTATTTTCAATTCCCATGTAATTTTTTTTGGTTCGCAAGTAATTATATATTCCAAATTGATCTAAAATTAGCCGGGATTTTCCCAAGGTCAATTAAGTAACGAGTTTGTGTGTCTCTGCGCAGCCAATTGTTGCACTCCCCTTCCGCCTCACCATCCCTCAAGGGCCTATACTTTAGTAAATCTCCATTTTTCCCAAAGGGAAGACGCACTCGACGCCTGTGCGGATTTCCTGCGGGAAAAAGGGGTGCGATCGCGAAGATTTTCCGGGAGCCGGGTCCCGAGCCGTCCCTGCGCCCGGCAAGGACTTATCCCGGGCGTTTGGTGCGGATTTTTCAGGGAATATGGGTTTGGGTCTGTTTTCCGGGTTCGCAAGGTTACGTGACGTCACAGTGACATGGCCGCGCAGTGCAAGTGAGCCAGGTGGACTTTCTGGTGTTAAACGAAGGTCGATCAATTCTCCCTAAACCAACTAAACCATGGGGTAAAACGTCTGCGAAATCCTGTGGGAGGATTTTTTAGAATTTGCCTTCACCATGAGTGCGCCTGCGTGGCGTATTAACAGGTTAGTGATGTGTAGACTTAGTTAAAAAATCCTGCGTATTCGTTGTTATATTACATAGCGTACGTTTATTAAATAATTTCTGCGTACATGACTAGACATGGATGCAGCTTTGTACCAATATAAACGAGCGTTTGCATGTAAATTAATTTAAATAAAATTATACATGCGCCTGGATTTTAGAACTAAGCAAAAAATAATTTAATAATCATTGCTGTATCTGTATTAATCCTAAACGAAGCGAAGTCATTATTAACATTACCTACAGCATAATTATTTAATAACTAATGATATTATACATTTCTAATCATTTTTCATGATCAACTTACATAAGTACCTGATTAAATCCTAGTAAGTCTACTGCGTTTAAGTAGCTAAAGTCTTTTGGAGTCAATAAAATTAAATATTATTTAGTCGACAGCTCAAATACGTAAATTATAATGTAAAAAAAAAATCTTAGAAGTTCTTTCAGTAGTGGCAGTATTTGCGATTATAGCAAGTTCAATTCAATGATTCCTATTACTTACAGCCCTATCTTTCTCTAAATTATTTTTACTACAGTTAATGTTATTCCATTTCAATACAGATACACAACGATGATTATTTTTAAAACTGCCTAGTCTTAATAGACTACAGCATTTGTAACACATCACTTTGCATTCAGTATGTTAGCATATTTACGTTCAAACAAACGATGGCGTTTTCATTTTTCCCAAAATTCGAGATTAATTAATCAGCTGTGATAATTAATATCGAATCGCTTTAGATTTTTCAGCGTCAACGCTCAGCGTATGCTTCTTGCTGGTGCAGTATATTTTATTACACCATAATAATAATAATAATTGCAATAATAAAATAATAGGTGTTTACTAGTTTTTGGCAGCACAATAAAAATAAAAATGTCTAAGGTTCAGTTGTACAATAGTGGATTAACTTTGATCCTGGTTCAGTTTCTATGGATACCATTGTGTGAACAATTGTATCTTAGGTACCTGAATCATGGTCAAAGTTAATCCAAGATTGTACAAGCGTACCTAAGTGTGGTGGAGCGCTTCTTGGCGATGGTAATTAGCCATGGCAGCAGAAATAGGCCATCGTTAAATAAACAAATAATTAAATGATACATTAAGTATGGCAATTGTTATTATTAATGCAGTTTTTTTTACCGGTAATAAGTTTGTGCCATTTATCTTATATTGCAAAAACCTTACATGCATCTTACATTTTTGCACGTATAACTATTATTATTATATTATTCATTAAATGATGCAATGTTGGGGCAGCTCTGGCCTAATACAGCCAGTATTAGGCAGACCCCTTCGTATACCATTCGCTCATTCAAAAACCACCTGAAGTGGTTGTATGGGTGAGTGAATGGTAGATTATATGCCAGCACGATGCACTTGTACTTTGCGAAGCTTTGCGTAGTTTGCACAATTAGAGAGCTACGAAGATTTCAGCAAATTAAATTAGAGCAACAATGTGCTCATTCTCAATTTTTGCTGGCTGCAATCTTTGGTTTGACGTTCTATTGCTTCGGGCTCGCCCAACCGGCCTAGGCAACTTCCCGAAAGGCTTCGCCATTTCAATACGGAAGGAGAACCAACAGCGGAAGAAACCGAAAGTTTTGGTGCAAGCGAGCTCGAAGCAATGAACAGGGCCGATGAGGGCACGGATAATTTTTATGTTTTACGAGAATTCTCGTGCCATATAGTTATACCGTGATCTCTGAGGAGTTAGGGCAAGAACTCACGAATATCATTAATTGTACCTTTCCTATCACATTTTCAAGATACACTATCACTTTAATTGTAATCACTCGTGATAGATTTTGGTACATTTGAAGCTTCGTGATTCTGTTTTGCTTAAAATCGCTTTGCGTGTTTAGTTTTAAGTTGTCGTGCGTCTAGTCAATCGAGTATCTCTGGTACTACCAGAAGGTTGCTCGCATTGTTTAGATGCACAGGTCACTATCGAATTGTGCCGTAGAAACGCCACTCTGGTTGACGCTTTGTTCATGTTTGATGTTTGATTCTCCATCATTTTCGTTATTTATATACGAAAGTTGGGTACGGTCAGGTAAAGTTATTGAGCTTTATCCAACGATGACGTGGTGTGCCGGTCACTGGCCTTCGCGACACAATTCGTTAAACCAGGTATAGACGCCCTGAATTATGATTTTGCCACGTATTTCACTCACATCCTCCCACAGTCGTCTAAAAAGTGCGTGCGAAACTTAATCCAGAAGTGCGTAGTAGTGCCGAAAGTGCGGGTATGGTTGATTCGGAGGATGATCTGCCCTCGCAGATCATCCTCGCCCATTTCCACTCCGAACTCCGAAGAGGCACTGCAGGTTTCTGGATCTTCGTCAATACAACTTTACGGCAAGTAGCAAGATTTAAGGTAGGTCCAGCTAGAGATGAGCTCCAAGACGTATCAAAGTGAGTACCATTTTTGGGCACCTTTCTTCTTCTCTGGGATCTTGCTTCTTTTGCATGCTGCACGTTTGCTTTAGAGCGCGTTAAGTAAAGTAGAGTCTCGACTCAAGGTTTTTGTCCACAGGTGCGCCCCGACGTTATCCCGCGTTTATTTTCTTGCTTTGCTACCAAAAATGCATGTTATTTTTAAGCAGGAAGTTCTTAACCTAGCATCCATGAAACCCTAAGCCATATTTAGTTGTTGTAAAGCAACGCTGGGCTATTGAGATATATCTGTGTTAACGTGTTTACCCAGCGAGTTCTGCAGCATTGCAGAACGCGATTTGCAGTCCCTTGTTGAGCCCAATTGAAAGTTGCACGTAAAATTATTGCGTACTGGTGCAGACCGCAATTGAGCTTTTTTTGTTACATTATCGACGTAAATCAGATTATTCTTTGTAGTTCTTTGGAGCCTCATCAGTTAATAGTCACTCGGGTTACATAGGTTCAAAAAGGTTAAGAATAACTGCACTACAGCGCCATCCAGTGCGCCGCCTGAGTGAGCAGGGTTTTTCTTACAGTTGCGCCATTTGTATTTGTGTACTGTCGGCGCATTTTCTCGCTCTGGGCGACGCACTTATGCGTCCTGCGGCACGTATATGTACGTTCAGGGGTTTTCTCCTCATAGGTGCGCACACATCGTAACCTTCACACGCCCAAACAGTAACGAGTAGGGCTTTTCTTACACTGCGCCTCTCACATTTCCATATTGTCGGCGCATATTCTCGTTCTGTAGCGACGTTTTTATACGATGTGCTTGTAATTATTACCTCCACGTTGCGCCCATGCATCGAATAGGGTTTTCCGTTTCAGGTACAATCTTTTAGCTACAATTAAAGTCGATGCATGTAAAACTGCGCCATGTTTGGGTTCCTCTAAAGAGGTTCTCTTAAATTACTGTGTACACAGCACTTGTTTGTTGCAAGTGCTAACAATAGAATTTTCTTTTTCAGATACAATAAAAACTGCGCCTATATTGGGTTCCTCTAAAGAGGTTCTCTTAAATTATAATCTATAGTACTTGTTTCTTACATGTACGAACAATAGCATTTTACCTTTCTGGTAACATATAAACTGTAACTGTATTGGGTTCCTCTAAAGAGGTTCTCTTAAATTATATTGTGTGGTACTTGTGTCTTGCAAGTACCAACAATATAATTTTATTTTTCACATACTATATAAACTGGCTTATATTAGGTTCCTCTAAAGAGGTGCTCTTAAATTATATTATGTGGTACTTGTGTCTTGCAAGTACAAACAATATAATTTTATTTTTGGGTTCCTCATATTGGGTTCCTCTAAACAGGTTCTCCTAAATTATAGTATATAGTACGAGTGACTGGTAAGTACCAATAATAACATTTTCCCTTTCAGGTATGGACATGAGTAAAATAGGGCTTTAGGCGAGATCTCTCATGTATAAAATAAAAAGATAACGGCATCAGCGAACTGAATACTTGATTTGCATAATCAATTAGCTTAATTTTGTAATTAATTTGTTATTCATAGCAACCTTTATTTTTATCGTTAATATCAATTGCAATATTTATTCAATACATAAGCATCATGGTTTAAAATAAAAACCATTTGATGTATGTTCTATGATGCATGGTGTTTCACAATTTAAGAATTGTATAAACACCATTAAGCAAAAAAATGTATAGGCTCGCTCAGATGAACCTGGATGTGATTAAAACTGTTATGTATTAGTGTAGGTGTGATAAAATATTTGATTTCACTTTGCATTGCGTGCACACATCCTTATGCAAAAACTGTACAGAGTGGAACAAAATATTTTGCCATAACGTTACTGAAAAAAAATAATAATCGCTATATATCACATCCAATTTAATTTGGTTTTGACTATAGCAAGTGATCGATTAATCACACCATTCAGTGAGCAATCATTTATCAGGCATTTGGGCATTTTTGATCAACGTTTCAGTAAATTGCTTTATTGGAGTAACACAGAAAGATCAAGTATTAAAAGTCAGATTTAAAAATCAAATTAATTGATCACCAAGTGCAAAATTGTTCTCCTCTTCGTATCCTAGAACAGTGCTTCTCAATCTTTCCAGTGAGCTGCCCTTATGTTCCAATACATAGGATCTCGAGAACATTTTATGTTTTACTGTAGGTAATATACAAATTACGAGAAAGGCACAGAATACAACTTTACTACAAGATGTTGTTATTTAAATTTGTTTGGGAAACCTTTTTTTGGTAGATTTTACCGACCCACTTTTAGGTAACGACCCATAAGTTGAGAAGCTCTGGTCTAGAAGGTGTTATTTCATCTATGTTTCCGTATAATACTTAAATGCCTAAGAAATTAGGCAGTATGGTGTAACCAGTTTGGGCTCCGACTTTTAAGCTGTATGCTGCGAAAAGCTATGGTTATATTTAAAGGGCACTGTAATTTTGGAGTCACAAATACAAAATTAGATTAATTTTGGCTTCAGTTCAATAAAAATTCAATGTAAATTTTGTCTCACAAATACATTTTTGCCTGCTTTCTAGTAATACAAATTAAAAATCTCATTAACAATTTGGTGTGACAAGTACAAAAATTATTTTTTTGGCTTAATTGCAATAAAAATTGAATTGTTTTGATGTTTTTTTGCTTAATTGCAAAAAGTGAAACATTGCAAGGGATTTTTGTAAATATATGTGTCGTTAATTTACATATCACATCTCAGCTTTTTGAGATTTCTTGCCCAAACTGTGCATTGCATATATTTATGATCACGTAACGTATATGCTGTGTGTTATTTTAAGGATTGCCATAAAAACGACAAATCCTTTTGTAAGGGAAGACCATGCATCTGAATAACTTTGTATTATATAACGTTTTAGTTGAGGTTGTAAATTAAGCATTCAATTCGCAGACTGTACCTTCAACTAGGCTTAACCTAGTTGGGGTGATGCTGGAAATCAGTCAATACTTAGTTAAACAAGCTAAAGCCATTCTATTAAACTAACCTAACCAAAACTTATAATCACTTTTTTTTTAATTAACTACAGAACTACGTGAGAAATTATCCTAGCAACTTTCAACAATAAATTCCATTTTTCGACATAAGTTAATGTTAAACATAAATGTTAATAATCTTAATCCAACTATGGATTCGAGAAAAAAACTAAAGTTAAAGATGTAAGAGAGGAAGCTGCAAAGCTAAAATAGAAATTTTCTGGTCATAACATCAGACAAATCGATGAAAAATGGAACAAACTTATTGTACACTGGAGACCATGGGAAAATACGAGAGGACGAGGAAGGCCACAAATGCGTTGGGTAGACGATATTAAGAAACATGCAAGAAAGAAATGGACTGAAATACCAAGTAGTAGAGAGGAATGGAAGCAACTTGGGGAGGCCTATGTCCAAAGATAGACGACAGAAGGCTGAAAAGAAGAAAAGAAGTGGTCATAGTGGTTCAAGTGCAACATAAAAAACAATAACAGTGAACGTGGAAAGTTTGTATTGTTTCCATCTTATAAATTATAACCTAAATATTTTATTGTTTCGATGTTATAAGCAAAACTGGAGCAAAATTGAAAAATGTTGAGTACATTTTCAGGTCGTAAAAATAGTAAATAATTTAAAATTTCTAATACAACTCTAAAATTTAATCGAAATTTAGGAATTTCCATTAAAAATTAAATAGAAATTGTGACATTGTCTTAGAATTTATATATATATATATATATATATATATATATATATATATATATATATATATATTTTTTTTTTTTCTTAAATATATATATATATATATATATATATATATATTTTCTTCTTCTTCTTCCACTTCTTTCACCTCTAATCTCTACCTCTAACCTCTACCTCTAACCTCTACTTCTAACCACTCTCTCAAACCTCTACCTCTAACCTCTGTCTTTAACCTCTACCTCTAACCTCTACCTCTAACCTCTACCTCTAACCTCTGTCTTTAACCTCTACCTCTAACCTCTACCTCTACCTAATATATATATATATATTTTCTTCTTCTTCTTCCACTTCTTTCACCTCTAACCTCTACCTCTACCTCTACCTCTAACCTCTACCTCTAACCTCTACCTCTACCTCTAACCTCTACCTCTAACCTTACCTCTAACCTCTACCTCTACCTCTAACCTCTACCTCTAACCTCTACCTCTTCTTCTTATACTACTTCTTCTCCTTCTACTTCTTCTTCTACTTCTTATGCATTTATTTATTTCTTATCCAGAATACTAAAACATTTAATACTAACCTGAGAAACTTCTATTATTATCAGCATAAATTAAAATTTTGTTGAAAATTGCAAAATGTTTAATGCAATTTAAGAAGGCTTCTGCAATTTAGTATAAGCTGTATTTATATTTTCAAATTTTTATTGTAAATTATAAAATGTTCATTGCAATAGGAAAGTATTAAAAAATATATAACAATTTCATAGGAAATCACCATATTTTTATTGGAAATTGAAATTTTCCATTATATAGATCAAAATTCAAGCAGACTTTCATCCCTTTTGTCAATTAATTTGGTTAAAACTTTGAAAATTACAACACCTTAATTGGAAATTACAAAATTTCTATTACATATATTAACAGTCAGTTGAATTCACAGAATTTTTAATATAAAAGTAAATTTTGTTCTAAATTGCGAAGTTTGTCTTGAAAATTACAAAATTGCTATTACAACATTAAAATTTCGTTGTATTTGCAGAACTTACAATCAAAATTACATATATTACATGGAAATTGTGACATGTGTCTGGTTTACAATTACATCTGATTTCTTGAGGAGGTAGTTTGATGTAAAATCTCGTGACAAAATTATTTCCATTAGAAAACATACAATTTTCATAGAAAATAAGAAAATATTTGCCCCACCTTTCAAAAAAAAATTTGTTGGGAATTACAAAATTTCAACTACAGATATCAAAATTCAGTTGGATTAGCAGAATTTTCAGTGCAAATTGCAAAATTTTATTGGAAATTGCGACATTTTTCTTGGAAATACAATTTTTTTCTTAGGAACAAAAATATTGTACAGTATACTAAGATATTTAAAAAGATCTTAAGAAACTTTTATTATTATCAGTATACATTACAAATTTATTGAATATCATACATACTTCAATGCAAATAGGAAAGTATTTACCTAAAATTACTAAATTATCATTCGAAATTATTTTTTTCCATTACATAGATAAAAATTCAAGCAGACTTTCGAAGCATTTGTCAATTAATTTTGTTATAATTTTGAAAATTACAACCCTTTAATTGGAAATTACAAAATGTTACATACATGTTACATACTTCAATGCAAATAGGAAAGTATTTACCTAAAATTACAAAATGTTCATCAAAAATTGAAATTTTCTATTACAAATACTAAGATTCAAGCAAACTTTCGTTGCTTTTGACAATTAATCTTGTAATTTCGAAAATTGCAACATTTTAATTGGAAATTACAAAATTTCTATTACAAATATCAACAGTCAGTTGAATTTGCAAAATTTTCAATATAAATTACAAAATTTTGTTCTAAATTGCAAATTTTGTCTTGAAAATTACAAAATTGCTATTACAACATTAAAATTTCGTTGAATTTGTTGAATTTCCAATCGAAATTACATATATTAAATGGAAATTGTGACATGTGTCTGGTCAATAATTACATCTATTCCCCTGAAGAGGTAGTTTCTTATAAAACCTCGTGAAAAAACTTTCAACAAACAATGTTCATAGAAAATAAGAAAGTATTTGCCCAACGTTACAAAATTTTCATTGGGAATTACAAAATATCTAATACAGATATCAAAATTCAGTTGGATTAGCATAATTGTCAGTGTAAATTACAAAATTTTATTAGAAATTGCGACATTTTTCTTGAATATACATTTTTTTTTCTTAGAAACACCAAAATTTGGTTCAGTATACTAAGGTATTTAATACTATCTTGAGAAACTTCTATTATTATCAGTACAAATTAAAAATTTATTGAAAATTGCAAAATGTTTAATGCAATTTATGAAGACTTCTGCAATTTCTTAATTTTTTTATTAAAAATCATAAAATTTTAATTGTAATAGGAATGTATTAAAAAAATATATCATTTTCATAGGAAATCATAATATTTTCATTGGAAATTGCAAAATTTCGATTACATAATATTAAATTCCAGTTGAATTAGCAGAATTTTCAATATAAATTAAAAAATTTGATCAGTAATTGCGCGTTATTTCAATGAAATGATAAAATTGCTATTACAAACCGTAAGTTTTTTAATTGAAATATTATTCCCTTGATGAGGTAGTATTGGTGTAAAATCCCAAGATAAAACTTTTTTCATTAGAAATAACAAATATATTTTTAATAAAATGTGAAAATACACCATATTTTGGACACAACTTCCGTGTACAAGTGTACACCGGTTTCGACCTGGTGGGCCTCATCAGTACAGCAATTGGATTTCACCACGAGGTGGCATTTACATGCTTCTCTCATGCATCAGGCAATTGGGTAATTAGCCTAATTTCAATACAAATTACAAAACTCAATTGGAAATTGCGACATTTTTATTAAAAATACGATTTTTTTCATTAATAATGCCAAAATTTGGTTTAGTATATTAAGAAATTTAATGGAACTTACGAAATTTTAATTATTATCAGCATGAATTAAAAATTTATGGAAAATTGCAAGATTTGATTGAAAATTTAAAAATTTTATTGAAAATTGCAAAATTTGATTGAAAATTGCAAAATGTATGGTTTAATGTAATTTCAGAAGGTTTTACGTCTATCTTAAGGCTATACAAAGTGTCTCGCATTCATGGACATTTTTGAGGAATTTCATTTTTATCTCAGAAAGTAAAAATGATAGTTATACACACATCTCAAAACAAAATATGGTTCAAATTAAACGGGGAAGCCAGAAACATAATAATATATAGGGTGTTTCATTAAAAAAACACACGTTGATGGCTACTTCCGGTAGATCCGGAAGTGATAGAAGGTTAGAAGTATTTCACCTTAGGAGAACGGAATCAGCCATGTTTGAATGATTATTATCAAATTTTCATCTCATCAGGAAATCCATGAACTCTTAATGGTCCACGAGCGTGGGACACCCTGTATAAAATGCTGTATACACATATGTGACCTAGTCTACTAAAAGGAACCTAATGTGTCATGATCGATTTTAGCTTTTTGGTTGGTTCTGATGAGCGATTATTCTGATGGGCGATAACTTTTTGGGCGATTGAGAGAAACGTTATTTGTTTTGAAACGAAACAAACCGCAGATTGCCATTTTAGGTTAGGTTAGGTTAATGTTAGGCAAATGTTTCCTTTATTAGCTGTTTGCTCAAAAACTTGTTTTCCCAAGTTCCCTTTCAGTAGACCAGGTCACATACACTTATTTTAAAATTTTCATTAAAAATCACACAATGTTCATTGCAAATAGGAAAGTAATTGCCTAATATTACAAAAGTTGCAGTGGAAAATTACCAAATTTCTTTTAAATAAGTTGCCCTTCGAAGGAGAGCCGATTCGTTGTTAGAAAACTAAAATCGCTCAAAACTTCTCGGGCCAAAGAACCAAACTACGACCCTTGGCGTGAGAGGTAAGTGCGATGACCTCTCTCTCGCCGTCGGCTAATATGTTAATCTAGGCTGTGCGATTTTGTCTTCATTATGAATATAATATTTTTAAAGCAGCATCAAGTTGTGCGAAATGCAAAGTACGTAGGGAGCAATAATATATCGATCCTTAATTCTATAATGCAAGAAAGTAGAATAACGATTTTTTTACTCAACATACGACGATAGTTACTTATGATACGAGTGTATTTTTGTTAATTGGAGAGTGAATTAATTGTGTGTAAAACTTATTTTACGCCCAGTTGATGTTTGTACGCACTTGTGCTATAAAGTATCACTTTACGCACCCGTGCTGAAAACTATAACTTTACGCACTTGTGCTGAAAAGTATCACTATACGCACTTGTGCTAAAAAGTAAAACTTTGCGCACTTGTGATAAAAAGTATCACTTTACGCACTTGTGCTAAAAAGTATCACTATACGCACCTGTGCTAAAAAGTATCACTTTACGCACTGCGAACAGTGCACAAAAACTTAGTTTACGCACTGGTCGTAGAAAAAATATATTTATAATATCTACGAGACGTTTCGGACGTTTTATCGATCATAAATTCTAAAAATCAAATATATTAAAGATATGTTTTGTTACAATATCCAACACAATGTTTTTTATAATATCTACGAGATAACATATCGATCCTAAATTCTAAAACTAAAGTGTAATAAAGATAGTTTTTTGTTGCAACATACGACAAAATGCATTTATAATATCTACGAGGTCGTGGGAATAAGATGAAAGTAAGGCGAACAAGGCCCACGAAGCATGACATGCACTTTACTGCAGTTTTGTGTATGCATGTAATATATTCCTCAGATTTGTATAACAGTTGAAGCAAATAAAAATTATGAACGAAATACTAATCACTTTAACTTGTAAAAAAATTTGCACAGCAGTCACTCATATTTTATTTTTTTGTGTCGAAACTGTAACAGATATCAAAAACTATAAAGATACAAAAAAAATACATGACAAAAATTGTTACGAGCCATTTAAATAAAATGTCGGTGACGTCACTACAAGTAAATGAAGGTGTTCAAAAATATATTTTTTCGCCAACTTGTAACTAATGCTGTCCCATTTAATAATATATATGGGTTGTTGATGATTAAATAACTAATGATGATAAAAAAAATAACTAATAACTAATCAAATAACTGTTGATGCCTAATGAAGTCGATACAGTCTTGGGCGCTTTTTATCGAACACACTGTATACCTTATACTAATTCAAATGTCAAAATTTATCTCATCCTAAGTTTTTTATGATTTTTCAAAAGTAATGAAATATAATAAAACTAGGGAATTAAAAATTAAAATAAAATTGCCAAGGTTTCATTGATTAATAATTTTAAAATTCTACCTATATATATATCATATTTACGCCGTACTAATAGAATATGTCATAATCACCCCATTCTTAGTCTTTTGGGAATTTTCATTTTAAGTGAAATAATGAAGCAAATTAGTAATAAAAATATGAAAATTATACTTATAACTCGTTTTCGTCGACTCATATTCTTAATATTTTACTTAAATATCATATATGCATCGCACTAATAGAAAATGTCATAATATACCAAAATATACCGCATATTTATATTTTCCAGAATTTTTGAGTATTGAGTATGGAAGAATTTTTTTTAATTCTTCTAACATTAAATTTAATTTAATTTCACCTATACAGGGTGTCTCAAAATTGACGCCCGTGCTTTTGGAATTGCATTCACGGGGCTAAAAGAAATAGAAAATTAAGAGTGGAAAATTTTCGGTTTGTCCCTCGTTCAGAGTTATTGATAAAAATGTATACAATAACTTTTTCGCCCACTATTCAAAACTCGATTTTAATTTATTAATTTTGTCGTATCTAGAAACACAACTGTCAGATTTGACAATTAGTTTGACAAATGTGGACAATATCTTGTTTTTTAATTAATATTTGTTATTTGTTTTTTTTAATATTATTAGTTGATACATTATTTTGATTTATACATTTTGTCAAATCTAGAGACATAATTATCAGATTTGACAATTAGTTTGACACATGTGGATAATATTTTGTTTTTTAATATCATTGGTTAGTACAAGATTTTGATTTATTCTCTTGTCAAATCTAGAGACATAATTGTCAGATTTGACAATTAGTTTGACAGATGTGTTTTACAGTTTTTTTTATCAATAACTGTACAACGAGGTACAAATATCTTGTTTTATACTATTATTAGTTAGTACGATTTTGATTTTTTTTTTGTCAAATTTAGAGAAATAATTGTCAAATTTGACAATTAGTTTGGCAGATGTGTTTTACAGTTTTCTTATCAATAACTCTATAACGAGGGACACATATCTTGTTTTATAATATTATTAGTTAGTACACGATTTTGATTTATTCATTTTGTCAAATCTAGAGACATAACTGATAGATTTGATAATTAGTTTGACAGATGTGGACAATAGAATAGAATAGATTAACTTATTTACGTGCTATTATACACATTACTATTATTTTATACAGATAATATCTTGTTTCTCAATTATTATTTGTTATATGTTTTTTAATATTATTAGTTAGTACACGATTTTGATTTATTCATTTTGTCAAATCTAGAGATATAACTGTCAGATTTGACAATTAGTTTGCCAGATGTGTTTTACATTTTTTTTTATCAATTACTCTACAACGAGAGACAAATACCTTGTTATATAATATTATTAGTCAGTACACGATTTTAATTTATTCATTTCGTCAAATCTACAGACATAACTGTCAGATTTGACAATTAGTTTGACAGATGTGTTTTACAGTTTTTTTATCAATAACTGTATAACGAGGTACAAATATCTTGTTTTATACTATTATTAGTTAGTACGATTTTGATTTTTTTTTTGTCAAATTTAGAGACATAACTCAAATTTGACAATTAGTTTGGCAGATGTGTTTTACAGTTTTCTTATCAATAACTCTGTAACGAGGGATACATATCTTGTTTTATAATATTATTAGTTAGTACACGATTTTGATTTATTCATTTTGTCAAATCTAGAGATATAACTGTCAGATTTGACAATTAGTTGGCCAGATGTGTTTTACATTTTTGTTTATCAATTACTCTACAACGAGGGACAAATATCTTGTTATATAATATTATTAGTCAGTACACGATTTTGATTTATTCATTTCGTCAAATCTACAGACATAACTGTCAGATTTGACAATTAGTTTGTCAGATGTGTTTTACAGTTTTTTATCAATAACTGTATAACGAGGTACAAATATCTTGTTTTATACTATTATTAATTAGTACGATTTTAATTTATTTATTTAGTCTAATTTAGAGACATAACTGTCAAATTTGACAATTAGTTTGGCAGATGTGTTTTACAGTTTTCTTATCAATAACTCTATAACGAGGGACACATATCTTGTTTTATAATATTATTAGTTAGTACACGATTTTGATTTATTCATTTTGTCAAATCTAGAGACATAACTGATAGATTTGATAATTAGTTTGACAGATGTGGACAATAGAATAGAATAGATTAACTTATTTACGTGCTATTATACACATTACTATTATTTTATACAGATAATATCTTGTTTCTCAATTATTATTTGTTATATGTTTTTTAATATTATTAGTTAGTACACGATTTTGATTTATTCATTTTGTCAAATCTAGAGATATAACTGTCAGATTTGACAATTAGTTTGCCAGATGTGTTTTACATTTTTTTTTATCAATTACTCTACAACGAGAGACAAATACCTTGTTTTATAATAATATTAGTCAGTACACGATTTTAATTTATTCATTTCGTCAAATCTACAGAAATAACTGTCAGATTTGACAATTAGTTTGACAGATGTGTTTTACAGTTTTTTTATCAATAACTGTATAACGAGGTACAAATATCTTGTTTTATACTATTATTAGTTAGTACGATTTTGATTTTTTTTTTGTCAAATTTAGAGACATAACTCAAATTTGACAATTAGTTTGGCAGATGTGTTTTACAGTTTTCTTATCAATAACTCTGTAACGAGGGATACATATCTTGTTTTATAATATTATTAGTTAGTACACGATTTTGATTTATTCATTTTGTCAAATCTAGAGATATAACTGTCAGATTTGACAATTAGTTGGCCAGATGTGTTTTACATTTTTGTTTATCAATTACTCTACAACGAGGGACAAATATCTTGTTATATAATATTATTAGTCAGTACACGATTTTGATTTATTCATTTCGTCAAATCTACAGACATAACTGTCAGATTTGACAATTAGTTTGTCAGATGTGTTTTACAGTTTTTTATCAATAACTGTATAACGAGGTACAAATATCTTGTTTTATACTATTATTAATTAGTACGATTTTAATTTATTTATTTAGTCTAATTTAGAGACATAACTGTCAAATTTGACAATTAGTTTGGCAGATGTGTTTTACAGTTTTCTTATCAATAACTCTATAACGAGGGACACATATCTTGTTTTATAATATTATTAGTTAGTACACGATTTTGATTTATTCATTTTGTCAAATCTAGAGATATAACTGTCAGATTTGACAATTAGTTGGCCAGATGTGTTTTACATTTTTGTTTATCAATTACTCTACAACGAGGGACAAATATCTTGTTATATAATATTATTAGTCAGTACACGATTTTGATTTATTCATTTCGTCAAATCTACAGACATAACTGTCAGATTTGACAATTAGTTTGTCAGATGTGTTTTACAGTTTTTTATCAATAACTGTATAACGAGGTACAAATATCTTGTTTTATACTATTATTAATTAGTACGATTTTAATTTATTTATTTAGTCTAATTTACAGACATAACTGTCAAATTTGACAATTAGTTTGGCAGATGTGTTTTACAGTTTTCTTATCAATAACTCTATAACGAGGGACACATATCTTGTTTTATAATATTATTAGTTAGTACACGATTTTGATTTATTCATTTTGTCAAATCTAGAGATATAACTGTCAGATTTGACAATTAGTTGGCCAGATGTGTTTTACATTTTTGTTTATCAATTACTCTACAACGAGGGACAAATATCTTGTTATATAATATTATTAGTCAGTACACGATTTTGATTTATTCATTTCGTCAAATCTACAGACATAACTGTCAGATTTGACAATTAGTTTGTCAGATGTGTTTTACAGTTTTTTATCAATAACTGTATAACGAGGTACAAATATCTTGTTTTATACTATTATTAATTAGTACGATTTTAATTTATTTATTTAGTCTAATTTAGAGACATAACTGTCAAATTTGACAATTAGTTTGGCAGATGTGTTTTACAGTTTTCTTATCAATAACTCTATAACGAGGGACACATATCTTGTTTTATAATATTATTAGTTAGTACACGATTTTGATTTATTCATTTTGTCAAATCTAGAGACATAACTGATAGATTTGATAATTAGTTTGACAGATGTGGACAATAGAATAGAATAGATTAACTTATTTACGTGCTATTATACACATTACTATTATTTTATACAGATAATATCTTGTTTCTCAATTATTATTTGTTATATGTTTTTTAATATTATTAGTTAGTACACGATTTTGATTTATTCATTTTGTCAAATCTAGAGATATAACTGTCAGATTTGACAATTAGTTTGCCAGATGTGTTTTACATTTTTTTTTATCAATTACTCTACAACGAGAGACAAATACCTTGTTTTATAATAATATTAGTCAGTACACGATTTTAATTTATTCATTTCGTCAAATCTACAGAAATAACTGTCAGATTTGACAATTAGTTTGACAGATGTGTTTTACAGTTTTTTTATCAATAACTGTATAACGAGGTACAAATATCTTGTTTTATACTATTATTAGTTAGTACGATTTTGATTTTTTTTTGTCAAATTTAGAGACATAACTCAAATTTGACAATTAGTTTGGCAGATGTGTTTTACAGTTTTCTTATCAATAACTCTGTAACGAGGGATGCATATCTTGTTTTATAATATTATTAGTTAGTACACGATTTTGATTTATTCATTTTGTCAAATCTAGAGATATAACTGTCAGATTTGACAATTAGTTGGCCAGATGTGTTTTACATTTTTGTTTATCAATTACTCTACAACGAGGGACAAATATCTTGTTATATAATATTATTAGTCAGTACACGATTTTGATTTATTCATTTCGTCAAATCTACAGACATAACTGTCAGATTTGACAATTAGTTTGACAGATGTGTTTTACAGTTTTTTATCAATAACTGTATAATAGGTACAAATATCTTGTTTTATACTATTATTAATTAGTACGATTTTAATTTATTTATTTAGTCTAATTTAGAGACATAACTGTCAAATTTGACAATTAGTTTGGCAGATGTGTTTTACAGATTTCTTATCAATAACTCTATAATGAGGGACACATATCTTGTTTTATGATATTATTAGTTAGTACACGATTTTGATTTATTCATTTTGTCAAATCTAGAGACATAACTGATAGATTTGACAATTAGTTTGACAGATGTGGACAATAGAATAGAATCGATTAATTTATTTACGTGCTATTATACACATTACTATTATTTTATACAGATAATATCTTGTTTCTCAATTATTATTTGTTATTTGTTTTTTAATATTATTAGTTAGTACAAGATTTTGATTTATTCATTTTGTCAAATCTAGAGATATAACTGTCAAATTTGACAATTAGTTTGGCAGATGTGTTTTACAGATTTCTTATCAATAACTCTATAATGAGGGACACATATCTTGTTTTATAATATTATTAGTTAGTACACGATTTTGATTTATTCATTTTGTCAAATCTAGAGACATAACTGATAGATTTGACAATTAGTTTGACAGATGTGGACAATAGAATAGAATCGATTAATTTATTTACGTGCTATTATACACATTGCTATTATTTTATACAGATAATATCATGTTTCTCAATTATTATTTGTTATTTGTTTTTTAATATCATTAGTTTGTACACGATTTTGATTTATTCATTTTGTCAAATCTAGAGATATAACTGTCAGATTTGACAATTAGTTTGCCAGATGTGTTTTACATTTTTTTTATAAATTACTCTACAACGAGGGACAAATATCTTGTTTTATAATATTATTAGTCAGTACACGATTTTGATTTATTCATTTTGTCAAATCTACAGACATAACTGTCAGATTTGACAATTAGTTTGACAGATGTGCTTTCCAGTCTTTTTATCAATAACTCTATAAGGAAGGACAAACGGAAAATTGTCCAGTCTTAATTTTCAATTTGTTTTAGCCCCCTGAATGGAAACCCAAAAGCACGGGCGTCAATTTTGAGACACCCTGTATATCATATGTCTATACCTGATACTAAACGAAAGTGTCGTAATCAAACCATCTATCATCCTTGTTTTTTTCGGGAATTTTCATATTTATTCATATTTATCATTATTTTATACAATATAATTTCGTAGTTTCCCCTACAAATGATGAAAATTATGCTGAAAATCCTCAAATTTCGAATGTAACAGCCTACCAGTTCAAATCATTTTTTTACATTTTTTGCAAATATTTCGTAGTATAATCCTACTCAAAATTTAGACCGGTGAAATTTCACTGCTATTTTTTTCAATTAAATATAACGCTGCTTGGCATTGATAGTGACACAACTCAAAAATCTCAAAAAATGCGAGCAAGCCGCATTTATTACCACATTTTACTATTTTACTTGTACTTGAAACACACTGAGGTTATGTTTTTATTAGCGGCCGACTAGATTGTGGGCGCAACCGATAAATAACACCATCGCAACGATTTGTGTTTAACCTAAAAATTGTGACAGCGACCGGCATTTGTTCGTGGTATTATCCTGAAAATACAACCGTTGTATTATCAGCATTGTCAGTTATTAATACATGCGTAACTATAGAAACCGCATTGTTATGTCACTGTTTTGCGTATTATATTCCAGAGTTATACGAGTTATATTCCCAAACGAAATTACGCCGGCATGAGCACATATTGATTCGGACGACTCCATAGTTCATTTACATCTCGCCGCTCGACGTGCTTATTGTGGTCAAGCAAAAGCTCGCCTTCCGCACCCAGACAACCTTGCCCATAGCGAGTCTGTACACCTGTGAACCTGTAACCAGTGACCACCACACATACCAAAGCCTCGTAGTAAACACAATGCTCCTCCACCACGCGAGATTTCGTCTTGTATTCCATTCCATGCTTCTCCTCACATTTTACATAATTGATTTTCCATTTCTTCGGTGAAACTAGTTTGTCTCACGAGGGCCCGATTGCGTTGCGCAACGGCACATTTCAGCTCTAAATCTGCCGGCAACAAGTGGCGGACTGGATCAAGACTTTTACCACAAAAATTCCGGACGATGTAATTCTCACGTCAACAGCAATCCGATATACACAAATGTTATCAACAATAGATGGTATCGCGTGAACACTTTAGCGTCTTAAGACTGACGTGCCTAAGACTTTCTAGGGAACGAAATGGCCAATTAAAATTACACAAATCTCCTCGTGTACCGAACGCAAAGAGAGAAATCGACGTGTATGAGGTACATTATCCGTCGATTAGATGGAATTTTCCGGTGAAAATTCAATAACACTTTCACTGATCAGTTGCAGGATTATTTTAATAACATCAGCAGACAACACGTACCTACCAGGGCAGGTTGGTGTCTTTTTTTCGTTTCGCTTTGCAGCAAGTTGAGAGACTGCATTTTGTTCCACATTTGTTAACTGTGACACGACACGCAAATTGTGAAGGCGATTTATTAAATAGCCACCAGGTAACAAGGCTCGACATCTATAGGACTGTTTTTACTTTTAATTGATCTCCGATTGCGTACGAAATACGTGCGCGGATTTTTCACAACCACCGCAAATTACGTGTTTTCAAGACATTTTCAAGACAAAATTCGCAATTTCGAACCAAACTTTGTAATTTATATTGAAAAATTCTGCTAATTAAACTGACTTTTGATATTAGTAATAGAAGTTTTGTAATTTTCAAAGAACATTTTGTAATTTCCAATTAAAGGGTTGTAATTTTCAAAATTATAACAAAATTAATTGACAAATGCTTCGAAAGTCTGCTTGAATTTTTATCTATGTAATGGACAAAATTAATTTCCAATGATAATTTTGTAATTTTAGGTAAATACATTTCTATTTGCATTGAAATATGTATGATATTCAATAAATTTGTAATGTAAACTGATAATAATAAAAGTTTCTCAAGTTCCTATTAAATATCTTAGTATATTGAACCAATTTTGGTGTTTCTAAGAAAAATATTGTATTTCCAAGAAAAATGTCGCAATTTGCAATAAAATTTTGTAATGTACACTGAAAATTCTGCTAATCCAACTGAATTTTGATATCTATAATAGATATTTTGTAATTCCCATTGAAACTTTTGTAATGTTGGGCAAATACTTTCTTATTTTTTATGAAAATTGTATGTCTTCTAATGGTAACAATTTTTTCACGAGATTTTACAACAAACTATCTTCTCAAGGAACAGATATAATTTTTGAACTTGAATTTAAAAAAATGTAAGTTCCAAATCAATTTCGTAGATTATTATGATCCAAATTGGTATTTATAAGGAAACAATTAATAACTTTCCCAGACAAATGTCCCAATTTCTATTTAATATATGTAATTTCGATTGTAAATTCTGCAAATTCAACAAAATTTGAATGTTGTAATATCAATTTTGTAATTTTCAAGACAAAGTCCTCAATTTTGAGATTTTTTTTGTAATTTATATCGAAAATTCTGCTAATTCAACTACAATTTGATATTTGTAATAGAAATTATGTCATGGAAATAGTTTTGGCGGATACATGTTTAAACTCCATTATTAGTGTTTTTCCACAATAATGGAGAAATTTTGTAATTTCCAAAGAACATATTATTTCCAATTGAAGTGTTGTCATATTCGAAATTACAACAAGATTAATTGAAAAAGCGACGAATTTCTGCTTGAATTTTTATCTTTATGATGGAAAATTCAATTTCCAATGAACATTTTGCAATATTAGGTAAATACTTTCCTATTTGAATTGAAAAATGTATGATTTTCAATAAATTTGTAATTGATGGCGATACGTTGTTAGATTAGTGGTTTCCAAACTTTTTAGTCAGCCCATCTTTTGGCTAGAAAAACTAAATGAACAACAGCAAAGATCATAACCATAAGTCCATAATTGTTATCATCAGTCCGATGAAAATGACGACAGTCAAATTAAACAGACTTCTGTTAAATGAAAGTTATATCTTTCAAATATGAAACTGTATATCGACAATCGTAACCTATAAGATGTAACGTATTTCCGAATATAGGTTACATCAGAACGTGGTATTTAAGGCTGGGTTAGGTTAGGAGAATTCATTTTTCAAAATATCTGAAAATTTCTAAATCTCTAAATCAATTGTTGTTGGCATCTGTTAAATTAAAATGTTACCTATCAAACTTTCCTACATTCTACATATCTAACCTACATTCCCGAATGTAGGTTAGATCAAAACATGGTACTTAATGCTAGGTTAGGTTAGAAGAATTAATTTTTCAAAATATCTGAAAATTTTGAAATCTCTAAATCAATAGTTGTTGTCATCTGTTAAATTAAAATGTTACCTAACAAACTTTCCTACATTCTACATATCTAACCTACATTCCCCAATGTAGGTTAGATCAAAACATGGTACTTAATGCTAGGTTAGGTTAGAAGAATTAATTTTTCAAAATATCTGAAAATTTCTAAATCTCTAAATCAATAGTTGTTGTCATCTGTTAAATTAAAATGTTACCTATCAAACTTTCCTACATTCTACATATCTAACCTACATTCCCCAATGTAGGTTAGATCAAAACATGGTACTTAATGCTAGGTTAGGTTAGACGAATTAATTTTTCAAAATATCTGAAAATTTTGAAATCTCTAAATCAATACTTGTTGTCATCTTTTAAATTAAAATGTTACCTATCAAACTTTCCTACATTCTACATATCTAACCTACATTCCCCAATGTAGGTTAGATCAAAACATGGTACTTAATGCTAGGTTAGGTTAGACGAATTAATTTTTCAAAATATCTGAAAATTTTGAAATCTCTAAATCAATAGTTGTTGTCATCTGTTAAATTAAAATGTTACCTATCAAACTTTCCTACATTCTACATATCTAACCTACATTCCCCAATGTAGGTTAGATCAAAACATGGTACTTAATGCTAGGTTAGGTTAGAAGAATTAATTTTTCAAAATATCTGAAAATTTCTAAATCTCTAAATCAATAGTTGTTGTCATCTGTTAAATTAAAATGTTATCTATCAAACTTTCCTACATTCTACATATCTAACCTACATTCCCCAATGTAGGTTAGATCTAAACATGGTACTTAATGCTAGGTTAGGTTAGAAGAATTAATTTTTCAAAATATCTGAAAATTTCTAAATCTCTAAATCAATAGTTGTTGTCATCTGTTAAATTAAAATGTTACCTATCAAACTTTCCTACATTCTACATATCTAACCTACATTCCCCAATGTAGGTTAGATCAAAACATGGTACTTAATGCTAGGTAAGGTTAGAAGAATTAATTTTTCAAAATATCTGAAAATTTCAAAACTCTAAATCAATAGTTGTTGTCATCTGTTAAATTAAAATGTTACCTATCAAACTTTCCTACATTCTACATATCTAACCTACATTCCCCAATGTAGGTTAGATCAAAACATGGTACTTGATGCTAGGTTAGGTTAGAAGAATTAATTTTTCAAAATATCTGAAAATTTTGAAATCTCTAAATCAATAGTTGTTGTCATCTGTTAAATTTAAATGTTACCTACCTAAAGGAAACCTTCAATTGTCGAAATAATTGTGACGTGGTTCAGATTGCTATCGATGGTATGTCAGGTTAGAATATGGTATTTTAGGTTAGGTTAGGTTAGAAAAATTAATTGCACTAAAACCCATATTTGGCGATGCCTAACAGAAAAAAAGTAATTTTTCGAAATATTATAATCATGTAAAATGATGCCCCAATATTTCAACACATACAAAATTGGAGCGTTCATTTTGTAGCATTGTTGTACAGCTATAATTGATGGTTCTAGTTACTTCGTTTACTATGAATAGCATTCCAGGTGTACATACACTCTTCATACACTTCTGAATTGTTGGCAATTTGAACGACGAAGCACGGATCAAGAGTGGGTTGGTATTCCGCAGACACATGATCACGTGATCCACCTCCTAATCATCTTCAGATCTGGATCAGTCTGTGCTCTGCATCGAAATTACATGAGCTGCTTTCGTGGCGGCGTTATGCAAATCGACTGTTTACACAGACCCAACAATATACAGAGCATTCACATGCCACATTTGCGTATAATTCGATGTACCCGCAAGAAGTTTTTCGCACCAGAACCTTGTTAACATAAAATAGCTCGAAATATCCATTGGTTCTTCATTCCGTTTTTGCGAAATCTGCTGAGCTTTAATTACCAATTTAGTTTTCCCTTACTTGTTTGTCACCAAATACAAAGTGTGCAAAAATTAATTCAGAAACGGCAAATAGGATGGTTCGGGCACCTGATAAAAATGCTAGAAGACAGACAAACAAAAATAGTATGGACATCAAAAGACGAAAAAAAAAGAAGGAAAGAGGAAGAGCAAGGAAAAGATGGGAAAACAACATAGACGAGATCCTAAGAAGAAACGACCTCGATCAAGAAGAAGCAAGGAAAAAGGCTACAAATAGAAAGGAATGGAAAAACTTTGGAGGCAACATAATTTAGTGGAGGCTTGAATCTCGACACCCGAAAGGGTCTAGGAGATGTAAATTGATTATATATTCCATGTTCCAATTCTCCGTGTTTCGTTTTTATTTACTTAGTCGTTTTCACCATTTCCCTTTAGATTGTTTGTGCCGTTGTCCTATTTTCTTGGTGTGTGATCTTTTTCTGGTACTTTCTTCTCGTTTATATCCTTTCGTAATATTTCGTTTACTTCCTTTCGTAGCTTCTTGTTTTCCTCTTGTACTTCTTTTATCTGTTATCTGTATTCTAATATACCATTTTATATTTTATACCATTTTTGTCCTTCTTCTCGTTTATATCCTTTCGTAATATTTCGTTTACTTTCTTTCGTAGCTTCTTGTTTTCCTCTTGTACTTCTTTTATCTCTTATTTGTGTTCTAATATACCATTTTATATTTTATACCATTTTTAATGTCAATAGCAATTATAATAGTCATGGTATTGCTAATAATATTATGAAGTGGTTAGCAATTAGCAATCTTTTAGTCACGTACTATTTGGTAGTGGAGTTCTCGAAGCTTCAGGCGTACAATCATCATTAATCTCCGCAACCATTAATATTAACATCCACTACAATAGTTACTCCTAAATATGCGTTATTGCAATACCTTTTTTGGTACACAAAATTCGCGATACGGAATGATGCAATTTGGCCACGAAATGGAAAGAGGTGTTATTTATAACCCGAAATTATTTCATTGCACTCAACAGTAAGACACCTAGTGCACGGGTTAAAAAATCGTGCTGGGCTCTCTATAATTATGCACCATTAACCTGGTACTTCGTACTCTTAAATCTATCGGAATGACGCGGTCCAGTTTGATATTTTCATCTCTTCCATTGTCCTTATTAATGCCTGCAAGAGTTGCCTCGGTCATTAACGGCTTCCAGATGTTAGCATTAATGCGATGAAACGGAAAGCGCGTAAACGACGCAGGATTCAGTTGATTTGCATTTCTAAATTACACATAATATTGACTTGCATAAGTAATTAAATGGACACTTCATCAGATTAACATGTCGCTTTTCGTACATTTATTTTGCATGGAATATTTAATGGTATTAAAATAATGTAATGGCCTGTAACTGATTACTTAAAAAAAAAAACAAAATAGTTATAATTACAATAAATTATAATTTTTCCTGTGTACTGGTATTGCACATTAAAGCACCAAATACCGTTAAAGCGCAATTATAATGGCAAACATTTCAAGTGTAGTGGCAACAATTCACCATATGCTTAATTAATTCAAAATTTAAAAAACTAAATTTCAAATTTATTAATACATTTTTACATGGCTTAATTAAATCAAAATGAAAAAGACTATTATTTGTTTATTTCATTAATATAATTTTTATTATTTTTACGGCCTAAAAACAATTTAGAATATAAATGAAATTAAAGTTTTGCATCCTTTTTTTCCGAATAATCAAATTATATCTTTTACGGCGGTAAAATGGTCAACAGAATGCAGCTGGCTAATATACATATATCCCTACTGAAACATGTCAGAGACCGAGTTATTAATTTGATATCCAGCCAAGTTGAATGACAACTTTTAATCCTTTTTTTAACCACTAAGCATTTATGAAGTGTCTGCCGTGAATAATCTGATAAAATCTGACGATTTAATGTCGCCGCATGCGAATAATAATGTTTAAATGAAACGTAATAACAATTGCTGATCTAAGCACATTTTTCTAGTTACAATGCTAATGTTATAATTTAGTCTCGTATATTATCTTGATAAGTCTAATATATCAATTCAACATTACACGATATATTTATACATATATTTGCATGTCTATGTTTAATTTGAAATGACGTAAATAATAATAATTTAAGGTTGTTATATTATTATTTAGTACTTACTGGTAACAAAAAAAATATTTTATTTTATGAATTATTTATTTTATTTCGCCTTATATATATATATATATATATATATATATATATATATATATATATATATATATATATATATATATATATATATATATATAATCGATCTTTATTGGGCTATCGACCCCATATGGGGTTTTTCCGCCTTCGCCTTATACATCATAAAATAATATTTTTTTTTGTTACCACTAAGTACTAAATAATAATATAACAACTTTAAATTATTATTATTATTGGTATTACTATTATTATTTACGTCAATCCAAATAAAACATAGACATGCAAATATATGTACAAATATAACGTCTAATTTTGAATTGATATATTAGATTACCTTTAGATTATTAATAGATTTATTACCTTAAATATATAACAGGTAATTTATTGATAAACTTAATAATAATAATGATCATTTATTAATGATAACAGATCCAGTCTTACATAAATATTAACAATGACATTAACAAAATGTAATAGATATAATTTAAGTTAATTGATTTAAATCATGATTTAAATCAATTGAGTTTTTCATATAAATCATTGATTTAAATCAACTGAGTTTTTCAAATAAATCATTGATTTAAATCAAAATTGTTTTTTTTAAATTAATCACTGTTTTTGCACTCTTCGTGCTTTCCAATAGGTAAACAATTAAAAATATAATGTAAAAATAGAGTTAGCAGGCTTTTAGGTAGATAATTGTAAGTAACTAAAATATTTTTGTTTTCTTTAATTTTTTTGGTCCATCACATAATACAAATACACAGATATTTGTTTTAATTACCAATTCTTGTCCAAATTCAAGAATTTATTTTAAAAAACATATGATTTAAATCGTTATGTAAATCAATTAATATGAATCACATCCACCCTGGCAAAAACTAATCAGAAATATAAAAAATCAAGAAAATCGTGATTGATTTGATTTTCTAAAATAAATCATTGATTTTTGATTTTTTTTTTAATCATGAGTAATTCCAACCTTTTTTCACAGTAATCAGATACTCGTATGCCCTTTAAAAAACCTGTGTAAAAAAATTCCAAATATTACAAAATTATATTTATTTTGATTTTATGATAATTTTCTAAAATAATGTGAAAACCATTTAAGCACTTTTTTTACAAATAGAACTTGTACAAAACTGGACGTAACTTCTAGAATTCGATGAATTTTCACAGAATTTAATATAACTTCAACCAAATTAAACGGAATTTCTGTAAAATTCATTAAAATTTCTCGTTTCCCATACGTTATATACCTTAAACAAAACTGCTAAACATATTAAAATTACGATTATACGATATATATATATATATATATATATATATATATATATATATATATATATATATATATATATATATATATATCACATCTACCCTGGCAAAAACTGATCAGAAATATAAAAAAATCAAAATAATCAAATAAACCATGAATTATTTGATTTTTTTAAATAAATCATTGATTTTTAATTTCCTTTTTGAATAATGATTTATTCCAACCCTGTTTCACAGTAATAAGATACTCGTATTTATGCCCTTTAAAAAACAGTAACTGTGTAAAAATATTCAAAATATTTATATTAGGACTGTTTTTTTTTCTTACGTTTATTATTGTTTTGTTTTTTATGATTATTGTTAAAAATAATGTGAAAATTATTACATATTTTTTTTACAAATAGAACTTCTGCATAACTGCATACAACTTCTAGAATTCGAAGAATTTCTAGAGAAAATAATATTTGTTTTGTTTTTTATGATAATTTTCTAAAATAATGTGAAAATACTATTTCACCATTTTTTTTTACATATATTAAACTTCTTCATAACTGCATATAACTTTTAGAATTCGAAGACTTTTTATAGCAAATAATATTTGTTTTGTTTTATATGATAATTTACTAAAACTATTTCAACATGTTTTTACAAATAGAACTTCTAAGAAACTGCATATAACTTCTAGAATTCGATGAATTTTTACAGAATTTAATGTAATGTTTATGTAAAATAATGTGAAAATACTATTTCACCATTTTTTGTACATATATTAAACATCTTCATAACTGCATATAACTTTTAGAATTCGAAAACTTTTTATAGCAAATAATATTTGTTATACCAAATAAACAAAATTTCTGTAAAATTCATCAAAATTTCTCGTTTCCCATACGTTATATCCCTTTAAAAAAACCGCTAAACATATTCAAATTACGAGTATACGATATAAATCACATCTACTCAGGCAAAAACTGATCAGAAATATAAAAAATAAATAAAAAATCAAATAAACTGTGATTTTTTTGATTTTTTTAAATAACTGTAGTATTCAAAATATTTAGATTACGACTGTTTTTTTCTTACGTTTATTTTTGTATTTTTTTATGATCTTTTTTAAAAAGGTAAAAACTATTTCATCATCTTTTTTTACAAATAGAACTTTTACAAAACTGCATATAACTTCTAGAATTCGATGAATTTTTCAAAATTAAATAAAACTGAATTTCTATAAAATTCATTAAAATTTCTCGTTTCCTATACGTTACATCCCTTTAAATAAAAACTGCAAAAAATATTCAAATTACGAATGTTTTTTTTAATTAACAACTTTTTCTTGTAATATTTTGTTGTTTATGAACATTTTCTAAAATAATGTGAAAACTATTTCAACAACTTTTTGTTAGAAATAGAACTTCTACAAAACTGCATTTAACTTCTAGAATTCGATGAAAGTTTACAGAATTTAATGTAACTTCAACCAAATAAACGAAATTTCTGTAAAATTCATCAAAATTTCTCATTTCCCATACGTTATATCATTTTTAAAAAACTGGTGAACATTTTCAAATTACGATTATACGATATAAATCACATCTACCCTGGCAAAAACTGATCAGAAATATACAAAAATTAAAAAATCAAATAAACTGTGATTTAATTGATTTTTTTAAATGAATAACTGTAAAAATATTCAAAATATTTATATTACGACTGTTTTTTCTTACGTTTATTTGTGTATTTTTTTATGATAATTTTTAAAAATAATCAGAAAACTATTTCATCATTTTTTTTACAAATAGAACTTCTACATAACTGAATACAACTTCTAGAATTCGATGAATTTTTCAAAATTAAATAAATCGGAATTTCTGTAAAATTCTTTAAAATTCCTCGTTTCCCATTCGTTACATCCCTTTAATTAAAAACTGCAAAAAAAAATTCAAATTAGAACTGTTTTTTTAATTAACAACTTTTTTCCTACGTTTATTCTTGCAATATTTTGTTGTTTATGAATATTTTCTAAAATAATGTGAAAACTATTTCAACAATTTTTTGTTAGAAGTAGAACTTCTACAAAACTGCATGTAACTTCTAGAATTCGATGAAATTTTACAGAATTTAATCCAATTTAATACAAAATACGGAATTTATGTAAAATTCATTGAAATTTCTTCAGAATTTGTAAAAATGTTTAATTGTCCATAATCTAATAGTTCGATAAGTTAGTTCTAGATCTAGTTCTTTTTCTCGAATAGTTCTAGAAGTTAGTTTTAGTTCGATAAGTTAGTTCTACTTCTAGTTCTTTTTCTCGAATAGTTCTAGAAGTTAGTTTTAGTTCGATAAGTTAGTTCTACTTCTAGTTCTTTTTCTCGAATAGTTCTAGAAGTTAGTTTTAGGTCGATAAGTTAGTTCTAGTTCTAGTTCTTTCTCTCGAATAGTTCTAGAAGTTAGTTTTAGTTCGATAAGTTAGTTCTAGTTCTAGTGCTTTTTCTCGAATAGTTCTAGAAGTTAGTTTTAGTTCGATAAGTTAGTTCTAGTTCTAGTTCTTTTTCTCAAATAGTTCTAGAAGTTATATTTAGTTCGATAAGTTAGTTCTAGTTCTAGTTATTTTTCTCGAATATTTCTAGAAGTTAGTTTTAGTTCACAAAGTTCTAGTTCTAGAATTGTCCTATTTAAATCAGTGTTATTTCTGTAATTCAATAAACCTATTCAGAATTAAACTTCTACAGAATCACTGAAATTTTCTCATTCTGGAATTCTCAATGGAGAATTCGATAAAATTTGTATAATAATTATTAAAATCTCTACATAATTCAATTAGTTCAGTTCAATCAGTTTCTTTTACGAAATTTGCACAGAAGTAAACAAAATCTTTACAGAAACCAATAAATATTTTACGATTAGAACTTATACAAAATTGTATGTACTTTATAGAATTCGATTCATTTATTACAAAATTCAGTAAATCTTCCAACTGAATCTCTGTACAATTCATTTATATTTCTTGAGAGTTCAATTAAATTTGTCTAATATTAAGAAAAAACTCAGTTAATTATTATAGTACAGTAACTAATTTCTGGATAAATTGCTTAATTTGTTCCTCTCACCACGACTCAATAGTAATTCTGCTAAATGTAATTGACTTTCTAACGATTTCAATGTAATTTCTAAAAATTAGTAGTTTACTAATCTAATCTTAATCAGTATTCTTTTGTTTTACGAATTCTATAGAACTTCAACGTTGAATGGAATTTCTACAAAATACTACGAAATTTCTGAAAAATTCCATATATGTTTTACATAATTCTACGAATTTTCCTTACAGAATTAAATAGAATTCGTACAGAAATGAATGAAATTTCTATAGTATTCCAAATCATTAAGAAAAAACTGTACGAATTGCAAATATTCCAATCCATTTTCATAGAACTTGAGTACAGAAGTTAGAATTTGTGTGTTTTCTTTTGTTGTTTTTTGTTGAAATTTTGTATATTATGTAGCGTTATTTGCTAATAAATATTCTTTATTATTATTATTACAGAAAGGTTTTTAATTTCTGGAATTTGGAATTTTCATCAAACTTCAACAGATTTTAATGAAATCTTTACCCAATTTAATGGGTTTTTTCTACAATTCCTTAAATATTTTTCACCATTTAATGAAATATTCCCAGCATTAAATTGTTTTGCCAAATTCAATGGAAATTTCAGAGTTTCAACTAAAATCAATATAGTGTCCACAATGTAATGCTCTGTTAACCAATACAATAGAATTTAAAGGAATTTAATTGAATAGAATTTCTATAAAATGAAAAATAGAATACTAAATTTTAAATTCTATAAGTTTTCATAAAACTAAATGTATAAGAGTTCTAAGAGTTTCTTTGTATAAGAGTAATTTTTAACGAAATATATATTTACGAGTTTCCATAGTACAGAAATTAATGTAATTTCTCGAATTTTCTTCAAGCTTCAGGTAAATTTAATGCAATTTCTACCGAATTTCGTGGAATGTAATGGTATTTTTATACAATTCATTGATATACTACGGCGTTTATTAAAATTTATCCAGAATTAAAGATGCGTCAAAATCAATGGATTTTCAACTGACAATGAAATCAATATAGTTTCTAGGATGTAATGTTTTTGTTACAAATTAGATTTCTAAAACCATTTTTCTAAAAAAAAATCATTTTACTTTGTGAAATAGTTTTGTCAAATTGAATCAAACAGATCAATAATATGAAAAATATATGAATTATAATACATGTTTCTTACATAATATATGAATGCTTGCACGAAGAGTAAAGTGCAAATTATTAATTACAAGAAAAAAATCTTAGCGTTTATTTTTTTCTATACGTACGTTTTTTTTATGGAAATTTATTCCATTTACGGTTTAATTTTGAATAATTGTAATTTATAGTGCACAAACTTTGATTTCAAAGTTACGACGTTTTTTTTTCGTGTGCTTAAAAAATCTATCAATTATAATAAATTACAAACATTTGAGGTGGAAAACATTTCAGTGAAATTAATTGGAGTTTTGAAGCGATAATTCAATAAATATGCTAATCCGTCTAACAAACAACTTATATTAACGAACTTAAATATAAATCAGGAAAAATTCTGTCATACGCGCATTAATTCTGCCAGTACCAATCTCCAGATACATCGGACACGTGTGAAAGTTTGCCTCACACACGTATGAACAAATCATCACCGAGTCAATTTATCGAGGATGATTTCCGGTGAGAGACCACTCTTATCTGACTTGTACGTGGCGAATAATTAATAATTTCCAGTGATGAGATATCGACACTATTCACTTTTAAATTGATGACGCAGAGCTTATTCTTATTTAGTCTACGTTAATTGCAGTTAATGCTTTCTGTTGAGTGAAGATTTCTGCGAGGCATATATAAATAATTATAAGTGCACAAATTATAATTTGGTGAAGTTATAAATAATTACAGACCTAATATATTTTAATGGAATTATATTGATGGGTTGACCAGTAGATAAATATTTTATTTCAAATGAACTAAAAGATTTCATGACACATTGAAAATGTGCGATTTTTACTTTACAATTACATTTACGGTTTCCATGATCCCCATGGTGTTGATCCTTATCTTGGATAACCTGTAGAGTTAACATGCTTCTCAGTTGATAATTGTAAGTAGATAAAATATGTTCCTATGTTCTTTTTCGTCCATCACATGGTACAGATATACAAAAGTTTTTAAACCATCAATTCTTGTTTAGGGGACTCCAAACAAAATATGTAAATCTCTTGAAATCTGTTTTTTTTTCGCACGTTTATAAAACGTTATCAAGCAGCAGTATGATAAAGTAAAATCAACCATTTATTAAAAAAAACATTTGATATTGATCATGATGTAAATCAATTGATTTAAATCACATATGCTTTGGCTAAAACTGATAATAATATAAAATATCATAATTTTTTTTTCGAGTTTTTTAAATCATTGATTTTTGGTTTTTTTTAAATCATGACTTATTCCAACCCTGGATCCATGTGAAGATAATGGTTTTCTAGTTCCATGGAATTAATGTTTGACTAGTTATCAAACAAACAAAATCATTTTTTTTAGTAAATTTCCCCCCCAAAATTAACACCCAAAGAGGTAATAAGACACTTCAGTCTTCAAGAAGAGCAGGAGATCTAGCAAATTGGGCAAAATGTAAAAAGTTACTAAGGGTTGGTGTGATGTAAATCACAGTTTGTTGAATTTAATCAAAGATAAGTGCAAAGTTTTGTTTGGGTAATATTCATGTAATGTAAACTTAATATTTAAATTCAACAGCAATTTTCTCAGAAAACAATTTAATCAAAGATAAGTTGATATCATCTGCAACTCTTCATTTGATATTATTCATGCACTTAATGAAAACTTAATATTGATATATTACAGCAATTTTCTCAGAAATCAAGTCAATCAAAGATAAGTTGATCGTTTTGATATCATCTGCAACTCCTCTTTCAGTAATATTTATGTAATGAAAACTTAATATTGAAATTCAACAGCAATAGTCTCAGATATCAATTTAATAAAAAATAAGTTGTTCATGTTGATATCATCTGCAACTGTTCCTTGAATAATATTCATGTAATGAAACTTAATATTGAAATTGACGGCAATTATCTCAGAATCAATTTAATCAAAGATAAGTGCAAAGTTTTCTTTGAATAATATTCATGTAATGTAAACTTAATTTTTAAATTCAACAGCAATTTTCTCAGAAAATAATTTAATCCAAGATAAGTTGATATCATCTGCAACTCTTCATTTGGTACTATTCATGCACTTAATGAAAACTTAATATTGATATACAACAGCAATTTTCTCAGAAATCAAGTCAATCAAAGATAAGTTGATCGTTTTGGTATCATCTGCAACTCCTCTTTGAGTAATATTCATGTAATGAAAACTTAATTTTGAAATTCAACAGCAATAGTCTCAGATATCAATTTAATAAAAAATAAGTTGTTCATGTTGATATCATCTGCAACTCTTCTTTGAATAATATTCATATAATGACAACTTAATACTGAAATTGAACAGCAATATTCTCAGAAATCAATTTAATCAAAGATAAGTGATAAGTTTTCTTTGAATAATATTCATGTAATGTAACCTTAATATTTAAATTCAATAGCAATTTTCTCAGAAAACAATTTAATCAAAGATAAGTTGATATCATATGCAACTCTTCATTTGATACTATTCATGCACTTAATTAAAACTTAATATTGATATTTAACAGCAATTTTCTCAGAAATCAAGTCAATCAAAGATAAGTTCATCGTTTTGGTATCATCTGCAACTCCTCTTTGAGTAAATATTCATGTAATGAAAACTTAATTTTGAAATTCAACAGCAATAGTCTCAGATATCAATTTAATAAAAAATAAGTTGTTCATGTTGATATCATCTGCAACTTGTCTTTGAATAATATTCATGTAATGAAAACTTAATATAAAAATTGACCGCAATTATCTCAGAATCAATTTAATCAAAGATAAGTGCAAAGTTTTCTTTGAATAATATTCATGTAATGTATCCTTAATATTTAAATTCAACAGCAATTTTCTCAGAAAACAATTTAATCAAAGATAAGTTGATATCATATGCAACTCTTCATTTGATACTATTCATGCACTTAATGAAAACTTAATATTGATATTCAACAGCAATTTTCTCAGAAATCAAGTCAATCAAATATAAGTTGATCGTTTTGATATCATCTGCAACTCCTCTTTGAGTAATATTCATGTAATGAAAACTTAATATTGAAATTCAACAGCAATAGTCTCAGCGATCAATTTAATAAAAAATAAGTTGTTCATGTTGATATCATCTGCAACTCTTCTTTGAATAATATTCATGTAATGACAACTTAATATTGAAATTGAACAGCAATATTCTCAGAAATCAATTTAATCAACGATAAGTGCAATGTTTTCTTTGAATAATAATCATGTAATGTAAACTTAATATTTAAATTCAACACCAATTTTCTCAGAAATCTATTTAATCAATGATAAGTTGATTTCATCCTCAACTCTTCTACTTTGGTACATAATGAAAACTTAATATTGATATTCAACAGCAATTTTCTCAGAAATCAATTTAATCAAAGATAAGTGGTTCGTTTTGATATCATCTGAAACTCTTCTTTGAGTAATATTCATGCAATGAAAACTTTATATTGAAATTATACAGCAATAGTCTCAGAAATCAATTTAATAAAAAATAAGCTGTCCATGTTTATATTATCTGCAACTTGTCTTTGAATAATATTCATGTAATGAAAATTTAATATTGAAATTGACCGCAATTTTCTCAGAATCAATTTAATCAAAGATAAGTGCAAAGTTTTCTTTGAATAATATTCATGTAATGTAACCTTAATATTTAAATTCAACACCAATTTTCTCAGAAAACAATTTAATCAAAGATAAGTTGATATCATATGCAACTCTTCATTTGATACTATTCATGCACTTAATGAAAACTTAATATTGATATTTAACAGCAATTTTCTCAGAAATCAAGTCAATCAAAGATAAGTTGATCGTTTTGATATCATCTGTAACTCTTCTTTGAGTAATATTCATGTAATGAAAACATAATATTGAAATTCAACAGCAATAGTCTCAGCTATCAATTTAATAAAAAAATAAGTTGTTCATGTTGATATCATCTGAAACTTGTCTTTGAACAATATTCATGTAATGAAAACTTAATATAAAAATTGACCGCAATTATCTCAGAATCAATTTAATCAAAGATAAGTGCAAAGTTTTCTTTGAATAATATGCATGTAATGTAAACTTAATGTTTAAAATTCAACAGCAATTTTCTCAGAAAACAATTTAATCAAAGATAAGTTGATATCATCTGCAACTCTTCATTTGATATTATTCATGCACTTAATGAAAACTTAATATTGATATATTACAGCAATTTTCTCAGAAATCAAGTCAATCAAAGATAAGTTGATCGTTTTGATATCATCTGCAACTCCTCTTTGAGTAATATTCATGTAATGAAAACTTAATATTGAAATTCAACAGCAATAGTCTCAGCGATCAATTTAATAAAAAATAAGTTGTTCATGTTGATATCATCTGCAACTCTTCTTTGAATAATATTCATGTAATGACAACTTAATATTGAAATTGAACAGCAATATTCTCAGAAATCAATTTAATCAAAGATAAGTGATAAGTTTTCTTTGAATAATATTCATGTAATGTAAACTTAATGTTTAAATTCAACAGCAATTTTCTCAGAAAACAATTTAATCAAAGATAAGTTGATATCATCTGCAACTCTTCATTTGATACTATTCATGCACTTAATGAAAACTTAATATTGCTATTTAACAGCAATTTTCTCAGAAATTAAGTTAATCAAAGATAAGTCGTTCGTTTTGATATCTTCTGCAAATCTTCTTTGAGTAATATTCATGTAATGAAAACTTAATATTGAAATTCAACAGCAATAGTCTCAGCTATCAATTTAATAAAAAATAAGTTGTTCATGTTGATATCATCTGCAACTCTTCTTTGAATAATATTCATATAATGACAACTTAATACTGAAATTGAACAGCAATATTCTCAGAAATCAATTTAATCAAAGATAAGTGATAAGTTATCTTTGAAAAATATTCAGGTAATGTAAGATTAGTATTGAAATTCAATACCAATTTTCTCAGAAATCTATTTAATCAAAGATAAGTTGATATCATCCTCAACTCTTCTTTGGATACTATTCATGCACTTAATGAAAATTTAATATTGATATTCAACAGCAATTTTCTCAGAAATCAATTTAATCAAAGATAAGTGGTTCGTTTTGATATCATCTGAAACTCTTCTTTGAGTAATATTTATGTAATGAAAACTTAATATTGAAATTCAACAGCAATAGTCTCAGATATCAATTTAATAAAAAATAAGTTGTTCATGTTGATATCATCTGCAACTCTTCTTTGAATAATATTCATGTAATGACAACTTAATATTGAAATTGAACAGCAATATTCTCAGAAATCAATTTAATCAAAGATAAGTGATAAGTTTTCTTTGAATAATATTCATGTAATGTAAACTTAATGTTTAAATTCAACAGCAATTTTCTCAGAAAACAATTGAATCAAAGATAAGTTGATATCAGCTGCAACTCTTCATTTGATACTATTCATGCACTTAATGAAGACTTAATATTGATATTTAACAGCAATTTTCTCAGAAATCAAGTCAATCAAAGATAAGTTGATCGTTTTGATATCATCTGCAACTCCTCTTTCAGTAATATTTATGTAATGAAAACTTAATATTGAAATTCAACAGCAATAGTCTCAGATATCAATTTAATAAAAAATAAGTTGTTCATGTTGATATCATCTGCAACTGTTCCTTGAATAATATTCATGTAATGAAACTTAATATTGAAATTGACGGCAATTATCTCAGAATCAATTTAATCAAAGATAAGTGCAAAGTTTTCTTTGAATAATATTCATGTATTGTAAACTTAATGTTTAAATTCAACAGCAATTTTCTCAGAAAACAATTGAATCAAAGATAAGTTGATATCATCTGCAACTCTTCATTTGATACTACTCATGGACTTAATGAAAACTTAATATTGATATTTAACAGAAATTTTCTCAGAAATCAAGTCAATCAAAGATAAGTTGATCGTTTTGGTATCATCTGCAACTCCTCTTTGAGTAATATTCATGTAATGAAAACTTAATTTTGAAATTCAACAGCAATAGTCTCAGATATCAATTTAATAAAAAATAAGTTGTTCGTGTTTATATCATCTGCAACTTGTCTCTGAATAATATTCATGTAATGACAATTTAATATTGAAATTGAACAGCAATTTCTCAGAAATCAATTTAATCAAAGATAAGTGATAAGTTTTCTTTGAATAATATTCATGTAATGTAAACTTAATATTTAAATTCAACAGCAATTTTCTCACAAAACAATTTAATCAAAGATAAGTTGATATCATCTGCAACTCTTCATTTGATACTATTCATGCACTTAATGAAAACTTAATATTGCTATTTAACAGCAATTTTCTCAGAAATCAAGTTAATCAAAGATAAGTCGTTCGTTTTGATATCTTCTGCAAATCTTCTTTGAGTAATATTCATGTAATGAAAACTTAATATTGAAATTCAACAGCAATAGTCTCAGCGATCAATTTAATAAAAAATAAGTTGTTCATGTTGATATCATCTGCAACTCTTCTTTGAATAATATTCATATAATGACAACTTAATACTGAAATTGAACAGCAATATTCTCAGAAATCAATTTAATCAAAGATAAGTGATAAGTTTTCTTTGAATAATATTCATGTAATGTAAACTTAATATTTAAATTCAACAGCAATTTTCTCAGTTACTAAGGGTTGGTGTGATGCAAATCACAGTTTGTTGAATTTAATCAAAGATAAGTGCAAAGTTTTGTTTGGGTAATATTCGTGTAATGTAAACTTAATATTTAAATTCAACACCAATTTTCTCAGAAAACCATTTATTCAAAGATAAGTTGATATCATCTGCAACTCTTCATTTGATACTATTCATGTACTTAATGAAAACTTAATATTGATATTCAACAGCAATTTTCTCAGAAATCAAGTCAATCAAATATAAGTTGATCGTTTTGATATCATCTGCAACTCCTCTTTGAGTAATATTCATGTAATGAAAACTTACTATTGAAATTCAACAGCAATAGTCTCAGCGATCAATTTAATAAAAAAATAAGTTGTTCATGTTGATATCATCTGCAACTCTTCTTTGAATAATATTCATGTAATGAAAACTTAATATTGAAATTGAACAGCAATATTCTCAGAAATTAATTTAATTAAAGATCAGTTATAAGTTTTCTTTGAATAATATTCATGTAATGTAAACTTAATGTTTAAATTCAACAGCAATTTTCTCAGAAAACAATTTAATCAAAGATAAGTTGATATCATCTGCAACTCTTCATTTGATATTATTCATGCACTTAATGAAAACTTAATATTGATATATTACAGCAATTTTCTCAGAAATCAAGTCAATCAAAGATAAGTTGATCGTTTTGATATCATCTGCAACTCCTCTTTCAGTAATATTTATGTAATGAAAACTTAATATTGAAATTCAACAGCAATAGTCTCAGATATCAATTTAATAAAAAATAAGTTGTTCATGTTGATATCATTTGCAACTGTTCCTTGAATAATATTCATGTAATGAAACTTAATATTGAAATTGACGGCAATTATCTCAGAATCAATTTAATCAAAGATAAGTGCAAAGTTTTCTTTGAATAATATTCATGTAATGTAAACTTAATGTTTAAATTCAACAGCAATTTTCTCACAAAACAATTTAATCAAAGATAAGTTGATATCATCTGCAACTCTTCATTTGATACTATTCATGCACTTAATAAAAACTTAATACTGCTATTTAACAGCAATTTTCTCAGAAATCAAGTTAATCAAAGATAAGTTGATCGTTTTGATATCATCTGCAACTCTTCTTTGAGTAATATTCATGTAATGAAAACTTAATATTGAAATTCAACAGCAATAGTCTCAGCTATCAATTTAATAAAAAATAAGTTGTTCATGTTGATATCATCTGCAACTTGTCTTTGAATAATATTCATGTAATGAAAACTTAATATTGAAATTGAACAGCAATATTCTTAGAAATTAATTTAATTAAAGATCAGTGATAAGTTTTCGTTGAATAATATTCCTGTAATGTAACCTTAATATTGAAATTCAACACCAATTTTCTCAGAAATCTGTTTAATCAAAGATAAGTTGATATCATCCTCAACTCTTCTTAGGATACTATTCATGTACTTAGTGAAAACTTAATATTGATATTCAACAGCAATTTTCTGTGTGTTTTTTGCTTTTTTCCGTTCCACGTTTCTTTTTATTTTTATTTTGTTGTTGCTATTTTGTTCTGGTTTTGTGTTGTTCTATATTCTATATTTTATAGTTGTTTTCCATATTCATGTCCTGTGTGTTTGCACTGTTTGTCTTCTGTCTTGGTTTTTGGTTTAGTTTTTTTTGACCCATTTTTGCACCTTCTACTACTTCCATTCCTTTTCTCCCTTTGTTCATCTGTATTCTGTTCCATTAATTAGAATTTTTCTGTGGCCCATTCTTAATTCATTTCCATTTTTACTGTCAAAATCTATCAAAAATTTTTAGCACGAGTTTAGAAAAAAAAATCTTTTTTTGTCATTTTCTTTCTTCGCTATGTTTCTAATTTATCTTTGCACTTTTCTTTCTTCCAGCTTTAAATAATTTTTATGTACATTCTAGTATGCTTTATCTCTCTTGGCTTTCATGATTTGTTGTTTCTTTTCCCACGTAATTCTCAATATAATCTAACACATCTTGATTGATAAATAAAAAATATTTTATTGCTTTCCAGTTTGTGGATGAAGCATAGTTCCCATTTTAACGTGTAATTGTTTAATACTGCGATTTTAGTTTAGTTGAAATGAACTTCATAAAGGCCGTTTCTAGTTTATGTATTAAGTTATTACACAATAAATCAAATATCGTTTTGTGTTTTCAACGACATACAAACAGATTCACAAGAGTCATGCTCTTACGAGGACCCATTAACCGAGTACATTTTCATTGTGTAAACATACCTTTACGAGTGGCGCACTTTATATATATATATATATATATATATATATATATATATATATATATATATATATATATATTTTCTTCGGGTCGTACGTAACTAACTGCTGATTATTATATACGTTATTCTGACCTCCTGAAGTCACGAAGCACCATGGTACACCACATTTAAGCGGACTCGTAATAAAGCACACCCTGTCGAGTTCACAGTTTGATCCCATGCCCGTGTGTAACAAGCTCTCCTTGTTTCTGCCGTCTTGCACGCACCTTCAGTCCGTTCCCTTGTGTTGTACGCATGTATGATTTATTCGAAAGTGAGACCGCTCGTTAATATTGTCTACACGGCGATGTCAATTCGTCCCCCATTAATTTTTATACCGTTTAAAGGTTTATTAATTAATACATGCTTCTCGGCGTTCGATATGTATGTTTGCGTTTTCATTCCTTTCATTCGTACGGTGCATAATTGAGCGATACAAATGAAATCATATTTTAAATAAACCAACTTACACCTCAAAAAGCCAAAAGAACAAAATTATTGATTCATTGATGGCGAAAAATTGGTTCCTTGAAAATTGATAATAGATTGAGATTTTAGGGAAGGGCCAATTGAAACAACTTTTGTTGTTTGGCCCAAAGTTGGCCCAAAGTTGGCCCAAAGTTGGTCCAAAGTTGGCCCAAAGTTGGCCCAAAGTTGGCCCAAGGTTGGCAAAGTAGAACAGAAGTTATTTCAATTCGTTAACCGACAATCTCAATCTATTTTAATTGAATACATTATTTATTTACTAAATAACTAACCAAGAAAACAACGAAGAAAACCTACACAATTAAAACGGTATATGGGCCAAACGATGATAGCACACCACCAAGAAAGAAGATCTTTGAACACAATTAGAAGAAGCAGTAGAGGTTTCAGAAGGGAGCATTTATATAGGAGTCGACTTAAACAGCAGAGTTGGAAAACAAGACCCAAACAGAAGCCATGGGAAGAATTTGGAGACAAACTCGAATGAAATAGGATGGAAAACCAAAAACTATTCTACAGCGTAATCAAAAGGAACTGACAAAGCAAAGAAGCAACAGAGAGGCCATAGAAAGCAAAAACGGAAAAGTACTAAGTGAAGAAAAAGAAATAGCAGAAAGATGGAAGGAATGCTTTGAAGAACTATTGGGAACCACAGAAGATGAAGAGGAGGAGTACAAAAAGGCAAATAGAACGGAAGCACATAAAGAAGAGCGAGAAGATATAAGAGAAGAAAAAGTGAAAACAGAAATAAAGGAACTGAACCGGCAGGAAGTGACAGAATCACTGGTGAAATGATCAAACACATGGGTACAAAAGGACAAGATAGGCTACCATTAGAATCTATTAAACGGAAATATATACAGAGTTGATAAAATGGGACAAAAGTTTCTCATTTTTGTGCCTTTCAATATACTGAAACGAAATCCGGGATATCTTGCCTAGTTCCTGAAATATCGCTGAAAAACTGAAAAAGTGCACTTTCCTTTTCCTTTTATAACTTTTTTTACTTTTGAAGGAAATTTCACGAAACTTGGCGATATCGTTCTTTAAATAGGAGCCTAATTGGAGAAGCATTCAAAATAGTGCCAAAATACAGGATTATAAACGAAAATAGAAATTTCTTAAGGATCGCTCATTGCATATTAATTCAATTACATAAATTACATACCAGCATATTACTTAATATCAGTAATAAAGTGCATGCATATTGATACACTAGTTCTAGAGATATCAGTATTTATGTGTGAGAAAAATGAGAGATACAAACTTACATTTAAATATCTCTAGAAACGCCCATTGGATTAAATTTTAATAAAAGGAATATAACACTAGTATACCATACAATATTTCTAATAAATTATATTTATATTGATGCGGTGGTTTTTGAGATATCGTAGTTTAAATATGAGATTTATTGGAGAAACATTTAAAATAGTGCCAAAACATAGGGTTTTAAACGAATATTGAAATATCTTAAATATTTCTTATTGGATAATCATTTAATTACACAAATTATATACTAGTATACCACTAAATATCAGGAATAAATTGCATTCATTTTGATGCGCTAGTTTTAGAGATATACTTAGATTAGCTATTCAAATTAGATCTCTGTGCTAAAATTTAAGCACTTCTAGAAATGCCTAAGGAATGTAAATTTAATTATGCCATTATATCATTTATCAGTACTGAATCGCATTCACATTGATGAGCTAGTTTTTGAGATATCGGTATTTAAGTATTAAAAAAAAAAGATTTGTATCTATATGTTTGCACTAAACTTTAAATATCGTTAGAACATCACATTAGATACAAAAGTAATTACAGCAATATAATACAAGTATATCATGCAATATCCCTAATAAATTATATTCGTATTGATACGGTGGTTTTTGAGATATCGTTATTTTAATTTGGGCCTTATTGGAGAAGTACTAAAAATAGTTACAAAAATCGAATTTCACACGAAAATGGAAATATCTTAAGAATGGCTGTATGAGAATCAAAATCTAAATAACTACAAGACCATATCTATAAGAACTATAAGGTACAGGCAAAAAAATGGTTTGAAATCTTTCAAATTTCGATTTTAAAGAATACAAAAGTTGGATTCTATTTATATTGATAGTAATTATGGAAATTAATTATCGAATTCATAATTATAGGATAATACATTAATTTATAAATAGAACACATATAGTATGAGTTTCACGAAAATATCTAATATTGTACTGCTGAAATTGTTTCAGCATTGTTTAAAAAAAACTGTTTGGTAAGCTTTCCAATTTCGATTTTAAAGAATACAAAAGTAGTATTGTATTTATATTGATAGTAATTATGGAAATTAATTATCGAATTTATAATTATAGGATAATACATTAATTTATAAATAGAACACATATAGTATGAGTTTCACGAAAATATCTAATATTGTACTGCTGAAATTGTTTCAGCATTGTTTATAAAAACTGTTTGGTAAGCTTTCCAATTTCGATTTTAAAGAATACAAAAGTAGTATTCTATTTATATTGATAGTGATTATGGAAATTAATTATCGAATTCATAATAATAGGATAATTCATTGATTTATAAATAAAACACAATTAGCGTGAGTTTCACGAAAATATCTAATATTGTACTGCTGCAATTGTTTCAGTTTTATATCTGTCAGATAATCCATGTGGCGAAACAATTGTGCAATTGCAATTGTTTCAGCATTGTTTAAAAAAAACTGTTTGGTAAGCTTTCCAATTTCGATTTTAAAGAATAATAATAATAATAATAATAATAATAATAATAATAATAATAATAATAATAATAATCCGTACTACTCCTCCACAAATACAAAAGTAGTATTCTATTTATATTGATAGTGATTATGGAAATTAATTATCGAATTCATAATACTAGGATAATTCAATAATTTATAAATAAAACACAATTAGCGTGAGTTTCACGAAAACATCTAATCTTGTACTGCTGCAATTGTTTCAGTTTTTCATCTGTCTGACAATCCACGTGGCGAAACAATTGTGCAATTGCAATTGTTTCAGTTATTCATCTGCCTGATAATCCACTGTATGGCAAAACAATTGTAGCAGCACAAGATTAATTAGTTTTTGTGAAACTCACACTAATTGTGTTTTATTTATAAATTAGTGATTTTTTTTCATCTGCCTGATGAAGCCACTGTTTAACGAAACAATTGTTGTGGTACGACATTAAATATTTTGTGAAACTCACACCAATTGTGCTTTAATTATTGAATTATCCTATTATTATGAATTCGATAATTAATTTCCAAACACTAATTGTGTTTTATATATATATATACACTTTTTTTATATATATATATATATATATATATATATATTATGTAGCGTTTTTTGCTAATAAATATTCTTTATTATATTTTACATTTTTCGATGTCAGTTTTCTGATCACAGTGCCAAACATTTTCTGCGCCAACTAGATGCCCAAATTTTCATAGTCAACTTTTGATTTTTTTATGGCCGCAATATTGGATTTTAATGGCAATCAAAAGAGTGAAAAAATCCGCTTTCAACCATGTATAACACATGGGTAATCTGACATTATTTACTACCAAAAATCTATAATATAAAAATTTGTTGCAAAAATCAAAATGCTGTGGACTGCTCTAAAAATCAAGTTGCCATGGAATAACAAATTTCACATTTCTTCATACAAAGAAAATAACTTTTGAGTAATTTTATTGTGTATAAAGTGCAAAAAAGGAGATAATATCTTTGATTAGTAAAAATGGCACTAATTAAATATCCTAAATTTTAATTCAAGAATGGTATTTGATCAGATTATTTAATGAAAACAATATGATTTATGATTTGCAATTTCGGCCAGCGAAATATAATGTAAGTTATTATATTATAGAGATTGTACATGTCAATTTTTCATGTTGAGGATAATATCTTGCCATTTTTACTAATCAAAGATATTATCTCCTTTTTGCACTTTATACACAATAAAATTACACAGAAGTTATTTTCTTTGTATGAAGAAATGTCTAAATGGTAATTTGTTATTCCATGGCAACTTGATTTTTAGAGCAGTACACAAAAGTATGATTTTTGCAACAAATTTTGAAATTATCGATTTTTGGTGGTAAATAATATCAGATTACCCATGTCTAATATAAGGTTGAATATTGGAATTTTCGCTCTTGTGGATGCTATTGAAATCAAAAGTTCAAAAATTGACTATGAAAATTTGGGCATCAAGTTGGCGCAAAAAATGTTTGGTACTGTCATCAGAAAGCTCACGTAGAAAAATGTAAGCGTGCCAAGTTTTGTAAAATTTCCTTCAAAAGTAAAAATGTTATAAGAGGAAAATGAAAGTTCACTTTTTCAGTTTTTCGGCGATATTTCAGGAACTGTGCAAGATATCCCGGATTTCGCTTCAGTATATTGAAAGGCACAAAAATAAGAAACTTTTATCCCATTTGGCAAACTCTGTATGTGCTTGCGTTTAATAGATCCCAATGGTGGGCGTCGTAAAAGTGACCACCCTGTATATATTAAATATAAACAATCTTTATTGGGCTATGGACCTCTAGGGGTCTTACCGCCTTGTGTATATATTATTTTCCTGGAATTTATGGAAGCGAATTCTATAAAGGTAAAATTCGCTCAGATGGTGACTTAAATGTTGGTGACTGTAATTAGCAGCAGCAGAAATAATCTGCCATTAAATAAACAATCAAATATCTACGTTAACAATTTCCGGGATGTCTAATATCTGCCTAATAAATATCTACATTATCTCAAAAAAATATATTTCATAAACTTGTTACGTAATTAGAAATTATGTATATTGCGTTCGAAATTTATTATGTTTTTTAATAGATTTGCTGTGAAAACAACGTATGTTGTCAGAAGAAACTAGAAAGAAGAAAAATTATATTTCACAAACTTGTTACGTAATTATAAATTATGTATATTGCGTTCGAAATTTATAATTTTTTTAAATAAATTTGCTGCTAAAACAACGTATGTTGTTATGAAAATTAATTTATATTTCATGGAAAAATTAGCTTTCTTAAAACTTCTAAGCCCAATCAAATCTGTTGTGTCGTGTGTAAAATTACATAAAAAGCCACGAAATTTGATCAAAAGATTTCCAACTTTCCCAAATAATCAACAAAATTCAGGCAGTTTGCCAATGTAAAAAATGCTTTTTATAACAGATTGTTGTATTTTTTATATCAAATCTTGCTGTGTTATTTTTATGAAGAAAAAAAAACAGTAACCACTATTAAAACTGTTAATTACTTAATCTACAACAAGTCCACCAGCAGTTTCTGAAAAGTCACCCAATTTTCAGAAAATAGAAATTTCGCAATAGTCACTCAATGAAAATGCAATTAAAATAAAACAACAAAATCGCACGAAATATATGCAAATTCCAGAAAGTTTCCTCTAAAACACCTACATATAGTAATAATAATACTAGAAGTTTAAGACATAGTACAAGGGACATTTTTTTTACAATGGAGTTAAGTGCAGAGTTAAGTGCAGTTCATTTCAGTTTAGTGGCAGAGTTCATGTTCACACTATGAAATAATATACAGAGTGCTCCATTTTAAAAAATAAAGAAATAGTGCTCTATGCAAATAACGACCACACTGTATGACATAGTGAGTTATTTGTCAGATGAAAATTCAGGCAGTTTGCCAATGTAAGAAATGCTTTTTATAACAGATTGTTTTATTTTTTATATCAAATCCTGCTGTGTTATTGTTTTATGGAAGAAAAAACACACTGACCGCTATTATAACTGTTAATTACTTGATCTACAACAAGTCTACCAGCAGTTTCTGAATAGTCACCCAATTTTCAGAAAATAGAATTTTCGCAATTGTCACTCAATGAAAATGCAATTAAAATAAAACAACAAAATCGCCCGAAATATATGCAAATTGCAGAAAGTTTCCACTAAAACACCTATAAATAATAATAATAATACTAGAAGTTTAAGACATAACATTTGAGACATAATACAAGCGACATTTTCTTTACAATAGAGTTCAGTGCAGAATTAGAGACATTTCAGTTTTGTGGCAGAGGGATATTTGTGAATATCAATTCATATATTATTGAATTAATTCGTAACAATGAATATTGTCTTGAATTTATGACTGAACACTAACTTTAGTTGCCTTTTTTCAATAATTTTTGTTACTTGTAAACAATAAATCACCACAGGCAAAAACTAGAAGGGCAGACACAGAAGGGAGCGGATAGAGTAGATCAGAGAAGAGAAGATATTAAAATCCAATATTGCGGCCATAAGAAAATCAAAAGTTGACTATGAAAATTTGGGCATCTAGTTAGCGCAGAAAATGTTTGGCACTGTGATCAGAAAACTGACGTCGAAAAATGCATGAGTGCCAAGTCTCGTAAAATTTCCTTCAGAAGTAAAAAAGTTATGAAAGAAATATGAAAGTGCACTTTTTCAGTTTTTCAGATCCTAAGATCCTAATGGTGGGCGTCGTAAAAGTGACCACCCTGTATAAAAATGAAGCAAATATAGGGTGTCCTTCGCTCATGGACTATTTAAGTCTATGAGGTTCCCGATAATTTTTTTTTTCAAAACTCATCCAAATATGTTGGTTCCGTTCTCCTCAGGTGAAATACTTTCAAACTTCTATCAATTCAGATTCTACAGGAATTCAACGAGAATTTCACAAAATTGCATGGGAATGTCACGAAAAAGCCACAAATATTCAACAAAAATTCTCCAAATGTCTCAAATGCACAACAAAACACTTGACCTCTTCGTTCCCACCGCTAAATTGATTATAAAATCTTTTTAGTAAATGAGACAACTTATTATTTTGGGTCCAAGTAACACCCTCCAGTAGGATTTTTAATTTTTAATTTTGTCAATTTTTGGAAAAAACTAAAAAACAAAATGATACTTATAACTTTTAATGGTGAAACTGCGCAAAACAGTTTCGGTCAACGTTGCAGCATAAAAAAACCTTACAAAATGAACACTTGGCAATAGTGAGTTTCTTGCAGCCCACATTTAGATCGTGATTTTTGTTGATTTTTGTTTCATGAACTGCGGAAAATGTTTGTTCTCTTTCTTCCGAATCCTTTTCTCGGGAATTGCCTCTATCTTTCTGGGCTTTCTACTGGTCTGTGCTGTTTCCTCATCCTCACTGTCACTCGAATCTGAATTTTGCGGGTTTGCAGCAAGTCCTGACGACAAAAGTGCTTTCGCAATTGAAAATTTAAAATCAAGGTAATCCAGTTTTTCTATTTTTGGAACATTTGCAGCTAGCCAAAAACAAAAACATATATAACAAAATATATAGGTATTTAATTAAGAAAACCATATTTATACATTTACAACATTTACACAAAAAAATATTTATTAAGAATAAATTTAAAGTTCTATAAATTTGATAATAAAAAAAAATAGGCGGCCGCTGCACTAAAGTCTACAAAATGGTAAATTGCACGAATGGTCCATTTCTTAGTACGACTCTTCATTGGGTAGTTTGAAATAACTCGATCAAGCAAATCAATGCCTCCCATGTTTTCATTGTACGATTTTACAAGAGATGGATGATTTATTTCAATGTATTTGTTCTCAAGTTTTGACCAGAGCTTGCACAATCCCACAGGTTCAGTTCCAAATTCCGAAGACCCGATATGAACAGGCTTGGAGTCGTACCATTTAACCAAAGCTATTTTTTTATTCTCAGTAACAAGCATATCTTGGGAACCACGGCCAGATTTTTTCATTTGATTATCTGTTCTGAAACTCACCACTTTTGGGATTTGATTTTTCATGAGAGTGCCAATGAGAGTAATCCTTCGAGCGAGCAGCGTTTCTATTAATGGTATTGACGTAAAAAATCGATCAGTAAAGACGGATACTCCAACTGGTAAAGTATCCGCAAGTCTGAGAACCACTTTTCCTCCAACATCTAATTTTTCGGAAGTAGGTACCAAGCAGTATTCAGTTGTTTTTCCCTTTTCTTCATACATGAGGAAGTTCAATGGAAGCATTTGCCGTCGTCATCACAAAATTCTTTAGACCAACAGGATGTGGTTTTCCACTAACAAATTGTCTCATTCTTACCTTACCATGACAGGGGATCATTTGTTCATCCACTGATATTTCATTTGTCCTTTCATTCTGTAGACACGCTTTTTTTAATTCGGTCTAACATTGGCCTTATTTTCCAAAATCTATAATTTTCCCGGGCTTCTATCGATACAGCATTGTCATCTGCTGTTTTGAAACGAGTTCGAAGCGCAAAAAACTGATTTCTGGAAATGTTTTCACAAATAATTGGTACTCTGGTATTCATTTGCCAGTACATCTTGATTCGTGGTAGGTTGTAGATGCCAATTAACATGCTGCGTGCAAAGAAAACTTTCAGCTTTGCCGCAGAAGTATTTAAAGACTTTCCGGTTTTATTTACTTCGTTCAAGTTGGTCACAAGGGCTATGGATTCAAAGAAATCGTCTTGGAGGTATCTGCTGAAATAACTTATTGGATCCGGAATGTTTTCAGGCAAAAGTTCAACACGAACCGTTGGTGAATGTTTCACAGGAATTCTAGGTACAAAAGCACTTCGCTTCTATTTCCTTTTCTTTCCCTTTGGTAGCAAGTAAACCAAAGGCTGCTCGTCATCTGAAGAAGAGACTGTACCTCCAATTTGCCTCTCCTCTGCTTTATTTTCTTCGCCACTTTCTGTGGTACTGTTACCGTCATCATCAGTTTCAGCCGTTTGCTCTGGCATATCTTGCTCCATTTTACCAATTTGGTTTTCATTTTCACTGTCATCATCAGGTAGTATATCACCATCAAGATCAGAGTCATCGAAGTTCCAATTATCAACGATCTATGGAGTTTACTCAGAGAGAGCTGAAAAACGGATGATAGACAATTGTATTGGATATTGGGTAAAGCCCGAAGTATCACCAAAGATACTTTGAGTAGATAGGCCAATAGGTTTTGTAAACTTTTAGATACTGTAGCTTTGAAGGCATTAGAACCAACAACTAACCTTCACTCAATGAGACGCTAGCGCAAAATAAATAATTAGTCATTACTTACCTTTTTTTTAATCACGTTTCGAACTGGACGCTATAACTGCATAAACACTGCTCGATTTTTAATGACCAGACTCTCTAGAATACTGCAATTCGATTGTGAATTTTTGTTCGCAACCACCTCACGCTTATCATATATAATATCGCTGGAAACAGCCAAATTCCGATTGGAAATAGCTCAGGCAAATTGCATGAAATTTTATAAAATTTACATGAAATATTATGAAAATTCATCAAATATTTACAAATACATAACCCAAGCTGAAGGATGCTAATGTTCGTTGCACATACAACGCAGGTTTATGGTATATAGTTCAAAGTGTAAGCAAAATAAATAGGATAAAGTGGTATAATATATAATGGTATAAAAACAAGCGTGAGTTTGCAGGAAGTATAGACTTAAAATCAACAATGAGGATGTGACATGAACACACCCCACGCAATTGATCTCTGCACTCGAAGGACGTTTTAAACCATTCAAGCAGACCGTAACAAATCATACTTATTGAAATCCCACCCCTCTTCACATGAGAATAGCACGGCTACAAATGTAGAGCAATAGGGTGAATTAGATGGATTACGTTAAATGGTTAATGAAGTGCATTGAATCCATCTGTTGTGTTCTCAATCCCACACTGCGCCCAGCGCTGATCCTCGGGGGATGCACTTGTTCGCGATTTGATAACCATAGAATTAACGGATTGCATTCACAGGCCCTTAACGGTGAGCGGATTTCATTGCTCACGCCTATTACAAGCGCATTTTCAATTATTTAATTACGACCTTTAATGATGGAACGTTCTATCGGATTTGAGAGTTATTGAAACAATATAATAAATAAGATTTATCGGCGCGGTGATCTGCAATATAAATGTAGAGGTCAGTAAAAGTGAACTGCGTGGTCAGTTTTCAAGAGGCTGCAGTAAATAACCGCGAACGGTATTATTTCTAAATCTGTTTCTAAATAAAGGGGATCACGAAGTGCCTAAGGCTGGGGCTGGCATATGCAGCCTTCAGGCCAAGCTAGCAGCTCCGTTCACACTATAAACATAAACATCTTTATTACTCGCCAATGCACACCTATCGGACAATAACGTTGCACCTGCATTTAGCTTTTGTTGTGCACTAAAATAGTTGTTACGTAACACAATCCGTTGCAATTTGTGAATATAAATGCCGAACCGGTTAGAGCTGATTGATGAAAATACTATGCACTCGTAAATCCATGCCAGCCAAGACGGTAGTCTGGCAGACTCGAATTTCGCGTGGACCATAAACCCGGGGCCAAGACGGAGATAAATATATGTAATCAGTTTTATAGGTAATCATACAAGAAAGGAACCGTTATTATTTTTGCGTGTATAATATAACTAAAAGTATTTTTTTTTACAAATGCTACAAAATGATAATAAGTACTTAAACAAAGGCATAACATCATGAGAAGTCTTCTGTAGACTTAAAAATGAAAATAGGAAATAAACAGAAGACTTGATGTTATACCTTTGTTAGATATATGGTTATGACCTATGGTTACCTATGGTTACGACTTACAATATTCACTTTTCTGTTAATCCAGGTCATTTGTATTTAACAGATGTCAGTTTCGTTCAACTGTCATCATTTTCATTTGAATGATGTCAACCATTATTGACTTATAGGTTATGATTCTTGAATATATTCTAGATTTTCATCTATTCTAGAATCGATAATTCAATAATTATCGTGATTTCTGAAGATTCGTCATTATTTTTCATTGCTAAGATTTCTAGACATTTTTCAATCATTTCCAAGAGTTTTTCAATATTGTTCGACATTTCTCAAAAATTGTTGAGATTTCTAGAGATTTTTCAGTAATTCCCAATATTGATTTATAATTTTCGAGATTAATACAGATTACTTATTAATTCTACAGATTTTGACAGATTTTTCAATAATTTCTACTCTAAATTCTGTTCTGTAGTCATATATTTTTTTTTTGCAAAACTACTTATCCTTCCTACTAAAAAGTGAAGTCACTCTCAATAATGTTTATTGACTTCTATAGATTTCTCACTGATTATCATGATTTCGAGAGATATTTCACTAATTTCAAGATACATTTTTCATTGTCCAAAATTGTCGATGGTTCTTAAAATATCTAATTAGTCATTTCTAAGTAGTATTAAGATTTAGAGAAATTTTCCAATAATTACCATGATTTGTCAATATTTTTCATTGCTAAGAGTAGAGTGCTAAGACTTTATTGTCCAAAATTGTCGATGGTTCTTAAAATATCTATTTAGTCATTTCTGAGTAGCATTAAGATTTCGAGAGATTTTCCAATAATTTCCATGATTTGTCAATATTTTTCATTGCTAAGAGTACTAGACATTTCTCAATCTTCAATTCTCAATTTCCAAGATATTTTCAATATTGTTCGACATTTCTCAATAATTATTGAGATTTCTCAAGATTTTTGAATAATTCCCAATATTTCTTTATAATTTTCGAGATTTATACAGATTTCTTATTAATTCTAAAGATTTCGACCGATTTTTCAATAATGTCTCCTCTAAATTCTGTTTACAGCCATATAATTTTTTTTTTTTAAACTACTTATCCTTCCTATTAAAAAGTGTAGTCACTCTCAATAATGTTTATTGACTTCTATAGATTCACCACTGATTATCATGATTTCGAGAGATTTTTCAATAATTTCGAGATACATTTTTCATTGTCCAAAATTGTCGATGGTTCTTAAAATATCTATTTAGTCATTTCTAAGTAGTATTAAGATATCGAGAGATTTTCCAATAATTTCCATGATTTGTCAATATTTTTCATTGCTAAGATTACTTGACATTTCTCAATCTTCAATTCTCAATTTCCAAGATCTTTTCAATATTGTTCGACATTTCTCAATAATTATTGAGATTTCTCAAGATTTTTCAATAATTCCCAATATTTCTTCATACTTTGCGAGATTTATACAGATTTCTTATTAATTCTAAAGATTTCGACAGATTTTTCAATAATTTCTACTCTAAATTCTGCTTACAGTCATATAATTTTTTTTTTTTTGCAAAACTACTTATCCTTCCTACTAAAAAGTGTAGTCACTCTCAATAATGTTTATTGACTTCTATGATTTCCCACTGATTATCATGATTTCGAGAGATTTTTCAATAATTTTGAGATTCATTTTTCATTGTCCAAAATTGTGGATGCTTCATAAAATATCTATTTAGTCATTTCTAAGTACTATTAAGATTTCGAGAGATTTTCCAATAATTTCCATGATTTGTCAATATTTTTCATTGCTAAGATTTCTTGACATTTCTCAATCTTCAATTCTCAATTTCCAAGGTCTTTTCAATATTGTTCGACATTTCTCAATAATTATTGAGATTTCTCGAGATTTTTCAATAATTTCTAATATTCCTTTATAATTTTCGAGACTTATACAGATTTCTTATTAATTCTAAAGATTTCGACAGATTTTTCAATAATTTCTACTCTAAATTCTGTTTATAGTAATATATATTTTTTCTACAAAACTACTTATCCTTCATACTAAAAACTGGAGGCACTCTCAATAATGTTTTGATTCCTATAGATTTCTCATTGATTATTATGATTTCGAGAGATTTTTCAATAATTTCGAGATACATTTTTCATTGTCCAAAATTGTCGATGGTTCTTAAAATATCTATTTAGTCATTTCTAGGGAGTATTAAGATTTCGAGAGATTTTCCAATAATTTCCATGATTTGTCAATATTTTTCATTGCTAAAATTTCTAGACATGTCTCAATCTTCAATTCTCAATTTCTAAGATCTTTTTAATATTGTTCGACATTTCCCAATAATTATCGAGATTTCTCGAGATTTTTCAATAATTCCCAATATTCCTTTATAATTTTCGAGATTTATACAGATTTCCAGATTTACAGTAATATTTTTTTTTTGCAAAACTACTTTTCCTCCCCACTAAAAAGTGTAGTCACTCTTAATAATGTTTATTGACTTCTATAGATTTCCCACTGATTATCATGATTTCGAGAGATTTTTCAATAATTTTGATATACATTTTTCATTGTCCAAAATTGTCGATGGTTCTTAAAATATCTATTTAATCATTTCTAAGTAGTATTAAGATTTCGAGAGATTTTCCAATAATTTCCATGATTTGTCAATATTTTTCATTGCTAAGATTACTAGACATTTCTCAATCTTCAATTCGCAATTTCCAAGATCTTTTCAATACTGTTCGACATTTCTCAATAATTATTGAGATTTCTCGAGATTTTTCAATAATTCCCAATATTCCTTTATAATTTTCGAGATTTATACAGATTTCTTATTAATTCTAAAGATTTTGACTGATTTTTCAATAATTTCTACTCTAAATTCTGTTTACAGTCATATATTTTTTTTTTGCAAAACTACTTATCCTTCCTGCTAAAAGTGGAGTCACTCTCAATAATGTTTATTGACTTCTATAGATTTCCCACTGATTATCATGATTTCGAGAGATTTTTCAATAATTTCGATATACATTTTTCCTTGTCCAAAATTGTAGATAGTTCTTAAAATATCTATTTAGTCATTACTAAGTAGTATTAAGATTTCGAGAAATTTTCCAATAATTTTCATGATTTGTCAATATTTTTCATTGCTAAGATTACTAGACATTTCTCAATCTTCAGTTTTCAATTTCCAAGATATTTTCAATATTGTTCGACATTTCTCAATAATTATTGACATTTCTCGAGATTTTTCAATGATTCCCAATATTCCTTTATAATTTTCGAGATTTATACAGATTTCTTAATAATTCTAAAGATTTTGACAGACTTTTCAATAATTTCTACTCTAAATTCTGTTTACAGTCATATAATTTTTTTTTGCAAAACTACCTATCCTTCTTACTAAAAACTGTAGTCACTCTTAATAGTGTTTATTGACTTCTATAGATTTATCACTGATTTCGAAAGATTTTTCAATAATTTCGAGATATTAAAATCAGAAAATGCAAATTGGCTGACACGATTATTAAATACATTTTTCGTTGCCCAAAATTGTCGATAGTTCATAAAATATCTATTTAGTCATTTCTAAGTAGTATTAAGATTTCGAGAGATTTTCCAATAATTTCCATGAGTTGTCAATATTTTTCATTGCTAAGATTTCTAGACATTTCTCAATCTTCAATTCTCTATTTCCAAGTTCTTTTCAATATTGTTCGACATTTCTCAATAATTATCGAGATTTTTAGAGATTTTTCAATAATTTCCACGGTTTCTCAATATTTTGTTGAGTATTCTACAGATTTCCCAATAATTATCGTGAAGATTTTCTCAATCATTTTAGAGATTTTTACAGATTTCCTAATAAATTTCAAAATTCCAGAGTGTTTTTTAACAATTCCCATGATTTCTCAATAATTTTATAGATTTCTACAGGTATCTCAATAACTCTTAAGATTTTGAGAGATAATTTCGAGATCCTACAAATTAAATATGATTAACATAGTTATTACTCATATTTCTTTCTAATCCTTATCCAAATCTGTCGATAATTTAAAAAGTATCAAAACTTTTCTAAATATTGTCAAATTTAGAGAGATTTTTCATCATTTTAATATTTCAATATTTGAGATCTCTACAGATTTCCCCATAATTATCGTGATTTCTGAAAAATTTCTCAATCATTTTCGAGATTTTCACAGATTTCCTAATAAATTTGAAAATTCCAGAGTTTTTTTAATAATTCCCATGATTTCTCAATAATTTTCTAGATTTCTACAGATATCTCAATAATACTTAAGATTTTGAGACATGATTTCGAGATCATAAAAATTATATACATCATATCCATATCCAAATCTGTCGATAATTTAAAAAGTATCAAGACTTTTCTAAATGTTGTCAAATTTAGAGAGATTTTTTATCATTTCCCTGATATGTCAATAATTTTTGAAATCTCTACAGATTTCCCAATAATTATCGTGATTTCTGAAAAATTTCTCAATATCTTTCGAGATTGTCACAGATTTCCTAATAAGTTTTAAAATTCCAGAGTTTTTTAAGTAATTTCCATGATTTCCCAATAATTTTCTAGATTTCTACAGATATCTCAATAATACTTAAGATTTTGAGAGATGATTTCGAGATCATAAAAATTAGATATGATTAACATGATTATTACTCATATTGTTTTCATATCCATATCCAAATCTGTCGATAATTTAAAAAGTATCAAGAATTTCTAAATATTGTCAAATTTCGAATTCATATTTCATCATTTCATATAAAATATAAAACTGTCTTTATCCATGACGGATAAATGGTAACTATGATAACATTATGCCCTTCATAATTCACCGGTGTTTTATGAATTATAAAATACAGAACTGCCATGACCACAACGTTTTACTGTTATATCATAGCATCATTATATGTGGTTGCTAAGGGGCGTGATAACGTTTATTGACTGTTACATTGTTTTTTGAACGCTACAACAATACGTTTTCGAAAAATAATAATAGTGAACAAATTTTCATGTTTTTTTTTAAGTTATAGATATACAGATAAATCGTCGTATTTGCTGCAGACTATAAGTTTCGTCTTCTTAATGTCTATTTTGAGAAAAATGCTATGCAATACAACTCTATTTGACACACCCTGTATATTATACACACCCAAGTTTTTTTTTTTAAGTTAAAAAAGATTAAACATCGTATTAGCTTGCTGCAGACAATAAGTTAAGTCTTCTTAATGTCTATTTTGAGAAAAATGCCATGCAATACAATTCTATTTGACACACCCTGTATACATGTTGCGAGAGTGACACCACCAAAATACTTATAGGAATAATATAAAACTGTCTTTATCTATGAGAGATAACTACCAGATTGTCCAAAAGAGTGAACCAAAAATACCTACAATACTTCGGCCACATATCAAGACGAACTGACGGAATGGAGAAGCTCATGGTGCAGGGAAAGGTTAACGGAAAAAGATCAAGAGGAAGGTCACCATCACGATGGATTGACCAAATGCAGCCGCTTGTTGGACAAGGGCTACATGGGGCCACGTCAATGGCACAGGATCGGGAGACATGGAGGCATACCGTGCAAAGGGCCACAACATAATGCCACCAAACCCTTCTTAGGGTAGCTGGACTGAGAAGAAGAAGAATGGTAACATTATGCCCTTTATAATTCATGGGTGTTTTATGAATTATAAAACACAGAACTGCCACGGGGCATAAATATGGTGCATAAATAGTGTAATGCACTTTGTAAATTCCCATTGTAAATTTAGTAGAATTTTCAAATATTGGTGAGCTGCGAACTTTTGCGAACCAAGAAGTCGCGAACTTTTGGGATTACTGATTTTTTAACAGCAATCGATCTGGGACAAGATAATGATTTTTTCTGCAGACAATAAGTTTAGTCTTATGAAGCCAATTCTCCTGAAAACTTGACAAAGTTTCCGTATTAAATAAGTCACAAAATCAAAAGTATCATAAATCAGTTCGTGCAATTTTTCTTGTTTTGAAAGCCAGAATTAGTCTGCCAATGTCGTAATTCTTTTGAACTCAATTTTGGCAAAATTATTAAGTAGGGTTCAGTACATTAGAAAATTTCCATCTATAATTTTTCCAGAATTTTAATCTTAAATTTCTAAATTTATACAAGCAATACAATTGTTGTGGGTACAATTATTTGCATTAAAAGCAAATTTGAGATTTTTTGAGTAGTGTCAATATTGAGCAGCGATATGAAGCAACATCCCAATGTAATTTGAAAATGTCGAATTAGAAGTGACATTGTCATTTGTGAGCGTAAAAATGCAAGCAATGCAATAGTTGTGGGTACAATTATATGCAATAAAAGCAAATTTGAGATTTTTGGAGTTGTGTCAATGCTAAACAGCGATATGAAGCAACATCCCAATGTAATTTGAAAATGTCGAATTAGGAGTGACATTGTCATTTGTGAGCGTAAAAATGCAAGCAATACAATAGTTGTGGGTACAATTATATGCAATAAAAGCAAATTTGAGATTTTTGGAGTTGTGTCAATGTTGAGCAGCGATATGAAGTAACATCCCAATGTAATTTGAAAATGTCGAATTAGAAGTGACATTGTCATTTGTGAGCGTAAAAATGAATATTTATGTGCGTGAATATTAGGAAGCATGGCAACCCGAAGAGTGTTTTCTGCAGTGCGTCGCATTCCACTAATAACGTTTCGCGCTGGCACGGACAATGCCAGCGGGAAAGCTGGGAAAGCCAACGGGAAAGCTGGAAAAGCAGGGAAAGCTTCGAGTCTGGGTACAGTGCCTGACACTCAATTGCCGCAAAGGTATTCAAGAGTGCCTGTCGGAGAACTGGAAGCTCTGGTGGTTAACAGTGGAGGGGCCGAAACCGTTTTGCCTTCGCCGAAGAATAAATAATTGTGCAAACTTATGAAATAAATCTGCATTTATGCAAAACCACTTATATGGATCGTTATTTGGTTGTGGAATGTTTTGTACCGGTATTGGGCCCTGAATGATTCCCAGATTTAGCCCAGTCGTTAGACAAAGTGAGTTTGCGGTTTTTTTGAGACAGGTTCTAATTTTCTACTCCCGCTCGTATTTATCTAATTAAAAATAACCTTCTCATCTTTTCACGCCTCGTTTTTGACTATAAATGACACGGCATTACGTCCTTTATAATTTCTTTATGTAACGCGGTGAGAGCGAGAGAATAGGACCGCCTTTGTGAAAAATATGTCGTCATCGAGGGAACACTATTCACGGTGCCTCCGCAACATTTTGAGGATTTTTTCCTGTTGAAAACATTTTACGCGTTATAATGGACGAATATGTGGCTCCTGTTCGTATTGTGAGAAGATACGATTTGTTGAATAGCGACGTTGTTTACTGTGCGGCCATTAAAAATCATTCACATAAAGAAGAATCGTAAAGCAGTCCCGACGAAAGTTTTAAACTGTTAATATTCAACACACATACAATATGTTTGCCACTAAAAAGTGGACGATCATTCATGCGTGAACGTATCCGTGCAACCCGTTCGAACGATTTACGATTCCGTTCCACGATATCAAAATATATATTACCTACCCCCTTCAATTAACTATCCACGGAGTCTCAGTGCACGTAAATCTCCGATCACACTACTATTTTTTATCTAATTGGCGACGGCTGAAACGTGTGAACCAGAAATTATGCACTTCGAAAATGCCATAGGTAGCCTCTCGGAGTAATTAATTCCTTCGACGTTAAATTCTAAGACACATTCCGATGGCGTATTAATTAGACTTTAAGCCTGGATGTGCATCAATTATTTTTAATTGTGGAAGAAAATTACGGACCATTAACTTGATTAACCTCAAAATTATTTGTTAATTAAACTTTTTTTAATTTTACAACGTCTTTGTGTACGTAATCTCGTTTGCACGGCTAAATGCGTGTCCTATTAGAATGGTTCCGGATTTTATAACGATCTATATTTACATTGTTCTGCAATACGAGAATTAAAAAAAGTAATGAGAACATTCAAACTTCATGCTTCATTTTTACAAACGTATATTTTCGAGTATAAATGCAATTAAGTTATTTGTGTAGCATGTAGTTGTTTTATTGTAGCTGTTTATGTTATTGTATGCAACAATCAGCGAACGAAATTATCAATATAAACAGAGTGGCCCACCTATCCTCGCTCGGACCATTGCTGCTAGACTAATGAAAATTGATGACAAAATCTGACTGGAAGTTATTGCACACTTGTTGTGCTACTTTTTAAAATTATTTTCGAGTGTACAGAGTGCACCATAAATCCGGGACACAAAATTTGGTCCCTTTTTCAAATGGATCACCCTGTATATTCCTACAATTTTAAAATCTGCTTCATGAGGGCTTCACAAATCATCTTTATTTTCAGGGATCAGTAATAGGCCCAAATATACGCCCAGTATAATACGCATTTACGCAATAAAGAGACTCATATTTAAAAAATCATGAATGCAACAAAATTATTAAATTAATTCATTTTCAAATAATCCCAGGGTGAAATGTGAGAAATAGCCCTCGCGACTCGCGCCAGAGCGTCGCCAAATATCTCAAGAGCCGAGGCCTGCATATGCACGGTTCTGGAAGATTCCATGTCGTGGTGTCACATAAACAATTTGGGTATCAGCGCCCCTTAGAAACGAGCAAGCGCCAGGCACGTAAAAATCACCTCGAATGGCAACTCTTTAAGTTAAGTGTAAAACTCTGCGCTAAAAACGCATTAATACCACACGCACACTCAAGATTAATAATCAACTAAGAGATGGGGCGAATATTTAGCAGTAGATATGTGAGGGGAGTGGAGATTTGAAGCTGAAAAAAACCTATTTAAGCACAAGTCACACACGAGCGAGATCAGTAAGTAAGAAAGTTGCGTCGGCCACGGGCAACGCACACGACATTCGCGGTTTTGAGTATATAAATTCACGTCGGGTTAAAATTAAATTAACGATTGCATATAACGTTGTAAAAAACGCAAAGTAGAGTAAAAATTTGAATAAATCGAAAAACGTACAATTCTAGGTACAGAGTAATTTAATGTTTTTATTATTAACGATAATATAAAGTTGTTAAACCAGTCTCATTATAAATTCACGGGAGTGCTTATTCCTTTCAATCAACCCTAAGTTACCTATAAATACCAAACACCGATTACCTATTCCTGTCAGTAAACAAAGGCGGCTCGTACGCTATTCGTGTTTACGAATCACTAGAGGAAGCAATAACAGGTGTAATTGACGCCCACCCGCGCACTTCGTTCACACACCTGTTATTGTAAAAACAAATTCCCGCACTAGATTCAAATTGACGGAAAATAGTGTATTTAACCAACCACAAGTTATCTAGAAAAGCCAAACACCGATTACCTATTCCTATCAGTAAACAAAGGCGGCTTGAACGCTATTCGTGTTTACGAATCACTAGAGGAAGCAATAACAGGTGTAATTGACGCCCACCCGCGCACTTCGTTCACACACCTGTTATTGTGGAATCACCTCCTCCACTAGAATCAAATCGTCGTCAGCATCATAACATTTAAACATATAAACTCATCATACATCGCGCCCGCGATCGCAAACTAACGTGGCTGTATTCACCATAACTGTAACAACTAATCAAGGCATTCAGTGTTACCCTCCAACATACATCATCATATTTAAATCAAAATAATTCATAAAAATGATGGCTTCTTCATTTTAAACATAATGTATAAAAATACTGGTTTCTTTATTTCAAATCATAAAACAAGTACATAACGTACCTATTATTGGGCAGAGTAATTTAGAACGAACAGATAAAATAGGCTGGATTAAATCTCAATAATTTGAAGACATAATGACAATTTGTGGTTAAATATCGTAAACAAGAAATAAGTGGAATTATTAAAACCCCGCATAAACAGAGAAAATGATAAACGAGAGAATGAAGCTTGGTATAATCACAAGAGAAGTTATTAATAACCTTCAATGTTCCTAATAATAATATATTATAACATTACATAAACATTTCCGATTGAGGTAGCAGAACTGTTATTTGACACAACTTGTAACATGTCTGACGGTGATGACTACTTGTGACATTGGTGCTTGCTGTGGTCGTGGGTAGAATTACTAATTTACCTCAATCAACGTAAACAATGGGGCTCCAATAATTACATTATTGTGTGGACACCGACACAACCATGAAATTCGGGAAGATCGCGAGATACCTTTAGTAATCATTCATGAATTATTGGGGATATTTCTTCTTCTTCTTCCTTCTTCTAAATAGGCGGATCGCCTGTTCTTCGTCGATTTTGCCCGGTCCTTTTATTGTACGTTGAGGTTGTCGTTCCACCGTTTTCGTGGTCTTCCGGTACTCCTTTTCCCTGACGGCGATTTGTCTCTTGAGATTTTTACAATTCGGTCACCTGACATTCTGCTAATGTGTTCGTTCCACTCGGTTTTTCTTCCCAACACCCAATCGTTGACATTATTAATATTGCATATTCGTCTAATGTTTTCACTTCTCTCCCGGTCTCTCAATGTTTTGCCGGTTATTTTGCGAATTACTTTCATCTCTGTTGTTTCTAAGATCTGCTTAGTTTTACACGTTTCAGGTCTTGTTTCTGCTGTATATGTTAATATCGGTCTTATAGCTGCCTTATAGATGCGGGTTTTGGTTACTGTTTGTAGGTGTTTGTTTGTCCATATCGTGTCGTTCAGTTGGGCCGCTGTTCTTGCTGCTTTTGACGCCTGGTTTCTGACTTCGTTTTCAATGTCTCCAAAGCTTGATATTTCTATGCCCAGGTACTTAAATTGCATTACTTGCTGGATGATATTTCAACATCTTTAAATAGTTCTATTTTTGATCATATCACTTTCCCGCAGTTAAATGGAGTGAAAGAGCATGGTAATAAATGGTCTAAGAGAAGCACGTGCATGTATAACAAACTCTCGTAAATAAACTTCGTAGTAATAACCATTTTCAAATTATCAATTGAATAAATAAGAGAATTTACAAATTCATTAAAAGGTCAACGAAATCCAGAGAATATATCAATTCATGTCATAATCGTCAACCTGTGTTTTATTTTCCTGTATGTTACAATTATATAAATTAATTTAAATCATCATCAACCTGTGTTCCCTGTGTCTTACAATTTCAGCGTGTCTATTATTAAATAAACAAAACAAATCTTTAAATTGGTACTTTCTTGTATTAATCCATTATTAGTGTACGTTAATTAACACATTACCAATAGCAAAGTACCTTGAGAGTAATCACGGTAGTAAAATTAAACGTCACGACGTGTAAGTACTACCTTGTGATCGTACTAAATACGATCACAAATCACGAGCCAAAAATAATTAAAACATTATATAATAAATCACGAGCCAAAAATAACTAAAACATTATATAATAAATCACGAGCCAAAATAATCAAGAAATTATATAATAATTTCACGATAAAAACGACGAATAATAAAATAAATATAATAAAATAATATCGGAGCGTTACAGATCACATGCAATGTTGCCAAGTTATTCACATTTTAATCAAAATTACGAAAAACGAACAACGAAAAATCATGGACGTGATAAAGTATTCAACAAAACCTTATTATAAGAGATCAATAAAATAATCTGCATATGCAAGTACCCAAGCAATGTGCCAACACATACCCAATATTTTGATTCGCGTAGAATACACAGGGTGTTCTGAAACAACAATACTATATTATAATATTTCCAGGTCCATGATTTTTCGTTAAATATTATGAAAATGTGAATAACTTGGCAACGTTGCATCTCATTCATAAAAATAAAAATGATTTGTGAAGCCCACATGAAGCAGATTCCAAAAATTAAACATATACAGAGTGTGCCATAAATTAAGGGGCAACATTTGATGTCATTTATAAATCGAACACCCTGTATATTCTTTCATAAATTCGACAATAATTGTATCTTATTTAACGAGAAAAATAATTACACTTTACACTACAAAAAAGTAGACAGGCTTTTACGGTTAAAAAAAAGTACAATAATTCACGAGGTTGAAATTAATAGACGAACCAACGGCGAGTGCATAATCTTATGCTATTTTACTATACTTATTTTACTAATAAAAACAAATTCCAAAGAACTCAATTTTATTGCAAAATTGACAGATTTCGACAGTTTTCATTGAAAATTTGACGTATGTAGACTGTTGTACTTAAAAATCTGATAGATGTTTTACATTTAGACACTGGGATATCAAAAATTGACAAACTTTTAGAGATTGAGGCAGTAGCTATTGAAAAAATTGTCCGTTTTTCACAACCGGAGCTTAGAATTTTATAATTTTACACAGGAATATCAAAAATAGACATATTTTTGCAGATTTTGGCAGTGTCTATTGAAAAATTTATAGGTTTTACAGCTGAAGCTTAGAATTTGATAAATGTTGACAGTTGCAGTTGCAAAATTGGCAGATTTCGACGGTTTTCATCGAAAATTTGACGTATGTAAACAGTTGCACTTAAAAATCTGATAGATGTTTTACATTTAGACACTGGGATATCAAAAATTTGCAAACTTTTAGAGATTCAGGCAGTAGCTATTGAAAAAATTGACCGGTTTTGACAATCGGAGATTAGAATTTTACAATTTAACACACGAATATCAAAAATAGACATATTTTTGCAGATTTTGGCAGTGTCTATTGAAAAATTTATAGGTTTTACAGCTGAAGCTTAGAATTTGATAAATTTTTACAGTTGCAGTTGCTAAATTGATAGATTTCGATGGTTTTCATTGAAAATTTGACGTATGTAAACAGTTGCACTTAAAAATCTGATAGATGTTTTACATTTAAGCACTGGGATATCAAAAATTGACAATTTTTTAAAAGATTCAAGCAGTATCTATGGAAAAATTGATCGATTTTCACAACTGAAGCATGTACAGTCATGCTCACATAAATCTAGTACAAACAATTTAACATTGCCATATAAAATTGCTATTGTAACCTAATTTCTTGTACTAGATTTATGTGAGCGTGACTGTACATGCATTTACATGTAACTTTTTTACAGTTTTATAGTATCCCATAAGTATTTTGGTGGTGTGACTCTCGCAACATGTATACAGGGTGTTTCAAATAGAATTATATTCCATGACATTTTTCTCAAAAACAAAAACGTTAAGAAAGCTAAACTTATTATCTGCAGCAAACACGACGTTTTATCTTTTTATCTATAACACGTTTTATCTTTATATCAATAACTTCAAAAAAACATTAAAATTTGTTCACTATTATTGTTGCTCGAAAATTCAAAATTGTTGATTTTAGATAGCGTTCAAAAAACAACTTAACAGTCAATAAAGGTTAGCACCGCCCTTAGCAACCACATATAATGATGCCATGATTTAACAGTAAAACGTTGCGGTGATGGCAGTTCTGTGTTTTATAATACATAAAACACTGGTGAATTATGAAGGGGCATAATGTTATCATAGTTACCAATATTTATCTGTCATAGATAAAGACAGTTTTATATTATTCCTATAAGTATTTTGGTGGTGTCACTCTCGCAACATGTATACAGGGTGTGTCAAATAGAATGTATTCCATGGCATTTTTCTCAAAAAAAAGGTAAGAAGACTAAACTTATTATCTGCAGCAAACACGACGTTCTTTTTCTCTCTTTTTATCTATAACTAAAAAAAAACATTATAATTTGTTCACTATTATTATTGTTCGAAAATTCAAAATTGTTGATTGTAGATAGCGTTCAAAAAACAACTTAACAGTCAATAAAGGTTTGCACCGCCCTTAGTAACCACATATAATGATGCCACGATTTAACAGTAAATCGTTGCGGTGATGGCAGTTCTGTGTTTTATAATTCATAAAACACCGGTGAATTATGAAGGGCATAATATTACCATAGTTACCATTATGTATGTCATAGATAAAGACAATCTAATATTATCCTTATAAGTATTTTGGTGGCGTCCCTCTCGCAACATGTATACAGGGTGTGTCAGTTAGAGTTGTATTGCATGCCATTTTTTTCAAAATAAACGTTAAGGTATATTGAACAGAAATCTAATATTAAATATACAGTTAATGAATTTATAAAGTTTTCAGTAATACCTAACCTTACCTAAGCTAACCAAACCTAACCTAACCTACGTTTGACTTTCCCACTTATTTAATACTAAAACTTTGTCACGGTTTCAGGAAAATTAGCTTTAGGTATATTGAACACCAATCTAATACTAAGTATACAGTAAATACATTTTCAAAGATGTCAGTAATGGCTATACCTAACCTAACCTAACCTAACATACTTATGATTTTCTCACTTATTTAATACTGAAACTTTGTCATATTTTCAGGAGAATTAGCTTCGGGTATACTAAACACAAATCTAATATATTAGCAATTCAAATAATCTTAGAATCAGAAAGCATGTATAACTAAATATGTCTTTTAACATCTTATCCTCAGAATAAGCGAGAGTGAAAAATTAGGGATTCGAAATTTATTAACCTCTATAAAATTGTAAACAATGTACACTTGTGTGAAAATGTCTCTTACTACTCGTTCAAGAAATCCCAAAATCACACACTATGTATAACTAAATGTGTCTTTTAACATCTTATCCTCAGAATAAGCGAGATTGAAAATTAGAGGGTCGAAATTTATAAAATGTAAATAATGTACATTTATGTACATATTTCTCTTATTAGTGTTTCAATTAATCCCAGAATCACACACTATGTATAACTAAATGTGCCTTTTAACATCTAATCCTTAGGATAAGCGAGATTGAAAAATTAAGCGATCGAAATTTATAAAATGTAAATAATGTATATTTATGTACATATTTCTCTTATTAGTCATTCAAATAATCCCAGAATCACACAGCATGTATAATTAAATGTGTCTTTTAACATCTTATCCTCAGAATAAGTGAGAGTGGAAAATTAGAGGGTCGAAATTTATAAAATGTAAATAATGTACATTTATGTACATATTTCTCTTATTAGTTATTCAATTAATCCCAGAATCACACAGCATGTATAAGTAGATGTGTCTTTTAATATCTTATCCTCACAATAAGCGAGATTGAAAAATTAGGGGGTCGAAATTTATAAAATGTAAATAATGTACATCTATGTACATATTTCTCTAATTAGTCATTTAATTAATCCCAGAATCACACAGCATGTATAACTAAATGTGTCTTTTAACATCTTATCCTCAGAATAAGCGAGATTGAAAAATTAGGGGGCAGAAATTTATAAAATGTAAATAATGTACATTTATGTACATATTTCTCTTATTAGTCATTCAATTAATCCAAGAATCACACAGCATGTATAAGTAGATGTGTCTTTTAACATCTTATCCTCAGAATAAGCGAGAGTGAAAAATTAGGGAATCAAAATTTATTAACCTCTATAAAATTGTAAACAAAGTTCATTTATGTGAAAATTTCTCTTATTACTCGTTAAAAAAATTCCAGAATCACACACAGCATGTATAACTAAATGTGTCTTTTAACATCTTATCCTCAATATGCTCAATTTATCGAAGACTATACATTATTGTTAATGTATGCACATTAGGAATAAATATGCATCCAAATGCTAGATATTTACTCACTTTAGTTCTTTCATAACGGAAAACGGTGAGTTATGGTACTTTATTGGGGACCAAATAAGGTAAGATGTATTAGCAGTTACGTCAAAAATAATGCATTGATGTCAAGCAGACAATCAAGAATAACTTTGGACATTGACATGAAATAATATCCACCGATGAATGCAGTGTTCTTTCAGTGTTTAGATCAATAAAGTATCGCGGCATCAATAAAAGCGACCTGTCCTTAGGCTGCATCAATTATAAATTATGTTAAGAGAAGATAATAAAGTAAAAGACAGTGCATACGAGGAATGGCTGTGATAAATTTAATTGAAATGCATCGATAGAGTAGTATAGTAAGTATAATTAAATAAGATTCTTGGTACCAATAAATAAAACTAGTCCAGGGTAGCCAGGAATGTGTACCTGCTTACTTATTCCAGCCTCTTTATTCCCTACTGTACCAGTTTTTATTACCTTATTCACGTAAATCTACGTTATCCTTTTCTTAAATGGTTTGTGCGTGGAATACAAGTTGCAATATCACGGGAATTTACATAGTCCTTTATGAATATTTTACAATATTAAATACACAATATGATGTAATTATATTTTGATTAATTAGGTCAATGCGTATGGCAAATTTTATGCCATCTTCTTGAAACCAAAAAATGACTGATGATGAGAATTTCGAGCAAATCAAATAAGAACAGTGATGCAAAAACTGGACTTCATATTGTTCACAAGAATCGTGTGTGTTTTACTCCCATCTTGCTCAATTTTTTCCACATATGAGATCTGCAATGATATGAGATATGATGATATGATATGAGATCTGCAATTATTGAATGCCCCATGTCACAGAATAATAGCATCAACTGGACGAGACGTCGCAGACAATAACTGATCAATGGCAATGGTCACTTCGAGCATCGACCACAGAGATTTATTCTGTGCTCGTTCCGTGATTCAATGCATAAACCTTGTGTGGTACATACCTGGTCCATTACGCATAGCTGTGCTGATTCCATCATAGTTTATAATGACTGAAAATTGCCAAGTTTTCAATTTTAATTCAAAATTCCGCCATACATGTAACAAAGAGTATATCTTATCTGAAAATAATATAATCACTGCACTGCGTTTTCTAAATTTAGCACAATATTCTACCATAATAGATGATCACCTAAGAACTAGAACCGCTAAATCCTGGAAAATCGAAATCCGTCTCTCGTCGAGCTGTCTTTTTTGCTGTATGTCGTGATGCAACGGTATATTATGCGCTCTATTGAACTGGGGTACAATAACGAGCTGCAAAAGCCATTACATGCATAGAATATAGTATTTTGAATGCACTAACTGCAATGACTGAGCCAGAATTTAGCACTAAAGCTAGAGAGGATATAAAATTCAAGACATTTTTGGCAATTTTTATTTTTCGTTTTACTGCATTGATTTTTTTCCAAAAATTTTAATCCAAAGTTCGAGAAACAATACATATCCTCTATAATGTTAAATCTTGAGAAAACCTATAATTTCCTTGCAATTTTCACAGACTCCCAATTTACTTCAATTACTAGTGTATTGATATGTATTATGTGTATTGGTATGTATTATACCCTAATAATACATACTAAAATGTCGAAATACAAATCTTGAGTTTTTAAAGTAAAGTTAGGACTTAAATGCAATAATGGAATAAAGGTTCATACTACTTGAATGTAAAAACATTTTTTATAATTGTGTAAAATTTGAGGTAAAAACGATAAAAATATATTTTGTTGCCATTGAAAATTTTGGTTGTACCTCATTGACTACAAATTTGACGAAACGAATTGAGAAACTATAAAAATTGAAACCATACTCAAATTAAAATACTTCCCCACAATAAAAACTTTGACAGTAAATACGTTTCAGAAACAATTGAACATTTGGCAGTAATAATTGAAATTTTGACAGAAATAATTAAAACTTTGATTTTCATAAATGTTAAATTTCGGCAGTTATCTTAAACATTTTATTAGAATTGAAACTTGGATAGTATTACTTGAAATGTTATTGTAATAATTGAAAATTTGTCAGTTTCTTTGAAATGGTATCATAAATATGTGAAAATTTGGAAGCAATCAATCAAAGCTGGAAATTTGGCAGTAATCATTGAAATTACTAATAATTTACTAGTTACTAATAATTAAAAATTAACATACCCTTATTGGGACATCATTTTTCATCATCTAGAGTTTGAGAAGCAAGCCAATTAATCTTCTATTCCAAATCTTGAGAAAAATCGTAAATTTTCCAGCAGTTTTTCATACATTCTATGATTACAAATTTGCCTAAATGAATTGAGAAAATATAAAAATTGAAACCTAACCCAAGCATAGTTTTTTCATAATTTTCATGTGTAAAGTTAGGGAACAAATGTAATTGACAAATCTAATTTTTGTTGCAATTTTAAGTTTTCGTATGAGCTAAAATTTGACTCAATTTTGATACTTAAATTTAAATACTTCGCCATAATAAAAACTTGACAGTAAATATGTTTCAGAAACAATTGAACATTTGGCAGAATTAATTGATATTCTGATAGCTGCCTTTGAAATTTTGACAGAAATGATTAAAACTTTGATTCCGATAACGTCAAAATTTGGCAGTTATCTTAAACGTTTTATTACAATTGAACAATTAAAACTTTGACAGTAAACATATTTCAGAAACAATTAAACATTTGCCAGTAATAATTGAAATTCTGACAGTACTTTTGAAATTTTGACAGAAATAATTAAAACTTTGATTCCGCTAAACGTCAAAATGTGGCAGTAACATTTTATTACAATTGAAACTTTTATAGTATTACTTGAAATGTTATTGTAATAATTGAAAATTTGTCAGTTTCTTTGAAATGGTATCATAAATATGTGAAAATTTGAAAGCAATCATTCAAAACTGGAAATTTGACAGTAATCATTGAAATTACTAATAATTTACCACTTACTAATAATAAAAATGAACATACCCCTATTGGAACATAATTTTGCATCATCCAAAGTTTGAGAAGCAAGTCAATTAATCTTCTATTCCAAATCTTGACAAAAATCGTAATTTTTGTAGCAATTTTTCATACATTCATTGACTACAAATTTGCCTAAATGAATTGAGAAAATATTAAAATGGTAACCTAACCCAATTAAAATACTTCCCCACAATGAAAACTTTGACAGTAAATATGTTTAAATATATAATTAAAACTTTGATTATAATAAACGTCAAAATTTGGCAGTTATCTTAAACATTTTATTGCAATTGAAACTTATTACAGTCCTAAAACATTTACAATAATCATTGAAATTTGGAGACATAATGAAAATAATCAATGACATTTCAATTTTGATTTCAACAGTAATGATTGACATTTTGACATATCAATTTAAATTTTATACATACAAAATGAAATTTTTATAGAAACATTGAAACTTTCACAGCATCAATTCTAATTGCAGTACTGAATGATATTTTAACAGAAAAATCGAAAATTTTGCAATAAATATTGAAATTGTGACAGTTATCTTAAACATTTTATTGCAATTGAAACTTTGATAGCATTACAATACTAAAACATTTACAATAATCATTGAAATTTGGACACATATTAAAAATAATCATTGATATTTCAACAGTTATAATTGATATTTTGATTTCAACAGTAATAATTGATATTTTGACATATCTATATAAATTTTATACATACAAAAATAAATTTTGATAGATACATTAAAACTTTCACAGTAGCAATTGTAATTACTGAATGACATTTTAACAGAAAAATCAAAAAATTTGCAATTAATAATGAAATTGTGACAGTTTTAATGATAAATTTGATATAGACATTAAAAATTTAATAATAATGATGGTTTTTCGGCATTAGTCATTCAAATTATGACATGAATCATTCAATCATTCTGTTTCTCAAGTAATAATTGATATTTTATCAGAATAATTGAAATTGCGATGGAAAAAATGACATTTTAGGAGATATCATTGAAATTTTGATGGAAAAAATGAAATTTTATGATATCACTGAAAATTTGATAGCAGTACTTACAATTATTGAATTAACCATTGATATTTTGAGTGAATAATTGAAATTTACAGACAATTGCAAATTTTGCTTGAAAATTAATGAAATTTTGACAATAATTGTGATGTTGATAGAACCATTGAACATTTTACAGTTGCAATTGCAATTTTGGCAGTCCTCAATAAAATGTTCAGTCAAAAATTATAAATTTTACAATTATCATAGAAATTGTGACAGTATTAACTCAAATGTAACAATAATCATGTCAATTTTGGCAATACTCATCAAGACATTTACATTAATCATTGAAATTTGGACACTTATTGAAAATAAGTATTGACATTTCAACAGTAATAATTAATGTTTAGATCAATTTAAATTTTATACATAAAAAAAGAAATTTTGATAAATACATTGAAACTTTGACAGTAGCAATTGTAATTGCAGTACTGAATTACATTTTAACAGAAAAATCGAAAATTTTGCAATAAACATTAAAATTGTGACAGTTTTAATGATAATTTTCATGGAGACATTAAAAATTTAATATAAATGATGGTGTTTTGACATTAGTTATTCAAATGATGACATCAATCATTCAAATTTAGGTACATAATAGAAAATTCGGCATTAATCATTGAAGTTTCACAAGTAATAATTGATATTTTATCAGAATAATTGAAATTGTTTGCAAATTTTGTTTGAAAATTAAGGAAATTGTAATGTTGATAAAAGCATTGAAAATTTTACAGTAGCAATTGCAATTTTGGCAGTCCTAAATAAAATTTTCAGACAAAAATCCTAAATTTTACCATAATCCTAGAAATTGTGACCCTATTAACTCAAATTTAATTTTGATGGAGAAATTAAAAATTTGATAATAATGATGGTGTTTTGACATTAGTCATTCAAATTATGACATTAATCGTTCAAATTTGGGCACATAATAGAAAATTCAACAATAATCATTATGATTTCACAAATAATAATTGATATTTTATCAGAATAATTGAAATTGTGATTAAAAAAATTTTGGCAGTCCTAAATGAAATTTTCAGACAAAAATTATAAATTTTACAATAATCATAGAAATTGTGACCATATTAACACAAATTTAACAATATCCATGACAATTTTGGCAATAATCATCAAAACATTTACAATGATCATTGAAATTTGGACACATATTGAAAATAATCATTGACATGTCAACAGTAATAATTGATTGATCGATTATAATTTTATACATACAAAAAGAAATTGTGGTAGAAACATTGGAACTTTGACACTAGCAATTGTAATTGCAGTACTGAACTTTTTAACAGAAAAATCGAAAATTTTGCAATAAATATTAAAATTGTGACAGTATTAATAATAATTTTGGCCGAGAAGTAGTAACTTCGTAGAAATTTTGCTAGTATTAAAACTTTGACTGTAATCATTGCAATCACGATACTAAGAATTGAAATTTTTAAGCAATATTTGAAATTTGAAGAGAAATGATTTACAATTTTGTTGTAAGAATTGAAATTTTAGAAAAAAAAAAATATTTGCAATAATTTTTAAAATGCCAGTGCAAAATATTTAGTTATGATACAAGTTCGTAAAGCAGTGCTTTTTTGTATGAGCGAAAAAACGCGAGTGCACAAAAGGACTACTTTACGAACTTGTATCACACAATGTTTTTCCTATGTCAGCTATTATGACAAGCAGCTAAAATTTGATGCAAAATACTGTATTTTTTTAATTGGTGAGTGAATTAATTGTGTGTAAAACTTATTTTACGCACTATTGATGTTTTTAAGCCCAGTTGATTTTTGTACGCGCTTGTACTAAAAAGTATCACTTTACGTACAGTGAAAACTTAGTTTACGCACTGTCGTAGAAATATGTTGATTTATTGGGAAATAAAAAACAACACATGTATACTTATGCCTAATTATATAATAAATGGCTATTTTTTGGCAGTACACCTGAATGTGTGTGTGTCTGTTAAAGTTAAAAGAAATCAATTTGTACGTTATTGTTTTTATATAATGACTAGCTTGACTGAACGCTAAGAGACCGATAAATTCAATCTCGTTGTATGGAACAGACACTGGCGCCTTTCTTATGCGCGCAGAATACCCAAGCAGGCAGTAGCTGGTGCAGTAATTGTTCCTTAATGACTTTTAAGAACGACATAAAAGTAAGGAAATTGAGTACCAACCGTCTGCTTCTCAGAGATGTCATCAGGTGAAACGGATTGTACTGTACAGCAAAAATATCATTTTAAAAGACGTAACTATAAATCAACTAAAATATATAATATAATTGTTTAAATATGCAGTATGTGCAAAATTAACAGAACAAATTAAATAAACTTCACACATAACTCTCGAGCACAGTTTACTTATTGAATTCCTGTATTCCAGGCGGTGTTAGATGGACGTGTCCGTTAATTAAATGTTGAATGCAAACCGCAATGGTAAATACTTGTTCATTTAATCATTCTCATGCCTTCATGATTTTTATACAGCGCCGTTATTGCAGGTACAACAGGAAGACAAATAAATTATGTTGCAGTGGACATATATGTATTATATATATAGCTCGCTTAATATATGACATGTACTTGCGTTGAAGCAGAATATTTGAAGTACATCTTATTTTAACTAATTCCAACATTAACGGATAGTAATCTTTATAACACATAAGAGCAGTAAAATATATAGTAGTCCGGAGTTAAAGCTTAATTAAATCATATCGTGTACAATTTAGTGCTTCTGCCGCATTTACGTTATTGAGTCGTAAAGTGGAAAAGAAATCCCACTAATTTTATATGAGGGAGTTTGTTTTATTGATCCTGTTTTACAGAATTGATACAAGAATGTATAAAATTTTATTGTTGATATAATTTAAATAGTGCGCCGTAAAATTTTCGGGCATGTCCGCCTTGGGTCATCGGTTTTGCCACGATCTATCTCTCTATAGAATCTTAATTATAGATTTAAATTTAAAGCGTTATAATTATTTCAACTATTAATCCAACTCAATCACGAATTCGGAGTATTAATTTTCTCAAGCTGATTGTATAAATAATATAACTATAATTATTATCCACGCCACGGAGTTAGTGCAGCAGAAAATTAAATACTGGATATTAATTATAGGTATATTTATTAAGACTCGCCAGTTTGTTATGCAATTGCGCAGTATTTCTCAAACTTTAGTAAGCCAAGGACCATATTTCACGTAAAAAATAGTTTCGTTTTTTGCGTTTTTTTTCTTAAATTTATTCTTAAAATCAGAACGTAATATTATACACTTTTAAAGAAAAAGTATCAGTTTAGATCGGCTTTTAGTTTTGGCGTAGAGCTGTTTTTTCTAAACCTTATGTGCAGAAACTTTCCCTTTTTTCGCTAAAAAAATATAAAATGAAGGAGATGGACAAAAAGAAGAGGGATATAAGCGAAATATAAATAACATATGAGAAAGAAAGTGAAAAGGAACGGAGAGAAATACGAGGCAGAAGAGGAAAGAAACGAAGAGAGTACTGGTATATTTAGAACAAGCAAAATAATCTTAATATCACCGGGGAAGACGAAAATACAAGAAGAAACAGCACCAACATCAAAATAGAACAATTTTATTAATTAACAGCGGAAACAAAGTCCAAAAAATACCGTAGAAATGAAAGAATTAAACGCTATGATTAAAAAAATTATAAATAAAAACGCTGCAGAGCTGAAAGAAGAGATACAATAAATAAGAAACGAAATGCGCAAAAAACAAAGGAAAATGGAACCAGGAGAAAGCAGAAATGCAAACAAGTCTGGAAACACCTGACAAAACAATGGAAGAACTGAAGAGAATGATGAACAAAATATGAACAAATAGACTGAAGAGCTGAAAGAACAGATAAAAAGAAATAAGTAAGGACATGCGCAAAAACAAAGGAAAATGGGAACAGGAGAAAGCAGAAATGCAAGGAAGACTGGAAGCAATTGGGAAAACAATGGCAAAGCAAGATAGAAAGAGGGAGATAGAGAGAAAAAGGCGAAAAGGAAACAAAGACCAAAAAATACCGTAGAAATGGAAGAACTAAAGGGAATGACTAAAAAAATTATAAAATTATGAAGAAAAACGCTGCAGAGCTAAAGAAGAGATACAATAAATAAGAAACGAAATGCGCAAAAAACAAACGAAAATGGAACCAGGAGAAAGCATAAATGCAAGCAAGTCTGGAAATAACTGACAAAACAATGGAAGAACTGAAGGGAATGATGAAAAAGTTATGTACAAAATCGCTGAAGAGCTGAAAGAACAGATAAAACAAATAAGCAAGGAAATGCGCAAAAATGAAGGAAAATGGGAGCAGAAGAGAGCAGAAATGCAAGGAAAACTGGAAACAATTGGGAAAACAATGGAAAAGCAATATAGAAAGAGAGAGAGATAGAGAGAAAAAGACGAGAAAGAAACAAAGCCCAAAAAATACCGTAGAAATGAAAGAACTGAAGGGAATGATTAAAAACATTATGAAGATAAACGCTGCAGAGCTGAAAGAAGAGATACAATAAATATGAAACGAAACGAAATGCGTAAAAAACAAAGGTAAATGGAACCAGGAGAAAGCAGAAATGCAAGCAAATCTGGAAACAACTGACAAAACAATGGAAGAACTGAAGTGAATGATGAAAAAATTATGAACAAATAGGCTGAAGAGCTGAAACAACAGATAAAAACAAATAAGTAAGGACATGCGCAAAAACGAAGGAAAATGGAAGCAGGAGAGAGCAGAAATGCAAGGAAGACTGGAAGAAATTGGGAAAACAATGGAAAAACAAGATAGAAGGAGAGAGATAGACAGAAAAAGACGAAAAGGAAACAAAGCCCATAATATACCGTAGAAATGGAAGAACTAAAGGGAATGATTAAAAACATTATGAAGAAAAACGCTGCAGAACTGAATTAAGAGATACAATAAATAAGAAACTAAATGCATAAAAAACCAAGGAAAATGGAAGCAAGAGAAAGTAGAAATGCAAGCAAGACTGGAAACAACTGACAAAACAATGGAAGAACTGAAGGGAATGATGAAAAAGTTATGAACAACAGGACGAAGGAAAATGGGAGCAGGAGAAAGTAGAAATGCAAGGAAGACTGGAAGCAATTGGGAAAACAATGGAAAAGCAAGATAAAGAGAGAGTGAGATGGAGAGAAAAAGATAGTACTAAAAGAACTAATAAATAAATATGTGAATATGAGGCAATAACTAAAAGAAACTGAAGGGAATGAGGAAATAAATTATGAATTATGACAGAAGAGATATAAAGAAATAGGTATGGAAATGGGCAAAAACGAAGGAAACTGGGAGCAGGAGAAAGCAGATATGCAAGGAAGACTGGAAGAAATTGGGAAAACAATAGAAAAGCAAGATAGAGAGAAAAAGACGAAAAGGAAGGTACTAATAGGACTAAGAACGAAATCTGAGAATATGATGCAAGAACTAGAAGAAACTGAAGGGGACTCATAAGAAATTATGAAGAAAAACGCTGCCGAGCTGAAAGAAGAGATACAATAAATAACAAACAAAATGCGCAAAAACAAACGAAAATGAAAGCAGGAGAAAGCAGAAATGCAAGCAAGTCTGGAAACAACCGACAGAACAATGGAAGAACTGAAGAGGATGAAGAAATGATGAACAAAATCGCTGAAGAGCTGAGAGAACCCTATAAAAACAAATAAGTAAAGAAATGCGCAAAACGAAGGAAAATGGGAGCAGGAGAAAGCAGAAGTGCAAGGAAGACTGGAAACAACTTGGAAAATAAAGAAAAGCAAGATATAGAGAGAGAGAGATGGAGAGAAAAAGACAAAAATGATAGTACTAAAAGGACTAAGAAGGAAGTATGAGCATATGAGGCAAGAACTAGAAGAAACTGAAGGGAATGATGAAATAAATTATGAATTATGACAGAAGAGATATAAAGAAATATTTATGGAAATGCGCAAAAACGAAGGAAACTGGGAGCAGGAGAAAGCAGAAATGCAAGGAAGACTGGACGAAATTGGGAAAACAATGGAAAAGCAAGATAGAGAGAAAAAGACGAAAAGGATGGCACTGATAGGACTAAGAACGAAATATGAGAATATGAGGCAAGAACTAGAAGAAAATGAAGGGAATGATGAAATAAATTATGAATTATGACCGAAGAGATATAAAGAAATAGGTATGGAAATGGGCAAAACGAAGGAAACTGTGAGCAGGAGAAAGCAGAAATACAAGGATGACCGGAAGAAATTGGGAAAACAATGGAAAAGCAGGATAGAGAGAAAAAGACGAAAAGGATTATACTAATAGGACTAAGAACGAAATATGAGAATATGAGGCAAGAACTAGAAGAAACTAAAGGGAATGATGAAATAAATTATGAATTATGACGGAAGAGATATAAATAAATAGGCATGGAAATGCGCAAAAACGAAGGAAACTGGAAGCAGAAGAAAACAGAAATGCAAAGAAGACTGGTAGAAATTGGGAAAACAATGGAAAAGCAAGATAGAGAGAAAAAGACGAAAATGATGGCACTAATAGGACTAAGAACGAAATATGAGAATATGACGCAAGAACTAGTAGAAACTGAAGGGAATGATGAAATAAATTATGAAGAAAAACTCTGAAGAGCTGACAGAAGAGATAAAAAGAAATAAGAAATGAAACGAAGCAAAATTGCAAGAATGCTCGATAGACTGGAAACATTGGTCAAAACAATGCAAAAGCAATAGAGAAAGAGAGAAAGAGAGAAAAATACGAAAGGAAGAAGATAGTAATAAAATAATGAAATATGAAAATGTATATCAAGAACTAGAAGAATGGTTTGCAAAAAATGCAAATGGAAAATAGGATAAAGAATAGAGAAAGGCAAAAAGAGCTGGTGCAAAAATACAGGGTATGAGCTGAAACAAGAGAAAAATATAGCAAAGACTAATAGAAGAAGAATGTAAGAAATAGGACATACATACAAAATGGGTGTGCAGCAAAAATGACAACAAGTCTAAGGAGTCATAAAAGCGACAACGAAAGAAGCATGCGACACAACGAGAGCCAATGGCAATTACAAGATATCACCACCACACAGCTAGTCAAACAAGAAATAGTAGAAAAGAAGAAACTATGGAAGAGATATTTACAGAAAATAATAGATGAGACATGTGATTATTACAAGAAGCAAAGGATGACAGTTAAAAAGGAAGTACATACAGCAAAAGCAGAATCATGGAGTGAATTTGGGAAATGGATGGAAAAAGACAGTGCAGGAAATCAAAACCTCTACTTCAAAATTCAAGAAAATATAGGAAAGGAAAAAGCAATCAGCTAAATTGAGAACACAAAAGGAGAAGTAATACCAGAAAACAAAGACAAAGACAAAAGGTACAAACACACAAAGAGCAGATAGATAGATATAAATAACAGAAGACAACGGCAAAGAAAAAAGTATGAGCAGATAAAGAGCAGATAGGCAGATATAAATAACAAGAAAAAGATGTAAGATTGATATAAATAATAGAAGAAAAACCAAGAGAGGCAATAAGTAAAATTAAAATAAGAAAGCTTCAATGCCCAATAAAAATGTAAGAAAGACTTAAATAGCAGAAGCAGTATAGAGAAGAACAATAAATAAAATTAAAATAGAAAAAATTTCAATACCCAATAAAGATGTAAGAAAGACAAAAATATCAGAAGAACTAAGAAAGGCATTAAATACAGGAAAGGAAAAGTCAATAAATTATGCCAAATTAAAAACACAAAAGTTGAAGGAACAACAGAAGCCAAAGACAAAGAAAAAAGGCGCAACCACACAAGGAGTAGACAGATAGATATAAATAACCGAAGACAAAAGCATGGAAAAAGATTTGAGCACATGAAGAGCAGATAGATAGATATAAATAACAAAAGAAGAACTGAGAAAGGCAATAAATACAATTAAAATAAAAAAAAGCTTCAATACCTAATAAAGATGTAAGAAATATATAAATAACAGAAGAACAGAAAAAATCAATAAATAAAATAAAACACTTCAATACCCAATAAAGATGTAAGAAAGATTTAAATAACAGAAGAAAAACTAAGAAAGACAATAAGTAAAATTAAAATAAGACAGCTTCAATACTCCATAAAGGTGTAAGAAAGATTTAAATACCAGAGGAGGAACAGAAAAAGGCAATAAATAAAATAAAAATAAGAAAGCTTCAATGCCCAATAAAGATGTAAGAAAGATATAAATAATAGAAGAAGAACTATGAAAGGCAATAAATACAGGAAAGGAAAAGGCAATCATTTATATCAAATCAAGAATACAAAAGTTGAAGTAATAACACAAGACAAAGACAAAGAAAAAAGTAGATGCACACAAAAAGCAGATAGATAGATAGATATAAATTATAGAAGACAAAAGCAAAGAAAAAAGTATGAGCAGATTAAGAGCACATAGATAGATATAAATAACAGAAGAAGAACTGAGAAAGGCAATAAGTAAAATTAAAATAAGAAAGCCTCAATACCTAATAAAGATGTAAGAAAGATATAAATTACAGAAGAAGATCTAAGAAAGGTATGTAATAAGTAAAATAAAAATCAGAGAGCTTCAATACTCAATAAAGATGTAAGAAAGATATAAATAACCGAAAAAGAACTAAAAAAGGCAATAAGTACAGGAAAGAAAAAGGCAATCATTTCTGTCAAATTAAGAACACAAAAGTTGTAGTAATAACAGAAGGCAAAGACAAATAAAAAAAGGTACAAGCACACAAAGAGCAGATAGATAGGTGTAAATAACAGAAGACAAACGCAGGGAAAAGGTATGAGCAGAAAAAGAGCAGATAAACAGATTAAATAACAAGAAGAACAAGAACAAGAAGAAGAAAGGCAATAAATACAGGAAACGAAAAGGCAATCATGTATAATTAAGAATACAAAAGTTGAAGTAATAACAGAAGGCATAGACAAAAAAAAAAGTACGAGCACATAAAGAGCAGATAGATAGATGTAAATAATAGAAGACAAAAGCAAAGTAAAAAGTATGAGCAGATAAAGAGCAGATAGATAGATATAAATAACAGAAGAAGAACTGAGAAAAGCAATAAGTAAAATTAAAATAAGAAAGCTTCAATAAAAATGTAGAAATGCAGGATAATGTATTAAAAGAGATCTAACAAAGGCAATAAATACAGGAAAGGAAAAGGCAATCATTTATGCCAAATCAAGAATACAAAAGTTGAACTAATAACAGAAGGCAAAGACAAAGAAACAAAATACAAGCACACAAATAGCAGATAGATAGGTATAAATAATAGAAGACAAAACCAAAGAAAAAAAGTATGAGCAGATAAGAAGCATATAGATAACAAATAGATAGATATAAATACCAGAAAACAAAGGCAAAAAAAAGTATGAGCAGATAAAGAATAGATAGATAGATATAAATAACAGAACAAGAACTAAGAAAGGTAATAAGTAAAATTAAAATAAGAAAGCTTCAATACCTAATAAAGATGTAAGAAAGATATAGATAATAGAAGAATAACTAAGAAAGCCAATAAATACAAGAAAGGAAAAGGCAATCACTTGTGCTAAATAAAGAACTCAAAAGCACACAAAGAGCAGATAGATAGGTATCAATAATAGAAGACAAAACCAAAGAAAAAAGTATGAACAGATAAAGAGCATAGATAGCAGATAGATAGATATAAATACAAGAAGACAAAGGAAAACAAAGTATGAGCAGATAAAGAATAGATAGATAGATATAAATAACAGAACAAGAACTAAGAAAGGTAATAAGTAAAATTAAAATAAGAAAGCTTCAATACCTAATAAAGATGTAAGAAATAGAAGAAGAACTAAGAAATGCAATAAATAGATAGACAGGAAAGGAAAAGGCAATCATTAATGCTAAATAAAGAACTCAAAAGTTGAAGTAACAACACAAGGCAAAGACAAAGAATAAAGGTACAAGCACATAAAGAGCAGATAGATAGATATAAAAACAAATGACAAAGGTAAAGATAAAAGTATGAGCAGATCAAGAGCAGATAGATAGATATAAATAACAAAAGAAGAACTGAGAAAGGCAATAAGGAAAATTAAAATAAGAAAGCTTCAGTACCCAATAAAAATGTTAAAAAACATAAATAACAGAAGAATAACAGAGAAAGGCAATAAGTAAAATTAGTATAAGAAAACTTCAATACCCAATAAAGATGTAAGAAAGAAGAACAGAAGAAGAACTATGAAAAGCAATAGATACAGGAAAGGAATAAGCAATTAGTTATGAAAAATTAAGAACACAATAGTTGAAGTTATAGCATAAGGCAAAGACAAAGAAAAATAGCACAAGCACACAAAGTGTAGATAGATGGATACAAATAACAAAAGAAGAACTGAGAAAGGCAATAAGTAAAATTAAAATAAGAAAGCTTCAATACTAAATAAAAATGTAAGAAAGATATAAATAACAAAATAAGAGCTGAGATAGGCAATAACTAAAATTAAAATAAGAAAACTTCAGTACGGAATAAGGATGTAAGAAAGATATAAATAACAGAAGAAGAACTAAGACATGAAATAAGTAAAATAGAAATAAGAAAGCTTAAATACTCAATAAATGTGTCACAAAGACATAAATACCAGAAGAGGAACAGAGAAAGACAATAAGTAGAATTAAAATAAGAAAGCTTCAATACACAATAAAGATGTAAGAACGATGTAAATAACAGAAGAAGAACTAAGAAAAGCAATAAATTCAGGAAAGGAAAAGGTAATCATTTATGCCAAAATAAGAACACAAAAGTTGAAGAAATAACAGAAGGCAAAAACAAAGAAAAAGGTACAAGCACACAAAGAGTAGATAGATGGATATAAATAACAAAAGACAAAGGCAAAGATAAAAGTATGAGCAGATAAAGAACAGATGGATAGATAAAAATACCACAGGGGGAACAGAGGAAGACAATAAGAAGAATTAAAATAAGAAAGCTTCAATACTCAATAAAGATGGAAGAAAGATATAAATAACAGAAGAAAAACAGAAAAGGCTATAAGTAAAATAAAAAACTTCAATACACAATAAAGATGTAAGAAAGATATAAATAACAAAAGAAGAACTAAGAAAGACAATACGTAAAATTAAAATAAGAAAGCTTCAATACTCAATAAAGGTGTAAGAAAGATATAAATACAAGAAGATCAGAGAGAGGCAATAAGTAAAACTAAAATAAGAAAACTTTAATGCCCAATAAAGGCAATTGGTACAGGAAGGGAAAAGGCTATTATTTATACCAAATTAAGAACACAAAAGTTGAAGTAATAACTGAAGGTAGAGACAAAGAAAAAAGGTACAAGCACACAAAGAGTAGGTAGATAGATATAAATAACAGAAGACAAAGGCAAAGAAAAAAGTATGAGCAGATAAAGAGTAGACACATAGATTAAATAACAGAAGAAGAACAGTGAAAGGCGATAAGTAATATTAAAATAAGAAAGCTTCAATACCTAATAAAGATGTAAAAAACACATAAATAACAGAAGAAAAACAGAGAAAAGCAATAAGTAAAATTCAAATAGGAAAACCTCATAGTAACTTATAATAGGAAAAAAATAAAAAAGCTTCAATACCCAATATGCAGGGTGGCCATCTATCCCCGCTCGGACCATTGCCGCTAGACTAATGAAAATTGAGAAAAACATCTGATTGCAAGTTATTGAACACTTGATGTGCTACCTTTTAAAATTATTTTCGAGTATACATCTCTACATTCGAGATACTTTTTGAGTTGGGTCTCTTTTTTAAATAGATCACCCTGTATATTATTTCATTTTTAGAATCTGCTTTAAGTGGGCTTAACAAATCGTTTTTTTTTTAGATCATATACAACTTTGCCAAGTTTTTCATATATTAATTAAATTTATCGAAAAATCATGGACGTGGAAAAAAAATCAACAAAACCTTATTATAGGAGATCAATAAAAGAATCTGCATATGCAAGTACCCAAGAAATGTGCCAAAACGTACACAATATTTTGAGTCACGTAGAATGCACAGTGTTCTGAAACAACGACGCAATCTTACTATTTTGAAATTGCTAAAACTCTTTTTTTTTCAAATGCCCCGGATTTATGATACACTCTGTATACTTGAATATAATTTTGAAAGGTAGCACATCAAGTGTCCAATAACCTCCAATCAGATGTTTTCCTAAATTTTCATTAGTGTTGCAGCAATGGTCCGATCGAGGATAAGAGGGCCACCCTGTATATTACTGGTAATATATGGATACAACCTTAAATTTAATTGATTATAATATAATATATTAATTATAATCACTGGTATAACGACAAAAAAAAGTCGACAACACATAACTTAGAAATTGTCGTTTAAATATAACAACGACTAAAAAGTCGAAAACAGATAACTTATTAGAAATTGTCTGTTATATTTTATATATAATTAGTATCCCTTCTTCCATATAATGGTGTAGGGTTGCTGTTATATTAAATAACGATAAAAAAATTAAGTCGTAAACAGAACATTTAGAAATTGTCTTTTTAAAAAGGCAGTATATGTATTTATACCATAAATAAAATATGAAGTAATTAGTTGCGTTTAATTGTACATTCATTGAATTGAAATAAAGATCGGTCGGTCTCAGTTGTTAACTTGTAAAATTACAGCAGCATTCTCAGGTAGTTTATTGAAGTGTATCGAGCTGGATGCCTTGTAATAATTATTGATATAAATTGCTTATAATATAGCGAGATTTCCATACAGCATATATCAATTACAGTGCGGAATTTAATGTTATAGCAAGAACAAGTCAACAGTCAAGCAGGTGCGCAGATAACTTCCATTATTATTATTTGTTTTGTACCTGTTGGCGTCGTACGTACCTAAATATATCCAATTAAGCGGCGATCGCTGGATGTCTCCACGTATTAACAGTCACACGGCCGATTTGTGTTCAAATTGCTTATTAGCGGTGGCCACAATTAATAATTGTCTAATTGCGTCTAATATCTACAATCTGCGCGCATGTAAGGCGTATCTGAAGATTATATCAGTTATTAACTTCAGATATAAGCCGGGTATAAATAAATTGGTTGCCGTGACTCGATATTCTCGATAGCAATTTGTCAATTATTTATTGTTGTAAATTACCTCTGCATTGTTCCGTTTTTTCTAGGCCCGAGGATTCATTGTACCAGCCAGGATCAGACAAAAGGGAGTAAGTTGCTTTTTTCATGGTACGTGTGTGCAATTTATCGCGTAATTTAATCATATCACAAACGCTCAGTATATCGCCCAATATTAAAAACCTTAATACTTTAATCAGAGAAAACTTATGAACATAATAAAATACAACGACTGCCCCCTTAATACATAATATTCATTTTATCGACATATATATTAAATAAAATAATTTTTATTGCGACATCCACCGAGAGCCTTTCCGCCGATTAATAAATAATAACCAATAAAACGGATAAAATGTAAGTGTAATTATCTTAATTTAATTCATACTCCGCTGTGTGTGAATTTGTATTCTTTCGATTTGCAGGCGTAATTATTTTTAACATTTTAATGCGAAGGACGAATAAATTCGCATCGTACGCTTTTATCGGCAATATTTAAAAACGATTGGGACCAATTAAACTGTACGGTCGCTAAATGGGATCGCTCGGTGTGTGCTAATTGAAGTGAATTTTCAAATTGCCTCTAAATCCGGTAAATAAAATTAATAAAATTAAAAGATAGCTTAACTGCACCTTTATATTAATTTATTCTGCAATTTGTATAAATGAATCGCACTGCTGCACTCGAGACCTCGCCACTGCATTACGGCATTTTTTGTCGTAAGTTAAGTACTAAATGTCATTACACCTTTTTGTATTCATATTTATATCATACTTGTAAATGCTTACAAAATGGTATCTTCCAAATACGATATCTATGTGTGCATCATACATATAACTTTCTGTGTTGACAAGGATGGGTTAGCTATTACTGAAATTTCTGAAAATTTATTATTTGCAAATTTGATATTAGATTCGTGTGCAGTACACCAGAAACTAATTCTCCTGAAAATTTGATAAAGTTTCAGTTTTAAATAAGGGAGAAAATCATACATATAACTTTGTGTGCTGACAAGTATGGGTTAGCTATTACTGAAATTTCTGTAAATTTATTATTTGCAAATTTGATATTAGATTCGTGTACAGTACACATGAAACTAATTCTCCTGAAAATTTGACAAAGTTTCAGTTTTAAATAAGGGAGAAAATCATACATATAACTTTCTGTGTTGACAAGTATGGGTTAGCTATTACTGAAATTTCTGAAAATTTATTATTTGCAAATTTGATAATAGATTCGTGTACAGTACACCAGAAACTAATTCTCCTGAAAATTTGACAAAGTTTCAGTTTTAAATAAGGGAGAAAATCATACATATAAATTTCTGTGTTGACAAGTATGGGTTAGCTATTACTGAAATTTCTGAAAATTTATTATTTGCAAATTTGATATTAGATTCGTGTACAGTATACCTGAAACTAATTCTCCTGAAAATTTGACAAAGTTTCAGTTTTAAATAAGGGAGAAAATCACACATATAACTTTCTGTGTTGACAAGTATGGGTTAGTTATTACTGAAATTTCTGAAAATTTATTATTTGCAAATTTGATATTAGATTCGTGTACAGTACACATGAAACTAATTCTCCTGAAAATTTGACAAAGTTTCAGTTTTAAATAAGGGAGAAAATCATACATATAACTTTCTGTGTTGACAAGTATGGGTTAGCTATTACTGAAATTTCTGAAAATTTATTATTTACAAATTTGATATTAGATTCGTGTGCAGTACACCAGAAACTAATTCTCCTGAAAATTTGACAAAGTTTCAGTTTTAAATAAGGGAGAAAATCATACATATAAATTTCTGTGTTGACAAGTATGGGTTAGTTATTACTGAAATTTCTGAAAATTTATTATTTGCAAATTTGATATTAGATTCGTGTACAGTACACATGAAACTAATTCTCCTGAAAATTTAACAAAGTTTCAGTTTTAAATAAGGGAGAAAATCACACATATAACTTTCTGTGTTGACAAGTATGGGTTAGTTATTACTGAAATTTCTGAAAATTTATTATTTGCAAATTTGATATTAGATTCGTGTACAGTACACATGAAACTAATTCTCCTGAAAATTTGACAAAGTTTCAGTTTTAAATAAGGGAGAAAATCATACATATAACTTTCTGTGTTGACAAGTATGGGTTAGCTATTACTGAAATTTCTGAAAATTTATTATTTGCAAATTTGATAATAGATTCGTGTACAGTACACCAGAAACTAATTCTCCTGAAAATTTGACAAAGTTTCAGTTTTAAATAAGGGAGAAAATCATACATATAAATTTCTGTGTTGACAAGTATGGGTTAGCTATTACTGAAATTTCTGAAAATTTATTATTTGCAAATTTGATATTAGATTCGTGTACAGTATACCTGAAACTAATTCTCCTGAAAATTTGACAAAGTTTCAGTTTTAAATAAGGGAGAAAATCACACATATAACTTTCTGTGTTGACAAGTATGGGTTAGTTATTACTGAAATTTCTGAAAATTTATTATTTGCAAATTTGATATTAGATTCGTGTACAGTACACATGAAACTAATTCTCCTGAAAATTTGACAAAGTTTCAGTTTTAAATAAGGGAGAAAATCATACATATAACTTTCTGTGTTGACAAGTATGGGTTAGCTATTACTGAAATTTCTGAAAATTTATTATTTACAAATTTGATATTAGATTCGTGTGCAGTACACCAGAAACTAATTCTCCTGAAAATTTGACAAAGTTTCAGTTTTAAATAAGGGAGAAAATCACACATATAACTTTCTGTGTTGACAAGTATGGGTTAGTTATTACTGAAATTTCTGAAAATTTATTATTTGCAAATTTGATATTAGATTCGTGTACAGTACACATGAAACTAATTCTCCTGAAAATTTGACAAAGTTTCAGTTTTAAATAAGGGAGAAAATCACACATATAACTTTCTGTGTTGACAGGTATGGGTTAGTTATTACTGAAATTTCTGAAAATTTATTATTTGCAAATTTGATATTAGATTCGTGTACAGTATACCTGAAACTAATTTTCCTGAAAATTTGATTGAGTTTCAGTATTAAATACGAGAGAAAATCAAACACATAACTTTCTGCATTGACAAGTATGGGTTAGCTATTACTGAAATTTCTGAAAATTTATTATTTGCAAATTTGATAATAGATTCGTGTACAGTACACCAGAAACTAATTCTCCTGAAAATTTGACAAAGTTTCAGTTTTAAATAAGGGAGAAAATCATACATATAAATTTCTGTGTTGACAAGTATGGGTTAGCTATTACTGAAATTTCTGAAAATTTATTATTTGCAAATTTGATATTAGATTCGTGTACAGTACACATGAAACTAATTCTCCTGAAAATTTGACAAAGTTTCAGTTTTAAATAAGGGAGAAAATCATACATATAACTTTCTGTGTTGACAAGTATGGGTTAGCTATTACTGAAATTTCTGAAAATTTATTATTTGCAAATTTGATATTACATTCGTGTGCAGTACACATGAAACTAATTCTCCTGAAAATTTGATTAAGTTTCAGTATTAAATAAGGGAGAAAATCATACATATAACTTTCTGTGCTGACAAGTATGGGTTAGCTATTACTGAAATTTCTGAAAATTTATTATTTGCAAATTTGATATTAGATTCGTGTACAGTACACATGAAACTAATTCTCCTGAAAATTTGACAAAGGTTCAGTATTAAATAAGGGAGAAAATCATACATATAACTTTCTGTGCTGACAAGTATGGGTTAGCTATTACTGAAATTTCTGAAAATTTATTATTTGCAAATTTTATATTAGATTCGTGTACAGTACACATGAAACTAATTCTCCTGAAAATTTGACAAAGTTTCAGTTTTAAATAAGGGAGAAAATCATACATATAACTTTCTGTGTTGACAAGTATGGGTTAGCTATTACTGAAATTTCTGAAAATTTATTATTTACAAATTTGATATTAGATTCGTGTACAGTACACATGAAACTAATTCTCCTGAAAATTTGACAAAGGTTCAGTATTAAATAAGGGAGAAAATCATACATATAACTTTCTGTGCTGACAAGTATGGGTTAGCTATTACTGAAATTTCTGAAAATTTATTATTTGCAAATTTTATATTAGATTCGTGTGCAGTACACCAGAAACTAATTCTCCTGAAAATTTGATAAAGTTTCAGTTTTAAATAAGGGAGAAAATCATACATATAACTTTGTGTGCTGACAAGTATGGGTTAGCTATTACTGAAATTTCTGAAAATTTATTATTTGCAAATTTGATATTCGATTCGTGTACAGTATACCAGAAACTAACTCTCCTGAAAATTTGACAAAGTTTCAGTATTAAATAAGGGTGTAAATCAAACATATAACTTTTGTGTTGACAAGTATGGGTTAGCTATTACTGAAATTTCTGAAAATTTATTATTTGCAAATTTAATATTAGATTCGTGTACAGTACACATGAAACTAATTCTCCTGAAAATTTGACAAAGTTTCAGTATTAAATAAGGGAGAAAATCAAACATATAACTTTCTGTGTTGACAAGTATGGGTTAGCTATTACTGAAATTTCTGAAAATTTATTATTTGCAAATTTGATAATAGATTCGTGTACAGTACACCAGAAACTAATTCTCCTGAAAATTTGACAAAGTTTCAGTATTAAATAAGGGAGAAAATCAAACATATAACTTTCTGTGTTGACAAGTATGGGTTAGCTATTACTGAAATTTCTGAAAATTTATTATTTGCAAATTTGATAATAGATTCGTGTACAGTACACCAGAAACTAATTCTCCTGAAAATTTGACAATGTTTCACTATTAAATAAGGGAGAAAATCAAACATATAACTTGCTGTGTTGACAAGTATGGGTTAGCTATTACTGAAATTTCTGAAAATTTATTATTTGCAAATTTTATATTAGATTCGTGTACAGTACACATGAAACTAATTCTCCTGAAAATTTGACAAAGTTTCAGTATTAAATAAGGGTGTAAATCAAACATATAACTTTTGTGTTGACAAGTATGGGTTAGCTATTACTGAAATTTCTGAAAATTTATTATTTGCAAATTTTATATTAGATTCGTGTACAGTACACATGAAACTAATTCTCCTGAAAATTTGACAAAGGTTCAGTATTAAATAAGGGAGAAAATCATACATATAACTTTGTGTGCTGACAAGTATGGGTTAGCTATTACTGAAATTTCTGAAAATTTATTATTTGCAAATTTTATATTAGATTCGTGTACAGTACACATAAAACTAATTCTCCTGAAAATTTGACAAAGGTTCAGTATTAAATAAGGGAGAAAATCAAACATATAACTTGCTGTGTTGACAAGTATGGGTTAGCTATTACTGAAATTTCTGAAAATTTATTATTTGCAAATTTTATATTAGATTCGTGTACAGTACACATGAAACTAATTCTCCTGAAAATTTGACAAAGGTTCAGTATTAAATAAGGGAGAAAATCAAACATATAACTTGCTGTGTTGACAAGTATGGGTTAGCTATTACTGAAATTTCTGAAAATTTATTATTTGCAAATTTTATATTAGATTCGTGTACAGTACACATGAAACTAATTCTCCTGAAAATTTGACAAAGGTTCAGTATTAAATAAGGGAGAAAATCATACATATAACTTTCTGTGCTGACAAGTATGGGTTAGCTATTACTGAAATTTCTGAAAATTTATTATTTGCAAATTTGATATTAGATTCGTGTACAGTACACATGAAACTAATTCTCCTGAAAATTTGACAAAGGTTCAGTATTAAATAAGGGAGAAAATCATACATATAACTTTCTGTGCTGACAAGTATGGGTTAGCTATTACTGAAATTTCTGAAAATTTATTATTTGCAAATTTTATATTAGATTCGTGTACAGTACACATGAAACTAATTCTCCTGAAAATTTGACAAAGTTTCAGTTTTAAATAAGGGAGAAAATCATACATATAACTTTCTGTGTTGACAAGTATGGGTTAGCTATTACTGAAATTTCTGAAAATTTATTATTTACAAATTTGATATTAGATTCGTGTGCAGTACACCAGAAACTAATTCTCCTGAAAATTTGATAAAGTTTCAGTTTTAAATAAGGGAGAAAATCATACATATAACTTTGTGTGCTGACAAGTATGGGTTAGCTATTACTGAAATTTCTGAAAATTTATTATTTGCAAATTTGATATTCGATTCGTGTACAGTATACCAGAAACTAACTCTCCTGAAAATTTGACAAAGTTTCAGTATTAAATAAGGGTGTAAATCAAACATATAACTTTTGTGTTGACAAGTATGGGTTAGCTATTACTGAAATTTCTGAAAATTTATTATTTGCAAATTTAATATTAGATTCGTGTACAGTACACATGAAACTAATTCTCCTGAAAATTTGACAAAGTTTCAGTATTAAATAAGGGAGAAAATCAAACATATAACTTTCTGTGTTGACAAGTATGGGTTAGCTATTACTGAAATTTCTGAAAATTTATTATTTGCAAATTTGATAATAGATTCGTGTACAGTACACCAGAAACTAATTCTCCTGAAAATTTGACAAAGTTTCAGTATTAAATAAGGGAGAAAATCAAACATATAACTTTCTGTGTTGACAAGTATGGGTTAGCTATTACTGAAATTTCTGAAAATTTATTATTTGCAAATTTGATAATAGATTCGTGTACAGTACACCAGAAACTAATTCTCCTGAAAATTTGACAATGTTTCACTATTAAATAAGGGAGAAAATCAAACATATAACTTGCTGTGTTGACAAGTATGGGTTAGCTATTACTGAAATTTCTGAAAATTTATTATTTGCAAATTTTATATTAGATTCGTGTACAGTACACATGAAACTAATTCTCCTGAAAATTTGACAAAGTTTCAGTATTAAATAAGGGTGTAAATCAAACATATAACTTTTGTGTTGACAAGTATGGGTTAGCTATTACTGAAATTTCTGAAAATTTATTATTTGCAAATTTTATATTAGATTCGTGTACAGTACACATGAAACTAATTCTCCTGAAAATTTGACAAAGGTTCAGTATTAAATAAGGGAGAAAATCATACATATAACTTTGTGTGCTGACAAGTATGGGTTAGCTATTACTGAAATTTCTGAAAATTTATTATTTGCAAATTTTATATTAGATTCGTGTACAGTACACATGAAACTAATTCTCCTGAAAATTTGACAAAGGTTCAGTATTAAATAAGGGAGAAAATCAAACATATAACTTGCTGTGTTGACAAGTATGGGTTAGCTATTACTGAAATTTCTGAAAATTTATTATTTGCAAATTTTATATTAGATTCGTGTACAGTACACATGAAACTAATTCTCCTGAAAATTTGACAAAGGTTCAGTATTAAATAAGGGAGAAAATCAAACATATAACTTGCTGTGTTGACAAGTATGGGTTAGCTATTACTGAAATTTCTGAAAATTTATTATTTGCAAATTTTATATTAGATTCGTGTACAGTACACATGAAACTAATTCTCCTGAAAATTTGACAAAGGTTCAGTATTAAATAAGGGAGAAAATCATACATATAACTTTGTGTGCTGACAAGTATGGGTTAGCTATTACTGAAATTTCTGAAAATTTATTATTTGCAAATTTGATATTCGATTCGTGTACAGTATACCAGAAACTAACTCTCCTGAAAATTTGACAAAGTTTCAGTATTAAATAAGGGTGTAAATCAAACATATAACTTTTGTGTTGACAAGTATGGGTTAGCTATTACTGAAATTTCTGAAAATTTATTATTTGCAAATTTTATATTAGATTCGTGTACAGTACACATGAAACTAATTCTCCTGAAAATTTGACAAAGTTTCAGTATTAAATAAGGGTGTAAATCAAACATATAACTTTTGTGTTGACAAGTATGGGTTAGCTATTACTGAAATTTCTGAAAATTTATTATTTGCAAATTTTATATTAGATTCGTGTACAGTACACATGAAACTAATTCTCCTGAAAATTTGACAAAGTTTCAGTATTAAATAAGGGAGAAAATCAAACATATAACTTTCTGTGTTGACAAGTATGGGTTAGCTATTACTGAAATTTCTGAAAATTTATTATTTGCAAATTTGATAATAGATTCGTGTACAGTACACCAGAAACTTATTCTCCTGAAAATTTGACAATGTTTCACTATTAAATAAGGGAGAAAATCAAACATATAACTTGCTGTGTTGACAAGTATGGGTTAGCTATTACTGAAATTTCTGAAAATTTATTATTTGCAAATTTTATATTAGATTCGTGTACAGTATACCGGAAACTAATTTTCCTGAAAATTTGATTAAGTTTCAGTATTAAATACGAGAGAAAATCAAACACACAACTTTGTGCATTGACAAGTATGGGTTAGCTATTACTGAAATTTCTGAAAATTTATTATTTGCAAATTTGATATTAGATTCGTATACAGTATACCTGAAACTAATTTTCCTGAAAATTTGATTGAGTTTCAGTATTAAATACGAGAGAAAATCAAACACACAACTTTCTGCATTGACAAGTATTCGTTAGCCATTACTGAAATTTCTGAAAATTCATTATTTGCAAATTTGATATTAGATTCGTGTACAGTATACCTGAAACTAAATTTCCTGAAAATTTGATTGAGTTTCAGTATTAAATACGAGAGAAAATCAAACACACAACTTTGTGCATTGACAAGTATGGGTTAGCTATTACTGAAATTTCTGAAAATTTATTATTTGCAAATTTGATATTAGATTCGTGTCCAGTACACATTTAACTAATTTTCCTGAAAATTTGATTAAGTTTCAGTATTAAATACGAGAGAAAATCAAACACACAACTTTCTGCATTGACAAGTATGTGTTAGCTATTACTGAAATTTTTGAAAATTTATTATTTGCAAATTTGATAATAGATTCGTGTACAGTACACCAGAAAATAATTCTCCTGAAAATTTGACAAAGTTTCAGTTTTAAATAAGGGAGAAAATCATACATATAATTTTCTGTGTTGACAAGTATGGGTTAGCTATTACTGAAATTTCTGAAAATTTATTGTTTGCAAATTTGATAATAGATTCGTGTACAGTACACCAGAAAATAATTCTCCTGAAAATTTGACAAAGTTTCAGTTTTAAATAAGGGAGAAAATCAAACATATAACTTTCTGTGTTGACAAGTATGGGTTAGCTATTACTGAAATTTCCGAAAATTTATTATTTGCAAATTTGATATTAGATTCGTGTACAGTATACCTGAAACTAATTTTCCTGAAAATTTGATTAAGTTTCAGTATTAAATACGAGAGAAAATCAAACACACAACTTTCTGCATTGACAAGTATGTGTTAGCTATTACTGAAATTTCTGAAAATTTATTATTTGCAAATTTGATATTAGATTCGTATACAGTATACCTGAAACTAATTTTCCTGAAAATTTGATTGAGTTTCAGTATTAAATACGAGAGAAAATCAAACACACAACTCTCTGCATTGACAAGTATGGGTTAGCTATTACTGAAATTTCTGAAAATTTATTATTTGCAAATTTGATATTAGATTCGTATACAGTATACCTGAAACTAAGTTTCCTGAAAATTTGATTAAGTTTCAGTATTAAATACGAGAGAAAATGAATCACACAACTTTGTGCATTGACAAGTATGGGTTAGCCATTACTGAAATTTCTGAAAATTTATTATTTGCAAATTTGATATTAGATTCGAATACCTGCTACTAATTTTCCTGATAATTTGATTGAGTTTCAGTATTAAATACGAGAGAAAATCAAACACAAAACTTTCTGCATTGACAAGTATGGGTTAGCTATTACTGAAATTTCTGAAAATTTATTATTTGCAAATTTGATATTAGATTCGTATACCTGCTACTAATTTTCCTGAGAATTTGATTAAGTTTCAGTATTAAATACGAGAGAAAATCAAACACACAATTTTCTGCAGTGGCAAGTATGGGTTAGCTATTACTGAAATTTCTGAAAATTTATTATTTGCAAATTTGATAATAGATTCGTGTACAGTACACCAGAAACTAATTTTCCTGAAAATTTGATTGAGTTTCAGTATTAAATACGAGAAAAAATATAACACACAACTTTCTGCATTGACAAGTATGGGTTAGCTATTACTGAAATATTTGAAAATATTTTTATTTGCAAATTTGATAATAGATTCGTATACACCTAAATTTTACGGTCAACCTAAATTACATAAAAAAGACAACCCAATTAGACCAATTATATCCTCTATCAACTTTCCAACACATGAATTGGTTAAAATTTTCGACTAGTTATTACAACTGACATATTTATGTTTTCTTTGTCGTTTAATTTAAAATATATTTTTATTAATTATTTTCCGCATTATTTTATTAGGCATATGAAAAAAAAGAAGTAAATCACATCAAGGATCTGGTAAGGGAAGGTGGTTCAACTTTGACCCGGAATCTTGCACTCAGCTTTCGGAAGCAAAGGTGATGGTGAACTATTAACTCCGCACTACCGTTCACTTCTCGCCGGATTTTACGCCCAGAAATGCAGCGATTGTCCAGAATAATCTTCTCATAAATTTTCGCATGATTGGCTGTTATTTGCATCTACTGCAGAGCAAAGGTTTGCCGGTTTGCTTCTAGTCTCACGACTGTCCTTGAATGCTGACCAGGATACGTACGCCCATGCAATCGAAACCAAAGGCTTCCTAGGCTTCCTCAACAGGAAAAGAATACATCAGATTTTGAAAGAAAAAAAATGACTTTTTCTGATGTTGAAGGACAGGAAAGCTGCTTCAAAAGAAAACCACTTAACATACAAGGTGTCCCATAATTTCATGGCATAAATCTAGGAGGATGCCAAGAAAGACAAAATTAAATGAAAATGCATATATTTTTTTTTCTAATCTCTTTTGTTTCCTAAATATACGACCTTAAGGTGTTACTTAGCAAATCAGTTTCCTCATTAATATTTCTACTTGAGCAGACTTGGAAATCTGATATTTTACGATGAGTCACCCACTATCAATACACATATTTTCTATTTTAAACAAGATATTTTGAAAATCACTCGATTGATTTTTGAAAATAAAACATTTATGAAATCCTTAAACTATATTATAACATTTGTCTGAAACATTTTTTTCGATCTGTCCAAAAAAGTTATTATTCAAATTGAATTACAAGATAAATTTCAACAAACTGCAACAATCTTTTAAAACAAAGTAGGCTAACCTTAAGTTACGCCATTAAACAAGTTGAGGCAGGTGTTTTCTAGTTTGTACGTTCGAATTTAAATACTTTTTGATCTTGTTCTTCAGAAATTTCTGCTTCATCTTGAAAAGTTTCTGTCACGTTTATCATTTGTGTGCGTATTTTGCATAATTTGTGTATAAGAATGCATAATTATCAAAACAGACAAATGTTGTAAGATAGTTCAAGGATTTTATAAATGTTTTATTTTCAAAAATCGATCGATTGGTTTTCAAAATATCTTGCTTAGAAATTTTTGATCGGTCGCCATTTTGTTATTTGATAAAATAGAAAATAATTGTAAATACAAATGTTTTAGAGAACCGAAAGCGCATGTTGAACGTTTTTGTATTTTTTAAATATTCCTTAAAATAAGGGAGTAATGACGATTTTTCGAAAAACAAAAGAACGCCAATAATTATGAACTTGGGCTTCAATTCAAAAATTTTAACTAAGAAAAGTTGTTTGTTTCAATGAGTTATAACTGCCATTTTCGGGTGTTACAACTTAGTATTAACACCCTGTATATAGAACTATATTTTCATGCAAAATTAAAAGAAAGACAGGAATATTTTTGTTATACTATAGATTATTTACATAAAATACATTTCATAATGATATTTCAAATATATTTTTTTTATTTTAAAACGAGGACTAAATTTATATGTAGATTACGTAATAATATAGAAAAATATGGAATCAAATTGCATTAATATGTCTATTATGTGTAATGTGTTTTTAATATATTATTGTCAGCAGCGTAATAATAATCTACACGGTTAAATTTCTTTATTACAAGTAACGCTTGTATATCATTAACGCTAATAAATGGAATTGTCTGTATGCTGTGATGCATAGTTAGAAATTATGGTACGGCAGGTAAAGTTCATTGCCGGCTATATTTTATGTATATTTCTTTTGTATATCATCACAGGTTACTCGAAGCTAAGGAATATATGGAATGACTGCAATTAAGGCTGTGGTAGCCAATATTATGCCACTAATTACATGCACACAAAAATATGCTTACTTTCTTCATATAAGTATTGTTTTCGTAAACATTGTAGAATTTTGAATTCAGATTTTTGTAACAATATCTAGATTAGGATAAGAAACAAATCGATCACCGGAAGTAGATGATTATTCGTATCATATAATTGTTTTTATTAAGAATTTTGAAATATTGTCACTGAATAGTCTATATTTTGTCACAAGCACATAATGTAAGCTATAATCCATGAGGATGGATGAATGTAATAATCATCCTAGATGCAATTGCATTTTTTCTTTGGATTAGCTATCTCAAGTATTGTATTACTTAGTAGTACTTTTTGGTTGTAAATTGAGTTGCCTACATAATATAATATAACTACACTATTTAAATAATTATAATCATTAAATTTGTCGTGCATGTGTCACAAATATTATAATCCAATCAAATTATGGTATGGCAGTTTATTGTCGACTATAATATTCAAATAATAAATAATAATAATTAAAAATAAATAAGTACCTGCATAAATATTGACTTGAACGATATATTAATTAATAATATAAATAGAAATATATTTTGCTTCTTTTATTAACTATTTACAAAAAATGTACCCCTGAAAATGATATGATTTATATAAATTCACAATTTCCGCAAAAAAATCATCACTATAGTTATAACTATAACATAACTATAACAGTATAACATTCGCCTAGTTTTCATTCATGAATACATGATTTGCGCAAATTCAGATTCTTTTTAATATATTTCAAAAATTGATTAAATATGCCTCTTTATTTTTATTTGCACTGTAAAGTTATGTCCCTCATCACTATAGTTATAACTATAACATAACTATAACACTACAACATTCGCCTAGTTTTCGTACAGTTTTAATATATGATTTGCAAAAATTTCTGATTTTTTTTAATATGTTTCAAAAATTTATTAAATATGCCTCTTGAATTTTATTTGCACTGTAAAGTTATGTCCATCATCACTATAGCTATAACTATAACATAACTATAACACTATAAAATTCGCCTAGTTTGCATACAGTTTTCATACATGATTTGCGCAAATTTCTGAATTTTTTTAATATGTTTCAAAAATTTATTAAACATGCCTCTTGATTTTTATTTGCCCGTAAAATTATGTCCATCATCACTAGAGTTATAACTATAACACTATAACATTCGCCTAGTTTTCATACAGTTTTCATACATAATTTGCGCAAATTTCTGAAAAATTTGAATGTTTTTAAAATTTATGAAATATGCCTCTTGATTTTCATCTGCACCGTAAAGTTATGTCCATCGTCACTAGAGTTATACTCATCCCTATAGGTATAACTATAATATAACTATAGCACTATAACATTCGCCTAGTTTTCGTACAGTTTTAATACATGAATTGCGCAAATTTCTAAATTTTTTTAATATGTTTCAAAAGTTTATTAAGTATTTTGGAAATTTTCTAGAAATCTCCATAACTTAGGTCGATATATCGGCCGTATTTTGTGATCCTTCAGATACTTACTTCAGATAACTGATGATATTTGATTGGCAATTTTGGAAATTTTCTTTAATTCTCCATAACTTTGGTTGATATATCGCTCTTATTTTGTGATCCTTCAGATTCTTATGATGTTTTTAGGTTTATATTCTGGACTTCTTAACTGTTGAAATTTTGATTAGAAATTTTGGAAATTTTCTTTTAATCTCCATAGTTTTCGTTGATATATCGGCCGTATTTTGTGATCCTTCAGATACTTACTTCAGATAACTGTTGATATTTGATTGGAAATTTTGGAAATTTTCTTTAATTCTCCATGACTTTGATTGATATATCGCTCTTATTTTGTGATCCTTCAGATTCTTATGATATTTTTAGGTTTATATTCTGGACTTTTTAACTGTTGATATTTTGATTAGAAATTTTGGAAATTTTCTTTAAATCTCCATAGTTTTGGTTGATATATCGGCAGTATTTTGTGATCCTTCAGATACTTACATTAGATAACTGTTGATATTTTGACTGCAAATTTTGGAAATTTTCTTTGATTCTCCATAACTTTGCGATGTAACTTTGCCGTTATATCGGCCTTATTTTGTTATCCTTCAGATTCTTATGATATTTTTAGTTCTATATTCTGGACTTTTTAACTGTTGATATTTTGATTGGAAATTTTGGATATTGTCTTAAAATCTTCAAAATTTTGGTCGATATATCGGCCGTATTTTGTGATCCTTCACATACTTACTTCAGATAACTGTTGATATTTTGATTGGAAATTTTGGAAATTTTCTTTAAATCTCCATAACTTTGGTCGATATATCGGCGTATTTTGTGATCCTTCAGATACTTACTTCAAATAACTGTTGATATTTGATTGGCAATTTTGGAAATTTTCTTTAATTCTTCATAACTTTGGTTGATATATCGCTCTTATTATGTGATCCTTCAGATTCTTATGATATTTTTAGGTTTATATTCTGGACTTTTTAACTGTTGATATTTTGATTAGAAATTTTGGAAATTTTCTTGAAATCTCTATAGTTTTGGTTGATATATCGGCCGTATTTTGTGATCCTTCAGATACTTACTTTAGATAACTGTTGATATTTTGACTGCAAATTTTGGAAATTTTCTTTGATTCTCCATAACTTTGCGATGTAACTTTGCCGATATATCGGCCTTATTTTGTGATTCTTCAGATTCTTATGATATTTTTAGTTTTATATTCTGGACTTTTTACCTGTTGATATTTTGATTGGAAATTTTGGATATTGTCTTAAAATCTTCATAATTTTGGTCGATATATCGGCCGTATTTTGTGATCCTTCACATACTTACTTCAGATAACTGTTGATATTTTGATTGGAAATTTTGGAAATTTTCTTTAAATCTCCATAACTTTGGTCGATATATCGGCGTATTTTGTGATCCGTCAGATACTTACTTCAGATAACTGTTGATATTTGATTGGAAATTTTGGAAATTTTCTTTAATTCTCCATGACTTTGATTGATATATCGCTCTTATTTTGTGATCCTTCAGATTCTTATGATATTTTTAGGTTTATATTCTGGACTTTTTAACTGTTGAAATTTTGATTAGAAATTTTGGAAATTTTCTTTTAATCTCCATAGTTTTGGTTGATATATCGGCTGTATTTTGTGATCCTTCAGATACTTACTTTAGATAACTGTTGATATTTTGACTGCAAATTTTGGAAATTTTCTTTGATTCTCCATAACTTTGCAATGTAACTTTGCCGATATATCGGCCTTATTTTGTGATTCTTCAGATTCTTATGATATTTTTAGTTTTATATTCTGGACTTTTTAACTGTTGATATTTTGATTGGAAATTTTGGATATTGTCTTAAAATCTTCATAATTTTGGTCGATATATCGGCCGTATTTTGTGATCCTTCACATACTTACTTCAGATAACTGTTGATATTTTGATTGAAAATTTTGGAAATTTTCTTTAAATCTCCATAACTTTAGTCGATATATCGGCCGTATTTTGTGATCCTTCAGATACTTACTTCAGATAACTGTTGATATTTGATAGGCAATTTTGGAAATTTTCTTTAATTCTCCATAACTTTGGTTGATATATCGCTCTTATTTTATGATTCTTCAGATTCTTATGATATTTTTAGGTTTATATTCTGGACTTTTTAACTGTTGATATTTTGATTAGAAATTTTGGAAATTTTCTTTAAATCTCCATAGTTTTGGTTGATATATCGGCCGTATTTTGTGATCCTTCAGATACTTACTTTAGATTTAGATAACTGTTGATATTTTGACTGCAAATTTTGGAAATTTTCTTTGATTCTCCATAACTTTGCGATGTAACTTTGCCGATATATCGGCCTTATTTTGTTATCCTTCAGATTCTTATGATATTTTTAGTTTTATATTCTGGACTTTTTAACTGTTGATATTTTGATTGGAAATTTTGGAAATTGTCTTAAAATCTCCATAATTTTGGTTGATATATCGGCCGTATTTTGTGATCCTTCAGATATTTACTTCAGATAACTGTTAATATTTTGATTGGAAATTTTCTTTAAATCTCCATAACTTTGGTCGATATATCGGCCGTATTTTGTGATCCTTCAGATACTTACTTCAGATAACTGTTGATATTTTGATTGGAAATTTTGGAATTTTTCTATAATTCTCCATAACTTTGGTTGATATATCGCTCTTATTTTGTGATCCTTCAGATTCTTATGATATTTTTAGTTTATATTCTGGACTTTTTAACTATTGATATTTTGATTAGAAATTTTGGAAATTTTCTTTAAATCTCCATAGTTTTGGTAGATATATCGGCCGTATTTTGTGGTCCTTCAGATACTTACTTTAGATAACTGTTGATACTTTTACTGCAAATTTTAAAAAATTTCTTTGATTCTCTATAACTTTGCGATGTAACTTGGCCGATATATCAGCCTTATTTTGTGATCCTTCAAATTCTTATGATTCTTTTAGTTTTATGTTCTGGATTTTTTAACTGTTGATATTTTGGTTGGAAATTTTGGAAATTTTCTTTAAATCTCCATAACTTTAGTCGATATATCGGCCGTATTTTGTGATCCTTCAGATACTTACTTCAGATAACTGTTGATATTTGATAGGCAATTTTGGAAATTTTCTTTAATTCTCCATAACTTTGGTTGATATATCGCTCTTATTTTGTGATTCTTCAGATTCTTATGATATTTTTAGGTTTATATTCTGGACTTTTTAACTGTTGATATTTTGATTAGAAATTTTGGAAATTTTCTTTAAATCTCCATAGTTTTGGTTGATATATCGGCCGTATTTTGTGATCCTTCAGATACTTACTTTAGATTTAGATAACTGTTGATATTTTGACTGCAAATTTTGGAAATTTTCTTTGATTCTCCATAACTTTGCGATGTAACTTTGCCGATATATCGGCCTTATTTTGTTATCCTTCAGATTCTTATGATATTTTTAGTTTTATATTCTGGACTTTTTAACTGTTGATATTTTGATTGGAAATTTTGGAAATTGTCTTAAAATCTCCATAATTTTGGTTGATATATCGGCCGTATTTTGTGATCCTTCAGATATTTACTTCAGATAACTGTTAATATTTTGATTGGAAATTTTCTTTAAATCTCCATAACTTTGGTCGATATATCGGCCGTATTTTGTGATCCTTCAGATACTTACTTCAGATAGCTGTTGATATTTTGATTGGAAATTTTGGAATTTTTCTATAATTCTCCATAACTTTGGTTGATATATCGCTCTTATTTTGTGATCCTTCAGATTCTTATGATATTTTTAGTTTATATTCTGGACTTTTTAACTATTGATATTTTGATTAGAAATTTTGGAAATTTTCTTTAAATCTCCATAGTTTTGGTAGATATATCGGCCGTATTTTGTGGTCCTTCAGATACTTACTTTAGATAACTGTTGATACTTTTACTGCAAATTTAAAAAAATTTCTTTGATTCTCTATAACTTTGCGATGTAACTTGGCCGATATATCAGCCTTATTTTGTGATCCTTCAAATTCTTATGATTCTTTTAGTTTTATGTTCTGGATTTTTTAACTGTTGATATTTTGGTTGGAAATTTTGGAAATTGTCTTAAAATCTCCATAATTTTGGTCGATAAATCGGCCGTATTTTGTGATCGTTCTGATACTTACTTCAGATTACTGTTGATATTTTGATTGGAAATTTTGGAAATTGTCTTAAAATCTCCATAATTTTGGTTGATATATCGGTCGTATTTTATGATCCTTCAGATACTTACGATATTTTGAGTTTTATATTCTGGAATTTTTAACTGTTGATATTGAACTAATGTTTTGATTGAATTTTTTTGAAATTTTCTATAAATCTCCATAACTTTGGTTGATATAATGGCTAGATTTTGTGATCCTTCGGATACTTATATTTTGATTTCAATATTCTGAACTTTTTAACTGTTGATGTTTTGATTGGAAATTTAGGAAATTTTCTTAAAATCTCCATAATTTTGGTCGATATAATGGCCGGATTTTGTGATCCTTCAATACTTTTATTTTTATTTCTATATTCTGAACTTTTGATTAAAAATTTTGGAATTTTCTTTAAATCTCCATAACTTTGGTTGATATATAATGGGCGGATTTTGTAATCCTTCAGATATTTATAATTTAATTTCTATATTCTCAACTTATTAACTGTTGATATTTTGACTGGAAATCTTGGAAATTTTCTTTAAATGCCCATAATATTGGTTGATATAATGGCAACAGTTTAAGATTTTTCAGTTACTTTTGATTTTTGAAGACTGCGGATTCTTTAACTCTTGGTAAATTGACTGGAAATTTTTGTTTTTTTAAATTTAATGTCTATAAAACTTTTTGTCGATTTCTGAAATCTTTATAAAATGCTGTGTAACTTGATTAGTATGAAGTACTAATGAAGTTAGTACTTTATTAGTACTAACTTTGAGTTAGTAGTAACGTACTAACTACTAAACTTTGATAAAAGTTTAGTATACATGTATTTATATATTTTGATATTGTGATAATTGATTGATATTCTGCAACGTTTTTCTCGCCTATCACTTCTTTCGGGGATCACAACAGTTAAGTTTTTGTGATTTACGGCTTACTGATATGTTTGCAATTTTTGAACCTCCTGATTGATATTCTGCAACGTTTTTCTACACCTATCACTTCTTTCGGGGATCACAACAGTTAAGTTTATGTGATTTACTGTTATGTTTGCAATTTTTGAACAATCTGACCATCTGAACCATTTTTGACACTTTTGACGAATTACTTAATATTTATAAAAGTTCCTCGAATATTAATATTATTACTTATTACGAATTTTATTACTTATATACGAAAGTCGATAGCCCATTCCATATATCATATCACATATCAATCTCATAAACTTTATCATCATCATCATAGTTATGTAATAAATAATTGTATAAAGGCCATAATAAGAAAATGTTCATTATCTCTTGATAGATATCCACATTAAATTTATATTGTATATTCTTGACAAATTCTTGTAATAATTGATTGCATTTTCAAGAAACTTGAGATTTTTTGGCATTTTCTATAATTTTTATGAAATATTTGTCTGTATAATTTGTTATTATGATAGACTTTGTATTGCTTGTGTTCCATTTAGATATTGTTTGGTTTTTGATATATTTTTTTTGTTTTTCTATTATGCTTTGTGTGCATATTATGCTAATAAATATTCTTATTGTTATTATTATACTTTTCAGCATTTTCATTCCTACATATACGAGCATGTTTCAGAAAATTTAGGAACATATGTGAAAGTTCTAGTATTTTTATTCAACATTTTGCAATTAGGATACATTTTCTATAATTTTCTGTTTGCTTTGTTATTTCATTTTCATTAATTATTTCAGATTTATTTAAAATATACTTGATGAAATTTTCAGAAAATTTAGAACCTTTTGGTACACTTATAAAATTGGGCCCTCAACATAAGACAGAAGATGTAGTTGGCCGAGATGAAATGCTTAAGGGTCCTGGATAACCCCAGAAAACTGAAGAAGAAGAATATTCGAAGAAAAAGAAGAATATAATTAAGATGGCTTAAGATTTGTCGACGAAATTTGGCCGAGATGAAATGCTTAAGGGTCCTGGATAACCCCTGAAAACTGAAGAATAAGAATATTCGAAGAAGAAGAAGAATATAATTAAGATGGCTTAAGATTTGTCGACGAAATTTGGCACGCATCTCTGAAAATGTTTTCTCAAACGCGCTCCAAGAGAAATCTTGACGAATATTTGTTATTAACAAATTGAAACAACATTTTGGGGAAATTGAATAAAAAATTGTATGGTAATCCCTTGAGAAATACTTTTTTTATTCGTACATGCAAAAATTTCGAAAGAAATATGCTTCAATATTTAAGAAAGAATAAAAAGAAGAAAAAATCAATATAATAAAATCGAAATTATACCGCACCATAAATTCTACTGGTTCTCAATGTCAATCATCGTACTTCAATTTTTATGTCAAATTAGATTTTTTAAATTTATATATGCCTATCTACGTTTACGTGTAAGGCGGTTTTGTTCTTTATTTCCTATATGTTTCTGTCCATTTATCCCTATCTGTTGTCAGTTTCTTTGCTTATTTCCATGTCAGCCCTATCTTCTTCACCTCTTCTCGGATCTCCTCTATCCAATCCCTTCTGGGTCTGCCCTTCTGGTTTTTGCCTGTGGTCCGGGTCTCAAATATTTTTCTTGTGCTTCTTTCCTTATCCATTCTGTTTATATGTTCGAACCATCTCATTTGTCCTTCCCTTATTTTGACCTATATTGGTTTTATTCTGAAATTCTTTCTATATCCTTCGTTTCTAATGTGGTCTAGTCTTGTTTTATTCTCTATCTTTCTCAGGAATCACATTTCTGTTGCGTTTATTCTCGATCTGTGTTTGTCCGTCATAGTCCATGACTCACTGCTATATATCAACTTTAGTCTAATTACTTTCTTGACTATTTCAACTTTTACATTCTTCTGTACCTCTTTATTATTAAAGAATGAATTCTTCGTTATATTGAAGATGTTTCCAGTTTTCTTACTTTGTCGTCTGTTTCCCTGTCTATTCGTTCATTGCTCTTTATATGTGTACCCAGGTATTTAGGTACATATTATTATTATCAAAACGCCCTTTACCTTTCGGTGTACGGGTACATATATAGTACTTATATATGGTATATAGTATTTTATATAGAGTATATTGTACTGATTATATATAGTACTTGTACTAGTACTACTAGTACTTGTACTAGTACTACTAGTACAAGTTGGGATACTTTTTACTATTTGTTTGCCTTCAACAGTTTTTATGTGTCTTCTATTTCGCTGCTATTATCATACTTTTCGTTTTTTGTTGATATATTATCATATTTATTTTCTTGAATTCTTTGTTCACTATATCCATATTCTGTTGTAGTTTTTTTTAGTTTCTACCATTATCACCATAACGTCTGCAAATATCATTTCTGCTACCTTCGTTTCTTCCATTTTCCAATTTCCCACTTTCAGTGTTTTCGTGGTTTTGTTGTTGCTGATTTTATGGCTTTGTCTAACACTAATGTAAATAGCATTGGGCTGAGGATGCACCGAAGTTTTACTCCTATATTTGTTTCAAATTCTTCTGATTCTTCGTTATTGGCCCTCACTATATTCTTGTTGTTCTTGTACATTGCTTTTATGATTTCGATAGTCTTCCTTTTTGCTCCTCTATTTTCTGGTCCTTCCATATATCTTCTCTTCTTATCCTGTCGAAAGCTTTCTTCAAGTCTACGAAGCGTATATGAACGTCTTTATTCTTCCTAATTAGCTTTTCGCTGATTTGTCTGATTGAGAAAATTAGGTTGTGCGTGCTTCTTCCTTTTCTGCACCCACAATGGTTATCTTATATCATCTACTATCTCTATTATTCTTTTTTCGGTTATTCTGGTTAGTATTTTTCCTGGGACACTTGATTTTCTCCAATTCTCTGTTCACATGTCCATATTCTGTAGTAGGTTTTCTTCAGTTTGTGCCATTATCACCATGTCGTCTGCAAATATAATTTGTACTACCTTCGTTTCTTCCATTTTCCAGTGTCCCACTTTCAGTGTTTTCATGGGTTTATTTTGTGCTGATTTTAAGGCTCTCTCTAGCTCTAATGTAAAAAGCATTGGGTTGAATATGCCCAATGTTTTACTCCTATTTTGGTTTCAAATTCTTCTGATTCTTCGTCATTGGTCCTCACTAAATTCTTGTTGTTCTTGTACATTGCTTTTATGATTTCGATAGTCTTCCTTTTTTGCTCCTCTATTTTCTGGCTACTTCCATATATATTCTCTTCTTATTCTGTCGAAAGCTTTCTCAAGTCTACGAAGCATATATGTACGACATTATTCTTCTTAATTAGCAATTCGTTGATTTATCTGATTTATCTGAGAAATTTGGGTGTGCTTCTTCCTTTTCTGAACCCACACTGGTTGTCTTATCATCTCATCTACTATTTCTGTTATTCTTTTTTCGGTTATTCTGGCGAGTATTTTTCCTGGGATACTTGATAGTGTGATCCCTCTGTAGTTATTACAGTCCCTTTTGGCTTCTGTTTTATATATGGGTAGGACGATTCCTGTGTTCCATTCTACCGGATCTTTCCTTCTTTTACTATTTCATTTAGTAGTTCTATTAGTTTTTTGTGTTCCATTCTAACGGATCTTTCCTTCTTTTGCTATTTCATTTAGTAGTTCTGTTAGTTGTACGATGCCTTCTAATCCAAGTCCCTTCATCATTTCCGGTATTAATTAATATAAACAAAACAAAAGTATGGTAGTTATCTCAGGTTCAATAGTAGGTTCAATCATAACTAAATAAAGTTTTGTTCAAATACTTTAATGAATTGAAAATAACCAAAAATATTAAAACGTCTAATATAAACTGAACTAAACAAACAAATCAAAAACAATAGAAAACAAAATTATTAAATACATAATAAACTATGGCCAACATTAACAAACTAAATCCTATATACACAAGCCAACTTATGTGATAATATGACTCTTGCACTTTACGCAAACTTTCTACTTGCAGTTTTCTTCTTGTGGTTCCTTGATTAATTCGTCCTCTTGTCCCTGCGTTCTCCTTTTGATCCTTTGTTGATTCCCACAAAAGTAAACGGCTACTTTTGTGTGCGAAGTTGAGCGGCTTGAAGTCCTGATTTTTGAATATCTCCGTCACGGCTCCTATCTTGTTGAACTCCTCTCCTGGTTGACTGTCTTCTTCTAGTCCTATGTCCAATCGTTGAAACCCCGTTAATATTTTGTAATTTATTCGTATTAGTATCGCAACATCTCCACCCGCGATCCACACGCGTCTCTCCCACTCGTCAATCTCCTTGTTGATTATTTTCGACTTTCCATTATTCAATTCCCCAAGCGTCTATGCACGAAGTCATCTGTCACCCGAGGTAACCGATCAACAACCTTCATCCGCGGATTGCTTTGTATATTTGTGCATACTTGTTCATATTCACATTTACAATATTTACAATAATTTTTGTTAGCTTGTGCCCTAAATATTATAATTCTATCTAAAACCTATATAATAATAACAATAAATCTATTCTAATTAATCTAAATAAATAATACAAATACCATCACAATATATATAAATAACCTTGGCCCCCTTAGGATAAAACTGGAAAAAGAAACAAACGAAGAAAATCCCTTGGAACATTTGATTAATTTTACTCACTGCATAAGAGTTGAACAGCAATATCGAAGACGAGATTCGCTCTCTGATACGCCACTGCTTTGGCTAAGTTCGCCACAGTCGAGTGCACTTCATATATGCGATCACCGCGCCCCTAACCCTCCCCTTAGCCCAGCTCACTGGTTTCGCACAGCACTGCCACCGAAGGCTCTTCGCAACCTGTTACATGCGAGCTTTCATAATCGTTTACCGTTCTCACATCGTGCCTTCTACACGTACATGCAAGTGCGTAATAATGCGCGTCCAGCATCCACATAAAACTCCCGAAGAATTGGCAGAAAACGAAACATCCGCTTTAACCCCGGCGCAACGAATACGTGCACCTTGATGACCGCCGTGTAATAACTATACTTATAATGTGTTACGCTTTTAACGCACGTTTATGCACTTAACTTATTCATGTAGTTCATTAGACATTGATACTCCTAATCGTGTGAATATTATCGACGGATTTACCCACTCACATTAATTACGCATGTTTTTGAAACCTAATTATCGTCCCTTTTTGCTAAACCAAATTACAATCATTATAATTAATTTATTTGAATTTCCGGTTTGTCTAGTGCATGCAGATGCAAATTATACGAGAAGCTTAATTGAAACATTTAAATTTGCACAAAATCAATCCTATTATAAATTTCAAACTAATAATAGAAAATTCGATATAAAATTAAATAATGGGACGAATTTAATTAACAGCTGTTTATTCAGTGTGAGTGCACATATCTCTTTAGCAGGAAGCCAACTGACAGCGTATAAATTACATTAGTCGACCTGTCTTCGGAGACACTTTCATTATCTTGTCAATTATGTTAATCAAATTATTTTAATGACAAGAAGAATTACTTAAAATAGAAAAAAGACAACGCGTACACGTCATGCAGCGAACGCTAACAAACTGTGATCAATCAATCGTCTGCTCCCATAAATGCAGTGCTCACCTACATACAAATGATTATCGCTACAAATAATTACAACTTGTGTAATAAATTTTATACAAGTAATTGATTGTACGGCGATTTTTAAAAGTTACATCTAGTTACCTGTGAAATTTGCCTGCATGTACATTTGTAATGTACAAATTGTTGCAGTAAAAAAAATGAATGTACAGAAAATGTAATAATGGTTAAGGATGGTTAAAATTATGACAGAAAGTTAAAACCGTATTTGTTGAAATTATTGAATATATTAACACATATATCTAACACATTCAAAATGTGTTAGACACTGTAGAAATTTTAACAGCATAATTGAAATTTTAACAGTATAGGTAAAGTTTTGAACCAATAATTAAAAATTTCTCCAATGATATATAAAATTTTGACATATCTTTTCGAAATTTTGGCAAAATAACTAAGATTTTGGTGGAAATAGTTAAAATTTGGCAGAGGAATTGAAAAATTCTAGGAACTATTGAAAATTTTGTCAGATTATAATTTTTTTAGTAGTAATCATCAGTAATAGTTAAAACAGAATAATTGAAATTTAAAATAATTATTCAAACTTTATTAGAAATATATGATATTTAGCAAAATAATTAAAAGAATTTCAGGAATATCTGGAAGTTTTACTATAATGATTGTAATTATACCTGAAATTTTACAACGTTAAATATAAAGAAATCGTTGAAATTTTGACAGAATAATTAAAATTTCAGTAGGAATTATTGAAGGTTTCACAGAAATGGTTATCATTTTGTTAGAAAGATAAAAAACAGTTATTATCAAATTTTTTACATATTTAGATATTTAAAAAGCTTGATAGAAATCATAGTATTCAGGAAAATTTTACAGTAATCATTGAAATTATATCAGAAAATCAAAATTTTTACATTATTAATTAAAATATTTTACAGTAATCGTAGAAATTTTGACTGTAATCATCCTAAAAGTGTTACTTATTTTCGATATTTTAAAGAGTTTGATTGAAATCATAGTATTCAGAAAAAATTTACAGTAATCATTGAAATTATATCAGAAAATCAAAATTTTTACATTAAAAATTGAAATATCTACAGTAATCGTAGAAATTTTGACTGTAATCATCCTAAAAGTGTTAGTTATTTTCGATATATTAAAGAGTTTGATTGAAATCATAGTATTCAGGAAAATTTTACAGTAGTCATTGAAATTATATCAGAAAACTGATGTTTTTACAATAATAATTGAAATATTTTACAGTAATCGTAGAAATTTTGACAGTAGTCATCCTAAAAGTGTTAGTTATTTTCGATATTTTAAAAAAATTGATAGAAATCATAGTATTTAGGAAAATTTTACAGTAATCATTGAAATTATATCAGAAAACTGAAGTTTTTACAATATTAATTGAAATATTTTACAGTAATCGTAGAAATTTTGACTGTAATCATCCTAAAAGTGTTAGTTAGTTTCGATATTTTAAAAAGTTTGATAGAAATCATAGTATTCAGGAAATTATTACAGTAATCATTGAAATTATATTAGAAAATTGAAATTTTCACATTAATAATTGAAATATTTTACAGTAATCGTAGAAATTGTGACAGTAATCATAGAAATTGTGACAGTAATCATCCTAAACGTGTTAGTTATTTTCGATATTTTAAAAAGTTTGATAGAAATCATAGTATTCAGGAAAATTTTACAGTAATTATTGAAATTATATCAGAAAATTGAAGTTTTTACAATAATAATTGAAATATTTTACAGTAATCGTAGAAATTTTGCAGTAATCGTGCTAAAAGTGTTGGTTATTTTCGATATTTTAAAAAGTTTGATAGAAATCATAGTATTCAGGAAAATTTTACAGTAATCATTGAAATTGTATCAGAAAATTGAATTTTTTACAATAATAATTGAAATATTTTACAGTAATCGTAGAAATTTTGACAGTAATCGTAGAAATTTTGACAGTAATCATCCTGAAAATGTTAGTTATTTTCGATATTTTAAAAAGTTTGATAGAAATCATGGTATTCAGGAAAACTTTACAGTAGTCATTGAAATTATATCAGAAACTTGAAAATTTTACATTAATAATTCAAATATTTTACAGTAATCGTTGAAATTTTGAAAGTAATCATCCTAAAAGTGTTAGTTATTTTTGATATTTTAAAAAGTTTGATATAAATCATAGTATTCAGGAAAATTTTATAGTAATCATTGAAATTATATCAGAAAATTGACATTTTTACAATAATAATTGAAATATTTTACAGTAATCGTAAAAATTTTGACAGTAATCGTAGAAATTTTGGCAGTAATCGTCCTAAAAGTGTTAGTTATTTTCGACATTCTAAAAAGTTTGATAGGAATCATGGAAATTTTGCAGTATTCAGGAAAATTTTACAGTAATCATTTAAATTATATTAGAAAATTGAAATTTTTACAATATTAATTGAAACATTTTACAGTAATAGTAGAAATTTTGAAAGTAATCATCCTAAAAGTGTTAGTTATTTTCGATATTTTAAAAAGTTTGATATAATACATAGTATTCAGGAAAATTTTACATTAATCATTGAAATTATATCAGAAAATCCAAATTTTTACATTAATAATTGAAATATTTGACAGTAATCGTAGAAATTTTGACACTAATCATCCTAAAAGTGTTAGTTATTTATGATATCTTAAAAAGTTTGATAGAAATCATAGTATTCAGGAAAATATTACAGTAATCATTGAAATAATATAAGAAAATCGAAATTTCTACAATAATAATTGAAATATTTTAAAGTATTCGTAGAAATTTTGAGAGTAATCATCCTAAATATGTTAGTTATTTTCGATATTTTAAAAAGTTTGATAGAAATCATAGTATTCAGGAAAATATTACAGTAATCATTGAAATTATGTTAGAAAATTGAAGTTTTTACAATAATAATTGAAATATTTTACAGTAATCGTAGAAATTTTGACAGTAATCGTAGAAATTTTGACAGTAATCGTAGAAATTTTGAAAGTAATCATCCTAAAAGTGTTAGTTATTTTCGATATTTTAAAAAGTTTGATAGAAATCATAGTATTCAGGAAGGAAAATTTTACAGTAATCATTGAAATTATATCAGAAAATTGAATTTTTTACAATAATAATTGAAATATTTTACAGTAATCGTAGAAATTTTGAAAGTAATCATCCTAAGAGTGTTAGTTATTTTCGATGTTTTATTAAGTTTGATAGAAATCATAGTATTCAGGAAAATATTACAGTAATCATTGAAATTATATGAGAAAATTGAATTTTTTACATGAATAATTGAAATATTTTACAGTAATCGTAGAAATTTTGACAGTAATCATCCTAAAAGTGTTAGTTATTTTCGATATTTTAAAAAGTTTGATTGAAATCATAGTATTCAGGGAAATTTTACAGTAATCATTGAAATTATATCAGAAAATTGAAGTTTTTACAATATTAATTGAAATATTTTACAGCAATCGTAGAACTTTTGAGAGTAATCGCAGAAATTTTGACAGTAATCATCCTAAACGTGTTAGTTATTTTCGATATTTTAAAAAGTTTGATAGAAATTATAGTAGTCAGGAAAATTTTACAGTAATCATTGAAATTATATCAGAAAATTGAAATTTTTACATTAATAATTGAAATATTTTACAGTAATCATAGAAATTTTGACAGTAATCATCCTAAAAGTGCGGGTTATTTTAGATATTTTAAAAAGTTTGATAGAAATCATAGTATTCAGGAAAATTTTACAGTAATCATTGAAATCATATTAGAAAATTGAAGTTTTTACAAAAATAATTGAAATATTTTATAGCAATCGTAGAAATTTTCACAGTAATCATCCTAAAAATGCTAGTTATTTTCGATATTTTAAAAAGTTTGATGGATATCATAGTATTCAGGAAAATTTTACAGTAATTATTGAAATTATATCAGAAAATTGAAATTTTTACATAAATAATTGAAATATTTTACCCTAATCGTTGAAATTTTGACAGTAATCATCCTAAAAGTGTTAGTTATTTTCGATATTTTAAAAAGTTTGATAGAAATCATAGTATTCAGGAAAATTTTACAGTAATTATTGAAATTATGTCAGAAAATTGAAATGTTTACAATAATAATTGAAATATTTACAGTAATCGTAGAAATTTTGATAGTTATCATCCTAAAAGTGTTAGTTATTTTCGATATTTTAAAAAGTTTGATAGAAATTATCGTATTCAGGAAAATTTTACAGTAATCTTTGAAATTATGTTAGAAAATTGAAATTTTTACAACATTAAATGAAATATTTTACAGTAATTGTACAAATTTTGAAAGTAATTATCCTAAAAGTGTTAGTTATTTTCGATATTTTAAAAAGTTTGATAGAAATCATAGTGTTCAGGAAAATTTTACAGTAATCATTGAAATTGTATCAGAAAATTGAAATTTTTACATTAATAATTGAAATATTTCACAGTAATCGTAGAAATTTTGACAGTAATTGTAGAAATTTTTACAGTAATCATCCTAAAAGTATTAGCTATTTTCGATATTTTAAAAAGTTTTATAGATATCATAGTATTCAGGAAAATTTTACAGTAATCATTGAAATTATATCAGAAAATTTAAGTTTTTACAATAATAATTGAAATATTTTACAGTAATCGTAGAAATTTTGACAGTAATCGTTCTAAAAGTGTTAGTTATTTTCGATATTTTAAAAAGTTTTATAGAAATCATAGTATTTAGGAAAATTTTACTGTAATCATTGAAATTATATCAGAAAATTGAAATTTTCACATTAATAATTGAAATATTTTACAGTAATCGTAGAAATTTTGACCGTAGTCATTCTAAAAGTGTTAGTTATTTTCGATACTTTAAAAAGTTTGATAGAAATCATAGTATTCAGGAAAATATTACAGTAATCATTGAAATTATATTAGAAAATTGAAATTTTTACAATATTAATTGAAACATTTTACAGTAATCGTAGAAATTTTGACAGTAATCATCTTGAAGGGTTAGTCATTTTCGATATTTTTTTTTAAATTAGCGGCTAAATTTTTCAAAGAATCTGTTTCAAGTTTCTTTCTTCGTTCCATTTCGCTTAGAAATTGCAAATTTTGAAATTTAAATTATGTTACAAATTCTCTAGATGTTCTCTGGAATACAGGGTGATTTTTTAAAAAGTCCACCCCTGATTTCACATAAAATAAGGGCAAAATAAAAATATCCTGAAACACATCATTTTTTTTTTAAGGGAGACATCTTTTGACGTGCTCTTGACATGTATAGCGGTTCCCCCCCACCCCTCCTATAAGCAGCTGTCTAAAATGTCTACTATTTTGACAATAGTAGGTACGTAAAAACATCTCATAATAAAAATTAACGTTTTTCGGGAGTTTTTTAATTTACGATAAGTATCTGAGAAGTACCAGATGGGTATTTTTTTTAAAATCACCCTGTATTTTGAATTTTCTGGTTTTTCATTGAAATGTTTAGTTTTTGTTATGCTGCTTCAGGAAACCTTTATTTTATTCGATTTGTATATTTTCAGCATTCACACTTAATTATTGCTAGAAATTACAATTGTAAATATACGAGTCTGAAGAGTAAATATAGCTCAGAAATTTCTAATTTTGACAATTAAATGTTAGTGTTTATTGTCTTGATGTTGGTTGAACTTTCCAATTTTTATTTTACTGCAAAATACCGCATTTTACTGCAGTTTTAATTTTTTAATTTGTGTTATTTAACGTGAAGTTTTTTTTTTTTTTTTTGTTGCAACGTTTATTTTTGTCATGTTGATTTAGGAAGCATGTACTAAATTTCTTCATTTTATTCGATTTATATATTTTGAGCATTCAAATTGAATTACTACCAGAAATTTCAATAGAAATGTACGTACATTATAGCTCAGGAAATTCTAGTTTTGAATGAAATCTTATGGTTCACTTCCACAATGTTGAAATTTTCAATTTTTAGTTTAGTGCTAATCGAAATTTTTAATTTGTTTCAAATTCATTTAGAACTTAAAATTTTTCGGAGTTTGGTTGAAATGTTTAATTTTTGTGTTGCTGCTTCACGAACTATACAGGGTGTGCAAGATAAGGATTCACAGGATAACTATTAATTGTCAATGAGCATAGGACACCCTGTATATGTATTTTGAGCATTCAAACCTAATGATTACTAGAAATTACAATAGTAAATGTACGTGTGTCTAGATTATAGCTCAAAAATTTCTAATTTTGACAAATATATTTTAGTATTTGTTTAGTGCTTTGTTGTAATTTCCAATTTTTATTTTACTGATACTTGAAATTTTTAATTTGTTTCGATTCCATTTAGATCTTTAAATTTTATGGTTTTTGGTTGAAATTAAGTTATGTCTTGCTGTTTCACGAACTATACAGGGTGTCCAACAAAAGGACGAACAGGATGAACATTAATGGTCAATGAGCGTAAGACACCCTGTATATGTATTTTGAGTATTCAAACTTAATGATTACTAGAAATTACAATAGCAAATGTACGTGTGTCTAGACTACAGGTCAAAAATTTTTAATTTTTACAATTACAATTTAGTATTTCTTTGGTGCTTTGTTATAATTTCCAATTTTTATTTTACTGCTAATTGAAATTTTTAATTTGTTTCGATTTCGTTTAGAACTTAAAATTTTCTGGTTTTTGGTTGAAATGTTTAATTTTCGTCTTGCTGCTTCACGAACTATACAGGGTGTCCAATATCAGGATGAACATTAATGGTCAATTAGCGTGAGACACCCTGTATATGTATTTTGAGCGTTCGGACTTAATGATTACTAGAAATTACAATAGGAAATGTACGTGTGTCTAGGCTATAGCTCAAAAATTTCTAATTTTGACAAATATTGTTTAGTATTTGTTTAGTGCTTTGTTATAATTTCCAATTTTTATTTTACTGCTACTTGAAATTTCTAATTTGTTTCGTTTTCATTTAGAACTTTAAATTTTCTGGTTTTTGGTTGAAATGTTTAATTATCGTCTTGTTGCTTCACGAACTATACAGGGTGTCCAATATCAGGATGAACACTAATGGTCAATGAGCGTGAGAGACCCTGTATATGTATTTTAAGCATTCAAACTTAATGATTACTAGAAAATACAATAATAAATTTACGTGTGTCAAGACTACAGCTCAAAAATTTCTAATTTTGACAATTACAATTAAGTATTTCTTTGGTGCTTTGTTATAATTTCCAATTTTTATTTTACTGCTACTTGAAATTTTTAATTTGTTTCGATTTCGTTTAGAACTTTAAATTTTCTGGTTTTTCGTTGAAATGTTTAATTTGAGTCTTGCTGCTTCACGAATTATACAGGGTGTCCAAGATAAGGATGAGTAGGATGAACATTAATGGTCATTGAGCGTTGGACATCCTGTATATATATTTTGCGCATTCAAACTTATTGATTACTAGAAATTACAATAGTAAATGTACATGTGTCTAGTCTATTGCTCAAAAATTTCTAATTTTGACAATTTTATTTTAGTATTTATTTGATGCTTTGTTATAATTTCCAATTTTTATTTTACTGCTACTTGAATTTTATAATTGGTTTCGATTTCATTAAGAACTTAAAATTTTCTGGTTTTTGGTTGAAATGTTTAATTTGTGTCTTGGTGCTTTACGAAATATACAGGGTGTCCAAGATAAGGATGAACAGGATAAACATTAGTGGTCAATGAGCGTGGGACACCCTGTATATGTATTTTTAGCATTCAAACTTAATGATTACTAGAAATTACAATAGTAAATGTACGTGTGTTTAGACTATAGCTCAAAAATTTCTAATTTTGACAAATATATTTTAGTATTTATTTGGTGCTTTGTTGTAATTTCCAATTTTTATTTTACAGCTGCTTGAAAATTTGGAATTGTTTCGATTTCATTTAGAACTTGAAATTTTCTGGTTTTTGGTTGAAATGTTTAATTTTCGTCTTGCTGCTTCACGAACTATACAATGTATCCGAGATAACGATCCACATCACGAACATTAAAGGTCAATGAGCGTGGGACACCCTGTATATGATAAGGATAAACAGGATCAACATTAATGGTCAATGAGCGTGGGACACCCTGTATATGTATTTTGAGCATTCAAACTTAATGATTACTAGAAATTACAATAGTAAATGTACGTGTATCTAGACTATAGTTCTAAAATTTCTAATTTTTACAAATATATTTTACTATTTATTTTCTTGGTGCTTTGTTGTCATTTCCAATGTTTATTTTACTAGTACTTGAAAGTTATAATTTGTTTCGATTTCATTTAGAAATAAAAAATTTCTGGTTTTTGGTTGAAATGTTTCATTTTTGCGTTGCTGCTTCACGAACTATACAGGGTGTCCAAGATAAGGATGAACAGGATGAACATTAATAGTCAATGAGCGTGGGACACCCTGTATATGTTTTTTTATCATTCAAACGTAATGATTACTAGAAACTACAATAGTAAATGTACGTGTGTCTAAACTATAGCTCAAAAATGTCTAATTTTGACAATTATAGCTTAGGATTTATTTGTTGCTTTGTTGTAATTTCCAATTTTTATTTTACTGCTACTTAAAATTTTTAATTGGTTTCGATTTCATTTAGAAGTTTAAATTTTCTGGTATTGGTTGAAATGTTTAATTTTCGTGTTTCTGCTTCACAAACTATACAGGGTGTCCAAGATAAGGATGAACAGGATAGACATTAATGGTCACTGAACGTGGGACACCACGTATATATATATATATATATTGGGCATTCAAACTTAATGATTACTAGAAATTACAATAGTAAATGTACGGGTGTCTAGACTATAGCTCAAAAAATTCTAATTTTGACAATTATATTTTAGTATTTATTTGGTGCTTTGTTATATCTTCCAATTTTTATATTACTGCTACTTGAAATTTTTAATTTGTTTCGATTTCATTTAGAACTTTAAATTTTCTGGTTTTTGGTTCAAATGTTTAATTTTCGTGTTGCTGCTTCACAAACTATACAGGGTGTCCAAGATAAGGATGACCAGGATGAACATTAATAGTCAATGAACGTGGGACACCCTGTATATGTATTTTGAGCATTCAAACTTAATGATTACTAGAAATTACAATGGTAAATGTACGTGCGTCTAGACTATAGCCCAAAAATTCAAATTCAAATCATTCAAATCGGTACTTATGTATGTTCTTGTATCATTTAATAAAAGAAATATTGCCATTAGAAGAATTACCAGTTATATAATTTTCAAGTAGCGAAAAGATCCCGTTAAACCATAACTTCTCCGATAACATTAAACGAAATTATGTGCAGCGACGTGTATTTCTATAAATTATCAATAATAGTTTAAAGGGCCTGGGAAAGTTGCCATTTATACGGTCCTCGATCAAAAAGTTTTATGATGAGAGAACCGCGAACATATTCAAGACTGCATAGATCTCTCGAAAGACAGTTGGATAGGCCATTTGAGAGGTAGCTAGGCACGACGATATTTTTTAAAGACTTGGAAGTATTAAACTAATACTGCGATTATATATACAAAATTACCTCATTATTGGTAAATCAGCCTTACTTATTAGGCCTCATCCACTTATCATGTAACTGTTAATCCCCATTTTCTGTTAATTCCTTTTTTGTAATACCTCTATGTTATTGACATTTATCAGTACTGTCTGCTTGATCGATATGACAGGCGTAAAGGCCTTGGCCGTTATAATAACGGCCGTGGACGTTATTTAAATGACAACGCAAATTTATGAGCAATAAAGTTTTCATATTCTTTCTCATACCTGCTGCTGCTTTTTTGGGGAAGTAAATCGATTGTGGCAGCATTTGCTTCATTTAGTACATCTTCGGGGATACCACAAAACGAAGAACTTTGCACATCTGACATTATTTTTCTAATTTCACTTTGATTTGTTTGTTTGTATTTGAACCGTTGATGTTGCTATGGTATCAAATTGCGCCTGGATAACTAGTTTATTAATTTTGAAATTTAATATTGATAAATTGACCAGTTTTTGTAATTTAGGTATTACAAAAAGTATCGAACAACATACGGCCGATATGCAAATAACAGGCTTGGTTGAATATAAACCTCGGCTGCGCTCCGCTCCGCCTCGGTTTACAAACTTCAACCCGCGCCTGTTATTTGCTACATATCGGCCTAATGGCGTAATATACTATAACATCAGGATTTTAGGGAATATTTAGCTAAGTAATAGGAAAGTACATAAAAATGGGAATTTAAATAGAATTAATAGCTTTAGTAGATCAAATTATTCCTAATACTATTGCATAATAAATTATTTCTTTTGAGCGTATTATGGTCATATTCAAATGATGATATGAATATTTAAAAATACGCTTGTTGAAATAATTTTGTGCAGAGTTCTTAGAAGTTGGAAAGTGGAAGATGCTTGGACCTTGGATTGTCAAACCCTTGATGAACGCACTTGTTTTGAATTCCAGGAATGCTTCATCCGCGCTCATGCGGTGGGATTCTTATCGCTTTACACATATCTATAAATAGTGCTCCTAATTAGCTAATTTATTACATTTTTCGCCAATTAAAAAGGTCCACTTTAGATTTAAAATTATAAATCTGAAAGGGGGTAAATTATTCTTTTGTCAACGACTGGCTGTGAAAATAATGTATAGGACACAGTGTTGCCAACTAAATGCCCTATAAATAAAAATATAAGAGGTATAAGAAATGTTTATAAATTTTGAAATTGAATTCGAAACTGCGAAAATCAAACGTGGAAATAATGCGAAATTTTGATACAAGAAACTGATCATAAACAATAGAATGTGGAGATGGGATGAAAGAGAAGGCAAATTGATGGAAAAAAAACTAGATGATAAACTGAAGATTAATGACAATAAGAAGAATGAAAGGCGAGAAGAAGGAGGCAGAATTAAAATAGGTACATTGAATGTTAGAGCAATGAGGACAAAGCAGAGGAAATTGAGGGGGACTTCGAGAAAACAAAACCGAGAAACTAGAAAACTATATTAAATATTTCAAACCTATATTTGAAAAACTATAGAAAACTAATTTACTAAGTAACACTTTAAGGTCTGTAACGGTACAATACCGGGGTATCATTATAAATTGTAATTAATTTATAAACGTAGTGTGGCTCGTAATCTAAGTGGCGGTACTTCACCTGTGTTTGATTCATGGAATCGTTATAGTGACAAGATCGATGGTTCGTTGTTCAAGTATTGTGTCTGTTACGGGGAAAATATCAAATTATACGCATACACAAATATCATCATACAGTAATTTATTCATTCAGTAATTCATATGGTTTCACATTTTAATTTAGCAAGTAAGGTTTGGTTCATTTGGTTATGGTAAATAATACGCTTTACATTTATGTGGTGACTAAGGGTTTATTTAATAAATAATAACACACAAATAATGAAGAATGACGATTTATTCACATTTAAAGTTTTGAAATGAGTAATGATTTTTACGTGGTTTCTGATTATTTCATTTGGTTATGGTAAAATAATACGCTTTACGTTTATGTGGTGACTAAGGGTTTATTTAATAAGTAATAACACACAAATAATGAAGAATGACGATTTATTTTGAATTAAAGTTTTGAAATGAATTTGTCGATTTTTACGTGGTTTCTGATTATATTTCGTGGTATTCTGACGTGAATTAACGTTATAATTCAAATTCTACTGGTTACTAGTACATGCGATCTGTCCCTGCTAATTACGGTGTTTTAGTTATGTCATTCATTCCACATGCGTTCGTTCATCCATAATTTTATCTTTTATTTACTTGATTTGATTTATCCTCAGATAAAGTTTAGAAGTGTATTTCCCAGCAAATAACATGCCAGTATTAAGGATGACGATTTACCATTAATTAAAGTTTCGCAATGCATTTACCAAGCAATAACACCCAAATAATTATATCGTAAATTTCGATCGGTGATTTGTGCACGATGGTCAGTTGTGTCTGGCTAAAGTACATATATCTGATCTCATAGCGAGTCTCATACCCTAACCCTATTACGTCTGACGTGTATGAAACATAAGCCCCTTGTTTGTTTTTGACTCTTTTTATTTTTATTTAATTTTTTAATGTCTTTTCTTTTGTTTTTAATATTTTCATTTATTTTTAGTTTGTTTTTACTTCGTTTTTGTGATAATTGAATTCACCTAGCGGATGTGATTCTGCATGATTTTGACTTTGATTCATTCACGGATTTATATCCCTTCTCTACGCATGCTCATGCATGAATTCCATTGATTCGCATTCATTCTTAATTGCCGTTGTGTTTCGTATGTATTAACTTTATTTCTCATCCGATCATGACTTATGACTTGGATTCATTCAATGATTTATCTATAATATCCACATGCTCGTGCTTCAGGAATATACTGACTCGCATTCATTCATTTCTCACTCGCTCACGAATTCAAATATGCAAATACTGACCACATGCATTATCGATGCTGAGGGCTGTTTTATTTCACCGGCTTGCAATTACAACTTATTAGTTTGATCACTCACTCGGCTGATTGATTAGTGATATTAACTACGCAACGTTAATTACAAGTATTTAGTGATTTGGTATGACATGATGATATTTGCTGATTTTTGTAATAATTATTGACCTTCACGGATACCGGTTTTTAGTTCCCGTTGCGATCGCTACCTGGGAAATCCCTTGAGTTTATATCTGTTTAAATACCTTCCTGAACTAAGCTCTTTCCCGAATCCCTTGCTAATAAAATATAAATAATAATTAAAACGCATGATAATCGAGTATGTTGTTTCGGAGGAAGGATTTCATAAAGTTTATTTAACGGGAATTGGTGGTGGTTTATGTGGAGTAGCAATACTTATCATACGTGACAATATTACGAAGAGAACCATACACGTTGTGGGGTGTGATTGGTTAATATGTTCGACCCGAACACATCAAGGGGTTAGAGCGATTTTTGTAGTCTGCTTCTAGCGCGCCCTTCTGTTTCAAAGTGCGTCGCGAAACCCACATATCGCTCTAATTACGAAGAGGATCACACAACTTTGCGCCAGTTTGGGCGTTTTGTTCTTTCGTAATTTTGTCACAGGATAATTTCCGGCGGATTGCCGAATTAATTTACTTCACACGCGTAATGGCTTGTCTGCTAAATATTTCGCAGTGCCCTTCGAAATTGGCAGTTTGATTCGCGTTACTCGATCATCAATTGCGTCAGTACTCACTCATTAACCTTTCATATCTCTCGCCGACTGGATAGCCGTACTGATGTCGTGATGGTCCTTGCGCTTGGTGTTGTTTTAATTATTTCGCGGTCTCCCCGAAAATATCTAACTGGTTCAATACTGCCCTAATTGAATTATCAATTTCCCTGACTGTTTATACTAATTGCGCCCCCGTTTACACTCTCGCGATTTGTCTCGTGCCCTCGGCCGTCGAGCACTAAGTGACCTCCCCCCTGCTTTCGCAGATTCTTATATGTATACCTCCCCATTTTCCCCGAGCCCCCGGGCCCAAACACTGCCGTCCCCGATCTTCTACGGTGGTCCACTCGTCCTGGCCAAGTGCCTTTTTCGATGCCTGCGCAATAATTTCTTCCACATGTTTACGCCATTCGATCTTTTGCTGGCGGATTTGTGTTTGCTACCAATACAAATCATGTCCCTTTGTGGCGTGAGTTATCCAGGCCAAATGGGCCCTGTTCTAAGAATTTCGGTACTCGTGCATGTAGCCGGCGCTGTTTTTATGGTACTTAAGTTAATGATTCTATGGGCCGTAATATTATACTTTCGGTTTTGAACTCCCCGGGATCGCTCACTGTCGGTCAGTGGCACATCCCCTGTCTGGTCTCGAGTAATTTATATTTCCATGAACTGTTGATATTTCCGCCCGACTAGTAAACTCTTGTTACCCTTAAGTTAATGGCTTTTATTGTCCCCATTGTTGATAGAATTCACCCGGACTGGTTCAGGCGGCTGCGGTCCCCCACGAGTCTGTTTACGTAGTTTTACGCCGGAATGCGATACTTATTTAATTATTAATACGAACGATTTTTCAGCAAATAACACCTTTCTTATCTACTCGATGTTTAGTTGTCGATGTTTGTAAATAAAACCTGGTATATCGTGGGTCATTTCAGGTCCTATATTTTGGAAACGATTTCCGATTTCCACGATCTGTGGAATGATTGAACTCTGAAGAATTGAAGAAGAACGAATGAAAACCGATGTTACACCTGTATCAGCATTGGCATTGAATTCAGAAACAATAAAATGTTTTGGATGCGGAAAAAAGGGACACTTGAAGAAAAATTGCTTCAAAACAAAGAACGAGAAAGGCAAGATTGTGTGCAGATTGTAAGAAGGTTGGTCATAAAATGAAAGATTGTTGGCATAAAAAGGAAAAAGAGCACAAGCATACAGGAGAAAGCAATGCATTTATCGGTTGTGCAATGTCTTATGAAGATGCTGAAAATACGAATGAAAACCTATGTAATACCTGTATCAGCATTGGTATTGAATTCAGAAACAATAAAATGTTTTGGATGCGGGAAAAAGGGACACTTGAAGAAAAAATCCTTCAAAACAAAGAACGAGAAAGGCAAGATTGAGTGCCACTATTGTAAGAAGGTTGGAAGATTGTTGGCAAAAAAGGAAAAGGAGCACAAGCATACAGGAGAAAACAACGCATTTATCAGTTCTGCAATGTGTAATGAAGAAGATGAAAATAACATAGTATTTAGACAGCGGTGCAACCGAACACATGAGCGGAGAAGAGGAAACATTCGAGGCTTACGAAGAAGTGAAATAACCGAAACAGGTAGATGAAGATGAACCGAAGACATGCGAAGCTGTGACAGGCAAAGACAAGAAACAATGGAAAGAAGCCATAGCAGCGGAATTACAAGTTCTTGAAGAAACTAAAACATGGATAGAGGTGAAACGATCAGCAGACAAAAATGTGATAGAAAGCAAGTGGGTCTTTAGAATCAAGAAAAATGAAGAGAACCGACCAGTCCGATATAAAGCTCGTTTAGTAGCTAAAGGCTTTCGACAAAAGGGCGATATAGATTTTGCAGAAATATATTCACCTGTAGCAAAACTACCCACTTTTAGGATGTTACTAACTATCGGTAACCAGATGCAAGTGCCTATCTACCAGATGGATGTGAGAAGTGCATTTTTGTATGGAGACATCCAAGAAGAGGTATACATGGATTTACCAGAAGGAATGAAATTGGATTCAGATAAGGTATACAAGTTAAACAAATCAATATAAGGTCTAAAGAAGTCACGTAGATGTTGGAATGAGAGATTTAACCTCCTTATGAAGGAGAACGGATTCTTAAGGTCAAAAAATGACTACTGTTTATTCACGAAAACGGCAGAAACAGACAAACTGTATGTATTACTATATGTTGACGATTTACTAATATTAGGATCAAATGAACACCAAATAGCAAGTTTAAAGAAAGTACTTTCGAAAAATTTTAAACATTCAATCAACATCAAGGAGGAGGGAATCAACATTACTCAAGATTTGAAAAATGGGCTTTATTAAGATAAACCAAACATCATATCTAAATTCAGTGTTAAGGAAGTTCAAGATGGAAAAATGCCATCCAGTATGTACTCCAATGAACCTAATTTCAAGATTGAAAAGGAAGAACCCGTATTTTATATGCCAATTAAAGTATGGTACCTGTGCACTAAATTTTAAAATAGGTGCAATTAATCAACGTACTTTCTAATATGTAATGTAACTGTAATTATTATATGTAAAACAATTGTTTTCCAACAATTTCCTATACTTGGTGTCGCAAGGAATAAAGGTATCATTATTATTATTATATTTCTAAATTGTCGGATTAATTTTTGATGAAAATGATTGTGTACCACTTCAATCCCATCTCACAAATACGCAAATACATAGGAATGCAGCAAAATATATAGTAGGTAAATGGTCTACCGCAAGGCAGTATAATTGGTCCCCAGTTGATATTGTAAAACTCCAATGACCATCACTCAAAATCAGAATCCTTTTGGCAGATTCCCTAATCCCGATTCTATGCGTGAACGTCCTCAGAAGCAAAATGCAAATTGATTATTAGCGAAACATTCTTGTGCTAAAAAGTAATAACAACGTATACAATCGATACTAAACTTATAATTTAATTTAATAGAAAATAAATATTCCTAAAAGCGGCCACTCCGTTCTCAACAAGAGAAGATATATGTATGTAAGCATCGAGAATAGGAGTATAAAGCGTGTTCGAAGACTGTTTATAGTCCTACCTAGTAGTTTTTAACCGTCACGACCGATATGTAATGCACTACTAGCAATTTCCACTCAGTCTATTCACATTTTGATTTATGTTGCAGCGGTGGCTTTATATTTGAAGTTCCATAGGAAAGGTCGGAAACGAAGCCTCGACGTTCCTGAAATATACACGCGCGTATAAAGCGATGAGCGTTTAATTAACTCTTTTGGTAAAGGAATTTAATTATCTCAATTAATATCGCTCTTAATTGAAATGTACTAATTGGATTACTCGTAATTAGGCAGCGGTCGTTATTTAATACAAAAAGCACCCTGTGAAATGGACCAAAACTATAAAACAATTAGAGTTCAAATCTATTGGCATAAATTCGTTCTCACGATGATCAGAATTTGTTAACCTGGAAGTGCACAAAAAACCCATCTCCATACCACCTCATTTGTCGTTCTGTTATTTTTTCCTGTATTGGTTTTATTTTTAAGTTTTTCCTGTGCGTCTCGCTCCTTATCCTGTCTCTTCTTGTATTGGTTTCTATTTTTCTTAGGAATTCCATCTCCAAGGCATTTATTCTTTTTATCTGTTTTCCTGTCATCGCCCATGTTTCACTGCTGTAAGTTAACGTTGGTCTAATTACTTTTTTCACTATTTCTGTTTTTGTGTCTCTTGATTTTTTGCTAAAAAAGGTGTTTTTTAACATGTTATATAGTTTTGCTGTTTTTCGTATTTTATCTCATAATCTAATTTACCATTACTCTGTATGATTGTTCCTAAATATCTGTATTGTTCTACTTGTTCAATTTTTTTCCTTCTATTTGTATTTCTTGCTTCTTTTCCTCTTTGGCAATTATCATGGTTTTTGTCTTTTCGTAATTTTACTGCATAATAATTCAAAATTTTACACTAATAATTAAACATCCTGAAAGTAATAGTTGAAATATTTACCTAAATATGAAAACTTGAAAGAACTAGGCTGAACATTCGGGACTGATTCATAGATGGCATAGATTTCATTTAAATTACTCAAAATTTTGCAGAAATTATTGAAAAATTTGGTAGAAACACTAAAATTTTGATAGTAATCATTGGTATTTTGACAGAAAACAGAAATGAAAATGGTGACATTAATTAATACAAATTTAATAGTTTGCAGGTGAAATTTTGATAACATGAAAAGAAACAAAAAATTAACAGAAATATATGAAAGTCTCACGGAAATAATTGCAATTTTGGAAAATTTGACAGTAAATATGTAATTTTGTCTGTCATAATAATAATATTTTTTTTAACATGTGCCGCCATACATTTTAATGTATGGTTACTATTATACTATTATACTATTATACTACTTACTACTATACTATAGAGTGGGCGTTATCGTCAAAGAAAGGAATAAAACTTAAAACTTATACATAAAGTACATACAGAAAACAAAATCAAAATCACTCAATCGACGCATTAAATGAAACTTTAACAGAAACAATTGAAAATTGTATGTTTTTGAATAGTTAATGAAAATTTCGCGGAATGGTAGAATTTGTCCCAGGCAAAATGAAAATTTGACAGTAATCATCACAAGTTTGACAGGAATAATCAAAATTTGATACAACTGTTGAAACTTTGATTTAATAAATTCAAAAAATTGTCGCAGGTACAATAAAAAAATTTGATAGTAATCACCACAACTTTGATAGGAATAATCAAAATTTGACACGACTGTTGAAATTTTGATTTAAATCATTCAAAATTTTACACTAATAATTAAAATTCTGAAAGTAATAGTTGAAATATTTACCAAAATATGAAAAGTTGAAAGAACTACGCTGCATATTTGGGACTGATTCATAGATGGCAAAATTTTGATTTAAATAATTCAAAATTTGAAAATTTGATAAAATCCTGAAAGTAATAGTTGAAATATTTACCTAAATATGAAAACTTGAAAGAACTAGGCTGAACATTCTGGACTAATTCGTAGATTGCATAGATGGCATTTAAATAATTCAAAATTTTGCAGAAATTATTGAAAAATTTGAAAGAATCACTAAAATTTTGATAGTAATCATTGGTATTTTGACAGAAAACAGAAAACAGAAATGAAAATTGTGACATTAATTAATACAAATTTTATAGTTTGCAGTTGAAATTTTGATAACATGAAAAGAAACAAAAATATAACAGAAATATATGAAAATCTCACGGAAATAATTGCAATTTTGGAAAATTTGACAGTAAATATGTAATTTTGTCTGTAATAATATTAATAATAATAATAATAATATTTTTTTTAACATGTCCCACCATACATTTTAATGTATGGTTACTATTATACTATTATACTATTATACTACTTACTTCTATACTATAGAGTGGACGTTATCGTCGCAGAAAGGAATAAAACTTAAAACTTATACATACAGTACATACAGAAAACATAATCAAAATCACTCAATCAATGCAATAGTTGAAACTTTAACAGAAATAATTGAAAATTGCATCTTTTAGAATAGTTAATGAAAATTTCGGGGAATCGTAGAATTTGTCACAGGCACAGTTGAAAATTTTACAGTAATCATCACAAGTTTGACAGGAATAATCAATATTTGATACAACTGTTGAAACTTCGATTTAATAAATTCAAAAATTTGTCGCAGGCACAATGAAAAAAATTGATAATAATCACCACAAGTTTGACAGGAATAATCAAAATTTGACACGACTGTTGAAATTTTGATTTAAATAATTCAAAATTTTACACTAATAATTAAAATTCTGAAAGTAGTAGTTGAAATATTTACCAAAATATGAAAAGTTGAAAGAACTACGCTGAATATTTGGGACTGATTCATACATGGCAAAATTTTGATTTAAATAATTCAAAATTTGAAAATTTGATAAAATCCTGAAAGTAATAGTTGAAATTTTTACCCAAATATGAAAACTTGAAAGAACTAGGCTGAACATTCGGGACTGATTTATAGATGGCATAGATTGCATTTAAATTATTCAAAATTTTGCAGAAATTATTGAAAAATTTGGTAGAAACACTAAAATTTTGATAGTAATAATTAGTATTTTGACAGAAAACAGAAAACAGAAATGAAAATGTTGACATTAATTAATACAAATTTTATAGTTTGCAGTTGAAATTTTGACAACATGATAAGAAACAAAAATATAACAGAAATATATGAAAATCTCACGGAAATAATTGCAATTTTGGAAAATCTGACAGTAAATATGTAATTTTGTCGGTCATAATAATAATATTTTTTTAACATGTGCCGCCACACATTTTAATGTATGGTTACTATTATACTATTGTACTATTATGCTACTTAGTACTATACTATAGACTTGAGTGGAGTGAACTTGTCTTTAAGTGTGGACTTTATCGTTAAAGAAAGGAATAAAACTTAAAACTTATACATACAGTACATACAGAAAACACAATCAAAATCACTCAATCAATGCAAGAGTTGAAACATTAACAGAAATAATTGAAAATTGCATCTTTTAGAATAGTTAATGAAAATTTCGGGGAATCGTAGAATTTGTCACAGGCACAATTGAAAATTTGACAGTAATCCTCACAAGTTTGACAGGAATAATCAATATTTGATACAACTGTTGAAAGTTTGATTTAATAAATTAAAAAAATTGTCAGAGGTACAATGAAAAAAATTGATAGTAGTCACCACAAGTTTGATAGGAATAATCAAAATTTGACACAACTGTTGAAATTTTGATATAAATAATTTAAAATTGTACACTAATAATTAAAATTCTGAAAGTAATAGTTGAAATATTTACCAAAATTTGAAAAGTTGAAAGAACTACGCTGAACATTTGGGACTGATTCATAGATGGTAAAATTTTGATTTAAATAATTCAAAATTTTACACTAATAATTAAACATCCTGAAAGTAATAGTTGAAATATTTACCAAAATATGAAAACTTGAAAGAACTAGGCTGAACATTCGGGACTGATTCATAGATGGCATAGATGGCATTTAAATAATTCAAAATTTTGCAGAAATTATTGAAAAATTTGAAAGAATCACTAAAATTTTGATAGTAATCATTGGTATTTTGACAGAAAACAGAAAACAGAAATGAAAATTGTGACATTACTTAATACAAATTTTATAGTTTGCAGTTGAAATTTTGATAACATGAAAAGAAACAAAAATATAACAGAAATATATGAAAGTCTCTCGGAAATAATTGCAATTTTGGAAAATTTGACAGTAAATATGTAATTTTGTCGGTCATAATAATAATATTTTTTTAACATGTGCCGCCACACATTTTAATGTATGGTTACTATTATACTATTGTACTATTATGCTACTTAGTACTATACTATAGACTTGAGTGGAGTGAACTTGTCTTTAAGTGTGGACTTTATCGTTAAAGAAAGGAATAAAACTTAAAACTTATACATACAGTACATACAGAAAACACAATCAAAATCACTCAATCAATGCAAGAGTTGAAACATTAACAGAAATAATTGAAAATTGCATCTTTTAGAATAGTTAATGAAAATTTCGTGGAATCGTAGAATTTGTCACAGGTAAATCGAAAATTTGACAGTAATCATCACAAGTTTGACAGGAATAATCAATATTTGATACAACTGTTGAAAGTTTGATTTAATAAATTAAAAAAATTGTCGGAGGTACAATGAAAAAAATTGATAGTAGTCACCACAAGTTTGATAGGAATAATCAAAATTTGACACAACTGTTGAAATTTTGATATAAATAATTTAAAATTGTACACTAATAATTAAAATTCTGAAAGTAATAGTTGAAATATTTACCAAAATATGAAAAGTTAAAAGAACTAGGCTGAACATTCGGGACTGATTCATAGATGGTAAATTTTTTATTTAAATAATTCAAAATTTTACACTAATAACTAAACATCCTGAAAGTAATAGTTGAAATTTTTACCCAAATATGAAAACTTGAAAGAACTAGGCTGAACATTCGGGACTGATTCATAGATGGCATAGATTGCATTTAAATAATTCAAAATTTTAAAGAAATTATTGAAAAATTTGGAAGAATGACTAAAATTTTGATAGTAATCATTGGTATTTTGACAAAAAACAGAAAACAGAAATGAAAATGTTGACATTAATTAATACAAATTTTATAGTTTGCAGTTGAAATTTTGATAACATAAAAAGAAACAAAAATTTAACAGAAATATATGAAAGTCTCACGTAAATAATTGCAATTTTTGGAAAATTTGACAGTAAATATGTAATTTTGTCTGTCATAATAATAATATTTTTTTAACATGTGCCGGCCGCCATACATTTTAATGTATGATTACTATTATACTATTATACTACTTACTACTATACTATAGAGTGGGCGTTATCGTCAAAGAAAGGAATAAAACTTAAAACTTATTCATACAGTACATACAGAAAACAAAATCAAAATCACTCAATCAATGCAATAGTTGAAACTTTAACAGAAATAATTGAACATTGCATCTTTTAGAATAGTTAATGAAAATTTCGGGGAATCATAGAATTTGTCACAGGCACAATTGAAAATTTGACAGTAATCATCACAAGTTTGACAGGAATTATCAAAATTTGATACAACTGTTGAAAGTTTGATTTAATAAATTAAAAAAATTGTCGCAGGTACAATGAAAAAAATGATTGTAATCACCACAAGTTAGACATTAATAATCAAAATTTGACACGACTGTTGAAATTTTGATTTAAATAATTCAAAATTTTACACTAATAATTAAAATTCTGAAAGTAGTAGTTGAAATATTTACCAAAATATCAAAAGTTGAAAGAACTACGCTGAACATTTGGGACTGATTCATAGATGGTAAAATTTTGATTTAAATAATTCAAAATTTTACACTAATAATTAAACATCCTGAAAGTAATAGTTGAAATATTTACCAAAATATGAAAACTTGAAAGAACTAGGCTGAACATTCTGGATTGATTCATAGATGGCATAGATGGCATTTAAATAATTCAAAATTTTGCAGGAATTATTGAAAAATTTGGAAGAATCACTAAAATTTTGATAGTAATCATTGGTATTTTGACAGAAAACAGAAAACAGAAATGAAAATGTTGACATTAATTAATACAAATTTTATAGTTTGCAGTTGGAATTTTGACAATATGAAAAGAAACAAAAATATAACAGAAATATATGAAAGTCTCACGTAAATAATTGCAATTTTGGAAAATTTGACAGTAAATATGTAATTTCGTCTGTCATAATAATAATATTTTTTTTAACATGTGCCGCCATACATTTTCATGTATGGTTACTATTATACTGTTATACTATTATACTACTTACTACTATACTATAGAGTGGGCGTTATCATCAAAGGAAGGAATAAAACTTAAAACTTATACATACAGTACATACAGAAAACAAAATCAAAATCACTCAATCAATGCAATAGTTGAAACTTTAACAGAAATAATTGGAAACTGCATCTTTTAGAATAGTTAATGAAAATTTCGGGGAATCGTAGAATTTGTCACAGACACAATTGAATATTTGACAGTAATCATATCCACCAGATGATTATACAAACAAGTATTATTGTAATGTGGCCTAAATGAAATAAAGTATCTATTTATCTATCTATCTATCTATCTCTCTATCTATCTATCTATCTATCTATCTATCTATCTAACTATCTATCTATCTATCTATCTAATCATCACAAGTTTGACAGGAATAATCAAAATTTGATACAACAGTTGGAACTTTGATTTAATATATTCAAAAATTTGTCGCAGGCACAATTAAAAAAATTGATAGTAATCACCACAAGTCTGACAGGAATAATCAAAATTTGACACGACTGTTGAAATTTTGATTTAAATAATTCAAAATTTTACAGTAATAATTAAAATTCTGAAAGTAATAGTTGAAATATTTACCAAAATATGAAAAGTTGAAAGAACTAGGCCGAACATTCGGGACTGATTCATGATGGCAAAATGTTGATTTACATAATCAAAATTTTACACTAATAATTAAAATCCTGAAAGTAATAGTTGAAATATTTATCAAAATATGAAAAGTTGAAAGAACTAGGCTGATCATTCGGGACTGATTCATAGATGGCAAAATTTTGATTTACATAATCAAAATTTTACACTAATAATTAAAATCCTGAAAGTAATAGTTGAAATATTTACCAAAATATGAAAAGTTGAAAGAACTAGGCTGAACATTCGGGACTGATTCATAGATGGCAAAATTTTGATTTAAATAATTCAAAATTCGAAAATTTGATAAAATCCTGAAAGTAATAGTTGAAATATTTACCTAAATATGAAAACTTGAAAGAACTAGGCTAAACATTCGGGACTGATTCATAGATGGCATAGATGGCATTTAAATAATTCAAAATTTTGCAGATATTATTGAAAAATTTGGAGTACTTACTCTAGGCGTACTCTAAGCCCGCCCCTGTATTGTAACGTGTTTGGTTTCTCGCACGCCAACGAGCCCACGAGAGCACCCCAGGTTATAAACATTGTTAAATCTAACATGTTTTTTTCTGTGTCTTTCTGGCCACATTTTTGTGATCCACCCCCTTTCTCCGCTGAGCTACACGATGTCATATTTTTTGCCAAAAATCAGCAATTTCAGAAGAATGCAAAATCAGAAGAACCATAGATTGAATTTTGTTATGAAAAGTCCTTTGAATCGGATGTTGTCTATGGCCAATGAGTTGAACCGATTGCCCAATTTCGATTTGGCTAAGCCTTTTCAAAATTTGAAAATGGATGTAATGAGGAAATATCTGTGTTAGGTGTGGTTTACTATTTTTATATGTCTTTTTATATGTCTTTATATATATATATATATATATATATACATATTTATATATCTTTTGCTATTTTAGCGTTCTAGTGGTAGTGGTATGTACACTGTATCAATTAATTTTAATATATGTAAAAATGGAGTCTTTTGTCCGTTAAATAAATAAATTAATAAATTTAGATCAAAATTTTAATTAGTGTTCAGTGCCTAGTAGCCTTACTTGTTGCTAATGCTGGCCCATACTTCATCCATCGGCAAGTTTAGCTCTCCAGTAATGGCTCACGTGTTTATTGGGTAACCTTCACTTTACTCTCTCGGGCGAAAATACCTCCAATAGCCCAAATACAGTGAATATGATTTTATTTTTTTTATCAAAACGAGCTCTTCCAAGGCAACGATATTTTTATAGCTGGGATTCATTTGAATTAATCAAATTAATCATCAATCAAATAAATTGTATTGTAAACACAATAAAATAACACTGAAAATGGGTGAATAAGCCGAAACACGTGTCAGGAAACTGATAAAATATACATATGAAACAAAACCAGAGTAATTATACATAATATACAATTATAAGATACATTTGCTTATAAATTGGCTTTTTTCTGCAAAACTTTTTGTTTGCAAAATTCATTATTATTAATAAAAGCAGACTGTTGCCACACCAGTGTATTATGATGGTCAGATTTACGTACCCAGATATCTTTCCGGTAATTACACTTTTATTAGAGTTGATTGAATCTATGGTGATTTCTGATTGAATCGTGATAATTAAATACTCAGTTCGTGCTTCGTAATTTATTTAAAAATAATCTATAATGTTTCAACATTGCGTCCATTCCCAGGAGAGCAACTGCTGTGCTAATAATTCAGCAATCACTGAGAACCAATGGAATTTCGAGCGTAATTGCTATTAACAATTTGAAAAAAATATGTACGAGAGAAAAATCGTTTCATATTTTTATGTTTAACAAATTTGTGGGATATCAATGATATGTGCAATCAATTATGCCCAATAATAAGTAGTAATAAACCATTATATGAATTGATGGTGTTTTTTTTTATTGTTATGCAACTTGTGAGTAATGAGGCACGCATACTTAAAATGGTATATTGACATAGTAAAATGGGGATAACATGGTGGTCGAGTGAACAGAAGACGCTGGGGAATTTACATGAAGCAATGATTTAAATGATTGCTGAAACACGGCCAGATATAAGCTGCATATGGAATTGCTATTAGATTTATAGAGCTGTCACCGGACGCATTGTAGTAATGAGAATGCTGCACGATCCGAACGCTTCTCGAGACACGCAGTGAACATCATCGGCAATTGTTCAGGGCAATTCGCAATTGTTTAGGTGTCAGGATCATTAAATGATCTAACATAACTATAGACGATGGTACATACATCGGTATAATGGGCTAATATAGATAAGATAGGAGTTTCGCGGCATCCACAACGCCTCTAGAAGCGATAAACAATCATTGTTATATAACTAGATTATAATCATATTATCTTCATTTTAACAAGGCGTGTTCGAATATACATACTTCGGTTGTCCGTTTAACACTTCAATGCTCAACTTTACTACGTAATTAACACTAATAAGTACCTCACCTAGACGAGATCACATACTGTTGAAAATTGATGATCAGCCTTGCTCCTGTAATTATAAATTGAAAGTACAATTTGAATTACTACATCTAGCACCAATGTTACCAATTTGGTGGATTATCATGATTAACGTTCTGAAATCTGTACTCAATGCACTCAAGTCCGGTCTCGAACCCACAGCATACATTAAACATCCTACATTTGTTTTACCATTCATTGTTTTCCCTGGGTTCTTCCTTTTCAAGCTTTAAATTAGGTTCCATTGGAGTAGATACTGGATGGCATTCTTCCATCTTGAACTTCCTTAACACTGAATTTAGATATGATGTTTGATTTATCTTAATAATGCCCATTTTCAAATCTTGAGTAATGTTGATTCCTAGATATTTCGATGCCAAACCCAAATCTTTTATTTTAAATTTTTTTGAGAGTACTTCCTTTAAACTTGCTATTTGGTGTTCATTTGATCCTAATATTAGTAAATCGTCAACATACAGTAATACATACAGTTTGTCTGTTTCTGCCGTTTCTGTTTTGCATTTTGCTTCTGAGGACGTTCACGCATAGAATCTGGATTTGGGAATCTGCAAAAAGGATTTTGATTTTGAGTGATAGTCATTGGAGTTTTACAATATCAACTGGGGACATATTATACTGCCTTGCGGTAGACCATTTACCTACTATATATTTTGCTGCATTCCTGTGCAAAATCCGGTACAAAATCATTTTGATCAAAAATTAATCCGACAATTTAAAACTATAATAATAATAATGATACCTTTATTCCTTGCAACACAAAGTATAGGCAACGTCCAAATAATACAATTGTTTTACATATAATAATTACAGTTACATTACATATTAGAAAGTACCTTGATTAATTGCACCTATTTTTAAATTTAGTGCACAGCTACCATACTTTAATTGGCATATAAAATATGGGTTCTTCCTTTTCAAGCTTGAAATTAGGTCCATTGGAGTTGATACTGGATGGCATCCTTCCATCTTGAACTTCCTTAACACTGAATTTAGATATGATGTTTGATATATCTTAATAATGCCCATTTTCAAATCTTGAGTAATGTTGATTCCTAGATAATTCGATGCTAAACCCAAATCTTTCATTTCAACATTTTTCGACAGTACTTCCTTTAAACTTGCTATTTGGTTTTCATTTGATCCTAATATTAGTAAATCGTCAACATACAGTAATACATACAGTTTGTCTGTTTCTGCCGTTTTCGTGAATACACAGTAGTCATTTTTTGACCTTAAGAATCCGTTATCCTTCATAAGGAGGTTCAATCCCTCATTCCAACATCTAGGTGACTTCTTCAGATCATATATTGATTTGTTTAACTTGCATACCTTATCTGAATCCAATTTCAATCCTTCTGGTAAATCCATGTATACCTCTTCTTGGATGTCTCCATACAAAAATGCACTTCTCACATCCATCTGGTAGATAGGCACTTGCATCTGGTTACCGATAGCTAGTAACATCCTAAATGTGTGTAGTTTTGCTACAGGTGAATATATTTCTGCAAAATCTATATCGCCCTTTTGTTGAAAGCCTTTAGCTACTAAACGAGCTTTATACTGGACTGGTCGGTTCTCTTCATTTTTCTTGTTTCTAAAGACCCACTTGCTTTCTATCACATTTTGGTCTGCTGGTCGTTTCACCTCTATACATGTTTTAGTTTCTTCAAGAACTTGTAATTCCGCTGCTATAGCTTCTTTCCATTGTTTCTTGTCTTTGCCCGTATGTCTTCGGTTCATCTTCATCTAAAACTGCGATAAGACTTATTTCACATTCACCTAGTTTACTTGGTTTCTTCAGGGCATCCCTGTCTCTCAGAACCATTCCTTCCTTTACTTCATCTATTTGTTCCTCATGCGCTCCCTCTTCTTTAATTTCTTCTTCAGCCACTTCATTATCACTTGATGTTTCTGACTCATTATTACTCTCGATAGATACATGTTGTTCTAATCTTTCTAGAATGTTTTCCTTTGTGTTGTCTAGACCAAATACAACGTCTCGTGCGGACTCAATTCTATCTTCTATTGGGTAGTATATCCTATAAGCTTTTGAGTTTTCACCATATTCCACAAACAATCCCCTTTTTGTTTTTACATCCAACTTCCTTCGTTTTTCCTTTGGAACGTGGACAAACACATTGGAACCAAATACTGTAAGGTTCATTATTTCGACCTCTTTATTGTATCACAGATCAAATGGTGTGTTTCCCTTGACAGAACTTGTACCTGTTTTATTTATTGTGTGTACCGCAGTATTAACTGCTTCCGCCTAAAAACGTTTTTCTAATGATTTTGCATTTAACATTGTTCTAGCTGCTTCTACCATCGTTCTCATCTCTCATCTCAGTATGGAACTGTTGTTTGGTGCCTGATACCAAATTCCTCTAACATCCTTTTGATTTCCACATTTTCTACTTCTAAACCATTGTCGGTTCTTATGGTTTTGACTTTATTTCCTGTTTCATTTTTAACTAGATTTAGATATACCTTTAATTTGTTTTTTACTTCATACTTGTTTATTTTTGTTTTAAATATACGGTTATGTAGTGAGAATAGTCGTCCTTCAACAACAAAAAATATCTGGACCCTCCGATGGATTCTACTTCCAATGGTCCACAAACGTCAGCATGCACCAACACACACGTTTTGGAGTTGGAGATTGGAGTTTGGAGTTACAATATCAACTGGGGACCAATTATACTGCCTTGCGGTAGACCATTTACCTACTACATATTTTGCTGCATTCCTGTGTATTTGCGTATTTGCGAGATGGGATTGAAGTGGTACAAAATCATTTTGATCAAAATGAATCCGACAATTTAAAAATATTAGAAAGTACGTTGATTAATTGCACCTATTTTCAAATTTAGTGCACAGCTACCATACTTTAATTGGCATATAAAATAGTGTATTGCAATAAACATAACATTAATATCTTAATGATATAATTACCGAAAATGCTTAACGTTTACTGCCCGCAGATTGATGTAAGTACAAATTTCAGTGCTCTATAATTTGTAACGCTGTACATATTTACGACAGTTGGTAAATTTATCTGTAAATCTTTATGGTGGAACATGATATGGGGGCATTAAAAATATGCGAGCAGCCGTAAATTATAAATATGTATTTACATTAATAATGAGTGCAAACTCTGCTCCTATAAAAACGTTTGATTTGATTTTTTACCAATATAATTATTAATTATATATTATATATTTTTATATTTTTATTTTTTTTAATTCAATTCTGACGTTCTTGGACTCGAATAAATTAGCCCACTCGCCCTTTCGGGCTCGTGGCCTAAATTTTGTTCTCGTAAAAAACATCCGCAGTTCGAGTTCGAAATTTTAATACATATTTATAAAACAAGTGAGTTAGTTTTATAAATATCTATTAAAATTTCGAACTCGAACTGGAATTATTTAGCTCACTCACTTGTTATTTAAATATCTATTAACATTTCAAACTCGAACTGGAATTATTTACCTCACTCACTTGTTATATAAATATCTATTAACATTTAAAATATTCCCATGTAAGTTTTAAATCTCATCTCTTACATTTTAATCTCATCAGAAATCAACACATGACACATAATATAAAATGGCAATGGATTAGTTTTATGCCATAAAATAACACATGCTCGGTTACTCGTGAAAAAGCTATTTTAAAGACACAATATCCGGTTGAGAACTAGAAAATTGAGTGTTTTAATTATAATGAAGCGTGACCACAAACCGACTTCAATGACGCACATATACTGTTCATTCTTAGTTATAATTTGCCTTTTATCGCAGGTATTTTGACTCATTAAAGATCTTACTGCCTGTTTTAGATGTAATGATCATCTATTAATCATCACCCTCATCAATTTTTCTAAACACCATATGCACTGGTGTCGCCTCTCTTCAATAAAATCACTGCATAATCAGCTCAAATTTGTAACAACTTCTAATTCTGTATCTTGCTTTTTTGTCGAGAATATGAAAGTACGAACAACTTTCATTATAATTTTTAAATAAATGTTCTCAAAATGCAAAAAATACATCATTTACATTAAAATTTTAATTTTTTTCCCAAACATGTTGAAACTTTTTTTACAGATTATTTTGTCAGAATTCATTGCTACTTTGACAATGACTTTGAGATGTATACAGATTATTTGAAATTTTGATAGAAAGGAATAGTATTTTGTCAAATAATAGACATATTGACATAAATAATTGCCAGTCATGTCTGCATCTGCAAATTTATAGGCAGCAATCAATACATTTTTTATTTTGACATAAGACTTGAAAATTTTTACTGTAATCATTAATATTAACAGAATAATTGTTTTATACCAAGAAGAATAGAACATTTGACATTATTATTGAAAATTTTAAAGTTTGTAGTTGAAATTTTGATAAAATGAAAATTTGAAAGAAATAAATATACGAAAATTTGAAAGAAATTAATGAAAATTTACCAGTTATACTTTTTGAATAGAATCTTGTGGCAGTAATTATTTTAAATTTGAGGATATTAATATTTTGATGTAATAGTTGAGTATTTTGTCAGAATTCATTGCAACTTTGACAATGACTTTGAGATGTATACAGATTATTTGAAATTTTGATAGAAAGGAATACTATTTTGTCAAATAATTGACATTGTGACATAAATAATTGCCAGTTATATCTGCATCTGCAAATTTATAGTCAGCAATCAATAAATACATTTTTTATTTTGACATAAAACTTGAAAATTTTGACAGTAATCATTGATATTAACAGAATAAATGTTTAATACCATGAAAAATAGAACATTTGACATTATTATTGAAAATTTTAAAGTTTGTAGTTGAAATTTTGATAAAATGAAAATTTGAAAGAAATAAATATATGAAAATTTAAAAGAAATTAATGAAAATTTGCCAGTTATAGTTTTTGGATGGAATCTTTTGGCAGCAATTATGTTAAATTTGAGGATATTGATATTTTGATGCAATAGTTGATTATTTTGTAACAATTCAATGCAACTTTGACAATGACTTTGAGATGTACACAGATTATTTGAAATTTTGATAGAAAGGAATCCATTTTTTCAAATAATTGACATTGTGACACAAATAATTGCCCGTTATATCTGCATCTGCAAATTTATAGGCAGCAATCAATACATTTTTTATTTTGACATAAGACTTGAAAATTTTGACTGTAATCATTGATATTAACAGAATAATTGTTTTATACCAAGAAGAATAGAACATTTGACATTATTATTGAAAATTTTAAAGTTTGTAGTTGAAATTTTGATAAAATGAAAATTTGAAAGAAATAAATATACGAAAATTTGAAAGACATTAATGAAAATTAGCCAGTTATAGCTTTTGGATAGAAAATTTTGGCAGTAATTATTTTTAATTTGAAGATATTGATATTTTGATGTAATAGTTGATTATTTTGTCAGAATTCATTGCATCTTTGACAATGACTTTGAGATGTATACAAATTATTTGAAATTTTGATAGAAAGGAATACTATTTTGTCAAATTTTAGGCATTGTGACATAAATAATTGCCAGTTATGTCTGCATCTGCAAATTTATAGTCAGCAATCAATCCATTTTTTATTTTGACATAAGCCTTGAAATTTTTGACTGTAATCATTGATATTAGCAGAATAATTGTTTTATACCAAGAAGAATAGAACATTTGGTATTATTATTAAAAAATTTAAACTTTGTAGTTGAAATTTTATAAAATGAAAATTTGAACGAAATAAATATACGAAAATTTGAAACAAATTAATGAAAATTTGCCAGTTATAGTTTTTGGATAGAATCTTTTGGCAGTAATTATTTTAAATTTGAGGATATTGATATTTTGATGTAATAGTTAATTATTTTGTCATAATTTATTGTAACTGTGACATTGACTTTGAAATGTATAGAGATTATTTGAAATTTTGATAGAGAGGAATACTATTTTGTCAAATAATAGACATTGTGACATAAATAATTGCCCGTTATATCTGCATCTGCAAATTTATAGTCAGCAATCAATACATTTTTTATTTTGACATAAGTCTTGAAAAGTTTGACTGTTATCATTGATATTAACAGAATAATTGTTTTATACCAAGACGAATAGAAAACTTGACATTATTATTGAAAATTTTAGAGTTTGTAGTTGAAATTTTGATAAAATGAAAATTTGAAAGAAATAAATATACGAAAATTTGAAAGAAAGTAATGAAAATTTGCTAGTTATAGTTTTTGGATAGAATCTTTTGGCAGTAATTATTTTAAATTTGAGGATATTGATATTTTGTTGTAATAGTTGATTATTTTGTCAGAATTAATTGCAACATTAAAATGACTTTGAGATGTATACAGATTATTTGAAATTTTGATGGAAAGAAACACTATTTTGTCAAATAATTGACATTGTGACATAAATAATTGCCAGTTATATCTGCATCTGCAAGTTTATAGGCATCAATCAATACATTTTTTATTTTGACATAAGACTTGAAAATTTTGACTGTTATCATTGATATTAACAAAATAATTGTTTTATACCAAGAAGAATAGAACATTTGACATTATTATTGAAAATTTTAAAGTTTGTAGTTGAAATTTTGATAAAATGAAAATTTTAAAGAAATAAATATACGAAAATTTGAAAGAAATTAATGAAAATATGCCAGTTATAGTTTTTGGATAGAATCTTTTGGCAGTAATTATTTTAAATTTCAGGATATTGATATTTTGATCTATTAGTTGATTATTTTGTCAGAATTCATTGCAACTTTGACAATGACTTTGAGATGTATACAGATTATTTGAAATTTTGATAGAAAGGAATACTATTTTGTCAAATAATTGACATTGTGACATAAATAATTGCTAGTTATATCTGCATCTGCAAATTTATAGGCAGCAATCAATACATTTTTTATTTTGACATAAGACTTGAAAATTTTGACTTTAATCAATGATATTAACAGAAGAATTGCTTTATACCAAGAAGAATAGAACATTTGACATTATTATTGATAATTTTAAAGTTTGTAGTTTAAATTTTGATAAAATGAAAATTTTAAAGAAATAAATATACGAAAATTTAAAAGAAATTAATGAAAATTTGCCAGTTATAGTTTTTGGATAGAATCTTTTGGCAGTAATTATTTTAAATTTCAGGATATTGATATTTTGATATAATAGTTTATTATTTTGTCAGAATTCATTGCAACTTTGACAATGACTTTGAGATGTATACAGATTATTTGAAATTTTGATAGAAAGGAATACTATTTTGTCAAATAATTGACATTGTGACATAAATAATTGCTAGTTATATCTGCATCTGCAAATTTATAGTCAGCAATCAATACATTTTTTATTTTGACATAAGTCTTGAAACGTTTGACTGTTATCATTGATATTAACAGAATAATTGTTTTATACCAAGACGAATAGAAAACTTGACATTATTATTGAAAATTTTAGAGTTTGTAGTTGAAATTTTGATAAAATGAAAATTTTAAAGAAATAAATATACGAAAATTTAAAAGAAATTAATGAAAATTTGCCAGTTATAGTTTTTGGATAGAATCTTTTGGCAGTAATTATTTTAAATTTCAGGATATTGATATTTTGATATAATAGTTTATTATTTTGTCAGAATTCATTGCAACTTTGACAATGACTTTGAGATGTATACAGATTATTTGAAATTTTGATAGAAAGGAATACTATTTTGTCAAATAATTGACATTGTGACATAAATAATTGACAGTTATATCTGCATCTGCAAATTTATAGTCAGCAATTAATACATTTTTTATTTTGACTTAAGACTGGATAATTTTGGCTGTAATCATTGATATTGACAGAATAATTGTTATATACCAAGAAGAATAGAACATTTGACATTATTATTGAAAATTTTAAAGTTTGTAGTTGAAATTTTGATAATATGAAAATTTGGTAGAAATAAATATACGAAAATTTGAAAGAAATTATTGAAAATTTGCCAGTTATAGTTTTTGGGCAGAATCTTTTGGCAGTAATTATTTTAAATTTGAGGATATTGATATTTTGATGTAATAGTTGATTATTTTGTCAGAATTCATTGCAACTTTGACAATGACTTTGTGATGTATACAGATTATTTGAAATTTTGATACAAAGGAATACAATTTTGTCAAATAATTGACATTGTGACACAAATAATTGCCAGTTATATCTGCATCTGTAAATTTATAGGCAGCAATCAATACATTTTTATTTTGACATAAGACTTGAAAATTTTGACTGTAATCATTGTTATTAACAGAATAATTGCTTTATACCAAGAAGAATAGAACATTTGACATTATTATTGAAAATTTTAAAGTTTGTAGTTGAATTTTTGATAAAATGAAAATTTGAAACAAATATATATACGAAAATTTGAAAGAAATTAATGAAAATTTGCCAGTTATAGTTTTTGGGCAGAATCTTTTGGCAGTAATTATTTTAAATTTGAGGATATTGATATTTGGATGTAATAGTTCATTATTTTGTCAGAATTCATTGCAACTTTGACAATGACTTTGAGATGTTTACAGATTATTTGAAATTTTAATAGAAAGGAATACTATTTTGTCAAATAATAGACATTGTGACATAACTAATTGCCAGTTATATCTGCATCTGCAAATTTATAGTCAGCAATCAATCCATTTTTTATTTTGACATTAGACTTGAAAATTTTGACTGTAATTATTGATATTAACAATATAATTGTTTTATACCAAGAAGAATAGAACATTTGATATTATTATTGAAAATTTTAAAGTTTGTAGTTGAAATTTTGATAATATGAAAATTTGGTAGAAATAAATATACGAAAATTTGAAAGAAATTATTGAAAATTTGCCAGTTATAGTTTTTGGGCAGAATCTTTAGGCAGTAATTATTTTAAATTTGAGGATATTGATATTTGGATGTAATAGTTCATTATTTTGTCAGAATTCATTGCAACTTTGACAATGACTTTGAGATGTTTACAGATTATTTGAAATTTTAATAGAAAGGAATACTATTTTGTCAAATAATAGCCATTGTGAAATAAATAATTGCCAGTTATATCTGCATCTGCAAATTTATAGTCAGCAATCAATCCATTTTTTATTTTGACATTAGACTTGAAAATTTTGACTGTAATCATTGATATTAACAGAATAATTGCTTTATACCAAGAAGAATAGAACATTTGACATTATTATTGAAAATTTTAAAGCCTGTAGTTGAAATTTTGATAAAATGAATTTTGAAAGAAATAAATATATGAAAATTTGAAATAAATTAATGATAATTTGCCAGTTATAGTTTTTGGATAGAATCTTTTGGCAGTAATTATTTCAAATTTGAGGATATTGATATTTTGATGTAATAGTTGATTATTTTGTCAGAATTCATTGCAATTTTGACAATGACTTTGAGATGTATACAGATTATTTGAAATTTTAATAAAAAGGAATACTATTTTGTCATATAATAGACATTGTGACATAAATAATTACCAGTTATATCTGCATCTGCAAATTTATAGGCTGCAATTAATACATTTTTTATTTTGACATAAGACTTGAAAATTTTGACTGTAATCATTGATATTAACAGAATAATTGCTTTATACCAAGAAGAACAAAATATTTGACATTATTATTGAAAATTTTAAAGTTTGTACTTGAAATTTTGATAAAATGAAAATTTAAAAGAAATAAATATACGAAAATTTGAGAGAAATTGATGAAAATTTGCCAGTTATAGTTTTTGGATAGAATCTTTTGGCAGTAATTATTTTAAATTTGAGGATATTGATATTTTGATGTAATAGTTGATTATTTTGTCAGAATTCATTGCAACTTTGACAATGACTTTGAGATGTATACAGATTATTTGAAATTTTGATAGAAAGAAATACTATTTTGTCAAATAATTAACATTGAGACATAAATAATTGCCAGTTATATCTGCATCTGCAAATTTATAGGCAGCAATCAATACATTTTTTATTTTGACATAAGACTTGAAAATTTTGACTTTAATCAATGATATTAACAGAAGAATTGCTTTATACCAAGAAGAATAGAACATTTGACATTATTATTGATAATTTTAAAGTTTGTAGTTTAAATTTTGATAAAATGAAAATTTTAAAGAAATAAATATACGAAAATTTAAAAGAAATTAATGAAAATTTGCCAGTTATAGTTTTTGGATAGAATCTTTTGGCAGTAATTATTTTAAATTTCAGGATATTGATATTTTGATATAATAGTTTATTATTTTGTCAGAATTCATTGCAACTTTGACAATGACTTTGAGATGTATACAGGTTATTTGAAATTTTGATAGAAAGGAATACTATTGTTTCAAATAATTGACATTGTGACATAAATAATTGCCAGTTATATCTGCATCTGCAAATTTATAGGCAACAATCAATACAATTTTTTATTTTGACGTAAGACTTGAACATTTTGACTGTAATCATTGGTATTAACAGAATAATTGTTTTATACCAAGAAGAACAGAACATTTGACATTATTATTGAAAATTTTAAAGTTTGTAGTTGAAATTTGGATGGAATAAAAATTTCAAAATTTGACCCTATTATTCTTATTTTGTCTTTAATTTATTTCGGTGTTTTCGTCTTTTTATATCTCCTTTCTTTCTATTAACGTGTTACGGACAAAAATTAACCAACTAAAGAAAATTGAGTGCTTCAATAATGAGGTCCCAACGGTGAATGGTACAAGTTTAAAAACAAGTATCGAAAACTGCCTTTCTGAAACATCAGTATTTACGCCAATTTCACAATCGTGAGAATAAATTTTCAGTTGGGTGATTATTAAATTGTTAAATATAAAAAAAAAACTTGGTTTCCCATAAAAATGTTGCTAATTAACCGATGGTGTTTAATTAAAATTTATGTTAATGAGGTGGTGTGAAATTAATGTTAAACACAACGTGGAGGAACGGTCACGAGATCCGCGCCCTCGTGACCTCTGACCCATCAACCACTGCCCGAACAAGATTGTGTAAGATAATTAAATCGAGCTCGGAATCCTAGTTATTCACGATAATATAATTAAGACAATGAAAATTGTGCAAATAAGGACTGTTACAAATTAGTGCACGTTACCTTTATTGCAATTAATCGCTCCTTAAAATCAGCTTTCGTCTGAGGTTTTGCTGCACCATTTTTCTTAATTAATACATATCATTAACGATGAAATAAGTAGCAGCTTGTGAACAGAAAACGCATATTTAGAATGCGATTACAATTTGTAATAATCTATTGCTGTGTATAACTCTGTTTTTATTTTATTGTTGACTGTACAATGTCAAATGTACTTATGAAAATTGATGCAAATCTCAGAATAGTATGATTGCTATCGAGACATTAGGAAATGCTAAACAAATAGTCCAATTCACCGAATTGCGACATATTTATTTATTTAATGAATATTTCCATATTCATAATTTAATAATTTAATAGGAGTAATTAATTTCATTAACCAGTATACAATACTACCATTATACTAGATAACTACAAAATAATGCTACAAAACACTAATATTATGCTAATACATACTAATAAGTATTGTATAGTAATACTACAGTACAATACTAAAAATAAAAATTATGCAATCATTGATATTAGTCTAAAACATCTACAAGATTTTATAAAACGCAAATTCTAGCAAATTGTAGAAAATTCATCAAATTTTCATAAAATTCTATCAAATTAATAAACTACGTCGAAGGTGTCTAAGGATATATAAACAAATACCACAAAAATATTAAAAATTCGATAAAGTAGAAAGAAACTTGAGAAAATTGTACCAAATTGTAGAAAATTCATCAAATTCATTCAAATTGAGAAACTATATTCAATGCTTCTAGAAATTTTACTAGAAAGACGAGGTATATTTTCACTGCTCTTTTAAAATTTAATAGAAAATTTAAAGGACATTATTGAATTTGATAAAATTTTAACAACATTTTGAACTGAATTTACTGTTGTAAATTCCACAAAAGTGTGAAAAGTTAACAACATTGAATTTTCTACAATTTCCAATCAAAAATTTCATCTTTTTTCTTCTTCAAAATTTCATAAAATTTGTTAAAAATTCATAAAATATATTCATATTTCTTGAAAATCTTTAGGTAAGTCGACAAATGTCATCATATTTACAATAATAATAATAATATTGATAGTACACAAAATTTCCATAAAATACCAAAACATTTCCAAAATATTTGGAATCTTCTATGAATGTTTAGTAAACTTCATACAATCTTCTGTTAAACTTTATAAAATGTATAACAATATGAAATAAAAATACCTTAAGATTTCTACAAAATGTATCAATTTTCTACAAGATTTGAAATCTTTATACATCGAATCTTCTATAGATGTTCAGTAATCTTCATAAAATCTTCTATAACATTGTATAATACATCTAAATAGTGTTAAAAACATTTGGAATCGTCATTCAATATTTCATAGATTTTCAGAAAATTGCATAAAATGTATTTTTTGTAAAATCAATATATGAAATTTCTCTGATATTGTGAATTTTCATTTAATATTCTATAGAAAGGCGAGAAGACCCAGATCGATAATCGCCATCGCCAATCAAATATTGCTGCTACTGCTATAACTATACTATACTATATAGCTATACTATTCCATAAAATATCAGAAAATGTTACAAAATTGATCAAAGTTTATATATGAAATAAAATATATGAAATTTCTCTCTGATATTGTGAATTTTCATTCAATATTCTATAGAATGGCGAAAAGACCTCAGATCGATCATCGCCATCGCCAATCAAATATTGCTGCTACTGCTATAACTATACTATACTATATAAGTATACTATAACTATACAATTCCATTAAATATCAGAAAATGTAAAAAAATTGATCAATATTTATAAAAAGGAAATCATAAGATTTTATACTAATAATAATAGTAATAATAAAAATAAGAATAAGAAGCTACTTAATACACACACAAAGACTAAATGAAAAATTGAAAATAATAAAAAATATAATTCATACATTGTCATTTAATTTCTCAAAAATAAAATAAATTTCAATAAAATCTAGATTCTGCACATACTATTCAATTACAAAATATTTAAAAATTGCATGACTTTCATAAAATATATGATATTTCTATTATACTTTTTAAGAATTTACAAGAATTTTAATACAATAGCCTACAAAACACCAAACTACAGAAAGCTGACTAACTGGAAAGGTTTGACATTGAAATTTATGAAATACTGCTGCGAAATAACATAGTTCCACAACCTAAAACTGTCAAAATGACACATTCCATAACCTACATTTGTGTAACTGATATATTTCATAACCTAAAACTGTCAATAATATGGTATATTTTACAATCTAAAACTGTCAAAATGATACATTTTATAACCTAAGACTGTCAAAATGGTACATTACATAATACGTTGTCTTAAAATTCTGCTTGCAAGTTTTGACATCGAAACTTGTTAATATAATATCACATTCAAAAGTAAATTAAGCATTTCAAAATTTATTATAGTTTCTTCTGTTAAAATTTACAAAAATATATCGAATAAAATAAGTGCTAATCTACACCTATCAATATTGCATATTTCATAACCTACAACTGTGAAAATGATTAATTTTTTAACCTAAAAGTGTCAAAATTACACTTTTCATAACCTACAACTATGAAAATGACATATTTTACAACCTAAAACTGTGAAAATGACACAATTCATAACCGAAAACTGTGATTATGACAATTTCATAACCTACAATGGTAAATGATGACATGACGAATGACAATGCCAAAATGGTACATGATAAAATATGATCGAGAATTCTGCTTGAAGGTTTGGCATTAAAATTTGTAAACTAATTTCCATCAAACCCCAATATATTTCTATTCATTAAAAATATCAATAAATTTCGTTCTTAGCACAATTATCTACAAAATTTTTTGAATGTCCATAAAATGTATTTTTTGTAAAATCAATATATGAAATTACCATCAAATTGTGAATTTTCATTCAATGTTCTATAGAAAGACGAAAATACCTCAGATCGAATTTTCTACAATTTTCAATCAAAAATTTCATCAAAACTTTCTCAAAATCTCATAAAATTTGTTCAAAATTCAGAAAATTTGTTCAAAATTCAGAAAATTTGTTCAAAATTCAGAAATATAATTATATTTCTAGAAAATCTTTAGGTAAGTCGAATAATGTCATCATATTTACAATAATAACAATAATATTGATAATACACAAAATTTCTATAAAATACCGAAACATTTCCAAAAAATTTGGAATTATATAATCTACTATTAAACTTTATAAAATGTCTAACAATATGAAATAAAAATACCTTAACATTTCTACAAAATATATCAATCTTCTACAAGATTTGAAATCTTTATACATCGAATCTTCTATAGATGTTCAGTAATCTTAATAATAATAATATAATAATTTATTTAACGGGAACTTCCTTTTTTTTAAATATACAGAATACACAAATTTTACATGTAGGCATATACAAAAACAACTCGAAAATGTCTTCATAAAATCTTCTATAAAATTGTATAAAACATCTAAATAGTGTTTAAAACATTTGGAATCTTCATTCAATCTTTTATAGATTTTCAGAAAATTGCATAAAATGTATTTTTTGTAAAATCAATATATGAAATTTCTCTCATATTGTAAATTTTCATTCAATATTCTATAGAAAGGCGAAAAGACCTCAGACCGATCAACGCCATCGCCAATCAAATATTGATGCTACTGCTATAACTATACTATACTACATAACTATACTATTCCATAAAATATCAGAAAATGTTACAAAATTGATCAAAATTTATAAAAAAAGAAATCATAAGATTTTATAATAATAATAATAAAAATATGAATAAGAAGCTACATAATATATACACAAAATCTAATAGAAAAATTGAAAATAAAAAAAATAAAATTCATACAATGTCATTTAATTTCTTTAAAATAAAATAAATTTCAACAAAATCTAGATTCTGCACGAACTATTCAATTACAAAATATTTAAAAATGCATGACTTTCATAACTTTTTCGTAACTATAACTATACTATACTATACTACTAAAAAACTTATATAACTATAACTTAAAAAAATTGATCAAAATTTATAAAAAAAGAAAACTGCTGTTGCGAAAATACATAATTACACAACCTAAAACTATCAAAATGACTTATTTTATAAGCAACAATTGTGAAAATGACATATTTCATAACCTACAACTGTCAAAATGACACATTTTATAAGCTACAATTGTGCAAATGATATATTTCATAACGTACAACTGTCAAAATGACACATTTTATAATCTACAACTATCAAATGGTACATGAAACCTCAAATATGAATATAATGAATTCATTACGCCCTGATATGTATTTTCCCGACTAAGAAAAGTAAAAACGTGAAAAATAGAATCTTCAATGCACCATGGCGTCACCGAATAATTACGCCCATCGAACGATATCAATCTCTCGGGCCAGCGCCCTCGAGCTGGATGTCATCGTTCTCCGGGCATAATCATCCTTATAACGCCCTTGGTACATAAATAGCTATTACGGTGTCGATTGGTATAATCATTGGTTGTAGCAAATTTATTGGAAAATATGATAGAATGTTCAAATTCGATAGCAAACATAATATTTTAATATTGTCTGGTAGTCTTGCATGTGATTTTAAGTTTGACCGACAATTTCGCACTCTTCCCAGCGCATTTATACGGACCGTAGGCGACTTAAATTACTTTCGTCATTATTTCAGTTCCGACTGTAAACCACAAAGAGATAATATATCCACCAATAACTCAGAAGGTTGAATGCACAAAAGTATTAAATTATAACATACATAATACCTTTGGCGATCCCAATATATCAAATTACTGAAAGCCAATTTATATATGGTGAATACACTTTATTATTTCCTTCTACTGAAGATCGTTTCAAACATTTTGTTACTAAATGCAATAATTTATTAATGTGTTAAAAACCATAACTGCGCCAATCTATATTTTCTCCCTAAAAATCAAATCATTATAATTATAGATTTTGTATATACGCAAAAATGAATAATAATAATCGATTGTAGTGTTTTCCATCATTACAGCATTATAATAATATGGCAATTTAATGGCATTTGATTAACTGCATAATATTCGATTAAAAAATCGAATGATATTTGCACTACAACATATGAGACAAATTTGTGGATATTATGGCAATCAATATAACATATTATTGAGAAAATTAGAACTGATATGTTCCATTTCAACGAAAACTTATTAATACAGCCTCCCATACAAAGTACCAGGCAACTTTGGCATGAACAAAAAAAATAACAATTTTAAGATCAAAACGTTGCCGATGCCAATTTAATAGAACTAATTATGATCGGATCGATACATTTTTTTACTTAATTAATTAATAAAATAAGATAATTAATACACGTCTTCACAGGTTAAAACTATAAATCACTGCCTGATATATTGAGTATTGTTATTACCTTTGGCAGGTGAAGGCGGAGCTACCGTGACTGTGGATAGAAGTGGAGCAGCTATCGTTATTCACGCGCAACATATGCCACAGTTTTGTAAACAGCTTTGCGTAATTATAATAAATCATATCCGTGCAGCGAGATGTGGACAATTAAAATTCTCTGGACGTATTTTTCCGCGGCGACATATTTATGATAATTCAGGGAATGTCATTAATTTATAGTAATACAATCAATTACGGTCATAAATAATTCATAATTTTTCCTCTCAATTTCGAAACAATTTAAGGATTAAATATCGCCGAGGTTTCAATGTCGATTGGCAGCAATTTCGTGCCAATAAATGTTAAATGCCTCCTTTGGCGGGTAAGGGGAGAATAAACTTGTTTTGGTATTTCGATACGGTTAGTAATTACATGTTCTGCAATACTGCAATTCTCAAGTACCAGTAGCAACCACTGTATAAGCTGCTCTGTTAATATTCATTCTGCCAACAAGTAGAATGAATTCAAAATTAAAAGAAAAACATGTTTGCAAAATGTTTGATGGAAAAATAGTAGGAGACGAAGATGTCATTGCAAAGAGATGGAAAGATCATTGTGAAGAAATATTTCTAATAAAAGAAAACGTTAACAATAGAGGCAGAAAACAACGAACAAAGAGAGCAATGAAGAGCAAAGAACAAGCAAACACTATTTTGTAAAGCCTTCAAATAAAGCCAAACCACAAAGATGCAAACATGTAAAATCCTAAGGTGGAAAGAATATAGAAGACGAAGATGTCACCGCAAAGAGATGGAAAAGACATTTTGAAGAAATTATGACAATATAATATCAGAAGAAGAAATGAACAAAGAAAACAATAAAAAAACGCGAAGAATAACCAACCTCTATCTTGAAAGCCTTCAAATCCTTTCGGAAATCCAAACTGGACAAGGTCAACATATAAAATCTAAAGGTGGAAAGAAACTAGAAGACGAAGATGACATCAAAAAGAGATGGAGATGGAAAGATCATTTAGAAGAAATATTGACAATTAAACAAAAACATTAACAGCAGAGGAAGAAAACAACGAACAAAGGCACGAAATTAATGTAAAGATGGAAGGAATGCTTTGAAGAATTGACAACTACTAAAGCAAAGGAGATGGAAGAAGAAGTAAAACCCGACCAAGAAAAAAAAAATTGCAAATTCGAAGATCATATATTATAAACTTGCTAGAGCGAGTATACCTGAAGTAAAGTAAGAATGAGAAAATCCAAAGACGGAAAAATGGTAGGAGGCGAAGATGCCATCGCAAAGAGATGGAAAGAGAATTTTGAAGAAATATTGACAATAAAACAAAACATTAACAATAGAGGCAGAAAACAACGATCAAAGAAAACAATGAAGAACGCGAAGAATAAGCAAACACTATTTTGTAAAGCCTTTAAATAATTTCGAAAATTCAAACCACAAACTTATAAAATGCAAATGTAGAAAGAAACTAGGAGACGAAGTTGACATCGTAAAGAGATAGTAAGAGCTGACATTTTTATAATAGAACAAACACAGTAACAACAAAAGAAACGAAAACAACAAACAATGAAAACAATGAAATACGCGAAGAATAACCAAACACTATTTCGTAGAGTCTTCAAATTCTTTCGTAAAGCCAAACCACAAAGGAGGAAACATAAAATCCAAAGGTGGAAAAAAACTAAGACACAAAGATGACATCACAACTAGCTAGAAAAAGCAGAATTATTTGCAGTAGAACAAACACAGTAACGACAAAAGAAGAAAACAACAAACAAAGGGAACAATAAAGAACGCGAAGAATAGCGAAACACTATTTTATAAAGCCTTCAAATAAAGCCAAACCACAAAGAGGCAAACATGTAAAATCCAAAGGTGGAAAGAATATAGAAGACGAAGGTGACACCGCAAAGAGATGGAAAAAACATTTTTAAGAAATAATGGCAATATAATATCAGAGGAAGAAATGAACAAAGAATACAACGAAGAACGCGAAAAATACCCAAACTTCATCTTGAAAACCTTCAAATCCTTTAGGAAATCCAAACTGGAAGAGGCCAACATATAAAATCCAAAAGTGGAAAGAAACTAGAAGACGAAGATGACATCAAAAAGAGATGGAGATGGAAAGATCATTTTGAAGAAATATTGATAATTGAACAGAAACTTTAACAGCAGAGGAAGAAAACAACCAACAAAGGAACGAAAATAATGCAAAGATGGAAGGAATACTTTGAAGAATTGACAACTACTAAATGAGAGGAGGTGGAAGAAGAAGTAAACCCCGACCAAGAAGAGAGCGGAACGGTTGCAAATTCGAAGGTCACATGTTATAAACTTGCTAGAGCGAGTATACCAGAATTAAAGTAAGAATGAGAAAATCCAAAGATGGAAAAATAGTAGGAGGTAAAGATGTCATCGCAAAGAGATGGAAAGAGAATTTTGAAGAAATATTGACAAAAAAACAAAACGTTAACAATAAAGCCAGAAAACAACGATCAACGATAACAATGAAGAAAGGGAAGAATATGCAAACACTATTTTGTAAAGCCTTTAAATAATTTCGAAAATTCAAACCACAAACTTATAAAATGCAAATGTAGAAGGAAACTAGGAGACGAAGATGACATCGTAAAGAGATAATACGAGCAGACATTTTTATAATAGAACAAACACAGTAACAACAAAAGAAACGAAAACAACAAACAATGAAAACAATGAAAAACGCGAAGAATAACCAAACACTATTTCGTACAGTCTTCAAATTATTTCGTAATGCCAAACCACAAAGGAGGAAACATAAAATCCAAAGGTGGAAAGAAACTAAGACTCGAAGATGACAACACAACTAGCTAGAAAATGCAGAATTATTTGCAGTAGAACAAACACAGTAACGACAGAAGAAGAAAGCAACGAACAAAGGAAACAATGAAGAATGTGGAGAATAGCAAAACGCTATTTTATATAGCCTTCAAATAAACCAAACCACAAAGAGGCAAACATGTAAAATCCAAAGGTGGAAAGAATATAGAAGACGAAGATGATACCCCAAGGAGATGGGCAAAACATTTTGAAGAAATGATGACAATATATTATTAGATGTATAAATGAACAAAAAGAACAATGAAGGACTCGAAGAATAACCAACCTCTATCTTGAAAACCTTCAAATCCTTTCGGAAATCCAAACTAGACGAGGCCAACATATAATATCCAAAGGTGGAAAGAAACTAGAAGACGAAGATGACATCAAAAAGAGATGGAGATGGAAAGATCATTTTGAAGAAATATTGACAATTAAACAAAAACATTAACATCAGAGGAAGACAACAACGAGCAAAGGAACGAAAATAATGCAAAGATGGAAGGAATACTTTGAAAAATTGACAACTACTAAAGCAAAGGAGATGGAAGAAGAAGTAAAACCCGACCAAGAAGAAAGCGAAATGGTTGCAAATTCTAAGATTATATGTTATAAACTTGCTAGAGCGAGTATACCAGAAATAAAGCAAGAATGAGAAAATCCAAAGATGGAAAAATCGTAGGAGGCGAAGATGTCATCGCAAACAGATGGAAAGAGAATTTTGAAGATATATTGACAAAAAAACAAAACGTTAACAATAGAGGCAGAAAACAACGATCAAAGCGAACAATGAAGAACGCGAAGAATAAGCAAACACTATTTTGTAAAGCCTTTAAATAATTTCGAAAATTCAAACCACAAACTTATAAAATGCAAATGTAGAAAGAAACTAGGAGACGAAGATGACATCGTAAAGAGATAATAAGAGCAGATATTTTTATAATAGAACAAACACAGTAACAACAAAACAAACGAAAACAACAAACAATAAAAACAATGAAAAACGCGAAGAATAACCAAATACTATTTCGTACAGTCTTCAAATTATTTCGTAAAGCCAAACCACAAAGGAGGAAACATAAAATCCAAAGGTAGAAAGAAACTAAGACACGAAGATGACATCACAACTAGCTAGAACATGCAGAATTATTTGCAGTAGAACATACACAGTAACTACAGAAGAAGAAAGCAACGAACAAAGGAAACAATGAAGAATGTGGAGAATAGCAAAACGCTATTTTATAAAGCCTTCAAATAAACCAAACCACAGAGAGGCAAACATATAAAATCCAAAGGTGGAAAGAATATAGAAGACGAAGATGATACGGCAAAGAAATGGACAAAACATTTTCAAGAAATTATGACAATATAATATCAGAGGAAGAAATGAACAAAGAAAACAATAAAGAGCGCGAAGAATAACCAACCTCTATCTTGAAAACCTTCAAATCATTTCGGAAATTCAAACTAGAAGAGGCCAACATATAAAATCTAAAGGTGGAAAGAAACTAGAAGACGAAGATGACATCAAAACGAGATGGAGGTGGAAAGATCATTTTGAAGAAATATTGACAATTAAACAAAAACATTAACAGCAGAGGAAGAAAACAACGAACAACGGAACAAAAATAATGCATAGATGGAAGGAATACTTTGAAGAATTGAGAACTACTAAAGCAAAGGAGGTGGAAGGAGAAGTAAGACCCGGCCAAGAAAAAAGCGGAACGGTTGCAAGTTCGAAGGTCATATGTTATAAACTTGCTAGAGCGAGTATACCAGAAATAAAGTAAGAATGAGAAAATCCAAAGATGGAAAAATGGTAGGAGGCGAAGATGTCATCGCAAAGAGATGGAAAGAGAATTTTGAAGATATATTGACAATAAAACAAAACGTTAACAATAGAGGCAGAAAACAACGCCCAAAGAGAGCAATAAAGAACGCGAAGAATAAGCAAATACTATTTTGTAAAGCCTTTAAATAATTTCGAAAATTCAAACCACAAACTTATAAAATGCAAATGTAGAAAGAAACTAGGAGAAGAAGATGACATCGTAAAGAGATAATAAGAGCAGACATTTTTATAATAGAACAAACACAGTAACAACAAAAGAAACGAAAACAACAAACAATGAGAACAATGAAACACGCGAAGAATAACCAAACACTATTTCGTAGAGTCTTCAATTTTTTTCGTAAAGCCAAACCACACAGGAGGAAACATAAAATCCAAAGGTGGAAAGAAACTAAGACACGAATATGATATCACAACTAGCTAGAACAAGCAGAATTATTTGAGGTAGAACAAACACAGTAATGACAGAGGAAGAAAATAACGAACAAAGAAAACAATGACGAATGCGAAGAATAGCCAAGAACTATTTTATAAAGTCTTCAACTAAAGCCAAACCTCAAAGAGGCAAACATGTAAAATCCAAAGCTGGAAAGAATATAGAAGACGAACATGACACCGCAAAGAGATGGACAAAACATTTTGAAGAAATTATGACAATATAATATCAGAGGAAGAAATGAACTAAGAAAACAATAAAGAACGCGAAGAATAACCATCCTCTATCTTGAAAACCTTTAAATCTTTTCGGAAATACAAACTAGAAGAGGCCAACATATAAAATCCAAAGCTGGAAAGAAACTAGAAGGCGAAGATGACATCAAAAAGAGATGGAGATGGAAACATCATTTTGAAGAAATATTGATAATTGAACAAAAACATTAACAGCAGAGGAAGAAAACAACGAACAAAGGAACGAAAATAATGCAAAGATCACAGGAATAGTTTGAAGAATTGACAACTACTAAAGCTGAGGAGATGGAAGAAGAAGTAAAACCCGACCAATGAGAAAGCGGAACGGTTTCAAATTCGAAGGTCATATGTTATATGAAGATGACACAAACGATGTTCAAACACTGTCATTTACTTTTGAAATTTCATTTATTTTTAAATAAATTGACGATTTTTTATTAAAAACATACGAAAACAATGATATATTATATCTCGCAAACCTGATAGAAAAAAAACAGTTAGAGATTAGAATTCAGCGCACCAAATTACCTTCAAAGCACTATTTGGTTGCTCCAGTCAAAAACCTTGTACACCAGTATTATTAGGTAACACTTCTTAACGCAAAATGTATTTAAACTACAACAAAATGTTACAAGTTATAAGGTTTATATAACTGTGTATATGGACAGTTTTTGATTAACAGGAATTAAAGACTTAATCGTTTCAAGAATATTGCTCCAACTTGTAAGATAGCTGCACAATACTGGTGCGTAATATAAATGAACATCACGTACTACAGAAAAACATAACTTCCATACATTTGTAACCGTCGCATTCCCGCAGGTCAACTTATATTTTATTAATACCTAAAGTTTTTTCATGAGAAAAAAATACCTGCCGCAGCCTACCAGTTGTAAAGATGCTATGTATAGTTAAACATTTAATTAAATTTATTATTAACACAATTAATATTCCGATTATGTTTAGATTAATGCTTAGATGTGTGCGTATGCTTTCTCTTGTGCGTGTTGGCCGCTAATAAAGAGCCTCAAATTCCGTAATAAAGTGGGCAGTCCTCTTGAGCGTTTACTTTACTCTCTCTGGTTTATTTTGAGCTGCATCGGTTGACTCATTGTGCACACGGATATGGTGAGGGCTTCGATAGCACCCGGTGCTAATTTATTACATTATTACACGGTCCAAAGGCTGCATCTACTGCCGGTGCATGAGACTATCTTGCATGATATAATACACTTTTTGACACTTTATTACGCGGCGCATCTTTACAGTTACGTAAGTAAAAATTTACAGCACATTACTTATGCCAGTGATGAAACTGTAGTTATCTTTATGTAATTTTGGCAGTCCAGCATGTAGGTCTTCTTGAATTATACTATCTGTATACTATACTGTATACAGATCTAGCATAATATTTCCAAAATATCTATTTGATAAATTTTCAGAAATTTCAGTGACTGATTACCTATACTGGGCCACTTGGAAAGTTAATAATTCGATTTCCTCACTTATTTAAGACAAAGTAGTAGTCACATTTTCAGAGGGTTTATCTTCAGGCATATTGTATACAGTTCTGGTATAAAATTTCTAAAACATCCATTAGATAAGTTTTCAGAAATCTCAGTGACAGATAACTTATGCTGGTCAACTAGGAAAGTTAATAATTCGATTTTCTCATTTATTTAGGACATACTAATGGTCAAATTTTCAGAGCATTTATCTTCAGGCATACTGTATAGAGGTCTTGTCTAAAAATTTCATAATATCCATTAGATAAATTTTCAGAAATTTCAGTAACAGATAACTTATACTGATCAACTGGTAAAGTTAATACCTCGATGTTCTCACTTAATTTACACATATCCATTGTCAAATTTTCAGAGGATTTATCTTCAGGCATACTGTATACAGATCTGGTATAAAATTTTCATAATATCCATTAGATAAATTTTTAGAAATTTCAGTAACAGCGAACTTATACTGGTCAACTCGGAAAGTTAATAACTCGATTTTCTCACTTATTTGAGACATACTAGTAGTCAAATTTTGAGGGGATTTATCTTCAGGCATACTGTATATAGGTCTGGTATAAAATTTTCATAATTTCCATTAGATAAATTTTCAGAAAATTCAGTGACTTATTCTAGTGAACATTCTAGTGAATTTTTAACATTTTGCAGAAACTTTTATATACTTTTTTTATTTTTGATTACTTGTCTACAAATTTTATATTATATTCTAGTGAATTGGAATATTCCAACAGTTTGCAGAAGCTGTCACAAATTGTTGGTGTTTTAATGAATTATTGACAAATTTCATATATTCTGGTGAACTACACAATATCTTCTGGAATTTGCTAAAATTTCCATAAATTTATGATGTTTAGATGACATCTTTATACGTTTTACATTATCTAATGAACAAAAAAAATACTTTGTTACATTTTACAAAATTTTCCATAAATTTCATTCTGGTTAATATTCAAACCACTAAGTTGCCACTAATTGATGATGTTTAGATGAATTCTCTATGTACTAATGATGTTTTTGGCTTAATGACTTCAGCACAAATTTCGCTCATAACTTTCATAATTTGATCAATATACAAACTCGGAATTCGCCACAAAAACGTGATTTTGATGTATCCGCCTTAAATTAATAATATTTTGTGGATTTGAATTGAATTTGACCGAAACAATTGTAGAATTTTTCTATTAAAAAATTTGTGGAACTTAACCAAGTGCTTTATTTATACTAATTATAATGATTAAATGAATTTTCCACAAATTTGTGATGTTTTTATTAATTATTTATAAATGTTATAGATTATAACGAATTTTAGTTGATGATGTTTTGATGAAATCTTTACGAATCTTCATTTTATTTATAATGATGAACTCACCTCATATTGCTAATTTTTTTTTCGAATTTCTCATTTATTTGACTTATGACAAATTTTATAAATCATAACGAATATTACATAACTTTCTGACATTTTGAGTAATTTTTCACAATTTTTTTGCTGATATTCAAACTAATATTCGCCACAAGTTGAGAATTTTTTGATGACATCTTTACGAATCTGCACTTTCTTTATAATGATCTCATGAATTCTCCTGATATTGCTAAAATTTTGGCAAATTTCCCACTTATTTGACTTATAATTATTAGATGTATTCTCCACAAATTTATGATGTTTTCATTAATTCTCTACAAATTTCATAAAACATAACGAATTTTACATAACTTTCTGAAATTTTGATAAATTTTTCACAAATTTTTGCTGATATTCATACCAATATTCGTTACAGTTTGATGATGTTTTGATGAAATCTTTACGAATTTTCACTTTATTTATAATTATCTCATGAATTCTCCTCATATTGCTAAAATTTAGGAAAATTTCCCACTTATTGGACTTAACTGTTTAGATGTATTCTCCACAAATGTATGATGTTTTCATTAATTCTCTACAAATTTTATAAATCATAACGAATTTTACATAACTTTCCGACATTTTGAGTAATTTTTCACATTTTTTTTTGCTGATATTCAAACTAATATTCGCCACAAGTTGAGAATGGTTTGATGACATCTTTACCAATCTTTACTTTATTTATAATGATCTCATGAATTCTCCTCATATTGCTAAAATTTTTGCACATTTCCCACATTTTTTACATATAATTATTAGATGTATTCTCCACAAATTTATGATGTTTTCATTAATTCTCTACAAATTTTATAAATCATAACGAATTATACATAACTTGCTGACATTTTCATTAAATTTTTACAATTATTTGCCGATATTCAAACTTATATTCGCTACAAGTTGAGGATGTTTTGATGAAATCTTTACGGATCTTCACTTAGTTTATAATTATCTCATGAATTCTTCTCATATTGCTAAAATTTTGGCCAATTTCTTACTTATTTATCTTATTCTCATGAGCTCTCATGAATTCTCCATTTCTTGCTAAAATGTTGGCAAATTTCTCACTGATTTAACTTATAATTATTAGATGTATTCTCCACAAATTTATGATGTTTTAATAAATTCTCTACAAATTTTATAAATCATAACGAATTTTACATAACTTGCTGACATTTTGAGTAATTTTTCACAATTTTTTGCTGATATTCAAACAAATATTCGCCACAAGTTGAGGATATTTTGATCAAATCTTTCCGATTCTTCACTTCTATGTAATGATCTCATGAATTCTTCTCATATTGCTAAAATTTTGGCCAATTTCTTACTTATTCATCTTATTCTCATGAGCTCTCATGAATTCTCCTTATCTTGCTAAAATTTTGGCAAATTTCTCACTTATTTGACATATAATTATTAGATGTATTCTCCACAAATTTATGATATTTTCATTAATTCTCTACAAATTTTATAAATCATAACGAATTTTAGATAACTTTCTGACAGTTTGATTAATTTTTCACAAATTTTTGCAGATATTCAAACTTATATTCGCCACAAGTTGAGGATGTTTTGATGAAATATTTACGAATCATCACTTTATTTATAATGATCCCGTGAATTCTCCTCATATTGCTAAAATTTAGGCAATTTTCCCACTTATTTGACTTACAATTATTAGATGTATTCTCCACAAATTTATGATGTTTTCATTAATTCTCTACAAATTTTATAAATCATAACGAATTTTACATAACTTGCTGACATTTTGATTCACTTTTTTTTACAAATTTTTGCAGATATTCAAACTTATATTCGCCACAAGTTGATGATGTCTTGATGAATTATTTACGAATCTTCACTTTATTTATAATGACCTCATGAATTCCCCTCATATTGCTAAAATTTTAGCAAATTTCTGCCTTATTTGACTTATAATGATTAAATGTATTCTCCACAAATTTATGATGTTTTCACAAATTCTCTACAAATTTTATAAATCATCACGAATTTTACATAACTTGCTGACATTTTGATTATTGTTTTACAATTTTTTGCAGATATTCAAACTAATATTCGCCACAAGTTGAGAATGTTTTGATGACATCTTTACCAATCTTTACTTTATTTATAATGATCTCATGAATTCTCCTCATATTGCTAAAATTTTCTCAAATTTCCCACTTATTTGACTTATAATTAATAGATGTATTTTCCACAAATTTATGATGTCTTCATTAATTCTTTACAAATTTTATAAATCATAACGAATTTTACATAACTTTCTGACATTTTGATTCATTTTTTTTTACAAATTTTTGCAGATATTCAAACTTATATTCGCCACAAGTTGAGGATGTTTTGATGATTTTTTTACGAATCTTCACTTTATTATAATGATCTCATGAATTCTCGTCATATTGATGAAAATTTTGACGAATTTCTTACTTATTTATCTAATTCTCATGACATCTAATGAATTCTCCTCATATTGCTAAAATTTCAATTGGCAAATTTCACACTTGTTTGACTTATAATTAGTAGGTATCTCCACAAATTTATGATGTTTTCATTAATTCTTTACAAATTTTATAAATCATAACGAATTTTACATAACTTTCTGAATTTTTTATTAATTTTTCACAAATTTTTGCTGATATTCAAACTAATAGTCGCCACAAGTTGATGATGCTTTGATTAAATCTTTACGAATATTCACTTAATTATAATGCGCTCATGAATTCTCCTCATTTGCTAAAATTTTGGCAAATTTCTTACTTATTTGTCTTATTCTCATGACATCTCCACAGATTAATGGTATTATGATGCATTATTTACAAGTGTATTAAAAATGTTTACAAAGTTCGTAAAAATCGCAAATCATGTTCTAGTTTCTAAAATAATAACATAAAAAATTTAAAATTTAAAATATAAATTTTCAATTATTTAATTAGGCAGAACTTACAATGCTAGTGAATATCGTATAATCGTAGTAAAAGCCTAATATGTCAGTAACCACGCATTGAATTTTATCCAAATTTATTATCAGGACTTGCAATATATTAATATGTTTATTTAATAAAAATTGTAAATATTGATACGCTAGTTTATTACTTAATGACGTTGAAATATCAATTTTCAATTATTAAATAAGACACAACTTACAATATTAATAAAAAACATAAGCTCATAGTAAAAGCAAAATATTTCTATAACCACACATTTTCAATTTTTCTCAATTTTCAGTTTTTCAATCAAATTAACTATCAGGGCTTCCAGTATACTTATATGTATAGTTCATAAAAATAATAATTAATTATTAAATGACGATCTGGGAAAACTATATTTACTGCATTTTGAATTCTTCTTTTACAGAGTGAGAAACAAACCTATATTAGACTATCGGCTGTTATTTTGCATTTTCTTAAAGAAAAATGTAAGAAAAGAAATAGGCAATGATCGTTATTATTCCAAGTAAGTGAAAATTGTGGGAAAACTTTAAATGGGATCTTCTGAGATTCGCATATATTTTAGTGTTGTCCATTTAAGTAGTTTGTGAATTCATTCATAAATTTGTTGTAGATGTTGTCCTTGTAAAAGACTTCACTTTTTATTAAGATAGATATAAGTAGTTGTCGTTGTTGTAAAAGACTTCCCTTTTTATTAAGATAGGAGTAGTTGTACTGTGACAGTTCTGGACCACCCCCCGTAGAGATTTCGATTAAATCCGCGAATTAAAAGCGCTAATTAGATTAATCTAAATGTCTGCGAGGGGTGGTCCAGAACTGTTACAGTACAACTACTGGTATACACCATTCCGCATTAATTTATTTTATCATGATCAATTAAATGAAATTAAAATTTACAATGATCGTTCTTATTGCAAGTAAGTGAAAATTGTGGGAAAACTTTAAATGGGATCTTCTGAGATTTTCATATAGGTTGCTTTGTCCATTTAAGTAGTTTGTGAATTCAGTAATAAATTTGTTGTAAATGTTGTCGTCGTTGTAAAAGACTTCCCTTTTTATTAAGATAGGTATAAGTAGTTGTACTGTGACTACCCCCCGCAGAGATTTCGATTAAATCCGCGAATTAAAAGCGCTAATTAGATTAATCTAAATCTCTGCGGGGGTGGTCCAGAACTGTCGCAGTACAACTACTGGTATATACCATTCCATATTAATTTATTTTATCATGATCAATTAAATTAAATTAAAATTTGCAATGATACTTCTTATTGCAAGTAAGTGAAAATTATGGGAAAACTTTAAATGGGATCTTCTGAGATTTTCATATAGGTTGCTTTGTCCACTTAAGTAGTTTGTGAATTCATTCATAAATTTGTTGTAAATGTTGTCATTGTTGTAAAAGACTTCCCATTTTAATAAGATAGGTATAAGTAGTTGTACTGTGGCAGTTCTGGACCACCCCCCGCAGAGATTTCGATTAAATCCGCGAATTAAAAGCGCTAATTGGATTAGTCTAAATCTCTGCGGGGGTGGTCCAGAACTCTCACAGTACAACTACTGGTATATACCAATCCATATTAATTTATTTTATCATGATCAATTAAATTTAATTAAAATTTACAATGATACTTCTTAATGTAAGTAGGTGAAAATTATGGGAAAACTTTAAATGTAATCGTCTGAGCTGTTCATATTTTCTTGATGAGTGTTGTCCATTTAAGTAGTTTGTAAATTCATTCATAAATTTGTTGTAAATGTTATCGTTGTTGTAAAAGATTAAAAGTTGTTGTAAAATATACAACATAATGTTAATTATGTTAATTATATACAACATTAATATTCCATATTAATGTATTTTATATACATATATCATTTGTCATTAGTTTTACTGCGCCATACTTTTCGTCATTTCGTTGTAAATTTGTAAAAACCCCCACCAAAAGCACCAAAATTTTAAAATTATAGGCACATATTATAAAACAATTTTTCTAAACTCAATAAAATTCATGAATGTCCAATGAGTGATGCTTTTTTGGGTGCTTTTTCTGGATTATTTCTATAATTTTGAATCATTTTCACTTGATGATGTTTCAAACAAGATTTATTTATTGGATCATATTGATATCCACAGAATGTTGAAATTGTTGTAATTTACCACCATTCATATGGTTTGTATTCAATTATAAAGACAATTCAATATTGTTCATTGATTTTTTTTGTATTTCTAAACTTGTAAATTTTCAGTCCTTTTGGGGTTCAGGATTATACACAGCATTTTGGGTCGTACTTCAATTTTGCTTATTTTTGTCATTTTGATATTATTATTTAAACATTCTGAAATTTCCAAAACTAGCATATCAATAACACAAAATGGGTAAGTAATTTGCCTACAGATAACTATACAACAATAACTATTAAATATATAACATTCAAGTATAATTGACTAAATCTAAATTAAATAAAACTAAATCTAAAATTATTTAAATTATAAAACTACTTACTGCGAAATTAAAAATTATAATATTGTGTGATAATTACTAAGACGAATTTTATGCAAATTATAAACTTACTTGTTTAATATTTCCGAGAAACGTATTCGCGTATTATTTAACGTCTGTAGGTACAGTGCATTTCTTGTTACGCTTTCGTGCAAGAAATTTATGGGCGATAATAATTTTTGCTCGAAAGAAAGAATGTGAAGCATGCAAGAGAATCTCGGTTAAGAAGTCAAATCATAAGAAACCATTTCTTGCAATTATGCGACTTCGTATCAAACAAATTGTTAATAATTATAGCAACCGTAAAAACATTTTATCGGTGATAAATGGGCATATAATTAATTATGATAATTAATTGGAACGTGTTGGTACAGAATCTCTCACATAGTTTTTCGTGCAATAATTAGCATCAATGCGAGGAAAAACTAACAAAATTAGATGAGATATTTTTTTGGTGAAATTCTTGCCCTCTGGTCCGGCTATAATTAAATGTAGGCAAATACAGCGCCATTTGAAATAAAAATTAACATTACTATCTGATTAACGCTAACGATAATGGTCTTGAATCGACCCTATTAAACTTTTATGCGGAGTAGAAAAACTTAAAAGTTGCTTATAATTTATGGCACCAACGAAAGTTCACTCTAAAAACTTTTATTCCTCTCTTAATATCACTTTGATGATAATCAAAATTGTTATGACTGCTTCATAGTTTAAAGATGTAACAGGATTTGTATCGAACCGTTATTTTTTATTGTGGCACAAAAAAAGTCGGCTGCATGGGAAATTGTGCAATTTAATTACAAACAGCCGAGAGCAATAAAACAATATGTAAAATTAGGTGTATATCGTGACCATAAGTCTTGAATGTTTTAAATATTTATTTATTTGTACTACTGTTTCATTAAGTGGCAATTAAAATGGCCCACCAATTAACACGCTTTATTTATTCATAGGCAATTAAAATTTTATATGTAGCGTCTTTTGATGAAATTCTGCTTGTTGACGCACTGATTTAACGTTATTTAGAACATTTGCGGATAAAAAATACAGTCCAATGCGATACTTTGATTTGAAAAGCTTCCATAGTATTTTGCCAAATATAACATTTTATAAAATTTTGGAACCTCTATTAAATTTTCATTTCCTTTTCTTTTACTGTTACATTTTCCAGTTCATATGCCATTGCCTTATTTTTATGTTCTATTATTTTTTTGTCTTGTGTTAGTTTTTTGAAAAAGTTTCGTAACAACTTACATAACATTAGAATTTTAATGAAGTCATGAAATGTTGTTTTTTAAGTAAGCTTCTATTTTCTACATTTTTAAAATTTCTTATGAACATTTTGGACCTCTATTAAATTTTCGTTAAATGTTATTTTTTAAGTAAAAACTTAAAGAACATTTATAAACTTTTATGACATTTTGTGAAATTTTAGAACTTCCATTAAATTTTCGTGAATTCCTTTTAATTCCTGTTCATTTCTCTTTTGTTTCTGTTATTCCCATTATTTCTATTTGTTGTTTGATCATTTATTTTACTATCTCAACCTCTTTGTTTTTGTAGCTCCTTACTTTTCATGTTTCTATCCTTATAACATCTTCTTTTTCTTTCTCCTTTCTCTGTTTATATTTTTCATTCTTATGCCTTTATCTTTTCCTGTATCATTTTTCTGTTCCCATGCTATTGCCTTTTATAATAATAATAATAATAATAATGTATTGATGTTTCTAACACTAATGTGTCTTACTCAGGTCAAATTCAATTACACATCGAAAAAAAATCAAAAGGGGAATACAAGTAATAGCTTACATCAAAAAAAAAAAATCTTCTTTTCATGTTCTCTTGTTTTTTTTTATCTTGGGTAAGTTTTTTTGGGAAAGTTCCCTAACAACTAACATAACATAAGAATTTTAATGAAGTCGTAAAATGTTATTTTTTCAGTAAACTTCCATTTTCAAAATTTTTGTAACATTTTATAAAGTTTTTTGGAACCTCTATTAAATTTTCATTTTCTTTTCTTTTACTGTTACATTTTCCAGTTCATATGCCATTACCTTCTTTTTATGTTCTATTATTTTTTTGTCTTGTGTTAGTTTTTTGAAAAAGTTTCGTAACAACTTACATAACATTAGAATTTTAATGAAGTCGTGAAATTTTGTTTTTTAAGTAAGCTTCTATTTTCTACATTTTTAAAACTTTTTATGAAAATTTTGGACCTCTATTAAATTTTCGTTAAATGTTATTTTTTAAGTAAAGTTGCATTTTTAAACTTTTATGACATTTTGTGAAATTTTTGAACTTCTATTAAATTTTCGTGAATTCCTTTTAATTCCTGTTCATTTCTTTTTTGTTTCTGTTATTCCCATTATTTCTATTTGTTGTTTGATCATTTATTTTACTATCTCAACCTCTTTGTTTTTGTAGCTCCTTACTTTTCATGTTTCTATCCTTATAACATCTTCTTTTTCTTTCTCCTTTCTCTGTGTATATTTTTCTTACTTATTCCTTTATCTGTACCTGTTTCTTTTTTCTGTCCGCATGCCATTGTCTTTTATAATTATAATGATAATAATAATTTATTAATGTTTCTGACACTAATGTGCCTTACACAGGGTCAAATTAAATTACACATCGAAAACAAATCAAAGGGGGAATACAAGTAATAGCTTACATCAAAGAAAAAAAATCTTCTTTTCATGTTCTCTTGATTTTTTTGTCTTGTGTTAGTTTTTTTGGGAAAGTTCCCTAACAACTAACATAACATAAGAATTTTAATGAAGTCGTAATATGTTATTTTTTCAGTAAACTTCCATTTTCAAAATTTTTGTAACATTTTATAAAGTTTTTTGGTACCTCTATTAAATTTTCATTTCCTTTTCTTTTACTGTTACATTTTCCAGTTCATATGCCATTACCTTCTTTTTATGTTCTATTATTTTTTTTTGTCTTGTGTTAGTTTTTTGAAAAAGTTTCGTAACAACTTACATAACATTAGAATTTTAATGAAGTCGTGAAATGTTGTTTTTTAATTAAGCTTCTATTTTCTACATTTTTAAAACTTTTTATGAAAATTTTGGACCTCTATTAAATTTTCGTTAAATATTATTTTTTAAGTAAAGTTGCATTTTTAAACTTTTATGACATTTTGTCAAATTTTAGAACTTCCATTAAATTTTCGTGAATTCCTTATAATTCCTGTTCATTTCTTTTTTGTTTCTGTTATTCCCATTATTTCTATTTGTTGTTTGATCATTTATTCTACTATCTCAACCTCTTTGTTTTTGTAGCTCCTTACTTTTTATGTGTCTATCCTTATAATATCTTCTTTTTCTTACTCCTTTTTCTGTGTATATTTTTCTTACTTATTCCTTTATCTTTTCCTGTATCATTTTTCTGTTCCCATGCCATTGCCTTTTATAATAATAATAATAATAATGTATTGATGTTTCTGACACTAATGTGTCTTACACAGGTCAAATTAAATTACACATCGAAAAAAAATCAAAAGGGGAATACAAGTAATAGCTTACATCAAAGAAAAAAAATCTTCTTTTCATGTTCTCTTGATTTTTTTGTCTTGTGTTAGTTTTTTTGGGAAAGTTCTCTAACGACTAACATAACATAAGAATTTAATGAAGTCGTAAAATGTTATTTTTTCAGTACACTTCCATTTTCAAAATTTTTGTAACATTTTATAAAGTTTTTTGGAACCTCTAATAAATTTTCATTTCCTTTTCTTTTACTGTTACATTTTCCAGTTCATATGCCATTACCTTCTTTTTTAGTTCTATTATTTTTTTGTCTTGTGTTAGTTTTTTGAAAAAGTTTCGTGACAACTTACATAACATTAGAATTTTAATGAAGTCTTGAAATGTTGTTTTTTAAGTAAGCTTCTATTTTCTACATTTTTAAAACTTTTTATGAAAATTTTGGACCTCTATTAAATTTTCGTTAAATATTATTTTTTAAGTAAAGTTGCATTTTTAAACTTTTATGACATTTTGTCAAATTTTAGAACTTCCATTAAATTTTCGTGAAATCCTTTTAATTCATGTTCATTTCTTTTTTGTTTCTGTTATTCCCATTATTTCTATTTGTTGTTTGATCATTTATTTTACTATCTCAACCTCTTTGGTTTTGTAGCTCCTTACTTTTCATGTTTATATCCTTATAACATCTTCTTTTTCTTTCTCCTTTGTCTGTATATATTTTTCTTACTTATTCCTTTATGTTTTCCTGTTTCATTTTTCTGCTTCCATGCCATTGCTTTTTATAATAATAATAATAATAATAATTTATTGATGTTTCTGACACTAATGTGTCTTACACAGGTCAAATTCAATTACACATCGAAAACTAATCAAAAGAAAAATACAAGTAATAGCTTACATCAAAGAAGAAAAACATCTTCTTTTCATGTTCTGTTCTTTTTTTTTGTCTGGTGTTAGTTTTTTTGGGAAAGTTCCCTAACAACTAACACAACATAAGAATTTTAATGAAGTCGTAAAATGTTATTTTTTCAGTAAACTTCAATTTTCAAAATTTTTGTAACATTTTATAAAGTTTTTTGGAACCTCTATTAAATTTTCATTTCCTTTTCTTTTACTATTACATTTTCCAGTTCATATGCCATTACCTTCTTTTTATGTTCTATTATTTTTTTGTCTTATGTTAGTTTTTTGAAAAAGTTTCGTAACAACTTATATAACATTAGAATTTTAATGAAGTCGTGAAATGTTGTTTTTTAAGTAAGCTTCTATTTTCTACATTTTTAAAACTTTTTATGAAAATTTTGGACCTCTATTAAATTTTCGTTAAATATTATTTTTTAAGTAAAGTTGCATTTTTAAACTTTTATGACATTTTGTCAAATTTTAGAACTTCCATTAAATTTTCGTGAAATCCTTTTAATTCATGTTCATTTCTTTTTTGTTTCTGTTATTCCCATTATTTCTATTTGTTGTTTGATAATTTATTTTACTATCTCAACCTCTTTGGTTTTGTAGCTCCTTACTTTTCATGTTTCTATCCTTATAATATCTTCTTTTTCTTTCTCAATTGTCTGTATATATTTTTCTTACTTATTCCTTTATGTTTTCCTGTTTCATTTTTCTGTTCCCGTGCCATTCCTTTTATAATAATAATAATAATTTATTGATGTTTCTGACACTAATGTGTCTTACACAGGTCAAATTAAATTACACTTCGAAAACAAATCAAAAGAAAAATACAAGTAATAGCTTACATCAAAGAAAAAAAAAACATCTTCTTTTCATGTTCTGTTGTTTTTTTTTGTCTTGTGTTAGTTTTGTTGGGAAAGTTCCCTAACAACTAACATAACATAAGAATTTTAATGAAGTCGTAAAATGTTATTTTTTCAGTAAACTTTCATTTTCAAAATTTTTGTAACATTTTATAAAGTCTTTTGGAACCTCTATTAAATTTTCATTTCCTTTTCTTTTACTGTTTCATTTTCCGGTTCACATGCCATTGCCTTCTTTTTATGTTCTATTATTTTTTTGTCTTGTGTTAGTTTTTTGAAAAAGTTTCGTAACAACTTACATAACATTAGAATTTTAATGAAGTCGTGAAATGTTGTTTTTTAATTAAGCTTCTATTTTCTACATTTTTAAAACTTTTTATGAAAATTTTGGCCCTCTATTAAATTTTCGTTAAATGTTATTTTTTAAGTAAATACTTAAAGAACATTTTTAAACTTTTATGACATTTTGTGATATTTTAGAACTTCCATTAAATTTTCGTGAATTCCTTATAATTCCTGTTCATTTCTTTTTTGTTTCTGTTATTCCCATTATTTCTATTTGTTGTTTGATCATTTATTTTACTATCTCAACCTCTTTGTTTTTGTAGCTCCTTACTTTTCATGTTTCTATCCTTATAACATCTTCTTTTTCTTTCTCCTTTCTCTGTGTATATTTTTCTTACTTATTTCTTTATCTTTTCCTGTATCATTTTTCTGTTCCCATGCCATTGCCTTTTATAATAATAATAATAATGTATTGATGATTCTGACACTAATGTGTCTTACAGAGGTCAAATTCAATTACACATCGAAAAAAAATCAAAAGGGGAATACAAGTAATAGCTTACATCAAAGAAAAAAAATATTCTTTTCATGTTCTGTTGTTTTTTTTGTCTTGTTTTAGTTTTGTTGGGAAAGTTCCCTAACAACTAACATAACATAAGAATTTTAATGAAGTCGTAAAATGTTATTTTTTCAGTAAACTTTCATTTTCAAAATTTTTGTAACATTTTATAAAGTTTTTTGGAACCTCTATTAAATTTTCATTTCCTTTTCTTTTACTGTTTCATTTTCCGGTTCACATGCCATTGCCTTCTTTTTATGTTCTATTATTTTTTTTGTCTTGTGTTAGTTTTTTGATAAAGTTTCGTAACAACTTACATAACATTAGAATTTTAATGAAGTCGTGAAATGTTGTTTTTTAAGTAAGCTTATATTTTCTACATTTTTAAAACATTTTATGAAATTTTTTGACCTCTATTAAATTTTCGTTAAATATTATTTTTTAAGTAAAGTTGCATTTTTAAACTTTTATGACATTTTGTGAAATTTTAGAACTTCTATTAAATTTTCGTGAATTCCTTTTAATTCCTGTTCATTTCTTTTTTGTTTCTGTTATTCCCATTATTTCTATTTGTTGTTTGATCATTTATTTTACTATCTCAACCTCTTTGTTTTTGTAGCTCCTTACTTTTCATGTTTTTATCATTATAACATCTTCTTTTTCTTTCTCCTTTCTCTGTGTATATTTTTCTTACTTATTCCTTTATGTTTTCCTGTATCATTTTTCTGTTCCCATGCCATTGCCTTTTATAATAATAATAATAATAATGTATTGATGTTTCTGACACTAATGTGTCTTACACAGGTCAAATTCAATTACACATCGAAAAAAAAATCAAAGTAATAGCTTACATCAAAGAAAATAAAATCTTCTTTTCATGTTCTGTTGTTTTTTTTTGTCTTGTGTTAGTTTTGTTGGGAAAATTCCCTAACAACTAACATAACATAAGAATTTTAATGAAGTCGTAAAATGTTATTTTTTCAGTAAACTTCCATTTTCAAAATCTTTGTAACATTTTATAAAGTTTTTTGGAACCTCTATTAAATTTTCATTTCCTTTTCTTTTACAGTTACATTTTCCAGTTCATATGCCATTACCTTCTTTTTATGTTCTATTATTTTTTTGTCTTGTGTTAGTTTTTTGAAAAAGTTTCGTAACAACTTACATAACATTCGAATTTTAATGAAGTCGTGAAATGTTGTTTTTTAAGTAAGCTTCTATTTTCTACATTTTTAAAACTTTTTATGAAAATTTTGGACCTCTATTAAATTTTCGTTAAATGTTATTTTTTAAGTAAATACTTAAAGAACATTTATAAACTTTTATGACATTTTGTGAAATTTTAGAACTTCCATTAAATTTTCGTGAATTCCTTTTAATTCCTGTTCATTTCTTTTTTGTTTCTGTAATTCCCATTATTTCTATTTGTTGTTTGATCATTTATTTTACTATCTCAACCTCTTTGTTTTTGTAGCTCCTTACTTTTCATGTTTCTATCCTTATAACATCTTCTTTTTCTTTCTCCTTTTCTGTGTATATTTTTCTTACATATTCTAATAGACTAGTCTATTGACTTTTTATCAGCTGCAATTAAGTCTAACATTTTTACCTGGCTAATGATTTCTTCCTCAATTTCGAATATATTTTTCCGAAAATTTTATTTCATGACCTATATTTATTTATGATTTATAATTTTGAATAAAATTTTAATGAATTTTGAAATTTCGTGGCTATATTTTAAGAAAAAATGGAAATAAAAAAAAACGTATTTACTCTTCTTATACTCTTATTTTTATCAATAATATTATATTTTGAATAAAATTTGAATGAAACTTTCATGAATGTTTCATTCTTTTATTTTTATCATACTTAAGACATTCTAGTAGACTAGTCTACTAACTTTTTATGAGCTGCAATTAAGTCTTACATTTTTACCTGTCTAATGATTTCTTCATCAATTTCGAATATATTTTTTCGGAGATTTTATTCTATGAACTATATTTATTTATAATTTATGATTTTGAATAAAACTTTAATGAATTTTGAATCATTATTTGAATTGATAATTGATACCAATATAATTAGTTAAATGCCTTCATTTGTTGGGCAATTTGGAATATTTTTCTGCTTGAGACTTAACACACGAAATGTCTCCCAAAGATTATTTTCCAGCAAATGTAATAATTAGTGAATGAACATCTAAATAATTGTGGACTAATTTTCGTGTTAATTAATTGGTTCAGGTCTTATAAATAAACTCATCACATGCACATGCAGTAATAGATGTACCTGCATTTTTTATAAGTGTCTTCAATGACCGCAACGTTTTACGGTAACGAAATGTATCGTTGAAATGTCAGATCCGCACGTAACATAAAATCACATGAAAATATGTTGTGGTGAACCGCCATTTCATGAAAATAATAACAAAACCCGACGGAATAGTTCAACCACAAGCGGTGTAAAGTTTGACATTTACTAAGGTATTGCTCCGTTTAAGTTTCTTGCGGGATATTCTTTGTGCACTCTTTCGAACTAATAAATTACCGAGGCTGATGGCGGCAGGCTTTTTACAGCCATTCAGCTTCTTTGGTAGGAAGCCATGTATTGCAATTTATATAAATATCTAACGGTACATATTTGTTATGTTTATTATTAATGGTAATGAATCATTATTACTTGCGCTTTATCGCCCTTCTTGCATTTCCTTGGAAGCGTTTCACATAATCTCCTCTTATAAAACTGCGATCGATATTTTCTGGGTGGCATTTGCTTTCATGTTTAAACCATATCCCAATGAAAAATATAATTATTTTCACAGCAACAATGTCGCAATCGTTTTCGGGCAAGCCCATTTGAAATCGTACCATTTGATAAATTGCGTCAGATTTATTCAAAACTGCTGCATACCAATTCAAGTCGCTGCTTATTAATGATAGGAAGAGAGCGGCCAAAGCTTCTTTTTATTGGCTAATTACAAATTATGTTAAAAACCGTGTCGTCCATTATAGATTTTCATTTGGTAATCAATTAGATCCATTTAATTGCCGTACAAATGCAATATGAAATATGGACTGTCGGGAGTAATTTGCTTCTGAGGATGGGGCACACCAGAGGTTCTTAAACTCTTCATTATGCCCCAATTCCGTATTTCTTATATCCTTTCTTATTCTTATTAGTTTCTTCCTAGTTTCTTATTAGCAATCTTGCCGGTAGTCAAAATCTGAAATTAAACAAAACTTAAATTGGATGTGTGAGTGGTTACCATTTGGTGAAACATATAGTAGAACAATTGTTTCAACAATTGTTAACAATTGTAGAGTTATTTTCTATATATACTGTGAAACGTCAACCAAGTGTTTTATTATCCCTAAACAAAACTTCCTAAACATGTATTGCCTCCCAAAATCTCTTAATACCACTAAACAATAATATCACACAAATCATGCAAAGTATATTAATTCAATTACAAATAATAATAATATTGATAAAGACAAGGGAAAGAAAAACCTAGTAATAAATTAACCGAAAGCAAATGATAGTAAGGTAGCAGTAGAAATTGAAAATTTTGACAAAAATAAACTTGAAATAGAAGTCAAAATGGAAACTACATATAAAATAAATAAGGGGTAAGAAACAGAACTTATCATCATGGATATCGAGGAATGGAGCAAGAAACAAGAAATCATGAGTAACAAGAACAAACTTAAAGGTTAAAGTGTATATATATACACGGATAATATATATATATATACATGGAAGTAAAAATGGAAACTACATATAAAATAAATAAGGGGTAAGAAACAGAACTTATAATCGTGGATATCGAGGAATGGAGCAAGAAACAAGAAATAATGAGTAAAAGGAACAAACTTAAAGGTCAAAAAATATACATCGATAATGATCTTAATAATAAGAGACATGATGGAGAATATATGATCTCAATTATATACACATCAGTAGGTAATAGGCAGACATGGAAATGTAAGAAGAAACAGGAATGGAGAAAAAATATTAGATGTTTTTATAGAACATATCATGATAATTTTAAATACCTTCTATGAACACAAAAATATACACAAATATACAAGAGAAGAACCAAGCAGGAAGGAAAATTCTATAATAGACTTTGTGTTAGTAGAGAAACGAAATAGACCATCGGTATTCGGTGTAAATGTTAAAGGAGGGAGTGAAATTGGCATTAAGTTTATCAAGTTTCCCAACTAACTTGTTCGGTATTGATTCATTTTGTCTTTCCTTGAAATTTTCCAAAATTTCATTATTTTATATTTGAATTCTGCCAGGATTTGGAATAATCTCATAAAATAACAACATTATGAGGCTAAAAGGCTGCGGCTAATGGCAATTTGAAGCATTGCCGCAAGACCTTCTTTTACAATTTAATAATGTACATACAACAACAAATATGTACATTTTTCAAAAAAATGATATCTTATATTTATATGTAACAACATGGTGTTAATAAACATTTTTTTTTCTGTGAAATTGGCAGCTATCACTACTTAGTGGCAGCTAAAATAAGAGAAACATTTGAAAAAACTAGAAACACTAAAAGCAGAGGAGAACAAAAGCACGAAAATATTAGAGCATACAAGCTAATAAATAAATAAATTGCCGGAAAATATAGTGAAATGTAAAACAAAGCATGGTGAGAAAACAATACAGAGGTGCTCAATAAAAAACTAAATGACTTGTGGCACGAGTTCAAGAAAATAATAATAAAAACCAGAAAAATGTGTATGCTACTAAGAAAACAATAGCAGACAAAAAACAAACAACGTGGTGGAACGAATACATAAAGCAAGAAATCAAACAAAATATAAGAAACACTGGCCTAAATACCTGAAAAATAAAACAAGCAGAAACTATTAACTATAGAATAAAGAACAAAAGTTAAAAGAACAATAATAGAGGCAAAACAAAAATACTGGACAGAATTCGGAGAAAAGTTGGAGTAGCCCAGTAAAACCAATCAAAGATTATCAAAACTACTAAAAATCCCAAAAATAAGAAGAAAGAGTAGACGACAAAAATAAAAGAGGAAAACGGAGAAATAATAAAAGATAATAGCAAAACGGATAATAGAGAGATAGAGAAAATGAAGAATGGAAAATCAACAGGTGAATATAGAATAACAACAGAAATTATAAAAAATATACAGAGGAATACATACGGAGAGGTTGGGTAAGCAGAACAAAAAATCAATGGGTAAATAGAGATAAAAGAATTGAAAGAGGCAATAAGAACACTAAAGAAAGGAAAATCAATAGGTAATTATAGAATAACAACAGAAATTATAAAGAATATAGAGAGGTATACAAATAGACATGTTGAGGAAGCACAAGAAGAAAACAATCAGGAAATAGTGATAGAGGAGTTGAAAGAGGTAATGAAAACACTAAAGAATGGAAAATCAACAGGTGAATGTAGAATAACAGCAGAAATTATAAAGATTATAGAGAGTCGTCCAATCGGAGAGATTCGGGGAGCAAAAGAAGATGAAAATGAGGAAATAGACATAGAGGAATTGAAAGAGGCAATAAAAGCATTATACAATGGAAAATCAAGAGGTGAATATGCAATAACAACAGAAATTATAAATAATATAGAGAGGAATACAAACGGAGAGGTAGGGAAGTAAAAGAATAAAACTATGAGGATAGAGAGATAGAGAAATTGAAAGAGGCAATAATACACTAAAGAATGGAAAATCAACAGGTGAATATAGAACAACAACAAATTATAAAAAATATAGAGATGAATACTAACAGACAGGTTTGGGTAGCAAAAGAAGAAAACTACGGGGAAAGAGAGATAGAGGTATTGAAACAGGCAATAAAAACACTAAAGAATGGAAAATCAACAGGTGAAGATAGAATAACAACAGAAATTATAAAGAATATAGAGAGGAATACAAACGAAGATGTTGGGGAAGCAGAAGAAGAAACAATGAGGAAAGAGAGATAGAGGTATTGAAAGAAACAATAAAAACACTAAAGAGTGGAAAATCAACATGTAAAGATAGAATAACAACAGAAATTGTAAAGAATATAGAGAGGAATACACACAGAGAGCTTGAGGAAGCAGAAGAAGAAAACTATAAGGACATAGAGATAGAGGAATTGAAAGAGGCAATAAAAACTCCAAAGAATGGAAAATCAACAAGTAAAGATAGAATAACAACAGAAATTGTAAGGAATATAGAGATGAATATAAACAGACCGGTTGGGAAGGCAGAAGAAGAAAATAATGAGGAAATGGAGATAAAGGAATTGAAAGAGGCAATAAAATCACCATAGAATGGAAAATCAACAGGTGAATATAGAATAACAACAGAAATTATAAAGAATATAGAGAGGAATACAAACAGAGATGTTGGGGTAGCTGTAGAAGAAAACAATCAGGAAATAGAGATAGTGGAATTGAAAGAGGCAATAAAAACACAAAAGAATTGAAAATCAACAGGTGAATATAGAATAACCAGAGAAATTATAAAGAATATAGAGAGGAATACAAACAAATGTGTTAGGGAAGCAGAAGAAGAAAACAATGAGGAAATAGGAATAGAGGAATTGAAAGAGGCAATAAAAACACTAAAGAATGAAAAATCAACATGTAAAGATAGAATAACAACAGAAATTCTAAATAATGTAGAGTCTAATACAAACGGAGAGGTTGGGGAAACAGAAGAAGAAAACAATGAGGAAATAGAGATAGAAGAATTGAAAGAGGCAATAAAAACTCTAATGAGTGGAAAATCAACAGATGCAGATGGAATAACAGCAGAAATTATAAAAATATAAAGAGGATTACAAACGGAGAGGTTGGGGAAGCAGAAGAAGAAAACAATGAGGAAATAGAGATATACGAATTGAAATAGGCAATAATATCACTAAAGAATGGAAAATCAACATGTAAAAATATAATAACAACAGAAATTGTAAAGAATGTAGAGAAGAATACAAACGGGGAGGTTGGGGCAGCAGAAGAAGAAAACTATGAGGAAATATAGCTGGAGAAAAACTGACACAGGCAATAAAGATATGAAAGAATGGAAAATCAACTGTTCAATACAGAATAACTACAGAAATTCTAAAGAATATAGAGAAGAATACAAACGGAGACGTTGGGGAAGCAGAAGAAGAAAACAATGAGGAAATTGTGATAGAGAAATTGAAAGAAGCAATAAAAACACCAAAGAATGGAAAATCAACATGTGAATATAGAATAACAACAGAAATTGTAAAGAATATAGATAGGAATACAAATGGAGAGATTTGGGAAGCAGAAGAAGAAGACAATGAGGAAATAGAGATAGAGGAATTGAAAGAGGCAATAAAAACATTAAAGAATGGAAAATCAACTGGTGAATACAGAATAACAACAGAAATTATAAAGAATATAGAGAGGAATACAAACGGAGAGGTTGGGGAAGCAGAAGAAGAAAACAATGAGGAAATAGAGATAGAGGAATTGAAAGAGGCAATAAAAACACTAAAGAATGGAAAATCAACTGGTGAATATAGAATAAAAACAGAAATTATAAAGAATATAGAGAGGAATACAAACAGAGAGGTTGGGGAAGCAGAAGAAGAAAACAATGAGGAAATAGAGGTAGAGGAATTGAAAAAGGCAATATAAACACTAAAGTATGGAAAATAAACAGTTGCAGATAGAATAACAACAGAAATTGTAAATAATATAGAGAGGAATACAAACGGGGAGGTTGGGGAAGCAGAAAAAGAAAACAATGAGGAAATAGAGGTAGAAGAATTGAAAGAGGCAATAAAAACACTGAAGAATGGAAAATCAACAGATGCAGATTGAATAACAGCAGAAATTATAAAAATTATAGAGAGTAATACTAACGGAGAGGTTGGGGAAGCAGAATAAGAAAACAATGAGGAAATAGAGGTAGAAGAATTGAAAGATGCAATAAAAATACGAAAAAATGGAAAATCATCAGCATGTAAAGATAGAATACCAACAGAAATTGTAAAGAATATAGAGAAGAATACAAACAGAGAGGTTGGGAAAGCAAGAGAAGAAAACATGAGGAAATTGAGATAGAAGAGTTGAAAGAAGCAATAAAAACATTAAAGAATGGAAAATCAACAGGTGAATATAGAATAACAAGAGAGATTTTAAAGAATATTGAGAGAAATATAAACAGGGGTTGGTTAAACAGAAGAAGAAAACAGTGAGGAAATAGAGATAGAGGAATTGAAAGAAGCAATAAAAACTCTAAAGAATGGAAAATCAACATGTGAAGATAGAATAACAACAGAAATTATAAAGAATATAGAGAAGAATACAAACAGAGATATTGAGGAAGCAGAAGAAGAAAACAATGAGGAAATAGAGATAGAAATTGAAAGAGGCAATAAAAACACTAAAGAATAGAAAATCAACAGGTGCAGATAGAATAACAACAGAAATTATGCAGAATATAGAGAGGAATACAAACGGAGAAGTTTGGAAAGCAGAAGAAGAAAACAATGAGGAAATAGAGATAGACGAATTGAAAGAGGCAATAAACATACTAAATAATGCAAAATCGACATGTAAAGAAAGAATAACAACAGATATTGTAAACAATGCGGAAATAGAGATAGAAGAATTGAATTAGGCAATAAAAACACTAAAGAATGGAAAATCAACAGGTGTAGATAGAATAACCAGAGACTTGTTTGATTATTTCAGAAGATATCTTAGTTAATCTGAACGATTTAATCTGAAATATCCGAACGAACTGTTAGTTGTTTAATTATTTTTGAAGAAATCTTAGTTAATCTGAATAATTTAATCTGAAACATCCCATTGAATTGTAAGTTGTTTGATCATTTTTGAAGAAATATTAGTTAATCTGAACTATTTAATCTGAAACATCCAGACGAACTGTTAGTTGTCTAATTATTATTGAAGAAATCTTAGTCAATCTGAATGATTTAATCTGAAACATCCTGATGTACAGTTGGTTGTTTAATTTTTTTTGAAGAAATCCTAATTAATCTGAATAATTTAATCTGAGACATCCCAATGAATTGTAAGTTGTTTGATTATTTTTGAAGAAATCTTAGTTAATCTGAATAATTTAATCTCAAACATCCCAATGAATTGTAAGTTGTTTGATTATTTTTGAAGATATCTTAGTTAATCTGAAACATCCGGATGTATTGTTAATTGTTTAATTATTTTTGAAGAAATCTTAGTTAATGTAAATGATTTAATCTGAAACATGCCAATGAATTGTAAGTTGTTTGATTATTTTTGAAGAAATCTTAGTTAATCTGAACGATTTAATCTGGAACATCCGTATGAATTGTTAGATGTTTGATTATTGTTGAAGAAATCTTAGATAATCTGAACGATTTAATCTGAAACATCCGGATGAACCGTTAGTTGTTTAATTATTTTTGAATAAATCTTAAATAATCTGAATCAATTAATCTTGTTGAATTGTTTGTTGTTACATTATCTTTGAAGAAATTTCGAACATCGTATTTTCGTATTTTTCGTATATTTATTTAATAAATATTAATATTTTGAAAGGCTTTGTACAGCTGTACAAAAATAACTGTAATAATTGAATATTGGAAAATTCGAAAATAAAGTTCTGTTAAATTATTTACAACATATTTAACTTCTAACTTTGTGCTACATAAAATTCAATTTTTTTTGTTCATAAATCCATTACTGAAGGATCTAACACTGAAAGAAGTGATATGATTTGTATTGTTTAGAAATACTAACTTCAATAATTGGATATTAATAAATTTGAAAATAAAGTTATGTTAAATTACATTTTTAACTTCCAACTTTGTGCTACATAAAATTCAATTTTTTTTGTTCATAAATCCATTACTGAAGGATCTAACACTAAGAGATGTAATATGATTTGTATGGCTTACAACTATTAACTTTAATAATTTGATATTAATAAATTTGAAGATAAAGTTATGCTAACTTACAACATTTTTAACTTCTAACTTTGTGCTACATAAAATTCAATTTTTTTGTTCATAAATCCGTTACTGAAGGATCTAACACTGAAAGAAATGATATAATTTGAATGTATTACAATTATTAATTTCAATATTTGGATATTAATAAATTTGAAAATAAAGTTATAATAATAATAATAATAGTAATAATAATAATAATCCCTACTACTCTTCCACGTATGTTAAATTACAACAGTTATAACTTCTAACTTTGTGCTATAAAAAGTTAAAAAAAATATTTCAGTATTAGATGTAAGAATTATAAAAACAATGTTGTTTTAATATTGAATTTTAAAATTGCACATTTGTAGGAATTACGATTGGTGAGATATTTAATGTAAAATAAAAAAAAAAAATTTAACTGAAATCGTATCATAAAGTATCACAAATTTTCTAATAATATTTCACTTTCACATAAAAATTAATAGAATTTTCTGATCTTCCATTTGTACAATGAAACTGTCATTTGAAGAGTTTCCTGTTATTTCAAAAACAGTTTCAGAAGCTAACTTAAATTTACTACTAAGAGAAAAGTACTATTCGAAAGAAATATGGCTGCAGTCGTTGAACTGAAAATCGTATCGATGGAATCGATAATTGATTTTATCAATTAACAATGCATTTCCAAGATAGGTTATCACTTGTATGGATAATTGACTTTAGAATTGTTAGTGTGGTGTACATTTGATTTCGTTGTGTATATAATTTCTCTTAATGCTTCTTATTAATGCTCAAAATGTGGGTCTTCGTAGACCAGAGTAACGTTCTGCGTCGCGTTGATTGGAAATTATACATATCAATTAACAATTCTTAATTTGTTACATTCTCCAGAATTGAGATTTCTTTGAGTTTTCGCATCAAAATAAGAAAATATTTGTTTATTATATCAATTTTTTATATTGATTTTTGATTAAATTGCCTGCAAATGATGAATGATGAATTTGATCATTTAATAATTTTTAAATTATTGCTAGATATCATACGATATCCAAGCTTAATAACAAAGCCCCTTGTGATTTCAAAAGCTCATTGTTTTAGTCTTTTATTTCATAATAAATATTACTCCTATTATTGTAACCAAAAATTCTAAAATAATAGAAGTAATGGATTAGTCTCTAAGTAGCAATATTCCAAATCTGAGTTTAAAACGTAATTGTTAATTTGCCCACCCTCCGTGAACCACATAAAATCCAATTTGCAATTAAGTCATTTGCGGTTTAATTAATGCTAAATATATTTCTTGGGTACGCGAAGAGGAACATTCTCGCATTTGCGATCATTAAATGTAATATTTACTGAAAGTTCAATATCAGATAATTAAACCACTAAATGTCACTTACCATGGGCATTAAATGATATAATTGGATTTATAATCTAAACGATATGTACTCCGTGTAATTTTAAATTGAAAAGAGCAAGGTGCACACCTTGTTAAGTTTTAATTACACCTATTGCCGTTTGTTAATAAGTAAAAATGGCGTTTAATTAAAATAATGCAATAAGAAAGAACCGCAAGTGGCAATTTGTCGGTTATGCACGTTTGAAAAAAAATGAAGCCATTAATAATTATCGCTCGAAATGTTTAATTTATTCGGCGTTTCGACCCACTGAATGTAACTGGATGGAAATGCCGCTCCAATTACTTGGGCTTCAGTCTCACTCCCAGACACCGATTGCAATATCGTGTACCCTTTAAAGCGAACGCGATCGTTAATTGTTTTTTTTTTCGGAGAATTGTTTACAATTTAAAAGCCCCATTACTTACGTAATCTACTTTCTTCTGCGGTCAATTACTCCTGTGGAAAATTCGAAGTTTACTGTAATTTGCTATTGTCTGGTGATGACTGAGAAACGAATTAAGGAATTACGTCTACTAGTACGAAATCATGTTAATTAGTTTAATTGCACTTAACCGGCTACAATAAAATATAAATAATTTTATTTGTAGCGCGGCTGGAATAAGTTATCCAAGAATTTAATTGTTTCCTATGTCAAAAATCGGTTGAAGGTATTTTGTACGATTTATAAAAATAAGTTATACAAAAGTGTATATATATATATTGTGATGGTATTTGTATTATTTATTTAGATTAATATTAGAATTGATTTATTGTTATTATCATATAGGTTTTAGATAGAATTATAATCTTTAGGGCACAAGCTAACAAAAATTATTGTAAATATTGTAAATGTGAATATGAACAAGTATGCACAAATATACAAAGCAATCCGCGGATGGAGGTTGTTGATCGGTTACCACGGGTGACAGGTGACTTCGTGCATAGACGCTTGGGGAATTGAATAATGGAAAGTCGAAAATAATCAACAAAGAGATTGACGTGTGGGAGAGACGCGTGTGGATCGCGGGTGGAGATGTTGCGATACTAATACGAATACATTACAAAATATTAACGGGGTTTCAACGATTGGACATAGGACTGGAAGAAGACAGTCAACCAGGAGAGGAGTTCAACAAGATAGGAGCCGTGACGGAGATATTCAAAAATCAGGACTTCAAGCCGCTCAACTTCGCACACAAAAGTAGCTGTTTACTTTTGTGGGAATCAACAACGGATCAGAAGGGAAAGCAGGGACAAGAGGACGACTTAATCAAGGAACCACAAGAAGAAAACTGCAAGTAGAAAGTTTGCGTAAAGTGCAAGAGTCATATTATCACATAAGTTGGTTTGTGTATATAGGATTTAGTTTGTTAATGTTGGCCATAGTTTATTATGTATTTAATAATTTCGTTTTCTATTGTTTTTGATTTGTTTGTTTAGTTCAGTTTATATTAGACGTTTTAATATTTTTGGTTATTTTCAATTCATTAAAGTATTTGAACAAAACTCTATTTAGTTATGATTGAACCTACTATTGAACCTGAGATAAGAGAAAGAACAAAAAGTTACAAAACAAGTAAATGCTTAAATATTCAACACTAATAAAATAGGCAGAGTAAACAAAAATGTAACATTTGTAGTCCCGAACGTAGGGCAATAAAAACGTAACAATATATATAAATATGTCTTCTTGTGTTTTGAAAATATTTATTTCTGTTAATTACTTGCAAGCAGCTGATAGGGAAACCGATAAACCGTCAGTAACTTACTGATTGCATATTATTAAATCTATATCCCGAAATTTTTGATGCGGATGCACTTTGTTATCTTTATGAATTGGTAAGCAATCAGTGATCAGCGATAATTAATTTAATTAAGTTCATATAGGTTCCATGGTGTAATGGTTAGCACTCTGGACTTTGAATCCAGCGATCCGAGTTCAAATCTCGGTGGAACCTTGGTTTTTCTTTGGGCCTCTGGTTTAACATAAGTTTAAATTTCTGGTAAGTATGATTACATTGTAAATGGGGTGCAAACTAGCTCGCGTCCGTAGTAGAAGACTACACGTGCACCCCGGATAACGCTAAATGAGCTAGAATGAAAGGCCGACAAACAATCCATTTGATGTTACCATTCGAAGCATACTAAATAAGAAAACAACGCAACAACAGCCATCATCAGGACCTAGTGATTAGAAACCTCAGACCAAAGATCCGAGTTTGGCAGATAAAGATAGAAGGCACCAGTAAATCAAAAAGTTGTACCAAAATCCAAAAACCAAAATTTCTCCAAAATCCTGTACTCAAACGAAATCGACTTAATAGCTTCAAGAAACTCACACTGCGGAAGAAGAAGAACAACAATAACAACAACAACCACAACAAGAAAAACAACAACAACCATTACAGCAACAATAACAACAACAACAATAACAACAACAAATGCAACAAAAGACTTACCATGATAGGACTTACCCAAAATTATTTATAGTCGTAGTGTGAAGAACAACAACAACAACAACAACAACAACAACCACAACAATAAAAACAACAACAACCATAACAACAACAATAACAACAACCACAGTAACAACAACAACAATAATAACAACAAATGCAACTAAAGACTTGCCATAATAGGACTTACCCGAAATCACTTATAGTCGTAGTGTGAAGAACAACAACAACAACAACCACAGCAATAAAAACAACAACAACCATAACAACAACAATAGCAACAACCACAGTAATAACAACATCAATAATAACAACAAATGCAACTTACCATGATAGAACTTACCCGAAATCACTTATAGTCGCCCCATCGAGAGTTGACAATGACTCATCGCTCCATATTGCCTAAAGTCGACATACGTTTCTTATTTCATTTCATTCTATTACATTTCCTTAAGCATGCGAACAAGCATAGAAAATACGATGCTTTATTCGAAAAAATGTGAGTCATTGTCAACTCTCTTCTTATAATTTCCGCTTATTAGATATTGATAATCGTATGCACACGCTAATTCAGTGGTTACCAAACTTTTTCAACTATATGATTTTGGGGGAAAACCGTTATAATTTTCAACAAAAAGTTCTCAGGTTATACTAATATTTGTAATTAATAAAAATGTTGGTATTTGTAATACAAAATTCTAACGAAAATTTTGTAATTTCCGAAAGAAATGCAAAATTCAATGTAGTTTACGATCAAGATCACATAATTTCAATCATAATTTTGTGGTTTGATGAGCTTCTTGCAATTTTTAATAAAAAATTGTCGTTTGCAAGGAAAATACAGATAATTTGCATATAAAATTTGTCGCTTGTAACGAAAATTTTAAAACTTCTATTGTAGTTTTTTATTTGTAATCAAAATTTTGTATTTTCCCTTCGAAGTTTTGCAAATTTCTATTAAAATATTAATAACTTAGTAAGTTATTAATTAGTAAGTTATTACACTTATCTTTGCAATTAATAAAAATTTGGTATTTATATCAATATTTATATTCAATCAAAATTTTGTGGTTTGATGAGCTACTTGCAATTTTTAATAAAATTTTTTAGCTTGTAAGGAAAATGTAGAAAATTTGCATATAATATTTGTCGCTTGCAACGAAAATTTCGTCATTTCTATGAAGTTTTTTATTTATAATCAAAATTTTTATGTTTTCCCTTAAAATTTTTGCAAATTTCTATTAAAATATTAATAACTTAGTAAGTTATTACACTAATCTTTGTAATTAATAAAAATGTTGGTATTTATAATACAAAATTCTACGGAAACTTTTGTAATTGCCAATAGAAATGGAAAATTCAATGAAGTTCACGATCATCATCATATAATTTCAATCAAAATTTTTAGGTTTGATAAGCTTCTTGCAATATTTAATAAAATTGTGTAGCTTGTAAGGAAAATGTAGAAAATTTGCATATAAAATATCTCGCTTGCAACGAAAATTTCATCATTTCTATTGAAGTTTTTTATTTTTAATCAAAACTTTTGTATTTTCCCTTAAAAGTTTTGCAAATTTCTATTAAAATATTAATAACTTAATAAGTTATTAATTAGTAAGTTATTACACTAATCTTTGTAATTAATAAAAATGTTGGTATTTATAATACAAAATTCTAAGGATTTTTTTTAAATTTCTAATAGAAATGCAAAATTTAATGTAGTTTACATCAACAACATATAATTTTATTCAAAATTTTGTGGTTTGATGAGCTTCTTGCAATTTTTAATCAAATGTTGTACTTTGTAAGGAAAATGTAACAAAAATTTCATATGTATTGAAGTTTGTTATTTATAATCAAAAATTTTGGGTTTTCCCTTAAAAGTTTTGCAAATTTCTATTAAAATATTATTAACTTAGTAAGTTATTACCCTAATCTTTGCAATTAATAATAATCTTGGTATTTATAAAAAAAATTCTGAGGAAACTTTTGTAATTTCCAATAGAAATGCAAAATTCAATGTAGGTTACGATGAACATCATATAATTTCAATCAAAATTTTGAGGTTTGATGAGCTTCTTGCAATTTTTAATAAAATTTTGTAGTTTGTAAAGAAAATGTAGAAAATGTGCATATAAAATTTGTCGCTTGCAACGAAAATTTCACAATTTCTATTGAAGTTTTTTTATTTGTAATCAACAATTTTGTGTTTTCCCTTAAAAGTTTTGCAAATTTCTGTTAAAATATTAATAACTTAGGAAGTTATTAATTAGTAAGTTATTACACTAATCTTTGAAATTAATAAAAAAATTGGTATTTATAATACAAAATTCTAAGGAAACTTTTGTAATTTCCAATAGAAATGCAAAATTTAATGTAGTTCTTGATCAACATCATATAATTTCAATCAAAATTTTGTGGTTTGATGAGTTTCTTGCAATTATTAATAAAATTTTGTAGTTTGTAAGGAAAATGTTGAACATTTGCATACAAAATTTGTCGCTTGCAACGAAAATGTCATAATTTATATTGAAGTTTTTTATTTATAATCAAAAATTTTGCATTTTCCCTTTACAGTTTTGCAAATTTCTATTAAAATATTAAATTAAAATATTTATAACTTAGTAAGTTATTAATTAGTAAGTTATTACACTAATCTTTGAAATTAATAAAAAAATTGGTATTTATAATACAAAATTCTAAGGAAAATTTTGTAATTTTAAATAGAAATGCAAAATTCAATATAGTTTACGATCAACATCATATAATTTCAATCAAAATTTTTAGGTTTGATAAGCTTCTTGTAATTTTTAATAAAATTTTGTAGCTTGTAAGGAAAATGTAGAAAATTTGCATATAAAATTTGTCGCTTGCAACGAAAATTTCATAATTTCTATTGAAGTTTTTTTATTTGTAATCAAAAATTTTGTATTTTCCCTTAAAAGTTTTGCAAATTTCTATTAAAATATTAATAACTTAGTAAGTTATTAATAAGTAAGTTATTACACTAATTTTTGCAGTTAATAAAAATTTTGGTATTTATAATACAAAATTCTAAGGAAACTTTTGAAATTTCCAATAGAAATGCAAAATTCTACGATTTTTTTTTAAATTTTGAATAGAAATGCAAAATTCAATGTAGTTCACGATCAACATCATATAATTTCAATCAAAATTTTGTGGTTTGATAAGCTTCTTGCAATTTTTAATAAAATGTTGTAGCTTGTAAGGAAAATGTAGAAAAGTTGCATATAAAATTTGTCGCCTGCAACGAAAATTTCATAATTTCCATTGAAGTTTTTTATTTGTAATTAAAAAATTTGTATTTTCCCTTAAAAGTTATTCAAATTTCTATTAAAATATTAACATATAAGCATATAACTTAGTAAATTACATGCTTTATAATGGATAAAATAAATATGGATAAATCCTTTACAATTTCCACCAAAATTTGCAGGTTTCAATTAAACTTTTTTTTTAAATAAAATCCTATAAAATGTACAATAGTCTACAAACATTCTAGTACATGACTAATAATTTCAACATAGTTACAAGTTGGTGTTTTTGTAAACATAATTCATTTTTTATAAATTGTTTTATTTTTAAATCACCAAAATCTTTAAAATTCTATAAAATAAATACAATACAAACATTTTTTAGTTTCATGTATGTTGCAAATATTTTTTGTTATTCTGCTTCCTGTAAAATTTTCATCGATTTGCGAATATTTTCTCTTGAAGTTTTATGAAAATTCTGTTTAAATTAATTAAATTACACATAAATTAATGCAATTAATCAAACAATTTAAAAAAAATCATTTAATTTTAGAAAATTTTATGAAAACAATAAAGTTTTTTAAGGCTTTTTTTAAGTACTTACTGGTATTTGTTTATTTATTTTATTATTTATTTTTATCGCCTGTTAGTTTCGGTTTTAAAAAACCATCTTCAGAGGTATATATATTTAATGGGTACATATCCTGAACTTGAACTTGAATTGTACTTTGAAATTTGAAAGATATAGATGTCTAATTTGAAGTTTTAGGTAATTATTTTTTTATACATATGTCTCTGAAGATGGTTATATTAAAAATAAAGTTTTTGATTGGTTCTTATGAATTTGTCAAAATATTTTTTGATATTTTGATTCTTGTGAAATTTCCACCGATTTAGTAAGTATTTCAAAATAAAAACAAACTTTTTTGATTAATTCTTAATTTTGTAAAATGTCTAAAAATGTTCGTCTCGATCATAAAGTTTTAGATGAAATCTTCGAAAATGTACGAAAACAATGCCATGTATAGTATGAAACAAACTTCCAAAAATTTCAGGTCAATGAAAAATGTTGTTGCATTTTACTAATATCTTTGGATTTTTTTGAGAATTCTCTGTGAAAATCTACGAAATCCACGAAAACACTGATTTATTTTATTATAAATAAAAACAAAATCATTACTTTTATAACGCATTTTTGAAAGTTATTGCAATGCCATTGCGAATCCCATTACCATTGCCATTACCATATAAGTTATTACAACCAGAAATGAACAATCATTTAGGAATTCAAAATATTTTTTTACAAAATTCATAGAGTTTCAAGGATTCATGACATAAACCCAAAATTCAGCAAAATTTTATAATTAATGAAGTACTTTTTCTCAAATTATAAGTAATTGCTCGAAACTCTATTAAAAGTTTATAATAATAGTATTTGTTAATGACTACAAAATTATTGGTTTACATAGGTCAAAAGTTAAGTCAACAAAACACCACGAATTCATTACAAAATTGTAAGAAAATTTTTAAATTTTAGGAATTTGTCGTTATTAAAACAATAAATTAATTTTAAAAAAAGAAAAATTGAAAAGATCTTGATAAAAAAATCGCAAATTTCAAGAATTTGTGAAATCACAACTATATATTTAGAAAAATGTAGTTATTGAATTAGTTATTGGTTATATACAGGGTGGCCTATCCTCGCTCGGACCATTGCTGCTAGAGTAATGAAAATCGAGGAAAAAAATTGATTGGAAGTTATTGGACACTTGATCCGGGCTAATTTTGTCCAAAATATTATCACTTTTATTATCTTATTATTGATTTCTAGTTATGATTGTAATTATATATATTTTTACGAGATACACTTTTACATTTTTTTTTTTTAACTTTTTGAAAATTTCTGGTTCATCATTCAGATTACATTTGTTTCCAAACGAGTGTAGCGCAGCTACTCATATTTTATTTTTTTGTGTCGAAACTGTATCAAAAACTATAAAGATACAAAAAAACTTGGTAATGAATGGCTGCGCCTGATTTTTTTTTTTATTTATTTGCTTTTGTCATTAAAAAATATGAATGTATTAATGTTGGGCCTCACTTGTTTTATACACAACCGGTCTACTGATAATAACAATATTATGTCAAAATATGAGTTATACCCGTATAAAGTGTTATACTTGACAACATCCAAATGAATGTAAACGTTCTCTTTTTATAAGCAAATTTTGTTTTTTTTTTTAAATTAATTTTAAAGCTGAATACTGGCTAAATCAAACGCATTTGTATATAGATAAGTTTTCCCAGTAATCTGTGGTTATGCCATTTCCACATAATTTAGAGACACCCTGTATATATTTTTTTTGTGAAAAAGGTTAATAATGCTTCACTTCACATTATACATACTTGTACTGTGGTTAACTGTTGTTAATACATGCAATAAATCCGATATTTACTGGTTACTAATATGACATTGCCTTTAATAAGATATATTATTTGGAAACGTACGAATGGAGCCTCAGGGGTACAAACTCTGCACGCTCCTTTTCAGTAAGCAATCATCACGCATTACCAATAGCCTTTGGTCATTTGTTAATGAAACTGCTGCATATAGGCATGCATACATTGTGAAGTATGTAATTTAACTTATAAATTAAAATGTTTAGTTAATAACTCCATTTCTTCGCTAAATTGGTAGTGTAATTTCTTCCTTACTGCAATAACAGCATCATCTTCTTTTGTGTCCTCCACGTTTTGACATCCAATTTATAACACAATATTTATATGGAAAAAAATTAAATCAATTTGTGTTGACTTGTACACTGCCAAATGAAATTTATTGATTCACTTACATTTACACCTATTTTATTATTACATTTATTACATTTATTGCATTTATTACACCTACTAAGCATGAGTATTCTTTTTTGTTATTATTTCTATGATATAAGACACAGAGTAATTGTTAATGGACGAGTTCAACATAATTTGAATATACAGGGTGATTCATTGGAAAATGCGCATACAGTAATGGTAGATGGGCACACCGAGGTAATTCCAACTAAACTATATTTTATGGGTCTATTGTTCTTTATAACCAATATACAGAGTGATTAATTAATATTGCCATTTTTTTCAATTAATCATAACTTACGAACCACCTTATAAATTTTTGTAATATTTGGTAGGTATATTCTTTGTCCACTGTAGTGTCGATTAACATAATAAATGAAAATCTTATTCTACGTCCGGCCTTAAATAAATTAATAAGTAAGTTTCGCCTCGAAACAACACCCTGTATATCAATATTTTCAAATTTTGTTTCCATATTGTTGATATATTAGATACAATTATTAAGCCAAAAATTACAAGTTTTGCTTTATTTTCAAAATTATGCTTTTATAATACTGTAATTGTACTTAAGTTAAATACTTATGTCAAATTTTACTGTATACTTATAATTAGTGATATTTTAAACATTAGCGCATGAATAATTATAAAATTTATATGAGATATTAAGTGATATTATGTAATATATGTAATTACATGAATATGCAATGCATTATTATTGAAATATTGGTTACTTAGTGTTATCATGTGTTTTCTAGTAAGATTCCAGTATAGGCGATACTTACCTAGAGGTATCTGAAAAAATAACGTATCAATACTAATACAATTGAGTGGTGATATTAAGTGATATATTGGTATTAAATGTGTTGATTTGAATTCATATACAAACACAAGAATTACGATATTTGCTTTATTTCGTTTTGCTCATACTTTATTAATGATATTTCAAAAAGTGGCTTATGAATATTAATACGATTTGTTACTGATATAACATGATATAATGACATATCGTAATTATAATTGTATTAATATCCAATGCGCGATTCTTGATGTAATTGTCTTTTAGTGTTATCAGAAGTTTTTCAGTGATTTTCCCAAATATTGCTGATTCTTTTTAAGCGATATTTCAAAAACTGGCGTATTAATTTCCGTAAAATTTAGCACCGATATATAGTGATATAGTAGTATATCATACATGTACATAACTTAGTATCCAACAGGTGATTGTTGATATAATCGTATTTGCATTATCATGTGTTTTCCAGTGATATTCTCAAATACTGCTGATACTTTTTTGTCGATATTTCGAAACTAGCGTATCCATTTTAGTAAAATTTGGCACTGATATTTAGTGATATATTGGTACATCATAAATATAAATAACTTAGTATCCAACAGGTGATTGTTGATATATTTGCATTATACTGTTATCATGCGTTTTTCAGTGATATTCTCAAATAATTCTGATACTTTTTTATCGATATTTTAAAAACTAGGGTATCAATTTTAGTAAAATTAGGCACTGATATTTAGTGATATATTGGTACATCATAAATATAAATAACTTAGTATCCAACATGTGATTGTTGACATATTTGCATTATGATGTGTCGTTCAGTCATATTCTCAAAGAGTGCTGATACTTTCTTGTCGATATTTTAAAAACTAGCGTATCAATTTTAGTAAAATTTGGCACTGATATTTAGGGATATATTGGTACATCACAAGTATAATTAACTTAATATCCAACATGTCGTTGTTGATATATTTGCTTTATGATGTGTTGTTCAGTCATATTCTCAAATAGTGCTGATACTTTTTTGTCGATATTTCAAAAACTAGCGTATCAATTTTAGTACAATTTGGCACTGATATTTAGTGATATATTCGTACATCATAAATATAAATAACTTAGAATCCAACACGTGATTGTTGATATATTTGCATTATCATGTGTTGTTCAGTCATATTTTCAAATGCTGCTGATACTTTTATCGATATTTCAAAAACTAGTGTATCAATTTTAGTAAAATTTGGCACTGATATTTAGTGATATATTGGTACATCATATATATAATTAACTTAATATCCAACATGTGATTGTTGATATATTTGCATTATCACGTGTTGTTCTGTCATATACTCAAATACTGCTGATACTTTTTTATCGATATTTCAAAAACTAGCGTATCAATTTCAGTAAAATTTGGCACCGATATTTAGTGATATATTGTACATCATATGTATAAATAACTTAGTATAAAACAGGTGATTGTTGATATATTTGCATTATAAAGTGATTTTCAGTCATATTCTCAAATACTGCTGATACTTTTTTGTTGATATTTCAAAAACTAGCGTATCAATTTTAGTAAAATTTGGCACTGATAATTAGTGATATATTGGTACATCATAAGTATAATTCACTGAATAGCCAACATGTAATTGTTGATATATTTGCCATATGATGTGTTGTTCAGTCATTTTCTCAAATAGTGCTGATACTTTTTTGTCGATTTTTCAAAAACTAGCGTATCAATTTTAGTAAAATTTGGCACTGTTATTTAGTGATATATTGCTACATCATAAGTACAATTAACTTAATATCCAACATGTGATTGTTCATATATTTGCATTATGATGTGTTGTTCAGTCATATTCTTAAATTGTGCTGATACTTTTTTGTCGATATTTTTGAAAAACTGCCGAATCAATATTAGTAAGATTTGGCATTGATATTTAGTAGTATAATGGTACATCATCAATATAAATGACTTAATATCCAACATGTGATTGTTGATATATTTGCATTATCATGTGTTATTGGGCGATATTCTCAAATACTGCTGATACTTTTTTGTCGATATTTCAAAAACTGGCAAATCAATATTAGTAAAATAAAAAATAAAATATTCTTAAATTGTGCTGATACTTTTTTGTCGATATTTTTGAAAAACTGCCGAATCAATATTAGTAAGATTTGGCATTGATATTTAGTAGTATAATGGTACATCATCAATATAAATAACTTAATATCCAACATGTGATTGTTGATATATTTGCATTATCATGTGTTGTTGGGCGATATTCTCAAATCCTGCTGGTAGTTTTTTGTCGATATTTTAAAAACTAGCGTATCAATTTTAGTAAAATTTGGCACTGATATTTAGTGATATATTGGTACATCATGCATATAAATAACTTAGTATCCAACAAGTGATTGTTGATATATTTGCATTAGCATGTGTTGTTCAGTCATATTCTCAAATACTGCTGATACTTTTTTTATCAATATTTCAAAAACTAGCGTATTAATTTTCGTAAAATTTAGCACCGATATTTAGTAATATAGTAGTATATCATACATGTAAAAAACTTAGTATTCAACAGGTGATTGTTGATATATTTGCTGTTATCATGTGTTGTTCAGTGATATTCTCAAATACTGCTGATTTTTTTTGCCGATATTTCAAAAACTAGCGTATAATTTTTAGTAAAATTTGGCATTGATATTTAGTGATATATTGGCACATCACAAATATAAATAACTTAATATCCAACAGGTGATTGTTGATATATTTGCGTTATAATGTGTTGTTTAGTCATATTCCCAAATAGTGCTGATACTTTTTTCTCGATATTTCAAGAACTAGCGTATCAATTTTCGTAAAATTTGGCACCGATATTTAGTGATGTAGTAGTATATCATATAAGAAAATAACTTAAAATATAACATGTAATTCTTGATATATTTGCATTATCATGTGTTGTTCAGTGGTAATCTCAAATACTGCTTATACTTTTTTACCGATATTTCAAAAACTAGCGTATTAATTTTAGTAAAATTTGGCACTGATATTTAGTGATATATTAGTACATCATAAATATAAATAACTTAGTATTCAACAGGTGATTGATAATATATTTGCATTATCATGTGTTGTTCAGTCACATTCTTAAATACTGCTGATACTTTTTTGTCGTTATTTCAAAAACTAGCGTATCAATTTCAGTAAAATTTAGCACTGATATTTAGTGATATATTTGTACATCATAAATACAAATAACTTAATATCCAACATGTTATTGTTGATACATTTGCATTATCATGTGTTGTTGAGCGATATTCTCAAATACTGCTCATATTTTTTTACCGATATTTCAAAAACTAGCGTATCAATTTTAGTAAAATTGGGCACTGATATTTAGTGTTATATTGGTACATCATAAATATAAATAACTTAGTATCCAACAGGTGATAGTTGATATATTTGCATTATGATGTGTTGTTCAGTCATATTCTCAAATGCTGCTGATACTTTTTATCGATATTTCAAAAATTAGCGTAATAATTTTCGTAAAATTTAGCACCGATATTTAGTGATATAGTAGTATATCATACATGAATATAACTTAGTATATAACATGTGGTTATTGATATATTTGCATTATCATGTGTTGTTCAGTGATATTCTCAAATACTGCTGATACTTTTTTACCGATATTTCAAAAACTAGGGTATCAATTTTAGTAATATTTGGTACTGATATTTAGTGATATATTGGTACATCATAAATATAAATAACTTAATATCCAACATGTGATTCTTGATATATTTACATTATCATGTGTTGTTGACCGATATTCTCAAATATTGCTGATACTTTTTTGCCGATATTTCAAAAACTGGCGAATTAATGTTAGTAAAATTTGGTACTGATATTTAGTGATATATTGGTACATCATAAGTATAATTAACTTAATATCCAACATGTGATTGTTGATATATTTGCATTATGATGTGTTGCTCAGTCATATTCTCAAATAGTGCTGATACTTTGTTATTGATATTTCAAAAACTAGCGTATCAATTTTAGTAAAATTTGGCACTGATATTTAGTGATATATTGATACATCACAAATATAAATAACTTAGTATCCAATAGGTGATTGTTGATATATTTGCATTATCATGTGTTGTTTATTCTTATTCTTAAATACTGCTGATACTTTTTTATCCATATTTCAAAAACTAGCGTATTAATTTTCATAAAATTTAGCACCGATATTTAGTGATATAGTGGTATATCATACGTATAAATAACTTAGTATCCAACAGGTGATTGTTGATATATTTGCATTATCGTGTGTTATTTAGTCATATTTTCAAATACTGCTGATACTTTTTTGCCGATATTTCAAATACTGGCGAATAAATATTAGTAAAATTTGGCACTGATATTTAGTGATAAATTGATACATCAAAAATATAAGTTACTTAATATCCAACATGTGATTGTTGATATATTTGCATTATCATGTGTTCGATCATATTCTCAAATGCTGCTGATACTTTTTATCGATATTTCAAAAACTAGCGCATTAATTTTTAATAAAATTTGGCATTGATATTTAGTAATATATTAGTACATCACAAATATAACTAACTTAGTATCCAACATGTGATTGTTGATATATTTGCATTATGATGTGTTGCTCAGTCATATTCACAAATGGTGCTGATACTTTTTTGTTGATATTTCAAAAGCTAGCGTATCAATTTTAGTAAAATTTGGCACTGATGTTTAATGATATATCGGTACATCGTAGATATAAATAACTTAATATCCAACATGGGATTGTTGATATATTTGCATTATCATGTGTTGTTGAGCGATATTCTCAAATACTGCTCACACTTTTTGCCGATATTTCAAAAATTTGCGAATCAATATTAGTAAAATTTGGCACTGTTATTTAGTGATATATTGGTACATCATAAATATAAACAACTTAATATCCAACATGTGATTGTTGATATAATTGCATTATGATGTGTTGTTCATTCATATTCTCAAATAGTGCCGATACTTTTTTGTCGATATTTCAACAACTAGCGTATCAATTTTAGTTAAATTTGGCACTGATATTTAGTGATATATTGGTACATCATAAATATAAATAATTTAGTATCCAACAGGTGATTGTTGATATATTTGCATTATCATGTGTTGCTTAGTCAAATTCTCAAATAGTGCTGATACTTTTTTGTCGATATTTCAAAAACTAGCGTATCAGTTTTAGTCAAATTTGGCACTGATATTTGGTGATATATTGGTACATCATAAACATAAATAACTTAGTATCCAACAGGTGATTGTTGATATATTTGCATTATATTGTGTTGTTCATTCATATTCTCAAATAGTGGCAATACTTTTTTGTTGATATTTCAAAAACTAGCGTATCAATTTTAGTTAAATTTGGTACTGATATTTAGTGAAATATTGGTACATCATAAATACCAATAACTTAGTATCCAACAGGTGATTGTTGATATATTTGCATTATCATGTGTTGTTTATTCTTATTCTTAAATACTGCTGATACTTTTTTATCCATATTTCAAAAACTAACGTATTAATTTTCATAAAATTTAGCACCGATATTTAGTGATTTAGTGGTATATCATACGTATAAATAACTTAGTATCCAACAGGTGATTGTTGATATATTTGCACTATCGTGTGTTATTTAGTCATGTTTTCAAATACTGCTGATACTTTTTTGCCGATATTTCAAATACTGGCGAATCAATATTAGTAAAATTTGGCACTGATATTTAGTGATAAATTGATACATCAAAAATATAAGTTACTTAATATCCAACATGTGATTGTTGATATATTTGCATTATCATGTGTTGTTCGGTCATATTCTCAAATGCTGCTGATAATTTTTATCGATATTTCAAAAACTAGCGTATCAATTTAAGTAAAATTTGGCACTGATATTTAGTGATATATTGGTACATCATAAATATAAATAACTTAATATCCAACAGGTGATTGTTGATATATTTGCATTATCATGTGTTGCTCGGTCATATTCTCAAATAGTGCTGATACGTTTTGGTCGATATATCAAAAACTAGCGTATCAATTTTAGTAAAATTTGGCACTGATATTTAGTGATATATTGGTACATCATAAATATAAATAACTAAATATCCAACTATGTGATTGTTGATATATTTGCATTATGATGTGTTGCTCAGACATATTCTCAAATAGTGCTGATACTTTTTTCTCGATATTTCAAAAACGAGCGTATAAATTTTAGTAAAGTTTGGCACTGATATTTAGTGATATATTGGTACATCATAAATATAAATAACTTAATATCTAATATGTGATTGTTGATTTAATTGCATTATCATGTGTTGCTGAGCGATATTCTCAAATACTGCTGATACTTTTTTGTCGATATTTCAAAAACTAGCGTATAAATTTTAGTAAAATTTGACACTGATATTTAGTGATATATTGGTACATCATAAGTATAAATAACTTAGTATCCAACAGGTGATTGTTGATATATTTGCACTATCATGTGTTGTTCAGTTATATTCTTAAATACTGCTGATACTTTTTTATCAATATTTCAAAAACTAGCGTATCAATTTTTGTAAAATTTAGCTCTGATATTTAGTGATATATTGGTACATCATTATTATAATTAATTTAATATCCAACATGTGATTGTTGATATATTTTTATTATCATGTGTTGTTGAGCGATATTCTCAAATACTGCTGATACTTTTTTGCCGATATTTCAAGAACTGGCGAATCAATATTAGTAAAATTTGGCACTAATATTTAATGATATATTGGTACATCATAAATATAAATAACTTTATATCAAACATGTGATTGTTGATATATTTGCATTATCATGTGTTGTTGAGCGATATTCTCAAATACTGCTGATACTTTTTTGCCGATATTTCAAAAACCTGCGAATCAATATTAGTTAAACTTGGCACTGATATTTAGTGATTTATTGGTACATCATAAATATAAATAACTTAGTATGCAACAGGTGATTGTTGATATATTTGCATTATTATGGGTTGTTGGGCGATATTCTCAAATACTGCTGATACTTTTTTACCGATATTTCAAAAACTGGCAAATTAATATTAGTAAAGTTTGGCACTAACATTTAGTGATATATTAGTGATATATTATAAAGATAAATAAATTAATATCCAACATGTGATTGTTGATATATTTGCATTATCATATGTTGTTGAGCGATATTCTCAAATACTGCTAATGCTTTTTGGTCGATATTTCCAAAACTAGCGTATCAATTTTAGTAAAATGTGGCACTGATATTTAGTGATATATTGGTCCATCATAAATATAAATAACTCAATATCCAACATGTGATTGTTGATATATTTGCATTATCATGTGTTGTTGAGCGATATTCTCAAATACTGCTAATGCTTTTTGGTCGATATTTCAAAAACTAGCGTATCAATTTTAGTAAAATTGGCCACTGATATTTAGTGATATATTGGTACATCATAAATATAATTAACTTAATTTCCAACATGTGATTGTTGATATATTTGCATTATCATTTGTTGCTCAGTCATATTCTCAAATAGTGCTGATACTTTTTTGTCGATATTTCAAAAACTAGCCTATCAATTTTAGTAAAATTAGGCAGTGATATTTAGTGATATATTAGTATATCATAAATATAAATAACTTAGTATCTAACAGGTGATTGTTGATATATTTGCATTATCATGTGTGTTCAGTGATATTCTCAAATACTGCTGATACTTTTTTGTCGATATTTCAAAAACTAGCGTATCAATTTTAGTAAAATTTGGCACAGATATTTAGTGATATATTGATACATCATAAATAAAAATATCTTAGTATTCAACATGTGATTGTTGACATATTTGCATTATGATGTGTTGCTCAGACATATTCTCACATAGTGCTGATACTTTTTGTTGATATTTCAAAAACTAGCGTATCAATTTTAGTAAAATTCGGCACTGATATTTAGTGATTTATTGGTACATAATAAATATAAATAACTCAATATCCAACTTGTCATTGTTGATATATTTGCATTATCATGTGTTGTTGGGCGATATTCTCAAATACTGCTGATATTTTTTTACTGTTATTTCAAAACCTAGCGTATTATTTTTAGCAAAATTTGGCACTAATAATTAGTGATATATTAATACATCATAAATATAAATAACTTAGTATCCAACAGGCGATTGTTGATATATTTGCATTATCATGAGTGTTAAGTCATATTCTCAAATACTTCTAATACTTTTTAATCGATATTTCAAAAACTAGCGTATCAATTTTAGTAAAATTTGGCACTGATATTTAGTGATATATTTGTACATAAAAAATTTAATAACTTAGTATCCAACAGGTAAGTGTTGATATATTTGCATTATCATGTGTTGTTCCGTGATATTCTCAAATACTGCTTATATTTTTTTACCGATATATCAAAAACTAGCGTATCAATTTTAGTAAAATTTGGCACTGATATTTAGTGATATATTGATACATCATAAATATAAAAAACTTAGTATCCAACAGGCGATTGTTGATATATTTGCATTATCATGGGTGTTGAGTCATATTCTCAAATGCAACTGATACTTTTTATCGATATTTCAAAAACCAGCGTATCAATTTTAGTAAAATTTGGCACTGATATTTAATGATATATTGATACATTGTAAATATAAATAACTTAGTATCCAACAGATGATTGTTGATATATTTGCATTATCATGTGTTGGTGAGGGATATTCTCAAATACTGCTAATACTTTTTGGTCGATATTTCAAACACTAGCGTATCAGTTTTAGTAAAATTTGTCACTGATATTTAGTGATACATTGGTACATCACTAGTATAATTAACTTTATTTCCAACATGTGATTGTTGATATATTTGCATTATGATGTGTTGTTCAGTCATATTCTCTAATAGTGCTGATACTTTTTTGTCGATATTTCAAAAACTAGCGTATCAATTTTAGTACAATTTGGCACTGATATTTAGTGATATATTGGTACATCATAAATATAAATAACTTTATATCCAACATGTGATTGTTGATATATTTTCATTATTATGTGTTGGTGAGGGATATTCTCAAATACTGCTGATACTTTTTTACCGATATTTCAAAAACTAGCGTATAAATTTTAGTAAAATTTGGCACTGATATTTAGTGATATATGGGTACATAATAAATATAAATAACTTAGTATTCAACAGGTGATTGTTGATATATTTGCGTTATCATGTGTTGTTCAGTCATATTCTTAAATACTGCTGATACTTTTTACCAATATTTCAAAAACTAGCGTATCAATTTTAGTAAAATTTGGCACTGATATTTAGTGATATATTGGTACATCATAAATATAATAAAAATAATATCCAACATGTGATTGTTGATATAATTGCATTATCATGTGTTGTTCAGTCATATTCTCAAATAGTGCTGGTACTTTTTTCCTATATTTCAAAAACTAGCGTATCAATTTTAGTAAAATTTGGCACTGATATTTAGTGATATATTAGTACATCATAAATATAAATAACTTAATATCCAACATGTGATTGTTGATATACTTACATTATGATGTGTTGTTCAGTCATATTCTCAAATAGTGCTGATACTATTTGGTCGATATTTCAAAAACTATGGTATCAATTTTAGTGAAATTTGGCCCTGATATTTAGTGATATATTGGTACATTATAAATATAAATAACTTAATATCCAACATGTGATTGTTGATATATTTGCATTATGATATGTTGCTCAGTCATATTCTCAAATAGTGCTGATACTTTTTTGTCGATATTGCAAAAACTAGCGTATCAATTTTCGTAAAATTTGGCAGTGATATTTAGTGTTATATTGGTACATTATAAATATAAATAACTTAATATCCTACATGTGGTTGTTGATATATTTGCATTATCAAGTGTTTTGTGCGATATTTGGGCGGAACATACATATTGATAGCATTCTGAATGAAAATGAAAAAAAAACATAGCTATACCCATAATATTATTTATTTATCGCCTCATACATACATTGCATTATCCTTTAGTAACTTCGCTAGACAATTAAAATATATCTCGACTGCTGATGGCCACGCATACCTAACTCTGCACGCGTGAAAAACGCAGAAGACACCTGCACTGGGCAATCTTTTCCTCGCGTTCAAAAGAGCACAGAGTAAGTAAGCACGGACAGTTAATGGTTATGTTAAATGTTATTTTATCCGTGTTTCCTCATAGCTGCGGCAACATGAGCGCCGCTAGAAGTGGATATCTGTCGAAGGAGGTTGTCAGAGATGGAAAGGCCCACTGGTGTGGTCGCCCCATCCACTTCTTGCTCTTCGCCGTACCATTTATCTAACGTACATAACAGGACCCTTTTTTATCCAGCGTGGGGATCTAACTGATTCATTTCGATGGGCAGTTTTGTGAGTTCATACCAATAAACTACACTCGTAATAATTGGGACTTAAAAAAAACTGAGTATTGATATTAATTAATTTACACATTGATCCACCATCACTGTATTGAAGTGTTTGCTGATTTTATTCTACCACTATTTATATTTATATGCCACAGTTGAAAAGCAGTAGGAATTTTATCTTACAGTAAATTACAATACGCTAAATAAATAAAATTTACAGTAAATACTGAAATAGCTGCTGGTGTATACGTAAGTATCAATATATTTAAAAGAAGGCCATTCTTAAAAGATATCAATATGGTTTAGACTATTGAATGGATGAATAAATGTATTCAAACAAAAAACATTAAGAGGCCTAGTGACAGAAACATTCTCCTATCTGTACAGAAGAAGAAGAAACAAAAAACAAATATGAATAATCTGAAAATGTAGTGATAAAAAAAATATAGTGATAAAATAGCCCAATAAAGATTGTTTATATATAATGATAAAACCAAAACTTTCTTCACTTTCATGTGAAAATCGCAATTCGGATAATGCCAAAAGTTGTAACAGCATTGTTAAAATACATTCGTAATTCAAATTGTCTCTTTTTAAACATGGAGTTTATAAAGTACCTGCGATTAAGTAATTACATATAATAAAAGTCCATACTTTTTCACACATATTATCCCACTTGCACGGTATAAAATACTTGCATGAAACTGGTTAATTAATTTGTAAGCCATTTCCCTAATCGCGATTGAACTATACGCCAGCGTGTATATAAAGAAGGTTAAGTACAGAAACAAAGACTAACAGGGTCAGTCACGCCTTCCTCTGTGCAAAGGTTAGATTTTTGAATATTACGAATATTTTCCTAATCTGAATACGAATAACTCAATCTCAAACTCGAATAACTCAAGAACTATGCATTGGATAATAACTCAATTTTACAAAATAAACGACAACATATTTCTTACTAGCAGCATTAAATTTAATTGGTATTGATACGCTACTTTTTGAGATATCATTTCAAATGTGAACTACTTTGGAGAACGTATTAATAAGCATCTAAAATCGTAATATAACAATAAAACTCAAATAACTCAAGAACAATGCATTGAATATTAACCTAATTTTAATAAATAAATGATAACATATTACTTAATAGCACTGTTAAATTTAATTAGTATTGATACGCTAGTTTTTAAGATATCATTTCAAATGTGAACTACTTTGGAGAACATATCAATAAGCATCTAAAATCGTATTATAACATTAAACCTCGAATAACTCAAGAACTATGCATTGGATGTTGACCTAATTTTACAAAATAGATGACAACATATTAGTCAATAGCAGTGTTAAATTTAATTAGTATTGATACGCTAGTTTTTGAGACATCATTTCAAATGTGAACTACTTTGGAGAACATATCAATAAGCATCTAATATCGTATTATAACATTAAACCTCGAATAACTCAAGAACTATGCATTGGATAATAACTCAATTTTACAAAATTAATCACAACATAATACTCAGTAGCAGTATTTAATTTAATTATAATTGATACGCGAGTTTTTGAGATATCATTATATGCTAGTTTAATGAACACATCAAGTACCATCTAAAAACATTTGGTCTTATTAAGAATAGAATATCTCAAGAATTACGCATTGAATATCAATAATATTTAACACCCCTCCTGCCAACATACTACTGAGTATGAGTAATAAATTCCATTGATATTGATACGCCACTTTTTGAGATATAATTAGAACTACTTAAAATATTACAAAATAATCATAGTATCACACCATACAACTAATATCTCAAGAATAATGCATTGAATAGTAATAATATTAAACACACTTACTATCAATATGCTACGAAGTATGAGTAATAAATTTTATTAATATTGATATGCTATTTTCTGAGATGTAATTTTATCTACTCAAAATATTACAAAAAAATCACAGTATTATCCTAAAACGAAAATCTCAATATTTGTGCATTGGATATTAACTTAATTTTATAAAATGAATGGCTACATATCATTTGATATAAGAATTAATATTTCATTTGTATTGATACGCCACTTTTTGAAATATATCATTTCAAATGTGAACTACTTTGGAGAACATATCAATAAGCATCGAAAATCGTATTATAACAGTAAACCTCAAACAACTCAAGAACTATGCATTGTATAATAACTCAATTTTACAAAATCAATGACAACATATTGCTTAGTAGCAGCATAAATTTAAATTAGTATTGCTACGCTAGTTTTTAAGATATCACTATATTTTGGAGAACACATCAAGTAGCATCTAAAATCATGTGATCACATTAAAAATAGAATATCTCAAGAATTACGCATTGAATATCAATAATATTTAACACACTTACTGTCAAAATACCACTGAGTATGAGCAATAAATTTCATTGATATTAATATTCTACTTTCTGAGATGTAATTTGAACTACTTAAAATATTTCAAAAATATCATAATATCACACCATAAAACGAATATCTCAAGAAGAATGCATTGAATAGTAATAATATTAAACACACTTACTATTAACATGCTACTGAGTATAAGTAACAAATTTGATTAATATTTATGCGCCACTTTTTAAGATGTAATTTGAACTACTCAAAATATTACAAAAAAATCACAGTATTATCCTAAAACGAAAATCTCAATATTTGTGCATTGGATATTAACTCAATTTTACAAAATTAATGGTAACATAGCATTTGATATCGGAGTTAAATTTCATTGGTATTCATACGCCACTTTTTGAGATATAATTTGAACTACTTCAAATATTACAAACAAATTATAGTATTACACTATAGAACGAATATCTCAAGAATAATGCATTGAATAGTAATACTATTAAACATACTTACTATCAACATACTACTGAGTATGAGTAATATATTTCATTGATATTTATGCGCTACTTTTTAAGATGTAATTTGAACTACTTAAAATATTACAAAAAAATTATAGTATTATCCTAGGACGAAAATCTCAATATTTGTGCATTGCATATTATGTCAGTTTTATAAAATGAATGACAACATATCATTTGATATAGGAATTTAAATTTTATTTGTATTGATACGCCACTTTTTGAGATATCATTTCAAATGTGAACTACTTTGGAGAACGTATCAATAAGTATCTAAAATCGTAATATAACAAAAAACCTCAAATAACTCAAGAACTATGCATTGAATATTAACCTAATTTTACTAAATAAATGACAACATATTACTTAATAGCACTGTTAAATTTAATTAGTATTGATACGCTAGTTTTTGAGATATCACTATATGCTTGTTTGGAGAACACGTCAAGTACCATCAAAAATCATATGATCATATTAAAAATGGAATACCTCAGGAGTTACGCATTGAATATCTATAATATTCAACACATTCACTGCCAACATACCACTGAGTATGAGTAAGAAGTTCCATTGTTATTGATACGCTACTTTTTGAGATTTAATTTGAACTATTTAAAATATTACCAAAAAAATCACAGTATCACACGATAAAACGAATATCTCGAAAATAATGCATTGAATAGTATTACTATTAAACAAACTTATTATCAATATACTACTGAGTATGAGTAATAAATTTCCATGTTATTGATATGCCACTTTCTGAGATGTAATTTTATCTACTCAAAATATTACAAAAAAATCACAGAATTGTCCAAAAACGAAAATCTCAATATTTGTGCATTGGATATTAACTCAATTTTACAAAATTAATGACAACATAGCATTTGATATCGAAGATAAATTTCATTGGTATTCATACGCCACTTTTTGAGATATAATTTGAACTACTTCAAATATTACAAACAAATTATAGTATTACACTATAAAACGAATATCTCAAGAATAATGCATTGAATAGTAATACTATTAAACATACTTACTATCAACATACTACTGAGTATGAGTAATATATTTCATTGATATTTATGCGCTACTTTTAAAGATGTAATTTAAACTACTCAAAATATTACAAAAAAATCACAGTATTATCCTAAAAGAAAATCTCAATATTTGTGCATTGGATAATAACTCAATTTTACAAAATGAATGACAACATATCATTTGATATCGGAATTAAATTTCATTAGTATTAATACGCCACTTTTTGCAATATCATTTCAAATGTGAACTACTTTGGCAAACATATCAATAAGCATCTAATATCGTTTATAACATTAAAACTCGAATAACGCAAGAACTATGCATTGGATATTAAATTAATTTTACAAAATAAATAACAACATATTACTTAATTGCAGTGTTAAATTTAATTAGTATTGCTACGCTTTTTTTAGAGATATCAATACAAAATTTGAGATACTACTTATAATTTTTACTCTTTGTGGATTGTGTGCATAAAATTTCAGATAAATCTAATTAGCAATGTTAATTACTCAAAAATAACTCGAGCAAATAGGTTTTTTCTTTTAAATTAACATTTAACTTGTTGCTTCAAAATGTTTTTATATTAATTTATTCAAGACTGATTGTCTATTTTTTTTTAAATAATTATTTCTACTTGGTTATTAGTTTGTTAGTGGCATCTGCATAAATCACTAATTCAACCGTTTATTTCAGAAACTGGTCAACAGATATTTTTATGGATTTTTCATTTTTTTTACGGAATCAGTATCTCCTATTGTCAGGGCATATTTTTCTGCAGTATAACTTCAACTGCCATTCCGTTTTATGGGATATAATTTACTATGAATATCACGTTTAGTGCAGAAACCTGTCAAGCGACATCACATAGCGTGTTTCTGCTGTAAATTTGAATTTCTGCAGTAAAAGTCCTGTGGTATTTTGTATAATACTAATACCATGGTAACAATTGCCATTGGTTTAAAATTACTTACCATTGCTGTAAATTTGAATTTCTGCAGTAAAAGTCCTGTGGTATTTTGTATAATACTAAAACCATGGTAACAATTGCCATTGGTTTAAAATTACTTACCATTGCTTAGTAGTTTAGTATTTTTAACAAATCAGAAAATTAGTTTAAATTTCTTTATTGTATTTTAATGAAAACACGTAAAATTTTGTGTTTCATACTGTGTTCAAATAAAAATATATAGTTTATTATGTGTCTTGTTTGTTAAAAATTATACCACAAAAAAATTAGGAAATTGCCATTAAAAATATATGTTTTATCTACATTAACATTAAAATCTTATTTTATTGCAGAGTCAACTGAATTTTTTTTTTTTTTTACAATTAAGGGAGAAATATTATAATTTAATTACAGGCAGCATCAACTACTGGAAGATGTTAACTAATACTAGAAATTTGTTCATGCGAAAATCTGTTTAAATATCAAGGATATAATGTTATTCTTTGCTTCCCAACAATTTGAAAAGGTACACTTGACCAGTTTCTGAAATAAACGACACAATTGCGAGTGATTAGCCATTGAAAATATGTCGTTTAAGAAAATAATAAAAATTAGAGGTCCAAGTATGCTGCCTTGAGGAATTCTCATCGGCATATCAAGAGGATCTGACCCTACATTATGACCTTTTGACGTTTGATTCCTACCGATTATAATCTCTTATCTAATAACGATTCAATTTTTATTGGCCATACTATGTACGTCTTAACATTCAAGTTTAATAGTCAGCATTTCTAATTGCCGAAGATCTGGATAAATCCAAGAAAAAACAATTCATTGTTTTCGTCATGTGAACGCATTACATATTTGTATTTATTGCAATATATTGAGATAATTTAACTAAAATATGTAATATTGTATAATAGTATATAACGCCATTAGGCCGATATGTAGCAAATAACAGGCGCGGGTTGAAGTTTGTAAACCGAGGCGAAGCGAAGCGGAGCGGAGCGCAGCCGAGGTTTATATTCAACCAAGCCTGTTATTTGCATATCGGCCGTATGTTGTTCGATACTTTTTGTAATACCTAAATTACAAAAATTGGTCAATTTATCAATATTAAATTTCAAAATTAATAAACTAGTTATCCAGGCGCAATTTGATACCATAGCAACATCAATGGTACAAATACAAACAAACAAATCAAAGTGAAATTAGAAAAATAATGTCAGATGTGCAAAGTTCTTCGTTTTGTGGTATCCCCGAAGATGTACTAAATGAAGCAAATGCTGCCACAATCGATTTACTTCCCCAAAAAAGCAGCAGCAGGTATGAGAAAGAATATGAAGACTTTATTGCTCATAAATTTGCGTTGTCATTTAAATATCGTCCACGGCCGTTATTATAACGGCCAAGGCCTTTACGCCTGTCACATCGATCAAGCAGACAGTACTGATAAATGTCAATAACACAGAGATATTACAAAAATATATTAATTAAATACAGGGTGGCCTTCCTATCCTCGCTCGGACCATTGCTGCTCGACTAATGAATATTGAGGAAAACATCTGATTGGAAGTCATTGGACACTTGATGTGCTACTTTTTAAAATAATTTTCGAGTATACAGAGTGTACCATAAATCCAGGACGCAGAATTTGGTCTCTTTTTTAAATGGATCACTCTGTATATTCTTTCATTTTTGGAATCTGATTTATGTGGGCTTCATAAATCATTTTTATTTTTTGAGGTCAGGTGGAACGTTACCAAATTATTCACATTTTGGACATGAATGGACATGAAAAAAATTTCAACAAAACCTTAATTGAAAATATCAAATGTACGAAATAAAGTTACGCACATTTTTAAAATTTTCAAAATTGTTTTTATTGTTCACGACAATTGTTTCGCCACACTGTGGCTTCTTCGGGTGAAGAAATGATTTATTTCAACTTTATTTCTACTAACTTTATTTCATACATTAGTAATTATGAATTTTCAACAAATATGATCGATCAATCTATTGACAATATCAATAAAAGAATCTGCATATGCATAAAAATCTTAGCAAATAAGCATATAAAATAGCATAAAGATTAGAATAAGCACAAAAAACGCAGAAAAAGCATGAAAAGGCATATTTTATTTTTTATGAAAATGCAGAAAAACAAAACAAAACATAATTATATTAACAAGAACGCACTATAGGTAGATAAAAGTAATATTTTTATAACATAGGTTTTGGTGATTAATATTAATAACAATAATAATTAATAACAAATAATGATTACTGCTCATTTTTAAATGAACTAATAATTAAATGTTTTTCTAAATTTTCAACGGAAAATCCCATTCTCCCATCACTGAGCACATTTTTTAAGTGTGAAAAGCTTCTCTCCACACCCACACTTGTAATCGGTGCATATTTAAATTTGGGAACAATTGTAATATTTATCAGCAAATCTTCCACGAAATCTCCTTTTAAAACTGTTGATATTTTTTGTAACTCGCCAAACAGTTCATTTTTTGACAAAACTGTATCACTTTTTTTTTTAATAATCTCTCCTATAGATCCCCGTACGTTTGAGTCGTCGTTCCTAAAATCTTCAACTATTTGAACCGCATCTACCAAAGTTGTGTCCTTTGCTTGGAGTTTATCAATCGCTTTGCTTACGAAACTGTAGTTGGTTTTTAGGAATGCTAAATTTTGTACAACCCTCCTATCTTTAAGAACTTTGTGGCATTCTTTAATTGCCTCTGACACATTTTCGGGAAATTCTAACACAAGCTCCTTAAATAAATCGAAATGGTCGGCATAATAGCAGGCAGCATCTAGGCAAGAGGTAGGCAAGAGGAAGAGGTACATTTGGCATTCTTTTCCTAAACATTTCAACCCTCAGTGGAGATTTTAGGAAAATTTTCTTCCCGGTTTTTATCAAATCATTGACCAGGGGAAATTGCAGTCTAATCGTTTCAGCAACTCTATTAAAACCATGTGCCAAAGAGGCATTAATTGCTCATAAAATACTTTTAAATTAGAATATGCCAACATATATATGCAGCGGCATCTGAAAGCATCAATAATAATTTATCATTTGGTACGGGGTTTGGCAAAAAAATGTGTTAATCCATCGTAAACGAATTTAGCAATTTTGTTTTTTCTAACTGCTTGGAACTAATTAAAAATGCATTGGTGGAGTCTTCGTTTAATATTCCAATCATTAAATGGGCGATGTACCGACCACATGAATCAGTAGTTTCATCTACACAGAACCATATGTAATTGTTGCCAATTATCTTTTTATTTCCTCAATGGTGTGTTTCTTGACTTGCTCGACATAGTTTTTGCGAATTGTTGATTCGGCAGGAATATGTCTACCGGTGTATTTTTGTAAAAAAGATTTAAACATACTATTATCTAGTTTTTTTAACGTAATGTTAGAAGATACCATCGTATTGCATAAATCAAAGTAAAATTCCTTTTCATTCTGTGTAGCAGAAGTCGCAAAAGACTCGGAAATAGTTTGCTGGGTACTCAGGGTACTGCTGGCATATTTGTGTTTTTTTAAATTTTCCAGGTGAACTGTTGTTTTGATATGTTGTGTTGTGTTAAATTTTTTCTCGTCGTTAATCTACAACATAATATATGCTTGTACCTAGGCCAATAGCAACACAAAATAAAACTTACCGGTTTGGTACAAGCCCTGCAAATTAATTTGCCGTTCTCATATTTTAATTCAGAATGTCCACGTATCCATTCATCGACGGAAGGTTTTACTTTCGGCATTTTATACAAGAAAACTTGTAAGCACGTAATACACACAAGGCACAAGCACAACGCGCTGAAGATTGAGATAAATTGGAGTTAATTGATAGCACACTTGCCCCAGATGCGTTCTGTGCACGTAAAAATAGGGTAATCCCCGAAATAATTAAGCTTTGTTTACCAAATATCACGTACGCATGCTCGCTTTGTTGATGATTTTATGATAACCAAGCACTCTAGATTCAACGGAGTAATATTAATACTGAATTCTCATTACAATAATGTGCAACAAAATATATTCCTAGCTGTTGTAAAATTGAACATAAAAAGATGGAACGTTATTTTTGTAAGTTATGGGCAGAAATTACGTTTTGTTCAAAACTTGGCGGACGTTCTTCGAGGGGTTTTTGTTTAATGTTAACGTGAAATGACGCTCGACTGGCAGTGAAGTTACGGGAAGAGGAATCATTAGTTGGCCGATGAGGCGGAAGTGGCCTCTGGAGCGGTTCCATCTGACCTCTGAACCTTTTGCGTGCTCGCCTCCGCTTTGCACTCCGTGCACGCATTTCAGGACTAGCAACGTCCACCATTTAATCTGCCGTGAAAAGGATAACTGCCACGCGATTGAAAAATCATTAATTGGTATTCACATGCAAATTATAACAGCGTTGGACGGGAGAGGTGCCGTTTTCCAGTGATATTTGAATAAAACTTCCACCAACCAGCCATTACTGGGTGTATCCCAACGTAATTTATCGCCCATGGGAGATAAAATCAGACATTTGTACGAGTGCAAGAAAAATTGCGGCAAACCAGTAATTATGTCCATTATGAAAATTAGAATTAAAACCTGAACACATACGAACCAATTATCAGGCCCAATTTGACTTGAATTATGGCAAAATTCCCGCTGTGGGCGGTACCTACTAATGAGTTATCAGCAATCGAACGGTCCCCGCTTTCTAAATGTACTATTTTAGTACATTTATGTAAGTACTATAAATCAATTTCTCCCACTTCTGGAAACCGTACGTAAGAAATGTTAGGAGCGCAAGCCCGTCACAAGACCAGAATCTCAGTAGAAATCATCCGCCGGATTATATGACCAGAGGCAAACTCGGTTGTTATATAGTAATTGTGTACATTGATACATCCTATCACATGATATCAATCTATACCAACTAGTATTTAATTCATCATTTCAACAGCTCATTTAGTTACGTGATAATTCGCATATAATTTGGAATTTGCATGCTCACAGAAATATTTATGTATTGTAAATATTATGTTAATTTATAATCATTTATTAAATTAAAATTGAATGATTATCAAAATAGAAATATTATAATATCCATAACAGAATTATGTAACAAACAAAGCACTTCTATCTAACAGTCAGATAGTTATGTCTTGAAGAAATGAATAGAGAAACATTTTGAAGCAACGATTTCAATTTTAATTTAAAAAGAAAAACCTAGTTGCTCGAGTTTTTTTACGTAATTACGGTTAGGTTAATTTATGATCAATTATTAAATAAAAATTGAATGATTATCAAAATAGAAATATTATAATACCCATAACAGAATTATGTAACAAACAAAGCAATTCTATCTAACAGTCAGATAGTTATATCTTGAAGAAATTAATAGAGAAACATATTGAAGCAACGATTTCAATTTTAATTTAAAAAGAAAAACCTAGTTGCTCGAGTTTTTTTACGTGAAAAACATTGCTAATTAGTTTATTTTAAATTTTATGAAAACTATCCAAAAAGTGCCAAAAAGTAATATCTTAAATTTTGTATTGATATCTCAAAAACTAGCGTATCAATACTAATTAAATTTAACATTGCTATTAAATAATATGTTGTCATTTAATTTGTAAAATCAAGTTAATTTCCAATGTATAGTTATTGCGTTATTCGGGTATTACTGTTATAATACGACTTTAAATGCTTATTGATATCTTCTCCAAAGTAGTTCACATTTGAAATGATATTTCAAAAAGTGGCGTATAAATACTAATGAAATTTAATTCCGAACTCAAATAATATGCTGTCATTCATTCTATAAAATTAAGTTAATATCCAATGCACAAATATTGAGATTTTCGTTATAGGATAATACTGTCATTTTTTTTGTAATATTTTGAGTAGTTCAAAATACTTCTCAAAAAGTAGCGAATCAATATCAATGAAATTTATTACTTATGCTCAGTGGTATGTTGAAAATACGTGTGTTTAATATTATTAGTACTCAATACATTATTCTTGAGATATTCGTTTTATGGTGTAATAGTACGATTTTTTTGTAATATTTTAGGTAGTTCAAATTACATCTGAAAAAATAGCGTATCAATATCAATTTAATTTATTATTCATATTCAGTGGTATATTGGCAGTAAGTGTGTAACATGTGATTGATATTCAATGTGTAATTCTTGAGATATTTTATTTTTAATGTGATCATATTATTTTAGATGCTACTTGATGCGTCCTCCAAACTAGCATACAATAATATCTCAAAAACTAGCGTATTAATGCTAATTAAATTTAACACTGCTATTAAGTAATATGTTGTGATTTATTTTGCAAAATTAAGTTAATATCCAATGCATAGTTCTTGAGTTATTCGAGGTTTAATGTTATAATACGATTTTAGATGCTTATTGATATGTTCTCCAAAGTAGCTCACATTTGAAATGATATTTCAAAGAGTGGCGTATCAATACTGATGAAATTTAATTCCGACATCAAATAATATATTATCATTCATTTTGTAATATTTAGTTAATATCCAATGCACAAATATTGAGATTTTCGTTATAGGATAATAGTGTTATTTTTTTTGTAATATTTTGAGTAGTTCAAATTACTTCTCAAAAAGTAGCGAATCAATATCAATGAAATTTATTACTTATGCTCAGTGGTATGTTGAAAATACGTGTGTTTAATATTATTAGTACTCAATACATTATTCTCGAGATATTTGTTTTATGGTGTAATACTATGATTTTTCCTAGTAATATTATAAGTAGTTCAAATTACATCTCAAAAAGTAGCGTATCAATATCAATGGAATTTATTACTTATATGCAGTGGTATGTTGGCTGTAAGTGTGTAAAATGTGATTGATATTCAATGTGTAATTCTTGAGATATTTTTTTTTTTAATGTGATCATATTATTTTAGATGCTACTTGATGCGTCCTCCAAAGTAGCATATAATAATATCTCAAAAACTAGCGTATCAATACTAATTAAATTCAATACTGCTATTAAATAATATATTGTCATTTATTTTGTAAAATTAAGTTAATATCCAATGCATATTTCTTGAGTTATTTGAGTTTGAATGTTATAATACGATTTTAGATGCTTATCGATATGTTCTCCAAAGTAGTTCACATTTGCAATTATATTTCAAAAAGTGGCTTATTAATATTAATGAAATTTAATTCCAATATCAATTGATATGTTGTCATTGATTTTGTAAAATTTAGTTAATATCCAATGCACAAATATTGAGATTTTCGTTTTAGGATAATATTTATTTTTTTTGTAATATTTTGAGTAGTTTAAATTACATCTCAAAAACTACTATATCAATATCAATTAAATTTATTACTCATGCTCAGTAGTATGTTGAGAGTAAGTGTTTTTAATAATATTAGTATTTAATGCATTATTCTTGAGATATTCGTGTTAAGGTGTAATACTACGATTTTTTTTAAATATTATAAGTAGTTCAAATTATATCTGAAAAAATAGCGTATCAACTTCAATGGAATTTATTACTCATACTCAGTAGTATGTTACTAGTGATTGTATTTAATATTATAAATATTCAATGCGTGATTCTTGAGATATTCTATTTTGAATGTGATCATATGATTTTATATGCAACTTGATGTGTTTTGCAAAGTGGCATATAATGATATTTTAAATTCTAGCGTATCAATACTAATTAAATTTAACAGTGCCATTAAATAATATGTTGTCATTTATTTTGTAAAATTAAGTTAATATACAATGCATAGTTCTTGAGTTATTCGAGATTTAATGTAATAATACGATTTTAGATGCTTATTAATATGTTCTCCAAAGTAGTTCACATTTGAAATGATATTCCAAAAAGTGGCGTATAAATACTAATGAAATTTAATTCCGAAATCAAATGATATGTTGTCATTCATTTTATAAAATTGAGTTAATATTCAATGCACAAATATTGAGATTTTTGTTTTAGGATATTACTGTGATTTTTTTTGTAATATTTTGAGTAGGTTAAATTATATCTGAAAAAGTAGCGTATCAATATCAATGGAATTTATTACTTATACTCAGTGGTATATTGGCAGTGAGTGTCTTAAATATTATTGATATTCAATTCGTAATTCTTGAGATATTTTATTTTTAATGTGATCATATGATTTTAGATGCTACTTGGTGTGTTCTCCAAACTATCATATAATGTATAATAATATCTCAAAAACTAGCGTATCAATACTAATTCAATTAAATACTGCTATTAAGTAATATGTTATAATTTATTTTGTAAAATTAAGATAATATCCAATGCATAGTTCTTGAGTTATTCGAGTTTAAATTATATAATACGATTTACAATTGCTAATTAGGTTGATCTTAAATTTTATGAAAACTATCCGAAAAGTGCCAAAAATTATAAATAATACCCTATATTTTGTTAATTTTATACAATTTTATTACTAAAAAGCCCACAATTGGTGAATAAAGTTGCCAAATATTCAGAAAACTATGTTTTGCTTTATTATTTAGTATCAACAGAACGCAAATTTTGTAACTCTTATATTTAAAAAATTAAAAGAATGAACTAGTAATCATTGCTTAAACATCACAGTTCCTGAAAAGATTTCAACTTTCTCTTACTTCTCTAGAATAACGAGTTCTTAATACAGTTCAGACCTAATTTTCTCTAGTTAACCAAAATGAAATAATCATAACGCAATTTGTTAAATTTTTAAAGTTAAAGTTAAAGTTTTCTCTGAATATTTGTGCAAGCAATCATGATTATGATTATTATTGTAATTATGATTATGATAAATCATGATTAGTCAAAAAAATTATTTGGAATTTTAGAATTTTTAGTTCTTCTACAACAAGTTGCTCAATTTTTTAACTGTAGTTGAAATATAAATAGATAGTTTATTCATTTGAGCCACAATACAATGATACATGTATAAAATTGTTATTTTGTGGATATGAGTGTCAAAAAGTTACCTGCATAAAAATGAATTATAATATAGAACATATAATTAAGTGATATAAATAATTATATAAAAGTTAAAATAATAAACCTAGACACACTAAAATAGATGTATAATGATGAAATGAAAATGTAATGAATTGGAAAAAATCCAGTATGTGTGAGAATTTATATTATTTCAAGTTTAAGATTGTATCCATAATTACCATACCTATACCACATACCATATACTATATACCATAATTACCAGTTTTATATATATATATATATATATATAAATATATATATATATATAAATATATATATATATATATATATATGTATATATATATATATATATATATATATATATATATATATTGTTACGTTTTTATTGCCCTACGTTCGGGACTACAAATGTTACGTTTTTGTTTACTCTGCCTATTTTATTAGTATTGAATATTTAAGCATTTACTTGTTTTGTAACTTTTTGTTCTTTCTCTTATCTCAGGTTCAATAGTAGGTTCAATCATAACTAAATAGAGTTTTGTTCAAATACTTTAATGAATTGAAAATAACCAAAAATATTAAAACGTCTAATATAAACTGAACTAAACAAACAAATCAAAAACAATAGAAAACAAAATTATTAAATACATAATAAACTATGGCCAACATTAACAAACTAAATCCTATATACACAAGCCAACTTATGTGATAATATGACTCTTGCACTTTACGCATACTTTCTACTTGCAGTTTTCTTCTTGTGGTTCCTTGATTAATTCGTCCTCTTGTCCCTGCGTTCTCCTTTTGATCCTTTGTCGATTCCCACAAAAGTAAACAGCTACTTTTGTGTGTGAAGTTGAGCGGCTTGAAGTCTTGATTTTTGAATATCTCCGTCACGGCTCCTATCTTGTTGAACTCCTCTCCTGGTTGACTGTCTTCTTCCAGTCCTATGTCCAATCGTTGAAACCCCGTTAATATTTTGTAATGTATTCGTATTAGTATCGCAACATCTCCACCCGCGATCCACACGCGTCTCTCCCACTCGTCAATCTCCTTGTTGATTATTTTCGACTTTCCATTATTCAATTCCCCAAGCGTCTATGCACGAAGTCACCTGTCACTTGTGGTAACCACTCAACAACCTTCATCCGCGGATTGCTTTGTATATTTGTGCATACTTGGTCATATTCACATTTACAATATTTACAATAATTTGTGTTGGCTTGTGCCCTGAAGATTATAATTCTATCTAAAACTTATATAATAATAACAATAAATCTAATCTAATTAATCTAAATAAATACTACAAATACCATCACAGAATATATATATATATATATATATATATATATATATATATATATATATATATATATATATATATATATATATATATATATATTTAAGGTTGTTTTAATAAGTACTAACTGGTATATATTTTTATTTTATTTTATTATTTATTTTATACTATTTTGTATACTACACTATACTGTTATACTAGTTTTGGTTTATTAAATAAACCATCTTCACAGGAAAGTGTATTTTGATGTGTATGTGTCCTGATCGTATTTAAATTATAATTTGAAATTTGAAAGATCTTTCAAATTTCAAATTACAATATTTAAGAGATAATATTGAAAGATCTTTCAGCTTGGGCGTTTTTTTGACCTAATTAATTTGGCAAGATTAGTGGTGAATATTATTACTATTCAGTAAAAAAAATCGTGTACTTCCTCAATTTTAACTTTTGCTTTACATTTTTATAACGGTTGCTTTTGCAACCGGTTTCAACCAATTTGCAAAGGCAATTAAAAAAAGGAATTACGGAAGTACACTTTTTTTATTGAATAGCTTAGATTACCTTAACATGAGTCAAATACAACAAATTATTATTAATTAATTTTGATAATTTTTCGATGGTGCATGCGCCGGGTCAAGAAATTTTCTTTGTAATTCACACACGATAAAACTAGTTTTGAGGTTAGAAATGTAGCAAAATATATTAAGGGGTGGGGCTAAAGTAATATTTAGAAGTGGGTCATGGATAAAAAAATGATGTGAAACACTGGAACACAAGTGGAATGGTTTGAAGTTCAGACATTATTTTCCCCATTTAACCAAAATTAAATAATCATAACGTAATTTATAAAAAAAAAATTATATAATTTATCAAAGTGTTGTTAATTTTCCCTCAGAGTTTCAAAGGTTGCAATTAAAGTTTTAATACCAAGAAAAGCTTTAGATGAATCAAACTTTTCACTCTGAAGCAATTGATGAACTCCTGAAACTACTTCAAGAATTTGTTCGAATATTAGAACAAACACAAAATGGTACATTTTTTAATGAGCAACGCGTTTGCTATGCTATTGCATCAGATATTCTTTAAAAAATTCTAAAATTGCCGGATATGTAAATTTAACTGCCTTAATAGCATAAATATGATTTACCATCATTCTTAATTTATCTTTTGTTCTACTATCGTCGGTCATAACAGCAAAATAATATGAAGTTCTCCTCAATGTCTGTGCGGCCTTTCGACATCAATTGGCACTCTGTCAAGAACAAAATGGTCAACAACTTGAACATATAATTTGATTTTTTCCCTAACCAATATTATTTCGTTATTTTAATTATTTTTATGGCTTCCTATTATTTTAAAACTTAAGAGTCATTAGTATTTTTTTCTCGACAAAAATTTCTTTTGGTTTTTCTGTTCTTATTTTTGTAATTGATGATATTGTAATAAGAATGTTTTTCAGGTTAATTGTTAGGAATCAATTCCTAACAATATTAATTTTGTTAGGAAAATAACAAATTATTCCAATATTGGAATAAATATTGGTTTATTCCAATATTTAAAATCCAAGCCTGTTTTCCTAATTTTGTTTTAACTGACGTGGTTTTGAATGGTAACTAGGTGCATTCTGCATATTGAAATTATAATTTAATAGTTTTACTTTAACGCACTTTTTCTAATTTTTTTTTTTCAAATGTTGCATATTGTAAATGTCATGTTGTTGAACACATAATAAAAAGTACTAGCAAAATCAATAATAAAAAATATAGGTTGTCATTTAAAAAAATGGCTCTGACGTCGTAACATTAAAACGAAGAAAATGAAAATGGTCTCAAAATATTTGTTTGAAAAAAAATCATTTCGGCCTTGTTGAAGCATTTTTTGAAAATTTATACAGGTAAAAACTAAAGCCAGGTCTTAATACTTTATGCGCTCTCTGTATTATACACTGTGTATCAGCCAAATGGAATAAATTCGATAATAAATAAATGGGGGCGTGTTCGAAAAAACGCTCGGATACGTCGATTGTTATTTTTAGTTGCGCATTTTTTTCAATAAAAACTTTTTATACAGGGTGTGTCATGTGACCGTGGCCAATACTAACTTTCTTATTTTAAATGCAACACCTGGTATATTATTCAATTTTTGGATTCTTCAGAAAATTCGAGACATATTTTATGTACAATGTCCTATACCTATCTTCAACTGTTTCGGAAATATTAAGTGTTTTCAGATTTATTGCAAAAATTAACATTAAAAAAAGAAAATAATTTGATTACAGAAATTCGTTACAACACACTCAAAAACTAATAAGTAATACTGTTTATTTCTTGATAATGTAAAAAAACAAAAAAAAACAATAAATTTCAATGGAGATGTTCAAAATGCTCGCCGTGAACGTCTTGGCAATATCCTAATCTTAAATAGAAATTTCTTCTAACGTTACTCAACATCTCAGGCGTGACCGATCTAATCGCAAGCATTATTCGTCTTCTTAAGTCAGCTAAGTCGAGGGGTTTAGTTTTGTATACAATACTTTTGACATATCCCCATAAGAAGAAGTCTAATGACGTCAGATCAGGGGATCGTGCTGGCCATTCCATCGATCCTCGCCTCCCTATCCACCGATTTGGAAATATTCGGTTGAGGTAGTTCCGAAAAATATTTCCGAAACAGTTGAAGATAGGTATAGGACATTGTACATGAAATATGTCTAGAATTTTCTGAAGAATCCAAAAATTGAATAATATACCAGGTGTTGCATTTAAAATAAGAAAGTTGGTATTGGCCACGGTCACATGACACACCCTGTATAAAAAGTTTTTGTTGAAAAAAATGCGCAACTAAAAATAACAATCGACGTGTCCGAGCGTTTTTTCGAACACGCCCTCATTTATTTATTATTTAATTTATTCCATTTGGCTGATACACCCTGTATAACAAGAATTTACATTGATATATGAAGATTCGCAGCGAAACTATTATCGTACACGTATTAAAGATAATGCACTGCATTATACACTCAAACCAAGCAGGCAGGACAAGTATAACTGCTCAATAAAATATATAGGTACAAGTAATTCAATTAATGCGATATGCATTGAGATTGATATTGCTATTAATATAATAACACGTTTTAAATAACACCCACCGCACGAGGAATTCGTAATTCCCGTTCCAACATGTTGGGCGCCATTTCATATGCATTCCCATTTAATTCCCCACATATCAAAAAACGCTGGCATTTCCATATCTCAAGACGTCGTCGTTCCTTCCACGTCTCGTCATTCGTAGGCGCACGAAACTAGGAACTGAAAATATATTCAAGAAGCAGAGCACGTATCAATACGGTATTTTTGCGAATCCGGCAGAGACGGTTCTCACGCTGGATAGATCAGCATCTAGCCTGGCGTACACACAGGCGTACGTACGTACGTACACACGTGCATGGCAGGCATCCTATATGATCGGGAATGTTAAAAATCACGTTACGACCCAACCGACTTACATACACTAACTCATCAACGCTACCAGCTCCGACTGCTCGTCTTGTTCCAGCTTGTTTACTTTATTATGCCACAATCTATATAAACGGGATAAATAACTCTAATATCCGTTAAGTGAACGAGGAGAGGCTCCGATAAATTAACTACGGTTCACACTGTGGCTGGCGGTAATTCCGAATAAAAATTACGCAATCAAACTTTCACGAGTCAACTATGGAGGCGATTAATATGCCCATTTTTTTTATCGAAAATATAATTACAACTCTCCGCGGATAGAAAGGATTCAGGTGTATTACTGTCAGTTCGGAAAATCATTAATAATAGGATGGACCAGCGACAGTATCCCTACGAAAAGGAGGCGCAATTATATCATCCGCATCGGTAACTGTAACATTAACGACCAATAAAACTCTTTTACTTACCGCAGCGTTCGATACCAAACTTTAAATTGGATTACTATAATTTGATCGTGCTATTGGGCAACCGCTGCTTTCTTTATTTGGTCTTATCGGTTTAATTAAGTAAATTATGATCGCAGCAGATTACAAATAGAGAAAATCCCCATTGCGAACTGAAAATACATGAAAAATTGTTCTGAATTATCTCCACTATTTGGGACGGTTGTAAATGCCGAACCAGTTCTGTTACGCTAATTATATTTATGGCCGCTCTGCTACGAATAAATGTATAACATAAGTTCAATGCTGTAATCGCCAATCGATTATAATGAAATGCTGAACGTCGATCTAAACTGTACTGATGTTTTTACTCAACATATTCACTTAATTCAACATAAAAATTACATGTAATTGCCACATTAAATATCTAACACATTCTCGTATACACTACTGGTCTAATTGGGGTATTTTCTTTATGTAGTTTGGTATTTGGTATTATTGAATTATGTTACGAATAATAATAAACTAGAAGAAACCTGGTCGAATATAAATTATGTAAATAGAGTATTGGATGTTAAAAATAAAATGCATAAATTAGGTATTAAATGTGTAGTTGTAAATAAATCTAATCTAAGCAATATTCTGAGTAACACCAAGGACAAAAAAACTGAATTATTATTACCAAAAGCAGGCGATTAAAAAAAAGCTTAACATGTTTCTTTTGTTTGGATATTTATATTAAAACGTTTCATTTAAAAATTGCAGAAAAATTGCACTAATTAAAGTTATTCAAAAAATATATAAAACTAAATTCTCTATCGAGTATATGGAATTGTAAATGTAGGTGGTAGATATAATGATATCTCAAAAACTAGCGTATCAATACCAACTAAACTTAATACTGCTATTAAACAATATATTGTCCTTTATTTTGTAACATTCAGTTAATATCCAATGCATACTTCTTGATATATTTTCGTTTTAATGTGATATGATTTTAGGCGCTAATTGATATGTTCTCCAAAGTGGTTCATACTTGTAAATTGATTTTTCGAAAAGTGGCGTATGAATACTAATAAAATTGAATTTCTATATTAAACGATATGTTTCCACTTATTTGGTAAAATTGAGTTAATATCCAATGCATAATTCTTGAGATATTCTGTTTATGATGTAATACAATGATTTTTTTGTTATATTGAGATTTTCATTTTTGGATATTACTGTAATATTTTCTAATATTTTAAGTAGTTCAAATCTCGATTCATAGTGAAAAACACTGAAAAACGCATGCTTATAGTAAAAAGTACATATCTCAAGAATCACATATTGGATTTTAATAAAATTGAGCTAATTAAATGCCAATATCTTACTCAATATGAATGCTCGATTGAATTGATATTGATACGCTAGTTTTTGAGATATCACTGATAAAGTCACATCAATATTTAAAAATATTACTGGAAAACAGCTGATGACACTAAAAGCAAATATCTCGTAAATCATACATTGGTTATCAATCCAATTCATTACAATGAAGACTAATATACCGTTTAATACCAGTAATAAGTTGTATTAACATACGAATTTATACCATAGTTTTTGAGATATCATCTAAAAAGAAAATATTAACGTCTAAGAATATCACTAAAAAATACTGAAAAATGCATGCTTATAGTAAAAAGTACATATCTCAAGAATCACACATTGGGTATCAATCAAATTGATTAAATCAGATGCCAACATATCAGTCAATCCAATTGCTTAATCGCATTGATATTGATACGCTAGTTTTTGAGATATCACTCTTAAAGTCATATCATTATTTAAAAATATTACTGAAAACAGCTGATCACACTAAAAAGCAAATATCTCAAAAATCACACATTGGTTATTAATCCAATTCTTCACGTTAAAGACTAATATAACTTTTAATACCTGCTATAAATTGTGTAAACATTGATACGCTCCTTTTTGATATATCATCAAAAAAGGAAATATGAATGTCTAAGAATATCACTGAAAAATACTGAAAAATGCATGCTCATAGTAAAATGTACATATCTCAAGAATCACACATTGGGTATGTATAAAATTAAGTAAATCAGATGCCAACATATCAGTCAATATAAATGCTCAATTGCATTGATATTCATACGTCAGTTTTTGAGATATCGCTCATAAACTCACATCATTTTTTAAAAATATTATTGGAAAACAGCTGATCACATTAAAAAGCAAATATCTCAAAACTCACACATTGGTTATCAATCCAATTCATTACTTAAAGACTAATATACCGCTTAATACCAGAAAACAATTGTGTTAACATTGCTACGCTAGTTTTTGAGATATCTTCAAAATAGAAAATGTGAACGTTTAAGAATATCACTGAAAAACAGTGAAAAACCCATGCTCATAGTAAAAAGTACATATCTCAAGAATCACACATTGGGTATGTATCAAATTGAGTAAATCAGATGCCAACATATCAGTCAATATAAGTGCTCAATTGCATTGATATTCATACGCCAGTTTTTGAGATATCGCTCATAAAGTCACATCAATATTTAAAAACATCACAGGAAAAGAGTTGATCACCTTAAAAGGCAAATATCTCAAAACTCATACATTGGTTATCAATCCTGTTCATTACTTTAGAGACTAATATACCGCTTAATACCTGACATAAATTGTGTTAACATTGACACGCTAGTTTTTGAGATATCATCAAAAAAGGAAATATGAATGTTTAAGAATATCACTGAATAACACTGAAAAACACATGTTCATAGTAAAAAGTACATATCTCAAGAATCACATATTGGATTTTAATAAAATTAGGCGAACTAGATGCCAACATATCACTTAATACGAATGGGCGATTGCATTGATATTGATATGCTAGTTTCTGAGATATCACTCATAAGGTCACATCAATATATAAAAATAGCAGTGGAAAACAGCTGATCATACTAAAAAGCAAATATCTCAAATATCGCTCGTTGGTTATCAATATAATTTATTTCGTTAAAGTCTAATATATCGCTTAATATTAGTATCAAATTGTGTTAACATTGATACGCTAGTTTTTGAGATATCATTAAAAAAAATGAATGTTTAGGAACATCACTGAATAACACTGAAAAACACATGCTTATAGTAAAAAGTACATATCTCAAGAATCACACATTGGATTTTAATAAAATTGAGTAAATTAGATACCCACATATCAGTTAATATGGATGCTTGGTTGCATTGATATTGATACGCTAGTTTTTGAGACATCATTCATAAACTCACAACAATATTTAAAAATATTACTGGATAACAGCTGTTCACACTAAAAAGCGAATATCTCGAAAATCACACATTGGATATCAATCCAATTAATGTAATTCGAGACTTATGCATTGCTCAATATCAGTAAAAAGTTATGTTAAGATTGATTCGCTAGTTTTTGAGATATCAGCAAAAAAGAAAAAAATGAATGTTTAAGAATATCAATAAAAGACACATGCTCATACTAAAATATACATATCTCAAAAATCACACATTGGATATTAATAAAATTAAGTAAATTTGATGCTAACATACCATTCAATACGAATCCTTGATTGCATTGATAGTGACACGCTAGTTTTTGAGATATCACTCATAAAGTGACATCAATACTTAAAAATATCGGTGGAAAAAAGCTGATCACACTAAAATGCAAATAACTCAAAAATCACACATTGGTTATCAATACAATTAACTACTTTAAAGACTAATGTACCACTTAATACCAGAAATAAATTCTGTTAATATTGATACGCTAGTTCTTGAGATATCATAAAACAAAGAAATATGAATGTTGTTGAATATCACTGAAAAACACATGCTTATAGTATAAAGTACATATCTGAAGAATCACACATTGGATTTTAATCAAATTGAGTGAATTACATTTCAACATATCAATAAATATAAATACTTCATTGCATTGATATTGATACGCTAGTAATTGATAGATCACTCATGAAGTTACATCAATACTGAAAAATATTACTGGAAAACCGTCCATCACACTAAAAAGCGAGTATCTCAAAAATCACACATTAGATAGCATTCCAGTTTATTACATTAAAGACTAATATATCGCTTAATACCAGTAATAAATTGTGTTATTATTGATACGCTAGTTTTTGAGATATCATCAAAAAAGGAAATATTAATGTTTAAGAACATTACTGAATAACACTGAAAACCATATACTCATAGTAAAAAAGGACATATCTCAAGAATCACATATTGGATTTTAATCAAATTGAATAAATTAGATACCAACATATCATTCAATAAGAATGTACGATTGCATTGATATTGATACGCTAGATTTTGAGATATCACTCATAAAGTCACATCAATATTTAAAAATATCACTGGAAAACAGTTGATCATACTAAAAGGCAAATATCTCAAAACTCACACATTAGTTATCAATCCAATTCATTACCTTAAAGACTAATATTCCGCTTAGTACCAGAAAAAAATTGTGTCAACATTGCTACGCTAGTTTTTGAGATATCATCCAAAAAGTAAATATGAACGTTTACGAATATCACTGAAAAATTCTGAAAATTACATGCTCATAGTTAAAAGTACATATCTCAAGAATCACACATTGGATAATAATAGAATTTACTAAATAAGATGCTAACATACCAGTCAATACAATTGCTCGATTGAATTGATATTGATACGCTAGTTTTTGAGATTTCACTAATAAAGTCAGATTAATATTTAAAAATAGCAGTGGAAAACAGTTAATTACACTAAAAAGCAAATATATCAATAATCACTCATTGGATATCAATACAATTTATTTCGTTAAAGTCTAATATACCGCTTAATACGAGAATCAAATTGTGTTAACATTGATACGTAGTTTTTGAGATATCATCAAAGAAAGAAATATGAATGTTTAAGAACATCACCGAAAAAGACTGAAAAACACATGCTCATAGTAAAAAGTACATATCTCAAGAATCACATATTGCATTTTAATCAAATTTGGCGAACTAGATTCCAACATATCACTTAATGCGAATGGGCGATTGCATTGATATTGATACGCTAGTTTTTGAGATATCACTCATAAAGTCAGATCAATATTTAAAAATAGCAGTGGAAAACAGCTGATCACACTAAAAAGCAAATATCTCAAAAATCACACATTAATATACGATTAATATACTGCTTAATATCGGTAATAAATTGTGTTAACGTTGATACGCTAGTTTTTGAGATATAATAAAAAAAATATGAATAATAATGAATATGAGTAATGAAAATAAAATATTCTCACTAAAGTTCAAATATGTCAAGACTCATACATTGGATTTAATAAAAATTGCACATGTTCAATACTAATAAATTATAGAATTATAGTAATAAATTACATTGATATTAATGCGGTGGTTTTTGAGACATCACTCATAAAGTAACATCATTATTTAAAAATATCACTGGAAAACAGTTGATCATGGTTAAAATCAAATATCTCAAGAATCACATATATCATATTAATACAATTCAGTAAATTGCATTTTTATTGATGTGCTCAAAATATAATTACTTTAATATCAGAAAGACATAAATATGGTTCAAAATCTATTTTCTCACCTAAATTTAAATATCTCAAGAATCACACATTGAATATACATCTAGTTACATTTATTTAATACAGGTGTATCACGCAATATCTGTAATAAATTACACTTATATTGATACGGTGGTTTTTGAGATTTCGTTAGCTAAATATGAAAATAATTGGAATTTACTGTGATAGTTTTTACCTTTTATATATCGTAAAGAGCTGCATGTCATTGAATAACTACATGAAACTCCTTAATAAAATCGGAATGAAATAAGGGAAGAAAATCGTAGTTTTGTCCATAACTGTACGGTGCAGGTATGTAAATTTATTAAAAAAATAATTTCAAATTGCACAAAAAAAGAGTTTTAATAGTTTGTTCTTTTACTGAAACCGAAATTTATTGTAGACGGTTACGTGCCGAGTGAACGTCCACGATTATCAGGCGTCATGTACCGTGGATAAACCTCAATTTCGTTAATTTTACTACCTCACATTTAGCCGGTGCTGACCGTGCGTAAAAGATACATTCTCTTTTTATACTTCGTCTCCAATTCGTTCCAAATTGCAATAAATTTGACGGTGTATGGGCGAGTTTTATTTTCGGAAAAAATAATTTTGTTTTCAGTTCCCTGCGAGGAATTTCCGGGGATCGACGCTGCATAATGAAGAGCTGTATAATTTAGCACGATATTGATTGATATCTGCGCGGTTTAATTTCTAAACTGCCGATGAATGTAAATAATTATGCGAGCCGTTGGAATGTTAATTTACAACGATACTCCAGTAAGAAACTATTTAATTACGCGGAGATGTACGCAATGAATACGCACAAGTTAATAAATGTACGGCAAAAGTAATGAAAATAATATCCCACGACCGCAAATCATAATTATATTATTGGAGGAGCCGCATTTCTATCGCAGGTGAGCGTCTTGGACATTATCGCGTCAACTTTATGTATCAGGTTTTCTCACTGAAAGGAAGAGGATGTGCCGTGAATCATTCACACGATATTGTTAATAAATTTGTCGCAATTATCAGTGGCAGAAAGTGGGAATGCACGAATCAATGTTCGCGTAATTAACATTTTATGCGGAAATATAAAACAAACGTAATGTACCGGTAATTATGCTAAATTATCGCCTTTTTACTGGCACGGAGAGGACAACAAATTACTGCTCTCTCCTTTACCGAAGGCGCTTTGTTAATTTCTTGTACGCGATTGAATTCCCTCATTACCATATTGCTACATTGCTGCGTTACTTTTTTTTTGTTGTTTATGTAAAGTCCACTGCGGAATTTGAAGAAGACTTGTAATATTCCACGCATGTTTATATTCACCAGACTTTTCTAAGCTTTTAGGCACAATGAATTATACAAACATAATGCAATTTTGGGTACACACATCAAATTATAACGTCCATCGTATCAACAGGTCATTAACAAACTTATTATATGAGCCAAAATTCACATTTTTTTCAATATGGTTAAGTGTATTTTTTTAAGGTAGCTCGAAACCGTGTAACATCAACGGAAATGGAAACCGATAATCATAAGTATCTTATTTAACAAATCTCGTATCTAAATGAGTAAATGTATACCTGGAATCACTGCCCCTTTTTTTAATAATAGATTTGATATCATCTCCTCAACGAATAATACGATCTAAGAGATAATCGTAAATGGTATTCAAGCCCGAAACCAAATGACGTGCACATCACAATTAGATCCAGATATCGATTATACGTGTTGCTGTATCTACACGTAGTCCTTGCATGCTCCTTATTTGGCGTAAACTGTGATGGTGCATTTTGCAGGAGAACATTTGTTGCCATCTATTTTCTAATTTGATACCGTAATGTGGCAATAATTAACTTTGCTTGAAATGGATGCAATAAAATTACGAGCTTTTAAATAAAATTGGGATCAAAATTAATTGTACACTTGTTAGGAACTGGATCATCATCATGATTATTAAATTGTGGTTAGTGTCTCGTCTATTAAAGATTATAGTGACTTAAATTCGTGTAATTTGGTATAATTTTACTTTCCTCAAAATAGCTTCACATTAAATTAGCGCAAATTATACCTCTTCGAAAATTATTCAATTTATATCAGTAGAATACGGAACTAATGTTGAGCATCTTGAAGCTATAAATGTGGATTCATAATATAAAATTGTACAATGGATCCAATATTTAATTATTTTATAAATATGTAAAAATACTCTTATAACATTTATTTATTGTTATTAACAAGCAAAAAAACAATAAAAAATACTATTCAACTTAATTTTGTAGTTGACGAAAAAATCTATGAACATTTTTTTTTTTTTACAAAAATATGCTATTTTGGATTTGACTAAATAAAGATATGTTTTACTCGGCATATTATATCCTTTATCATTTAAAGAATTAGAAACATTAAAATAGACAACACAAACATAGGACAAGTGGAAACCAAGAGATATCTGGGAGTAGAAACAAATAAGGATGGCAAGCAAGAAACGAAGTTAAACAACAGAATAGAAAAGACAATGAAAACTTCAGACAAAAATATTCATATTAATATATATTAAAATATTATAAGTATTCAAATCGATTTTTAGACTGATATTAACATATAGCTGCGAATCATGGACACTAACCAAGAAAGAAAAGAGCAAATTACATCCAACTGACATGAAATACCTCAGAAGAGTAAGAGGCGTTACAAGGAGGGACAAAATCAGAAACACCCAAATCAGAGAAGAGTTGGAAGTAGAATCGTTAGAGGAATTTATGGCAAGAAGAAAACTGAGCTGGTGGAGTCATCTACAAAGAATGAGAAACACAAGGCCAGTCAAGAGAATATGGGAAGCCAGAGCAGAAAAACGAAGAAGCAGAGGAAGACCAAGACAAACATGGAACAACTCCATAAACGAAATTCTGAAAGACAGAGGAAAATCATGGGCAGAGGCAAGAACAATGGCGAAAAACAAAATGGAGTGGGCAAAATTTGTACATATGTAAAAAAAACTGTATTAGACACCCTACACCAATATATGGTAGAAGGGATACTGATTATATATATATATATATATATATATATATATATATATATATATATATATATATAAACTATCTTTATTAGGCTATCGACCCCATGGGGTCTTTCCGCCTACTGATTATATATATTAAGAATTTAATGTTAAAAAATTAAATCTTCCAAATAAAAAATAATATAATAAAATAAAAGTATAACAAACTATTTAACTTGTATAAATATACGATTCAAATATCTGCGATATCTTCAAAATTAGTGCTAAAAATAATAATATGATAAAGGGTTGGAATAAATCATGATTTTTGAAAATCAAATAAATCATGATTTATTTGATTTTGTTATATTTCTCATCAGTTTTTGCCAGTATAAATGTGATTTAAATCAATTAATTTACATCACGATTCAAATGTATGATTTTTTTTTTAATAGAGTCTTGAATTTGAAAAACAATTATTGATGTTTAAAAAATAAGTCGGTGTATCTGTACTGTGATGACAAAAAATGGATGAAAAAAAAATTTAGTTACTACCAATTTCCTATTGTAAAGCTATTGTAACTCTATAGTTACATTATATTTTTAATTGTACACCTATTGGAATGCACAAACAGTGCAAAGATAATTATTAATTAAAAATTGTCAATTTTGATTTTGAAATAAATGGAAGAAAAGATCATTATTTTACTTACTTCCAATTTTCTATTGTAATACAATTGTAACTCTATAGTTACATTATATTTTTAATTCTGCACGTATTGGAATAACAAACAGAGCAAAGATAATGATTTATAAAAAAAAATTGATTTAAATCAATGATTTATCTACAAAAATCTTTTGATTTAAATCATTTACACCTATTGGAATGCACAAACAGTTCAAAAACAATTATTAATTAAAAATAGTCAATTTTGATTTTGAAATATATGGAAGAAAAGAAAATTATTTTACTTACTTCCAATTTTCTATTGTAATACTATTGTAACTCAATAGTTACATTATATTTTTAATTCTGCACGTATTGGAATAACAAACAGAGCAAAAACAATGATTAATGAATTTTTTTTTTTTTTTTTCAATGATTTATCTACAAAAATCTTTTGATTTAAATCACACCAACCCAGGATAAGAGTGAATGCGTACTTTAGTAATTACGTTATCAATACTTTCTATAAATATAGACATATCTATGAAGATTAATTAAACATTCATGAAAGTTTCAGTCAAACTTAATTAAAAATAATAAATTTTTGATAATATTAAAAGTATAATAAAAGTGAATACGTTTTTTCGATTTCGATGTTTTCTATAAATATAGACATGAAGATTTAACATTCAAGAAAGTTTTATTCGAAATCATAAATCATAAATAAATATAGTTCATGGAATAAAATTTTTGAAAATATATATTCGAAATTGGTGAAGAAATCATTAGCCAGGTATAAATGTTATTCTTAATTGCAGCTGGTAAAAATCAGTAGATTAGTCTACTAGAATATCTGTAGAATGATATATATATTTTTTAAATAAGGGAAAAGTCTTTTGAATGTAAATTAAAATTAATGATTAAAAATGTAATCATAAATTACGGATTTCATAAAACATGATATTCGTGAAATTTTAATAGAGGTTCTAAAATTTCACAAAATTTCATAAAAAGTAAAAAGCAAAACATAAATTATTGATTTCATAAAACATGATATTCATGAAATTTTAATAGAGGTTCTAAAATTTCACAAAATTCCATAAAAAGTAAAAAGCAAAACATAAATTACGGATTTCATAAAACATGATATTCATGAAATTTTAATAGAGGTTCTAAAATTTCACAAAATTTCATAAAAAGTAAAAAGCAAAACATAAATTACGGATTTCATAAAACATGATATTCATGAAATTTTAATAGAGGTTCTAAAATTTCACAAAGTTTCATAAAAAGTAAAAAGCAAAACATAAATTACGGATTTCATAAAACATGATATTCATGAAATTTGAATAGAGGTTCTAAAATTTCACATAATTTCATAAAAAGTAAAAAGCAAAACATAAATTACGGATTTCATAAAACATGATATTCATGAAATTTTAATAGAGGTTCTAAAATTTCACAAAATTTCATAAAAAGTTTGAAAATAGAAGTTTACTTAAAAAATAACATATCACGACTTCATTAAATTTCTTATGTTAGGTTGGTTGTTACGAAATTTTTTCAAAAAAACACAAAACGGCAAAAGAAGGCAATGATATCGGAACCGGAAAATGAAACGGTAAAAGAAAATGAAAAGAAAATTTAATAGAGGTTCCAAAATTTCATTAAATGTTATGAAAATGTTGAAAATGGAAGCTTACTTAAAAAAACAACATTTTACGACAAAATTCTTATGTTATGTTAGTTGTTACGGAACTTTCACAAAAAACTAACACAAGACAAAAAAAAACAGAACATGAAAAGAAGAAGTTTTTCATCTTCGTATTATTTGTATGACCGTTTTGATTTATTTTTGATTTTTGATTTGAGCAAATATCTCAAAAACCACACATTGGATATCAATAAAACTCATTACGTTGATGATTAGTATATCGCTTAATATAGGTAATAAATTGTGTTAATATTATTACACTAGTCTTTGAGATATCATCAAAGAAGGAAATATGAATGTTTAAGATTATCACTAGATAACACTGAAAAACACATGATCCTAGTAAAATGTACGTATCTCATGTATCACACATTGGATACTAATCAAATTAAGAAAAATAAATGCCAACATCTGAGTCAATACGAGTGCTTGATTGCATTGATATTGATACGCTAGGTTTTAAGATATCAGTCATAAAGTCACATCAATATTTAAAAATATCACTGGAAAATAGCTGATCACACTAAAAGCAAATATTTCAAAAAATCACACATTGGATATCAATTAATCTCATTACGTTGAAGACTAATATACCGATTAATGTCAGAAATAAATTGTGTTAACATTGATACGCTAGTTATTGAGGTATCACTCACAAAGTCACATCAATATTTAAAAATATCATTGGAAAACAGCCGATCACACTAAAAACCAAATATCTCAAAAATCACTCATTGGATATCAATACAATTTATTTCGTTAAAATTTAATATACCCCTTATAACCGGTAATAAATTGTGGTAACATTGATACGCTAGTTTTTGAGATATCATCAAAAAAGAAACATGAATAATAATGAATATGAGTAATAAAAATAAAATATTCTCACTAAAGTTTAAATATGTCAAGACTCATACATTGGATTTAATTAAAATTGCACATGTTTAACACCAATATATCATAAAATATCGGTAATAAATTACATTCATATTAATACGGTGGTTTTTGAGATATCACTCATAAAGTTACATCATTATTTTAAAATATCACTGGAAAACTGTTGATCACAATAAAAAGCAAATATCTCAAAAATCACACATTGGATATTAATCCAACTCGTTACGTTGATGACTAGTACATCGCTTAATATAGGTAATAAATTGTGTTAACATTGATACGCTAGTCTTTGTGATATCATCAAAGAAGGAAATATGAATGTTTAAGATTATCACTGAATAACACTGGAAAACACATGCTCATAGTAAAATGTACATATCTGATGAATCACACATTGGATATTAATCAAATTGAGTAAATTAAATGCCAACATCTGAGTCAATACGAGTGCATAATTGCATTGATATTAATACGCTAGGTTTTAAGATATCAGTCATAAAGTCACATCAATATTTAAAAATATCACTGGAAAACAGCTGATCACACTAAAGCAAATATTTCAAAAATCACGCATTGGATATCAATCAATCTCATTACGTTGAAGGCTAGTATACAGCTTTATATCAGAAATAAATTGTGTTAACATTGATACGCTAGTTATTGAGGTATCACTCATAAAGTCATATCAATATTTAAAAATATCACTGGAAAACAGCTGATCACACTAAAAATAAAAAATCTCAAAAATCACTCATTAGATATCAATACAATTTATTTCATTACAGTTAGTAATATACCGCTTAATACGGGTAATAAATTATGTTAACATTGATACGCTAGTTTTTGAGATATCATAAAAAAAATATGAATAATAATCAATATGAGTAATAAAAATAAAATATTCTCACTAAAGTTTAAATATATCAAGACTCATACATTGGATTTAATTAGAATTGCACATGTTTAATACCAATATATTATAGAATATCGGATATAAATTACATTCATAATAATACGGTGGTTTTTAAGATATCACTCATAAAGTCACATCAATATTTAAAAATATCACTGGAAAACGTTGATCATGCTTAAAAGCAAATATCTCAAGAATCACATATATCATAATAATACAATTCAGTACATTACATACCAATATGTCACTCAATATCGCCAATAAATATCATTTTAATTGATACGCCAGTTCTCAAAATATAATTCCTTTAATATCAGAAAGACAAATAGGGTTCAAAATCAAATTTTCTCACCAAAATTTAAATATCTCAAGAATCACACATTAAATATACATTAAGTTACATTTATTTAATACAGGTGTATCACACAATATCTGAAATAAATTTCACTTATATTGATACGGTGGTTTTTGAGATTTCATAAGCTGAATATGAGAATAATTAGAAATACTTAAAATATCCCATAAATATCGATTGAATTCAACAAAAATTGAGATATATAAAGAATCTGTCATTGGATGTTAACGTAATTACGTATAGTATATTTTAATGTACCATTCAATATCAGTAATCAATTGCATTGTAATTGATACGCTAATTCTCAACATATCAGTGTTTCAATATCAGAAAGACACATGAACAAGTTTCAAAATAAAATATTCTCACTAAAGTTTAAATATGTCAAGACTCACACATTGGATTCAATTAAAATTGCACATACTTAATACCAATATATTATAGAATATTGGTAATAAATAACATTCAAAATAATACGGTGGTTTTTGAGATATCACTCATAAAGTCACATCAATATTTAAAAATATCACTGGAAAACTTTCACTTCAGGAAACAGGAAAAGATAAAGGAATAAGTAAGAAAAGATATACACAGAGAAAGGAGAAAGAAAAAGGAGATATTACAAGGATAGCAACATGGAATGTAAGGATCTACAATAACAAAGAGGAGGAGATAGGAAAATAAATGATCAATCAACAAATATAAATAATGGGAATAACCAAGGCGCGGATTTCTAGGTATTATGCTATACATCAGTTTTAATAGCAGACCAAAATGACCTCGTATCTATACGAATTTCAGCAAATGAAGTAACGTGACAATTTTTTTGTTGTCCTTTTAGGCATATTTTCAGTTTTGAAGCTTATAATTGCTTTAATGCATTTTTTGTGCATTTTTCCTTATTTTTTGTGCTTATTTGCTACTTTCTCAATTTTATAGCATATTATTTATATTAGTTAGGAATATATTTTTTTGCACATTATTGTAATGAGAATTCAGTATTAATATTCCTCCGTTACGTCTAGAGTGCTTGGTTATCACAAAATCATCAACAAAGCGAGCATGCGTACATGATATTTGGTAAACAAAGCTCGATTTTTTCGGGGATTACCCTATTTTTACGTGCACAGAACGCATCTGGGGCAAGTGTGCTATCAATTCAGTCCAATTTATCTCAATCTTCAGTGCGTTGTGCTCGTGCCTTATGTGTGTTACGTGTTTATAAGTTTTCTTGTACAAAATGCCGAAAGTAAAACCTTCCGTCGATGAATGGATACGTGGACATTCTGAATTAAAATATGAGAACGGCAAATTAATTTGCAGGGCTTGTATCTAACCGGTAAGTTTTATTTTGTGTTGCTATTGGCCTAGGTACAAGCATGTTTATGTTGTAGATTAACTGCGAGAAAAAATTTAACATAACACAACATATCAAAACAACAATTCACCTGGAAAATTTAAAAAAATACAAATCTGCAAGCAGTACCCTGAGTGCCATGCAAACTATTTTCGAGTCTTTTGCGAGTTCTTCTACACAGAATGAAAAGGAGTTTTGCTTTGATTTATGGAAGACGATGGTATCTTCTAACATTCCGTTAAAAAAAACTAGATATTAGTATGTTTAAATCCTTTTTACAAAAATACACCGGTGGACATATTCCTGCCGAATCAACAATTCGCCAAAACTATGTCGAGCAAGTATATAAACACACTATTGAGGAAATAAAAAAGATAATTGGCAACAATTACATATGGTTCTGTGTAGATGAAACTACTGATTCATGTGGTCGGTACATCGCCCATTTAATGATTGGAATATTAAACGAAGACTCCAACAATGCATTTTTAATTAGTTCCAAGGAGTTAGAAAAAACAAATGGCAATACCGTTGCCAAATTCGTTCACACATTTTTTTTGCCAAACCCCGTACCAAATGATAAATTATTATTGATGCTTTCTGATGCCGCTGCATATATGTTGAAGGCATATTATAATTTAAAAGTATTTTATGAGCAATTAATGCCTGTTTGGCACATGGTTTTAATCGAGTTGCTGAAACGATTAGACTGCAATTTCCCCTGGTCAATGATTTGATAAAAACCGGGAAGAAAATTTTCCTAAAAGCTCCACTGAGGGTTGAAATGTTTAGGGAAAGAATGCCAAATGCACCTCTTCCTCCGGCACCGGTTATAACTAGATGGGGTACGTGGCTAGATGCTGCCTGCTATTATGCCAACCATTTCGATTCATTTAAGGAGCTTGTGTTAGAGTTTCCTGAAAATGTGTCAGAGGCAATTAAAGAATGCCACAAAGTTCTTAAAGATAGGAGGGTTGTACAAAATTTAGCATTCCTAAAAACCAACTACAGTTTCGTAAGCAAAGCGATTGATAAACTCCAAGCAAAGGACACAACTTTGGTAGATGCGGTTCAAAAAGTTGAAGATTATAGGAACGACTTCTTAAACGTACGGGGATCTATAGGAGAGATTATAAAAAAAAAATGTGATGCAGTTTTGTCAAAAAATGAAGGGTTTGGCGAGTTACAAAAAATATCAACAGTTTTAAAAGGGGATTTCGTGGAAGATTTGCTGATAAATATTACAATTGTTCCCAAATTTAAATATGCACCGATTACAAGTATGGATGTGGAGAGAAGCTTTTCACACTTAAAAAATGTGCTCAGTGATGGGAGAATGGGATTTTCCGTTGAAAATTTAGAAAAACATTTAATTATTAGTTCATTTAAAAATGAGCAGTAATCATTATTTGTTATTAATTATTATTGTTATTAATATTAATCATCGAAACCTATGTTATTAAAATATTACTTTTATCTACCTATAGTGCGTTCTTATTAATAAAATTATCACACAGAGAGATATTTTTGCAAAATGGTCTTAATGGCCTTTGGGCATCTTAAAATTTATATTTCGTTGAAATCTGGAAATCAAAAATACTCACGAAAATAAGTTTCCCATATAATTATGGATGAAGTAAAAAATGTACCTAGATGCTGTATTCATTTTTATACACCATGCAATATTTCACGATGTGATCCATTAAACGAAAACATTGTCTGATTACCGAAATAGATTTGTACAATGTCAGAGAACGGTTCAAATTCTGTTACGCAACAAATTATTATTAATGGGCAAACAAAGGTCACGCTGCTTAGACCTATGGCTGGGCAAATAAATTTCATAATTGCCCATGGTGGATGTTATGGCAATGGCGAACGCGCGATTGGTCCATTTACGGCCGGGAATCTGTAATTGAACGTCCTAAAAGGCAAAAACACAACAAGATCCATGTGTGAAAATTGCGTTGGGGAGTGAAAGCGTCCGTGTAGATGGTGGTCGTCCCTGGCTAAGCACCACCCATTGTTACACAGCCATCGTCCCTTTGCATACATATAAATACAGCTCTAATTCCTTTCACATCTAAATCGTGCCTAGGTGTGTAATCCGACTGCGGTAATTTAATACTGCGATCCGCATGAGAAAGTACACAGCTCAAGTACCACGAGACTCTGGAAACCAATTCGTACGGACTCGTTTTTCCAATTTGGCGTTTTTGTTTCATGCAGGAACCTTCTCGCGGGACATAATTGAGTATCAACTATGTCGGACGTTCACGTCTGTCCATCTCATGAGAAAACACACCACACACTAGCACCCACGACACGTAAAGAATGAGAATGAGCGTATTATACGCTCTCTAAAAACGAATGTGTACTTTGACGAGATTACGTGGACGTTTGAAGCTCCTGATGATAAGTTTCAAATTCGCATCGAAATTTTACACAATCATCCTAGGTACATGTCGGTTTCTCCACCGTGCACCTCCAAATTGCTAGCTTTCTGCACTAATTACGTACTCATTATCTAGACATGCCGAACTCAAGTTTCACATCGTAGCGTGCCATGCCTTATGATCCATTGTGATCTGCAAGTGAATCAAGGAAAGAACAGAATGAACCGTTTCATGAGTGTAATTTTCGTGATCTGTTTATACAAAAATGCATTGTAATCGAATATTTTTGACCTAATTACAAACTGCTCAAGCAAATATGTTAATAATAGCTAACTACGTTGGTATTTATTACATGTGAGAAGGCCAACCAAAAATTTGCCTTCAAAGAACTATTTTAAGCACTGTCCTTTATAAACAAAAATATGTCGCTCTTAAAATATGCTATTATAGTATATAACGCCATTAGGCCGATATGTAGCAAATAACAGGCGCGGGTTGAAGTTTGTAAACCGAGGCGAAGCGAAGCGGAGCGGAGCGCAGCCGAGGTTTATATTCAAGCCTGTTATTTGCTACATATCGGCCGTATGTTGTTCGATACTTTTTGTAATACCTAAATTACAAAAACTGGTCAATTTATCAATATTAAATTTCAAAATTAATAAACTAGTTATCCAGGCGCAATTTGATACCATAGCAACATCAACGGTTCAACTACAAACAAAGAAATCAAAATGAAATTAGAAAAATAATGTCACATGTGCAAAGTTCTTCGTTTTGTGGTATCCCTGAAGATGTACGAAATGAAGCAAATGCTGCCACAATCGATTTACTTCCGCAAAAAAGCAGCAGCAGGTATGAGAAAGAATATGAAGACTTTATTGCTCATAAATTTGCGTTGTCATTTAAATAACGTCCACGGCCGTTATTATAACGGCCAAGGCCTGTATGCCTGTCATATCGATCAAGCAGACAGTACTGATAAATATCAATAACACAGAGGTATTACAAAAATTCTTTAAATTTGGGGAACATATCAATTTGCATCTATTATCACATTAAAACTAGAATATCTCAAGAATTATGAATTTAATGTTAATTCAATTTGGCACAATAAATGACAACATATTTCTTAAATTGTATGAGGAAGTGGTTTTCTATTTATCTATTTCCATTCTATCCATTCCATTACATTCCATTCCATTCCATTCCATCCCATTCCATTCCATTACATCCAATCTATTTCTTACATATTTCATAATACCAGTGTTAAATTTAGTTAGTATTAATGCGCTAGTTTTTGAGATACATCTAGTAATGACTAACTCCAAATTTAAACATAAAAAGATATACGAGAGTAGAACCTACACGAAATGAAAAGTCAATAATTAACTGCCTCGTAGTAAGCAAACAAAAGTAGAAAAATGTAATAAACGTAGGCGGAAAGACCCCCATATGGGGTCGCTAGCCCAATAAAAATCGATTATATATATGTAATAAACGTTGAAGGTTTCCAGTGATTGGAAACGACCATTATCTATTATATCAAAATCTAGCGTATCAATGTTAATACAATTTATGACAGCGTTATATTTGTCTTTAATGTAATGAATTGGATTTATTACCAATGTGTGATTTTTGAGATATTTGCTTTTTAGTGTGATCAGCTGTTTTCCAGTAATATTTTTAAATAATGACGTGACTTTATTCGTGATATCTCAAAATCTAATGTATCAATATCAATGCAATCAAGAATTCGTGTTAAGTGATATGTTGGCTTCTAGTTTGCTTAATTTGATTAGAATCCAATGTGTGAATCTTGAAATATGAACTTTTTACTACCGGCATGTGTTTTTCAGTGTTATTCAGTGATATTCTTAAACATTCATATTTTCTTTTTAGATGATATCTAAAACACTAGCCTAGCAATGTTAATACAATTTATTACTGGTATTAAGCGGTATATTAGACTTTATTTAAATAAAATATATTGATAAGCAATGGGTGATTTTTGAGATATTTGCATTTTTGTGTGATCAACTGCAACGATATTTTTTAGTATTGATGTCACTTTATGAGTGATATCTCAAAAACTAGCGTGTTACTATCAATGCAATCGAGGATTCATATTGACTGATATGTTGGCATCTTACTTACTCAATTTGATCAATATCCAATGTGTGGTTCTTGAGATATGTACTTTTTACTATGAGCATGTGTTTTTTAGTGACATTCTTAAACATTCATATTTCCTTATTTGTTGATATCTCAAAAACCAGCGAATTAATCTTAACACAATTTATTACTGATATTGAGCGATGTATAAGTCTCTAATGTAGTGAATTGGATTGATATCCAATGTGTGATTTTTGAGATATTTGGATTTTAGAGTGATCAGCTGTTTTCCTGCGATATTTTTTAGTATTGATGTCACTTTATGGGTGATATCTCAAAAACTAGCGTGTCAATATCAATGCAACCGAACATCCATATTAACTGATATGTTGGAATCTAACTCACGCAATTTGATTAATATCCAATGTGTGATTCTTGAGATAAGTACTTTTCACTATGAGCATGTGTTTTTTAGTGATATTCTTAAACAATCATATTTCCTTTTTTGCTGAATCTCAAAAACTAGCGAATTAATCTTAACACAATTTATTACTGACATTGAACAATATATAAGTCTCGAGTGTAATGAATTGGATGGGTATCCAATGTGTAATTTTTGAGATATTTGTATTTTAGTGTGATCAGCTGTTTTCCAGCGATACTTTTTAGTATTTATGTCACTTTATGAGTGATATCTTAAAAACTACCGTATCACTATCAATGCGATCCAGGATTCGTATTGACTGATATATTGGCATCAAATTTACTCAATTTGATTAAAATCCAATGTGTGATTCTTGAGATTTGTACTCTTTTCTATGAGCATGTGTTTTTTAGTGATATTCTTAAACATTCATATTTCCTTATTTGCTGATATCTCAAAAACCAGCGAATTAATCTTAACACAATTTATTACTGATATTGAGCGATGTATAAGTCTCCAATGTAGTGAATTGGATTGATATCCAATGTGTGATTTTTGAGATATTTGGATTTTAGGGTGATCAGCTGTTTTCCTGCGATATTTTTTAGTATTGATGTCACTTTATGAGTGATATCTCAAAAACTAGCGTGTTAATATCAATGCAACCGAACATCCATATTAACTGATATGTTGGCATCTAACTCACGCAATTTGATTAATATCCAATGTGTGATTCTTGAGATAAGTACTTTTCACTATGAGCATGTGTTTTTTTGTGATATTCTTAAACAATCATATTTCCTTTTTTGCTGAATCTCAAAAACTAGCGAATTAATCTTAACACAATTTATTACTGACATTGAACAATATATAAGTCTCGAATGTAATGAATTGAATTGATATTCAATGTGTGATGTTAGAGTTATTTGCATTTTAGTGTGATCAGCTGTTTTTCAGCGATATTTTTTAGTATTAATGTCACTTTATTAGTGATATCTCAAAAACTAGCGTATCACTAGCAATGCAATCCAGGATTCATATTGACTGATATGTTGGCATATAACTTACTCAATTTCATTAATATCCAATGTATAATTCTTGAGATATGTACTATTTACTATGAGCATTTGTTTTTTAGTGTTATTCAGTGCTATTCTTAAACATTCATGTTTCCATTTTTTGTGATATTTTAAAAACTAGCGTATCAAAGTTAACACAATTTATGAACGCTATTATTCAATACATTAGTCTTTAATATACTGAATTGTATTGATATTCAATGTATGACTTTTGAAATATTTGCTTTTTAGAGTGTTTTAGCTGTTTTCCAGTGATATTTTAAATATTGATCTGACTTTATGAGTGATATCTCAACAACTAGCGTATTAATATCAATGCAATCTAGCATTCTTATTGACTGATATGTTGGCATCTAGTTTATTTAATTTCATTAATATTCAATGTATGATTCATGAGATATGTATATTTTACTATGAGCATGTGTTTTTCAGTGTTTTTCAGTGATATTCTTAAACATTCATATTTCTTTTTTTGATGATATCTCAAGAACTAGCTTATCAATATTAACACAATTTATTACTGGTATTAAATGGTACATTATTCATTACTGTAATATATTGTATTGATAACCAATGTGTGAATTTTGATATATTTGCCTTTTAGTGTGATCAACAGTTTTCCACTAATATTTTTACACATTGATGTGACTTTACGAGTGATATCTCAAAATCAAGCGTACACTATCAATGCAATCAAGGATTCATATTGACTGATATGTTGGCATCAAATTTACTCAATTTGATTAATATCCAATTTGTAATTCTTCAGATATGTATTTTTTACCATGAGCATGTGTTTTTTAGTGATATTCTTAAACATTCATATTTCCTTTTTTGCTGATATCTCAAAAACTAGCGTATCAATCTTTACACAATATATTACTGATATTGAACGATGTATAGGTCTCGAATTTAATTAATTGGATTGATACCCAATGTGTGATTTTTGAGTTATTTGCTTTTTAGTATGATCAGCTTTTTTCCAGCGATATTTTTTAGTATTGATGTCACTTTATGAGTGATATCTCAATAAATAGCGTATCACTATCAATGCAATCCAGGCTTCGTATTGACTGATATGGTGGCATCAAATTTATTCAATTTAATTAATATCCAATGTGTGATTCTTGAGATATGTACTTTTTACTATGAGCATGTGTTTTTTAGTGATATTCTAAAACATTCCTATTTCGTTTTTTGCTGATATCTCAAAAACTAGCGAATCAATCTTAACACAATTTATTACTGACATTGAAGGATATATAAGTTTCGAATTTAATGAATTGGATTGGTATCCAATGTGTAATTTTTGAGATATTTGTTTTTATTGTAATCAGCTGTTTTCCTGCGATATTTTTTAGTATTGATGTCACTTTATTAGTGATATCTCAAAAACTAGTGTATCACTATCAATGCAATCAAAGATTCGTATTGACTGATATGTTAGCATCAAATTTACTCAATTTGATTAATATCCAATGTGTAATTCTTCAGATATGTACTTTTTACTATGAGCATGTGTTTTTTAGTGATATTCTTATCCATTCATATTTTATTTTTAGCTGATATCTCAAAAACTAACAAATCAATTTTAACACAATTTATTACTGATATTGAGCGATATATAAGTCTCTAATGTAATGAATTAGATTGATATCCAATGTGTGATTTTTGAGTTATTTGCATTTTAGTGTGAGCAGCTGTTATTCAGTAATATTTTTAAATATTGATGTGAGTTTTGGAGTGATATCTCAAAAACTAGCGTATCAATATCAATGCAACCGAACGTCTATATTAACTGATATGTTGGCATCTAATTCACGCAACTTGATTAATATCCAATTGAGATATGTACTTTTCACTATGAACATGTGTTTTTTAGTGATATTCTTTAACATTCATATTTCCTTCTTTGCTGATATCTCAAAAACTAGCGAATTAATCTTAACACAATTTACAAGTGATATTGAGCCATGTATAATTCTCAAATTTAATGAATTGGATTGATATCCAATGTGTGAATTTTGAGATATTCGCCTATTAGTGTGATCAGCTGTTATCCAGTAATATTTTTAAATATTGATGTGAGTTTTTGAGTGATATCTCAAAAACTAGCGTATCAATATCAATGCAACCGAACCTGCATATTAACTGATATATTGGCATCTAATTCACGCAATTTGATTAATATCCAATGTGTGATTCTAAAGATATGTAGTTTTTACTATGAGCATGTCATATTTCCTTTTTTGATGATATCTCAAGAACTAGTGTATCAATATTAACACATGTTCTAGTGATATTTTTAAATATAGATGTGACTTTATGAGTAATATCTCAAGAACTACGGTATCAATATCAATGCAATCGAGCATTCATATTGAGTAATATATTGGAATCTAATTAGTTCTATTTTATTAAAATTTAATGTGTGATTCTTGAGATTTGTACTTTTTACTATAAGCATGTGTTTCTCAATGTTGTTCAGTGATATTCGTAAACATTCATATTTTTTTTAATGATATCTCAAAAACTAGCGTATCAATGTTAACACAATTTATTACCTATATTAAGCGATATACTAGTCATCAACGTAATGAGTTGGATTGATATCCAATGTGTGATTTTTGAGATATTTGCTTTTTAGTGTGATCAACTGTTTTCCAGTGATATATTTGAATATTGATGTGACTTTATGAGTGATATCCCAAAAACTAGCGTATCAATATTAATGCAACGCAGTATCCGTATTGACTGGTATTTTGGCATCTAATTTACTCAATTTGATTAAAATCCAATGTGTGATTCTTGAGATATGTACTTTTTATTATAAGCATGTGTTTTTCAGTGTTTTTCAGTGATATTCGTAAACGTTCATATTTCCTGTTTTTATGATATCTCAAAAACCAGCGTATCAGTGTCAACACAATTTATTACTGGTATTAAGCGGTATATTAGTCTTTAATATAATGAATTGGATTGATATCCAATGGTGATTTTTAAAATATTTTCTTAGAAGCTGCACAAGATACAAAATCTTTTATTGAGGATTTCCATATACAAAATATCCGATTTTTCAGTTTTTTAGTTGTCTATAACAGTAGTTAAGCAACACGGGTTCTGGATTGCCCCCCGCGAAGATTTCGATTAATTTAATTCGCGGTTTGATCCGCGGTTTAATTAATTACCGCGGGCGGTAACAATGGGTTGAAGGTGGAATTTGCGGGGGGCGATCCAGAACCCGTGTTGCTTAACTACTTATAACTATGTACAAAAAATAGTTTTTTTTATATTCCTATTCAGCATAGAATTTAGCAACTTTGCCAAATTTAAACCTACATCTTAAGAACCTGCTACTGCCTATAGTTAGTAGAGCTGTGAATACCCGAAATTACAGGAACCGGATACCCGGTTCTTAAAATACCCGAAGCCTGGTTACCCCAGTTTCGGGTACCCGGGTTTTAAAAAATCTAAAATTAAATTTATTATAATTTCTTATAATAAGAATAAATAAATATGAGATAAATCATAAATTACGTATTAATTGTGAATTAATAATTTTCAAATGGGGTGCAATCTAGCTCGCGTCCGTAGTAGAAGACTACACGTGCACCCTGGATAACGCTAAATGAGCTAGAATGACAGGCGGCCAAACAATTAATACCATCTCATGGCCAACAAGCATACAACAAGGACAACAATGGACAAGAAGCATACAACAAGCATGGTAAATGATAACACAACACAACTCTGCTAACAGTCTTCATAAGAACCAAACATCCAGATTTACATCTCCAAAGGCATGCATTCGAACGAAATAGACCTCCTAACTCCAATAAACTCACTCTGCGGAATAATAACCCAAGAGGTATGGTAATATTAAAATTTGAATCACCCTGAGTATATTTTTATAAAATTGTTGTTATTGTTATTATTAATTAAATTAGTAAACATGCACATTTTGTTGATACATTTTCAATTCAATGATTATTGCGGGTTTTTTTCAAGAAAATATATCGCAAAGATGTTACTTTAATATTATTGGTCACGTGATCATTATCGCAAGCAGTTCGTGATAGAACTGATGAGTACTATTTGCGACGAGTTATTTCTTATCTTCACGAGCACATTATCACGAGCGATATTCGGCTCCTAAACCGGACTGAAATATTTACGTGTTGCAGTAGTAATGGAAGACTTTACAACGTAATTAATTCGAGTGGTCATTCACATTCAGAGGTCGTTGCGGTGAAGTAACTTTTCGTCGAAGCTTTTTGCCCAGGTAAGCGATGAAAACTCGTTAAACACAGTGAGCGCTGATTGCCGGTGCGTACGTCCGATTTCATTACGGTTTCGTACTCGTACTATGCGTTCGTTTAATCATCGGTCGTCTTATTAATAACGCTGAAAGTGACTTGCAGATATAATGAATTAATTTCGAGGGGACACGTAGGTGACATCTCGCGGCCGATATTTCAATACGTGTGTCTCATTTGCGGCGAAACAGGTTGCTATAAAAAAAAAACTCGCTTACGCGAACACTCGCGCATCGATGTCATGGGGAGATAATTATTTATATGTGGAAATTAATTATCGGCGAGGATATTAACGCATACCCTGATAAATTCCCAGTCGTCGCATGATTTCTGCGAGCATGAAAACCGTCCACTTGGAATGCAATAAAATATTATTACAAATGTATTACTTTTAATTAGTGTCACTATACTTATAACATCGGTATTGTTTGCTCCATATTGATGATTGTTTACAGCAGTGGCAAATTTATACTTCCAACGTACATGATAATATGTCGCTCGGTAGAGCACCCAGTTGACAAAACGTAAAAACGATGATTTTCCGATCAAATCGACTAAAAAAAAAATCCGAAAAATCGCGATTTTTCGAGTTGCTCAAAATGACCTTAGAGGCACATGCCTTGACTAATTGGACCCTCCCGATTCCAATGAGCGCACATTCAGCCTCCTAGCCCCAGCTCTTCTCGAGATATCCGCCCTCAAATTTGGGAAATTTAAAAAAATAGCAAAAAAGGGCTATTAAAATTAAACTTCTAAACGAACGATCCAATCTCGATGCCGATAGTCTCATTCGATTCAGGGGAGACATACGGTTCATACCAGACCACACTTGATATACTTTGGAAGACGTTTTAATTTTCGAAATTTTCGAAAATGTCGCGTTTTTTGCCATCTCGGTGAAATTCCATTTCGAGAACGCCTCTACCTTTTATTACGAAATTTGGAGGGGTCATAGAGGGCCCAAATACAAGCACTATGAGCCTTAGTGGGCCCCCTTAGGCGATCGCGTTTGTACAGGGTGGCCTTAAGAAGAGAGAAATATTCTTCAAAAAAACGTACTTTTTTCACGAAAAGCGTAATAACTCGGGGAGTTGTGGGAGTACGAGAATGGACGAGTTCTCAAAATATGCGCCATATACGGGGCTAAGTCCCCATAGAATGATTTGAAAATGTGCCGCTTGGTAGAGCACCCAGATGGGAAAACGTAAAATCGATGATTTTCCGATCAAATCGACTAAAAAAAATATCCGAAAAATCGCGATTTTTCGACTTGCTCCAAATGACCTTAGAGGCACTTGAGTAGACTAATTGGACCCTCCCGATTCCAATGAGCACACATTCAGCCTCCTAGCCCCAGCGGTTCTCGAGATATCCGCCCTCAAAGTTGGGAAATTTAAAAAAATAGCAAAAAAGGGCTGTTAAAATTAAACTTCTAAACGAACGGTCCAATCTCGATGCCGATAGTCTCATTCGATTCAGGGGAGTCATACTGTTCATACCAGACCACACTTGATATACTTTGGAAGACGTTTTAATTTTCGAAATTTTCGAAAATGTCGCGTTTTTTGCCATCTCGATGAAATTCCATTTCGAGAACGCCTCTACCTTTTATTACGAAATTTGGAGGGGTCATAGAGGGCCCAAATACAAGCACTATGAGCCTTAGTGGCCCCCCTTAGGCGATCGCGTTTGTACAGGGTGGCCTTACGAAGAGAGAAATATTCTTCAAAAAAACGTACTTTTTTCACGAAAAGCGAGATAACTCGGGGAGTTGTGGCAGTACGAGAATGGACGAGTGCTCAGAATATGCGCCACATATGGGGCTGAGTCCCCATAAAAAGATTTGAAAATGTACCGCTTGGTAGGGCACCCAGTTGACAAAACGTAAAATAGATGAGTTTCCGATCAAATCGACTAAAAAAAAAATCCGAAAAATCGCGATTTTTCGACTTGCTCCAAATGACCTTAGAGGCACATGCCTAGACTAATTGGACCCTCCCGATTCCAATGAGCACACATTCAGCCTCCTAGCCCCAGCGGTTCTCGAGATATGCGCCCTCAAAGTTGGGAAGTTAAAAAAAATAGCAAACAAGGGCTGTTAAAATTAAACTTCTAAACGAACGGTCCAATCTCGATGCCGATAGTCTCATTCGATTCAGGGGACTCATACGGTTCATACCAGACCACACTTGATATACTTTGGAAGACGTTTTAATTTTCGAAATTTTCGAAAATGACGCGTTTTTTGCCATCTCGATGAAATTCCATTTCGAGAACGCCTTAACCGATTTGGACGAAATTTGGAGGGGTCATAGAGGGCCCCAATACAAGCACAATGAGCCATAGTGGGCCCATGTGGGCGATCGCATATGTACAGGGGGGCCTTGAGAAGAGGGAAATATTCTTCATAAAAACGTACTTTTTTCACGAAAAGCGTAATAACTCGGGGAGTTGTGGGAGTACGAGAATGGACGAGTTCTCAAAATATGCGCCATATATGGGGCTAAGTCCCCATAGAATGATTTGAAAATGTGCCGTTTGGTAGAGCACCCAGATGGGAAAACGTAAAATCGATGATTTTCCGATCAAATCGACTAAAAAAAATATCCGAAAAATCGCGATTTTTCGACTTGCTGCAAATGACCTTAGAGGCACATGCCTAGACTAATTGGACCCTCCCGATTCCAATGAGCACACATTCAGCCTCCTAGCCCCAGCGGTTCTCGAGATATGCGCCCTCAAAGTTGGGAAGTTAAAAAAAATAGCAAACAAGGGCTGTTAAAATTAAACTTCTAAACGAACGGTCCAATCTCGATGCCGATAGTCTCATTCGATTCAGGGGACTCATACGGTTCATACCAGACCACACTTGATATACTTTGGAAGACATTTTAATTTTCGAAATTTTCGAAAATGACGCGTTTTTTGTCATCTCGATGAAATTCCATTTCGAGAACGCCTTAACCGATTTGGACGAAATTTGGAGGGGTCATAGAGGGCCACAATACAAGCACAATGAGCCATAGTGGGCCCATGTGGGCGATCGCATTTGTACAGGGGGGCCTTAAGAAGAGGGAAATATTTAAAGAAAAAACGTACTTTTTTCACGAAAAGCGTAATAACTCGGGGAGTTGTGGGAGTACGAGAATGGACGAGTTCTCAAAATATGCGCCATATACGGGGCTAAGTCCCCATAGAATGATTTGAAAATGTGCCGCTTGGTAGAGCACCCAGATGGGAAAACGTAAAATCGATGATTTTCCGATCAAATCGACTAAAAAAAAAATCCGAAAAATCGCGATTTTTCGACTTGCTCCAAATGACCTTAGAGGCACTTGAGTAGACTAATTGGACCCTCCCGATTCCAATGAGCACACATTCAGCCTCCTAGCCCCAGCGGTTCTCGAGATATGGGCCCTCAAAGTTGGGAAGTTAAAAAAAATAGCAAACAAGGGCTGTTAAAATTAAACTTCTAAACGAACGGTCCAATCTCGATGCCGATAGTCTCATTCGATTCAGGGGACTCATACGGTTAATACCAGACCACACTTGATATACTTTGGAAGACGTTTTAATTTTCGAAATTTTCGAAAATGGCGCGTTTTTTGCCATCTCGATGAAATTCCATTTCGAGAACGCCTTAACCGATTTGGACGAAATTTGGAGGGGTCATAGAGGGCCCCAATACAAGCACAATGAGCCATAGTGGGCCCATGTGGGCGATCGCATTTGTACAGGGGGGCCTTAAGAAGAGGGAAATATTTAAAGAAAAAACGTACTTTTTTCACGAAAAGCGTAATAACTCGGGGGTACGAGAATGGACGAGTTCTCAAAATATGCGCCATATACGGGCCTAAGTCCCCATAGAATTATTTGAAAATGTGCCGCTTGGTGGAGCACCCAGATGGGAAAACGTAAAATCGATGATTTTCCGATCAAATCGACTAAAAAAAAAATCCGAAAAATCGCGATTTTTCGACTTGCTCCAAATGACCTTAGAGGCACATGCCTAGACTAATTGGGCCCTCCCGATTCCAATGAGCACACATTCAGCCTCCTAGCCCCAGCGGTTCTCGAGATATGGGCCCTCAAAGTTGGGAAGTTAAAAAAAATAGCAAACAAGGGCTGTTAAAATTAAACTTCTAAACGAACGGTCCAATCTCGATGCCGATAGTCTCATTCGATTCAGGGGACTCATACGGTTCATACCAGACCACACTTGATATACTTTGGAAGACGTTTTAATTTTCGAAATTTTCGAAAATGGCGCGTTTTTTGCCATCTCGATGAAATTCCATTTCGAGAACGCCTTAACCGATTTGGACGAAATTTGGAGGGGTCATAGAGGGCCCCAATACAAGCACAATGAGCCATAGTGGGCCCATGTGGGCGATCGCATTTGTACAGGGGGGCCTTAAGAAGAGGGAAATATTTAAAGAAAAAACGTACTTTTTTCACGAAAAGCGTAATAACTCGGGGAGTTGTGGGAGTACGAGAATGGACGAGTTCTCAAAATATGCGCCATATACGGGGCTAAGTCCCCATAGAATTATTTGAAAATGTGCCGCTTGGTGGAGCACCCAGATGGGAAAACGTAAAATCGATGATTTTCCGATCAAATCGACTAAAAAAAAAATCCGAAAAATCGCGATTTTTCGACTTGCTCCAAATGACCTTAGAGGCACATGCCTAGACTAATTGGACCCTCCCGATTCCAATGAGCACACATTCAGCCTCCTAACCCCAGCGGTTCTCGAGATATGCGCCCTCAAAGTTGGGAAGTTAAAAAAAATAGCAAACAAGGGCTGTTAAAATTAAACTTCTAAACGAACGGTCCAATCTCGATGCCGATAGTCTCATTCGATTCAGGGGACTCATACGGTTAATACCAGACCACACTTGATATACTTTGGAAGACGTTTTAATTTTCGAAATTTTCGAAAATGACGCGTTTTTTGTCATCTCGATGAAATTCCATTTCGAGAACGCCTTAACCGATTTGGACGAAATTTGGAGGGGTCATAGAGGGCCACAATACAAGCACAATGAGCCATAGTGGGCCCATGTGGGCGATCGCATTTGTACAGGGGGGCCTTAAGAAGAGGGAAATATTTAAAGAAAAAACGTACTTTTTTCACGAAAAGCGTAATAACTCGGGGAGTTGTGGGAGTACGAGAATGGACGAGTTCTCAAAATATGCGCCATATACGGGGCTAAGTCCCCATAGAATGATTTGGAAATGTGCCGCTTGGTAGAGCACCCAGATGGGAAAACGTAAAATCGATGATTTTCCGATCAAATCGACTAAAAAAAAAATCCGAAAAATCGCGATTTTTCGACTTGCTCCAAATGACCTTAGAGGCACATGCCTAGACTAATTGGACCCTCTCGATTCCAATGAGCACACATTCAGCCTCCTAGCCCCAGCGGTTCTCGAGATATGGGCCCTCAAAGTTGGGAAGTTAAAAAAAATAGCAAACAAGGGCTGTTAAAATTAAACTTCTAAACGAACGGTCCAATCTCGATGCCGATAGTCTCATTCGATTCAGGGGACTCATACGGTTAATACCAGACCACACTTGATATACTTTGGAAGACGTTTTAATTTTCGAAATTTTCGAAAATGACGCGTTTTTTGTCATCTCGATGAAATTCCATTTCGAGAACGCCTTAACCGATTTGGACGAAATTTGGAGGGGTCATAGAGGGCCCCAATACAAGCACAATGAGCCATAGTGGGCCCATGTGGGCGATCGCATTTGTACAGGGGGGGCTTAAGAAGAGGGAAATATTTAAAGAAAAAACGTACTTTTTTCAGGAAAAGCGTAATAACTCGGGGAGTTGTGGGAGTACGAGAATGGACGAGTTCTCAAAATATGCGCCATATACGGGGCTAAGTCCCCATAGAATTATTTGAAAATGTGCCGCTTGGTGGAGCACCCAGATGGGAAAACGTAAAATCGATGATTTTCCGATCAAATCGACTAAAAAAAAAATCCGAAAAATCGCGATTTTTCGACTTGCTCCAAATGACCTTAGAGGCACTAGAGTAGACTAATTGGACCCTCCCGATTCCAATGAGCACACATTCAGCCTCCTAGCCCCAGCGGTTCTCGAGATATGGGCCCTCAAAGTTGGGAAGTTAAAAAAAATAGCAAACAAGGGCTGTTAAAATTAAACTTCTAAACGAACGGTCCAATCTCGATGCCGATAGTCTCATTCGATTCAGGGGACTCATACGGTTAATACCAGACCACACTTGATATACTTTGGAAGACGTTTTAATTTTCGAAATTTTCGAAAATGGCGCGTTTTTTGCCATCTCGATGAAATTCCATTTCGAGAACGCCTTAACCGATTTGGACGAAATTTGGAGGGGTCATAGAGGGCCCCAATACAAGCACAATGAGCCATAGTGGGCCCATGTGGGCGATCGCATTTGTACAGGGGGGCCTTAAGAAGAGGGAAATATTTAAAGAAAAAACGTACTTTTTTCACGAAAAGCGTAATAACTCGGGGAGTTGTGGGAGTACGAGAATGGACGAGTTCTCAAAATATGCGCCATATACGGGGCTAAGTCCCCATAGAATTATTTGAAAATGTGCCGCTTGGTGGAGCACCCCGATGGGAAAACGTAAAATCGATGATTTTCCGATCAAATCGACTAAAAAAAAAATCCGAAAAATCGCGATTTTTCGACTTGCTCCAAATGACCTTAGAGGCACATGCCTAGACTAATTGGACCCTCCCGATTCCAATGAGCACACATTCAGCCTCCTAGCCCCAGCGGTTCTCGAGATATGCGCCCTCAAAGTTGGGAAGTTAAAAAAAATAGCAAACAAGGGCTGTTAAAATTAAACTTCTAAACGAACGGTCCAATCTCGATGCCGATAGTCTCATTCGATTCAGGGGACTCATACGGTTAATACCAGACCACACTTGATATACTTTGGAAGACGTTTTAATTTTCGAAATTTTCGAAAATGGCGCGTTTTTTGCCATCTCGATGAAATTCCATTTCGAGAACGCCTTAACCGATTTGGACGAAATTTGGAGGGGTCATAGAGGGCCCCAATACAAGCACAATGAGCCATAGTGGGCCCATGTGGGCGATCGCATTTGTACAGGGGGGGCTTAAGAAGAGGGAAATATTTAAAGAAAAAACGTACTTTTTTCACGAAAAGCGTAATAACTCGGGGAGTTGTGGGAGTACGAGAATGGACGAGTTCTCAAAATATGCGCCATATACGGGCCTAAGTCCCCATAGAATTATTTGAAAATGTGCCGCTTGGTGGAGCACCCAGATGGGAAAACGTAAAATCGATGATTTTCCGATCAAATCGACTAAAAAAAAAATCCGAAAAAATCGCGATTTTTCGACTTGCTCCAAATGACCTTAGAGGCACATGCCTAGACTAATTGGGCCCTCCCGATTCCAATGAGCACACATTCAGCCTCCTAGCCCCAGCGGTTCTCGAGATATGGGCCCTCAAAGTTGGGAAGTTAAAAAAAATAGCAAACAAGGGCTGTTAAAATTAAACTTCTAAACGAACGGTCCAATCTCGATGCCGATAGTCTCATTCGATTCAGGGGACTCATACGGTTCATACCAGACCACACTTGATATACTTTGGAAGACGTTTTAATTTTCGAAATTTTCGAAAATGGCGCGTTTTTTGCCATCTCGATGAAATTCCATTTCGAGAACGCCTTAACCGATTTGGACGAAATTTGGAGGGGTCATAGAGGGCCCCAATACAAGCACAATGAGCCATAGTGGGCCCATGTGGGCGATCGCATTTGTACAGGGGGGCCTTAAGAAGAGGGAAATATTTAAAGAAAAAACGTACTTTTTTCACGAAAAGCGTAATAACTCGGGGAGTTATGGGAGTACGAGAATGGACGAGTTCTCAAAATATGCGCCATATACGGGGCTAAGTCCCCATAGAATGATTTGAAAATGTGCCGCTTGGTAGAGCACCCTGATGGGAAAACGTAAAATCGATGATTTTCCGATCAAATCGACTAAAAAAAAAATCCGAAAAATCGCGATTTTTCGAGTTGCTCTATATGACCTTAGAGGCACATGCCCAGACTAATTGGACCCTCCCGATTCCAATGAGCACACATTCAGCCTCCTAGCCCCAGCGGTTCTCGAGATATGCGCCCTCAAAGTTGGGAAATTAAAAAAATTAGCAAAAAAGGGCTGTTAAAATTAAACTTCTAAACGAACGGTCCAATCTCGATGCCGATAGTCTCATTCGATTCAGGGGACTCATACGGTTCATACCAGACCACACTTGATATACTTTGGAAGACGTTTTAATTTTCGAAATTTTCGAAAATGACGCGTTTTTTGCCATCTCGATGAAATTCCATTTCGAGAACGCCTTAACCGATTTGGACGAAATTTGGAGGGGTCATAGAGGGCCCCAATACAAGCACAATGAGCCATAGTGGGCCCATGCGGGCGATCGCATTTGTACAGGGGGGCCTTAAGAAGAGGGAAATATTCTTCATAAAAACGTACTTTTTTCACGAAAAGCGTAATAACTCGGGGAGTTGTGGGAGTACGAGAATGGACGAGTTCTCAAAATATGCGCCATATACGGGGCTAAGTCCCCATAGAATGATTTGAAAATGTGCCGCTTGGTAGAGCACCCAGATGGGAAAACGTAAAATCGATGATTTTCCGATCAAATCGACTAAAAAAAAAATCCGAAAAATCGCGATTTTTCGACTTGCTCCAAATGACCTTAGAGGCACTTGAGTAGACTAATTGGACCCTCCTGATTCCAATGAGCACACATTCAGCCTCCTAACCCCAGCGGTTCTCGATATATGCGCCCTCAAAGTTGGGAACTTAAAAAAAATAGCAAGAAAGGGCTGTTAAAATTAAATTTCTAATCGAACGGTCCAATCTCGATGCCGATAGTCTCATTCGATTCAGGGGACTCATACGGTTCATACCAGACCACACTTGATATACTTTGGAAGACGTTTTAATTTTCGAAATTTTCGAAAATGGCGCGTTTTTTGCCATCTCGATGAAATTCCATTTCGAGAACGCCTTAACCGATTTGGACGAAATTTGGAGGGGTCATAGAGAGCCCCAATACAAGCACAATGACCCATAGTGGGCCCATGTGGGCGATCGCATTGGTACAGGGGGGCCTTAAGAAGAGGGAAATATTTAAAGAAAAAACGTACTTTTTTCACGAAAAGCGTAATAACTCGGGGAGTTGTGGGAGTACGAGAATGGACGAGTTCTCAAAATATGCGTCATATACGGGGCTAAGTCCCCATAGAATGATTTGAAAATGTGCCGCTTGGTAAGAGCACCCTGATGGGAAAACGTAAAATCGATGATTTTCCGATCAAATCGACTAAAAAAAAAATCCGAAAAATCGCGATTTTTCGAGTTGCTCTATATGACCTTAGAGGCACATGCCCAGACTAATTGGACCCTCCCGATTCCAATGAGCACACATTCAGCCTCCTAGCCCCAGCGGTTCTCGAGATATGCGCCCTCAAAGTTGGGAAATTAAAAAAATTAGCAAAAAAGGGCTGTTAAAATTAAACTTCTAAACGAACGGTCCAATCTCGATGCCGATAGTCTCATTCGATTCAGGGGACTCATACGGTTCATACCAGACCACACTTGATATACTTTGGAAGACGTTTTAATTTTCGAAATTTTCGAAAATGGCGCGTTTTTTGCCATCTCGATGAAATTCCATTTCGAGAACGCCTTAACCGATTTGGACGAAATTTGGAGGGGTCATAGAGGGCCCCAATACAAGCACAATGAGCCATAGTGGGCCCATGTGGGCGATCGCATTGGTACAGGGGGGCCTTAAGAAGAGGGAAATATTTAAAGAAAAAACGTACTTTTTTCACGAAAAGCGTAATAACTCGGGGAGTTGTGGGAGTACGAGAATGGACGAGTTCTCAAAATATGCGCCATATACGGGGCTAAGTCCCCATAGAATGATTTGAAAATGTGCCGCTTGGTAAGAGCACCCTGATGGGAAAACGTAAAATCGATGATTTTCCGATCAAATCGACTAAAAAAAAAATCCGAAAAATCGCGATTTTTCGACTTGCTCCAAATGACCTTAGAGGCAGATGCCTAGACTAATTGGACCCTCCCGATTCCAATGAGCACACATTCAGCCTCCTAACCCCAGCGGTTCTCGATATATGCGCCCTCAAAGTTGGGAACTTAAAAAAAATAGCAAGAAAGGGCTGTTAAAATTAAATTTCTAATCGAACGGTCCAATCTCGATGCCGATAGTCTCATTCGATTCAGGGGACTCATACGGTTCATACCAGACCACACTTGATATACTTTGGAAGACGTTTTAATTTTCGAAATTTTCGAAAATGGCGCGTTTTTTGCCATCTCGATGAAATTCCATTTCGAGAACGCCTTAACCGATTTGGACGAAATTTGGAGGGGTCATAGAGGGCCCCAATACAAGCACAATGACCCATAGTGGGCCCATGTGGGCGATCGCATTGGTACAGGGGGGCCTTAAGAAGAGGGAAATATTTAAAGAAAAAACGTACTTTTTTCACGAAAAGCGTAATAACTCGGGGAGTTGTGGGAGTACGAGAATGGACGAGTTCTCAAAATATGCGTCATATACGGGGCTAAGTCCCCATAGAATGATTTGAAAATGTGCCGCTTGGTAAGAGCACCCTGATGGGAAAACGTAAAATCGATGATTTTCCGATCAAATCGACTAAAAAAAAAATCCGAAAAATCGCGATTTTTCGACTTGCTCCAAATGACCTTAGAGGCAGATGCCTAGACTAATTGGACCCTCCCGATTCCAATGAGCACACATTCAGCCTCCTAGCCCCAGCGGTTCTCGAGATATGCGCCCTCAAAGTTGGGAAATTAAAAAAAATAGCAAACAAGGGCTGTTAAAATTAAATTTCTAATCGAACGGTCCAATCTCGATGCCGATAGTCTCATTCGATTCAGGGGACTCATACGGTTCATACCAGACCACACTTGATATACTTTGGAAGACGTTTTAATTTTCGAAATTTTCGAAAATGACGCGTTTTTTGCCATCTCGATGAAATTCCATTTCGAGAACGCCTTAACCGATTTGGACGAAATTTGGAGGGGTCATAGAGGGCCCCAATACAAGCACAATGAGCCATAGTGGGCCCATGTGGGCGATCGCATTGGTACAGGGGGGCCTTAAGAAGAGGGAAATATTTAAAGAAAAAACGTACTTTTTTCACGAAAAGCGTAATAACTCGGGGAGTTGTGGGAGTACGAGAATGGACGAGTTCTCAAAATATGCGCCACATACGGGGCTAAGTCCCTATAGAATTATTTGAAAATGTGCCGCTTGGTGGAGCACCCAGATGGGAAAACGTAAAATCGACGATTTTCCGATCAAATCGACTAAAAAAAAAATCCGAAAAATCGCGATTTTTCGAGTTGCTCCAAATGACCTAAGAGGCACATGCCAAGACTAATTGGACCCTCCCGATTCCAATGAGCACACATTCAGCCTCCTAGCCCCAGCGGTTCTCGAGATATCCGCCCTCAATGTTGGGAAATAAAAAAAAATAGCAAACAAGGGCTATTAAAATTAAACTTCTAAACGAACGGTCCAATCTCGATGCCGATAGTCTCATTCGATTCAGGGGAGTCATACGGTTCATACCAGACCACACTTGATATACTTTGGAAGACGTTTTAATTTTCGAAATTTTCGAAAATGTCGCGTCTTTTGCCATCTCGATGAAATTCCATTTCGAGAACGCGTCAACCGTTTCTTACGAAATTTGGAGGGGTCATAGAGGGCCTAAATGCAAGCACAATGAGCCATAGTGGGCCCCCTTAGGCAATCGCGTATGTACAGGGTGGCCTTAAGAAGAGAGAAATATTCTTCAAAAAAACGTACTTATTTCACGAAAAGCGAGATAACTCGGGGAGTTGTGGGAGTACGAGAGTGGACGAGCTTATACCGCTCATGCTAGATATGTATTCTATCTTAAATAAATATTGTATTATCTCTGGAGAATATATTCGAAACATTTAATCCAGAAGACATAGTGTCTTGGTCGTTTTACCAGTACCATTATTGCTGATTATATACAGGAAATTATATGCAAATCCGAGAAATATATTCCTGCCTGCTCCCTTATTAAAAAGCTCCATACTTATTGAAGCGGATGATAATAAATTCTAGCTCAGTTTTTTTTTCTTCGGAGCCCACAGAAATTATGCGATCGATACAGGAGCTTCATTTATCTTTTGCGCGCTTTTGAGAGCATCTATGTAATTAAAACAACAGTGGCGCTACTTTATCTCAACGCCTTCGTGTTTCCTCGTCCGCTAATGTGGGATTTAGAGCCTATTTATGCAATGAATGCCGAAGTAAAGCGTCAATTATAATGCAAATTAGTAGTTGCCGACATGTTTCTTGCGCCGTTTTAAAAATCACCAAAGGACTGCATTATAAGTTATGAGAGTTTACTGCTAGTTAAATAAATCAGTGTGAGTAAAATATCTCTTTAATTGAAATCAATTATATTATAAATATTCATATAAATAAAGCGTGTTACCTCTGTGAGTAAACGGATAATGCTTGCCAGTTATTTCTTAGTGTGATTAGAATGTAATAATTTCCCATGCGGAGCGCGTTTAATGAAATTTATAAAACCTTAAAAACGAAGTCAAACCAGCTTATTATATAAGAACATAATTTCATGCCTGGTTCAGGCAAGTACAACAAACAATAATCTGCAAGCGTTGTCATGAAATCAATTGACATTTCGCAATAGCTAACAAGAACAACAACACTTATGGTCATTCATAAAAATGCAAATAAATGTGGTGCTATTGGTATAAATGCCAGCAAAATACATCAACCACCAAAGAAGCACCATTCTCGTAAGAACAGCGAAATGGTGAAATGAATCTTCGACTTGCATAAAGAATCGTGAAGACGCGAGATTATCGTCACTGTTACTTAACTCATGGCGCTATCATACAATAGATAAGACTGTTATCATTAAGCACCATTATTATAGATATTGCAGATATGTGAAAGCGTCTGACCTATTATTATATGGAATCGTGTCTTCGATAGTCACCGATAAAACGCATGAACAATGTGCGAAGCATGAGGCGTAATGAGAGTAATTTTACGTGATTTCCGGATTTCAGGGTACGGCTGATATTATTCCAATGCAAATTATCAATAGAAAAATATTAAGTAACAGTGTTTCTAAAGTTATACGAATGAGAAGTATACAGTGCGCGCCTAAAGTATGGAATAAATTCATTAGTACCGAAATAAAAAAATATGAAAAAAAAACGTCGATTTTGTTTGATAAAAATACTCATTTTTGCATGACAGTTGATCTTCAGCCATCATTTGTTTTTGAGTGATGACATCATCCATTGTTTTTTTTTAATGGCAACCCGTCAATTGTCAATTCCGTCATAACAAATTGGCATTTGTTTGACTTATTTTTTATTATGACTTGATTTAACAGAAAATGATAAAAACAAATAAATCCTCTGTAACTAGATAACGGTTGGAAATAAGGCATAGGTTTCTTAACATTTTTTGCTCCGTATAGCATCCCAGATTACGCCCTTAAGTTAGGACCATACCTTTTGAATCACCTTGTATATCCGTAAAAGGGGGGGGTTACGCAGCGATTATCACTTCGCACTACTCAGCACTTTGTATAAATACAAAAGAAGAAATTGATATTTTAAATTTGGCTTTTTTAAGCTGCTTGTTCATTTAATGATTCTTTCATTGAAAATAGCCATAACTCATTTATTTATTTTGAAACTGTCATTCGCGTTCCCAAAAATTCTTTTTATTATTTGTTCAATTTTCCATTTTGCACCAATTTTCAAATTCGTTATTATTTAAATTTGAAATTTCTGAATTCGTTAATATTTAATCCATTGAGCAAATACTACCAATTTTTTTGTTTGTTTTTAATTTAGTTGTAGTTGCTTAGTATCTGTAACCTTGTTTGTCTTTGATGACATTAGTCGACAATGAAATCGGTCTCACAAATGATAAAATTGTGAAGCAAACCACAATAAAAAGGGCCCAAGAATGTAGCGGCTTCATTTGTTATTTAATCATCAACAAACCATATATATTAATAAAATGGGACAGTATTAGCTACAAGTTCAAATCAGTTTTTCACACTTTTTGCAAAAATTTGAGCATTTGATGCTCAATCATTCCTGCAATTCATGCATTTGATGACATTGTGAGCCGAATGAAATCGGTCTCACAAATGATAAAATGGTTAAGCAAACCACAATGAAAATGGCCCAAGAATGTAGCGACTTCATTTGTTATTTAATCATCAACAAACCATATATATTAATAAAATGGGACAGTATTAGCTACAAGTTCAAATCAGTTTTTCACACTTTTTGCAAAAATTTCATAGTATAATAATACTAAAAATTCAGGCTGATGAAAAGTTCTTCAAATGCTCTAGAAGAATACACCAAAAAAATTATACCGAGCCGTTTAAAAAAAAAATGTCGTTGACGTCACAACAAATAAATGAAGGTAAAAAGTTTTTTTTTCACCAAGTTGTAGCTAAGACTGTCCCATTCAATAATATTTATGGTTTGTTGATGATTAAATAACAAATGAAATCGCTACGCTCTTGGGCCCTTTTTATCGAGCACACTGTATATATCAGTCCACCACAATGGTGTAGGTATGTTGTTTTCTTTTCTCCTTTTCTTTTTCTGTTACTATTTTTCGTTCATGAAATTCTTCCATTTAGTCAGTTTTTTTGCTAGTTCTTTCGCTTCTTTTCATGTTTTCCCTCTTTCTTCTATTATTGTTTTCATTATGTCATCCCATGTCTTTCTCGGTCTTCCTTTCCTTTTCTTTTTGTTTGGCTTTGCTTCCCACACATTTTTCACTATTCATTGGTTATCCATTCTTTGCATATGTCCCCACTATCCGAGCTGTCGTTTTTCCGTGTATACTTATATTGGCTCTATGTCTAATTCTTTTCTTGTTTTTGTGCTTCTTATTTTGCCTATTTTCGTTACTCCTTTGATTCTTCTTAGGACTTTGATTTCGCTTGCTTGTATTTTATTTTTTTTTCCGTTCTGTCCAGCTTCCACGTTTCGCATCCCCATGTTAGAATTGGTCGGTATATTGTTTTGTACACTATTATCTTTGTTTCTTTACTTATTTCTTTTTTGTTTATGATTTTGTTTTTGGTTGCCAGGTATGGTTTTTGAGTTTTTCTTGTTCTGCTGTTTATTTCCGTCTCTTCATTTCCGTCTTCATTCAGTTCTACTCCCAGGTATTTGTATGTCTCTACTTGTTCAAGTTTTTTGTTGTCAATTTCTATTTGTATCTGCTCCTGTTTCCCTACTACCATTACTTTTGTTTCGTTTATGTTCAGCTTCATTCCTTTTGCCTTTAGTTCTGTGTTCCATAAGTTTGATCTTTCTTGCAGCTGTTTTGATGTTTCTGCTATTATTATTATTACATCATCTGCAAATGCTCTGTTCGATATTCCTATTTTTCCATGTTTTTTGTAGCCTTCTATCCATTTCTTGTTGCTCTCTGGTGTGCATTTCTTTATTATGTCGTCCATGTAAGTAATGAATAGTTTAGGGCTTAGACTCCCTCCCTGTTTTAGCCCATTTTTGGTTTTAAATGTTTCCGATTGTGTGTTGTTGCATATTACTGTGTTGGTGTTTTCGTATATATGTTATATTATCCTTATTATTTTGTCGTTTACCTTCATTTGTTTCCCATAGTTTGGCTCTTGGTACCTTATGGAATGCTTTCTCTAGATCTAGAAACGCTATGTATATTTTTGTGTCTGCATCTCGTTTTTCGTATGTTTGTTTAAGCGTGAATATATGGTCCTCTACGTTTCTGCCGCTACCAAATCCGCTCTATTAGTCTTGTAAGTGTCCTCTCTATTACTTTTCTTAATCTTTTATTTATGATTTTTTCGTATATTTTCATCGCTGTGTTTAATAGGGCTATTTCTCTGTAATTTTTAAATTTCTTCTTGTCTCTTTTTTTAAATATCGGTAGTATCTCGGTGTTTTCTCCGTTTTCCCCGCTTTCCTATTTTTTTCCTGTAGCCTATCTTGTCCTTTTGTGCCCATGTGTTTGATCATTTCACTGGTGATTCTGTCACTTCCTGCAGCTTTCCCGTTTTTCAGTACCTTTATTGATGTTTTCACATCTTCTTCTGTTATGTCTTCTCAATCTTCTTTATGTGCTTTTGTTCCATTTGCCTCTTTGTTCTCCTCCTCTTCATCAGGTGTTTTCACATCTTCTTCTGTTATGTCTTTTCCCTCTTCTTTATGTGCTTCTGTTTAATTTGCCTCTTTGTTCTCCTCCTATTCATCTTCTGTGGTTTCTAATAGTTCTTCAAAGTATTCCTCCCATCTGTCTGCTATTTCTTTTTCTTCCCTTGAAACTTACCAGCTTTTGCTTTTTATGACCCTCTCTGTTGCTTCTTTGACTTGTCTGTTCCGTTTGATTACACTGTAGAATAGTTTTTGGATTTCCTACCTATTTCTTTCGAGTTTTTCTCCAAATTCTTCCCTTTGCTTCTGTTTGTTCTTGAGTATTATCTGCTTTGCCTTGTTTCTTGTGTTTTTATATTCTTCGTATTTCTCCCTTGTTTTGTTGTTGAGGTATTTTTTCCATGCCTGTTTCTTTGTTTTTACCTGGTCTCTTACTTCAGTTGATCACCAGGCTGTTCGTTTTTTGTTTGTTTGTTTCTTGCTGTTTCCGCATATTCTACTTGCCACTTTTATTATGCTTTCCTTGAGGTTTTTCCACATTTGTTCTAAATTTTCTGTTTTCGTTGCTTTTTGTGTTGTATTTTTTTTGTAGTTCTCTCTCCATTTCTTCTTTGTATTCTGTTTGCGTGTTTTCATTGTTCAGCTTATAGTCTTTTATTTGGTGCATACTCTCGTTCTCTTTGTTTGCTATTCATCTTTAAAGTATTCCTTCTATCTTTCTGCTATTTATTTTTCTTCCCTTAGTACTTTTCTGTTTTTGCTTTTTATGACCCTATCTATTACTTCTTGTCTTGTCTGTTCCTTTTGATTACGCTGTAGAATAGTTTTTGGTTTTCCGTCCTATTTCCTTCGAGTTTCTCTCCAAATTCTTCCCATTGCTTCTATGTGTTCTTGAGTATTATCTACTTTACCTTGTTTCTTCTTATTTCTCCCTTGTTTTATTGTTGAGGTATTTTTTCCATGCCTGTTTCTTTGTTTTTACCTGGTTTCTTACTTCAATTGACCACCAGGCTGTTGGTTTTTTGTTTGTTTTTTCTTGCTGGTTCCGCATATTATACTTGCAATTTTTATTATGCTTTATTTGAGGTTTTTCCACGTTTGTTCTAAATTTTCTGCTTTCGTTGCTTTTTGTGTTGTATTTTTTGTAGTTTTCTCTTCATTTCTTCTTTGTATTCTGTTTGCGTGTTTTCATTGTTCAGCTTATAGTCTTTTATTTTGGTGCATACTCTCGTTCTCTATGTTTGCTGTTCTGTTTTTGTTACGTTGTTGGTGTTTTATCTTATTTGTGTTATCACTAGGTAGAAGTCGCTCCATATTTCTGGCCCTCTTCTTTAGTCTTGTGTCCATTATTTGTTTTTTGTTTGTCTCTCCCGTTATTATATAGTCTGTTGTGGATTTTCTATCTCTCGCTTGCTCTGTTCTGGTGAATGTATGTATGTTTTTGTGTCTGAAGAATATGTTCGTGATTATTACGTTTTGTAGTATGCAGAAGTTTAGCAGTTTTCTTCCGTTGTCGTTTCTGGTGTTTTCTTCGTACTTCCCCATTCCGGCTTTGTATGTTGGGTCTTGTTTTTCAGCTCTGCTGTTTAGGTCGCCTCCTGTATATATGTTTCTTTTTGCTGCCTCTACTGCTTCTTCTAGTTGTGTCCAGAATTCTTCTTTATTGGTGGTGGTGTCATCATCGTTTGGCCCATGTACCGTTATAATTGTGTTCGTTTTCTTCGTTGTTTTGTTGGTTGGTTTCACTGTTAGTAATCTCTCGTTTATCTGTTCCCATTTTTCTATCTCCTTTTCTCTCTTCCTGTGTATGCCACTCATTTTGCTGCTCACTTTTCTTCTTCCACTTCACTGTATATTAGTGTGTCCATTTCCAGTTTTTATTAATTATTTTCCTTTCTTCTTTGTTTCCGTTATTCTCAGTATGTCTAGTTCTATTTCTTCAAATTCTTCCTCTAGTTCTTGTTCTATCTCCTTTTCTTTCTTCCTGTGTATAAGGCATGCCACTCCTTTTGCCGCTCTTTTTTCTTCTTCCAGTCCACTGTATATTAGTGTGTGTCCATTTCCAGTTTTTATTATTTCTTTTCCTTTCTTCTTTGTTTCCGTTATTCTCAGTATGTCTAGTTCTGTTTCTTCAAATTCTTCCTCTAGTTCTTGTTCTTTTTCTTTTATACTTCTTATGTTCCATGTTCCAATTCTCCATGTTTCGTTTTTATTTACTCGGTCGCTTCCCCCATTTCCATTTAGATTGTTTGTGCCCTTGTCATTTTTTCTCGCTGTGTGTTTTCTTTTTCTGGCACCTTCTTCTCCATTCTCCGTTATTCTTTTTTTGTATTTGTTCCCTTTCCTCATTCCATTACAATGTTATTCCGTTTATGTTTCTCTCTCTGTATTTAGTTTTGACCGTTTTTGCTTTTTGTCTTTCATCCCTTGCGATTATACTTATTTTTGGTTGTTTCCCCCATTTAGAAAAAGCATAAATTAGCAATCAAAATTGGACAGTGTCAAAAAATGCGTAAAAGTATAGTATAGTACAATGTAGCATAGTGTCTGAAGTTTTATTTCTATTTCAAAAGTTTTTTTAGAGATTTTTTATCTGGGTTCTTTTTTGAATTTTTTTGGCGGGATTCATTTATTGAATCATATTGATATTCACAGTTTTGTTCTTTTTATTTATTTTTTATGTTTTTTTTTTTTTTTTTTTTTTTTTTTATTTGAATCGATTAATATTTACAATCTGTATAGAATAACAATAGGTAAATTATGTGTTTCTAGTTCATGTCATGTAGAAAGTTATCTATTGATAACTCTCTTTCTTAGTGTTGATTAAATTGGTTATGGATGCATGGATATTTAAATGATGCTAGCTGAACCTGGTGGTTAGATCTGTTGGCTTGAATCTCTTCAGTCTTCTGATTTCTGACTTGTGATGTCTACTAATTTCTGTGCAAGTCTATTTGGGTGGATGACTATTCAGCTTCGGTAATTTTCGATGTTTTTTTTTATTTCTTCTTTAATTGAAGGAACTCGCAGGTCTCGCTCAATGACGTAGTTGAGTACATACCAAGGTGCATCCACTACTAGGCGTAGTACTTTATTTTGAAACCTCTGCAGAATTTCAAGATTGGAGTTGCTGGCAGTTCCCCACAGCTGTATTCCGTAACACCATATAGGTTTCAGTATTGCTTTGTAGAGTAGTTTCTTGCTTTCTATACCTTTTCAAGTTCAAATTGAGACCAATCAATTTTAAATTGATTTTGTTTAGTCTCAATTTGAAATTGATTGGTCTCAATTTGAAATTGATTGGTATCAATTTGAATTTGATTGGTCTTAATTTGAACTTGATTGGTCTCAATTTGAACTTGAAAAGGTAATAGTTTTGCCATGTTAGATGGCGGTCTATATGTAGTCCGAGATTTTTGGAATCTTCTTTTTTCGGAATTTGAGTCAAATTGAGACCAATCAATTCCAAATTGAGACCAATCAATTTCAAATTGAGACTTAACAAAATCAAGTTGACACTAAACAATATAAATTTTATTTGTTTACTCTCAACTTGATATTGTTTAGTGTCAACTTGATTTTGTTAAGTCTCAATTTGAAATTGATTGGTATAAATTTGAAATTGATTGGTCTCAATTTGAACTTGATTGGTCTCAATTTGAACTTGAAAAGGTATAGTGACATTTACGACTTTCTACCTATTAACCAATACATTCGGCTTAGTCTGATCCCCATTTGTTTTCTTTTGGTGAATATATGTTTTTGCCATGTTAGATGGCGGTCTATACGTAGTCCGAGATATTTGGCCTTTTCTTTTTGCGGAATTTGAGAATTATTTATAGTTACTGGTGGACATGTTTCTCTTCTGGTAGTAAAGGTTACATGCACTGATTTGTTCTCGTTAAATTTGATTCTCCGTGTTTTATGCCAGTCTTCTATTTTGTGTAGGTTTAATTGCAGGTTCCTTGAGGCCTTTGCTGGGTCTCGATGGGATGCCAGTATAGCTGTGTCGTCTGCGAACGTTGCAACTGTAGTGATATTGGTGGTGGGTAGGTCTGCGGTGTACAATAGGTATAATATGGGGCCTAAAACACTGCCCTGTGGTACTCCGGCATTGATGTCTTTGAGATCTGTATACTCGACTTGCTGTTTCACCAAAAAGTGTCTGTTGGATAGGTAAGATCTTAAGATTTGGAAAAAGTGGTGTGGTATATTATTTTTTAACTTGTAGAGTAAACCAGCTTGTCAGACTTTGTCAAATGCTTGGCTTATATCAAGAAACGCAGCCGAGCAGTATCTTTTGCATTCTATATCGTTGGAGATCTTGTTTACGATTCGGTGAATTTGTTCAGTAGTTCAATGCAGATTTATAAATCCGAACTGGTGATTGGGAATTAAATTTCTATCTTCCAGTATTGGTTTTAATCTTTTCAATATAAGTTTTTCCGTGTATGATTTATTTCTGTATTTAGTTATGACCGTTTTGGCTTTTTGTCTTTCCTCCCTTGCGATTATTCTTATTTTTGCTTGTACCTCTCTTACTTCCTTCGTGAAGTCGTTTTCTATGTATATCTTTGTGTGTTCTTCATTACTTCCATTTTCTCGTCGAAAGTCTGTAATTTAGCTACTATTATCGATGTTTGATCCCTGTTCACTTCGTATGTTTCCTTTATATTTGCTTTCACTTTTAGCTCATTTTCTAGTAATATTTGCACATCTTCTGCAATGTTTCTTTGTGTTTTCTACTTTGATTCCGTTAATAATTTTTAATTTCTTTATTAGGGAAGTAAACGATTTTTGAATTGAAAATTTACTTTGTCAGTATAAAAATTGAAAACACTTGGTAAAGTTTCACAAGTTTTATAGAATTGCTCTACAATTGTTTCGGCACTGCTGCCATTCTCAAGAGTTTATCTCTCTTAAGAGATAACCTTAAGAGAGGAAAACTCCTAAGAGAGATAACCTTAAGAGAGGAAAACTCCTAAGAGAGATAAACTTAAGAGTTTATCTCTCTTGAGAATGGCAGCAGTGCCGAAACAATTGTAGAGCAATTCTATAAAACTTGTGAAACTTTACGAAGAGTTTTCTTTATTAACCTAATCAAAATGTTTCACCAAGAAGTAACCACTTCCTCATACAATTTAATAAAAATTGAAGTTGACACACAATGACTCACAATGAAATAAAACTTCTAATATTTGGAAATATTAAAAATATTTGGAAATATTAAAAATATTTGGAAATATTAAAAATATTTGGAAATATTAAAAATATTTGCAAATATTAAAAATATTTGGAAATATTAAAAATATTTGGAAATATTAAAAATATTTGGAGTGATTGAAACATAACTTTGTTTTGCGTTCTGGTGGCAAAAGCATGAGGCGTAATGAGAGTAATTTTACGTGATTTCCGGATTTCATGGTACGGCTGAAAATATTCCAATGCAAATTATCAATAGGAAAAAATGTTAAGTAAAAGTCTTTCTAAAGTTGTACGTATATGAAGTAAGCGATTTGTTGCAATGATATTAACATGCGGCTGGTGAAAATGTAAGGATGCGAAGACATTTCATGTTCCAGAATATGTATCTGGCGATTCATTCTGTGGCTGCGGGTAGATGTACGTATAGAATAGTAAAGCAGTTTGACAGATAGACTTGGTACGTGCACGGTAATCCATATTTCGGGCCGTGACTTCTTCTCTGACCCGAATGGCCTGTTCTCTTTACTCATACCCTATACCTGACTCGCCTGCAAGGCACGAACTCAAATAGGTTCCTGCTGCCATTATTCACTTCACATAAACATTTTCAGCTCACATACAGCAGCAAAAATACACATCAATACCTCGCATCTGCAAAAATCGGCATTCCGAGGGACGCTTCGTAGGGCATTAACGATGTAAATGCTCATACCACAAATACGCCGCGCTTATATTTTAAATTGATCGATTTGTCCGTGCTTTATAGCGGCGGTCATTATTATTTATACACCAAACATCCTGCATGGCATGTATTCCCATGTGCCCCTAAATTGTCCTCATGTGCATATATGCAGATTCGTTACGAGGTGGCACTTAAGTGCGTTAACTTAATGCAACTTCAGTGCCCAAAAGAGGTAAATTGGGCATTTCAGTTGGGCTTACCATTTCCTCATTGTTATTTCATGGACAGTAATTGAATCCTTCGGTCGACGATTCGAACGCTTTACGTTGGGAACGATGGGGAACAAGCATGTAACAGTAAGTGCTCGTTGCTGTTGAAAGGAGGCATCGGCAGCGGTTTTGAAAATGATTATTGTCAGTTATTTTGTTAAATCGCAAGCGGTACCACGAAAGAGATAATTTTTCGTAGGTTCCCAGGGAGCGGAATACAATGACTGCCAGCCTATGGGAGAGAGTGAATGGAAGAGGGAACAAAGGAAATTAAGTTAAACAAATGAAATAAAATAAATTAGTAACAAATCGCAGTTAGTAACGGTAAACGGGGAATAAATTTGCGCCCGAACCGGCCATTGTATCAGAATCGTGTACGGGAGAATGGGAAATTAATTCAGAGAGTGCACTACACACATTTCCGAGTCCGTATTTCAAATTATCACCACATCTGACAACTACAACACCTGCTCGGGTACTCCATGCTTTCGACTATCACTCTCCGGTATCCAAGACAGAGCCTTTTCTATTTGCTGGGCGCATTGCAGTCAATCTTGTTGCAAAATATAGATTAACCATTTATGCCCAACACACAATCCCAAGAATGCACTAATTAAAAAAATCCAATCTGTGCACAATTCATAATTACACAATAATTTCCTAATCGATTACCTGAACAGCGAAACAACATAATCATCATTACACGAAGGATTCAAACGAAGACTGTTTGTATTTATAGTTAGACACTGCGTTAATTGATCTGAATTATGCAACTGTAAATGTGTGGCATTGTAAGAAATAATTATCTTATTTAATTAGTCCGTGCTATTACAATTTAATTCCTACACAGATAAGTGATATTTAATAGAATATTGGTTACACACAAATAAAAAAATACCAGACGCTATAGACTTCTGTATCACCAAAGGAATTAAAGTAAAACAAGTGAAAACTGAGTCATGCATAGACTTATCTTCAGATCACTCTCCAATAATAGTGACGATGTACTCCAAAATTCTAAACAAACAAAAGCAACCTTCTCTGTATAATAAAAAGACTGACTGGAATATGTTTAAAGCAATAGCTCAATTGAAGTAAGCATACTGTTGAAAACTGAAATGCAGATAGAAGATGCAATAGACAATTTAAATAGAACAATACAGCGGCTTGGCAAATGACACCTCATCAGGAAGAATTGAATTTAAACGTGAGTTGTCCAGTAATAGTGAAAGAAAAAATAATAACCAAACGAAAATTACGTGCACAGTGGAGAAAAACAAGATCAGCAGAAGACAAAACAAAACTCAATAAATCAATCAAAGAATTAAAAACGTTACTTCTAGAACTGAAAAACCAAGGTAAACCTGCGTAACTTGTCACCTACAGGATCAAGCGAATACTCCCTATGGAAAGCTACAAGGAAAATTAAAAGGCCTCGGAAAGCAATACCACCAATAAAAGGCAACGGAAAATTGTGTAAAAATGACGCAGAGGAGCCAACGCATTTGCACAACATCTGGAAAAGGTATTCACTCCACACCCAGCAGGTAACGTAGAAGAATATATCAGAATTTCAGAATATCTGGCGACCCCCTACCAACTAGACTTCCCGATAGAACCATTCAAGATAAAAGAAGTAAAGGCCGTCATCAACAAAGACATAAATACCAAAAAGGCGTCTGGATATGACCTAATTACAGGAAGAGTTCTACTAGAAACAACGAAAAAATACCAAATATGCATATATTCAATGCAGTACTGAGAGTGGGATATTTTCCTAGCCAGTGGAAGGTAGCAGAAGTTATAATGCTACCAAAGCCAAAGATCCTACGGACATAACATCATATAGACCAATAAGTCTGCTTCCAGTACTTTCAAAAGTACTGGAGAACATAAGTATGCCCCACGGACATAACATCATGTAGACCAATAAGTCTGCTTCCAGTACTTTCAAAAGTACTGGAGAACATAAGAATGCCCTACGGACATAACATCATATAGACCAATAAGTCTGCTTCCAGTACTTTCAAAAGTACTGGAGAACATAAGTATGTCCTACGGACATAACATCATATAGACCAATAAGTCTGCTTCCACTACTTTCAAAAGTACTGGAGAACATAAGTATGTCCTACGGACATAACATCATATAGACCAATAAGTCTGCTTCCACTACTTTCAAAAGTACTGGAGAACATAAGTATGTCCTACGGACATAACATCATATAGACCAATAAGTCTGCTTCCAGTACTTTCAAAAGTACTGGAGAACATAAGTATGTCCTACGGACATAACATCATATAGACCAATAGGCCTGCTTCCAGTACTTTCAAAAGTACTGAAGAACATAAGTATGTCCTACGGACATAACATCGTATAGACCAAATAACTCTGCTTCCAGTACTTTCAAAAGTACTGGAGAACATAAGTATGTCCTACGGACATAACATCATATAGACCAATAAGTCTGCTTCCAGTACTTTCAAAAGTACTGGAGAACATAAGTATGTCCTACGGACATAACATCATATAGACCAATAAGTCTGCTTCCAGTACTTTCAAAAGTACTGGAGAACATAAGTATGTCCTACGGACATAACATCATATAGACCAATAAGTCTGCTTCCAATACTTTCAAAAGTACTGAAGAACATAAGTATGTCCAACGGACATAACATCATATAGACCAATTAGTCTACTTCTAGTACTTTCAAAAGTACTGGAGAACATAAGTATGTCCTACGGACATAACATCATATAGACCAATAAGTCTGCTTCCAGTACTTTCAAAAGTACTGGAGCACATAAGTATGTCCTACGGACATAACATCATATAGACCAATAAGTCTGCTTCCAGTACTTTCAAAAGTACTGGAGAACATAAGTATGCCCAACGGACATAACATCATATAGACCAATAACTCTGCTTCCAGTACTTTCAAAAGTACTGGAGAACATAAGTATGTCCAACGGACATAACATCATATAGACCAAATAACTCTGCTTCCAGTACTTTCAAAAGTACTGGAGAATATAAGTATGCCCAACGGACATAACATCATGTAGACCAATAAGTCTGCTTCCAGTACTTTCAAAAGTACTGGAGAACATAAGTATGTCCTACGGACAGAACATCATATAGACCAATAAGTCTGCTTCCAGTACTTTCAAAAGTATTGGAAAAACTTATATTGAAAAGATTAAAACCAATACTGGAAGATAGAAATTTAATTCCCAAACACCAGTTCGGATTTAGAAATCTGCATTGAACTACTGAACAAATTCACCGAATCATAAACAAGATCTCCACCGATATAAAGATTTAGAATGCAAAAGATATTAGTCGGCTGCGTTTCTTGATATAAGCCAAGCATTTGGTAGAGTCTGGCAAGCTGGTTTACTCTACAAGTTAAAAAATAATATACCACACCACTTTTTCCAAATCTTAAGATCTTACCTATCCAACAGACACTTTTTGGTGAAACAGCAAGGCGAGTATACAGATCTCAAAGACATCAATGCCAGAGTACCACAGGGCAGTGTTTTAGGCCCCATATTATACCTATTTTACACCACAGACCTACCCACCACCAATATCACTACAGTTGCAACGTTCGCAGACGACACAGCTATACTGGCATCCCATCGAGACCCAGCAAAGGCCTCAAGGAACCTGCAATTAAACCTACACAAAATAGAAGACTGGCATAAAACACGGAGAATCAAAGTTAACGAGAACAAATCAGTGCATGTAACCTTTACTACCAGAAGAGAAACATGTCCACCAGTAACTATAAATAATAATCAAATTCCGCAAAAAGAAGAGGCCAAATATCTCGGACTACATATAGACCGCCGTCTAACATGGCAAAAACATATATTCACCAAAAGAAAACAAATGGGGATCAGGCTAAGCCGAATGTATTGGTTAATAGGTAGAAAGTCGTAAATGTCACTATACCTTTTCAAGTTCAAATTGAGACCAATCAAGTTCAAATTGAGACCAATCAATTTCAAATTGAGGTCAATCAAGTTCAAATTGATACCAATCAATTTCAAATTGATACCAATCAATTTCAAATTGAGACTTAACAAAATCAAGTTGACACTAAACAATATTAAGTTGAGAGTAAACAAATAAAATTTATATTATTTAGTGTCAACTTGATTTTGTTAAGTCTCAATTTGAAATTGATTGGTCTCAATTTGAAATTGATTGGTCTCAATTTGGAATTGATTGGTCTCAATTTGGAATTGATTGGTATCAATTTGAACTTGATTGGCTTCAATTTAAAATTGATTGGTCTCAATTTGAACTTGATTGGCCTCAATTTGAAATTGATTGGTCTCAATTTGAACTTGATTGGTCTCAATTTGAACATGAAGAGGTATAGAAAGCAAGATACTACTCTACAAAGCAATACTGAAACCTATATGGTGTTACGGAATACAGCTGTGGGGAACTGCCAGCAACTCCAATCTTGAAATTCTGCAGAGGTTACAAAATAAAGTACTACGCCTAATAGAGGATGCACCTTGGTATGTACCCAACTACGTCATCGAGCGAGACCTGCGAGTTCCTTCAATTAAAGAAGAAATAAAAAAAAAACATCGAAAATTTAGGAAGCAGAATAGTCATCCACCCAAATTGACTTGCACAGAACTTAATGGACATCACAGGTTAAATCAGAAGTCTCAAGGGATTCAAGCCAACAAATGTAACCACCAGGTTTAGCTAGCATCATTTAAATATCCATGCATCCATAACCAATTTAATCAACACTAAGAAAGAGAGTTATCAATGGATAACTTTCTACATGACACGAACTAAAAACACATAATCTACCTATTGTTATTTTATACAGATTGTAAATATTAATGGATTCAAATAAAAAATAAATAAATAAAATAAACATAAAAAACAAATAAAAAGAAAAAAACTGTGAATACCAATATGATTCAATAAATGAATCCCGCCAAAAAAATTCAAAAAAGAACCCAGATAAAAAAAACTCTAAAAAACTTTTGAAATAGAAATAAAACTTCAGACACTATGCTACATTGTACTATACTATATTTTTACGCAGTTTTTGGCACTGCCCAATTTTGATAGCTAATTTATGCTTCTTGGAAATGGGGGAAACAACCAAAAATAAGTATAATCGCAAGGGATGAAAGACAAAAAACAAAAACGGTCATAACTAAATACAGGGAGAGAATCATTGTACTATTCTATATTTTTACGCAGTTTTTGACATTGTCCAATTTTGATTGTTAATTTATGCTTTTTGGAAATGGGGGAAACAACCAAAAATAAGTATAATCGCAAGGGATGAAAGACAAAAAGCAAAAACGGTCAAAACTAAATACAGAGAGAGAATCATAAACGGAATAACATTGCAATGGAATGAGGAAAGGGAACAAATACAAAAAAAGAATAACGGAGAATGGAGAAGAATGTGCCAGAAACAGAAAACACACAGCGAGAAAAAATGACAAGGACACAAACAATCTAAATGGGAATGGGGGAAGCAATAGAGTAAATAAAAACGAAACATGGAGAATTGGAACATGGAACATACGAAGAATAAAAATAAAAGAACAAAAACTAGAAGAAGAATTTGAAGAAACAAAACTAGACATACTTACAATAACTGAAACAAAAAGGAAAGGAAAAGAAATAATAAAAACTAGAAATAAACACACACTAATATACAGTTGAGTGAAAGAAGACAAGAGAGCGGCAAAAGGAGTGGCATGCCTTATACACCGAAAGAGAGTAAAGAATATAGAAAAATGGTGTAACGGTCCAAAAATAGCGTTGGCAGAAACGGCTTTTTAATAAATTAACTGGCGTGTAGACCTGCACGGTAGGCAACCATGCTTGCATTTTTTTTGTTGTGGTGACGCGTTTCCCCCATGAGCGATTTTTAAAATTCACCGGCGGAGCGCGACCACGAGAGAGAACTAAATTGACTCGTGCCCAATATAGATCGTGCCAGACGAACCGTTGCAGATAAGGTATATCACCATCCGGTTTACGGGAATAATCAACGGTTCTCAGCTAACCACCCTTGAGGGGGATTGAGGCATCGACTACAGGGCAGCGAACACGCTCATAACACCGGAGTAAGTAGTTATTCCTTCTCCTCTTCGTGAAGCCACGTGTCCGGCCATTTTGATTAAGGCCATGTGTTTTGTAGGCGTTTGGCCACGGGCTAAACAGCTCGGCCAAAACCATTCTTGGCTGGAAGCCGCGGACCTAGCCCAGGCGCCGTCGACGGAAACCGCCGACATCCCGGGCTGAACCCAGCCAACGGCGAGACCATCCGGAACTCAGGCCAGACAACATATATAATTTCTTTTTTTTGTGTGCTCGATTGGGCCACTTTTCTGTTTATTCTTGTGTGTAAATTGCGTCTACGTGTAAATTGTGTCGTACGTGTTTTGCGCTAGTGTACGAGAAAGGTTGCTCCCTCGGCCCTTTCAATCGCGCGATTAGGAGCTTATGTTATTCGGCCGAATAGGGTAAACCCTGCGCGAAAGGGTGGCGTTCGGAGGTATTTTTTCCAGGAGTGCGGGCACGGTGTCTGTCATTTGTGTGTGTGAATAAACGCCGATATTACACTACAAACTCACACCTGTTATTTTTTTGTTCCCCCCGCGTTTTCTCATTTACAGTTTTCTATTTCATTCATTTCAGTTACAGTTTTACAGTTTTCTATTCTCACTACGAGATTTAAACCTGGTGGTGTTGGCGCCAAGCGGTCAGCGTTGTGACAGTTCGTGATTTCTGAACTTCGCTGACTGTCTGTCGTCCACCCACGCAGGTAGGGTGGAGCCACCCTTTGCGACGAAGTAGCAACGAGGTAAAATTACGTGGAGCCTTTTTTTTAACCCCCCCACTCTCTGACACCGAGAGCCTGGCCCTCGTCACTACTTCGAAGGGACCCTCCACTCGCTCCACGGCCTAACGCGCCGACTGCCCTTCAGGTACGTCACAATGGGAACAGATAAACGAGAGATTACTAACAATGAAACTAACCAACAAAACAACGAAGAAAACGAACACAATTATAACGGTATATGGGCCAAACGATGATGACACCACCGCCAAGAAAGAAGAATTCTGGACACAACTAGAAGAAGCAGTAGAGGCAGCAGAAAGAAACATATATATAGAAGCCGACCTAAACAGCAGAGTTGGAAAACTAGACCCAACATACAAAGCCGCAATGGGGAAGTACGGAGAAAACACCAGAAACAACAACGGAAGAAGACTGCTAAACTTCTGCATAATACAAAACCTAATAATCACGAACGCATTCTTCAAACACAAGAACATACACACATTCGCCAGAACAGAACAAGCGAGAGATAAAAAATCGATAATAGACTATATAAGAACGGAATAGGCAAACAAAAAGCAAATAATGGACACAAGAGTAACAAAAGGAAAAAAGAAGCGACAACTACCTAATGATAACACAAATAAGAGAAAACAACAACGTAACAAAAACAGAACAGCAAACAAAGAGAACGAGAGTATGCACCAAAATAAAAGACTATAAGCTGAATAATGAAAACACGCAAACAGAATACAAAGGAGAAATGGAGAGAGAACTACAAAAAAATACAACACAAAAAGCAACGAAAGCAGAAAATTTTGAACAAATGTGGAAAACCCTCAAAGAACGCATAATGAAAGTGGCAAGTAGAATATGCGGAACCAGCAAGAAAGAAACAAACAAAAAACGAACAGCCTGGTGGTCAACTGAAGTAAGAGACCAGATAAGAACAAAGAAACACGCATGGAAAAAATACCTCAACAACAAAACAAGGGAGACATATGAAGAATATAAAAACGCAAGAAACAAGGTAAAGCAGATAATACTCAAGAACAAACAGAGGCAATGGGAAGAATTTGGAGACAAGCTCGAAAGAAATAGGAAGGAAATCCAAAAACTATTCTACAGCGTAATCAAACGGAACAGACAAGTCAAAGAAGCAACAGAGAGAATCATAAAAAGCAAAAGCGGGTAAGTTTCAAGGGAAGAAAAAGAAATAGCAGAAAGATGGAAGGAATACTTTGAAGAACTATTGGAAGCCACAGAAGATGAAGAGGAGGATAACAAAGAGGCAAATGGAACAGCAGCACATACAGAAGAGGGAGACGACATAACAGAAGAAGATGTGAAAACACCTGATGAAAAGGAGGAGAACAAAGAGGCAAATGGAACAAAAACACATAAAGAAGAGGGAGAAGACATAACAGAAGAAGATGTGAAAACACCAATAAAGGAACTGAAAAACGGAAAAGCTGCAAGAAGTGACAGAATCACCAGTGAAATGATCAAACACATGGGCACAAAAGAACAAGATAGGCTACAGGAAAAAATAAGGAAAGCGAGGAAAACGGAGAAAACACCGAAAGACTACCAATATTTAAAAAAGGAGACAAGAAGGAATGTAAAAATTACAGAGAAATAGCCCTATTAAACACAGCGATGAAAATATACGAAAAAATCATAAATAAAAGATTAAGAAAAGTAATAGAGAGGACACTAACAAGATCAATAGAGCGGATTTGGAAGCGGAAGAAGCGTAGAAGACCACATATTCACGCTTAGATAAACATACGAAAAACGAGATGCAGACACAAAAATATACATAGCGTTTCTAGATCTAGAGAAAGCATTCCATAAGGTACCAAGAGCTAAACTATGGGAAACAAAGGAAGGTACACGACAAAATGATAAGGATAATAAAAAATATATACGAAAACAATACCAACACAGTAATATGCAACAACACACAATCGGAAACATTTAAAACCAAAAATGGGCTAAGACAGGGAGGGAGTCTAAGTCCCACACTATTCATTACTTACATGGACGGCATAATAGAGAAATGCACACCAGAGAGCAACAAGAAATGGATAGAAAGCTACAAAAACATGGAAAAATAGGAATATCGGAAGGAGCATTTGCAGACGATGTAATAATAATAACAAGAACATCAAAACAGCTACAAGAAAGAGTAACCTTATAGAACATGGTACTAAAGGCAAAAGGAATGAAGCTGAATATAAACGAAACAAAAGTAATAGTAGTATAGAAACAGGAGCAGATACAAATAGAAATTGACAACAAAAAAACTTGAACAAGTAGAGACATACAAATACCTGGGAGTAGAACTGAATGCAGACGGAAATGAAGAGACGGAAATAAACAGCAGAACAAGAAAAACTCAAAAACCATACCAGGCAACCAAAAACAAAATCATAAACAAAAAATAAATGAGCAAAGAAACAAAGATAAAAACGTAGAAAACAATATACCGATCAATACTAACATGGGGATGCGAAACGTGGAAGCAGGACAGAACGGGAAAAAATAAAATACAAGGAAGCGAAATGAAAGTCCTAAGAAGAATCAAAGGAGTAACGAAAATAGGCAAAATAAGAAGCACAAAAATAAGAAAAGAATCAGACATAGAGCCAATACAACAATACATGGAAAAACCACAGCTCGGATGCTGGGGATATATGCAAAGAATGGACATACAAAGAATAGTGAAAAAAGTGTGGGAAGCAAAGCCAAACAAAAAGAAAAGGAGAGGAAGACCGAGAAAGATATGGGATGACAGAATGAAAACAATAATAGAAGAAAGAGGGAAAACATGGAAAGAAGCGAAAGAACTAGCGAAAGACAGGACTAAATGGAAGAACTTCATGAACGAAAAACAGTAACAGATGAAGAAAAGGAGAAAATAAACAACACACCTACACCATTGTGGTAGAAGCTGGACTGATATATACAGTGTGTTCGATAAAAAGAGCCCAAGTGTGTAGCGACTTCATTTGTTATTTAATCATCAACAAACTATATATATATTATTAAATAGGACAATCTTAGCTACAACTTGGTAAAAAAACTTTTTTAAACACCTTCATTTATTTGTTATGACGTCAACGACATTTTTTTTTAATGGCTCGGTATATATTTGGTGTATTCTTGTAGAGCATTTGAAGAACTTTTCATCGGCCTCAATTTTTAGTGTTGTTATACTATGCAATTTTTGCAAAAAGTAGGAAAAACTGATTTGAACTTGTAGCTAATACTGTCCCATTTAATAATATATATGGTTTGTTGATGACTAAATAACAAATGAAGTCGCTACATTCTTGGGCCCTTTTTATTGTGGTTTGCTTCACCATTTTATCATTTGTGAGACCGATTTTATTGTCGACTAATGTCATCAAAGACAAACAAAGTTACAGGTACTAAGCAACTACAACTAAATTAAAAACAAACAAAAAAAATTGGCAGTATTTGCTCAATGGATTAAATATTAACGAATTCAGAAATTTCAAATTTAAATAAGAACGAATTTGAAAATTGGTGCAAAATGGCCAATTGAACAAATAATATGAATTTTTGGGAACGCGAACGACAGTTTCAAAATAAATAAATGAGTTATGGCTATTTTCAATGAAAGAATCATTAAATGAACAAGCAGCTTAAAAAATCCAAATTTAAAATATCAATTTCTTCTTTTGCATTTATACAAAGTGATGAGTAGTGCGAAGTGATAATCGCTGCATAACCCCTTTTACGGATATACAAGGTCATTCAAAAGGTATGGTCCAAACTTAAGGGCGGAATGTGGGATGCTATACGAAGCAAAAAATATTAATAAACCTATGCCTTATTTCTAACCGTTATCTAGTTACAGAGGATTTATTTGTTTTTATCGTGTTCTGTTAAATCAAGTCGTAATAAAAAATAAGTCAAACAAATGCCAATTTGTTATGACGGAATTGGCAATTGACGAGTTGTCATTAAAAAAACAATGAATGATGTCATTACTCAAAAACAAATGATGGTTGAAGATCAACTGTCATGCAAAAATGAGTATTTTTATCAAACAAAATCGACGATTTTTTTGCATATTTTTTCATTTCGGTTTTAATGAATTTATTCCATACTTTAGGCGCACACTGTATACTTCTCATTCGTATAACTTTAGAAACACTATTACTTAATATTTTTTCTATTGATAATTTGCATTGGAATAATATCAGCCGTACCCTGAAATCCGGAAATCACGTAAAATTACTCTCATTGCGCCTTATTCTTCGCACATTGTTCATGCGTTTTATCGGTGTCAAATTTAATTAAAAACTGTCGAAATCTGCCAAATTTACAATTATAGTTGTCAAAATCTGTTAAATTTTAACAACTTTCTAAATGTGTATAATTCCCGTCTGAGACATTCTAAATCTATAAAATTCAAAGCTTCTACTGTGAAAATCTGTCAATTTTGCAAAATATAGTGCTTAAATCTGTTAAGTTTTGTCAATTTTTGATATCCCAGTGTTAAAATGTAAACATCTATCAGATTTTTAAGTGCATCTGTTCCCATACGTCAAATTCTCAATTAAATCGGTCGAAATTTGCAAAATTTTCAAATGCAACTCTCAAAATATTCCAAATTCTTAACTTCAGCTGGGAAAACCCGATAAATTTTTAATAGATACTGCAAACATTTGTCTATTTTTGATGTCCCAGTGCAAAAATATAAAAAAAACAACAGATCACACAGAAAATTACAGGACACTACACAAAAATTAACATTTTTCTACTGTGAAAATCTGTCAATTTTTCAATAGATACTGCCTGAATCTGTTAAGTTTTGTCAATTTTTGATATCCCAGTTTTTAAATGTAAACATCTATCAGATGTTTAAGTGCAACAGTTCACTTACGTGAAATTCTCAAATAAATCGGTCGAAATTTGTAACATTTTCAATTGCAACTCTCAAAATATTCCACATTCTTAACTTCAGCTGGGAAAACCTGTTCATTTTTTAATAGATACTGCCCAAATTTGTCTATTTTTGATGTCCCAGTGCAAAAATATTAAAAAAACAACAGATCACACGTTGAAAATTACAGTGACACTACACAAAAATTAACATTTTTCAGTAGATTTTTTTAAGTTTTTCTTATTCTTTTTAAGTCATAAAACGATTGCCATTAATATACTGCTTATAGCAATTCTTGTGCTATTATCAATATTTTTATGATTGTGTTTTAATTAATTTGTTAACAATAAGGTTAAAAATAAAATTATATGAAAAAAACTTTTAACAAAAACTTTTGTATAGTGAAACTTTGTCAAATCATTTTTTGTCTTCTGTTCATACATTCTGTTTTTCTGTTGTGTATAATATCTAGTACTTACTAGAATGACAAGGGGCCCCTCTGATCCCGGGCCCCCAGACTAGGGCCCTGTCAGCCCCCCCCCCCCCCCCCCCCCCGCGCGTTTATAGGGGCCATGACTATATCTATCTATATATATATATATATATATATATATATATATATATATATATATATATATATATATATATATATATATATATATATTGTTACGTTTTTATTTATTTACTCTTATCTCAGGTTCAATAGTAGGTTCAATCATAACTAAATAGAGTTTTGTTCAAATACTTTAATGAATTGAAAATAACCAAATATTAAAACGTCTAATATAAACTGAACTAAACAAACAAATCAAAAACAATAGAAAACAAAATTATTAAATACATAATAAACTATGACCAACATTAACAAAATAAATCCTATATACACAAGCCAACTTATGTGATAATATGACTCTTGCACTTTACGCAAACTTTCTACTTGCAGTTATTTTCTTGTGGTTCCTTGATTACGTCGTCCTGTTGACCCTGCTTTCCCGTCTGATCCGTTGTTGATTCCCACAAAAGTAAACATCTACTTTTGTGTGCGAAGTTGAGCGGCTTGAAGTCCTGATTTTTGAATATCTCCGTCACGGCTCCTATCTTGTTGAACTCCTCTCCTGGTTGACTGTCTTCTCCTAGCAATATGTCCAATCGTTGAAACCCCGTTAATATTTTGTAATGTATTCGTATTAGAATCGCAACATCTCCACCCGCGATCCACACGCGTCTCTCCCACTCGTTAATCTCCTTGTTGATTATTTTCGACTTTCCATTATTCAATTCCCCAAGCGTCTATGCACGAAGTCACCTGTCTCCCGTGGTAACCAATCAACAACCTTCATCCGCGGATTGCTTTGTATATTTGTGCATACTTGTTCATATTCACATTTACAATATTTACAATAATTTTTGTTAGCTTGTGCCCTGAAGATTATAATTCTATCTAAAACTTATATAATAATAACAATAAATCTATTCTAATTAATCTAAATAAATACTACAAATATCATCACAATATATATATATATATATATATATATATATATATATATATATATATATATCTAATATATCTTATACTATATATAATAATATACTATAAATCTTAACAATTATTAGATTATTATTAGATTGATTTGATTAAGTGATTAAATCTAAAGCAATTTTACCAATTTTAAACTGAATTACGTTTGCCTTTTATTTATGACGTATGTAAACTTGTATGTAAGTATTAACATTAATAAACATATTATTATATTATATTGAATATCGCATCAAGTTTCGAGATTCTGTGTAATTATTAGTATGTAGCTTATTGTGTTTGTCAAAGGATTTCAACAGAATTGCAACAACAATATTAATCTTGTTTGTTAAGGCCCACTGTAAGAAATAATAACCACTTTGTGGTAAGACGTGTTATTTTGGTTGCTTTGTACCAGATATTAATGTCTTATCATTTAGAAGTACATCCGTTCAACAATTAATCGTAATTCCGTATGAACCTCGCAGTCGATACGAGTCATCAACTTGAATGATTTGAATGATTAAATATTAATTAATAATATCTAATTTCCTGCTTAATGAGTTGCATGGTTGCATAGTTTATTAATTCGGATGAATAATTTATATTCTATGTACAATTTATCTGCATGCAATGATGTAGGATTGATGAAGTGTATTATTTTATTATTATCTTCAATTTCCTTAGAAATAATCCAATTTAATCGCTGGACAATACAGTTTTATGATATACTTTCTTTATTGGGGAGGTTCCAGTGATTTTCAACTGAAAAGCACGAAGTAGTAGTTTACTGGATTGGTTTTTGGCATTTGCGGCAAAATTTGCCGCAAATTTTTGGGCAAAATTTTGCCATTTTGCCCAAAATGGCAAAATTTTGGGAAAATGCACTTAACATTCAGCAATAGAACATATTGTGTATAAATTATAGTCGCAACAAGTAATTTCACCTCAACAATACATACAAGGTTCTGCCAATTTAAATAACCGTTAAAATTGTAAAGTACTTACTAATAAATTTCGATATTTAAAGTTAACAGACGTTTAGCATCTAAATGTCATTTAAAATTGTTTATGGTGTAATCATTATTAAATCTCACTAAAGATTTTAAGTCCGCTAAAATATTCATAGTGCAGATTTTTTAACGTTTACTACTACATTATTTTGTAAGCGAATAATAGACATACAAAATTATCTCTATGCAGCAATTTCTGCGTAGAAAGTAGATTTTCCACGATTTCATCTCGTTCGCAAATGCGGTGTATAATATACAGACTACATACCACATAGTAGGAACAGTACCGCGTACTCCAACGTACCATTAAATCATTTTAAATATACATTCGTGTGCATGGAATATTACTGCATTGTGATCGTCATGACCTCTCACCATCTCCCATAGGAATATATTCATTTCGTAGTTTTATAGGCACAAAACTTATAAAATGTGCTAAACTTCTTAAAAGTTGTAGCCTGCTGAGGCCACTGGTATTTTGAGCCTAACAGGATTTGTCCCTGATAAGGATTCACATGTTTGTGAAAATATTGTGACTGGTGTTGATCTTTTCTCTTGTTACCCATATCCATAATGTTGTATGCACTGCGTAGAGTTACCAAATAATAAAATGCCATTACAGCATATATATATATATATATATATATATATATATATATATATATATATATATTGGCCGTCATAATGATTGATCAGTGCAGATAGCATCGGCTATTGACTGATGGATCCTTGTATCTATTCGGATCCAGCATCCTAATCAATTTACATTACTGCTATCAACCCGTCAGACTCTTGTAGCTAATGGATTACAACAGGTACATGTTATTGTCGGTTTGCGTTTACGTTCACGTTTATTTATTTCGTTTTTAATTTCTTCCCAGTCAGGCATTTTTCAACACGAAAATTTATTAACTTCATAACTCAAGTGCAATGTCGATGACGCAAACTCAACGGATTATCGCGCGCATTTGTTTCTGAAACTCAATTACGTGATAATTAATATGCGCGGATTCGACGAGAGCTGAAATTAACTGCACAATTATTTTTCAGGTTTCACGTAAAGCATTCATGATCCATATGCAAGATATGTATTTAGAGGATGTATTGTGTAAAATGGTCACGCAACTCTTCATTTTTCCTCTTAAATGCAGAGGCGCACTGAATTTATCATCAACCGCAACTTATCTCGGGACTACCCGAGTAGCATACATATGGCAAGCGCATGGTTTAGAAACATGGGATAATTAGGGAATGGTGTTATTAATATGTAAATAAGGTATTGATTGATAAACGCACCTGAACAGATCGTAATCATTCATCTTCTGATGACCGTAAATAATGAGCCAGATCGATCATGTTTCGTATTGTGTGCTGCTAGGCTGTTAACGAGGAACGAATTTGCGTGCAGTTTATATAATAAACACGCATGCTGTATAAAGAATGCTGTCCCATCTTTCACATTTTATTTTGATTTAGCGCTGTGTAATTTTATCTAAACATAAAAATTGAAGAAAATAATATTTCTCCATTTCTGACCAAAAATATCAATCATTGGATATCAATTCAATTGCAAATACCAATAAGATATATATTACTTATATGTATTTTATATATTGTTATCACACATTAACTAAAATGACTGTATCTCAATTGTATCAGGAAACATGAAGATTTGCGTTATTGGTGGAGGCATTTCCGGATTGGTATCGGCGAAGTACTGTCTGGAATATGGACATGGTGTAACTGTCTTTGAACAGACTAATAACTTCGGTGGCTGTTGGCATTACACAGACAAAACTGGGCTGGACGAATTCGGCTTGCCAATTCAAAGTGCAATGTATGCAAATTTGAAGTAAGTATATTATATTTTACATCCTAGACATACTACATACGAAGAATACAGGAACATACTACATACATACTACACACTACTACATATTCTACACACTACTACATACTACATACATACTACTACATATTACATACATACTACATGCATACTAGTACATACTACATACATACTACTTCTTACTACATACATATTACTACATACTACATACATACATACATACTACATACAACACTGCATACTACTACTACATACGAAGACTACTTGAACATACTACATACATACTACACACTACCACATACTACATACATACTACATACATACTACATACATACTACATACGTACATACTACATACATACTACATACATACTACTACATACTACATACATACTACTACATACTACATACATACTACACACTACTACATATTCTATACACAACTACATACGTAAAGACTACTTGAACATACTACATACATACTACTACATATTAAATACATACTACTACATACTACATACACACTACTACATACTACATATACACTACTGCATACTACATACATACAACACTACATACATACATACAACATGCTACATACAACACTACATATGAAGATACATACAGAACATATCTATACAAAGTATGCAAATTTGAAGTAAGTATATTATTATTCACATCCTGGACATAATACATACGAAGAGTACTAGAACATACTACATACATATTACACACTAATACATACTACATACATACTACATACTACTACTACATACGAAGATACTTTCAGAACAAATCTATGCAATGTATTCAAATTTGAAGTAAGTATATTATATTTCATATCCTAGACATACTACATACTAAGACTACTTGAACATACTGCATACATACTACACACTACTACATACTACATACACACTATGACATGCTACATACAACACTACTTACTAGTACTACATACGAAGATACATATAGAACAAATCTATACAAAGTATGCAAATTTGAAGTAAGTATATTATATTTTACATCCTAGACATACTATATACGAAGACTACTAGAACATACTACATACATATTACACACTAATACATACTACACACATACTACATACAAACTACATACTACTACTACATACGAAGATACTTTAAGAACAAATCTATGCAATGTATTCAAATTTGAAGTAAGTATATTATATTTTATATCCTAGACATACTACATACGAAGACTATTTGAACATACTACATACATACTACATACATACTACATACATACTACATACATACTACTACATATTACGTATATACTACTACATACTACTACATACTACTACTAGATACGAAGATACATACAGAACAAATCTATGCAATGAATGCATATTTGAAGTAATTATATTATATTTTACATCCTAGACATACTACATCATATTACTATATACTACATCATATTACTACACACTACATACATACTACTACAAACTACATACATACTACTACATACTACATACATACTACGACATGCTACATACAACACTACATACTAGTACTACATACGAAGATACATACAGAACAAATGTATACAATGTTTGCAAATTTGAAGTAAGTATATTATATGTTACATACTACATACGAAGACTACTAGAACATACTACATACATATTACACACTAATACATACTACACACATACTACATACTACTACTACATACGAAAATACTTTTAGAACAAATCTACGCAATGTATTCAAATTTGAAGTAAGTATATTATATTTTATATCCTAGACATACTACATATGAAGACTACTTGAACATACTACATATTACATACATACTACTACATACTACATACTACACATATACTACTACATGCTACATACAACACTACATACAAGATACATACAGAACAAATCTATACAAAGTATGCAAATTTGAAGTAAGTATATTATATGTTACATCCTAGACATACTACATACGAAGACTATTAGAACATACTACAAACATATTTCACACTAATACATACTACACACATACTAGATACATACTACGTACTAGTACTACATACGAAGGTACACACAGAACAAATCTATACAAAGTATGCAAAGTTGAAGTATATTATATTTTATATCCCAGACATACTACATACGAAGACTATTTGAACATACTACATACATACTACACACTACTACATACTACATATATGCTATATACATACTACTACATATTATATACATACTACTACATACTACATACATACTACGATATGCTACATACAACACTACATACTAGTACTACATACGAAGATACATACAGTACAAATCTATACAAAGTATGCAAATTTGATGTAAGTATATTATATTTTACATCCTAGACATACTACGTACGAAGACTACTAGAACATACTACATATATATTACACACTAATACATACTACACACATACTACATACATACTACATACTACTACTACATACTACTACTACATACATAGATACTTTCAGAACAAATCTATACAATATATGCAAATTTGAAATAAGTATATTATATTTTATATCCTAGACATACTACATATGAAGACTACTTGAACATACTACATACATACTATTACATATTACATACATACTACGACATGCTACATACAACACTACATACTAGTACTACATACGAAGATACATACAGAACCAATCTATACAGTGTATGCAAATTTGAAGTAAGTATATTATATCTTACATCCTAGACATACTACATACGAAGACTACTAGAACATACTACATACATATTACACACTAATACATACTACACACATACTACATACATACTATATACTACTACTGCATACGAAGATACTATTAGAACAAATCTATTCAATGTATGCAAATTTGAAGTAAGTATATTATATTTTATATCCTGGACATACTACATACGAAGACTACTTGAACATACTACATGCATACTACACACTACTACATACCACATACATACTACTACATATTACATACATACTACTACATACTACGTACATACTACTACATAATACATACATACTACTACATATTACATACATACTACTACATACTACATACATACAACGACATGCTACATACAACACTACATACTAGTACTACATATGAAGATACATACAGAACAAATCTATACAAATTATGCAAATTTGAAGTAAGTATATTATATTTTACATCCTAGATATACTACATACGAAGACTACTAGAACATACTACATACATATTACGCACTAAAACATACTACACATACTACTTACTACATACTACTACTACATACGAAGATACTTTTTGAACAAATCTATGCAATGTATGCAAATTTGAAGTAAGTATATTATATTTTATATCCTAGACATACTACATACGAAGACTACTTAAATATACTACATACATACTACACACTACTACATACCACATATATACTACATACATACTACTACATATATACTACATACATACTACTACATACTACATACTACATACATACTACATACATACTACTACATACATAATACGACATGCTACATACAACACTACATACTACTACTAAATACGAAGATACATACAAAACAAATCTATACAAAGTATGCAAATTTGAAGTAAGTATATTATATTTTACATCCTAGACATACTATATACGAAGACTACTAGAACATACTACATACATATTACACACTAATACATACTACACACATACTACATACAAACTACATACTACTACTACATACGAAGATACTTTTAGAACAAATCTATGCAATGTATTCAAATTTGAAGTAAGTATATTATATTTTATATCCTAGACATACTACATACAAAGACTATTTGAACATACTACATACATACAACATACATACTACATACATACTACTACATATTACGTATATACTACTACATACTACTACATACTACTACTAGATACGAAGATACATACAGAACAAATCTATGCAATGTATGCAAATTTGAAGTAATTATATTATATTTTACATCCTAGACATACTACATCATATTACTATATACTACATCATATTACTACACACTACATACATACTACTACAAACTACATACATACTACTACATACTACATACATACTACGACATGCTACATACAACACTACATACTAGTACTGCATACGAAGATACATACAGAACAAATCTATACAATGTTTGCAAATTTGAAGTAAGTATATTATATTTTACATTCTAGACCCCCTACATACGAAGACTACTAGAACACACTACATACATATTACACACTAATACATAATACATACATACTACATACTACTACTACATACGAAGATACTTTCAGAACAAATCTATGCAATGTATTCAAATTTGAAGTATGTATATTATATTTTATATCCTAGACATACTACATACGAAATCTACTTCAACATACTGCATACATACTACACACTACTACATTCTACATACATACTACATACTACATGCATACTACATACATACTACTACATATTACATACATACTACTACATACTACATAAATACTACATACATACTACGATATGCTACATAAAACACTACATACTACTACTGCATACGAAGATACATACAGAACAAGTCTATACAATGTTTTCAAATTTGAAGTAAGTATATTATATTTTACATCCGAGACTACTACATACGAAGACTGCTAGAACATACTACATACATATTACACACTAATACATACTACACACATACTACATACATACTACATTCTACTACTACATACGAAGATACATTCAGAACAAATCTATGTAATGTATGCAAATTTGAAGTAAGTATATTATATTTTATATCCTAGGCATACTATATACGAAGACTTCTTGAACATACTACATACATACTACACACTACTACATACTACATACTATACATATTCTACTACATATTACATACATGCTACTACATACTACATACATACTACGACATGCTACATACAACACAGCATACTACTACTACATACGAAGATACTTACAGAACAAATCTATACAAAGTATGCAAATTTGAAGTAAGTATGTTATATTTTACATCCTAGACATACTACATACCAAGCTACTAGAACATACTACATACATATTACACACTAATACATACTACACACATACTACATACATACTACAAACTACTACTACATACGAAGATACATACAGAACAAATCTACGCAATGTATGCAAATTTGAAGTAAGTATATTATATTTTACATCCTAGATATATTACATCATATTACTTCATACTACATACATAGTACTATATACTACATATATACTACACACTACTGCATACTACATACATACTACATACATACTACTACACATTACATACATACTACTACATGCTACATACATACTACATACATACTACTACATATTACATACATACTACTACATACTACATACATACTACTACATACTACATACATACTACTACATACTACATACATACTACGACATTCTACATACAACACTACATACTACTATTACTACATACAGAACAAATAAATACAATGTTTGCAAATTTGAAGTAAGTATATTATATTTTACATCCTAGACATACTACATACGAAGACTACTTGAACTACATACATACATACTACATACACACTACTACATACATACTACTACATGCTACATACAACACTACATACCAATATACATACAGAACAAATCTATACAAGGTAGTCAAATTTGAAGTAAGTAAATTATATTTTACATCCTAGACATGCTACATACGAAGACTACTAGAACATACTACATACATATTACACACTATTACATACTACATACATACTATATACTACTACTACATACGAAGATACTTTTAGTACAAATCTATGCAATGTATGCAAATTTGAAGTAAATATATTATATTTCATATCCTAAACGTACTACATACGAAGACTACTTGAACATACTACATACATACTACACATTACTACATACTACATACATACTATATACATACTACTACATATTACATACATACTACTACATACTACATACATACTATTACATACTACATACATACTACGACATGCTACATACAACACTACATACTAGTACTGCATACGAAGATACATACAGAACAAATCTATACAATGTTTGCAAATTTGAAGTAAGTATATTATATTTTACATCCTAGACATACTACATACGAAGACTACTAGAACTTACTACATACATATTACACACTAATGCATACTACACACATACTACATACATACTACATACTACTACTACATACGAAGATAATACAGAACAAATCTATGCAATGTATGCAAATTTGAATTAAGTAAGTATTATATTTTATGTCCTAGACATACTACATACGAAGACTACTTGAACATACTACATACATACTACACACAAATACATACTACATACATACTATATACATACTACTACATATTACATACATACTACTACATATTACATACATACTACATACATACTACTACATACTACATACATACTACGATATGCTACATACAACACTACATACTACTACTACATACGAAAATACTTTCAGAACAAATCTGCCTAAAGAAATAATGCTTTTAGAAGGATTGGACTATCCAAATATAGATGAATCGTATATAACTCAACCAGAAGTACTAGATTATATTAAGAGATATGTGGAAAAGTTTGGCTTAATTTCACATGTTAAGGTAAGAAATTAATTTCAATTATACAAAACATTAAATTTCAAAAATATATTTACAACAATAAAAATGGAAACTGCATGACATACAATACAAAATAAATTAAAAATATATAAAACATAACACTAAATATAACTTCAACAAAAATGTACATGAACACAACACTAGAAAAAATAATAACGGATACATAAAATGTAACAATAAATATGGTCTGAGAATAAATATGCCTATAAAAGAATATAATGCGCTGCCAAACAGATTAAAAAGTATAGACAATTATAAAATATTTACAAAAAAATAAAAACCGATTTCGGCCAATCATCTGCCTAAATTTCGGTCAAGGCAGTTTCCAATTTCATCGTTTGTCACACAACCGGTAAAATTTGAAATGGAGTTAAAGCACTAGGCGGGCTATAATGTTCTTTATATGCACTAGGGTGATAAAGTGAAGTTTACGCCTTTAAGCGAAGCATTTGAAGTGACATTTTTCGATGGGCCGTGCTTAAAATGTTTAAATTATTAAAAATATGCCTTCTTTTTGATGTGTATTTATGCGTATGTTCTTTATACTCACTAGGGCGATAAAGTAAAGTTTACGCCTTCAAGCGAAGCATTTACAGCGAAATTTTTCGACTGGTCGTGCCCAAAATGTTTAAATTATTAAAAATATGCTTTTTTGATTATGTGTATTTATGCGTATGTTCTTTATACGCACTAGGGTGATAAAGTGATGTTTACGCCTTCAATGGAAGCATTTACAGAGACATTTTTAGACTGGTCGTGCCTAAAATGTTTAAATTATTTAAAATATGTTTTCTTTACGATATGTATTTATGCGTATGTTATGTATACGCACTAGGGTGATAAAGTGATGTTTACGCCTTCAAGCGAAGCATTTAAAGTGGCATTTTTCGACTGTTCGTCCATATGTATATATATATATAAATTAGTAAAAATATGCTATTAGATTTATATAAATTTATATCTTGTAATTTTAGTTTTGTCATCATGTTATTAAAGTTGTACCACATATAAATAATTCATGGTCAGTAACGGTGACTGATCTGAGAAATAAAATACAAGAGACAAGTATTTTTGATGCGATTATGGTCTGCAATGGACACTACTTTCAAGAAAAATTGCCAAAAATTTTTGGGATGGAAAGATTTTCGGGAACCCAAATACACAGCCACGATTACAGAGACGCACAAAAATTTGCAGATAAAGTTGTTTTAGTCGTAGGTGCTGGACCTTCTGGTGTGGACATAGCAAGACATACAGCAGCAACAGGAAAACAGGTAAAGATAAAGATAATGCATTGGTGTTATTACGTTTTCATAATTACACCGTCCAGGACATATTAGAGGAAGGCATAGGGTACCATACGAGCGATGAGCGGCTGCGGCGAGCGGCAGGGCGACAAAACGAACGTTTTGTTCACGATTTGAATGCAGCGTGCTGGGAAAACTTGACGGTTAACGCTTGCCGCTCACCGCTGCTTCTAGATAATAATATTCGTTGCTGCCCACCGTTGGTATCGTACCCGAGGCCTTATACATAAATATTTACAGTTCTATAATAATTCAATAAATAACTATTATATCTCAATATCCTCAATATTTAAATTGAGGACAGTAATTACTTTTGTATACCTATACAATTCCGTGAACAGCATTTTCGCACTCGCGTTTTTTGTTGAACTCGGCGGTGTCTCGTACAACAAAGTTCACGCTCGTGCAAAAAAGCATTACTTTACGAACTTCTATCATAAATAACTATTATATCTCAATATCCTCAATATTTAATTGAGACCGGTAATTACTTTTGCATACCTATTTTAATCGTATACACTTCTATAGGTGTACGTAAGTCGCAAAATGAACAGCGTATGGGAAATCCCTAAGCTTCCACGGATAATCGTAAAGCCGGAAATTGAATTATTCACCGCAAACGGATGTAAGTTCAAAGATGGCACCTACGAAGATGTAGACGTCGTCATTTATTGCACAGGTAAATATGTAATTAGCCTTTAATATTACCTTAGATGTAAGCCAATGAAATGCGGTACATGAATAATTTGAATACTCCTTCGGTGAGCATTAATTATCACTTGCTTAAGTGCTTGAGAGATTTAATCTCGTCTTTAATATGTTGTTTGATACTTTTTTTTTTTAATTCTAACGTTGAGACAGTTTTATAATCGCATCATAAAGTTTAAAGCCTATAAATATTTTTACTCCTCTGATATATGTAACGATATGTAAAGCAAATCTTGCTTTGGACTCGTATAAACCTATTAAACGCTAATTCAAATGTAGGCCTAATTAGAAATTATTTCATTTTCACGTTTTGCTCTTACTGTTGCAAACGGATTTGCTTTAAATGCTGGGAATATGAAAATAACAACAACAATAATATATAATAAAAACCACCAATAACAATTAAACTTCTTGTGGTTGCTAACGATCTATCGGTCTATACGCAACTGGTAGTTACAACTACAACTCTCTAAAACTGTCATATTTCAAAAACTGTCAAAATCTGCCAAATTTTTAGCTACAAACCATCAAAAACTGTCAAAAAGGGTCCAATTTTCAACTGAACTATCTTAAATTGTCAGATGTTCAACTATAATTTTCAAAACCTGTCATATTTTCAAGTCACATTGTCAAAACCTGTCAAATCTTCAACTGAAACTGTAAGCCCATTTCAGATTTTCAACACGAAAAGGGTCTAATTTTCAACAGAACTATCTTAAATTATCAGATTTTCAACTATAATTTTCTGTCATATTTTCAACTCACATTGTCAAAACCAGTCAAATTTTCAACTGAATCTGTAAATCTATCTCAGATTTTCAACACTAACATTAAAAATCTATCAAGTTTTCAACTGCAACTGCCAAAACCTGTCATATTTTCAACTCACATTGTCAAAACCTGTCAAATTTTCAACTGAAACTGTAAATCCTTCTCAGATTTTCAACACTAACATTAAAAACATACGAAGTTTTCAACTGCAACTGCCAAGAACTATCATATATTCAACTTATACTTCCCAACTCTGTCAAATTTTCAACCAAAACCTATAAATTCCTGGCAAACTTGCCAAATTTTTAGCCACAAACCATCAAAAACTGTCAAAAGGGGTCCAATTTTCAACTGAATTATCTTAAATTGTCAGATTTTCAAGTACAATTTTCAAACCTTTTTCATATTTTCAACTCACATTGTCAAATTTTCAACTGAATCTGTAAATCCATCTCAGATTTTCAACACTAACATTAAAAATCTGTCAAGTTTTCAACTGCAACTGCCAAAACCTGTCATATTTTCAACTCACATTGTCAAAACCTGTCAAATTTTCAACTGAAACTGTAAATCCTTCTCAGATTTTCAACACTAACATTAAAAACATACGAAGTTTTCAACTGCAACTGCCAAAAACTGTCATATATTCAACTTATACTTCCCAACTATGTCAAATTTTCAACCAAAACCTATAAATTCCTGGCAAACTTGCCAAATTTTTAGCTACAAACCATCAAAAACTGTTAAAAGAGGTCCAATTTTCAACTGAATTATCTTAAATTGTCAGATTTTCAAGTACAATTTTCAAACCTTTTTCATATTTTCAACTCACATTGTCAAATTTTCAACTGAATCTGTAAATCCATCTCAGATTTTCAACACTAACATTAAAAATCTGTCAAGTTTTCAACTGCAACTGCCAAAACCTGTCATATTTTCAACTCACATTGTCAAAACCTGTCAAATTTTCAACTGAAACTGTAAATCCTTCTCAGATTTTCAACACTAACATTAAAAACATACGAAGTTTTCAACTGCAACTGCCAAAAACTGTCATATATTCAACTTATACTTCCCAACTATGTCAAATTTTCAACCAAAACCTATAAATTCCTGGCAAACTTGCCAAATTTTTAGCTACAAACCATCAAAAACTGTTAAAAGAGGTCCAATTTTCAACTGAATTATCTTAAATTGTCAGATTTTCAAGTACAATTTTCAAACCTTTTTCATATTTTCAACTCACATTGTCAAATTTTCAACTGAATCTGTAAATCCATCTCAGATTTTCAACACTATCATTAAAAATCTGTCAAGTTTTCAACTGCAACTGCCAAAACCTGTCATATTTTCAAATCACATTGTCAAAACCTGTCAAATTTTCAACTGAAACTGTAAATCCTTCTCAGATTTTCAACACTAACATTAAAAACATACGAAGTTTTCAACTGCAACTGCCAAAAACTGTCATATATTCAACTTATACTTCCCAACTATGTCAAATTTTCAACCAAAACCTATAAATTCCTGGCAAACTTGCCAAATTTTTAGCTACAAACCATCAAAAACTGTTAAAAGAGGTCCAATTTTCAACTGAATTATCTTAAATTGTCAGATTTTCAAGTACAATTTTCAAACCTTTTTCATATTTTCAACTCACATTGTCAAATTTTCAACTGAATCTGTAAATCCATCTCAGATTTTCAACACTAACATTAAAAATCTGTCAAGTTTTCAACTGCAACTGCCAAAACCTGTCATATTTTCAACTCACATTGTCAAAACCTGTCAAATTTTCAACTGAAACTGTAAATCCTTCTCAGATTTTCAACACTAACATTAAAAACATACGAAGTTTTCAACTGCAACTGCCAAAAACTGTCATATATTCAACTTATACTTCCCAACTATGTCAAATTTTCAACCAAAACCTATAAATTCCTGGCAAACTTGCCAAATTTTTAGCTACAAACCATCAAAAACTGTTAAAAGAGGTCCAATTTTCAACTGAATTATCTTAAATTGTCAGATTTTCAAGTACAATTTTCAAACCTTTTTCATATTTTCAACTCACATTGTCAAATTTTCAACTGAATCTGTAAATCCATCTCAGATTTTCAACACTAACATTAAAAATCTGTCAAGTTTTCAACTGCAACTGCCAAAACCTGTCATATTTTCAACTCACATTGTCAAAACCTGTCAAATTTTCAACTGAAACTGTAAATCCTTCTCAGATTTTCAACACTAACATTAAAAACATACGAAGTTTTCAACTGCAACTGCCAAAAACTGTCATATATTCAACTTATACTTCCCAACTATGTCAAATTTTCAACCAAAACCTATAAATTCCTGGCAAACTTGCCAAATTTTTAGCTACAAACCATCAAAAACTGTTAAAAGAGGTCCAATTTTCAACTGAATTATCTTAAATTGTCAGATTTTCAAGTACAATTTTCAAACCTTTTTCATATTTTCAACTCACATTGTCAAATTTTCAACTGAATCTGTAAATCCATCTCAGATTTTCAACACTATCATTAAAAATCTGTCAAGTTTTCAACTGCAACTGCCAAAACCTGTCATATTTTCAACTCACATTGTCAAAACCTGTCAAATTTTCAACTGAAACTGTAAATCCTTCTCAGATTTTCAACACTAACATTAAAAACATATGAATTTTTCAACTGCAACTGCCAAAAACTGTCATATATTCAACTTATACTTCCCAACTCTGTCAAATTTTCAACCAAAACCTATAAATTCCTGGCAAACTTGCCAAATTTTTAGCTACAAACCATCAAAAACTGTTAAAAGAGGTCCAATTTCCAACTGAATTATCTTAAATTGTCAGATTTTCAAGTACAATTTTCAAACCTTTTTCATATTTCCAACTCACATTGTCAAATTTTCAACTAATTCTGTAAATCCATCTCAGATTTTTAACACTAACATTAAAAATCTGTCAAGTTTTCAACTGCAACTGCCAAAACCTGTCATATTTTCAACTCACATTCTCATAACCTGTCAAATTTTCAACTGAAACTGTAAATCCTTCTCAGATTTTCAACACTAACATTAAAAACATATGAAGTTTTCAACTGCAACTGCCAAAAACTGTCATATATTCAACTTATACTTCCCAACTCTGTCAAATTTTCAACCAAAACCTATAAATTCCTGGCAAACTTGCCAAATTTTTAGCTACAAACCATCAAAAACTGTCAATAGGGGTCCAATTTTCAACTGAATTATCTTAAATTGTCAGATTTTCAAGTACAATTTTCAAACTTTTTTCATATTTCCAACTCACATTGTCAAATTTTCAACTGAATCTGTAAATCCATCTCAGATTTTCAACACTAACATTAAAAATCTGTCAAGTTTTCAACTGCAACTGCCAAAACCTGTCATATTTTCAACTCACATTGTCAAAACCTGTCAAATTTTCAACTGAAACTGTAAATCCTTCTCAGATTTTCAACACTAACACTAAAAACATACGAAGTTTTCAACTGCAACTGCCAAAAACTGTCATATATTCAACTTATACTTCCCAACTCTGTCAAATTTTCAACCAAAACCTATAAATTCCTGACAAACTTGCCAAATTTTTAGCTACAAACCATCAAAAACTGTCAAAAGGGGTCCAATTTTCAACTGAATTATCTTAAATTGTCAGATTTTCAAGTACAATTTTCAAACCTTTTTCATATTTTCAACTCACATTGTCAAATTTTCAACTGAATCTGTAAATCTATCTCAGATTTTCAACACTAACATTAAAAATCTGTCAAGTTTTCAACTGCAACTGCCAAAACCTGTCATATTTTCAACTCACATTGTCAAAACCTGTCAAATTTTCAACTGAAACTGTAAATCCTTCTCAGATTTTCAACACTAACATTAAAAACATACGAAGTTTTCAACTGCAACTGCCAAGAACTATCATATATTCAACTTATACTTCCCAACTCTGTCAAATTTTCAACCAAAACCTATAAATTCCTGCCAAACTTGCCAAATTTTTAGCTACAAACCATCAAAAACTGTCAAAAGGGGTCCAATTTTCAACTAAACTATCTTAAATTGTCAGATTTTCAAGTACAGTTTTCAAAACCTTTTCATATTTTTAACTCACATTATCAAAACCTGTCAAATTTATAAGTGAAACTGTAAATCCACCTCAGATTTTCAACACTAACATTAAAAATATGTCAAGTTTTCAACTGCAACTGCCAAAAACTGTCATATATTCAACTCCAACTTCTCAACTTTGTCAAATTTTCAACCAAAACCTATAAATTCCTGCCAAACCTGCCAAATGTTTAGCTACAAACCATTAAGAACTGTCAAAAAGGGTCCAATTTTCAACTGAACTATCGTAAATTGTCAGATTTTCAACTATAATTTCAAAACCTTTTCATATTTTCAACTTACATTATCAAAACCTGTCAAATTTTCAACTGAAACTGTAAATCCATCTCAGATTTTCAATACTAACATTAAAAACCCGTCAAGTTTTCAACTGCAACTCACAAAAACTGTCATATATTAAACTCCAACTTCCCAACTCTGTACCAAAACCTATACATTTTTCAACTGTAATTGTGTAATCCTGTCAATTTTTAACTACAACTGTCTAAAACTGTCACATTTTTAATAACTGCCAAAACCTGTAAAATTTTAAGCTTCGAACAATCAAAAACTGTCAAAAAATCTTCACTGACATTGTCAAGCTCCGTCAGATGTTGACATTGCTATACAAAATTATAAAATAACAACAATAACATATCACCAATACCACCAATAACAATTAAACTGCTTGTGGTTGCAAAGGATTACTTGGTCTATACGCAACTGGTAGTTTCAATACAACTCTCTAAAACTGTCATAATTCAACAACTGTCAAAATCTGCCATATTTTTAGCTACAAACCATCACAATCTATCAAAAAGGGTCCAATTTTCAACAGAACTATCTTAAATTATCAGATTTTCAACTGTAATTTTTTGTCATATTTTCAACTCACATTGTCAAAACCTGTCAAAATTTCAACTGAAACTGTAAATCCATCTCAGATTTTCAACACTAACATTAAAAACCTGTCAAGTTTTCAGCTTTAACTGCCACAAACTGTTATATATTCAACTCCAACTTCCCAACTCTGTCAAATTTTCAACCAAAACTTATAAATTCTTGCCAAACCTGCCAAATTTTTAGCTACGAACCTTCAAAAACTGTCAAAAAGAGTCCAATATTCAACTGAACTATCTTAAATAGTCAGATTTTCAACTATAATTTCAAAACCTGTCATATTTTCAACACACATTGTTAAAATCTGTGAAATTTTCAACTGATACTGTAAATCCATCTCAGATTTTCAACACTAACATTAAAAACCTGTTAAGTTTTCAACTGCAACTGCCAAAAACTGTCATATATTAAACTCCAACTTCCTAACTCTGTCAAATTTTCAACCAAAACCTATAAATTCTTTCCAAACCAGCCAATTTTTTAGCTACAAACCATCAAAAACTATAAAAAGGGTCAAATTTTCAACTGAACTATCTCAAATTGTCAGATTTTCAACTATAATTTTCAAAACCTTTTCATATTTTTAACTCACATTATCAAAACCTCTCAAATTTTCAACTGAAACTGTAAATCCATCTCAGATGTTCAACACTAACATTAAAAATATGTCAAGTTTTCAACTGCAACTGCCAAAAACTGTCATATATTCAACTCCAACTTCCCAACTCTGTCAAATTTTCAACTAAAACCTATACATTTTTTAACTGCAATTGTATAACCCAGTCAAATTTTTAACTACAACTGTCTAAAACTGTCACATTTTAAATAACTGCCAAAAACCTATAAAATTTTAATTTTCGAACAATCAAATATTGTCAAAAAAATTTAACTGACAGTGTCAAGCTCTGTCAGATGTTGACATTGCTATATAAAATTACTATTGTAACCTAATTTCTTGTACTAGATTTATGTAAGCATGACTGAATCTACAGGGTGTTCATGATAAGGATCAACCGCATGGAGATCTCGGAAACTCAAAATTTCGGATTGTGTCGAATATCTCCGGAAGTAAGCGGAATTTTCTGGTTTTCTCAACAGAATATTACTGACCACTAAATTGCGCAACTTTTTTTTCTAATTTAACCGCCTTTGTAACTTTTACGGTTACCGAGATCCCCATGCTGTTGATCCTTATCTTGGACACCCTGTATACTGATTTCAAGATTTTTTTTCAATTTTTTTTTAATTTTTGAAAAATTGTCGGTACATTTAGGTACAATAAATTTTTTAGATGCAAAAATTTTAAAATTTGTTTTTAGGCTATGAATACAATTTCCCATTTCTTACGGACAACTGTGGCATTGAAGTGGACAACAACTGGGTAAAACATTTATACAGGCACGTAGTTAACATTCAACATCCATCAATGGGTGTTGTCGGCTTGATCTTCGGAGTCAGCGTATTTCCGGTTATTGATTTAATGGTATTTACCTTTTTTATGTATAGTCATGCTTACATAAATCTAGTACAAAAAATTTGACATTTCTATATAAAATTGCTGTTATAACCTAATTTCTTGTACTAGATTTATGTGAGCATCGCTCGGACCATTGCTGCTAGACTAATGACAATTGAGAAAAATATCTGATTGGAAGTTATGATTGATGTGCTACTATTTAAAATTATTTTCGAGAATACAGAGTGTACCATAAATCCGGGGCACAAAATTTGGTCTCTGTTTTAAATGGATCACCCTGTATATTCTTTCATTTTTAGAATCTGCTTTATGTGGGCTTCACAGAACATGTTGAATGTATACAGGGTGTCCCACGCTCATGGACCATTAAAAATTTATGGGGTTCCCGATGAGATAGAAGTTGAAACAAAAATCATCCAAACTTGGCTGATTACTCATAGGTCTTAATGTTTTCTGGATTTTTTGTTCTTATTAAAGTTATTGAATAATTTTTGTAAAAAAAGTGTCATATTCCATGAATTTTTCACCCATAGGTCTTAATGTTTTCCGGACAAATATCTTCGTCAGCACGCCAATTATGGTAATTCGAGGATAATAAAATTAAGGCCAAAAATGCAATTTCACGCAATTTGCGCCGAGCATTTAGACCAACCACGCCACAAATTCCGGATTAATCCAGTTTTGATCAACCATCGTAAATTATGTAACCACAATTTCAGGCTCGGTACTTTCTTGCCCACTTATCCGGTAAGTTTGAACTTCCCACAACCAAAGAGATGATGACCAGCGAATTGGCCGAACAGACTCTGAGGAAGTCATTGGGATGGCCACTAAGGTACATGCACAAATCTCCAGATCACGGGGAGAAACTGATGAATGAAATGGCAGAAGAAGCCAATCTAAAAAGAATTCCGGAAGTCCTGTTCAAGATTCATAGGTACATCTCGAAGTTCCGCTCTACAGATTTTCGTTACAAAGTGATTGATGATGCAACATATGAAAGAGTTAAGTAATCTTTACTTCGATTCTGTAACCACTGCCATTATAATATTTTATCAAACAATAAATAGTAAAGAGACGTTATTATTCTTTTGGTATATTTATTTATTTATTTGTACATGCCTATCCACATTTACGTGTAAGATGGTTTTTATTTCCTACAGATTTCTCTCCATTTGCAAATTTATAAATTGTCTTGGACCTTGACGATATTTCAGTTAACTTTCGACCAAATTCTAGTTTTATTTGCAATCCATATATAAAATTTAAGGATATTTTTCATTTATTGTTAAAATTTTAAAATTACAGTTAAAATCTCGTAACTCGTTTTAAATTGGAAAATTACTTTTCAAATTTGATCATTAATATGAAATTTGAGTGTTTTCGAAATGAACACATCCCAAATTTGGCAAATGCACATTAAGTTTATCAAATTCAGACCAAATGTGGTAAATTGGGATCAAATTTGAGTTGTTAAATTGTAATAATCACTGTCAAAACTCTACATATGTCGTCCTAAATTGCAAATGCTATGCAAAATCTTATAAAATCGATTTTATAAGTTCGAATTTTCTATTAAATTTTGCAGACTGGCGTTTGCTTCTCCCTAGTTCTGTTGAAATTTTGGGCGAAATATGAGATCTGTTCTTAAAATAATTCAAAATTTAACGTTTGTTACCCAAATTTGTGAATTTCAGGTAAACTCGTAAAATTTCCTAGACATTTTGACGATTTATGGTAAAATTTAGAATCGAATTTGATAACTGCAGTCTTAATGTGATAATTCAGGTTAAATTTTATAATCGTAATTATTACCATTGAACTGTGACGAAGGATACTTGAATTTGAGAGTTTCTGTGAAAATTACGGATGGTATTTGCCACGTGCCAACAAAATTTCACACATTTATTAAAATTTAGGAATAGCAGCCAAATATTTAAAATAATTTTGCAAATTACAGGTAAAATTTATAAAAAATTAGGAATAGCAGCCAAAACTTTAACATAAATTTGCAAATTCCAGTTAAAATTTATAAAAATTTAGGAATCCCAGCCAAAAATTTAAAAGAAATTTGCAAATTACAGTTAAAATTTATAAATTGTCTAGGAATCTGACGATATTTCAGTTAACTTTCGACCAAATTTTAGTATTATTTGCAATTCATATATAAAATTTAAGATTATTTTTCATTTATTGTTAAAATTTGAAAATTACAGTTGAAATGTCATAATTCGTTAAAATTGGAAAATTACTTTTCAAATTTGATCGTTAATATGAAATTTGAGTGTTTTCGAAATGAACACAGCCCAAATTTGGCAAATGTACAACAAGTTTGTCAAATTCAGACCAAATGTGGTAAATTCGAATGAAATTTGAGTTGTTAAATTGTAACAATCACTGTCAAAACTCTACATATGTCGTCCAAAATTGCGAATGCAATGCAAAATCTTATAAAATCGATTTTATAAGTTCGATTTTTCTATTAAATTTTGCAGACTGGCGTTCGCTTCTCAATAGTTCTGTTGAAATTTTGGGCGAAATATGGATCTGTCCTTAAAATAATTCAAAATTTAACGTTTGTTACTCAAATTTGTGAATTTCAGGCAAAATCTTAAAATATCCTTGGCATTTTGACGATTTATGTTAACATTTAGGATCGAATTTGATAACTGCAGTCATAATGTGATAATTCAGGTTAAATTTTATAATCATCATTGTTACCATTGAACTGTGACGAAGGATACTCGAATTTGAGAGTTTCTGTTAAAATTACGGATGGTATTTGCCACGTGCCAACAAAATTTCACACAGTTATTAAAAATTTAGGAATAGCAGCCAAAAATTTAAAATATATTTTCAAATTACAGTTCATATTTATAAAAATTTAGGAATGGCAGCCAAAAATTTAAAAGAAATTTGCAAATTACAGTTAAAATTTCTTAAAATTTAGGAATAGCAGCCAAAAATTTAAAAGAAATTTGCAAATTACAGGTAAAATTTATAAATTGCCTTGGAATCTGACGATATTTCAGTTAACTTTCGACCAAATTTTAGTATTATTTGCTATTCATATATAAAATATAAGGATATTTTTCATTTATTGTTAAAATTTGAAAATTACAGTTAAAATCTCGTAATTTGTTAAAATTGGATCATTGCTTTTCAAATTTGATCATTAATATGAAATTTCAGTGTTTTTGAAATGAACACAGCCCAAATTTGGCAAGTGCACATCAAGTTTGTCAAATTCAGACCAAATATGTAAATTCGGATCAAATTTGAGTTGTTAAATTGTAAGAATCACTGTCAAAACTCTACATGTGTCGTCCAAAATTGCGAATGCAATGCAAAATCTTATAAAATCGATTTTATAAGTTCGAATTTTCTATTAAATTTTGCAGACTGGTGTTTGCTTCTCACTAGTTCTGTTGAAATTTTGGGCGAAATATGATATCTGTCCTTAAAATAATTCAAAATTTAACATTTGTCGCCCAAATTTTTGAATTTCAGGTGAAATCGTAAAATTTCCTTGGCATTTTGACGATTTATGTTATAATTTAGGATCAAATTTGATAACTGCAGTCATAATGTGATATTTCAGGTTAAATTTTATAATCATCATTCTTACTATTGAACTGTGACGAAGGATACTCGAATTTGAGAGTTTCTGTTAAAATTACGGAAGGTTTACCACGTGTCAACAAAATTTCACACATTTATTAAAATTTAGGAATAGCAGCCAAACATTTAAAACAAATTTGCAAATTGCAGTTAAAATTTATAAAAATTTAGGAATAGCAGCCAAAAATTTAAAAGGAACTTGCAAATTACAGTTAAAATTTATAAAAATTTAGGAATAGCAGCCAAAAATTTAAAAGAAATTTTCAATTACAGTTAAAATTTACAAATTGTCTTGGAATCTGACGATATTTCAGTAAACTGTCGACAAAATTTTAGTTTTATTTGGAATTCATATACAAAATTTAAGGATATTTGTCATTTATTGTTAAAATTTGAAAATTACAGTTGAAATCTCGTAATTCGTTAAAATTGGAAAATTACTTTACAAATTTGATCATGAATATTAAATTTCACTGTTTTCGAAATGAACACAGCCCAAATTTGGCAAATGCACATCAAGTTTGTCAAATTCAGACCAAATGTGGTAAATTCGGATGAAATTTGAGTTGATAAATCGTAAGAATCACTGTCAAACCTCTACATATGTCGTCCAAAATTGCGAATGCTATGCAAAATCTTATAAAATCGATTTTATAAGTTCGAATTTTCTATTAAATTTTGCAGACTGGCGTTTGCTTCTCACTAGTTCTGTTGAAATTTTGGGCGAACTATGATATCTGTCCTTAAAATAATTCAAAATTTAACATTTGTCGCCCAAATTTGTGAATTTCAGGTAAAATCGTAAAATTTCCTTGGCATTTTGACTATTTATGTTAAAATTTAGGATCGAATTTAATAACTGCAGTCATAATGTGATAATTCAGGTTAAATTTTATAATCGTCATTGTTACCTGATTGTTAATTATAATTGGTGAACTGTGACAAAGGATACTTGAATTTTACAGTTTCTGTTAAAATTACGGATGGTATTTGCCACGTGCCAACAAAATTTCACACATTTATTAAATTTTAGGAATAGCAGCCAAAAATTTTAAATAAATTTGCAAATTACAGTTAAAATTTATAAAAAATTCGGAATAGCACCCAAAAATTTAAAAGAAATTTGCAAATTGCAGTTAGAATTTATAAATTGTCTTGGAATCTGACGATATTTCAGTTAACTGTCGACAAAATTCTAGTTATATTTGCAATACATATATAAAATTTAAGGATATTTTTCATTTATTGTTAAAGTTTGAAAATTACAGTTGAAATCTCGTAATACATTAAAATTGGAAAATTACTTTTCAAATTTGATCATTAATATGAAATTTCTGTGTTTTCGAAATGAACACAGCTCAAATTTGGCAAATGCACATCAAGTTTGTCAAATTCAGACCAAATATGGTAAATTTGCATGAAATTTGAGCTGTTATATTGTAAGAATCACTATCAAAACTTTACATGTCGTCCAAAATTACGAATGCAATGCAAAATCTTATAAAATCGATTTTATAAGTTCGAATTTTCTATTAAATTTTGCAGACTGGCGTTTGCTTCTCACTAGTTCTGTTGAAATTTTGGGCGTAATATGATATCTGTCCTTAAAATATTTCAAAATTTAACATTTGTCGCCCAAATTTGTGAATTTCAGCTAAAATCGTAAAATTTCCTTGGTATTTTGACTATTTATGTTCAAGTTTAGGATCAAATTTGATAACTGCAGTCATAATGTGATAATTCAGACTAAATTTTATAATTATCATTGTTACCATTGAACTGTAACGAAGGATACTCGAATTTGAGAGTTTCTGTTAGAATTAGGGATATTTCCCACGTGCCAACAAAATTTCACACACTTATTAAAATTTAGGAATAGCAGCCAAAAATTTAAAATAAATTTGCAAATTACAGTTAAATTTTATAAAAATTTAGGAATAGCAGCCAAAATTTTAAAAGAAATTTGCAAATTACAGTTAAAATTTATAAAAATTTAGGAATAGCAGCCAAAAATTTAATAGAAATTTGCAAATTACAGTTAAAATTTATAAATTGTCTTGGAATCTGACGATATTTCAGTTAACTTTCGACCAAATTTTAGTATTATTTGCAATTCATATATAAAATTTAAGGATATTTTTCATTTATTGTTAAAATTTGAAAATTACAGTCAAAATCTCGTAATTCGTTAAAATTGGAAAATTACTATTCAAATTTGATCATTAATATGAAATTTGAGTGTTTTCGAAATGAACACATCCCAAATTTTGCAAATGCACATCAAGTTTATCAAATTCAGACCAAATGTGGTAAATTCGGATCAAATTTGAGTTGTTAAATAGTAAGAATCACTGTCAAAACTCTACATGTGCCGTTCAAAATTGCGAATGCTATGCAAAATCTTATAAAATCGATTTTATAAGTACGAATTTTCTATTAAATTTTGCAGACTGGCGTTTGCTTCTCAATAGTTCTGTTGAAATTTTGGGCGAAATATGATATCTGTCTCTAAAATATTTCAAAATTTAACATTTGTCGCCCAATTTTGTGAATTTCAGGTAAAATCGTAAAATTTCCTTGGCATTCTGACGATTTATGTTAAAATTTAGGATCGAATTTGATAACTGTAGTCATAATGTGATAATTCAGATTAAATTTTATAATCATCATCGTTACCATTGAACTGTGACGAAGGATATTCGAATTTGAGAGTTTCTGTGAAAATTACGGAAGGTATTTGATAGGTGCCAACAAAATTTCACACATTTATTAAAATTTATGAAAAGCAGCAAAATATTTAAAATAAATTTGCAAATTACAGTTGAAATTTATCAAAAATTAGGAATAGCAGCCAAAAATTTAAAAGAAATTTGCAAATTACAGTTAAAATTTATAAAAATTTAGGAATAGCAGCCAAAAATTTAAAAGAAACTTGCAAATTACAGTTAAAATTTATAAAAAATTTGGAATAGCAGCCAAAAATTTAAAAGAAATTTGCAAATTACAGTTAAAATTTATAAATTGTCTTGGAATCTGACGATATTTCAGTTAACTTTCCACCAAATTTTAGTATTATTTGCAATTTATACATAAAATTTAAGGATATTTTTCATTTATTGTTAAAATTTGAAAATTACAGTTGAAATCTCGTAATTCGTTAAAATTGGAAAATTGCTTTCCAAATTTGATCATTAATATGAAATTTCAGTGTTTTCGAAACAAACACATCCCAAATTTGGCAAATGCACATCAAGTTTGTCAAATTCAGACCAAATAAGGTAAATTCGGATCAAACTTGAGTTGTTAAATTGTAAGAATCACTGTCAAAGCTCTACATATGTCGTCCAAAATTGCAAATGCTATGCAAAATCTTATAAAATCGATTTTATAAGTTCGAATTTTCTATTAAATTTTGCAGACTGGCGTTTGCTTCTCACTAGTTCTGTTGAAATTTTGGGCGCAATATGATATCTGTCCTTAAAATAATTCAAAATTTAACATTTGTCGCCCAAATTTGTCAATTTCAGGTAAAATCGTAAAATTTCCTTGACATTTTGACGATTTATGTTAAAATTTAGGATCAAATTTGATAACTGCAGTCATAATGTGATAATTCAGGTTAAATTTTATAATCATCATTGTTCCCATTGAACTGTGACGAAGGATACTCGAATTTGAGAGTTTCTGTTAAAATTGCGGATGATATTTGCCACGTGCCAACAAAATTTCACACGTTTATTAAGATTTAGGAATAGCAGCCAAAAATTTAAAATAAATTTGCAAATTACAGTTAATATTTATAAAAATTCAAGAATAGCAGCCAAAAATTTAAAAGAAATTTGCAAATCACAGTTTAAATTTATAAAAATTTAGGAATAGCAGCCAAAAATTTTAAATAAATTTGCAAATTACAGTTAAAATTTATAAAAATTTAGGAATAGCAGCCAAAAATTTAAAAGAAATTTGCAAATTACAGTTAAATTTTATAAATTGTCTTGGAATCTGACGATTTTCAGTTAAGTTTCGACCTAATTTTAGTATTATTTGCAATTCATATATAAAAATATAAGGATACTTTTCATTTATTGTTAAAATTTGAAAATTACAGTTACATCTCGTAATTCGTTAAAATAGGAAAATTACTTTTCAAATTTGATAAAATTTGATAATTACACTACAAATCTCGTAATTCGTTAAAATTGGAAAATTACTTTTGAAATTTGATCATTAATATGAAATTTGAGTGTTTTCGAAATGAACACATCCCAAATTTGGCAAATGCACATCAATTTTGTCAAATTCAGACCAAATATGGTAAATTCAGATCAAATTTGAGTTGATAAATTTTAAGAATCACTGTCAAAACTCTATATATGTCGTCCAAAATTTATTAAGTCTCTTTTGTGTCCGGTTTTATATATGAGTAGGATGATTCCTGTGTTCCATTCTTCCGGAATCTTTCCTTATTTTACTATTTCATTTAATAGTTCTGTTAGTTTTTCAATGCCTTCTAATCCAAGTCCCTTCATAATTTCCGGTGTTATTTCGTTTACTCCTGCTGCTTTGCCATTTTTCATTTATTTTTTGTTGCTTCAATCTCCTCTCCTATTTCTATTTCTACAATCTTTTCCGTTTGGCTTTCTTATTGGTCGTGTTTTACTTCTTCTTATAACTCCTCTGCTTTAGTAGTTGCCAATTCTTCAAAATATTCCTTGCATCTTTGCATTAATTTCGTTTTTTCTCTGATTTTGTTTCCTTTTTTGGCCCTTTCCGCTCAACACGTTGTACTCATTTTTTGTCTAAGTTGCTTTATTGTTCCAAAGAACAGTTTCTGGTTCTCTCTATAATTTGCATTCATTTTTTCCCCGATTTTTTTTCAGGATTCTTCTTTGGCTTTCTTGACCTCCCTTCCTTCCTTCCTTTCGTCGTTGTTGGTATTTTTCGTAGTTTTTTTGTCTTTCGTGCTTAGGTATTTTTGCAATTTTTTTTTCTTTTATTTTCGTGCTAATCTCCTTCTTCTAACTCCGCTGTGACCGGTCCCAAGCCCGGCTGTGAAAGGAGGAGGGTTGTTCGCAGGGCTAGCAACCTTGCAACGTAAAAGTCAGCGTGCTACGGAAACTTATAGAAGCCTCGGAAGTCGGACGGAAGAGACGAAGACGAACAAAGCAATGACAATGGGCACGAGGAAGATAACGTTTATAGGATGCTGGAATGTTCGCACTATGTATGAAGTATGAGAGGGAAAGGAATAAACTAGTAATTTTGGGTTTAAGTGAAATTAGATGGATAGATTGTTTTGATATGTTGTGTTATGTGAAATTTTTTCTCGCAGTTAATCTACAACATATTGCATGCTTGTACCTAGGCCAATAGCAACACAAAATAAAACTTGCCGGTTTGATACAAGCCCTGCAAATTAATTTGCCGTTCTCAGATTTTAATTCAGAATGTCCACGTATCCATTCATCGACGGAAGGTTTTACTTTCGGCGTTTTATACAAGAAAACTTATAAACACGTAATACACACAAGGCACGAGCACAACGCGCTGAAGATTGAGATAAATTGGAGTGAATTGATAGCACACTTGCCCCAGATGCGTTCTGTGCACGTAAAAATAGGGTAATCCCCGAAATAATCAAGCTTTGTTTACTAAATATCACGTACGCATGCTCGCTTTGTTGATGATTTTGTGCAAATATGCATAAAAACACAATTATTTTAAACTTATTTTTTGTTGTGATTTATTAAAGAGTTCAATTTTACTTTCCTTTAAAATCGAACTTTAAATTCGTTATTAATTTACTTATTGATAATCTCTTGCGCGCACCACATATTTAATGATCTGTAAAACGAAAAATAAATATGCGTTAATATCCTCTCACTTGTGTACTAAAACGCAATGAACACGCATTAATACCAGCGATATCCGTGTAACTCCTTCATTATGTAAACGGCTCGTGCTTAGATAAAGACAGACATGTATCTGGAGATAAGAAAATTTCACGTGCCACTTGCACTTTTCTTCGGCTATCGGTGCATATATAAAAGAAGTTTGTCAATGCCCGGAGTCAATAGACTGTGTACCACTTGCGTTGGCCAATGCACGGCTTTTGCCTGGCATTTAACGATCCGTTTTATATCCGACATAAGTTGCGATGCGAGTTGCAATAATTGGTGCAGGAGCGGCCGGTTTGTCTTCTGCGAAACACGTGCTGGCCAGTGGTCATCGTTGTAAAATTCTGGAGACCGCGTCTCAATTAGGCGGCACCTGGTTGTACACTGATGAAGTTGGCAGGGATATATATGGATTCCCCATTTATTCCGCGATGTATAAAGGATTAAGGTGAGTACATAGTTTGTATTGAATCAATCGCAAGAAAGAAACAATACATATTATCAATAGTAATAAGTTAAGTGCATAGTTCCTTGCTTAGATAATACCCGCTATAGAGGCACGAGTGCATCACTATAGCGGGTATTATCTACGCAAGGAACTATACACGAAACGTATTTTGCATGACTATTGCACGTGTCGTATTGACATTAGGAAATATTTAAAAAAATATCATAAAAATGTATGAAAATTTGATAAATTATCAGAAGTTGCAACTTAAAGCCCTATAAATGAAAACATTAGAAGTTTCAGAAATATTTCTAAATTATGTCAAACTTGCCAGTACAAATGGAAAAGAAAACTAAGAAACTAAAAATCCAAAAAAACAGAAAATTGCAGAAAATTTTATTATAATATCTAACAATAATACCAAATTTCATAGAGATTTCAGAAATTGCCACACAGTTTTATAGACATTTATATAATTTGCAATCAAAATATCAAGTCCATAATTTCAATGAAACTATCAAAAGTGTAAACGAAATTGCAAATGCACATTGCAGCAAACCTCAAAAACGAAAGTAAGTACTATAAAACTACGAACAATTACCCCATATGTGGAGGAGTAGTAGGGATTATTATTATTATTAAACTGAAATAGAGAAAAACCAGTTTTTCAGCAGTTCTTCAATCAAGTTTCAGCAATTTTCAAAAATCGCAGAAACGGTATCTAAATTGCAGAACATTTAACTAAACATCAGAAGTTGCAACTTAAAGCCCTATAAATGAAAATATTAGAAGTTTCAGAAATATTTCTAAATTATGTGAAACTTGCCGGTACATATGGAAAACAAAACTAAAGAAACTAAAAATCCAAAAAAACAGAAAGTTGCAGAAAATTTTATTATAATATCTAACAATAATACCAAATTTCATAGAGATTTCAGAAATTGTCACACAGTTTTATAGACAGTTATAGAATTTGCAATCAAAATATCAAGTTCATAATTTCAATAAAACTATCAAAAGTATAAACGAAATTGCAAATGCACATTACAGCAAACCTCAAAAACGAAAGTATGTACTATGAAACTACGAGCAATTACGTCATAGGTGGAGGAGTAGTAGGGATTATTATTATTGTTATTATGAAAATGAAAAAGAAAAAAAAAACAGTTTAACAGCAGTTTTTCATCAAGTTTCAGCACTTTTCAAAAATCGTACAAACGGTATAGAAATTGCAGAAAATTTAATAAAACATTAGAAGTTGCAACTTAAAGCCCTATGAATGAAAATATTAGAAGTTTCAGAAATATCTCTAAATTATGTGAAACTTGCCGGTACATATCTAAAAGAAAACTAAAGAAACTAAAAATCCAAAAAAATAGAAAATTGCAGAAAATATTATTATAATATCTAATAATAACACCAAATTTCATAGAGATTTCAGAAATTGCCACACAGTTTTATAGACATTTATAGAATTTGCAATCAAAATATCAAGTCCCTAATTTCAATGAAACTATCAAAAGTATAAACGAAATTGCAAATGCACATTGCAGCAAACCTCAAAAACGAAAGTATGTCCTATGAAACTACGAGCAATTACGCCATAGGTGGAGGAGTAGTAGGGGTTATTATTATTATTATTATTATTATTAAACTAAAAAGAGAAAAACTGGTTTTTCAACAGGTTTTCAATCAAGTTTCAGCAATTTTCAAAAATCGCAGAAACGCTATATAAATTGCAGAAAATTTAATAAAACATCAGAAGTTGCAACTTAAAGCCCTATAAATGAAAATATTAGAAGTTTCAAAAATATTTCTAAATTATGGGAAACTTGCCAGTACATATGTAAAAGAAAACTAAAGAAACTAAAAATCCAAAAAAACAGAAAATTGCGGAAAATGTTATTATAATATCTAACAATAACAGCAAATTTCATAGAGATTTCAGAAATTGTCATACAGTTTTATAGACATTTATATAATTTGCAATCAAAATATCAAGTCCATAATTTCAATGAAACTATCAAAAGTATAAACGAAATTGCAAATGCACATTGCAGCAAACCTCAAAAACGAAAGTATGTACTATAAAACTACGAACAATTACCCCATATGTGGAGGAGTAGTAGGGATTATTATTATTATTAAACTGAAAAAGAGAAAAAACAGTTTTTCAGCAGTTCTTCAGTCAAGTTTCAGCAATTTCCAAAATTCGCTGAATCGGTATATAAATTGCAGAAAATTTAATAAAACATCAGAAGTTGCAACTTAAAGCCCTATAAGTGAAAATATTAGTAGTTTCAGAAATATTTCTAAATTATGTGAAACTTGCCAGTACATATGGAAAAGAAATCTAAAGAAACTAAAAATCCAAAAATATAGAAAATTGCAGAGAATTTTATTATAGTATCTAAAAATAACACCAAATTTCATAGAGATTTCTGAATTGCCATACAGTTTTATAGACATTTATAGAATTTTCAATCAAAATATCAAGTCCATAATTTCAATTTAACTATCAAAAGTATAAATGAAATTGCAAATGCACATTGCAGCAAACCTCAAACACGAAAGTATGTACTATGAAACTACGAGCAATTACGCCATAGGTGGACGAGTAATAGGGATTATTATTATTATTATTAAACTGAAAAAGAGAAAAACCAGTTTTTCAGCAGTTTTTCAACCAAGTTTCAGCAATTTTCAAAAATCGCAGAAACGGTATATAAATTGCTGAAAATTTCATAAAACATCAGAAGTTGCAACTTAAAGCCCTATAAATGAAAATATTAGAAGTTCAGAAATATTTCTAAATTATGTGAAACTTGCCGGTACATATGGAAAAGAAATCTAAAGAAACTAAAAATCCAAAAATATAGAAAATTGCAGAGAATTTTATTATAGTATCTAAAAATAACACCAAATTTCATAGAGATTTCTGAATTGCCATACAGTTTTATAGACATTTATAGAATTTGCAATCAAAATATCAAGTCCTTAATTTCAATAAAACTATCAAAAGTATAAACGAAATTGCAAATGCACATTGCAGCAAACCTCAAAAACTAAAGTAGTACTATAAAACTACGAGCAAATACGCCATAGGTGGAGGGGTAGTAGTAATTATTATTATTATTAAACTGAAAAAGAGAAAAACCAGTGTTTCAGCAGTTTTTCAATCAAGTTTCAGCAAATTTTCAAAAATCGCAGAAACGGTATTTTAAATTGCAGAAAATTTAATAAAACACCAGAAGTTGCAACTTAAATGCCTTATAAATGAAAATATTAGAAGTTTCAGAAATATTTCTAAATTATGTCAAACTTGCCGGTAAATATGGAAAAGGAAACTAAAGAAACTAAAAATCAAAAAAATTGAAAATTGCAGAGAATTTTATTATAGTATCTAACAATAACACCAAATTTCATAGAGATTTCAGAAATTGCCATACAGTTTTATAGACATTTATAGAATTTGCAATCAAAATATCAAGTCCATAATTTCAATAAAACTATCAAAAGTATAAATGAAATTGCAAATGCACATTGCAGCAAACCTCAAAAACGAAAGTATGTACTATGAAACTACGAGCAATTACGCCATAGGTGGAGGAATGGTAGGGATTATTATTATTATTATTATTTCACTAAAAAGAGCAAAAATCAGTTTTTCAGCAGTTTTTCAATCGAGTTTCAGCAATTTTCAAAAATCGCAAAAACGGTATCTAAATTGCAGAACATTTAATTAAACATCAGAAGTTGCAACTTAAAGCTCAATAAATGAAAATATTAGAAGTTTCAGAAATATTTCTAAATTATGTGAAACTTGCCAGTACATATGGAAAAAAAATCTAAAGATACTAAAAATCCAAAAAAACAGAAAACTACAGAGAATTTTATTATAATATCTAACAAAATACCAAATTTCATAGAGATTTCATAAAGTGCCACACAATTTTATGGACATTTATAGAATTTGCAATCAAAATATCAAGTCTATAATTTCAATTTAACTATCAAAAGTATAAACGAAATTGCAAATGCACATTGCAGCAAACCTCAAAAACGAAAGTATGTACTATAAAACTACGAGCAATTACGCCATAGGTGGAGGAGTATTGTTATTATTATTAAACTGAAAAAGAGAACCAGTTTTTCAGCAGTTTTTCAATCAAGTTTCAGTAATTTTCAAAAATCGCTGAAACGGTATATAAATTGCAGAAAATTTAATAAAACATCAGAAGTTGCAACTTAAAGCCCTATAAATGAAAATATTAGAAGTTTCAGAAATATTTCTAAATTATGTGAAACTTGCCGGTACATATGGAAAAGAAAACTAAAGAAACTAAAAATCCAAAAAAACAGAAAGTTGCAGAAAATTTTATTATAATATCTAACAATAATACCAAATTTCATAGAGTTTTCAGAAATTGCCACACAGTTTTATAGACATTTATAGAATTTGCAATCAAAATAACAAGTCCATAATTTCGATATAACTATCAAAAGTATAAACGAAATTGCAAATGCACATTGCAGCAAACCTCAAAAACGAAAGTATGTACTATGAAACTACAAGCAATTACGTCATAGGTGGAGCAGTAGTAGGGATTATTATTATTATTATTAAACTGAAAAGGAGAAAAACCAGTTTTTCAGCAGTTTTTCAATCAAGTTTCAGCAATTTTCAAAAATCGCAGGAGCGGTATCTAAATTGCAGAACATTTAATGAAACATCAGAAGTTGCAACTTAAAGCCCTATAAATGAAAATATTAGAAGTTTCAGAAATATTTCTAAATTATGTCAAACTTGCCTGTACATATGGACAGAAAACTAAAGAAACTAAAAATCCAAAAAACAGAAAATTGCAGAAAATGTAATTATAATATCTAACAATAACACCAAATTTCATAGAGATTTCAGAAATTGCCACACAGTTTTATAGACATTTATATAATTTGCAATCAAAATATCAAGTCCATAATTTCAATAAAACTATCAAAAGTATAAACGAAATTGCAAATGCACATTGCAGCAAAACCTCAAAAACGAAAGTATGTACTATAAAACTACGAACAATTACCCCATATGTGGAGGAGTAGTAGGGATTATTATTATTATTTAACTGAAAAAGAGAAAAACCAGTTTTTCAGCAGTTTTTCAATCAAGTTTCAGCAAATTTTCAAAAATCGCAGAAACGGTATTTTAAATTGCAGAAAATTTAATAAAACGCCAGAAGTTGCAACTTAAAGCCTTATAAATGAAAATATTAGAAGTTTCAGAAATATTTATAAATTATGTAAAACTTGCCGGTACATATGTAAAAGAAAACTAAAGAAACTAAAAATCCAAAAAAAAAATGAAAATTGCAGAGAAATTTATTATAGTATCTAAAAATAACACCAAATTTCATAGGGATTTCAGAAATTGCCACACAGTTTTATTGACATTTATAGAATTTGCAATCAAAATATCAAGTCCATAATTTCAATAAAACTATCAAAAGTATAAACGAAATTGCAAATGCACATTGCAGCAAACCTCAAAAACGAATGTATGTACTTTGAAACTACGAGCAATTACGCCATAGGTGGAGGAGTAGTAGGTATTATTATTATTATTATTAAACTGAAAAGGAGAAAAACCAGTTTTTCAGAAGTTTTTCAATCAAGTTTTATCAATTTTCAAAAATCGCTGAAACGGTATATAAATTGCAGAAAATTTAATAAAACATCAGAAGTTGCAACTTAAAGCCCTATAACTGAAAATATTAGTTGTTTCAGAAATATTTCAAAATTATGTGAAACTTGCCAGTACATATGGAAAAGAAAACTAAAGAAACTAAAAATCCAAAAAAAACAAAAAAAGTACAACATTTTATTATAATATCTAACAATAACACCAAATTTCATAGAGATTTCAGAAATTGCCACACAGTTTTATAGACATTTATAGAATTTGCAATCAAAATATCAAGTCCATAATTTCAATAAAACTATCAAAAGTATAAACGAAATTGCAAATGCACATTGCAGCAAACCTCAAAAACGAAAGTATGTACTATGAAACTACAAGCAATTACGTCATAGGTGGAGGAGTAGTTGGGATTATTATTATTATTATGAAAATGAAAAAGAAAAAAAATAGTTTTACAGCAGTTTTTCAATCAAGTTTCAGCAATTTTCAAAAATCGCAGAAACGATATATAAATTGCAAAAAATTTAATAAAACATCAGAAGTTGCAACTTAAAGCCCTATAAATGAACGTATTATAAATTTCAGAAATATTTCTAAATTATGTTAAACTTGCCGGTACATATGGAAAAGAAAACTAAAGGAACTAAAAATCCAAAAAAACTGAAAATTGCAGGAAATTTTATTATAATATCTAACAATAACACCAAATTTCATAGAGATTTCAGAAATTGCTATACAGTTTTATAGACATTTATAGAATTTGCAATCAAAATATCAAGTCCATAATTTCAATAAAACTATCAAAAGTATAAACGAAATTGCAAATGCACATTGCAGCAAACCTCAAAAACGAAAGTATGTACTATGAAACTACAAGCAATTACGTCATAGGTGGAGGAGTAGTTGGGATTATTATTATTATTATGAAAATGAAAAAGAAAAAAAATAGTTTTACAGCAGTTTTTCAATCAAGTTTCAGCAATTTTCAAAAATCGCAGAAACGATATATAAATTGCAGAAAATTTAATAAAACATCAGAAGTTGCAACTTAAAGCCCTATAAATGAACGTATTATAAATTTCAGAAATATTTCTAAATTATGTTAAACTTGCCGGTACATATGGAAAAGAAAACTAAAGGAACTAAAAATCCAAAAAAACTGAAAATTGCAGGAAATTTTATTATAATATCTAACAATAACACCAAATTTCATAGAGATTTCAGAAATTGCTATACAGTTTTATAGACATTTATAGAATTTGCAATCAAAATATCAAGTCCATAATTTCAATAAAACTATCAAAAGTATAAATGAAATTGCAAATGCACATTGCAGCAAACCTCAAAAACGAAAGTATGTACTATGAAACTACGAACAATTACGCCATATATGAAGGAGTAGTAGGGATTAATATTATTATTAAACTGAAAAAGAGAAAAACCAGTTTTTCAGCAGTTCTTCAGTTAAGTTTCAGCAATTTTCAAAAATCGCAGAAACGGTATATAAATTGCAGAAAATTTAATAAATCATCAGAAGTTCCAACTTAAAGCCCTATAAATGAAAATATTAGAAGTTTCAGAAATATTTCTAAATTATGTGAAACTTGCCTGTACAAATGGAAAAGAAAACTAAAGAAACTAAAAATCCAAAAAAAACAAAAAAAAGTACAACATTTTATTATAATATCTAACAAGAACACCAAATTTCACAGAGATTTCAGAAATTGACACACAGTTTTATAGACATTTATAGAATTTGCAATTAAAATGTCAAGTCCATAATTTCAATAAAACTATCAAAAGTATAAATGAAATTGCAAATGCACATTGCAGCAAACCTCAAAAACGAAAGTATGTACTATGAAACTACGAGCAATTACGCCATAGGTGGAGTAGTAGGGATTATTGTTATTATTATTAAACTAAATAAGAGAACAATCAGTTTTTCGGCAGTTTTTCAATCAAGTTTCAGCAATTTTCAAAAATCGCAGAAACGGTATATAAATTGCAGAAAATTTAATAAAACATGAGAAGTTGCAACTTAAAGCCCTATAAATAAAATTATTAGAAGTTTCAGAAATATTTCTAAATTATGTAAAACTTGCCGGTATATATGGAAAAGAAAACTTAAGAAACTAGAAATCCAAGAAAACAGAAAATTGCAGAAAATTTTATTATAATATCTAACATTAACACCAAATTTCATAGAGATTTCAGAAATTGCCATACAGTTTTATAGACATTTATAGAATTTGCAACCAAATATCAAGTCCATAATTTCAATAAAACTATCAAAAGTATAAATGAAATTGCAAATGCACATTGCAGCAAACCTCAAAAACGAAAGTATGTACTATGAAACTACGAGCATTTACGCCATAGGTGGAGCAGTAGTAGGGATTATTATTATTATTACTAAACTGACATAGGAGAAAACCAGTTTTTCAGCAGTTTTTCGATCAAGTTTCAGCAATTTTCAAAAATCGCAGAAACGGTATATAAATTGCAGAAAATATAATAAAACATCCGAAGTTGCAACTTAAAGCCCTATAAATAAAAATATTAGAAGTTTCAGAAATATTTCTAAATTATGTGAAACTTGCCAGTACAAATGGAAAAGAAAACTAAGAAAGTAAAAATCCAGAAAAATAGAAAATTACAGAGAATTTTATTATAATATCTAAAAATAACACCAAATTTCATAGAGATTTCAGAAATTGCCACACAGTTTTATAGACATTTATAGGATTTGCAATCAAAATATCAAGTCCATAATTTCAATAAAACTATCAAAAGTATAAACGAAATTGCAAATACACATTACAGCAAACCTCAAAAACGAAAGTATGTACTATGAAACTACGAGCAATTACGCCAAAGGTGGAGGAGTAGTAGGGATTATTATTATTATTATTATTATTAAACTAAAAAGAGAAAAAACAGTTTTTCAGCAATTTTTCAAACAAGTTTCAGCAATTTTCAAAAATCGCAGTAACGGTATCTAATTTGCAGAAAATTTAATAAAACATCAGAAGTTACAACTTAAAGCCCTATAAATGAAAATATTAGAAGTTTCAGAAATATTTCTAAATTATGTGAAACTTACCAGTACATATGAAAAAGAAAACTAAAGAAACTAAAAATCCAAAAAAAGAACCAGAAAATTGCACAAAATTTTATTATAATATCTAACAATAACACCAAATTTCATAGGGATTTCAGAAATTGCCACACAGTTTTATAGACATTTATAGAATTTGCAATCAAAATATCAACTCCATAATTTGAATAAAACTATCAAAAGTATAAACGAAATTGCAAATGCACATTGCAGCAAACCTCAAAAACGAAAGTATGTACTATGAAACTACAAGCAATTTCGCCATAGGTGGAGTAGTAGCGAGGATTATTATTATTATTATTAAACTGAAAAGGAGAAAAACCAGTTCTTCAGCAGTTTTTCAATCAAGTTTCAGCAATGTTAATCAAATATGATGATATTTTCAATGTTGGTTGCGTTTACTTCATGATAAGATCAATTTTCGTGAACTATTCCTTTTGTTAAAAAAAAATATTATTAACAAATAATTCATTTATCATTTTTAATACATTCCTTTGAAATGCAATTTGTGATCTATAATAATTTATGTAATTGAAAATAATTAACGTCTTGTTATTGTATTAACATGTCACAAAACCGTTTGTAGATATAAACAAACTTAATAACTGAAACACACATTTACGCCGATTAATTTTATCTCGGATGCAGTCTAAACATACAAATTACTGTTTGGGTTATGAGGTCAATTTTGCATTATATCAACGCGAGAATATTGACCTTATAAGGAAAAGATGCGTCGTTAGAAATATATATATAATTTATGTACTCATAAACGATCTTCCCGTGCATCAATCATGATCCATTCATTAAAAAAAATATTGTAATTAATTAAAATCCATGCCTATATATAATTTAAAAGCAAAAGTGGCTGTTTACGGTAAATAATGTATGCCAAGACAGCATTAAATAGAATGCGAAGTTTGAGTTGATTAATTATTATCACCCTCGCGAACAGAATTAAATAATTGTAATTAATCTGTTTAATGGGTAAATCATGCACGTGCAAATGCAATATCGTTACTCGCTAATTCATATTTAATATAAAATGGTACCATGGTACTATGGTAATTGTTATACAATGTAATTATAATAATCATGATTTGAATTATATTTACGTACACGAAGAAGGGGGGGGGGGGGGGCAGATAAAAAGTGCGGAATCAATCACGTACCTACATCGGTAATTAATCTTGGAATATGTAAGTAATAATAGCTGTTCCACTGGCAGGATAATAAATCATTATTGTAAAAACATGGATGACTTTTTGCTGTTATTACACTTTCTTTTACGTTTTTGCTTTTTTGTAGAACTTTGAGCAGATCAATGAAAAATGATTTGAACAAATTTAATAAAATAGTTTTTTGTTCTAAAACCTTCCGTTTATAAAGTGCAACAAAGCTTTTGTAAGTACAAAGTACAAAGTATTTACAAAGCTGGAACAAAAACACAATCTTTACACACACATTCGATAGAAATAACAAAATACTTTATAAACAAAAATCAAAAGTACGACGAAATTATGGGAACATTATGAAAAAAAAACTTGATTTTGAAAATATTGATATCATCACGTTTTACAAATAATTTTTTGATCCCAAACCTACCGTTTATGAAGTGCTACGAAGCTTTTGTAAGTACAGCAACAACAAAGCTGGAACAAAAACACATTGTGTACTCTCAGATTCTGTAGAAATAAAGGAATGCTTTATAAAAAAAATCAGAAGTGTGACAAAATTTTGGCAACATTTTGAAAAATATAAACTTGATTTTGAAAAATTAATATCATCACGTTTCGAAATGTGTTTTTGTTCCAAAAAATGATTGAAATGTACATTTAGTTGAATAAATGTGTTTTGTAAAAAAGGGGTTATGGTTTCTTATTTCTACGTACCTTTCACAAGCTCCAAGATACTTCATATTTTGTACTTGTTTTTATGCTTTTTATTTTTTTGCTTACTTTTATGCTTTTTCAAGATGCTTACTAAAAAAAAAATCTGTGCCCTAATTGTAACATTCTTGCCAATTTTGGTTTTCAGGACAATATTGCCGAAGGAAGTTATGTACATTCTTGCCCATTTTGGTTTTCAGGACAAACTTGCCGAAGGAAGTAATGGGCTTTCCAGATTTCCCAATTCCAGAGCAAGACAAGTCATATCTTACGCAAGGAGAAATTTTAAGTTTTTTAAACCTGTACGCCGATCATTTCAACTTGCGATCTTTTATTGAGGTACCTTAATGGAATATGTAAATAAAACATACATTACTGCATGTGTTAAGTCTGTATTATTCAAGGACAATTGAGACAAAGTAACTGCGAGAAGACATTTCCAAAAGACATTTGTCTAGGATCTGCTTGAAAGAGGCAAAACAGAAATAGTACATTTTGAGAAGATTTTTTGTTATATTAAACAATAGAGGGACGCACAAATCATAAGATTTTTTTTTAATCTCTTGCCCTTTGTAAATTGTATTTCACAACTTGTCAAATGGCTTCCAGTTTATCAAATGTCAAAAGTTATATGTCAAAATACATTCCTTTTCGTGAAATCACTTTCACTTTATATTAACTGTTTTCCCATAATTTATGTCATATAAATAAGGCATTCAATAAACAATAAAGACAATAGAGACAATCAAAGACAATAAGGCAATAAAGGCGTTTGGCATACAGTGAAAGTAATTTGAAATAAAACGAATGTAATTTGATATATAACTTATGTTCTGGCAAAACAAAAATAGTACATTTTGAGAAGATTTTTTGTTATATTAAGCAATCGAGGGACGCACAAATTATAAGATTTTTTTTAATCTCTTGCCCTTTGTCAATTGTATTTCACAACTTGTCACATGACTTTCCAGATTATCAAATGTCAAAAGTTATATGTCAGAATACATTCCTTTTCGTCAAATCACTTTCACTTTATATCAAATGTTTTACCATAATTTATGTCATATAAATAAGGCATTCAATAGACAATAAAGACAATAGCGACAATCAAAGACAATAAGGCAATAAAGGCATTTGGCATACAGTGAAAGTGATTTGAAATGAAGCGAATGTAATTTGACATATAAGTTATATATCAAATTACATTCTTTTTTATATGTATAACCTCTTGACATTTTTACGTGACATGTAAATGTGTCACAACTCGAAAATTGAAATTTGGCAGGAGACCAAAAAGAATTATATTTAGTTATTTTCAATCGTTTTCAAGTCGCATTTTTGTAGCTAAACAGAAATCTATTTTGTTAGAATTCATTTGTATTACATCTTTTGAATACTCCTGCTGAATATATTTTGGCACAATTATTAATAATAGTGTAGCAACTCAAAATGACGAAGTTTTCAGTTGTGTCATTTTGCACATTGAACAAGTAGAAATGCAAGTATGACAAAAGGAGAAAATCAAAAGAAGAGTGAAAGCAATTTGACAAATTACTTCAAGATGAAGAACATTTGATGAAGTCGAAAGTTTGACACATTTCTAAAAACAATTGACAAAATGGGAAAAGAAAAGAAAAAGTGTAATATGAAAATCATTAAGGTAAATCAAACACTTGGTTGAAGTTTCACTAGATTACTAGAATTTCCTCTAATATAGTGAAACTTCAACCAAGTGTTTGATTCACCTTAATTATCATGTTTCACCGAGTGGTATAATGAAAATCTTTATTTTAGTTTAATTGACACGTAACAAACGCAAAACCCAAACACGAAAACAAGTTTTTATGTTTCGCCTTTATCAATTGTACTTCACAAATTGTTAAATGACTTTCCAGTTTATCAAATGTCAAAAGTTATATGTCAAAATACATTCCTTTTCGTCAAATCACTTTCACTTTATATTAAATGTTTTAGCATAATTTATGTCATATAAATAAGGCATTCAATAGACAATAAAGACAATAGAGACAATCAAAGACAATAAGGCAATAAAGACATTTGGCATACAGTGAAAGTAATTTGAAATGAAACGAATGTAATTTGATATATAATTTATGTTCTGGCAAAACAAAAATAGTACATTTTGAGAAGATTTTTTGTTATATTAAACAATAGAGGGACGCACAAATTATAAGATTTTTTTAAATCTTTTGCCCTTTGTCAATTGTATTTCACAACTTGTCAAATGACTTTCCAGTTTATCAAATGTCAAAAGTTATATGTCAAAATACATTCCTTTTCATCAAATCACTTTCACTTTATATCAAATGTTTTACCATAATTTATGTCATATAAATAAGGCATTCAATAGACAATAAAGACAATAGAGACAATAGACAATAAAGACAATAGAGACAATAAAAGACAATAAGGCATTAAAGGCATTTGGCATACAGTGAAAGTTATTTGAAATAAAACGAATGTAATTTGATATATAACTTATGTTCAGGCAAAAAAAATATAGTACATTTTGAGAAGATTTTTGTTATATTAAACAATAGAGGGACGCACAAATTATAAGATTTTTTTTTTATCTTTTGCCCTTTGTCAATTGTATTTCACAACTTGTCAAATGACTTTCCAGTTTATCAAATGTCAAAAGTTATATGTCAAAACACATTCCTTTTCGTCAAATCACTTTCACTTTATATCAAATGTTTTACCATAATTTATGTCATATAAATAAGGCATTCAATAGACAATAAAGACAATAGAGACAATCAAAGACAATAAGGCAATATAGGCATTTGGCATACAGTGAAAGTAATTTGCAATAAAACGAATGTAATTTGATATATAACTTATGTTCAGGCAAATAAAAATAGTACATTTTGAGAAGATTTTTTGTTATATTAAACAATAGAGGGACGCACAAATTATAAGATTTTTTTGTTCTCTTGCCCTTTGTCAATGGTATTTCACAACTTGTCAAATGACTTTCCAGTTTATCAAATGTCAAAAGTTATATGTCAAAATCCATTCCTTTTCGTCAAATCACTTTCACTTTATATCAAATGTTTTACCATAATTTATGTCATGTAAATAAGGCATTCAATAGACAATAGAGACAATCAAAGACAATAAGGCAATAAAGGCATTTGGCATACAGTGAAAGTAGTTTGAAATGAAGCGAATGTAATTTGACATATAAGTTATATATCAAATTACATTCTTTTTTATATGTATAACCTCTTGACATTTTTACGTAACATATAAAAGTGTCACAACTCGAAAATTGAAATTTGGCAGGAGACCAAAAAGAATTATATTTAGTTATTTTCAATCGTTTTCAAGACCCATTTTTGTAGCTAAGCAGAAATATCTTTTGTTAGAATTTGTTTGTATTATATCTTTTGAATACTCCTGCTGAATATATTTTGCCACAATTATTAATAATAGTGTAGCAACTCAAAATGGCGAAGTTTTGAGTTGTGTCATTTTGCACATTGAACAAGTAGAAATACAAGTATGACAAAAGGAGAAAATCATAAGAAAAGTGAAAGCAATTTGACAAATTACTTCAAGATGAAGAACATTTGATGAAGTGGAAAGTTTGACACATTTCTAAAAAAAATTGACAAAATGGGAAAAGAAAAGAAAAACTGTAATATGAAAATCATTAAGGTAAATCAAACACTTGGTTAAAGTTTCACTATATTACTAGAATTTCCTCTAATGTAGTGAAACTTCAACCAAGTGTTTTATTTACCTTAATTATCATGTTTCACCAAGTGGTATAATGAAAATCTTTATTTTAGTTTAATCTACACGTAACAAACGTAAAACCCATACACGAAAACAAGTTTTTATGTTTCACCTTTGTCAATTGTACTTCACAACTTGTCAAATGACTTTCCAGTTTATCAAATGTCAAAAGTTATACGTCAAAACACATTCCTTTTCGTCAAATCACTTTCACTTTATATTAAATGTTTTAGCATAATTTATGTCATATAAATAAGGCATTCAATAGACAATAAAGACAATAGAGACAATCAAAGACAATAAGACAATAAAGGCATTTGGCATACAGTGAAAGTAATTTGAAATAAAACGAATGTAATTTGATATATAACTCATGTTCAGGCAAAACAAAAATAGTACATTTTGAGAAGATTTTTTGTTATATTAAACAATAGAGGGACGCACAAATTATAAGATTTTTTTTAATCTCTTGCCCTTTGTCAATTTTATTTCACAACTTGTCAAATGACTTTCCAGTTTATCAAATGTCAAAAGTTATATGTCAAAATCCATTCCTTTTCGTCAAATCACTTTCACTTTATATCAAATGTTTTACCATAATTTATGTCATATAAATAAGGCATTCAATAGACAATAAAGACAATAGAGACTATAAAAGACAATAAGGCAATAAAGGCATTTGGCATACAGTGAAAGTGATTTGAAATGAAGCGAGTGTAATTTGACATATAAGTTATATATCAAATTACATTCTTTCTTATATGTATAACCTCTTGACATTTTTACGTGACATGTAAATGTGTCACAACTCGAAAATTGAAATTTGGCAGGAGACCAAAAAGAATTATATTTAGTTATTTTCAATCGTTTTCAAGACCCATTTTTGTAGCTAAGCAGAAATATCTTTTGTTAGAATTTGTTTGTATTATATCTTTTGAATACTCCTGCTGAATATATTTTGCCACAATTATTAATAATAGTGTAGCAACTCAAAATGGCGAAGTTTTGAGTTGTGTCATTTTGCACATTGAACAAGTAGAAATACAAGTATGACAAAAGGAGAAAATCATAAGAAAAGTGAAAGCAATTTGACAAATTACTTCAAGATGAAGAACATTTGATGAAGTGGAAAGTTTGACACATTTCTAAAAAAAATTGACAAAATGGGAAAAGAAAAGAAAAACTGTAATATGAAAATCATTAAGGTAAATCAAACACTTGGTTAAAGTTTCACTATATTACTAGAATTTCCTCTAATATAGTGAAACTTCAACCAAGTGTTTGATTTACCTTAATTATCATGTTTCACCAAGTGGTATAATGAAAATCATTATTTTAGTTTAATTGACACGTAACAAACGTAAAACCCATACACGAAAACAAGTTTTTATGTTTCGCCTTTGTCAATTGTACTTCACAACTTGTCAAATGACTTTCCAGTTTATCAAATGTCAAAAGTTAAATGTCAAAACACATTCATTTTCGTCAAATCACTTTCACTTTATATCAAATGTTTTCCCATATTTTATGTCATATAAATGAGGCATTCAATAGATAATAAAGACAATAGAGACAATCAAAGACATTAAGGCAATAGAGGCATTTGGCATACAGTGAAAGTAATTTGAAATAAAACGAATGTAATTTGATATATAACTTATGTTCAGGCAAAACAAAAATAGTACATTTTGAGAAGATCTTTTGTTATATTAAACAATAGAGGGACGCACAAATTATAAGATTTTTTTTAATCTCTTGCCCTTTGTCAATTGTATTTCACAACTTGTCAAATGACTCTCCAGTTTATCAAATGTCAAAAGTTATATGTCAAAATAAGTTCATTTTCGTTAAATCAGTTTCACTTTATATCAAATGTTTTCCCATAATTTATGTCATATAAATAAGGCATTCAATAGACAATAAAGACAATAGAGACAATCAAAGACAATAAGGCAATAAAGGCGTTTGGCATACAGTGAAAGTAATTTGAAATAAAACGTCAATTTGATATATAACTTATGTTCAGGCAGAACAAAAATAGTACATTTTGAGAAGATTTTTTGTTATATTAAACAATAGAGGGACGCACAAAATATAAGTTTTGTTTTAATCTCTTGCCCTTTGTCAATTGTATTTCACAACTTGTCAAATGACTTTCCAGTTTATCAAATGTCAAAAGTTATATGTCAAAATACATTCCTTTTCGTCAAATCACTTTCACTTTATATCAAATGTTTTACCATAATTTATGACATATAAATAAGGCATTCAATAGACAATAAAGACAATAGAGACAATAAAAGACAATAAGGCATTAAAGGCATTTGGCATACAGTGAAAGTAATTTGAAATAAAACGAATGTAATTTGATATATGACTTATGTTCAGGCAAAACAAAAATAATACATTTGGAGAAGATTTTTTGTTATATTAAACAATAGAGGGACGCACAAATTATAAGTTTTTTTTTAATATCTTGCCCTTTGCCAATTGTATTTCACAACTTGTCACATGACTTTCCAGTTTATCAAATGTCAAAAGTTATATGTCAAAATCCATTCCTTTTCGTCAAATCACTTTCACTTTATATCAAATGTTTTCCTATAATTTATGTCATACAAATAAGGCATTCAATGGACAATATAGACAATAGAGACAATCAAAGACAATAGGGCAATAAAGGCATTTGGCATACAGTGAAAGTAATTTGAAATAAAACGAATGTAATTTGAAATATAACTTATGTTCTGGCAAAACAAAATTAGTACATTTTGAGAGGATTTTTTGTTATATTAAACAATAGAGGAACGCACAAATTATAAGTTTTGTTTTAATCTCTTGCCCTTTGTCAATTGTATTTCACAACTTGTCAAATGACTTTCCAGTTTATCAAATGTCAAAAGTTATATCTCAAAATACATTCCTTTTCGTCAAATCACTTTCACTTTATATCAAATGTTTTCCCATACTTTATGTCATATAAATAAGGTATTCAATAGACAATAAAGACAATAGAGACAATCAAAGATAATAAGGCAATAAAGGCATTTGGTATACAGTGAAAGTGATTTGAAATAAAGCGAATGTGATTTGACATATAAGTTATATATCATTACATTCTTTTTTATATGTATAACCTCTTGACATTTTTACGTGACATGTAAAAGTGTCACAACTCGAAAATTGAAATTTGGCAGGAGACCAAAAAGAATTATATTTAGTTATTTTCAATCGTTTTCAAGTCCCATTTTTGTAGCTAAGCAGAAATCTCTTTTGTTAGAATTTGTTTGTATTATATTTTTTGAATACTCCTGCTGAATATATTTTGGCACAATTATTAATAATAGTGTAGCAACTCAAAATGGCGAAGTTTTGAGTTGTGTCGTTTTGCACATTGAAGAAGTAGAAATACAAGTATGATAAACGGAGAAAATCAAAAGAAAAGTGAAAGCAATTTGACAAATTACTTCATGATGAAGAACCTTTGATGAAGTGGAAAGTTTGACACATTTCTAAAAACAATTGGCAAAATGGGAAAAGAAAAGAAAAACTGTAATATGAAAATCATTAATCTAAATCAAACACTAGGTTAAAGTTTCACTAGATTACTAGAATTTCGTCTAATGTAGTGAAACTTCAACCAAGTGTTTGATTCACCTTAATTATCATGTTTCACCAAGTGGTATAATGAAAATCATTATTTTAGTTTAATCGACACGTAACAAACGTAAAACCCATTCACGAAAACAAGTTTTTATGTTTCTCCTTTGTCAATTGTACTTCACAACTTGTCAAATGACTTTCCAGTTTATCAAATGTCAAAAGTTATATGTCAAAATCCATTGCTTTTCGTCAAATCACTTTCACTTTATATCAAATGTTTTCCCATAATTTATGTCATATAAATAAGGCATTCAATAGACAATAAAGACAATAGAGACAATCAAAGACAATAAGACAATAAAGGCGTTTGGCATACAGTGAATGTAATTTGAAATAAAACGAATGTAATTTGATATATAACTTATGTTCTGGCAAAACAAAAATAGTACATTTTGAGAAGATTTTTTGTTATATTAAACAATAGAGGGATGCACAATTTATAAGATTGTTTTTAATCTCTTGCCCTTTGTCAATTGTATTTCACTACTTGTCAAATGACTTTCCAGTTTATCAAATGTCAAAAGTTATATGTCAAAATACATTCCTTTTCGTCAAATCACTTTCACTGTATATCAAATGTTTTCCCATAATTTATGTCATATAAATAAGGCATTCAATAGACAATAAAGACAATAGGGACAATCAAAGACAATAAGGCAATAAAGGCATTTGGTATACAATGAAAGTAATTTGAAATAAAACGAATGTAATTTGATATATAACTTACGTTCAGGCAAAACAAAAATAGTACATTTTGAGAAGATTTTTTGTTATATTAAACAATATAGGGACGTTCAAATCATAAGATTTTTTTTATCTTTTGCCCTTTGTCAATTGTATTTCACAACTTGTCAAATGACTTTCCAGTTTATCAAATGTCAAAAGTTATATGTCAAAATCCATTCCTTTTCGTCAAATCACTTTCACTTTATATCAAATGTTTTACCATAATTTATGTCATATAAATAAGGCATTCAATAGACAATAAAGACAGTGTAAAGACAATAAGGCAATAAAGGCTTTTGGCATACAGTGAAAGTGATTTGAAATGAAGCGAATGTAATTTGACATATAAGTTATATATCAAATTACATTATTTTTTATATGTATAACCTCTTGACATTTTTACGTGACATATAAAAGTATCACAACTCGAAAATTGAAATTTGGCAGGAGACCAAAAAGAATTATGTTTAGTTATTTTCAATCGTTTTCAAGTCCCATTTTTGTAGCTAAGCAGAAATCTCTTTTGTTAGAATTTGTTTGTATTATATCTTTTGAATACTCCTGCTGAATATATTTTGGCACAATTATTAATAATAGTGTAGCACCTCAAAATGGCGAAGTTTTGAGTTGTGTCATTTTGCACATTGAACAAGTAGAAATACAAGTATGATAAAAGGAGAAAATCAAAAGGAAAGTGAAAGCAATTTGACAAATTACTTCATGATGAAGAACATTTGATGAAGTGGAAAGTTTGACAAATTTCTAAAAACAATTGACAAAATGGGAAAAGAAAATAAAAACTGTAATATGAAAATCATTAAGGTAAATCAAACACTTGGTTGAAGTTTTACTATATTACTAGAATTTCCTCTAATGTAGTGAACTTCAACCAAGTGTTTGATTTTCATTAATTATCATGTTTCACCAAGTGGTATAATGAAAATCATTATTTGAGTTTAATCGACACGTAACAAACGTAAAACCCGTACAAGAAAACAAGTTTTTATGTTTCCCTTTGTCAATTGTACTTCACAACTTGTAAAATTACTTTCCAGTTTATCAAATGTCAAAAGTTATATGTCAAAACACATTCCTTTTCGTCAAATCACTTTTACTGTATATCTAATGTTTTACCATAATTTATGTCATATAAATAAGGCATTCAATAGACAATAAAGACAATAGAGACAATCAAAGACAATAAGGCAATAACGGCATTTGGCATACAGTGAAAGTGATTTGAAATGAAGCGAATGTAATTTGACATATAAGTTATATATCAAATTACATTCTTTTTTATATGTATAACCTCTTGACATTTTTACGTGACATGTAAAAGTGTCACAACTCGAAAATTGAAATTTGGCAGGAGACCAAAAAGAATTATATTTAGTTATTTTCAATCGTTTCAAGTCCCATTTTTGTAGCTAAGCAGAAATCGCTTTTGTTAGAATTTGTTTGTATTATATGTTTTGAATACTCCTGCTGAATATATTTTGGCACAATTATTAATAATAGTGTAGCAACTCAAAAATGGCGAAGTTTTGAGTTGTGTCATTTTGCACATTGAACAAGTAGAAATACAAGTATGATAAAAGGAGAAAATCAAAAGGAAAGTGAAAGCAATTTGACAAATTACTTCAAGATGAAGAACATTTGATGAAGTGGAAAGTTTGATACATTTCTAAAAACAATTGACAAAATGGGAAAGAATAGAATAACTGTAATATGAAAATCATTAAGGTAAATCATACACTTGGTTGAAGTTTCACTATATTACTAGAATTTCCTCTAATATAGTGAAACTTCAACCAAGTGTTTGATGTACCTTAATTATCATGTTTCACAAAGTGGTATAATGAAAATCAATATTTTAGTTTAATCGACACATAACAAACGTAAAACCCAAACACGAAAACAAGTTTTTTTATTTCGCCTTTGTCAATTGTACTTCACAACTTGTCAAATGACTTTCCAGTTTATCAAATGTCAAAAGTTATGTGTCAAATACATTCCTTTTCGTCAAATCACTTTCACTTTACATCAAATGTTTTCCCATACTTTCTGTCATATAAATAAGGCATTCAATAGACAATAAAGACAATAGGGACAATCAAAGACAATAAGGCAATAAAGGCATTTGGCATACAGTGAAAGTAATTTGAAATAAAACTAATGTAATTTGATATATGACTTATGTTCAGGCAGAACAAAAATAGTACATTTTGAGAAGATTTTTTGTTATATTAAACCATAGAGGGACGCACAAATTATAAGGTTTTTTTTAATCTCTTGGCCTTTGTCAATTGTATTTCACAACTTGTCAAATGACTTTCCAGTTTAACAAATGTCAAAAGTTATATGTCAAAGTACATTCATTTTCGTCAAATCAGTTTCACTTTATATTAAATGTTTTAGCATAATTTATGTCATATAAATAAGGAATTCAATAGACAATAAGACAATAGAGACAATCAAAGACAATAAGGCAATAAAGGTATTTGACATAGAGTGAAAGTGATTTGAAATAAAGCGAATGTAATTTGACATGTAAGTTATGTATCAAATTACATTCTTTTTTATATGTATAACCTCTTGACATTTTTACGTGACATGTAAAAGTGTCACAACTCGAAAATTGAAATTTGGCAGGAGACCAAAAAGAATTATATTTAGTTATTTTCAATCGTTTTCAAGTCCCATTTTTGTAGCTAAGCAGAAATCTCGTTTGTTAGAATTTGTTTGTATTATATCTTTTGAATACTCCTGCTGAATATATTTTGGCACAATTATTAATAATAGTGTAGCAACTCAAAATGGCGAAGTTTTGAGTTGTCATTTTTCACATTGAACAAGTAGAAATACAAGTATGATAAAGGGAGAAAATCAAAAGAAAAGTGAAAGCAATTTGACAAATTACTTCATGATGAAGAACATTTGATGAAGTGGAAAGTTTGTCACATTTCTAAAAATAATTGGCAAAATGGGAAAAGAAAAGAGAAAGTGTAATATGAAAATCATTAAGGTGAATCAAACACTTGGTTGAAGTTTCACTATATTACTAGGATTTCCTCTAATGTAGTGAAACTTCAGCCAAGTGTTTGATTCACCTTTATTATCATGTTTCACCAAGTGGTATAATGAAAATCATTATTTTAGTTTAATCGACACGTAACAAACGTAAAACCCATACACGAAAACAAGTTTTTGTGTTTCGCCTTTGTCAATTGTACTTCACAACTTGTCAAATGACTTTCCAGTTTATCAAATGTCAAAAGTTATATGTCAAAATACATTCCTTTTCGTCAAATCACTTTCACTTTATATCAAATGTTTTACCATAATTTATGTCATATAAATAAGGCATTCAATAGACATTAAAGACAATAGAGACAATCAAAGACAATAAGGCAATAAAGGCATTTGGCATACAGTGAAAGTAATTTGAAATGAAACGAATGTAATTTGATATATAAGTTATGTTCAGGCGAAACAAAAATAGTATATTTTGAGAAGATTTTTTGTTATATTAAACAATAGAGGGACGCACAAATTATAATTTTTTTTTAATCCTTTGCCCTTTGTCTATTGTACTTTACAACTTGTCAAATGACTTTCCAGTTTATCAAATGTCAAAAGTTATATGTCAAAATCCATTCCTGTTCGTCAAATTACTTTCTCTTTATATCAAATGTTTTACCATAATTCATGTCATATAAATAAGGCATTCAATAGACAATAGAGACAATAAAAGACAAGAAGGCAATAAAGGCATTTGGCATACAGTGAAAGTGATTTGAAATGAAGCGAATGTAATTTGACATATAAGTTATATATCAAATTACATTATTTTTTATATGTATAACCTCTTGACATTTTTACGTGACATGTAAAAGTGTCACAACTCGAAAATTGAAATTTGGCAGGAGACCAAAAAGAATTATATTTAGTTATTTTCAATCGTTTTCAAGTCCCTTTTTTGTAGCTAAGCAGAAATCTCTTTTGTTAGAATTTGTATGTATTATATCTTTTGATTACTCCTGCTGAATATATTTTGGCACAATTATTAATAATAGTGTAGCAACTCAAAATGGCGAAGTTTTGAGTTGTGTCATTTTGCACATTGAACAAGTAGAAATACAAGTATGATAAAGGGAGAAAATCAAAAGAAAAGTGAAAGCAATTTGACAAATTACTTCATGATGAAGAACATTTGATGAAGTGGAAAGTTTGGCACATTTCTAAAAACAATTGGCAAAATGGGAAAAGAAAAGAAAAAGTGTAATATGAAAATCGTTAAAGTAAATCAAACACTTGGTTGAAGTTTCACTATATTACTAGAATTTCCTCTAATGTAGTGAAACTTCAACCAAGTGTTTGATTTACCTTAATTATCATGTTTCACCAAGTGGTATAATTAAAATCATTATTTTAGTTTAATCGACACGTAACAAACGTAAAACCCATACACGAAAACAAGTGGAAAATCACGTCCGTTGACAAAATTACGAATACCACAATAGAAGACACCTTCGATGCAGTGATGGTGTGCAACGGTCACTATAACGATCCTGTTTTTCCCAATTTAGAAGGGCTCCAGCTATTTCTTGGTGAACAGTGTCACAGTCACGAATACAGATCACCCGAAGCTTTCGCGAAGAAAAAAGTTCTGGTTGTAGGAGCAGGACCGTCAGGACTTGATCTTACGCTGCAAATATCCAAAGTTGCTTCAAAGGTGAGTCTAAATATGTCACGAGGTTAATTTTTATGTTCCTTAAAAGGCGCCCATTGTTTTCGTTAACCTATAACGAAAACGTGAATTAGTCGGCCGCAATAACAGATCAATCTTACGTTATTAATTAAGTTCGATCCGGCATCGATGCGTCAACGTTTGCTCTCGTTTGCGAATATCGATGCCTCTGCATTTGGAAAAAAACTAAATAAATGGTTTGAAAATTTTACTCAAATTATTGGTATATCAATAGGTAACATATTTTTAAATTACTGTAACCATAAAATAGAAAGATATTCCAAGCTTTCATCTTTCTAACATTTATGCATTTCAGCTTGTAATTGCATTGCGTACTAAATACAATTTAATCGATTTTGTGTGGTGAATTACGAAATGTTTTATTGTGTAATCATGATGGGATTATTTTATTGTTGCGATGCCATCGAAGACCACGAACCACCTTATATTACACGAATAAGAAGAGCTATAAATTAATGTCGAGATTGTAGAGTAAGGAAGGAGCTGTGCGAATGATATACCAAACAAGTTCATCTGTCAACTACTTGCTACTCTGCGGTGCGATTAATTATCTCTGCAAATGGAAATGCTGTTAGTGTTACGATCAAACCTGATTAATTGAATTATTTTTTGGAAGTGCTTTTTACACGCGTCTGTCCGTCTTCAATTTCAGGTGGTACTGAGTCATCACGTGAAGGAACCAATTTTCAATTGCTATCCCAAAAATGTAGATATGAAGCCTGATGTTAGACGCGTATTGAATGGCAGTGATATTGAATTCGAGGACGGAAGTGTGAGGAGCTTTGATGTCATTTTTTATTGCACAGGTGAGATATACGTATTTTCAATTATGTACTTCTGTTTAATACAAAATGTATAATAATAATGCAATGATATATACAGGGTGTCTCAAAATTGACGCCTGTGCGTTTGTGATCCAATTCAGGGGGTTAAAACAAATTGAAAATTAAGATTGGAAAAATTTCCGTTTGTCCCTCGTTATAGAGTTATTGATAAAAATGTAAACAATAACTATAAACATTTTTACGACCACTACTCAAAACAGGAATTTGTTTTATTCATTTTTTCAAATATAAGACATAACTATCAGATTTGACAATTAGTTTGACAGATGCGGACAATATCTTGTTTTGTAATGTTAATAATTTTAATAAAGATTAACACATTCAATAACTGTCAAATTTTTTCTTGTATAATATCATTCACATTTAACAAAATTTCATGAATTACTAATTATAATCAATAATTTCAGTCATATTCAACAAAATTTCATTGATCACTGTCAATATTCCAGTAATTATTGTAAAATATGTTCGTTTCTGTGAAATTTTTTATTACTGGCATATTTTCAAATATCTCTACCAAAATTTCAGTCCTTTTTAAGAATTACTGTACAATGTTAATTTGATTCTCATAAAATTTTAATAATTGTAAAATTTTCAATTATTTCTTTTAAAATTTTAATCACATTAACGAAAATTTCATTAATTACTGTCAACATATCAATAATTCGTGTACTTTTTTTGTCTTTTCTATGTAAGTTTCAATAACTGTGATTAATTAATTAATTGTCAATTATGTCAACTAAAATTTCAGTCATATTTAATAAAAATGTATTAATTACTGTTCTATTTTCAGTCATATTTAACAAAATATTATTAATTACTACTAAAATTTCAATTACTGTAAATTTTCAATTACCTCTACCTACATTTCAATAATATTCATCAAAATTTTATTAATAATTGTTAAAATTACAAACGGTATATATTTTTTTGTAATTTCTGTGTAAGTTTCAGTAACGGTTTTTTTTTTAAATATTATTTGCATAAAAATTCCAATGATATTTAACAAAATTTTATTAATTATTGTCAGAGTTTGTCATATTTCACAAAAGATCATTATTTACTGTCAAAATTTCAACAATTACTGTAAACGTAAAATGATTATAAATTTCTCTTCAAATTTCAATAATTGTCAACTTTTCAATTATTTGTACTATAATTTCAATCATAGTTAACAAAATTTCATTAATAACTCTCAATATTTCAATAATTACTGTAAAATATTTTAATTTCTGTGAAAATTTCAGTTACCGACATATTTTCAAATATTTCTACCAACATTTTTAACAACTACTGTACAATGTTAATTCGATTCTCATGAAATTTCAATAACTGTTAAATTTTCAATTATTTCTATTAAAATTTTAATCATATTTAAGAAAATTTCAATAATTACTCTCAACGTATCAATAATTCGTGTACATTTTTTGTCATTTCTATGAAAATTTTAATAACTGTGAAATTATCAATTATTTGTACTAAAATTTCAATCATATTTAACGAAATTTTATTAATTACTGTTAAAATTTCAATAATTACGGTAATGTTTTTATAATTTCCGTGTAAGTTTTAGTAAATGTATTTTTTTAAATTATTTCTATCAAAGTGTCAATCATACTTTACAAAGTTTCATTAATTATTGTCAAAATTTTAGCCACATTTCACAATAGATCATTTTTTACTGTCAAAATTTCAATATTTCGTGTACATTTTTTATCATTTCTCTGAATATTCAATAACTGTGAAATTATAAATATTTTTTTCTAAAATTTCAATCGAATTTAACAAACTTTCGGTCGTTAATTACTATCATATTTTCATATGTAACAACATTTCAATAATTTCTGTCAAAATGTCAATAATTCGTGCACATTTTTTGTCATTTCTTGTCTGAAAAAATCAATACCTGTGAAATTATCAATTATATCATATCTATCATATCATATCTACTAAAATTTCATTCATATATGTATAACAAAATTGGGTTAATTACTGTCGTAAGTTGAAATGTTATTTATTTTGTTATTTGTGACTATAACTCTATAACGAGTGACAAACGAAAAATTTGTCACTCTTAATTTTCAATTTGTTTTAGCCCCTTGGGTCAAATTCCAAAAGCACGGGCGTCAATTTTGAGACACCCTGTATATATCTATATGTGTATCTATATCTATATCAGATATATATCTATATCTATATATACATCTAAGATCTATATCTATAAATATATACAGGGTGGCCCACCTATCCTCACTCGGAGCATTGCTTCAAGACTAATGAAAATTGAGGAAAACGTCTGTGTGCAACAATTCAACAAAGCTTTTGAAAGTACAGCAATAACAAAGCTGGAACAAAAACATTACTCACAGATTCGATAGATATAATAGAAGTCTTTAAAAAAAACAAAAGTTTGGGAACATTATGAAAAAATAACTTAATTTTCTAAAATTAATGCCATCACATTTTAAAAATGATTTTTTGTTTCTGAACCAACCATTTATAAAGTGCAACAAAGCTTTTGTAAGTACAGCAGCAACAAAGCTGGAACAGAAACACATTGTTTACTTACAGATTCAATAGAAATAATTAAAGACTTTATAAAAACAAATTCAAAAGTGTGACGAAATTTTGGGAAAATTATGCAAACAAAACATAATTTTGAAAAGTTTATGTCATCACGTTTTATAAATATTTTGTTTTCATAAACCTATATTTTATAAAGTGCAACAAAGCTTTTGTGGCTTTTAAATTATAACAATAACAAAGCTGGAACAAAAACAATTGCTTACTTACAGATTTGGTAGAAATTTTATACGTCTGTATAAAAAAATCAAAAGTACGACGAAATTTTTGGAACATTATGAAAAAATAACTTATTTTTCTAAAATTAATGTTATCACATTTTAATTTTTTGTTTGTTTCTGAACCTTCACCACTTCTGCTGAAGTGCAACAAAGCTTTTGTAAGTACAGCAGCAACAAAGCTGGAACAGAAATACATTGTTAACTTACAGATTCAATAGAAATAATTAAAGACTTTATAAAAACAAATTCAAAAGTGTGACGAAATTTTGGGAAAATTATGGAAACAAAACATAATGTTGAAAAATTAATGTCATCACGTTTTATAAATATTTTGTTTTCCTAAACCTATGTTTTATTTTTTTATTGCTTTTAAGTTATAACAAAGCTGGAACAAAAACAATTGCTTACTTACATTTACTTATTTGATAGAAATTTTATACGTCTGTATAAAAAAATCACAAGTACGATGAAATCTTGGGAACATTATGAAAAAAAAACATTTTCATAATGTTCCCAAAATTTCGTCGCACTTTTGGTTTTATTTAATTTTAGAAGTCTGTATAAAAAAAATCAAAAGTCGACGAAATTTTGGGAACATTATGAAAATGTTTTTTTTTCATAATGTTCCCAAAATTTCGTCGCACTTTTGGTTTTATTTTATAAAGACTTCTACAATTTCTATCCCATCTATGAGTAAACGTTTCTTTTTAGTTATAAATTACAAGTTTAGCTTCTAACTTCTAACTTTAGCTTCTCTTTAGTTAGAAAATTTTCAACATTAGTACTATAGTTAGACTATAGTTTTAATTATTATGTTTATTATGTACTTATTTATATTGACTTATTGAATACTTATTTTATATTGAATTTTTGTTTTAAATAATTTTTTTACTTAATATTACAAAGTCCAATTTTTTGGAGTTTTAGTTTTTTTTTCTTTTGTTACTTTTAGTGTTAACTTTTACAAATTTGTAAGTTTTGTGCATTTTGTATAAAAAAAATCAAAAGTCGACGAAATTTTGGGAACATTATGAAAATGTTTTTTTTTTCATAGTGTTCCCAAAATTTCGTCGCACTTTTGGTTTTATTTTATAAAGACTTCTACAATTTCTATCCCATCTATGAGTAAACGTTTTTTTAGTTAGAAATTACAAGTTTAGCTTCTAACTTCTAACTTTAGCTTCTCTTTAGTTAGAAAATTTTCAACATCAGTACTATAGTTAGACTATAGTTTTAATTATTATGTTTATTATGTACTTATTTATATTGACTTATTGAATACTTACTTGAATACTTATTTTATAATGAATTTTGGTTTTAACTAATTTTTTACTAAATATTACAAAGTCCAAATTTTTTTAGAGTTTTAGTTTTTTTTCCTTTTGTTACTTTTTGTGTTAACTTTTACAGATTTGTAAGTTTTGTGCATTTTTTTTAATAATTGCGTATAGTATTATTAAAGTTTTCATAGTATTATAAAAAAAAAAAATATTAGATTTTCCTGTACCAAATTTTTTATTAAGACTATTTTTAGTTAGCAATTTTCTCGTTTTTCTATTTTACAATTTCGTCGAGTTTTTTGAAAACTCTCATATTCAAAGTTGGAACTTCTCATATTTTTATTAAATTTTCAGCAATTGCATATATTTTCTGCAATATGTTTTATGATACTGTTATTAACTACCGTCGATTTATTAGAAATTAATGAATTTTTCAAAAAAACAATGGAGTTTTTCTTCAAATTTTTGCATAGTTTTCTTAAACTTTCCAGTAGCAAATTTGTTGCTGTTATTAAATTTTCTGTAGTTTTAGTCATCCCATCTTCCATAACACCTAATCTGACTTAACCTTCTTCTTCTTCCTGTGCCATGCTAGAGTTCGATCGTAGGCGACTTCCCTAACCTAATATATTCTAACTTAACCTTCTACTTCCTGTGCCATGCTCGAGTTCAATCATACGCCACTTCCCATCTTCCTTAACACCTAATCTGACTTAACCTTCTTCTTCTTCCTGTGCCATGCTAGAGTTCGATCGTAGGCAACTCCTAAATTTCCCTAAGCTACCCTATTCCAACTTAACCTTCTTCTTCCTGTGCCATGCTCAAGTTCAATCATACGCGACTTCCCATCTTCCTTAACTTAACCTAATCTGACTTAACCTTCTTCTTCTTCCTGTGCCATGCTAGAGTTCGACCGTAGGCGACTTTTCAACTTCCCTGACCTAACCTATTCTAACTTAACCTTCTTGTTCCTGTGCCATGCTCGAGTTCAATCATACGCCACTTCCCATCTTCCTTAACACCTAATCTGACTTAACCTTCTTCTTCTTCCTGTGCCATACTAGAGTTCGATCGTAGGCGACTTCTAAATTTCACCAACCTACCCTATTCTAAGTTAACCTTCTTCTTCCTGTGCCATGCTCAAGTTCAGTAATACGCGACTTCCCATCTTACTTAACTTAACCTAATCTGACTTAACCTTCTTCTTCTTCCTGTGCCATGCTAGAGTTCGACCGTAGGCGACTTCTCAACTTCCCTAACCTAACCTATTCTAACTTAACCTTCTTGTACTTCCTGTGCCATGCTCAAGTTCAATCATACGCGACTTCCCATCTTCCTTAACACCTAATCTGACTTAACCTTCTTCTTCTTCCTGTGCCATGGTAGAGTTCGATCGTAGGCGACTTCTAAATTTCCCCAACCTACCCTATTCTAACTTAACCTTCTTCTTCCTGTGCCATGCTCAAGTTCAGTAATATGCGACTTCCCATCTTCCTTAACTTAACCTAATCTGACTTAACCTTCTTCTTCCTGCCCCATGCTAGAGTTAGATCGTAGGCGACTTCTCAACTTCCCTGACCTAACATATTCTAACTTAACCTTCTTCTTCCTGTGCCATGCTCCAGTTCAATCATACGCCACTTCCCATCTTCCTTAACACCTAATCTGACTTAACCTTCTTCTTCTTCCTGTGCCATGGTAGAGTTCGATCGTAGGCGACTTCTAAATTTCCCCAACCTACCCTATTCTAACTTAACCTTCTTCTTCCTGTGCCATGCTCAAGTTCAGTAATACGCGACTTCCCATCTTCCTTAACTTAACCTAATCTGACTTAACCTTCTTCTTCTTCCTGTGCCATGCTAGAGTTCGATCGTAGGCGACTTCTAAACTTTCCTAACCCACCCTATTCTAACTTAACCTTATTTTTCCTGTGCCATGCTCGAGTTCAATCATACGCCACTTCCCATCTTCCTTAACACCTAATCTGACTTAACCTTCTTCTTATTCCTGTGCCATGCTAGAGTTCGATCGTTAGCGACTTCTAAACTTCCCCAACCTACCCTATTCTAACTTAACCTTCTTCTTCCTGTGCCATGCTCAAGTTCAGTAATATGCGACTTCCCATCTTCCTTAACTTAACCTAATCTGACTTAACCTTCTTCTTCTTCCTGCCCCATGCTAGAGTTAGATCGTAGGCGACTTCTCAACTTCCCTGACCTAACATATTCTAACTTAACCTTCTTCTTCCTGTGCCATGCTCCAGTTCAATCATACGCCACTTCCCATCTTCCTTAACACCTAATCTGACTTAACCTTCTTCTTCTTCCTGTGCTATGGTAGAGTTCGATCGTAGGCGACTTTTCAACTTCCCTAACCTAACCTATTCTAACTTAACCTTCTTCTTCCTGTGCCATGCTCGAGTTCAATCATACGCCACTTCCCATCTTCCTTAACACCTAATCTGACTTAACCTACTTCTTCTTCCTGTGCCATGCTAGAGTTCGATCGTAGGCGACTTCTCAACTTCCCTAACCTAACCTATTCTAACTTAACCTTATTTTTCCTGTGCCATGCTCGAGTCCAATCATACGCGACTTCCCTCCTTCCTTAACTTAACCTAATCTGACTTAACCTTCTTCTTCTTCTTCCTGTGCCTTGCTCGAGTTCAATGATTCGCGACCTTCCAACTTCCCTAACCTAACCCAGCCTAATGTATGCGTTTGAACCAACCCCAGCTGCGTTCCCTGTTAAAATAGAGCAGAGTAGATTAGTGTAGAGTAGGTAGAGTTAGAGTAGAGAATAAAGTAGAGTAGAGAACCATCTACAAACTCTAGTTTATTCTTTATCAGTGCAAATATTAGCAGGTACATTCTGTTTTTAATAGATTGTTTGTTTTCAGGATACAAATACAATTTTCCATTTTTGGACGTATCCTGTGGAGTAACTATAGTCGAAAATCATATTGAACCTCTGTACAAGCACATGATACACATAGAAAAACCTACAATGTGCTTTATAGGTATACCGTTCAACGTGTGTGCGTTCCAGATGTTTGATTTACAGGTAAGAACGTCTGTCTGGGCGCTGAGAATTTGAGTTGCAAGTATCGCAGTGATTTATGAATCCATAACTCACGACCATGGAATATGGCTAATAAATTTAATAATAGTAAATTATTTAACGAATATATAACGTAAACTATGAATCACAAGGATGAAGTTTACACACGCTTCAATATTGACGAAATTCAAAATTGTTGATTTTAGAAATGGCGTTCAAAAACAACAACACGGTCAACAAACTTTAGCAACTAAATAGCCTTGATTTAATATTAAAACATGTTGTGATGACAGTTCTGTGTTTTATGAATTATAAATATTAATTACGCCATTATGTGCTAATCAAATATGACGTTTTATATATGACGTTAAATAAAACAAGAAACTCTGTTCACAATTATTAATCTTCGGAACTTAAAAATTGTTGATTTTAGAAATGGCGCTCAAAAACAACAAAACGGCCAACAATCTTTAGCAACCGCATATAATGATGGCTTGGCTTAATATTAAAACATGTTGTGATGACAGTTCTGTGTTTTATAATTCATAAAACACCCGTGAATTATGAATTACATTCTGTTACCATAGTTACATACATAATAAATGAATTATTTACGAGTTCAAAAACAAGAAAACCAACTGTAGCAACGGCCTTAATTTATATTTTAAATAATCGGTGACGGCTTCAATTACAAACTGATTGTTGATAATTTAATGATTAGCACTGACCAATCATTGTTATTGCAATGATTGCAGGACATTGGACTTCAATGTGACAACTGTCAATGTCAAATTCTCATGTTATAACCTACAAATGTGACAGCTGTCGATGTCCAATTCTCATGTTATAACCTACAAATGTGACAGCTGTCGATGTCCAATTCTCATGTTATAACCTACAAATGTGACAGCTGTCAATTTCCAATTCTCATGTTATGTAAAATAAAAATGTAATTAAATAATAAATCAATGCAAATTTCTTTCAAGCTTCAGTGCAAACATTAATTTGTAGAAGACAAACTAGTAATGTATTTGACATATAAAGTGGAAAGTTAGTTGACAAATTGTGAAACACAATTGACCAAAGGGGTAAATCAAAAGAATAAGACTGCATTCAAAGAAAAGTTAGAAAAGTATTAATATCAAAATATTCAACTTAATTTAAACATTGCTAAAAAATTTAAAATTCTTTAATGGTACAAATCTTTAGCAGTATAAATTAATTTACTAAACTGTCATATTTGAAGTACAATTTTCAAAGAAAAGTAATTAAGTTAATTAATTGATTGATTAAGTAAACTAAACTTAAAACGGTATCTCCCTACCATAAATCAAATAAATATAATTAGAATTAAATAAATTAAATTAATCAATAATAATATCAAAATATTCAACTTATGTTAAACATTGCTAAACTTTAAAAAAATCTTCGTCTTTGATTTCTGCAGTAGGTATAAATTAATTTACTAAACTGTCATATTTTAAGTACTATTTTCAAAGAAAAGTAATAATACCAAATTATTCAACTTAATTTAAACATTGCTAAACTTTAAATAATCTTCGTCATTGAATTCTGCAGTATAAATTAATTTACTAAACTGTCATATTTTACGTACTCTTTTCAAAGAAAAATAATAATATCAAAATATTCAACTTAATTTAAACATTGCTAAACTTATAAAAAATATTAATCTTTGATTTCTGCAGTATATTTAATTTACTAAATTGTCATATTTTAAGTACTCTTTTCTTGAATTTTTTTTAATTCCAGTTTTCAACGGAAATGCTTATTTTTAGGTTTTCTAAACCCATTAAGAACATTTTTGAAATATCTGTCTATGCCTGTACATGATAATAAGATAATGGAATAAAATTTTGAATTGAAAAGTTTAGTTCCTGTTGGTTTAGTTACCAGATTGACTTTGTTTTGCCCTAAATAAGCGCCATCTAGTGGATACAAATGACGATTTTGGTGGTTTAATTTGAACACCCTGTATAAAGAAATAAAAAATATAGTTTTTATTTGAGGGAAAAATATTTGAAATGAAGACATGCTAGTCTAATAAGATTATATAATTTTCCTTGCAGAAACTAATAGCTATAAACTTATATCAGGTGTATAGAGATTTGTCGAAGTTTGCAAATTAAACTAAATTAAAAGGGTTTCATGTTTTTTAAGCTATAAAATGTGTTACATTGTTGTAGGCTAGGTATTATATTAAATACCTCAACGGTGAAATGGCACTTGCATCCACCCAAGAGATGTACAAAGACGTTGAGAAGGACTTGCAAACACGCTGGTCGAAAGGGTATTCGAAAAGGCAAGCCCATCTGATGGGTCCCGATCAAAGCTCTTACTATCAAGAACTGGCAGAAGCTGCCAAGACGAAACCAATTCCATCAGTTATAGTGAAACTAAGAGATGAGAGCGTGAAGCGTCTCTATAACGATTTAATATACTTTAGAGAGGATAGGTATAAGATAGTTGATGATCAGACATTTGTTAAAGTTAACCCACCATTAATAAATTATTTGTAACATTGCTTATGTATTTGCAGCTATAGTATTATAAATTTATTACGACTAGCAAATTATTTTGATTCGTACAGAGTGATCCATAACGGTTGAGATTGTTATTTAGGTTGGTAACATGGAGTAATTGCCAGCAATGCGTGTCAAAAATGATGTAGAAAGGTTAGTATTTATATTAACAAATTGTTCGAAAGCATATAGTATTTTTAATACCCCAGGAATATTTAATTGTGTTGGTAATTTTTAGTTACTTGAAGTACATGTATTCGTAATGTCAAAAAAAGCAGTCATGAAGTTTTACGTGACACAGACAGATAAATTGACATAATGCAATAATATTCGATATGACCTTATTTTAGTATTTTTTTGTTTCATTTAGATTGCAGGTGAGAAACAGAGATGACACTATTCTGCCGGGGTATTAAAAATACTATAAGAATAATTTGAAATGCAAAAGCAGTGTCACAAACACAAAGTGTATTTCCAACATAAAAAAGTCTCACCCTAAATGGATCACTCTGTATTTGCACTGGAAGTTTGACACACTAATATTTTAGTTAAACAGTGGTAATAGTAACAATAATTTGCTTTACAGAGAAACCTGCCGGTTTAGCATCAAGAGCAATTTTGTTTCAAATATTTATTTATAAATTCATTATAACATATCTTAATAAGTTTACAACGAGAATGCACGACTTATCAGTTACTCAGCAATTTGTTTAATTTTTCCTGTAAATTTTTAGGAAAAGATTGTTCTTCACTTTTGGCACATGGTATGCAATAAGTTCCTCCATAAAAAAAGCTGCAGTTTATGTCTTTACATATTGACTTGCTGCACTTTATGCAGTGGGCTCCCAAAATAATTATTTGTCCTTGCCTTGGCGCATCGAACGGGTCTTCTATTACATACGCATTTTCGGTCAATTTATATTTTTTGTAAAACGGTGGTTCATTGCCATAATATTCATACTTTTCCTTCAATAAACAGTGGGCACATTCAAAATATTTGATCTCCTCAGCAGTTTCTTCCACCGGCAAATCTTTTACTGTGTCCGTACTGCAACTAGCTACATCCATCCCTAAAACAAACAAGCAAAGAAGTGAATTGAAACTTTAAAAATTATTTTTTGTGTACATAAATTCGACGTCTTCAATCTAGGCGCTCATCTTTTCTTTTGGCGCTTCTAATGGCCACCAATGTGGCTTCCCCGTTACGGCGACACCATCCCCTATCTTAATGTTTTTAATTTCAATTGCCTGCGCTATCCGCAGCAAAGCCAGACCGACGTCGCCCTCAACCCCGCGTAATTTTCCCAGATTTACTTTATCGTGCAAAATTTTGTTATCGTTGGGAACTTCACTCGGCCTGTTTTGGAATAGCAGAGGCATCAAGCGCTTCCGAACAACGCCGGTATGATGTGTCCTAGCTGTCAGCTCCTGTCCAATATAGCAGCCCTTGTGGAAACTCACTCCGTGCAAGTAATCACAATTAACTTCCAGGGGGAAACAGTCGTTCGGCGGCAAATCGTCGACACCTTCGCCGACACCTAAGTAATACCGAAACCCGCGGTAACTTATTTTTGCAGAACCGGTAAAAGTGAGAGTTTTAGATAATTCTGTTTGCACGTCGCAATTGCCAGGTGCAATGACCCGTGATCCTAAAGATACTATACGAGGGTCCTGATAAACTAACAAATTTCCAATTATTTTGCTGACCGATGCGTTTTCAGATTTTGTTACTTTCAAAGTACTACAAGGTACAATTAGGCCGTCCAGATTAGCATTTACCGTTCTATCTATATTATTTATTATTTCTGGATTATATACTGCATAAACGTTGTGATCCGTACTATCTACATCGATTTTTCTTTTAACGCGGTACATTTTCAAGTGCTTTTTAAGCGGCTCCACGGCCTGGACATCGCACTCGATCAGGTACATGTCTTTTTCCTCGGTCTTATAGATCAACGTGTCGTACAAAACCCTCCCTTTCGTGTTCAAAAACATTGCGTACAGACTTCCCATGCCGTGGTCCAAGTGGTGGATATCATTCGTTACCAGTCCTTGCAGAAATTCCGACGTTTCTGCACCGGCAATGCGTATTAATTTGCGATTTTTGAGGTGCTCGAGTACGTTGGTGCGCTGATTGGAGCAATAATAGCGAGCATTTAAAATTTTTCCCAAGTGTTTTAAAAGATTCATTTTTCCGTACCTGTAAGCTTAAAAACGATGAATTCAGTGAATTTGTTATAAATATATTTACCAACCTCCTGATACAGTATTAATTTATATCGCCGATTTTGAGGTTATATTATGAAATAACTGTCAAATACAATGTCATCTGTCATTCTATTTTTGTATGACGTTATTAAAGTAGAATACACAACTTAGATGAAGTTGTAGGAATTTCAGCATTGCCAAATTAATTAATATATTTGCAAACATCCTAAAACCGTGTGTAAACTTGGGAATAACTAAAAACCGTAATAACCGTAATAATAACCGTAATAATAACCGTAATAACTAAGATATGTGCAATTGTGAATCAGCCATAATTCTTTAACGTATGGCTGCGCTTGTTACGTAAGTAGGGACATATTTTTTTGCATGTTGGGCCCATTGTGAAATCTAGTAATAAATCTGAGGCTGGAAAACCGTCGCTGGCAAAATCGTCGCTAACGACTCTCAACTGGAAAATTGAAAAATAGCACAGAGTAGTACATTGCCAAAAAAGTGTAAGTTCTACAACTTAACTCTGTAACTAACAATACAAATCAAAACTCAATATCAATAAATTACGTAAATTGTTAAAAGTTCCCTAATTTGGCAACACTGAGAGGAAAACTAATCTCAGACTTGCAACTTAATGAAATGAAAGTGCCTCATGGCGCCATCTATGATCTGACTTCGCAACCAAAGTGGGGGAATAAGTTTTGACGATTCTTCGCACTGTTATCCAATGCCAATGGATACAATTGTGTAAATTGAAAGTAGGGTTTGGTTGGATTGCCCCTCATGCTGTGGGTCAATTGAAAATTGATGCTAAGAATCTGTGTTGCCTCAGGTTCCACATTCATTGCTCCGCGATGAGTTCGACACATCGGCAGGTGCTCCAGCTTTACAAGTCACTGTTGAGGGAGTCACAGAAATTTCCTTCATACAATTTCAGGTGAGTCCATACTGGCCCTCGAAATGCCAACGATTCGCCGATTTTATTATGTTATTGAAAACCTCCGGGGTCAACAATTGCATGTAGATTAACTTATTTATCCCGTTCACTTATCAGACAAGACAACAGACTTCCTCGCACTCCAAGAGATGGTGGGCTGATGACCTTTTAATCATGAATAATAAAATTGAGCAGTTATAAGTTTTACTGCGACTAGAGTTTTATGTTTTGAATTATATCTTGCTATAAATTCCAAATGCGTTTCGCACTTTTAAACCAAATATGTACGCTGGCGAACAATTGATTACTGCTGCAACGAGGGCATAAGTAGAGCATATCGATTTTCAACAAATTGGGATATGACCGGTTTTTAAGAAAATAAATAATGCTTCACTGTTTGGTGCAACAACGGCACACAACTTTTGTATTGTATATATCTTTAACGGGATTTTTTTTTTTTAATATCTTGAAAGCAAAGAACTAAAAGGTTTTTTTTTTTAATTGCCTAGTATTGTTGAAGCAGACTCTTCAATTGAAAGTGGACTTATTTACAAGAATCAGTGTTATTGTAAATAAGTCTTCAAAACGAGGTCAGTCTGGTTTATCGGGACATAACATTTTCATACATGGAACGTATGACTGACGGAAGCTGCAAAAGTCTGAGCGAAGTCTCCTTTCGGGACATAACATGTTCATATATGGAACGTATGACTGCGGAAGCTGCAAGAGTCTGAGCGAATTATATTTCAAATTGCATTCCGTTTTTGTTAAATCACTTCACTTTGCTTTTCCCACATATATAAACAATCTTTATTAGGCTATCGACCCCATGGGGTCTTTCCGCCTCACTTTTTTTTTTCTTTTTCCATATTTTCCTTCCTTTTCCCATATTTTCCTTTTCCCTTATTTCTTTTCCCTTATTATATGTAATATGCTAATATGTCTATAATATGCGTCCGGGTTTGGTAAAATAGTAATAAAATTCTATTATTATTAAAAGTAGATTGGATATTATTATAAATATCTGATATGTCTAGTTATTTATTTCAATTTGCAACATATTTTTCAGACATTATGCACTTCGAAAGGTGAAAGACAGTTTTCGTGAAAACAAAAATATGAAGGATCCCGATCTTATATCTACCAAGTTAACGGAAGCAAATAGGAATTTGGAAATAATAAAGAGACAAGTACGTACTGCCATTTTTTTAAAATAAAAAACACCATTGTCGCAATTTTTTCCATGTAGTCATGCTCACATAAATTTTGGCAGTTTATTAAAATGTATCCAATTTTCGTTAAAACACATTTTTCTGCCATTTTCATGATCACTGATAAACTTACGAACTTACGAAGGATGAAGGACTTACTTATACAACTTACGAAAAAAAAACTTTTTTGTACGGATATATATTTTTGAATGTTTTTAGTGGGTATTATATTTGTCATCAGTATTGTATGGGGAAACTATAATACTTACGGCTATAATTTTTTAATGAGGCATTCCTGGAATACTGCCCAACGCAGTCGTGAATTTATTTGTACAAAATGTGCATCAAATGTAGATAAATTCAAACGATTATTAAACGAGTCATGTTCGAAACAAGTAAATTTTGACGAGGTTTCACAGTTCATGCTGAATTTTATAGCATCGTTGCCAACTGTATCATACAAAACAGAACTAAATGCATTGTAATACGCACATTCTTGTGAGCTCTTTGAAGCGGTGGAGCCGGTGGAAAATGGCAAAAAAAGGCGTTTCTAACGAAAATTGGATACATTTTCATAATCTGCAAATTACCCTGTATAAGTTTTGAATTTTGGAAATAACTTAATTTTTAGGTGATCATTGGGCAGATGTACTCCACCGATAAGTTGGTCATAGAAAACGTCAATAGGACACGTTTGAATGGATAATGGCAGCGTAACACAAATTTGTAGGATGTTGTCGAATGGTCTGCAGTTACGTTATAAGACCGTAGCCTGTTGCTAATGGACGTGACAAATGTTCATCGGCCGTTTAATACTAAGACAATTTTGACTAATGTGATATTTATTTAGCACTTCAGCCGTTCTTACAAGACCATTTCCCAGTGTGTAAAAATCTTTTATTAGGGGCATCTCTTAGCGAAAGGCGGGGTCCATTGATTACTTCCTATCATCCACCGTTGATATCTGTTGTAAATAAAGAATATATTAGTAAGTTAGTAAGTTCTTTAATATGTAACCTATATAATAATGATATTCTACTTTACTTGGTAATCTAATTGTGTTATGATTGCGTAATTCGGATGTTACACAATAATGTTTACCATATCCGCCTTGTTTATTAAAAGCATTTCAGATAGCCAAACATTTTCATATTTTTTGGCACTACTGCAAGAGTGATGATGTTGGAAGAAATATGCCGTCACAAATAGTTTAAAATAAAAATCAGGAGACTACTCACTGAAGCTAATTGCATAAGAGGCAGATTTTTTTAAATAAATTTGTCTATCGATATTTACTTGGAAGGCCAAACAATTCAATTAGTTTGAAATATTTGACCTGCTATTAATTTATTTTTTATTGATTTACCATCATTATGATTATTATATTTATAGTGTGCCGAAGACTGTGTGGATGAATGGTGCATAGATTGAGAAAGTATACTGATGGAACAAGATTGCAAAAGCCTTTCGTTTCTCTGCATAACTATGAACACTATTTTTAAGTGTTGGCGTTGTATTGAATGATTTTAAAACTCTGTGGTCAAAAGATCCGGCAAGTATCTTAGACGTGATCTTTCCAAGAAAAGCTGCTTCTGGTGAGCATTGAGTTTCTACAACTGTATGCAGTCTTTTAAGCTGATTTATGTTCGGATTAGAAACACCGTTAGAAAATTGGTGGGAAAAACAGGAAACTGATCCGTATTGTGTGCTCGCTGATTTCTAAAGTTATTTTTACAAAGAAAGGTTTTTTTGAGATATCAAAACTAAATATAGCATTAAAATGGTGCACTACAAAACAATTCGATAATATTTCTCCGCATTTATTAAATTTTGAAATAAATTACGTTATTAATTAATTAAGAATTATTAAGCTCTGAAAGCGCTTTTAACGTTAATAGTAAGCGGAGAATATAGATTACTGTGAAATTATATCTTGAATATCTAATCCAATGCGAGTTAAATGTAAATATGGGAAAAAATTTGATTCGAAGGTAAAAGAATTTAATTTGACATATAACCTCTTGACATTTGATCAATTGTCAAATTGTAAAAAACAATTGACAAAAGAAAAAGACTATCGTGACCAAGTGGGAAGAAAACTGATTGTTGATTAAGTCAAGTAAATTAGTAGACTGGCTGGATTCACATATTGATAACAACATAACAAATAATGTATTAACGAGATTTCTTATCGTTTGAATGAAAATACAAGTATTAATCATAATTGCAGCAAATGACGGTTGGATTTCAAACGATAGAGTTCCCGCCCAAAACCTTTGCACCAATCGGAAACGTCGGCACCTGCCAAAAGCGCATGCGCTTGCGCTCCCAGTGCACTACGATCACGTTTATTGTTTTCAAACAAGTGAACTCCATCGAAAATGACACTTTTAAATCCTCACAAACTCTTCTAATACTACCACAAAATGTTCATCAATGATGTGAATAAGATAGACGAAATCAGGAACATTGTCGTCCAGGACTTGAAGCTCCTGGGCATTAAGTACAGACACAAGAAACCCCGCCACCATGTACAGGTTAGTGCACCATACCAAAAAAAAGAAGTGCTGATTTTTATATGCATATCCCATATCACGTAATGGAAATCTTAGGAAACGAGAAGCAGAAAGGTCTTCAAGATGCCGCTGCACTCGCTCGGCATGGAAACCGTCACCCTGCCCAGCGGGCAGCAACTGGTCGTGCCGAAGATCGTGCATGAGCTGTGTTCGTACATCATACTGAAAATAGACACCGAAGGCCTCTTCAGGAAAGGCGGCTCAAAGACAAGGCAGAACGAAATTCGGGTACGCACACACGTTCCACGAACCAACAGGTGTATCAATCCGTTCGTCCCATTGCAGCTATCCCTGGACAACGGTTGCTACTTGGGCGAGGAGCACCACGAAATCGACGTGGCCAGCGTTCTCAAAACGTTCTTCCGGGAGCTGCCGGAACCGCTGATACCGTACCTGCAGCACGAGCTGTTCCTACGGTGCATGATGCTAGAGCGGAACCAGAAGGAGGCGGTGCTGCTGTCCAGCCTGCTGCTCCCCACGGAGCACCTGAACACCCTTGCCTATTTCATGCAGGTGCGTTCGTGCAGCACCAAGCCGGACCGATCAGTACTTTGATGTGTTTCAGTTTCTCTTCCGAGTCGCCGAGTATCAGCGTTTCAACAAAATGGACTCGTATAATTTAGCAGTCGTCATTGGGCCCACGCTACTTCCCGCAGAAGAGAAAATATCACACTATGCTACGCACAGGCTTACAAAAACATGTGAATTGTTCAAGGTATATTCTAATGCAATCGGATCATAAATTAGATCTGGTTTTTATGAAAATAATAACTTAATCATTCAAAGTTTCAATTTGAGATCATAACCATATAAAGATATCAAATATTTGCTAAACTAAAATTTTATCAATTTTTAAATCCTCAGTTACTAATTGAAAATGCCGGTGGCATAGGAGTTTTATCTGAGGGCATAATTGAACGTATTGCCGTCACATGCTCCTCCAGCTCCCTTAACGGTGACGAAGAATGCGCGAAAAAGAAGAAGAAACGCAGGAGCGGATCGCTGACGAGAATGTTGAGCGGCCTGAAAAAGATTGTTTCCAATAAAAGTGAGGACTCTTTGTTGACTGCAACACCCGACTTGTTGTCGACCCCTTCCGTAACCCGGTCCACCAAGAAACGGAAAATGGAAGGTGGTTTGTCTCATAAGAAGAGGTGCGTACTTTTAGTTATTTCAGGCAATCGATTTGTCAAATATCGGGACGTGTTTTAGGAAAGAAATTATGAGCCAACTGCCACAGCATGCGTTATTGAATTCACCGTACACACCTGCCAGGACCCCAGTCAGTGCACATCCAAAGTAAGTATGCTATAAGTCATATCATAAATATTAATTAATAATATTCGTAGTTGTTAATAACTCCGCGTAAGAAATCTATGAATCAGCCTTTATAAACATTAAACCGTTCAGTGCAGGAAGAAATGGGAAAAGATTTACATCGTGATATCAGGAGATTAACCGTTGTTAATTAGATTGTATGAATCGGTGGTTAATACTGGGTCAATCTTTAAATTAGTATACATAAAGCACTTGGTTAAGTTTGACAAATTTTTAATAGAAAAACTGCAATTGTTTCGGTCTCACGACCATTAAGAGACAAATAAGATTGTTCTTCAGTCTTATTTGTCTCTTGATAATGGTCGTGAGACCGAAACAATTGAAACTTTGCTTTCGCCAATAAAGATATTAAAAAAAGAAAATTAGTGTGTGAATATTGTTAGTACATAACAACAATATTAGTATAAATAAAGCACTTAGTTAAGTTTTACAAATTTTTAATAGAAAAACTCTACAATTGTTTCGGTCTCACGACCATTATCAAGAGACAAATAAGACTGAAGACTAATCTTATTTGTCTCTTAATGGTCGTGAGACCGAAACAATTGCAGTTTTTCTATTAAAAATTTGTAAAACTTAGCTAAGTGCTTTATTTATACTAATATTGTTGTTATGTACTACTGATATTCGCACACTAATTTTCTTTTTTTAATATCTTTATTGGCGCAAGCAAAGTTTCTATACTTTGTTCACGTATCAAAGATCCAACAACAACATAATTTACCTTGAAAATATATGTGGCAACGCTGTCTACGGGAAAATGAAAGGTTTGGTTAGGTTTTGTTCCCTAATGTCAAAACCGTAACTCAACAAGGTGTCGGGGAAAATGGAAAGTTTAATATTCTCAGTGAAGAAAATCGGTAAAGCAAGGTTTTATTTTTGTTCAGCAACTTTCTTTGCAATGCAATGACATCAATTTAAAATTTTTGACAAATACCGCTCACATGCCAATTTGACAATTATATTGTTTTAGTTGTACGAACTTGAATCTTCTTCAGTTACTATTGATTGAAATCTAAGGATATTTATTTCTTTGCCAACATAAACAGGTGGTGGGCCTTTGAAATGTGAACAGCATGTATATTATAAATCATTGTGTCATAGTTTTCTCAATCAGCCCTTTGTAGATTTCCGTTTATTTACATTTTTGAAAAACTTTTATCTTTTAAAAAAAAATTTAAACCTCAAAAATGATTATTTTGTTGGAACATTGTCAGATGGCAAAAATATCGCAGGAAGAGATATTGTATAGTTAACATTATCAAGAAATAGAGGAGAAAAACTTTCTACTTATGGTTGATAAGTCACTCGAATTCCCTAAATTGTTCGATTATTATTTTACATTACTTCAATTATGTTATGGTTTGGTTGACGACTTTAAACAACTTGTTTCAGTGCTAAAACATCTAAATCACCCAGTGTTGGTCAGAGGCAGACCTCTAAAAATGATAGGTATGATTTGAAAATGAAACGAAATTTCTCTCTATAATTAATATTTCTAGTGGCAAAGAAAAGAAATTGTTGTGGACTAATAGGCCCAAAGCCAATAAAAAAGAAGCCGTAGACAGCGCATCGCTGAAAAGTGTGGGTGGTAGTTCGATTCAGCGGCGATGGTCTGCCGTCAGCTCTGCTGCTGGTTTCCGAAAGAAGAAGAAACATCGCACCTCATGCGCAGGATCGTTGGTCGTTGAAGGTGGTGGGGTCTCGGAAAAAGATCCCCAAATTGACAACAAAATTAACGGCTTGTCTGAAAAGCTGACGAAGCAAGAGAAATCTGATGAAGCAGAGCCTAATTACCTCAGAATTTCTAAAACCGAATACGAAGATATAAAAAACAGGGTAATTGCCATCGAGCGACGTATTTCCGTGGAACTGGATAACGCTATCCTGGATTGTCACGAAGTCGACGCATTGGATGGTGTAAATAATGTTGAAAAGGCCTACGAGGAAACCCTTGCCCAAGCTGAACCCCCAAGTCCGACCACTGATCAACTGGCGAAGCGCCTCAGCAGGGAGTTGAAAATTCGAAAATCATCCGAGCGAAAAGTATTCAGGTCTCCCAGCGCCAGAAAAATAGGCAGCATACGGAGAAAGTCGAAAGACGGAAGTCAAGTGCTGTTAACCAGAAACCAAACGTGGTGCGTGACCGATGTCACCCCGAGGAGCGCACTGAAAGTCAGGAAAACCAACACGATCCAGCTCGCCAGCTTGCACCAGGCGCCGCAGAATGATTTCATCACCAATGACAATTCAATGCTGCCCGAAAAAACGACTTCTTTCGCCTCTAGTTCCCCATCTATGACGACAAGGAGCATATCCGCATCGCACATATCCACCAGCTCCTGCTCGAGTTGGAGGAGCGCGAATCATTTCTTTGGCACTCCCGACGAAATGACGCCGAACTTGGAACACTGTAGGGCGTCTCTGGCCAAGTTACGAAGCCAAAATGCCGGCATGGTGCTCGCAAAGGCCCGTCTGTTTGACAATCTCGTGGATTGTGATCATTCCGGTGACGGGCGGGCCGACAATGGCAACAAACCATGTCCAAAAGCCAACAAAATGGGTGCTTTAAGGAATATGGATAACTGTCAGTCGTATAGATTACGCGCCCTAAGGTTGGGGGAAAGGCGGACAGCAAAAAAGAGTATGACGCCCAGAAAAAGGGTTGTAAAGAGTCCGAACAGTGTCAGAGGGCAAAAGACTCAGTTGGTTAGGTATCTAAATATTGAAGGTAATTGAATATTTGAATGAGTAATTGTAATTTTAATAATGGACGGTCCATTTAGGACGAGACTGTAATTTAGGTTGGTAACCTGCAGCAATTGGCACCTTGTTTTTAACCAAAGGTTAGTGTTTATTATAAATAGTGTTGTAGATAATGAAAAACTGTTCAAATAAAAAATCTGTCAGTAAGACACAGAATTATTAATAACCGCAATAGTTTTAAATTAATAAAAATGCAGTTGAAAAAAACAAAGTGGTAACTAAATTGTATTACCAACATAAAAAAGTCTTACCCTAAATGGATCATCTGGTAGATCTACAATGTACCTAGGAAAGTGGGGTCAACTTTTCCAATTATTGCCAACAGATGGAACGGCTAACATAAAATATTTTTGATATATAGCCATATCACAAAACATTGTTGATGTAAATTAGCTTAAATCATTCAAAACCAACTGTCAATAGTTGTAAACGATATTCGAAAAAATCTAGTTACATGTATCCTAAAAACATTTCGGCAATGTTGCAAGACTTATTAGATTTGCATCTTGAACAATTGGTTAGTATTCGGTGTAAAAGTTGACACCACTTTTCTGAGCGCATTGTTTTATGACGTTATCAATATTTTATGAAGATAAGATTGTATTAATAAACTTAGTATCAGTTTTGGTGTTTGTATCAATCTTGCGATTATAATTGTTTATAACTTTAAACTTAGAATCGGCATTTGCACTAATGACTCGGTTTATTCTATTCTGAGTGAATGATAAAGTTATATTACAGGTAGCAACTGCACATCAGGGGATGTGAAAATGACGACACAGCCAACGACCCCATGCGCGGTCCCACATATCAAGAAATCGCTGAATACCAAGTCGCCGAGACGATTATGTCGCACCCCCATCACGACTGACTCGAAACCGACTCCTCTGAAAGTTATGCCGATGAGACGAGCCGCGTTGCTGATCAAGTAAACACATGCAATTATAAATTACGCTAAATTCCTAGATTCTATTGTTCTTGTAATGTAACATATATACATGCCTCTCATGTTGCCATATATTATAGTAAAACTTATTAGTTAGCCCGCTGTATACATATACATTTGCCAGAATCAAGAGTAAAAAATTAAATACACACAGCGTGTTTTCGGTATTTTAATGTTAACCACAACTTAAAATCATTGTATCAATATTTTGTAATGAACACATCATAAATGTACCACTAAGAAAGATTTTTATAAAGAAATGGATATATGTATTAGGTTAGGTTATGATGTAATGACTAAAAAAAGGATGCTGTGAAGTTCCGGTGACATTTTAAAATAGCTGAAGGCATCCTTTTGCTACTGACGAGAGTTAAGTACAGTAATGTCTCCATCTATGCGAGTAATTGGCACAACGGACCCAACGCTTAACTTGTGCCATATTGCTAAAACCTGAAAATTAGGTGAAGTCCCTAGTCATTATATTTCAGCTAACTAGATGTAAAGGTTTATTTATAAGATGACATCTAATATCTAGTTGATTATTGAAAATGTTAAAATATGCATTGTGGATGACCACTCAATCAAACTAAACATTGAATATCAATTCAATGTGAATGATCATTAAATATTTTTAAGTAATTCAATGGTGTTAAAGCGAATTTGCACAAATGGAGGATTACTGTATTTACTGCTTTCGAGGACATATTGCCTAAAAATATAGATATAATGATTTCACGGTGTAATTAAAATTAAAATACCCATCACATATTCTGGGCTAATCAAAATACAATATAATAAAAAAAAAACAAAAATGTGTCAAAATTTCCACATCTTATATATTATATGTAGCACATCATGCCGAGTGCTGGACTTCAGTAATTGCAAATAATATATATATATGCACGTGAGTGTATATTTTCAATTATTGCAAGTCATCGATGTGTGCAGTTACTTGTAAATATTTTATATCCCACGATTTGTTTTAAATGTTTTAATTTTTAAAGAAATAAAGTATGTTTTATTAATGTAGATATAAAGATTTGAGATTAAAAATATCTTAATTTTGTCTGGGAGAAATAATTGATGAGTCAATTATTTGCAAAATTTCATATTTTTTTATTGCCGATGACGTAAATGTAGTATTTAGTGACGCTGGCAGGCCATCAATCAAAAATCTACCAATCAGATAAGAATTCAGGGGGCTAATAAGTTCTTAGACAAGCTCAAATTAATGCCATAATTTGTTTTTTTAATTAAGAAAATTCACATGAGCCTACATTTTGGCAGTCACAATGCGGTACAAAATTTTACTTATAGTTTCGGCCGAATTCAATTCCAATCATAGCAATAAATCTGACAGTTACAAATATTTAGAGTCCGGATAGTTTTTGCATACTGTGCATATTTCTTTTCATTTTTACCTATCCTTTAAGCACATATTTTAACACCCTGTATAGCCACCCTAAATATAAAGCGGTACTAAAAAGTTATTGAGAGTTTGACCATATTCTAGTCTCAGTGCAGCTTTGATGAGTCTGAAAGGCTAACGAAAAGAGAAACTACCGGTTTATTAAATTATTACATATATTTTAAGTAATTTTACATAAATGTAAACAACATAACAAAATTACACCATTTGGTAATTGACTGTTTAAACGACGAGCGCATAATAAATATAATTGTGCTTCTAGTGGAATTACAAACCAAAAGGTAAAAACAAAGTAAATACTTAAGAAAAATGGAATCTCTGTTAAATATATAAAGTAATAAACGAAATAGAAGACAAACTTATATACCTTACTGCTACTGTTCGGCTTGCAGAAACCTTTGCAGCCTGCGCCTCCGCACCTCGGCCTCCGGCGTGTTGTCGTTATCGTCGGACGCGTTTGGTATCGTCATTGTCGAACTGGCGTTCGATGGGCCGGGCGTCGGTTCGCCGGGGGCTCCGTCTGCTGTTTCATTATCAGTCGCAGTTTTCTCTGTCGTTGCCGGCGCGTCGCCCGTCGAGGAACTCACATTTGCCGCTTCTTCAGTACTTTGCGAGCTCGTGCCCGCAGCTTCCGTGGCCGTGCTCGGCTGCGTCGACATTGGCATTGACATCGATATCGCGGCCGCCGTGCTGTACTGCTGAAGCATCAGCACGGCCGCATCCAGCATAAGCTGAAATTATTTTTAATTAGACACAAGACTTTTTGTATACATACATAATTCTTTACCCTATGAGTATAGAGGTTAAAGACATTTTGTTTGACATGCAATACCTGTATGTTTCTGAGCCATTGTATCCTCGCCTCCACATTTTCCCGTTCGTTCCCTTCCATCCTGCGTAGCTGTTCAGTGGAGAGATTTGATAAATTTGGTGGTGGCATGGGTGGCGGCGCCATGAAGGGCATTGGAGGGAAAGGGAAAAACGGGGGAAAGCCCTGCGGATTGTTTGCGTCGGGATTTCCGACCGGCGGCACTCCAGCCGGCATGGTGAACCCTTGATTCTGTCCCGGGCGTGCCTGCTGGTTGGGGAGGGGGGCCTGCGCGTTCCTAACGTTGTTGTTCAATATTACAAACGGATTCGGCATGTTGTAGTTGATGAACTGGTTCGGAATATTGGGGGGAACGGGCGCCCTGGGTCTCGCTTCCTGCCTCGGCTCTGCGGCGTTCTGGGTGGGCGTCCTCAGGATGTTCAATCTGCACGTCGGACAGGTCTGCTGCCTCTGGAACCACGACCTCAGGCAGGACGCGTGGAAGATATGGTTGCAGGGCAGCTTTTTCGCCGCGGTCGTCATCTCTTCCCGGCAGATTATGCAGACGTTATCGCCTGCCTGCAACTCCTCGATTGTGGCGTCTGGATACAGAGTGTTCATGTTATGGATGGCCCTCCTCGACAGTATCACGTCGTTGAAGGCCTTCTTGAAGTTACGGATCGTGTAATACATAGGCCTCAGAGCGAACAGCGGCAATGTGTAGATCCGCACCATTATGACCACGAATGCGACGTACAGGATCACCTTGATTAGCCCCATTATTAACTCGGTGTACAACAGGAAAACGGCCTTGTTATCCCACGGCGTTTCACTGTTCAAATCAACTGAGTACAGGGTATACTTGATAGTGATGTTGATCACCATGGTTATTAAAATGGCGTACTCGAAGCCAAACACCAGCTGCACGGAGGCCCCCTTCAACATCGTGGACTGGTACGCATGCTCGACAAAATACAAGTCGAGAAGCCCCAAAACAAGCAGCAAGGCCAGCACCCGTATGTGGAACAGGTAGCTAATCACCGGGCTTCTTTCCATCTGAAATGGCGATAAAATATTAGCCTGCAGTAGATGGCACACAGCAAATAATACGTACAAAGTCCACTCTGTCTTCGGCTAGCCAGTGAAACGACTTGAGAAATAGCAGCAGCGTGAAAAGGGCCACGAATTTTGGATTGAAGTCGTCCCGAAACACGGTGAACGCCAGACACGTCTCCGTTATGGCGTACCAGGACCGTTCCATTAGGTGCTGTAAAAGCCATATTTTGAGGACGGATTTTTTTTGTAAAAACAATACACAAACAACAAAGTATTTAATAGATAATAAACTCAAAAGCCATTTTTTGCAGCATAAAATTCTGTGAGTACCTTTATCTACTACACAGATAAGCAACATTGCATATGCACAATTTTACATGCAAAGTCGCATATATGTTGACAGCCTGCAATGAATTATAGACAAAGTTGTGTATGACCAACAGGGCTTTGCGCAAACAAATATCGAAATTTTGTATGGTATGATTGTGATCTACCTCGAATTCGGATGTGCGAAGTTCCCCGAAGAACACCTTCCGCATCAATTTGCCAGTCAAAAATACACATATGAAAGCTTGGATATAAATAACCTAAAATAGAATTTGGCAAATGTAGTCTGCGTAGTTGGTAGGATGATGATGTTAACTCACAGCCATACTAGGATTAGATTTAGTTATGTACACAACAGAAGGGTAGAATTGTTTCTTTTGGTAATAAGCGTTGGCGATCACCACTGTGGTCAAGGCCATGCTTATAACCGAAATCCCAATCGAGCGCATCTTGGGTCGAACTGGTTTGCTCAAGAGTTCATCGCGAAGCACCACATTCGCCCAGAGAAACCAAACGTACTTCAATAATTTACTTGATATTACTCATATGTTTTTGATGTAATGTGTCAAACCGTGGGAAACGTCAAAATTCGCGAGCAGCGCTCTCTGCCATGCAAACTTGGAAGCGCAGTGCGTGGAGCTATTTCATTGGTCCACAAGCCCCATAAATCTCGGAGGCAGGGCCGCATTAAGGCCCCCGAAGCGTGTCGGGGCCCCTAAGTACAAAAGTTTTTTGAGAGCAAAATAGAAAAACACAAACTATTTTTAGTGTAGCTTTAAACAATCTAAAAATACACTTATTTACTTGACAACTGCACAATGAAATTGACTAGTGTTGGCATCACTGTTATTTTTCACTAAATAATTTTAATTTTTGCATGTTGGTACCTCGTGAAAATTATTCCCTGTCACACATTTCGAATTTGTCAAACAGGCTATAGTAGATTTATAGCACTTTTTAACAAGAGTAAACAAATCTAGTAAGTATAATGACTTATTTTGTGTTACGAACTATCAAGTGAACGAAACTTTTTCACTGTAAAAAGGGTATTAATGAGGTTATGTTAACATGTCAATGTCACAAATAACGGTTGCCGGAAAAGTCTCGTATTTGTTATCCCATTTTTATCGTAAAATCATTTGACAATTGATGCACGCCTGTAATCGAAATGTATCCATCGAATCGCAAGGAAGATCCCCACATTGTGAGATGAGAAACAACGAGCCAAATCCAAACGGCTATCCGTTATATGGACATATAATCCATTATTATATAACATTAATGGATACTGATGATTAATTGAATGAACGTTGCTCGGTTTATTAATCAAAAATCCACCACCTGTTGCATTAGGTTGGACAAACCAAAATGTTACCAAACTGATCAAAATGTCGGGTTGGCAATATCGCGCCTGTTTCCCGCGCTGTCACCAATTTTCCACCAATAATTTTTATACATTGCTGCTGGTTCTATTTTGTGAGGGTAGTTTTTTTATTTAAAAACAGTATATTGGCCTTTCAAACAAATAAATTAGAGCAGCTTTTTATCATCCATTAAGAGCTGTACAGGGTGCCATCAAAATAAAGCCCTGCAAGACTTGGTATTCAATCTGATCTTCGAAAAATATATTTATTAATCAAATAACCTTTTAAACGTTGTGTTAGGTGGTCTTAAAAAAATAATGCAATTTCGATTGGTTCAAAGCCCTTCATTATACCTCCATATTTGTTCCGGGTCCCCCATCTAGTCATGTTAGGTGGTCTTAAAAATATAAAAAAATAATACAATTTCGATTGGTTCAAAGCCCTTCATTATACCTCCATATTTGTTCCGGGTCCCCCATCTCATCAACCCCAATCATTAGTTCGGATGGTATAAGACTTTATTAACAATCATATCAGATAAATAAAATATAACAAAAACTATTGTAGATTTATTCCATTGAATGTGATATTCTAAATTACACTATTATACAATGGGACAATTGTAAGAATTAGTTTAAGCAGTAACTAGATATTTATTTCCATGTGTTCTTCTCGTAGTCCCACTTGGACGAAATGCCTTCGATGGGGTTGACGTGCAAGTCGAGCATGCGCCTCATCTGCGCCTTCTGGTTCTCTTCTGAGAAACTGGAGGGAAGTTCATTGTACACTGTAAGGAAAACGCGGGCAAGTGAGATTTACAAATTACGGAGCTCATCCCGGATCATTTACCGAACAGCTTCATGCCCACGAACATCCACAGGCCGAAGGAGCACAGCACTAGCGTCATTCCAACGATGGACTTCCATTCTCCCGTGGGAGCCTTGAACTCGGCGAACGTCTGCCTGAACGACGACCTGTAGAGCTGTTTCTTCTCTTCAATGGACATCTGTCGCCAATCACCCTTTTCCTTCTCACGCAGAGCCTGAAACAAATTTATTGCGACATAGTAATCATTTCATTGATAAGGTAAAGCCCCTTTTTCAAACAAAAATCACTACATGATTTTGTACACATATGTACAAAATGTGTACAATATGTACAGGGTGTATCAGCCAAATGGAATAAATTCAATAATAAATAAATGGGGGCGTGTTCGAAAAACGCTCGGACACGTCGATTGTTATTTTTAGTTGCGCATTTTTTTCAACAAAAACTTTTTATACAGGGTGTCTCATGTGACCGTGGCCAATACCAACTTTCTTATTTTAAATGCAACACCTGGTATATTATTCAATTTTTGGATTCTTCAGAAAATTCTAGACATATTTCATGTACAATGTCCTATACCGTCAACTGTTTCTGAAATATTAAGTGTGTATATTAAGACGAATAATGCTTGCGATTAGATCGGTCACGCCTAAGATGTTGAGTAACGTTAGAAGAAATTTCTATTTAAGATTAGGATGTTGCCAAGACGTTCACGGCGAGCATTTTGAACATCTCCTCCATTGAAATTTATTGTTTTTTTTTGTTTTTTTACATTATCAAGAAATAAACAGTATTACTTATTAGTTTTTGAGTGTGTTGTAACGAATTTCTGTAATCAAATAATTTTCTTTTTTTAATGTTAATTTTTGCAATAAATCTGAAAACACTTAATATTTCCGAAACAGTTGAAGATAGGTATAGGACATTGTACATGAAATGTCTAGAATTTTCTGAAGAATCCAAAAATTGAATAATATACCAGGTGTTGCATTTAAAATAAGAAAGTTGGTATTGGCCACGGTCACATGACACACCCTGTATAAAAAGTTTTTGTTGAAAAAAATGCGCAACTAAAAATAACAATCGACGTGTGTCCGAGCGTTTTTTCGAACACGCCCCCATTTATTTATTATCGAATTTATTCCATTTGGCTGATACACAGTGTATACAAAATGTACCATTTTGTATACAAAATGTACCATTTTGTATACAAAATGTACCATTTTAGAGATTTGGAATTACTGTTCCCATTAAGGGCACCACGTGGCGCAAAACATCTGCACTTCAGGGACCATACAAACTAATTGACAAAACTGCATTTTAGCTGAGAGGGACATGTATTCCAAGTAAAATGACACACTCTGAAACAAATGAATACAGTTTAACTGTTTTTTTTTTTTTTTTTAGTGAACGAGCGGACATGCTATGCTTCAGCGATAATAATACTATTGCCGTAGTACAGAAGAGGAGGAAACGTACTATAATACTATTATATTACTACAATTAGACAGATCAGTAAGAATTTTACAGATATTTTATTATCATTAATATCATGCAACTGTTATATTCATATCATGTTGCAACTTTTCCAATTTAATTAATACCTTTAGTAAGTGCTATAGGTGATAATTGAAAACTGGGTAGCTTATTTTGAAATGCCCTGTATATACAATTTTTTTGTACGTTTTTTTTAAGGCACTAGCCAATGTTAAATAAATTTAACATTATCACAAACTTTGACTTCGGCGGTGGTTTCCCTCCATCTGATGGACGGCAGTGGGAAGTCGGACCTGTCGTTAGTAAGTGCCATCTATAGGTGATAATCGAAAACTGGGTAGCTTATTTTGAAATGCCCTGTATATACAATTTTTTTGTACGTTTTTTTTTAAGGCACTAGCCGATGTTAAATAAATTTAACATTATCACATACTTTGACATCGGCGGTGGTTTCCCTCCATCTGATGGACGGCAGTGGGAAGTCGGACCTGTCGATGTAGTTGGGCTGCCCATTGGTGCCGTAGCCCACAACTTCCCGGTTTCCAATGAGTGCCTTGATTGGATCTTGTGTCTCCCCGTGAGCGCCGGCCGCTCCCAGAGGAACCGTGCGCACCTTCATCGACCTAGCACTCAGAGCCAAAAGTCTGCCCGCCATAGTGACCTGAACATAAAACAATAATTGATATGCTTTGCCTCACAAGCAAGTTTATTCACAAGCAATGAGTAGAATGTTAAATGCACGTTAAATGTCCTGAAAATGTACGAGATTTCGTGATGTAACCACAAAATGGAAACCACAAAGCGAACCGTATCCGAGGGTATTAAAACCACCACTTCCACTACATTGTTATGAATTTTTAATTAGCACAAAGATGAAGCTGGGGGAATAATTTTATCGGTCGACAAGAGAAATAATTAGGGGATGTATGGAATCGGTTTCTGCAAACAAGCGTATTACACTCGAGGAGTAATGAACGAAATAGTGTTGCTGGTGCCTAATCAAAACAGTTTACATTTTCCTGCAATGCGATAACATTCGCAGATTCACGTTAAACGATTACCTAACAGTCGATTGTCGGATGGTTAATAATTCTGATGCGCAAACTATTGACAACTTAAGTCTTGAAAATTCGAAGATCTCAAAGCACCATCACTAATCTGTTGACCCCCAAAATTGCGCAGCTGATCTTAAATACGGATTGGAAAATTTACTTACTGATCGATAATACAAAATGGAGGAGCGATGAAGGCGGACAGCTCTCTTGTGCGCAGACGCAATTTATCATTGTCGGAAACACTCGAAAGTCAAAGTGCGAAAAATTGATTTTAATATTTTACGCAGCGAGTTTGAATCTGAAGCAATTTTGGGCGTAATTTTTGAAAATAAAAGCTTTCGTCTGAACGAAACATGGCTGCATTCATTGATTTAATAGCTTGATTTAATTAACCGAAGCAGCATGATTTCTAGGAAACGGCGCTTTTGAATCGACATTGTGCGACTGAACTGAAATTTGTGCCTTTTGCATCGCTTGGATTATGTTGGCCCATTCAAAACCTTTTCGCATGAATCAGCACCATCAGTTTTTTTTCGCAAGCTGCGAGTCGGTTGGCAGCACTGCCTATTGTCCGTGGGTTATTTGACATTTGTCAGGTTGATTTTGTCGAACAGCTGATTCAAGAGGAGTTAAAATGGCGAAAATCGCCACAGAAATTCGCATTTTCGCGATGTGGTCGCTATAATCCGTCCTCGAGCTTACGACAGACACAAGTAGGTGATCAAACGTACTAATTACAACGGTAGTTTCGCTTCGAAGAGACAGGAGTTTAACCCGCTGCCGTCCGAATAATTGACCAATTTTCACTTGGCTATTATTATGATTTTCATGTGAGCCCCCTTTGCGCGGCCCCAGGCGCCCCACGGAACGAATTTTCGGTTACAGGGCCTCCACCATGGTACACCGACGTGATTTCCGCGAGTCGAGCCAAAATGCCCTAATGAACCCAAGTAGCTGGCAAAGTTTATGAGCAGCATTTAATTAACACCAATTTAATCTAATTGAGCATCTTTCAACGATTGCGCGATAACTTCTGGGTTTCAAATTTCAGATTTATAAAATGCCTGGGACGAGCCTAGTCGTCCCCGTCGTTTTGTGGGGCAAGTTCGCCCCCACACACTGCATCTCGTGCATCTACCTGTCCAGAGATCAAAAGACCCTGGCCACGGGCTGTTATGACGGGCAAATTTGCTTGTGGTACGTAAACTCTGGCCCCCAATCCCCGTCCGGATTTTCACGTCTCGTGTTTAGGCAGGTGAACCCTGACACGCTGGAGATGACCCCGAGATGCCTTCTGGTCGGGCACACTGCACCCATCCTGTGCATATCCAAAGCCTCCATCATCCAGGACAACAACTACATCGTATCCAGCTCAGAGTCGGGCGAGATGTGCACCTGGGACCTGGTGGACGGCAAGTGTAGGGAGTGCGTCAAGCTCCCCCAGGTCCACACGAGCATGCAGGTAAGCATTTGCTTCTTCTTCTTGCACCAGGTCCTTTACCAAACGTTGGTTATTATTATTATTCTATTGGCTGCTGCTCGGGACAGGTATGCCTTGGACTTACGGAACCAGTCTCCTAAATTTTTAGGCTTCTGCTTCTTCTTCTTGCACCAGGTCCTTTACCAAACGTTGGTTATTATTATTATTCTATTGGCTGCTGCTCGGAACAGGTATGCCTTGGACGTACGGAACCAGTCTCTTAGATTTTTAGGCCTTGGACGTACGGAACCAGTCTCTTAGATTTTTAGGCCTTGGACTTACGGAACCAGTTTCTTAGATTTTTAGGCTACAAAGTCCCAGCTCCCAGCTATTTTACCCTGTATTATCAGATGTAATTCGTTATAAATTATTTCAGTTTTCGGGTTTTTATTATTATTATTATAAGCATCTGCTACCCCACCCCACTCCTTGCAGGCCTACCACATGTGCAACTGCGAAGACGTGCGGCTGTTTTGCAACGGCTACTACCCCGAGGTCCTCGTCATGGATCCATTCAGCTTGGAGATCCTGTTCATGCTGTCCTCGCAGGTCAACCCCGACTGGATCAGCGCCCTGCACGTGCTCAGGCTGACGAACCGGAAGGATGACGTCGTGCTGGCCCTGACGACCACCGGCATGGTGAAAGTGTGGACCCTCCTCGGGCACGAGAACAAGCACTCCGAGCCGCTGTACGAGCACGAGAGCAAGCAGATAAGGTGCCTGAACGCTGTCTGCATGCAGTGCTGCTCGTACAATCAGCGCACCGTTTTAATTGTGTGCACCAAGTATTGGCAAATATACGATTTAGGTGGGTAAGAAATTGTGCTTGAAACTCACGAACGCTTATGCTCTTTCTCGTTTAGGTGACTTTAGCGTGCTCTGTTCTTACATTGCGCCGAGGGGCGAGAGGTGGATGTCCGGCGATTTCCTTGCGGTCGATCGGATCATGGTCTGGTCGGATGCCGGCAAAGGGTATCTTTATAAGCTGCCAAATAAGTGAGTAATTTACGCTGTTATCATATACTTGCACACGGTTACAGCTCCGTTCGTCCACTACTAACTGGTGGATAATATCTCCAAGATATGCCACCGCTTGTACTAAAAACCTAAACTGTCTGTAGCTTGCGTGAATTATGAAAGACCCGATTTATATTTCAAACTAATTTGAGCAAATTTGTTTTAAGTGGTTATTTAACCAATATTATTATATCGCTACCTCAATACTACAACTAGATATCTTTGTATTGGTTGCTTTGAGATAATTAGATTTTAATTAATCAGGTGTATTGCGTATCAAATCACATTAACAGTAACGTAAACGTTATTTGACAGCATCACATTCAAATGTAAAATGCTATTATGTATTATGCTATTATGTCGTATTACAAAATGCATTTGACATTTGTATGTGATGCTGCCACTAACGTACTCGTTACTGTTAACGTTTTTGGTTACGCAATCCACCTGATTAAAGCTATATATTGTAGCTAAGTAACACTGAAGCCTAAAGTATGGCAACAGTATTATAATTGAGAAAATTGTGCATAATATGCATATATGTGCATAATATGCACAATTTTCTTGGTGCCCTGCAAAATTATGACCGGTTTAGTTTGTTCATTTTCATCTGAAAAGGACCAATTTTCAATGTGTCTTGTAGTATTGAGGTGGCGATGTAATATTTATATTGATGTAAAACGATATATGCAACTATCTCAGGTAAACAATAAACAAACATTCACTAATGTGAAATCATAATCAAATAACTTTTCCGTTTATGATTTCACAATGGTGAATCTAAATTGTTTACCTGAGATAGTTGCATATATCGTTTTACATCAATTCAAATTGACTCAGGATCGGATAGATAGATAGATATTTTTTATTTAAATGTACAGATACTATGGATCACAGTATTCAACGATATAAATAAAAACAGTACATTAGAATATCACATTTGTTCTTATATAGCTAGACAGAACATGCTTAAAACTATACAGACTAGCTACACATTTAATTTCAACTGGTAAGTTGTTGAAGTCATTTAAACCCTTAAAAAATAATATTCCTTGTGGATTCTTTATTGGCCCTAGGAACATAAATATTGGTTCTGTTACGGGTTCCGTAATTATGTATATCTAAAACCAGTATCACAGAGTCTGTAAGGTATGTAGGTAGTAGCTGATTGCATAATTTATAAATAAATGGAACCATATAATTATTATAATATTTATATATTTCATTTTACTTAAGTTGGTCTAATGCCAATTTAATACGATTTAAAAAATTCAAATTGTTTTACACAAGGTGATTAAAAATGTTTGTGGTCGATACAAATTTCCCACTAAACACTTTGGGACTTTTGTCATCTCTAAGGTTATTGACAAGTAAAATCACAAATTACTGTCGAAAGCAACTATTTTGTCCATGGAAGGCTCCATTGGGCAAATGGAAGTGTGCACGCGCCTATGATACAAATGACGGCTAAAAAATCTGTAAAATTTTTGAAATTCAAATCGATCCCAAACATACGAACATTTAGGCTGAGACTGTAATTTATGTCGGTAACCTGCACCAATTGGCAGCTTTGTGTGTCAAAAATGAGTATTATCATGTGTCAAAAATTATGTATAGGTTAGTGTTTATTATTGATCCGTCAGTAAAACACTGAATTATACAGGGTGTTTCATAAATAAACAAAACACTACACGTGACGATATTGGTCATAATATTCTGGGCCGGAAATTTTTATAACGAAATGTTGTGAAATGAATAAGAAAACCTTTAATTAAAAAAAAAATAGTGTAAGTGCCTAGTACACATTCTGTAAATTAGTGATCACTTGATCACTTTGAATACTGTTACTGTTGAATACTGACTTCTACTTGAATACTACTGAATACTGTTACTTTGAATTGACTGTTATAATTTTTTTTAAATCATATTAAAATCAATGACATGAAATTAGGTTTATCTTATCACCGTGCATACTTTAATAATGGTGAATGGGAATTTCGAATACACGAAAACCATTCTAGCTGCAAACGAGGACAACCTTGTCCTTAATTGAAAACGCTGCGAACTTGTCGGATATTGTCTTTGCTACGGAATCGGATGTTCTTTCGTAATCAACGCAAGCTCTGCAGTAATTTAATTTTACTTACAGAAGTTCTGAGCACACTCTTATTTGGACTTATGATTTCCCTCTGTTTTTAAAAGCACCTTATTTATTATTGGCGCCTGTTATTTATTTAACACTAATGGATTATTATTTTTCATTTTCATCATGGACCATAGAAAACTGCGTGGCAAGAGTATTAATAGGTTAGACTTTTAAAGTTTATATGTTTCTTCTGTTGTTTTCTTTCAATTTGCTTCAAATAACGGCTCGCCTATTGTGCGAAGGGTCACTGTAACATAATATATATGTGTCGTTCTGTAAATATTGCCGGCAGCTTTGGCACGTTTTAACCTTTAGGGGCCCCGGGCAAAATAATATAATTTTTTTATTTTATTTTTCTTTAAAAAAAATATTTCAATAAGGTTTTAAGCAATATTCAAAAATTTTGCATTGTAATATTTAAATTAAAAAAAACAACGATACTAAACATTAAACACCTTCCCTAATGAAGGAAATATTTAACATTTCATACTATAAACATATGACACTTTAAAGTAAGTTGTATGAATTAAAAAAAAAAGGGGCCCCTACTTAATTTGCCTAGTGTGTAATGCTGGACTGGCAATGATAATATTGTTCCGGAGTAACACTGTCGCAACTGTAAACTGATATTTTTTTCAGAGAGCTGAAAAATGATTGTTAATTATTGAGTATTAACAAAGTGAATACATTTTATTGGTCATTTTTTAATGTATATATTTTACATTAAAATTATTACCAAAAAATGCATTTACTTCAAAAATCGTTAATTAACAATTGTTCTTCGTCCCTCCTGGAAAATTAATTTTGTAGTGGTGTCATTGTTGTTTCGGAGCGCCGATATAATAAAAACTTTGAGTACAGGTGATCTAATAACTGATCAAAAAGAATCATTGGCCCCGTAAAGATCATAAAAAACGTCGAATCGACACCCCTGGCCAACTAGCTCCTCCCACAGCCTTTCAGAGAGCATTTGCCTTTTCAACCGGTTCTCATTCTTCTGCAATAGTTATATGAGTTCTATCAAACCTGGAAAAACTCTGTTTTCTATAGAACAGTTCATACCGAATTAACACTCTTATCATCAATGCAATTACGCTCAAGTTAATTAAGTAATAAATTACATTTTCTCAACAAAAGAAAATTATCTCTTAGAAAATGTCATTCACTCATTTGCAAAAAAGTTCTTGTTGTTGCGACACTCAAGAAATACAGAAATACAATAAACATATTCTAAATTCGTTAAACAATCCATCGTAATCATATTATGCATTTTAAAAGGTTTTATTGGAAGTGCAATGTACATATAAAGACTGGGGGTCATAAATATGACCAAACAATTTCGAATAAGAAATCTGCAAACCGTATTATTTTACAATCCTGAATAATATGGTTTATTAACAATAACTAATGTACAGCTGGTGAAAAGTTGAAGGTTTGTTGGGTTGATCACTGATTACACAAAACGGGAATATCAAACTGAATCTCCATAACTCTGGAACTCTTTTGGAAGTCCACAATTGGAAGAGGCGATTTTCAACCACTTTATACAGAAAACAGGAAAATCAAGCACAAATCGATAAAAAGCCAGTTTAATAACAGTTAAGTACAACATAGAAGCAATTAAAGTAGTTCGCTTATCTTGGATCAACGGTAACTAACCAGCATGAAGCAGTAAATCCAATGAAGAAAAAATAATTGTACGGATTGCGAGAGGTATTATCTTCCACAAAATTAGTAGAACTCTAAATTACTGCTCTACCAAGCTATCAAGAAGGAGTTTATGACACTTGAAAAATGAAAATCGGTAGATCGAAACTGGACTATGGTTGCCAATGGCAGAACCTGAGGAGACAAAAACTGGAAGAGGCAAAAACCCAGCCGTGATGGTGAAGACAATTCTCATGTGCGGGTACATCAAAATCCATAAGCCAAATAGGAAATCAAGTCGGTTTTAGTTGAAATTTGTGACAAAAAAATTGGGACAGTAAATATGTTTTAACATGAATGTGTCTGATATTACTGTGGATACTTATTAATTAATTTGAAAGATGCCTTACTTATCTAACAAAATTCTTTAAAAGCTTCGTTCAGTCTAATAGAAGTATACTAAAATTTCTGTTGTGCCACTTTTTTTGTCCTGCATTACAATTTTAGTTAAGTATTATTTATCACATTTTCACAAACAAATTATATACTGAAGGATATTCAACTTCCTTCAAAATGTTTTGCCGGGATGTGGCTATTAGACGAAATGTGACTTTTGTTCGTGAATTATTAATTAAATAATACTTTTCAATTACCAATGTGAACTGTTTTCTGCTTGGAGGTAGATGTACATCACTTCGAACATTTGTAATTTAAGTACTAGCTTATTACGAGTTCATTTATTTCATTGTCTTATTTGGTATAACTACTTTGACATTTGTTTGTAATTGTTGTCTTAAGGATCGATGTATAACGGTTTTTCAGTGGACGATACCGATATTGCAGCGGCATATACCGATTGTGCAGCGGCCAATACCGATGTATATATGTCAGAATCAGCCGATACCTATAGAGCAGCGGCCGGTACTGATATATATATATCGGCAAATCGGCCATCTACCACCATTAGAACACACGTCAGAAGTGGAGCCACGACTAGCTTTTATTGCGCCTGAGGCAATAATCCATGTCCAAAAATGCTAAAAGACGTAACAACAATGGTAAAAAAATATATACTCTACAATCTCGGTTGCGCTGTAAGTTTCGATGGTGTGAATTTGGTCTCTGTTTTGACCAATGGCAAGGAAGGATTCGTACCACACACTGCCATCTTAAACAACTAAATACTTTGCGTATTACTGCTGTATGTATTCACCTTCTCAAAAATTGTCCATACAGCACTAGATTAACCTAACCTTACCTAACCTAGCTTAACAGAGCAATAATTACATAGTATTATTCATAATCAAGTTTCATAGCTTACTTTAAGATGTTAATGTTATGTTAGGCTGCAGCATTTTTGGGAACGTGATATAGAAGCAGTACCGATATTTTGTTTAGTGATATCCATTAATTCGACTAGTGATGTCAAAAATAAAAATGAATTTTTGGTAACCGCATAATCGACACTTTAATGTTGTACCCTAATAGTCCCGTTAAAACATTCTTTGAGTTTTTAATAGTGCCGGGTTAATGAGATTGTACTCTATTTATAATCAATTTAATAATCATTATTTATTATCAATTTATATAAATGTTGCATCTGATCACATAGCAAATAAGTATGTATAAAAATAATTAATTATAGAAATTAGATAAAACTAGTCTGTTTTTTTTACGATCCAAAGTATTATACTTTTGACAGAAATAGTGATATTGGTGGATCTTTAAAAAAACTGGCTTTAATCATTGAAAGAATTACAGTACTTTCAATTTTATTTTAATGTTTTCTTATTTTATTCCAATGTCAGAAGTTTTTCTTACTTTTAGAAATGATTAGACAATTTTTTGTCAATAAAAGAATTAAATTTACATAAATATGCAACCTTTCTATGTGATAATATATTTCATGTTTACTCAACTGCATTAAAGTTTAATCCATCAAATGCCAGAAAGCCAACATAATCTGTAGAATTGTTGATTGCATGCAGTATATCGCCGTTCTGGTGGAATAATGACGTAACTGCAAAATTAATTTTTCAACAGGGCGATAAATGGTTGTTAATTACGGTGATATAATATTTCGTGACAAAACATAAAAATGTTTTAAAATTGTGGCGAGTCTAAAAATTTGGCCAGGGACTGTAGTTTATTAATCTCCAGTTCAGTGACACTATTTTGAATTATTGTATTGTATCAATGGTTGAGTGTTTGGGTTGGGTATGCCTTGAATCGAGTGGAGTGCCTCCAAACACTGTGGATGTTTGCAAACACCATCTGTTCTGTTGCAACGTGTCTATGCGCTTTCGCTTTGTGAATATTTTTATTTAAAAGCACCCTCAAAACTATGATTTGCCGCCGCACCGCAATGCGATTGTAGTCGTTTTGACGTCGAGGTTTGTGTTCAAACAACGAACCCCTTAAAATGCAGTTCCTCTCAATTCTGGACTGACACCATATTTTTTTTTGTAAATAAATGTCTTTTGTGCGTTCAATGCTTGTCTTTCCCTCTAATATCGCTCCAACTGTAAAAAAAAAAAACGTTCATTAGCTTGTACGTAGCCCTTTACAACATGTAACAAATAATACAAAAGAAATTAATCGATGCGATTTCCCTTCACAGCTGCATTCCGGAAAATAGAGATTTTCACAAGGCCACCGTGGAAACAGACAGCCCATTTCTCTATTGCATTCTAAGCCAACCCGACTTGAAGGTACACAAATATAAACGATACACTGTATCATTAGAATATTGACCATTTATTTTCGCAACAATACTCGACGGCAATAATATTTATATCAGATTCTGTGTAATGCAAAGTGAAATAACAGCTATGCAATTCTTTAGCCTTTGTCTTGTCCACCAGCGATGAGATGTGTGACTACTGCGAGACACAATAAATCGTATCGGTACCTTGTACGTGGCGACTCTGAGGGATACGTTTTATTGTGGAACATACCGGAAGTGTCGGTGTCGCAAATACAGGCGGTGCAGACCCAGCAAGTGCCCCAGCCCCTGCAGATGACCGCCACGCTCACCACGAGTCTCACGCAGGCTTGGAGCAGCATGAAACCGAGTCCCGTGGGGGTTCTCGATCAAGTAGAAATACACGAACCCATTCGTAAGTGAAAGTTTTTATTGATAAAATATAAATATTGTAAGTCGTTTCGTTGGAATTTTACCAAAATGTTTACCAAACAATCCAAAATCTAATTGAATGAAATTTTCTTTTTCTATCTTTCATAATAATTATTATGATATATTTATATTATTATTAGATATGTATGAGTTTCTCGAATTAATCCTTGTCTGTATTCTAAAATACCGTTTTGTTCCAGCTGTAAAATTAACAGCTAGTATATATCTTCCTTCGCAAAGTAGATTGGTGGTAGGCCGAGAAGACGGAACCATAATTATTGTGCCTGCAACGCAGACGATAATGTTGCAGTTACTGCACGGAAACCATCAGCAATACGACAGTAGGTAAGGTGGTTATTTTAGCTGTAAATAATACATTGGTAACTTTGTTGTCAGATTGGCCACCCCATCAAGTGCTATCTGGTCATGGCGGTCGCGTCAACTGCTTGTTGTACCCGCATCGTGAACACTCGCGGTACGACAAGAACCATTTGGTGTCCGGCGGCGTAGACTTCGCCGTTTGCCTGTGGGACCTCTACAACGGTAATTTACTTCATCGGTTCTGCGTCCACGCAGGAGAAATAACTCAGTTGTTGGTGCCACCAAATGCCTGCAGTGTACGTATCAATAGCCATTGTTTCAGGAATATAAATTAATTAATATATGATTGCAGGTGAGAGTGCAAAAGTGCATTTGCTCCGTGGCGTCCGACCATTCGGTCACCTTGTTAAGTCTGGCCGAGAAGAAATGCATATGCCTGGCGTCGAGGCACTTGTTCCCGGTCACCACGATTAAATGGAGGCCTCTAGATGACTTCATGATAATCGGCTGCTCCGATGGGACTGTTTATGTGTGGCAAATGGAAACGGGACATTTGGATAGGGTGCTACAAGGTATTTATTTATTTAATTATAATACATTCTACCTCATTTGGGTGTACGTCTTTTATTGTTTTGCTTTGTATAATTCCCTCCATTTACTCCTATGTTATGTTTGTTTTTAATTTCTTCCCATTTTAACCCTTTTCTTTCCGCTTCCTCTTTTACTCTGTCATTCCAGGTTTTCCTCGGTCTTCTTTCTTAGTTCCTTCCTATTGCTCTAGTGTAATTATAGTGAATAAAACTAGTATTGGTTAATACTATGGCTAGAGAGTCTATGAAAAAATGAGTCGTTAGAATAACTGAGCCTAAAGCTTTTTCAAACAAGTTCACACCGAAAGTATAGCTGGCCAGAAATTGAGTCGGCTAAAAAAAATTTGTAGTACCTTCAAGCTTAATATTATTCCAGGGATAGCTGCTGAAGAGGTATTATATGCTTGTGAAGAACACGAGTCGACCAGCAGCATCTCATCGGATGTAGGCCTGGCAAATCCGGCGGTTCATTTCTTTAGGTAATAAATTGTACTACATTTTCTAATCTTTTGGAAATAATTTTAATATAATAATAAAAATAAAATAATTTTCTACCAAATTTTCACATTATTTTGTAGAGGATTGCGTCACCGTAATTTGTCGGCGATAAGACACGCCACTCAGAGGGGGTTGCATCAGCTCCAGCAGCTGGGTGCTCACTCGAACAATGACGACCCCCACATGCAGCGGAATCACAACTCGCCCCTGTCGATACAGGGTCTGAGGACGAACCCAAAGGGTGTGTACACGATGGGGCACTTCTGACAGCACTTACATTCTTCTTCTTGCAGATCCCGAGAGCCACATACTGTTTTTCGACATCGAGGCTCTGATCATTGAGCTGCTGAGCGAAGAGTATTCGGCCATGTCCCCGGGCAGCCTGGAAGCAGCGGGTCTGATTTCGCAATCGGAATATCTTAAAGTTGCGGCGCTCACGCAGAGCGCAAGCCCTGATGCTCACAAGAAGATTGCCGGTAATTACCACTCACACTTGTTATACTGTACGATTAACAATGTTCAGATTTGTTGATCACTCTGTATCAAATCACTGTGTCTCTGAGGTAACAAAAACTTTTTTCCCCGCCCAGATTTCTTCGGCAAAGTTAAAGATAAAGCCGAGAATATGGAGAGGATCATCAAGGAGAAAGACAAACATGGTAATGTTACGATGTTTGTGCATTGCATTGCTATTTAGCGTTGGTTTTTCAATATGTCATATTAATAATATTCAATCTCGTTAATCAATGACATTTGAATCGATCAGATTTAATGAAATGTGTTAACAGTAAATGCAATATAGTTGATCAACCAAATTGATTTAATGTGATTGAACAATTTAATTGCACATTCAGATGAAAACTCATGGTAGAAATGTTGCTATAAAGAAACTTCAAACTGATAGCTCATTTGAAGTTATAGTAATATTTTTTACCAGCTACGCACTGAACAAACTAAGATATGTTGTTTTCTCTGCAGGCACTTAGGAGGAAGTTTGCTTGATCCTTGTTATATTTTGCAGGCATACTTGCAAAAATGAAGGAGGGAGCCGAAAATGTGCACACCAAGATACAGGCGAGAGCCGATCAGGTCTTGAAGCAAGGTGGGGACATTTCCAGAGGTAGGTCATAGAAATTACTTCAAATGTCGATGGTACATTTGCGGTTCTTTCAGATGGAAACGAGAACAACTACAGGTCAACCACCAAACCCACCTTGGGCCCCCTGGATACGAGTCACGGAATGGAAATTGCACAGTTACTCCTCTCTTTGCTGCACGCCTGGGGTATGGACAACGATTTGGACAGAGTCTGCCAGGTGAAGCTCGGACTGTTAAGGCCGATGGTGAGTAATTAGTGACGATGAATTATTTGGGAGCGTTGAAATGTATGATTTTCCCATGCGCAGGTGCCCTTGTCATTTGGAGTGCTTTCAAAGGGCAATTACATGTCTCTGTTTCTTCCCACGTGGCACAACACGATACCAATTGACGAACAAGACTTCTCCGCAGATATGTCTCTAGTGAATAGCTTGCCTGCGGAACTAGTGCTCAGAGAGCAGGTTACACGGGTTTTCACGTCCCGGACCCACTGGGAACTGAGCACGACCCTCACAAGCAACCATTTGCTCGCCATCATTGCCCTGAGCCACACCCTAATGTCGATGAGCAATGCCACATTTGTACCTGAACAAGAGAGGAATAGAAAGTTGCACAGGTAAGACAGTTTTATTAATTTACTACCCAACATAATGGTTTAAATTCCTTCAGACAATCCACCAGAGTGAACTGGAGTAAAACTGACGAAGAGCACGAGGAAATGTTTACACAGCAGCAGGCGCAAATTAAGCAAGGCTGGTCTTTACTGGCAACACTACACTGTGTGCTGTTACCAGACAAAGTAGTGCAAAACGGTGCCACAAATTTCAAACGGCCCCAAGTAGAAATGATGGCGAAACGTTGGCAGCACCACTGCGTCGAAGTCAGGGACGCCGCTCAATCTCTCCTGCTCGCGGAACTTGGGAGGTAAGCGGCATGTTCGGCGGCGGAAGAAGATTTTAACCCGCAATAATGCTGTTACAGGTTAGGTCCCAAGGGTAGGAAAGCCCTAGTCGACTCATGGTCTCAGTACCTGCCGCTGTACACGCAAAGTGAAACGATCAACCAACAGGCTATGACTCCTAGTCAAGTCAACGTAAACCAAAATTCCAATCACCAGCCCGGAACACCTGAAGCCGTCGTAATTAATGCTCATATGCAGTTTTGATATTTAAATACTAAAGCCGTTGGCTTTCAGGAGGAGGAATTCGAGGAGGAGGAGGAGGAGCAGATCAGGAAGCCGTCCAGTTTAGCGGAGCTAAAGCGGAAGCAGACAACGGCTGTCATCCTGCTGGGCGTGATCGGGGCGGAGTTTGGCCAAGACATCACCACCGATATTAGTAAGAGAAAAAATAATACCGTGGATGAGAGAAGAAGAGGGTCCTTTATCGACGGTTTCGGTATTCGCATTTGAAGTGTCCTAGATGCAAACTGACAGGGTTACGTTTTCAGGGATAGGCAACAACAATCTGGCGAGGCTGACGTCCATGGCGCTCTCCCACCTACTGCTCGCTCCGCCCTCGCCAAAGCTGCCAGCTCACACTCCACTCAGGAGGGCTGCGATCGATCTTATCGGAAGGGGCTTCACCGTCTGGGAGCCATATCTGGACATAAGCAAAGTACTCCTAGGTATGAGCGTGTAAATAATACAGCGTCGCAAAAAGTATTGCATTTTTACATTTGAATGTAAAATTTTATGTGCCACTTGATTGTTATTGCTGATACATTATCCAGAACTATCATTTATTAACTGTCAAATTAAGATACTTTTCTCATTACAGCATTTTAAGCGGCGTATTTTATTTATCAAGAGAAATTCAAAGACAGGGTGTCATTGGTTTTAAAACACTTAATTTGAAATACCAGATTTTTTTTTATTATCTGCTTTATATTGGTTAAAATTTCCAACTTTATTTGACTGCTACTTGAAATTTCTAATTTTCTATTTCACTTTGAAATTTAATTCTTTTAAATAATTTTTTTTCTTGTTTTTGGTTGAAACTTTTATCTTTTGGGTTGTTGCGTCAGGAAATGTCCATTAAATTTCTACATTTTATTCCATTGATATATTTAAGCATCCAATCTCACTTGTTACTACTAATTACAAAAGTAAATGTATGTAGAAATCAGAAATTTCTAATTTGGCAATTGATATTTTATTAATTTTTTGCAGGACTGTTGGAATTGTGTTCTGAAGCGGACAGGCTGGTGCCCAACATGACTTACGGTTTGCCGCTCACACCTCAGGCTGATTCGTGCAGAACCGCAAGACATGCCCTGACCCTCATAGCCACTGCCAGGTACATTTGTTTATATTTGAGTGCGTGCTTTTCAACGTTTTCGTTTCCAGACCCGCCGCGTTTATTACAACAATGGCGAGAGAGGTGGCGAGGTACAATGCCATGCAGCAGAATGCCCAGACGTTGAATGTCACCTTAAACAACACTGTCCTCCACAAGGCAAAGCCGGAGATTCTGAGGGGCATCGAGTTGCTCATTGAGAAGATGCAAAACGAAATGTCGGACCTTCTAGTGGAGGTAGGTGCACACGTTTTGTTGAAATATCAATATCTATACTCCGTTCACAAATCAAAGATCCACCAAAATCGTAATTTAAAATCTAATGTCAAAACCATAACGAACGCAACAAAGTGCCAAAAAGCACGAAAAGTATAATATCACAGTAATGATTTTTTATTTTTTATTCTTGCTTACAATGAATTAAAACAATTTTTAATTTACGTTGTGCAAGTTTCATTCTTTTCGTGCCATTATTTAAAATTTTCGACAAGTCAAAAATTTGCGTCAAAATTTAACAATTAAATTGTTTTAGTTGTACCAACTTCAATCGTCTTAAATTACTATTGATTAAAATCTGGGGATATTTATAGCTTTGTCCATATAAATTAACAGGTGGTGGATCTTTGAAATATGAGCAAAGTATATAATCTGTTTATTTATCAAAGAATCAAAGAACTAGCAACATTGTGTAAATTTTAAGCTTTTATTTGCGTTTAATTCAATAGAAAATTTTAGTAGAGATTATATGAAGCTCTTTTTCAGCTGATGGACATCATTTTGCACTGCTTGGATCCAGGATACTTAAAGACGAAAGGTCTTCAGGACGTGTTTCCCGCCGTTTGCAGGTTCAACCAGGTTTCCCACTGTCCTGCCACGAGAAGGATTGCCGGTAGACAAAGCGCCTTCTCAGAAATGAACAGTTATGCAATTATTCAATGTATGTTCTAGTGGGTGCTAATAATGGAGCGTTGACTTTGTACGAATTGCGACACGGCCGAAATACGACAATTAACGCTCATTCGGCACCAATAACTGCTGCCGCTTTCAGTCCGGACGGCAAGTTTTTAGTCAGTTATTCGAACGGTGAAAATAAGCTAAATTTCTGGCACACCAGTACTGGTAAGTTTTGACGCTTGTCAGAAATGCAGGGTGTTTTTAATTTTGTTGTTTGCAGGCATGTTCGGCTTAGGACAATCTCAGACCAGGTGCATAAAGTCTTATAGTACAGCACCCATAGCGGACGTTGCCAGGTTGAACCCGATGCGTCTCGCAAGACTGATATGGATAAATAATCGAACTGTGACCCTGATGTTGGCCGATGGTTCGGAGACCCGCTTCAATGTATGAGTGAACAAAATATGGGTTATGCCGCCATGGCCTTGTTTATCTCCATTTATGGTGAACTTTTTCTCGTCTTTAATTGTACAATGTGTCATAGTATAAAGTTTCACATTTATACAGGTACATGAATTGTAAATTTAATGTTTATGATGATGTACAACTTTGCTGTACAATAACCCTGTAGTTACATGGAAGGGAAATCAATGTGGAAAAGTTTAGTGACTGTTATATTTGCTCTTGATGTTGTAGAAATTATCAAAATTATTTATTCCATGTGAAGTGACAAGGTTGGTACATTCCTTCATAACAATATATTTATATACATAGCCTTATTATTAAGAATTAATGCTGTGTGCCTCAATGTTGAAATTATAAACGACAATTTCAGAAACGTGCAAGTAGAAGTCTTGCGGCGCATAAAGGGCAAGCAATGGTTTTAATGTGTACACCATCATGTTTATGTATCAATATCAAGTGCACTGCAGTGTACAAATAGTTGTTTTTATTGTTTATACGTGAAAATCCCCTTTGTTTATATAGTGTATATAAATGTTATTTATTTTATAAATATATCGTTACATACTTTACGTTTAAAGGCATTTACAAACAGGTACACCTGCATGTTGCCGCTGTGGGTTGGTATGTCTGCGGCGGCTTCAATAACGCTTAAAAAAGTATTACCACTTGATGATGTTGATAATTAATTGCGGACGTATTTATGGCACGCAGACAGTACCCTTCCAAATATTTTGTTTATACATAGTTAGTACTGTTTGTAAATACATTTCTGTGTGTAAAATCTATAAAGTATTATAACAGTTTCTGTTGTCCATTTTAATTGTGCTATCTGGAAAACTGATTTCTTATCTAATCTTGATTATCTGGCCAGTCGATGTTTTCAATACTCTTCCACCAAAATGCTATTGATTCTGGTATTGGTTTTAACGAGAGCAATTTTTGCGAGTGCTCAAGATGTGTCTTGCACCCAAGAATTTTGCGGGGTAAGTTACCGTGCCGTTTACTCTTATATTAATAGCACTGAGGACTTTTCCTTCAGCAAATATCTGGAGACTGTCCGGTCCTCCAAGGCGGCTGCGCGGTGCCAAATAAAACGCACAATGGACTGTTCCTACCATTTCCAGGCCCGTGCAATTGTTGCAAGTACTGCTTGGGAAATTTAGGTAACTTTTTCCACTGAAATACTTACGTTTTCTAATGCCGTTTGTTTCCCAAGGAAAGGGCGACAAGTGCTCTATGGGGTCACCAACAAGTACAATACCAACGACCATATGCGGCGATGGACTGGCTTGTAAATCGAACATCTGCCAAGAGAGTGAGTAAATACAGGCTGTACCAAAAGTAAGGAATAAATTTGTTATTTTTGAAATTGAAAACAATATTTTGTTTTTCGCCATTGCAATTAAGATTTTGGAACAGTTTTTTTTATGAGTGAATAACATACATGTATGGTGTACAGAACGTTCCTATAATCTTTAATAAGCGATTTTTCGTACCTGTTTAACTTTTAAAATGTGTCTACTGTTAAGTGACCTTATTGGACTTGGTGACCTGCCAGAACACGATATAATGAATTTATTCCTTACTTGTGGGACAAACTATGTTATTTATAAACAAAGTTGGTTTGAAATGTCGAACCACTCGTTCAACTCATTAATATCTTCAAGTCGATAGTGAATGTACCAAGAAGCAGAGGGATTACGATAAGAGACGAAAGACGGGCGAACTAGGACATCTAGAGGCTAGACCGAATTGTGACAGAAACGGCCTGTTTGAGCCTTTCAAGTGTATTCCTGGTGAAATGCAAGTGAACACGACAATTATTTATTGCTGTTACTGATATGTATTTTGTAGATGTCATTGTGCAAATGAAGAAGGCGAACGGATTTTCGGTGAAATTCTTGAGACAAGCATTCCCCACATTATATTACCTTGTAGTAAGTGCGGATCAACATTTCCGTAAATATCGTTACCTCTCCTAATATTTTCAGGATGTTCAAGAGCTGTAGACAGAATATCAAAATTTCTGGGCAGAGCGCTGCAGAGACACGAACGGCTTCGGTGCCAGGCGGACGGCAGTTACGACTCGATCCAGTGCATCGATAAACGTTGCTTTTGCGTCGACGTCTTAGACGGTACACCGTCACATCCTGATATGGAACCCGTTGCTATGACATTAATATCGGAAAAAACATTACCATGTTGTAAGTGAAATAATAATCTGAAATAAACACTGGAGTGGTCAACAGGTTTATCTGCTTTTCATTACTAACTTTGTGTTTCAGTCAATAACAAGAGCCATATTGAGTATGACTATTACCACAATTGCGAGGATTTGTATATGAGGAAATTCAATCATACCCAAAGCATTGCCACCGACGGAGTGGAAGTCTATGGTACAGTTTATCCGAACTGCCAATTGGATGGTTGGTACTCGCCAGTTGGACAAAATAAAACAAAGTAAGTTAGCACATTTTTCGACTTTGTTCATTCAGTTTTGTTCTTATTTAGCAAATATTGTGTGAGTCCCAATGGGGACGTTATTGAAAATTATGTAGTGGATTTGAACGATTTAAAACTAGCAGAGGAGATGAATTGCAGTAAATATAAAGGTAATTAATTTAAAACCAAAGACTAATCAGCACATCATTTGTAGAATGTGCGCGAACCTCCCTACTAGTAAATGGCCCTGAAAAACCAAGTTGCTGCAATAATGGTAACTATAACAGTTTACAGTGCAGAAGGGGCCTTTGCAGATGCGTTGATGAAGATGGAAACCAAATCGAAAAAGAGGTGCCCAATTCCAAGAAGGATACATTAAGTTGCACGTCTTGTACGGGCAATTAGGATAGCTGATTTTGGGTCTAATATCCCATTTTTATAATCTTTACGTTATCTTATCTGTGTCATAAATTATCTAAGTATATATTGCATGCTGCTTAATTGCATGTTTTTCAATTACTTGCGTTTTTTAGGAAATATCATGAAATCTTTGTTCTTTCCCATTTTCGGTATTCCATTTTACAGATAAATATAATAGCAAGTTTCAGAAATGTTTCTAAATTTCTACAAACATGCCTGTACATCTGAAAAACTTAGCGAGAGTACAGTGAGACTGAAGAACTGATAACAATATACATTTCAGTTATTAAAATTGCCTGAAAATCACAAACTAAAACTCCAAACAGTTTTGGATTTAGCAATATTAAATGAAACATTGTTTTGTTTTAGATTTTTTCCCAACCGTACATCAAGTGGAAGTACAACAAAAATTAATATTTTTTTTATACACTTCTATTTTTATTATCATTCTTGCGATCCACAATCTCATTTAATTAACTTAATGATATGAACACACGTTCATTTATAACTGTTCCAGTAAGAAGACTGGTTCAGCTGTCGTCGGCTATACAGATCTATAAAGTAGTGCTCCAGGTACTGAAGGTACTCCAGGTTCGACCAGGTTAGGGGCGAAGTACCCCAATCCTTTGATTGGGGTATGCAAGGACATGAATAATTCTTCATTTCCCAGGTATTTAATTAGGATTTTTTCCTAGATATATTATGGCAGTTTGTACATCGATTAGGTTATGAGGGGGAGATGAATAATACATAATTTCCCAGATATTTTAGGGGGGTGTGTACGTACATATTTTAGAACGGTTTCTACTTCCAATATGTTATACTGTGAAATAAATAATACTTCATTTCCGCAGATATGTTAGAGGGTTTCTACTACGACTAGGTTAATATTGCGGGATGAATAATTCTACATTTTCGTAAATATTTTAGGACGGTTTGTACGTAGATGGGGATATACTGCGGCATGAATTTCTTTTCATGTTGGCAGATATTTTAGGATGGTGTCTATATATGATTAGATTTATAGTGCGGGATGAATAATTCTTCATTTCCGCAGATGTTTTAGGACGGTTTTTACATCGATTATGTTATACTGTGGGACTGCGTGATGGATAATTCTTTATTTCCGCTCGATATTTTAGGACGTTCAATATGTCGATTAAGTTATACTGTATGATAAATAATTCTTTATTTCCATAAGTATTCCTTTGGCTGAGGTAAGTTTAAGAGCTCTCACGCCCAATACACATGCAAATCGTTGTAAATCTTCGGTTCTCGTGGCGGTTGCAGATAAACTTGTGGCAGCGGAATCCTTTGCTCATTCAGGGGCCGGTCTCTTCGTTTTTTCTTTGTCAACGGATCTTCCTTCCTCTGCTATGTTTGCAGAGCACTAATACTTGCTCGCAGTGATGTTCAGTTGTGCCTGTGGACTTTAAGGACTCTGCGTAAGTTGCTTAAGTTTTTTCTGTTGATACGCAGTCATGAGTTTGTCTTACCGCACCATACTAAGATGCGTTTGTGAGTAAAGTAACCTGGAGACAGTCACATATATACGGTTTTAGTTGAAGTGCGATTCATTGACCAATTGCTTCGTACATGGTCAATGAGTATTTTTGACACACTTTGTACATGAGTATTGTTGACCATCTCCGGGATTCTTGATACAATATAAGGCACCGACACAATGTTTGGTTATATGCCTCCTCAACATTTTTTAGTTCAATATTTCGTTATTATTTCGGTTTACATACACGTATTCGTAAGTTATTACTTACAATAGCTTATTTTTGCGTCATATTACTATTTATGTATTTTGATGGTGCATGTTTTTCCATTACACCTAATCTATTATTATGCTTGTAAACCGCTTAAATGACCGCAATATGAAGGTTTTGTCAATAATTATTAATTATGTGCATGCAATAGTCGTAATAATATCGTATTTACGATTATTTTACATTTTTATCGATCGAATTTTATAGGTGAAGAAACGTTCCATGTGAATGTCAAATGTTGTTTGACTTTTATTCACATCACATTCAATTGATTCTTTACGTTAGTATTGTAGTCTTTAGTATATTCTTTGATTGTAGTATTTAATATTCTACAATCACAATAAACTCGCAGTTTAGTGCAGTGAAGTTATTGGTTGCGGTTGAGAAAGAATATAACCAATGATTAGTTGTCCGTGCCTTGTATTGTATACCTCACAAATGCTTCTTATGATGGTGAAATTTAGAGTGTTTAGATAGTGCAGGAGAACAGTCAGTATCGAAGAACTGGATTGTCTAGTCTTCAATGGCTATGTCATTGTGGGCTTCGATGGGAAACGTACAGGTGACTTCCTCGGGAATTTCTGGCCGGATATCATGTAGCTGCTAGTGGAAGAAGCCGCATACAATCGCCTACAACTACCTGACTACCTGCTTTATGACGATCTTAACAGCCGTCCCAGGGACAACACCTTCGGAAATGTAAGTGTATCCGTAATGCTATACAATTCCACCCATCCTGATGCTCATGCAAACTAAATACGTCTTTTCAAGGTGATACTGCGTCTTGCCAGTGTTAACATGCCATGCCATGTTGATTTGCAATTTTTATTATCTACGCTCTTCTGTTCATAACTATTAATATTTGTGTTGCAACGAATGCGTTTATAATCATCGAAGGAAGCCTTTCATTGTAGATATAGCAATGAATGTGTTGAACCTGTTTTCAAGTACACAACTTGGTTTTTGTGGATTTGAAAGTTCCCAAGTACCTCACCTAACATTATGTATGTTTTTAGCACCACACTTTACCACAAAATCCTGACTTCAGGATTTTGTTGATAGACCAAAACCGGCTTCAAGACACTGTATTCCAAGGTGTCGCAGAGCACGTTCATAAAATTGTTGGCGATTTCAGTGGCCCAAACACAGGAATCCGCAAGGTAAAATGATTACAGTATTATTAATTCTTTACTGCTATTTGTTGTATTTAAACTGAGCGAATAATTAATGTTAGTGTCAATGAGATTCCATGCGGGACCTAAAGAGTAATCCATTCTTCGAGTTGATTAAGTAATTATTACAATTATTACGATACCCCAGTAAGTATTGCCGCCGTTCGATACTCTCATGGTATCATTCGCAGGCTCTATAAATGTGTCTATACATTAGTCAATCAATGGAATATCATTTTTATAAAGTAGAGAATATTTCCTATTATCATAGGGATGATTATTAGACCTAAACGACGTTTTTAAACTTAATTTTGAAATTCGTTTCTACAGCTAATCTTGCTTTTACTTTTAGGACGTTAATGTTTGATCATGAAGAAACTGGATATTGTATGTTCTGGGATGATTATGGATTACAAATGTGGTGCTGCTTCAGGGAAAATGCTCCAGTTACTGGTTATTCTACATTCAACGGATACGTTTATTCTATAAGCAGACTACGTTTATGTGGCTGTCGTTAATAAGGCAATATCCAAAGTCGGTAGCAAAAATGTAACAATTTGCATAACATGCAATTAATTATAACTAGTTTTGTTAATATGTGTTGCTTTAATTACACATTGTTGCAGCTTGAAGTATTTGTGCAAAATCATGTGATTTAAAAATATTTTGTTGCTTAGCCATTAATATTTGCGCTGCTTTCTTTGTATACACTTGCATGTAATTTAAATATTAATTTGTTTCTTACTGTTATTGTCATCGCTGCTTTCTTTGTATATGTATAGAGCTGATGAATGGTAGTTATAACCATTTATTGATTGCTCTAATGGTTTTCGAACCACAGCTGTTTTAAAATTTGGATTTTGCACAATATCTTGTAATTTAAAAATTGATTTGTTGCTTAACCGTTAATGTCATCGCTGCATTTTTTGTATACTTGCTTGTATACTTGTATACTTTGTATGTAGAGCTGATGGAAGCTCCCCATTTTGGTAAGTAACTATTATCATTAATTTGGCTTCTCATTTCACATCAAATGCATTATAAATAATTTGTCAATCCCCTTTAAGGCAAATGAAGCCTTTAAGCTTGTTTAGGACTGTTTATACGTCGATTAAATTATACTGTGGGATGAATAATTTTTCATTTCCGCAGATATTTTCGGACTGTTTATACGTCGATTCAGTCATACTGTGGGATGAATAATACTTCACTTCCGTAGATATTTTAGGACTGTTTAGACGTCGATTAAATTATGCTGTGGCATGAATAATTCTTCAGTTCCGCAGATATTTTAGGACTGTTTATACATAGATTAAATTATACTGTGGGATGAATAATTTTTCATATCCGCAGATATTTTAGGACTGTTTATATGTTGATTAGATTATACTGCAGGATGGATAATTCTTCATTTCCGCAGATATTTTTGTACGGTTTATACGTCGATTCAATTATACTGTAGGATGAAAAATTCTTTTTAAGTAACTAATAATGTTATTGTCTTCAGTGCGCTGTTATAGATCTTCTTACTTAAAAACGTGTCCATTGCTGTGTTTGACAGAATACGGATTGCAGACATCGAAGAACAGTATGATTCAATGTAGTCTCAACCGGAACAAAGGTAGGATTTTACTATTACTTAATTTCATTGCAACGTGACGCCTTTTCACTGGGTTTATTTGTGCATTGTTTTAACAATAAATTGATATATTTGTTACACTTTATGCATGCCAAAATCCACCATAAAGTCACGAAGCTGCGCTGAAACATGCAAATTTAGTCATGACTATTGATAATTGTAACTCAATGATGCCAGTACTTATGCTTTAAGCTGTATGATCGTCATTGCACTTCTGTAGTTGGAGACTTTGGACACGCTCATCCTGGAGTGACTCCCTGCGGAGTTTAACGTGTCCGAGTTCCTTGTATCTCCTTTTAAAGAGCCCTGGAGACATTCAATAATATCGTCAATCATACTCATCGTGTACAAAGTGATTGATCGCTTGTAATTGATCAATGAGTCGTACTTCAATTGAAACCATCAATATAATTGATATTATTGACCGCCTCCGGGCTACTGAAGGCCCGTTCTTGCTTGCTCTTGGAAATCCCAACGGTGACTTTTACGATGTAATCGAAATCCTTCGGAACGACATGACTCTTTATTAATTTGGTGCTCACACATAACAATTACTTCAGTTTCCCCCATCTCATACATGTTGGACTTTATATTTCAAAACCTGTTAGGAGCTAATTATTCATGCCCTTTTTAATACAGAGCTGGTTTTGAACTGGCTGTAAGTTAACCTAATAATCATGGGGAGAATTTATTCGGGAGTCTTTTTCATTTGATATATAAAGTCAGTATTCAAACATGAGTGCTGCCAGGGTATTTTGCATCTCCTTATTAGGTTCTTTGTAGTTGGAATGCTAAATTAGAGTTTTTTTAATGTCACTGGGGGCATTTTCAAGTGCAAAAAGCGACAGTTTTTAATTTTTTGGCGACATCTACCACATATGTATCCGACTGCTCACTGAAGTGCCGGTAAAAAAGAAATATGGAATTCCAGAAATCTTTTTAACCTACAAAAAATAGAAACCTGTAATTTTTATATGTTTCTTTATTCAATCGTGCGTCAATAGATGGCTCTGGCGTGCTTTTTAGTTCATATTTTTTGTCGCCAGACGTCGCGTTGATCGCAATTTCAATGCAACAAACGAATGCACATGAAAATTAGTTTCTAAACAACACTTGGAATGTTTTTCTTGTAACTAGCTAATCCCGTCATCGTTTTCATTGCGCTGTTATGGATGTGCTTCCTTTTTTAAAAGACGTGCGTATTGCTGTGTGTGACGCATTACTGTTAAGGATTATTGCAGGCATCGAGGAACACTACGATTCAGTGCACTCTTGATGATTACGTTATACAAGGAGGTGAATAATTCCCCATTTCCCAAATATTTCTGGACTATTTATGTTGTATGTTAATTATGTTATACTGGGTGGTGAATAATTCTTCATTTCCGCAGATATTTTAGGACATCGATTAGATTATACTGTGGGATGAATAATTTTTCATTTCCGCAGATATTTTAGGACGGTTTATACGTCGATTAGTTTATATTGTGGGATGAATAATTCTTCACTTCCTTAGGTATTTTAGCACGATATCTATGTCGATTAAGTTATACTGCGGGATGAATAATTCTTTATTTCTGCAGATATTTTAGGACGGTTTATACATCAATTAGGTTATACTGCGGGATGAATAATTCTTCATTTCGGCAGATATTTTAGGACAGTATATACATCGATGATGTTATACTGTGGGATAAATAATTTTTCATTTCTGCAGATATTTTAGGACAGTTTATACATTGATTATGTTATACTGTAGGATGAATAATTATTCATTTCGGCAAATATTTTAGGACAGTTTCTACGTTGAATATGTTATTCTGAGAGATGAAGCTAAAAATAATAGCAGATATTTTAGGACAGTGTCTACGTCGATTTGGTTATGCTGTGGGATGAATAATTTTTCATTTCCGCAGATATTTTAGGATAGTTTATACATTAATTATGTTATAATGTGGGATGAACAATTCTTCATTTCCGCAGCTAGTTTAGGACGATTTACAGTTCGATTAGGTTATACTGTGGGATGAATAATTCTTAATTTCTCAGATATTTTAGGACGATTTCTATGTCGATTAGGTTATACTGCGGGATGAATAATTCTTTATTTCTGCAGATATTTTAGGACGGTTTATACATCAATTAGGTTATACTGCGGGATTTAATAATTCTTCATTTTCGCAGATATTTTAGGACAATTTATACATCGATTAGGTTATACTGCGGATTGAATAATTCTTCGTTTCTGCAGATATTTTAGGACAGTTTGTACGTCGGATTAATTTATACTGTAGGATGAATAATTCTTTATTTCTGCAGATATTTTAGGACTGTTTATACATCGATTAGGTTATTCTGCGGGATGAATAATTATTCATTTCTGCAGATATTTTAGGACGATTTAGGTTATACTACGGTATGAATAATTCTTCAATTCCGCAGATATTTTAGGACGGTTTATGCATCGATTAGGTTATATTGCAGGATGATAAATTGTTCATTTCCGCAGATATTTTTGGATGGTTTACACATCGATTAGATTATACTGTGGGATGAATAATTTCTCATTTCCGCAGATATTTTAGGACGGTTTCTATGTCATTTATGTTATACTGTAGGATGAATAATTCTTCATTTCCAGAAATTTTTCTTTGGTTGAGGTAAGTGTAAGAGCTGTCCGTAGATGATCATTTGACATTCGATATGAATATCTTATGATAAAGCTGCGCTGATGAGTCCTATAAGGACGAAACAGCTTACGTCGTTCCAGATTCTTCCCAAGTTAAAGAGCTTCAACTGCAATTCAGGTGAGCACTAGTAGTATGAAAATTTTCGATTCAAACTGAGTGGGCAGTATAATTTATAATTTACGGATTTCGTACCAGGATCACAGGAGGTCAAAGAGCTCTTTTATTCATAGTGCCCACTCAATGTAAATCGAAAATTTTCGTCTACATATTTTATAATTTTCTGATTTCGTACCAGGATCACAGGAGGTCAAAGAGATCTTTTATTCATAGTGCCCACTCAATGTAAATCAAAAATTTTCGTCTACATATTTTATAATTTTCTGATTTCGTACCAGGATCACAGGAGGTCAAAGAGATCTTTTATTCATAGTGCCCACTCAATGTAAATCAAAAATTTTCGTCTACATATTTTATAATTTTCTGATTTCGTACCAGGATCACAGGAGGTCAAAGAGATCTTTTATTCATAGTGCCCACTCAATGTAAATCGAAAATTTTCGGCTACATATTTTATAATTTTCTGATTTCGTACCAGGATCACAGGAGGTCAAAGAGATCTTTTATTCATAGTGCCCACTCAATGTAAATCGAAAATTTTCGTCTAATTTATAATTTTCTGATTTCGTACCAGGATCACAGGAGGTCAAAGAGATCTTTTATTCATAGTGCCCACTCAATGTAAATCGAAAATTTTCGGCTACATATTTTATAATTTTCTGATTTCGTACCAGGATCACAGGAGGTCAAAGAGATCTTCTATTCATAGTGCCCACTCAATGTAAATCGAAAATTTTCGGCTACATATTTTATAATTTTCTGATTTCGTACCAGGATCACAGGAGGTCAAAGAGATCTTTTATTCATAGTGCCCACTCAATGTAAATCGAAAATTTTCGGCTACATATTTTATAATTTTCTGATTTCGTACCAGGATCACAGGAGGTCAAAGAGATCTTTTATTCATAGTGCCCACTCAATGTAAATCGAAAATTCGACTCACCCTGTATATATCAAATTGCTCCTCGCAAAACTCGATATACAGGGTGATCCAAAAACTTTTAAAATATTTTCGACTCACCCTGTATATATCAAATTGCTCCTCGCAAAACTCGATATACAGGGTGATCCAAAAACTTTTAAAATATTTTCGACTCACCCTGTATATATCAAATTGCTCCTCGCAAAAATCGATATACAGGGTGTTCCAAAAAGTGAAGAATTTTGCAACCCACGAAAATCGATATATACAGGGTGCCCACAGCTCGAATACCCGCAAAATTTAGCCTCGCGCGCGCGCGCGCGTATATATAATGTAATATAAACATATAGTATATCTATATTGCTATAAATCCAGTAGGGGTCCTACGGACCCCTACTGGATTTATAGAAAAATTTCTACCGGTCGAGCTCCAGGAAAGAAGCTTAAACGCGCGTCACATGACGTGTGCGTGCGTGTGTGTGTGGGCGCGCACACGGGCGTCGCGACGCCCGCCCGCCTGACGCCTGACGCGCGTTTTTTAGGCTTCTCACCTGGGCGGGGGGTGGGCACCTGCTAGGTACGTGGTACCTAGCAGGTGCATATTGCCCACCCCCCACATCTATACCCCTAGATACCCCCACCGATATTCTATTGTATACTATAGTATACAATATTATAGTAATCGCGAGGCAAATCGTCCCGTCTCACTTCCACTCGTTGGCCGGGTCTACTTACCTTCTCGCACTCACCGGCGCTTATCGCGAATCTGTAAGAAGAGATGAAGATTTTGGTCGATGGATTTCCATGGCTCGATAGCGTAGCTCGCTGCAGCGATGGGTTGGCCCCCGATCGCTGCAGCGAACCGTGGGTTCAAATCCAGCCGGCCGAATAAAAATTGCGGCGGGTTGCGGACCGGCAGGGGTGCCGCCGGGGCTGCGATGGTGGCAGCGCCGGGGGGAGCGAAGCGGTGCTGGAGCGGGGGGTGCGGCAGGGGCTGCGATGGTGGCAGCGCCGGGGAGCGGCGGAAGGGAGCAGCCGGGGGCCCGGCGGGATGCAGGATGGGGCAGCGGCCCGGAGCGGGGGGCAGGGCAGCATCCGGTGGGAGCGCCGGAAACGCCGGTGGTGGGGAAGCAGCGGGAGCGGCGGAAGCGGGGGTAGCAGCGATGCGGGGGCGGAAAATTGGAAAAATTAGTGGGGATGAGATTCGGCAGCGAGGGAGGGGGGAAAGAGATATACGAAAAACAGGCAATCTTTTACAATTTTTTTTTCAATCAACATTTTTAAAGTCAAATAGTGGAAGCGCCGGGTAAATGGACTTGTAAAAATTTACCACCGAAAATGTGGAATCTAGTGGAGGCGCCGGGTAAAGGGACTTGTAAAAATTTACCACCGAGAACTGCCCGAAAATGTTAATGCCCTGTTTCATATCTCCCTTTCTATATATATATAGTATCCCTATTTAACTTCAGTGAAGGCACCGGGTAGAGGGACTTGGTCATTTAACGAGAGCCCGAAAGAAAACGCACACATTAAGTTATACACTATTTATTTTATAAACTCCTTTATTTACACAAGTTTTACTTTGTTTATTACATATAATTTATTCAGGTGTATTGCGTATCAAAGAACATTAACATCGATTAGATTATGCTTAAGGTAATAAAGTATATAATTTGGTGTAGTGCGTATCAAACAACGTTAGCAGTAAAGTGTACGTTAGCCGACAGCATCACAGTCAAATGTCCGATGGAATTACGACAGACGCTCGACTGCAACTAACGTACACGTACTGTTGTACGTTGTTTGAACTTTGGCCTTTGGCCTCGGGTACAATGCGAGCGGTGAGAGGCGGCGAATACTATTGGCTAGAAGCAGCAGTGAGCGTTAAGTGTGAAGCGTACAGATTTTTCCAGCATGCTGCATTCAAATCGTGAACATAACAATTGTTTGTCGCTTACCGCAGCCGCTTGAATTGTACCAAAGGCCTTAGATACCGTCCTAAAATACCTGTGGAAATGAATTTTATTCAGTTCGGTACAACCTAGCCTTAAATACATATAAACGATCTTTATTTACCTACAATGTTTATAAGGGTGCGAATAAAGGGTATAATGTTTATTGGATTAAGATTTAATTGTGTTACAATCTTTATTTAGGCAAGATATTTATGGCGCGATGATCTATCGATGGCCTCGGGTACGATGCAAGCGGTGAGAGGCCGCGAATATTAAAGGGGGCTAGGAGCAGCAGTGAGCGACAAGTGTAAAGCTTGAATTGTACCCAAGGCCTTACATACCGTCTAGAAGTTTTTCAAGCACGCGCATTCAAGTTATGAACAAAACGCTTGTTTTGTCGGTCACCTGCGCCGCTTACTGCTTGAATCGTACCCTAGGCCTTACATGCCGTTCAAATATACTTGTGAAAATGAATTTTATTCAGTGCGGTACAACCTAAACTTAAATACACATAAATATTGTCGCTAAATAAAGATCGTTTATAAGTATTCGATCTTTACTGGGTGACAACCCTTATTGCACCACCTTTATTCAGATACGATGTCTATTGGATAATCTTAAAGGCCGAATCATTGATTTATACACGACGCAACAATGCTACGCTGTGACAATGCTATCGCTACGGGCATTTTCAACAGCGTTTAATGCACGTTGAAAATGCCTACAGCAATAGCATTGTCACAGCGTAGCATTGCCACGTAAGGAATCTATGAATCTGCCTTAACAATACTACGATTTATATTCGGGTGCGAAAACCTAACCTAAACGATCTTTATTTGGCTAGAATATTTATGGGGTACGATTTTATATTTATTCGGTTACAACCTTTATTGCGCTGCTATCTTTATTTGGGTATGATGTTTATTGGACTACGATTTAATTGGGCACAATTTTGATTCGGGTACGATATTTATAGCGTTACATCTATATTCAGGTACGATATTTATGGCGTTACGTCTATATTCGGGTACGAACTTTATTGCGCTACGATCATTTTAGAGCAACGATATTTATTGAGCTAGGACCCCACATGGAGTCTTTCCGCATTTTATTTAATACAAATGCAAATCGTTGTGGTAACTCAGTAGGTTGTACAGCCATGGACGATAAGAATGACGCGCTTGTCCATCCAGCAGTTTGCTATACTTGTCTGGTCCCGTACAGTAGGGGCACGGGGTAGACAAGGATAGAAGATTGCTAGGACGGACGGACGCGTCATTCTGAGAGTCCGTGGCTGTACACCCAAAAACTTCGCTTTTGCTTTATTGCACATTCGTGATCAATATAGTCTACTGCACAAACTTCACAGTGTAGTTTGTGTAGTTGACCGAATTGATAACGATACTGCAATAAACAAAAAAGTTTGTTTTTGTACGTACGCAAGCGGAAGCAGCGTCAGTATTCAGTATGGCAGGATTAATCGGCATCGCCAGGATTAGCGCAAGCAGCATCAGTTAAGGCTGGCAAATGTTGTCATCATTGCCAGGATTAACGCAAGCTCAAATCAGCATCGCCAGGATATCATCATAAGCTGGATTGCCACATAATCCTTTAGATACCGATACAAATACTATCATATGAATACTGAACTATGATTTCAAAAAACATTCTCATTCTTAATCTTGCAATTTAAAATTTAATCTGAATCTTCGCAATTTAATTGCAATAAAAGTTATAAAACTTTAAATGATAAGCCAATCAATTCTATAAAAATATAATAAAAAGTGCTTTCAGTTTAACGTTGCATCCGATGCCGTAATTGAAATACGACGCCCAACCCTTCCCACCAGAAATCAGACGATATCACAAGCATACGAATCACAAGCGTACGAAACACCAGCACACAGAGACAAATCATAGAAATCAATGCACACACACCAAACTAAAAAAGAGCTAAAAGCGGCGGCCGCCTTTTTATCCCTATCTGACTATTTAGGCAAAATGATGCAACGTTAACGTTTTGGCACTTTCTACTATTGCTATAATGACCTGAATGATCATTTAATTGGAATGAAAATCAATCAGTAGATTAAGAATGTAATCATTTTGAAACCGTTACCACCTTTAAACCTATACTATACTAATGGTTAAATGCTATAGCCAGTGGAGTAGTTAAATAGTAATGCAATATATTGAAACAAATCTTAAAATGCTGTTCAAGCTCTCTGCACTGTTCTCTTAAACACAAGTGAATCGCACTTACCAATAACTACTCCACGGATAATTCATAAATTACACAATTTATTTAAAAAATTGATTAAAAAAAAATGGATAAAAAATTTGCTTGGGTTTAAGAAAAAATAGATTTAAAATTAAATTTGATAAAAAAATTGACTTGGCTAAAAAAAAATCAGGCAAAAAATTGACCAGGTAAAAAAAAAATGATTAAAAAAAACCACTGAGGAATTTTAAACATTAGGACCGAATCTAAAACTCTAAATCCTTAAATCACGATTCTCAAAGCGGTATTTTTGCCAATTCATTAATAATAATTATATATCTATGTATATATACTAGATGTATAATCACAATCTGGAATGAAATGAAAAATATTTCGACTAAATTCAAAATCGGAGCCTATGGCGCTTGAAATCTATCCTCGGAGGCTCAGAGTGAAGCAAAGCATGGTTTTAACTAAATTCCGCGATACGTAACGAGAATATCAGTTATTCCGATAGCAAATTGTGTGAAAGGAGGCTGTCCTGTGAGTGTCCGAGTAAAGCAAAGCAGTAACTTTTGCAACTTTTGCACTTTTTGAAATGTTGAATCCGTAACGAGAATATCTGCCTTCCCTGTGAACAACGGCACCTCTTTGCGATCGCTTCAGAAGGACTGGCAAATCATCATCTCTTCACCAGTAAAAACAGCCGAATCGATATCCCTTGACACACCAGTCCGGTTAGATAGCTGGACAAGCCCCAGCTGGGGCCAAGTATTGGTTACGTTAGTGCGGTGAAATGAACTGGCGGAGAGATGAATGATCTGAAGCACGGCGCGGTACCCAATCATTTTAAACAATTATTTCTATCGTGGTCAGTCTCTGTACCTTTAGATTAGATAACTGAAGATAACAATTGGGTAGTTTGTACAAACTGCACAAGCATATTACTCGGAGACACAGAGAGGAACCTTTACTTAAAGTAACTTCGCAAATAATTTTAAAATCGGAACAAATAGCGCTTGGAGAATCTTAAAAAATATTTATATGTACCAAGTCACATTACGAATCAAATATTCAAACCTCAATAACCCTTGCAAAATACAATTGAATTCGTATTAAAAAGTAAGGTCAAACGATTGACTAAATGTGGAATTTAATAAGATTTAAGACGAGACAATTTTGAAATTGTCTGAAGCATGAAAAGTAATATGGTTGGATAACCATTAATCAAAATCGGATAAACAAATTTGGAATCTTAAAATCACATCAGGGTTATTAACATTTGAATAAATAAAAAATCATATTTGGGACGGGATAGGAATCAATTTTTTAAATATTATTGTGTCATCAAAACATTACTACATACAGGCATGCCCCCAAGTTACGTAACTATTGAGTTCTGTAAACTTATAAATAACTTGAACTTTAAGTTAGTCGAATTAGAAAATTGCATAAGTACAACTTTATAAAAAATAAAAAAAATTATGAACGAATATAAAAACAAAGGGTGTGTTTGTATGGTATGGTTATGAAGAGAATTGGTTTTCTGGCAATTTCCACCCTTCATACGCAACTGCAAATTACAAAAGTCGTTGGTTACGCAAGTTTGGGGATACCTACACTTAAAATTATTTAATTTTATTAATAAAATTACTTATCCACAAAATCTAATTCATGTTGTCAAGTATCTCTGTATTACGAATTATATCTTATTATCTCTATATTATGAATTAAATCTACATATAATTAGTTTGTGTGGATAAGTTTCAAGCTACAACCAAGTAATAAACAAAGAATTGTCTATTTATCTATAACTAATTAATTATTATTGCATGGAAATTTCAAGAACACTTAATGCAATGTATGAATGCAATACTAAAATAGTTTATCACTTGGTTACAGCTAAACTATTTGCTAAAGTCTCCTCAGCGATGTTCTTGATCCGATGTCTTCTATCCAGAGTCATCTAGGTTCCCACGTTGTTCAAGATCCGAGTGGATCGTAATCAGAACTTGAAGAAGTGTCATCGTAGTCATCCACCTGCAGATATTCTGGTTCCAGCAAAAGCCCATTAGCTAAAAATACAATAAATTTTAGATTGCGAAAATTTTAAGAATATAAATCCTTTCACTGCTAGTATCAAACAAATATTAATAAACCATACCAAGGTATTGCCTAAACCAGTGGTTCCAAAAGTGTGCGTCGGGGCACACTGGAGAGCCGTCTTTCCAGGGGTGCCGCAGAATATTGCAAAAGGTTTATAATTAAGTTGAATAAACTAATAGAAAAATTAACCCGGGTATTTTGCAGACCGACGTCATTTACAATGAGATGGCTTTGAATAATAGCAAATAACATATTTAAAACATCCAATACAGTTAGTCATGATATAACTTAGAGAAGGTTTTTGGAAAAACCTTAGTTCAAAAAGGGCGCTGTGAGCGGAAAAAGTTTCGAAACCACTGGCCTAAACTATTTATACAGAGTTACGGTTTGTCTAGAGTAAATACAATACAATTCATGCTGCTACGAAATGAATAAATATCATTCAAATAGTAAAAGGATTTACAAATTCCTTTCGTTTAATGCAATATATCACTGAATGAAAATGTTATTCATAATGGACAAGTTTAAACCGGAATTCTTAAACAAAATTAATGCTGTGTTACTTTAAGTAAATTTTATGTGAATAAATATGTTACAATTAATTCTAAATGCCGTAAACATATTGCATTAATGGTTAATACTAACTTCAAGTTATTTTATATTGTGAAACTTGAAGTAAATTTAAGATGTCATGACATAATAATTTTTCGTACATACAGACTGTTAAAGAAAGTGATGTCAACTTTAATGGTGGATACTATTAAATGACACTGTTCAAGCTGCAAATCGAATATGTTTTGCAGCGTTGCAGAAATGTTTTCTAGGATACAAGCAAATATAACCAGAATTTTTAAAATGTGATTTCTTGTCATAACTTTGTTGTTGGATGAGTTGACACCGCTTTCTTGAATGCTCTGTAACTTGCCGTCCAAAATTATAAATAATTAAAAAATATATTTGTAACATCCTCATTATTAGCCTTCTTGTGACCGATCTGCTTAAACATTTTTTCAACCAAGTCGTTGACAGCTCCTGTGTGATTGCAAATTTGAGGAAAATACAAATAATTTACCTTTTATATCCGAAGCTCTTTCTGGATAGAACTGCAACTTCCATCTGGTAAGCTGTTGGTTAACATTGATGTACTTCAACTTCGGGAAGAAAGGGTCGAGTCCCGTCTAGACTGCAATTACCAGTTCGGTGTCTGGTTCTTCGTAAGTTTGTTGCAATTCCATATGAAGAGCCCTAAAATAAAACAAACATATTAAAATTCTTGTTTTTTCAAATTGGTTTAAGGTGTGCGACGATGGAACAAAAGAACTTCCATCCAAATATTCAGCAGCCGAAATGATCTTACTTTTTGTAACTTTTACGTGAATATTTATAGTACAATTCATTCCAAATGCTGTATATATACAGGGTCCGTCATTTCACCTCCCGTCTTCTATAGCTCAGTTACTAATCGAGTTAGGAATTTGATATTTTGCAGACTTTACTTGCATTGCTTATTTGGGCTTTATTGTTGCTTTTAATAAAATTTTATGGGTATGTAGGCATCTATAAACTGCACCCGAATAAGCAACAAAATATATACCATGCAATTTAAAAATATACATCATCATGACGTCACACTTTTTTGGGACACCCTGTATAATCAAAAATATTTTCTAGAAATACGCCCCAGAATGTAAGTAAGGCCTGCAAAATATCAAAATCCTAACTCAATTAGTAACTGAGCTATAGAAAACGGGAGGTGAAATGACGGACCCTGTATATATTGCATTAATACTAACAACAAGTTATGTAGTGTTGTGAATACTTGACGAAGATTTTAGCTGTCATGAAATAATAACGTAAAATAAAATTATTTTTCCTATATAACTTGTCGTCCAAAATCACAAATGATTAAAAAAATATATTTGTAATATCGTCATTATTAGACTTCTTGTGACCAATATGCATAAACACATTAATTGAACCAAGTCGGTTGACAGCTCCTATGTGCTTGCACATTTGAGGAAAATAACTTACCGTTTATATCTGCAGGTCTTTCGAGGATCCGACTGCAATTCTTCATCTGCCAAGATGCGGGTTCATTGATGTACTTCAACTTCGGCACGAAAGGGTGGAGTCCTGTCTGCATTGCAGCTACCAGCCAGTCCTGTGTCTTGTTCCTCGAAAGTTGGTGGCAATCAGAAGTTCTTCACCGTCATCTCGCAATTGCATGGATCATGAAAACAGAAAAGAGGTGTACAAAAAGTGAACCGTATGTACGAGGATTATTAAGAACTGCCAAAACAACTAACTAATCAACATACACAACTTCAGATTTCTGTCCAATTTCATTTATGCGTGACCACAAGTACTGGTATGTCTGTAATTTACTAATTACGGTAGCAAAGTTACTTTTGCAACTTTTGCACTTTTGCGCCTTTTGCACTATTTCAAATATTGAATCCGTAACGAGAATATCTGCCTTCCCTGTGAACAACGGCACCTCTTTGCGATCGCTTCAGAAGGAGTGGCAAATCATCATCTCTTCATCAGTAAAAACAGCCGAATCGATATCCCTTGAGACACCAGTCCGGTTAGATAGCTGGACAAGCCCCAGCTGGGCCCAAGTATTGGTTACGTTAGTGCGGTTGAAATGAATTAGTGGAGAGATGAATGATCTGAAGCACGGCACGGTACCCAATGATTTTAAACAATTATTTCTATCTTGGTCCGTCTCTGTACCTTTAGATTAGATAACTGAAGATAACAATTGGGTAAAAACTACTGAGAAGCAGTAAAAAATTTAAGACATACAAGAATTTGTGGTTAACTAACTTATAGCTAAATACATATAAAACAAAAAGAAACATTTGAAGTGCGCTTTACCCCCAAGTTGACTAAAATGAATACATCCTATAACCTAATCTAGTATATTGAATACTGCACCCCCCATCTAAACTGTAAGTTCACTTATTAACAATTGATAAGCGCGTGAATCTATGCTTAACAGGTGGCTAGTCTATTAAGCGACAAATTAAATTTAAACTTACAAGAACAATCAATCTCATTATTATACTGGCTCATATAATAACAAAACATCTAGTTTATATTGAATTAGTTGTCCAGCTTCTCTTTCTGTATAATTATTAACTCATTCAATTATTAAATTGAATAAATGAATGCAATTTAGAATTTTGAGAACCATCGGCACAGCAATTTAAAAATTGCTTTCCACGATTTAATTCAGTGTTAAATTGAACCAACACTGTTTTTTTTTTGACAAAAAATTTAATAATACATTCCAACACTTGGCTAGGGTGAAAGATATATTATTAAAACAAAAAACATGGAAAAATTAACACTCCATGAAAACTAATTGAAAAATTGAAACTTTGAATGCATAATAATGAATGCATTATATTTCTGTGCTTTGTTAATTGTTTATAATGTTTATTGATAAAGTAACACATGCAAGCTAGGTACACAATCAATAATGTGTTACTTACATTGATTTGGTAGATAATTAAAAGCGTCAATGACAATTCAATTTAAATGAATTGTTGGTTATTGAATATTTATTAGTCTATTAATTATTCGTAAAATTCATTTGTACTATTAATACAATTACAACATTTCGAATTACGAGTTCCTAATATGATTAACTGTGACACATTACTGCTTCGAAATATTGCAGTAAGACAAGTTTTGTTATATAAACTAAACAATTTAAAAAAGTAAAAAAATTATAAAAATATAACGCGTAATGACTGTGATTTACAAATTCTTGCACATATTAATTGAAATTTGAATAGATTATTGGCAATGAATTGGTTCATATAAATTGATCAACAACTTTTATTCCCACTATGGAAAATATTTTATCAATGAGAAATGCGTTTACATACATGTTACATAAACAAGATGAACTTGTTTCCTAGACGGGTCGAATATAATAAGCACAGGAGTAAGCTAATACCAAATATAATATCAAAGACATGCGTCTAAGAAAATCCCACCCCATCAACCAATTTCAGACGAAATTGTACCTACACCTATGATATCATTAAGATATCAGAACCTAAAAACCAGCAACTGGTTCAATTTCAGACGAAATTGTACCTACACCTATGATATCATTAAGATATCAGAACCTACAAACCAGCAACTGGTTCTATCATATATACATAACAACAAGCATACACACCAAGGAGTCTTCTGAAAGACAAATTAAGCAAGTAAATTGCTATAGTGTTAAACAACGCTAAAGTCGGCGGCCGCCTTTTTCCTAATTAACAATCAGTCTCAATATCAACACTCACACAATACCTAAAGTCTTTTCGACATGCATCACGAATGTATAATCACATTTCTCATTGTATTTATGACACCTAGTAATGTGGCAAGAATATGATTATTTAAAATAATTGCATTGTATAAGTTGCATTTGAAAATATGTCTAAAAACTAGACAATTTTTGAGGGGTAGTTTAACATGGCAAGTTAAATCTACTTCTAATCTAAAATCGACTCTACTTTAAATGGATGTTTTTAATATGAACCGACTAATAACCATTAAACCCAAAAAATTGACAATAAAACATTAATTTTGGTAAATTATTATGCAAGGCTGTGAGGTTCCGAGTGAAGCAAAGCAGTAACTTTTGCAACTTGTGCACTTTTTGAAATGTTGAATCCGTAACGAGAATATCTGCCTTCCCTGTGAACAACGGCACCTCTTTGCGATCGCTTCAGAAGGACTGGCAAATCATCATCTCTTCATCAGTAAAAACAGCCGAATTGATATCGGTGAAATGAACTAGTGGTGAGATGAATGATCTGAAGCACGGCGCGATACCCGATCATTATAAACAATTATTTCTATCGTGGTCCGTTTCTGTACCTTTAGATTAGATAACTGAAGATAACAATTGGGTAGTACAAACTGCACAAGCATATTACTCGGAAACAGAGAGGAGCATATGTATATATAAAATAATAAGATACATGACAGAGGCGTCATATATTTAATGTGAATAATATTAATAAATGCAAGAATTGTATAATTTGGTTCTTTGCTATAATAATTAAAATGAAATAAACTTACAAACGAATTTTAATAACAACTAAATGATTAATAACTTGTGATTAAGGTTCACAATAGAACAAAATGTATGAATGTCAACAGCCAAGCAAGTTTGAAGCAAATAAAAATGAACTGTTGACTAAAACACATTAGTGCGAATACAAAATGTGCAATTATGTCGTTAACGCCAATAATAATCTTTATGTGAAATTATTTAATTGAAGTGTACAAAATAAACAAACAAATAAGCACAGATTAATAAAAAAATTAAAGTGAAACTGAGCGCCGAGTTCTGGCATTAAAAGGAGTAAATTTTTACATGTTGTCAGCGCAATCATTTGCGCTTTAAATGAAAGTTAAATTCATTAAATCGTAGATCATTATTTCTACAAGCTGGGTTTCAACCAGCAACGCCTGGAATTTAATCCAGCTTTATCCATCTTCATGATTGCAGAATTAACTTTAATAATCAATAAGTTTCTGCATCGACAGCTCTCACAACTCTACTGTTTACTCAAAGAGTATTGAGTATTGATATTAATTGAAAGCAATGCGCAAAATTGAATGAAATAATACGTACGCAGAAAATTAATTCCCCAAACTGGATTCGCACCAGCTATCTCTAGATAACAAATCTAGTATTCTACCATCTTCATAGCCGAGAAATTAATCGAATGCCTTCTCAAAATTTCAATATATACTCGTAATTGATCAATAAAGTTTAAATTATGAAAATTTTATGAGGTTACGACTTTGTTCAAAAGTTGATCAATTGTTTTATAGTGACCTACAAAAATTGTGTGAAAGGCTGTCCTGTGAGTGTCCGAGTAAAGCAAAGCAGTAACTTTTGCAACTTTTGCAACTTTAGCGCCTTTTGCACTTTTTTAAATGTTGAATCCGTAACGAGAATATCTGCCTTCCTTGTGAACAACGGCACCTCTTTGCGATCGCTTCAGAAGGACTGGCAAATCATCATCTCTTCATCAATAAAAACAGCCGAATCGATATCCCTTGAGACACCAGTCCGGTTAGATAGCTGGACAAGCCCCAGCTGGGCCCAAGTATTGGTTACGTTAGTGCGGTTGAAATGAACTAGTGGAGAGATGAATGATCTGAAGCACGGCACGGTACCCGATCATTTTTAACAATTATTTCTATCTTGGTCCGTCTCTGTACCTTTAGATTAGATAACTGAAGATAACAATTGGGTAGTTTGTACAAACTGCACAAGCATATTACTCGGACACACAGAGAGGAACATTTACTTAAAGTACCTACGCAAACTATCTTAAACACTATAGGCTATCCTCCAAGGCTCTGAGTGAAGCAAAACGGTAAGTGTTCCAAGTAAAATACATGATATGCGACCCAATTAAATTAATAATTATTTCTAATCGTGGTCCGTCTCTGTACCGTTAGATTAGATAAATTAAGAAATTGGGTGATTATTGGTGCAGAAAAAATGAAGCTCAGAGCTCAGAGGAATATTTACTTAAAGTACCTACGCAAATAATTAAAAACAAAACTGATCAGAAGTCTGATATGTGTATATTGTTTCATTTAAAAGCGCGCTTACTAATATGACTATAAAAGCAATTATTGTCCATTGAATTTGATTTGGACACTGGTAGATTTTTGAACCAACAATTAAAATATTGACGCTCCAAATGTTTCTACTTATGAATAATGCTTGTAAATTGCAGAACAAAAATTATTGTATTGGTATAAATATTTACCAATTATTAGAGACCAATTTCTTGGCTGCTGGATGAATGTTTCAAAGCAAACTTGGATACAATCACTTGTCTTGGAGACAAAATATTACAAGGCATTATTCATAACTAGTTGCGGTTATTAGAAATGAAAGTTCCTACCTTTAGAATCCCCTGGCAGTCTTGAAGATCGTTGCTGCGAAATTGACTCCGATGACGATTTCTGCGGTGCCGGCAGTACCAGAAGGCTGCATATATTTTCGTCTCTCAATGATGTTCCAGTTACCAATTCAACGAAGCAATTATTCTTTCCTAAAACATAAACACCTATTAAAATAGTGAAATATTACAAGAATCGCTGATTTCAGAAACCGCCCAAATCCACTTTTGGTTATACGTAGTTGAATTATACATAGAATGGCGCATAAAAGATGTAGTTCTTTTGATTGAGCGCAAAAATAACCTTATTCTAATATTTAAAAGGTGTATTGGACCCTCTGAAAATATCAACTGAGAGCAGACATAATCTTAGTTCGTGACTAATTAATATTTATTTAATTATTTCAAAACTAGACGTGTGACTTGAGTTGTTTTTGAAATATGTGTTTCAATGTGTATGCTAAAGTTTTAATGTTACTTTGTTTAGAACACAAAATTAATAAATGCTATTTTGCTAAAATCTGATCAAGCATTAAAATTAGTATAAAGGCAGATGTAAGGCGAGCGATGCAACATTGTGGTAACCAGTCAAAATGGGTACAGGGGTGCGTTTGACTTTGAATCAATCTTAATAGAATACAAATATAATTGAAGTGTTTAGATTTCAACATTTATGAATGCACAATTAAAATTAACAACTATTGAAATATTGCCCCCGATTAAATTTAATTTGGATATAAATAAACAATAAAGTCAAGTAAAAAAATATCGACACACTAAGTAATAGTTTTGAATAATGTTGGTCAATCGAAAACAAGTAATTTTGAATACAGAAGACTTGTGAAATAATAACATTATTCATAACTAGGTGATAAATTAAAAAAATCCTACCTTATAATTCCTCCGATGATTTGCAAAACTGTGAAGCGAAGGTTGGCTCGGTGAAGTAACCATCGGAGATAATTGGTGTTCCTCGGCAGGTAAACAAATTCACATCAGTTCTACGTTGCATTAACAGATGGTCCATTTACCAATTCAACGAAGGTATTTGTTCTGAAAAATTGAAAATTATATTAACAGTGAGACATGTTTGGTCGTTTTTTGGAAGCAAATTAAAATTAAAGTTGTAAAAATTTTGCAAGTACCCACTAATTTTAAATAAATTTATTAGCAATGCAAATTTTAAAAGTCAGCAAGTACACTTTGTGCAGAGGTAAGGATGCGACCGTTGCAGTTATTTGTTAGTATCGATGGCTCAAAATATTTTGTACCTCCGTTACTTGCAAATTTATATGTTAACATAATTTGTACGTCTGTAACGCTAAGGCTGAAAAATATTTAGTCACATCAATTATGGTACATAACTGCGATGGGTTCTACAAAGTTAATCTGGTCTCACCTATAATTGGAAGATTCCAACAATTACCGTTTGTATGTGATCTTAGTAATCGCACACATGATTACTGGTGCAAGCCCGGCTCAATTTAGGAATCCGATTTTAATTGAATTAATAAATTATATACCGTTGCGGTCAGCGTACACACCAATAGAATTATTTTAACACCAATAATGCAAAATTCACTTCAACAAATCAGGTTTCTACGTTTTCATTTGAATATCAGATCGTAAATAATGTAATATTTCAAGACAACAGCAAAATTTATGGTAAAAATTAATTTGTTATTAAAATGTTGCAAATTATTATTATTGTTACATTTAAATAACGGGCAGTTAAATAAATTTTCATGCGTTTCCGAATGTTGAATGCTGTATTGTTCGATACAGCATTCAACATTCGGAAACGCATTCAGTGCATGTGGAGCCAATATCAACACAGTAAGTAATAGTTTTGAATAATGTTGATTAATAAATAACAAATTATTTGTAATACAAAAACATTATTCATAACGAAACGTCATAAATATAAAAATTCCTACCTTATAATTCCTTCGACGATTTCGTTTCGGGGTGAAGTTACCATCGGAGACGATTTCTGTTCGTCGCTGGTATAAACGGACTCACATTTACCAAATTTCAACGGAGGTATTCGCTGATCTGAAATGTTAAAAATTATTTTAACAGTGACATACGTTTGGCTGTTTTTTAGGAAGCATATTTAAACTAAATTTGGAAAAAATTTGCAAGTAATGAGATTATCTACTAATTTTAAATGAATTTTTAACAATGAAAGTTTTAAAAATCTGTACAAAATATAAGAAATTATATTGGATAAGTATTAATCAAATTAATATTCTTGTGATTTTGAGTGCAAGTTTTTATAAACAATACAAATGTCATTTATTGTTAAATACTTGTTATTGCATTAGTAATGTTGCGCCATTAGTAGGTTTATTTGTTAGATTTATTTTAAGGAGTTTAACAATGATTTGACGAATGTTTTCAAAGCCTATTGAAATGAGACGTATCACTTTTTTGCCTAGCTAAAGAGTCCATTGTGAAGCGGACAATGAGTTCGCTTTGGACAGGAAAAATAGCGATTTCTCGAATATTCCCCGTTCATTTAATTAGATTTTAAGCCAATTTTGGGGTAATTAGAAATGGTTTTCATGTAGGATGTGTGAAATTATGATAATTGGAAATGTGGAGTGATTTTATGCACCAAAAAAGTGCAGAAAACCACGCAAATTTCGCAAAAAAATCAATTGCTATTACCTTAACATCTTCCAGACGAATTCGTGTCTTCTGTGAAAATTTGGGGGCTGTATTGGGTGCGTGGGCGTCAATCCGGGGGGGAAACTTCCAGTTTGCAGTGGATTGCGCAAGTCGAAGTGTTGAAACGCATCCCACCAATCGTTCTGAAATAAGAAATTATTAATTAGTACATTCGTTAATTGATTTCGTTGTGAATAATTCACCGGGCAAGTGCAGAGGTGTTAAACCGTGGAAGATGCTCGGACGACTGCGGACAGCGCACGTCCCCGCCTCACCGCTCGACCAGCGGCTTATCGCTGCTCCGCACAGGCCCAGGTTTTTGCCAAGAATTCTTCGCTCGCTCGGCGAAAATAACAATGCAAGCCAGCAAACGTGCAAGGACCTGAAAATGTTCTGTGCTAAAAAATGTAACACGTATATACTAAAATATATACATTAATTAATTATCTTCGAATAGACTCTAAATTGTGTTAATATGCATATGCATATGCATATTATATGCATATATTATAAATAAAATCATTTGGAAAATTCACCTAAATGTATAATTTTTTAGCGTTAAAACAGTAAAATATTCAAACTAGTGCCCATCAGTATTATTATTAATATTTTCAAATTGTAATATGGTCAAATTTATCTTTTATCTCAGCAACTTATATTTCTAACATAACTTGAATTTCTGTAAATTTAATTAATTCATGTTATGTATATTTCATAGCTGATTGTCTACACTGTACACTGTAGACTCTACAGTGTACCTGCAGACAATTCTTCTGCAAATATGAGAAATATTCCGCTTTAAATATGTGAGAAAATCGCATATATAACTTTCTGAGTTGATCACCACGAATTATCAATTACTGAAATTTCTGAAAATTTAATCCATGTTTTGTATATTTCATACCTGATTAGTATACTGCATACATGCATACAATTCTTCCGCAAATTTGACGAAGATTCCGTTATTAATAAGTGCAAAAAATGAATATATAGTTTTCTGATATGACCAGTATGAAATATCAATTACTGATTTTTTTGAAAATTCAATCAATTCATGTTTTGCATATATTATTCCAGATTTGTATACAGTATACTTGCTTACAATTCTTCCGCAAATTTAACGAAGATTCCGTTTTAAATAAGTGTGAAAATCTAATATATAACTTTCTGAATTTAGCAATATGATATATCAATTACTGAATGTTCTGAATATTTAATCAATTCATGTTTTGTATATTTCATTCCAGATTTGTATACAGTATACTTGCATACAATTCTTCCGCAAAGATGAGGAAGATTCCGTTTTAAATAAGTGAGAAAATCGAATATATAACTTTCTGATATTACCAGTATGAAATATCAATTATTGAATTATCTGAAAATTTAATTAATTCATTTTTTGTATAGGTCATGCTAGATATGTATACAATATACCTGCATACAATCCATATGCAAATTTGACAAAGATTCTGTTTTAAACAAGTGAGAAAATTGAATCTATAACTTACTGAATTTAGAAGTATAAAATATCAATTACTGAATTTTCTGAATATTTAATCAATTCATGTTTTGTATATTTCATTCCAGATTTGTATACAGTATACTTCCATACAATTCTTCCGCAAAGATGATGAAGATTCCGTTTTAAATAAGTGCGAACATCGAACATATAACTTTCTGATATGACCGATATAAAATATCAATTACTGCAATTTCTGAAAATTTAATCATTTCATGTTTTGTATAATTCATTCCAGATTTGTAAAGAGTATACCTGCATATAATTCTTCCGCAAATTTGATGAAAATTCCGTTTTAAATAAGTAAGAACATCGAATATATAAATTTCTGATTTGAGCAGTATGAAATATCTATTACTAAATTTTCTGAAAACTTAATTCATGGTTTGTATATTTCATTCGAGATCTGTATACAGTAGACCTGCATACAATTCTTCCGTAAATTTGACGAAGATTCCGTTTTAAATAAGTGAATACTACTTTCTGATATGACCAGTATGAAATATCAATTATTGAATTTTCCGAAAATTTAATTAATTCATGTTTTGTATATTTCATGCTAGATAATATGTATACAGTATACCTGCATATGCAAATTTGACAATGATTCTGTTTTAAATAAGTGAGAAAAATTAATATATAACTTTCTGATTTGAGCAGTATGATTTATCAATTACTGAAACGTCGGAAATATCGACAAAATAATTGCAAATATGTGAGAAATAATTTAAAAAAATTAAGATAATCATAGAAATTTTGGCAGCACTAATTGTAATTTAGACAAAATAATATATTAATTATATTAAATAATATTAATCCTTCCGACAGCCAACCATAGAAATATTGTTCATTATTATTAAAATGAAATCATTGAAAGTTTAACACTAATCAATAAAATTTAAACCGTAATCAACAAAATTTTGATAGTTATCAATAAAATGTTGACAGTGTAATAGAAAATTTGTGAGAAACGATAAAAAAAAATACATTAATCAATGAAATGTTTACAGCAATAATTGTAATTTATACATAATTGAAATTTTGATAGCAATCTTAAAATCCTTTACAGCAACCATTAAAATATTTTGAGTTACCATTATGAAATTTAAAATAATTAAAAATTTGTGGGTAATCATTGAAATTTTGCCAGTGATTAATGAAATTTCATTATAAATCCTGAAATCCTGAGATAATATTGAAAATTTGTGGTAATCAAATAGAGCAATCAAATTTTTACTGCCCTTGATGCCACGATTGAAGCCCCATATATACTAATAAATTGTTTCACATCTCGCCAAATTTCCAGGCTTTTAATTTAATTCATACACATTTAAGGACTTTCAATCAGTTTCAGACAATTTGTAAACCATCACTTGTATATTTTAATTGGATTCGTTTTTAAAGTGTTATACATTGTGACAAAAAAAATTTTAAAAGAAGAAAAAAGCCCAAAATCATACGTACAATCATCAGTACTATTCATTGCTTCAAAGAAAAGTGTTCAGAGATATGATATGAAAGTGTATAAATGATTAATTTAAAAGCGCGCTACGTAATTTTCCCATAAAAGTAAACATAATTAATGCAGAATGAATTTGATTCGGATACTAACAGATATTAGAACTAACAATTAAAATATTGACACTTGGATTATTACTAGTTATGAATAATGCTTGTCAATTGCTACTGGGGCACTCCTGTTATTTTAATTTGAGGTTAATTTATTTGCACAGAACGAAGGCAGTCATGAATGCAAATTATCGACAAGAATCAGTAACAGAGTGGATGAATGTTTCACGCTAAATTCGGGTAAAATCAGCTTTCTGGGAGACACAATATTACATGCCATTGTTCATAACTAGTCGTCGCTATTAGAAATGAAAGTTCCTACCTTTAGAATCCGATGGCGGACTTCCAGCTGCTGCTGCAAAATTGAGTCCGATGAACATTCCAACGGTGCCAGCTGTAATGCAAGCCATCGCACACTTCCGGATCTTGAAAATCCATACCCCAATTCAATGAAGCAATTATTTTTTCCTGAAATATAAAATACATATTAGAATAGTGCGCTGTTATGAATATCAATGCAAACAATTTAATGTTATTTATTTATTAAATTAATACAGTTGTTAATCCATAAATAATTAATATTGATATAACTGATATATAAGTAAAAATGTATGGATTAATAAGCGTAATAATTAAATAAATATATAATAAATTACATTACATTACATTAAAATTCCGTAGTACCGAGTGATCGTTTAAATTTCTGCTCTAGTTATCCATAGAAATTTAAACAGTCAAGGATAGATCTCCGGTGTCGTGTTTCCTATTAGCTGTTTAAATTTCCGTGGATAACTAGAGCTGAAATTTAAATGATCACTCGGTAAATGCTGTAGTGGAAGTATTAATTATATAATTTAATACTTTGTTTGCAGCACAAAATTAATAAATGTTGATCAATTATAAAGGCTATTTATAATTGATGTTATGTGTTGGAATGCAATGTTATGATACTTAACGTGATACTCTGTCGAAATGGTCCTTTTTAATGCTTTTTTGATTGATAATTTTGAATAATGTTTGTTAACACATACTCATACATAGTACTTGAAATTAAGATAACCTCGGAACTAACATTATTCATAATTAGATGTAACAAATACGAACGAAAATTCCTACCTTGCAATTCTTTCGGTGGTTTGCAAATCCGTGGGACAGTGGTTGGTTCGGTGAGGCCATTGGAGATGCACTGTTCCTCGCCAGGTACACAAATTCATGTCAGTTCAGAGTTGCGACAACAGTCAGTTCACCAAGCCAACGAAAGTATTTGTTGATTTCCTGAAATATGTAATAGTATAGTGATGGAAATGGGTACAAATAATATAGACGGAAATGATATTAGTTTTGATACTTATTTTGTTGAATATAGAGACTTGACTTTGTAGGTACGAAAAATATTTGCATGTTATGTTTAGTTAAGTTGTAAAAGTGTCGCTGGATTGTGTGTAATATCAAAACGATTTCCATAAAGTATCTATTTACTATGAATATATTAATTGGTTAAAAGCCAACGGTGGCCGAGAGGTTGGCGCAAACGCCTCTCGAGAGAAACTGATGACCCTGTGTATGCAGATAAACCGAAATGCAAGTTAGTTCGCAGTTATTAAGTATCGATGTGGAAAAATATGTATTGGTTATTGGCAAATGTTAATGCAACATACTTTGTAGGTCTTCAATGCAAAGCCAGACAAAATATCTTGCCACATCAATTCTAGAGGCAGATTTACAATCAACTCGAAACAGAATGGGAACGGAAAAGTTGAATCGTCCCAATCACATGTAACTATGCACAACAAATTCCTGTTCCCAGGAATATTATGTGCATGGTATAATTTAACTTTTCCTTTCCTGTTCCGTTCTCGTTCCTGGGCGATTGTGAATTCGCCTCAATACATAACTGCAAAGTATCACACTAATATTGTCAATGATAAGTTAAACCAAGAACACACCACCGGTGGAATAATTTTAACGCCAATATTGAAATCATCGTTACTTCAAGTAATTTATCATTGGTTAATTTAAATAGCAAATCGTCATTTAATTTTGTTTAAAGACAATAGCAAAGTTATCTTAAACACTAATTTGAAAATGTTGAGAAATATTATTATTATATTTAAAAGACGCGCAAATAGAGTATTCAAACATTCCGTTCCATTGTACTAAAATGTTAAGAAATATTGAAAGGAAATTTTCAAGGCTTGGATCGTTTTTATCAGACACGTCGCGCTCAGAATAAAAAGAAGCGAAAAAATGTGGAGCCAATTAGTTTAAAAATACCGTAATTTAAAACTACGCAGTTTCGCAAATTATGTGCAATAATTAGTTACATTTTGAAGTCATTTAGAACAAATTATTACACATGAAATGCGTGGGTTATGAATAAGAGAATGGAATCGTGCGTTTTTTTCCGTGCAACTCTTGAAGCCCCTTTTGGGCCCCTTTTGCCGGGAATTTCTTGTAGCACCGTGAGCAGAACTCGGCAGAACTCACTCGGCTGCACTCAGGTACAGACACGCTCCAGTTGCCCGAGGCCATGCAGCTGGACAATAGGCATTTTTTTGCGGAAGATCCTTTCAATTGGGACGCGCTCGGTGCAGATTATCTTTCAATGTCGAGCGGAGTTTGAATGCGTTCAAAAATTCACGTGCTAAAAAAACGAGTGCGATTAATAATCTTCTGGACGTGACGATCAGGGGCGGACTAAAAGATTTTGCGGCTCCTGGGGCTCAAAATAATTGATGCCCTTTTCCTGACAATTATTTGATTTAATATTTGCTCCATAAAATGGAGTTTTACTAATTTTGATGCTTCATATGTTAAATTGCAAAAAGCCCACTGTAACTGTAAAACTATAATATTGTCCTGTGCAATCATAAGTTTTATATAAGTAATTTTTTTCAGCATTTGAGCAAATAAGTGAGAAAATCAAATATATAACTTTCTCATATGACCAGTACGAAATATCAATTACTAAATTTTCTGATGTATCATTTCTGGAGCAGCTATCAAAATGTCCACAATTATTGGAGCTATGCAAAATAATTCAATTTCAACAACCAACTTTTGTAAATTATTGTATAATAGTTTAAGGAGAGTTTCAGTCTATGAAAATGTCCACCCACAACAATGGGATCTTTGGAAAATCACATTTTCTAAAAATGTGTTTTTAAAAACATTTTCACTAAATATAATAAATACAGTGAAAAGAAAATTTTCGGTAAATCTATAATTTTTGCAGTAGCTATCAGAATGTCCTCAATAATTGGTGCTTTGTAAACGCAGATTTTTCAAATTAAAAAAAATATATTTTTTGTTGATATAATTAATAAAATGTCCACAAGAAATGATATTAGAAATTTGGATTTGCTATAAATCAGGGAGCCATCAAATATAAAATATCTACAAAAGAGGAAATTTCTAAATGTATATTTTTAATCTGTAATGTCAATCAATAGCTTACGAAATATTTAGGAAAATGTTGAAGCAAATTTTGAAAGCAACTATTCCTGTAATTTAAGATAAATTTTGTTTAGCTAATATTGGCATTTTAACATTTGTGAATTTGTCAATGAATTTTTGATTAAATGTTGCTATAATCTATAAATTTTTGTTAGTTTGGGAATCATTCAGGAAATTTTTTTGTACAATTTTAGCTCTTTTACGAATCCATTATTCATACCTTTTGAGTTTTGAAAATACTGAAGAAATTTTAAATATGAGTTTTCTGAAGCCATTTAACACTTATTAGTCATTGTTGATAACATTTTAATCAAATTTTGATAACATGAGAGATATAACTCGCACTTTTTCATAGATTTTTGATATAAATAGAAAAGCAATTTAAAATTAATTCAAATAGGAGTTCATGCGATTGAAAAAATAACCAAGTTATTATGCCCGGTTGCATCAACATTGTTTTAACTCGAGTTATGTAACCCTGAGTTATATTTATGTCAGAGTGATGTTTCGAATCAGTAGCATCAAAATTCGATTAAAGCCCAGTTTTACAATCGTGGAACATCCTTGTTCCTGGTACAATTACCTAGGATACAATTGTTTCAACAATTGTATCCTAGGTAATTGAAACAGGAACAAGGATGTTCCATGATTGTAAAACCGGCCCTAAGTGGAGTAACTATAGCAACAAAACCATATATATAGCGGGTTAAATATAACGGGTCACTTGTGAATGAATCAAGTTCGTATAACTCGAATTTTATGTTTTATTTCTGATCTGGTGAAAGTCATTTTTGAGGTTAACCCCGAGTTAAATTTATAATTACTAATGTATGAAATAAAGTTACGCACTTTTTAAAATTTTCAAAATTGTTTCAATAAAAAAACAATTTTGAAAATTTTAAAAAGGGCGTAACTTTATTTCATACATTAGTAATTATGAATTTTCAACAAATAAAAGCCACATCGATCAATCTATTAAATTTATAACCCGAGAGTTACATATTAACTCGCGTTGATGCAACCGGGCATTAGGCTATTAGTCTAGTAAAGGAGAAACATTTTATGAAAATGTATGATGTGCTTTATGAGAGTACCAAATTCATCCAATTGGTTTATGTAATATGTATAAAAAAAGTGAAAGATTCTATGAGACATTTTACAAATAATTCCGAAAAGATCCAAAGTTCTATGAAAACCATTATAAGAGTTCCACATTCATTATGTTTTTAGTACAATCAATAATTCACTTAAGTAACTTTTCTCCACAAATTTTGAAAACTTGATTATTCTATTGGATGGTCACGTGGCAACTGAAATGTACATAAAAAATAAAATATATAAAATTTGTGGAGAAAATTATTATTATTATTGTATTATTTAAGTATAGAAAAGTAAGTAGGTAATATTAAACGCAGATTACTTTGTTTATATCACTTGAGTTTATTAAATCGTGACTATAGTTTCGACACTTAGCGTGTCATTTTCGAACGTACAATAGAAAAGTAAGTGTTATTATGAAAAGTATTACTCAAATGCAGGGTTGGTGTGATTTAAATCATAATTTAAATCTGTTTTTTTTTAAATAAATCATTGATTTCAACCAAAATGGTTTTTTTAATGAATCATTGTGTTTGCACGTTTTGTGCATTCCAATAGGTGTACAATTAAAAATATAATGTAACTGTAGAGTTAGCTTGCTTTAAAATAGATAATTGGAAGTAAAATAATTTTCGGTTCTTCCATTTTTGGTCCATCACATAGTACAGATACATATATTTTTTTTAATCATCGACTCTTGTTCAAATTCAAGAATTTATTAAAACAAAAATCATATGATTTGAATCGTGACGTAAATCAATTGATTTAAATCACATCTAAACTGACAAAACTGATCAAATAAATCAAGTAAATCAAGATTTACTGCTGTTGTACGTAATTTTAAGGTATTGTACGTACGAAAATGACATGCTAAGTGTGAAAACTATAGTCACGATTTAATAAAGTCAACTGATATAAACAAAGTAATCTGCGTTTAATTTTATTTTTATTAAATATTAATTTTTTTTTAAATCATGATTTATTCCAACCCTGCTAAAATGTATTATTGATTGTGTACTAAAAAAAATATTATTTATCATTAATAAAATTAATTATTTAATTAATTTAAACCAATCCTTCACGTGCTCAATAATATATGTTATTTGTTAGTACAATGTTGATGCTTTTTTTAAGGATAGAAGATCTTTTTGGAGCACTTTGTAAAATGTTTCATAGAATATTTCACATTTTTGTATTATGTGGACCAATTTGAATATTTTTTAGTCACATAAATTTTTATTTATTCAATTATAATTGGTGTAATTGCTATAATTATTTTGTGTTTTACGTACACTTAAAGTGTTCACTATATTTAATACGTTTAAGGTGAACTAACAGTCTCCATTGACTACGTGTCGCATGTGCATCGTGCGAGGGGCGCTCGAAAGCTTAATTCAAACGCGTTAAGTTGAATTGTTTCAGCTTTGCGACACATATTATTGCATGGAAATAACTAAAATGATAAATTTCATGTACAAGTACGTGCACAATATGTCTATTTGCTGTTTATTGTGAAAACTGCGTGATTATTAAATTGTGTATATTAAATATGTATATTTTGAATGGTAGTGGCGTCTACTTCGTGATACATTTTATTAATTATAAATAAAACACATTACTTTGTTAGTATCACATAAAATTATTTATTGATTTGTTACTAGTTTCAACTACTACTACTTGTAGGAGCATAGTATAGTCGACCCAAAAATCTAAGAATATTACGACTTTGACTTATAAGTATTTTATGGGGGTTTTATTTGGTGTTGCCATAAAATCAGCGCTTATACTGGCTTTGGGTCTTTATACAAGCCAGTATAAGCGCTGATTTTATGGCAACACCAAATAAAACCCCCATAAAATACTTAAAAGTCAAAGTCGTAATATTCTTAGATTTTTGGGTCGACTATAGTATACTAACAAAGTAATGTGTTCTATTTATAATTATTAATATGTAACATTCACTCACATTCATTGCAGATAATATTACTCGGATAACTTCAATAATGCCTTGCAAAGAGTTTCTGGAATTCGGCATGATTGGTTCCATCATAAAACGTATTTGATGAATGTGACACTAATAATGCAACTCTGTACAGATCGTTACTAATTAAAATCAAACTGAATACGAAACAAATAACGTAAATACTAGCCTATTGCTGCACAAACCTCAACCCACTTAAATTACTCTACTTGCAATGAGTTCTTGTGCACTGCAGGCTTGATGGGGGCTTCAATAAGCAAAAACTGCACTTACCGCAGCAGTTCGTTTGGCAGGCCTCGCACTTCTTGCACAGCATCCTCCGCCTCCGCAGGCATTCCTTCTGCGAACCCTCGTCGAAGCCTTCAAGGCGACTGGTTTACATTTATGTTAGAACGATATTTAAGCACCAAGCCATTTGGTTGAGGTTATAAATTTTGAAAGTAGTCGTGCACTGTTACCACAATGGAAAATGTAAATGTATCAAGCAAAGAGTATCGTGCGCTCAGTGTTACCACAATGAAAAATATAAATGTATCGAGTAAAGGTCTAGAAATATACCAGGTCGGTACAAAAAGTACTAAATTAGTCTGACCGTAAATTCTTTAAATGCCGATTCCTGATTTCCTACGCTATGCTGTTACAATGCTATCGCTCAGGGCATTTTCAACACGAATTAAATGCTGTTGATATTATTTAAAACCGCCTCAACCTGTCTTTTATGTGCTTACATCTGACAGCGAATTTGTCATGGATATTTCGTAGGAGGTTAATTTATCTGTTTACGGTGTTTCCCCTTCGAAAAAGTAAGTAAAAAGTATTAAATACCTCCGCATTTAGTACATGCCCAAGAAGCCGAAACCAGTTCCTGAATAAACGAACAATGGAGATGTCAATAAGTGTGGGTGCAAATTTGAAAATAGAAGGCCCCCTTCTGTGCTGCAGCGTGGACACCAATTCCATATGCCGCGTGTGTCTTGAGAAGAGCCAGGCCGACAAATCCATGTACAATATATTCCAGGGGAAGGCCCAGCCGCTCATCAGGAACATGATCATAACATGTGCCTCTGTACAGGTAATCGCGTATTGTTTACTTTCAATGTGCAAATAGTAGATACACAAAAGCCAATAGGTAACTGTCTGGCCTACACACAACTGCATTCGAACATAATGCTGTAATAATATAATCTCGCTTTCTCCATACGAGCCAAATTCTTAGATATGATCCTCGAGTGCAAACCCGAACAATAGTTTGTATCTTCTTGGAGTGCCATACTCAATTTTTCGAGCGTAGGCGATTTCCCCGCATACGTCAGTGTCTGTATCGTAGTTACAGTGACGTATGGCACCTACAGTTTAACGTCGGCTGCGAACGACTGGTTTGGGGAAACTATCTTGGGCAGATTACTCTCAGTGGTTTGCCATTGCCTTCTGAAAGGAGACGAGCGGATTTCTAGATATTTTTACCGGAGCCCGGGATCCGGCACCGCGTGAAAAGCCGACACTCTGACTGTTTCACCACACTCGCCTCGTATATAAAGATATAATAAGAAACTTGTAAAGAAAGTTGATATTGCTTTAAACAATAATAAACTTGAGCAACTTTTCTTCACAAATTTTACATTCAGATTACAGAGGATGATGGCCTTCCGAGCTCCATCTGCGATAAATGCATTTCCAATCTCAACGTCGCCTGGCAGTTCAAGACGCAGTGCGAGATGTCCGACACAAAACTCCGCCACTTTTACAGCTCCCAGGAACCGTTTGCTCCTACGATAGACGAGTTCAGTAATAGTGTAAAGGAGCAGATGAAGGATGCAGAGGACTGCGATGAGGAATATACATTTTTACAGCCTACTCATGAAATTGTAAGTTAACCCGTGTGTGACACTTGTACTTCATATACAGTGTGGCCGAAAAGTCGCTTTACCGAAAATAGCATAATCTCCAAAATATGTATTGTTTTTTTCAAATTGTATTATTTTCAGTAAAGCGACTTTTCGGCCACCCGGTATTTTGTCGATTATTCCAATAAGTCGCTTTCTTATTTTATGCATATCACAACCTTTTGAATAGTAAAGATAATGTAATTGATATAAGCAATGATTAAAAAAATGCTGATTTTAAATTTTTACTCATCATATAGGTGTCCCAGAAATTTTGCAACAAATGTAAAACTTTTCAGGTAATATCCGAAAATAACGAAGAAACGGGTGATGAAATCAAGGAAGCCGTGAAAAAGCGGACGAAACGAAAGGCGGACAAACCCAAAATATCTAAAATCCACCAGTGCGACACTTGCGGGAAAACATTTAATCGGAAAGAGTATCTCACGCAGCACATTCGCATCCACACAGGTATCACTTGCAGCATTTTCGCGCCTTCTATTGCAGCAGAATTAATTGCAGGCGAGAAGCCGTACCGGTGCCACTTGTGTGAAAAGAGGTTCGTGAATTCCGGACACCTGACGACGCACATGAGAAAGCACACCGGCGAACGACCACATGCATGCACGCTGTGCCCCAAAACGTTCTCAACGAGGCAGGAATTACAAAAGCACACAATGGTTTGTATTACCATTAAAAACATTTAATGTATCCGTGGTTAACTTTTTTGCGCAAAAGCCCAGAAGTTGGCATTTACATTAAAGTCAACTTTAAAGGATACATGTGTTATGAAACACATTTTGAAAATTAAACTGAGCTAAGTCACTTTAAATTGATTATGAAATTGGCCGTTAGTGAAACATATTTAATAAATATAAATAAAAATACTTGGTTTAAGTTTCATTATTTTTATAGAAAATACACTACAATTGTTTCGGTCTTGCGACCATTTTTAAGAGTTACTTAGTTAACAAAATGTGACAATTTTATTAACAAATTAAATTATTGTTTACTCCTATTAAGCAGATTTTTCTGATTCTGATGTTCTGATTGGTACAGTACAGTTTCCGCATAATATGCTTTCAAATTTAACCAATCCGAACAAAACTTTCAAATCATTCATTTGTGCACAAACTAGGCATTAATCAAACTATTTTTTTTTAAATTTAATATGTCAGAAAAATTATCATATTTTGTTAACTAAATAACTCATATAGGAGTTATTTAGTTACTTGAAAATGGTCACGAGACCGAAACAATTGCAGAGTATTTTGTATAAAAAGTGAAACATAAATCAAGTGCTTTTATTTATTAAATTAAATGTATTTGTGGTTACCACTTGGCGAAACATGTTAATTAAAAGGTAAATAAAACACTTGGTTTAAAGTTTCACGGAATTTATAGATCACCTACAATCGTTCCGGCAGTTAAGCCATTCTCAAGAGTACAAGTACAGTACAGTACAGTACAGTACAGTACAAGTACAAGTTATACAAGCACAGTATAACTTGTAATCTTGAGAATGGCTTAACTGCCGAAATGATTGTAGAGTGATCTATAAATTCCGTGAAACTTTAAACCAAGTGTTTTATTTAGCTTTTAATTATATATTTAAAATTAAAAATCCGCACAAATACAAATTTTATATGCCCAAAAATGTTTTTTTACTTGTCTTTAGGTTCACAATGGTGATCGGCCTTTTCAGTGTAAAATGTGCGGCAAAAGGTTTGGCAGCTCGAGCAACCTCTACTCCCACCTAAAACATCACACCGGAGAAAAGAACTTCACCTGCGAGCACTGCGGGAAGGCGTTTTACACGAAGCAGGAGCTGAAGCAGCACTCGGTGGTGCACACGGGGGAGAAGGCCTATCTGTGCGAGTTCTGCAACAAGCGGTTCTCGCAGATCGCGCATCTGCGCAGGCATTCCAAGCTCCACAAAAACGGTGTGCAATAGGATTTTTATCGAACAAGTCTCGCATTAATTATGTATATTTATATAAATAAACTTTTATCTCGGAACGTTATCTATAATAAAATAGGTCTTTGACAGTTATATTTCATTACCGACTTATAATTAGTCAGGACCTAGGTTTCATGGAGTTTTCTTATCAAGGTTTAGAAAACCATTGCTAATAAAGATGTGACAAATCAGTTGTCAACTAGTTATCAAAACCTATAAAATGTGGTTCTTTCTACAACCGTCTTAAAAGTCATCACTTCTAATACCAAAAACTATCAGTGAAGTTGAGTTTTTTTGTGAGTAATAAAAAAGGACGGGGTAAATAATGCACATTTCGAGTTTAAAAAAAATAATGTTATTGACGACATGTTTCAAAACACATTATCTTCATCGGGCAAATAAGTAATGTCAGACAATACAATAATTTTTTTTAACTCAAAACGTGCATTATTTACCCAGTCATAATAATGGAGTTTAAACAAGTATCCGCCAAATCTATTTCCATAATAAAAACGGGTGTATCTTAGGGAACACTTTTAGTTCCTAGAATTAAAAGCACTTTTAATCCTAAGAACTTTACGCCTCGCTTCACAAATGCAAAATTTACTCATCAAAAACATGACACTTTTAATCCTAATAAAACAATCTATTGTTGCCGTTTATTTTGGCCGACTGAAGTAAAATTCCAGGTAAAAAAAAAATAAATTGTTAACACAGATCAATTTTGTAGTTCTTGCTGGGGTAATTTTAAATGTTAATTGAACAATTTCAAGTGTTTCTGCTTAATACTAATTGTTTTCTTGTAAAATTTTGTTATTTCCGATGGAATCACGAATTAACATTGGGGAATTTCAATCGTTCAAAATGATGGCTGGGTTTTTTTTAAATAAGACATATTTATTACAGATCATTTAGTTACATATTTTCATATAATTTCATATTTATCATTTATTTATATATTTATAGATAGGAGATTCATATCAGGCAGTTTTCAGAAACAGCACTTGCGATGAATCCCTTAGTATGTTCACATATACAATATTGGCGGAAACGATAAACAAGTAAACAAAAGAATACTGCTTTTAGATCAGCTCACAACGATTAGTCATTCACACTTGCACGTCATCCATAGTCTGCACCTACAGAGAATTGCTTTTGACCGCACTTGTGCATTAACTGCCCGTGCCCGTGCGACCGGGACACGGGACGCGTTCAGGTGGCCTGGTTGTCGGCATCCGCCCCCCGTCTCACAGATGTATGGGCGAGTTTGTTTTAGCTTGTGTGTGTGTGTGTGTATGTGTTATTTGTGCGCAGGCTTTGCTAATCCAGTTGCACACTGTATAATACGCATACATATCTGTCAATGTATGACATGTATGTATGCGTATGCACATATAATTATACACGATATAAAAATGATACTGATCTACAAACATATGTGTATCCTATGGGATACGGGCAACTGGGGATGTAACATCTGCGGTGTACATTAAGACGCTTACCGGTACAGATCAAAGGCATGCATTGATGATATGCGGATGAACGTGTGTGTGTGTGGTCTGGGGGAATGCCGATAATCTGCGACCTGCGGGGCTTACGAATATAAATATGTATAATTTTATTAACAAATATAACATTCAGTAAAGATTGAGGGATTCGGGGACGTGTCTGACCGGAGCAGTTCGACTTAAAAATTAAAGTAGATAGGGATCGATGGATGCGCTCTGGAACCATGTTGGTCAACCACGTCCCTCCATTATTAGACTAGCGGCACATATATATTTATTCATTAATAATTAGTTTCTACTGAACTAATAAAAGCATGAATTACCCGGAGCTCTCTGCTCCGATTGTGGCTGTGCTTTATTAAGCCAGTCACATTACTCTAATACCCAATTTACACTGAATTTTCTGGAGTATAACACCTCATCACCTGGGATAGTAAACTATGAACAAATTTTGTATAAAAGTATGGCGTTTTTATAAACAATTTGTATATTTCTCGCATGCTGCTACACACTTTATTAGATATAGCAAAAATTGTAATGTCATGTCATTATTGTGCTACCAATGAATTGTGTGAATCTGCTTCAGTAGTTATGCTAGAGAAAGCCATGTATAAATTAGGGTACAGGCATGACAATACAGAAAGAAAGGTACTAACGCCAGAGTCAGTTCAAGTAATGCGACACTAAGAGACAGTACTAAAGGTAAATCACATTGACCTAATTTAGTGATGTGAATGTGGTGGGCGATTTACGAACTATCATCGCATTGGTACCTCTGCCTGTCTGCCTACTGATTCTCACACAGTCGGTTTGTAATTTTTTTTCATTTTGTGCTTCTGTCACCCGTTTAGACATCACAACAGTAGAATGATACCGCAGTAAAAATGGTCTCCTTGTCAACTCATCGCAGCGCTTCTTCAAGTGTTGTTATTTTTTAAAATGTTTATTCATTTTTAATACATAATGAACGAAAACGTAAAATATTACCATCCAAGAAATAATCATTTTGTGCTATAATTTATGCTTATAATATAGTTACTTTAATATACACTACATTCAACATAAAATAAATATAGAGATAAAATTTTAAATCTTCTCAAACAACATTCAAATAAAATGATATAAAATATAAGTAATCATAAAATCCATAAAATCATCAACATATAAAAGTTCTAAACTTTCACAGCGAAAATAAAAATATATGTATACCCGACGACCTGCGAGATCAAACTCGATAGTTATGTCATCGATGGTGTTAACTCGTACCTTCGCATGTACTTTGCGGCGAGAATACGGTCGTTGAGTATAAGTTTATATTGGTATTCGGTGTCGCTGTTTGAAGCTTAATGGGACACTTCACGGTATTTTTGTGCTAGACTTGATGCAAGCTATTTGGAATCAATTTGTAGCGTCATGACGATTACCAGAACAGATAATTAATCATCTAAAGCTTTATATAAATAATGTAATAAATGCAGTAAATAATAATAAAAAGTAGCCGACCCGTTTTATATAGACGTTAGCCATTAATGTCAAGCCCTAACATCATTACGAACGACAACATAACTATCAGCTTAAAAATCACAGACCGTATATACACGTAAACACCGTTCAAAATCCATTTGTACCAAAGATGGTTGTGTAGTGTGACATGTGTTGCTAAGCATGTGCTAGGCAGGAAAACAAAAACATTATATTATTTTAAATGGTCTATTGACAGCCGGCATTGTTGCCAGCAAAATATAGGAATAATTAAATGAGTTAGTTGATAAAGGGACATTACAAAAATATTAAAAATAATATTAATCACTTTTTTATTTATATCTTTCTGTCCGTAACTGTCAGTTATGTTAAAAAATGTATATTTTATTAGTGAGTGTGTATCAACTGTAGCTACAAATTATCAATTGTAACTTTTCTTGTAATACGATCTGTTTGCCCAAAAAAAACTCTTTTAGTTACAAAAAATGTTACTCTGTTCCCTTTTCAACTCGTACATTCAATTTTAATTTATTGCAAAATTCATTTGGCAACTTTTGTCAGTACAACTGTCACAATTTGACGTCAGAAAATATCACGCGCCAACTTTGGTGAAAATGAATCATGGCCGGTGTTTACATACATGCGTATATGTAAATATACATTCACACATATGTATGCGCGTGTATATGGAATATAGAAATTTAGCGTTCAAAGAAAATAAACATGTACATTAAATGTTACAGAAAATCACAAATTTTCAAGAGGTCATCGCACATTTACATTATCCTAACACAATATTACGTTACTGTTACGTGATCACGCATGCTTTTGCTTCATCCGTGAGCACGCCGACACAACTTCACACAGAGACAGGTTTATGTGGCTCGCCAGAAAACAATGTAGATACACCACCGAAAAATTTATACATCCCATTTAATATATAGTATACCGCAAAATAACAACAGATATAAACACGCGTGAGGGGCGTGGAAACATCAAAACCACAATATACACATATACCTGTCCATTGTGAAAATCATAGGTTTTTTTTTTTGCTACGTATAATCAAAAGTCACGGCCGCAGCTTCACGTCAGAGGTCCACCACGGCCGGCATTTGATTAATTAATGATCAATTTGATAAACACAAGCAGTGTCAAATAACCGCAATTAATTTTTGAATGAATCGAATGACAACGTCGGCATTCAAACTGTTCTCTAAAGCGAAAAAGGCAATCACAATGATTAAATCGTGCGTTTAGAATTGTCAGCACTCCTTCCGTGATCACCCTTTTCATCAAAGGACCTCTGCATTGCAATAATTGATCTCTTTTTGAATTCTGAATTGAATATAGCTTTATTAAAAAAATATATACATCTTTGTATATGATACGTTATTTCGAAATATATATATATTTATGTATATATATATATATATATATATATAGTTTTAAATAAGTTAATATTTGCCTAAAATAAATCACTATGCGTTGTCTTTATTTGGTCCTATAGTTTTTTATTAAGTAAACAATTACCTGTTTATTTCGTGAGTATCGTATCATACGACCTGATGTATATGCTTTTTTACGTGGTTATGAGGTATTGAATAAAAATGTTCCTAAAACAGCTGTTTCCCTCAAAGGGCAGGAATAAGAGAGAGAGAGAGTAAAAATAACATTAAAACACTACCATTCATAACTTTTTAGAAGAGATCATGATACGATAGCATATGTGTGGACGCACGCACACCCGTACGCAGAAATACATACATACGCTCGATATATGTATAGACGCATACACGACGAGGCGTGTTTAACTGAGAGAATACGTTACGTTCAATTGTTGCTTGGTAAGTTGGCTCTGAACGTACGGTATTGTTAGTATTATATAGCGCTGGAGACAGAAGCAGGCTAGAGTTTCTGTAAAGGGCGGTTATAAGAGTTCATATTGACGCAGGTGCATGCGCTGAATGATGTCCCGACAATCGTTGAACACACGTTTAATGTTCTCCGTGTCAACGGCGCAAGTGAAATGGGGGTAGCAGTAGTGCTTGCCCTCCCCTGTTGCGGTACTTATACGCTGGAAACAATGCACAACACATTAGTCGGAATCACAAAGATCACGGGGCAGGATTTTATTATTATCTGCACAGGTCAGCACTTACTAGGAACTCATCCCGTATGAAGTACTTTGCTCTGATCACTTCTGGTGGTTCATTTGCGTCGTTTGCTGCATCCACAGGTGTTTGATACCTTTTGAAGTCTGCAAAGTAGTCTTCTAGCTTACTCTTCCCTAAAATATTAAAATCATCGTATTACCAATCACTGAAACAGCTATACTATTGTCAGAAACATTCATGTGACCCTGTATACATTCATCATTGCCAAATGGTGTGTGCTACGAAAAATAACTATGAATTTAGTTTTATTTATCTTGGCTTATTTTGTCCAATGAGAATCTGTATCATGTGGTCAATATGGCTTTATAATAAGTCCAAGGTATATTTAAAAGCACACTATATTATGTGGTTGACTTTATCACAAGAACCCATATTAAAGCAAAGTGATGCTCCAGTTCAATTATATATTGCTGCATAAGTTAACACAATTGAATAAAATCGCCGCTGTATTGATCAACATATTCCTACGTTTAATTTATTGAAATGATAATTGAAACACACGACATTTCAATTGTTTTCAAACATTTTTATAAATTAATACCATCATGTGAATTGATCAGCTGTAAATACGTTTCAGATTGTACGCACTGTACCATGGAGAAATTTAATACATCGGACAACGATCTAAGTCAGTTCTTCGGGAAAAATTAAAAATACCTAAAGCCAACCTTGCGTAACACATTAAGGTGGGCGTTTGGCCAGATGTCAAATCTGCAGTCCCACATTACAGAAGACAGGCTTCACACACACACATCTCTACTCACCGGCTAGAATTTTCTCCGCTAAAAGATCCTGTTTGTTCAAGAACAGGATCACTGAGATAGTGCGCAGCCATCTATTGTTCCATATGGATTTGAAGAGCTCGAGACTTTCCTTTAGCCTGTTCTGCGAAGGGTCCTCCCTCAGCACCATGTTGTACGAGCTACACGCCGTCACAAATATAATCGCGGTGACATCATTGAAGCATTGGATCCATTTGCGTCTCTCGTCCCTCTGGCCGCCCACATCAAACATGCTGTGCAACAAAAACGATGGGTTAAGCGATCGCGCTTCTCAGCGACGCGAAATACTCACTGGAAGTTAACTTTGTCGACTTGGAAGCGCGTCTCGAAGATGCCACTGGTGAGGACACGACATCTCAGGATGTCCTGCTCCGTGGGTGTGTAGTCGAGCTGCTTTATGATGTGCACCTGATCCAGAAAGTATTTTGCACAGTCTATTAACTGGTATTCGTTACTCCTTTCGAAGGTCGACTGGATCCCCTTATCTTTCCACAGAGCCTCCGTGTGCTCGTAGAATTCCCCCGGATAGTCAAAGTCCGGGCCGGTGGCGCAGTCCTGTATCCAATCGACCCTGGCCTGGTTCTCCGGGCGCTCCAATTGGACGGGAGGAGAGAGTGTTGACATTGCTCCCGATATCGTCTGGTTTCAGAAAAGAAAATGTCAATTCTGATGAAACACAGGTCACAATTTTTACAAATTGCATCGATTCATGGAGAAATTTACAAACTGTATTGTTTATTTCTCCACGTTCAGTTTCAGGATTTAAATTTCATTATCAGACATGAACTCTTAAATATTCTAGCCAACCATAAAACCCAATAAGATTCACATTCGATTCCGTAGAAGGTATATGTTACTTTGATACACAGTTTCAATTCTAATACAACAATTTACTATTATCTATCTAATAATCAACTGAGTATCTTTGTTTTTCTTTTGCTTTTATATGGATCGATAATTATTACTATTACTGCCATTTTTTTATTGCAGTTGTTTATTTTAGTATTCATAATTCATATTATACATGTATGTCTAATTTTATTTTCTTTATCTAAAAAAGGATGAGCCGGATTTTTAAGATAAGAGTAGATACTAATAATTACTGGATTGCTTATATCAAGTTTACAAAAATCAACTTGAGAATTGAAGTGGAATTATGTAATAGAACAAGGTAGGTGATAAGTATCTGAATTCAATAAGATTATTTGATGACCGATGTATACTTATGATTGCTACATATCAGCGGTGAATAGTTTTCTTGGCCGAACTTTGTTGTACATGAACCAATATTCGTTGCAAATCTACAATAAGCTAACATCCATAAACACATGATATATTAATTTTACTTTATCACACCTAGTATAGATAAAGTATTGTAACCAGATTTTAACAGAATTACACATTTTGGGACCCCGTTATTCTCTACCTGTGTCTTTCTCTCCACGCGCGATGAATTTTGTCTGCCCAGTTACTCAAGAACGGCAAGAAATATTACGAGATGACACTTTATGTTTAACAGTTAATAATAATAACAGAAAATGGTCCGCAGGAAGTGCGGAGCAAACCAAATGGTTCTCGTTTCGGAATGCAAGGGTCCCAAGTTCGAGCCCCGGTTGTGTCATTTATAACCGGCTTTTTTAAATCAATATTTAATAAAAATGAGTACCTGGAGTTATACCTGGGGTAATTTAAATTCGTTTTTTTTGCAGAAAATATAGTACTCCTATCTTTCATTCGTTTCATTCGGATTAAAAGTGACTTCATTTTTTAACTCACACTTTTGTATCATAACAGGTGGTTGGTTAGGATCGTAGTGCTTTCCCACTGCACCCATACAAAGTTGGGTTAATATCGCTTTTCAATACAAACCCACTAAGGTGTAAGACGCTATGAAGTATAATTGTTAATTATAAAGTTATAATTGTTAAAAAAAATTCCTTCAGTAAATGTTTTTTTCTTCTTTTTGGATAATATAGTTACTGCAATCCAACACATATTCTTGTGTAAAAGAAATTTCTCTAAAAATCAAACTATTCCTTAGACATGGACATCATCCTTAACTACCACAGAAAAATAGGGAAACAAGAACAAGGTTGAAGAGGAATACTGATGAATGTTTCTTGTTACAATTCTATAAGCCGTTTCATTAGTAAATCATCTTTATATCGAAGCAGTCAATCTTGTTTTAAAGGTTTGATAGAAGAAGATGCATTAGTGGCAGTAAAATGTGTGCGAAAACTGAAAAATATAAATGTTTCATCGGAAGAGCCACAAAGAAATTTAACTTTTGCTTGGAACTTTATAGGAAAAAAACTGCAATTAAAAAAGGAATCGCGATTATTTCTACGAAATATGTAACTAAAATTATAGTAGTGCATATTTTAATTTTTATGTGCAAGGACAACAAAAGGCACATCGCAAAGTTTACTAGTTTTTAAAATATATTTTTAAACATATTCTTGTGATCGGAGAATTTATAAACAGACAAGTAATCAAGTGTTTTATTATTCCTATAAGACAAATATATTTTAATATCAAATTTTTGGTTACTTGACTTTGTAACCAAAATCCTATACCGCAAAAATATTCCTTCAAAGTCTGTGGCAAATCATGTGAAAATCAGATAAGTCTTTACATCTCAGCATTGGCAACATTGACTTCAGAGATAAAGCGCACATAGACACAAGAGATACATTGCTTGCCTTGTTATTAATAATAATTGTACAATTGACACCAAGCAGCACCTTTTTTTACCTACTGGATTTTCTTGGTTAACCCGATTTGAATTTTGACTTTTAGTAGTTCTTTCACGTGAATGTCTTTCGTAGACAACGCTTTGAGCTCCCCGAGTTGTCAAAATCAAGGGAGAAAACATAATCGGAAAAAATGCGCTTACAAAATACGACAGGTGTTCCTGAGAAAATATTACAGAAAAAACCTATTACTAGATAAATAAATGTGTCATTAAGACAAATAAATTTTAATATCAAATTTTTGGTTACTTGAGTTTGTAACCAAAATCCTATAGCGCAAAAATATTGATTCAAAGTCTGTGGCAAATCATGTGAAAATCGGATAAGTCTTTAGATCTTAGCATTGGCAACATTGACTTCAGAGATACAGCGCACATAGACACAAGAGATACATTGCTTGCCTTGTTATTAATAATAATTGTACAATTGACACCAAGCAGCACCTTTTTTACCCACTGGATTTTTTTGGTTAACCCGATTTGAACTTTAGACTTTTAGTAGTTCTTTCACGTGAATGTCTTTCGTAGACAACGCTTTGTGCTCCCCCAGTTGTCAAAATCAAGGGAGAAAACATAATCGGAAAAAGTGCGACTACAAAATACGACAGGTGTTCCTGAGAAAATATTACAGAAGAGACCTATTTCTAGAAAAATACATGTGTCATTAAGACAAATAAATTTTAATATCAAATTTTTGGTTACTTGAGTTAGTAACCAAAATCCTATACCGCAAAAATATTGATTCAAAATCTGTGGCAAATCATGTGAAAATCGGATAAGTCTTTAGATCTCGGCATTGGCAACATTGACTTCAGAGATAAAGCGCACATAGACACAAGAGATACATTGCTTGCGTTGTTATTAATAATAATTGTACAATTGACACAAAGCAGCACCTTTTTTTACCAACTGGATTTTTTTGGGTTAACCCGATTTGAACTTTGACTTTTAGTAGTTCGTTAACGTGAATGTCTTTCGTAGACAACGCTTTGTGCTCCCCGAGTTGTCAAAATCAAGGGAGAAAACATAATCGGAAAAAGTGCGCCTACAAAATACGACAGGTGTTCCTGAGAAAATATTACAGAAGAGACCTATTACTAGATAAATATCAACACCTAAATGTGTCATTAAGACAAATAAATTTTAATATAAAATTTTTGGTTACTTGAGTTTGTAACCAAAATCCTATACCGCAAAAATATTGATTCAAAGTCTGTGGCAAATCATGTGAAAATCGGATAAGTCTTTAGATCTCAGCATTGGCAGCATTGACTTCAGAGATAAAGCGCACATAGACACAAGAGATACATTGCTTGCCTTGTTATTAATAATAATTGTACAATTGACACCAAGCAGCGCCTTTTTTTACCTACTGATTTTCTTGGTTAACCCGATTTGAACTTTGACTTTTAGTAGTTCTTTAACGTGAATGTCTTTCGTAGACAACGCTTTGTGCTCCCCGAGTTGTCAAAATCAAGGGAGAAAACATAATCGGAAAAAGTGCGCCTACAAAATACGACAGGTGTTCCTGAGAAAATATTACAGAAGAGACCTATTACTAGAAAAATAAATGTGTCATTAAGACAAATAAATTTTAATATCAAATTTTTGGTTACTTGAGTTTGTAACCAAAATCCTATACCGCAAAAATATTGATTCAAAGTCTGTGGCAAATCATGTGAAAATCGGATAAGTCTTTAGACCTCAGCATTGGCAACATTGACTTCAGAGATAAAGCGCACATAGACACAAGAGATACATTGTTTGCCTTGTTATTAATAATAATTGTACAATTGACACCAAGCAGCACCTTTTTTTACCTACTGGATTTTCTTGGTTGAACCGATTTGAACTTTGACTTTTAGTACTTCTTTCACGTGAATGTCTTTCGTAGACAACGCTTTGTGCTCCCAGAGTTGTTAAAATCAAGGGAGAAAACATAATCGGAAAAAGTGCGCCTACAAAATACGACAGGTGTTCCTGAGAAAATATTACAGAAGAGACCTATTACTAGATAAATAAATGTGTCATTAAGACAAATAAATTTTAATATCAAATTTTTGGTTACTTGAGTTTGTAACCAAAATCCTATACCGCAAAAATATTGATTCAAAGTCTGTGGGCAAATCATGTGAAAATCGGATAAGTCTTTAGATCTCAGCATTGGCAACATTGACTTCAGAGATAAAGCGCACATAGACACAAGAGATACATTGCTTGCCTTGTTATTAATAATAATTGTACAATTGACACCAAGCAGCACCTTTTTTTACCTACTGGATTTTTTTGGTAAACCCGATTTGAACTTCGACTTTTAGTAGTTATTTTACGTGAATGTCTTTCGTAGACAACGCTTTTTGCTCCCCGAGTTGTCAAAATCAAGGGAGAAAACATAATCGGAAAAAAGTGCGCCTACAAAATACGACAGGTGTTCCTGAGAAAATATTACAGAAGAGACCTATTACTAGATAAATAAATGTGTCATTAAGACAAATACATTTTAATATCAAATTTTTGGTTACTTGAGTTTGTAACCAAAATCCTATACCGCAAAAATATTGCTTCAAAGTCTGTGGCAAATCATGTGAAAATCGGATGAGTCTTTAGATCTCAGCATTGGCAACATTGACTTCAGAGATAAAGCGCACATAGACACAAGAGATACATTGCTTGCCTTGTTATTAATAATAATTGTACAATTAACACCATGTAGCACTTTTTTTTACCTACTGGATTTTCTTGGTTAACCCGATTTGAACTTCGACTTTTAGTAGTTATTTTACGTGAATGTCTTTCGTAGACAATACTTTGTGCTCCCCGAGTTGTTAAAATCAAGGGAGAAAACATAATCGGAAAAAGTGCGCCTACAAAATACGACAGGTGTTCCTGAGAAAATATTACAGAAGAGACCTATTACTAGATAAATAAATGTGTCATTAAGACAAATAAATTTTAATATCAAATTTTTGGTTACTTGAGTTTGTAACCAAAATCCTATACCGCAAAAATATTGATTCAAAGTCTGTGGCAAATCATGCGAAAATCGGATAAGTCTTTAGATCTCAGCATTGGCAACATTGACTTCAGAGATAAAGCGCACATAGACACAAGAGATACATTGCTTGCCTTGTTATTAATAATAATTGTACAATTGACACCAAGCAGCATTTTTTTTACCTTCTGGATTTTCTTGGTTGAACCATTTGAACTTTGACTTTTAGTACTTCTTTCACGTGAATGTCTTTCGTAGACAACGCTTTTTGCTCCCAGAGTTGTTAAAATCAAGAGAGAAAACAAAATCGGAAAAATTGCACATGGCAGATTTCGAAGGCGCAGCGACGGTGTAAGGTAATAAAGGGTGGTTGGGCACCAGAGGCATATTTAAAATGATGGTCATTTGTACAATTGAGACCTACCGGATTTTCTTGGTTAAAGCAGTCTTGATTGAACATTGACTTTTAGTAGTTCTTTCACGTGAATTTGTCTTTCGTAGGCTTTTGCTCCCCGAGTTGTAAAAATCAAGAGAGAAAACAAAATCGGAAAAAGTGCACATAGCGGATTTTGAAGGCACAGCGTAAGGGTAATAAAGGGTGGTTGGGTATCGGAGGCATACTTACAATGATGGCATCTCGAATGTTTTTCTTAATGTCCTCGATTTTTTGATGTTTTTCTCTATCACTAAACCCGTTGACGTGGAGGATGCGCATCTGCTTGACGATTGTCGACTTGCCCGACTCGCCGGCGCCGAGGAGGAGGAGGCGGTGCGTTGCCCGGTACACTTGCTTGTCCTTCTGCAGCTGCTTGTTAATTTGATCACTAATGCGTTTCTGCGAGCGGCTGTCGTCGGCACCACCAGCGGCCTGCTGAGAGTCCCGGTTTCCGAAGCAGCCCATGGCCGCCAGGGAGGACCACCAACAGCCGGCGCCCTTCTCGGCGGCCCCCGGGCCGCACTCCGGGCCCGTCGCCACCGTGGCTGTCGTCGTGCACGCACCACTCACACCCGGAATGCACTCATGGTTCCACCGTCACGCCAGTCAGGCCGGTTGGGTCTGCCGGGGGGGTTGAATCTGTGTGGGGGCGCGTGCTGGTGTGCGGCCGGCAGGCTTTTGCGGTGGGCGTGTGCACGCAGGTGGGCTGGGGGCGCCTCGGCGTGGTTAGGTTAGAAGCCCCGACTGGGTCCCCGGTCGGGTTAGGTTAGGTCGGGGTGGTGGGGGGTGGCGAGTCTGGGCCTTAAGTGCGGCTGACTCCGCCGGCGAGGCCTGAATTACCCACTGAAGCGGTCGGCAGACGTCGCATCGGGATTTTTAAAGTACACGGTTGATGTATAAAAATGGCTCCACGGTTTACTATGTTTAGACGTTACTGACACACTCACAGGTTATTTATACTTGAAGATCATCAGAAATAGCTTAGACTAGCGAGGCAGATATGCATTACTCGTACACAACACAAAAGTCTGCTTAAAAATAGAACCTGGCCGATATCCTTTTTTTCGTGCTGTTTTATCGCTCCGTTCCTCTGTCGGTGCACTGAAAAACTACTTGATACACCCTGACAGTAAATCGACTATTCCCCGTCTCGGCCCCCTCGCACATCAGCCCCGACTCGTTGCCCGGATGCACCAGCACATCTGGGACGGGACTGTGTCCGAAATCGAACGCAAAATACTCGTCACAGACACACAAAACGTATTATTACCGACCTCTGATGACAGCGGACAGGTGAATTGAACATGTCCGACCCGACAGTGTTCCTTTCGTGACGTATCGGTTGTTTACGTACATGACGATGCACAGTGCCCCAACGTTGCCACAGCCACCGCAACCACCACAACCACCAGCAAACAAATCACTCTTCACCAAAAACGGCCTAAGCAATCACAAGGGCCCCCTTCTAGCCATCACCATCATCACAACCAGCTGCTCTTCGGTACCACGCAATTAAATTATCGCCGATATTTCCGTTTCAAACGAGACCACCGGCCCCATTTTACCTTCCATTCGGTACAACGTGCAAGAAGCGACAACTACGCCCGACGGTCGTCACTAAACATGCGTACTGAGTGCCAAACACACCCGGCTGCCAAATTTAAAGCTGCCCGTTTCAAAATAAATAGAGCTGATCTTGATCCCTTCTGGGCCGGCCTGCAGTGGCCAGGATTAGAATCAGACGGGTCAACGTGATCGACCCCGGTGGTTCTGGAAGGGGTGGCACAGAACAACAAAAACTCCCACCGCACATATGTAGAATAATATATTTATAGAATCAATGAATAAACATAGCTATGCAATCTATAGAAACAATGAGAATTAAGTACAGACTAGATAGTGACGCATGGCATCGTAAACTAACAGCAAAGTCCATTACATGGGATATATCTAAAAGCTAGAAAACATATTTACAACTCCCTACCGACTTATTTCTTAATCCGATTAATATGTGTAAACGATTACTAAAAATAACACACGTCTGGAGTGCCCCTAACGGCGAAGACCGGCCCGCTAGACGGCGGCGTTTTTGCGGTGTCCATCTGACGAACGGAATGTACACACGAGTATAAACTACACCGATACATTTCCACTTCTTACGTTATTGCCAAACACAATCTTAGATAGTAATTCGCGCACGATTGCATTTAAAAGTGAAGCCGCTGAAACAGTGAATCGATAATCACTTACAACAACGATGGAACCCAAAAGTAACTCTACGTTTACACCTTAGATATGCAATTATTATATTAGTAATACAAACGCAAACGGCCAAGATCCAGCTGCCAAAATGTTCTATAAAGATTCGTCTATACTAATTTTGACACCTCGAAAATACCCTGAAATTAAATCCCACACTTAAAAACTACAACAAGAAAATGGTAGACAAGACATTTTTTAGACTGTTCCGATCTTATAATTCGTTTATTATCAGTTGCATTTAGTAATGACCAATTTAACACCTGTCAAATTTAACTAAATTTTTTTCTGATGTTAAATCCCACACTTAAAATCTACAACAAGAAACTGTGTAGACAAGACATTTTTATATTGTTCCGATCTTTTCATTCGTTATTATCTGTAACATTTAGTAATAACCAATTTAATACCTGTCAAATTTAACTAAATTGTTTTCTGATGTTAAATCCCACACTTAAAATCTACAACAAGAAACTGTGTAGACAAGACATTTTTATATTGTTCCGATCTTTTCATTCGTTATTATCTGTAACATTTAGTAATAACCAATTTAATACCTATCAAATTTAACTAAATTTTTTTCTGATGTTAAATCCCACACTTAAAATCTATAACAAGAAACTGTGTAGACAAAACATTTTTATATTGTTCCGATTTTTTCATTCGTTATTATCTGTAACATTTAGTAATAACCAATTTAATACCTGTCAAATTTAACTAAATTTTTTTCTGATGTTAAATCCCACACTTAAAATCCACAACAAGAAACTGTGTAGACAAGACATTTTTAAATGTGAAATTTAACCAAATTTCTGCTTAACCCTTTCGCTGCTCTAGACGAATAAACTCGCATAGCGGTGCACAGCTCAAAGCGAGCATACTCGCATGCTTTGTTCAATTGTTAGGTGCTCGAAATTTTTTGCGCGCATAGACAATCCAATCTTAAAAATGCTACGCACAGCGAAAGAGTTAAGAGGCCTCTTTACCCCAGCTAATATACGGATTATTAATAAGCGACAGCCAAATAATTCGTGAACGGGTTAACATAATTACAATCGTATAACTGATATAGAAAATTTAGACATTTATCTACAATTAGACAAAGTAGTTTTAAGAAATACATTAAAGGTGACTTATTTCTGATCACCTAATCGGATTTATATGCAGACAAGAATGCTCCATTATGATTCAAGACATTGGAACAAAAAAAAAGAAGGTGGTTCACAAAATTAGCTCCAAATACAAGGAGGGAATTTCCATTATATGTACCCTGTCTTAATTAAATAAATACAGAAGAAAATATCACTAATCGGCTAAACTTGCCATACTTTTTATCAACATAATTAATCACTATTTTATTGTTTCTTAAAACTACTCGCCTTAATTTTAGATAAATGTCTAAACTTTCTAAATCAGGTCTCCGATTGTAATTATATTCACCCGTTCATGAATTACCTTGGCTCTCGTTTACATGCAATTCCCTATACCGCCTTTGGGTAAAGAGGCCTCTTAACCAAAAATATGAAGTACTAGGTAACCAAAAAAGTTCGTGCCATATTTTAAAACTAAATTTGACCAAAAATTTATCAATTTTTTTTCTGAAATTATATCCCACTTTTAAAATCTACAATCAGATGCAAAAAAAACGGGTCATTGGGTCATTGTTTCCAAAACAACATTTTTTTTTAAATTTTGAAATTGGTATAGTCCTTAGAATACAATGTTTAGTGTTTTACAATCAAAGAGACCGTCAGGATGTAGAAATAAGCAACATATGGTACTTATTAATTATTTAATGAACATTAATAAGCGAAAACGATAATGTACGTGTAATGTAATGTAATATATACACGAAAGAAAACGCATTTCTGCAAAATAAACTTAACAGAGAATAATAATGAAAATGACAGTCGAAAACAAACAAGTCAAAACCCAGTAGCCACCTTGATGTTCAATGCACAATGCCGAATGAGCAATAGGTAGTGAAAAACGCATACCTTTAAATGTTATTTTCGCTTATTAAATAAACTAATAAGTATAATATGTTGTTTTTTTCTACATGCTGATGGTCTCTTTGATTGCAAAACAGTAAAACTTTCATTCCAAGGACTATACCAACATCAAAATTAAAAAAAAAAAGGGTTTTTTGCAAACAACGACCCAATGACCCGGTTTTATTGCATCTGAGTGTACAACAAGACATTTTTATACTGCTCCAATCTTTTCATTAGTCATTATCTGTTACGTTTAGTAATAAGCAATTTAACACCTGTCAAATTTAACTAAATTTTTTCATAACCAAAAATATGAAGTATTAGGTAACCAAAAAAGATCGTGCTATTTTTTTAAACTAAATTCAACCAAAAATGTAACTACATTTTTTCTGAAATCCCACTTTTAAAATCTACAACAAGACATTTTTATACTGTTCCGATGTTTTCATTCGTCATTATCTGTTATGTTTAGTAATAACTAATAACAAATGTAACGCCTGTAAAATTTAAATAATTTTTTTATTAACCAAAAATATCAAATATCAAGTAACCAAAAAAGTTACAGATTGCCATGAATATTGTTTTAATTTATTATCAATAATATCAATTGATACTAGTTTATATATTGTGTGATCATTTAAAGTTAACTAGAGCTGAACTATGAGCGATTCATACTAAAGTACACAAGACTACCGAGTGATCATTTAAATTTCAGCTCTAGTTATCCATGGAAATTTTTGCAGCCAATAAGAAAGGCGAGATCACCAATTTGCCTTTCTTATTGGGTGCGCAAAATTTCCATGGATAACTAGAGCTGAAATTTAAATGATCACTCAGTAGTCTTGTGTACTTTAGTATGAATCGCTCATCCATTTGTTACATTCAAATTTGATGATTGTTTAATTCATATCTAAAAATAATTTAAACTTTAATAACTTTAGACTTTAATATGTTTAGTACTAGATTTATGTGAGCATAAACATTATATGAATCGCTCTTCCACTTGATGATTGTTTAATTCATATCTGAAAATAATTTAAACTGGCAACAAATAAAAAGAAAACCTACGAAGAAAACTTACGAATAAGTGTACTTTAGTATGAATCGCTCATCCATTTGTTACATTCTAATTTGATGATTGTTTAATTCATTTCTAAAAATAATTTAAACTTTAATAACTTTAGACTTTAATATGTTTAGTACTAGATTTATGTGAGCATAAACATTATATGAATAGCTCTTCCATTTGATACATTCAAATTTGATGATTGTTTAATTCGTATCTGAAAATAATTTAAACTGGCAACGAATAAAAAGAAAACCGTACAAACTCTTTTGGTTACCAAATGCAGTCATGCTCACACAAATCTAGTACAAGAAATTAGATTACAATACCAATTTTATATAGCAATGTCAATATGTTTAGACTTTAATATGTTTAGTACTAGATTTATGTGAGCATAAATTAAGTTAGCATAAACATTATATGAATCGCTCTTCCATTTGATACATTCAAATTTGACGATTGTTTAATTCATATATAATTTTTTAGTGGACATGTGTGGTTTTGCATGGAAGCTCCTCAATTAACCTTTGTCAAATTTAACTTAACTATTGCTTAACCCAAAATGTAACAAAAAGTAAATATTCAATGGCAATTAAATTGCACAAAAACTTATCGAGATGGACATCTCTATAAAATACATAAATTGCCGATGTTCGAAAAGTGACATGTTGAAAATGGCATTATTCGAACAAAAGAAAAACAAAATGTATGAAAACAATTGAAAAAGATAAAGTAAAAACTTTATAACTTTTAAAGTCAACTATTTGGATTTGGATGGTTTATCGTCAAAAGCAAGCGCAAACTTGGCTACCAATTTTACCCCATGTTAATTCACTTGCTAGAACCAATAATAAATTCGATGTTTACAATACCTAGGGCTAACGAATCTTCACTACAGTTGTATTAGGGTAGCACTTAAGGGATTTTGTATGTTTACTCTTATTAGTTGCTATTGATTGACGTAATTTTTGTTCCGTAAAAAATTTACAAACCCTGGGCGTTACACCATCATTCAAGTGTGCCGATCCTCAGTCACCTTTGCAGTATTGTTAAATTAATTATTCACTTTCACGAAAAATTCTTTCAAAATGCAACAAAAAATACATCTATGTTTTCACCAAAAATGGATAAACGTTTTGTATGCTGTGGCAAATTATTGAATGTATTTGGTGAATAATAATGAATAAATCAGACTTTAACATTGAGTAAAAAAACCAGCACCAACTTGACTACAAATTTTATTGCACACATAATAATATTTCTATTCTTTTCTATAGTAACTTTTATGAGTAAATTATTAAATATTTGAAATGATATTGCACATGACACATGACTTTTACGCTTTCACTTCAAACCAGAGTACATCGTACACATAGTTTTGCACTTCATCGGCCAGAATAATGTGTTCAGATGCAATGTAAGAACCTGAAGCCGGGGATGAAGACGTGTAAAATATCATCGTTTTAATTAGAGGCGTTAATGTCTGAAATGCTATAAATCATACATTACCGAACTTGAATTTTGCAAGTGAAAAATTTCTTGACATTTACAAAAATTCTCAAGCAAAGATTAGAACAGTAATCTGCACTTGCAAGTGACACATTCAAAATTACTATGACGTATTCCAGATAGAAATCTTTGATCGTATTGAGTGTGTTGAGAGTATTAGATGTATTGAGTAATTTATTTTGCCTGTGCCAAAAATTTCTTGACATTTTCGAAAATTCTCAAGCAAAGATTAGAACAGTAATCTGCACTTGCAAGTGACACATGCAAAATTACTATGACGTATTCCAGATAGAAATCTTTGATCGTATTGGATGTATTGAGTAATTTATTTTGCCCATGCCGAAAATTTCTTGACATATTTACGAAAATTCTCAAGCAAAGATTCAATTTTATTAAATTTAATGATTGTTATCATCCCAAAATTGATTCAGTTCTAACAATAAATTTAGTAATCACCGAGACAAAGTTATATAGGCTACCGTCACACGCACACATTTTCTTTAAATATATTCGAGATTGTAATATCAAACTTTGCAAAACCCTTTTTTAGTGTCAAGCGGAATCATAAAAAATGAAGAACCGAAAAACAAAACGCAACAATTATTAAAGCAGTACACAAAGTCGTATCCGATATTCTAATGAATATTGTATCTACATGTACAAAACTTTGTGCGTGGTTAAAACATCTAGTACGATGCTTTACTACACCAAAAAGACGAACGTAATTTATATTTCTCCGGAGCCGATCATTGTGCTAAACGTAAATCAACGCAAATTATAATGGTATTCAAGTGGCACCTGAATAATTTGCTTAGGAAATGTGAAAAAACCAAACTAAAACTATATCATCACACATGAAAAATTAACATTATGACATTTTTAAAAAGGTGTCATAATTTCAAATTAATTGTGATATAAAAATTATTTCAAAGTGCAAAATTTGTAGATACGACTTTCTTGTGCAACATGACAGAGATCGAGGGACTACAACCAGATCAAATTTGATATAAAATCTGTACCGATTATAACAGTTTCTTATGAAATATTGGTTCTGGTTCTAGTTTCTGGTAATAATATCGATATTATAAAGCAAGCAATTTTCTAAAATATTGAATGCTTTCTGATTGTTGCCACTAAATGTCAATCTACAACTGTCTTACAGCTGTCTTGTTTAAAAATCCGATTGTATCGTCTTGGGAAACGGAAAATTTCGCTTACATGCTTACTAACTTAGGAATGCTGATTACGAGGAAAATGTCCGATTTTTGATTCACAACATTTGAGACTTCCGACAGTTACACAGCCATTTTATAATGCGAGCGTTGCGCTCGACAATGGAAGGAGGCTCGCTAGGCCTGTACGAGGCATTGGGGCAATAGTCGACATTGTCTATCGGCCTACTCGAGTCGATCGTGGAGACGTCCGAGAAGAAGACGGGGCTGTCCGAGGAACGGCTGTTGCTCAGCATGTCCTCGTAACTATCACTGGTCAGGCCCAAGTGCTCGAAGAACTGCTCCAGGTGGCTCGTGGGGGGCTCTGGCGGCCGCCAGTACCTGTCGCTTATGTCCGACTTTGACCTCAGTATCGGTCTGTCTCTCTTGTACCGGAGGCACTTCTGCCGCTTGAACGTCGACGGTGGTGGTGGGTAGCCCTGCCTCGTCCTGCAGTCCGGCTCCTGGCAGCAGTAATAAGAACTCCCGCCGCTGTGTTGTGTGCTTGAGCCAGAATCACGCCTCGTCTCCTACAGCGCAATAAACAAATTGAATGTCTTACCAACACAGATCATTAAAAAATGTACGATTAAGAGGCAACAGCAAGCACCAAATTTGTACACAGCACAAAAATTACCTGTCTGGGAGGCGGGGGCGGTTCGCTTCGCTGTGTGTAGTGCCCACTCGAGCCGCCGCTGTCTCTATTCGAGAGGCTCTTATTGCTGCTTTTGTTGGAGCTGGGTTCGGCACGACAGTGCAAGTCCGGCAGACTTTTATGGCACCGTTGCGCGTACTCCGCCGGGGGACTCAACGGCCCCAGCTGCTCTACGCTGAGCTCTTCGGCGCTGTCACACACCAGCAGTTGGCGCAGCTTGTTCTGCAGGAGGTCACTGCTGCCGGAGTGAACCGACCTGCGGTGGGATAAAGGTGGCAGAGATCTTGAAGGCGAAACTGCCATATCCAGAGGAATGGAATCTGCATCCGTAATGGTAAAATTAAAATCATCTTTGCCGAATCTGTAGATTAATTGCGACCAAATACCGCAGTCGCTCCCAAGCTACGGGTCGTGTCAAGTGTCCCTGACTGTCAAATTTAGTATGTTTTTGGCATTTAAATAGTCGGCTAGAAAATATCAATTTCGATTTCATTGGAGGGAAATGACCTTAAATATCCATAAAATTTGCATACGCTATATTCTTATTTACACGACATTTCCTCAATAATGCAGACATTGATAAACTTTAAGAAATTATCTATTTAAAAACCATTTTACTAAGTAAATAATTGCTACTGTTATTATAAAATTATAAAATTTGCTGTAGGTTGTTTATAGTGAAAGAATATTGCGTACAATAAAGAACTTTCTAATAAATTGGTGCGTAATGTCAAACAATGTGAGCAGCTTCCACTTTTTCTAGTAGTTTTAATTGGAGAAACTTAATTTTATGTAAGTAATTGGATAAATATTTAAATCTTCACATGATTAAACCAATTTAGTGAAACATTGCCGGCAAACGTTTTGATTGATATAAATGATTGTTCTTATGAACACCAATTTGCAGCTATTTTATAAAATTACGTCTTACATTGACACAATTGTCTCAATTGTGTGGCTGAGTTACAAAAATGTTTCCAGACTGGCGAATGCCCCTTTCAATGATAATCATAGCGTAAATCAAACTTCTTTGAATACTAAGAAAATTAACCTTGGAATTTGGGACACCCATACATAACTGGTTACAATCAATAGTAAGCTATGAAAATTTTGACAATAGGCTTCGCCTTTTCTCTAACGAAAAGGTGAGAACATAATCAAAACTGTTAGTGGTACAGACTTAACATTGTAATATCAATGAATTATGAAAATGTTCCGAGAGAGAAACGCTTATATTTCCACGTCCACTGAATTTTTCATCAACATAACTCCTCCAATTGACTCAACAGCTTCAATTATTTGTAATATCTGTTAATTAATCAAAAAACCACCAACATTGCAATTTACAAACAAAATTGAGCAGACAACATTGAGTAAATTTTAAGCAAGGGTGAAATAAAATTGAGGTAATGTTGAAATGAAATGAGAATACCTTCACAAATAAATATGGGTCGATGAATGAATAATATAAACTGAGTAAAGTTGTGTTTTTCATTTAATAAACGATTGAATAAGATTCAAATTGGGCCTCTGTAAACCGCATGACAAGATGACAGCCATTGATGCCAATCAGACAAATTAAAATTCACCAACTTAATGCAACTTAACGCACACATTTTCTTTAAATATATTCGAGATTGTAATGACCAAACTATGCAAAACCCTTTTTTTAAGTGTTAAGGGGAATCATAAAAAATGAAGAACCGAAAAACAAAACGCAACAATTAATAAAGAAGTACACAAAGTCGTATCCGATATTCTAATGAATATTGTATCTACTAGCAGTTTTGATTAATAAACAGATATTAGTAACCACAAACCCATAAGACACAAGCGCAAAAACTTCAACCGCATGGATGGGTAATCCGTTGTGTTAGCTTTTGTATTTCCATTTACTAATGAACCTCATTGCTCGGACAAAAGCCTGCAAAGAAGTCACACGAAAGCGATTCACTCACACTGCGGAAGCGTGGTGGGCCTGTAGTTGGTGCTGTGCCCCGTCACGTTCACCGACTTGCTCCTCGTGTAGGTGCCGTAGCCGACGGCGAAGCTGGGCGCCGGCCTCACCGGCAGCACCTGCGTGTTGTCCCTGACGATCTCCGACTTGACGTAGAACGGCTTGCTCTCGGCGAGCAGCTCGACGGCCGACTTGCGCTTCGACCGCATGCTCTGCGACTTGGTCAGCGTGGGGTACATCATGGTGGCCATTTCATGTGCGCGGCGGGTCGCGGGGCAGTGAGATAGCTCTCGCTCTCGACCTTCGGGTGTCTCTGTCGGGAGTCGGTCCGTGTGTTGTGCATGCAACGCGGAGGCGTGGTCGGCGGCTTTCGTGTCTTCAACTTGGAACAGCGGCCTTTCGCCCCCAAACACGACCCATTGCCTGAAAAGAGGCGCTCAATTTTATGACCACCTAAATTAATCTACGGGGTGATTAAAAAAAAAAGTTACCCACCAGTTTGCCACTTATTACCTATAGATTGCACTGACTCAGGGAATTATTTAGTTTACTGTCACAATCATACATTTCCAAGTAATGGTAGCAAAGCATTAAAGGATACATCTACAGGGTGTTTCAAAAAAAGGTACCCAGTTTGCCATTTATTACCTATAGATGGCACCGACTCGGGGAATTATTTAGTTTACAGTCACGTCATATATTTCCAATAAATGACAGCAAAGCATTAAAGGATAACATAAAAATTAGATAACTTTTCTTTGCATTAACAACTCGGAACTGTAGTTTCACGTTCTTTCACTTCACATAATGGAATTTGTAATAATACATATATACATAATCCATGTATATGTCCCTATGGGTGCCGTAATAATATTAATAGTAATATTAGTTATGAATGAAATTCACAATGTTCCACAAAGTAACGGCTATCAGTATACAATATTAGTTATTATTAATTAGGTATAAGAGATATTAACAAAACGAGGACTAACAACGATACAGGCAAAGAACATGACAAACGACCGAAAGAAATGGAACAAATTTATAGAAAACTAATGGAAAGAAGAAAATGAGAAATGTAAAGTAAAACACCTACACTAATTGGTAGAAGGTGTAATGATAAATATATATCTTAATTAGGTATTATTATTAGTAAATATAATAATATTAATATTTGTTTTGAACTTTTTTTTACTTGTATGTAAATACTTAAGGCGTATTGACGTTAAAGAGAGATTATTATTAATCATTCACAAAAATGCATTGATAATTTGTCTAGGCAGTGACTAAAACACACATATCAAATATTTGATTGAACACGAATAATGGTGACTATCTTCTTTATTGTCCAGATTTATCTGTGCATGTGTCAATTGCTTTGACTCAAATGAAGCAAAAAAACTGTCTGCCATATGACTTCGCCTTTAAAATAATTACGCCTAGTTACCTGTGAAACTTGTAAATTTTTATGTGCCACTTCATTATTTTTGGTGTTGCATTACCCAGAACTGTCATTCATAACTGTCAAATTATGTTATCATGGTTATGTTAAGCCTAGTTTATGCACAAGCGATTTGCGATTTTTATTCCGATAGGTTTGAAATTTGGAAAGAATTTTATGCGGGAACTTATACTAGACCAATCAGAACAAAACTTGCAAATCGCAAATGGCCAGTGCATGAACTAGGCTTTATTCTTCCGTCTACTGGTGTTGCATTACCCAGAACTGTCATTCATAACTGTCAAATTATGTTATCATGGTTATGTTAAGCCTAGTTTATGCACAAGCGATTTGCGATTTTTGTTCTGATTGGTTTGTAATATGGAAAGAATTTTATGCGGGAACTTATACTAGACCAATCAGAACAAAACTTGCAAATCACAAATGGCCAGTGCATGAACTGGGCTTTATTCTTCGTCTATTGGTTTGCATTACACAGAACTGTCATTGAGTAACTGGCAAATTATGTTAATATGTCAATAATTTATGTAAAAAATTTACATAAAAATACAGAAAATGTTAATATGGTTACGTTATTCCTCCCCCAACTACCATAGCAGCATCGTGTGTGAACGGCATATTTTAATATGCATGGCAAATTCAAAGTAGACTAGATGCAATTATTTTCAAGACACTTACTAATTGTTAGATAATTAAACAATAACCAAAACAGGGAGAATATGACATTTTTCTAAAAATTTTGTTCTTTTTAAGACACGTACTAATTGTCAGATAATTAAACAATAACCAAAACAGGGAGAAAATGACATTTTTCTAAAAATTTTGTTTGTTATTTGATGTTGTACTGTTACTATAACATATTATCCATATCATATATTATTCAAGCAGTGTTATCCACTTTAGTGCTAACTTCTGCGGGAAATGAATAAATATTGAAACTTATGTACTCAATATTATGTTGTAAATATGTGTTGTTCAATGTAATTGGTGTTAACTGGTTATATATTATCTTTGTAAAAATTATTGGAACATCAACAGGAAATATATCGAGTGAAAAGTTTTATATTACATTTGAAGGCTAGGCTAGGCAAGGCTAGGCAGATCGAATCATGAGATGCTTTCTAGTCAATGCTGTAATGCTGTAAGCTACAGTGAGATCAAGAATGACCGAATTCGTTGGCAGTAAAACCATTCGAACATCTGGAATTTATTCACGACAATTTTGTGTATTACACGCAACAATAACTTCAAGGTTACAAAATTTATGAATTTCTTTGACTGTAAAGCAGGCATTAGTTATTTTTTTTATGTGTAAGCGGTTTTGTGGAAAAATTTAAGTTTTTCTAGAAAACCAGAATAGGTAGTAACATTAGTAACTAGCATAGTTTGTGAGAATAGTAACTTGCATAGTTAGTAACAAGAGTAACTAGCATAGTTAGTACATTAGTAACTAGCATACTTAGTAACAATAGTAACTAGCATAGTTAGTGACATAAGTAACTAGCATAGTTGGTAACATTAGTAACTAGCATAGTTAGTAACATAAGTAACTAGCATAGCTAGTAACATTAGTAACTTGTAACAATTTATAATAGCTGGTACTTATAAAAGTTGCAACCCAGACGTTTCTGAACGGCACAAGTTTTCAAGTTGTTCGTATGCAAAAATTTAAAATATAAACATTCACATAAGCATATGACTAATATTTTATGCAAAGTACTCTCAATAAAACTGATTACTGATACAAAAGCACTGACCTCGTAAATTTTCGTTGCAAAACGCACTTTAGTAGTGAAGAGCATTCAATTGTTGTGATTGTAATTAAGTGATTGCCCGGATGAAAACAAACATTGACACTTTATAGGCGAAGTTGCTTTTTACACATTACAAAATCTCTGGGTGGTAAATTGTTCCACGTATCCTGTTTGGGACGATTTCGTCAATTGCTGCCTTAAGTGCCCAAATTGGAAAATTGGCCGGAAAGTGCAGGTGTGGACTGGATGAAGAAAAATGAGCGCAATCGTTCGGCCGCTTTGGTTTCAGATGGGGCCGGAAAAGCTGCGCTTTCCTCGGCGAGGGGGCTTGCACAGTTTTTCCGCGGTAACCGGAAATCCGGGAAACGGCGCTTTTCACCCCGCATAAACACAACAATAGATGGCAAAATAGAATGGGAAGTTGTCCGGTTTCGCCCACTTACCGAGTCGCTAGCGCATCTTCCTGTGCGGAACTTTGTGTGGATCAAGCGGGGCGCATTGTGCCGACCTTTTATCACATAGTTTTCGGCTCCTCTTCCGCTTTATTTATTCCGCGACTGCCACAAACACTACTGACCGACTGACAGCAGTAGCCATTTCAGATTCGGCCAGCTGATTGCGTGTCAGACGCTCACGCATGTCAACACCACACGAAGAACACCAGGAACTACCAAACAGGGCTATGGAGGGGCAATCTTCGCTCTTCATCCCACTGGGCATTGTATAACCGCAGTATAACTACACTAGTGGTATAACCGCAGTATAACTACACTAGTGGTATAACCGCAGTATAACTACACTAGTGGTATAACCGCAGTATAACTACACTAGTGGTATAACTGCAGTATAACTACACTAGTGGTATACTGTGTTATAATTACACTAGTAGTATACTGTGGTATAAGTACACTAGTGGTATACTGTGATATAACTACACTAGTGGTATACTGTATTATACTTACACTAGTGGTATAACCGCAGTATAACTACACTAGTGGTATACTGTGTTATAATTACACTAGTAGAATACTGTGATATAAGTACACAAGTGGTATACTGTGATATTACTACACTAGTGGTATACTGTATTATATGTACTTACACTAGTGGTATACTGTGGTATAACTACACTAGTGGTATACTGTGATATAACTACACTAGTGCTATGCTGTGATATAATTACACTAGTGGTATATTGTGGTGTACCTACAATTTAGGTACAATGTAGAAATGGCTTCAAGAAACAAATTGTACAGAAATAATCATTTGATCAATTATATGTGGTCATAGAATTTATAGACTATTAAAATCAATAGATACAGTTAAGGAATTTCTGTCTTTGCCGAATTAAGTTGGAGGATGTTATAGTGTACCCACCCACCCACCCCCCATCCAAATCAAAAACAAAGTAATGAATTGAAATCCAAAATTTTACCAAAAATTACCACAATTACCTCCAATCAAATTACATGTAAAGTACATCAATGAAATGTTCAATTAATTATCTGTACTGATCACTAATATATCATCAATTTTGTTTTTTAATTTCTAAATTTTTATATTTTTGAATGATTCTTGATTAAGGTTCAATTATAAACAGAATTGTTGATTTAATCATCAGCACTAAGGGCCGGTTTTACAACCATGGACCATCCTTGTTCCTGGTTCAATTACCTAGGATACAATTGTTGAAACAATTGTATCCTAGGTAATCGTACCAGGAACAAGGATGTTCCACGATTGTAAAACTGGGCCTAACTGATTATTATTATTGCAATCATTGCATCAAACTGGACTCCAATAGTTTACTTTATATTTAATTTGAATTGGAGGGTGCGTGGGTGGGTGGGCACACTATAACCATCCTCTAATTTGATCCGGCAGCAATATAAATCATTATTTTGTTAGAACGAAATCATACATTTGGACTATAATAATAGTTGATAAAACAAATATGTAAGAAATAATCATTTGATTAATTATATATGGCCACAGACTTTAGATATTAAAATCAATAGATACAGTTCAGGAATTTCTTTATACCGATTAAGTTTGAAGATTGTTATAGTGTACCCACCCGCCTAACATAAAAATTACTAACAAAGTAAATAACTGAATTCCAAAATTTTAACAAACTCGTCAAATTCCCCGCTGAAAAATCTGGGGAATTACTTCACTCCAAGTTTATCTAAGTAAAAAAGTAACTAGATTTGACAGTAGCAGCGACGTGCGTCGTATGTCTCGTACACCGAAGGACAAGCAATCTAGGGGATTTTCGTTTCATATTTTCAGTTGTACCAACGTGCGTATTTGTTGCCTATCTGTCAATGTTGCACACTCGATATGAAGTTAGGGTCAGGATAGCACCACCACAAAAAAGAAAAGTCACCAGCGGTACTCGACATGTTTGACCGCAAGCTGGATAACCTAATTTTTCGCGTGTTTGTTTTGACAGGTCAAAAGTTCAACGGACGTAAGTGGATAACAGGGACATGTCTGACGCATGGGAAGAGATCCAGGCGATCAAGAGCAAACGCAACAGCCTGCGGGAGCGGCTGGAGAAGCGCAAGAAGGAGAGGCAGGACATCCTGGGAAACAGCCTAGGCACTAATGCCACCCTCAACGCTGCGTCGCCGGCGAGCCCCTACGACGGGGGGGCCGGCTGCTCCGCGCTCAAAGACGACTGCAAGCCCAAGCACGACCCAGCCGAGGACGAGGACCTGATCCGGGTCGACCCCGAGCTCGAGCGGGGCCTCCTGAAGAAGCTGAACGAGGTCACGCTGCAGATACCCATCTCCTCCGCGGACCTGCTGCTGCTGCTGCAGGACGAGCAGAACGTGTCGCACAAGTCGATCTGCAACCTGCTGCAGAAGTTCACCACGCAGAAGCTCATCAACGTCAAGGAGAACACCAAGGATGGGAAGCTCGTGCTGGACGTCACCTTCGTGGAACACTCCAAGCTCAACGCCATGGTTGAAGACGACAAGCTCATCGACGGCAAAGAGGACACGTCTAAAAGGAAGAGGGACGTGAGCCCCGAGAAAAAAGTGACTGAAGATGAAGATAAGAGAAAGAAAGACAAGAAGGACCCGAAAGCTTCTGATATTCTGGTAAATTTCTGCCGTTGGTGCATCAGCAATTTGATGCCAATATAAATTCGCGCTTGGGGATTGAACAGTTTAAATATGAGGTCTACAGGGGTGGCGGATGTTTCATTGTCCAGCTTAAATCTTTTAAAATATTAAAGATACAAAAAAAAGTTTAGGAAAACACTTAATCTTAATCATAAAGGTAATGCTATTCCTAAAGTTATAATTAAATGTCTTGATCTAGTAAAAATATATGGAGTAAACTAAACTTCAAACGGTATCTCCCTACCATAAATCAAATAAATACCTAAATTGATTGATTAATACCTGATATTACCTGGTAATATCAGATACCTGGTATCTGATATAACGCTAACAATTTGTTTCAACAGCCTACCAATTTTCCGGAAAAACATTTATAGTGCATTTACTTGACATCTGCAGTGCCAAACCGATGGTATTTTTGTTATTTTTCACTAAATGGTTTTAATTTTTACCTATTGGTATCTTGTGCAAATCATTGTCATACAGTATCAAACATTTTGAATTTGTCAAATATATATGTCTGTTTTATTAAAGATCCACCAATTACATAATTTCTCTTGAAAGTATTAGTGGCAACTCTGTTAGTGTCATTAATGTTTCTTGAAAACGAGGTTAATATGTAGTAATGTTTCTAGTGATTTTTGTTTTGACCAACATAAAGCAATAGGTGGTGGATCTTTAAAAAAAACAAAAATACCATACAGATCATTCATTATAGATATGAGTTGTCAAATTTAAGGTCGGCTAAAATGTTACATTGTATAATAATTTTGACAGTGCCCTCGTAAAAAACTAGTAACAAATATGTCATTAATGTCATCATGTGTTTCGAGGTTATGAGATCTATTAATTTTTAATACAAAGGACTACAAAATTTGAAATAATCATTTTAATATAGCCGCCAATATTAAATAGTTAAAACCCATTAGCGTTCCTAGTAACATTATCAATAATGCCAACACAATGGCACTTTGATAATTCATATCTATTATGGATTTAGTTTATTTTCTTTTATCATAACTGTTTTTTTTACCCTGTACATTTTTACAGAAGACATTTTTACGGTGTGAGCTCACACCGAAAGGTAAAGGGCCTATTGATAATAATAATAACATTTTTACAGAATCGGATTCTAAATCAAAGAGAAATGTAAAATGAATTTGATTTAGCATCTGATTCTGTAAAAATGTACAGGGTAAAAAAACAGTTATGATAAAAGAAAATAAACTAAATCCATAATAGATATGAATTATCTATTATGGATCTAAAGTGTATTATTAATGTATTACTAATGTAATACATTTTATGTATGCCATAAAAAAAAACAGTTAGATATTTTCCCAGAAAACAGGTAGGCTATGGAAAAAAATTGTTTGATTCATTTTTGTAGACTTAAAGCGAGTATTCATTAATTAAGTTTAATTCATTGATTGTAGCGATAAACAAAAGTTGAATAAAAACTATAGTGAGAACCTTTGTTTCACTAGAGTTGATCAACTTTAAACTATAGTATACTAATAGTTACTACTATAGTATACTAATAGTAACTATAGTGCAACTTATGTTGATCAACTAAAATCGATCAATTAAACTTGATTCATGAGATCGCGTCTTAAGTTGCAAAAAATAATTATTAAAGTGGATTTAAAAGTAATAATATTTAATTTAATATTTGCAGGCTTGTAAGTTTCTATTAGTCTTTTTTTGTATCTTTAATATTTTAACAGATATAAGCTGGACGATGATATAAACCATCCACCCTGTATATGCTTATACAATTTCACTATTATTTTCAAGTTGAAATCAAGTAATCAAGTTATCTAGAAGTTGTAACTTCTGTTATTATTTATAATATTTTCTGTTCAAATCCAGTAATATTACAACTTTATTTTACCATTTATATTATTTCATTACTATTTGTATTATTTTCTGTTTGTGCAGTCATTGCTGTCGATGCCCTCGACGAAGGAAAAGGAGAGCAAGAAGCTGGGCGAGGAAATCCTCGACCTGCTGAGCAAACCGACGGCCAAAGAACGCTCTCTGGCCGAACGGTTCCGGTCCCAGGGCGGTGCGCAGGTCATGGAGTTCTGCCCGCACGGCACGAAAGCGGAGTGCCAGAGGGGCGCGGGCACCGGCCAGTGCAAGAAGCTGCACTTCAAGAAGATCATTCAGAAGCACACAGACGAGGCCCTCGGCGACTGCTCCTTCCTGAACACCTGCTTCCACATGGACACCTGCAAGTACGTGCACTACGAGGTGGACATGAGCGGGCAGTCGAAGGACGCCGTGCAGCTGGCCCCGAACCGGCCGGTGGTGTGCGCGGAGAGCACGACCCTCTACCCGCCCCAGTGGGTGCAGTGCGACCTGCGGTACCTGGATATGACGGCGCTGGGGAAGTTCGCCGTGATCATGGCCGATCCGCCGTGGGACATTCACATGGAGCTGCCGTACGGCACCATGTCCGACGACGAAATGCGACAGCTGGGCATACCGCAGCTGCAGGACGAAGGTTTAATTTTTCTGTGGGTGACCGGCAGAGCGATGGAGCTCGGGAGGGAGTGCCTGAAGCTCTGGGGCTACGAGCGCGTCGATGAAATAATCTGGGTGAAAACGAACCAGCTGCAGAGGATCATCAGGACCGGGCGGACCGGCCACTGGCTGAACCACGGCAAGGAGCACTGCCTGGTGGGGATGAAGGGGAGCCCGCAGAATCTGAACCGCGGCCTGGATTCCGATGTCATCGTGGCGGAGGTGAGGGCGACCAGCCACAAGCCGGACGAGATTTATGGGATGATCGAGAGGCTGTCCCCGGGGACCAGGAAGATCGAGCTGTTCGGGCGGCCCCACAACATACAGCCGAACTGGATCACTCTGGGGAATCAGGTCGACGGCATTCGGCTCGTCGACCCCGAGCTGATAGAGAGCTTTAAGAAGCGGTATCCTGACGGGAATTGCATGGCGCCGCCCACGGATATGTCGCACTGAATTAAATGGTAGGTTTTTATTGAGAATAAATTTATTTTTAATTAGTTTGTAAGGCTTACTGACGATTTTCCGATTATAACAGTGAATTTATGAAAATATCGTTTTAATAAAATCATTGATGTAATTACAAATAACGTAATATATTTATTTAAACTAACAATCATTTGATTTGAATCAAAATTTCGTGGAAAGAAAACTTATAGTCGGATGTTTTTTAATGTGACTAACCATTAGGAATATTTCATAAGTGTGATTGGTACTGACTAGTTTATTTTGTTTTGACCTAATTGGGGGATTGGTAATACAGATTTAAAATATTCCCAGCAAATATCAATTTTATTGGCACTTTTTTTAATTAACTCAACTCCGCCAATATTTCTGAGCAAACAGGTGCAAAACTATTAGGAAAGATTCAACATACTCACAAGGTATTTTCAACATTCCGCCAATCTTTCTAAGCAAACATAGGTGTAAAACTATTAGGCAAGATTCGAAACAACATATTCACCAGGTATTTTCAACATTATATATATTTATCATTACACCTTCTACCAATTAGTGTAGGTGATTTTCAACATTAACAACTATTATTTGTGACATTGACATTTCAACATAACCTCGTACAATAACCCTTTTTGCAATGCAAAAGTTTTCCTTTCTTGAAAGTTCGTAACACAAGATAAAAGTCACTAAAGTTACTAGATTTGGATACTCACATTTATAAAAATTCCGAGTACATTTATGTGAAATTTGCATTTTTATTTTAAGATGAGAAACCAAATCTAGTAACTTTAGTAACTTTTGTGTTACGGACTTACGGCAACACCGAGTTACCAAATCTAGTAACTTTTGTGTTACGGACTTACGGCAATACTGAGTTACCAAATCTAGAAATTTTAGTAACTTTTGTGTTACGGACTTACGGTAACACTGAGTACAACTGCCATATTTTCAGGAAAAATATTATGTGTCAGGCAGAAAAGCATCGATACGAAGAAAATGATAACACAGGAAAGGTATCGGCATTGAAAAATACTCAATACTCTATTATACAGGGTGTATGAGAATTTCACCAACTAATAAGTAAGGCGGGTTCATGTTTCTTTGCTATGCAAGCAAGACCAAGCATATACATTTTGACGTAACTTCCGCAGGCGTACAAATAAATTTACAATTAACAAAATTAATTTATCGAAGAACTGCCTTCCAACTATTACAATTGAATCGTTTATTTCAGAAACTGGTCAACAGACATTTTTATGGATTTTTTTTTTGCAGAATCATTATCTCCCACATTTTTCTGCAATATATCTTCAACTGCCATTCTTTAGTTATCTTGTATTATGAAATTTATGTTTACGATTAATTTCTTTTTTGCACAATAGTGCTTTTTGTCACTTTTACCGATGTAAGTTAAAGTATGTAAGTAACAAAATTCTGTTAGTTTCATGTTCCTTCATTTATGGCATGGTAAATTAACGTTAAGGCATTATATATTTTTATATGGGTAGCGAAAGATTGGAATAAATGTCTTGATAAGGCGGTTCCGTTTAATTTTAGAAATTCTCTGTTGATCCACCCGTTAATTAACGCGGCCCCACTTATTAGGAACCACCATAGTGGTACAAAACCAGAGAAAACAGTCAAATGCAAAATTTAGGATGATTAAATATTACACATAATTTTGTTGCAGGTACTCAAAGCGATTGGTTTTGAACTGTATCGCGATTGTAACTGGTTCGCGGTAAACGCTGTTTATTTTAGTTTTGGCATTAAGTTGTATATAAAGTGCGTAGATTGTGTGTACCGTCGAATCTAACTGCGTCAGTGTGCGAATGTGCGCGTCGCAACAGTGAAAATTCGCATTACGTATTATTGCGAAACACCGAAAACATAGGATAATGTAAAAGTGAAATGAATTATTTATTATTTATATTCGGCTCCCTTTGTTTTGATTGCCGCATAGACGCGAGCGCGGAAAATAGCGCTTAAACGCGGGCCGCAAAAGGACCATAATCGCCCGCTTCACATCCAAGAATCAGCTGTTTGCGAATGACAGTTGAACACTAAGATGGCGTCCGTCTGAATGTAGACAAAGAAGAGTTTGTTAATTATTGGTGTTTCTAGGCAGGAATTGTGGTGATTTTCGTCGTTCGCTGGGGTTTCTTGAAGCGATTAAGGCGACCTGAACGATGCTGGACTTGGAAATAGTACCCGAACGTTCTTTAGGCTGCGAACAATGGGAGTTTGTCCTAGGTGGGTAAAGACTTATTTTTGTTTAATGCGTTTTATTTTTTTGCGGGCTTTATCCGGCTCTGCGGCAGAGAAAAATCCTCTGCGCCCTAAAAACAACTCCCAAAGCGTGCTTTAATTTTTTAATCCTTCACACATTCGAGCCCCAGCAGTACAGATAAATAATTAATATTTTAATGGCAAATATATGCACTTCATTGCAGTTATTTGAAAGGTAAATAAATTAGCACCTTATCAAATATATACAAATCCAGGCGAAACAATTGAACACACAAAATTAAAGCCTTCTGCGCGCTCGGAGAAATATATGTGACATGCGCTGTTGCTTTGCTACATTTATTTACTGCAGTAACCCATGGAGAAAATTATTTGATGCCTATTTTTATACATTGTTCTTTGCTTGTTGTAGGAATGCATTTTTCACAGTCCGTTGCAATTATACAGTCGCAAGTGGGGCATATAAAAGGAGTCCAGGTGCTCTACAATGACACGGTAAGTTATCTACAAACAAACGAATCAACTAGTTTAATTCCTTATTGTTCTTTTATTTTTATTTATCCGCCTTTCATTTCAACTAATTATACTCTTAAAAAACTTTATTCTGTTTTTATCACCAGCATTAAATATATTTTATAATATACATAGATGTTTTTGAATTTCACACCATTTTCACCAATAATATTTTATGTTCTTTTATTGTAGTCCTTGAACCTTTTTTTTTTATTGACGTGGAGATTGAGAGACTTTCAATTTTGATGTCACCAATATACAGGGTATTTTAAAAGGTGTGGACATAATAGGCTTTGATTAGTAATATAATTTGGCGTAAAAAATAATAATATACATTTGTCTAATTCTCAATGCTGTACCTGAGAAGCAGAAGGATGTATGTCCAATAACTAAAATGGCAGAGTTTTGCGGTGCTAATACAATCTACTGAATTGTAGATAGCTTAAACAATAGTTCTTAATTACCTCCCAACAATAAAGTAAATTTAATTATTTTTTTATTACTTTTAGCATTATTAAATTTTATGTTATACCTATAAAATGTATAAAAAATAATACACCTTTACACCTTTACCTCATTTCTGCATATATTGGACATACATCCTTCTGCTTCTCAGGTACAGTCATGCTCACATAAATCTAGTACAAGAAATTAGGTTATTATAGCAATTTTATATGGCAATGTCAAATTGTTTGTACTAGATTTATGTGAGCATGACTGTACATAATGGTTACTGAGATAATTAGAGAATACACCTGTAATTGTAAGATTGGTGACTGTAATATGTAATATGACTAATAGTCAATTTTATAAATACAGGTGTTTTTCCTCATTATCTCAGTAACCATTGAGAATTGGACATATATTTTTTACTCAAAATTATATAATTAATCAAAGCTTAAAGTTATGTCTGCACCTTTTCAGTCAACATGTATATATATATTTTTTAAATGATTATATCACGTATTAAAATACACAGTTCAGATGCCATCAATTACCGTGCTTTAATGGAATATTTTAATTAGCAGCTACATGAAAATAGCTATATGGACTGCTACTTCATGTTAAAGTTATTCTGAATGTTTAAAAACGAACATTTTTGTTCAAAATACGTGCAGATATGGAGAAAATTCGTAACAATTCTTTTCCATTAATTGGCAATTTTCAAATGTTTGTGGAATCTAAAACTGGTTTCATTGAAAGTACCTCAAAACGAACATTTTTGTGCAAAATACTTGCATATATGGACAAAATTCTTAACAATTATTTTCCATTAATTGGAAACTTTTAAATGTTTGTGGAATCAATAACTGAATTCATTGAAAGTACCTCAAATACAGTACAAGTGGAAAAATGAGCCAAATGGAGTAGAATACAAGGAATATACAAGTTACAAGTTTTACAAGTAATGTGGTTCAATATATATATTCTTCTGATAATTCAATAAAATATAAATTTCCGGCACACAAAAAATGTTCTTAAGATATTGTATTTACGAGAATTGATTTCTATTGTGAGTGGTAATTGAAAACTAAAAACCCAGCAATTTACGACAATGATTTTTGTTTTTCAGAATCCTCTAGAAGTAGACCTGATCATAAATTTACCTCAAGATGGCATCAGATTATTCTTCGATCCCATAGTTCAAAGGCTGAAAATTATAGAAATTTGTAATATGAAGTTGGTCAAGTTAAAATATTGGTAAGTTGCAGGTGAAAACATTATGAAATTTTGTTTCACACAGTGTGATTGGAAAAATAAAGAGAATTAAATATCTGTATCTCTTAATAATATTAACTCCATTACAATTATAAAAGAAATTAGTATAAATAAAGCACTTGGTTAAATTTCACAAATTTATTTTTTAATAGAAAAACTCTACAATTGTTTTAGTTTTATTTGTCTCTTGATAATGGTCGTGAGACCGAAACAATTGTAGAGTTTTTCTATTAAAAAATTGTGAAATTTAATAAAGTGCTTTATTTATACTAATTTAAAGATGTTTCACCAAGTATTTACCACCGATTCATACAATCTAATTATGAAATAAATGGTAATAATTTATTATTATTGACTTGATATAAATTTTTTCGATAAATTAGGGGTCGATAGCCTTAATAAAGATCATTTATATGATTATATTATATATATTTATATTTATATATTTTTATATCATATATGATTTTTTTAAATTTAAAATACCTGCATTCGTTGTTATTTCTGACTTGTTATCAATTATCAGTATCTATAGATAAGATATTGACAATTAATTAAATTATTAATTAAAATGTTTAAAGTACAACGAAGAAACAGTTTGTTGCAAATGTACGTTTTTGTTATACTTATCTAAAATAACCTTGTTTCCATACTTTTTGACAATGATGGAAAGGTAGCATTTTATGAATAGCGCCCAGAAAACTATTCCTTGCGCTGTTCAGAATATGCCACCTTTCCGTCATTGTAAAAACATAACAAAGTTATTTCAGATAAATATAATAAAATAAGTCTATAGATAATAAGTCGATCAAAAAAATAAGATAGATAATAAGTCGATCAAAAAAATAAGATAGATAATAAGTCGATACAAAAATAAGTCGATAGCCTAAATTTTTGTAAAATGAATCTTAACAATTTAACCTAAAGTACAACATTCTTAGATGAGGTGCTTTTGTTTTCATCGATTTCATGTTTTTAGCGGTATGGCCTTCAACTCTCCCGAAGTGCTCCCTTCTATAGAACAGATAGAGCACTCCTTTGGAGCCACCCATCCCGGAGTCTACGATTCTGAGAAGCAACTGTTTGTGCTTAATTTCCGTGGATTGTCCTTCTACTTCCCAGTGGAGTCGAAATGTCAGACCAGCAGCACACACAATTTAGGTATTAAATTCTATTAGATTTGCAATATTAGGCAAAATATTTTATGGCAAAAATCTGCCGCCGTCATATATTAGTTCTCAGAGTTATAATGACTATAATTTATTCATAAGAACTAAATATCAAACCAAAAAATCAACAAAATATTGTAAATTATGAGATTTTTGTTTTTGTCTTAATTTTTTTAACCTAAAGTGGATGATTAAACATGGAATGCAATTTGATGATTTGGCATGGAGTGCAATTTGACTATAACCTCTTGACATTTGATAAACAGGAAAGTCATTTGACAAAGGAAAACGGAAAAGAAAAAAGCTGATGTTCTTAAATTCCAACGTAATTATCTCATGAACGTGATTTCAGCGTTTAGCGATTTCAGAAATCATCGTTTACCTGTTGTAGTTTTTACATTTCTAAACATTCTTATTCTAAGGGTTCTAAATATTCTTGTACTAACTGATCTAAACATTCTTGTTCTAACTTGTTCAGTCTGTTTTTGCTCATTTTACTTTGAATCCTATCTGTATCTGTATTTTGTTGTATGCTTCGTTTTTCTTATTTTACTTTATTTTCTTCTTACGAAACTTTCTTTTGGCATTCATCAGTTATCCATTTATTTTTTGGCGCTCTTTTTCTTCAGCTGTGGCTACCTTATTCATGATGTACTTCGCCTGATTCCATTTTTCTGTGGAGTTATCATTGTCACTGATATCTGTTTCATTTGACTTCCTCATGTTTACATTTTTTTTAATATCTTTCGTCATTGTGGCGATTTTTTAAATAAAATTAAAAAACCTATTCTTGATTCTCAATTCAACGGCCTGCTTTCGACTGTAGCGGCTTGAAGATGATGAAGATTGTAACGATAGTCAAGTGTTATTAAAATATAGCATTAGCATAAATAACATTAGCAAAACAAAAATGCATACAATGTTTGCACACAACATACAATGCACACATGTTTATGACGGGCATTCCGATTATTTTTTTATATGAGTAACGGTTTTACTCTTACTAATTATCAATTGTAACTTTTTAAGGTTCATTACATTTCCCGCCCGGCTCGTCGCCGCTAGTCTCTCGCATGGCGATATATTGCGGTGCCAGCGTCGAGCAGGCGGCCGCGCCCGAACTGCCCCTCACCTGCTACCACGGGCAGATGTACCTGCGCAAGGCGGAGGTGATACGGGGCGAGAGCTACACAAAGGGCCTGCGGCTGAGCCTCCTGGCGAGCGCCAACACCAGGAGGATAGACGCGTCCAAGCTCCAGATGGAGAGGGAGGTCTTCCTCGGGCACTCGGCCCAGGACGTCGCCTCCGCCCTGGGCGCCCCCTCAAAGGTGTTCTACAAGAGTGAGGACAAGATGAGGATCCACAGCCCAAACGCCCACCGGAGGGTCACTGCCAGCCGTAGCGATTATTTCTTCAACTATTTCACATTAGGATTGGTAAGTGTAGAAAACGATTAACCAATTCTTATCGTTATTACATTTTCTAATCAATCAAAAATTAAGAAAGACTGTTGGTCGGTAGCCCAATAAACATTGTTACCAGTAAAAAAAGTATTGATTTGAAACTTTTGTGTTGGAATCGTACTTTGGTAATTAAAGCATAGGTTAGAACAATGTTGTAACCCGTAATTTTCCAGAAATGGAGATATTTTAACCTCTACTTTATTTTGTTTCTTCTACAATGGTTCCTTCAAATGCCCAAAGCGTTAATGCCTATAGATGGAGATGCAGCAAACCCAACAAAAAAAAATTAAATACTCGTACTTTTTATTGGACGTACGAATCATTTGCCAGTTGAAAAAACTTTAAAACTATTTACCCATGAATGGCAGCCATAATAATAATAATAATAATCCCTACTACTCCTCCACCTATGGCGTAATAGGATCACTTTTTTTATTTGGAATCAGCAGTGATTCATGCGACAATATCGACAGTACAACTGTCACAATTTTTGTGAGAGTCCCTTTTTGACATCTATTAAAATTCATACATGCAACTTGACAAAAAATTATCACCGCCAACTTTGGCAAGAATTAATTGTAAACTGTGTTTATTAATTGCCATTGACTCACTGTATGTTTTAATGGTTTTTTTTTTGGATCATGGAAAATATTTTTTTGGTTACCTTGTTTTATCGCATTATCTTGCATTAAGAGTTATTATATTGTTGTTTTTGATAATATTTTAGGATGTCTTGTTTGATGCTAGAACGAATCTCGTCAAAAAGCTGGTGTTGCACACAAACTTTCCAGGACATTACAACTTCAACATGTATCAGAGGTGTGAGTTTAGCGTTGTTTTGAACAATATGACGGTGACCGCATACTGCCGATGGGACGAGCTCTGCAAGCAGCTGACGCCCAGCGAGAGGCCCGTCGTTTTGAACAGAGCCAGTTCCACCAATACCACCAATCCGTTTGGTAGTACCTTCTGCTATGGTTACCAGGACATCATTTTTGAGGTATGTGTCCGTTTTAGAGTGGATCACATGATAAAGCCCCCACTGAATTGTGTCTATATTTATTGCTGCCGTTATGCAAGTGTTTTTGGTGCAAATGCCAAAACCTGTTTCGACATTTGTCAGCATATTTTTAACGTGTGTTGAGAATTCCGAGCGGATTGGGAAGATATTAATCATGCGGATTTATTATTGCCAAGTGTTCTAAAGTTGTGTGTGTTTTTAGGTCATGCCAAACAATTACATAGCATCTTTAAGTATTTATGGAGATGGGAAGCCTGTGGAAGGAGAAAGTGAGCTTGCGTGACAGAGGCTCTCTGCCACTTACCTTATTCTTGCTAACAGGTACTGGCAACCATAATTCACATAAAAACTATAAAAAAATAATTAAAATAAAGAAAACACCTCAACCTTGTAGCCAATTTAAGTTCGCTATTACGGTTAGATTAATGCTACCCTTGACGGAAGACGTGTCTTCAATTAAAGCTGACGTAACGATGGGCATACGAGGGCAGAGTGATAAAATAAACTTTAGTTAAATAATCGTACATATAATTGGATAGTCCTCAGATTTACTATTAACTTTTTGTTTGTTATTGTTTTACCAAAGAAGGGTTAATAGTTGTATGTCAAAATTACATTAGCATCGTACAACCACACATCAAACTACTTAAGATTGGTCTTTCTGTCCAACAAATAGTTATCTGACGGATAATTAAATATAAGCGCTAAGAGATTAGAAATCCATCACTTGTATGTCAGTCCAGAAGATAAATTACCTCTGTTTAAACTGCGATTGGAAAGACCTCAGTTTTTTTACCGTTTGTTTGCCCCAGATTCGTAGATGCGAACTATGCAATCTGGGTGGCAGCAAAACATTTCCAATTAAGTATACGTATTCTCCTTTTAACAAAGGACTTGCATCCTATTTATTGTAGTTACCTGATCGAAGTAAGTTTGGCTGTTGAAAGTTGAGGAGTCCCACCTTGTAAATAGAGAATCAATGAAAATGGGTAGTAATAAGTTTGCAAACCAAAAGTGCTTTTACATTAATTTTCATTGCCAATTTTGAACCGATGGAAAAGGTAACAAACAGTTTAATGTGCGTCTTATTTTTTTATTATTGGCGCTCTTAGTACATAAGACTTGAGAAATGTGTAGAATTGGTGCATATTGGATAAAGAATGTTGGTATAGAAACAGGGTAGCATTTATCTAGCATTCACTAAACTGGATGAAGAGTAGGATAAATTTTATTCTATGTATCGTTTTTAACTATAGCGAAGAAAAACATAAAACATGTACCAAATACACACGTATTATTGAATATGTAGTTTATAATATTTTTACTAATATACTCGGAAATTTTATATTGAATAATGAATATATAATTTTCGTTGCAAATGTCGTGATAAATGTTTTATGTATATGTGCTTGATTTGGCACTCTGTAATCATAGAATAGCCATCTGAGATATTTTGGAATAGTTTTGCAATTTATTACCCTGGGGTATATAAAAGTTGACTTTTTCACCTTTGCACAGTGACCTCGAGTGTATATGATTTCTACAAATAGGGCAATAAATTGTGAATGTTGTGTATCTTTTCAGTGGTAATTACGACTAATTTTAAGTTTGTTACATTCATGCACCCATTAGGTGAATAATTTGTAGTGTTCAAAATATATAACTTACCCAAATTAAAACTTACAAAAAAACTGCCATATTTTGAAATTTAGTCTGTTTAGGGGTTCGTTTGGTCAGAGTGTCTGGAATTTATTTATATTGAATAATTCAAACAAAAAAATATTTAAAACTGAGTAAAATGTATTAAAAAATAATTAATTGGGGTGCTTATTAATTAACATGCCTAAATCATTTTGCTTAGGTTTTCTGTAATGTATTTAGTTGTTACGGACTTTGAGGAGTCGTAGGCATTAAGTCGAGCCGATTGAATAGGAACGGATCGGTGATCCACTGTTTGTGAATATTTGCTAGTTTTCTAGATTATTTTTATATGACGAATTAATAGTCTCTGTTTTATTTATTTATAAACATTGTTTCTAGGGTAAATATACATTCTACTTTTAGTAATTAACGCAATGCCTTTCAGTTTTGTTTTATATGTTTAAGTGTACGTTACTTTCAAAACTGGCCCTTATTTTTATATGTACATATGAGCGTTAGGTCAGATCTGTTAGATCTCATGTGAATTGATTATGTTGTATATATCATAATAGGTATGAAATTCAAATATTTTATTATTTAACATTGTGATCCAACCTCAATAATAAAATAAAGTAAGCAATCTCTCGTTTTACTAACCTAAACCTACTTTCCATCGTCTGATGCTCCACTTTTCCCTGAAGAACTATACTATACTATACTCCATCAATATTTTGACTGGTATATAACTTTCTTGTTAATTTTTCCTAATTAGTGTGCGGTAGAATTAAATACACATGTTGGTAAGGATCAACATACATCGCCAAGGGTTCTACTTTAATAAATAAATAAAGAAAATGCTGGTTTGGTGCAAAGTACAAAAATATTATTTTACAATATCTGATTATAACAATTTCTATTTGTCTTCAAGACAACCACAATATTTAGAATGTTGCGTATATACAATTTCAAACAAGTAGCATACATCTAATTTAGGCAGCATGGTGTATGGTTCAGATTCCCGATTCCAAAACCGAGAGTATAACCAAATGGGTTGAGGACAATTTGAATTAAATAACTACAAAAGGATGAAAAGGATGACTTTTCCCGGGATGAATAAAATTTGATTAAGCTTATGGTTTTGTCCATAAAATACCAGTTATGTATTTAAGGTTGTTATATTATTATATTTATTATATAATGGTTACATCTGTAACTTTCAAATATCAAAATTCAAATTAATAACAAATATTTATCATAAAAATAAGATCAGGATATATACATATTAAAATACATATCATGCCTCTCCTGATGGTTTTTAAAAAACCAAAACTAGTCGGGCGAAATAAAATTAATAATAAGATAAAATAAAAATAATTATTTATCAGTACTACTTTTATAAATATAATAATATTTATATTTATTATTACACCTTCTACCAATTAGTGTAGGTGTAATATAATAATATAATAACCTTAAATAAAATTTTAATTAGCATAACTTCCCGAAACCGCAATTTGTATTCGTATCCGCAATGCCTCATATTTTCATTATAGTCAAATGGGCACATGAAAGATCTGTTTGTCTGCGTCAACTTATGGGATAATCTAGACTAAATTAAAGCAGACAAACAAACCAATGTTCTTGAGGAAAGCCACGAGAAATAGTTGTAGTTGAGCAGGTATTAAAGTATCACAGCGTTGCTTAAAAGGGTAAATTTCAAAACGCTAATACGACTTCAAATATCTTGCCCTTAATTTACCTATCCTCCAAAAACTTGTTTAATTCTTCGTCATCGATGTCGAGTGTTATCTCTTCTAAAAGTGCAGTTGGTTGTTTTTTTATTTCAATCTCTACAAGAAAATTCATAATATTAGAAATATTATTGATATTAGATTTAAGGTTTTATCCATATTTAAGGTTGTAGTATTAAGTACTTACTGGTAATATTTATTTTTATTTTACTATTTATTTATATCGCCTGATTAGTTTCAGTTTAATTAACTATCTTCAGAGGTATATGTATATTAGTATGTATACAGGGTGTCCAAGATAAGGATCAACAGCATGGGGATCTCAGAAACCGTAAAAGTTACAAGCTGGTTAAATTACAAAAAAATGTGCCATTTAGTGGTCAGTAATATTCTGTTGAGAAAACCAGAAATTTCCGCTTACTTCCGGAGATATTCGACAAAATCCGAAATCTTGCAATTTCGTTTTTATTTTTTTCTGAATTTATTTGAGAAGGTATTAAAAAACCAAAAGGCACTTTCTCATTGCCATATTATTAGCTCTTTATGTCTCATTTGAAGTTGTTTGAAAAAAAAAACTTGATATGTAGGTATCACTGAAATTCTCATTTTGATATCGTATTAAAATTTATGCCTGCAACTTGACAAAAATACTACCACAGCCAAATTCTTTATAGCATAGGTTCTTTATGTCTAATAGTTTATGAACAGTTTATGTCTAACCAAATGTGACGCTGACCTGAAAAATGTTAAACAAAAATTTTTGGAAAAAAAAACTTCAAATCAGACATCTATAACTACAATTTTTTTTAAATTAAATCAAATAAGATCAGGATATGTATATACTAAAATACATATTGTCGCTGCGAAATCAAACCGGCATATCTGCTAAATGCATATTTTTCACCAGACCTCTTTAAAGTTTTCGCATGTGATATTTTCCTTTTAACGTCCGTTATGTTCACCTCAAAGCCACCTTATGCATGAATAACATTTTATTCAACTATACGATATGCCTGCCCAATATAAAAATAGACGGGAAAAAAGGACTTTTTTGTACCAACAACTCAAAAACTCAATTTATGCACATATGCCGGTTTCATTTAACAGCGACGATATGTTCTGAAGATGGTTTGTTAATTAAACCAAAACTAATCAGGCGATTTAAATGAATAATAAAACAAAAATAAATATTACCAGTAAGTACTTAATACAACAACCGTAATTACTGATATTAATTTTAATGTTTTATCCATTGTATTTAAGTTTATTAGAATTCAGTATTATTGATATTAGGTAGAAGCTTGTGAAAGTTCAACGATTAGCCAACTTATGGGTTACTTTACATGGGATTATCTGTAAGTATGACCATTGAGGTACAAAAATAGATATATCGGGTGTCTGGAAAACCCTGTACGCAAATTATGTTGGTAGCACTCCAAAGTTTCCAATTACAGTTGTCAACACTGACGTTTTGGCAGTTTGACTCTCAATGTGGCAGCTTGCAGCATACCGATATATATATATATATATCCTCGTGCCTATATATCCGATGTATATATGTTAGCTCTCCAGGCCTAGCATGCCCATGGTTTGATTTACAATTTCTCTCCATGTTCTTTTATCCTTCGTATTTTCCTTCCAGCTGGTAATGTAGCATTGTTTCAAGTCCTTTTTAACTTCCTCCTTCCATCTTGCATTAGGTCTGCCTCGTTTCTTTTTACTCCCAATACTGGATTCCGTTATTTTCCTTGGCACCCGTTCCCTATTCATTCTCATGATGTGTCCCATCCCATCCCAGTATACCGATAGCATTAATAAAAACCGTCTTCTAGAGTTCTAGACTGTCCCAAAATATGGTTTACACCAGAACAATATGTGCACATCCTAATGGCCCATTTTAGCAGTGCAATTTAAAACCCAAACGAATAATGGAGTTATTCTCTTCAATCCTGTTTTTATTTGATACCAAATATTTGTTGATTATGTTATTCGACCCCGGGGTCCACTGAACAGTATATAAAAATATATCTTAACGGAATTCCGCTGAACAGTATCAACTGAAGAAAAATAAAATCCAAGATACCAACTTAATTGGCACATGGTCTTTTCCAGATACCCAATATTATGCTGTATACATTACCAACACGGCAATATACCTTAAAAATATACGTGGCAACGCTGTATCGGGGAAAGGCACAAGGCACGAGCTGCGACTGTTTTCAATAATTTTCTTTAATGCATTTGCCACCACTTCATCGCAGTCCCTGCAGTATTTACTTACTTGGTAAAGTACCCAAAGATTTGTACATTTCCATATCGCTTTTACCACCACTTGGAGCTGCGACTGTTTTCAACAATTTTTTTAATGCATTTGCCACCACTTCATCACGTCCCTACAGTATTTACTTACTTGGCAAAGTACCCAAAGATTTGTATGTTTCCATATCGCTTTTAAAGGCTTCTTGAAAAACGCTTTCCCTTTCTAACAAAGCCTTTTTCTGCTTCAGCTCGAAATTGATCAAATTTTGCGCATGCTTTGTAGCCAATTCAGCTCTTAAAGAATCCAGGCTGTCTAAAATAAAACAATTGAATCTAGGGTTTGTTCAAAGTTTCAGAGGCGCATTACTCATTTTCTTTTCTTTATACAAGGCGAACTGAAACTTGTGGTCCTTCTTCATCTGCTGCAACTCGCATTGTTCGATGAGGTCTTCGAAGTGCACCAGTGCCTTCTCGACGGACTCAAATGTCTCGTACAGCTTGTTGACTTGGTGCGTGCAGTTTTCGATGCTCCCCTTGATGGGCCCCGTTGCAGCTAGCAAGATGATGATCTGGGACATGCAGCTGTGCTGTACGTTGACACCTCGGTGTACGCTTGCTATGGTCTCTGCCAGCTTCGCGGCCTTGTCGGCGTTGTCCTCGTTGATCTGGTGAAGTTCCTCCCATTGCTTCTGGAAGTGCGTCAAGATATCGGCCCCCGCGTCGTAGTTGAGCTTTGGGTCGTTTTCGCTGTCCCCGGGGGTGGTGAATGAAGTTTTGGCGTTCAACAGACCTTTCAAGTTGTTGAGCATTTCCATCGCGACGGTTAAACAAGCGGCAAGCAGAAATATCGGAAATGTTTACAAAAATCGTGCCCCAATCATATGATTTCGATCTCCGGTCGTCCGAACCTTTGAACGGGGGGAACTAATTTTATCCGCAAGATAGGTTCGAGAGAACGATTCACCGCGCGCTCGTTTTGTAGGTGTTTCCATCTAGGAGTGACGGCATAAAGTAGGTCCTGATATAATTGAAACAATGGCGCGAGAATGAGCACTAACTTCACTTTAAATGAACCTCTTATGATTAGAGACAGACTCCAAGAGGCGTACAGGAAAATCATATTCATTTCGGACAATGACTTCGCACAGGACGCAAACTACAAAAAGGCCAACCAGGTAATTGATAGCGCTTGCAAATATCCGCGTTAGAATAAATTCAGCGTCATTGTGACAGGTTTTGTATGCTAGAATCAAAAAGTTAGAGGAGAGCCCCGAATTCGACAGGCCCAGGGCCGTGAGGGACGTCATCCCCAGCAGCAACCTAGCCAAGTACGGCCAATACCAGTACAATGAGGCCAGGGAGCGGTCGTACACGTCCAGCGTCAGCGACGTCTCCCTGCACTACCCCTGCCTGTACAAGACGGACGCGATCAAGGAGCCGTGGATGCTGCCCGAGGTCGAGCAGATCTTCATACACACCGTCTTCACTAGGTCGTTCAACTTCAAGCTGTACGAGGCCGAGCTCGAGCAGCTCGAGAAGATCGACCTGATCGAGGAGACGGTGCCAGGCCTGGTGCCGACCTGCTGCACCGGGGACTTCCACAAGGTGAACCCCGTCATGGACCAGCTCTTCGAGAGGGCCCCCGGGAAGCCGGCTGGCGAGCAGAACGACACGGCGATCGTCCCCAACATACCTTACTATTTTAACGTGAAAGACTACGCCGACGTACTGCTCAGGAAAAAGTTTTTATCAGGTAACGGCCCCAACGAATATTTCAAATTCAACACGTATCAACACCTGATCATCCCATCTACCTATACAATGTGCCCTTAGAACAATGAGGGGCCAAGTAGGAGCCTAATAAGCTCAGCTTAAAACTTCTTGGCGTCACAGATGCAAATATTTTGTCAATCAAAAGTTCTTTCGCTGTAGGCTGTAGGCTCGTACCTTATGCCAGGGTTGGGAGCTCGCAGCCAAGCCCTATGGCTTGGAGGCGGGACTCCAAGACCCTACAAAAAAAAAAAAAAAAGTTCTTTCGACTTCTAACACTCGGCAATATTATTTTCAGCAAAAGCATGGCTTGACGTTAACAGTCAATATCAATTATATTAGTAATCTAACGGTCAATATTAATTGTTCTAATTGAGTCACTTCGCGACTCAACTGATATTGACTATTTTCAACTGATTGTGAGTAAAAACAATTTTTTTATTGGAGTTAAAATTAAAAAGTTGATCAACGGGGTTGGAGGGGGTAGTTACGTAATGGGGTATGAGGGTATCACGTTCAGCATAACATGATTCCCTCATACCCCATTACTTAACTACCCCTTCCATCCCCGTTGATCACCTTTTTTCACGTTTACCACGTTTATTTCTACTACAAATTATCTAGAACCGTCCATAATGCTTCGAAAATGGTCTTCGAAATGGGCAGCTAGATTCGACAAATCGACCAATGTGTGGCGACGCAAAGAGCGGGTTAAGGGGGTTATTATTGCGTACATGGCACTCGTTGGTTAACACATTGTATATATATGTGTATGTATATATATATATATATATATATATGTATCCGCATTGGTATGATCGTCGTATGCCAAGTTGAATACTTTAAAGATTGATTTCAGACGTTGTTAGAGAGCTGTGGAACAAGCCGAAACTGGAGAATCACGACAAACTGCTGAAGATATATAAATCCTCGCTGGACTGCGTGTACATCGAGGAGAACCATTTTAAATATGTAAATAGCCTGAAGTCGATCGATACGGAGAGGAGTTTGCAGGTATTTTGAGAGTTTGGTAGCTATTCATTAGTAAGCCTATAGTTTGTCCAATTCCAAGATAGAGCGCGCGGTATACTTCGCGCAACGATAGTTTGTTTTTATAACATTGACTTGCAATAAAAAATATAAGGGTGGGATTGTTAAACCACTTCAAGTTAGGTATCATAAAAGTCCAGGTATCCAATCCAGGCTTTGGCTTGAATGTTGATGCACCAAAGAGTCGCTAGTAACAAAGGGCCGGCCGAACAATCTTAAACGGCCCATACACTATGCAATCAATTGTACGCTAAGTTTTACTGCAGATCGGAGAAATAATCGGTACAACAAGTTGATAAGGTAATGAAAGAATATTTATATTCTTGAAATATTCTTTCGTTTGTAACGGTCCAGAAACGTCTTTGGCAGAAACTGCATTTTAATAATTAATTGGCGTATAGACCTGCACTGTAGACGACCGTACTCGCACCTTTTTTTTGTTGTGGTGACGCGTTTCCCATGTGTGCGATTTTTAAATTCGCCGGCGAGACGCCGCCATAGAGGCAGAATTCAGCTACCTTGCGTACAGTACGGAAGTGCCAGAAGAACCGTTGTAATAGGTGTACCACCATCCGGTTTCCGGGATAATCAACGGGGACTCAGTTAACCACCCTTGAGGGGATTGAGGCACCAGGTACAGGGCAAGGAACTATCCAAACGCTCATAACATCTGAGTAAGTAATTAAGCCCGATATGTTTTTCCTTTTCGTGAAGCCACGTGTCCGGCCATTGTTACTAAGGCCATGTGCTTTGCAGGCGTTTTGTTACGGGGTAAGGGCTAAGTAGCTCAGCCAACCAGTTCTTGGCTGGAGGCAGCGATCATCCTGCCTGAGGCCGGAATCGAGTGATCGGCGTCTCCGACGCATACCGCCGCCATCCCGGAGCTGAACCCAGCCGCCAGCGAAGACATACCAGGAACACAGGCCAGATACAGATATAGATATTGATACCTAATTTTTTTGTGTTCTCAATTGAGCCAGACCTTTATTTAATTCCATATTGACATATCGTTTATTTCTGTTGTGTAAAATTTGCGTTACGTGTTTCGTGCCGTACGTGTTTTGCGCTTGTGTAAGAGAAAGGTCGCTCCGTCGGCCCTTTGAATCGCGCGATCAGGAGCTCGCAATATTCGGCCGAATAGGGTGAACCCTGCGTGAAAGGGTTGCGTACGGAGGTATTTATTTCAGGAGCGTAGACACGGTGTCCGTCGTTTGTGTGAATAAACGCCGATATTTTACACTACAAAATTCACACCTGTTATTTTTTGTTCCCCCCACGTTTTCTCGATCGGGCATTTATTTCAGTTTCAGTTTTTTATTCTCACTGCGAGATTTAAATCTGGTGGTGTTGGCGCCAAATGGTCAGCGTTGTGACAGTTCATGATTTCTGAACTTCGCTGACTGTCTGCCGTTCACCCACGCAGGTAGGGTGGAGCCACCCTTTGCGACGAAGTAGCGACGAGGTTAAAATTACGTGGAGCCTTTTTTAACCCCCCCACTCTCTGACACCGAGAGCCTGGCCCTCGTCACTGATTCGAAGGGACCCTCCACTCGCTCCACGGCCTAACGCGCTGATTGCCCTTCAGGTACGTCACAAGTCTTTGGATTGAATGTTGATGCACCAAAGAGTTGCCAGTGACAAAGGGCCGGCCGATACCTGGACATTTATGATACCTAACTTGAAGTGGTTTAAAAATCCCACCCTTATAATTTTTATTGTAAGTCAATATCGTAAAAACAAACTATCGTTGCGCGAAGTATACCATTGGTTGTCCGCAGTCTGCAGTCACAGCCGGCCTAAGTGGATTTTGTTACTGCAATCGCTAGACTCGTGTGGTGTAGACTCGGCCCGGTATATTGTCTGCCGTTCACGTGAACTTGTTTACGCGCGCTCTATCTTGTAATCGGACAGACTATAGTGAGTAAAAATTGTTTATATTTAGAAACTGGTGGAGTCGATAATAAGTTTGAACGAGAAGGTGCCAAAATCGATGGAGGTTGCGAGCAACGAAGGCGACATGTCGTCGCCGGAAGCAACGCAGCCGACGAGGAGGTTGTACTCGGACGTGGTGCAAGGAAACAAGCCGCCCGCTAAGCAGCAACAGGAGCAGCCGGATTTTTCCCCAAGTACCTTGAAAAACGTAAGAAGCGTCCTTGAAGACTTTTTCGTGAACCCTGCTCCTCTGGATAACTCGAATTCTGGGCCATTGTCGCCCGACAGAATTGTTATTGCGCCAGAACCGAATTCGAAGATGGAATGTAAAGACGAGTCTGGCGCATCGAATTTGAAAGAATTGGTTGCGCACAATGACTCGTCAGATCGTCTGAGGGCTGCGGCGAAGTACTCGTATTCGGATGCCGTGAACAACGTACCGGAGGTTCCCACAAGTCAGAACGGAAACATGGTTTTGAACGACTTTTCTTTGTACGAAAGTCGGTTCAAGAGCGGTTCCAGCACGAGCTTCCAGAACTTCTTCAGCCCGCTGCAGTACATACCCAGCACCGTTTATAACGCGAACTATAGGCTGGGCTACACCAGCACGTTCACAGGTACGTTTGCCAACCAGCAGGTTCCCGCAAACCGCCAGGCACTAAGCACCAACGCTTGCCAGCAGCACCAGTGGTTCTTTCCGTCGTACCGACCGGCTAGCCTTTGCGATTACGGAAATTTCTTGGGGCAGCTGCTGGTACCTCAGATACCGACAAAGCACAGGTGGAGCAATCCGCTGTATGGAAGACCACCTACGCCTCAAAGCATGTACCAGCCGGTGGCTCAAAGTTGGGGCATCCAAAACGTGTACAGAAGCAGCTCCAGCCAGCAAATGCCTGGGTACCCCGTTTACGAGAACCAGAAGGCCAAGGCGAAGAAAACCCCGGTTACAAATACAAGCATAAAGTTTGTAAGGAGCAAGACTACTGATCAGGCCAATACCAAGAACAAGAACCCATTGGCCAAGAAACTGGCCGCATCCAACACACTGCACCTGTATCCGGGGAAGATACTAACGAAGCCCAGCTCGGATTACAAGCTAATGACCAGGCACGAAGGCGAAGTGCGCTTGGTCACGTCTTCTTCATCTTCAACGCGAGCCTGCGACGGTGATATACCTTCGATACCCGTCAGCTGCACGGCGTCCGACGACCTGGAAAAAATTGCCCTGCGCGAGTACCAGTCGTCCAACGATCTGTTCTTCACCGAAATCGAAAGGCAGGCGAAAGAGCAGTACGACGGTAATCCGGAAAACTCATGCTGCCCCCCGAATAAAGCTCTTTGTCTCGGGGGGCTGGCGGTCTACGAATGTATTTTAGAATCTTGCAGATGCAGACTCCTCAACATGTCTCCGCTTCAAATTAAAGACCCATTTGGCCCGTGCTCGTTTGAAAGTCGACGATATTTTATTATATAGGCATATGATTAATATTAGATCCCTAAATGTGAAATAAATTGTTAGATACTCTTCATGTTGAGTAGATGGTTTTATATACACGGTGCAAAGAAATTGCGATAATAAAGGTAGCGTAAGTTAAATGTTTATAGTTATAGGCACATAAGTGTCACAGTACATCGTTATTTTCGCTTAGTAATTAATGTCGAAGTTATTTTACTATTCATAAGTAGATAAGGTACACCGGTTCTGCCTCATTTTCCCATAATAATATACATAGGGGTCTAAATTTACTTTTTCCAGTTGTCGAGTTGGGAATGCGATATTTGTAAAACCGTTTGAGCTATTTAAAAAACCATTTGAGCTGTTTGTAAAGCCGTTTGAGCTGTTTGTAAATCCGTTTGCGGTGATTGTAAAGCCGTTGAGCTGTTTGTAAAACCGTTTGAGGTGATTGTAAAGCCGTTGAGTCGATATACTTTCTTACATATCGACGCATTCGGGAGCTGTGTTCGGGAGGTCATTCGACACCCTGTGTCGAATGAACACAGACGTGTTCATTCGACACAGGGTAGCCAACTTGCTAGAAAAATGGCACAAAGTGAAAATCACCAAAAATGTCTCGAAAGCGTCGATATACTTAGCTTAAGATTAAGCTTTCACTTGGTTTCTTTCTAGTCCCTGCCACTTCGTTGATTTTCATAAGAAGGTAGAAGATATCAAGGTATCATGTTTGGCTTGTAAGACCTCGATATTTAAAGCCGTTTGAGCTGTTTGTAAATCCGTTTGAGGTAATTGTAAAGCCGTTTGAGCTGTTTGTAAATCCGTTTGAGGTGATTGTAAAGCCGTTGAGCTGTTTAATCAGTCATTTGAACTGTTTAAAACGTCGTTTGAGCTATTTAAAAAGCCGTTTGAGCTATTTAAAAAGCCGTTTGAGCTTTTGTAACGGTCCGGAAATGTCTTTGGCAGAAACTGCATTTTAATAATTAATTGGCGTATAGACCTGCACTGTAGACGACCGTACTCGCACCTTTTTTTGTTGTGGTGACGCGTTTCCCATGTGTGCGATTTTTAAATTCGCCGGCGAGACGCCGCCATAGAGGCAGAATGCAGCTACCTTGCGTACAGTACGGAAGTGCCAGAAGAACCGTTGTAATAAGGTGTACCACCATCCGGTTTCCGGGATAATCAACGGGGACTCAGTTAACCACCCTTGAGGGGATTGAGGCACCAGGTACAGGGCAAGGAACTATCCATACGCTCATAACATCTGAGTAAGTAATTAAGCCCGATATTTTTTTTCCTTTTCGTGAAGCCACGTGTCCGGCCATTGTTACTAAGGCCATGTGCTTTGCAGGCGTTTTGTTAAGGGGTAAGGGCTAAGTAGCTCAGCCAACCAGTTCTTGGCTGGAGGCCGCGATCATCCTGCTCTGAGGCCGGAATCGAGTGATCGGCGTCCACGACGCAAACCGCCGCCATTCAGGAGCTGAACCCAGCCGCCAGCGAAGACATACCAGGAACACAGGCCAGATACAGATACAGATACAGATATAGATATTGATACCTATTCTTTTGTGTTCTCAATTGAGCCAGACCTTTATTTAATTCCATATTGACATATCGTTTATTTCCGTTGTGTAAAATTGGCGTTACGTGTTTCGTGCCGTACGTGTTTTGCGCTTGTGTAAGAGAAAGGTCGCTCCGTCGGCCCTTTGAATCGCGCGATCAGGAGCTCGCAATATTCGGCCGAATAGGGTGAACCCTGCGTGAAAGGGTTGCGTACGGAGGTATTTATTTCAGGAGCGTAGACACGGTGTCCGTCGTTTGTGTGAATAAACGCCGATATTTTACACTGCAAAATTCGCACCTGTTATTTTTTGTTCCCCCCACGTTTTCTCGATCGGGCATTTATTTCAGTTTCAGTTTTTTATTCTCACTGCGAGATTTAAATCTGGTGGTGTTGGCGCCAAATGGTCAGGGTTGTGACAGTTCGTGATTTCCGAACTTCGCTGACTGTCTGCCGTCCACCCACGCAGGTAGGGTGGAGCCACCCTTTGCGACGAAGTAGCGACGAGGTTAAAATTACGTGGAGCTTTTTTTAACCCCCCCCCCACTCTCTGACACCGAGAGCCTGGCCCTCGTCACTGCTTCGAAGGGACCCTCCACTCGCTCCACGGCCTAACGCGCTGATTGCCCTTCAGGTACGTCACACTTTTTGTAAAACCGTTCAAGCTGTTTACAAAACCGTTAGAGCTGTTTGTAAAGCCGTTTGAGCTGTTTGTAAATCCGTTTGAGCTGATTGTAAAGTCGTTGGGCTGTTTAAAAAGCCGCTTGAACTGTTTAAAAAGCCGTTTGAGCTATTTGTAAAGCCGTTTGAGTTGTTTGAAAATCCGTTAAAGCTATTAGTAATGCTGTTTAGAGCATTGGCAACCCATTGTGCAAGTATTGCGCTCCCAACTCGACGACTGGAAAAAGTAAATTTAGACCCCTATGTAAATCCTTATGGAAAAATGAATCAGAACCGGTGTACATTATCTACTGCATTTGATTAAGCAACCATTATGTTCGGCGTCGACCAGGACTTGTTCAACCTTCCAATTTGATGTGGTCCAACAGTTTGGCTTTTCTTCGGGCGATTTATTGCTTTATTTACCTCTTCTGTCGTGATTTCTGATAATTCTTCGTGATAATTACCCTGTTCTCTAGTTTTGATTCGATATACTTATGTACTTTCTTACATAACGACGCTTTCGGGAGGTTACCTGCTATGTGAAAAAACAAAAACTTTACAGGAGACGAAAGAAACATTGCACAAACTTTATTTTTGTTATAGTTTCATCCATTTTGAATACCAGTTATTATATTTTTTATTGTTTTCTTCCTTCTTTATTAGAGTACTTACTGGTAGTTTATATGTTTAGAATCAGCCATCTTCAGAGGTGTAATTTTTTTTAATTCAATAAATCGTCGGCTTACATGTGAAATACACGAAGTCAATTTTTGGCTGTTTTTAGTTAAGTTTTATTATGATGGCTTACTAACTTGTAACAAATCTCAGGCTCAGTAGGGGTAAAGTAAAGGGTCCTGTGGCCGAACTTCCAAGTTCTTAACTCATGACTGAGTAGGAAAGGAACAGCAGAATATAAAACTTTAATTGCAGTTTCTCACATTTTATAGTTTTTGACTTAAGTGATTTCATTTGTAAGCCGACGATATATGATATTAGATAAGATTTTTATAAATGTTTTAACTTATAAATAATTTATTTATAGCGAAATAGCATTTATTTTAAAATAAATAAATTATTTAAAAGTCAAAACATTATAAAAATCTTATCTAATATCATATACAGGGTGTCCAAGATAAGGATCAACAGCATGGGGATCTCGGAAAACCGCAAAAGTTACAAAGTCCGTTAAATTATAAAAAAGTTCTGCAATTTAGTGGTCAGTATTATTCTAGAAAACTAGAAATTTCCGCTTACTTCCGGAGATATTCGACAAAATTCGCAAGATTCAAGATCGCCATGCTGTTGATTCTTATCTTGGACACCCTGTATATTGAACTAAACAAAATTAACACCTCTGAAGATGACTGATATCTAAACATATAAACTACCAGTAAGTACTCCAATAAAGTAGGAAGAAAACAATAAAAAATATATTATGTTTTATTTCTGCAAGTGACTTTTACAGAGAGTGTAGGTGACTTTTCACCTTCCATACCCAAAAAAATATACTCCTATAAAACTCAGGGAGGTATTTCACCATAGGAGGTCAATTTACTTGTATTTTTAATATTTCCGGGCCTTTTTACCACATAGGAGGTTTACCTTTGCCGAATGAACACAGATGTGTTCATTCGGCAAAGGTACACATCTGTGTTCATTCGACACAGGGTAGCCAACTAGCTACGAAAAACCAAAAAGTGAAAATCACCAAAAATGTCACATACGAAGTATTTTTCCGAAAACGTCGATATACTTATTTTAAGATTAAGACTTTACTTGGTTTCTTACTAGTCCCTGCCACTTCGTTGATTTTCAAAAGAAGGAGAAAAAGGAGAAAATATATCAAGGTATCATGTTTGGCTTGTAAGACCCCGATCTCGGTGCGTTTATCAATTTCTCTGTGCGTTTGTCCATTGGCAATGTCTCTTTTCCTTCTATATTTTTTTCACCGCATTGAGTATCTTTTTGTATTTTTTTTCATTTCCCCAAGAGAGTTAGGATCTCGTCAATTTGCTTATATCTTATTCTCTGTGCTCTTTCATCTGGTTTCAGTTTATCATTTATCAATGACATGATACAGTCTTATCAAGGTTTCAGGTTATCATATGTCAATGATATGATACAGTCCTATCAAGGTATCAATTTTTGCTTGTAAGACCCTAATCTCTATCTTTATCATCTGTCAATGATATGATACAGTCCTATCAAGGAATCATTTTTAGCTTGTAAGACCTTAATTTCTGAGAGTTAGGATCTCGTCAATATGCCTGTATTATTTTCTTTGCTCTTTCATCTGTTTTCAGTTTATCATATGTCAATGATATGATACAGTCCAATCAAGGTATCATTTTTGGCTTGTAAGATCTTAATCTCTATCTTTATCATCTGTCAATGATATGATACAGTCCTATCAAGGCATCATTTTTGGCTTGTAAGACCTTAATCTCCGAGAGTTAGGATCTCGTCAATCTGCCTGTATCTTATTTTCTTTGCTCTTTCATCTGGTTTCAGTTTATCATATGTCAATGATATGATACAGTCCTATCAAGGTATCATTTTTGGCTTGTCAGACTTTAATCTATGTCTTTATCAGATGTCAATGATATAATACAGTCCTATCAAGGTATCATTTTTGGCTTGTAGGACCTTAATCTCTGAGAGTTAGGATCTCGTCAATCTGCCTGTATCTTATTTTCTTTGCTCTTTCATCTGGTTTCAGTTTATCATATGTCAATGATATGATACAGTCCTATCAAGGTATAATTTTTTTCTTTTAAGACCTTAATCTCTGAGAGTTATGATCTCGTCAATCTCTCTGTATCTTATTTTCTTTGCTCTTTCATCTGGTTTTAGTTTATCATCTGTCAATGATATGATACAGTCCTATCAAGGTATTATTTTTGGCTTGTAAGAAGACCGTAATTTCTGAAAGTTAGGATCTCGCCAATCTGCCTGAATCTTATTTTCTTTGCTCTTTCATCTGTTTTCAGTTTATCATATGTCAATGATATGATACAGTCCTATCAAGGTATCATTTATGGCTTGTAAGACCTTAATCTATGTCCTAATCTCTGTCTATATAATCTGTCAATGATATGATACAGTCCTATCAAGGTATCATGTTTGGCTTGTAAGACCTTAATCTCTGAGAGTTAGGATCTCTTCAATGTGCCTGTATCTTATTTTCTTTGCTCTTTCATCTGGTTTCAGTTTATCATATGTCAATGATACGATACAGTCCTACCCAGATATAATTTTTGGCTTGTAAGATCTTAATCTCTGTCTTAATCTCTGTCTTTATCATCTGTCAATGATATGATACAGTCTTATCAAGGTATCATTTCTGGCTTATAAGACCTTAATCTCTGAGAGTTAGGATCTCCTCAATCTGCCTGTATCTTATTTTCTTTGCTCTTTCATCTGGTTTCAGTTCATCATATGTCAATGATATGCTACAGTGCTATCAAGGTATCATTTTTGGCTTGTAAGACCTTAATCTCTGTCTTAATATCTGTCTTTATCATCTGTCAATGATATAATACAGTCCTATCAAGGTATCATTTTTGGCTTGTAAGACCTTAATCTCTGAGAGTTAGGATCTTATTTTCTTTGCTCTTTCATCTGGTTTCAGTTTATCATCTATCAATGATATGATACAGTCCAATCAAGGTATCATTTTTGGCTTGTAAGACCTTAATCTCTGTCTTTATCATCTGTCAATGATATAATACAGTCCTATCAAGGTATCATTTTTGGCTTGTAAGACCTTAATCTCTGAGAGTTAGGATCTCTTCAATGTGCCTGTATCTTATTTTCTTTGCTCTTTCATCTGGTTTCAGTTTATCATATGTCAATGATATGATACAGTCCTGTCAAGGTATCATTTTTAGCTTGAAAGACCTTAATCTATGTCGTAATCTCTGCCTCTATCATATGTCACTGATATGATACAGTTTTATCAAGGTATCATTTTTGGCTTGTAAGACCTCAGTCTCTGTCTTAATCTCTGTCTTTATAATCTGTCAATGATATGATACAGTCCTATCAAGGTATCATTTTTGGCTTGTAAGACCTTAATCTCTGAGAGTTAGGATCTCGCCAGTCTGCCTGTATCTTATTTTCTTTGCTCTTTCATCTGTTTTCAGTTTATCATATGTCAATGATATGATACAGTTCTATCAAGGTATCATTTTTGGCATGTAAGACCTTAATTTCTGTCTTTATCATCTGTCAATGATATGATACAGTCCTATGAAAGTATCATTTTTGGCTTGTAAGACCGTAATTTCTGAAAGTTAGGATCTCGCCAATCTGCCTGAATCTTATTTTCTTTGCTCTTTCATCTGGTTTCAGTTTATCATATGTCAATGATTTGATACAGTCCTATCAAGGTATCATTTTTGGCTTGTAAGACCTTAATCTCTATCTTTATCATCTGTCAATGATATGATACAGTCCTATCAAGGTATCATTTTTGGCTTCTAAGACCTTAATCTCTGAGAGTTAGGATCTCGTCAATCTGCCTGTATCTTATTTTCTTTGCCCTTTCATCTGGTTTCAGTTTATCATATGTCAATGATATGATACAGTCCTATCAAGGTATAATTTTTTTCTTTTAAGACCTTAATCTCTGAGAGTTATGATCTCGTCAATCTCTCTGTATCTTATTTTCTTTGCTCTTTCATCTGGTTTTAGTTTATCATCTGTCAATGATATGATACAGTCCTATCAAGGTATTATTTTTGGCTTGTAAGACCGTAATTTCTGAAAGTTAGGATCTCGCCAATCTGCCTGAATCTTATTTTCTTTGCTCTTTCATCTGTTTTCAGTTTATCATATGTCAATGATATGATAAAGTCCTATCAAGGTATCATTTATGGCTTGTAAGACCTTAATCTATGTCTTAATCTCTGTCTATATCATCTGTCAATGATATGATACAGTCCTATCAAGGTATCATGTTTTTCTTGTAAGACCTTAATCTCTGAGAGTTAGGATCTCGTCAATCTGCCTGTATCTTATTTTCTTTGCTCTTTCATCTGTTTTCAGTTTATCATATGTCGATGATATGATACAGTCCTATCACGGTATCATTTTTGGCTTGTCAGACCTTGATCTCCATCGGTGAATCCATTACCCATGTCTCCTTTGTTTCTTTAATTTTCCTGGTCTGAACTTTGCGTATCTTTTTGTATTTTTCTTCTTTTCTCCATGAGAGTTAGGCCTTGGGTACCATACCAGTAGTGAGCGGTAGGCCGACAAAACAAACGTTTTGTTCGCGACAAACTTGAAAGCTTTGCGCTTGCCGCTCACCGCTGCTCCTAGACATTAATATTCGCCACCGCTCACCGCTCTAATTGTACCCATGATCTAAGGATTTCGTCGGTCACATCCAGTATCTTATTTTCGTTGCTATTTGATCTGGTTTTAGTTTATCCTCTGCCAGTGATATGATACAGTCCTTCATTGCGTTCCAGCTTTTTCTATGTTTGAGGCGTAAATTTCGTTAATGTAATTGAATCTGCTGTTCAGTATTTCTTTAGCTTTCTCTTTCATCTGGTTTCAGTTTATCCTCTGCCAGTGAGATGATACAGTCCTTCATTGCGTTCCAGCTTTTTCTATGTTTGAGGCGTTAATTTCGTTAATTTAATTGCAACTGCTGTTCAGTATTTCTTTAGCTGTCTCTTTCATCTGGTTTCATTTCTGACAGAGATATATGACACAGTCCTTCATTGCGTTCCAGCCTTTTCTAGGTTTGAGGCGTTAATTTCGTTAATGTAATTGAATCTGCTGTTCAGTGTTTCTTTAGCTTTCTCTTTCATCTGGTTTCAGTTTATCCTCTGCCAGTGAGATGATACAGTCCTTCATTGCGTTCCAGCTTTTTCTATGTTTGAGGCGTTAATTTCGTTAATTTAATTGCAACTGCTGTTCAGTATTTCTTTAGCTTTCTCTTTCATCTGGTTTCATTTCTGACAGAGATATATGACACAGTCCTTCATTGCGTTCCAGCCTTTTCTAGGTTTGAGGCGTTAATTTCGTTAATGTAATTGAATCTGCTGTTCAGTGTTTCTTTAGCTTTCTCTTTCATCTGGTTTCAGTTTATCCTCTGCCAGTGAGATGATACAGTCCTTCATTGCGTTCCAGCTTTTTCTATGTTTGAGGCGTTAATTTCGTTAATTTAATTGCAACTGCTGTTCAGTATTTCTTTAGCTGTCTCTTTCATCTGGTTTCATTTCTGACAGAGATATATGACACAGTCCTTCATTGCGTTCCAGCCTTTTCTAGGTTTGAGGCGTTAATTTCGTTAATGTAATTGAATCTGCTGTTCAGTATTTCTTTAGCTTTCTCTTTCATCTGGTTTCAGTTTATCCTCTGCCAGTGAGATGATACAGTCTTTCATTGCGTTCCAGCTTTTTTTATGTTTGAGGCGTTAATTTCGTTAATTTAATTGCAACTGCTGTTCAGTATTTCTTTAGCTTTCTCTTTCATCTGGTTTCATTTCTGACAGAGATATATGACACAGTCCTTCATTGCGTTCCAGCCTTTTCTAGGTTTGAGGCGTTAATTTCGTTAATGTAATTGAATCTGCTGTTCAGTATTTCTTTAGCTTTCTCTTTCATCTGGTTTCAGTTTATCCTCTGCCAGTGAGATGATACAGTCCTTCATTGCGTTCCAGCTTTTTCTATGTTTGAGGCGTTAATTTTGTTAATTTAATTGAATCTGCTGTTCAGAATTTCTTTAGCTTTCTCTTGTACGCTGTAGATTTTGAATTTTCAGATGAGGTGCAGAGTTTTGCGTGCGCTTCTGTCGTGTCCGCATTTGTCAAGGAACCATTAGAAACGTAAGAAAAATACCATTAAAACTTCCAACAAAAATACAAAATTAAAAATGCTGCTCCTATGGCAAGCTTTAATTTATTAAAATTCTTTGTTCATTCTAGCCATACATTTATTAATTATGGCAAAGAGCTGATTATGATTTTCATAGCGCATCTTATCATATTTGATATCCTGTGGATTCCATTCGTAGCAAAGGCAGCTGTGATTACTTTTCTCCAGTCAATATAAACTCGGTTATGCTTTCAAGCATTATCTTTTATCTTATATCAATAATCATTATCATGTAAATCAGTATCACTCGTATATAGTCCAGAATACTGTATCATACTGTCTAGAATTATAATAACTGTTTTTTTAGTTTCAAATTGTTTAAAACTAATTAAATATAAAGATGTTCAAATTAATGTTAGACGCTTTCACCTCGTGAAACATTCAAATTGTATAGAAGTTCTTAAATAGATTTGTGCCTTTTGGGGGAAAGACCCCATATGGGATCAATAGCCTAATACAGATCGTATATATAGATTTGTGCTCACTCCAAATAGGGGGAAATAAAACAATTGATATCGCCACAAACAACTGATGAACAAAAACAAATGCGTTAATAATAAAAAAAAAAACAGCGGAGTTGTAGAGTAGAGTGGCTGGCGCATAATCATCCAGTCGAGATCAAAAGCTTGTTAAGATAAGCATCTTATTAGGAACGTGAATCTATTGCTCCTAGCCCCTAGGCTCTTGAATCACTGGTTGCCATGGTAACGGAGATTGGATGTGCGCGAGGGCGGCGGCGGCGGTGGTGGGGGTGGCTCTCGAAGTCGCACACAAGAAAGTTGATGACTGCCCCAACTTTCAGCAGATCTCGAAGTTGTTATCCGAGAAAGTTATCTTCCAACGTGGAAGCAGAAAAATTTCCGCACAATAATATCCTCGTCGTCGCTCTGAAACGCGATGCCGAAACGAATGGGTCGGTTACGAAACAACTTGTATGCGAGTAGATTCAGATGTGACTTAGAAAACACATCGTTTTATCAATGACAATGGATAATAGACTATTAATCCATTATTATTTTTTTTAAAACACACACCAACACACTTTGCTACAACGGCTTTGTTTTGGGAATTGCATGTAAAATATCGTCGCCTTAGTATAAACAATCTTTATCGCCCTATTTCGCCCTATTGTCGCCCTATTTAATAAGAATAATAGATTATTATGAGTAATGGAGGCAATTACGAATATTTTTACGAAATTATGTTAAAATTATCACAGAGGTATTTACGATGTACTGAAATATATACCTAACTATAAAAAGAACTTCAAGATATACTTAAACTATGTTACGTAGATGGACGGTGGATATTACAGTGGATTTAATTTTTTTTTTTTTTTATCATGAACCCTGCAAACATTTAACGACCGGTTTGCATAAGATCCCCTGTGTATTTTTAAATTAGCATATCTGCCGTCCAATTTCTGATTAACGTCGTCTTCAGTACTATAACATCATTAATACTTGCTTTTTAATACACTGTAAATAAATACTTATTTTTGATACAAGTTCGTAAAGTAGTGTTTTTTGTACGAGCGTGAATTTTGTCGTACGAGGCACAGCCGAGTTCAACAAAAACGCGAGTGCAAAAATGCTCTTTACGAAAGTGTATCATACAAAGTTTTTTCTGCCACAGCTATTATGAAAAAAATGAATATCCCATATTGTACCAATTGTATCATCAACTTGAATGTTTAAAGTTTTGTACGTCCTTCGTTTTATTGAATGTTGAATTTTCAAAATTATAAATTGTAACACTGTAACACCGTAACACTGTAAAAAATACTTATTTATGATACAAGTTCGTAAAGTAGTGTTTTTTGTACGAGCGTGAATCTTGTTGAACGAGGCATAGCCGAGTTCAACAAAAACGCGAGTGCAAAAATGCTCTTTACGAAAGTGTATCATACAAAGTTTTTTCTGCGACAGCTATTACGAAAAAAATGAATATCTCACATTAAACCAATTGTATCATTAACTTGAATGTTTAAAGTTTTGAACGTCCTTCGTTTTATTGAATGTTGAATTTTCAAAATTAGAAATTGACCTGTTCGAGGATGAGTACTAGTAACAATATTGTGGCAATGAGAAAGTGTCTTTGGTTTTCTTATACCTTTTCAAATAACTTCAGAAAAATATATAAACGAAATCGCAAGATTTCGGATTTTGTCGAATATCTCCGGAAGTAAGCGGAAATTTCTGGTTTTCTCAACTAAATATTACTGACCACTAAATGGCACACCATTTCAGTGTAATTTAACCGTCTTTGTAACTTTTAGGGTTTCTGAGATCCCCATGTGGTTAATCCTTATCTTGGACACCCTGTATACATACTAAAATACATATGCCTCTGACGATAGTTTGTTAATTAAACGGAAACTAATCAGGCGATATAAATAAATAATAAAATAAAATTAAAATAAATATTACCAGAAAGTACTTAATACTACAACCTTAAATATGGATAAAACCTTAAATCTAATATCAATAATGTTTCTAATATTATGAATTTTCTTGTAGAGATTGAAATAAAAAAAACAACCAACTGCACTTTTAGAAGAGATAACGCTCGACATTGACGACGAAGAATTAAACAAGTTTTGGAGGATGGGTAAATTAAGGGCAAGATATTTGAAGTCATATTAGCGTTTTGAAATGTACCCTTTTAAGCAACGCTGTGATACTTTAATACCTGCTCAACTACAACTATTTCTCGTGGCTTTCCTCAAGAACATTGGTTTGTTTGTCTGCTTTAATTTAGTCTAGATTATCCCATAAGTTGACGCAGACAAACAGATCTTTCATGTGCCAATTTGACTATAATGAAAATATGAGGCATTGCGGATACGAATACAAATTGCGGTTTCTGGAATATATATATATATATATATATATATATATATATATATATATATATATATAAATATATATATATATATATATATATATACAGGGTGTTAATACTAAGTTGTAACACCCAAAAATGACAGTTAGACCTCATTGAAACAAGCAACTTTTCTTAGTTAAAATTTTTGAATTGGAGGCCAAGTTCATAGTTTCGGTTCTCTAAAACATTTGTATTTACAATTATTTTCAATTTTATCAAATAACAAAATGGCGACCGATCAAAAATTTCTAAGCAAGATATTTTGAAAACAAATCGATCGATTTTTGAAAATAAAACATTTATAAAATCCTTGAACTATCTTGTAACTTTTGTCTGTTTTGATAATTATGCATTTTTATACACAAATTATGCAAAATACGCACACAAATGATAAACGTGACAGAAACTTTTCAAGATGAAGCAGAAATTTCTGAAGAACAAGATCAAAAAGTATTTAAATTTGAACGTACAAACTAGAAAACACGTGGCTCAACTTGTTTAATGGCCTAACTTAAGGTTAGCCTACTTTGTTTAAAATGATTGTTGCAGTTTGTTAAAATTTATCTTGAAATTTAATTTGAATAATAACTTTTTTGGACAGATCGAAAAAATGTTTCAGACAAATGTTATAATATTGTTTAAGGATTTCATAAATGTTTTATTTTCAAAAATCAATCGAGTGATTTTCAAAATATCTTGTTTCGAAATTTTTCTTCGGTCGCCATTTTGTTATTTGATTAAATAGAAAATAATTGTAAATACAAATGTTTTAGAGAACCGATAGCGCATGCTGAACGTTTTTGTATTTTTTTAATATTTCTTAAAATAAGGGAGTAATGACGATTTTTCGAAAAACAAAAGAACGCCAATAACTATGAACTTGGGATCCAATTCAAAAATTTTAACTAAGAAAAGTTGTTTGTTTCAATGAGTTCTAACTGCCATTTTCGGGTGTTACAATTTAGTATTAACACCCTGTATATAGGCAATGTCCCTTTCTACCCTTGTGGGTGTAGGTTTTAGATAAATTAATACAAACAAAAATGTGATAAGATCCATTTAGTGCTGTTGATTTTAATTTTCTAAGTGTTACAGTTCTTGAGTAATGACTACAAGAAAAACATATTACAAAAATCGATTCGAACCAGTTCAGAGTTGCTGCGAACAAGTTAACGATTATTTATAACGAGATATGAATTACTGAACCGGAATCGAAACAGGTACTTTCATTTTTCATATGAACGGCAATTAAACCGGTTCAGACTATTATTTTTTTATATATCTGCGGTATACAGGGTGTATCAGCCAAATGGAATAAATTCAATAATAAATAAATGGGGGCGTCGATTGTTATTTTTAGTTGCGCATTTTTTTCAACAAAAACTTTTTATACAGGGTGTGTCATGTGACCGTGGCCAATACCAACGTTCTTATTTTAAATGCAACACCTGGTATATTATTCAATTTATGGATTCTTCAGAAAATTCTAGACATATTTCATGTACAATGTCCTATACCTATCTTCAACTGTTTCGGACCTCAACTGTTTCGAACCTTAACCGAATATTTCCAAATCGGTGGATAGGGAGGCGAGGATCGATGGAATGGCCAGCACGATCCCCTGATCTGACGTCATTAGACTTCTTCTTATGGGGATATGTCAAAAGTATTGTATACAAAACTAAACCCCTCGACTTAGCTGACTTAAGAAGACGAATTATGCTTGCGATTAGATCGGTCACGCCTGAGATGTTGAGTAACGTTAGAAGAAATTTCAATTGAAGATTAGGATGTTGCCAAGACGTTCACGGCGAGCATTTTGAACATCTCCATTGAAATTTATTGTTTTTTTTTGTTTTTTTACATTATCAAGAAATAAACAGTATTACTTATTAGTTTTTGAGTGTGTTGTAATGAATTTCTGTAATCAAATAATTTTCTTTTTTTAATGTTAATTTTTGCAATAAATCTGAAAACACTTAATATTTCCGAAACAGTTGAAGATAGGTATAGGACATTGTACATAAAATATGTCTAGAATTTTCTGAAGAATCCAAAAATTGAATAATATACCAGGTGTTGCATTTAAAATAAGAAAGTTGGTATTGGCCACGGTCACATGACACACCCTGTATAAAAAGTTTTTGTTGAAAAAAATGCGCAACTAAAAATAACAATCGACGTGTCCGAGCGTTTTTTCGAACACGCCCCCATTTATTTATTATCGAATTTATTCCATTTGGCTGATACACAGTGATACATATAAATAATAAGAGGTTTTTGTCGCACGTTGAACGGATTCGGCTACCGTTGTGGATCGTATGAAAATACGCATTGGATTGAATACGTTTATTAAACCGAGTGCGTGGTTCGTAGGACCTTATATTGAACGTTTTGAACTGATTCAAATGAATGTGAATACAAGTCAAGTTTTCGTCTTTCGGAGAATCTTTTTGTAGTTCTGGCGTGGTTCAGATACATACACTTACGCCCAGTTTTACAACCCGCAATGTGTCATCAATTAAATTGATGACGTCGAAACATCAACATCGTATACATTTACGTCAAGAGTATTTTGAAGTGCTATGAAATATCGTCGTGGACAAAGTATAGTATACCATTCACTAAGATGTCCATTTTTAATGTTTCACATTTATATAAAAAAATATATATACATAAAAACAGTGAAGTAGGAAAATTTTTCTGAGGCGCCTTGATGATACTATATCTGCACACACTTGAAAAATGGCTAGGATCGGCGTATATGGAGAGATTACATGCGATAGCATATTGATAAACATCTAATTTTCCTATTAATCTATATTGAATAGTGATTAATCTATGAGTAACTAAACTCGCTATAACTAAATATCAGGAATTTTATATCAGTTAACGCTGATTTTATTTCAGAAGAGAGGAATAAACCAATGATTTCCTATATACAAATTTAGTTCTGTCCTTGGGTATACGATGTTATCAAATGGTTAATATTGAATCACGCAACATTTTAAATATATCTAATTTTATCAGGAAACAGATGTTGCAATGTTGATCGGAATATGTTACCACTTGTATGTTATCAATATTGCTATAAATACTTGGCACTTATTTTGTTGACCAGTTGAAGTGTTTTGGTCAAACAATAAAATCGTCGATATGATTTTGAACATGTCTAATGCTATCATAGCATGCATATGATATGCATATGATTGCATCATAATGCAATGTTGGTCTGGATATGTTACTACTTGTATGTTATTATATACAGGGTGTCAATTTGAAACGTTGTCATCGACTTTTTTCATAGAACATACGATTATTTTTAAAATTGCTCAAAATCGTTTGGATGGTTTGAAGGGGGAACCAAAATGGCGTAGATAGTGTCGACCCACCCTTTAAGCCACAGCCACCTCCATCTAAAAAATAAAATGGCACCCCCTTGGCACTTGTGATACATCGTTAGAAAGCTCTTGAAAAATGCTTTCCAGTTATTTTCAATACAATATGATTTGGTCAACTAGTTTTGGAATTATGTGCAAATATAGGCAAAAATGAGCACTTTTGAACTCAAATAACTCGTTAAAGTAATTGTTGGAAATGGCTTCCATTGTTTTCTAAACAAAAATATAGCCTCCTTTAAAAATCTTCGCGGCCTTTTTGAATGTTTGTCTAGTAATAGCTCAACATTCTTGTGTTATTCTTTCTTGTAATTGTTCATTAGTATCCGGTTCACTTTTATTTATGTTTTATAAACTACATACTTCAAATAGTCCCATAAAAAAAAATTGCTGTTGTAATTAATGAAAATTTAAACAGACGAAATGTATGCTAATTTGCTGGATCAATTCATTGAGCCTCTCGTACTTTAGGAGGTTGAAAAAAAAAAAGATGAACATGGAAATTATGTTCATCTTTCATGTTCATTATGTTATGTTGAATTTGACAATTCTGAATCTGATGACGAATTGTCCAATTTTGAATGAGTTTAAAACGTTTTTGTTTCTCTCATTTTCACAATTTATTAACTAAAAATTGCAACGGTACCTACTTCTTGTTATTAAAGCAACTCAAATTATTAAAAACTAATAGGTCTCATAACCTCAAAACACATGTAGACATCAATAACAAGTTTGTTACTAGTTTTTTACAAGTACACACATCAATGACATGTTTGTTACTAGTGTTACTAGTTTTTTACAAGTACACAGTCAAAATGATTATACAATGTGATATTTTGGCCGACCTTGAATTTGGCAATTCAGAATCTGATGACGAATTGTCCAATTTTGAATGAATTTAAAACGTTTTTGTTTCGTTCTCATTTTCACAATTTATTAACTAAAAATTGCAACGGTGCCTACTTCTTGTTATTAAAGCAACTCAAATTATTAAAAATTAATAGGTCTCATAACCTCAAAACACATGTTGACATGAATGACATGCTTGTTACCAGTTTTTTACAAGTACACACATCAATGATACGTTTGTTACTAGTGTTACTAGTAACTTTTTACAAGTACATTGTCAAAATTATTATACAATGTGATATGTTGGCAGACCTTGGATTTGGCAATTCAGAATCTGATGACGAATCGTCCAATTTTGAATGAATTTAAAACGTTTTTGTTTCTCTCATTTTCACAATTTATTAACTAAAAATTGTAACGGTACCTACTTCTTGTTATTAAAGCAACTCAAATTATTAAAAACTAATAGGTCTCATAACCTCAAAACACATGTTGACATCAATGACATGTTTGTTACTAGTTTTTTACAAGTACACACATCAATGAGATGTTTGTTACTAGTGTTAGTAGTTTTTTACAAGTACACTGTCAAAATTATTATACAATGTGATATTTTGGCCGACCTTGGATTTGGGAATTCAGAATCTGATGGCTAATTGTCCAATTTTGAATGAATTTATAAAACGTTTTTGTTTCGTTCTCATTTTCACAATTCATTAACTAAAAATTGCAACGGTACCTACGCCTTGTTATTAAAGCAACTCAAATTATTAAAAATTAATAGGTCTCATAACCTCAAACACATGTTGACATGAATGACATGTTTGTTACTAGTTTTTTACAAGTACACACATCAATGACATGTTTATTATTAGTGTTACTAGTTTTTTACAAGTACACACATCAATGACATGTTTATTATTAGTGTTACTAGTTTTTTACAAGTACACTGTCAAAATTATTATACAATGTGATATTTTGGCCGACCTTGGATTTGACAATTCAAAATCTGATGACGAATTGTCCAATTTTGAATGAATTTAAAACGTTTTTGTTTCTTTCTCATTTTCACAATTTATTAACTAAAAATTGCAACGGTACCTACTTCTTGTTATTAAACCAACTCAAATTATTAAAAATTAATAGGTCTCATAACCTCAAAACATATGTAGACATCAATGACATATTTGTTACTAGTTTTTTACATGTACACACATTAATGAGATGTTTGTTACTAGTGTTAGTAGTTTTTTACAAGTACACTGTCAAAATTATTATACAATGTGATATTTTGGCCGACCTTGGATTTGACAATTCAGAATCTGATGACGAATTGTCCAATTTGAATGAATTTATAAAACGTTTTTGTTTCTTTCTCGTTTTCACAATTTATTAACTAAACATTGCAACGGTGCCTACTTCTTGTTATTAAAGCAACTCAAATTATTAAAAACTAATAGGTCTCATAACCTCAAAACACATGTTGACATCAATGACATGTTTGTTAATAGTTTTTTACAAGTACACACATCAATGACATGTTTGATACTAGTGTTACTGGTTTTTTACAAGTACACGGTCAAAATTATTATACAATGTGATATTTTGGCCGACCTTGGATTTGACAATTCAGAATCTGATGACGAATTGTCCAATTTTGAATGAATTTAAAACGTTTTTGTTTCTTTCTCATTTTCACAATTTATTAACTAAAAATTGCAACGGTACCTACTTCTTGTTATTAAACCAACTCAAAATATTAAAAATTAATAGGTCTCATAACCTCAAAACACGTGTTGACATCAAGTACATGTTTGTTACTAGTTTTTTACAAGTACACACATCAATGAGATGTTTGTTACTAGTGTTAGTAGTTTTTTACAAGCACACTGTCAAAATTATTATACAATGTGATATTTTGGCCGACCTTGGATTTGACAATTCAGAATCTGATGACGAATTGTCCAATTTTGAATGAATTTATAAAACGCTTTTGTTTCTTTCTCATTTTCACAATTTATTAACTAAAAATTGCAACGGTACCTACTTCTTGTTATTAAAGCAACTCAAATTATTAAAAATTAATAGGTCTCCTAATCTCAAAACACATGTTGACATCAATGACATGTTTGTTACTAGTTTTTTACAAGTATACACATCAATGACATGTTTGTTACTAGTGTTACTAGTTTTTTACAAGTGCACTGTCAAAATTATTATACAATGTGATATTTTGGCCGACCTTGGATTTGATATTTCAGAATCTGATGACGAATTGTCCAATTTTGAATGCATTTAAAACATTTTTGTTTCTTTCTCATTTTCACAATTTATTAACTAAAAATTGCAACGGTACCTACTTCTTGTTATTAAAGCAACTCAAATTATTAAAAATTAATAGGTCTCATAACCTCAAAACACATGTAGACATCAATGACATGTTTGTTACTAGTTTTTTACAAGTACACACATCAATGACATGTTTATTATTAGTGTTACTAGTTTTTTACAAGTACACACATCAATGACATGTTTGTTACTAGTGTTACTAGTTTTTTACAAGTACACTGTCAAAATTATTATACAATGTGATATTTTGGCCGTCCTTGGATTTGACAATTCAGAATCTGATGACGAATTGTCCAATTTTGAATGAATTTAAAACGTTTTTGTTTCTTTCTCATTTTCACAATTTATTAACTAAAAATTGCAACGGTACCTACTTCTTGTTATTAAAGCAACTCGAATTATTAAAAATTAATAGGTCTCATAACCTCAAAACACATGTTGACATTAATGACATGTTTGTTACTAGTTTTTTACAAGTACACACATCAATGACATGTTTATTATTAGTGTTACTAGTTTTTTACAAGTACACACATCAATGACATTTTATTATTAGTGTTACTAGTTTTTTACAAGTACACTGTCAAAATTATTATACAATGTGGTATTTTGGCCGAGCTTGGATTTGACAATTCAGAATCTGATGACGAATTGTCCAATTTTGAATGAATTTATAAAACGTTTTTGTTTCTTTCTCATTTTCACAATTTATTAACTAAAAATTGCAACGGTACCTACTTCTTGTTATTAAACCAACTCAAATTATTAAAAACTAATAGGTATTATAACCTCAAAACACATGTAGACATGAATGACATGTTTGATACTAGTTTTTTACAAGTACACACATCAATGGCATGTTTGTTACTAGTGTTACTAGTTTTTTACAAGTACACTGTCAAAATTATTATACAATGTGATATTTTGGCCGCCCTTCAATTTGGCAATTCAGAATCTGATGACGAATTGTCCAATTTTGAATGAATTTAAAACGGTTTTGTTTCTTTCTCGTTTTTACAATTTATTAACTAAAAATTGCAACGGTACCTACTTCTTGTTATTAAAACAACTCAAATTATTAAAAATTAATAGGTCTCATAACCTCAAAACACATGTTGACACGAATGACAAGTTTGTTACCAGTTTTTTACAAGTACACACATCAATGACATGTTTATTATTAGTGTTACTAGTTTTTTACAAGTACACACATCAATGACATTTTATTATTAGTGTTACTAGTTTTTTACAAGTACACACATCAATGACATTTTATTATTAGTGTTACTAGTTTTTTACAAGTACACTGTCAAAATTATTATACAATGTGATATTTTGGCCGACCTAGGATTTGACAATTCAGAATCTGATGACGAATTGTCCAATTTTGAATGAATTTAAAGCGTTTTTGTTTCTTTCTCATTTTCACAATTTATTAACTAAAAATTGCAACGGTACCTACTTCTTGTTATTAAACCAACTCAAATTATTAAAAATTAATATGTCTCATAACCTCAAAACACATGTTGACATCAATGACAAGTTTGATACTAGTTTTTTACAAGTACACACATCAAAGACATGTTTGTTATAAGTGTTACTAGTTTTTTACAAGTACACTGCCAAAATTATTATACAATGTGATATTTTGGCCGACCTTGGATTTGACAATTCAGAATCTGATGACGAATTGTCCAATTTTGAATGAATTTAAAACGTTTTTGTTTCTTTCTCATTTTCACAATTTATTAACTAAAAATTGCAACGGTACCTACTTCTTGTTATTAAACCAACTCAAATTATTAAAAATTAATAGGTCTTATAACCTCAAAACACATGTTGACATCAATGACATGTTTGTTACTAGTTTCTTACAAGTACACACAACAATGACATGTTTGTTACTAGTGTTACTAGTTTTTTACAAGTGCACTGTCAACATTATTATACAATGTGATATTTTGGCCGACCTTGGATTTGACAATTCAGAATTTGATGACGAATTGTCCAATTTTGAATGAATTTAAAACGGTTTTGTTTCTTTCTCGTTTTCACAATTTATTAACTAAAAAATGCAACGGTACCTACGTCTTGTTATTAAAGCAATTCAAATTATTAAAAATTAATAGGTCTCATAACCTCAAAACACATGTTGACATCAATGACAAGTTTGTTACTAGTTTTTTACAAGTACACTGTCAAAATTATTATACAATGTGATATTTTAGCCCATCTTGAATTTGACAATTCAGAATCTGATGACGAATTGTCCAATTTTGAATGAATTTAAAACGTTTTTGATTCTTTCTCATTTTCACAATTTATTAACTAACAATTGCAACGGTACCTACTTCTTATTATTAAAGCAACTCAATTTATTAATAAATGAATAGGTCTCATAACCTCAACACACATGTTGACATCAATGACATATTTGTTACTAGTTTTTTACAAGTACACACAACAATGACATGTTTATTATTAGTGTTACTAGTTTTTTACAAGTACACACATCAATAACATTTTATTATTAGTGTTACTAGTTTTTTACAAGTACACTGTCAAAATTATTATACAATGTGATATTTTGGCCGACCTTGAATTTGACAATTCAGAATCTGATGACGAATTGTCCAATTTTGAATGAATTTCAAACGTTTTTGTTTCTTTTTCATTTTCACAATTTATTAACTAAAAATTGCAACGGTGCCTACTTCTTGTTATTAAAGCAACTCAAATTATTAAAAATTAATAGGTCTCATAACCTCAAAACACATGTTGACATCAATGACAAGTTTGATACTAGTTTTTTACAAGTACACAAATCAATGACATGTTTATTACTAGTGTTACTAGTTTTTTACAAGTACACTGTCAAAATTATTATACAATGTGATATTTTGGCCGACCTTGGTTTTGACAATTCAGAATCTGATGACGAATTGTCCAATTTTGAATGAGTTTAAAACGTTTTTGTTTCTCTCATTTTCACAATTTATTAACTAAAAATTGCAACGGTACCTACTTCTTGTTATTCAAGCAACTCAAATTATTAAAAATTAATAGGTCTCATAACCTCAAAACACATGTTGACATCAATGACATGTTTGTTACTAGTTTTTTACAAGTACACACATCAATGATATGTTTGTTACTAGTGTTACTAGTTTTTTACAAGTACACTGCCAAAATTATTATACCATGTGATATTTTGGCCGACCTTGGATTTGACAATTCAAAATCTGATGACGAATTGTCCAATTTTGAATGAATTTATAAAACGTTTTTGTTTTTTTCTCATTTTCACAATTTATTAACTAAAAATTGCAACGGTACCTACTTCTTGTTATTAAAGCAACTCAAATTATTAAAAATTAATAGGTTTCATAACCTCAAAACAAATGTTGACATCAATGACATGTTTGTTACTAGTTTTTTACAAGTACACACATCAATGACATGTTTGTTACTAGTGTTACCAGTTTTTTACAAGTACACTGTCAAAATTATTATACAATGTGATATTTTGGCCGACCTAGGATTTGACAATTCAGAATCTGATGACGAATTGTCCAATTTTGAATGAATTTAAAGCGTTTTTGTTTCTTTCTCATTTTCACAATTTATTAACTAAAAATTGCAACGGTACCTACTTCTTGTTATTAAACCAACTCAAATTATTAAAAATTAATATGTCTCATAACCTCAAAACACATGTTGACATCAATGACAAGTTTGATACTAGTTTTTTACAAGTACACACATCAAAGACATGTTTGTTATAAGTGTTACTAGTTTTTTACAAGTACACTGCCAAAATTATTATACAATGTGATATTTTGGCCGACCTTGGATTTGACAATTCAGAATCTGATGACGAATTGTCCAATTTTGAATGAATTTAAAACGGTTTTGTTTCTTTCTCATTTTTGCAATTTATTAACTAAAAATTGCAACGGTACCTACTTCTTGTTATTAAAGCAACTCAAATTATTAATAAATGAATAGGTCTCATAACCTTAAAACACATTTTGACTTCAATGACATGTTTGTTACTAGTTTTTTACAAGTACACACATCAATGACATGTTTATTATTAGTGTTACTAGTTTTTTACAAGTACACTGTCGAAATTATTATACAATATGATATTTTGGCCGACCTTGAATTTGACAATTCAGAATCTGATGACGAATTGTCCAATTTTGAATGAATTTATAAAACGTTTTTGTTTCTTTCTCGTTTTCACAATTTATTAACTAAAAATTGCAACGGTACCTACTTCTTGTTATTAAAGCAACTCAAATTATTAAAAAATAATAGGTTTCGTAACCTCAAAACACATGTTGAGATGAATGACATGTTTGTTACCAGTTTTTTACAAGTACACACATCAATGACATGTTTGTTACTAGTGTTATTAGTTTTTTACAAGTACACTATCAAAATTATTATACAATGTGATATTTTGGCCGATCTTGAAGTTGATAATTCATATCTATAATGGATGATCTGTATTTTGTTGAGCAGTTTGCTTAAATTAGTTGGTGAAGCAATTAAATTGAGGAGATTGGTGCGAACAGGAGGAAGCGCTGATATAGAATGGTGAGCGGAAATATGAAGAAAGCCGTTTAGATCGTAAACCACGTCTGACGTTTGAATAAATTTCGTGGGACTGAGGTTCAACAAAAGCAGCATTCCTTGGGGAAAATGAATAAAGTTCAGATGGGACGGGATGATAAACGACCGGTTCTGTGCTGCCCACAAAAAAAAGCTCCCCTCCGAAGAATCCATATAGCAGGTATGGGAGAAACCATTGGTATAAAAACGGGGCCGAAGTTGCCCGGGGGCAAAGTTCTGAGGAGGACGGAGGGACAAAGAAGGAAGTACGCTGTTTGGATAATCACAACAAGTCCTCTTCTCTTCTTGATTTACACAAAGTGGGAGTGCCACTCTCTCTAACAGCCCAACGGTTGGAGCGAGACGGCGTTGATGGGAATGGGGGGCGGCGGGGGGATGGGGACGAGGTAGGTAGCCCCTATTTCCGACCTTCAAAAGTCCACGGATCGATAGGAGCATGAGCATAGCAGACAGAGGCTGTTGCTTGCGAGCGTGTTTCATGCACGTTGCTGTAGCATGATGATGTCATGCTCACGACAAGAACGCTGTTAGCGCAACCGACATGTAGTAGGAGGATGCCTGTTAAGTTGCCCCCCGACGACCCCCCGGCCGCCCCCTCGCCGATCCTGCCGCCGTTGTAAGCATGCCAAGACCATAATTTAGCTAGAGAGCATTACCACACGGAATGAGGACGTGGAAGCTAGTTTTGACATTCCGCTGCCGGTTTGCTGAACAGAGATAACTGCTGTTATTATGTGGATAAACTGCTGAACAAATATTTTGCTCGAATTGTGTATACTAATATAGCATCGCTCGTAACAAAAAAATACAACCGAACGAGGTCACGCCTCTGTTAACCAACTAGCACGCTCCCAATTAAAAAAAAACACATACAAATAGCATTCTAATTGCGCCTTAGCCAAGGACAGCTGCCTGGGAACATTAATATTCACGCCGCTTTCGAAACGGCTATTCACTGAATATTTAATGACTCTTCCAAACAGACAGGATCTTCGTTAATTAGGCACCAACTAATAACACCACGAAACATCTACATCTTTCAGCCCATTCCTGACAAAGCTAGGGCTGGGTGTGCCGCCTCCGGCGAAGGCAATCGTAATTAATTCCGCGAGCGAGCGAGAGAGCCAACCTGAGGACGTGCGTTTTAGCATTTAAGCGCATTAGCTAACGCGTTCAGATTACGATTGAGCGCGGCTTCTAGAAAGTCGCTTAAAAATTTAGCGACCGCCAACCTGAACCGCGTCCGCTCTGCTGACGGCCGGGTTTTATTGCGGCCGCAATGGAAATACACCGTATCCTCGATTTCTCGCTTTCGAAACGGGCAAGAAAAAACTTTCTACTCATTATTACTACATTTTTCGTAATTACATCTTAGAATACACAAAACCTATTCCTAGATTTTACAACCGTACAAAACATTTGGTCATACTTTTTATCAACAATCAAGTCATCAAGTTCACAAAACAAACAACAACCTATCAAATTATTTTGAATTACCAGACGATAACGAGTCCAATTCCTAATAATCCCCTCCAATATGGCAGCTCGATAATAACCACTAATCAGCACAAGTCAGATTAGCCAGCGTATGACTGATGACTCATAATTTGGCCGGCCATATGCTATAAACGTGTCGCGCATTCTCGGAATTTAGTAGTGCGTAGTTACACTTACTTGGCAACCAATGCGATAAGATTGCCATAACAATTAAATTCGGGTCGGTTTACGTGTCTGTAAACCGTAAATTCTACGGCTGGAGGGGAGTGGCGTTGGGCCATACCACCGCAGTTAGAATCGATTGTCCCCACTCAACAGCTGCACATTCTTTTTGAGGTATGACATCAGTATTCTAGGCATTCTAAAGTAAGCAAACAATAATCCTAATGCGTACACTTGTATTGTGTGTATATACATTCAAATTTAAGCACAGAACTGCTTTCTTTTTCGACATGTTTTATTGTATATGTATTATTTTCCTAAATATACACTACTTCGACTACAAAGCCATCAATCAATTACTACTTAATGATTCTCCTAATAAATTTTCGCCTACGTTGGAATCATCGTAAAATCATGGAAATTATAAATCGATCGTTTAGCAGGCGATAGTCGTATAGTACAAACTTTTATTTTTGTAGATTGTTGCATAATATTTGGCGTGTATTTGATAAAAGTGTAAGTCAAAATAATTATGTTACTGTTGGAAACAGATGAGTATGTGCCAATCATGTAAACTAATTGGGCAATAAAGATATTAGAGAGGGAGAACAATCTACAGGGTGAGTCGAGAGGAACGGACCAAACTCCAGGAGTGTATTGTACACGTGAAAATAATTTTAAAAAACTCAAATGTTGTTATCCGATTTTCATTTGTTTTCAAGTTATAGTTTTAAATCTTGAATAAGCAAATGTGGTGTGTGTCTATGGTTTTTGTAATGGGAGTGCTACAGCTGCTGTTGAAAGATATCGTCAACTGTTTCCACATCAGAAAACTCTGGATAAAAATGTATTTATCCGACTTTTCAACAAACTGTTCGAAACTATCACTTGAAAACAAATGAAAATCGGATAACAACATTTGAGTATTTTCAAATCATTTTTACGTGTACAATACACTCTTGGAGTTTGGTCCGTTCCTCCCGACTCACCCTGTATATTAGGCTATTGGCCTTGACCTTTCTGCCTAAAGATATCAATACATATGCGGAACTAACCACTAAGTCAGTCTATTTTCATTTTCTCCATGTAGTATTGCTTTCTGATAACTTTCGAATTCAAAATTTTAACAGAAATATTCGTTTCTAGGTCCCCAGAGCCTTCATAGCGATTTTTGTTACAGGTAGGTACCTAAAATTAAGTTTTTTCGGATGAATTGTTGCTGCTTCAGCAACAGCAGATTTGTTCAATTCTTGATTTAGGCATAATTTAGGCACTGTTAATTTTAAAACTTCAAATGTTCCATTAATGAGAGAAATGAGAATTGGAAGTTTTAAGAAAAAGCGAATTTCGACCTTACAGGATTTACGGTACTTTAGCAACCCAGGTATGTAATAGCCAATTCGCTACGGATGGCTACAGATTGCAATAAGGGACATTTTTAGCCAGATTCGTCTCAATAGAAAATGTACCTGCAATAAGGGTTTATTACGGTCAAGGGTTCTCCATTGTATGGCGTGCTGCGAACAGGCTCTGGACTCTGTTCTCTTCCCATTACCCGTCATAAAATTCCGTTCGCACAATGGACCGCAATAAACACCCTTCGTAGGTAGATTTTCAATTTCAAGTAAAAACACTATACATGTTTTCCAAAATGTTTACAGAATAACCTTAATATACTCTGATTTTTCTAAACTGGCGTGCACGTCATCAAAATAATAATCATAATAATGACGACACAATTTTATAAGGTTGCCAGCTGTCCTGGGTGTTTAAAAATGGCTGCAATCAGCTGTTGCGCCCATGCAATGTTTTGCGACAGTGCTCTGTTCGTATCAAATTCGTCGACTTCTCTGCCGTTTTTCGTACAGATATCAATCTTGTAGTTATGGTTTAACATCTACAATGGCAAAATATAAAACAGTTTGCACTGTATTCGGGTCCAACACTGACAGCGACAAAAAACTTGAGGTTAGATTCGATTCCCGGCTGCAGGCAAAAGAAACGTGAAATATGTAACTAAGTCAAATGTAACAAGTTAAACGTCACAGAAGTTTGGTTATGCACACATGTATGAGCATGTGTTAGTGAAAAAGATCTGGCCTCGTCGCCGAAAAAATATCACGTCGGCCAACATAACATGATTTATTACATGATTGGCAGGCGAAAATTGTGACCGCGGTTAATACACCGATTACCTATTTATAACCACCGGTGATCAGTGTTATGTAACAAATGATCCTCAGATCAATTTCGATTCTTAAACTATTGTTATGCATATTCTCGAAAAAAATCACGTTGGTACGAAAAAACCTCATCGCACAGCTGATTGATGACGTGCACGCCAGTTTAGAAAAATCAGAGTATAACGAACTTTTTCTACGAGTTTGGAAAACATTTGAATACTAATTACAATTAGTTCATCATTTCACATAATTTCATCATTAAAAGTTGCCAACGTTGCCAAGTTATTCACAATATTTTGTCTCTTTTTAAAATTGATCACCCTGTATATTATTTTATTTTTAGAATCTGCTTTATGTGGGCTTCACAAATCATTTTTATGTTTTCAGATCTGATGCAACGTTGTCAAGTTATTCATATTTTAATCAAATTTAACGAAAAATCATGGACGTGGAAAAAATTCCACAAAACCTTATCATAAGAGATGAATGAAAGAATCTGGGTATGCAAGTACCCAAACACTGAGCCAAAACATAAACAATATTTGGAGTCATGTTGAACATGCTCTGCAAAATTACCATTTTACGGATTCAGTTTTGAGTCCGCAAAATGCCCTGTTTTCGGTCTTGTCCGTAAAAGTTGTCATAGCAACCATTTGCGGGGTGCAAATTTTGAATTGGTTAAGTAGATAATTTGCGCAGACTACAGAACTACATACCTAAAACAGATTGAAATACATACAGGGTGGCCCACCTATCCTCGCTCGGACCATTACAGCTAGAATAATGAAAATTGAGGAAAACATCTGATTGGACGTTATTGGACACTTGAGGTTCAACGTTTTAAAATTACTTTCGAGTGTACAGAGTGTGCCATAAATCTGGGATATCAATTTTTTTTTAAATAGATCGCCCTGTATACTCATTTTTAGTATCTGCTTTATGTGGGCTTCACAAATCATTTTTATTTTTTGATATCAGATGCAGCGATCAAATTATTTACATTTAAATCAAATTTAACAAAAAATCATGGACTTGGAAAAAAAATCAACAAAACCTTATTATAAGAGATCAATAAAAGAAGTTGGGTATGCAAGTAACCAACCAATGTGCCAAAACATATACAAAATTTGGAGTCATGTTGAATACACAGGCTATTCTGAAACAACGATCGAATTTTGCTATTTTCAAGTAGCTAAAACTTATTGAGATTGATCATTATTTACCTATTAAAAAGTATTATTAGATTACAGTCCAAATGCTACCATTGACTAGCTATTACTTATTAGATGAGCACTCAGAATATACAGGGTGTTCCATTTGTAAAAAAAGAGTTTTGGCCTTATGAAAATAGCAAAATTGTATCGTTGTTTCAGAACACCCTGTGTATTCTACGTGACTCAAAATATGGTATATGTTTTGGCACATTGCTTGGGTACTTGCATAGCCAACTTCTTTTATTGATTTCTTATAATAAGGTTTCGTTGAAATTTTTTCCAAGTCAATGATTTTTTGTTAAATTTGTAAGACTTCGGTTTTTCCAATATTTAATAATTAGGTATATTTTACTTGTAATCATAAATTCTTGTAATTTATGATATTTGTTGTGGCTCGTGATTTATCTATTTTACTTTTATTTTGTGTGATCGTATAATGGCAGTACTTCTTTACGTTATGTTTGATATTAAATCATTATCGTGACGACTCAAACTTCTTTTAGAGGCAATGCGTGTGTTAGTAACAATAATATTAATAAAATAAAGACAAAGAATTATAGATTAAGTGTAATTTATTCACTTTAAAGGATTTTGCACCAATAATTAAACATCAACTTGAATTTAATGACTTTCTTTATTGACTCAAAAAGTGTTAGTTAGTTTTGGATAAAAGATGTACTTAACGTCAATGACTTTCACACATTGCTCAATTCTACGTGCCCGCAAAACGGCTCAATGCATGTCATCACTTCATGAAATATGTCACTGTTTGTGCCTTCCAATGTCATTTTTCATCTATTACTTCAGGATTCACTAACTAGGTTTTGATAGACACAATTTTGTTAAATACGTCCTGTAAATTGTTCGTATGACTGATATTAATGAATTTGCAATAAGAATAAATAATGTTTTTACTCATTACACAAAACAACCCATAATTTGCCACAGTATTGCCCAGTTATTATGTAAATTATACCTTAATATTTCATAATTATTCCCAGGAGAACATTATCGTTTTTAGATTTCATCTTGAAATTTAGAATGAAATTCGTTAAATAAGCAATTCTGATAATTTTATGGATTTCATTTACTTAACCTGTTTTTTTGTTAAAATTTTGTAATACTTCCGATTTAAACTAAATCTTACTTTGATTCAAATCCATATGATTACTGATTCATAATTAAATAATGTTTTGCCGCTTTATCGAAGAGATATTATTTAGGCTATATTTTAACAATTTATACTTATCCCCTGAAGAGTATTATCCTTTCTATTCTACATTTTAATTGATATGTTTAGAAGAATTGTTAACTTGTGAGGAGAATTGTTAATCATGTCTACTAAGGTAAACACAATTAGAGATGGTAGCATTCTCCTGTCGGAACGCGAATGACACCGGAAATATTATCTCATTAACATCCACGACACCGCTCATAGCGTATGCCAGAAATTAATAAAGCTTTCGAACAACCCACGTATGTGTAACCGGAACGATTACCTCATTAACATCCACGACACCGCTCATAGCGTATCCAGAAATTAATAAAGCTTTCGAACAACCCACGTATGTGTAACCGGAACGATTACCTCATTAACATCCACGACACCGCTCATAGCGTATGCCAGAAATTAATAAAGCTTTCGAACAACCCACGTATGTGTAACCGGAACGATTACCTCATTAACATCCACGACACCGCTCATAGCGTATCCAGAAATTAATAAAGCTTTCGAACATCCCACGTATGTGTAACCGGAACGATTTTATATATATTTCACGGGGTCTTCGTTTTTGGTACTTTAGTAGGAATGTAGTGATTATTGCTACTCAATTTCGAAATAATCAATACCATCCTGAACACAGTCACTTTCAAAATAAATCGGATAATACTCTTTGTAATGATATTCGCGGATACTATTAACGAAGATAATAACGGACTGACGCCACGCTAATCTGGAACCAACTAACTTTTTGTATGCAAAGCGATGCTATTTATATTAAAATTTTGCCCACTCAGCGTTGTTGGGCGATTCCCCGCAACATTATTTCTAATTTCGGTGATCTCACATGGGCCCTATAGCAAGGTTATTGACCTAAAAATACTAAATTGTTATGATTCGTCATCGGCCGGCTTGGGCGCCTCTGTTTTGTTTATAAAATTGCGTCACCACGCATCGAACGCGTCTTAATAAGTGATTATAAAAGTTCTCGTAATTTCGTTTGCAATCTATTCAAATTGAATTCACATTTAATCAAATTACTTATAAAATCCCCCAAATGATCACCCCCTTCCTATTCTAACACAATACTTGGCTTTTACGTGTGTTTTTCAATGTTTATACCTGAGTATGAAATTGTTTCAATTCTATCACGAACCGTTTCAATTAATATCAGTCATTTTTCGTAATAATATATATAAATTAATTCATACAAAATATGTGCATTTCGATCCCTTACAAAGTCATCAATCAATTACTACTTAATGATACTCCTAATAAATTTTCGCCTACGTTGAAATCATCGTAAAATCATGGAAATTATAAATCGATCATTCAGCAGGCGATGGTCGTATAGTACAAACGTATATGATGCTTATTTTTGTAGATTGTTGCATTATATTTGGCGTGTATTTGATAAAAGTGTAAGTCAAAATAATTATGTTACTGTTGGAAACAGAGGAGTATGTGCCAATCATGTAAACTAATTGGGCAATAAAGATATTAGAGAGGGAGAACAATCTACAGGGTGAGTCGAGAGGAACGGACCAAACTCCAGGAGTGTATTGTACACGTGAAAATAATTTTAAAAAACTCAAATGTTGTTATCCGATTTTCATTTGTTTTCAAGTTATAGTTTTAAATCTTGAATAAGCAAATGTGGTGTTTATGTATGGTTTTTGTAATGGGAGTGCTACAGCTGCTGTTGAAAGATATCGTCAACTGTTTCCACATCAGAAAACTCTGGATAAAAATGTATTTATCCGACTTTTCAACAAACTGTTCGAAACTATCACTTGAAAACAAATGAAAATCGGATAACAACATTTGAGTATTTTCAAATCATTTTTACGTGTACAATACACTCTTGGAGTTTGGTCCGTTCCTCCCGACTCACCCTGTATATTAGGCTATTGGCCTTGACCTTTCTGCCTAAAGATATCAATACATATGCGGAACTAACCACTAAGTCAGTCTATTTTCATTTTCTCCATGTAGTATTGCTTTCTGATAACTTTCGAATTCAAAATTTTAACAGAAATATTCGTTTCTAGGTCCCCAGAGCCTTCATAGCGATTTTTGTTACAGGTAGGTACCTAAAATTAAGTTTTTTCGGATGAATTGTTGCTGCTTCAGCAACAGCAGATTTGTTCAATTCTTGATTTAGGCATAATTTAGGCACTGTTAATTTTAAAACTTCAAATGTTCCATTAATGAGAGAAATAAGAATTGGAAGTTTTAAGAAAAAGCGAATTTCGACCTTACAGGATTTACGGTACTTTAGCAACCCAGGTATGTAATAGCCAATACGCTACGGATGGCTACAGATTGCAATAAGGGACATTTTTAGCCAGATTCGTCTCAATAGAAAATGTACCTGCAATAAGGGTTTATTACGGTCAAGGGTTCTCCATTGTATGGCGTGCTGCGAACAGGCTCTGGACTCTGTTCTCTTCCCATTACCCGTCATAAAATTCCGTTCGCACAATGGACCGCAATAAACACCCTTCATAGGTAGATTTTCAATTTCAAGTAAAAACTATACATGTTTTCCAAAATGTTTACAGAATAACCTTAATATACTCTGATTTTTCTAAACTGGCGTGCACGTCATCAAAATAATAATCATAATAATGACGACACAATTTTATAAGGTTGCCAGCTGTCCTGGGTGTTTAAAAATGGCTGCAATCAGCTGTTGCGCCCATGCAATGTTTTGCGACAGTGCTCTGTTCGTATCAAATTCGTCGACTTCTCTGCCGTTTTTCGTACAGATATCAATCTTGTAGTTATGGTTTAACATCTACAAAGGCAAAATATAAAAGAGTTTGCACTGTATTCGGGTCCAACACTGACAGCGACAAAAATCTTGAGGTTAGATTCGATTCCCGACTGCAGGCAAAAGAAACGTGAAATATGTAACTAAGTCAAATGTAACAAGTTAAACGTCACAGAAGTTTGGTTATGCACACATGTATGAGCATGTGTTAGTGAAAAAGATCTGGCATCGTCGCCGAAAAAATATCACGTCGGCCAACATAACATGATTTATTACATGATTGGCAGGCGAAAATTGTGACCGCGGTTAATACACCGATTACCTATTTATAACCACCGATGATCAGTGTTATGTAACAAATGATCCTCAGATTAAGACTATTGTTATGCATATTCTCGAAAAAAATCACGTTGGTACGAAAAAACCTCATCGCACAGCTGATTGATGACGTGCACGCCAGTTTAGAAAAATCCGAGTATAACGAACTTTTTCTACGAGTTTGGAAAACATTTGAATACTAATTTCAGTTAGGAAAAGTGGAATATTTCCTAACAAGTGCGGAAATAATATGTCATCATTAAAAGTTGCCAACGTTGCCAAGTTATTCACAATATTTTGTCTCTTTTTAAAATTGATCACCCTGTATATTATTTCATTTTTAGAATCTGCTTTATGTGGGCTTCACAAATCATTTTTATTTTTTGAGATCAGATGCAGCGTTGCCAAATTATTTACATTTAAATCAAATTTAACAAAAAATCATGGACTTGGAAAAAAATTCAACAAAACCTTATTATAAGAGATAAATAAAAGAAGTTGGGTATGCAAGTACCCAAGCACTGTGCCAAAATATACGCAATATTTGGAGTCATGTTGAAAACACAGGCTGTTCTGAAACAACAATCGAATTTTGCTATTTTTAAATGGCTAAAACTTATTGAGATTGATCATTATTTACCTATTAAAAAGTATTATTAGATTACAGTCCATATGCTACCATAGACTAGCTCACTAGATGATCACTCAGAATATGATGCCATATACAGGGTGTTCCATTTGAAAAAAAAAAGAGTTTTGGCCATATGAAAATAGCAAAATTGTATCGTTGTTTTAGAACACCCTGTATATTCTACGTGACTCAAAATATGGTATATGTTTTGGCAGATTGCTTGGGTACTTGCATGCCCAACTTCTTTTATTGATCTCTTATAATAAGGTTTCGTTGAATTTTTTTCCAAGTCAATGATTTTTTGTTAAATTTGATTAAAATGTAAATAATTTGCCAACGCTGCATCTGATCTCAAAAAATAAAAATGATTTGTGAAGCCCACATAAAACAGATTCTAAAAATGATAGAGTATACAGGGCCATCCATTGAAAAAATAGACTAAATTTGATGTCCCAGATTTATGGCACACTCTGTATACTCGAAAATAATTTTAAAAAGTAGCACATCAAGTGTCCAATAACTTCCAATCATATGTTTTCCTCAATTTTCATTAGTCTAGCAGCAATGGTCCGAGCGAGGATAGGTGGGCCACCCTGTATGTATTTCATTCTGTTTTAGGTATGTAGTTCTGTAGTCTGCGCGAATTATCTACTTAACCAATTGCAAATTTGCAACCCACAAATGGTTGCTATGACAACAGTTACGGACAAGGCCGAAATCAGGGCATTTTGCGGACTCAAAACAGAATCCCTAAAATGGCAATTTTGCAGAGCATGTACCAAAATAAGTGTTTTGGTACATGCTCTTTGGTACATTAAGGCTTTACACTTTTTCAGAAATTTTTAACTATTTCTAGAAATTACTATAGAAGAGCAACTTCACATTATTGAAATTTTGAAAATATGAGTTACAATTATTCTAGATTGATGACGAATAGTGCAATTTGCCAAATAATCGCTATGTCTACATTTTTGAAAATACATGCGAATACATTAGGACATTCGTGCACCATTTTAATTACTCTTATTTCTTAGCCTTTTCAATCGATTTTTTTACAATGATGGAATTAAATGTAAAAAAAATATTCAAATTAAATTTGGATTACAAAAACAACTAATTAATAACAATTGTGAAATTGTCAAAATCATCGATAACCCTCGAAATTTTTGGTAAAAGGAAATTATCAAACATTCGAAATAAGTGAAGAATACTCACAATGCGATAAAGTTATTCAAATTTGATAAATCATAACTACTTCTAGAAATTACTAAAGAAGAGCAACTTCACATTATTGAAATTTTGAAAATATGAGTTACAATTATTCTAGAATGACGACGAATTGTGTAATTTGCAAAATAATCGCTGATTATGATTTTTTTGAAAATTATTACGAATATATTTAGACATTCGTGCACTATTTTAATTACTCCTATTTCTTAACCTTTTCTATCGATTTTTCTACAATGATGGAGTGAAATATCAAAAAAAGATAATTAATTTAAATCAAATTTAGATCACAAAAACAACTAATTAATAACAATTGTGAAATTTTAAATCATCGATAAATCATAACATTTTTGGAAAATGAAATAATGAAAATTACCAAACATTCGAAATTATTGAAGGATACTCACACTGTGATAAAATTATTAAAATTTGATAAATCATAACTACTTCTGTAAAACTTCGGTTTTCCCAATATTTAATAATTAGGTATATTTTACTTGTAATCATAAATTCTTATAATTTATGATATTTGTTTTGGCTCGTGATTTATCTATTTTACTTTTATTTTGTGTGATCGTATAATGGCAGTACTTCTTTACGTTATGTTTGATATTAAATCATTATCGTGACGACTCAAACTTCTTTAAGAGGTAATGCGTGTGTTAGTAACAATAATATTAATAAAATAAAGACAAAGAATTATAGATTAAGTGTAATTTATCCACTTTAAAGGATTTTGCACCAATAATTAAACATCAACTTGAATTTAATGACTTTCTTTATTGACTCAAAAAGTGTTAGTTAGTTTTGGATAAAAGAAGTACTTAACGTCAATGACTTTCACACATTGCTCAATTCTACGTGCCCGCAAAACGGCTCAATGCTTGTCACCACTTCATGAAATATGTCACTGTTTGTGCCTTCCAATGTCATTTTTCATCTATTACTTCAGGATTCACTAACTAGGTTTTGATAGATACAATTTTGTTAAATACGTCCTGTAAATTGTTCGTATGACTGATATTAATGAATTTGCAATAAGAATAAATAATGTTTTTACTCATTACACAAAACAACCCATAATTTGCCACAGTATTGCCCAGTTATTATGTAAATGATATCTTAATATTTCATAATTATTCCCTGGAGAACATTATCGTTTTTAGATTTCATCTTGAAATTTTGAAAAAATGGAATAAATTCGATAATAAATAAATGGGGGCGTGTTCGAAAAAACGCTCGGACACGTCGATTGTTATTTTTAGTTGCGCATTTTTTTCAACAAAAACTTTTTATACAGGGTGTGTCATGTGACCATGGCCAATACCAACTTTCTTATTTTAAATGCAACACCTGGTATATTATTCAATTTTTGGATTCTTCAGAACATTCTAGACATATTTCATGTACAATGTCCTATACCTATCTTCAACTGTTTCGGAAATATTAAGTGTTTTCAGATTTATTGCAAAAATTAACATTAAAAAAAGAAAATTATTTGATTACAGAAATTCGTTACAATAATGTAAAAAAACAAAAAAAAAACAATAAATTTCAATGGAGGAAATGCTCGCCGTGAACGTCTTGGCAACATCCTAATCTTAAATAGAAATTTCTTCTAACGTTACTCAACATCTCAGGCCTGACCGATCTAATCGCAAGCATTATTCGTCTTCTTAAGTCAGCTCAGTCGAGGGGTTTAGTTTTGTATACAATACTTTTGACATATCCCCATGAGAAGAAGTCTAATGACGTCAGATCAGGGGATCGTGCTGGCCATTCCATCGATCCTCGCCTCCCTATCCACCGATTTGGAAATATTCGGTTGAGGTAGTTCCGGACATTGATTTGGTAATGATCCGAAACAGTTGAAGATAGGTATAGGACATTGTACATGAAATATGTCTAGAATTTTCTGAAGAATCCAAAAATTGAATAATATACCAGCTGTTGCATTTAAAATAAGAAAGTTGGTATTGGCCACGGTCACATGACACACCCTGTATAAAAAGTTTTTGTTGAAAAAAAAAAGCGCAACTAAAAATAACAATCGACGTGTCCGAGCGTTTTTTCGAACACGCCCCCATTTATTTATTATTGAATTTATTCCATTTGGCTGATACACCCTGTATATGGCGGCCATTTAAAATAAGAAAGTTGGTATTAATATCTCGGAAATTGCCATCATGACTTTTGTTTTGACTTGATTCTCAAGTTTGTGCGATCGAACAAAGTAAAATTTATTTAAAACTTTTTTCCGCATCTTTAATAATTATGAATATATCGGAGTTTTCAGCAAATCGCAATGTTTACTTTTTTTTAGAATAACTTCTAAAATGCTCCAACTTTTGAAAATTTTTCATCATGATCTGAGCCAGCATATAAAACTGCACAATATTGCCTATTTAACCAGATCTTTAGCTTTAAGAATAAGAAAGATACCCATGCAATCCCACTCTATTTGGGATACCCTGTATTCTTGGAGTACTCCATGCGTGATCGTATGCGATTTTCCCACATACGTCATGTATCGTAGTTACAGTAACATATGGCACAAGTTCAACGTCGTCTGCAAATGACTCATTGCGGAAACTTCTTTGGGGAAAATTGTTTGACACAGATTTCTAATCCGGCTGTTTTTGTAATTATCTTCACTTCTGCATTGCATGTTCTGTTTTTACCATCAATACTTTTTGTTTTTTTCCTTTGTTTATGGCTTCATTAGCATAAACCTTGCCTTACAGGAAACTCCAAAGAAAGTAATTCTGGTGCTACCTCAGATAAGCTTGGAATCTAATTGGCGAAGTAAAATTTGGCGGATTAAATCTAAATTTGGCGAATATCTTTTACAAAATTTTGCCTTTGGCGAATTTGTTTTTCAAAATTTTGCCTTTGGCGAATTTGTTTTGCAAAATTATGCCTTTGGCGAATTTGTTTTGCAACATTTTGCCTTTGGCGAATTTGTTTTGCAAAATTATGCCTTTGGCGAGTTTGTTTTGCAAAATTATGTTTTTGGCGAATTTGTTTTGCAAAATTGTGCCTTTGGCGAATTTGTTTTGCAAAATTATGCCATTGGCGAATTTGTTTTTCAAAATTTGCCTTTGGCGAATTTGTTTTGCAAAATTATGCCTTTGGCGAATTTGTTTTTCAAAATTTGCCTTTGGCGAATTTGTTTTGCAAAATTATGCCTTTGGCGAATTTGTTTTGCAAAATTTTGCCTTTGGCCAATTTGTTTTGCAAAATTATGCCTTTGGCGAATTTGTTTTGCAAAATTATGCCTTTGGCGAATTTATTTTGCAAAATTTTGCCTTTGGCGAATTTGTTTTGCAAAATTATACCTTTGGCGAATTTGTTTTGCAAAATTATGTTTTTGGCGAATTTGTTTTGCAAAATTGTGCCTTTGGCGAATTTGTTTTGCAAAATTATGCCTTTGGCGAATTTGTTTTTCAAAATTTGCCTTTGGCGAATTTGTTTTGCAAAATTATGCCTTTGGCGAATTTGTTTTGCAAAATTATGCCTTTGGCGAATTTATTTTGCAAAATTGTGCCATTGGCGAATTTGTTTTTCAAAATTTGCCTTTGGCGAATTTGTTTTGCAAAATTATGCCTTTGGCGAATTTGTTTTGCAAAATTTTGCCTTTGGCCAATTTGTTTTGCAAAATTATGCCTTTGGCGAATTTGTTTTGCAAAATTATGCCTTTGGCGAATTTATTTTGCAAAATTTTGCCTTTGGCGAATTTGTTTTGCAAAATTATACCTTTGGCGAATTTGTTTTGCAAAATTATGTTTTTGGCGAATTTGTTTTGCAAAATTGTGCCTTTGGCGAATTTGTTTTGCAAAATTATGCCTTTGGCGAATTTGTTTTGCAAAATTTTGCCTTTGGCGAATTTGTTTTTCAAAATTTTGCCATGTTTCATCACTAATTTTCACGCAAGTGTTAAGTCTCGCTTTTTACGGTATGCCATGCCTACAAGTAAATATAAAAGTGTCGTAAAGCATAACATTTAATCCCCCTGCTTTCTATTCAATATCTATAGCACAGTCTGTCTAAAGATATGGTGCCTTTATGGCTTAAATTCATGTTTGCTTTGCGGTAATGTTTATAAGTCTCCATCCACCGCAGTATACTATAAAACTGTTTTAGATGGAAGACTCGGGGCAAAGCCGTTACAGTTCCGCATTAGAATATATCGCCGTTGGTTTTGCATTCAAACGAATTGCATAGATCAGGCAGCAATAAGCAATTGCGCTTATTTAACTCTTTAATGAAGGCAATAATAATAAATACTAGTAATGAACTTTTTGTAATGTAAAAATAACGAAGTAACTAAAATAAAACGAATTACTGGCAGATTTCATCAAATGACACATCAACGGAATGAATATTTATATGCTGGTGTGTCATAATGACAGCATTACGATCGTCAATTTGAGTAATCATGACATACTTCATGGGAGGCAGTATTACAATGAATAGGTACTTTACGTTATTCAAATCGACGATCATTAAAACAGAAACTTTCTCTAACGGAAATGTTAAACAGATGTAGTACAGTACATAATGCTTTAAATGTGAGAAAATATCTAAGACTTGTGATCGTCTGTTAATTGATATTTTTCTTATTTTACTGGATTTGATTTTAATGTTTAAGTAAAGGAATTCGGCAAATTTACTTTTCGCCTGTTTATTAAAAACACTCTTTTTGATTTTTGATCTTAAAAAAGATTTGTTTTATAAAATAGTTATTTATGATACAAGATCGTAAAGTAATTCTTTTTTGTATGAGCGTGCAAAACGCGAGTGCAAAAAAGCACTACTTTACGAAAACGTAACATACAAAGTTTTTTCTACGACAGCTATTATAAAAAAACAACTAAAATTTGATGCAAAATACCATCTTTTTTTATTTGGCGAGCGAGTGAATTGTGTGTAAAACTTATTTTACGCCCAGCTGATGTTTTTACGCACTTGTGCTAAAAAGTCATCACTTTGCGCCATCACTTTGCGCACTGTACACAGTGCGTAAAAACTCAGTTTACGCACTGTCGTAGAAAAATGATTTTACATGACACTTCTAAATTACAATTACGCAAGTTTGTGCGATCGAACCAAGTAACTTTTATTTTAAACTTATTTCCGCATCTTTAATAATTATGGAAATACCGCAGTTTTTAGAAAATCTCAATTTTTTTTTTTAGAATAATTTCAAAACTGCTCGGACTTTTGAAAATTTTTCAACATAATCTGAACCAGTATAAAAAACTGCATGACATTGCCTATTTAACCAAATCTCTAGCTTTCAAAATAACAAAGATACCCATGCGATCCTACTCTATTTAGGATACCCTGTATAACACGAAGAAAGAGGCGGATTTCAGTTATTCAATAGTGTTTTTTTTTCGAAAATGACGAGGATGGGAAAGTTATCAGGGGAGATGAAGAAATCTTTAAAGATTGAAGAGATTACTTCAGCTGATTATTAAAAGGAGAGAATAATCCTGAAAACAAAGCAGGGAAATACAATGATCAGACAGATGAATATTATCCAAGCAAGGAACAAATAGAAGATGTACTAAGAAAAGTAAAAATAATGCGTCCAAGTAGCGATTCAATGCCCAATTATTAACGCCATGAATTTCCTTTGCATCCATCGCTTCAGAAAGAAGAAAATTCGAAGCGAACGATATGAAACCGCTCAGGCATGGAATTGTAAAACTGTATATTCCTGTTATGAATAAATCAAATATGCCCTGCTGGTTTTACACACTTATTAGTTCTAATTAGTTATTTATTATGTCTCTGCTCGCACTTTTGACGGCAAGACCGCCTAATTTAGTTTTAAAATCCATTTGTGCTCGATTCACTTCTCACCTAGCATAGGCATTACACGCAGCAGAGGAGAATTAAAGACACGAGTCTACGCAGCAGAGGAGAATTAAGAAAAAAAAATACATTGAAACTTCCCGTTTTTGTTATTTTCGTACACATAAGTGTTATACATCTTGTCGGCGAAATTTACTAATCGTTATAAAAGTTGGTTGCTAAGCAAATTCACGAGTGATTGATGCATAAAAGTTATGAGCAGTATGCGAGCAAATTTTAATCAAAAGAGAAAATTGCCAACAGTAATCATTTTGAATATTGCAATCAGTAATTCTCACCTACCTAAATTATATCACCAGTAGTATTTTCTAAGACTATTTCAAGAAAACTAAAAATAACAAAATTAATAGATTTATAATCCGTCCAATTTAGCAAGGGAAACTTTTTTATAAGCTTGAGCTGGAAAACGATTGTTTCAATTCAAATTTTTAGATTTAATTAATTTAATTGTAAATTAATTATGGTTTTGAAAATTCTGATGGTAACATTACAAATCACAATTATAAATTAACCTTATCTGAATCATGTTCTTTAAACATAGGACCAAATTCAACTAAAACAGGTACGATTGTAAGGCAATCAATTACTACTTCATATACCCACACAAAAAAAAGTAGATCAATTTGCCTAAAGCATATAACTTGGAAGATTTGAACATTAATAGATTTATAATTCGTCCAATTTAACAAGGGATCTAGGAAACTTTTTTATAAGTTTGAGCTGGAAAACGATTATTTTAATTTATTTTTTTAGATTTAATTAATTTAATTAATTGTAAACTAATTATAGTTTTGAAAATTCTTATGTTAATATTACAAATCACAATGATAAATTAACCATATCTGAATCATGTTCTTCAAACAGAGGACCAAATTCAACTAAAACAGGTACGATTGTAAGGCAATCAATTACTACTTCATATACCCACACGAAACAAATATTGTGGATCAATTTGCCTAAAGCAGATAACTTGGAAGATTGAACATTAAAAGATTTATAATTTGTCCAATTTAACAAGGGATCTAGGAAACTTTTTGATAAATTTGAGCTGGAAAACGATTATTTTAATTACATTTTTTAGATTTAATTAATTTATTGGTAAATTAATTATGGTTTTGAAAATTCTGATGTTAATATTACAAATCACAATGATAAATTAACCATATCTGAATCATGTTCTTCAAACAGATGACCAAATTCAACTGAAACAGATATGATTGTAAGGCTATTACTACTTCATATACCCACACGGAAACAAATGTTGTGGATCAATTTGCCTAAAGCAGATAACTTGGAAGATTTGGAAAAGGCCTTTTACCATTGTCCTATTTTAGTTCCTGGCAGACCTTCGGCCATTTTTCTGTCCCAAATTGTTGTGTCAGTTTTTGTATGACCTTGTTGAGTTTGTTTAATTTTGATTTTAGGTCTGTCTCCTGTGGATAGGAGACATACAGAGGAGATAAGACAAAAATTAATTAAGTAACCTATCCATAATTAATAATTTTTTGTGTTCCATGTTCCATTTAAGGCAATTTTTTCGGAAAAAAAAAATCTACTTAGAACTTTTTTATTACTGTACTCCGGCTATTTTCAAATTCTTTAATGTCTTAAGTTTCCATAGAAATACTTAAAACACTAAATTAATATTCAAACCATGTTCTCATAGTTGTTTGAATACATCTGGATACTAAAATACAAAAATGTATCAATTTTTCTACGAATTTTCTAAGGAAATTTTCGACATACTCTCCATTCACACTCTTTTTGCGTCAGGGGAGTCTATGAATATCTAGTAATTTGGTTAGTAGTGTTTCGGAAATAACTGAATTCCGCAAAGGAACTTGTCAAAAATTTTTAGGTTAGGTTTTTTAGGTTGTTTTCAATTTGAGGATATATTTTTTAAATAACATTGCTAGAAGCATGTAAGGTTTAAATTATTAGGTATGAAAATGGAACGGCAGGAAATAATAACTCTGACAATGTGGTAGGAAGCAAATATCTAATAGACATCGACACAAAAAATAACAAAATAATAATTAAAAATAAAAAAATAATTCCTTTGCATCACTGAATCAGTTTGTCCAACATGACAAAAAGAAAACCCAGCCAACTCGGTTGCAAAAAGGAGTCATGAATAGAACATAGCCATGCAGGAAATAAGTGGTAATCGCATTTTTTTGCTGTCAAGTGCAGTGAAATATTTAAACATATTGACCAGGTTTGGTTCAGATTCAAAGAGTTTGATTGTTTTTATTAGGCATTACCTAACAAAAAGTTAGTGAAATTCGGCTGGAACATAGAAGCGTGATCAAGTTCTTGACAGAGAATGAAACGGACCCAAGGATATTTATCAGAGGTTGATCAAGGCTTAGTGGGAAGATGTACCGTCATATTTTACAAAATTATTTTGGTTTATCTTTGAATTTTTTTAAAATTGATGGGGTAGGGATTTAATTCAAGATGGCCTATGAATTAAATCCCCACCCCATCAATTTTGATGACGATTTTGACCAATTCCACAGCTTTATTGATTTTTTTGACCGGTCCATGCTTCAATAGGTCTTTTGCATCTTGGACCATCTCGAATTAAATCCCCACCCCATCGAAATTGATGGGGTGGGGATTTAATCCAAGATGGCCCAAGATGCACAAGACCTATTGAAGCATGAACTGGTCAAAACATCAATAAAGTTATGGAATTGGTCCTCGTAGATCGAAGAATAAGGGCGTCAATGATTGCTACTGAAGAGGGAATATCAGAAGCAAGAGTGTTTCGGCGCTATTGCACAGCGTCGAACCCCAAATCGGTTAAAGTGTAATCGCATTAGTCGGCCTTTATTGCAACCGATACATTTACAATTCAAGATGGCCTATGAATTAAATCCCCACCCCATCAATTTTGATGACGATTTTGACCAATTCCACAGCTTTATTGATTTTTTTGACCGGTCCATGCTTCAATAGGTCTTTTGCATCTTGGACCATCTCGAATTAAATCCCCACCCCATCGAAATTGATGGGGTGGGGATTTAATCCAAGATGGCCCAAGATGCACAAGACCTATTGAAGCATGAACTGGTCAAAACATCAATAAAGTTATGGAATTGGTCCTCGTAGATCGAAGAATAAGGGCGTCAATGATTGCTACTGAAGAGGGAATATCAGAAGCAAGAGTGTTTCGGCGCTATTGCACAGCGTCGAACCCCAAATCGGTTAAAGTGTAATCGCATTAGTCGGCCTTTATTGCAACCGATACATTTGTAGTATTAAGATTGTAAAGACAATTTATTGGGGTGGCTATTATTTAGCCATTATGTTCACCGAGAAGTGCTTAAGTAAAGTACGGTGCGCATGAAGATCAATAGGCACATTAAGCCGTTTATTGGGCAAGGATTGCCACTTCGGCAAATACAATTAGCGACCAGGAAATCACAAATATATTTATTGGACGGCATTAGGAATCCTCAGAAATGCCAGATACAGGAATTAACCAAGGCTTGTGATAACCAAGTGTGGCAACATGGCTTACCGAAACGAAATGCCGCACCAATCAGGAATCATCTTCAAGCCACCCCTCGCGGTGCACAATTCAAATTGCACCCCACCCCAATAACTCAAAGATTTAATTGTAAGAATGCAGAGCAGACGAGACTTCAATTCGTTACCTTCACCGGTGTACATCGCTGTGTATTAATTATTGTTACGCATTAAATTATAGTCCACATTATTTCCAAAACGACGAGTTTTAATTACCTTATCATTTAAATTGGCGAACACCCGCCTGGTCCTTCGATTAAGTAACAAAGAGATTTAAAAAAAATACATGAAAATTTAGGAATGAAAAAAGTGTCAGTACGTTGGATTTGACCCAGAAACTCCAGAACAAAACTTTTGTAGCCAACAAATTTGTGAACAAAAGTAGGGCGCTTTGGCGTCGGTAAAGATCTTTTTTCAAAAATTTAAACAGGTGATGATACATACTCGTAATTTATTATTTATTGCATTATATCATTTATTGCGTTATTGCATTATTTAAGAAACGTTGGAATAAGTGTTTGACCATTAGTAGGACTTACGGGTGTCCGTTATTTAGCAAATTTCGAATTTGCATTTGGGCATCCTTTTTCTTGGCCTTTTTTTTCCAAAGGCATCGACTTTCCTGTGCCCATGGACAAGTCAAATTTGATATTTTAAATAACAATGCCTCAAGATCATTTTTTTCCAAATTATCAAAGCTCTATAGGGGCCTGCAGTTCATTCTTATATACTCGTAGGTGGATCACTGGGATCCACTGACAAAACAAGAATCCATATAGTGGGTCTGCAAGGGATCTCCATTGCCAAATTACCAAAGAAGGTAAGAACATAAAATTCCTCCAAGGACCTGATGGCTTTCGTGTTTAGAAATACAGAAGGAATTTTACTGATTGATTATATAAAAAAGGGCTCTACAATAACTGGAGAAGTCTATAACGAATCAATTAGAAAGTTGAAAACTGCCATACAACAAAAAAGGCCTAAGAACTGTGACCAAAAGATTATTCTGCTTCATGCCTATTGCAGAGTCCAAATTTTTACACATGAACAGTAGATATAAGAAGTGGATTTTTCTTATAAGACCAGGCAACTGAAAAAGTTCGGAAAAAACAAGCCTTTTGAACAAAAATTAAAAAAAATATGAAGAAATCGCGATTCAACCGATCGATGCAACAATGTTGAAGAGGATTTTGATGCCCATAAGAAGGGGCATAATTACATTCAAACTCTTACATTCAAATGTAAGAGCTGCAGCCTCTATAAAGCTTTGAAAACGTGGAAATAATTAGGAGCCTTTTGAGGAATTTAACCATTGTAAATTGCAAATTTAACTTGTCCATAGGCACGAGAAAATCGATTCTGCTCGGAATAAAAGAGTTGAAACCTACTTTTTTAACTTAACAAGACCAAAAAAAAAAGGTCTTCGAATGAAAATTCGAAATTTAGGAAATACCGGGCGCCCTAGTAGGACATATGTTGAATATAGTATACAGGGTGTATAAGATAAGGATCAACATAATATAAAAATATAAAGTTGATGATTTCTTCGAAACGAAACGTTGTACTGAAAATTTATAAACCCTGCCCTGTAAAGCTAAACAAGTGGCAATGAGAAAGTGCCTTTTGTTTTTTTATACCTTTTCAAATAACTTAAGAAAAAAATAAAAACGAATGGCAAGATTTCGGATTTTGTCGAATATCTCCGAAAGTAAGTGGAAATTTCTGGTTTTCTCAAAAGAATATTACTGACCACTAAATTGCGCAACTTTGTAACTTTGTAAAAACTTTGTAACTTTTACGGTTTCCGAAATCCCCATTCTGTTGATCCTTATCTTGGGCATCCTGTATATATATACAGGGTGGCCCACCTATCCTTGTTCGGACCATTGCTGGTAGACTAATGAAAATTGAGGAAAAATCTGATGGAAAGTTATCGGACACTTGATGTGCTACTAGTGCTACAGAACAAATACTACTTGTATGCTAATTTGACTGACTTTGTGACTTCAATAATATCAGAGTTAGCAATGGTGGGCCGATAACTTTGAACACCCTGTAGAATTTCTAGATTTTTTCAATTGCACGGCATACCTATGCTTGGATTGGTCAGGTTTCATATACTTATATGAATTTATATTTCATATATTATTTAACCCCTCAAACTTTTAACGACGCTCTGTGTAAAATGCCCTGTATATGGTTGAATCCCCTTTTCGCTTCTCTGAAATTGTGTGCAGGGCTGTAGCTTTTTATTTAACGATTTTATATTTTTTGTTGGCCAAGTTTCATGTTCACATTGGCGTTGTTTATTTTTCTCCCCATTTGTTTTCTTACGTATCTTGCATTTAACGTAATTATGTTGTCCGCATCTTCGCCGCGTTTCTGTTCGGCTGCTTGCTCAAAATAGGCCTACATAATTAAAACTTTCCAAGCCTAAGCGAATCCCTGAACAACGCACACAGCAAAGGGGACTGAACAAGGAAGCAACAGTAATTTGGTTTATAATCCGCTTATTAAGTATTAGTGTTACTAATGTTCTGCCTGATTGGACCTTATCTGGTCAATGTTTGAGGCATCTACTTCGTGATACATGATGAAATTAAATAACACAAAGACTTTTCTTTGTTTATATCACACTGTTTATTAATAATAGTGACTATAGTTTCGATCACGTTATGATCATTATCAAACTTAGGGGGACCTTAGAGTGGACCTTATCTATTGTTGAATGTCAAATAAACATCAGTTAATTAAAACAAATTCTGAGTAAGTTTTCCTTTTCAGACATTTGTTGGATACAGGTAAAAAACACACACAGGTAACTTTGATAGTATCACTTAGATTTATTTAGTAGTGAGTGACTATAGTTTCGACACCTTAACGGGTCATTATCAAACTTACAATAACTTAAAATTACGACAGCGGGAATTATTGTACGAGGGAAAGCTGATAAAAAAGGTACTTAAGTATGAAGCAGGCCATGAAAAACAATTGTTTTTTATATTATATTCCTTAAACTGTCAGAAAACAGTCACGCAATTATCATTGTTCAGTTCTGGGTGTACATTTCTACAGAAATACTGACGTGTCAAGGTTTATTTTATAATCGAAAAAATTTAGCACCGTGCCGTCATCAAGTTTCTAACAAAAGAAGGAAATAGTCCGATGGAAATTAATAATCATCTGTCAGCTGTTTATGGCGATTCTTCTCCATCCTATAAAACCGTTAAATTCTGGTCAAAACAATTTAAGTGGGGTCGGGAGTTCATTGAAGATGATCCTCGCAGTGGCCGTCCAAATTCAGCCATCACCCAAGAAACTATTCGAAAAGTGGAAGAATTTATTCTTGAAGATCGACGAGTCAAAATTGTAATACTAGCTGAAAGTCTGCATATCAGCAGGGAACGTGTTTGGACCATCATTCATGACTATTTAGGCATGCCAAAGGTGAGTGCAAGATGGTCCCAAAATTGCTGACCCCATTCGATAAGCAGCGTCGACTTCTCAACAATTTTTGGAGCTTTGTGAAGAGCAGGAAGAAGGGAAGATACTAAGAATTGTTACTGGTGATGAAACCTGGATTCATCACTATGATCCTGACAGAAAACAGGAATCCATGCAATGGAAACATAAAGGCCTTAAGAAAAGTTTAAAGTTCAGCATTCTGCAGGCAAGGTTATGGCCACGATCTTTTGGGAAGGACTTTTGTTGATTGATTACCTGCCACGTAAAACCACCATGAAAGGAATCTATTGTGCCGAAATTTTAGGCAAATTGGAAAAAGCAATAAAAGAAAAACGCAAAGACAAATTCAAAAGTGGAATTTTGCTTTTGCATGACAATGTTCCGGTACACAAAGCTGGCATTGTCCAAGATGCCTGAAGGACTTAATGTTTCAAGAATTAAATCACCCTCCCTATAGCCCTGACTTGGCGCTTTGGGACTATTTTCTGTTCAGAAAATTAAATAAAAAGTTAAGGGGAAAAAGATTTGACAACAACGAAGCAAGAAGAATTTGGGAAGTTGAAGATTTTTTAGCAGAGCAAGAGAAAGAAAAATTTTTTAACGGTTGATTTTCAATAATTTCCAGATATAAAATATGTGTTGAATTAGTAGATTACATTGAAAAATGATGAAGTTTTTAAATTATTATTTCAACTCCTTCATAGCTAGGTACCTTTTTATCAGCTTGCCCTCGTAAGTTTGATAATGACCCGTTAAGATATCGAAACTATAGTCACTACTAAATAAATCTAAGTGATACTAACAAAGTAATCTGTTACGTACTCGAAGGACCAGGCGGTTGATCGCCAATTTAAATGATAAGGTAATTAAAACTCGTCGTTTTGGAAATAATGTGGACTATAATTTAATGCGTAACAATTATCAATACACAGCAATGTACACCGGTGAAGGTAACGAATTGAAGTCTCCACTGCTCTGCACTCTACAATTAATAATTTTTGAGTTATTGGGGTGGGGTGCAATTTGAATTGTGCACCGCGAGGAGTGGCTTGTATATCCCTGATTGGTGCGGCCTTTCGTTTCAGTAAGCCATGTTGCCACACTTGGTTATCACAAGCCTTGGGTAATTCCTCTATCTGGAATTTATGAGGATTCCTTATGCCGTCCAATATATATATATTTGGGATTTCCCGGTCGCTAATTGTATTTGCCGAAGTGGCAATCCTTGCTCAATAAACGGCTTAAGGTGCCTATTGATCTTCATGCGCACCGTAATGTATTCAAGCACTTCTTGGTGAACATAATGGCTAAATAACAGCCACCCCAATAAATTGTCTTTTCAATCTTAATACTACCTTACTACTCTTAAATGTATCGGCTGCAATAAAGCCGACTACTGCGACTACACTTTAACCGATTTGGGGTTCGACGCTGTGCAATAGCGCCGAAACGCTTTTACAAGCGTTACTCATCTATTTCTATTTGTGGGATAATAATAGTTTTGATTTTTAATTACACTATGCTGACATACAGTGTGTTTTCCATGATAATTGTGGATGAAGAACGTACAGGATGATTATTTTTACGCGGGAAATTTGTTAGCATTGTTATCAAACTTGGAGTGGACCTTATCTATTGTTGAATGTCAAATAAACATCAGTTAATTTAAAAAAAAATGCCGATTATGTTTCCTCTACAGGCATTTATTGGATAATAATAGTTTTGATTTTTAATTACACATGCTGACATACCGGGTGATTCAAGTTTTATTACCATGGGTTTTTTAGGCATTTGGAGTTGCCCAAAAAATATGAAAATTTGGATTTATATATGTAGGTGTGATACTAATCTACGGAGAGGTAGTTTGACTTTTTCGATATAATTATATAGACGGTTATAAAATTTAAAAAAAAACTCTTTTCGGGCAAAATTCTCTATCGTTATTTTTGCCTTAAACTGTTTTATTTTGTTCATAGAACCCATTTATGAAATCAAAAATTAACGAAAATGATTGGATTTCAAATTAATACATTTTTTACATTACTGACCAACTTTTCTCGGTATGATTTATGATTTTGTAAGTCAAGAGCCCTACAAAGCATTGACCGCGGCGGTGCGGTTGGAACGTTTTATGACTTTTTATGATTCCGCCAGTCGCCCGTGGGTTGAACGGGCCTTGCAGGATGGATTGGGTACGGCCCTACCATAAAACCCATAAAATCCATATAGGGACTATTACTACCGGGTGCTACTATACTAGACTATACTAGACGGTACTAGACTAGACGGTCTAGACTATACTAGACGGGTGCTACTATAGTAGCACCCGTCATATTTTACTATTTAGTAATAAATCTTACTGTTGCAATATCAAAATTCATTTAATTCAATAAGTGGTGCAATTTTTTTTTACTTGGATTGCACTGGAATGTTTGGAATAGCTTTAAAGTATGTTCTGACAAAAACTATATAAATAAAATTACGAATTCTTTGTGAAATAACATATAAACTGCCGGATGGTTAAAATTATTTTCTTTATCGTCAGATAGGGCTTCATCAATATCTAAACATGTGTACTTATTTTGGATTTTTTAATTCAATTACAAGTCGCCATTTTTGGCCTGGTAATATAACTTGAATCACCCGGTATAGTGTGTTTTCCATGATAATTGTGGATGGAGAACGTACAGGATGATTATTTATACGCGGGAAATTTGTTAGCATTGTTATCAAACTTAGAGTGGACCTTATACAGGGTGTCCTAAACAGAGTAGGATTGAATGGGTATCTTTGTCATTTTTAAAGCTAGAGATCTGGTTAAATGGGCAATGTCATGCATTTTTGTATACTGGTTTAGATTATGTTGACAAATTTTCAAAAGTTCGAGCAGTTTAGAAATTATTATAAAAAAACTAAAAATTGCGATTTTCTAAACACTACGATATTTCCATAATTATTAAAGATGCGGAAATAAGTTTAAAATAAAAGTTACTTGGTTCGATCGCACAAACTTAAGAATCAAGCCAAAACAAAAGTCAAGATGGCGGTTTCCGAGATATAAATAACAACTTTCTTATATTAAATGGCCGCCATATTTGATTTTTACACGCCTAACTCGACTTTTTTTTCTCTTTTCAACGATGTTTGTGCGATCGAACCAAGTAACTTTTATTTTAAACATATTTCCGCATCTTTAATAATTATGAAAATATTGTAGATTTTAGAAAATAGCAATTTTTAGTTTCTTAGAGTAATTTCTAAACTGCAAGGACTGTTGAAAAATTTTCAACATAATCTGAACCAGTACAGAAAACTGCACGACATTGCCCATTCAACCAGATCTCTACCTTTCAAAATAACAAAGATACCCATGCCATGCAATCCTACTCTATTTATGACACCTTGTATACCGCCGGGGGGTGGGGGGACAAGTTGCCAGTAGCCCCTAGGCGGTAGAAGTATAAATCCGCCACTTCAAAGGAGATTGAACAAGGAAGGGACAGTAATTTGGTTTATAATCCGCTTTAATCCCTAGTATTACTGCTACCAATGTTCTGCCTGATTCGACCTTATCTGGTCAATGTTGGAGGCATTTATTTCGTGATACATAATGAAATTAAACCATTTTTCATTGTTTATATCACACTGTTTATTAAAATTAGTGACTGTAGATCACGTTGTGATCATTATCAAACTTAGAGTGACCTTAGAGTGGACCTTATCTATTGTCGAATGCCAAATAAACATCAGTTAATTTTAAAAATCCTGATTATGTTTTCCTTTTCAGGCGTTTGTTGGATAATAATAGTTTTGATTTTTAATTACACTATGCTGACATACAGTGTGTTTTCAATCATAATTGTGGATGAAGAACGTACAGGATGATTATTTTTACGCCGGAAATTTGTTAGTATTGTTATCAAACTTAGAGTGGACCTTATCTATTGTTGAATGTCAAATAAACATCAGTTAATTAAAATAAATCCTGATTATGGTTTCCTACAGGTATTTATTGGGTAATAATAGTTTTGATTTTTAATTACACTATGCAAACATACAGTGTGTTTTCCATGATAATTGTGGATGAAGAACGTACAGGATGATTATTTTTACGCCGGAAATGTATTAGCATTGTTATCAAACTTAGAGGGGACCTTATACAGGGTGTCCTAAATAGAGTAGGATTGCATGGGTATCTTTGTTATTTTTAAAGCTAGAGATCTGGTTAAATGGGCAATGTCATGCATTTTTGTATACTGGTTTAGATTATGTTGATTTTTTTTCAAAAGTTCGAGCAGTTTAGAAATTATTCTAAAATAACTAAAAATTGCGATTTTCTATACACTACGATATTTCCATAATTATTAAAGATGCGGAAATAAGTTTAAAATAAAAGTTACTTGGTTTGATCGCACATACTTAAGAATCAAGCCAAAACAAAAGTCAATATGGCGGTTTCCGAGATATAAATAACAACTTTTAAATGGCCGCCAAATTTGATGTTTACACGGCTAACTCGACTTTTTTTTCTCTTTTTAACGATGTTTGTGCGATCGAACCATGTAAGTTTTATTTTAAACTTATTTCCGCATCTTTAATAATTATGGAAATATTGTAGATTTTAGAAAATAGCAATTTTTAGTTTCTTTAGAGTAATTTCTACACTGCTCGGACTTTTGAAAAATTTTCAACATAATCTGAACCAGTATAGAAAACTGCATGACATTGCCCATTCAACCAGATCTCTACCTTTCAAATTAACAAAGATACCCATGCCATGCAATCCTACTCTATTTATGACACCTTGTATACCGCCGGGGGGTGGGGGGACAAGTTGCCAGTAGCCCCTAGGCGGTAGAAGTATAAATCCGCCACTACAAAGGAGATTGAACAAGGAAGGGACAGTAATTTGGTTTATAATCCGCTTTAATCCCAAGTATTACTGCTACCAATGTTCTGCCTGATTCGACCTTATCTGGTTAATGTTGGAGGCATCTACTTCGTGATACATGATGAAATTAAACAATTTTTCATTGTTTATATCACACTGTTTATTAAAATTAGTGACTATAGATCACGTTGTGATCATTATCAAACTTAGAGTGACCTTAGAGTGGACCTTATCTATTGTTGAATGTCAAATAAACATCAGTCAATTAAAAAATAATCCTGATTATGTTTTCCTCTTCAGGTATGTTTTGGATAATAATAGTTTTGATTTTTAATTACACCATGCTGACATACAGTGTGTTTACCATGATAATTGTAGATAAAGAACGTACAGGATGATACTTTTTACGTGGGAAATTTGTTAGCTTAACTATTGTTGAATATCAAATAAACATCAGTTAATTAAAAAAAAATCCGATTATGTTTCCTCTACAGGCATTTATTGGGTAATAATAGTTATGATTTTTAATTACACTATGCTGACATACAGTGTGTTTTCCTGATAATTGTGGATGAAGAACGTACAGGATGATTATTTTTATGCGGGAAATTTGTTAGCATTGTTATCAAACTTAGACCTTATCTATTGTTCAATATCAAATAAACATCAGTTAATTAAAAAAAAATACTGATTATGTTTTCCTCTACATGCATATTTGGGATAATAATAGTTTTGATTTTTAATTACACTATGCTGACATACAGTGTGTTTTCCATGATAATTTTGGACGAAGAACGTACAGTAAGATTATTTTTACGCTGGAAATTTGTTAGCATTGTTATCAAACTTAGAGTGGACCTTATACAGGGTGTCCTAAATATAGTAGGATTGCATGGGTATCTTTGTTATTTTTAAAGCTAGAGATCTGGTTAAATGAGCAATGCCATGCATTTTCGTATACTGGTTTAGATTATGTTGAAAAATTTCCAAAAGTTCGAGCAGTTTAGAAATTATTCTAAAAAACTAAAAATTGCGATTTTCTAAAAACTACGATATTTCGATTATTATTAAAGATGCGGAAATAAGTTTAAAATAAAAGTTACTTGGTTCGATCGCACAAACTTAAGAATCAAGCCAAAACAAAAGTCAAGATGGCGGCTTCCGAGATATAAATAACAACTTTCTTATATTAAATGGCCGCCATATTTGATTTTTACACGGCTAACTCGACTTTTTTTTCTCTTTTCAACGATGTTTGTGCGATCGAACCAAGTAACTTTTATTTTAAACTTATTTCCGCATCTTTAATAATTATGGAAATATTGTAGATTTTAGAAAATCGCAATTTTTAGTTTTTTTAGAGTAATTTCTAAACTGCTCGGACTTTTGAAAAATTTTCAACATAATCTGAACCAGTATAGAAAACTGCATGACATTGCCCATTCAACCAGATCTCTACCTTTCAAAATAACAAAGATACCCATGCCATGCAATCCTACTCTATTTATGACACCTTGTATACCGCCGGGGGGTGGGGGGGCAAGTTGCCAGTAGCCCCTAGGCGGCAGAAGTATAAATCCGCCACTGCAAAGGAGATTGAACAAGGAAGGGACAGTAATTTGGTTTATAATCCGCTTTAATCCCAAGTATTAGTGCTACTAATGTTCTGCCTGATTCGACCTTATCTGGTCAATGTTGGAGGCATCTACTTCGTGGTACATGATAAACATCAGTTAATTTAAAAAATCGTGATTATATTTTCCTTTTCAGGCGTATGTTGGATAATAATAGTTTTGATTTTTAATTACACTGTGCAAACATGCGGTGTGTTTTTCATGATAATTGTGGATGAAGTACGTACAGGATGATTATTTTTACGCGGGAAATTTGTTAGCATTGTTATCAAACTTAGAGTGGACCTTATCTATTGTTGAATGTCAAATAAACATCAGTTAATTTTAAAAAAATCCTGATTATGCTTTCCTCTACAGGCATTTTTTGGATAATAATAGTTTTGATTTTTAATTACACTATGCTGACACACCGGGTGATTCAAGTTTTATTACCATGGTTTTTTTAGGCATTTGGAGTTGCCCAAAAAATATGAAAATTTGGATTTATATATGTAGGTGTGATACTAATCTACGGAAAGGTAGTTTGACTTTTTCGATATAATTATATAGACGGTTATAAAATTAAAAAAAACTCTTTTCGGGCAAAATTCTCTATCGTTATTTTTGCCTTAAACTGTTTTATTTTGTTCATAGAACCCATTTATGAAATCAAAAATTAACGAAAATGATTGGATTTCAAATTAATACATTTTTTACATTACTGACCAACTTTTCTCGGTATGATTTATGATTTTGTAAGTCAAGAGCCCTACAACGCATTGACCGCGGCGGTGCGGTTGGAACGTTTTATGACTTTTTATGATTCCGCCAGTCGCCCGTGGGTTGAACGGGCCTTGCAGGACGGATTGGGTACGGCCCTACCATAAAACCCATAAAATCCATTATAGGGACTATTACTACCGGGTGCTACTATACTAGACTATACTAGACGGTACTAGACTAGACGGTCTAGACTATACTAGACGGGTGCTACTATAGTAGCACCCGTCATATTTTACTATTTAGTAATAAATCTTACTGTTGCAATATCAAAATTCATTTAATTCAATAAGTGGTGCAATTTTTGTTTACTTGGATTGCACTGGAATGTTTGGAATAGCATTAAAGTATGTTCTGACAAAAAATATATAAATAAAATTACGAATGTGAATCACCCGGTATAGTGTGTTTTCCATGATAATTGTGGATGAAGAACGTACAGCATGATTATTTTTACGCGGAAAATTTGTTAGCATTGTTATCAAACTTAGAGTGGACCTTATTGTTGAATGTCAAATAAACATCAGTTAATTAAAAAAAAACTGATTATGTATTTCTCTTCAGGCATTTTTTGGGTAATAATAGTTTTGATTTTTAATTACCCTATGCTGACATACATTGCGTTTTCCATGATATTTGTGGATGAAGAACGTACAGGATGATTATTTTTACGCTGGAAATTTGTTAGCATTGTTATCAAACTTAGAGGACCTTATACAGGGTGTCCTAAACAGAGTAGGATTGCATTGGTATCTTTGTCATTTTTAAAGCTAGAGATCTGGTTAAATGGGCAATGCCATGCATTTTTGTATACTGGTTTAGATTATTCTGAAAAATTTCAAAAGTTTGAGCAGTTTAGAAATTATTCTAAAAAAACTAAAAATTGCGATTTTCTAAAAACTACGATATTTCCATAATTATTAAAGATGCGGAATAAGTTTAAAATAAAAGTTACTTGGTTCGATCGCACAAACTTATGAATCAAGCCAAAACAAAAGTCAAGATTTCCGGTTTCCGGGGTTCCGAGATATAAATAACAACTTTTAAATGGCCGCCAAATTTGATTTTTACACGGCTAACTCGACTTTTTTTTCACTTTTCAACGATGTTTGTGCGATCGAACCAAGTAACTTTTATTTTAAACTTATTTCCGCATCTTTAATAATTATGGAAATATTGTAGGTTTTTGAAAATAGCAATTTTTAGTCTTGTAAGGGATCGAAATGCACATATTTTGTATGAATTAATTTATATATATTATTACGAAAAATGACTGATATTAATTGAAACGGTTCGAAATAAAATTATAACAATTTCATACTCAGGTATAAACATTGAAAAACACACGTAAAAGCCAAGTATTGTGTTAGAATAGGAAGGGGGTGATCATTTGGGGGATTTTATAAGTAATTTGATTAAATATGAATTCAATTTGAATAGATTGCAAACGAAATTACGAGAACTTTTATAATCACTAATTAAGACGCGTTCGATGCGTGGTGACGCAATTTTATAAACAAAACACAGGCGCCCGAGCCGGCCGATGACAAATCATAACAATTTAGTATTTTTAGGTCAATAACCTTGCTATAGGGCCCATGTGAGATCACCGAAATTAGAAATAATGTTGCGGGGAATCACCCAACAACGCTGAGTGGGCAAAATTTTAATATAAATAGCATCGCTTTGCATACAAAAAGTTAGTTGGTTCCAGATTAGCGTGGCGTCAGTCCGTTATTATCTTCGTTAATAGTATCCGCGAATATCATTACAAAGAGTATTATCCGATTTATTTTGAAAGTGACTGTGTTCGGGATGGTATTGATTATTTCGAAATTGAGTAGCAATAATCGGTACATTCCTACTAAAGTACCAAAAACAAATACCCCGTGACGTATATATATATATATATATATATATATATATATATATATATATATATATATATATATATATATATATATAATCGTTCCGGTTACACATACGTGGGTTGTTCAAAAGCTTTATTAATTTCTGGCATACGCTATGAGTGATGTCGTGGATGTTAATGAGGTAATCGTTCCGGTTACACATCCGTGGGTTGTTCGAAAGCTTTGTTAATTTCTGGCATACGCTATGAGCGATGTCGTGGATGTTAATGAGGTAATCGTTCCGGTTACACATACGTGGGTTATTCGAAAGCTTTATTAATTTCTGGCATACGCTTTGAGCGATGTCGTGGATTTTAATGAGGTAATCTTTCCGGTGTCATTCGCGTTCAGAGAGGAAAATGCTACCATCTCCAATTGTGTTTACCTTAGTAGACATGATTAACAATTCGTCTAAAAATATCAATTAAAACGAAATAAATAATATCATTTGAATTTCTTATTTAATAAAATACTGTCGTTATAAATTTAAAATGAGGAATGGAAAGGATAATACTCTTCAGGGAATAAGTATAAATTGTTAAAATATAACCTAAATAATATCTCTTCGCTAAAGTGGCAAAACATTATTTAATTATGAATCATTAATAATATGGATTTGAATGAAATTAAGATTTAGTTTAAATCGGAAACATTACAAAATTTTAACTAAAAAAGGGGTTAAGTAAATGAAATCCATAAAATTATCAGAATTGCTTATTTAACGAATTTCATTCTAAATTTCAAGATGAAATCTAAAAACGATAATGTTCTCCATGGAATAATTATGAAATATTAAGGTATAATTTACATAATAACTGGGCAATACTGTGGCAAATTATGGGTTGTTTTGTGTAATGAGTAAAAACATTATTTATTTTTATTGCAAATTCAGTAATATCAATCATACGAACAATTTACAGGACGTATTTAACAAAATTGTATCTATCAAAACCTAGTTAGTGAATCCTGAAGTAATAGATGAAAAATGACATTGGAAGGCACAAACAGTGACATATTTCATGAAGTGATGACATGCATTGAGCCGTTTTGCGGGCACGTAGAATAGAGCAGTGTGTGAAAGTCATTGATGTTACTTAAGATTTCCAACTGATGTACAGATAAAATGAAAAATGACATTGGAAGGCACAAACAGTGACATATTTCATGAAGTGATGACATGCATTGAGCCGTTTTGCGGGCACGTAGAATTGAGCAATGTGTGAAAGTCATTGGCGTTAAGTACATCTTTTATCCAAAACTAACTAACACTTTTTGAGTCAATAAAGAAAGTAATTAAATTCAAGTTGATGTTTAATTATTGGTGCAAAATCCTTTAAAGTGAATAAATTACACTTAATCTATAATTCTTTGTCTTCATTTTATTAATATTATTGTTACTAACACACGCATTACCTCTAAAAGAAGTTTGAGTCGTCACGATAATGATTTAATATCAAACATAACGTAAAGAAGTACTGCCATTATACGATCACACAAAATAAAAGTAAAATAGATAAATCACTAGCCAAAACAAATATCATAAATTATAAGAATTTATGATTACAAGTGAAATATACCTAATTATTAAATATTGGGAAAACTGAAGTCTTACAGTTTTTTAGAGTAATTTCTAAACTGCTCGGACTTTTGAAAAATTTTCAACATAATCTGAACCAGCATAGAAAACTGGATGACATTGCCCATTCAACCAGATCTCTACCTTTCAAAATAACAAAGATACCCATGCCATGCAATCCTACTCTATTTATGACACCTTGTATACCGCCGGGGGGTGGGGGACAAGTTGCCAGTAGCCCCTAGGCGGCAGAAGTATAAATCCGCCACTGCAAAGGAGATTTAACAAAGAAGCAACAGTAATTTGGTTTATAATCCGATTTAATCCGTTTTTTTAATCCTTTTAATCTAGTATTAGTGCTACTAATGTTCTGCCTGATTCGACCTTATCTAGTCAATGTTGGAGGCATCTACTTCGTGCTACATGATGAAATTAAACAATTTTTCATTGTTTATATCACACTGTTTGTTAAAATTAGTGACTATAGTTTCGATCACGTTCTAATCATTATCAAACTTAGAGTGACCTTAGAGTGGACCTTATCTACTGTTGAATGTCAAATAAACATCAGTTAAATAAAAAAAAAACCTGATTATGTTTTCCTCTACAGGCGTTTGTTGGATAATAATAGTTTTGATTTTTAATTACAGTATGCTGACATACAGTGTGTTTTCCATGATAATTGTGTATGAATAACGTACAGGATGATTATTTTTACGCGTGAAATTTGTTAGAGGCCAAAGTAAGGTTTGCCGCAGTATTTGTCAGCGGTGATTCGATACGGTGGAATTCGGTGGCGTGCCTAAGGCCGAACAAACACCGTCCGTCATCAGGCATACGCTTGTTTAATGGCCTCAAAACCTGGGTCGTCGACCCGCAATTCCGTCGGCAGCTCTCACCGGCTAAGTTAAGGTTGGTTCGCTCCGCCGTTCGCGGCGCAATAATAGACTGTACAAATATATCTTCTCGCCTTGGCGAGAGATAAGTAGAGATAAATGCGGTTGTCAGATTCGGTTGGAATTGAAGCGCGCTGACATTATTATAACAGCACAGCAGTTCAAGGTTTTCCCCCTATCCTTGGAAACGAATTGATGATGCGCCGTATGAAATTTAATGACTAATTGCGGCTTATAACTGTTGCCTTGGCAACGCGCCGGCACTGTTGCGAAATGGTGCACTTTCCGCGCGGCGGGGAAAGAACCATCAAAACCGCTTTCCGTTTTGGTTCTCCCGCTGGCAGCTGTTTGGGACGTGTGTACAGCGCCGAAACGAGGAAACTGGTTGTGCCACAGTGCCAGAGGGGCGCCGCCGTCGCGATGATTGAGCCGGGATAGGTTGTCCGGGACGGGGGTTATTTATAGAGCGCCCGCTAGCGGAAAGTTTGAGAGCCCCCCCTTAATCTATTCAGACTGTGCCATTGCGTTGGCACGGGAGAGGCCCGCGTGTGCGCTGCCCCCCGGTCGATTGTATGGGTTTCGGGCGGCTTCTATTTCCGTCCCCCACGGTTTTTATTTTCGTTTTAATGCGCGCTTGGAAGCTGACTGATGGTGGCAGTGGCAGTTCACTGAACCGCTGATTACCGCCGGTACGCTGATTAGGCGCGGCAGGCGGGTGTACGGTGTGACCCCCACCCCGCGAATGCACTTCTGGCATTCTGTATTCTGATAATTGGCTGTTTGTGTGTACATTTCTGCCGACGTCAAAATCTCATTATGGGTATGCAAATGCCTCATAGCCCCACTCCGAGTCCGCGCTTTTGACATTTCAAACGGGGTTTTGCCCCCCTCCGAAATAAAAACGCTTTTTTTTATTAATGCGTAGCGCGTAACACAATGCGATCTCAAAAGAAGAGCGCAAGCAGAGTAAAACGGAAATTTTCCGGGTGTGCCATTGGCTAAAAAACGGATCAATATGGCGGGGGCGGCCAATCGGTGGCCGGCGGTGGCCCATTTTTGCCCCCACCCTGGCCCACCCCCGGATCACCATCAAAATTAAAGCGATTGCGACAAAAAAATAAACGTCCCCTTTTTTGTTGGAAATTCGCTTGATGCGAGTCCATACTTGCTTCCATCATTTAAAATTTATGACTTCACAGGACGCCGCTGGCTCTGTCTTCACCGCGGACGGCGAATCGCTCCGTCGCAGTTTTGTGCGCCGCTCGCAACCGGTTAACTTAATTGTCGTCCGGCGTTAATTAGCAGGTTTTTCAATTCGGCATTGACTAGCGCAGTCAGTCAGTCAGCAGAGTTGGCTGTGAAAAATATGCTTACCGGTAATCAACGAAAATGCAGTTTTTAACGGCGTTTTTTATCATCGCAAATGAATCGATAAAGATACCTGTTTGGGCGCGGCCCAACCTTGGCGCGCGTTAATCTGCTGACGTTTTTTGTTTTAATAACGTTTATAGAAGCGGAAGCTCATACAAATTGAAGAAACAATTCATTATTCAAGCATTTGAGGCTTTCTAATTTAATATTCCGTGCGGCTATATTCGCCGTAAATCTTCCAAGTTCAATATTGACCGTGGCGGCGGTGGGGGGCTATAGCCTTCGCGTCTCATTCTACTTTATTCTCGCCCGCTCCCTCTCGCTCGCACGCACGACATTTCAGGCTAAATGAATAAATAAGCGTGACGGTGCGAGGCGAATCAGCACTGCTGGCGGGGCAATCCGTACCACTGAAAACGCTTTGTTTTCGGCTCAATTAATATTCAAGTCGAAGATACAATCAGGGCGCGATAAGTCTGTGCGAGCCTTCCGGCGTTTCAGCTAATTGAAGAGACGGTGGGGCTGCTTCGCGCGCCTGGGTACTGTGCATTCCCATCAGCGCGCATACACACGGCAAAAACGCGCATACTTAGGCATACACATGTGTATACATACACGCATACACAGGCAAACAATGGACGTTTCACTCTGGTTTCAGCTTATCGCTACACTTCCCCCACCACCGGCGGGCAGATGGTTCTTCGAATGGTTCGAGCGCTGCGGCGTCACTTTCCTCGCCCCCCCCACCACTTTCGACGAAAACAACTCGCATTCGAACCTTAGAACCCGCATTGTGAGCGTCTGCTGTGTCACCCTGGCTATCTGTGAGCCGCGCTGTTTGCCGTGCACAAATTAATGTGCATCCCGCAAATTCCTCGCACGTAGACTGCGCGCACACTTCGACAACACTCGATTCATCATTGTTTGCGTGTGTGCGTGTCACAAACTTCGGACGGATGCGGACAGTCAAACTGTCTGAACGTAAACCTTATCATGCATGTAAGTTAACGCCGCTTGTGTGTGTGTGCCTGTGTGTTTATATTTACCAGTTTCATGCCCTCAGCCGTTCGCAGGAGCCAAACTTTTTTACAATCCGCACTGACAGCCGGCCAAACAATTACATGCGCCTGCCGGTATGTACGGTACTCGCCATACCTCAAACAAATTTGTTTTCCATGACAACCGTCAATCATCTAGGCACCCGCGAAAAACAATAGTGCCAATTATTCAGACACACGCGAAAAACAATAGTGATAGTTTTTTTGACGCAATTTGCACGTGTGGTCCTAATACTTTTATTTCTTTCCCCCCCATGCAAAGGCCGGCCATGGTGAACACATCGTCGGCGTATGACTCGGGGCACCCCAGCGACAGTGGTGAGTCTACATGTTTTTTTAATTTTTTTTTTAACCCATTGCTTTTATTGCAGTACAGGTAGCGCTTTGAAACAAAAAAATTATGCACAGCATACCGCCGTTTTCGGCGGCGTCAAGTGTTAACCATGCACGCGTTGTTGTTTACATACTTTCATTCCATAATCACCGCTCGATGACATTTATGTTGTTGTCGCCGTCATTCATCATTCGGCTTTGCCTGCGCGCACTTTCACGCCTCGCGTAGATATGCGGCCGCAAAAATGCGCGCGGGTTTACTACCGGGCAGAAGCGCAACAGAAACAGCATAAGTCATCGGGAGCTTTTTATTGTTTTCCACTTACCGGCGCGCCACCCAGTCATCATGTTGCACTCACGGCACACTTTTGATGATTGTTGTGACAGCCGAATGCATGGGCGCCCGCAGTTTTTTTTCCAGGGAGGGGCTCGGATGCATTTAATCGCACGACGTGAGAAACCAACGAGAGCTTGCGAATAATACGCAAATCGTTTGAACAATGTATCAAAATTGGCGGCAAATGCCCACACGAAAATGCCTAATAAATAATAGAAAGAAAAAAATTCTGGATTGATTTAGTCTCCTAAACTTTCACAGTCATAAATGTCCATACGGATAAATGCTCGCACACAAAACTACCGACACCGACAAATGCTCACACCAACTAATGCACACGCAGACAATTGCTGACAAATACTCACGCCGACAATTGCTGACAAATGCTCACACCAACAAATACTCACGCGGACCAAATAACAAATGCTCACTCAAAAAAATACTAAGGGTATTTTGTAGTTTGGCTGAATGGCTAGGATTTCCCACACGAATATGCCTAATAAATAATAGAAAGAAAAAAAATCTAGATTGATTTAGTCTCCTAAACTTTCACAGTGATAAATGTCCATACGGATAAATGCTCACAAACAAAAATACCGACACCAACAAATGCTCACACCAACAAATACTCACGCGGACAAATGCTGATAAATAACAAATGTTCACTCAAAAAATACTAAGAGTATTTTGCAGTTTAGCTGAATGGCATGGATTTCGCTAAACCCCATCATCCCCCCCCCCCCCCCGCCCTATTTTGAAGTCGCTGATTACGAAAATGTAAGTTTTTTTGGAGTTTTTGCAGTTTAGGTGCAACACGAATTTTGCTAACACCCCACTTTACCCCCTATCTCGACGTCGCTGATTACGTAAATGTAAGTTTTTTTTCCCGTGGAAAAGCTTCATTCACCATTAAATAGGGGTCTGAAAATTGAGAAATTTTGAATTTCGCGCTCAAATTGCAGACCGGCTTTCCAGCTGTACGTACCAAAAGTAGGCATTATTATGCCAATAGTGATGGTATTCAGTGTAATTTTCATCATCACTGTTACAAAAATTTTGTTTTATTGCGCGGATATACTTTTTGACACTAACTATCGGTCTGGAAATGACAGACGATTGAATATCGCGCTGAAGAAAGTTTTACTATTCTGTAATTTCTAACTACAAATGCTCACAGAAACAAATACACACGCAGACAATTGCTGACAAATGCCCACACCAACAAATACTCACCCGGACAAATGCTGACAAATAGCAAATGCTCACAGAAACAAATACACACGCAGACAATTGCTGACAAATGCTCACACCAACAAATACTCACGCGGACAAACGCTAACAAATAACAAATGCTCCCTCAAAATAATACTAAGGTATTTTGCTGTTTAGCTGAATGGCCTGGATTTCACTAAAACCCCATCCTCCCCCCACCCCCTATTTTGATGTCGCTGATTACGAAAATGTAATTTATTTTCCGTGGAAAAGCTTCCTTCACCATTAAATAGGGCTCGAGAATTTGAAGAAATTTGAATTTCGCGCTGAAATTGCAGACATGCCTTTCAGCCCATACGTACCGAATGCAGGCATAATTGTATTTATAGTCATGGTTTTTAGTAATTTTCATCATCACTGATAAAAAAAAAACAACTAGTTTTATTGATATGCTTTTTTAACACTTAACTATCAGTCTGGAAATGACTCACATTTGAATATCGCGCGGAAATGACTGACATTTGAATATCGCGCTGAAGTTTTACAGTTGGATTTCGACAACACCCCCCCCCCCCCCTTTGATGTCGATGATTACGAAAATGTAATTTATTTTCCGTGGAAAAGCTTTCTTCGCCATTAAATAGGGCTCTAGAATTTGAGGAAATTTGAATTTCGCGCTCAAATGGTCCGAGCGAGGATAGGTGGGCCACCCTGTATGTCACCACTTCATGAAACATGGCACCGTTTGTGTCCAATGCCACACTGCATCTATTACTTTAGGATTCATTAACTAGGTTTTGAAATACAGTTTAGTTAACGATTTATGAATTTATGACCATTCATTATCTACCTGAGTTAATTAATTTAATTTATTATATAAATTTTACTCCTTACCTTTCTGAATTTATGACCATTTTAATATTAACCTGAACTCACCTGAATTTAATATATCATGTTCATTTTATCTTTCCCACTAGCGCACATTAAAGCGTCACCGAGTATTTAATAAAATTTCGTAGTAACATTTTTGTTATGTTCATTTTATCTTTCCCACTAGTGCACATTAAAGCGTCACCAAGTATTTAATAAAATTTCGTAGTAACGTTTTTGTTGTTGTCCATTTTCTCTTTCCCATTAGCGCGCATTAAAGACTCACCGTGTATATAATAAATATCGTAGTAACATGTTCATTTTATCTTTCCCATTAGTGCGCATTAAAGCGTCACCGAGTATTTAATAAAATTTCGTTGTAACATTTTTGTTATGTTCATTTTTTCTTTCCCACTAGCGCGCATCAAAGCGCCACCGAGTATTTAATAAAATTTCGTAGTAACATTTTTGTTGTTATGTCCATTTTATCTTTCCCACTAGCGCGCATTAAAGCGTCTCCAAGTATTTAATAAAATTTGGTAGTAACATTTTTGTTAAGTTCATTTTATCTTTCCCACTTCTTGGAGTGCCATACTCGATTTTCGAGCTTAGGCGATTTCCCCGCATACGTCAGTGTATGAGTGTCTGTATCGTAGTTACAATGACGTATGGCACCTACAGTTTAACGTCGGCTGCGAACGACTGTCCCACTAGTCTCTTTCCCACTAGCGCGCATTAAAGCGTCACCGAGTATTTAATAAAATTTCGTAGTAACATTTTTGTTGTTATGTTCATTTTATATTTGCCACTAGCGCGCATCAAAGCGTCGCTAAGTATTTAATAAAATTCCGTAGTAACATTTTTGTTGTTATGTTCATTTTATCTTTCCCACTAGCGCGCATTAAAGCGTCACCGTGTATTTAATAAAATTTCGTAGTAACGTTTTTGTTGTTGTCCATTTTCTCTTTCCCATTAGCGCGCATTAAAGACTCACCGTGTATATAATAAATATCGTAGTAACATGTTCATTTTATCTTTCCCATTAGTGCGCATTAAAGCGTCACCGAGTATTTAATAAAATTTCGTTGTAACATTTTTGTTATGTTCATTTTTTCTTTCCCACTAGCGCGCATCAAAGCGTCACCGAGTATTTAATAAAATTTCGTAGTAACATTTTTGTTGTTATGTTCATTTTATCTTTCCCACTAGCGCGCGTTAAAGCGTCACCGAGTATTTAATAAAATTTCGTAGTAACATTTTTGTTGTTGGGTTCATTTTATCTTTCCCTTTAGTGCGCATTAAAGCATCACCGAGTATTTAATAAAAGTTCGTAGTAACTTGTTCATTTTATCTTTCCCACTAATGCGCATTAAAGCGTCGCCAAGTATTTAATAAAATTTCGTAGTAACATGTTCATTTTATCTTTCCTACTAGTGCGCATTAAAGCGTCACCGAGTATTTAATAAAATTTCGTAGTAACATTTTTGTTATGTTAATTTTATCTTTCCCACTAGCGCGCATTAAAGCGTCACCGAGTATTTAATAAAATATCGTAGTAACATTGTTGTTATGTCCATTTTATCTTTCCCACAAGCGCGCATTAAAGCGTCACCGAGTATTTAATAAAATATCGTAGTAACATTTTTGTTGTTATGTTCATTTTATCTTTGCCACTAGTGCGCATTAAAGCGTCACCGAGTATATAATAAAATTTCGTAGTAACTTGTTTATTTTATCTTTCCCACTAGTGCGCATTAAAGCGTCACCGAGTATTTAATAAAATTTCGTAGTAACATTTTTGTTATGTTCATTTTATCTTTCCCACTAGTGCGCATTAAAGCGTCACCGAGTATTTAATAAAATTTCGTAGTAACAATTTTGTCGTTATGTTCATTTTATCTTTCCCACTAGCGCGCATTAAAGCGTCACCGAGTATTTAATAAAATTTCGTAGTAACATTTTTGTTGTTATGTTCACTTTATCTTTCCCACTAGTGCGCATTAAAGCGTCACCGAGTATATAATAAAATTTCGTAGTAACTTGTTTATTTTATCTGTCCCACTAGTGCGCATTAAAGCGTCACCGAGTATTTAATAAAATTTCGTAGTAACAATTTTGTTGTTATATTCATTTTATCTTTCCCACTAGTGCGCATTAAAGCGTCACCGAGTATTTAATAAAATTTCGTAGTAACATTTTTGTTATGTTCACTTTATCTTTCCCACTAGTGCGCATTAAAGCGTCACCGAGTATATAATAAAATTTTGTAGTAACTTGTTTATTTTATCTGTCCCACTAGTGCGCATTAAAGCGTCACCGAGTATTTAATAAAATTTCGTAGTAACATTTTTGTTATGTTCATTTTATCTTTCCCACTAGCGCGCATTAAAGCGTCACCCAGTATATAATAAAATTTCGTAGTAACATGTTCAATTTATCTTTCCCACTAGTGCGCATTAAAGCGTCACCGAGTATTTAATAAAATTTCGTAGTAACATTTTTGTTATGTTCATTTTATCTTTCCCACTAGCGCGCGTTAAAGCGTCACCGAGAATTTAATAAAATTTCGTAGTAACATTTTTGTTGTTATGTTCATTTTATCTTTCCCACTAGCGCGCATTAAAGCATCACCGAGAATTTAATAAAATTCCGTAGTAACATTTTTGTTGTTATGTTCATTTTATCTTTCCCACTAGCGCGCATTAAAGCGTCACCGTGTATTTAATAAATTTTCGTAGTAACATTTTTGTTGTTATGTTCATTTTATCTTTGCCACTAGCGCGCTTTAAAGCGTCACCGAGTATTTAATAAAATTTCGTAGTAACATTTTTGTTGTTATGTTCATTTTATCTTTCCCACTAGCGCGCATTAAAGCATCACCGAGTATATAATAAAATTTCGTAGTAACTTGTTCATGTTATCTTTCCCACTAGTGCGCATTAAAGCGTCACCGAGTATTTAATAAAATGTTGTAGTAACTTGTTCATTTTATCTTTCAAACTAGCGCGCATTAAAGCGTCACCGAGAATTTAATAAAATTTCGTAGTAACATTTTTGCTGTTATGTTCATTTTATCTTTCCCACTAGCGCGCATTAAAGCATCACCGAGTATTTAATAAAATTTCGTAGTAACAAGTTTGTTGTTATGTTAAGCGTCACCGAGTATTTAATAAAATTTCGTAGTAACATTTTTGTTAAGTTCATTTTATGTTTCTCACTAGCGCGCATTAAAGCGTCGCCGAGAATTTAATAAAATTTCGTAGTAACATTTTTGTTATGTTCATTTTATCTTTCCCACTAGCGCGACATGTAACTTTTAATATTGAAATATTATGTCAGGTAATATTCTACTTTTCCTTACTCAATTAGTATTTTAATGTTCAAATATTATTTCCGCACTTGTTAGCAAATATTCCACTTTTCCTAACTTAAATTAGTATTCAATTGTTAATGTTTTCCAAACTGTAGTAGAAAAAAAATGTCAAAAAGTTGACTTTTCGTAACTAAATTGGAAAAAGTAATTTGAACTTTCTAAACGATAAAGGATTTTGTTTTACAAGCACTTATCTACGGCGACCTATTTAAGCAATTTTCAATTAAATATATTTCTATGAAAGACCCCATATGGGGTCGATAGCCCAATAAAGATCAATTATATATATATATATATATATATATATATATATATATTTCTATAGTAAGTCCACAGATTATCTTCTAACAGATAAAATATTTCTTCATACTGAGAAACTTGTTTCTACCGCCACAGAAGTTCAAAGTTAAAATTTTGCAATGAACAGGTAGGATAGTGCCTGCTGAATTTTCTTTATTAGCGCCTCTTGATATGAAAGTTTTTTGTAATCCTAATTTTTGAATAAAGTGTCTTTGTGTCCAAATCTAAGTGTCAATTTTTTTATTTCTCAATATTACCAATATTTCCTCAAACTTTTCTCATCGTCTTCTAAAAGTCCTATCGAATCTATGAGTAAACATTTTATTTTTGTTCCAGATTTGTTATTGTTGCACTTACAAAAGCTCGTTAAACTTTTGCTGGGTTTTGGATCAACAATTTCATATTTAATTTTATTTGACATTCAAAATTAAACAGTCTTGGTTCTTTATTCAAAATAATTGAAGAAGAAATAAGGAACAAAGAGTGGAGTTTTTTTACATTGTATTGACTCATGTATAACTGTGTACTTATGTTAATAAACATTTCCGCAAAAAAGGCCGAATGATATGAGTATTATCCGTAACAATTACACAAATATTTATTGAATCTTGAAGAAGCAGCAATTAGCTCCATCCAGTGAGTAAAAAGTTCTTTGTTCATAGTCTTGTGGTATTATTACAGTCCAAGAGTAAATTTAATCCATCTAAAAGCGCGTGCTCAATCAAGATTCATTGATCGATTATAGTTGATCAACAAAAGTTGAATGAAGACTATAGTTTAAAGTTGATCGATTATAGTTGATCAACAAAAGTTGAATAAAGACTATAGTTCAAAGTTGATCAAATTATTGATCAACAAAAGTTGAATGAAGACTATAGTTTAAAGTTGATCGATTATAGTTGATCAACAAAAGTTGAATGAAAACTATAGTTTAAAGTTGATCAAATTATTGATCAACAAAAGTTGAATGAAGGCTATAGTTTAAAGTTGGTCAACTCTATTGAAACAAAGATTCTCACTATAGTTTTCTTTCAACTTTTGTTGATCAACTACAATCGGTCAATTAAACTTGATTCGTGAGATCGTGTTTATAAAAAGAAAGGCAAAGAAAAAAGAAAAAAAACAAGCAAGGGATGTTGGAAGGACACACACTAGGCAAAAAATAAGTACCTAGTTTATAACGATTTTCGAAAAAAAACCTGTATTTTTGGGACAGTATTTTTTTAATTCAATTTTCATTAACAAAAATACAAAGATGGCAAAAATTCCGTAAAGTTTTCAATGTCGAATTCTGCCGTCAAGATTTTCTTCACTGGCTGCAAAGTATAAAAGTGAGTGGGTAGCACTATCTATGTGGGTGGTGTCTGTTTGTGCGATAACTTTTTACGGGAGCCATGAACGATAATGGAAGAATGTGTGATAATTCATGTATTTAAAGTATTTGTCTCGTCAAATTCAAAAAATAGTCTAGAAATACCTTAATAAGCGTTTTGTAAACGGAATGCCCACAATGTAGGTATACGAAAAATATTCTACACATTTACACCGGGGATTCACAATATTCATGTTTCAGCCGATAAAAAACGAGCCTATGACTTTCTGATGACTTTCTGTGACTGTGAAAGGTGGTGACTTTTCCCTGCACGAAAAGACAGTAACACGATGGCAGTTTGAATTGGCAATGTCATTGTTTGCTGTCATCTTGACTGACCCGGCAAACTTTACAGAAGTGCCTAGAAAGTCACTACTGGCGGAAGTCGTAAGGCATCCCTTTACAGATACCTGGCCTGTAAAGAATCACTTACGGAATAGTCTACACGACAGTAAACGAGTTTTTACATGTCAAGAGGACAAAAACATAATTTTACTTAAATGATAAGATTATTTATTTAATTAATTAATTTTTCGAACTTAAAATTAAATTATTTATTTGTGTTAATATTTTAACATATTGTTCTTTCACGAATGAAACATATTCTATGTTTTATAACACTTTATTGTTAACATTTAAAAATAACCAAACCATTGTTTCGATCAGTTACGGTCATTTTCAAGTGTAGAAATTGATGGATTGATTGGTGGATGATGGAAATTGGAGTTGATTGAAATTGATTGAAGTTGATTTTTTTTTTGTGTTCATTGGTATCGATAGCACTGTTAATTACTTCCAGATCATTCCATAGTTTAGACGTCACGAGCGTTATTTTTCCGCCAATAATCGTTGCAGAAATGTCGATCATCTTTTATAATAAAATCATAATCGCATATTAGAACTGGCTTCCATGACCAACATTAAACGGTATGATTGGATAATGGGAAAATTGAGGAAATAGCACAAATTATAGAAGTTGCCCTTCTTCATGGCAACAATATTGAGAAAATTGAGGAAATAGCACAAATTATATTCCTTCTTCATGGCAACAATATTGAAACGAATGAACACAACTATCAAAATTTCTTTTCAATATCGTGTAATAGTAATTTTTTTACGACGTGCGTAAACTAAGTTTTTACGCACTCTTCACAGTGCGTAAAGTGATACTTTTGGCACAAGTGTGTAAAGTGATACTTTTGGCACAAGTGCGTAAAGTGATACTTTTGGCACAAGTGCGTAAAGTGATACTTTTGGCACAAGTGCGTAAAGTGATACTTTTGGCACAAGTGCGTAAAGTGATACTTTTGGCACAAGTGTGTAAAAAAATCACCTATGCTTAAAAACTTCAATCGTGCATAAAATAAGTTTTTTTCCAATTCGCATTATTAAAATGCTCATTATGTATATTGAATCTCATCGTTAAAACTACACTTTAATCGAATGGGTGAATAAAATGTTTACATTTTCACTTTATTCACTATAACTATTGGCAACGTGAATAAAGTATAAAATACGTAAATAGGCACTATCCTTGAAATTTTCGTTGTCACCTAACGATGTGACACTTCACGCAAGTTTTTCAATTCTGATAACGAATTGGAAAAAATCTTGTATGATACAAGTGAATAAAGCAATTTTATCCACTCGGCTTCGCCTCTAGCGCTAAACTATTCTTTCGTGGATAAATTTCGACCTTATTCACATAGCTAATAATAGCTATTTATGGTATAAGTGAATAAAGTCGAATATTATCCACGAAAAAACAGTTTAGCGCTAGAGGCGAAGCCCAGTGCGATAATGTTTTCGAGTGGATAAAATTGCTTATTCACGTGTATCATACAAGATTTTTTCCAATTCGTTATCAGAATTGAAGAATTTGCGTGAAGTGGTCACATTGTCAGGTGACAACGAAAATTTCAAGGATAGCGCGAATTTACACATTTTTTTACTTAATTCACGGTATCAATGGTTATAGTGAATAAAGTGAAAATGTTAACATTTTATTCACCCATTCGATTAAAGTGCAGTTTTAACGATGAGATTTAATATACATAACTCGCATTTTAATAATGCGAATTGGAAAAGTAAGTTTTACACCCAATTTATTTACTCGCCAATTAAAAAAAATCAGTAGAATCAAATTCAAGTTTTTTGCCGGAATATGACATTTTGTTCTTCGATGTAAACTATTTTTGTATTTTATGTATGTATGTGTGTACGTTTTAGACAATTGCTAAAGTTTTATCATGATATTTTTTATATGTATATTGAAATTTTGTATTTGCACACATTTTATGTTGAAGTAAATAAATATACTATACTACTATACTAAATAAAGTAGAATCTAAAGATTCAAGTATTTTTCATCAAATTTTAGCCGTTTTTCATAAAAGCTGTCATAGAAAAAACATTGTATGATACATTTTCGTAAAATGGTACTTTTTTGCACTCGCGTTTTTACGCTCGTACAAAAAGCACTACTTTACGAACTTGTATCATTATATTATGCAATAAGTTGCGAAAGGTAAGTGTTTTTTTTAACGAATTTCCAAACAATAATAAACCAATACAAATGTATAATAATAATAGGTATTTATGATATAAGTGAATAAAGTCGAATTTTATCCACGAAAAAACACGTCCACGTTAGTAGATAAAACAACACAGATTCTGGACCAATCCCCCGCAGAGATTTCGATTAATTTGATTCGCGTTAATCGGCTGATTTTGCGGGGGATTGGTCCAGAATCTGTGTTGTTTTATCTACTCACGTTTATCCACGTTTAGCGCTAGAGGCGAAGCCGAGTGCGATAATATTTTAGAGTGGATAAAATTGCTTTATTCACATACAAGATTTTTTCCAATTCGTTATCAGAATTGAAGAATTTGCGTGAAGTGTCACATTGTCAGGTGACAACGAAAATTTCAAGGATAGTGCGAATTTACCTATCTGTTTACTTTATTCACGTTGTCAATGGTTATAGTGAATAAAGTGAAAATGTAAACATTTTATTCCCCCATTCGATTAAAGTGCAGTTTTAACGATGAGATTCAATATACATAATGAGCATTTTAATAATGCGAATTGGAAAAATAAGTTTTATACCCAATTTATTTACCAGCCAATAAAAAAAAAATCAGTAGAATCAAATCAAGTAGAATCTAAAGATTCAAGTATTTTGCATCAAATTTTAGCCGTTTTTCATAAAAGCTATCAAAGAAAAAACTTTGTATGATACATATTCGTAAAGTGGTGCTTTTTTGCACTCGCGTTTTTTTACGCTCGTACAAAAAAGCACTACTTTTTGTATCATTATATTATACAATAAGTTGCGAAAGGTAAGTGTTTTTTCACGAATTGCAAAACAATAATAAACCAATACAAATGTATAATAATAATAGCTATTAATGATATAAGTGAATAAAATCGAATTTTATCCACGAAAAAACACGTCCACGTTAGTAGATAAAACAACACAGATTCTGGACCAATCCCCCGTAGAGATTTCGATTAATTTAATCCGCGGTTTGATTCGTGTTAATCGGCTGATTTTGCGGGGGATTGGTCCAGAATCTGTGTTGTTTTATCTACTCACGTTTATCCACGTTTAGCGCTAGAGGCGAAGCCGAGTGCGATAATATTTCACAGTGGATAAAATTGCTTTATTCACATACAAGATTTTTTCCAATTCGTTATCAGAATTGAAGAATTTGGGTGAAGTGTCACATTGTCAGGTGACAACGAAAATTTCAAGGATAGTGCGAATTTACCTATTTTTTTCAACTTTATTCACGTTGTCAATGGTTATAGTGAATAAAGTGAAAATGTAAACATTTTATTCACCCATTCGATTAAAGTGTAGTGTTAACAATGGTGTTCAATATACATATATAAAAATATATATATCTGTAGAAACAAATCAAGTAGAATCTAAAGATTCAAGTATTTTTCATCAAATTTTAAGTTTTGCGCCCAATTTATTTACTCGCCAGTTAATCAAATCAAGTAGAATCAAAGATTCGAGTATTTTGTATCAAATTTTAAGTTTTACACCCAATTTATTTACTCGCCAATTAAAAAAAATCAGTAGAATCAAATCAAGTAGAATCTAAAGATTCAAGTATTTTGCTTCAAATTTTAGCCGTTTTTCATAAAAGCTGTCATAGAAAAAACTTTGTATGATACATTTTTTTAAAATGGCTTTTTTGCACTCGCGTTTTTTACGCTCATACAAAAAAGCACTACTTTACGAACTTGTATCGTTATATTATACAATAAGTTGCGAAAGGTAAGTGTTTTCCCACGAATTGCCAAACAATAATAAACCAATACAAATGTATAATAATAATAGCTATTTATGGTATAAGTGAATAAAGTCGAATTTTGTCCACGAAAAAACAGTGCTAGAGGCGAAGCCGAGTGCGATAATGTTTTAGAGTGGATAAAATTGCTTGATTCACGTGTATCATAGAAGATTTTTCCAATTCGTTATCAGAATTGAAGAATTTGAAACTTCAGATTTTCGGCTTCTCTCTAAGTATAAAAAAAGATGTTAGAAATCGTTTTATCGTAATTTTAATGTCAAATATACAATTTTTTTCTGAAACTTTGCTTGTGTATTACTTACTTAGGTGGTACGCCAAAACTGAAAACATATATAGATTCTACATGAAAAGTATAACTACAATATCCTATCAAACCTCCTGTTACACAAAAAAGTTTCATTTTTTTGACCAGTGTTATCGTACCATTTAGATAATTTGCCAAATTCTGACCTTTCTCTATTTCGTTGCCAAAAATGTGCTTTAAACATAATTTGCGGGTTTGAGCACTTTCGGTGAAGACGCATTTTTAGTAGATAATCTAGATCTGATTTTTTAGTACCTTTTAGATAATTTGCCAAATTCTGACCTTTCTCTATTTCGTTGCCAAAAATGTGCTTTGAACATAATTTGCGGGTTTGAGCACTTTCGGTGAAGACGCATCTTTAGTAGATAATCTAGATCTGATTTTTTAGTACCATTTAGATAATTTGCCAAATTCTGACCTTTCTCTATTTCGTTGCCAAAAATGTGTTAAACATAATTTACGGGTTTGACTACTTTCAGTGAAGACGCACCTTTAGTAGAAAATCTAGATCTGATTTTTTTTTTTTGAAAAACTTCCACAATTGAAAAATGCAGTTAACTCTTATATACACTGTGTATCAGCCAAATGGAATAAATTCGATAATAAATAAATGGGGGCGTGTTCGAAAAAACGCTCGGACACGTCGATTGTTATTTTTAGTTGCGCATTTTTTTCAACAAAAACTTTTTATACAGGGTGTGTCATGTGACCGTGGCCAATACCAACTTTCTTATTTTAAATGCAACACCTGGTATATTATTAATTTTTGGATTCTTCAGAAAATTCTAGACATATTTCATGTACAATGTCCTATACCTATCTTCAACTGTTTCGGAAATATTAAGTGTTTTCAGATTTATTGTAAAAATTAACATTGAAAAAAGAAAATTATTTGATTACAGAAATTCGTTACAACACACTCAAAAACTAATAAGTAATACTGTTTATTTCTTGATAATGTAAAAAAACAAAAAAAAAAACAATAAATTTCAATGGAGGAGATGTTCAAAATGCTCGCCGTGAACGTCTTGGCAACATCCTAATCTTAAATAGAAATTTCTTCTAACGTTACTCAACATCTCAGGCGTGACCGATCTAATCGCAAGCATTATTCGTCTTCTTAAGTCAGCTAAGTCGAGGGGTTTAGTTTTGTATACAATACTTTTGACATATCCCCATAAGAAGAAGTCTAATGACGTCAGATCAGGGGATCGTGCTGGCCATTCCATCGATCCTCGCCTCCCTATCCACCGATTTGGAAATATTCGGTTGAGGTAGTTCCGGACATTGATTTGGTAACAGTTGAAGATAGGTATAGGACATTGTACATGAAATATGTCTAGAATTTAATGAAGAATCCATAAATTGAATAATATACCAGGTGTTGCATTTAAAATAAGAAAGTTGGTATTGGCCACGGTCACATGACACACCCTGTATAAAAAGTTTTTGTTGAAAAAAATGCGCAACTAAAAATAACAATCGACGTGTCCGAGCGTTTTTTCGAACGCGCCCCCATTTATTTATTATTGAATTTATTCCATTTGGCTGATACACCCTGTATATGTTTTTTAATACATAGTTTTTCAAATATTATACATGGAGAGTATTGCTACCAAAAACCTGAACATACTTTTATAAACGATTGTATTATCCACTGCTGATGGTGTCGTTTACAGTCCACATTGTGGTTCTTTGTGGACTAGCCTACAATGATAACGATAAAAACAGCCGCAAAATCAGCATTTTCTTCCATTATTACAGCCCTCGTGCTTCAAACGCAGTTTTCAGAAAACACTAATAGGCAATAAACAAGATGTGTCTATGTTGCCTAGTTGTAAGTATGTCTCTAGTGGTAGCAATAGAAAATGCACACTTCGAAGCTCTATAATTTTTCATGTTTTGTAGTTAAAAGATAATCTTTTGCACTGCAATGGAACATGAAGCTTTGCTTGTAATCCGCACATAATTCTTTTGGGGCAAACTCGCTCGACCGTAAACTGTGGAGCTCGTCAAGTTAAGCCCAGTATCATGTACTCATTACGTAAAAAGCTATTGTTTCGGCTTCTTAAAAACTTTTAAAATTTCCCGAAGTTTATACGTGTTTGTACCCAATTCTTGCATTGTTATTCAACTTTGTAATCATCAATTAAGCACATTTTATGACGCTATGCATGGTTTAGTAGCCTTCTGGCAATTAACATTAAAACACCATACGCTCTTTACCACTACATACTCTAGGCACACTACATGTTGCAAACGGTGCTCCGTCTGAGTGCATCGACCCACAGTAGTATTGAGTTTTAGTATGAACCGCCTCGTATGTCCTGCCGAGTGGAGCTACCACTTATTCTTTCCCTTTTACACTAGGCGAGGTATTCTCGTCGTATGCCCACATTTATACAACTTAACGACCACACTCGGACTGATGATGATGATGGCGATGATAACGCACGTTCTGACAGTGAGCAATTGCCCGAAATGATGATTGAATAAAAAGTTAATGCTCCCATGGCATCAGATACGCTTTGCTATTGCATTGTAACGGGATTGTAATCAAGAAACTCAACATTGCGTGCTTATTTCGTGTTCATTATTAGATATGCTAATATGTAGTCTTATACAGTGTGACTGGAATAGTCGTAATCCGCATTTACATATACAGGGTATCATCAACGGATGATTAATGAATATTATTTGTATTCATTACAATGAATAATTAACGGATAACGGAATAATTAATGGATAATAATGGACGTTAATTAAATTAATGATTATTATTCATCAACTGAAAGGACATGTAAACTTGTATGTTCGTAAGAAACTTTATTACCGAACGATTTATTTAATAGGTGAGAAAATAATTTTATTACAGAATAATTTATTTAACAGGTAAGAAAATACCCAATTTTTATTGCTAGAGAGAGAAGCAATCATTATTCGGTGATCGATTCCTCGTGGGGCCTTTCGGCTCGTTTTATTGCCATTATTCGTAAAACAAAATAAAACAATACATTGGTTCTATTCCTAAAGTGTTTTTTTTGTAGATATTTTTGTTTCTATTGTTTTTAAAGTTGGGGAAAGTTACGATTTAAAAATTCATGAACTGTTCGACTTCCTGGAAGTGGATTATTTAATTTTAATATGCAAAACATTTAAATTTTTCTATTTAACGTCAAACTGTACAGGAACTCCTGATTAAATTTAGTACTATATTCGTTCGGGGATTTTTAACTTTTCTTGTATTTTTTCTTTAAAATTGCATATTTTAGAAATATGCAATTAAACTGGATGATAATCGAAAACTATTATTTTTCGAACTATTGGTTACGTCAATCAACTCCCGGAATTCCTTAGGTTTTGTGTATTGCAAATTTTCCAAAATATTGAATAATTTTTCGTTGTTTGATATCGTTCTACGCAATAATAATGCAGAACTATGAAATGGCTATTTATGATACAAGTTGGTAAAGTAGTGCTTTTTTGTACGAGCGTGAATTTTACGAGCCAGAAAAAATGTGACTGCAAAAATGCTCTTTACGAAAGTGTATCATACAAAGTTTTTTATGCGACAGCTTTTATAAAAAGAATGAATATATCACATTCTATCTATTAATATATCTATATTATGTAGCAATTGTACAAATTGTAAAACTTAAGTGTTTAAAAGTTTTGTATTTCTTTCGTATTATTGAATGTTGACTTCCAAGTAAAATTTGATGGAAAATACTAGCTTTTTTTTAAATTGGTGAATGAATGAAGTTTGTAAAACTTATTTTGCGCACAGATGATTTTTTTGCGCACTTTTGCTAAAAAGTATCACTTTACGTGTTACTTGTACTGTAAAACTTAGAGTACCCAATGTCGTAGAAAAATTAATATAATAAATGAAAGATAAAAAAGATAAATGGAAATATTTAAATACTACAAGCAAAGAAGGCTACGAAGAGTAAATGGAAATATTTAAATACTAAAAGCGAAGAAGACTATGAAGAAAACACAAAAAAAGAATATACTGAAGTAAAGATATACTGAAGACTACTGAACTACTGAAGTAAGTCGAGAAAGCAAAAGAAGAATGAATATGATTTTTTTTATGCACTTGAAAATGAAATATAAAAAAAGATAAATGGAAACATTTAAATACTAAACGCGAAGAATACTATGAAAAGTACACAGAAAAAAGAATATAAGTAAAGAAATAACTCGAGAAAGCAAAACAAGAACATGATGATTTTTTTTACGTACTTGTGGTAAAAAGTATCACTTTTCGTGATGTTCAACTGTAAAACTTAGTGTACGCACTGTGGTAGAAAAATTAAAATAATAAATGGAGATAAAAAAGATAAATGGAAATATTTAAATATTAAAAGCGAAGAAGACTATGAAGAGTACACAGAAAAAAGAATATAAGTATAGATATAAGTCGCGAAAGCAAAACAAGAAACATCATGATTTTTTTACGTACTCTTGCTAAAAAGTATCACTTTACGTGGTACTTAAACTGTAAAACTTAGTGTACGCAATGTCGTAGAAAAATTAAGATTATAAATGAAAGAACAAAGGAAATATTTAAATACTAAAAGCGAAGAATACTGTGAAGGGCACACAGAAACAAGAATGTGAGTAAAGATATAAGTCGAGAAAGCAAAACAAGAGTCATGATGATTTTTTTACACACCTGTACTAAAAAGTATGACATTACGTGATACTTAAGCTATAAAACTTAGTGTATGTACTGTCATAGAAAAATTAAGATTATAAATGAAATATAAAAAATATAAATGGAAATATACAAAATATAAATGGAAATATATAAATATTAAAAGTGAAGAAGACTATGAATAGTACACAGAAAAAAAAGTAAAGGTATAAGTCGAGAGCGCAAAACAAGAACCATGATGATTTTTTTACACACCTGTACTAAAAACTATCACTTTACGTGATACTTAAACTGTAAAACTTAGTGTATGCACTATCGAAGAAAAATTAAGATTTTAAATGAAAGATAAAAAAGATAAATGGAAATATTTAAATACTAAAAGCGAAGAAGACTATGAAGAGTACACAGAAAAAAGAATATAAGTATATATATATATATAAGTCGCGAAAGCAAAACAAGAAACATCATGATTTTTTTACGTACTCTTGCTAAAAAGTATCACTTTACGTGATACTTAAATTGTAAAACTTAGTGTACGCAATGTCGTAGAAAAATTAAGATTATAAATGAAAGATGAAATGAAATATTTAAATACTAAAAGCAAAGAATACTATGAAGATACCACAGAAAAAAGAATATAAGTAAGATATAAGTCGAGAAAGCAAAACAAGAATGATGATGATTTTTTTACGTACTTGTGCTAAAAAGTATCACTTTACGTGATACTTACACTGTAAAACTTAGTGTACGCAATGTCGTAGAAAAATTAAGATTATAAATGAAAGATAAAAGGAAATATTTAAATACTAAAAGTGAAGAAGACTATGAAGAGTACACAGAAAAAAAGTAAAGATATAAGTCGAGAGAGCAAAACAAGAATCATGATGATTTTTTATGCACTTTCGCTAAAAAGTATCACTTTACGTGATTCTTAAACTGTAAAACTCAGAGTACGAAATGTCGTAGAAAAATTAAGATTATAAATGAAAGATACAAGTAAATATTTAAATACTAAAAGCGAAGAATACTATGAAGAGCACACAGAAAAAAGAATCTGAGTAAAGATAAGTCGAGAAAGCAAAACAAGAATCATGATGATGTTTTTACGCATTTGTGCAAAAAAGTATCATTTTATGTGATACTGAAACTGTAAAACTTAGTGTACGCACTGTCGTAGAAAAATTAATATTATAAATTACAGATAAAAAAGATAAATGGAAATATTAAATACTAATATGATACAAACTGTGGTTATTTAGGATTCGTAAAGTACAAGTTCGTAAAGTAGTGCTTTTTTATACGAGCGTGAATTCTACAAGCCAGAAAAAATGCGAGTGCAAAACTGCTCTTTACGAAAGTGTATCATACAAAGTTTTTTATGCGACAACTATCATGAAAAAAACTTTTTATACATATTGCTAGACAAAAACCATACAAAACCATTCAAGTAATCCACGAACAATTATTGTAATATTGTGAATCTATGAACAATTGTTAATATTGTGAACCTATGAATAATTGTTAATATTTTTAATCTATGAACAATTGTTAATATTGTGAATCTATTAACAATTGTCAATATTGTGAATTTATGAACAATTGTTAATATTGGGAGTTACGTGATGACCTTTCGAAAATGAGCACGTCCAGCTCAACCAATTACCGCATCATTAATTCTAACTTTTTTGGTATACATATTGCTAGACAAAAACCATACAAAACCATTCAAGTAATCCACGAACAATTATTGTTAATATTGTGAATCTATGAACAATTGTTTATATTGGGAGTTACGTGATGACTTTGCGAAAATGAGCGATTCTAACTCAACCAATTACCGCACCATTAATTATAACTTTTTATACATATTGCTAGACAAAAACCATTCAAGTAATCCACGAAAAATTATTGTTAATATTGTGAATCTATGAATAATTGTTAATATTGGGAATTTCGTGATGACATTTCGAAAATGAGCAATTCTAGCTCAACCAATTACCGCATCATTAATTCTAACTTTTTGTACATATTGCTAGGCAGAAACCATACAAAACCATTCAAATAATTCACGAACAATTATTGATAATATTGTGAATCTATGAACAATTGTTAATATTTTGAACCTATGAATAATTGTTAATATTTTGAATCTATGAACAATTGTTAATATTGTGAATCTATGAACAATGGTTAATATTGGGAGTTACCTTTCGATAATGAGCAATTCTAGCTCAACCAATTACCCCATCATAAATTCTAACTTTTTATACATATTGCTAGACAAAACCATACAAGTACCAACAATTCAAGTAATCCACCAACAAATGTCAATATTGTGAATCTATGAACAATTGTTAATATTGTGAACCTATGAACAATTGTTAATATTGTGAATCTATGAACAATTGTTAATATTATGAATATATGAACATTTGTTATTATTGCGAATCTATGAACAATTGTTAATATTGGGAGTTACTTGATGACCTTTCGAAAATGAGCAATTCTAGCTCAACCAATTACTGCATCGTTAATTCTAACTTTTTATACATATTGCTAGACAAAAACCATTCAAGTAATCCACGAACAATTATAGTTAATATTGTGAATCTATGAACAATTGTTAATACTGCGAATCTATGAACAATATTTGTTAATATGAACAATTGTTAATATTGTGAATCTATGAACAATTGTTAATATTTGTGAATCTATGAATAATTGTTAATATTGTGAATCTATGAACAGTTGTTAATATTGTGAGTCACGTGATGACCTTTCGAAAATGAGCAATTTTAGCTCAACCAATTACGGCATCATTACGTCATTGCTCATAAATATAAATTGTGGTAGCTGTAATCATCTGTACAGGGTGTATTTGAGTTCTAATTAAGGCATTAATTAATAAATGTGCTGTTAAAAATGTGGGGGGGGCATACTGTGCTATTCAAGTGAAGGGCCTTCGTTTCCATCTCGCTTCTGCACGCACCGGCTTTATGTGCTTGAAAACTATCTCGCTTTAAGCATTCTCTTTATATTCTTTACAAAGCCTGTATTGAACTATGTGAAGCCTCCGACTGGCGTTAATGCAATAAGAAATTGGAATTTACCGGTTTTAGGACGCAAACATTCTCTTTTATTCTACGCGAGGTATTAGAGCTATACGTATTGAGCAATATCCATACGCGATCAACTTTAAGTAAAGTAAGTTTGAATCAAGAAATTTTGACAAACGTCAAAACGAAGTACTAAAAGTTGATCGTGAATGGATATTACATAATATATCTTATTAAAGCCTATATTGTTACTCCTTTTAAGCATAATTTTTAAACATTATGCATAATTTCGTTATAAACTAGTCGTCGATAATTTATGTGTTGACACATTTATTACAGGTATCATTAACAGGCGGCATCGGTCTCAATTTTATATTAAGGTAAAGGGGATTGTCAATATTTCATTCCCGATAATTGAAATTTCATATTTGAATCGTTAATGCATATTACAAATAATAATAATAATAATAAAGAATATTTATTAGCAAATAACGCTACATAATATACAAAATTTCAACAAAAATACATAATATTTCTTTTGCCTATATTGATACTCCTTTTAAGCATAATTTTTAAACATGAAGCATAATTTTGTCATAAACTAGTCGTCGATAATTTATGTGTTGACACATTTATTGTACGGCTCATTAACTTGCGGTGTTGGTCTCAATTTTATATTAAGGTAAAGGGGATTTTCAATATTTTATTTCAGAAAATTTAAATTTCAAATTTGCTAATTTGTTTAATTATTTCTCAGGAGCCCCCAGAAAAAGCTTAGTGCATGATTTTTGTTATACCTTGTATTGCTGCTCCTATTAAGCATGATTTTTCAAGTTTATTATTAAACTTGCAACACCCTGTATTGTTGCTCCTGTTAAGCATACTTTTTAAAGTTTATTATTAAACTTGCAGAGCAATACAATGGCATTTGTCGTAGAGCTGTTAATATAAAAAATACAACATAAGTTTAGCCGACAAATTTTATCTTAACTTCGAAACAATGTTATACTGCAGACGGAAAGTTCTTACAAGGGGACAATAGCCAAATACAGATCTGCTTAGTTTTGCTTCTTAACAGATGAAAATTTAAATGTCACGTTGGAATAACCTATTCAGGATTTCAGGGTGTAAAATGTCAGGTTTCCATGGCCAACTGGAATGTAGAAATGTGCAAGTTGCGACACAATCTGAGCTACGAATGGCAAAATTGTGTTTTTCTCGGGACATTGGTCATGTGTTTTGCACAAAAGTTTGCGCCCATAACTCTACGTGCAGGTCATGTGTGTAGTCGTGTTTGCTGGCATAGAGGCACGCCATAAACTGGCATCCGTGGCGTAGCGTGCGCTAGATACTGTAGATTACTTTCACGACCTCTTTCGATTAAAGTTTGTTCGTTTAGAGCCGCTTGTTCAGCATGCAAGTTTTCATGGCGATCGCGAGACAGAAACTGTTGTGCAAATATGTAATTACTTTAAAGACTGACTAGAGTTTTATTTTCCGACGTTTTGGAACCAGTGTTGATAAATGAGGATTCTGTAATTTAGTTACACCTATTTTCAATGAGAATCTAGACGCCTAAGACTATTTTCAACGAAAATCAGAAGCCTAGGGCGATTTTCAATGAAAATCAGAAGCCTAAGGCGATTTTCAATGAAAATCAGAGGCCTGAGACTATTGTCAATGATAGTAATACAAAGCAATGTGAAATGTTTAAAACAACTTTTTTCATGAACTAGAGATTGAAAATGAATCTATAATATCTGTTGTCTGTCATTAAGTGGCGGCATCATTTGTATATTGGACGGATTAAAATGTATTGTGTCTTCGGCGGGCTTTCCGTGGACCTAGTCCATTACGGCGTAATCTACATGTTTCGGTAAAACCCCTACGAGGCTCCAAGAAATGCAGCATTTTCAATGCTGCTATTATTTCCCCATACGGTGCATTTATCGTACCATTTTGTACCACTATCAGTACTAGTATGGAGCAATCAATGCAATATACATGATTCTAACGGCGCCATTCGCAGCTGGTACATATACAATTGCATTTTTATGGAGAAAAAATTTCAGCGAGAATTTTCTTTAAAATAACATGTGTTCAAAAACAAGCATATTTTATGCTGGTAAATGTGTGGCGTTTTTTTAAAATAAATATTTGAACACCAAAATATTGTGTTCAAAAAGAGGCATGGTAGATGTGTTGCGTTTTTTTAATTTTTAAACACAAAAATAATTTTAAGCAAATAATGCTATTGGCCATTCCATTATACTTTTAATATTTTGATAATGATCAAATGATTTTGATAATGAAATTTATCCAAAGGCGTGTTCTCACGAATCAAGTTTAATTGATCGATTATAGTCGATCGACAAAAGTCGAATGGAAACTATAATGAGAACTTTTGTTGATCAACTAATGTCGATCAAATAAACTTGATTCGTGAAAACGGGCCTTAAATAGTTATTTACGTAACCAGTTATGAAAAGTGCGATATTGTTTGACGATTGTAATATTTGCCAAAACGAGCGAAGCGAGTTTTGCAAATTACACCCGTCACACAATATCGCATATTTCATAACATGTGTGTATTAAGTATGCGTAATAATATGTATTTCAATTTTACTTGTACGATTCCTTGCTATGCGTATGTGTACTATACCAAATTCCCAAGTAATGGCATGTATTATGTTTTTGCATCCTTAGTACTGTACTACTAAAAAAATACACAAGTGCATACAGCATACAAATCGTATGTGTATACGTGTGCAGCATTTGTACCAGAATCAGCGATCAGTATGCGAAACAGTACGACTTGCTATGACCCTTTCAGAGTTAATATTTGGTACCATACGATCTTCGTAAAAGTCTTGGATAATTTAAACTGCCAGGTGCTATGCTCAGAATGCGAAACAGTATGACTTTGTATGACCCTTTCATAGTTTAGTATTTAGTACCATACGATTCTCGTAAGATTGTTTAATTTAAACTGCCAATGAGGGCAAAAGACTCATAATTAATACTGTCCCTGATATGTTCCCAGCCTAATGACGTAATAGCTATTTATGCACCAAGGGCGTTACTACGATGATTATGCCCGGAGAACGATGAAATCCAGCTCGAAGACATTAGCCCGAGAGATTGATATAGTTCGATTTCGTTTGTTTCATAATTTCAATTATTCGGTTAAAATTTCGTTAATTCTGTACAAATTTCTACAATACTAACCCATTTTTGATGGGTTAAATCCGGGTCAAAATATAAATGTCGACCTAGAAAAAAAGTTTATTGAGGACTATTAAAACATTCAGACTTAATCGGCAATATTTTACTCTGGTCGTGCAAATAATGTAAAATAAAGATCAAATTATTTGGTACCGGTTTTGGAAGTCCTCCCCCATTGAGTTGTCCGCTTCCGAATTGACAATAGAAAACCCCTGACCGTAATAAACCTGTTTTCCAGGTTAGATTTCATATTATCATAAATACAATCGCCAACATTCGAAGTGCAATACGGTTTTTTTATGACTGCCTTATGAACATTTGAGGGCGAAGCTGTTTAGCATCTGTATTTGTACTTGTACGTGCCTAAACCCCGATTACCAATAAGGTCGAAATTCGCTCTGGTTTATGGCATTTTGTTGCTCTTCAAATGTGTACTATAATCATTCGGTGACGATGTGGTACATCCAAGATTTTATTTTTCACTTTTTCTTCTCTTAATACACTCCAGGGCTTAATGAATTAATTACGCCCCGGTTGTTATGGACATGTGTACAATCGCCGACCATTGAAGTGCAACACGGTACTTTTACAACCGCCTTATGGACATTTGAGGCGAAGCTGCTTTGCACCGGTATTTGGACTTGTACTTGCCTAAACCCCGATTAGCAAATAAGGTCGAAATTCGCTCAGGTTTATGGCTTTTAGTTGCACTTCAAATTTCGGCGATTGTACATGAAAATACACTCCAGGACGTAATGAATTAATTACGCCTCGGTTGTTACGGACATGTGTAGATGAAAATACACTCCAGGGCGTAATGAATTCGTGTAGATGAAAATACACTCCAGGGCGTAATGAATTCATTACGTCCTCTTATTACGCCCCGGTTGTTATGGACATGTGTAGATGAAAATACACTCCAGGGCGTAATGAATTCATTACGCCCCGGTTGTTACGGACATGTGTAGATGAAAATACACTCCAGGGCGTAACGAATTCATTACGTCCTCTTATTACGAACTGGTTGTTATGGACATGTGCACATGAAAATACACTCCAGGGCGTAATGAATTCATTACACCCTCTTATTACGCCCTGGTTGTTATGGACATATTTACATATCTCGTATCCTAGGAGTTATCATTCAATTATAAAAGTGAAAAATAAATAACTATTCCAGCATTAAAAGCTTATTTTGTTATGACACCAATTTTTACCTGCGATGAATATTGCACAAATAGAACAAAATGAGTTTATTAATAACAGAAAGGAACGTAATAGGAACGTGATACTTGGAATTTGAAGTCGCTAGCGACGAATATCGTAGAACAAGTAGGGAAATACTGGAAGAAATTGGAGGCGAAAACATGATCAGCGACATAAAAAACGCAAAGAGTAGGATGACTGGGACATGTGTGGAGAGCTGCACCTATAGCAAGAATAAGATCAATAGTCGAATGGAATCCGGGAGGAAGGAGAAGACGAGGAAGGGCCCAGATCTTGATGGATTGACGAACTAATGGTGGGGGGATGAAGGGGAGAATCTAAAATTGGAAAGGGAAGACAAGGACGTCTACAGATCTTGATGGATTTCGGTAGGGATGGGGGATGATGATGATGATGATGAAAGGGGGATAAAAAATATTAAAAACGAGAAACGGAAAGACGAGAGACAGGAAAAAACGGGGGCGAACTCAAATATGTAAAAGATATAAAATGTGAAAAAGATGAACATACTATCGCAAAGAATAATAAAAATAAGGGGAGGGAGAGAATCTCCATACAAATCGAATCATAAAAGCCTCCGAAAAGAACTCTGCATTAATGCAGAGATTAATTCATATAAAGAAAATTCTTCAAATGTTTTTCCAGGAACACATTTATGTTGCTGAAAGTTGCGTTTCTATTGGAAATTGCAAAATTTTCATTAGATTATACCACCAAATATATAACACCATATACCTATAAATATATATAACACCAAAATTTTCACAAAATTACACAGAATAATGCAATATCTAATAATGCGAGTTTTTAGTTGAAAATTATAACGGCTTTCCCCAGAAAACATAATCCTTACATAGTAATTAAAGATTTCATAGAAATTTGCAAAACATTTAATGGAAAATGTTTAACTGCTACTGACGATGAGCACGTAGCGCTTGAAATATATATGTATATATATAAAAAAGGTAAACGTAGTTTCATTGATTATTTAATGGAAGATGTAAAATTTTGACTATAAAAATTTTAAATTAAAAAAATATCAATAGAAACAATAAATATAAAGAAAAAAAAAACAAATATTCGTCATTTTCATTACAAATTACAAAATTTCTTCCAAAACCGAAGTTTTGATGATGGATGGCGAACATTTGTTGATAATTGCAATATAATATTGATGGAAATAATAGTCTATAATTAGCAAGTGTATATTACAAAATTTCTGTGGAATTTGTAAAATGTTGAATATAAATTGGAACATTGCAGTGAAAATTGCAAAATTTTCATTATAAATACAATATTTCAATGGAAATAGAAAATAATGATTAGATAATAAATGAGTTTTATTGGAATTATGTAATTTCCGTTGTCACTTCTATGAATAATGAAAAATGCATAATTATCAAATTTGTAAAATAATTTTTGTTTTTATACAGGGTGTCCAAGATAAGGATCAACAGCACGGGGATCTCGGAAACCGTAAAAGTTTCAAAGACGGTTAAATTACAAAAAAGTTGCGCAAGTAACTTCAGCTAAACATAAAAACGATATGGCATAATTTCGGATTTTGTCGAATATCTCCGGAAGTAATCGGAATTTTCTGGTTTTCTCAACAGAATATTACTGACCACTAAATCGCGCAACTTTTTTTTTTCTAATTTAACCGCCTTGGTAACTTTTACGTTTTCCGAGATCCCCATGCTGTTGATCCTTATCTTGGACACCCTGTATATACACTCAGTTACTTAAATACTGTACAAGATTTGTAAATTCTGACTTGTGTAAAACTCTGTTCTTGGCACTAAATAAACTAAATTGAAAGTTTGTTGGCGGTTAGCATTGTTATCAAACTTGTGTAAACATTTTTTGTGTGTGCTAACATCAATAAACTATCTATGTATGATATCCGTAAAACAATTGAAAGTTTTTTTTGCGAGGTTGAATTGTTATCAAACCTGTCAAATTCGTAAAACAATTGAAAGTTTGTTGCTGCTATTGCATATTTATCAGACTTATCAAAGCCTTGAAACAATTGATTTTTGGCGCTGTTGAATTGTTATCAAACCTAGCAAATTCTTAAAACAATTGAAAGTTTGTTGGTGGTGTTGCGTTGTTATCAAGTGTCAAATTCGTAAAACAATTAAAAGTTTGTTGGCGCTGTTACATAGTTATCAAATTCGTAAAACAATTGAAAGTTTGTTGGCGGTGTTGCATTGTTATCATGCCTGTCAAATTCGTAAAACAATTGAGGGTTTGTTGGCGCTGTTGCATTGTTATCAAATCTGTGAAATTCGTAAAACACTTGAAAGTTTGTTGCCGCTGTTGCATAGTTATCAAACCTATCAAAGCCTTAAAACAATTAATTTTTGGCGCTGTTGAATTGTTATCAAACCTAGCAAATTCTTAAAACAATTGAAAGTTTGTTCGTGGTGTTGCGTTGTTATCAAGTGTCAAATTCGTAAAACAATTTAAAGTTTGTTGGCGCTGTTGCATAGTTATAAAATTCGTAAAACAATTGAAAGTTTGCTGGCGGTGTTGCATTGTTATCAAATTTGTGTAAACATTTCTCTTGTGTGCTATAAACATTAATAAAGTATATATCTATCAAATCCGTAAAACAATTGAAAGTTTTTTGGCGAGGTTGAATTGTTATCAAACCTGTCAAATTTGTATAAGAATTGAAAGTTTGTTGTCGCTGTTGCATAGTTAAGAAACCTATCAAAGCCTTAAAACAATTGAAAGTATTTTGGTGGTTTGGTTATGCTGCATTGTTATCACACCTTGCAAATTCGTAAAACAATTGAAAATTGGTCGGCGGTGTTGCATTGTTATCAAGCCAGTCAAATCGTAAAACAATTGAGAGTTTGTTGGCGCTATTGCATTGTTATTAAATCTGTCATTCATAAAACACTTGAAAGGTTATTGGCTTTGTTGCATTGTTGTCTAACCTATCAAATTCGTAAAACAATTAAAAGTTTGTTGGCACTGTTGCATTTTTATCAAACGTATAAAACTCGTAAAACAATTGAAAGTTTGATGCCGCTGTTGCATAGTTATCAAACCTATCAAAGCCTTAAAACAATTGAAAGTTTTTTTTTGCGCTGCCGCATTGTTATCATACCTATCAAAGTCGTAAAACAATGGAAAGTTTGTTGGCGCTGTTGCATTGCTATCAAATCTGTCAAATTCGTAAAACAATTGAACATTTGTTGGCATTGTTGCATTGTTATCAAACCTATCAAATTCGTAAAACAATTGAAAGTTTCTTGGCCCATAGTTATCAAATTCGTAAAACAATTGAAAATTGGTTGGCACTGTTGCATTGTTGTCAAACCTATAAAACTCGTATAACAATTAAGTCTGTTGCCGCTGTTGCATAGTTATCAAACTTATCAAAGCCTTAAAACAATTCGTAAAACAATAAACCTATAACCTATAAACCTATTAAAAATATAGGTTGTCATTTAAAACAACATTAATGACGTCACAACTTTTTAAATTTTGTTTTTTTTAATCTGAAAAAAATAGTATCGAATTTATATCGCCCTTTTAGATTTTCTCTCTCTCATACACATTAACGAAGTTATGTGTATGAATTTGACATCTACTTAATTTCCGCACTGTATACAAAAAAAAAAGACAAAACTTTTTAAGGCCAAAATATTTGGTTTATATTAAAAACAAGGCAACGTTCCCAATTTTGGAATAGAAATGAAGAAAATAAAATATACTTTCTTCAAACATATCAAATTTGTAAATTGCTAAACGTATTACACATCGATTCTTCCATGAAACCCCATATAAATATGTATATAAAAGCCAAACCTTTTGATGACCAAAATATTTGGTTAATATTAAAAACAAGCCATACCTTTTGATGACCAAAATATTTGGTTAATATTAAAAACAAGGCAACAAGGCTCTCAATTTTGGAAAAGAGAAGAAGAAAACAAAAGATACTTTCTTCAGAAATATCAAATTTGTATATTTCTAAACATATTATACGTTGATTCTTGAAAGAAACCCCATACAAATATGTATCATGTAAGATATGATTATAAACATAACTCTAGGTTGGGAAAGTATTGAAACTATTGATTTTGTCAAAGTTTTTGAATCCAAATTTCAACGGAAATTGGGAATATAGAAAAAAAAACGTGTCAAAACCGCCTCAATATCTCAAAATAAAAAATTGGCAAAACTTATAGATCCTAATGGGGGGGCGTCGTAAAAGTGACCACCCTGTATAAAAGGCAAACCTTTTGAGGTCCAACATATTTGGTTAATATTAAAAACAAGGCAACGCTCTCAATTTTGGAAAAGAGAAGAAGAAAACAAGATACTTTCTTAAAAAAATTCAAATTTATAAATTGCTAAACATATTATACATTGATTCATGAAAGAAACCCCATACAAATATGTATCAAGTAAGATATGATTATAAACATAACGCTATGGCTAGGAATGTATGGAAACTATTGTTTTCATCAAAATTTTCGGAAATATACGGAAATTGGGAATATAAAAAAACGTGTCAAAACCGCCTCAACATCTCAAAATAAAAACTTTGGCAAAACTTATTGAGGGCCAAAATATTTGGTTATTATTAAAAACAAGGCAACGCTCTCAATTTTTTAATAGAGAAGAAGAAAACAAAAGATACTTTCTTAAAAAATATCAAATTTGTAAATTGCTAAACATATTACACATTAATTCTTGAAAGAATCAACATCTCAAAATCAAAATATTGGGTTTATATTAAAATCAAGGCAACGCTCTCAATTTTGGAATAGAGAAGAAGAAAATAATAGATACTTTCTTCAAAAATATCAAATTTGTATATTTCTAAACATATTACACGTTGATTCTTGAAAGAAACCCCATACAAATATGTACTAAGTAAGATATGATTATAGACAACGCTATTAAAAATAATTTTAAAAAACCTATTGTTATTGTGAAATTTTTTGAATTCCGGATTTCAACGGAAATTGGAAACGTGCCAATACCGCATCAAGCCTAATCTATTTGAGTCACAGACATATACAGGGTGTCTCCTAAAAACGCCGCTGGTCATAACTCCTTTATTTATTGGCCGATTTAAAAAAAACAAGAACAAGTTGATTATCGCTTAAAAATGAAAGTTGATTTTGCAAAAAAAAAAACTGTATTAAATCTTGTTTTTGTTTTTTTTTTGTAAATCGGCCAATAAATAAAGGAGTTATTGCCAGCGGCGTTTTTTAGGAGACACCCTGTATATGTCTGAATATCATATGATATATGTCATATGTGTCATATGACATGTGTCTGTGATTTAAATACAATTTTTAAATTAAGATCTTTAGAAAACAGGAAGTGAGTGTTTACCATTATCACTTATTACGAAATATTACAAGTATTTAAAAAAACATGTGTATAGTCATTTCGACGAGAGCTGACAATCACTCATGTTTTTTGAACAAAGAATCAATACTGATCGATGCGTCATTGTCAGCTCTCAATGGGAGCCTATATAGAACAAAATATAGATTTGAAAATGATTTGAAATAAATAATCGAAACAGGAAGTGGATATTTGCCCTTACACAGTTTTGTTTTATAGATATTTTGAAATAATCTAAAACAGGAAATGTATATTTGCCCTTACACAGTTTTGTTATACACTGTGTATCAGCCAAATGGAATAAATTCGATAATAAATAAATGGGGGCGTGTTCGAAAAAACGCTCGGATACGTCGATTGTTATTTTTAGTTGCGCATTTTTTTCAACAAAAACTTTTTATACAGGGTGTGTCATGTGACCGTGGCCAATACCAACTATCTTATTTTAAATGCAACACCTGGTATATTATTCAATTTTTGGATTCTTCAGAAAATTCTAGACATATTTCATGTACAATGTCCTATACCTATTTTCAACTGTTTCGGAAATATTAAGTGTTTTCAGATTTATTGCAAAAATTAACATTAAAAAACGAAAATTATTTGATTACCGAAATTCGTTACAACACACTCAAAAACTAATAAGTAATACTGTTTATTTCTTGATAATGTAAAAAAACAAAAAAAAAACAATAAATTTCAATGGAGATGTCCAAAATGCTCGCCGTGAACGTCTTGGCAACATCCTAATCTTACATAGAAATTTCTCCTAACGTTACTCAACATCTCAGGCGTGACCGATCTAATCGCAAGCATTATTCGTCTTCTTAAGTCAGCTAAGTCGAGGGGTTTAGTTTTGTATACAATACTTTTGACATATCCCCATAAGAAGAAGTCTAATGACGTCAGATCAGGGGATCGTGCTGGCCATTCCATCGATCCTCGCCTCCCTATCCACCGATTTGGAAATATTCGGTTGAGGTAGTTCCGGACATTGATTTGGTAATTGGTAATTGGTAATTGGTAATTTGAAGATAGGTATAGGACAATGTACATGAAATATGTCTAGAATTTTCTGAAGAATCCAAAAATTGAATAATATACCAGGTGTTGCATTTAAAATAAGAAAGTTGGCATTGGCCACGGTCACATGACGCACCCTGTATAAAAAGTTTTTGTTGAAAAAAATGCGCAACTAAAAATAACAATCGACGTGTCCGAGCGTTTTTTCGAACACGCCCCCATTTATTTATTATTGAATTTATTCCATTTGGCTGATACACCCTGTATAGAGATTTTGAAATAATCGAAAACAGGAAGTGGATATTTGCCTTTGCACAGTTTTGTTTTATAGAGATTTTGAAAATATAAGTTTTACAAAAAATATATATTGTTTGAGGTCTTCAACTATAGGTACATATCTTTTATAGGAAACGAAATTTCATCGTGTCTTAAACTAGGTACATATCTTCTATAGGAAACGAAATTTGATCGTGTCTTACTTTCACAAACCACACATAGGTAGTTCATTTTGCAGATTAGTTACAATGCGGTCGATAAACTGCCGTCACCCTATTTTCAATCACCTAAAACGAACCTCAAATTGAACGAACACATTTTCAGACAATTTCGTAGAACCGACAGTTGATATTGTACGATTTTGTGTTGCTCGCGTGAACGAATAACGCCATCAGCATAAAAGTTTAATTTGATACACGACACCTCATTTGCTGTTCGTCCCAAGGACTTCTAACATTTGAGTAGGCATATTATGTTTGCCTGCAGCCTTGGATTATTACAACTTTCAAATGCAGTGCGAATAGTTAAATAATTACTTGCGTTTTTTTGCAAGCTCGACAATTTCACGACAATAGGTGAAGATTACGACATTTTCTAGGTGTCACTACATGCGAATTGTAACGCCGCGTTGTTAGTAACATGTGTTACTAACTAGTAACAGTTAGTAACAGGCCGTAATAGTAATTTGTGGTGGTTTTAAGTGAGTTTATGGCGCGGTTAATAAAAATTTACTTAGACAATGCACCCGATGAGTATACGCGGGTTCATTGTGGCATCAATTCGAGATGAGCGTGCACATTCACTGGCAGGTTAGGTTAGTTAGAACTGGTTTCCTTCCAACCATCGTGGAAATCGGTCCACAGCAGCAGCAGCACTTTGTATCTCCCGGCTATGGAGCTTTGTGAGCCGCTCTGTGGCATTCACGCCGAACTTGTGTATCATCATCGCGTTGATATTGGGATCTCGCTCATGCATCATCATTACATCGTCCATGTTTTCGTTTCCTTTTTTAATGTATTCAATTCGTTGTTGTATAACGTAGAGGCACGGTTTGTGTTCTTACAGTTCGTTGTTCTAATTTTAGAGTTTTATGTAGGATAGAAGCTAAGAAAATGTTATTTAGTATGTTACAGTTCATTTCGTTGAATTGATACAGATGGAAAGAAAGCGCGTATTGCTTCAGTGATTGCCTGAGAGAAAAAGCCGAGGTAAGTTTACTGGAATGTTAGCCGACTGATTAGCTTTTGATCTCGCCAGATTGATGCGGCGTAGTTATGCTGGACCTATGAGGGCAAACGATGTTGTTGTGCCTACTTGGTTAGGCATTACTTACGCGGAAAGGTTCATTGAACCCTTGTATGTACTAACATATTTATCGTGACATAAGTTCAAAAAAAATACTCGTATGCGTAAACATCCACTTCCGGTTGCAAGTTTATTCAAAGCTGGATTTTATTTTTAAACATTTAAATTTTTGAAGGGCGTGAAGCAAGGGTTATTCAAATTCGATTACCACTTATCGGAAACAGGAAGAGATACGAAGTCGGTTAAATTGGGGCAAAGTTGCTCAATCACAAGGGGAACAATATTCAATAAAGATAATTAAAAAAAAATCAATGATAGCTGAGATTTAAAAAAAATATGAAATTTTGCAAAATCTTATTTATTTTTTCCTGCCGTTACTTGAAGAGATATTAAAAAATACAAATACATCTTCATTGGCCCCTTTTCTCATCTACAACATCGGAATATTAGATTTTGGATCAGATTTCGTGTGAGTGCAACCGTCATCAAGTTTAAATTTTTAAATACGGACCTGCAATTTTTATTTTTAATTTGAGTTATACTCGTCTATACTGTTACAATGATGTGCAACAATTAAGGTTTAATATGAAAATAAATCAAAATCTACAATTAGCACTAAACTGGATTTAAAAAATAAAAATATAAAAAAATATTATTTTATTAGCGCATTATAGTGTTCTATTTTTTTTTTTAAATTAGTCATTATTTTTTTACTGTTACTATTATTCATTAAAGTCTATAGACTATTGAACATTGTTTTTTTTCCCATGGGTTTTTACTAAGAAAGTTTTAATTCTCCAAAAAGAACATTTTTCCCTACGAAAATTAAGTAGTCAAAAACAACATTTTTTTCCTTACGAAAATAAAGCGGTTTTTGCAGTTTGGTCCTGCCTGACAAGTTATATATTTAACTCTAACTTTGATAAAAACTTTGAGAAAATCAATTCATGTATAACAAATACCAATTGTCAAACTGCTAGGTTTTAATCGCCTGGATCTAAATTTAAATTGAAGGCCGACAATAATAAATATGCCGTCGCTGATGTGGATGGTTAATGGTAGACATAATTTAATCATTGGCATTTGCGTGACTTCATATGTGCTTAGGTTTTTTTCATATCTTTTAGATTAAATTAACAGATGACTATGGGTCTTGATTTATCTTAGTTTTGCCTCGACTTACATCATCGATTATTAATATCATTTAACCTTTCATGGCCGATTTATTAGATTGTTCGAAGTGTGTTTTAATCATTTTAATAGGGTCATCCGCCGCTGCAGTGCTTGTGCTAGTGCTTCGCCCCCTAAGGGGGCCTTCCTCGATGATCAAACGCCCCCTAAAGGGGCCTTCCTCGATGATCATATGAATTACAAAAACTTGTACTCATATGTACTCGTATGAGTACAAGTACAATTACACAGTTGCAATTGGATTGGAAACTAAATACGTTAGTTACGATATAATTTCGTAAAGCACTACTTTACGAAAATGTTTCATATACTCTAATTTTTCTATACTGGCGTTCACGTCATCAAACAGCTGTGTGATGAAGTTTTCTCGTACCAACGTGATTGTTTTGGAGAATATACGTAACAATAGTTTAAGAATCAAAATTAATCGGAGGATCATTTGTAACAAAACACTGTGGTTATAAATAGGTAATCGGTGTATTAACCACGGACACAATTTTCGCCTGCCAATCATGTAATAAATCATGTTATGTTGGCATCCGTGATATTTTTTCGGCGACGATGCCACATCTTTTTCACTAACACATGCTCATACATGTGTGTACAACCAAACTTCTTTGACATTTAATTTGTAACATTTGATCGATTATTACAATGCATATTTTGCCATTGTAGATGTTAAACCATAACCACATGATTGATATCTGTACGAAAAACGGCAGAGAAGTCGACGAATTTGATACGAACCGCGCACTGTCGCACAAGATTGCATAGGCGCAACAGCTGATTACAACCATTTTTAAATACCCAGGACAGCTGGCAACCTTGTAAGATTGTGCCATCATTATTATGATTATTATTTTGATAACGTGAACGCCAGTTTAGAAAAATCAGAGTATACAAAGTTTTTTCTACGTTAGCTATTAAGAAAAACGGCTAAATTTTTATGCAAAATACTATTTTATTTTTTAAATTTGTTAGTGAATAATGAATATAGATACCATCTCGTGATGAAATCAATTACTATTGACATTTTTCATCAATAATGCCAATTAATATTATTTTATTAGCGCATTAGTTTTCTATTTTTTTATTATTCATTAATTTTTTCCTGTTAAAATTATTCATTAAAGTGTATAGAGTATTTAAAATTGTATTTTTTTTAATTATAGGTTTTGACTAAGAAAGTTTTAATTCTCCAAAAAGAACATTTTTTTCTTACAAAAATAAAGCAGTTTTTGCGCATTAGTTATCTATTTTTTTTATATATAGGTTTTGGCTAAGAAAGTTTTAATTCTCCAAAAAGAACATTTTTTCCTACGAAAATAAAGCAGTTTTTGCGCATTAGTTATCTATTTTTTTTAAATTATTCATTAATTTTTTTCCTGTTAAAATGATTCATTAAAGTCTACAGACTATTTAAAATTGTTTTTTTTATATAGGTTTTGACATAGGTTTTGACTAAAAAAGTTTTAATTCTCCAAAAAGAACATTTTTTCCTACGAAAATTAAGCAGTTTTTGCGCATTGGTCCTTCCTGGCAAGTTGCATATTTAACTCTAACTTTGATTAGGATTTGCTGTGTGTAAAACTTATTTTACGCACAGCTGATGTTTTTGCGCACTTGTGCTAAAAAGTCACTTTACGCACTGTGAAAAGTGCAGTTAAGAATGCATTGAATGAGTGCAGTTAATGTTTCTACGCACATGTGATTTTTTTACACACTTGTGCTAAAAGGTATCACTTTACGGACCGTGAACAGTGCGCAAAAACTTGCAATACGCACTGTCTTAGAAAAACAGCTATTATGAGCTAAAATTTGATGAAAAATACTATATATTTTTTAATTGGTGAGTTATTGAATTTTGCGTAAAACTTATTTTACGCACAGTTGATGTTTTTACGCACATTTAATTTTTTTCCTGTTAAAATTATTCATTAAATTGTATAGACTATTTAAAATTGTTTTTTTTATATAGGTTTTGACTAAGAAAGTTTTAATTCTCCAAAAAGAACATTTTTTCCCTACGAAAATAAAGCAGTTTTTGCGCATTAGTTATCTATTTTTTTTAATTAATCATTAATTTTTTCCTGTTAAAATTATTTATTAGTCTATAGATTATTAAAAATTGTTTTTTTTTTTCATATAGGTTTTGACTAAGAAAGTTTTAATTCTCCAAAAAGAACATTTTTTCCTACGAAAATTAAGCAGTTTTTGCGCATTGGTCCTTCCTGGCAAGTTGTATATTTAACTCTAACTTTGATTAGCATTTGCTGTGTGTTAAACTTATTTTACGCACAGCTGATGTTTTTGAGCACTTGTGCTAAAAAGGCACTTTACGTACTGTGAACAGTGCGTAAAAACTTAGTTTACGCACTGTCGGAGAAGAATGACACTTCTAAATTGCAATAATAAGACAATACCAATTAAATGAGTACAGTCGATGTTTTTACGCACATGTGGTAAAAAGTATCACTTTACGCACGTGAACAGTGCGTAAAAACTTACAATACGCACTGTCGTAGAAAAACAGCTATTATGAGCTAAAATTTGATGCAAAATACTATCTTTTTTTAATTAGGGAATGAATGAATAGTGTGTACAACTTATTTTACCCACAGTTAATGTTTTTACGCACATGTGATTTTTTACGCACTTGTGTTAAAAAGTATCACTTTACGCACCGTGAACAGTGCGTAAAAACTTACAATACGCACTGTCGTAGAAAAACAGCCTCTATGAGCTAAAATTTGATGCGAAATACTATCTTTTTTTTAATTGGTGAGTTTTTGAATTTGCGTAAAACTTATTTTACGCACATGTGATTTTTTACGCACTTGTGCTAAAAAGTATCACTTTACGCACCGTGAACAGTGCGTAAAAACTTACAATACGCACTGTCGTAGAAAGACAGCTATTGTGAGCTAAAATTTGATGCAAAATACCATCTTTTTTTTTTAATTGGTGAGTGAATGAATTGAGCGTAAAACGAAAGTGAACTGAAAATGCAAATGTTCTAGACTAAAATAGTACAGAAACCAAATAATAGTCCTGGAGCAATTGAAATTGTACAGAATAGTTATTTATGATACAAGTTCGTAAAGCATTACTTTACGAAAATGTAGCTATTATGAGCTTAAATTTGATGCAAAATACTGTCTTTTTTTTTTAAATTAGTTAGTGAATGAATTGTGTACAAAACTTATTTTACGCACAGTTGAAGTTTTATGCACGTGTGATTTTTTACGCACTTGTGCTAAAAAGTATCACTTTACGCACCGTGAACGTACTTGTGTTAAAAAGTATCACTTTATCAGTTAATGTTTTTACGAACATGTGATTTTTTTACGCACTTGTGCTAAAAAGCATCGCTTTACGCACTGTGAACGCACTTGTGATAAACAGTATCACTTTACGCACCGTGAACGTACTTGTGTTAAAAAGTATCACTTTATCAGTTAATGTTTTTACGAACATGTGATTTTTTTACGCACTTGTGCTAAAAATTATCGCTTTACGCACTGTGAGCGCACTTGTGATAAAAAGTATCACTTTACGCACCGTGAACAGTGCGTAAAAAATTTAAAATGCGCACTGTCGTAGAAAAACAGCTGTTATGAGCTAAAATTTGATCAAAATGCTATATATTTTTTTAATTGGCGAATGAATTAATTGTGTGTATAACTTATTTTGCCTACAGTTAATGTTTTTTCGAACATGTGATTTTGTTACGCACTTGTGCTAAAAAGTATCACTTTACGCACTGAAAACATTGCGTAAAAACTTAGTATACATTATTTCACACTTACAGTTAGTTTGAAAACTGAAATAGTATATAGTATGGTTAATACAAGAAGTGATATATTCCCGGCCGATGCGATAATTGATGCCTGAGCCGTCAGCCGAGGACAGAAAGCCGAAGAGGCCGGGAAGGGTAGTATACACTTCATGTATACTATTTTTTTCCGATCGCAATATTTTTGCAAGCCGATCTTTGTGAAGTTGTCGCAAAAGTAAAGAAATTTTACAAAATACAGAAACGCGTTGTCATCAATGCCATGCAAACACACAGAATTGTCAAAAATCATCCTCCAAATATAAGTTTCCCGTCCAGTTTCGTAAACATATGGAAGACAAAGAAGAAATGATTTGCTGTACACCTCCAGAAAAACGTGCATTCCCGGCCTAGGCCAGAAATAAAAATATTGTAGTACAGTTATTTTTCCGTTACTTAACAACCGTCATCACTACCGGAATCGTCCACTTTGTGGAGTACGTATAGGCTAGGAAATGACTGTTTATTGGACCATGAGAGAAAAATATACATCGCTATATTATGTCAGATAAAACCTACATTATTTCACACTTGCAGTCAGATTAGAAACTGAAACTATATGTTATTTCTGCCCTCATTAAGATAATGTTGTGAGCAACAAAATATGATATTATTTCCAATTGCAAGAAACATTTTCATGCATTATTATTAAAACTGTATGTGTGATAACTTTTTATAGATTATAAACTGAAACTATATATTATTTCTGCCCTCATTAAGATAATATTGTGAGCAACTAAATATGATATTATTTCCAATTGCAAGAAACATTTTCATGCTTTATTATTAAAACTGTGGTGTGATAACTTTTTTATAGACATTATAAGACAAAAACGGCGCATGATTGAATAAAATTCATAAATTGAAGTCAAGATTTTTAGAACAAAATCTGGATTTGAACAGGTTTTGGAAAAAGATCGAAAACATACTTTTAGTGTGACTAGTTAGTTCTGCACTAAATAAAACCTATAGTTATAAAACTTCACAAAGAAGCCAACAATTTAAGTCTAAAAATAAGCTAAAGATAAAAGTCTCTTGCCAAAGGTCATCGTGTTTCTATTGATGTGCGTGGCAAAGTTCACTTCAGATGTCAGGCTTCTTTGCTGCAATCTTGCAAACATATCTTGCTCTTCATAAAAAAAAAAACTCATTGCCAGTGATGCAGTTATCCTGCATTGCCTTATCTCAGCAGACCCACATATGCTACACCATCTTAGAGCAGAGTTAAATTTTAGATATTACCAGGGTTTATCTTATGTGGTTTCGCTTAGGTTATCAGTCGTGCGCGCATAACTTTATCAGCAATTAAAGGTTCGCGAAATTTATTTCTAAAAGCAAATGTTTGCAATTAACAAATTAGAATAACATTTTTGTTTACACAATTTTGACTTATGTAGGGCCTTTTTGGTACCATTGGTAGTATTTAGTTGGTAACATTGGTACTATTTAGTTGGTACTATTTATACTATTCAGTTGGTACTATTAGGTTACTTTTTAGCTGTTTTCTCGTTATTAAATAAAAGCTGGTACTATTTGGTACCATTGGAACTATTTAGTTGGTACCATTTGTACTATTTAGTTTACTATTTAGTTTACCATTCAGTTGGTACTATTTATTTGGTACCATTGGTACTATTTAGTTGGTACTATTGATACTCTTCAGTTGGTATTATTTTGCTACTATTTTGTTTTAAAACTAAAGTAGAGAGCAAATATTCACTTCGCTGAAACATAAGTCCTCTGTTGTCAGACAACTTAGTCATTTCCTCTCGCTGAAATGGAAATCATCTCGAGCTAAGCCAAGATACAGGGTGGTCACTTTTACGACGCCCACCATTCGGATCTATTAAACGGAAGTACATACAGAGTTGGTCAAATGGGATAAAAGTTTCTTAGTTTTGTGCCTTTCAGTATACTGAAACGAAATCCAGGATATCTTAAATAAAACTGAAAAAGTGCACTTTCCTATTGCTCTTATAACTTTTTTACTTTTAAAGAAAATTTTACGAAACTTGGCACGCTTACAGTTTTCGACGTGAGCTTTCTGATAACAGTACCAAACATTTTCTGCGCCAACTAGATGCCCAAATTTTCATAGTCAACTTTTGATTTTCTTATAGCTGCAATATTGGATTTTAATAGCATTCAAAAGAGCGAAAAAATCCGATTTCAACCATGTATAACACATGGGTAATCTGACATTATTTACTACAAAAAATCGATAATTTAAAAATGTGTTGCAAAAATCCTTAAATTTTCAGTGGCAGAATTTTCCATGACTAATAATCTTATTATAACGTATGTGACCCCAGATTTTGTATTTGAAAACACTAATGCAGCTGTATGGATTTGGTTTGTTTCCAAATATGATCGCATTCTGGCGAAGTTATCAATTTCTTAAGCATTACGAGTTGTTCCAAGTATTCCATGCTGCCAAACGTATCCTATTAGAAATTCTTGGAACGCTGACAGTAATGGAGCGCTTTTAATGAGTCCGGCCATATAAATATAAAAGTTAATGTCCAAACTTTGTTAGGAATAACCCAAATTTGCCATTTCTGTGAAATGTGAACGTTGGCAGGCAAACGGGTTTTATGAGTACAACAAATGGCAACCATGTATTAAGTATAGTATACTTGTTGCGATACATTAAAATCCTATTTATGGTTTGCATTGCATTTTGCAGCGGATGATCAGATTATCCTTGGCACAATGCACGTGGATGTAACGGTTTCTATCATTAAATTCAATAAATTATTTAAAGTTAAGTTTATTTTTTCAGGCAGGCATGTTTAAAACATCATAAGTTGAATTACATTTTAGTTACGGATGTGGAAACTGAAGTTTCTTAGATTCCATTGACTCAGCTTCCAGTCTTGATTAAAACTTCGCAGGGTTTAAGTTTCAACTTAAATACTTGTTTTGTGTTTAACAATTTCTATTTAAGTTTTCCTGACACGTGCTCCTTTGAGAATGATGAGCAATCATCGAAGCACGTGCCAGGAAACTGAAATAGAAATTATGAAACAAAACGAGTGCTTCATTTCGGACCCAAACCCAGTGGTGCTCAGCTTCAGCTGGGCTATAAAATGGTAATGTTATAGCCCATTGTATGCAAATTAATATTTAACAGTTGCCAAACTGACATGGAGTTAGTTAATAAGTAAACTAAAAAATAATAAATTGTGCTCAAAGTTTCTTTGTTTGGCAAGTGATTTTAATACTTCGGCAGCTGCTTCTATCTTGCGATCATTCATCAAAGCTCTGACAAGTAAAAACCTCGTGTTAATTGGGGGGGGCAAATGTAAAACTCGTAAAACTGCCGTTGGCAAGCGTATCGATTTTATGGGAATTTTAAAACAGTGCTCTAAATAAATGGTTTTTTTTAACAACCTTTGACAGGTAATTTCCTCTTCTTCTTCTTCACATGCTTTATCTATTCTGGATATATTACAAGTAATTTACAATTGTTAATTGATTGCAGTAAGTAAAAGAGGCATAGAAATAGATGATAATTGCATAAAAAAAAAATATCATCATTATCAAAAATCATTCAAAATGAAAAATACATACGTACTTTAGAAATCATCATGCAAAGCCTAATAAATCATCATCATCATCAAAAATCATTGAAAATCAATAATACATAGGTACTTTAGAAATCGTAATGCTAAGTTTAATAAATAATCATCATTAACAATTATTTAAAATCAAAAATACATACGGATTTTAGAAACTAAAAACTTTGAAACCTAATAAAAGAAGTAAATTTCTGTTAATGATTAAATTGAATAATTTCCAATTAAAGAAAGAAGATATCAAATCATTCAAAATCAAAAATATATACCAACTTTAGAAATTTTAATGCAAAGTCTAATAAAACATCATCATCAAAAATCTTTCAAAATCAAAAATACATACGTACTTTATAAACCTTAATGCAAAGTCTAATAAATCGTCATTATCAAGAAAAAAATAAACTTAACTTTAAATAATCTATTGATTTTATTGAATAATATAAAGAAACTTAGAAAACTTGGAAACCTAAAAAAAGAGGTAAACCACTGTTAATGATTAAATTGAAATTTCCAATTAAAGAAATTAGATATCAAATCATTCAAAATCAAAAATACATACCAACTTTAGAAATCTTAATGCAAAGTCTAATAAATCATCACCATCAAAAAATCATTCAAAATCAAAAATACATAAGTACTTTACAAATTTTAATGCAAAGTCTAATAAATCATCATCATCAAAAATCATTCAAAATCAAAAATACATACGTACTTTAGAAGTCTTACAATACAAACTCTAATGAAATGTTCATATGCGTACATAATACGTATTATTATTTACGCACAGCTGTATGTAAACCAGTTCTTTACAATGTGGTTACCATGGCGGAAAGTACAATTTTACGAGGCTTTTCCGTACTTTAGAAATCTAAATACAAAGTCTAATAAATCATCATCATAAAAAATCATTCAAAATTAAAAGTACATACGTACTTTAGAAATCATAATGCAAAGTCTAATAAATCATCACCATCAAAAATCATTCAAAATCAAAAATACATACGTACTTTAGAAGTCTTACAATACAAAGTCTAATTAAATGTTCGTATGCGTACATAATACGTATTATTATTTACGCACAGCTGTATGTAAACCAGTTCTTTACAATGTGGTTACCATGGCGGAAAGTACAATTTTACGAGGCGTGCGGCCTTTTCCGTACTTTAGAAATCTAAATGCACAGTCTAATAAATCATCATCATCAAAAATCATTCAAAATCAAAAATACATACGTACTTTAGAAGTCTTACAATACAAAGTCTAATGAAATGTTCGTATGCGTACATAATACGTATTATTATTTACGCACAGCTGTATGTAAACCAGTTCTTTACAATGTGGTTACCATGGCGGAAAGTACAATTTTACGAGGCGTGCGGTCTTTTCCGTACTTTAGAAATCTAAATGCAAAGTCTAATAAATGGTCATCATCAAAAATCATTCAAAATCAAAAATACATACGTACTTTAGAAGTCTTACAGTACAAAGTCTAATGAAATGTTCGTATGCGTACATAATACGTATTATTATTTACGCACAGCTATGTGTGTAAACCAGTTGTTTACGATGCGGTTACCATGGCGGAAAGTACAATTTTACGAGGCGTACGGTCTTTTCCGTACTTTAGAAATTAAAATGCAAAGTTTAATAAATCATCATCATAAAAAAATATTCAAAATCAAAAATACATACGTACTTTAGAAGTCTTACAATACAAAGTCTAATGAAATGTTCGTATGCGTACATAATACGTATTATTATTTACGCACAGCTGTATGTAAACCAGTTCTTTACAATGTGGTTACCATGACGGAAAGTACAATTTTACGAGGCGTGCGGTCTTTTCCGTACTTAGAAATCTAAATGCAAAGTCTAATAAATCATCATCATCAAAAATCATTCAAAATCAAAAATACATACGTACTTTAGAAATCTTACAATACAAAGTCTAATGAAATGTTCGTATGCGTACATAATACATATTATTATTTACGCACGGATGTATGTAAACCAGTTCTTTACAATGTGGTTACCATGCCGGAAAGTACAATTTTACGAGGCGTGCGGTATTTTCCGTACTTTAGAAATCTAAATGCAAAGTCTAATAAATCATCATCATCAATAATCATTCATAATCAAAAATACATACGTACTTTAGAAGTCTTACAATACAAAGTCCTCTTCTTCTTCACATACTTTATCCATTCTGGATATATTAAAAGTAATTTACAATTGTTAATTGCTTGCAGTAAGTAAAAGACGCATAGAAATGGATGATAATTGCATTAGAAAAAAATCATGATCATCAAAAATTATTCAAAATTAAAAGTACATACGTACTTTAGAAATCATAATGCAAAGTCTAATAAATGATCACCATCAAAAAATCATTCAAAATCAAAAATACATAAGTACTTTACAAATTTTAATGCAAAGTCTAATAAATCATCATCTTCAAGAAAAAAAGAAACTTAACTTTAATAATCTGTTCATTTTAATGAATAATTTAAAGAAACTTAGAAAACTTTGAAACCTAAAAGAGGTAAATCACTGTTAATGATTAAATTGAATAATTTCCAATTAAAGAAAGAAGATATCAAATCATTCAAAATCAAAAATACATACCAACTTTAGAAATCTAAATGCAAAGTCTAATAAATCATCATCAAAAATCATTCAAAATGAAAAATACATACGTACTTTAGAAATCTTACAATACAAAGTCTAATGAAATGTTCGTATGCGTACATAATACGTACAGCTGTATGTAAACCAGTTGTTTACAATGTGGTTACTATGGCGCAAAGTACAATTTTACGAGGCGTGCTGTAAAGTCTTTTCCGCCCGCTTACGCGTTTTTACCGCCCAATGGCGCGTTTTATTTATACAATACCATACTATACTATGGTGATACTATGGTGAAACTCAGTGCCTATATGAATTAGGTGTGACCATTTGATATCGCTACATCACCATGGTAACCAATTGTTATGTTTGCAATTCCACATAACTACAATGTTTGATAAGATACGTGAATAACTGTTACGAACAACTGTATGTAAACAGTTTGTGGTCACCATGCGGAAAGTACAATTTTACGAGAAGCGGCCTCGCAAAGTCTTTGCCGACCGCTGCCTTGTTTTTACCGCCCAATGACGCGTTTTATTTATACAATATCATACTATATACACTATGGTGTATACTATGGTGAAACCCAATGCCTATATGGATTACGAGTGACCATCTGATGTCGCTATATAATAATAATAATAATTGGATGAGTACTGCTTGACAGCTCTACTTTGTGATACACTGTGAAATAGATAAAAAAAACACACACATGTTACTTTGTTAGCATCACTTAGCTTTGTTTAGTAGTGACTATAGTTTCGATACCTTAACGGGTCATTATGAAACTTACAAATAATAATAATAATAACAATAATAAATTTTATTTATCCACATACACTGTGTATCAGCCAAATGGAATAAATTCGATAATAAATAAATGGAGGCGTGTTCGAAAAAACGCTCGGACCCGTCGATTGTTATTTTTAGTTGCGTTTTTTTTTCAACAAAAACTTTTTATACAGGGTGTGTCATGTGACCGTGGCCAATACCAACTTTCTTATTTTAAATGCAACACCTGGTATATTATTCAATTTTTGGATTCTTCAGAAAATTCTAGACATATTTCATGTACAATGTCCTATACCTATCTTCAACTGTTTCGGAAATATTAAGTGTTTTCAGATTTATTGCAAAAATTAACATTAAAAAAAGAAAATTATTTGATTACAGAAATTCGTTACACACACTCAAAAACTAATAAGTAATACTGTTTATTTCGTGATAATGTAAAAAAACAAAAAAAAAACAATACATTTCAATGGAGGAGATGTTCAAAATGCTCGCCGTGAACGTCTTGGCAACATCCTAATCTTAAATAGAAATTTCTTCTAACGTTACTCAACATCTCAGGCGTGACCGATCTAATCGCAAGCATTATTCGTCTTCTTAAGTCAGCTAAGTCGAGGGGTTTAGTTTTGTATACAATACTTTTGACATATCCCCATAAGAAGAAGTCTAATGACGTCAGATCAGGGGATCGTGCTGGCCATTCCATCGATCTTCGCCTCCCTATCCACCGATTTGGAAATATTAAAAAGGTAAAAAGGAACGCTGAAATGGTTTTTGCTTACTTTCTCATTATCAAGACCTAAATGGGAAATAATTATTGAATGTGTTGTAGCGAATTTCTGTAATCAAATAATTTTCTTTTTTTAATGTTAATTTTTGCAATAAATCTGAAAACACTTAATATTTCCGAAACAGTTGAAGATAGGTATAGGACATTGTACATGAAATATGTCTAGAATTTTCTGAAGAATCTAAAAATTTAATAATATACCAGGTGTTGCATTTAAAATAAGAAAGTTGGTATTGGCCACGGTCACATGACACACGCTGTATAAAAAGTTTTTGTTGAAAAAAAATGCGCAACTAAAAATAACAATTGACGTGTCCGAGCGTTTTTTCTAACACGCCCCCATTTATTTATTATTGAATTTATTCCATTTGGCTGATACACCCTGTATACACACAATGTACATAGCGCGTGTCACTGATGACACATCACCATGGTAACCAATTATTATGTTCGCAATTCCACATAACCACAATTTGGTATAAGATACGTGAATAACTATTAGTATTATTAGTATAGCAGTATTAGTATTACTATTAGTATTACGAACGGCTTAAATTAACTTTCGGTAGTTTTTATTTAATTATCTGAAGCTAGAACTAGCATCAAGTTGGTTGAGAACGTCTCTCGCTTGTCGTTTCGAATCAGTCATTTGAAATAATGTTCGTTTCGTTTATAAGAAAAACGTCTGTGATATTAAAAAAGAAATGGAACACTCCACCGGAAGATACGCAAACAAGTAACTAATTTGCTGCCAACTAAGCCAAGAAGTCAATACGAGCGAACGTATAAGCTTTTCATGGATTGGCGCCGAGCGCCGAGTAAATCCTGAGAATGTTCTGCGTATTTACAAAAACTTTCAGCAACATCGAAACCTTAATCTTTGTGGGTAATATACTTCTTGCCACGAAAGATTAATGGCATAAGAAACCAATATTGATGTCCTAAATTAAGTGCGTTTTACGGAGTATAACTTATCACGATGCATGTTTACGATAATATATTTATCTCTCAATTTACAGTCTCAATTTACGGTCGTAGAAAAAGCATAGTATGCAACTACTATTATAATCCTCTCTTAGCCTTCTAAGTTTTTTATAAAACTTAATGCGTAATATACTAGTACGAACATTTTAGATCCGAGATTATACGTTTTTACGTCGTCTCAATTTTCGGTCGTTGAAAAAGTATAGTATGCAACTAGTGTTGCAATTTTTCACAAAAAGTTCAAATTGTTGAAATTTTCGGCCAACTTTTCTGGAATAGTTGGAAAAGTTCGGAAAGAATTTTCGGTCGTTGAAAAAGTATAGTATGCAATTTGTGTCGCACCTTTTCACGAAAAGTTCAAATTGTTGAAATTTTCGGCCAACTTTTCTGGAATAGTAGGAAAAGTTCGGAAAAGATGGGAAAGTTGAGTTTTATTGTATCAGTTGTAAATATTCACACGCAAATCATGTACATGCACATGCACACATTGAACATAGCTTAGAAAGTATAGTATGCAAAAGTTCAAATTGTTGAAATATTCGGCCAACTTTTCTGGAAAAGTTGGAAAAATCATCATCCAATAGCATTGTTTTCGTATCTTTTTGAAGATACTTGACAACTAGTTCATCCACCGCCAAAGTTTGCAGGCAAAGTAGTTAGGCAACACGGGTTCCAACTCACCCCCCGCGAAGATTTCGATTAATTTAATTCGCGTTAATCGGCTGATTTTGCGGGTAATTACATCATTGAAGTGGCGGATTCGCGTTTTAATGGGATAATCGCGACAATTCAGCCGATTAACGCGAATCGAACGGCGAATTAAATTAATCGAAATCTTCGCGGGGGGTGAGTTGGAACCCGTGTTGCCTAACTACTAGGCAATACCTCTTGCTGATTAAACTGTTAAAGCACTGATGCCCACCTGGTTTTCACTGGCAACTTCAAAGATACCTTAATATATTTTTCCTTTGAATATTTGCAGTGAGAAGTTTGCAAGTGAGCTGCTAGAATGTGACTGCCTTTGATTTGTGTGACAATTCTTCCTGCTTGATTTTTTAAACAGAGAATAGTACCGAACTATATTATGTCTTCAATAAGGAGGTTGAGAGAATGGGTAATACAGCCGTAAAAAGACATATGGACATATTTGTCTGCAAGTAGTAGCCAAGACTATCAAACTATTTAGAACAGTTGTTAATAAAGTTAGGATTGCCATGATGATTTCCAACCTCCGATAGGAGATGAGACTTTAAGAAGAAGTGGCCAAGAACTTTTCATATTGCTTGCATTATCTGTTACACATGACACAATCTTTTCCGGGCCAATTTCATCAATTACTGTAGATATAATGTTTGCCATATACTCTCCTGTGTGGCTCTTGGCTCTAGTTGGAAGGCCTTTGTAAAAAACTATATCTGGTGTTGTTAATACGAAAGTCCCAATGGGATTTCGGGGAATCCCAAATGCCAACATTTCCAACTTTTCCAAGGTACTAGCGAACTTTTCCAACTTTTCCATAAATGTTTCCAACTTTTCGACCGAACTTTTCCTGGGTTGCAACACTATACAGGGTGTCTACGCTAAACCGTTCGTTAAAAGTTTACGGGGTTGCCGTTGTCCTAAAAATTTCAAAAAAATCCTCGTCACGTGGTTGAATCAGTTATCCTCATGTGAAATATTTTCAAGTTTCTATCACATCCGGTTCCACCGGAAGTAGCACCAACTTTCTTATTTTAAATGGAACACCCCATATATTATTATATTTTTGAATTCCTCGCTTAAATTGGAACATATTTTGTAAGAACGTATGTACTAGTTTTCAAGAAAAAAAATGTTTTCTAAAATTTTGACCTCTAAAAGGTAGCCTGAAGTCTGTCTATAACTTCTCTTAGGAATAAGATAAAATTATGAATTAAATTTCTAATTATAGATAGAGGATGCCTCTATGAGTGACATAATTGGAAACTGTCAATTTTGATAATAAGTGTTCATAAAATGTCAATATCTAAGTGCCCTCTTAAATATCCTGTAATTCATTTTTTTTTTAATGGAATGACCCATTTTTTATTGCATAGCACGATAGGGAGAAAAATTTACTACAAAAAAGTATAATGCAACCATACTCCTAAAGCAAGTATTTTTTGAAATATTTCGAGGATTACTTTTTCGTCGCATTTCTGCAGGGTATAATTTTGCAAGTCACAAGTGCACTTTAGTAGGCGTGTGATATGTTTTTGTTTTGTCGCCATTGTAATGCAAACTGTCAAATAATAAAAACATTTAGAATAAAGTATTACGGAAATCAAAATGAACAAAATGAATCATTACACAAATCAACAAATTATCAATTTTTTTTTTATACATGGCAACTGCGATAAAATTGTTGCTCTAACATGTAGAGTATTCAATAAAACTTATCCACATTTGCCGCCGATGAATAAAACAAGATTTAGAAGATTGGAATCAAATGTTGTTTAATTTGGACAAGTGAATGCAATAAGACATCGACAAAAGCCAGTTATGGAAAATGAGGAAGTGCAAGAAATAGTATCGGCCGGCCTATTTTCAAGTTAATCCACAAGCATCTATCCGCTGTGCTCAAGAGATTTAGGCGTTGATAAATCTTCAGTACATACAATTTTGAAAAAACATGGCATGCACAATTATTATTTATTATCAAAATTGACAGTTTCCAATCATTTTACTCATAGAGGTATCCTCTAGGTACAATTAGAAATTTAACTCATAATTTTATCTTATTCCTAAGAGAAGTTATAGACATATTTCAGGCTACCTTTTAGAGGTCAAAATTTTAGAACAAATTTTTTTTCTTGGTGGCAAATGTGGATAAGTTTTATTGAATACTCTACATGTCAGAACAACAATTCTATCACAGTTGCCATGTAAAAATAATAAATTGATAATTTGTTGATTTGTGTAATGATTCATTTTGTTGATTTTGATTTCTGTAATACTTTATTCTAAATAGTTTAATTATTTGACAGTTGCATTACAATGGCGATAAAACAAAAGCATATCACATGCCTAATAAAGTGCACTTGTGACATGCACAATTATACCCTGCAGAAATGCGACGAAAAAGTAATCCTCGAAATATTTCAAAAAATACTTGCTTTAGGAGAATTATTGTATTATACTTTTTTGTAGTAAATTTTTCTCCCTATCGTGCTATGCAATAAAAAATGGGTCATTCCATTTAAAAAAAAATGAATTACAGGATATTTAAGAGGGCACTTAGATATTGATATTTTATGAACACTTATTATCAAAATTGACAGTTTCCAATTATGTCACTCATAGAGGCATCCTCTATCTATAATTAGAAATTTAATTCATAATTTTATCTTATTCCTAAGAGAAGTTATAGGCAGATTTCAGGCTACCTTTTAGAGGTCAAAATTTTAGAAAATATTTTTTTTCTTGAAAACTAGAAGAGATAAGTGTACATACGTTCTTACAAAATATGTTCCAATTTAAGCGAGGAATTCAAAAATATAATAATATATGGGGTGTTCCATTTAAAATAAGACAGTTGGTGCTACTTCCGGTGGAACCGGAAGTGATAGAAACTTGAAAATATTTCACATGAGGACAACTGATTCAACCATGTAACGAGGATTTTTTTGAAATTTTTAGTACAACGGCAACCCCGAAAACTTTTAACGAACGGTTTAGCGTAGACACCCTGTATATAACTCATTTGATAGACCCACCTTAGTCACTGGTATGTAACATTTGTTGCATAATATACTATTATGACTATTTTAGATCCGCAATTATACATATTTGCGTCGTCTCAATGTTCGGTCGTTGAAAAAGTATAGTATGCAACTGATTTTATAAACCCACTTGAGTCATGCGTTTATAAAACTTGTTGCATAATATACTATTATTGCTACTGTAGATCCGCGATTATGGAACGAATATGCTACTAAATGAACTTATAACGTATAAGTAAGTAAACGTAGTATGGTTAAATCTTGGCGAAATTTTCCGTTTGGTTGAATTTTAGAACTATTTCGACCTCTCACCAACTTTAAAACCATAATCGAAGTTTTCCCTACAGGATAAACGACGATTATCTAGTTTATCTATGATTATCTATGAATGAGCTATTTGCTTAGATTTAGAAGATGTGCGATGTACGCTGTGGTGCGTGATAAAATAATTTACTTGTTTGACTTGTTAAATACCTTTTTTGTTATGGTTAAAGCACAAAAGTCTTCCCCCCTTTTTTTTTTTTTCTCTAAATTTGATAATTTTTTTAAATTTTTTTAATTATTATTTAAGCAAAACATGTCTTTTGCCTTCTTTTTTTATCGTTTTCTAAATTTTAACCCCAGGTCCGACATAAACTGCGAAGACGATTGCAGCAAGGATTAATTTATGTGCTCCGTCGCTGCTCCTAGATCTTTTGCCTCCTTTGCTCTAGAGGTGCTCTGCAGTACGTGAATAATTGCCGCCATGGATTCTGCTAGAGCCGCCGTCAAGCGGAAGTACCTGTGTGTAGCAGATAAGGTTAGGGTGATTCGTGAGATAGAGAGTGGCAGGAAGAAGACTGAGGTGTGTCGCGAGTTCAACCTGGTGTACCAGACGGTGCTGAGTTTCTGGAAGAACCGGGAGAAGATCATCGAGAGGTACGAGAGGGAGCAGTGCAGCCAGGATGAGGCATCTGCGAGGTATTTCTCCACCGGGATCGGTGATGGGGTGCTGCAGTGGCTGGAGGAGCAGCGGGCGGAATACGCCGAGGTGAGCGACGCCCTGCTGAAGGCCAGGGCCGAAGAGACGGCGGTAATGCTCGGCTACCAGGGCTTTGTTTGCACGGACCGATGGCTGGATGAGTTCAAGTGCTGCAACATCGAGTATTTCCAGCAGGTTCAGGACAAGTTTAGCGACGAGGAGAGTTTAGACGCCACGAGTATCTTGCAAATCATCGACGGGGACCCTCACTTAAAGTTTTTTAATCAAAGTGAGTTAAAGATTATTTTCTACTACCCTGTCCTAATTTACAAACCCCGAATGCAGCAACTAAACCAATGTTTTGTATGCGGCAATAAAAGCAGAGTCTGCGCTATTTAATCAGGTGCATGCCGAGCACATAAAACATGTAACCAAAAACTTCTAGTATGACCGTCAAACTGATCGGACATAGTGCACATAATATATCTAAATCCAGTGACGCAAAAGCACGAATGCTGAAATTACGATACACGTTTGATTAAAATGTATTTAGCCATACAATAATTTCAAGCCCAAATATATTTTTAATCTAAATACTGTTTAACGTTTTCTTCATACGCGCCAAACTCATTAAAACATTTTTTGTGTTGTTTGAAACTTCTCTATACAGGGTATTTGGACCCCTACTCAAACGCCGCCGTGTCAACTTTCAAAAGCTCGATTGATGTAATCATAATTATTGCTGTTGCCGGCCTCGGCGTTGCCTCGCCCTACAACACCCAGCATCTAACAATTCATCGTTGTAACAAATAATAGTTTGTCACGGTCCAAAAGGGACCATGTCCCTTATACGCATTTCGTCAATTTACCACACCCCCAGCGCCATCACTCGTCTTTGATGGGAGCTTGATCGCGAACTATGTCTGTGAAAATCTATTAATTACAATCCCAACATCTCAGAAGAAGTAAAACAAACAAATCAAAAATTCAACTTTAGGTCCTTCAGATTTCAAGGCCATATTAACACACGTTTATCCAAAATACTACAAAAATATCAAATTAGAGCCAGCCATAAAACAAACAATACTATAGAAGAAAGGCTGATTAATAACAAAGAAACGATACGGTCGCAAAAGCAAATAAATAAAATAAAATTAAGGAAGTACACATTTTTTACTGAATAGTTTTATGAATAACTCTGCCAATTTGTAGTTATGCAATTTTACATGTTACATTTCTCAAATTCATATAAAACTTGCTTTAATTTTCAATAATTTCATGTCTTACAAGTTTTATACAATTTTCTTCGATTAGTAACAAAAAACTTCTGCAATCAGAATTGAATCTGAATCTGTTTAATCTCCATAGAATTATGAAAATTTTCATGAACATTTAAGCAATATTTACCCATGTTTATGAAATTTTCATGAATTTTAACCATAATATCCGTAAAATGTTCGAAATTTACAAACAAATTAAACCAATATTCACAAATGTTTTAATTAATTTTCTTTGATTTTCTGCATTTTATATGAAATACATTCACAAAATTGTAATTATATAAAACCGGATGTAAGTTTGCAGCAATTTTATATGGTTTCTTCATTTTTTCAAAATTTTCAGCAATTTAATATCTGATATCTGCGTGATGGTGTATCTCAAATTCTTATAAAACTTGCTTCAATTTTCAATGATTTCATGTCTTACCAAGTTTTATACAATTTTCTTGGATTACTAACAAAAAACTTCTGCAATCTGAATTGAATCTGAAATTGTTTAATTACCAATAGAATTATCAAAACTTTCATGACCATTTAAGCAATATTTATAAATGTTTATGAAGTTTTCATGAATGTTAACCATAATATCCATAAAATGTTCGAAATTTACAAACAAATAATATTCACAAATGTTTAAACTAATTTTCTTTGATTTTCTGCATTTTATATGAATTACATTCACAAAAATGCAATTATATAAAACTGGATGAAAGTTTGCAGCAATTTTATATGGTTTCTTCATTTTTTTCAAAATTTTCAGCAATTTAATATCTGATATCTGCGTGATGGTGTATCTCAAATTCATATAAAACTTGCTTCAATTTTCAATAATTTCATGTCTTAACAAGTTTTATACAATTTTCTTCGATTAGTAACAAAAAACTTCTGCAATCAGAATTGAATCTGAAATTGTTTAATCTCCATAGAATTATCAAAACGTTCATGAACATTTAAGTAATATTTACCAATGTTTATGAAATTTTCATAAATGTTAACCATAATATCCATAAAATGTTCGAAATTTACAAACAAATTAAACCAATATTTACAAATGTTTAAACTAACATTCTTTGATTTTCTGCATTTTATATGAAATACATTCACAAAAGTGTAATTATATAAAACTGGATGTAAGTTTGCAGCAATTTTATATGGTTTCTTCATTTTTTCAAAATTTTCAGCAATTTAATATCTGATATCTGCGTGATGGTGTATCTCAAATTCATATAAAACTTACTTCAATTTTCAATAATTTCATGTCTTAGCAAGTTTTATACAATTGTCTTCGATTAGTAACAAAAAACTTCTGCAATCAAAATTGAATCTGAAATTGTTTAATCTCCATAGAATTATGAAAACTTTCATGACCATTTAAGCAATATTTACCAATGTTTATGAAATTTTCATGAATTTTAACCATAATATCCATAAAATGTTCGAAATTTACAAACAAATTAAACCAATATTCGCAAATGTTTAAACTAACATTCTTTGATTTTCTGCATTTTATATGAAATACATTCACAAAATTGTAATTATATAAAACTGGATGAAAGTTTGCAGCAATTTTATATGGTTTTATCATTTTTTTCCAAAATTTTCAGCAATTTAATATCTGATAACTGCGTGATGGTGCATCTGAAATTCATATAAAACTTGCTTCAATTTTCAATAATTTCATGTCTTAACAAGTTTCATACAATTTTCTTCGATTAGTAACAAAAAACTTCTGCAATCTGAATTGAATCTGAAATTGTTTAATCTCCATAGAATTATCAAAACTTTCATGAACATTTAAGCAATATTTACCAATGTTTTTGAAATTTTCATGAATTTTAACCATAATATCCATAAAATGTTCGAAATTTGCAAACAAATTAAACCAATATTCACAAATGTTTAAACTAATATTCTTTGATTTTCTGCATTTTATATGAATTACATTTACAAAAGTGCAATTATATAAAACTGGATGAAAGTTTGCAGCAATTTTATATGGTTTCTTTACTTTTTTCAATATTTTCAGCAATTTAATATCTGATATCTGCGTGATGGTGTATCTCAAATTCATATAAAACTTGCTTCAATTTTCAATAATTTCATGTCTTAACAAGTTTTATACAATTTTCTTCGATTAGTAACAAAAAACTTCTGCAATCAGAATTGAATCTGAAATTGTTTAATCTCCATAGAATTATCAAAACGTTCATGAACATTTAAGTAATATTTACCAATGTTTATGAAATTTTCATAAATGTTAACCATAATATCCATAAAATGTTCGAAATTTACAAACAAATTAAACCAATATTTACAAATGTTTAAACTAACATTCTTTGATTTTCTGCATTTTATATGAAATACATTCACAAAAGTGTAATTATATAAAACTGGATGTAAGTTTGCAGCAATTTTATATGGTTTCTTCATTTTTTCAAAATTTTCAGCAATTTAATATCTGATATCTGCGTGATGGTGTATCTCAAATTCATATAAAACTTACTTCAATTTTCAATAATTTCATGTCTTAGCAAGTTTTATACAATTGTCTTCGATTAGTAACAAAAAACTTCTGCAATCAAAATTGAATCTGAAATTGTTTAATCTCCATAGAATTATGAAAACTTTCATGACCATTTAAGCAATATTTACCAATGTTTATGAAATTTTCATGAATTTTAACCATAATATCCATAAAATGTTCGAAATTTACAAACAAATTAAACCAATATTCGCAAATGTTTAAACTAACATTCTTTGATTTTCTGCATTTTATATGAAATACATTCACAAAATTGTAATTATATAAAACTGGATGAAAGTTTGCAGCAATTTTATATGGTTTTATCATTTTTTTCCAAAATTTTCAGCAATTTAATATCTGATAACTGCGTGATGGTGCATCTGAAATTCATATAAAACTTGCTTCAATTTTCAATAATTTCATGTCTTAACAAGTTTCATACAATTTTCTTCGATTAGTAACAAAAAACTTCTGCAATCTGAATTGAATCTGAAATTGTTTAATCTCCATAGAAGTATCAAAACTTTCATGAACATTTGGGCAATATTTACCAATGTTTATGAAATTTTCATGAATTTTAACCATTATATCCATAAAATGTTCGAAATTAACAAACAAATTAAACCAATTTTCACAAATGTTTATACTAATTTTCTTTGATTTTCTACATTTTATATGAATTACATTCACAAAAGTGCAATTATATAAAACTGGATGAAAGTTTGCAGCAATTTTATATGGTTTCTTCACTTTTTTCAAAATTTTCAGCAATTTAATATCTGATATCTGCGTGATGGTGTATCTCAAATTCTTATAAAACTTGCTTCAATTTTCAATAATTTCATGTCTTACCAAGTTTTATACAATTTTCTTCGATTAGTAACAAAAAACTTCTGCAATCAGAATTGAATCTGAAATTGTTTAATCTCCATAGAATTATCAATACTTTCATGAACATTTAAGCAATATTTACCAATGTTTATGAAATTTTCATGAATTTTAACCATAATATCCATAAAATGTTCGAAATTTACAAACAAATTAAACCAATATTCACAAATGTTTAAACTAATATTCTTTGATTTTATGCATTTTATATGAATTACATTCACAAAAGTGCAATTATATAAAACTGGATGAAAGTTTGCAGCAATTTTATATGGTTTCTTAATTCTTTCAAATTTTTTAGCAATTTAATATCTGATGGCGTGCTGGTGTATCTCAAATTCATATCAAACTTGCATCAATTTTCAATAATTTCATGTCTTACCAAGTTTTATACAATTTTCTTCGATTAGTAACAAAAAACTTCTGCAATCAGAATTGAATCTGAAATTGTTTAATCTCCATAAAATTATCAAAACTTTCATGAACATTTGAGCAATATTTACCAATGTTTATGAAATTTTCATGAATGTTAACCATAATATCCATAAAATGTTCGAAATTTACAATCAAAATAAACCAATATTTACAAATGTTTAAACTAACATTCTTTGATTTTCTGCATTTTATATGAAATACATTCACAAAAATGCAATTATATAACACTGGATGAAAGTTTGCAGCAATTTTATATGGTTTCTTCATTTTTTCAAAATTTTCAGCAATTTAATATCTGATATCTGCGTGATGGTGTATCTCAAATTCATATAAAACTTGCTTCAATTTTCAATAATTTCATGTCTTACCAAATTTTATACAATTTTCTTCGATTACTAACAAAAGACTTCTGCAATCAAAATTGAATCTGAAATTGTTTAATCTCCATAGAATTATCAAAACTTTCATGAACATTTAAGCAATATTTACCAATGTTTATGAAATTTTCATGAATTTTTACCATAATATCCATAAAATGTTCGAAATTTACAAACAAATTAAACCAATATTCACAAATGTTTAAATTAATTTTCTTCGATTTTCTGCATTTTATATGAATTACATTCACAAAAGTGCAATCATATAAAACTGGATGAAAGTTTGCAGCAATTTTATATGGTTTCTTCATTTTTTCAAAATTTACAGCAATTTAATATCTGATATCTGCGTGATGGTGTATCTCAAATTCTTATAAAACTTGCTTCAATTTTCAATAATTTCATATCTTACCAAGTTTTATACAATTTTCTTCGATTAGTAACAAAAAACTTCTGCAATCTGAATTGAATCTGAAATTGTTTAATCTCCATAGAATGATCAAATCTTTCATGAACATTTGAGCAATATTTACCAATGTTTATGAAATTTTCATGAATTTTAACCATTATATCCATAAAATGTTCGAAATTTACAAACAAATTAAACCAATATTCACAAATGTTCTTTGATTTTCTGCATTTTATATGAATTACATTCACAAAAGTGCAATTATATAAAACTGGATGAAAGTTTGCAGCAATTTTATATGGTATCTTCATTTTTTCAAAATTTTGAGCTATTTAATATCTTATTGGGCGGAAAGACCCCTTCTGGGGTCGATTCTGGAGCCTTAATAAAGATCGTTACATATAATATCTGATTCTGCGTGATTGGTATCTGATATCTGCATAATATCTCTAGAAGATAAAAAATCTTATAGAATATCTTACAAGAATGATCTAATTTTACGTTAAATTTAAAATTGATGTTATAATTTCAATGTTTAAAGAGGTTTCTGCAATTTTGAATGATTTAAGTTTAATAAAATTTTCCAAATTTTATTTTTTCTTAAATTTAGCAAATGTAGCATTTGCCAATGTAATGGCAGAGATTTTGAACGAAAAACTTTTCGATTTCAAATGCCAAAAATATTATTGACGCGATTTCGAATAAAATTTCGTTTTTGTTTCGAACGAAAGCCTTTTTACAACGAAAAATGTTTCTTTTGGGAACGTTTTTATTTTAATATCATTTTACCAAAACATTTTTTTTTTAAACGATTAAATACTATTACTATTTTATGATCAAATCAAATGTTGAAAACCAAATATTTCTTGAAAACAACAACAAATTTGTTATTTTGAATATTAGAAAGTTTTGTTGCGATTTCAACGACAAAAAATGGCTGTCGCATTTCGAATAAAATGTTATTCATGTTTCGAATGAAAGCCCTTTTTGAACGACAAAATGTTTCTTTTGCACACGATTTGTTTCAAAACTTATTTTTACAAAACTTTTTTTTGTTACGACTAATTATGATTATTTGATGATCAAATCAACGCTTAAAAATAAAATATTTCTCAAAAACAACAACAAATTTGTTATTTTGAATATTAGAAAGATATTTTTGCGATTGTTAACTACAAAAAATTGCTGTCGCGATTTCGAATAAAATTTATTTCATGTTTCGAACGAAAGCTTTTTTACAATGAAAACGTGTTTCTTTTGCCAACGATTTGATTAAAAATTTATTTTTACAGCAAAGTTAAAAAAAAATGTCGAGTAAGTATTATTATTTAATGATCAAATCAAATGTACAACAAATTTGTAATTTTGAATGTTAGAAAGTTTTTTTTTGCGAATTTAAACGACAAAAAATGTCTGTCGCGATTTTCAATGTCTTTTTTATTTCGAACCAATTTTATTTCTATCACGAAATTGCCATCTCCTGGCTTTTTTTTTGTGAGATAAAAGGACTAAAAAATGGCTGGCGCTATTTCGAATAAACTTTAATTTATATTTCGAACGAAAAAACGTTTTTTGTCATTTCTGTTAACAAACATATTTTTTTGTCACGACTACAAACGAAAAAAATATGTGAGCAGCAATTTGCAATGCTTTTCTATTATTATTTCGAACGAATAAAATGATTTTCGCGATTTTGAATAGGTTTTTTTTCGAACGAAACAAAAATCGTGATTTTTATCACGAAATAGTGCAACTATGACAACTTTTCATAGCTTTTAGAGCTTTTCGATTTCATCTAAAGTACAGGGTGTCTCAGAAAGTTTTGCACTTTAATTTTGTCTATAACTTAAAAGCCTATCATTATACCGAGTGATCATTTAAATCTCAGCTCTAGTTATCCATGGAAATTTTCGCAATCAATAATAAAGGCGAGATTGGTGAATTCGCCTTATTGGCAGCGAAAATCTCCATTGATAACTAGAGCTGAAATATAAATGATGACGCGGTATAATTGCCTAATTTTTTACAGTGAGTAAAGCAAACCTTGGAAATTAAATTTCAGAATTGACATATGTCACTTAGAAGCCTATTAAGATACCGAGTGATCATTTGATCATCAAATAATAATAGTATTTAGTCGTAAAAAAAAAAAAGGTTTTTGTAAAATGAAATTAAAAAAAAATCGTTTGCAAAAGAAACATGTTTTCGTTGTAAAAAGGTTTTCGTTCGAAACAAAAACGAAATTTTATTCGAAATCGCGTTAATCATATTTTTGTCATTTGAAATCGCGAATAGTTTTTCGTTCGAATTCTCTACCAATACATTCTCAATTATAATTGCAACTTTTTGTTCTACATTGATTTTTTCGTTTTGTCGTTCGAAACAATATTAAAAAATCATTCAAAATCGCGGCACAGACATTTGTCTATAACTTAAAAGCCTATATATATACCGAGTGATCATTTAAATCTCAGCTCTAGTTATCCATGGAAATTTTCGCAACCAATAATAAAGGCGAGATTGGTGAATTCGTCTTATTGGCAGCGAAAATCTCCATTAATAACTAGAGCTGAAATTTAAATGATCTCGCGGTATAATTGCCTCATTTTTTACTGTGAGTAAAGCAAACCTTGGAAATTTAATTTCAGAATTGATATATGTCACAATGGAACATGTTTGATGGCCATCAAATGGCAAATGATGGCATTTTGTGATTGCAGCCAATTCTCCGTATTTTTGCTCGATCTGTTATAAGAATGTCGATCTACCGATCTAATGTCGTAATATACTAGTATACACTTTTGACATGGTATTGTCATTGTGACATTATTGGAACACGTTATAGTCATGGTAACATTATTGTGACACGGTATTGTTATTGGTCATTGTAACACTATTGTGACTAGGTATTGTCATTGTGATATTATTGTGACACAGTAATGTCATTGTGACACGGTATTGTCATTGTGACATTATTGTGATTATAAAATTAATACACATTGCATGATAAATCAAGATATGTGAATATGTCAGGATAAGCACATGGTTCATGTGCCCTTGTCAAAATTAGAAACACAGATTTAATTTTGAAAACGAAATAAAATAATTATGTATGTGCCAAGTGTCTAAATGGATGTTTTGAAGCACCAGACGTGAGTTTGTCTACTGAGACTGAAAGTAGAGATTTTTTCTACAATCGCTGAATGTTCGTACCTAATAATAGAAAATTATTATAGGAATGATGTTTCTAAATATTTGTCAGGAGAGTGGCAGATATTTTTTGAAGTTTTTAAACATTGAATGCTTTAAAGAACAAATTTTGGCCAAAACTACAACTACAATGGCAATCTAAATATCAAATTTAAACCTCGATTGTTCCTCAACACCCAAAAGGGTAAAAGAGAGAAAGATTAAGAAAGAAAAAAAAAGAAACGTCGATTGTAGAAAAACATACATAGCCTTTAATTGGAAATGGGTGGGGGGTCATAAGAAGGGTCATCTATGGTGCAGTCGATGGCTGTAAAGTATAATTTGGGACGTTATGAGTCAGTGGTAGACGTTGCACCCTCATCTTTCTCACCCTATCTCGTAATTTGATGTTCTATTCCTCCATTTTCCCTTGTCATGAAATTATGATTTACGTCTACACGTATATTTATTAATGTACACATGCACTTCTTCGTCCACTATTCCTGCATTTATCATTTGCATTTTATGTCCCTGTAGTGGTATGCTATTGATATTTGCCCTCCACTGCTCGAAATCGAAGGTTTGTCAGACCCCACTTACAATATGCGCCGTCTCATTCCATGGTTTCTTCGAGGATCGAGGGTGTATATATATATATATATATAAATAAATATACTAGTTATAAACTAAATACTGTTTAACTCTTTCTTCAGTAAGCGCCAAACTCATTGCGCAAAACAATTTTTGCGTTCTTTGAAATTTCTCTATAGAGGGTGATTCAATTTGGACGACCCCCACTCAAACGCCACTCTGCAACTTTCAAAAGTTCGATTGATTTAACAATAATTATCATTGCTGTTATCGGCCTCGGCTTTGCCTCGACCTGCAACACCCAGCATCCCAGCCAATCCAAACTGTAAGAAACAAACTGTCGAAACAGGAAAAACAAATGCTAACGAATTGTATAAAAATTAAAAGTGACATTAGAAAATACAAAGTTGACACAAGTAATGCAAATCGCGATTTCAAACGAGAAAGAAAATGGTCGAATTACGATTTCGAATAAAATTTAATTTTTGTTTTGAACGAAAACTTCGTTTTCTCAATTTCGAATAAAACTATATTTATTATACATGTATGTTAGGTATAATTACACTTGTTTTGTTTCATATATTTTATCAGAGTCCTGACACGTGTTTCGGCTTATTCGGCCATTTTCAAAGGATTATGTTTACAATTTGATTGATAACTTGATTGATGACACATTGACACATTCATTTCAATTTTGTTTTTTTAAATGAATGTGTCAATGTGTCATCAATCAAGTTATTAATCACATTGTAAACACAATCCTTTGAAAATGGCCGAATAAGTCGAAACACGTGTCAGGAAACTGATAAAATATATGAAACAAAACAAGTGTAATTATACCTAATACATAGATTTTTTAGTAATACATAGATAATTAGACCTATACATCGAAATTTGTAATAATATACATTTATAATAATAGTAAAATGTTTCATCAAAATATTAGCAAGGAAAGTATTAAAACTATATTTGTTTCGGGATCGTTTTTTTTTTAATTTATCGCGAAACCATTTTTTTAACGAAAAACATGTTTATCTACGACTCATATATAATGAATGCGTTATGTACGTAACCATGGTAACATCATGTACTTTATAATATAATATGGGTTGTATTATGACTTCATTATACTACAGGGGTTGTATTATGACTCCATTATTTAACATGGCTTGTATTATGACTTCATTATACGACAGGGGTTGCATTATGACTTCATTATACAACAGGGGTTATATTATGATTTCATAATACAACTTGGTGCGGCCTCTTCAATTAAACCTGTGTCACGCTTTTCACATCTTTTTATTTTTCGCTTCTCCATATACGCTATCATTGTTATCTTTCATTCCATTCATCCCAAAAAATAATACAAAAAAAAAGGTAAATTCGCACTATCTTTGAAATTACCTTTTTACTTTGACAAATAAACACGACACAGTATTTAGTGTTGTATTATTGAGAGGAAGTGGAGTTTGCCGTGGAAAACTTATTTTTACAACGAGAATTCTATTAATATTTCTGTTCTAATTATACTAAATTCTAAATTCTATTCAAATTATACAGCGAAGATTCCTGCATCTGATTTAGTTATGAAAGTGACTATAGCAAACCTTATATCGTTATAAAGAGAAAACAATTCTGACAATTCAATATTTAACAATATTTATTGGAGTAAATTTAACCCTTTTCTATCAACATTACGTTTTCTAATGAGTACGAATCACTGATTTTTCAGTTTCTTTCGGTTCTCTTCGACCCTATTCAAAAGTATCAAATTTCTAGTTGCAGATTATAAACCTGCCATTTATCTATTACGATTGGCAAGTTTCGCACGGTTCAATCTGTATCACCCTGTATATATGTATATAATCCCCATGTATAAAACATCGAAAAATCCAAAATGTCCAGATTTTGTTGAAATGAGAAAATTAAATGCTTTCGAACTGTATGAAAATGAATGTGGCATTAAAAAAACAAAGTTGACATAAAAATGAGAAAATACTAAGTACCTACATCAATGTAGAACAAAAAGGTGCCTAGGAGAGACCTAAAAAACGTAAACGTAAAATTCAAATGTCAAAAACCAATTGTTTTTTAAAAGTTTTTTAAAAAAATTTTTGAAACGGGAAAAACAAATGCTAACGGGCTGCGATTTTTTGCAATTTCAATCGCAAAGATGCCCTTGTCGCGATTTCGAATAAAATTTTGTAAATTTTTGTTTCGAACGAAAACCTTTTTACTGGTTTTCGAACGATTTTTATTTGTATTTCTCACGAAAACAGTTTTTATTCAAAGCATCAAATTTCTAGTTGCATATTATAAACCTGCCTTTTATCTATTTCGATTAGCAAGTTTCCCCTCGATTCAATCTGAATCACCCTGTATAACATCGAAAAAATCGATCAAGGTGTTGTTGAAATGGAAATATTAAATGCTGTCGAACTGTATAAAAATGAATGTGGCATTACAAAAAACAAAGTTGACATAAAAATGAGAAAAAACTAAGTACCTATTATATCAATGTAAAACAAAAAGGTGCCTAGAAGAGACGTAATAAACGTAAACGTAAAATTCAAATGTTAAAAACTAATTGTTTCTAATAACAAATTTGTATACACGTTGCCATAAATTAAGTGTCATATTATGTTGAAACGGGAAAAACAAATGCTATCGAGCAGCAATTTTTTGCGATTTCAAACGAAAAAAATGGCTGTTTCGCGATTTCGAATAAAAATTTGAAAATTTTCGTTTCGAACCAAAACATTTTTACTCGATTTCGAACGATTTTTGTTTGTATTTCTCACAAAAACCGTTTTTAATCAAAATAAACAAATTTCTAGTTGCATATTATAGACCTGCCATTTATCTCTTACGATTAGCAAGTTTCCCACGGTTCAATCTGAATCACCCTGTATAACATGGAAAAATCGAAACTGTCAAGTTGTTCTTGTTGAAATGGAAAAATTAAATGATGTCGAACTGTATAAAAATGAATGTGGCATTACAAAAAACAAAGTTGACATAAAAATGAGAAAAAACTAAGTATCTACATCAATGTAGAACAAAAAGGTGCCTAGAAGAGACCTAAAAAACGAAAACCTAAAAATTCAAATGTCGAAAACCAATTGTTTCTAAAAACTAATTAAGTGTCATATTTTGTTGAAACGGGAAAAACCAATGCTATCGAGCTGCGATTTTTTGCGATTTCAAACGAAAAGATGGCTATGTCGCGATTTCGAATAAAAAAATTGTTTAGAACGAAAACCTTTTCGCTCGATTTCGAACGCAAAAATGCTTCTGTTTCGAACGATTTTTTTTGCATTTCTCAAGAAAACATTTATTGTCACGACTACAAACAAAAAAAATGTGCAGAGATTTTATATGATTTGTTAAAATTGTTTTAATATTTAGAAAAAAAAAATGTGCAGAGATTTCATATGATTTGTTAAAATTGTTTTAATATTTAGAAGTAAAACATGAGCAGAGATTTCATATGATTTGTTAAAATTGTTTTAATATTTAGAAGTAAAACATGTGCAGAGATTTCATATGATTTGTTAAAATTGTTTTAATATTTACAAGAAAAAAATGTGCAGAGATTTCATATGATTTGTTAAAATGGTTTTAATATTTAGACAAAAAATGTGCAGAGATGTCATATGATTTGTTAAAATTATTTTAATATTTAGAAGAAATAAAATGTTTATATGACTTGTTAAAATTGTTTTGATATTTGGAAAAAAAATTAACGTAGAATAAAAAGTTGCAATTAGAATTGAGAATGTAATTGTAGAGATTTCGAACGAAAAAATATTTTTCGTTCGCGATTGAAAACGATAAAAAAATGGCTGTCGTGATTTCGAATAAAATTATTTTTGTTTCGAATGAAAGCGCACGATTTTGCGAACGTTATTTTTTTTTAAATTTCTTGTCATAATTATGTCACGGCTACAAACGAACAAAATGTGTGCAACGATTTCTATTGATTTTCTATTATTATGAAAAAAAGAAAAGTTTATTGCGATTTCGTTTTCTTTTCGAACCAAACAAAAATCGTTATGACATCACGAAATTGTCCTCTCCTGGCGATTTCATACCTTTTAAAACTTTTTTATCTCGTCTAATGCACAGAATTGCTCGTAATTTGATGTTCTATTCTTCCATTTTCCCTGCCATGAAATTATAATTTACGTCTACAAGTATATTTATTAAATGTACCAATGTACATGTTATCTTATATAATAAATGTAATAATGGTATCAGAATATCATTGAAAATCACTGCTGCACACATATTTTATTCGTTTGTAGTCGGAACAAAACAATGCTTTGTAAAAACAAATTAAAAAAATAAAATCGTTCGCATATAGAAACCTTTTTTTTTCTAATGTACAGGGTGTTTCTGAGAGTTTTGCACTTATATTTTATCTATAACTTTAAAGTCTATTTAGATATAATATACATTCACGACCTTTGTGCAACAGAGTTGGCTGGGTTTTCTTTTCGTCATGTTGGACAAACTGATTCAGTGATGCAGCGGAACTTAATTATTTTTTTGTGTCGATGTCTATTGACATTTGCTGCCTAACACATTGTCAAATTTATAATTTTTTTCACTACTTGCTACAGCTACACGTGTAGGACTGCTACAGTGTTATTTCAAAAATATAACCTCAAATTGAAAACAACTTAACCTAAAAAGAATTCCATTGGGGAATTCAGTTATTTCCGAAACACTACCAACAAAATGTCTAGATATTCATAGACGAAGCAAAAATATCGTGAATGGAGAGTAATTGCCTCAATTTTTCCAATGAGTACAAGTGGAAATTTAATTTCAGAATTGACATATGTCACAATGGAACGGTTTGATGTCCAACAACTTGCGTTTTTTTATTTCATTGCAATTCTCTGTATTTTTTTTTTTTTTTGATCTGTTATAACAATCGATCTAAATAATTTATCGATATAATGTCGTAATATACTATTGTAAACTTTTGACTCGGCATTCGATTATAAAATGAATACACATTACATGACAGATCAAGGCAGAATCATAAATAAGAGTCATCTATAGTGCCGTCGATGGCTGTGAAGTATATTTTTGGATGTTATGAGTCATAACGTCCTCACATGAGTTATAACTTATGACTAACTGGTAGACATTGCACCCTCATCTTTCTCGCCCTATCTCGTAATTTGATGTTCTATTCCTCCATTTTCCCTGTCATGAAATTATAATTTACGTCTGCACGTATATTTATTAAATGTACCAATGTACCATATCTACTTCACTTCTTCGTCCACTATTCCTGCATTTATCATTTGCATTTTATGTCCCTGTAGTGGTATGCTATTGATATTTGCCCTCCTCTGCTCGAAATTTAACGCAAGGTTTGTCAGACCCCACTTACAATATGCGCCGTCTCATTCCATGGTTTCTTCGAGGGTCGAGGGTGTGGGCCGCTTGGGAGACGAAGCTCCGTAAGTGCAAAACCCACGTCCGACTTCCAGCGGTTGTGAAATGCGGTATAAATTCTGTAGGTTACATAGCTCTCTCTATGCCCGTTCTCGCCAACTTCACCGAACCCTTCAATTCTGCCTCCGTCATCAGCAGGGTTTGCGGCGAGGGCGAAACTGAATCGCCCCATTTCCATCCTCGACAAAGGAGTTAGAGTGCACTAGAGGCGACTACCACCCAATATATATGTATATATATATATCTACCACCCAATATATATGTGTATATATATATATATATATCTACCACCCAATATATATGCCGTTTTGCAGGCTGATATGCGCTAGTCGAACAGTCATGTGTTTGGAATATTCATTATTGGAATATTCATTACTTTTGTAGTTAACGAATGGCGTTTATCTAATCTATGTTTAGCACATAAATTGCTACATGATCAATAAATTCATTATTTTTGAAGTTAACGAATAACGCTTAGCTAATACACACGAAAGCACGCATATTGCATAAACATTAATATCAGGACATCTCGCATTGCTGTAGCAATTTGCAAAACAAAATTATTCCACTTATTTGTACTTCAAGAATCAAGAAATAAACTTGATATACCATATGGTATATGTCAGTATCAGGACATCTCGTATTGCTGTAACAATTTGCAAAACAAGATTCTTTCACTTAATAATCTGTACTTCAAGAATCAAGAAATAAGCTTGGTATATCTATGCACACGGATAATATTTGTGGTTTTACTTTTGTGCAGTAGCAAAGCCAGAACGCGTAGTCTCAAGATTTTCGCGAATGGTCGGAATTTTCTAGAAAACCCGCCATAAATAGGTACTGAATTCTCCGGGAATTTTGTAACATTGCATTTACATTTAGCTACAAAAATTGCGGGGCAAACCGGTCGAGAACCGCTCGCATAGTAAGAACATTCTATGAAATGACCTTCTGCATGTCAACTTCGGTTGAAATACAACAGCACGAAGTCGCAGCAGACTGGAAGCGAACACAACTCGTGACAGGATTATCGCATTCATAACGCACCAGCTCGTTATAACTTGGTTTGAAAATGCAATTTCACACCAATTATAATAAAAAAAAGGCGATAATCATATCAGTTGTACCCGAGAATGCAATTTATGCTAGTTGAACCGACCGCTCTATCACTGAAATAACAACTTGTTATTGTAGTCAATAAATTAATTAGTTAATATGTTTACTAACTGATACCATAACATTTTAATATAAATAATAAGCGCAGTTAAATAAAAATAAGCTCCTTATTAACTAAACCTTGACATTTAATAGTACATATATTATGATACAAGTGCATACGTTTATTATCGCTCAAAGTTGGTTAATACATGTGTTGTTACTAGGCAACTTTAAAACACGCCGTGCCAGAAAGACAGATTTTCGCATGTTTATTAGTTCGATAACCAAAGATTCTAACTGATGGTTATGTCTTAACCATCAGGTTACAGCAGCTTAATAGTATATAACGCCATTAGGCCGATATATAGCAAATAACAGGCGCGGGTTGAAGTTTGTAAACCGAGGCGAAGCCAAGCGGAGCGGAGCGCAGCCGAGGTTTATATTCAACCAAGCCTGTTATTTGCATATCGGCCGTATGTTGTTCGATACTTTTTGTAATACCTAAATTACAAAAACTGGTCAATGTATCAATATTAAATTTCAAAATTAATAAACTAGTTATCCAGGCGCAATTTGATACCATAGCAACATCAACGGTTCAAATACAAACAAACAAATCAAAGTGAAATTAGAAAAATAATGCCAGATGTGCAAAGTTCTTCGTTTTGTGGTATCCCCGAAGATGTACTAAATGAAGCAAATGCTGCCACAATCGATTTACTTCCCCAAAAAAGCAGCAGCAGGTATGAGAAAGAATATGAAGACTTTATTGCTCATAAATTTGCGTTGTCATTTAAATAACGTCCACGGCCGTTATTATAACGGCCAATGCCTTTACGCCTGTCATATCGATCAAGCAGACAGTACTGATAAATGTCAATAACACAGAGGTATTACAAAAAATAATTAAAGGTACAATAAACTTGAACAGTACTGTTCTGCTACTGAAGATGGTCACATTGCGACCGAAATGTGCAATTACTTTAAAATAAATGTCTTTGTGAAAAACGTGTTCCGTATTTTATTTTCTATGATACTTTCACAAGCTTCACATCATCGGTTAATAAACTTGATGTAACAAAAATACAACAACGTATATTTTGAGTTTAATAGTATATTACATAACGAGAGCTGTAATAAGCATGTTACGGACGAAGAGAAAGTCTCGCTTTTTTTTCTACTCCTAGTCGTAATTATGAAATTTTTTACACAAATTGATACATTTTTGTTCCGTCAGATGCTCATGACAATATTTGATGTTGACCATCATGACTATTTTGACATTTTGAATACTAAATGTCACAGTGTTGCCATTATACAAATAAATCCCCCCTACTGTTACGTATATACAGGGTGGTTAGTTTTACGTCGCCCACCATTAGGATCTATTAAACGTAAACATATACAGAGTTGGTCAAATGGGATGAAAGTTTCTCATTTTTGTGCCTTTCAATACACTAAAATGAAATCCGGGATATCTTGCACAGTTCCTGAAATATTGCTGAAAAACTGAAAAAGTGCACTTTTCTTTTCCTTTTATAACTTTTGTTACTCTTGAAGGAAATTTTACGAAACTTGTCACTGTTACATTTTTCAACGTGAGCTTTCTGATGACAGTACCAAACATTTTCTGCGCCAATTAGATGCCCAAATTTTCATAGTCAACTTTTGATTTTCTTATGGCCGCCATATTGGATTTGAATAGCATTAAAAAAAGCCAAAAAATCCTATTTCAACCATGTATAACACAAGGGTAATCTGAAATTTTATACGATTCCACATTTTATCCCATTTGACCAACTCTGTATATATTTCCGTTTAATAGTTCCTAATGGTGGGCGTTGTAAAAGTGACCACCCTGTATATACATGTGTAAGTTGTCAATTACACACGGACTGCATGGCTAGTAAATCAGTTATAACGTAACAGTGTTATGTAATCAAAGTCACTTTATATACAGGGTGTATCAGCCAAATGGAATAAATTCAATAATAAATAAATGGGGGCGTGTTCGAAAAAACGCTCGGACACGTCGATTGTTATTTTTAGTTGCGCATTTTTTTCAACAAAAACTTTTTATACAGGGTGTGTCATGTGACCGTGGCCAATACCAACTTTCTTATTTTAAATGCAACACCTGGTATATTATTCAATTTTTGGATTCTTCAGAAAATTCTAGACATATTTCATGTACAATGTCCTATACCTATCTTCAACTGTTTCGGACCTCAACTGTTTCGAACCTCAACAGAATATTTCCAAATCGGTGGATAGGGAGGCGAGGATCGATGGAATGGCCAGCACGATCCCCTGATCTGACGTCATTAGACTTCTTCTTATGGGGATATGTCAAAAGTATTGTATACAAAACTAAACCCCTCGACTTAGCTGACTTAAGAAGACGAATAATGCTTGCGATTAGATCGGTCACGCCTGAGATGTTGAGTAACGTTAGAAGAAATTTCTATTTAAGATTAGGATGTTGCCTAGACGTTCACGGCAGCATTTTGAACATCTCCTCCATTGAAATTTATTGTTTTTTTTCTTCGTTTTTTTACATTATCAAGAAATAAACAGTATTACTTATTAGTTTTTGAGTGTGTTGTAACGAATTTCTGTAATCAAATAATTTTCCTTTTTTAATGTTAATTTTTGCAATAAATCTGAAAACACTTAATATTTCCGAAACAGTTGAAGATAGGTATAGGACATTGTACATGAGATATGTCTAGAATTTTCTGAAGAATCCAACAATTGAATAATATACCAGGTGTTGCATTTAAAATAAAAAAGTTGGTATTGGCCACGGTCACATGACACACCCTGTATAAAAAGTTTTTGTTAAAAAAAATGCGCAACTAAAAATAACAATCGCCGTGTCCGAGCGTTTTTTCGAACACGCCCCCATTTATTTATTATCGAATTTATTCCATTTGGCTGATACACAGTGTATGTAACAATAGTGACTTTGATTACATAACACTGTTACGTTATAACTGATTTATTAGCCATGATGTCCGTGTGTAATTGACAACTTACTAATATGGCAGTAGAAAACATACTATTTCACTTCTAGAGATGAAAATAAACATGTAAAATTAAATGGAAGAATGCATTCATTTTTATGGAAAAGACTTTAACAAACATTAAGTAATTTCAGTAATTTGCATTGTGACAGTGACAGTGACTATTTTGACAATTACAATACTGAATGTCACAATGTTGCCAATGCTCATACAAATAATTCAATTCCCCCATAACTCTTACGTAATATATAACGTAACACCAGTGACTTTCATTACACAACACTGTTACGTTATAACTGATTTACTACTTGGATTACATAACACTGTTACGTTATAACTGATTTACTAGCCATGATGTCCGTGTGTAATTGACAACTTACTAATATGGCAGTAGAAAAAATACTATTTCACTTCTAGAGATGAAAATAAACGCGTAAAATTTAATGGAAGCATGCATTCATTTTTATGGAAACTATTTTAACAAACATTAAATAATTTCAGTAATTTGCATTGTAACAGTGACAGTGACTATTTTGACAATTACAATACTGAATGTCACAATGTTGCCAATCTCATACAAATAATTAAATTCCCCCATAACTCTTACGTAATATATAACGTAACATCAGTGACTTTCATTTCATAACACTGTTACGTTATAACTGATTTACTAGCCTGTAAATCGCTAGCCTGTAAATTTACTAGGCTGTAAATGTAAAAGTCCGTGTGTAATTGACAACTTACTAATGTGGGAGTAGAAAAACAATATTTGCGCAATTAAGTAATTAATTTTAATATTAAATTAATTAAGTAATTAAGAAATTAACTTTATAAGTCTAATATATAACGTAACACCGGTGACTTTCATTACATAACACTGTTACGTTATAACTGATTTACTAGCCTGTAAATCGCTAGCCTGTAAATTTACTAGGCTGTAAATGTAAAAGTCCGTGTGTAATTGACAACTTACTAATGTGGAGTACAAAAACAATATTTACGTAATTAAGTAATTCATTTTAATATTAATTAATTAAGAAATTAACTTTATAAGTCCGGGAACTCATCTCCTTTTGAGTTTTTCGCCTTGTCGCCTCTTTTTTAAAGGACTCAATTGTATTGTAAAAAGAGTTTTCGGATGAATGTCGCTATGTATTTTTCGTGATACTTGATTGTAATTACATATTATCGGTACTGTCTCCATGGTTGTTATTTAACTGATATCAGCAACGGCCGTTAAAGTTTAACAGCCGTGGACTGTTATTTATTTTAGTATTCACAAACATTACTGGACAACCATCACAGCATACTTGAAATATGTCATTATGATTTATGAAAATAGCAAAATGTAATCCTTTTTATTTTAGTATCACGAAAACTATAAAACAGCATACGGCCGATATGGATATAACAGACTCGGTTGATTATAAAATCTCGGCTGCGCCTCGATTTTACAATATGTCAACCACGTCTGTTATATAACCCATAGCGGCCTATACCGTTATATACTATTATTTCATCCTGTGTCAAATTTCGTTTTAATGAAACATTGTACTGAATTTCAAAATAATGTGGACATTATAGCCGTGGATTGTTATTTATTTTGGTATTCACAAGCGTTTACTGGACAACCATCACAGCATACTTGAAATATGTCATTATGATTTATGAAAATAGCAAAATGTAATCCATTTTATTTTAGTATCACGAAAACTATAAAACAGCATACGGCCGATATGGAAATAACAGACTCGGTTGATTATAAAATCTCGGCTGCGCCTAGACTTTACAATATATCAACATCGTCTGTTATATAACCCATATCGGCCTATACCGTTATATACTATTATTTCATCCTGTGTCAAATTTCGTTTTCATGAAACATTGTACTGAATTTCAAAATAATGTAGCAACGGCTGTTTGACAATTGTTAGCAACACTTTACCGGACAAGGACGTTTTTTTTTGCGTTTTTCCGGACTGAAACTGTTGACGTAAAGTATTGGAATTTGTGAAATAATGAAATAATAATAATACTGAAATAATAATGAAATAATAGTTACTAATACCATAAGGCGATGTGAAACAAATAACAGACTATGCTTAATATTGTAAAATCGAGACGATAGCCGAAAATAGCATGAATATTTACCAGACAAGGACGTTTTTTTGCGTTTTCCCGGACTGTTGACGTAAAGTATTGGAATTTGACACAGGATGAAATAATAGTTACTAATACCATAAAGGCCATATGAAGCAAGTAACAGACTATGTTTAATATTGTAAAATCAAGGCGATAGCCGATAATAGCATGAATATTTAATTGTTAGCAACACTTTACCGGACAAGGACGTTTTTTGCGTTTTCCCGGACTGTTCACGTAAAGTGTTGGAATTTGACACAGGATGAAATAATAGTTACTAATACCATAAAGGCCATATGAAGCAAGTAACAGACTATGTTTGATATTGTAAAATCGAGGCGATAGCCGATAATAGCATGAATATTTAATTGTTAGCAGCACTTTACCAGACAAGGACGTTTTTTGCGTTTTTCCGGACTGTTGACGTAAAGTATTGGAATTTGACACAGCATGAAATAATAGTTACTAATACCATGAAGCCGATATGAAGCAAATAACAGACTCGGTTTAACTTTGTAAAATTGAGGCGATAGCCTATAATACCATGAATATTTAATTGTTAGCAACACTTTACCGGACAAGAACTAATTTTGAGTTTTCCTGGACTGTTGACGTAAAGTAGTGGAATTTGACACAGGATGAAATATTAGTTACTAATACCATAAAGGCGATATGAAGCAAGTAACAGACTATGTTTAATATTGTAAAATCGAAGCTATAGCCGATAATAGCATAAATATTTAATTGTTAGCAGCACTTTACCAGACAAGGACGTTTTTTGCGTTTTCTTGGACTGTTGACGTAAAGTATTGGAATTTGACACTGGATGAAATAATAGTTACTAATACCATAAGGCCGATATAATGCAAATAACAGACTATGTTTAATATTGTAAAATCGAGGCGATAGCCGATAATAGCATGAATATTTAATTGTTAGCAACACTTTACCGGACAATGACGTGTTTTGCGTTTTCGCGGACTGTTGACGTAACTATTGGAATTTGACACAGGATGAAATATTAGTTACTAATATCGTCAGGCCGATATGAAGCAAATAACAGACTCGTAACTTGTAAAATCGAGGCAATAGCCGACAATGTCATGAATATTTAATATTTGAGTTTGATTCGTAAACTTTGTTTTCGTTTTTCAATATAAATAATATTTATTTAAAGTTGTTGTAATTGAATACTTACTGGTAAATATTTATTTTTAATTTATTTATATATTTATTTTGCCCGACTAGTTTTTTTCCACTATTGTGGATAAAACCCTAAACTTAATCAAATTTATGACTAATCTGTGACTTAATTGTGTAATAAAGTAGTAACGGATCATTAATAAATAACGGCCGTGGCTGATACATTTTAACGGCCATGGCTGTTTTAACACACATCGATTGAGCATACAGTACTGTTAAAGCACATTTAACAGTATGGTATTATGAAAAACGATGTAAAGAATAGGGCATTGTGATGTGAATATCCACTATAATAATCAGCAGTTTTGTTATGGCAAAATGGCTGTTTTAACGGCCATGGCTGTTTTAACATACATCGATTGAGCATACAGTACTGTTAAAGCACATTTAACAGTATGGTATTATGAAAAACTATGCAAAGAATAGGGTCGCAATTGAACTTGTAATGTGAATATCCACTATAATAATCAACAGTTTTGTTGATGGCAAAATGGCTGTTTTAACACACATTGATTGATCATACAGTACTGTTAAAGCACATTTAACAGTATGGTATTATGAAAAACTATGCAAAGAATAGGGCCATAATTGAACTTGTGATGTGAATATCCACTATAATAATCAGCAGTTTTGTTGATGGCAAAATGACTGTTTTAACACACATCGATTGAGCATACAGTACTGTTAAAGCACATTTAACAGTATGGTATTATGAAAAACTATGCAAAAAATAGGGCCATAATTGAACTTGTGATGTGAATATTCACTATAATACATGCAGTTTTGCTGATGGCAAAATGTCTGTTTTAACGGCCATTGCTGTTTTAACATATATCGATTGAGTATACAGTACTGTTAAAGCACATTTAACAGTATCGTATTATGAAAAACTATGCAAAGAATAGGGCCATAATTGAACTTGTAATGTGACTGTTGACGTAAAGTATTGGAATTTGACACAGGATGAAATAATAGTTACTAATATCATAAGGCCGATATGAAGCAAATAACAGACCCGTAACTTGTAAAATCGAGGCAATAGCCGACAATGTCATGAATATTTAATATTTGAGTTCGTAAACTTTGTTTTTGTTTTTCAATATAAATAATATTTATTTAAAGTTGTTGTAATTGAGTACTTACTGGTAAATATTTATTTTTAATTTATTTATATATTTATTTTGCCTGACTAGTTTTTTCCCACTATTGTGGATAAAACCCTAAACTTAATCAAATTTATGACTAATCTGTGACTTAATTGTGTAATAAAGTAGTAACGGATCATTAATAAATAACGGCCGTGACTGATACATTTTAAGGCCATGGTTTAAGGCACACATCGATTGAGCATACAATACTGTTAAAGCACATTTAACAGTATGATATTATGAAAAACTATGTAAAGAATAGGGCCTTGTGATGTGAATATCCACTATAATAATCAGCAGTTTTGTTATGGCAAAATGGCTGTTTTAACGCCCATGGCTGTTTAACACCCATCGATTGAGCATACAGTACTGTTAAAGCACATTTAACAGTATGGTATTATCAAAAACTATGCAAATAATAGGGCCATAATTGAACTTGTGATGTGAATATCCACTATAATAATCAGCAGTTTTGTTATGGCAAAATGGCTGTTTTAACGGCCATGGCTGTTTTAACATACATCGATTGAGCATACACTATTGTTAAAGCACATTTAACAGTATGGTATTATGAAAAACTATGCAAATAATAGGGCCATAATTGAACTTGTGATGTGAATATCCACTATAATAATCAGCAGTTTTGTTGATGGCAAAATGGCTGTTTTAACGGCCATGGCTGTTACACACATCGATTGAGCATACACTACCGTTAAAGCACATTTAACAGTATGGTATTATGAAAAACAATGCAAAGAATAGGGCCATAATTAAACTTGTGATGTGAATATCCACTATAATAATCAGCAGTTTTGTTGATGGCAAAATGGCTGTTTTAACACACATCGATCGAACATACAGTACTCTTAAAGCACATTTATCAGTATGGTATTATGAAAAACTATGCAAAGAATAGGGCCATAATTGAACTTGTGATTCCACTATAATAATCAGCAGTTTTGTTGATGTCAAAATGGCTGTTTTAACACACATCGATTGAGCATACAGTACTGTTAAAGTACATTTAACAGTATGGTATTATGAAAAACTATGTAAAGAAGAAGACCATAATTGAACTTGTGATGTGGATATCCACTATAATAATCAGCAGTTTTGTTGATGGCAAAATGGCTGTTTTAACACACATCGATTGAGCATACAGTACTGTTAAAGCACATTTAACAGTATGGTACTATGAAAAACCATGCAAAGAATAGGACTATAATTGAACTTGTGATGTGAATATCCATTATGATAATCAGCAGTTTTGTTTATGGCAAAATGGCTGTTTTAAAACATCGATTGAGCATACAGTACTGTTAAAGCACATTTAACAGTATGGTACTATGAAAAACCATGCAAAGAATAGGACTATAATTGAACTTGTGATGTAAATATCCACTATAATAATCAGCAGTTTTGTTGATGGCAAAATGGCTGTTTTAACGGCCATGACTGTTTTAACACACATCGATTGAGCATACAGTACTGTTAAAGCACATTTAACAGTATGGTATTAAAAAACTATGCAAGGAATAGGGCCATAATTGAACTTGTGATGTGAATATCCACTATAATACATGCAGTTTTGCTGATGGCAAAATGGCTGTTTTAACATACATCGATTACATACAGTACTCTTAAAGCACATTTAACAGTATGGTATTATGAAAAACTATGTAAAAAATAAGGCCATAATTTAACTTGTGATGTGAATATCCCCTATAATAAATCAGCGGTTTTGCTACCTGCAGGGACGTTTGGGATCCCTAAGGGACTAAGGGCTAATGTGAGGGGTAGAAACATAGTCAGGTAAAGTCAATTCCCATGAAATGACACTTTCGAGTTATTTTTCATATTATAGCAATACATACACGCATTGCGCCTATAGTATTCCTTTGATACTTTTAATAATTTTGCGGTCGTCCTAATGGTACAAATTCTAGAAATCTTTCTTTTAAGACACAGTTATCCGGTAATTATTACAAGATTTCTGCACTTTCTGCCATGTCGCATAGAAATATTGTATTAAATGCCTTTCTTGTACATGCTCCCAAAAACACCTATTTTACGGACTCATTTAAGTCCCTAAAGTGAGTCTTTTCCGGACTCAATCCCAAAATGTTGCCATGGTTATAAAACAATCTGGTTACTAACCCAAAATGTTGCCATGGTTATAAAACAATCTGGTTACTAACCCAAAATGTTGCCGTGGTTATAAAACAAGCTGGTTACTAACCCAAAATGTTGCCATGATTATAAAAGAAGCTGGTTACTATGGTGGCATGGTAATTAAAATCTGAAGCTCACTATTTTTAGAAATATTTGCTCTGATAACATTTAATAATACATAGTAAAAGTATACTAATGAATATGGTCATATGGTGACTGACATGTACATTTAGAAAATAATAAATTTATAAACATTTATTAATTCGCTCATTATACACACTTATGGAACGCAATAATTTCGACAAGTTTAATACTCATCTGGCCTAATACAATACAGTATGCGGTAATTTTCTTCCACAATACAGTGAAATTATTAAATATCCTAGCAGTGATATTTATTATCATACAGTGATTCATTATCACTGTATCTCGCATACTGTATCCGCATACAGTATCTACGTGTGTTAAGGCCATAAAGAATGATTTCGCGGCCTTGGTATACAAATAACTGTTGCATATGTCAACGTGCCGTAACGAAAACATTATGATCGCCAATTTGCGCAACATGACATACTTTACGAGACTCGGTATCATAATGAATACCATTATGATACTCAGTGGCATAATGAATTCATTACGTTATTCAAATTCGGGGATCATTAAAAACTAAACGGCGGAAAATTAACTTTCACAAGGCTGCGGCTACAACAGCATACACTTGAGTTAAAACAGCATTCTACATTCACTACATCCGTCTTTCTATTCTCTCTGCTATGCGGCACAAAATAATACCGGGTCAGGTATTCCACGTTGACAGCTACAGTTATCCAATTTCTCGCTTCACAATGCATTTCACGTTTTACGACTTTTGAACCTTGGGGGGTTCAATGTATTCTCGGTATCGGGGTGATATGCTATTAATGTGGGTAATTTAATTATGCCATTAGCTAATGACACTGATTGAAGGTATGCATACAAAATTTTAAATAATTGTGATCATTAGTTCTCTAGAAATCCTTAGTGAAAAATTACCATAATGACGCGTCAACAGCGCGCAGCGCTGTTTCTCATTAAATAGAGTTCTCACCAAACAAAGAACTTTTGCCGCTTTTGAACATTAGATTAAGATTTAGAACATTAAAAACTGTATATTATAATAATAACTGACAGAATATGTATATGAATTATAGACTCAAAATTATTGAGGAATCGTTAGAAACATGGAAATTTATTACGAAATCTACAGGGAATTATTGAAAACTCTCTTGAAACATTGAGAAGTGTTGGGGAAACTTTAGAAATTTTGAAAATTAGTGAGAAATCTCTAGAAAACTTGAAAATCAATGCAAAATCTCTACAAATTTAGAGAATTATTGAGAAATCTCTAGAAATGTTCAGAATTAATACATACATTTTGATATTTATTAAAAAAGTATGAAAATTAGTGACAATTCTCTAGAAATCTTGAGAAACATCATACTATTTAGAGAATTATTGACAAATTTCGAAAAATGTAATTGAAATCTAGATAAATTCTAAGCATGACCAAAAACTGTATATTATAACGATAACTGACAGAATATGTATACGAATTCTTGCCGCAAAATTATTGAGAAATCTTAGAGAAATATGGAACTTATTTCGAAATCCATAGAAATTATTGATAACTCTCTAGAAACATTGAACATTTTGAAAGTTAGTAAGAAATCTTTAGAAATGTTGAGAATATTTCCAAAATATCTACAAATTTAGAGAATTCTTGAGAAATCTCTAGAAATGTTCAGAATTAATACATATATTTTGATAATTAATAAAATGAAAATTAGTGACAAATCTCTAGAAATCTTAAGAATCATCATAATATTTAGAGAAGTATTGAGAAATGTATCTGAAATTTCGATAAACTTTAAGCATGACTAAAACTGTATATTATGATGATAACTGACAGAATATGTATTTGAATGTATATGAATATGGAAATAAATATGGAAATTTATTTATAATTAACCAGAAATTATTGAAAACTCTCCAGAAACATTGAGAAGTAATGAGAAACCTTTAGAAATTTTGAAAAATAGTAAGATATCTCGACATATTTTAAGAAAAATTGCAAAATCTCCGCAAGTTTACAGAATTATTGAAAAATCTTGAAAATGAATGCAAAATCTATAAATTTCGAGAATTATCAAGAAATGTAGATAAATATCGAGGATGTACAAAAATGTATATAATAATAATTACCAGAATGCGCACCTTTATGAATTATTGTCTGAGAATTGTAGAAAAATGAATTATAAATCACGATAATTATTGACAAATCTGTAGAAATCTCCATAATTATTGAGAACACTGGAAATTAAGATTAAGAATTAAATATTCTCAAAATTTTTGTTAAAACTTCATGTTTAGTATCAATTTTTCAAATATTTCTTTAAAAATGTCAATTATTGTGTCAAAATTTCATTGACCTACAGCGAGTTGTTCAAATATTCGTAAAATTTCGATTGTTCTAGAACTATCATTGACTAAGTGTTTAAATTTGGCTCATTCTGTGAACAATTATTTATTAACGGTTAAAAATTCTTAAAACTTTATGTTTAGTATCAATATTTCAATTAATTCTTTAAAAATGTCAACTATTGTGTCAAATCTAATTGATCAAATTTGTCTGTCAATTTGTCAAATTATCGTGAAATTTCAATTGTTCTACAGCTATCATTGACTAACTGTCAAAAATTGGCTTATTCTGTCAACAATCATTGATTGACTATTAAAATTTCAATGATTTTAGTAAAGACTTCATGTTTGGTATCAATCTTTCGATTATTTCTTTAAAAATGTCAAAAAATTCAGTAGATTTCATTGATCTACTGCCAATTTGTCAAATATTCGTGAACTTTCAGTTGTTCTGCAACTAACATTGACTAACTGTCAAAATTTGGCTCATTGTGTCAACTATCATTGACTAACTATTAAAATTTTAATGATTTCTGTTAAAACTTCATGTCTAGTATAGAGTTTTGAAATATTTCTTTTAAAATGTCAATTATTGTGCCAAATTTCATTGATTAACTGTCAATTTGTCAAGTATTCATCTTAGATTATCATGATTCAGTTATCTAGGATTTAAGGCCCAGTTGTACGACCGTGGATTATCTTTGATAGTGGTTCAGTTTCTAAGGCCCAGTTGTATGATCGTGGATTATCTTTGATCGTGGTTCAGTTTCTAAGGATGCCATTGTATCAACAATTGTATCCTAGGTAACTGAACCATAATCAAAGATAATCTAAGGTGGGGTACAATCGGGCATTAGGGTTTGAAGATAACATTAAAATCATTACATAATAAACTGAACCACAATCAAAGATAATCTAAGGTGGTTCAATCGGGCATTACGGTTCCAAGATAACATTAAAATCATTACCGTAAAATAATAATAACAATAATATAACAACCTTAAAAAAAAATTGTTGTTGAACGGGTTTGTAATTTGTAACTATTTGTAAAAGGGCGCACAATTTATTTATTAATTGAATTGTATTTTCAATTATGTTATAAGCTATACATACATAAAATCTCGATAAATTTTAAGCATGACCAAAAACTGTATATTATAATAATAACTGACAGAATATGTATATGAATTATAGACTCAAAATTATCGAGGAATCGTTAGAAACATGGAAATTTATTACGAAATCTACAGGGAATTATTGAAAACTCTCTTGAAACATTGAGAAGTGTTGGGGAACCTTTAGAAATTTTGAAAATTAGTGAGAAATCTCTAGAAAACTTGAAAATCAATGCAAAATCTCTACAAATTTAGAGAATTATTGAGAAATCTCTAGAAATGTTCAGAATTAATACATACATTTTGATATTTATTAAAAAAGTATGAAAATTAGTGACAATTCTCTAGAAATCTTGAGAAACATCATACTATTTAGAGAATTATTGACAAATTTCGCAAAATGTATTTGAAATCTAGATAAATTCTAAGCATGACCATAAACTGTATATTATAACGATAACTGACAGAATATGTATACGAATTCTTGCCGCAAAATTATTGAGAAATCTTCATAAATATGGAACTTATTTCGAAATCCATAGAAATTATTGATAACTCTCTAGAAACATTGAACATTTTGAAAGTTAGTAAGAAATCTTTAGAAATGTTGAGAATCATTCCAAAATCTCTACAAATTTAGTGAATTATTGAGAAATCTCCAGAAATGTTCAGAATTAATACATATATTTTGATAATTCATAAAAAAGTATGAAAATTAGTGACAAATCTATAGAAATCTTAAGAATCATCATAATATTTAGAGAAGTATTGAGAAATGTATCTGAAATTTCGATAAACTTTAAGCATGACTAAAACTGTATATTATGATGATAACTGACAGAATATGTATTTGAATGTATATGAATATGGAAATAAATATGGAAATTTATTTATAATTCTCCAGAAATTATTGAAAACTCTCCAGAAACATTGAGAAGTAATGAAAAACCTTTCGAAATTTTGAAAAATAGTAAGATATCTCGACATATTTTAAGAAAATTTGCAAAATCTCCGCAAGTTTAGAGAATTATTGAAAAATCTTGAAAATGAATGCAAAATCTATAAATTTCGAGAATTATCAAGAAATGTAGATAAATATCGAGGATGTACAAAAATGTATATAATAATAATTACCAGAATGCGCACCTTTATGAATTATTGTCTCAGAATTATAGAAAAATGAATTATAAATCACGATAATTATTGACAAATCTGTAGAAATCTCAATAATTATTGAGGAAATTAAGATTAAGAAGCAAATATTCGCAAATTTTTTGTTAAAACTTCATGTTTAGTATCAATTTTTCAAATATTTCTTTAAAAATGTCAATTATTGTGTCAAAATTTCATTGACCTACATCGAATTGTTCAAATATTCGTAAAATTTCGATTGTTCTACAACTATGATTGACTAAGTGTTTCAATTTGGCTCATTCTGTGAACAATTATTTATTAACGGTTAAAAATTCTTTGATTTTTCTTAAAACTTTATGTTTAGTATCAATATTTCAATTAATTCTTTAAAAATGTCAACTATTGTGTCAAATCCAATTGATCAAATTTGTCTGTCAATTTGTCAAATTATCATGAAATTTCAATTGTTCTACAGCTATCATTGACTAACTGTCAAAAATTGGCTTATTCTGTCAACCATCATTGATTAACTGTTAAAATTTCAATGATTTTAGTTAAGACTTCATGTTTGGTATCAATCTTTCGATTATTTCTTTAAAAATGTCAAAAATTTCAGTAGATTTCGTTAATCTACTGCCAATTTGTCAAATATTCGTGAACTTTTAGTTGTTCTGCAACTAACATTGACTAACTGTCAAAATTTGGCTCATTGTGTCAACTATCATTGACTAACTATTAAAATTTTAATGATTTCTGTTAAAACTTCATGTTTAGTATAGAGTTTTGAAATATTTCTTTTAAAATGTAAATTATTGTGCCAAATTTCATTGATCAACTGTCAATTTGTCAAGTATTCATCTCAGATTATCATGATTCAGTTATCTAGGATTTAAGGCCCAGTTGTACGACCGTGGATTATCTTTGATAGTGGTTCAGTTTCTAAGGATGCCATTGTATCAACAATTGTATCCTACGTAACTGAACCATAATCAAAGATAATCTAAGGTGGTACAATCGGGCATTAGGGTTTGAAGATAACATTAAAATCATTACATAATAAACTGAACCACAATCAAAGATAATCTAAGGTGGTTCAATCGGGCATTACGGTTCCAAGATAACATTAAAATCTTTACCGTAAAAAAATAATAAAAATAATATAACAACCTTAAAAAAAAAGTTGTTGAACGGGTTTATAATTTGTAACTATTTGTAAAAAGGCGCACAATTTATTTATTAATTGAATTGTATTTTCAATTATGTTATAAGCTATACATACATAAAATCTCGATAAATTTTAAGCATGACCAAAAACTGTATATTATAATAATAACTGACAGAATATGTATATGAATTATAGACTCAAAATTATCGAGGAATCGTTAGAAACATGGAAATTTATTACGAAATCTACAGGGAATTATTGAAAACTCTCTTGAAACATTGAGAAGTGTTGGGGAAACTTTGGAAATTTTGAAAATTAGTGTGAAACCTCTAGAAAACTTGAAAATCAATGCAAAATCTCTACAAATTTAGAGAATTATTGAGAAATCTCTAGAAATGTTCAGAATTAATACATACATTTTGATGTTTATTAAAAAAGTATGAAAATTAGTGACAATTCTCTAGAAATCTTGAGAAACATCATACTATTTAGAGAATTATTGACAAATCTCGAAAAATGTATTTGAAATCTAGATAAATTCTAAGCATGGCCAAAAACTATATATTATAACGATAACTGACAGAATATGTATACAAATTCTTGCCGCAAAATTATTGAGAAATCTTCATAAATATGGAACTTATTTCGAAATCCATAGAAATTATTGATAACTCTCTAGAAACATTGAACATTTTGAAAGTTAGTAAGAAATCTTTAGAAATGTTGAGAATCATTAAAAAATCTCTACAAATTTAGAGAATTATTGAGAAATCTCTAGAAATGTTCAGAATTAATACATATATTTTGATAATTAATAAATGAAAATTAGTGACAAATCTCTAGAAATCTTAAGAATCATCATAATATTTAGAGAAGTATTGAGAAATGTATCTGAAATTTCGATAAACTTTAAGCATGACTAAAACTGTATATTATGATGATAACTGACAGAATATGTATTTGAAGGTATATGAATTTGGAAATAAATATGGAAATTTATTTATAATTTTCCAGAAATTATTGAAAACTCTCCAGAAACATTGAGAAGTAATGAGAAAACTTTCGAAATTTTGATAAGATATCTCGACATATTTTAAGAAAAATTGCAAAATCTCTGCAAGTTTAGAGAATTATTGAAAAATCTTGAAAATGAATGCAAAATCTATAAATTTCGAGAATTATCAAGAAATGCAGATAAATATCGAGGATGTACAAAAATGTATATAATAATAATTACCAGAATGCGCACCTTTATGAATTATTGTCTCAGAATTATAGAAAAATGAATTATAAATCACGATAATTATTGACAAATCTGTAGAAATCTCAATAATTATTGAGAACGCTGGAAATTAAGATTAAGAATCAAATATTCGCAAAAAAATTTGTTAAAACTTCATGTTTAGTATCAATTTTTCAAATATTTCTTTAAAAATGTCAATTATTGTGTCAAAATTTCATTGACCTACAGCGAGTTGTTCAAATATTCGTAAAATTTGGATTGTTCTACAACTATCATTGACTAAGTGTTTAAATTTGGCTCATTCTGTGAACAATTATTTATTAACGGTTAAAAATTCTTTGATTTTTCTTAAAACTTTATGTTTAGTATCAATATTTCAATTAATTCTTTAAAAATGTCAACTATTGTGTCAAATCTAAATGATCAAATTTGTCTGTCAATTTGTCAAATTATCGTGAAATTTCAATTGTTCTACAGCTATCATTGACTAACTGTCAAAAATTGGCTTATTCTGTCAACAATCATTGATTAACTGTTAAAATTTCAATGATTTTAGTTAAGACTTCATGTTTGATATCAATCTTTCGATTATTTCTTTAAAAATGTCAAAAATTTCAGTAGATTTCATTGATCTACTGCCAATTTGTCAAATATTCGTGAACTTTCAGTTGTTCTGCAACTAACATTGACTAACTGTCAAAATTTGGCTCATTGTGTCAACTATCATTGACTAACTATTAAAATTTTAATGATTTCTGTTAAAACTTCATGTTTAGTATAGAGTTTTGAAATATTTCTTTTAAAATGTCAATTATTGTGCCAAATTTCATTGATCAACTGTCAATTTGTCAAGTATTCATCTCAGATTATCATGATTCAGTTATCTAGGATTTAAGGCCCAGTTGTACGACCGTGGATTATCTTTGATAGTGGTTCAGTTTCTAAGGCCCAGTTGTATGATCGTGGATTATCTTTGATAGTGGTTCAGTTTCTAAGGCCCAGTTGTATGATCGTGGATTATCTTTGATCGTGGTTCAGTTTCTAAGGATGCCATTGTATCAACAATTGTATCATAGGTAACTGAACCATAATCAAAGATAATCTAAGGTGGTACAATCGGGCATTAGGGTTTGAAGATAACATTAAAATCATTACATAATAAACTGAACCACAATCAAAGATAATCTAAGGTGGTTCAATCGGGCATTACGATTCCAAGATAACATTAAAATCATTACCGTAAAAAAATAATAACAATAATATAACCTTAAAAAAATAATTGTTGTTGAACGGGTTTGTAATTTGTAACTATTTGTAAAAGGGCGCACAATTTATTTATTAATTGAATTGTATTTTCAATTATGTTATAAGCTATACATACATAAAATCATAAAATGTAAATTATTTATTAAATTTATTTGGCATTTATTATGTTTTCATTAAATAATTTATTATAGTGTTTTCATACTCCGATATTTTTATGTTTCGTTTTGTTATGTTATTTCAGCGATTTAATTATGGCTTAACTACATTATTTCATACCAAACATTTTTATGAATTAATTGATGTAATGTAATGATCATACATTAGTTATAAATTATTATATTTAAACACTTCAGCCATATGTCGACCCTAGTAGCTACTATTGTTGATTTGTAGATAAAGATTAGTAGCTACTACATACGTAAGTTATTAATTATTATATTTAAACACTTACAGCCATATGTCGACCCTAGTAGCTACTATTGTTGATTGGTAGATAAAGATTAGTAGCTACTACATACGTAAGTTATTAATTATTATATTTAAACATTTACAGCCATATATCCACCCTAGTAGCTACTATTGTTGATTAGTAGATAAAGATGAGTAGCTACTATTGTTGATTAGTAGATAAAGATTAGTAGCTACTACATACGTAAGTTATTAATTATTATATTTAAACACTTAAAGCCATATGTCGACCTTAGTAGCTACTATTGTTGATTGATAGATAAAGATTAGTAGCTACTACATACGTAAGTTATTAATTATTATATTTAAACATTTACAGCCATATGTCGACCCTAGTAGCTACTATTGTTGATTAGTAGATAAAGATTAGTAGCTACTACATACGTAAGTTATTAATTATTATATTTAAACACTTACAGCCATATGTCGACCCTAGTAGCTACTATTGTTGATTGGTAGATAAAGATTAGTAGCTACTACATACGTAAGTTATTAATTATTATATTTAAACATTTACAGCCATATATCCACCCTAGTAGCTACTATTGTTGATTAGTAGATAAAGATGAGTAGCTACTATTGTTGATTAGTAGATAAAGATTAGTAGCTACTACATACGTAAGTTATTAATTATTATATTTAAACACTTAAAGCCATATGTCGACCTTAGTAGCTACTATTGTTGATTGATAGATAAAGATTAGTAGCTACTACATACGTAAGTTATTAATTATTATATTTAAACACTTACAGCCATATGTCGACCCTAGTAGCTACTATTATTGATTAGTAGATAAAGATTAGTAGCTACTAATGCTAATCAGAATATGATTTATCTGCCAGAAATGGCTTTCAGTGGGGCACTTTCTAACCGTTTTTAGTATCTACTAAGATTTAGTAGCTATGAGGCTCGACTATGCATACGGCTGTTAGTGCACTTTGACGTTTTTAGATCATCCAGTCCATTATAAGTTTTATTTTTTAAATGACCCTTTTTTTTTAGAACAAAATCCAAATTTGATAATCTAAAACCGAATGTGGGTGTTCAACGTTTTTAGATCATCCAGTCGATTATAAGTATTTTTGAAAAATGTCGCTTTTTTAGAACAAAATCCAAATTAGATTATCAAAAACATGAAGTGGGTGTTCAACGCTTTTAGATCATACAGTCGATTATAAGTATTTTTCAAAAATGTCGTTTTTTTTAGAACAAAATCCAAATTTGATAATCAAAAACATGAAGTGGGTGTTCAACGTTTTTAAATCATTCAGTCGATTATAAGTATTTTTGAAAAATGTCACTTTTTTTTAGAATAAAATCCAAATTTGATTATCAAAAACATGAAGGGGGTGTTCAACGTTTTTAGATCATCCAGTCGATTATAGGTATTTTTTAATAATGTCACTTTTTGTTAGAACAAAATCCAAATTTGATAATCAAAACCATGAAGTGGGTATTCAACGTTTTTAGATCATCCAGTCGATTATAAGTATTTTTCAAAAATGTCGTTTTTTTAGAACAAAATCCAAATTTGATAATCAAAAACATGAAGTGGGTGTTCAACGTTTTTAAATCATCCAGGCGATTCTAAGTATTTTTGAAAAATGTCGCTTTTTTTTAGAACAAAATCCAAATTTGATAATCAAAAACCAGAAGTGGGTGTTCAACGTTTTTAGATCATTCAGTCGATTATAAGTATTTTTCAAAAATGTAATATTTTTTGTGGGTGTTCATTCTTATCATATTTTTGTTTTTATCAATGTTTTCAAAAGTATTACAGTAATTAAAAAAAATATATTTCAATAAAAGTTAAATACGATTAATTAAAAAGTCACTTTGCTGACAAAACTACATTGAAATTTAATGTGTAATGTTACACATTATGTTGTATGTTTTGGATTGCATCTATTGTAAAAGAGAAGGTGGATTTGGAAATAATAATTAAAGTTATAAGTCCGGGAACTCGTATTTTACAGTACAGTGAGACGTTTAAAGACGAGGCGATGAAGGAACCGAGTCTTGACTGGAAACGATAAGATAAGATTTATTAATACGGTGGAAGTCTGCTCACATTTTTTTAACTCGTCGCCTATCAGTACATACCAACTCCACGGTTATTAAATAATGCATTTATTTGATTTATATTAATAAATCAACATACAGGATATTAATGTATTTTTTAATACATTCACATCCTGTATGTTAATACTACTTACATAAATTATGCATTTTTATAATTTCAGCGAAAAATTGTGCGAAGATACAAATATTGTAACTTTATTGTTTTTTATCTGTTATTCATAATTAAAATTAGTAATATGGAATACATATTTTTGTAATTCATTTTATTTATGATTGTTATATTTAGTACTTACTAGTAAATAATATTTTTTATTTTATTTTATGATTTATTTCTTTCGCCTGACTAGTTTCGGTTATGAACAACCATCTTCAGAGGCACATGTTTATATATCTTGAATTTATTTGGAATGTAGTTCAAGATATATAAACATATGCCTCTGATGATGGTCGCCTGACTAGTTTCGGTTATGAACAACCATCATCAGAGGCACATCTTTTTATATCTTGAATTTATTGGGAATGTAATTCAAGATATATAAACATATGCCTCTGATGATGGTCGCCTGACTAGTTTCGGTTATGAAGAACCATCATCAGAGGCATATGTTTATATATCTTGAATTTATTTGGAATGCAATGCAAGATATATAAACATACGCCTCTGATGATGGTTGTTCATAACCGAAACTGGTCAGGCGAAAGAAATAAATCATAAAATAAATATTATTAACTAGTAAGTACTAAATATGACAACCTTAAATATATAACTGGTAATTTATGGATAAAACCTTACACTCAATTCATTTTATTTTGTGATATTTTTGCAGCTGATTGAAACTAGCAATCTTTTAATTACCTGCATCTGAGAAAAACAGATTTTATTGAGTAGCATAGTAGCATTTCTCACTACTTCTTTTTATAATGAATATGGGGACATATTTAATATTATATTCGCGACTATCCAAATATAGCAGAACCAGTTAATTAACAATGCCATAAAATGAAGTAAACTTTTGCCGGAATCCAATAAAATAAAATATTCAATAATAGTATATTCATAGCTACGTTATATTAATACTGGAAACTATAATTTTATGGTAATTATTATAATCTAGAATTTAAATGTACATGTATTATATCGGGTGACTGAAATAACTCGTAAGCAAGTTATGTTGGTAACACTACAAAGTTTCCAGTTACGGTTGTGAACCCTGACTTTTGGCAGTTTGTCTGTCAGTGTGACAGCTTGCAGCGGCGTGCAGTGTTGTAGCAGATACATTTTTTTGTATCTAGATACAGATACAGATACTTTAGAAAAAATGTATCTAGATACATATCTAGACACAAATTTGAAAATGTATTTAGCTTCAGATACACAGTGTTGTAATAGATACATTTTTGTTTTGGTTTTTGATACAGATACAGATACTTTAGAACATTCTGTATTATTGTATATTCATAGCTACGTTATATTAATATTGGAAACTATAATTGTATGGTAATTATTATAATCTAGAATTTAATGTACATATATTATATCGGGTGATTTAAATAACCCGTAAGCAAATTATGTTGGTAACACTACAAAGTTTCTAGTTACAGTTGTGAACACTGACGTGTTGGCAGTTTGGCTGTCAGTGTGACAGCTTGCAGCGGCGTGCAGTGTTGTAACAGATACATTTTTTTTGTATCTAGATACATATACAGATATTTTAGAAAAAAATGTATCTAGATACATATCTAGATATCATTTTTGTTTTGTTTTTGATACAGATACAGATACTTTAGAAAAAATGTATCTAGATCCATATCTAGATACAAATTTGAAAATGTATCTAGATCCATATCTAGATACAAATTTGAAAATGTATCTAGCTACAGATACACAGTGTTGTAATAAATACATTTTTGTTTTGTTTTTTGATACAGATACTTTAGAAAAAATGTATCTAGATACATATCTAGATACAAATTTGAAAATGTATCTAGCTACAGATACACAGTGTTGTAATAGAATAATTTTTGTATTGTTTTTTGATACAGATACAGATACTTTAGAAAAAAAATATCTAGATACATATCTAGATACAAATTTTAAAATGTATCTAGCTACAGATACACAGTGTTGTAATAAATACATTTTTGTTTTCTTTTTTGATACAGATCTAGATACTTTAGAAAAAATGTATCTAGATACATATCTAGATACAAATTTGAAAATGTATATAGCTACAGATACACATTGTTGTAATAGATACATTTTTGTTTTGTTTTTTGATACAGATACTTTAGAAAAAATGTATCTAGATACATATGTAGATACAAATTTGAAAATGTATCTAGCCACAGATACAGATACATCTGAAAAGTATCTAAATATTTCTAGATACATTTCAGATACATGGCAAACGAAACCAAAAATAAAAATTGTTTTCTTTTTACATACGCATTTTACATGCAAAAGAAAATGCTCATAAATATTTAATAAAATGTGCAATTATTATCGTCTGCTTATAGTTATTGGTATACTCGTCCCGTCCTGACAATGACTCATCGATCCATATTGCATGAATTCGACATACGTTTCTAATTTCATTTCATTCTATTACATTTAGCTTAAGCACACGAACCAGCATTAAAATCGCGATTGTTTATTCGAAAAAGCATGGGTCATTATCAGCTTTCGAAGGGCTATATACGTAATAGATACAAGAATGATACACAATGAAATAACAAATTACTGATTCAAACTTAAATTAAATAGGAGAAAATTAAACGAACCCTAGGTAAAAATTAAAAAAAAAAGTAATGCTCTCGATAATGAATCAATAGCTAATTGTATGTAATTAAAGTAAAATGCAGTGTTGTAACAGATACATTTTTTTTGTATCTAGATACAAGATACTTCAGAAAACATGTATCTAGATACAACTTTAAGTACTCAAGCAAGAATGTATCAAGATACGTATCTAGATACTTAAAATGTATCTAGATACTGTATCTAGATACATAGAAAATTAAACGAACCCCAAGGTAAAAAAAAAATAATGCTCTCGATAATGAATCAATAGCTAATTGTATGTAATTAAAGTAAAATGTAGTGTTGTAACAGATACATTTTTTTGTATCTAGATACAATACAGATACTTCAGAAAACATGTATCTAGATACAACTTTAAGTACTCAAGCAAGAATGTATCTAGATACTTGAAATGTATCTAGATACTGTATCTAGATACATATATCATAATACATAGAAAATTAAACGAACTCCCAAGGTAAAAAAATAATAATAATGCTCTCGATAATGAATCAATAGCTAATTGTGTGTAATTAACGTGGCAGTGTTCTAACAGATACATTTTTTTTTTAAACAGATACTTGAAATGTATCTAGATACATGTATTATCATGTATCATGTATCATGTATACATGTATCTAGGTACATGTATCTGGATACATGTATCTAGATACATTACAAAAGTGGCGGCGTGCTGATAGTATTATTAAAAACCTTCATCGAGACTATCCCAAAATGTTTACACCAGAACAAGATGCGTATAGACGAATTTAGACGGAAAAGCCATAAAACGGGATAAGAACAAACATTCCGTGTGTCTGATCGGGGCAATATCAGTAGGGCCAATCGATTTGTCCGAATATCTATGAAATAACCCGTAAGCAAATAATGTTGGTAACACTACAAAGTTTCTAGTTACAGTTGTGAACACTGATATTTTGGCAGTTTGGCTGTCAGTGTGACAGCTTGCAGTGGCGTGCTGATAGTATTATATAAAACCATCTTCGAGACTACCCCAAAATGTTTACACCAGAACAAGATGCGTGTAGCCGATCTCACGAATTTAGACGGAAAAGCCATAAAACGGGATAAGAACAGACATTCCGTACGTCTGATCGGAGTAATATCAGTAGGGCCAATCGATGTGCCCTTGAGTTGGTACCTTGTATCGTCGAGGCCCTTTGGATTGGTCGATTTGAATACGCATTGAATCTTTCAGATTACGGAAAGCGCACATTCTGTGCGTCTGCTCGGGGCAATATCAGTAGTGCCAATCGATTTGCCTGAATGTCTATGAAATAACCCGTAAGCAAATTATGTTGGTAACACTACAAAGTTTCCAGTTGCAGTTGTGAACACTGATATTTTTGGCAGTTTGGCTGTCAATGTGACAGCTTGCAGTGGCGTGCTGATAGTATTATATAAAACCATCTTCGAGACTACCCCAAAATGTTAACACCAGAACAAGATGCGAATAGTGGATCTCACGAACGGAAAAGCCATAAAACAGGTTAAGAACAGATATTATGTGCATCTGCCCGGGGCAATATCAGTAGGACCAATCGATTTGCCAGAATAGGCGATTTACATTAAAGCGGCAGCGTCACGGTGGCGCATTTACGTACTAGCCATCGGTACTTGACGCTTCCAATCAAATGTGTTCCTATGGGTTTCTTGTGCTAAAGTGTGCGATTCGTATCAAATTCGTCGACTTCTGCCGTTTATCGTACAGTTATCAATCTGGTGGTTATGGTTTAACATCAACAATGGCAAAATATAAAAGGGTTTCTTCGACTCTTCGAGACTATCCCAAAATATTTACACCAGAACAAGATGCGTATAGTCGATTTCACGAACGGAAAGGCCATAAAAGGAGTTAAGAACAGACAGTCCGTGCGTCTGCTCGGGGCAATATCAGTAGGGCCAATCGATTTACCCGTGAGATGGTACCTTGTATCTTCTTCTTCTTCATGTGCCGTCTCCATTCCGGAGGTTGGCTATCATCATTACTATTTTAATTTTGGAAACTGCAGCCCTAAATAGATCAGCTGACGTGGCATTAAACCATTTTCGCAGATTCCTAAGCCGGGATATTATTCTCCCTCCAGATCTTTTCCCCACGATTCTTCCCTGGATTATGAGTCGTAGAATCTCATATTTCGGACCTCTCATAGTAGATAAAACAACACGATTCCACTTCACCCCCCGCGAAGATTTCGATTAATTTAATTCGCGGTTTGATTCGCGTTAATCGGCTGAATTTGCGGGGGGTGAAGTGGAATCGGTGTGGTTTTATCTACTTCTCATGATGTGGCCGAGATATTGCAGTTTTCTTGTTTTCACTTCCAGTAGGATCTCTCTGTCTTTCTCCATTCTTCTCAGAACCTCCACGTTGGTCGCATGTTCTGTCCATGATACTCTCAACATCCTACGGTAGGTCCACATTTCAAAGGCTTCTAATTTCTTTTCGCAATACACCTTGAGGGTCCAAGCTTCCATGATACTCTCAACATCCTACGGTATTACATCTCAAAGGCTTCTAATTTCCTCTCGCAATACACGTTGAGGGTCAAAGCTTCTACACCATACAAAAGGACTGGGAATACGTAACATTTGAGCATCCGGGTTCTTAGGTCCAAGCTCAGGTCGTGACTACAGAGCAGCTTTTAATCTTCACAAAGGATGCAGTACTTCTAACCGAAAACATGCAAGACCTTCAAAATATGTCGAACTAGTCGAAAATATGGGCTGACACTCAATGTTAAGCAGACCAAATACATGATTGTCACCAAAACTGAAGTACCAAGTCAAAAGTATGTGGAAGGCAAAAGGCTGGAAAGAGTTGAGAGGTATGACTATCTAGGTACAAACGTCGTGGATTACTGCGCAGAAATGAGGATTAAGTACCTCAATGCGAACCCTCATTTCTGCGCAGTAGTCCACGACGTTTGTACCTAGATAGTCATACCTAAGAGTTGAAAAGAGAGAAAACCTTATTAATACCTTACTGGGAGTGAAACAGGCCGACTGTTGGTGCGAGAGAGGTAGATATATAAATGAAACGTCGGCGTCCTTGGCTAGCGATGCACTTATTCGTACATTTATTCCACGACTGAAAGCATTTCTGGAAGGCTTCTTTCGGAAGACCTTTCAGGTGCTCCATTGTGGCCCTCTCAATAGTCTAAAAAAAGTTTAGGGCAGGAAGACCGGTTAGGTCGATACCCAAACAAAGGTCGATCTACTACTATTAAATATCATTTTCTGTGTGCTTAGTATAACTAATGTTCTGTTTCCTTGTTGCAGACGAGGAAGAACACCATTCTTCCGATGACGAATCATCTTTGCGGTGTTTAGAATGTGACGTGTCGTTCACGTCCAAGTATTACCTGAACCAACACTTGCTGCACCACATCAAACAGCCCAGCGTGACCGTGACACGGGTCCAAGTGGCCCTGCAGCCCATCAAGATAACCCTGAAGGGCAGGAACAACAGTTTTGAAATAATCTCGCCGCCTCCGTCGTGCTCAAACATTGACGGTCAGGAGGAAACGGCCCAGGGGGCCGACGTGGCTGACGCCGCGGAAGAGTCGAAGGACTTCGTGGCCACCATCGAGGAGATCGAAGATGGCGAGGGCGAGACCGCGGAGGGCGAGGACAGCGAGGTGGCCGAGGGCAACGAGGCGGACGCCGAGGACACGGCCAACGTGAGCTTCTCCCCGAACTACATCTGCGGAGATGCCGGCGACCCGGACAGCGGCGCCGAGGAGACGGCCGAGGCCGCGAACGACGCCGAGGAGCTGGAGTCCACGGAGAAGCTGTCGGAGTACAACGGCAGCATCCCCGGGGCGGAGCCCACGCCGCCCCCGGAGCCCTCCCCGGAGTACCCCAAGATCCGCATCAAGACGGGGTTGCTCAAGGAGTCCCTCACCATCACGGAAATCACCGACGATAACCCCAATGGAGAGTTCAACCAGACTTCTGGTAAGTAACCGGAAAATGTTTGCAAAGATTTTCACTCTATTGATCAAACAGTATAGATTCAAAAGAAAATTCAAGACCTGATTTTTCAACCTGATAATTTTTGCAGAATACCCGAATCTCGACAACTACAACAGCTGGGCAACCCCATCTCTCGAGGACCCTCTTAGGCTCGATGGAAACGAGCACGACAGCAGCATACTGTCCAACCTCTTCAGCACCAACAACGACAGAGCCAAGGACCTGGGCTTCACCACCAGCGACACCGAGTTCATCTCCTTGGACAACACGCGCGCCTCCAACGCTCTGGTAACCACACCAGCTCTTGATTTTTCCAACCAAAGTGCTAACATTTTCTGCCTTACTATCTGCAGCAAGTCTACAACTCTTCAGCGAACTCCTCGATGGTCTCGTCCAACCCGCTGGACACGCTCACCAACCTCCCCATGCAGCAGCTGGCGCAGCAGGTGTCGCGGCTGCAGCCGAACAGCAACAACGGCATGCATCAGCAGAATGTGCTGATCAACATCCAGCAGTTCCCGCAGGCGCCGCCCCAGCAGCATTCGTACCAACCGCACATGTACGCACCGCATCCGCCGCAGCCGATGTACCACCAGCCGCCGTATCAGTACCAGTAAGTACTTAGATTTGAATAATTTCGTATAATGTCTCACGAACACATCTTCGCCGTACGATGCTACGTAAGCATCGGAACAAAACGGCGGCTTACTTAGGATCGTACGTCGTACACGTACGATCAACCCTTAAGAGGCTTCTTTACCCAAACGCGGTATAAGGAATTGCATGTAAACGACAGCCAAGATAATTCATGAACGGGTCAACATAATTACAATCGGAGACCTGATATAGAAAGTTTAGACATTTATCTACAATTGAGCCGAGTAGTTTTAAGAAATAATAAAATAGTGATTTATTATCTTGATTAAAAGAATGGCATGTTTAGTAGGAATTTGATTTACATCAATTTTCCTTGAAATCCTTGAAAAATCAAAATTTGTCTCACAGTTGAAATGTACAGATTTTCCATGAAAACCTTCTACAATGACCAAATAGAGTACCAACAATCAATTTTTTTCAATTAATTTGCAGTTTTCGCGATTTCCATCATGTTCACATGAAATGTACAACTACAAGAGGTTATTGATAGGAATATTTTATTTACTGCAATTTTGCATGAAAACGAACTATAATGGGCAAATAGAGGAAACGTAGGAATTTGATTTACTGCAATTTTCCATGAAAACCTATTACAATGGGCAAATGGATTAGCGAAAATCAAAATTTGTCTCGCAGTTGAAATGTACAGATTTGTCATGAAAACCTTCTACAATGACCAAATAGATTACCAACAATCAAAATTTTTCAATTGATTTGCAGTTTTCGCGATTTTCATTAAGTTCACATGAAATTTACAAATACTAGAGGTTATTAGAAGGAACATTTTATTTACTGCAGTCTTCCATGAAACTACTATAATGGGCAAATAGAGGAAAAGTAGGAATTTGATTTACTGCAATTTTCCATGAAAACCTACTACAATGGGCAAATGGATTAGCGAACATCAAAATTTATCTCACAGTTGAAATGTACAGATTTTCCATGAAAACCTTCTACAATGACCAAATAGATTACCAAAAATCAAAATTTTTCAATTGATTTATAGTTTTCGCGATTTTCGTTAAAATCACTTGAAATTTACAAATACTAGAGGTTATTGGTAGTTACATTTTATTTACTGCAATTTTCCATGAAAACTACTGTAATGGGCAAATAGAGGAAAGTAGGAATTTGATTTACAGCAATTTTCCATGAAAACCTACTACAATGGGCAAATTATTAGCGAAAATAAAAAATTGTCTCAAAGTTGAAATGTGCAGATTTTCATGAAAACCTTCTACAATGACCAAATAGATTACCACGAAATCAAAATATGTAATTTATTTGCAGTTTTCATGATTTTCATTGAATTCACATGAAATTTACAAATACTAGAGGTTATTAGTAGGAACATTTTATTTACCGCAATTTTCCGTGAAAACTACTATAATGGGCAAATAGAGGAAAAGTAGGAGTTTGATTTGAAAACCTCTTACAATGGGCAAATGGATTAGAGAAAATCAAAATTTGTCTCACAGTTGAAATGTACAGATTTTCCATGAAAACCTTCTACAATGACCAACTAAATAGATTACCACAATAATTTTTTTTAATTGATCTGCAATTTTCGCGATTTTCATTAATATCACATGAAATTTACAAATCCTAGAGATTACTAGAAGGAACATTTTATTTACTGCAATTTTCCATGGAAACTACTAGAATGGGTAAATAGAGGAAATGTAGGAATTTGATTTACTGCAATTTTCCATGAAAACCTATTACAATGGGCAAGTGGATTAGCGAAAATCAAAGCTTGTCTCAAAGTTGAAATATGCAGATTTTCCATGAAAACCTTCTACAACGACCAAATAGATTACCAACAATCAAAATTTTTCAATTGATTTGCAGTTTTCGCGATTATCATTAAGTTCACATGAAATTTACAAATACTAGAGGTTATTAGTAGGAACATTTTATATACTGCAATTTTCCATGAAAACTACTATAACGGGCAAATGGAGGAAAAATAGGAATTTGATTTACTGCAATTTTCCTTGAAAACCTACTACAATGGGCAAATGGATTAGCGAAATTCAAAATTCGTCTCACAGTTGAAAGGTACAGATTTTCCATGAAAACCTTCTACAATGACCAAATAGATTACCAACAATCAAAATTGTTCAATTGATTTGCAGTTTTCGTGATTTTCATTAAATTCACATGAACTTTGCAATTACTAGAGGTTATTTGTAGGCACATTTTATTTACTGCAATTTTCCATGAAAACTTCTATAATGGGCAAATAGAGGAAAAGTAGAAATTTGATTTACAGCAATTTTCCTTGAAAACCTCTTACAATGTGCAAATGGATTAGCGAAAATCAAAATTTGTCTCAATGTTGAAATGTGCAGATTTTCCATGAAAACCTTCTACAATGACCAAATAGATTACCAACAATCAAAATTTGTAATTTATTTGCAGTTTTCGCGATTTTCATTGAATTCACATGAAATTTACAAATACTAGAGATTATTGGTAGGAATATTTTATTTAGTGCAATTTTCCATGAAAACGAACTATAATGGGCAAATAGAGGAAAAGTAGGAATTTGATTTACTGCAATTTTCCATAAAAACCTACTACAATGAGCAAATGGATTAGCGAAAATAACAAATTGTTTCAACATTGAAATGTGCAGATTTTCCATGAAAACCTTCTACAATGACCAACTAAATAGATTACAACAATATTTTTTTTAATTGATCTGCAGTTTTCGCGATTTTCATTATTATCACATGAAATTTACAAATCCTAGAGATTACTAGAAGGAACCTTTTATTTATTGAACAGTTTTCCATGAAAACTACTACTTATAATGAACAAATAGATTAGCGAAAATCAAAATTTGTCTCACAGTTGAAATGTGTAGATTTTCCATGAAAACCTTCTGCAATGACCAAAGAAATAGATTACCAAAAATCTAAATTTTTAATTGTTTTCCAGTTTTCGCGATTTTCATTACATTCACATGAAATTTACAAATACAGGAGGTTTTTGCCAGGAAAATTTTATTTACTGCTACAATTGGCAAATGGACTATTCGGTTCGTTTTTTCTCGGAGTTGAAATGTGCAGAGGCATTGATGGTATTCAAAAAATCATAAGACATCAATATTTGAACGAATCCGAATGAAATAGTAATCATTTGAAAGCCAGATAAATACTTTACTGGTAAAAAAATCAAGGAATGTTGGAAATGTTAATTGCTGGGCTGGGCAATTCTTGGGCTGCCAAAGCCAACATTTTATTTTTTTTAATTGCAGTTTTTGTGATTGTTATTAAAATTATATCAAATTTACAAATAACTGATAATTTTATTTACTCCGAGTTTTATTTACCGGCTTAATCAGTAAAAATATTGTTAGGAAAAGTGTTGGGTGCAAATGCAATTTCAAAATTTATCTTCATATTTAGAATACATTTTGGTGATATAGTTAGGTGAGGTTGGGTTAGATTGGATTAGGTTAGGTTAGGTTAGGTTAGGTAGGTTACTTCATAAATTTATACTTTACAGAGGCGCGAAAAATGAAATTTAAAGCAGTTTTCCATGAAAACGTATTACAATGTTCAAATAGATTACTAAAGATCTAAACGGCAATTCCTAATTTTTAATTTATATGCAGTTTTCATGATTTTGATTAAAATTACTATAAATAACCAATTATAAGTACTGACCTTCCGGTAATTTACAGCAAATTGCGTACCTTGGTAAAAAAATAATAAAATTGGTAGCAAAATATCGTTATTCAAAATATACCTTCCATATTTAGTTATGCTTTTAAATTTTGATGAAATAGCATATTAGGTACAGTAATGTACCTTCCATATTTAGTTATAATTATAAATTTTGATGAAATACTATATTAGGTACAGTAATTTACGTTCCATATTTAGTTGTAATTATAAATTTTGATGAAATAGCATATTAGGTACAGTTCATAAATAAATTCATATAAATAAATAATTCAGAGTAGAGAAATATAAATTTGAAGCATTTTCCATGAAAATCTGTCTCAATTAAAAAAAAAACAAAAATCTGTACTGCAATAACTAATTTTTAATTTATCTTCATTGACAGTATTCACAATTTTCATTAAAATTGCAAAATCGCTGATTTTTAGCAGCGACTTTAAAAATTTATTTCAAGCAATTTTCCGAGGATAACTTAAAAGTGAGATGAAAAAATTGTTATCCGAAAACCGTTTTGCAATTGCTATTTTTTAGATCATATTAATTTTTAATTTATCCATGCATTTCATTGCAATAGCAAATAATTAAAAAATCAGCAGTTTGTAATAGTAGCGTGGAAAATTATTTGTTTACCAATTTTCCATAAAAAAAAACACCAGAGCAAAGAAATGAAAATTTTATACGTAATTTTCAATATGTCTACATTTACATTTTTAATGAATAACATTACAATCACATAAAAATTGTAAGTTGCAATTTCAACCCCAAACTTTGGAAAATGCACCTCGCCCTTTCGGGCTCGGTGGATTTTCGTCGTTGGGGTTGAAATTCGTTGTTTCGTCGTTGGGGTTGAAATTCGTTGTATTTATAAAATCATTATCGATAATGAGAACACTACTTGTTATATTACCCCTGGAAATTAACCCGATTTGTAAATTAGTCCTTTGTACTCGATTGACCGCCTGTTTCTGTACCTGCGCTCAATCTAGTACAAAGTACCCAATTAAAGGATTATCTTTGTCCCAAATTCTTGGACATCGGATGAACTCTTTGAAAGATTAACAAATAAGTAAGATCTATAAAAGAACTCGAAGATAACGGCTCAGTTATAATTCCTGGCACTTCTAATTGCCCCGAAACTAATGCATCCCCCATTTGGATGCAGAATTATAACAGTAACACTTGCGATTTGACAACGTAAAGAGGTGTTTTCGTCGTACAAGAGTGTTAAGTTCTTCTTTCGATAACAAGAACAAGTATTGGTGCGTGTATCAATATTTTTGCGTATAGTTCTTTTGGGAAATTATGGGTCGAGGAAAAGCTCGGTACTCTCGAAAAAGTATACGACTACGTATGAAGAAAATGCGGAACCCTAATCCCAAGTGAGTACAACAATTTCAAGCGAAATTTCAATTTTATTGTCACTTTTTCAATTAACTCAATTTGAACGATGTTTCTCAGAAAATTCAATAAAGTACCAAAGAACGTAGGTCTATTTTTCACGAATGTTCTTGTAGTTCGTGAAATTTTGCGTATTTTTTACAAAAATATCCGAACTATGTTTTTGATAAAATACAATCAAGTATAAAAGAACATAAGTAAGTCTATTTTTCACAAATGTTCTTGTAGTTTGTGAAATTTCGCTGATTTTTCACCAAAATATCCGAACTATGTTTCTAAGAAAATACAATCAAGTACCAAAGAACATAAGTAAGTCTATTTTTCAAGAATGTTCTTGTAGTTTGTAAATGTCGCTGATTTTTCACCAAAATATCCGATCTATGTGTCTGAGAAAATACAATCAAGTACCAAAGAACATAAGTAAGTCTATTGTTCAAGAATGTTCTAGTAGTTTGTGAATTTTCGCGGATTTTTCACCAAAATATCCGAACTATGTTTCTGAGAAAATACAATCAAGTACCAAAGAACATAAGTAAGTCTATTTTTCACGAATGTTCTTGTAGTTTGTGAAATTTCGCTGATTTTTCACCAAAATATCCGATCTATGTTTCTGATAAAATACAATCAAGTACCAAAGAACATAAGTAAGTCTATTTTTCACGAATGTTCTTGTAGTTTGTGAAATTTCGCTGATTTTTCACCAAAATATCCGAACTATGTTTCTGAGAAAATACAATCAAGTACCAAAGAACATAAGTAAGTCCATTTTTCAATAATGTTCTTGTAGTTTGTGAAATTTCGCTGATTTTTCACCAACATATCCGAATTATGTTTCTGAGAAAATACAATCAAGTACCAAAGAACATAAGTAAACCTATTTTTCAAGAATGTTCTTGTAGTTTGTGAAATTTCGCTGATTTATTACCAAAATATTCGAACTATGTTTCTGAGAAAATACAATCAAGTAACAAAGAACATAAGTCTATTTTTCAAGAATGTTCTTGTAGTTTGTGAAATTTCGCTGATTTTTCACCAAAATATCCGATCTATGTTTCTGAGAAAATACAATCAAGTACCAAAGAACATAAGTAAGTCTATTTTTCACGAATGTTCTTGTAGTTTGTGAAATTTCGCTGATTTTTCATCAAAATATCCGATCTATGTTTCTGAGAAAATACAATCAAGTACCAAAGAACATAAGTAAGTCAATTTTTTAAAAATGTTCTTGTAGTTTTTGAAATTTCCAGATATACAGTTCGTAAATTTTATCAATTTATTTATAGGTAATTGTCTTTATTGTTACAAAATCCGCTGAGGATTTAAAAAATATAAAAATAAAAATCATATTTGGCCTACATCTGGTTGGAATAATTAGTAAATATTATTAATCACGTTAAAGAAATCTTCCTTCTCGTTAAATTTCTTTGGAAAATTTGGCACAATTTTGGAAATTTTAAAATTTCCAAAAATCTTAATGTTTCTTGATGTTGTGGAATTGCAACAGATGTTGCCAACAGAAAATTCGTGACATATCTATTTTTATGCTTAATTATGTATTTGATGATGTACAGAAATACAGTTAGTAAATTTTATCAATCATTTTTAGGCAATTTTCTTAATTGTTACAAAATTCAACGAATTTTAAAAAATAAAAAAATTAATTATATTTGGCCTATATTTGGTTGGTACAATTAATAAATATTATTAATCACGTTAAAGAAACCTTCTTTCTCGTTATAATTTCTCTGCCAAATTTGGCACAATTTTGGAAATTGTAAAATATCCAAAAATCTTCACGTTTCTTGTTGTTGTGGAATTGCAACGGATGTTGCCAACACAAAATTCGTGACAAATATATTTTTTATGCTCAATAATTGTCAGCAATCTTAATGTTTCTTGTTATTGTTGAATTGCAACGGATGTTGCAATTCGTGAATTTCTGTTCAATGCTCAATTGAAACAGAAAATTCGTGACAAATCTATTTCTTATGCACAATAATTTCCAGAAAGCTTCATGTTTTTTGTTGTTGTGGAATTTCAACGGATGTTGCCAACAGAAAATTCGTAACATATCTATTTCTTATGCTCAAATATGTATTTGAGGATGTAATTGCATGGATAATTTATAAATTTGATTACAACTTTCAAGGAAGTTTCTTGGATTGTTATTGAAATTTTACGGATTTTCATGGGAAAAATCCTGAAAATATTGAAACTATGACTGGTATAGGTATGGCATTGTTACATTTTATCAATCATTTTTAGAAAATTTCATTAATATATGATTGAAAAATGTTAAAACTATAGAACGCAAAAAACCTACACGTACACGTACAGCCACGGACTCTAGGAATGACGCGTACGTCCGTCCGAGCAGTCTTCTATCCTTGTCTACCGTGCCCCTACCTTGCTGGACCAGACAAGGATAGCAGACTGCTCGGATGGACGGACGCGTCATTCTTAGAGTCCGTAGCTGTACATACATATTCTAAATGTATTTTTTTTTATTTACCAGTTGAAATTTGCAAATCTTCAAAAGATTTTTAATGCGCTGTAGAGCTTTCAAAATTTTATGTAGTTTTTATTAATTTTTTGGAATTTTCATGAAGTTTTTATCAATTTTGTTTTTTTTTTATTAATTATTTTTACATATGGCCCTACCTAACTGAATGTTTAAGTGTGATTAATAGAAAACCTATGTATAAAAACCCTAAAGTTGCGGAGCATCACTACAAACAAAACCCAAAACATAGGAGAAAAACCTTAAGAGAGTGATGCACAGCCGCTAGCGTTTATAGTGCATCTCCTATAGTGAGAAATTGCGCCGACAATACACAAATACATAAATGCGCACCTGCAAGAAAAACCTTACTCACTCAAGCGATGCACTTTTAATAACCTAATGAGTAACCTAATGGGTTTTAGGTGGCGCAAAATACGATCACAAGGTTTGGGCGCATATAAGAAACCCTACAACGAGTGTACTAAAGACGCTCTAATACCTTTGTAAAAAGAAGGAATACCGCAATAAAGTGGAGACCTACAAACCTTGGTTGCGAGGAGGTGATCAAAAAAGGTACTCACTGTGAAGCGTCTTGGAGCTCTTCTCAAACAAAAAACCTACCATTGAGTTTACGTTTAAAGTTGAATTGGCGAAGATCCAGAAATCTGCTGTGCCTCTTCGGAGCAGCCTGGGCGTGGATGGGGAGGATCCATCCCCCTGAAGACGTCCAAATCGACTATAACGTGGCACTACTAAGCACTTTTGGTTTACTTGGGGCCAAATGCTCCAAGTCAACAAGACAAGGAGAGGCTCGCTTACGAAATGACCTAAACGATTATTTACGCCAGAAGGTAATCTGGACGCTGAGAGTACTTGCACTTATTAGTTTAACGCACTAAAGCAGAATAAATTAAGCAATATACGTTTGACCTGGGAAAGTAATCCCAAGGTGTAATCGCGAAGTTAAACATCACTGTAAGAAATTTTAAAATTATTAAGCACACAAAATACCAGGCTCCCTCCAAATTCGGGGGCGCGAGGGCCCCGAAGGGGTGGGAAATCTGCGGAAGATCATACCTCATGATTCACCTAGAAGATTTATTTGCTCTGTTGGCCTGAAACATTAATAAATAATGAAATTCAGTTTACATTAAATTAAAATCAGTGCTGTAAGGAACTCTCAATTTTGAGATCTGCAGTGCAATACAAGCACTCAATAAACTTAGATGCAACACCAGCAGTCAATAAGCTTTTTTGCAACATACTTAATTGAACTGAAAAGGATTGTAGGTAACTACAATGACAAAATATAGGTCAAAATTATGCAAAATTTTGCTTGAGATTTGAAGACAGCTCAAATCTTAAATACTTACATGGTATTTTGTACCACACAAAAATGAATGATGGGCATGTACAGCCACGGACTCTAAGAATGGACGCGTCAGTCAGTACGAGGAGTCTGCTATCCTCGTCTGGTCACGCAAGGTAGGGGCACGGTAGACAAGGATAGAATATTGCTCGGACAGACGGACGGGTCATTCTTAGAGTCCGTGGCTGTACAGTACACCCCATACGTGTAGGTATCGATGATATTCTTATCAGCAGGCTGGAATACTGAGCGATCTGCAACGACAAAATAAGTGCGTTGAAGGCGTAGTACTGAGAATCATCACGATAATTTGTAAAAAAACAAGTACAAGCTAATAATGCTGCGAATCATCGTGTCTGATGACTGTAAATTTATAAATTACGTATCAATGCAATACGTTTATGTTGTGATTCATTTTATCATCGTAACAATGGGGTGTTTACATTGGCGGATTTAATTGTTACTGACAATTGTTACTGGCAATTGTTACTGACAATTGTTACTGGCAATTGTTACTGACAATTGAACCAGCAAGGAAGTCAAATTTTTAATTTACCTAAACATTTATTATTATTATCCGTATTCAGCAGGATGTATAAAACAAAAGAAGCTTCCAAAGTACATAAATGGTTTCGGTGACTATTTTTGGCTAGAATACAGCATCTGGCTAAATTCAACAAACTGCTTCGTGTACAGGCTATTTAAAAAAAATAATCTAGAATTCCAGTTTTTATCTGATTCGGCTTTAAAAAATTGCAAGAAAGCTTGAGAAAATATCAAGTCCATCGAGATTTTGAGTATCATAGACTCGCTATGCAAAAATGGTCTCTTTTTAATAGCTCTTTCAAATATGATCACTGTAGAAGTTGTTTTATTACAAAACAAACAGGAAATTTGTTTTATTTAGAGGCCATAATGAAAGGCCGAAAGTACAAATCGTGGAAACTGTTTAGAAGAAGTTTTCGAAGTTTTGAAAAAAAAATTAACCATTTTAATAAGTAATAAGCCTCACAAGAATTGTGTCTAGATGATGTGTATCTAAATTAAATTGTAGACAGTAGCGCTAATTGCTTATTGAATATGTAGAGCCCTCATATATAGCCCCCTCATCGGTTTCAATGAGAAAATATTTTCAATTATTAATCATAATATGAATTATATTTAGTGCGAAAATATAATGAATTTTAGAAAGGAATGAATAGAATGAACTGTGAAATTGAAATATCTATAATATACCGAGTGTCCTCAAATAGGATGCATAGCTTAAGTACGTGTTCATGACCTTTTTTTAAGTCGAAAACTTAAAATAAACTTATGGCCTAAAATCGATCGTTACAAAGTTATAGACATTTGAATGTTACCCTACGCTCATAGATCATAAACAAATGATCAGTGTTTGCACAAAGTTGGCAGCAAATGAACAAACTTAAGTGTTTATTAAGCTTATTTTTAGCTTATTATTATTAACTTAAGCTTATTATTTGTCATAATATGAGTATGGCAAAGTTCTCTAATGAAAAGTTAAATGAGGTCAGGATATGTACTTCAGTTATGCAAATCCTATTGAGGGACACCCTGTATATAAATGCCACTGTCAGAGAAAATTTCAGTTCATTTTGTTAGTTACCATGGACATATTAGTCAAAAAGGTGATCAAATTATCATCGCTGTGAGAAACGCAACTATGCATTTGCAAGCATTTCGTTGGTTAAAATTTTAATTAATCATAATAAACTCATTACTGTGAGTAATGAGCCATACCTGTCATTTATTTGACGATAAATTGTTGCTAATATTAGCATAACTTGAATTTTCTAAGTGTATCAACAGAGATGTGTATCCCAAACATGTGACAATCATGCATGTTAGCATGCAAGTTTGCAAATATACAAATGCATATGCAAATAATAACCTCAAAAACCTAATAACATACAATTCTAGGACTTCTGGAAAAACATAGGTAGAAAGCTATAAGTTGCTTGGAAACATTCTGAACGTCTCCATAAGACATTTTCATGTGTTTTGAACATTTCACTGTCAATTAAATGTCAAAAACATAACCAAAAACTGTCATTTCAATGCTAATACAGATGTCCAAATAAATGACAGTCGTTAATAGAACCAATAACCTCAAAAGGCATTATAATGTGAAAACAACTAAATGATGATTTGACAGTATACTAAACATATCTATTACACGTATGTTTTGGACGTGTTTTCCACCTTCACTGACGATTAATTGTTGCTAATATTCGCATAACTTGAATTTTCTAAGTGTATCAACAGAGATGTGTATCCTAAACATGTGACAATCATGCATGTCAGCATGTTTGCAAATATGCAAATGCATATGCAAATAATAACCTCAAAAACCTAATAACATACAATTCTAGGACTACTAAAAAACCATAGGTAGAAAGCTATAAGTTGCTTGGAAACATTCTGAACGTCTCCACAAGACGTTTTCATGTGTTTTGTACATTTCACTGTCAATTAAATGTCAAAATCATAACCAAAAACTGTCATTTCAATGCTAATAGAGATATCCAAATATATGACAGTCGCTAATAGAACCAATAACCTCAAAAGGTATTATAATGTGAAAACAACTAAATGATGATTTGACAGTATACTAAACATATCTATTACACGTATGTTTTGGACGTGTTTTACACTTTCACTGACGATTAATTGTTGCTAATATTAGCATAACTTGAATTTTCTAAGTGTATCAACAGAGATGTGTATCCCAAACATGTGACAATCATGCATGACAGCATGCAAGTTTGCAAATATGCAAATGCATATGCAAATAATAACCTCAAAAACCTAATAACATACAATTCTAGGACTACTGAAAAAACATAGGTAGAAAGCTATAAGTTGCTTGGAAACATTCTGAACGTCTCCATAAGACGTTTTCATGTGTTTTGTACATTTCACTGTCAATAAAATGTCAAAAACATAACCAAAAACTGTCATTTCAATGCTAATAGAGATGTCCAAATAAACGACAGTCGCTAATAGAACCAATAACCTCAAAAGGCATTATAATGTGAAAAAACGAAATGATGATTTGACAGTATACTAAACATATCTCTTACACGTATGTTTTGGACGTGTTTTGCACTTTCACTGACGATTAATTGTTGCTAATATTCGCATAACTTGCATTTTTTAAGTGTATCAACGGAGATGTGTATCCCAAACATGTGACAATCATGCATGTCAGCATGCAAGTTTGCAAATATGCAAATGCATATGCAAATAATAACCTCAAAAACCTAATAACATACAATTCTAGGACTTCTGAAAAAACATAGGTAGAAAGCTATAAGTTGCTTGGAAACATTCTGAACGCCTCCATAAGACATTTTCATGTGTTTTGAACATTTCACAGTCAATTAAATGTCAAAAACATAACCAAAAACTGTCATATCAATGCTAATACAGATGTCCAAATAAATGACAGTCGCTAATAGAACCAATAACCTCAAATGGCATTATAATGTGAAAACAACTAAATGATGATTTGACAGTATACTAAACATACCTATTACACGTATGTTTTGGACGTGTTTTACACTTTCACTGACGATTAATTGTTGCTAATATTCGCATAACTTGCATTTTTTAAGTGTATCAACGGAGATGTGTATCCCAAACATGTGACAATCATGCATGGCAACATGCAAGTTTGCAAATATGCCAATAATAATCTCAAAAACTAATAACATACAATTCTAGGACTACTGAAAACACATAGGTATAAAGCTATAAGTTGCTTGGAAACATTCGGAACGTCTCCATAAGACATTTTCATGTGTTTTGAACATTTCACTGTCAAATGTTAAAAACATAACCAAAAACTGTCATTTCAATGCTAATAGAGATGTCCAAATATATGACAGTCGCTAATAGAGCCAATAACCTCAAAAGGCATTATAATGTGAAAACAACTAAATGATGATTTGACAGTATACTAAACATATCTATTACACGTATGTTTTGGACGTGTTTTGCACTTTCACTGACTATTAATTGTTGCTAATATTCGCATAACTTGCATTTTTTAAGTGTATCAACAGAGATGTGTATCCCAAACATGTGACAATCATGCATGTTAGCATGCAAGTTTGCAAATATACAAATGCATATGCAAATAATAACCTCAAAAACCTAATAACATACAATTCTAGGACTACTAAAAAACCATAGGTAGAAAGCTATAAGTTGCTTGGAAACATTCTGAACGCCTCCATAAGACATTTTCATGTGTTTTCAACATTTCACAGTCAATTAAATGTCAAAAACATAACCAAAAACTCATATCAATGCTAATACAGATGTCCAAATAAATGACAGTCGCTAATAGAACCAATAACCTCAAAAGACATTATAATGTGAAAACAACTAAATGATGATTTGACAGTATACTAAACATATCTATTACACGTATGTTTTGGACGTGTTTTTCACTTTCACTGACGATTAATTGTTGCTAATATTAGCATAACTTGAATTTTCTAAGTGTATCAACAGAGATGTGTATCCCAAACATGTGACAATCATGCATGTCAGCATGCAAGTTTGCAAATATGCAAATGCATATGCAAATAATAACCTCAAAAACCTAATAACATACAATTCTAGGACTACTGAAAAAACATCGGTAGAAAGCTATAAGTTGCTTGGAAACATTCTGAACGTCTCCATAAGACGTTTTCATGCTTTCATTAAATGCACGTCATTATAGATACGAGTCAACTGCGTGATTCAATAAGATGATTGTTAGGTTATGTAAGACGTATCTGTTGTGATTCGTTTTATCATGATGCGCATTTTGTACGTATTAATTCATTACCAGCAGCATTAGATGAATTCGTGTTAATTAAGTGCTTTCAATGGAAAGTGGAAGAGTTATTTACTTGTAAATGAACCCAAATTGTAACCATTATAATAACCAAGTTCTGACTCCTCTTGCCAGTTTCGTGTTTGAAATAGCAATTAATTTTAAACTAATCTCAACTGATTGAACATCTATCACTTACATATGCTCTCCTCATAGATCTGAATGCCATATTGATGCAATTCCTTGTAAAGTAACCTCAATTTTGGTGCAAACTTTCGTGCCAACGCCAAAGTCGTCATTGTTTGGCGCCGTCGAGGCTCGGCGCCGCTCACAGCGCCGCTAGTGGAAAACCATGGCAACCACTGTAAATATTAAAAAAAAACGCCGAATTTCGAGCCAAGATAACCAAATTAGCGCGGCGTTTACGAACCTGGCCCAAAGCACAAACGCCGTGGAATTGACTCCCGCGAAGGTTTTCGCGGCCTGACGGCATCTGGGGGGCCCATTTATTCGCAAATTCGGACATAATTGCGGAGGCCCCCAAAAACAACCAACTAAAACAATGACGCTGCTACACTGCGCCCCCACCGGCCGGACCTCGAAGCTTTAAACCTGTATACAGGGTACTTGTAGGAGGAATATTAATACTGGACGTCATTAAAATGATTAAATTTGGCGCACGTCATTATAGATACGAGTCAATTGCATGATTCAAAAAGATGATTGTTAGGTTATGTAAGACGTATCTGTTGTGATTCGTTTTATCATGATGCGCATTTTGTACGTATTAATTCATTACCAGAAGCAGCAGCAGCATTAGACGAATCCATATATTTATCTGTTGTGATTCGTTTTATCATGATGCGCATTTTGTACGTATTAATTCATGACCAGCAGCATTTGATGAATTCGTATTAATTAAGTGCTTTCAATGGAAAGTGGAAGAGTTATTTACTTGTAAATGAACCAAAACTGTAACCATTATAATAACCAAGTCCTGACTTCTCTTGCCAGTTTCGTGTTTGAAATACAATTAATTTTAAACTAATTTCAGCCGATTGAACATCTATCACTTACATAAGCTCTCCTCATAGATCTGAATGCCATATTGATCCAATTCCTTGTAAAAATAACCTCAATTTTGGTGCAAACTTTCGTGCCATCGCCAAAGTCCCCATTGTTTGGCGTCGTCGAGGCTCGGCGTCGCTCAAAGCGCCGGTCATGGAAAACCATAGAAACCACTATAAATGTTTTAAAAAAACGCCGAATTTTGAGCAAAGATAACCAATTTATCGCGGCGTTTACGAACCTGGCCAGCATGCACAAACGCCGTGGAATTGACTCCGGCGAAGGTTTTCGTGGCCTGACGGCATCTGGGGGGCCCATTTAATCGCGAATTCGGACATAATTGCGGAGGTGCTCAAAAACTAAGAACAAAAGCAATGGCGCTGCTACACTGCGCCCCCACCGGCCGGACCCCGAAGCTTAAAAGCTGTATACAGGGTGATCATATATACCTGTTACAGGGTGATCAATGAATAACGGGATCAAGTTTTAGTTATTAGGATTTTTTCGTGCAGTATTGACTGTTTATACGTATATAACATAGACAACGCAATTAACACTTAAAATGACACATGTGATCGCGCTAACATCCCGAATGAGATGGGCAGTCAAAGAAGAAGAACAAAGACACACAGTTTATACGTACAAATAGTCAAATCTGTATGCATACTTCAATAACCGCAGCCAGGTTTATTATTATTGTTATTTGCGTATTTAACGATAATATATGGTTATTAGAGCCAAACACTACAAAATTTTAAATATGTTAAAGTATACGAGTAACGAATCGATAAATATATGTATAAGTGGATAAGTAAATAGTAAAGTATAAGTAAAACACGTATTCGTACATGTATAAGCATAAGTGCAAAATATTGAACAAGATACAAAACAACAAATTCAGACATTATCAGTGTTAACAACTGTTATTTATGACATTGACATTTCAATTATTAGCAAGATTACCTTATAAATATCCAATGCAAATAACACAAGATCAAAGCCACTAAATTTACTATATTTAGTTACTCATAAAAACAAGGTTTTCACTGCCAACAGAGATGTCCAAAAACCTGTGACAATCGCCTGTCAGAATTGACTTGCCATTTGAAACCACAATTGAAATTTCCATAAATAAGTTTTAGCGAAATATTAATTGCACTATAAAATTGTAGTGAGGTAGTTCTTAGAAACGCCCTAAAGGTTATGTAACTGCTACTTCAATGTCCACTAAATGTCAAAAATATAACCTATGTAAATTGTAGTACGGTAGTACTTAGAAACGCCGTAAAGTATAAGTAAAAAATGTATTAATACAAGTATAAGTATACGTGCAAAAACTATTAGGCAAGATACAAAACAACACTTTTAGACTTATCAACATTAACAACTGTTATTTATGACATTGACATTTCAATTGTTAATAAGATACCTCATTAATATCCAATGCAAAGGTTTCCCTTTCTTGTGAGTAACACAGAGGTTATATAATTGTTACTTCAATGTCCGTTAAATATCAAAAATATAACCTATAACTGTCATTTCGCTAGCAATTGTCACCCTTCATATACTATGTTCCATTTTTATTTTTAATTAATAATGAGGTGGTTTCATTTTATAAAGTTTTGCACATGAACACAAAAAAAAAGATCTGACAGTCAGATTTCTAACAACGTTGCCTAAATCATAATGCGAATTATATTTAGGGAGAAAATATAATTAACTTTAGGAAGGAATGAGTAGAATGAACTGTGAAATTGAAATGTCTATAATATACAGAGTGTCCTAGAACTAAATAGAATATACATAGCTAAGTACGTGTTCGTTGCCTTTTTGTTATTGACAGTTACAAAGTTATTGATATCTGATTGTTACTCTACGCTTATAGGTCATACACAAAAGATATATCAGGAGGCTTTGAAAACAAAGTAACTAAAGTGTTTGCTTATTATTTGTCATAATACGATTATGGCAACGTTTTCTAATGAAGAATTTTGCATTTTCATTTCATTTTGATAAAAGTCCAAATTGGAATGGTTCTATATATTTCCTTTGGCACATTTCTGTAGCAAACCCTGTAAATGTAATGCATATTTATTACATTATTACAAGGTCTTCTTTAATCAAAAACCTTGCCATAGTCATATTATGGCAGATATTAGTAAAACACTTAGTTACTTTTGTTTTCAAAGCTCCCAATTTTCTATACATTTCCTTTAGTGCATTTTCGTCGCAAAAGCCGTAAATGCAATGCATATTTAATACATTATTACAAAGTTTTCTTCATTAGAAAACCTTGCCATACTCGTATTATGACAAATAAGTTACTTTTGTTTTCAAAGCTTCCCATTTTCTGCATATTTCCTTTAGCGCATTTCCGTCGCAAACCCCGTAAATGTAATGCATATTTATTACATTATTACAAGGTTTTCTTCATTGGAAAACCTTGCCGTAGTTATATTATGACAGATAATTGCAAAACACTCAGTTACTTTTGTTCTCAAAGCTCCCCATTTTCTACATATTTCCTTTAGCGCATTTCCGTCACAAAACCAAATGTTTTCTACATTAGAAAACCTTGCCATAATCATATTATGACAGATAATAGCAAATAATTTGGTTACTTTTGTTCTCAAAGCTCCCCATTTTCTACATGTTTCCTTTAGCGCACTTGCGTCGTAGAACCCGTAAATGTAATGCATATTTATTACATTATTACAAAGTTTTCTTCATTAGAACACCTTGCCATACTCATATTATTACAGATAATTGCAAAACACTAGTTATTTTTGTTTTCAAAGCTCCCCATTTTCTATATATTTCCTTTAGTACATTTTCGTCTCAAAACCCGTAAATGCTATGCATATTTATTACATTATTAGAAGGTTTTCTTCATTAGAAAACCTTACCATACTCATATTATGACAGATATATTACTTTTTTTTTGCTAAAGCTCCCCATTTTCTGCATTTCCCCTTTTAGCGCATTTCCGTCGCAAACCCCGTAAATGTAATGCATATTTATTACGTTATTACAAGGTTTTTTTCATTGGAAAACCTTGCCATAGTTATATGATGACAGATAATTGCAAAACACTCAGTTACTTTTGTTCTCAAAGCTCCCCATTTTCTACATATTTCCTTTAGAGCATTTCCGTCACAAAACCAAATGTTTTCTACATTAGAAAACCTTGCCATAATCATATTATGACAGATAATAGCAAATCATTTGGTTACTTTTGTTCTCAAAGCTCCCCATTTTCTACATGTTTCCTTTAGCGCACTTGCGTCGTAGAACCCGTAAATGTAATGCATATTTATTACATTATTACAAAGTTTTCTTCATTAGAACACCTTGCCATACTCATATTATTACAGATAATTGCAAAATATTTAGTAACTTTTGTTTTCAAAGCTCCCCATATTCTATATATTTCCTTTAGTACATTTTCGTCTCAAAACCCGTAAATGCAATGCATATTTATTACTTTATTACAAGGTTTTCTTTATTAGAAAACCTTGCCATACTCATATTATGGCATATAAATTACTTTTTTTTTGTCAAATCTCCCCATTTTCTGCATTTCCCCCTTTAGCGCATTTCCGTCGCAAACCCCGTAAATGTAATGCATATTTATTACGTTATTACAAGGTTTTTTTCATTGGAAAACCTTGTCATAGTTTTATGATGACAGATAATTGCAAAACACTCAGTTACTTTTGTTCTCAAAGCTCCCCATTTTCTACATATTTCCTTTAGCGCATTTCCGTCACAAAACCAAATGTTTTCTACATTAGAAAACCTTGCCATAATCATATTATGACAGATAATAGCAAATAATTTGGTTACTTTTGTTCTCAAAGCTCCCCATTTTCTACATGTTTCCTTTAGCGCACTTGCGTCGTAGAACCCGTAAATGTAATGCATATTTATTACATTATTACAAAGTTTTCTTCATTAGAACACCTTGCCATACTCATATTATTACAGATAATTGCAAAACACTAGTTATTTTTGTTTTCAAAGCTCCCCATTTTCTATATATTTCCTTTAGTACATTTTCGTCTCAAAACCCGTAAATGCTATGCATATTTATTACATTATTAGAAGGTTTTCTTCATTAGAAAACCTTACCATACTCATATTATGACAGATATATTACTTTTTTTTTGCTAAAGCTCCCCATTTTCTGCATTTCCCCTTTTAGCGCATTTCCGTCGCAAACCCCGTAAATGTAATGCATATTTATTACGTTATTACAAGGTTTTTTTCATTGGAAAACCTTGCCATAGTTATATGATGACAGATAATTGCAAAACACTCAGTTACTTTTGTTCTCAAAGCTCCCCATTTTCTACATATTTCCTTTAGAGCATTTCCGTCACAAAACCAAATGTTTTCTACATTAGAAAACCTTGCCATAATCATATTATGACAGATAATAGCAAATCATTTGGTTACTTTTGTTCTCAAAGCTCCCCATTTTCTACATGTTTCCTTTAGCGCACTTGCGTCGTAGAACCCGTAAATGTAATGCATATTTATTACATTATTACAAAGTTTTCTTCATTAGAACACCTTGCCATACTCATATTATTACAGATAATTGCAAAATATTTAGTAACTTTTGTTTTCAAAGCTCCCCATATTCTATATATTTCCTTTAGTACATTTTCGTCTCAAAACCCGTAAATGCAATGCATATTTATTACTTTATTACAAGGTTTTCTTTATTAGAAAACCTTGCCATACTCATATTATGGCATATAAATTACTTTTTTTTTGTCAAATCTCCCCATTTTCTGCATTTCCCCCTTTAGCGCATTTCCGTCGCAAACCCCGTAAATGTAATGCATATTTATTACGTTATTACAAGGTTTTTTTCATTGGAAAACCTTGTCATAGTTTTATGATGACAGATAATTGCAAAACACTCAGTTACTTTTGTTCTCAAAGCTCCCCATTTTCTACATATTTCCTTTAGCGCATTTCCGTCACAAAACCAAATGTTTTCTACATTAGAAAACCTTGCCATAATCATATTATGACAGATAATAGCAAATAATTTGGTTACTTTTGTTCTCAAAGCTCCCCATTTTCTACATGTTTCCTTTAGCGCACTTGCGTCGTAGAACCCGTAAATGTAATGCATATTTATTACATTATTACAAAGTTTTCTTCATTAGAACACCTTGCCATACTCATATTATTACAGATAATTGCAAAACACTAGTTATTTTTGTTTTCAAAGCTCCCCATTTTCTATATATTTCCTTTAGTACATTTTCGTCTCAAAACCCGTAAATGCTATGCATATTTATTACATTATTAGAAGGTTTTCTTCATTAGAAAACCTTACCATACTCATATTATGACAGATATATTACTTTTTTTTGCTAAAGCTCCCCATTTTCTGCATTTCCCCTTTTAGCGCATTTCCGTCGCAAACCCCGTAAATGTAATGCATATTTATTACGTTATTACAAGGTTTTTTTCATTGGAAAACCTTGCCATAGTTATATGATGACAGATAATTGCAAAACACTCAGTTACTTTTGTTCTCAAAGCTCCCCATTTTCTACATATTTCCTTTAGAGCATTTCCGTCACAAAACCAAATGTTTTCTACATTAGAAAACCTTGCCATAATCATAATATGACAGATAATAGCAAATCATTTGGTTACTTTTGTTCTCAAAGCTCCCCATTTTCTACATGTTTCCTTTAGCGCACTTGCGTCGTAGAACCCGTAAATGTAATGCATATTTATTACATTATTACAAAGTTTTCTTCATTAGAACACCTTGCCATACTCATATTATTACAGATAATTGCAAAACACTAGTTATTTTTGTTTTCAAAGCTCCCCATTTCCTACATATTTCCTTAAGCGCAATTCCGTCGCAAAAGCCGTAAATGTAATGCATATTGATTACATGATTACAAAGTTTTCTTTATTAGAAAACCTCGCCATACTTTTATTATGGCATGTAATAAACTTAATACTTAGTTACTTTTGTTTTCAAGGCTCCCCAATTTCTGCATATTTCCTTTAGCGCACTTCCGTCGCAAACCCCGTAAATGTAATGCATATTTATTACATGATTACAAGGTTTTCTTCATTAGAAAACATTGCCATATAATATTATGACAGATAATTGCAAAATACTTTTGTTTACAATGCCCCCCCAAATTGGGTATATGGAGAAATTGGAGGCCCCAATTTCTTCATATTTCCTTTAGCTCATTTCTGTCGCAAAACCCGTAATTGTAATGCATATTTATTACATTATTACATGGTTTTCGCCATTAGAAAACCTTGCCATACTCTTTATTATGACAGATAATTGCAAACCACTTCGTTACTTTTCTTTTAGAAGCTCCCCATTTTCTACATATTTCCTTTAGCGCATTTTCGTCACAAACCCCGCAAATGTAATGCATATTTATTACACTATTAAAAGGTTTTCTTCATTAGAAAACCTTGCCATACTCTTATTATGACAGATAATACCAAAACACTTGGTTACTTTTGTTCTGAAAGCTCCCCATTTTCTACATATTTCCTTTAGCGCAATTCCGTCGCAAAAGCCGTAAATGTAATGCATATTTATTACATTATTACAAGGTTTTCTTCATTAGAAAACCTTGTCGTACTCATATCATGGCAGATAATAGCAAAACACTTACAGTGTTATTCCTAAAAATTTAAGCCGAAATTTAACGTGGGTTTAACCTTAGTAACCTTAGCAACCCTTTGTAAAACACCGCTAAACCACGGTTTAAATTTTGATGAATAACTCTGTTAGTTACCTTTGTTTTCAAAGCTCCCCATTTTCTACATATTTCTTTTAGCGCATTTCTGGCCCTAAACCCGTAAACGTAATACATATGTATTACATTATTACAAGGTTTTCTTCTTTAAAAAACCTTGTCGTACTCATATTATGGCAGATAATAGCAAAACACTTACAGTTTTATTCATAAAAATTTAAGCCGCGGTTTAACCCGGGTTTTTAACCTTAGTAACCTTGGTAACACTTTGTAAAACACCGCTAAACCACGGTTTAAATTTTTATGAGTAACTGTGTTAGTTACTTTTGGTGCCTTTCCACTCATTGGGTGTGTATTGGAAGACGTTTCGTGTGTTTTAAACATTTCTCTGTTATTTAAATGTTTAAAACATAACCAACAACTGTCATTTCAATGCTAATAGAGATGTCCAAACATATGACACTCGCTAATAGCGCCAATAACCTCAAAAGGGTCATAATGTGAAAACAACTAAAGGATGATTTGACAGTATACTAAACATATTTATTATACGTATGTTTTGAACGTGTTTTACAGTAGTCCCGGACCTTTTTTGAAGACCTTTCCGCTCATTCGATGTGTATTAGACGTCGTTTCCGTGTATTTTAAACATTTCCCTGTTAATTAAATGTCTAAAATATAACCAACAACTGTCATTTCAATGCTAATAGAGATGTCCAAACATATGACAGTCGCTAATAGCGCCAATAACCTCAAAAGGGTAATAATGTGAAAACAACTAAAGGATGATTTGACAGTATACTAAACATATCTATTACACGTACGTATTGGACGTGTTTTACAGTAGTCTCGGACCTTTTTTTGAAGACCTTTCCACTCATTTGGTGTGTATTAGAATACGTTTCCGTGTATTTTAAACAGTTCCCTGTTAATTAAATGTCTAAAACATAACCAACAACTGTCATTTCAATGATGTCTAAACATATGACAGTCGCTAATAGAGCCAATAACCTCAAAAGGGTAATAATGTGAAAGCAACTAAAGGATGATTTGACAGTATACTAAACATATCTATTACACGTACGTATTGGACGTGTTTTACAGTAGTCTCGGATCTTTTTTTTGAAGACCTTTCCACTCATTTGGTGTGTATTAGAATACGTTTCCGTGTATTTTAAACAGTTCCCTGTTAATTAAATGTCTAAAACATAACCAACAACTGTCATTTCAATGATGTCTAAACATATGACAGTCGCTAATAGAGCCAATAACCTCAAAAGGGTCATAATGTGAAAACAACTAAAGGATGATTTGACAGTATACTAAACATATTTATTATACGTATGTTTTGGACGTGTTTTACAGTAGTCCCGGACCTTTTTTGAAGACCTTTCCGCTCATTCGATGTGTATTAGACGTCGTTTCCGTGTATTTTAAACATATCCCTGTTACTTAAATATCTAAAACATAACCAACAACTGTCATTTCAATGCTAATAGAGATGCCCAAACATATGACAGTCGCTAATAGCGCCAATAACCTCAAAAGGGTAATAACGTGAAAACAACTAAAGGATGATTTGACAATATACTAAACATGTCTATTACACGTATGTTTTGGACGTGTTTTACAGTAGTCTCGGACTTTTTTTTGAAGACCTTTCCACTCATTCGGTGTGTATTAGAAGACGTTACCATGTATTTTTAATATTTCCCTGTTAATTAAATGTCTAAAACATAACCAACAACTGTCATTTCAATGCTAATAGAGATGTCCAAACATATGACAGTCGCTAATAGAGAAAAAAGCCTCAAAATACATAATAATGTGAAAACAACTAAAGGATGATTTGACAGTATACTAAACATATCTATTACACGTATGTTTTGGACGTGTTTTACAGTAGTCTTTCCTGATGACATTTCTACTCATTCGGTGTATTAGAAGACGTATCCATGTATCTTAAACAGTTTCCTGTCAATTAAATGTCTAAAACATAACCAACAACTGTCATTTCAATGCTAATAGAGATGTCCAAACATATGACAGTCGCTAATAGAGCCAATAACCTCAAAAGACATAATAATGTGAAAACAACTAAAGGATGATTTGACAGTATACTAAACATATCTATTACACGTATGTTTTGGACGTGTTTTACAGTAGTCTTTCCTGATGACATTTCTACTCATTCGGTGTATTAGAAGACGTATCCATGTACTCGTATCTTAAACAGTTTCCTGTCAATTAAATGTCTAAAACATAACCAACAACTGTCATTTCAATATTAATAGAGATTTACAAACAAATGACAGTCGATGTACAAACAAATGACAGTCGCTAATAGTCGCTGCAAACGTCCTACTGATCCTGGATGCCATTAATGGAAGAAATTCTCGGTTTTCTTTGATGCTTGCAAATTAAATAACCGCGCTCTCGTCTCTGATACCATAATCTCCCTTTTAAAGCGGAAATCGGTTTCCTGCTGACGCCTAGCCAATTCAATTTAACATAAAAAGTGATGCATTTCATATGCCTGCCCATTGTAGTGATGATGCCTATGTGTGCATTTCCACGACCAGACTTGCAGATTAATGTTTGCAGCTTCGGGAGCAACCGGTGAGATATATATGATGACATTCAGTTATTTTGTTGTACTCATAAATTCCGTTGTCATTTAATACGATGCTCAATGTTCTTTAAAAATTCGTAACATAGGCATGGGATAATGGTGCTGGAATGTCATGTGTCTAGAATAACCGGTTTTGTAATACAAGCGGTTGTATAGTCGACCCAAAAATCTAAGAATATTACGACTTTGACTTTTAAGTATTTTATGGGGGTTTCATTTGGTGTTGCCATAAAATCATAAAAGTCCTGCTAATATTATTCAGTTATCTGGGGTTGCCCGGCTGTCTTTCTGGTATTGACGACGGCGTGCGATTCTTCCGTCTTGACCATCCGTTTGCTTTATGGTGACCCTAAATTAAACCCCGAATGTAACTATTAAGAAGTCAAAGTCATAATATTCTTAGATCTTTGGGTCAAGTATAAGTGCTGAACTTTTTCCCAGCCAATAGTTCTATGGGAATTGGAGAAGAGGGAGCGTCTTTCTCACTCTATTTCTCCCCCTCTCGGAACATGTTATTAAGCTGCGTATAATTATACCATGTTACTACGAATGCTGACAGCGGATTTTGTCAAATATGGGCGTTGGTATACTTCGCGCAAAGATAGTTTGTTTTTATGACATTGACTTGCAATAAAAATTGGGTTGATACCCAACTTCAAGTTGGGTATCATAAAAGTCCAGGTATCGGCGGGCCCTTTGCCACTGGCAAGTCTTTGGTGCATCAACATTCAAGCCAAAGACTGGACTGGATACCTGGACTTATATGATACCTAACTTGAAGTGATTTAACAATACCACCCTTATATTTTTTATTGTCAATGTCATAACAACAAACTGTCGTTGCGCGATGTATACATATGCTGGTATAACGGTTCCCGCCAAATTTTGTCGTTGCTACCAATGCTGACGCCACATGTTTCTTCAAATGGTTATGCCTTGTTTGTACAGCAGTTGCATTCTTCTTTTCAGGCCGCCAAGTCCGATGTACTACCCCCAGGCGCCGCCATCGTACCCCCCTCACATGCAGCCCCCGCGGCCCCAAATGCCCCCGCAGATGCCGCCTCCAGGGCAGCAGATGGGCCACCAGCAGGCGCTGACCAACGGCCAGCAGACGCAGTACAGGCCTCGTCAGCAGCAGCCCATGGGCCCCAGGCAGCAGACGGTCGTCCAGCAGCAGCAGCAGCAAGTCTCGCCGCGGGGGGGCATGCAGCCGAGGGGTATGCAGCAGATGGGACCGCGCCAGTTCGGGGTACGGCAGCCGATGGGCCCCAGACAGAGAGCGCCCATGATCAGGGGCAGAGGTGGCTCGATGCTATCCACGAGGGGGCCCAGGCCGCGCATGCCGATTCAGAACGGACAGGCGCAGCTGCAGCAGCATCTTCAGCAGAACGGGCCGAGGATGATAAAGAGATCGCCGGAAGCCATGCAGCAGGCGCTTCAAGTGAAGCGCAAGAAGATGGATGTACTCGTGCCGGACAAGCACGACGACGCCGATTGTCAAGTGATCGCCGTGCAACCCAAGAATACAGGGTTGCCACAGATACAAAGCATACAGGTAATGGTTCAACTCTACCAGTCCACTCTTTGTGTTTTCAGACAGTGGGTATGTTCATTTATCTGCTCCGCGCTGCTCGTGGCAAGTTCAGAAGAAATTCCTCGTGCGCTCGTAGGATATTGATCACGCCAGAGCAGATAAACGGACAAACCCAACGGATTATTTTCCCGCGCAATGGCGCCGCATAGAAGTACAGGGCTTTCAAAAAAAACCTGCCAGTACATTTGCTACGACTAATACATTGCGCTTACTTAGGCCATCATTCAGGCCAACATAACAAATATCAATGACATAATCAGGTGTGCTACGTATCAAAAAACCTTAATAGTAACGTGTTCGTAATGTGGCAACATCGCATTCAAATGTCAAACGCAATTTTGACATTATAGCATTTGAAGGTTACTTGATAGCATCACATTTGAATGTCAGATGCATTTATGACATAATAGCATTTGACATTTGAATGTGCCACATAACAAATACGTCACTTTTAACGCAATACACCTGAATAATCTGTAGAGCGTACCAAAGAACTTTATTTGTAATGTGTTCCTTATGTGGCAACATCGCATTCAAATGTCAAATGCACTGATACGCAATACATAACCCCAATGACACTGTTATTTCAAATAGGAGTACGAAAATAACGAATTTTGAAATTACAGTACGAAAAGAACGAACTTTCAAATCATAGTGCGAAAATTCCAAATTTCAGATCAACAATCCAAGTATTAATTAAAATGTAGACACTCAAAACTAAAACTTTGACAGTACTGTATGAAATTTTAACCGAAACAACTGAAACTTCATGAAAAATGAAAATTTGCCAGTAGTCGTCGAATTTCCAGTACACTAAACGCTTTGACAGTTTAATCATTGCAAGTTTGACAGTAAAACGTAAAGTTTTGATTCTAGAATCTAAAACTTTGGTATTTTGGCAAGTATTAATTAAAATTTAGACATTCATAATTAAAACTTTGGCAGTACTGAATAAACTTTTAACCGAAACAATGAAACTTCATGAAAAATGAAAATTTGCCAGTAGTCGTCGAATTTCCAGTACACTAAACGCTTTGACAGTTAAATCATTGCAAGTTTGACAGTAATACGTAAAGTTTTGATTCTAGAATCTAAAACTTTGGTATTTTTTTGGAATTTTGGCCAGAACAATGAAATTTTGACATTAATTATTTCAATGTTAATAAGTATTAATTAAAATTTAGACACTCATAACTAAAACTTTGACAGTAATGTATGAAATTTTAACCGAAACAACTGAAACTTTATGAAAAATGAAAATTTGCCAGTAGTCGTCGAAATTCCAGTACACTAAACGCTTTGACAATTAAATCATTGCAAGTTTTAGAGTAATACGTAAAATTTTGATTCTAGAATCTAAAACCTTGGCATTTTTTGGAATTTTGGCCAGAACAATGAAATTTTGACATTAATTATTTCAATGTTGATAAGTATTAATTAAAATTTAGACATTCATAATTAAAACTTTGGCAGTACTGAATAAACCTTTAGCCGCAACAATGAAACTTCATGAATAATGAAAATTTGCCAGTAGTCGTCGAAATTCCAGTACACTAAACGCTTTGACAGTTTAATCATTGCAAGTTTGACAGTAATACGAAAAGGTTTTGATTCTAGAATCAAAAACTTTGGTATTTTTTAGGTATTTTGGCCAGAACAATGAAATTTTGACATTAATCATTTCATTGTTAATAAGTATTAAATAAAATTTAGACACTCATAACTAAAACTTTGACAGTAATGTATGAAATTTTAACCGAAACAACTGAAACTTTATGAAAAATGAAAACTTGTCAGTAGTCATCGAAATTAGAGTGCAGTAAACGTTTTGACTGTTTAATCATTACAAGTTTGACAGTAAAACGTAAAGTTTGATTCTAGAATCTAAAACCTTGGCATTTTTTGGAATTTTGGTCAGAACAATGAAGTTTTGGCATTAATTATTTCAATGTTGATAAGTATTAATTAAATTTAGACACTCAAAACTAAAACATTGACAGTACTGTATGAAATTTTAACCGAAACAACTGAAACTTTATGAAAAATGAAAAATTGCCAGTAGTCGTCGAAATTCTATTACACTAAACGCTTTGACAGTTTAATCCTTGCATGTTTGAGAGTAATACTTAAAGTTTTGATTCTAGAATCTAAAAACAGCTAAAACTTGATGCAAAATCCTATCTTTTTTTAAATTAGAGAGAATGAATTGTGTTTAAAACTTATTTTACGCACAGTTGATATTTTTACGCACAGGTATTTTTTTACGCACTTGTACTATAAAGTGTCACTTTACGCACTGTGAACAGTGCAACATCGCATTCAAATGTCAAATGTACTGATACGCAATACATAACCCCAATGACACTGTTATTTCAAATAGGAGTACGAAAATAACGAACTTTGAAATTACCGTACGAAAAGAACGAACTTTCAAATCATAGTGCGAAAATTCCAAATTTCAGATCAACAATCGCCAAATTTATTGTTCACTACAATTGGCTTCACAAATTTCACTCCTTTTTTGAATTGAAGAGGTGTATTATATTTTTAAATATTAAATTATATCTCATTAATGAGAATCTGCAATAATTATTTTGAGTATTGTAGTTAGGTAGGTGATAAATAAAGAAAGGAATTTATGCAACCCATTATTCTCAAAATATGCGCACATATATGCACTCTATTTTGTTAAAATATGCAAAAAATATACAAAATATTTTGAAATATGCCAAAAATATACAAAACATTTTGATATATGCTCATGCATATTAGGGTGCTTCAGATATGGACTGGAAAATAGTTATTTATGATATTTATTTCGTAAAGTAGTGCTTTTTTGTACGGACCTGCGCTTCGTTGAAGAAGATTCAAGCTCATACAAAAAAGCACTACTTTACGCACTAAAAACACTACTCTGCTGCGCCTCGTTCATCAAAATTCGCGCTCATACAAAAAAGCACTACTTTACGAAAATGTATCATACAAAGTTTTTTTTTACGGCACCTATTATGAAAAACAGCTAAAACTGGTTTATTTTGGCCAGAACAATGAAATTTTGACTTTAATCATTTCAATGTTAATAAGTATTAATTAAATTTAGACCCTCAAAACTAAAACATTGACAGTACTGTATGAAATTTTAACCGAAATAACTAAAACTTCATGAAAAATGAAAATTTGCCAGTAGTCGTCGAAATTCCAGTACACTAAACGCTTTGATAGTTTAATCATTGCAAGTTTGACAGTATTACGTTAAGTTTTGATTCTAGAATCTAAAACTTTGGGTTTTTTTTTGGTATTTTGGCCAGAACAATGAAAGTTTGACATTAATCATTTCAATGTTAATAAGTATTAATTAAAATTTAGACACTCATAACTAAAACTTTGACAGTAATGTATGAAATTTTAACCGAAACAACTGAAACTTTATGAAAACGAAAATTTGCCAGTAGTCGTCGAAATTACAGTACACTAAACGCTTTGACAGTTTAATCCTTGCATGTTTGACAGTAATACGTAAAGTTTTGATTCTAGAATCTAAAACCTAGGCATTTTTTGGAATTTTGGCCAAAACAATGAAATTTTGACATTAATTATTTCAATGTTGATAAGTATTAATTAAATTTAGACACTCAAAACTAAAACATTGACAGTACTGTATGAAATTTTTACTGAAACAACTGAAACGTTATAAAAAATGAAAATTTGCAAGTAGTCGTCGAAATTCCAGTACACTAAACGCTTTGACAGTTAAATCATTGCAAGTTTGACAGTAATACTTAAAGTTTTGATTCTAGAATCTAAAACGTTAACATTTTTTGGAATTTTGGCCAGAATCATGAAATTTAGACATTAATTATTCCAATGTTGATAAGTATTAATTAAATTTAGACACTCAAAACTAAAACAGTGACAGTACTGTATGAAATTTTTACTGAAACAACTGAAAAGTTATAAAAAATGAAAATTTGCCAGTAGTCGTCGAAATTCCAGTACACTAAACGCTTTGACAGTTAAATCATTCCAAGTTTGACAGTAATACGTAAAGTTTTGATTCTAGAATCTAAAACTTTGGTATTTTTTTGGTATTTTGGCCAGAACAATGAAATTTTGACATTAATCATTTCAATGTTAATAAGTATTAATTAAAATTTAGACACTCATAACTAAAACTTTTACAGTACTGTATGAAATTTAGACCAAAACTACTGAAACTTTATGAAAAATCAAAACTTGCCAGTAGTCATCGAAATTAGAGTGCAATAAACGCTTTGACAGTTAAATCATTACAAGTTTCACAGTAATACGTAAAGTTTTGATTCTAGAATCTAAAATCTTGGCATTTTTTGGAATTTTGGCCAGAACAATGAAACTTTGATATTAATCATTTCAATGTTGTTAAGTATTAATTAAAATTTAGACACTCATAACTAAAACTTTGACAGTAATGTATGAAATTTTAACCGAAACAACTGAAACTTTATGAAAAATGAAAATTTGCCAGTAGTCGTCGAAATTCCAGTACACTAAACGCGTAGACAGTTACAATCATTGCGAGTTTGGCAGTAATACGTAAAGTTTTAATTCTAGAATCTAAAACCTTGGCATTTTTTGAAATTTTGGCCAGAACAATGAAATTTTGACATTAACTATTTCAATGTTGATAAGTATTAATTAAAATTTAGACATTTATAATTAAAACTTTGGCAGTACTGAATAAACTTTTAACCGAAACAATGAAACATCATGAATAATGAAAATTTGCCACTAGTCGTCGAAATTCCAGTACACTAAACGCTTTGACAGTTAAATCATTGCAAGATTGACAGTATTACGTAAAATTTTGATTCCAGAATCTAAAACTGTAGTATTTTTTGGTATTTTGTCCAGAACAATGAAATTTTGACATTAATCATTTCAATGTTGATAAGTATTAATTAAAATTTAGACACTCATAACTAAAACTTTGACAGTACTGTATGAAATTTTAACCGAAATAACTAAAACCTCATGAAAAATGAAAATTTGCCAGTAGTCGTCGAATTTCCAGTACACTAAACGCTTTGACAGTTTAATCATTGCAAGTTTGACAGTAATACTTAAAGTTTTGATTCTAGAATCTAAAAACAGCTAAAACTTGATGCAAAATCCTATCTTTTTTTAAATTTGAGACTGAATGAATTGTGTTTAAAATTTATTTTACGCGCAGTTGATATTTTTACGCACTTGTACTATAAAGTATCACTTTACGCACTGTGATCAGTGAACTTTAAGCTAGGTATCATATATACCTATGATATAGGTATTATAGATAGGCATCTTTAAAGAAATTCTTCAAAATTTGGCTCAAGAAGATTCAAGCTCATACAAAAAAGCACTACTTTACGCACTAAAAACACTACTCTGCTGCGCCTCGTTCATCAAAATTCGCGCTCATACAAAAAAGCACTACTTTACGAAAATGTATCATACAAAGTTCTTTTTACCGGCAGCTATTATAAAAAACAGCTAAAACGTGATGCAAAATCCTATATATTTTTTTAATTGGTGAGTGAATGAATTGTGTTTAAAACTTATTTTACGCACAGTTGATATGTTTACGCACAGGTATTTGTTTACGCACTTGTGCTATAAAGTATCACTTTACGCACTGTGAACAGTGAACTTTAAGATAGGTATCATATATACCTATGATATAGGTATTATAGATAGGCATCTTTAAAGAAATTCTTCAATATGTGGCTCTACACATCATTCAGGTGTATTACGTATTAAAAAAAACACGTTATTAGTAACGTGTTCGTTAGCATACATAGCATTTAAATGTCAAATGCAATTTTGACACTATAGCATTTGATGGTTACTTGATACCATCACATTCGAATGTCAGATGCATTTATGACATAATAACATTTGACTTTTGAATGTGAACTTGTCACATAACGAATACGTCACTTTTTTCCTAACTAGACTTTAGTGATTTCGTGTATTAACATTATATCAGTAGACATTTATGGTGTTTCATTTCTCCGTGGACACCCTGTATATTTTAAATCATGAATCAGTTTAACGCGCTTTTATGCTTATGCGTACATTACGGTATAAAACTAAATTTTAATGGCCATGTCTGTTTTAACACCCATTGATTATGCCCAAAGTACTGTTACAGCACATTTAACAGTGTGGTATTGTGAAAAGACGGCGTTTTCGCGATAATGCTCGATAAAACTACTACAATTAGGAAACCACATTGCAATAATTACCACTTTTCCCAAGCAGCAAATATTTAATTTGTAAGAACATTTTGAGCTTCAACGTATCCCAAATGGTATTATATCTCTGGAAGGGCTATTATGCTTATACACTACGGAATAAATGGCCTCGTGGTTCTTTGTTTGCCAAGCCATAAGTTTAAAACTTGGTGGACATACAAAGCCCAGGCGTTCCCAGGCATTGCCCATTAATTTCAAATAACCTTTTTCAAACTACCTGGGAACGCCTGGGCCGTATCCTAACCAGTTTGCGCTGATACAGGTTTACAACTGATGTATAATAACATACAATTTGTATAAGTTACCCGCCGTGAATAATTACTTTTGATCTTACTTGAATTTATTTCTCATTTACCAGTAACAGTTTTCCTTTGGTATACTCCCCAAGTGTGCCTAATACAAAACTCAAAAGAATTATCGCATATTCATGATTAATAATTGCGATTATATGTTAATGCAATTATTATAAAAATGTATATTATTATTATACAGGGTGTTTCAAATTAAACCACAGAAATCGCCATTTCCATCTACCAGCTGGCGCTTATTTAGGGTAAAATACAAATACGCAAATCTGGCAACTAAGCTAAAATTTAGAAAAGGTACCTGTAATATCGATCGATTGTCACGTCATTACTGTCAATGTCATCAGTTAGGTTTCAAGATTTATAATACATCAGTGTTATTTGTATGTCTTACCTGGAATTGATGCAACCATTTCACAACTGAAACTTGTTTTTGTAAATTAATTTAAAGGCATAATTAGTAAATATATGAAATTGTTTTGAACTGACAGTGACAGCTGTCACTTTTAAAATAATAAAAAATTACACAGTTGCCAGCGTTCTGTTTTTTACTTTTTTCCACAGAAAGATATGAAGTTTAGTTGACTAAATCAATCAATTTTGGTGCTCATTTGATTTATGCTTATTAATTGCCATCTGGTAGATGAAAACGGCGAATTGGGTGGTTTAATTTGAAACGTATTGTACCTTTGTTTTTTTTTTAAATATGCGATAATTCTTTGAATAGTGTGGATGACTAACCGTGACTAAAGTTTACACCAAATTTATTATACAGGGTGAGTAAATATTCACTCCCCAGCCCTCGGATATGTGTTCTACAATTTAAAAAAAAAGATGAATACTAAAGTAGTATTAAAGTATAAAGTAGCATAAGTAGTGTAGTTGACTAACCGAGACTAAATTTTACACCAAATTTATTATACAGGGTGAGTAAATATTCACTCCCCAGCCCTCTGATATGTATTCTACAATTTAAAAAAATGAAGGATACTAAAGTAGTATTAAAGTATAAAATAGTATAAGTAGTGTAGTTGACTAACAGAGACTAAATTTTACACCAAATTTATTATACAGGGTGAGTAAATATTCACTCCCCAGCCCTCTGATATGTGTTCTACAATTAAAAAAAAGAAGAATACTAAAGTAGTATTAAACTATAAAGTAGTATAAGTAGTATAGTTGACTAACAGAGACTAAATTTCACACCAAATTTATTATACAGGGTCAGTAAATATTCACTCCCCAGCCCTCGGATATGTGTTCTACAATAAAAAAAAAGAAGAATACTAAAATCACGAAACCGAGGCCGGTTTCAGGTTAAATTGATTGGTCATGTTGGAGGCATCTACTTCGTGATACATGATGAAATTAAATAAAACAAACACTTTTCTTTGTTTATATCACAATGTTTATTAAAATTAGTGACTATAGTTTCGATGACGTTCTGATCATTATCAAACTTCGAGTGTGATCACTATCACACAATCACAAAACAGTGTGATATAAACAAAGAAAAGTGCTGTGTTTGATTTAAGATCAAATTGAATTAAAAATTTAAATTAAAAAACTAATTTATTATTATAGTTTCGATATCACGTTCTGATCATTATCAAGCTTAGAGTGTGATCACTATCACACAATCACAAAACAGTGTGATATAAACAAAGAACAGTGTTGTGTTTTATTTAAGGTTAAATTAAATTGAAAATTTAAATTAAAAAACCAATTTAATTTTGCGTGAAAACGTCCTCGGTGTCAAGATTTTAGTGTTCTTAGTTTTTATTTTATTTTTAATTGTAGAACACATATTCGAAGGCTGGGGAGTAAATATTGACTCACCCTGTAGAGTGTGATCACTATCACAGAATCACAAAACAGTGTGATATAAACAAAGAAAAGTGTTTGTTTTATTAAGGCTAAATTAAATTGAAAATTTAAATTAAAAAAACAATTTAATTTTGCCTGAAAACGTCCTCGGTGTCAGGATTATAGTGTTCTTAGTTTTTATTTTATTTTTAATTGTAGAACACATATTCGAAGGCTGGGGAGTAAATATTGACTCACCCTGTATACACTACTCTTAAGAATTATTGCATATTCCAAAATTTTAATAATTGATTTTTTTAATTATATTTTTATATATTAAATTATATCATTAATGAGAATATGCAATAATTATTTTGAGTTAGTATAGTTAGGTAGGTGATAAATAAAGAAAGGAATATATGCAACCCATTATTCTCAAAATATGCGCATATATATGCACTCTATTTTGTAAAAACATGCAAACAAATATTGACTCTTCCTGTATACACTACTCTTAAGAATTATTGCATATTCCAAAATTTGAATAATTGATTTTTAATTATATTTTTATATATTAAATTCTATCATTAATGAGAATATGCTATAATTATTTTCAGTTAGTGTAGTTAGGTAGGTGATAAATAAAGAAAGGAATATATGCAACCCATTATTCTCAAAATATGCGCTTATATATGCACTCTATTTTGTAAAAATATGCAAAAAATATTGACTCATCCTGTATACACTACTCTTAAGAATTATTGCATATTCCAAAATTTGAATAATTGATTTTTAGTTATATTTTTATATATTAAATTATATCATTAATGAGAATATGCAATAATTATTTTGAGTTAGTATAGTTAGGTAGGTGATAAATAAAGAAAGGAATATATGCAACCCATTATTCTCAAAATATGCGCATATATATGCACTCTATTTTGTAAAAATATGCAAAAAAATATTGACTCATCCTGTATACACTACTCTTAACAATTATTGCATATTGCAAAATTTTAATAATTGATTTTTTAATTATATTTTTTAATATTAAATTATATCATTAATGAGAATATGCAATAATTATTTTGAGTTAGTGTAGTTAGGTAGGTGATAAATAAAGAAAGGAATATATGCAACCCATTATTCTCAAAATATGCGCATATATATGCACTCTATTTTGTAAAAACATGCAAAAAATATTGACTCATCCTGTATACACTACTCTTAAGAATTATTGCATATTCCAAAATTTGAATAATTGATTTTTAATTATATTTTTATATATTAAATTATATCATTAATGAGAATATTCAATAATTATTTTGAGTTAGTATAGTTAGGTAGGTGATAAATAAAGAAAGGAATATATGCAAGCCATTATTCTCAAAATATGCACTCTATTTTGTTAAAATATGCAAAAAATATACAAAATATTTTGAAATACGCAAATGCATATTAGGTTGCTTCAGAATTGTATTGAAATATAGTTATTTATGATACAAGTTCGTAAAGTAGTTAGTTAATTTTTGTATGAGCGTGATTTTTTTTAATGTATTTTAAATTTTGTTGAACTCGCCCTCTCAGTGTATACTTTGTATACAAGGTGATTTTTTAGCTCACCAACAAACTTATAGGAATTCAAAAAACTCAAATTTTGGCATACAATTTTACTGTGAGTCAAACGTGTTCTCTTCATCAGTACCATAATGTCAGAAATGCTATTTCTAAAATTTCAATTAGTCGTCGAAAATAAATTAATTTTCATGGAATATTTGTCAATAGGCAAAAAAACCCAAATTTAGACGTAGAAATTTAAAGTCTGTGCATATATCTGTGTTTTACTTACTAGCAAAAATTACGAACAGACACATTACCCATAGTGATTAAATGAATTCGATTTTTTTTTAATATTCTTGCGTATTTGCCTATTTGTCAATAGGCAAAAAAACCCAAATTTAGATGTAGTATTTTAAAGTCTGTGCATATATCTGTGTTTTACTTACTAACAAAAATTACGAACAGACACATTACCCATAGTGATTAAATGAATTAGATTTTTTTTTTAATATTCTTGCGAATTTTGACATTAAATTATGCAAAAAATTAAGTTTTAGTTTCTGGACTTGTTTACTTCACAGTTGACAATACCTATCAACAATTTTATATGAAAATATTAATATAATTTGTTCATACGCTCCTGAAGAACCCGAGTATTGTCGCACCATTGCATAAATTTGTTCCCCTATTTTTGGCAAATAAATGCAAATCGTTCTAGCTCTTTAGCATTACCCAGGGTGCACCACGTGGAGGCGAGCTAGATTTGCACCCCGTTTGTTGGGTTTGATTCAAAGTTCTCGCCACAATTTGTGGGTTTCATAAGTAGTTGCAGCCATGTGCATACTCCTATTTACTTAAGAGAGCAGCCCTACGACTCTTTCGTCGTTAGCACGAGGCTCGGTTGAGGACACTGCTACAACGTGGTGTTGGCTAGAAAATGTATTGATGGGAAATTTTAACCGGTGACTATATTTATCAAATAAACTGATATTCGGAAGTTGAGGATATATATATTTTTTTGAACACAAAATAAAAACTGAAGCGTTTTTTTAAAATATCTTTAACTAATGAATAGCAGTATATTTATAGTTGTGTAGAACTATGATTCAATGCAAAATTTAAATATCTTATAGAAAATATGTTATTTACAATGAAGGTTATGTTCCGAAGTAATTTGTCACCATTTTATCTTTATCCTACACAATTAATAAAATCACAAACACAAATCAATTTTTGTTGCCAGTAAGCAATTTAGTTAGCTGTTTACAGACACTGTTGTAATGCAGCCATAATTATCATAAATATGAATGCAGTTGACTCTCTAAATCACAAACAAATATTTTTTTTACAGGGCAATGCACCGGAGCCAACAGACAACAGCATAATGCACCTGTCGGATTCAATAACCCTCTCCGTCAGGAACCCACCACCAAAACCACCGAGCCCCAAAAAGTCGGACGCCAAAGACGTTGCAAACATCCTAGCCACACGAGGCATCACAGTCACAGCAACGCCTAAAGGCAAAGAGGCCAAGGCGACATCGAAGAGCCCCGAACCAACAGTGCCAGTAGCCATTAACCTCAACAGTTCAGTGTGCATCATTCCTACGAACAAAAACAACGGAAAGGTACGAATTTCAAATTTTATAAGCCAACCATAATCAAACTCAGTAAAAATTTATAAAGCTATAAGTTAACAATAATCAAACTTTCAGGTGTAATGCCTATAAAAAAACAGTAACAGTTAACAGTAACATGTCCGTTATATGACGCATCGTATTTATCATATCAAATGCTATTATGACCTAATTGCATTTGATATTTGAATGTGATGCTGCAAATAACATCATATTAAATGCTATTATGACCTAATTGCATTTGATATTTGAATGTGATGCTGTCAAATAACGTACACGTTGCTGTTAACATTTTTTTTATACGTAATACACTTGTTTATAAGCTTGTTAAAAACTTATAAAGTTATAAGTTAACAATGAACAAAGTTTATAAGCTTGATAAAAACTTATACAGTTATAAGTTAACAATGATCAAACTTTATGACCTTTAAAAACTTATAAGTTAACATTATAAGGTTCTTATAAGATCAACAATGATCAAACTAACAAAGTAATTTCATTCCAGCCAAATGATAAGCTAACCACGGTGGACCTCACCGACGACGTCGAGCAGCAGCCCCCGATCCAGAAGCAGATCCCCCCCAAGCAGCAGCAGCAGCAGAACAAGGTGCTCCCGTTCCAGTGCGACCTGTGCCCCGCGAAGTACCCCAACTCCCTTAGCCTGAACAAACACCGGCAGTCGTTCCACAAGACCGGCTCGATGTGCGATTACGGTGTGCCGCTGATTGACTTAAAGACTCCCGGTGTCGTTCAGAGGCTCGCAAGTTTGGGCATCCACAACTACATACCGTTGCCGGGCGCCAACAGCGAGTCGACGTTTGCACTGCCCATCATAAATACCAACACCTATAAGAACGGCAATCTGAATTCTATAGGGGCCACGTCGGTTCTTACACTGGGGCCTGTCCGAATGTTTCCCAGGCCCCCGCAAAATAAATAAACGTAGGTTTAGTGTTGCGTCATCGATCATACTTGAATTTGAAGTTACTTTATCAAATCATGTAAATATCATTGAGAATATTTATTTATTTCATTTTTTAAACGTATTAATAGATAGACTGAGAGCATATTTAACATGTAAATATTAGAAGTATGTGCAATTTAATAATTTCTTTATGTGTTGAATCAAAAGCGATATTTATGTAATACAGTTTTATGTATTTTTGTACAAATTGTAAGAAATATGTGATATTATAGTTATTGCTTAGAGTTTAAGTAAATCGAAAATATAAATCGTTAATTTCCAATAGCATTATTCGTAAATGTGTTATATCTGACATATTCAGTGTGATCAATAACAACTATACTGAAAGTACACACAATTTTCAATAAACCATGCAAATTAGTTATATAATTCATTTTAGATATAATTCATTTCAATCGACAAGTTTTGTAGTTGTTGCTTTAATCAAAATTTTTCACTTTGCAGTCCAAATTACTTTAAGCACTTTTCTTCTCAAGACATTCATAAAGTTAAATAACCGATCACGAAATAAAATGTTTAAATGATTACCTGGTCAACACAATTTTTATCCCATTGACATAAATAGGTGTTTCAGATAAAACAAGTTTGTGCCGATTTCAGAAACGTAGAAAAATCGTTTCTAGCACGACAGGTTTTTGTGATATTGAGTAGCACAGGCTCCGCTGTAAATCAATAAAAAGGAGCGATGTAGGATAAGTAACATTGTATGCTTTACCTACAGGTAAGTACTAACTAGTTTGCAGTTTGCTCTTTATAATTTATCTCTGAAGCAGCACAATCATGTATAAAAATCAATTGTATTTATTACATTATAAAGATACATGGAATAGGCAAGAGTTACCAAAATATAATTTAAATTAATCAAGGCTCACAATTACATTATCCATTCTTCTGTACAGGTTATTTTGAACAAATTTTTTTATTTTTCTCCAACCGCACGAATATGACTATACTCTGTCCAATTTCCTAATATAAATGTGCTCACGTGAATAGTGACAATTTACAGGGCATGACCAAACGTATACTGGTGTAGAAGTGTTAACGTATCGATCACACATGTAACAGATTTACATTAGCTCCGTCTTGAAATTGGATAGACTATAACTTTAAATTATTTTGTACAAGTGGGCCCTTTCGGGATGTTACTTATCACTACAGCAACTGTACAAAAAGTAATTACTTGTATATGTACAATAAATAATTTGACATTGTACGTCATCAGTCAGATTTGTTTTCAAGCGTTGTTTTATTTGTAACAGTTCTGTAGCGAAATTTAGAGATTAGAGCAATATTTTTAAACGTGGTTTTGTTCTAAACAGTCCTGTAGTGAAATTTAGCTGTTGGAGCAAAAGTTGTATGTTTCATATCTGCAAAAAAAAACACTACATGTATTTCTTGTACCAATGAAACAAATAACTTAAGTTTTAAGATGTACAAAATTTAAAATAAATAGTTTGCGAAGTTACGTGAGCTATGACAAATTTAAGCTGTAATTGAATTTAATAAAACCATTTGTTACATTGTAGTGTACGAACTAAAAATATATAAATAAGTATATACGTAAAGTAATGCCTTTTAAAACAAAATTGAGACAGGCAATGGTTGATAAAAAATTACATCCTACAATTAAACAAGTCCATTATTGCTATCACACTTTCATTGTTCAGGAACAATTACAACAAAGTAATACTGACGAGCCGAATTTTATGCAGTCCATGTTGAAACAATGCACCACGCGAATAATACGTACAAACCATTATATACATATATATCTATATACAAAGTAACGGATAAAATAAATTAACATTATGTTAATAGTTTCACATTGCATTGAGAATTATTAGATATAATATACAATACACATTAAAATAGTTCGATGCAAATGATAAATTGTTGCTAAATAATTACTATTTTTTTAGTAACACTGGAGGCTTTTACTTCGTGATACGTTATAAAATTTATACAAACGATTACTAGTTTTTAAATACATCTTATGGTGTTTTGTACATTTTAAAGCAACAATTTGGGTTGTTTAAAACTATAAAATTCCAATTTTATGGGTACACCGAGTTTAATTTATTGAGATTAAGGTTTAAGGTTTTATCCATAAGTTACCAGTTATTTATTTAAGGTTTTATTATTTTGTACTTACTAGTAGTTATTTTTATTTCATTTTATTTTGACTCCGATGATGGTTTATTAAAAACTGCAAATAGTCGGGCAAAATAAAATAAATAAATAATAAAATAAAATAAAAATAACTCTACCACTATGTACAAAATAATAATACCTTAATTTATTGAATTGTATGAAATAAAGTAAAGTCCTTTAAGAATTTTCAAAACCGTTTTTATTGTTTACTCGCAACAATTATTTCGCCTTCTTCAAATTGTTGCGAATAAACAAAAAAATAGTTTTGAAAATTTGAACATATTTTTAATTCCATACAATTTGATTATGAATTTTCAACATATGTGGCAGCACATAAATAATAACCCAAACTTATTGATTTTATGGAATCACATTTCGATTGAAATAATATTTGCATAAAGTCAACGTAGAGATATAAAAATTATCTCGAATATATTCATGTAAACAAGTAAAATACTTTAAAACAGTCTAAGCTTTTCGCAAATGTTTGAAGTCCTTTGATTCCCTATTATTCCCAACAGCAGTTGCAAAATACGAAGCAATCACTGCATTTACACCGTAACTTCTGTTTAATATAAACAATTATGTCCTCTCAGATTTTATAAAAATCAATCAACCTGCAAACCCTCGCCCCTAGTTCTTGTGCATCTTCAGATGCCGCACCAAGTGCGCCTTCTGCGAGAACCGCTTGTTGCAGAACTCGCAAAGGAACGCCTTCTCGCCGGTGTGCACGAGCATATGCTGGTAGAGCTGCCCTTTCGTGGAGAACGCTTTGCCGCACTGGTCGCAGTGGTAGTTCTTCTCGCCGGTGTGTATCTTAACGTGCGTGTTGAGGTTGCTGGAGCTGGCGAACCGCTTCGAGCAGTACGTGCAGCCATACGGCCGCTCCGACGTGTGGATGGCGATGGTGTGCTTGGTGAGCTGCTGGGCGGTGGCGAACGCCTTGTCACAAGCCGCACACACGTGGTTTTTCTCGCCTGTGTGCGTCCGCATGTGCGTGTGCAGGTGGCCCCCGTTTATGAACCGCTTGTCGCACAGGTGGCAGACGTAAGGCCGCTCGCCGGTGTGTATCCTGATGTGGTGCACGAGGCCGGGCTTCGTGCGGAATATCTTGCCGCACGTGTCGCACTGGTGGTCCTTGGTCGTCTTCTTCGGCTTCAGGGCGTTCTCGGTTTGGTTTATCACCAGCGTTATGTCCTCCACTTTCAGGTCGCTGATGTCCGTCGTTTTCAGGTCGTTGAATTCCAGCTTCAGCTCGGTGAGCTCGTTCTTGTCGATCTGGTCGATCTGCAAGGTGGTGCCCGAGTCCAGCACCACATTTTGGAGTGCCTGGAGCTCTGGCTCCTCGATGTGATTGCTATCGACTTGCAGTACACCATCGTGCATTTGCACGCTGTTAATATTGCTTTGCAGTTGCATTGGGTTTTCCTGAGTGATGGTATTACTTTCGGCGGCTTCGTCATACGTGATGCCAGTTAAATCTGGAGGATGAGGCATTTGGTGCAAGTTTTCAAAGCATTGCCGCAGTTTCGTATCTGCACTTTCGCATTGCGACTTGAACTGAAATGCCACATTAAGTTTTGAAATGCATTTCTGACATATAAACGGTGGAAGCCCATCGCCTTCGATGACCTAAAACACAACGTAGGTATGATCATAATAAAATTTCTTATGGATCATTACTAAAAAAATTATTCAATATTTTTTAAAACAGTATTATTATTATCTCAGGTAGAGAGTGCCTAAACTTAAGACCATAAAACAAACTCCGGATGGATTCACATACATACCATTATTATGAAAGTGTTGTGAAGTAACTCTGCAGGAATTAACGGACAGGGTAAAACTTAGTACATTGCTAATGTGCTAATGCACAAATAAAACTAATACAAAAGCTAGCTAATAAACTCGTAATAACGTCAACGTAGTAAGTATTGCCCTGTCCGCTTACTACTGCCGAGTTACTTCACAACACAATTATAAGAATTAAATAGGGCACCCAAAAATGCTTTAACTTATTACAGATATCCCCCAACATCTATAGATTGTACTGCCGGGAGATTTTTCTAAATATAATTAAACGCTTCAGTATTCAAGTTAGTACAAAATTAATATTTAGGACTACAATATGAATATTTAATAATTTTCGAATATGTACGTTGAATATATGGTACAATTGAGTGCACGTAAATCCATACAACGTGAAAACTGGAAATAAACAAGATTTACCTGTACGGAGGCACAAGCCATGATTAGTATCGAAAAGTGAGGCGGTTTTATTGGATCGAATATTGGCATCAGCTTTGCACCCTTCTCAAGACATATCCGACAAATGTTGTTAATATTCACCGTCAGATAATAGTTAAAAAGGTCACTTGTTTGCATGCTTTTAGAATTGTACGCCATGTTTGATGGATAAAACTTATTTCCAGAAAGCAGCAAGCAGAGGGTTACAGCAAGATAAAAACCTTCTCCTGAGGGTTTGCTTCTAGACTATTAGGCAACTTTATTCACACGCAGGCTCGTTTATTGCCGAGATACAGCCATGCTCACATAAATCTAGTACAAGAAATTAGGTTACAATAGCAATTTTATATAGCAATGTTAAGTTGTTTGTACTAGATTTATGTGAGCATGACTGTACATGTATTACATGCATGTATGTATCTGCATTATATTATTAATACATTACAAGCATGTAATGAATTTAATGGATGGTACACGTAGAAACAGATTCAATGCATAGCTTCTGGTGCTCAGTGTGCATATTCCTGAAGCTGATCGTTGCCACATTTAATTAAACTCAGTAATCTAATTTAAGAATAATTATGAATTCTTTAAGTTCAATGGTCCACAATGGTAAAAAATCAGAAATGTTGTATGTCAATCTATGTATGACAATAATTTTGATGTCGTTCTTAGCAACTTTAACGAAAACTCACGTTTATCAATATGATTTAAAAAAAAATCCTTATGTAAAAACTACCACAACATTTTTATCAACAATATTTCTTCTCAACTTATAAGTTATGAAGAAGACAAATTGTGTATAAGTTTACCTTTCTTCACAACTTGATAAGTTGTGAAGAAAAGTAAAAGTAATGTAATTGATTATTACAAGAAATCAAGTATGAAATTAACTAAAATATTATAAATGCTTGAGAAAACTTGAAAAGCTATAAAGAGCAATAAATTTCCTACTACATGTTTTTAAACTGCAGGAAAACAAGTTGAAAATTTACCAAAATTTTAAATATTCTTGTGAGAACTTTCAAAACCACATACAGCAATAAATTTCCCACTGGAGTTTTTTAATGCTTAAAACATTATAAACTAGAACAATTATAGAATTATATTGAAGTCCTGTCAAAACTGTAAAAAACATTAATTTTCCCACAGGACTTCCTACAGTTTTGAGAAAAAGTTTGTAATAATTGACAAAATATCCGAATCTATTCCAGTCAATTTTCTACTGGATTTCTTACAGTTTTGAGAAATATTATAATTTTTTGTGAGAACTTTAAAAACTTACAAGTACACTACTGAATTTCCTGTTGTTTTTAGATATATTTGGAATCCGTAACTTAATTCCTTGTAATTTTAAGAGAATCTTCAAGAGAAACTTTAAATGCTGTACGAATTATACTAGGAAAACTAGTGAATTAAGTTGAATTCATGTAAAAAACTTCAAAGCCTAAAATTACTCTCAGGTCTTCGTACAGTTTTGAGAAAATGTTTGCAATAGTTGACAAAACATTCGAAACTATGAATCCCAGTCAATTTTTTACTGGATTTCTTGCAGTTTTGAGAAATATTTTAAATTTTTGTGGACACTTTCAAAATTTGGAAGTCCAGTACTAAATTTCCTGTTGTTTTGAAATATATTTGGAATCCGTAACTTAATTTCTTATCATTTTAAGAGAATCTTCAGGAGAAACTTTAAAAGCTGTACGAAATTTACAAGGAAAACTATTAAATTACCTTGAATTCGTGTAAAAAAATTCAAAACCTAAAATTACTCTCAGGACTTCGTACAGTTTTGAAAAAATATTTGTAATAATTGACAAAACATCCGAAACTATGAATTTCAGTCAATTTTCTACTGGATTTCTTGCAGTTTTGAGAAATTCTTTCAATTTTTGTGAATACTTTAAAAACTTAGAAGTCCAGTACTGAATTTCCTGTTGTTTTGAGATAAATTTGGAATCCGTAACTTAATTTCTTATCAGTTTAAGACAATCTTCAAGAGAAACTTTATACGAAATTTACTAGGCAAACTATTGAATTACCTTGAAATCGTGTCAAAAAATTCAAAACTCTAAAATTTCCCCGAGAACTTCCTACAGTTTTCAGAAAATGTTTGGAATTATTTTCAAAACCTTGAAAACTAACAAATCTAGTCAATTTCCTGATCGATTTTTGCTAGTTTTCTAGGAATCACAACAATATGTGATTCAAAAAATCTTTCATCAAAGTGTGCCATGAAAAAAATTATGTAAGTATGTAATCGGATATATTTGTTTCATTTATTTATAAATTGTTACAATTATTTCCCTCCCTAAATTCATTCATGTCCTGCCACTGGTAGAGCATGAAGAGCTACCAACTTAAAAAGTTTTTTTATTGAGCGGGAAATTCAACTGCTTTTCAATCAATTATGAGCACATGGTACAGACATGAAATATAATATCGAATCACTCGATATAACATATCTCTTCAATTAATCCTTTGAAAATTGTTGAAATAAACCTAAACGCGTGCGAGGAAATTAATAATATGCGTTCATAATTGACTGAACGGCAGGTGAATTTGGCGCGTTTTGTTTCATCTTTCAATGTTGGTACCCTTACCTGAGATTCGATCGTTATGTTCGATTATAGGCGTGCGATAACTGTCAAGTGTGCTGTCAGGTGGTTTTATGTGAAAATGTCTTTCACAGAGATCCACAACAAGTTTATAATCTAAGCATATTTTCCTCCAGGGACACGCGATGATCAAGGCAATTAGATTGGATTTATTTGGATCATTTATTTATGAATTGTTACAATTATTTCCTTCCCTAAATTCATTCATGTACCCCACTGGTAGGAGCTGAAGAGCTACCAACCTAAAAAGTTTTTTAATGGGCGGGAAATTCAACTGCTTTTCAATCAATTGTGAACGCATGGTACATACATGAAATATAATATCGACGTATTATTATTTAAAAGGCATTTACACTTTAATACCACAGTAAATCACTGCCCATCAATTTTTACACCGGTCATAGCCATAACATTAAGATCAATAAGATTTCACATTAATAAATTGGAACTCTGGCAAATGTGTCAGATTTGACAGTAAGCTAAGACATACATTTTATATATATCCTTTTTTCATGGCAACTTTGATGAAAGTTTTTTTTAAACATATCTCTTCCATGAATCCTTTAAAAATTGTTGAAATAAACCGAAACGCGTGCCAGGAAATTAAAAATATGCGTTCACAATTGACTGAAAACCACTTGAACTTGGCGCGTTGTTTTTCATATTTCAGTGTTGGTACCCTTACCTAAGATTCGATCGTTGTGTTCGATTATAGGCGTGCGTTAACTGTCAAGTGTGCTGTCACATGATTTTTACGTAAAAATATCTTTCACAGAGATCCACAACGAGTTTATAATTGAAGCAAATTTTCGAAGGGGGCATGCAACGATGAAGGCAAATGAATTCGATTTATTTGTTTCATTTATTTATAAATTGTTACAATTATTTCCTTCCCTAAATTCATTCATGTCCTGCCACTGGTAGGAGCTGAAGAGCTACCAACCTAAAAAGTTTTTTAATGAGCGGGAAATTCAAATGCTTTTCAATCAATTGTGAACGCATGGTACATACATGAAATATAATATCGATGCATTCTTTTTTAAAAAAGGGATTTACACTTTTGTGTAAATCCCTTTTTTTTTGTAAATTTTGTGTGTAAAAATTTACCACAGTAAATCATAATATATGTATGTACGCATGGTACATACATGGAATATAATATCGACGCATTTTTTTTTAGTGGGATTTACACTTTTGTACCACAGTAAGTTACAATATAATACAATATTTTGTTAATACGACAATTCAATTGGAAATAATGAAGACTAAATAGTAACACAAATGCTAAAAAAATCTTCCAATTCCAATTGAAATTACATTTAATAATCGATTTAAATCGTCTCCTGTCAATTTTTTGTATTGTCACTTATTCCTTTAAAAAAGAATGCATCGATATGATCATTTTTACTTTAATTTTACCTAATATTCTAATTGTGAGCATATATTTGCTAATTCTTATTATATACAACAAAATATTATATTCTTTTTGCAATTGGTAAGACTGAAATGAGAAATGTAAGTTGGCATGCCGTGCCATCTGGTGGCAGCCTGTGCCATCCATGTCACTGGCGTGAAGTTGCGCACCTCACATCATTCAGCGTTGCGACGTGGTGTGGTGACTTTTTCACGAGCGAAGCTGGTGAACTTCCTCTGGGGTACTTGTAAATGCGCGCTGTGCATCAATAGGTGAGAGTGGGCCCCATCCTGGGATCCTATGGTAAGGCATTGTGTTCTTATAATGGTTTGGCGAGGCGTTGTTCAATTAGGTTATGTGTAAGAGTTAAATATACTTTCCTAGGGCGGAAGCAGAACACGACGTAAAACGCCAGTTCCTATGGAGGTCAGTTTGTCATGCTTTAAGGGGCTCCGCAGAGGCAGTGTGGCCCCCTCGTTCATCTTTTGTCCACGCCATTTACCTTGTCGCTTTATGTATTCTTTTGTTTTTTCACTTTTTTCAATAGTATTGCACAATTCGTCAGATGACCTTCCAATTAATAAAATGTCAAGCATTCTACAGTACTGAAATATATCTACCGTTGACAAAATATACACCTAACTTCCTATTTCTGAAGAACACATTTTTAAACTCTACTTACTACAGCCAATTATCTGTGTACAACACATTTTTTAACACGACTGTACATCATTTTTTTTTTGTCAAATCACTTGCAGTTTATAGCAAATGCCTTTCCAAAATTTATATGACATATAATTACATATACAATTATATTACATATAATTATGAGAAAAGAATTTGGAATAAAGTGAGTGATTTTACAAAAAAGGAATGCAATTTGCAAACCTCTCGGCATTTGATAAAGAGGAAGAGTATATTTCATTAGGAGTCTGTAAATGAGGACTTTTCCGTGCTCACGTGGTAAATTCGCGCGTCAGGCGAAGCCGAACAGCGGAAGTCATGCAAGCACAGAAAATTCCATTTCTGGACGTGTAATGAACGATACTTTTTGTTACACTTATCTGAAAAGAACGCAAAATAGGTAAAGAAGTAAATTTCGGACATTTTATTTTCAACCTGATTAAGATTTATTTATTATTGGCATTGTTTTATTTTCATGTCAGTTTTTAAAATTGAAGAAACCCAGATATCCCTAAGAACGTATTAGAGCAAGCGACACAAACCAGTGCTTCTTACCACCAAAGTCCTGGTCGAGATATGAACATTGGAGTATCACTCCAATTGATTTTTTTATTGATTGACCAATTGATTTGGCGCACGAAAAAAAAATCGGAGATCGTGGCGCACGGAAAAAAAATCGGACATCGGGAAAAGTTTTCCGTGCGCTGCTGTCTGAAAATTCCACATTGAAGTCATTGTAAAAGCGGATGAAAACAGGGTGTTTTCAGATAAGTAAATAGAATAGCTATAGAATAGCACAAGAAAATATAATATTTGTGGAAAACACTGTGAAAGGTCGTAGAAAAAATCATATGTATTACAATGCATCATTTCCTACCGCGGATATTTGATGCTTCACGTCTGGCATAAAAATCTAAGGGAGGAATGGCACTTTGCTCCCGATTAATACATATGATTTTTTTTACGACCTTTCACAGTGTTTTACATAAATATTATATTTTCTTGTGCATGACAATTAAAAAACTAAATGTCAAAATATAATATTTAAAATAAGTATATTCTTAAAAATCAAAGTATACAAGGAACGTATGAATTTTTATAAATAAAAAATCGTACAAGGCGCACGTTGAATGGATTACGGCTACCGTTGTGGACCGGTTGATTTAGACTAGTAAACTTCAAACGGTATCTCCCCATCATAAATCAAATTGATCAAAACACCTAAATTGATTGATTTAGACTACTAAACGGTATCAAAAACCTTTGTACATCTTAATTGAAAGCTCCTTGATTTCACTCATACGCAATGAATTGAATGCTTCTTCTTCTCCTGGTGCATTTATCCATTAATGGATGTTTTCGAAAATTTGGTGCATTTCTTGACGGTTTCTGAGGGTATGAACCAAACTACCGATAGTATTTAGTCCAGTTCATTGCCTCATGTCTCCGAGCCACGACATCTTCCCTCCTATTCCTCGTTTTCCTTCAATCTTGCCTTCTATGATGAGTTGAAGGATATCATACTTCTGGTTTCGCATGCAAATTTTCTTCTTTTTATTATGGTCAAAACTTCGCGATCTTTACCTATTCGCCGCAGCACTTCTTCATTGGTAATTCGTGCTGTCCAAGGCATCTTCAGTATTCTTCGGTAAAGCTACATTTCAAACGCTTCAATCTTATTCATAGCTGTTGTTTTAAGCGTCCAACCTTCCATGCCATAGAGGAGTATCATAGATGGATTGAATACGGTTATTAAACTGGGTGCGTGGTTCGTAGGAGATTATGTTGAACGTTTTGAACTGACTAAAATAATTGTGAATACATACTTTGCAACTTCTGGTTTCACATGATATGTCCTAGGTATGCAACTTTTCTTCTTTGTATTGTGGTCAAAAGATCGCGATCTTTACCCACACGCCGCAGCACTTCTTCATTGGTAATTCGTGCTGTCCAAGGCATCTTCAGTATTCTTCGGTAAAGCTACATTTCAAACGCTTCAATCTTATTCATAGCTGTTGTTTTAAGCGTCCAACCTTCCATGCCATAGAGGAGTATCATAGATGGATTGAATACGGTTATTAAACCGAGTTCGTGGGAGATTATATATTGAACGTTTTGAGCTGACTAAAATAAATGTGAATACATACTTTGCAACGGGGTATGTAGCCGCTCAAATTTTCGCCTTTCGGGGAATCTTTTTGAAGTTCTCGCGTGCTAATTATATGTACCACAATTAGCCGGCCTTAGCTGGCCGCATTTTCACTATATTCGTTGAATACATCAATGTCAAATTTTGATTGATGTAATGACAAATGTTTGTTATAGTTTAATATTTCATTTTAAATTATTGTAATTTTTCTAGTAGTGAAAAAATAGTATATGCACCACGGTTGTGAATACTATTACAGCCTCGAGTCATGTAACTCTCAGCGCTAGCAATAAATCAAAACCATACATTATTATCACAGCTATTTAATGTTTCTATTTTAAGTATTATACTAGGGAGGTAAAGTTGTTTGCCTCCCGCATCAGAGGGAGCCAAAGTTGTTTGCCTCCCAGGGAGGAAAAGTAGAACTTTCCTCCCTCATTAAGGGAGTAGAAAATAGTTATTTACGTAACCAGTTATGAAAACTATGATATTGTTTGAAGAGCGCAATATTTGCCAAAACGAGCGAAGCGAGTTTTGCAAATTACACGAGTCATACGGACTTAAAGGGAATAATACAATTCATAACGGAATTAAATAAATATATTTTGTTATTGTTCGATACTTTTTGATGTGGATGTTTTTGGAAATTCGTTACGCACGTAATTTAACATTTCTTCACCAGAAGATTTGCGGTGTGATTAGAAGGTTTTGCATCAATTATTGTTTTTTATAGCCACGCCAAGTCATTCAATCTCAAAACCACAAATGTCTCAATTTTAATGGCAGTTAAAATTGTAAACGCAGACATTTCTATATTTAAAGTTATCAGGCATTTAACTGTTAAACATCATTTAAAGTTGTTCGTAATACAGAGAATTAACTTTTAAAGGCCTAATGACTATTAAATCTGTTGATAACACCGCGCGTGAGAATATTAAACTTTCCGTTTTCTCTGTAAGTTTATAGTTCGTTATGGTTTTGGCATCAGACAATAAAACCTAAAATAATTTTTCATTTTCCCCTAGACAGCGTTGCCTAATATATTTTCGAGGTAAATTGTGGTGTTGGTGGATCTTTGATAAGTGAACAGAGTATATAGTATACAGGGTGTCCTAAATAGAGTAGGATTGCATGGGTATCTTTCTTATTTTTAAAGCTGGAGATCTGGTTAAATGGACAATGTCATGCAGTTTTGTATGCTGGTTCAGATTATGTTGAAAATTTTTCAAAATTCCGAGCAGTTTGGAAATTATTCTAAAAAAACCCACTAAAAATCGGGATTTTCTAAAACTCCGATATTTCCAAAATTATTAAAGATGCGGAAATAGTTTAAAATAAAAGTTACTTGATTCGCTCGCACAAACTTATGAATCAAATAAAAACAAAAGTCAAGATGGCCGTTTCCGAGATATTATAGCAACTTTCTTATTTCAAATGGCCGCCATATTTGATTTTTACATCTACTTAAAGTCTAAATCGACCTTTTTTTGTTTTACACTGTCATACAAGTATCCAACTACTTTGCGCTGTAGACCACTTACTGATTTTTGTTTTCCATATATCCCCCCCTGCCTGCTTAATATTGATTTTTCCTAAATACATTAACTTCGAATGTGTTTTTGACATCTGACATACTCACTTTGATAGGGTTTTTTTGAGTGAGCAATTGTAAAAAAAAGAACATATAAAATTTTTGTTCATACTTTTATTGAAAAGACACAAATGCAAGTAAATATTTGGAACGAAATAAATCGGTCACTAGTAATATTCAAGCACTTCCAAGTTATTTCTTGGAGACATGGATTCAAATGTGTTTTTCACATATGACACTCACTTTGATAGGGTTTTTTGAGTGAGCAATTGTAAAAAAAACATGTAAAATTTTTATTCATACCTTTATTGAAGACACAAATGCAAGTAAAGATTTGGAACGAAATAAATGAGTCCCTAGTAATATTCATGCACTCCCAACTTATTTCTTGCAGACATGCACCTCTTGTAAGTCTAAATTGACCCCTAGGGTTCACATAGTATTTGGAACGAAATAAATCAGTCCCTGGTAATATTCATGCACTCCCAACTTATTTCTTTCAGACATGGATGGACCTCTTGCAAGTCTAAATTGACCCCTAGGGTTCACATAGGCCAGGTTGGAAAGTTATACATATTCCACATTATCGTAAATTTATTTGAACAAAGAGACATTACATTCAAGTTCGAAACAAGCTCCAGCCTGTCCAATTTCAAGATAGAGTGAATGTAAACAATATTGCATGTGTGATCCGCATGTGGACACTTCAATACAAGCATCAATTATCACCATGCACGTGAATTTGTTACACGTGGTCTATGTTGAAATTGGACAAACTATAATTATGCCGAGATTTGACAGTTACTGTTGGAATTTATAACGTTGTTGCCAACTGTGCAATACAAAACGATACTAGATACATTTCATATTCAACATTCTGAATGAGACTTCTCAATATTCCAACAATACTTGTTCTAAATATCGGATTGATGAGGCTGATATATGATGAAACTCCATGTTATAAATATATAAATAAAACACAAGTTTCACAAAATGTTTAAGTTGTACTAATAATTGTTTCGGCACACAGTGGCTTCATCAAGGAGATGAAAACTTGTTCTGCCTTAATTGATTGATCATTAACAACCCTAACACAGAGTGTTTTCCCTGAGGAACATTTCTAAATATTGAAGAATATTTTAATACTATACATACTATCGACTAAAAAAATTTATAGAAAATCTTAAAAGTTTCATGTACAAAACTAAAGTGCACATATTACATATTTATAGGATTTCTCTCCCGAGTGGAGAGAACAATGTATGTGCTTACAGTTGGCCTCTTTGGACGAAGGTCTAGTTGAGTGGGTCAAAAGTATTAATGCACCTCAAGTTTCACTCAAAAAGAGAAATCGAACCATCTTTTTGAGTGAAACTTGAGGTACACCAATACACTTGTAAAATGTGCAGCTCTCCTCCTGGGCGGATATGTGTTTCTTCAAATTTGTCATTCAAGGGAAACTTGAAGAGCATTTGTGATATTTGTAGGGTTTTCTCTTGGGTTGATGGTGATGTTGTGTCTGTAAAAATATTATTACTTGGGTTTTCAGTAAATGATTACTAGTCACTCCATGCACTAAATGGTCTGCATTAAGGTACATTTCCCATCAAACTTCCCATAATGATAGCCACGACACAATTCACGATCAACTTTTACTAATGGAAGCCATGCTATTTTGTTTATTATGTTTGAAGCAGGAAATTTTGACAAACGTCAAAACTAAGTTTGACAAATCTTGACAATTTACTTGACATCTGCACCGTCAGTATCAAATATTTAAAAATATTTTTGAATGTGCCTGTAAAATAGCACACAGTGATTCTGGAGTTTAGCAATAGCCACAGTGATTCTGGACTTTTTAAAAGGAACAGGACTCATGGATGATAGAGTCCACAGGGGCTTTAAGGCACCTACCCAAAGAAAACAAAAAAAGCACTAAAATAAGGTGTTGATTCAGACTACAGCTATTTAGTTACTAAAATGTCGACAAAAAACTTAACTAATCAAGAATGAAAATAGATTCGATTGATATTAAAATTTAAAAAAAATTATCACAATCTTATTTACGTGAAAATATTGCTGGCAACAGCACATGATCGACCTTCATAAATTATTATCTCAAAACAAAATAGCTTCCTGTGTAAGTAAATCGTGCCATAAAAAAGGACATAAAAATGTAGCCTTAGCTTGGCCTACGTACTAAAAATTGATTGTGTATGGATATTAAAAAGAATTTCTAGTAGCTTTAGTCACAGTTAAAAATACTTGTGAAATTGACACATTTTTTGCCCAGACCTTTGCATTGCAGACATATCAACGATATTATGTATTATAGCAATTATGTACAACTATATTAAGTCAACAAAAATATTATGTAATAATATCGTAAGTACGATATTCCCCAATTGTGTTACTATCATTATTGAGGTCAAAGCTCACTAGATTGCCCACCATTAATATCTCAAGCAGTTTACAGTGTTAAACTGATTGTAAAGATGGTAATTAAATTACAGGACTATTTCAAAAATGTCTCCCGAGCAACTATTTTGGAATTAAAATGTTTTTACAATGAAAATATTATCTTTTTATGCACAAGCAACACCGTAGTGAAACTAAATATTTTCTTATTCATTGGAAACGGCTCAATGCCTCAAGCATTGTTGAGTGAAAATATTTTTTTTTTCTTTGCGATACTAAAAAACCGCACCCAATAATATCTGCACACGAGTATATAGCACAATTTGAACAAAATTTAACATATGCCATGCTCTGAGAGATGAATTTAATTCTTCTCCTGTGAAATGGGATTTTAATTGTCCATTTTCTGAGCTAACCATCCATTAATAGAACCCCTCTCTGCTTACAGTTACCTGATGCATGAATAATTAATTTTCATGATTCAAGAATGGTTAATTGGACGGAAGGCGATCGAGATTCACGCACCCACGAGTGAAAACTATTTATATTAGAGTTTTTTACAGGAAAATCTGCAATGCGCGTTGCTTTGGTCGAATGCGAACGCGTATTGAGTCGCCATCGTGGCATCACATTTCAGGCCAATATCTTAATTTATTTCTAGTATGATATCCAAATTAATTAATCGACGACTACGGACGTAATAATTATTAAGTACGACGCCACAAAACACTCTTCTTCTGTGAAGGCTTTTAAATATTAGGTTATGTTAACTTACAACGCCTGCACCCCACTGAAGATTATTGAAGAAAGACAGAGGTGGACACAGAAGCCCCTCTTGCCTGTTCTATCCGGAAAACAACGCCCCCAGTGTTTCTTCCACCCCAACTAAAACGGGCGGGAAATTCAATTTCAGCCTAAATTCATTGCATTTGAAAAAAATAAGCGCTTCTTCAATAATTGTATCCAACCACAACACGTTTTGAAAGAAGACCCATTCAATTGTATACAATAATATCTGTTTATTATCAAAAAACCTCCACCCTATTGCATTAGGTTGAATAAACCAAAATGTCACTAAATTGGCGTCAAGTTGGCAGGCTTGCTCCTGTTTCCCGCGCTGTCACATAATTTTCAAAACAAAAATGCCAATAAAAGGAGGGAATTTGTTAACTGGTTATACAAAATTAGCAATTGGTCGATGGTGTGACCATGTGTACCTATATTAATAAAAGTTTGGATCGAATTTGATTCGTGGCTCACTTTATCGCAGCCTATTTATAGTTTATAACAATAAACCAACCTAATTTTCGATAAAAAAAGCTGTCACCTGTCAGTGTTTGCCATACTCTTCTTAATATAGGTACACTTGAATGATCTAATTGGACCAACATAGAGTAACCATCAAATCCAAGACAAACTTTGTGATATTCGGACTTTCTATTGACAGTTAAAGTAACATAATGCGCAATGTTGTTTTTTTTTTAAATTAATAAATAAATATTATTAACGAAGAAGCAAACATTTGAGTATCGAGTCAGTGTTGCCAGGTCAAAATCTTAATATGACCTAATTGGACTAACATAGAGTAACCATGAAATCCATGACAAACTTTGTGATGTCCGGACTTTCAATTCATTGGCATTTAAAGTAACATAATGCGCAATGTTGGTATTTTTTAAATTAATAAGCAGATCTTATTAACGAAGAAGCAAACATTTGAGTATTGAGTCAGTGTTGCCAGGTCAAAATCTTAATTTGACCTAATTGGACTAACATAGAGTAACCATCAAATCCATGACAAACTTTGTGATGTCCAGACTTTCAATTGACATTTAAAGTAACATAATGCCCAATGTTGGTATTTTTTAAATAATAAACATATATTATTAACGAAGAAGCAAATGTCCGGACTTTCAATTGACATTTAAAGTAACATAATGCGCAATGTTGGTATTTTTTAAATAATAAACAGATATTATTAACGAAGAAGCTAACATTTGAGTATCGAGTCAGTGTTGCCAGGTCAAAATCTTAAAAGTTACTAACTAGTGCTTCACACAGTTATTAGATCTTACAAAACATCATGTTTGAAATAAAATTATGTATAAAAATTTTATTTCATGCATAGCGAAACCTAAAACCAAAATAATGGGTCCCACCATCACCACTTTGAATCCCATATGAGATACAACGCCACAGATTAATGGTTTTTATAAGTTTGTAGGGAGGAAAACAGTTGTCTTCGATTTTCTATTAGGCTGTCCACAAGCTATCAGCGTCCACAGGATAACATAAGTTATAAAAGCAAGTAAAACATGGGTGAAGTCTATGTAAGCATCTGGTTATCAATTTACTAGTATTTTACTTTGTTGGTGATTTGTCAAGTTTTTTTGTATTGATTTGTATAATTCAATTCGCTGATTGCAATAAATGCCTACCAATGTATACCAATATGTGTCCGATTGTTTTAATTTATGACCTAATCCACGAAAACAGGTAATATTCTGCGAATGCAAGGGTGCATTGTTTAAGGCCACAGCAGAGAAGTCCGAAGGGATGGAAGCAAGGTAGGTGATAATGAAGATATTGCTGCAAAAAGGTAAAAGTACTTTTGACGTTTGATAAAAGCGAAAAGCCAAATTGTGAAACGATTGACAAAAGGGGAAAGCAAAAACAAAAGAATGTAATTCTTGTTCTATCATGATTTTTTTCCTCCGACAATGTAATTAATTACCTGATTACTATATGTGATGATGGTTTTTATAAAGTTCACGATATCGAGATATGCAATTCTTCAGTTCACCTCGAAATTTGAAAACTACTTCAGAATTTGTAATTTTACAAGAAAATGATTTTCCAGTTTATTAACTGTACGTATTAAAGTATTACAGTTGAAAGAAAGGCGATGTATTTACTGTTTCAGTAATTCTATGTGTGTACAATGTGCAATATGTATGTATGTATCTACCTACAGGGTGTTCATAAAGTATGGAATAAATTCATTATTTCAGAAATTAAAAATATTATTTTGTGTTTTAGTTAAGACGTCATCGACTTTTTATTTAAATGGTACCTATAATATTTTATAATTTTATTTGATAGACCCTTTTTTTCTGAATATAACAGTATACATTTTTTTTATACCTTACATATGAAAAGTTTTGCACAAAAAGCAATTGAACATTAGAAATGTATTTATAAAATTCACCTATTCGAGAAAACCAGAAGAAAAAATTGGAAGATAAGGTCCTATTGAGTGACGAATAAGATTGCAGGACATTACTCTACGTAATCGTTTTGCCATACTTTATGAACACCCTATATATCAAATTGAACTAAAACTCATGTGATCTCAGCGAAACTTTACCCAACCTACATTTGACCAGATTAAACAGAAAAATTAATGAATCGTATTTAAAAGTAATCATTTAGGCAAAAATTTGCCATAGTTGAAGTAAAATTCATCCAAATTGACAGTCCAAACTGTACAAAAACTTGCTTCAATGTAATCAAACTTTGGCATTATGACACAAAATAAATACTCATGTGAGTAGGTATTTCATCATATTCATATATTTATCATATGAAAATTAAGTTTAACAGCCTAACAGCCTAAGTCTGTTAAGTATAATTTCTGAAAAATGTATGTCGGTGACATATTTTTGGTAAAAACAAGTTATCAACTGCTGAAGCTAATTAAAAAAAGTTAGTTTAGAACAAAATTTGATTTGAAAAATCTTGAACAAACCTTAAATTGTATATTTTGTTTATAGGACACAAAATTATATTGCACTATTTGCTGTAATTATTATTGCTATTTTTCAATCGACGACCAAATGCTATGGGATAAAGTATAAGTATGGTGACGGCAAATGACAGAAAATAACCGGATATTCCATGAGAAATTGTAATCGTTATAGACAGAGAGATGGCGCAACCGTTGTGTTCTTATAAAATAAATTCTCGGCTCTCAAATGAGGTAAAATAAATTCTCGGCTCTCAAATGAGGTCGCAACAGTTAATATGTAGAAGAGAATTTTTCAGTCTGGGTTAAGTTTTAAAGGACTTCTGTTCAGTTGGGAAAATTCAGTTAAGAGTTTCCAATTTGCGAACATTGATTTATATACTTACGCTATTATGTAGGAATTTGATATATGTAAGCCGGCAGAACAACCTTAATGATACAAAGTTCTGTATCCAACAGCTCTGCTCGACAGTTTTTTGCGAGTTTAAACCGGAATTTACGCATAAAACCATAATAAAAACGTAAAAATACTTTTACCTACCTCAGAAATGTGGTTTAATTTTTATTCTTCTTTTCATGCATATGACCATTAATGGATGTTCACGATCACATCTTCCTTTTTTTTCCGGTTCTTCAATGTGTGGATTAAGCTCCAAATGGTGCATAATCCGGTTGTCTAATGTTCCGCATCAAAGACATTTTTTCCTTCAATTTTGTCCTGCATGATAAGTTGATAAGTGATAAGCAGTAGTTGGTACTTTTGGTTGCGCATCACAGGTCCCAGGTTAGCTGTCTTTCTTATTTTTATTGTACATAGTAGCTCTCTATATTTATTTACTCATCATAAGACTCCACAGACAACTTATATCCTTAAGACTCCTAGACTGTAAGATCCTTAAGACTGTAAGACTCCTTCGTTTGTGATCCTTGCAGTCCAGTTGATCTATATTATTCTGCGATACAGCCACATCTCTAAGGGTTCTCTTTTCTTCATCGATGTTGTTTTGTGCGTCCATCCTTCCATAAATTTTTATAAACGAAGATAATGTTCATCGAAGGAATCAAAATCGATTTGAAATGTGTATAAATCTTATTTAGTACATAATTAAACAAATACAAATATACAAGCATTCCTACAAATGCATTAGGTTTACAATTTAAGTACGATATAATCTTTTAATAGTAATACTTGTGCTTAAGATATACATTGTGCAAAAATAGCTAATTATTGTAACAAGTCTTTATTTTAATATTTGTTGATAAGGCATTAAACATTGAACAACATACAGAGACAACCGTCCTCTTTCGTAGTTAAGGCGGGCTATTGCTTATGTACTTTTGATTGAAAATGGTACAGTAGGTATCACATATTCTATAGGAAAGAATATTCACAAACAACGAAACAAATATACATTTACAATAAATAATCGGTTGATGGAGTTGATCACTAAGTCCACTAAATAATGCAACCAAATGCATCATCAGTAATTGCAATAAATAGGAATAATAAATACCATGACAGTTGCATTATATTTGGCACGGAAAATATATGAGCACAACCGAAATGGAAAAGAAAAAAAAATCTCCATCTGCACACGATGCAAACAAATTATGACACATGCTTATACTTATAACCCAACAGCTGAAACCAGATTAATACAAATATATACATAATTAATTCATACTCGTCATTAAATGCAAAAAAAAAACAATATTCACAAAAAAAATATTTACAGTAACCACAAATGCTCCCTCCATCGACGCCACCTCCTAATGACTCAGCCGAGGAACACGAGTAGGAAAGGATAAATACAAATTACGTCCTCTGGTAATAATAGAAATATTAACATGAAATAAATAAAAAAATGTCTTAACAAATGCGTTTATGAAGTCCTATGATCACTTCATCCGTTGTAAATATTAATACTTAATAAAACTACGGCTCAAAAATGAGCTTGTAAAATATCCAACTAGTTGCACCACTCAGGATCCTGAAACAGAAACAAAAGCAGAAAGATATTAATAATTTTGATTTCTAGAAAATAAAAAACGAAGTTTTTATTATACAGTTATATTAAATTTTAATATTGCCTAGTATTACAGATATAGAGTTTGTGAAGGTATAAGATCTAATTTTGGCCAAGATGGTGATGCTTATAACCCAAAAAAAAAGGTCAATTGTGCTGTCGATAAATAAACTTAATTTTATTTAATCAATTGCCATTTTACCTTGCGGTGTTGGCGGATAAGTAAACTTATGTTATCAAATTTCTGGGAGTTGTAGGGTTTACTCGGTACGCCAAAAAGTGCCAGGAGTGTACTTACTTTACTGTCTACGTAACGTGTCGGAACCATAGAATTTTACTAGCACTATTTAGTACATTTGGATGCTTACTCTGTAGGAGGAGTCGTAGCCTCCTTTACTTCGCATTTGCAATTGAAGTGCGGTCAGCTGGTCATTTGGCATCTCCACGTCCCTACTTCCTATGTGTGCCGTGTGCTGGAAATTCGTTGGTTCGCCGATCATTGATCTAGAATTAGAATGCGGGCAATAAAATCAAACCTTTATGATTCAAATCTGTGAAAATCGGCAATATAAAGATATTAGTAATTCTATAAAACAGGCTGTGAACTAAAATAATAATAGTGTCGACAAGCTTATAAAAATTAATGGCCCCAGTTAGGCATAAGCAATTATTTTCCACGGATTGTTTAAAAGAAATATAAGTCTGAAAGAGTTGATTTTCAATCCAGAAATGTCATTTCATCTCACAATTTTAATTAAAATGTGTTATTTTATATCAGTCGTCTAGAAGCAAAACCTCGCAAGTCCAGATAAATTGCCAAATAACTTTCCACTTTATCAAATGTCAAGGGTAATATGTCAAATTATATTGTTTTTTATCAAATTACTTTTAAATAAATAATGCAATTTTTACTTTGTAGGTATTACAGTTTATTTGAATACAGTGACTATATTACAAAGTAAAAATTGCACTATTTATTTATACATAATGTATCACGAAGTAAAAGCCCCCAGTGCTAATAAAATCACTTTTACTTTATACCAATGCTTTTGATAAAGTGGAAAGTTATTTTGGCAAATGGTGAAACACAACTGACTAAAGGGGAAGAGCAAAAGAAAAAGGTGTATAATGCATGTGTAATGTAGATGACTGAATTGGAGACTACTAAAATTCAAGAATTTGCTTTAATGAAAGAGAACTCATTGCTCTCCTTATAACTGATTATACGGAATGCGTGTGAATATCAGAATTTACCACAGGCCACCATAAACCTGCAGTACCATGCAATCAATTAGGTTTATTAAGAAATACTGGTGTGTGCAGATAAGTGGGATGATTTTCTCGGGAGATTGCATTCTACAATGAGCCGGGAAGTGAACACAATAAGGCTAAATAAATTTTGTTGGTGTGCAGGAATAATTCATCAGAAATAATAATAGCTGGTCTAATTCCTGTATATAATAGGAGTGATAATTTACCAAAATATGAGAAACTCAAATATTGTGAGTTGTAGCATTAATTAGTTACTGCTGAAAATAACATTTATGGAATTTTGCTTCTACCTGCGCAAATATTGGTTAAATAAGTGATTAGATTTGAATGGATAGTAAATACTATTATTTACTTATTACTACTTATTACTTTGCAGTGGCCAATGTATGTTATGACTGTGAAGAATGTATCCAACCAAAGCGCTCAAACTTACCGGTCAATTCTAATTCTCCTCCTCTTCTGAGGCTGTGGCACACAGCATCCAAACCACGAGACCCATATTTCACTAACGGCAGTCATCTGCATACAGAATACACGGTGTTAAACAACAATTGTATCTTGAATAAACCGAAAAAAATAATCATACCAAAATTATTTTTTTTAAATTTGTTTTTTCAAAACACACAGTTTGAAACCAGTGACATTGTTTTGTAATATTCAAATATCATTTCAATTATTAAAATTAATTTAAACTGTATTCAGTTCTTAGATGACGATTTACCGTTATAAGAATTTATAAGACTTTATAAGAAATATTTTAGAAAAATAAATGTCGGTACAATAAATAATCTGTATACACATATGTTTTGTTTTTTTTTTTTGTTATAGTTTCATCCATTTTTAAATACCTGTTATTATTTTATTGATTTTTTCTTTATGTTCTTTTTGAGTACTCAAGAAGAATAAAAAGAAGAAAATATCAATATATATTTTGTGTTGTATTTTCCGTATAGATTGCAGTTTTGGTGTTGATTTCTTTTTCTTTGTTTCTTAAGTACTCAAGAAGAATAAAAAGAAGAAAAAATCAATATATATTTTGTGTTGTATTTTGTGCAGGTTTGGTGGTTTTTTTAAATTAAAAAATGGAATTTACTACAGTCATTTTTTTTTTTAATGTAACTATCTGAGGGATATTAATAACCTTAATGTAATGTAATATTAATAAACCTTAGTTACCTTAAGTGTGATTGGTACTGACTAGTTTATTTTGTTTTGACATAACTGAGGGATTGGTAATACAGATTTAAAATAGACATTTATTGACAGCAAAATGTCAATTTCATCGTCACTTTTTTCAATTAACTCAACTCGACCAATCTTTTTGAGAAAACGAACATACATAATTGCAAAACTATTAGAGAAGATACGAAACAACATAATCACAATCCATTTTCAATATTAAACATTATTTTATAATATTAATTAGATTCATACAATCTAATAAAACATTATATTTTGTGACTTTGACATTTCCACATAACTTCATAAGTACCTATTTTACAATGCAAAAGTTTCGCTTAGTTGAAAGTTCTTAACACAAGATAAAAGTCACTTAAGTTTGATTACTCACATTTAAATAAATCTGCCTATATTTTATTATCCGCAGTCTTCACGATAGTTCGTTTCATGTTGGCAGCCATGCCAGGGTTTTTGATTTATTGATTCTAACCTGGCAATTCGCTTTGTATATTTAGCGTTTATCCATGTATTCCGTCTTATTTTGTGTTTTGCTTGCTTAATTAGTGTGTATTCATTTTTGTCACAATGACTCAAATAAATGCTCAATATGCAAGTGGGGGCAAAAAATCGTACCTTTTACTGTACGATTAATGTAATCGTGTGGTACACAAAGGGCTGGGCCTATGCAATACATTTTCTTGCACTATAAATGGTACAATAAATGGGATCGTCTCACATGTTTAATCGTTTTACAAGTCTTTACGTTTTATTTATAACAAACATGTCATGAACATTGTATACTGGTGGAAGTTACTTTGTGGAATATTGTAAATAAGTAAATAAAATAAAACAACTTTGTTATTTCCACTCACTTTTATTTTTGAAAAATATTTAGTGCCTGCAGTTTCGAAGGTCTCATCTATATGAAACTAGTTTAAGTTTTCTAGTTTAAACTAGAAAAGATGTTTTATTTAATTTACTTAAACATGTTATGCATGAGGTGTATTGGAATGGATTCCAGGATTTGACTTTGGATCAAATTTGTGGCATTATTATTTAAAAGCGTTTACATGAAATGCAGCTTTTTTATGAAGCCGGTATTTCTGCTACTTTATGTGTTGTGTAGGAGAGAAGGCTATTTTCGGTGAGGACACCAAAATAATTCTTGTTATGACTGAGAAAGACCAACTTAGGTACAAGTTGCAGTGGAATTGAAAACATCTACTGTTTACTAAATTATCCAGGTTTATGAGTAATACCTAATAAAGCTTATAATTATTATACAAGGAAAACAAGCGCGTATTAAATTACGTGCCTTATTACACAAGCAAAAAGTCTAGGGAAAGAGATTTTGGTACAGAATAGGCTATTATATTGTATACTATAAGACAGTTAATATAAAAGTACACAGACAAGCCCTTGGCTTAACAGTGGCTTAATGTTAGTTACCTTGGCACCCGTTTGTAAAACACGGCCAAAACCACGGTTTAAATTTTTATGAATAACGCTGAAGTGTTTTAAAAGAAGCCAGAGTGTGAAACAATAGTGATAACTTTATGACCAACAGTCACACTGACGGTGTTGCTGCATGAATTTTGCAACGAGTTAAAATTATACCTAAAGTCGATTAGATTTTAACATACAGTTGATTAAAAAAAAAAAAGTAGACAAACAAAGTTTCGTGTATTTGTTTTTTTTTTGTTTCAAAATGTTATTGTATAAATGTTTCTCATAACCGCAATTTCTATTAAATTTGAAAATCTTTCGAAGTTGACATTAAGTTCAAAACTTTTATAAGTTTAGTAATAAAATGCCTCTTTTAGAGACGAAACCAATGATTCAGAAACGGTGTTTTGGGGTACCCTTTTGCCCCAACCGTTGACAAAAATAAAAAATTTCAATGAAGTCAGTTATTTAATTGTGATTAATGACACTGACACTTACGTGATTTCTGAAACCAAAGGTGTAAATGATTCAGAAACGGTGTTTCGGGGTACACTTTTGCCTCACCAGTTCACCAAATACCAAAAAATTCACTGAAGTCAGTTGTTTCATTGTAATTAATGACACTGACACTTTCATTTTATTAACTAATATAATATATTGTTTATAATATTATTTTAGAACGTGACTTCTAACATGAAGGTTGTTCATGCAGACAAAAATTTCTTGTCGATTTTGTTTTGCAATCAACTGTAATTTGTGGCAGGTTTTGAGTCGGTTTACAGGCCTGTTTACTACGCGCAAAACATCTTCATTTCAGGGAAAATATAGTCTAATTGACAAAATTGTATTTTGACTGACAGTAACATTTATTCCAAGTAAAATGCCGAACTTGAGTACTCTAAGGTCCGTATCTATAGTCAGTACTTGAGCATGAGTTTGACTCAAGTCATATATTTGGTTGCGTTTGGTGCATAAACGTTTATAGAAAATACGCAACCAAATATATGACTTGAGTCGAACTCATGCTCAAGTACGGACTATAGATACGGGCCCTAATGATTGTGGTTTGATACCTAGGCAACCAAATATACACGTTGGTACAACTGAAATTATAAAAAGAAAATCCTCTAGATTGTTTCTTCCTTTTAGTATCAAACATATGACGCACAACGCTTCTACTGTCAAATCTAGTTACTTTCTTACTTAGATACACTTGTTGGTGAAAATGCCGAACTTGAGTACTCTGAGACCCGTATTTATAGTCAGTACTTGAGCATGAGTTTGAGTCAAGTCGTACATTTGATTGCGTTGGGTGCATAAATGTTTATAGAAAATACACAACCAAATATACAACTTGAGTCGAACTCATGCTCAAGTACGGACTATAGATACAGGCCCTAATGATTGTGGTTTGAAACCTAGGCAACCAAATATACACGTTGGTACAACTGAAATCATAAAAAAGAATATCCTCTAGATTGTTTCTTCTTTGGAGAATCAAACATTCGACGTATGACGCTTCTACTGTCAAATCTAGTTACTTTCTTACTTGGATACACATGTTGGTGAAAATGCCGAACTTGAGTACTCTAAGACCTGAATCTATAGTCAGTACACTTGAGCATGAGTTCGACTCAAGTCGGATATTTGGTTATGTTTGGTGCATAAACGTTTATAGAAAATATGCAACCAAATATACGACTTGAGTCGAACTCATGCTCAAGTACGGACTATAGATACAGGCCTAAAACAGTTAAACTGTTTTATTTAGCGAAAAGACATGTAATTACAGCGATAATACTGCTGTTGCTGCAGTACAGAAGACGCATTATACTATCTAATTAAATAGATTAGTAAGAATGTGACATTGACAGATATTTGAAGGTTATTTAAAATACATTGTCGCTCTAATTAGATAGATTAGTAAGAATGTGACATTGACAGATATTTGAAGGTTATTTAAAATACATTGTCGCTGCTTGCAGTTGCCACTTTTTCAATCAGTGCCATCTATAGGTAGTGAATTGCAAATTTGGTAGTTTTTTTTTAAACACCCTGTATATTATATCTATATACATGAAAATACAAATGTATGTTATATGGGCACTCCACAAGGAAAATGTATTTAGACCGTTCTGGCAAACAAATGGTTCATCTCATCCTTACTAACGAATGGTTAAAATATTGTTTACTGGTATTTTATATGGGCTTAATGTGTAGAAACGTTTATTAAATATTTTGTGCATGCATATTCTTATCTGTTAAGAAACAAACAATATTTTTTTCTGTTCAATGCTGTTATACTAATGAGACAGCTCCATTTTCGTGCACATGACTGCAACAGATTAGTGCATAATATTTACATTTTTTTTAGCTGAGAGGTCCCAGTTGAAGGTGTGCATGATTCGAGACATAATCGTGCCATATACCGAGTGATGACTTAAATTTCAGCTCTAGTTATCGAGCGAGAGGCTCTGACACACAAAACGAATATTATTTATATATTATATTATTTCTACACGAATGATACTGAGTGATCATTTAAATTTTGGCTCTGGTTATCCATGAAAATTTAGCCAATAAGAAAGGTGAAATTGGTGATCTCGCCTTTCTTATTGGCTAAATTTTCATTGATATCTAGAGCCGAAATTTAAATTATCACTCGGTATCATTCGTGCAGAAATAATATTCGTGGGAATTTGGTGTTTCAATGACTGTTCGCAAAATCCAGTGGAGTGATTGGCACATGGAAAGCCCAGATCTGTGGCCTCGTGTGTTGCCATTTACAAATCTGATTCGTTAGCGTTGCTAAGCAACATTGTTTCGCCACCGAACATTCGCGGATATTAATTATATGATTGGGATTAAACTTTTATTCGTCCAGTGCAATTGGATTTAACTAGTCCATTGGTCAGAGTCTCATTTAGCATTAGTCACAGCTGTTGTTTGTGTTTGTGTTTGTTGTTTGTATAAACTGTAGTTGTTGTGCGAACAGTTTTGCAGATTTTCTGGTGGTGACCTGCAAGTTTTTGGCAATTGTAACGGGAAATTAGTCGGAGAGTGCCGGGCGAGATATATTCGGAAGTGCTGAAAGGAATGCCACGGTAATCTGAGTCGCCTGTTTACAGAGCAGCGCGACCGACAGGAACATCGATAAGATTGATAACCGCGGGTACGGCTGGCCGATCGCCTTAGGGCTGTGACCCCTGCGATCACTGGAATAAAAACATCGCCGTGCATCGGTGTATAAATAGAATCAAACGTGCCGGAATCGCGGATCGATTCGCCGAGGTTATGCACTCTCTCACCTTCGGACGATTTTCGGCTCCTCGAACTGCGCTCCTGAGGGGCGGAAGACCTGGAAGAAGGAACTACGAGGTTGCACCGGGGCACTGCCGCATTACGACACACATTCGCACATTCGCACACATCCATGCACTCGCAAGGGGGACGCACTCAACATCGGGGCCTCGACTTTTTTTGCGAGAGGCTCTGACACACAAAACAGTCGTCGAACAACTAATGGACGAAAACTACGAAATTCAGCTGGACTGGGCCCCCACCACACGACCAGGACCTGCAGCGTTTTGCTATCTAGCATAAGAGTGCGCTGCGCACGCCACAATAAGAAGAGCTAAGGCCAAGAACCACATACGAAATAGAGAGTGAGCAACAATGATTGTGGTCAATTCGAATTTCCCGCCTAAAAATCTAGGGAATTTCTTCTCTCCAGGTTTGCCCCAGGTTTACCAACATGTGTATCCAAGTAAGAAAGTAACTAGATTTGACAGTGACAGTAGAAGCGTCGTGCGTCCTATGTTTGACACACCAAAGAAAAAACAATCTAGGGGATTTTCTTTTTATAATTCCAGTTGTACCAACGTGTATATTTGGTTGCCTAGGTATCAAACCACAATCATTGTTGCCCACTCATTATTTTTGAAGAATCGTTCTCGTAATTATCTCTATGTTTGTTTAATAAATATATTTAAAATGTTTAAACTTATATTTTTAGTATTTAGTATTTTGTATTGTTAGTCGGAAGATACTGACCATCTCCAGTGCAGGATTTACGTATAAGCTACACAAGCTATAGCTTAGGGCCCCCACAAAAACATTGTCCAAGTGAGCAATTGTCATATATACTATGTCCCTTCTATATGTCCCAATGCCCACGTCCGGACCCTACAAATGCGTGCAAAATAGATTTTAGTAAGTCTCGAGGCAGTCATATGACAATGCTGCCAATATGTCTGGCAAATACAAGGCTATGCAAGAAATAATATTGAAGATTATGCTAGTAAACAAGTATGCTAGGTATATTCCATGTGCTGGTCACATTCCCTGAATCTTGTTGGTAGAACAGCAGTTGACTGTTGTCAACTGCAGTAAACTTTTTTGGAATTGTTCAAGAAACATATAATTAATTTTCTTCATCTACACATAGATGGGCAGTTCTGTTGTCACTCTACAAAGATGATTCAAAAGTTCCAAAATGTTTGTCAACGACTAGATGGGAAGCACATTCAATGACCCCAAGTGCAATACTTGATATTTATGATGGAATAATTTCTGCTTTGCATCAACTGCATATTGATACTACAGAGAAAGGCGAAACAAGAAATCAAGCCATAAACATTTAAAATAAAATGGAGGAGTTTGAATTTATGGTAATGTTATATTTGTGGAGTTACTTGCTGGATGAATTTAACACGACTAGTCAATCACTGCAAGACCCCCAAATTAGTCTAGATGTATGTAGGAAATTGTATGCTTCACTTTCGGATTTCGTTAAAGGTTCCAGGAATATGTTCGATCATTTTGAAGAAAAAGCAAAGGCAAAATTGCCTTGATTACAATAAAAGCAGATATAGAAGAAGGCATATCAATGATGATGAATATGATGTTTTAGAGAACCTTAAACCAAGAGACAAGTTCATAATCCAAACATTTATACACCTGTGATGGATACATTAGAGTAAAGTCTGGCGCAGAGGGCCTCAGTTACAAAAGTTTTCATTCTTAACAAAATTAGAACCTACAGAAGAAGAGGTTCGTAAAGGAGTTAGTGCTTTATAGCTAACATATCCTGAATATGTGGACATGAATCTTGTGGGAGAATTCAAGCATTTTCATCAATATGTTAGATATAATCAAGCCTATGGTTCAGCGGAACTTGGTAGTCTGACACATCAGGATCTGTATAGAATAATATTTAATGATCTCGCCCAATCAGCATTCTCTAATGTGGAAGCAATTTTTAGATTACTAATGTATGAAATAAAGTTACGCACTTTTTTAAAATTTTCAAAATTGTTTTTATTGTTCACGACAATTGTTTCGCCACACTGTGGCTTCTTCAGGTGAAGGTTATCATTTCTTCACCTGAAGAAGCCACAGTGTGGCGAAACAATTGTCGTGAACATGAGTGAATAATAAAAACAATTTTGAAAATTTAAAAAAAGTGCGTAACTTTATTTCATGCATTAGTAATTATAAATTGTCAACAAATAAAAGCCACATCGATCAATTTTTAGATTGTTTCTTAGTATGATGGTTGCAAATTGCTCTGGAGAAAGATCTTTTTCTCAGCTGAAGAGGATACAAAATGAATTTAGAACAATGACTCAAGATAAATTATGTTCTCTTAGTATCATGAGCATATAAAGTCACAAACTAAGCAGTTTATCATTTGATGATGTCATCAGTGACTTTGCTCTGACAAAGGCAAGAAAAAAAAATAGTTTAAGATAATTCCTTAATCCTTTTAACATGTTTTAAGAGATTAGATAATAAACCTTTGTAAATTGATATGCCTCTGAAGATGGTTTTTTTATAACCGAAACTAGTAAAGCGATAAAAATAAATAATAAATATACAAATACCAGTAAGTACTTATTAAAGCCACCTTAAATTATTTATATGTACCCACATGTAAATGGATGAAGTTTTTAGTTAATTTAGTTTTTGTAATGGTGATTTTAATTAAAAATCATTGATATTTTCAGTGCAGATGCGATGTTTTATGAATACGTTAAAAAATTAACATAAATACATTTTTTATCAGCACTTGATCCGGTGAAACATGCAGATAAGATAATTAAAACCACATTCATAATAATTAATTCGTCAGCATAATATTAAAATAAGTGATAAGTAATTTTATTTAACATTTTTCAAATTATATCTCATTTCATATGGCTTTCAGCTTTGATTGGAGTTTTCTTAAACCAAGTAAGAGAGTCCAAAAGGATTTTTCTTAAACCAAGTAAGAGAAATCAAGCCGAGAGTGCTGACAATATGCTTCTTATATTCTTAATTACTATTTTCGTACTCGCAAGAATACTATACAATTAATGAACATTCTTACGAAAGTTATTGCCCAGCGATATAATTAATGTCCACTATTTCTATACCATACTTTTATAGTCATGTATATTAAAAATAAAAATAAGTTTTTTTTGTGGGGAGAGCCCTTAAAAAAAACAGTATAAATTTTACGCAATTCACTCAACTAAATAATTATATCAATAATTTAATAATTATAATCAATAATTATGTAAATATTTTAACAGTCAATTATTTAACTCTCACAATAACAATTAAAGTTATAAAGCGTAGAATTTTGATAGAGATGTTGAACTCTTTCAAAGATCTTTCTCATGAACCTTAATACGAGAAATATTACAGAATCAATAATTATATAATGAAAATTTAATAGAGATATCAGAAGTTGCACTAAAATTCCTACAAGTAAAAATACTAAAAGGTTCAGATATTTCAAAATTCTCTGAAATATGTCAATAAATCTGAGGAAATTCCGAACATTAGATACTGTAAATTTCAAAAAAGTTAATGAAGGTTAAGCAATATTTTGAAACCGAAACGAAATTACCAAAAAGTTTTATGGAAATTTAATGAAAATTTCTTAGATTTGAGTGGATTTTTTCTAAATTTTCTTTTTTTTCTTCTATTTTTATTACGAATGAATTGAAGTTATAAAGCATAGAATTTTGATATAAATTTTGAACTCTTTTGAAGACATATTCTAGAAATTTTTGTAAGTTTTGAAAGTTTTTGAAAATGTGAAAATTTCTTAGTTAAAACGTCCAGAATATCGCTTGAAATGTTGAACTCCCCTGAAGACACATTCCAGAAATTTTCATTAAATAAGGAAGTATTGGAAGGTTTTGAAATCGCGAATGAAATAATGAACCTTAACATGAGAAATATTACAGAATAAATAATTATATAAAGAAAATTTAATAGAGATACCTGAAGTTGCACTAAAAATCCTACAAGTAAAAATACTGAAAGGTTCAGATATGTTTTAAAATTCTCTGAAATGTGTCTATAAATCTGACGAAATTGGGGTCATTAGATACTGTAAATTTCAAAAAGTTAATGAAGATTAAGCGATATTTTGAAACAGAAACGAAATTACCAAAAAGTTTTATGGAAATTTAATGAAATTTTCTAAGTTAAATACGAATAAATTAAAGTTATAAAGCCTTGAATTTTGATAGAAATGTTGAACACTTTCAAAGATCTTTCTCATGAACCTTAATATGAGAAATATTACAGAATAAATAATTATATAAAGAAAATTAATAGAGATATCAGAAGTTGCACTAAAAATCCTACAAGTAAAAATACTGAAAGGTTCAGATATGTTGCAAAAATCTCTGAAATATGTCAATAAATCTGACGAAATTGCGATCATTAGATACTGTAAATTTCAAAAAGTTAATGAAGGTTAAGCGATATTTCGAAACCGAAACGAAATTACCAAAAGGTTTTATGGAAAGTTAATGAAAATTTCTTAGTTAAATAATAAATTAAAGTTATAAAGCGTAGAATTTTGATAGAAATGTTGAACCCTTTCAAAGATCTTTCTCATGAACCTCAATATGAGAAATATTACAGAATAAATAATTATATAAAGAAAATTTGAAAGAGATACCAGAAGTTGCACTAAAAATCCTACAAGTAAAAATATTGAAAGGTGCAGATATGTTCCAAAATTCTCTGAAATATGTCTATTAATCTGACGAAATTGCGATCATTACATACTGCAATTTTCAAAAAGTTAATGAAGGTTAAGTGATATTTTGAAACTGAAACGAAATTACCAAAATGTTTTATGGAAAGTTAATGAAAATTTCTTAGTTAAATACGAATAAATTAAAGTTATAAAGCGTAGAATTTTGATACAAATGTTGAACCTTTTCAAAAATCTTTCTCATGAACCTTAATATGAGAAATATTACAGAATAAATAATTATATAAAGAAAATTAATAGAGGTATTAGAAGTTGCACTAAAAATGCTACAAGTAAAAAAACTGAAAGGTTCAGATATGTTTCAAAATTCTCTGAAATATGTCAATAAATCTGACAAAATTGCGAACATTAGATACTGTAAATTTCAAAAAGTTAATGAAGGTTAAGCGAGATTCTAAAACAGAAACGAAATTACCAAAAAGTTTTATGGAAATTTAATGAATATTTCTTAGATTTGTTCGGATTTTTACTAAATTTTCTTTGTTTTCTTCTATTTTTATTACGAATGAATTGAAGTTATAAAGCATAGAATTTTGATAGAAATTTTGAACTCTTTTGAAGACATATTCTAGAAATTTTTGTAAGTTTTGAAAGTTTTTGAAATTGTGAAAATTTCTTAGTTAAAACGTCCAGAATTTTGCTTGAAATATTGAACTCCCCTGAAGACACATTCCAGAAATTTTCATTAAGTAAGGAAGTATTGGAAGGTTTTGAAATCGCGAATGAAATAATGAACCCTAACGTGAGAAATATTACAGAATAAATAATTATATACAGAAAATTTAATAGAGATATCAGAAGTTGAACTAAAAATCTTACAAGTAAAAATACTGAAAGGTTCAGATATGTTGCAAAATTTTCTGAAATATGTCAATAAATCTGACGAAATTGCAAACATTAGATACTGTAAATTTCAAAAAGTTAATGAAGGTTAAGCGATATTTTGAAACCGAAACGAAATTACCAAAAAGTTTTATGGAAAGTTAATAAAAATGTCTTAGTTAAATACGAATAAATTAGAGTTACAAAACGTAGAATTTTGATAGAAATTTTGAACTGTTCTGAAGACATTTTCTAGAAATTTTCATAAGTATTGAAATTTTTTGAATTTGTGAAAATTTCTTAGATAAATCTTAAAGACATTTTAACTTTAAAGTTTTTAATTTTAATTTTTTCGTAGTTATTTAAGATTTATCTAAGAAATTTTCACAATTTCAAAAAACTTCAATACTTATGAAAATTTCTAAAATATGCCTTCTTAAGAGTTCAAATTTTCTATCTAATTCTAAGGCTTAATCGGTAATTCTATCCCTTTTAACCTTAATTTTTAAGCCTAGAATTTTGATTGAAAATTTGAACTCTTATGAAGGCATATTCTAGACATTTTGATAAGTATTGAAATTTTTTGAAATTGTGAAAATTTCTTAGTTAAATGCCCAGAATTTTGCTTGAAATTTTGAACTCCCTTGAAAGCACATTCTAGAAATTTTCAAAAAGTTAATAATAATAATAATATATTTATTAGTGTTGGATGATACATGACCTTACACAGTTCATTGCAATGGTATAATACATACATAATACGTAATGTAATAAATTAGAATGAGTACATTAAGAAATCATCCTAACTTTAAAATGCTGATTTAATTAGTAGTTGTTTTAAATTAATAATGAATTAATTTAAATAATAATGAATTAGTTCTGAAGACAAAGAAAAATTTCTAAGATTTTTACGAAAATTTAATGAATATTTCTAAGTAGTTGTAGTATGCATCTGTGCATGTATTTTATGTATAAGTAATGGCTATAATATTTTAAATTTTGTACATAATATACAGGGCCTTTCAAAATAAACCACCCAAATTGCCATTTCCATCCACCAGATTGCGCTTATTTAGGGTAAAATAAAATAAGTAAACGTGGCAACTGAGCCAAAATTTAGAACAGGTATCTGTAATATCGATCAAATTGCCATGTTGTTACTGTCAATGTCATCAGTAAAGTTTCAAAATGTATAATGTATCAGTGCTATTTGTATGTCTGACTTGGAATTAATGCAATTAATGAATCAATTTCACAATTGAAACTCGTTTTCGTAAATTAATTCAAGATATATTTAGGAAATATATGAAATTGTCTTAAACAGACAGTGACAGCTGTCACCTTTAAAATAATTAAAAATTTACGCAGTTGCCAGAGTTCTGTTTTTTACTTTTTTTCTACAGAAAAATAACTGCCATCATGTTACTGTCAATGTCATCAGTAAAGTTTCAACATTGATAATAAATCAGTGTTATTTGTATGTCTGACTTGGAATTGCTGCAACCGTTTCACAATTGAAACTCGTTTTTGTAAATTAATTCGACATAATTGATTAATAAATATATGAAATTGGTTTAAACAGACAGTGACAGCTGTCACCGTTAAAATAATTAATAATTTACTCAGTTGCCAGAGTTCTGTTTTTTACTTGTTTCTACAGAAAAAGAACTGCCATCTGGTAGATGGAAATAGCGAATTGGGTGGTTTAATTTGAAACGTAATGTATAATAATTATTATTATTAATATTGGTATATTTTACGTTGTAAAGGATGTAATTTTTCACGACGGAATTATTTACAATAATTTAAATAAATTAAAAAATGTTGAAAGAGTCAAGAGCCCAGAAATTGAATTGAAATTTGGAACTTCTCTGAAGCCATATCTAGAAATTTTCATTAAATATCGAATCTATTAATACCAATTATAATAGGTATATTAAATAGGTATAAATTAAAAATAAACTATAAAGAAAATTATAATGAAAGCATGAGCTGTTACAATTACATTGTAAATTTGGTCATCTCCAATTAATAAACCAGAGTTACCTTATTCTGCTCGAATTATAATAATATAATATTATTATAATAATAATTCTGCTCGAAGGACCTCCCTTTTTTCCAACTATTCCAGCTCATGCCCCAAAAAGTAACTATAAGGATCCATTCCTATTTTATATTTATGATGATTTGAGTATTTTATGATTTGAGAATTAGAAGGTTTTAGAAATTGTAAATTGTTTCTGTTAATGCAATAAATTTTCAAAATTCTAAAATCAAAAAGAGTTAAAAACTAGATTTGTATTATTGAAGCTGTGATTGAGCTAACTCAATTTTTTCTTTCGCGTGAGTTATTTGAATTGTAAGCTATTGTCCTCGTGGGATTCGAACCGACGACCTCCGATCAAAATCCACGCAGCAACTCGACGGCTGCTTTTACTTTCGTTGTTAATTAACTTATGCGGTTTTGCAATGGGATTACAAAATGTAACAATTAACGCGCGGATTGCGCTCGTCGGAAAAATAGAAATTAATCCGATTTGCATTAAATTGCACGTGGAATATATAGTGTGTGTATGTTGTGTGCGAACAATCAGAGGCGTCATTGTCTTCACTTTAATTCATGGAAATCCGAGGAGTATAAATACATTAACGTCTTGATTATTTTGCGTTTGCATTCCTTTCACTTGCATAAACGACCAACGCATGTTCTAAACGCTCGTTATGTTCAATGTTTATTTTGTGGATCGGTAATTTGACTTTTACAGAATAAAGGGATAATAAGGGATATCAAAATAATAGGAAAAATCTTCTAAACATTTCTATCAAAGTTCATTGTCAAAGTTAAACAAATCCAAGTTATGTTCAATGTTAATTTTGTGGATCTGTAATTTGGCTTATGCAGAATAAAGGGATAATAAGGGATATCAAAATTAAAGGAAAAAATCTTCAAAACAAATCCAGTTGAAGATTTTCTTTCGTAATTTTCTTCGTATAGCTATCAGAAACACTGTGTAAAAAGTCCATTGCAAAATCGTGTTTGCAAAAAATAGCTATTTTTGATATACTGGATATGATTGCTGGAAGCTAAAATGTTCCTCTTTATACTATAATAATCAAAACTTTGTAGAGGTGTTCGAAAAGTTAATGAGAGTAGGGAGAGACACATTGTGGCATTTATTTGAATTCGAGTCACATGTTGCTCACCTTTGAAGGCAACTGGAGTAGTTAATACGAAGGGTGTAAATATATACTTTACAGTTACTGAAAGCCAAAATAGTCCTCTTCAGGCTATTCTCACCGAAACTTAGCAGAGGTGTTAAAAAAATTGATAAGACTAGAGAGGGATCCATTCATTCAAATTTTGCTCAACTTTGACGACAACTGGAGTAACAAATACGAAGGGTATACATAAGTACTTTATGGTTGCTGGAAGCTAAAATGTTTCTCTTTACACTATATCAACCGAAACTTTGTAGAGGTGTTCAAAAATTGGTGAGAGTAGGGAGAGACACATTGTGACATTTATATGAATTTGAGTCACAAGTTGCTCATCTTTGAAGGCACATGGAGTAGTTAATACCAAGGGTAGAAAAATGTACTTTACAGTTACTGGAAGCCAAAATAGTCCTTTTCAGGCTATTCTTAGCGAAACTTTACAGAGGTGTTCAAAAAATTGACAAGACTAGGGAAAGGCCCATTCATTTAAAGTTTGCTCAACTTTGACGACAACTGGAGTAGTTAATACGAAGGGTAGAAATATGTAATTTACAGGTACTGGAAGCCAAAATAGTACTTTTCAGGCTATTCTTACCGAAACTTTGCAGAGGTGTTCAAAAAATTGATAAGACTAGGGAGAGACCCTTTCATTCAAATTTTGCTCAACTTTGACGACAACTGGAGTAACAAATACGAAAGGTATAAATAAGTACTTTATGGTTGCTGGAAGCTAAAATATTCCTCTTTACACTATATCAACCGAAACTTTGTAGAGGTGTTCGAAAAATTGATGAGAGTAGGGAGAGACACATTGTGACATTTATTTGAATTCGAGTAAGTTTTGCTCAACTTTGAAAGCACCTAAAGGTGCAGAAATGTGTACTTTACTGTTACTGGAAGCTGAAATGTTCATTTTCAGGCTGTACTAACCGATACTTTGTAGAGGTGTTGCTCATATTTGAAGGTAATTAGAGTAGTTAATACGAAAGGTAGAAAAATGTACTTTACAGTTACTGGAAGCCAAAATAGTCCTTTTCAGGCTACTCTTACCGAAACTTTTCAGAGATGTGGTCGAAAAATTGACAAGACTAGGGAAAGGCCCATTCATTTAAAGTTTGCTCCACTTTGACGACAACTGGAGTAGTTAATACCAAGGGTAGAAAAATGTACTTTACAGTTACTGGAAGCCAATATAGTCCTTTTCAGGCTATTCTTACCGAAACTTTGCAGAGGTGTTCAAAAAATTGATAAGACTAGGGAGAGACCCTTTCATTTAAATTTTGCTCAACTTTGACGACAACTGGAGTAACAAATACGAAAAGTATAAATAAGTACTTTATGGTTACTGGAAGCTAAAATATTTCTCTTCAGACTATACTAACAAAAACTTTGTGGAGATGTCCGGAAAATTGATAAGAGTAGGGAGAGACCCAATACGACATTTATTTAAATTCAAGAAAGTTTTGCTCAACTTTGAAAGCACCTAAAGGTGCAGAAATGTGTACTTTACGGTCACTGGAAGCTGAAATGTTCCTTTTCAGGCTATACTAACCGATAATTTGTAGAGGTGTTAGCAAAATTGCTTTTGTTAACATTTATTCAAAACGTTTAAAGGTCTATTCAAATGGCTACCAGACGTTTAGCGAGAGATTACAGTTTATAACATTACCACATGTAATACTGTATAATGTGTAATTAATTGTGTATTACATGTATTGCGAGTATTACATATTATACTTAAATCACAAAGATTACGTCAATCATATTATTACATATAAAAATGACATTAATTATGATACATTTCTCGCTCATACGTTTATATGTGTACATATATTCGACAGATTACGTTTACACTATTACCACATGCACATAAACATGTCCTCATGTTCCCATTTGCAGAGAACAAGTACATAGAAACTCATTAAATTAATAAATGATAAAAGCAGACATCATAAGCCATTCACATGTGCATACTTGGTTGCCTATATACTCAACTGGAAGGCGACTGCAGCGCCGAAAGTGCTGAACTTTATACCTATACCCAAAAGTGCATTTTTTTTACAAAAACAGGTACATCACTAGAAAGCGCACAAATTTTTAGAACTGACTGAGCCATTTTTATCTCTTCATATCACGTAATTATCGACTTATAGCCCGTTAAAGTTGAAATTAATTTTAGGCAGCCAACTATACATATTTCTAAATCTTGTGAACTTTTAACCTAGGCAACCCAATTTCCCTTTTATATATTAAGGTCGCATTTTATGTAATTTTGAAATGATTTTTGCACCTTTAGGTGCTTTCAAAATTGAGCAAAACTTACTTGAATTTAAATAAATGTCGCAATGTGTCTCTCTCTACTCTCGTCAATTTTCCACACACCTCCAAAAAGTTTCTTTTAGTATAGTCTTTACACTATATTAACCGAAACTTTGTAGAAGTGTTTGAAAAATTGCTGATGAGGAATATTTTAAAAGTGTGAAGTGAATACAAGTGAAATTTTGACCAAATATTGAAAATGTTGATAGTAGTCATTCAAATCTTGACAGTATTAATGTCAATATTGAGAGAGTACATATAATTTAGACAGTAATATTGAAAATGTTGATAGAATAATTGAAATATTGACTGCAATCAATACAATTTTGACGGAATAATTATGCCTTTGGCAGTAAACATTGAAAATTATCTTTAAGACATCTTTATGTATAATCCAGGTTTAGGTGCTTCCAAAATTGAGCAAAACTTGCTTGAATTTAAATAAATGTCGTAATGTGTCTCTCTCTAGTCTCGTCAATTTTCCGCACACCTCCACAAAGTTTCCGTTAGTATAGTCTGATGACGAATATTTTAGTTCCAGCAACCATAAATTACTTATTTCTGCTCTTCGTATTTGTTCCTCAAGTTGTCGTTAAAGTTAAACAAAACTTACTCGAATTTAAATGAGCGCGTATCTCCCTAGTTAGAACATTTCCAGAAAAGTTAATTGAAGTGAACACATGGTATTTTACCATATAGTTAGATTCTCTATATTATAAGGTACTATTTTATAATACATGAACCACCCAATATCTGTTTATTGATAAGCATTGTGTATGTTTGTGATCATAATTTATGTTGTTTACGATATTAATCATACACCAAATTTTAATATGTTCGCTATATTTATATTTCTCTAATTTCTGGTTAAGTTCTTTATATTATGAGGCACTATTTTATTACACAATGACCCATCCATGAATGTAAACATTTGTTTTGAAATAAATCTAAATCTAAAATCTAAACATTTCAAATGTCAATACATATGAATTTCCCAGAGAATTTCTTAGGTTTGCTAGGAAATTCGTAAAAATTCCAAAATATTTCGAGAATACCTTTACCCCTATAATAATATATACCCCTTCGATAATACCCCTAGGAAATTATAAGAAAATTATAGAAAATTTAAAAAAAAGAAAATACACTTCAAAAATCAATTATTATTCACAAACATATATAATATTATTGTATATGACTGTGTTATTATTCGATTTGTAATCGATTATAGTGCAACATATTACAATACATAGTTTAATTGTCGTTTTATACCTTTTCGACATGGAAAACGTATTTACATTAAATTATTTAATGTATAACAAAATGTGTCCTTTTTAATGTAGGTAACATTAATGTTTTAATGTCATTTTATACCTTTTAAGCATGAAAAACGTATTTGCATTAAATTATTTAATGCATAACTAAATGTGACCATTTTAATGTAGGTAACATTAATGTTTTAATGTCATTTTATACCTTTTCGACGTGAAAAACGTATTTACATTAAATTATTTAATGTATAACAAAATATACCTTTTTAATGTAGGTAACATTAATGTTTTAATGTCGTTTTATACCTTTTCAACATAAAAAACGTATTTACATTCAATTATTTAATGTATAACAAAATGTGACCTTTTTAATGTAGGTAACATTAATGTTTTAATGTTATTTTATACCTTTTCGACGTGAAAAACGTATTTACATTAAATTATTTAATGTATGACAAAATGTGACCTTTTTAATGTAGGTAACATTAATGGTTTAATATTATTTTATACCTTTTCGACATGAAAAACGTATTTAAATTAAATTATTTAAAGTATAACAAAATGTGACCTTTTTAATGTAGGTAACATTAATGTTTTAATGTTATTTTATACCTTTTCGACATGAAAAACGTATTTACATTAAAATATTTAATGTATAACAAAATGTGACCTTTTTAATGTAGGTAACATGAATGTTTTAATGTCGTTTTATATCTTTTCGACATGAAAAACGTATTTGCATTAAATTATTTAATGTATAACAAAATGTGACCTTTTTAATGTAGGTAACATTAATGTTTTAATGTGATTTTATACCTTTTCGACATGAAAAACGTATTTACATTCAAATATTTAATGTATAACAAAATGTGACCTTTTTAATGTAGGTAACATGAATGTTTTAATGTCGTTTTATATCTTTTCGACATGAAAAACGTATTAGCATTATATTATTTAATGTATAACAAAATGTGACCTTTTTAATGTAGGTAACATGAATGTTTTAATGTCGTTTTATATCTTTTCGACATGAAAAACGTATTAGCATTATATTATTTAATGTATAACAAAATGTGACCTTTTTAATGTAGGTAACATGAATGTTTTAATGTCGTTTTATATCTTTTCGACATGAAAAACGTATTTGCATTATATTATTTAATGTATAACAAAATGTGACCTTTTTAATGTAGGTAACATGAATGTTTTAATGTCGTTTTATATCTTTGCGACATGAAAAACGTATTTGCATTATATTATTTAATGTATAACAAAATGGGACCTTTTTAATGTAGGTAACAATCATTTAATTTGTCGCTATAGAATGAGTTTCTAAAAAATGGGTCGCAATGTTTAAAACTTTGGGAACTTCTGATCTTTTCTCCAGTAAAAATTATCCGGTGGTTTTTCCAGATAACATTTATAAGCCCATTTTCCTGTGGATTATGGGAATTATCTTGTGCTTCATGAAATTATTTGTCTCATTTGTTAGACCTTTCTCTTGTGTGGACGACCATATGCCTTCTCAAGTCACTTGCATGAGTGAAACATGAGGTGCACTGGTCACATTTGTACGGTCTTTCTCCTGAGTGGATCATTTTGTGTTTCTTCAAATTGCCTCTGTCGTTGAAACTTGAGGTGCATTCATCGCACTTGTAGGGCCTTTCTCCTGTGTGGATAACCTTGTGCTTTTTTAAATCACTAGCATGAATGAAACCCGAAGTGCATACGTCACACTTGTAAGGCCTATGTCCTGTGTGGATCATCTTGTGCTTCTTCAAATTACCCTTTTCAGTAAAACTCGATGTGCACTCGTCGCAGTTGTACAGCTTTTGTCCCATGTGAATCATATTATGCTTCGTCAACTTAATTTTTGTATTGAAGCTTGAGGTGCATTCATTGCATTTGTAAGGTGTGTATCCGGTATGGATCATTTTGTGATTCTTCAAATTAGTGATCACTCGGAAACTTAAGGCGCATTCGTCGCATTTGTAAGGCTTTTCTCCTGTGTGGATCCGTTTGTGTTTTTTCAAATCGCTATTGTAAGTGAAACTCGAGTTGCATTCATCGCACTTGTAAGGCCTTTCTCCCGTGTGGATGATTTTGTGTTTCGTCAAGTTACCCTTTTCAGTGAAACTTAAAGTGCATTCGTTACACTTGTAAGGCTTTTCCCCGGTATGGATCTGCTTGTGCCTTTTCAAATCACTTGTGTGAGTGAAACTGGAGATGCATTCATCGCACCTGTAAGGTTTTTCTCCTGTGTGGGTCTTCTTGTGCTTACTCAAAGAACTTTTTTGAGTGAAACGTGAGGCACATGTATTACATTTGTAGGGTTTTTCTTCTGTGTCGGTAGTGTTGTGCCTGTAAAGTATATTGTTTGGTGAAATCTGATGTGCAAATGTTATACTTGTAAAGTTTTGAATGTTGAATTGAACGAGAATGATCTTTGCGCTTTGATTTGTCTTCTAAATTGTAAGTTAACGAAAACTTAACTTCACTTAATTGTGAATTAAGGCGCTGAATAAAAATGAAGTGATTAAAAAAAAAAGAGAATTAATCAGGTATTTTTGAATCAGGTGTGGTTCTCAAGAATTTTTCGCATACTAAGGCCCGTATTTATAATCCCTACTTGAGCATGAGTTCGACTTAAGTTCGACAAACGCAACCAAATATACGCAAATATAACCCTTGCGTCGAACACATGATCCAGTACGGACTATAGATACATCTTAGTATAGATACATAAGATACATCTTACATTTCATAATTGGCATGTTTATTCGCTATATGCAACTCGTAACTCGCTAAGCCGTCATAAGTAACATTACACTCTTCACATGTGTATGGTGAGACTGTGTTTAGTTGCATCACATCAGCCTCAATTTTTACAACGCAAGGTTTGTCCTGAAAAAGCGGAGTGCTAGAAAATATATAATTCACATCCCGTCTTCTACTTACCTCTGGATCACTTACTTCGTCCGAGCCCCAGTAACTTTTGCAGTTCACGAAACATATTTGTGGTTCTAAAACTAAAGAAAAAATCCACGTTTTCTTCAGATTTATGCAGCTATTGGATTATCATGTGTTAATTGTATAAGCACAGAACAAGTAAGCAAAACTGTGATCCAAGAAACTAAATTGTTAGCAACTAAATGTACACATGTTAATGAGGTTGCATGGGATGAATGAAATGACAGTGTGACTATTAGAGTTGTCCGTAAGCCATAGGGGTAATTTTTTTTTTGAGAATTTTGTTAATGAGATTTTTATTTCTATTATTGAACTAAATTCTAAATTTTATTATTACGGACACCCTAGTTTGAGAGTGTGCATGAGTGTGTATATATATGAGAGTGTGTGTAGCAGAGAGAGTCGAAACACTCAACTTTCAGTTTAATAATTGTAAAATATGGTATACGTCCTTTTATGTAAATTAAATGCCCAATATTGCAATACTTTCAAAAAGTACTTATACCCCTTTTCCTGTCGTACCGACAAATCAAGAGGCCATCCGACCTGAAATAGTGGTGCTGAGAAGAGTTAGAGCATTGTATTTTAACAAAATTATAGTTATTAGTTAGTATATTATGATTTAATGATGTAAGCAAATGATTACTATACATCGAATATTATATGAAGATTAAAAAAAAGCTTGAAAAAATTGCATGAAAATTGACTATTCACTCTTCATATATTGTATTCCCAACAGAACTAGGAGTTGGTGCATGATACATCCCACTCCGACGCCTCTACTCTTGAAATTGCATTGAACCGAATACCTAATTGCAAGGTTTTGAACCCAAATTTAATAAACACCTTGTTTGGTATCGTTCGCATCATATACATCCTGATTCTCCTCCTCGGAAGGGCTATTCTCAGTTTTAATCTGAATACTTGGATGATCAGTTTCATCTTTCGGTATACAGAAATCCATTTCACTGTAAACTGCCTCTTTGGTTCTTCTGGTATGTGCTTCTGGTATTCTGTTCTCGGTTTTGATCTGAATACTTGGATGATCTGTTTCAGCTTCCGGTTTACAGGAATCCATTTCACTGTAGATTATCTATTTGGTCCTTCTATTTTGTGCTTGTTATCCAGTTCCTTACTGTATAAATTGAGCCCCACTTCCAGCTGATGATTTAAGAACTGATTAGATTCACTGTGAGAATAAGCTTTATAAGATTTAGTGGATTCTGCACTTCTCTTCTGTAAAACTTTGATGTATAATTCCAAAGAATACACTAAACTAATAATTCTATGTATAATTCATGTATAATTGGTCACGGTTGCAGTTAAAGAGTCCCTTGTTGCCAGGGTTGCCATATAATTATTATCAGCTATTATCAGCAGATGTCGCCCATAAAGGTAATTTGTAATGGAAGAGAGCCTACTTTATTTAAAAAAAGAGGAGTAAGAAATATCTATGGATGCTATTTTAATCTACGAGGATTTAATATAAATACAGTATTCGCAGGAATAAACAGTTCTGAAGTTTAGGCAACCAAGCATACGCATTGTGCCGTGTTCACTGCAATGAGTATGCTTGTTTGCCTAAATTTCAGTACTGTTTAGTCCAATATAATTGCAGGACATCTATTACTAACTTTATTAATTAAAATTTAAATAGTAATCACTAAAATCGTGACATGAGTATTTGATGTTGAGAATATCAAGTGCAATTTTGACAAAATAATTAAAATGTTGATAGTAGTCATTCAAATCTTGACAGTAATAATGTCAATATTGAGAGAATACATATAATTTAGACAGTAATATTTAAAATGTTGATGGAATAATGGAAATATTGACTGTAATCAATACAATTTTGACGGAATAATTATGCCTTTGGCAGTAAACATTGAAATATTATTACATATTAACACATCTTTATGTATAGTCCAGGCCTACTCAACTTGGGTGTGATCCATGGAACATGGCAATTATTTGTTAGTACCTATACTTGTCATTATTAAAGTTTAGACAATAAACGTTCAAATTTCGATACTTATGAATTGATATATTGACAGTAATATTTGCAATTATAGCAGTAATAATATAGTATTTGATATATTGAGCGTACTCCTTAAAACCTTAAAATATTGACTGAAAAAATCAAATTTGAACAGTAATAATTGCACTAGTGAAAGGAATAATTGATATTTTCGAATTACGATATAAATTTGGCAGTAACAATTGAAAATTTGACAGTAATAATTGCAATTTTTACATTAATGAAATAACAATTGATATTTTGAGAGCATTCATTGAAATTTTGACATTAATCATTGAAATCTTGACAGGAATAATTGTTTTTGAGAATAACTAGTGCAATTTTGACAAAATATCGATAAATATCGATATAATCGACATGCATGTCGATAGTAAGCAAACTAGTCGTCAGTAGCAAGAAATTTTGACATTAATAATGTCAATATTTACAGAATAAATAAAATTTAGACAGTAATTTTTAATAATACTTCAAATTCGATAAAACTTTTTGAATTTTTGACCAATCACTGCAATTTTGACTTAATAATTATACTTTTGACATTAATCATTGAAATATTATACACCTTTATATATAGTCCAGGTCTACGTAACTTGGGTGTGATCTATTGACCTGACAATTATTTATTAATTATAGTAGCACAAACCTGACAATTATTTATAGTAGCAATAATTGTCATAATTAAGTTGCAGACAATAAATATTAAAATTTTGAGAGTATTATTGAAAATTCAGACAGTAATTATTGAAAATTTGACAGCAATAATTGCAATTTTAACAGTAATAATATAGTAATTCATACAATTGAGAGTATTCTTTGAAATATTAACAGAACAAATCTAATTCGAACAGTATTAATTACAATATTGAGTGGAATAATTGATATTTTGCGAATAGCAATATAAATCCAGCGGAACAATTTTAACATTAATAAAATAACAATTGATATTTTCAGAGTATTCATTAAAATTTTAACAGTGATCAGTAAAATCTCGACAGGAATAATTGATTTTAAGAATAACAAGTGAAATTTTGACAAAATATCGATAAAAATCGATATTTTCGTCATAAACTCGATAGTAGTCAGCAAAGTAGTCATTAGTAATAATAAATTTTGATAGTAATAATGTGCAGAATAAATAAAACTTAGACAGTAGGTAATATTTAAAATGTTAATAGAATAACCGAAATATTGATAAAACTAAACTTTTGAAAATTGACTTTGTAGTCAATACAATTTTGAGTAATCATTGAAATATTATTATTAATATACCTATATATAGAGTCCAGGTCTACTTAACTTAGGTGTGTTCCATATGACTAGTATTTGTTAGTACCAATAATTGAAATAATTGACATTTAGAGATAATCATTGTAATTTTGACACTAAAAATTTAAACCTAAACAGTAATAATTGAAATTTTAACAGTAATATTTGAAATATTGGCAGTAATAGTATAGTAATTGATATATTGAGAGTAGTTTTTGAAATATTTACTGAACAAACTAAATTTGAACAGTAATAATTACAACATTAAAAGGAATTATTAATATTTTGCGAGTAACAATATAAATTTAGCAGAACAATTAAAATTTTGACAGTAATAATTGCAAGTTTGACATTAATGAAATAACAATTGATATTTTGAGAGTATTCATTGAAATTTTGACAGTAATCATTAAAATTTTGACAGGAATCATTGATTTTGAGAATAACAAGTCCAATTTCGAAAAAAATAAGGATGAAAATCGATAATATATGTCGAAAATAGTCAGCAAAGTAGTCTTTAGTAATCAGAAATTTTGACAGTAATAATGTACAGAATATATAAAACTTAGACAGTAAGTAATATTTAAAATGTTGATAGAATAATCGAAATGTTAATAAAACTAATTGATTTTTTACCGTAGTCAATACAATTTTGAGTAATCATTGAAATATTATTATTAATATACCTTTATATATAGTCCAGGTCTACTTAACTTGGGTGTGATCCATGACTAGTACTTGTTAGTACCAATAATTGAAATTGACAGTAATTGACATTTAGAGATAATCATTGAAATTAATAATCATTCAAATCATTCAAATAATCACAAAAATTTAAACATAAACAGTAATAATTGACATTTTAACAGTCATATTTGAAATTTTTGCAGTAATAATATAGTAATTGATATAATGAGAGTATTCTTTGAATATTTACTGAACATAACAAATTTGAACCGTAATAATTACAACATTAAAAATAATTATTGATATTTTGCGAATAACAATATAAATTTAGCAGATCAACTAAAATTTTGACAGTAATAATTGCAAGTTTGACATTAATAAAATAACAATTGATATTTTGAGAGTACTAATTGAAATTTTGACGGCAAGCATTGAAATCTTGACAGGAATAATTGATTTTGACAATAACAAGTGCAATTTGGACAAAATATCGATAAAAATCGATGTTATCGTCATAAATGTCGATAGTAGCCAGCAAAGTAGTCATTGGTAGTCCGAAATTTTCACAGTAATAATGTTAATTTTTACAGAATATATGAAACTTGGACATTTAAAATGTTGATAGAATAATTGAAATTTTGATAAAACTAATTGATTTTTTTACTGTTTAAGTTTCGACAGTAATAATTGCAAGTTTGTCATTAATGAAATAACAATTGATATTTTGAGAGTATTCATTGAAATTTTGAGAGTAATCATTGAAATCTTGACAGGAATAATTGATTTGAAGAATAAAATCAATTAGTTTTATCAAAATTTCAATTATTCTATAAACGTTTTAAATATTACTTACTGTCTAAGTTAAATTTGTTCTGTAAAAATTAACATTATTGCTGTCAAAATTTCTGGCTACTAATGACTACTTTGCTGACTACTATTGACATTTACGACGACTATATCGACTTTTATCGATATTTGTCAAAATTTCACTTGACGTTTAGAGATAATAATTGAAATTTTAATAGTAATAATTGAAATATTGGTTGTAATAATATAGTAATTAATATATTGAGAGTATTTTTTGAAATATTTACTGAGCAAACTAAATTTGTACAGTAATAATTACAACATTAAAAGGAATTTTTGATATATTGCGAATAACAATATAAATTTAGCAGAACAATTAAAATTTAGACAGTAATAATTGAAAGTTTGACATTAATGAAATAACAATTGATATTTTGAGAGTATTCATTGAAATTTTGACAGTAATCATTAAAATCTTGGCAGGAATAATTGATTATTAGACTAACAAGTCCAATTTTGACAAAATATCGATAAAAATCGATAATATCGTCATAAATGTCGATAATAGTCAGCAAAGTAGTCTTTAGTAGCCAGAAATTTTGACAGTAATAATGTACAGAATAAATAAAACTTAGACAATAAGTAGTATTTAAAACGTTGATAGAATAATCGAAATGTTGATAAAACTAATTGATTTTTTTACCGTAGTCAATATAATTTTGAGTAATCATTGAAATATTATTATTAATATACCTTTATATATAGTCCAGGTCTACTTAACTTGGGTGTGATCCATGACTAGTATTTGTTAGTACGATAATTGGCAATAATTGACATTTAGAGATAATCATTGAAATTTTGACACTAAAAATTTAAACTTAAATAGTAATAATTGAAATTTTAACAGTTATATTTGAAATTTTGGCAGTAATAATATAGTAATTGATATATTGAGAGTATTATATGAAATATTTACTAAACAAACCAAATTTGAACAGTAATAATTGCAATATTGAAAGGAATTATTGATATTTTTCGAGTAACAATATAAATTTAGCAAAAAAATTAAAATTTTGACAGTACTAATTGCAAGTTTGACATTAATTAAATAACAATTGATATTTTGAGAGTATTCATTCAAATTAATTTTGACAAAATATCGATAAAAATCGTCGTAAATGTCAATAGTATTTGTTAGTACCGATAATTGAAATTGACAGTAATTGTCATTTAGAGATAATCATTGTAATGTTGACAGTAAAAATTTAAACTTAAACAGTATTAATTGAAATTTTAACAGTCATATTTGAATTTTTTGCAGTAATAATATAGTAATTGATATAATGAGAGTATTCTTTGAAATATTTACCGAACAAACCAAATTTGAACAGTAATAATTACAACATTAAAAGGAATTATTGATATTTTGCGAATAACAATATAAATTTAGCAGAACAATTAAAATTTTGACAGTAATAATTGCAAGTTTGACATTAATGAAATAATAATTGTCATTTTGAGAGTATTCATTGAAATTTTGACATTAATCATTGAAATCTTCACAGGAATAATTGATTTTGACAATAGCAAGTGCAATTTTGACAAAATATCGATAAATGTTGGGGATTTGTGAATGCTTGCCTCAGTATTTATAGTCCGTACTTAAGCACGAGTTCGACTAAAGTCGTATATTTGGTTGCGTATTTTCTATAAACGCTTATGCACCAAATGCAACCAAATATACCCAAAAATATGATTTGAGTCGAACTCATGCTCAAGTACGGACTATAGATACTGGCCTAGGTACTGTACGATAGCAGTATGCGATAGTAGATACTGGCCTAGGTACTGTACGATAGCAGTATGCGATAGTAGACGAGATTATAAGCTACGATAGAAATTTTTTGAGGTTTTTTACGCTGTGCGACTGAAATTTTCGGGTGCCATATAACAAAACCAATCTTATAATTTTTTAAAACATATATTTACATATTGCGGTCATTATCTAAATGAACCCTTGTATTTTATAAACCTTTAAAACGTAGTTCTCCATTTCCTGCAGCTACAAATATGCACCGATCTAATAACGTGAACCCAAGTTTGGAAAACATTGATATTGATGGAGAATTATCGTGTACGACGTATCCAACAGGATTATGACCATCTAAAGCAATTTCTTTGCTCAATGATGCTGTCACGACGCTGCCAAGTCCTTTCCTCTTATGATCTTCAGCAGTTTGAAGTATTGCTAAAATTCCCATATGACTTTTCAAAACCCAAGATACCAGCCTATTTTCGGATTTGGTGAAAACTCCGTGTCCACCACTCATTTTTATCAACGTTTCAACGTAGCCCACTGACCCATCAAATTTGTGAGGCCAAAGTTCGTTGATGATGGGCGAATGTTCTGGCTTTAAAATATCGATGTAGTATCCTTCAGGGCACCTTGAATATAAAAAAAAGTGCTGTATAGATTTTGATTTTAGATTTTATGTACATCTAATTTTGGAATAAGCTTTGGAAGATGATTTGTGATGTGCCAGATTTGGGTATTGGATTTGCTGTACATCTCATTTAGGAATCAGCTTTGGAAGATGATTTGTGATGTACCAGATTTTGATTTTAGATTTGCTGTAATAAGCTTTGGAAGATGATTTGTGATGTGCCAGATTTGGATTTTAGATTTGCTGTACATCTAATTTTGGAATAAGCTTAGGAAGATGATTTGTGATATGCCAGATTTGGATTTTAGATTTGCTGTACATCTCATTTTGGAATAAGCTTAGGAAGATGATTTGTGATGTGCCAGATTTGGATTTTAGATTTGCTGTACATCTCATTTTGGAATAAGCTTTGGATTTGTGATGTGCCAGATTTGGATTTTAGATTTGTTGAACATCTCATTTTGGAATAAGCTTTGGAAGATGATTTGTGATGTTCCATCATACATATGTCACAATATCTATATCTTTATTTTAAACGTAATCACCTACTCGATGCTTAGATGCTGGGCTTTTTCTTTGGGCATCCAATAGGTATTATTTTTCACTTCTAAATTTATAGGAATGTTAGATTCATTTAATGCTCGACAAACAGCAGAGTGAAGTTTTTGGTGCAGCGCATAAAATAAGACCGTGTTGTTTATATAGTCAATTCTCTTAGTTTCCTTCAAGCCCTTGTATAAAAGTTCACATGCAGGATCCATGGTGAATACAATCAAATCATAACAGGAACTCTGTAAAATAAAAATATGAACAGAGTTTAACTGAAGATATCGTTATAATTGACCTACCTGCAACAAAGCAATAAAAGTTCCATCACTTTTCCAATTGCCATAGGTAGCATAGAACGTAAGAAATTTTCCGTCCGGTATCATTTTCTTCCATTTAATAGCAGTGTTAATAAAGCTGTAGATTTTGGTGGCGTGAGGAAGATGCCTCTCGTAGAAGTCTCTTAATTTGGGCAAGTCCTCTTCAGGAATTTCTTCTAGGATATCGGTTTTTTTGCAGCACGCCATGGCGGTCAGATAATATTACGACACTTAAAATTTCATCAAATATTTAAGCCAGAGATAAATACGTCATGTGATTTTTCTGCGATAAGTCACGGCCACAACAGAGATAATGCTAAACTGTGGTTGCGTCATAAGCACATAGAATTAATTACGCGATGATTATACAAATATTTTATATTACTATCATTATAATTATATTATAAGATTATTATTATAAGATATGAAATTTTTTTTGAAATAATTTTATAAATTAGTCACTCACAATTACAATTACACTCTAAATGGCAGTTAGCAAAAAACAACCAAAGTAAATAGTGCAATTTACTTTGGTTGTTTTTTCCTAACTGCCATTTAGAGAGTAATTGTAATTGTGAGTGACTAATTTATAAAATTATTCATTTGCAGGAAATAGTGCAATTTACTTTGGTTGTTTTTTGCTAACTGCAATTTAGAGTGTAATTGTAATTGTGAGTGACTAATAAACTGCCAATATTACAGATAATTGTAAACAACATCTTTGGAGGACAACTGCCAGTAGCAAAGCAGGCGTCAACACTTTTCATTAATTCAGATGAGCAGACTTCAGGAAATGCAAGAAAATGCATCACATTTCAATGGAAATGTTTATTTTAATCATCAGGATTGTTTCGACCTTTACTACGTGGTAGTCCATGTCCATATTAAAAAAAAAACATCAATCTATATATCAATAAACATTTTGTGGTAAAAACATAACAAGTTGTTTTTCTGTGTTTTTTCAATGTCTATTTTATGTACAACAAATTATAGAAAATTCACAAAATTCTCATTAAACCCTACCAAATACATAGTTTCTGGTCTTCTTAATTTGGTCTTCCATTTTAATAGAATATATTACAAATTCGTTTATCACAGTGTAAAATAAAAATTATAAAATTTATGAAATTATTGACATTAAAATTGACATTAAAATCAAAAAATATTGAAAATTCCATCAAATTTGCAGGAAACGTGACAAAATTTGTAAAAAAATATAGAAGTTTCAACAAATTGTTGATGTTGCCATGAATCCCAATAAAATTCAAAGACGTTAAATTTTCTATTAAATTTTTGGGTACCTATACGACCAAATATCTGAAAAATTTATGAAATTTCCATAAAATTTGTAAAAAATTCAGAAAATAAATTACCATTTCATGAATATTTACAGATATCGAAAACTTTCATCATATTTACAATAAAAATAACTTAGAGTTGTTGGATACATAAATTGTATGCAAATGTTGCTTACAATTGCATTTTGCATAATTGCAACCAATTGTAGAAAATTTATTAAATTTTCATTAAATTCTACCAATTTCAGAAACTATGTTCAAAGTTTCTATAAAATTTAATGATATAGGAGAAAATACTTTAAAAAATATTGAAAATTCCATCAAATTTGAGAAAACGTGACAAAATTTGTAAAAAAATTATAGGAGTTTCAACAAATTGTTGATGTTGCGATGAATCCCCATAAAATTCAAAAACGTCGTTAAATTTTCTACTAAATTCTTACCTATACGGCCAAATACTTGAAAAATTTATGAAAATCACATAACATTTGTACAAAATTCAGAAAATAAATTACTATTTCAAGAATATTTACAGATATCGAAAACTTTTATTATATTTACAATAATAATAACCTAGAGTTGTTGAATACATAAATTGTAAGCAAATGTTGTAAAATAGTAGAAAAATCACTTCTTGGATTCATTCAAACCGATAATAATAATAATAATAATAATAATAATAATAATAATAATCTCTTTATTATAGTTGTATCTGTCACAACAAATATTACAGCCTTATATAGATACATAATTCTTCTACTTCTTATTTCTACTTAAATATACTTTTACTGAACAATAAATAGTTAATAATAAATTATTGTAAATAGTAAACATTTACTTCTAAAGTTACTGTCTTAAATTATGTCTTAATTACTGTCATAATAAGATGAATATATTCGCTCGATAGTTTTAAGGATTATTACGTCTATAATAGGTAATAATTATAGGTAATAATAAGTTTAGTCGGCGATAGTTATTTGTCGAAATTACAACAAATTTCGCAAAATGACATAAATATTCTATAATATTTCCTCAATTGTTATAAAAAAAACGGAAACTTTCCATAAAATACCACAAAATATCGATAAAAGAAACGACAATTGCTGAAAATGTATAGCAAATTCATCAAATTTCCATAAAATACCATCAAAGTTCCTCAAAATGTGTACAATATGTAAGAAAAAATCCATTACATTTCTATAAACAAATTCGCAAAATAAGAAAAATATATTCGGTCCATAGTTTTAAGGATTGTTAAGTATAGGTAGTAATAAGTTTAGTCGGTGATAGATATTTGTTGAAATTACGTCATATTTCACAAAATTACTAAAAATTCTATAATATTTCTTTAATTTTTATTAAAAAAAAAAACAGAAACTTTTCATAAAATACCATAAAATATCGATAAAATAAACGACAATTGCTGAAAATGTATAGGAAATTGATCCAATTTCCATATAATACCATCAAATTTTCTCAAAATGTGTACAATATCTAAAAAAAAATCCATTACATTTCTAAATATTTTCGCAAAATATAACAAATTTCTATTTTGAAGTATGTATCATTCTATTTTATATAAATTTTCAGGATTTTTCTAATAATCTTCTATGAAACTTCTAAGAATTCCTGACATTTTATAGCAAGTACATAAAATTGCCATAAAATACCATAAAATTTCTACAAAATATTTTTCTGTAAAATTCGAAATATTAATTGAATCTATTATAAATGTTCAGTAATCTGTATACAATCTTCTACTAAGTTTTACAAAACACATAAAAATTGTTGAAACTGTTTAGAAAATGTTTAAAATATATCAAATTTCTATTTTGAAGTATGTATCATTCTATTTTCTATAAATTTTCAGGATTTTTAATACAAAGTACAAAGTAAGTTTTACAAAACACATCAAAATGGTTGAAACTGTTTAGAAAATGTTTAAAATTTATCTACAATTAAATTTTTGATCTCCACTTAATATTCTATGTATTAGATAATATCTAAAAATTGTACGAATTTCATAAAAACATTATTTTGAAGTATGTATCATTCTATTTTGTATAAATTTTCAGGAGTTTCATACAATCTTCTATGAAACTTCTAAGAATGCCAGACATTTTATAGCTAGTACATAAAATTGCCATAAAATACCATAAAATTTCTACATATTTTAATTTTTCTGTAAAATTCGAAATCTTCATTAAATCTTCTATAAATTTTCAATAATCTGTATACAATCTTCTAGTAAGTTTTGTAAAACACATAAAAATAGTTGAAACTGTTTAGAAAATGTTTAAAATTTATCTACAATTAAATTTTGAATCTCCACTTGATATTCTATAAGATAATATCTAAAAATTGTACGAATATCATAAAATTTCTATTTTGAAGTATGTATCATTCTATTTTGTATAAATTTTCAGGATGTTTCATACAATCTTCTATGAAACTTCTAAGAATTGCAGACATTTTATAGCAAGTACATAAATTTGCCATAAAATACCATAAAATTTCTACAAAATATTTTAATTTTTCTGTAAAATTCGAAATCTTCATTGAATCTTCCATAAATTTTCAGTAATCTGTATACAATCTTCTAGTAAGTTTTACAAAACACATAAAAATTGTTGAAACTGTTTAGAAAATGTTTAAAATTTATCTACAATTAAATTTTTGATCTCCACTTAATATTCTATGTATTAGATAATATCTAAAAATTGTATGAATTTCATAAAAAAAATATTTTGAAGTATGTATCATTCTATTTTGTATAAATTTTCAGGATGTTACATACAATCTTCTATGAAACTTCTAAGAATTCTAGACATTTTATAGCAAGTACATAAAATTTCCATAAAATACCATAAAATTTCTACAAAATATTTGAATTTTTCTGTAAAATTCGAAATCTTCATTGAATCTTCTGTAAATGTTCAGTAATCTTTATACAATCTTCTACTAAATTTGATAAAACACATAAAAATTGTTGAAACTGTTTATAAAATGTTTAAAATTTATCTACAATTAAATTTTTGATCTCCACGTAATATTCTATGTATTAGATAATATCTAAAAATTGTACGAATTTCGTAAAATTTCTATTTTGAAGTATGTATCATTCTATTTTCTATAAATTTTCAGGATTTTTCTAACAATCTTCTATGAAATTTCTAAGAATTGCAGACAGTTTATAGAAAGTACATAAAATTGCCCTCAAATACCATAATATTTCTACAAAATATTTTAATTTTTCTGTAAAATTCGAAATCTTCATTGTATCTTCCATAAATTTTCAGTAATCTGTATGCAATCTTCTAGTAAGTTTTACAAAACACATCAAAATTGTTGAAACTGTTTAGAAACTGTTCAAAATTTATCTACAATTAAATTTTTGATCTCAACTTAATATTCTATGTATTAGATAATATCTAAAAATTGTACGAATTTCGTAAAATTTCTATTTTGAAGTATGTATCATTCTATTTTCTATAAATTTTCAGGATTTTTTACACAATCGTCTATGAAACTTCTAAGAATTCTAGACATTTTATAGAAAGTACATAAAATTGAAAATTGCCATAAAATACTATAAAATTTCTACAAAATATTTTTCTGTAAAATTCGAAATCTTAATTGAATCTTCTATAAATTTTCAGTAATCTGTATACAATCTTCTAGTAAGTTTTACAAAACACATAAAAATTGTTGAAACTGTTTAGAAAATGTTCAAAATTTATCTACAATTAAATTTTGAATCTCAACTTAATATTCTATGTATTAGATAATATCTAAAAATTGTACGAATTTCGTAAAATTTCTATTTTGAAGTATGTATCATTCTATTTTATATAAATTTTCAGGATGTTTCATACAATCTTCTATGAAACTTCTAAGAATGCCAGACATTTTATAGCAAGTACATAAAATTGCCATAAAATACCATAAAATTTCTATAAAATATTTTAATTTTTCTGTAAAATTCTAAATCTTCATTGAATCTTCTATAAATGTACAGTAATCTTTATACAATCTTCTACTAAATTTTATAAAACACATAAAAATTGTTGTAACTGTTTAGAAAATGTTTAAAATGTATCTACAATTAAATTTTGTATCTCAACTTAATATTCTATGCATTAGATAATATCTAAAAATTGTACGAATTTCATAAAAAAAATATTTTGAAGTATGTATCATTCTATTTTGTATAAATTTTCAGGATGTTTCATACAATCTTCTATGAAACTTCTAAGAATTCCAGACATTTTATAGCAAGTACATAAAATTGCCATAAAATACCATGATATTGCTACAAAATATTTTAATTTTTCTGTAAAATTCGAAATCTTCATTGAATCTTCTATAAATTTTCAGTAATCTGTATACAATCTTCTACTAAATTTTATAAAACACATAAAAATTGTTGAAACTGCTTAGAAAATGTTTAAAATATATCAAATTTCTATTTTGATGTATGTATCATTCTATTTTCTATAAATGTTCAGAATTTTTAATACAATCTCCTATGAAACTTCTAAGAACTCCAGACATTTTATAGTAAATTTACAAAACACATAAAAATTGTTGAAACTGTGTAGAAAATTTATCAACAATTAAAATTTGAATTTCCACTTAATATTCTATTAGATAATATCTAAAAATTGTACGAGTTTCATAAAATTTCTATAAAATATATGAATTTAGTATTAAATTGGGATATCTTATTCCATAATCTACATATGGCTTAATATTTATAGAATATTAATAAAATTTCCATAAATTACCATTAAAATACTGTAAATTAAAAAAATAAATATCACAAAAAAATAGAATCTTCACTTAATCTTCTACTGATAATTCACTTCGTTTTATGTAATTTTTATATATTATATATAACTATCATAAAACATTTTTTTAAACAATTACAACCTTTATCTATGACTCATAAATAATACATTCAATATGTACGTAACTATGGTAACATAATGTACATACTTCATAATACAACAGGAGTTGTATTGTGATTTCATAATACAACAGGCATTATGTACGTAACTATGATAACATAATGTACATATTTTATAATAGAACAGGAGTTATATTGTGATTTCATAACACAACAGGGTTGCATTATGACTTCATAATACAAGAGGAGTTGTATTGTGATTTCATAATACAACAGGCATTATGTACGTAACTATGATAACATAATGTACATATTTTATAATAGAGCAGGAGTTATATTGTGATTTCATAACACAACAGGGTTGCATTATGACTTCATAATACAAGAGGAGTTGTATTGTGATTTCATAATACAACAGGCATTATGTACGTAACAATGGTAACATAATGTACATACTGTATAATATAACAGGAGTTGTATTGTGATTTCATTACACAACAGGGTTGCATTATGACTTCATAATACAACAGGGGTTATATTATGACTTCATAATACAACAGGGGTTGTATTATGACTTCATAATACAACATGATGCGGCCTCTTCAATTATACTATGTCCAACGCTTTTCACACCTCTTAATTTTTTGCTTCCCTATATATACTGTAATTCTTATCTTTCATTCATCCCATGCAAGCTCATTTACATATGTACATACATACATACATACATACATACATACATACATACATACATACATACATACATACATACATACATACATACATACATACATACATACATACATACATACATACATACATACATACATACATGCATCCATGCATACACACATACATACATACATACATACATACATACATACATACATACATTGTCTTGTATTTGGTTTCTTATTGACAAAAATATATTAATAAGAATTGGTTTATTTAAAAAGTCATAAATATAAGGATATAACGTCGTATTTGACACTCACATAATAATGGCTATAATTCACTGGGATGATTAAATTCATCCCCGTGAATTATAGCCCACATTATCTGCTCGCTAAATATTATATGTACTATTATTAGGCTATCAACCTAAACGGTAAGAAAACGATAAAAGTTCAATAAAACGATGAAATTGCAACAAAATTTGGTATCTGCATTTTTTTTTTAATTTCTACAATATTGAATGCGTACATTCTACACAACATTTCACAAATTTTCATAAAACTTATAGAATATTTATCAAATTTGTAATCATCTTCTGTGTGTTGATTGGAAGGGAGGATGGATTATAAGACAATCCTCTTTGAATTAATGTTATAACTAAAATGCAATTAAATAAAGTATATTTCTCCTTACTATAATTTTGAATACAAATTTAAATGAATTGGTAATTCTATCATTAGGCCAGTACTTGAGCATGAGTACGATTCAAGTCGTATGTTTGGTTGCGTGTTTTCTATATATGTTTATGCACCAAACGCAACCAAATATACGACTTGAGTACGACTCAAGTCGTATATTTGGTTGCATATTTTCTATATACGTTTATGCACCAAACGCAACCAAATATACGACATGAGTCGTACTCAAGTACAAGTACGGACTATAGAAACGGGCCCTAGTATCAATGTATAGTCAGAACCAGATAAACTTATGTGTCATCTATCGTAGTTATGTATTAATATCGATGTTATAAAATATTTAGACTTCATATTGCAGACTCGCGAATTTTATCTTTTTCGTGTACAAATAACATGAAATGAAACTAATTATTTTGTCCCCCCAATAAGTGCAATGGACCACACCCTAGTTAATTTGGACCAGACTATAAATGATACATTGCTGCCGGACCAAATTAGATAATGATTGTGTTAGATACTTAGATAATTGCGAGATTAGATAATTAATCAATCAAGAAAATGTTGAAATTTTTCGTATTGTGGTCGAAAATTAATTATGGAATAATTACAGAAGATCTAGAGAAGCCACAAATGAAAAGGCCAACAAAACTGTTGTGCAATTACTAAATAAGTTTAAACAATACTCTTCAAAAAAGGAATGCATTTTATAAATTGTCCCAATTATAAAGAAACTGAACTAGAAGTTTTATTAGGTTTTAAAGAAAATCCGAAAATTTGCCAAAAGCAAAACCTAAAATCAAAGGACGAAACGCCAAACACCAAAACCAAAAGTCAAGTTTATTGGAATTTAAGTGTGGCTTATGACAATGTTATGAAAAATAAAGTAGAAACCATACAAACCAAAATTAATACATACAATACTATAAAGGAATTACGAATTTACGTTTGGAATTTAGTGGATGGTTTATAATGGTTCTATGATTATGGGTATATGGATATATCATATTATGGTTATATAGTTATGGGTATATGGGTATATAGATATATAATATTATAGTTATATAGTTATGGGTATATGGGAATATGGAAAAACTGGAAGAAAACAGAAACTTTTGGAAAGTTATGGGTATATGGGAATATGGAAAAACTGGAAGAAAACAGAAACTTTTGGAAATAAACTATGTGCTCAGATGAAGCTACACTAACTACTCTGATTCTATAATAAATCGTTACAGATAATTAACACACTCCAGAAAATTGGAATGCAAAACACAATACAATGTGCAATGTAGAGTGAACATGATTGATAGTGTTCAAATCAAAATTCCCGCTGAAAAATATAGGGAATTTCTTCCCTTCAAGTTTATCTAAGTAACTACATTTGACAGTAGCAGCGACGTACGTCATATGTTACATACGTCACAGGAGCAGCAATCTAGGGAACTTTCTTTTCATATTTTCAGTTGTACCAACATGCGTATTTGGTTGCCTACGTATCAAACCATAATCATTGTTGCTCATTCGATATCATTTTCATATGATAATGATTTCTGGATACAACATATTCATATATTAGCGCCGGTTTTACGTCACACTAATGGACCCCATTGATAATCGGTTTTAAGTTCAAAAGTTAAAAAAAAAAGACGATAATTGAATTATCAATTATTGTCTGCACTATATTAGGTTATTTAGTGGCCGTTTACAACAGTTTAGAAGTAATTATGCCATTATTTCTTTAGTTAAAATGTTAGAAGAGAAATTTTAAATTTCCTGCGCCACTGGAACGGTCAAATCGCAACTTTCGTGGCTACATTCACCTTGATATAAATCTAGTATGGCGTTTTGACAGTGACATTTGGTGATTGTGTTTACATAATTCTGTTATATTTATTTAATATACAACAGATTAAAAATTATTACATTAAGTAACACAAGAGAAAGAATTGTAAGACTAGAGTAGTCGAAGTGATATCAGTGAATGACAATTATCATCAACACATATGATAGGGAAAACACTAAAATGATTCAGTACAGATAAAACAATACGCAAATTTGATTACATTTGAAATGCATATCTCAACTTTTGGTGCTTAAAATATTCTGCAGTTTATGGTTAGTGACAGAACTTCATAAAACGTTATTGTAAGTATTGGTGATTTTGCAGTAGACAAATATTTATTCTGCTGTGTATTGTGTTGTTGACATTTCAAGTAGAAAGTATCCAGTTGTTTTTACGTTTTAGATCCGTTTTTGCGACCTAAATTCCTTTTAAATAGATAACATTCCTCACAATACTAAATCTCATCCCAAAATTGTAGGTCATTAAAATTCCTATGAAGAAAGTAAAAGCTCATTCACAACTACATATTGAATCCTTTATATTGTTTTTTGTTTGTTTCTCAAGTGTGGATAAAAAAAATACTGTCTCAAGAAAATATGTTCATTAAACATTTATGTTTCTCGATTTACATTTTGCCTTTTAATTTGATAAAGCAATTTGTTAGAAATTACACTTATCAGTACTATTTTCCTTTCTCTTTTATAATAAACTTTCTATAAACATCATGACTTATTTCATTAGTACGAGCAGAAATGATCTGTTCCATGTAATATTTTTGTATGCTTCTTTTATTTTAGATGATGTTGCCTCTATTGATATCGCCATGGGAACACCTGGCGATAAAAGCAGAATTGAAAAGTTAGAAGAAACTCAAACAGTACAATTGGAAGATTCATTAGATAATGTGGAGACTGCCGATGTCACTGCACAACCACTTTCTCAACCAACTGATCCATCATCATCCGAAATGACTGTCTTAAGCCGTCATTTACCACATTTCACAACTTTTATAGATTATTTAATTGATCCGACATTGCCATCAAGTGATAAAATAGAGATAGAAAATCCACCAAAACTAGCGCAGACATACATAGATGAGTTTTATACCGAGCACAAGTACTGTCCATCCACTTCAGACACTGCACAACAAGTAATTCCGGCAGAAGTAAACGTAAAAGAAGAGAAATTCCCTAATCTGGAACAACCCGGTCCATCTGGCTTACAAACACCACCAAAGTCTAAAGTTAGTCCTAAAGTAAATATAAAGAGAATTAAAAAATCACAATCACCTAAAAAGTTATATACTTGCCAAATATGCCAGAAAACATTTCAGAACTCAAACAAATTATCCAAGCACCAACAAATTCACGGCAACAGTTCTCCATTCAAGTGTGAACACTGTAAAAAATCATTTTCATCTAAATTTAAGTTAGTAAGACACGTTTTAATACATTCGGATCGTAAACCCTTCAGTTGTTCAGTATGTGAGCGGACGTTCCACCGAAAAGACCACCTAAAAAACCATATAAAAGTGCATAGTCCCTGCAAAAAGTTATACATATGTGAGAAGACGGACTGCAAGAAGGAATACACATCATCCCTTAGTTATAAAAAACACTTGGCATTACATGCAGCTGAAGAAGGCATCTTGGATTGTCAGATCTGCTTGAAATCTTTTAAGACTAAAGAGGAAATACTGTACCACCTAAAAATACACGCAGGAAGCAGGACAGTGAAGAATCCGGACGAGAAAAAATATTCCTGTGATCATTGCCAACGAAAGTTTTTTACGCGGAAAGATGTGAGGAGGCATTTAGTCGTACACACCGGAAAACGGGATTTTTTATGTCAGTTCTGTCCCCAGCGGTTCGGAAGGAAGGACCACTTAGTTAGGCACATAAAAAAGTCGCACATGAAAGGCATGCAGACGGAGGGCCTGTCTAAAGACGGGAAGTCTTCGAAAGCCGACGCCGGTGATGTGCTCATAAAGTCGGAGGCCGAAGAATCGAACCTGTCAAACGCGGAAGACTTCACATCAAACCTCGATCTAGATTCCTTATTGACTGAAAACTTTCCAATGCTGACTAGCTCGTCTCAACAGTTTTTACCTCACACTACGACTCAGGGAGAGCTTACGGATTTGGGAAGCGAGGTTTTGAACGAAATTGCGGAGAGCTCCGTGACGGAATTGGATCCTGAAATCTTCGAAGAGAATGTTTTAATTACCGACAGTACGTTTATTAATTTATTGCAGCAACCTAACGAAAACGTACCTCTGCCTGCTTTTAGTCAAATTTTTCAAACACCGCCACAGCCTCCACCAAAATAAAGTAACGACCAGGTACAGTATTCTGCCGTTTGCTGCAGACAATAGCAGCAGATGGTATCTTTTCAAATTTTATATTTCATATCAAATCCAATAACCCAAAGATAGTTGCAAAATATTTAGTCATTTATTTTTTATATTGAAACTGTTTTACCTTTTGAAATATTTATTCTTTGTTTTTTTTTTTTATAATTTATATATGTTTGTATATAAAATATGGTTAACCCTTTATATTCTGAAGTGAACTGTATATTAGTTAGTTTATATATTACAAGTGTTCCAAAGTTCATTTTAGAAGTTGTATTCAATTTGCTTGGTGCTATATTATTTTTACCGTAGGTAAAATAAAATCGTGTGGTCACCTGAAATCACCTGTGTTATCATATAATCACTAAAGGGATGTGATAATTTATATTTATGAAATCTGCTTAACTAAGCAGTTGCTGTTATATATATATTATATTGTTGCTATTACATCAATATTTGAACAAAAAACATATTTTTGAAAATATCTTTGTAAAATAATATTATACATATACATATATACTATTGAATATTTTATAACCATTGTTACATTATATTGTTGTGTTTATATATAGATTTATCGTTTTGTTGCCATTTTAATTACAATCACCAAGTAGATTTGGTTTCTGGTGATCACAGAATTATTTTTAAGTTGTATATTTTTATATTCACATATATTTACTTCTTTTAATCATTCACTTAACTATAACAAAGTACAAAAAAGCAATTTTTATCAATATTTGGCTGTTATAGGCTCAATATTGATAAAATTCATTCCCGTTTCCCATTGTATGATCAATTCCGTCAAGTATGGAGCATATCTATGTTATCAGGAATAGTTTGATTCTATGCTTGACGATTGATTATTTATCTACCTCATTGCAACAATCATTGCTGTATATCAGCTAGTCATAGTATATAAGAGAAAAAACAAAACATTACTTTATACATACATATGTAATATTTTGTAAATAAGATGTATTATATAACATATATATCTATATATTTTTATATAAAAGATATGAGTATTATTTAAATATATTATCATAATTTTATACACTCGAATTTTTATGAACGTAACCTTGTATATGTACAGGGTGTTTCAAATTTAACCACCCAAATCGCCATTTCCATCCACCAGGTGGCAGTTATTTTTCTGCAGAAAAAAAGTAAAACAGAAGTTTGGCAATGCATACATTTTTTGATTGAAACAGCCCAAATGTCACTGCCAATTTAGAACAATTTCATGTATCTTATAATTATTTTATTAGAATTATCTTAGTATTAATTTACATTTCAATTATACGGATTACAATTGTAAACAGGTTATTATATCAATTAACATACAAATAACATTGATTTATTATAAATGCTGAAACTTCAACTGATGACATTGAGATTAATGACATGACAATATACAGATATTACAGATACCTGCTCTAAATGTTGGCTAAGTTGCCTTAGTTACTAATTTTTATAACACTAAATAAGCTCCATCTGGTGGATGAAAATGGCGATTTAGGTGGTTTAATTTGAAACACCCTGTATTTTCGTTTAGAAATGCACAAATTTGAGGTGTTTATGCCTTCAAATGCTCTGCCAGAGATAATCTCCCGTCCAATGAGCTGGGTTCTGCGCACCATAAATTGCTGCTTAGATTTTCGCCAATTCACAAATACCTTAAATAAGTAATGAAGCAGTTTTCAGCCGATAAGGAATTCTTTTCTATTGCTTAAATAATGTCTGCACATTAAAAAATATTTGAAAGAAGACCTATGACACTGGGCACCAATTTCGATGCAAGTACTATAGAAATATTTCTATTTTATCGATTAACAATAACCAATATTTTTTTTTTATCTTCAGAATCAGATTTGAAAAAATATTGGGTAAATCGATTAACACACTCCTGAAAAATGCCATTGCAATGCCAAAAGGGTACAATGTATAATATAGAGTGTGCAACAATGATTGTGGTCAAGTCAAATTTTCCGTCGCATAGGGATTTTCTTCACTCCAAGTTTATCCAAGTAAGAAAGTAACTAGATTTGAGAGTAAAAGAGATGTGCGTCGTATGTTTAATACACCAGTGGTGAGATTCCAATTCAAATTGGAATCCCACAGCAAAGGACAAACAATCTAGAGGATTTTCTTTACATATATTCAGTTGTACCAACATGCGTATTTGGTTGCCTACCTATCAAACCAATAATTGTTGCTCCACTTTAGTACATTTTGAAATTCACACATTTTGCCTTCTTTTTTTTTATAAATAGGTGTTAGCACTGATCTCTATATTACAAATATAGAGTGCAATATAGAGATCAGTGGGTGTGAGTCATGTAGGTTTGTCTTCTAACGTATGTCGCATTTGATTCACTAACAGGAACATTATTTTTTTGTATATTGGGACCAGGGATAGGTGCCAATTGGTTGTTGCTAACTTCTCACACCTACAAATGGACTCGACCTCCACGTTAAAAAATACTACAGAAGTATGCATCAACTGTATTTCATAAAGTTCCTCAGTGAAGACTAATCTAACTAAGGAACTATCTGGATACCATACAGGCATACAAGAAGCTCTGAAGAGCCACAAGGGCTACATTGAAAATGGATTTCTGTAAATCTGACGATGAAATATATTTAAATCACACATATATTCAGATTAAAACTGAACACGACTATTTGAATGATGAAAATGAAAAGTTATTCAAAGCAGCTGATTCCATACAAGGTGTGTTTAATATATTTAAATAGAAAAAAATAAAGATCACATTAAATACACGAAGAGAGGTTTGAATGTCTCTGAAACAAGCAATAGATCTTAATGCCGTTCTTTACCAATTTCTAAGCTAACATAGTGCGTTTCTTCCTTAGATCTACAAGGGCTGAGAAGTTTATCGGATTCTGTGAACACATGGAGTACAGATGACGATAGTAATCAGGAGGTACGGAGAAAAGCAGATGGGGATTGTATTGGTTCTGACACCTCTTATAGTTTCAGGGCGTTAATTTATGTGGTGTAAAGGTAGAAGAGGATACAGTGCAGCTCAAAACAGTTATACCACACACGTGTGAAATATGCAATTCTACTTACGATGGCTTGGCCAGTTATGAGGTGCATTTAGAGCAAAAACATGCCCATCATGTAGAGGTCGTTAAACATAATAAAATGTAAGAAATATATTACACACCCTTTACATCTCATCAAACATAACTCATGTATGTTAGATAGAGTTCGCCGAGAACTGGTAAAAATACAATTGTGAGAAAACCAGAACACATGTATATTGTAAATCTATACCGCACGTTTTTTTTTATCTCTGAACATAGGCTATGTTCAATATAAAAACGACGGGATTATTGCATTGCTAAAATTTAATGGTTATGCAACCAAAATGACGCCACGTGTAGTTCTTTCGTCAATTTATACACACCCTGTTTAATATATTATTGCGTTACAATTGTAAAACTTGTGTTTGACATTTCACTAAGCATTATTATTTTTACAGGCACAATATCCTCATCCTAAAAGGAAAAAAACGCTACAAATGTGACGAATGCACCAAAAATTACACGAATAACTATAAATTAAATAAACACAAGTTGACCCACACACGGGAGAGGCTATACAAATGTGACGAATGCACAAAAAATTACACGAATAACTATAAATTAAATAGACACAAGTTGACCCACACAGGGGAGAGGCTATACAAATGTGATATCTGTACGTCAAGTTTCCAAGCATCATATCTTTTAAAGAGACACAAGTTGATCCACACAACAGGAGAGAGGCGTTACAAATGTGATGAATGTCCCTTGAGTTTCCATCGAAACAGTCATTTAATGAGTCACAAGATGGTCCACAAAGGAGAGAGGCCGAGGCCTTACGAATGTGATGAATGCACCTCAAGTTTTTCTAATACGAGTAATTTAAAGAGACACAAGTTGATACACACAACAAGAGAGAGGCTTTACAAATGTGACGAATGCACCGACAGTTTCAGTCAAAAATCCTCTTTAAAGAGACACATAGAGACCCATACAAGAGGATTGGCTTTCAAATGCGATGAATGCGATGATGCATTTGTTCATATGAGAGCTTTAAAGAGTCACAAGTTGATACACTTAGGAGAAAGACACAAATGTGACGAATGCAACAAAAGTTACTCTGCCAACACAAAATTAAAGTATCACAAGTTAATCCACACAGGGGAAAGAGAGAGACCTTACAAATGTGACGAATGTTCCTCATGTTTCAGTTTAAAACCGAGTTTAAACAGACACAAGTTGACCCACACAGGAGAGAGGCCTTACAAATGTGATGTCTGCACCTCAGGTTTCTGTCGAAGCTCCTCTTTGAAGCGTCACAAGTTGACCCATACAAGATAAATTTCTTTCAAATGCGATGAATGCACCTCAAGTTTCATGTAAAATTGAAAGATGGGTGGGTGGACATAAGTATAATTATCTGCTACTATAATCAGACAGCGATTAAATCGTCATTTTCATTTATTAATAATCAGCTGTGTTTGACTGAGAACCACCACCTGATAAGGTAAAAACTAAAGTTACGTTTAAAAAATTTGATGTAGCTTACGGTTTTCTTGTTTTATAATGTTTTAAAATGTTTGAATAAAAATATCTTGTATTACCTTTATGTAACTGTTCTTACTTTTTATTAATACGTATGAGAACAAATTGTCGATAATTTATTGAACTATTTGTTTTTTATTGAATGATAGAAACAATTCCTTTATATTATTCTTCTTAAATAAAGACGATAATAGTTAATACCAAAAGTACCTACTATTGTTATCCAATCTCTTTTTAACAAAGGACAGGTTTTTAATTTCCATCATTGGCAACATTGAATTTAGTACATTTTCATAGTTTTCAGTAATTCGCAAAATCTATATGTGGCAGCACTAGACAGACCATGTAAAAATGGGTTGCATTACTACTTCGGCAACTCAATTTACATGCGCCACCTTGACAACTAATTATAATTTAAAACCAATGTAAGCTATCCGGAATTGAAAAAAATAACTATCGATCTTCTAATCGTCGATTTTAACAGAAAGCTTAATAACGAGACTGTTTTTTTTATCGAATATGGTTGAACTTACTAGGTTATGTTTGTCAGTAGTGTGAATGACAGTTCTTACTTAGGCAACCCATTATACTAACTGCTGCTGCCATCTATATTGACATCATTCCTTACACAAATCATGACATTATGATTCCTGAATCTGCCGTAAGAGCGCTCTAGTTGTTATCAACAAAATTGATTTTCCAAGACATGTAATATTAAACAATGACTAAACCCTCGTAAATATAATGCAGTAGACCATACATTTAGGTGTGGGCCATGAAAGTTTGTCTTTTAACGTATGTGGCCATTTGATTCACTAATAGGAACATTATTTTTTGCATATTGGGACCAGAGATAGCTGCCAATTGGTTGTTACTGTACTCGACGTTAAAAAATACTAGAGAACTATGCATCAACTGTATTTCATAAAGTGCCTCAGTGAAGACTAATCGATCATCCACTGGAAGTGGGACATAGTTTGTGTAGTAAGGAACTATCTGGGTACCTGCAGGCATACAAGAAGCTCTGAAGAGCCACAAGGGCTACATTGAAAATGGATTTCTGTAAATCTGAAGATGAAATATATTTAAATCACACATGTATTCAGATTAAAACTGAACACGACTCTTCGAATGAAGATAATGACAATTTATTCAAAGAAGCTGATTCCAAACTAGGTGTGTTTATTATATTTAAATAGAAAAATATAAAGAATACTTATTTATATTAAATACATGAAGACAGATTTGAGTGCCTCTGACTGAAGGAATAGATATTAAGCCGTACTTTATAAATTTCTAAGCTAAGACAGTGTGTTTTTTCTTTAGGTTTAAAATCGCTGAAAGGTTTTTCAGATTGTGTGACCACATGGAGTTCAGGTGAAGATAGTTATCAGGAGGTAAGCATTAAAGCAGATAAGAATTGTATTATTTCTATCGCCTCTTATATTTTCAGCGAGTTGATATATGTGCAGTAAAAATAGAAGAGGATACGGTGCAGCTCAAAACAGTTATACCACACACGTGTGAAATATGCAATTCTACTTACGATGGCTTGGCCAGTTATGAGGTGCATTTCGAGCAAAAACATGCCCATCATATAGAACTCGTTAAACATAATAAAATGTAAGAAATATATTTCATCTCATTAAACATCTCATTAAACATATTTCAAGTATGTTAGATAGAGTTCGCCGAGAACTGGTAAAAATACAATTGTGAGAAAACCAGATCTCATGTATATTGTAAATCTATACCACAAGCTTTTTTTTCTCTGAACATAGGCTATATTCAATTTTAAAACGATGGGATCATTTCATTGCTAAAATTCAATGCTAATGCAACCTAAATGACGCAACGAATTTTATTACCAACATCGCCACGTGTAGTTCTTTCGCCAATTTATACACACCCTGTATAATATATTATTGGGTTACAATTGTAAAACTTGTGCCTGACATTTCACTAAGCATTATTTTTACAGGCACGATATCATCTTAAAAGGAAAAGAACGCTACAAATGTGACGAATGCACCAAAAATTTCACGGATAACTATAAATTAAAAAGACACAAGTTGACCCACACAGGGGAGAGGCTATACAAATGTGATATCTGTACATCAAGTTTTCCTAATACGAGTAATTTAAAGAGACACAAGTTGATTCACACAACAAGAGAGAGACCTTACAAATGTGACGAATGCACCAACAGTTTCAGTCAAAACTCCTCTTTGAAGAGACACAAGAAGACTCATACAAGAGGATACCCATACAAGGCCCGTATAAGGGCTTTCAAATGCGATGAATGCATCGCATCTTTTGCTCATATGAGAGCTTTAAAGAGTCACAAGACGATACACTTAGGAGAAAGACACAAATGTGACGAATGCAACAAAAGTTTCTCTGCCAACACAAAATTAGAGTATCACAAGTTAATCCACACGGGGGAAAGAGTGAGACCTTACAAATGTGACGAATGTTCCTCATGTTTCAGTTTAAAACAGAGTTTAAGCAGACACAAGTTGACCCACACAGGAGAGAGACCTCACAAATGTCATGAATGTACCTCAAGTTTCACCTTGAAAAAAGGTTTAAACCGACACAAGTTGATTCACACAGGAGAGAGGCCTTCATATGTGATGACTGCACCTCAAGTTTCTGTCGAAGCGCCTCTTTGAAGCGTCACAAGTTGACCCATACAAGATAAATTTCTTTCAAATGCGATGAATGCACCTCAAGTTTCATGTAAAATTGAAGGATGGCTGGGAGGACATAATTATAATCATGTGCTACTATAATCAGGCAGTGATTAAATCATCATTTTCAGTTATTAATAATTAGCTGTGTTTGATTGAGAACCACCACCTGATAAGGTAAAAACTAAACTTACGTTTAAAAAATCTGATGTAGTTTACAGTTTTCTTGTTTTATAATGTTTTAAAATGTTTGAATCAAAATATATTGTATTAACTTTATGTAACTGTTCTTACTTTTTATTAATACGTGTGAGAACAAATTGTCGATAATTTATTGAACTATTTGTTTTTTATTGAATAATAGAAACAATTCCTATAAATTATTCCTCTTAAATAAATATGATAATAGTTAATACCAAAAGTACCTACAATTGTTATCCACTCTCTTTTTTAACAAAGAAGAGGTTTTTAATATCCAATATTGGTAACATTGAATTTAGTACAATTTAGTACATTTTCTTAGTTTTCAGTACTTCACAAAATCTATTTGTGGTAAAAATGGATTGCATTATTATTTAGGCAACTTCATTTACATGCGCTACCTTGACACTAAATATAATTTAAAACCAATTTAAGCTATCCGGGATTGAATAAATTAACTTTCGATATTCTAATCGTCGATTTTAACAGAAAGCTTAATAACGAAACAGTTTTTAGATCTAATATGTATGAACTTACTAGGTTATGTTTGTCACTTGACAGTGACAGTTCACACATAAGCAACCCATTATACTAACTGCTGCTGCCATCTATATTCACATCATTCCCTACGCAAATCATGACATTATGATTTCTGATTCTGCCGTAAGAGTGCTCTTGTTGTTATCAACCAAATTGATTATGCAAGACATGTAATATTAAACGATGACTAAACCCTCATAAATATAATACATTACACCATAAGTATAGGTGTGAACATTGAAAGTTTGTCTTTTAACGTATGTCGGCTTTTGATTCACTAACAGGAATATTATTTGTTTGCATATTGGGACCAGGGTAGGTGCCAATTGGTTGTTGCTAACTTCTCACACCTATAAGTGGACCCGACCATAACGTAAAAAATACTACATAAGTATGCATCAACTGTATTTCACACAGTTCCTGAGTGAAGACTAATCGATCATCCGTTGGAAGTGAGACATAGTTTGAGTAGTAAGGAACTATCTGGGTACCATACAGGCATACAAGAAGCTTTGAAGAGCCCCAAGGGCTACATTGAAAATGGATTTTTGTAAATCTGAAGATGAAATATATTTAAATCACACATGTATTCAGATTAAAACTGAATACGACTCTTTGAATGAAGAAAATGACAAGTTATTCAAAGCAGCTGATTCCAAACAAGGTGTGTTTATTATATTTACATAGAAAAAAATAAAGTAAATCACTTATTTACATTAAATACACGAAGAGAGGTTTGAATGTCTCCGAAACAAGCAATAGATCTTAATGCCGTTCTTTATCAATTTCTAAGCTAACATAGTGTGTTTCTTCCTTAGATCTACAATCGCTGAGAAGTCTATCGGATTCTGTGAACACATGTAGTACAAATGAAGATAGTAATCAGGAGGTACGTAGAAAAGCAGATGAGAATTGTATTGGTTTTCACACCTCTTATATTTTCAGGGGTTTAATTTATGTGCTGTAAAGGTAGAAGAGGATTCGGTGCAGCTCAAAACAGTTATACCACACACGTGTGAAATATGCAATTCTACTTACGATGGCTTGGCCAGTTATGAGGTGCATTTGGAGCAAAAGCATGCCCATCATATAGAACTCGTTAAACATAATAAAATGTAAGAAATATATTACACGCCCTGTACATTTCTTTAAACATATCTCATGTTTGTTACATATAGTTCGCTGAGAACTGGTAAAAATGCAATTGTGAGAAATCCAGAACACATGTATATTGTAAATCTATACCGCACGTTTTTTATCTCTGAACATAGGCTATGTTCAATTTTTAAACGACAGGATCATTGCTAAAATTCAATGGTTATGCAACCAAATGATGCACCAAATTTTATGACCATCGCCACGTGTAGTTCTTTCGCCAATTTATACACACCCTGTATAATATATTATTGAGTTACAATTGTAAAAATTGTGCTTGACATTTCACTAAGCATTATTATTTTACAGGCACAATATCATCATCGTAAAAGGAAAAAAACGCTACAAATGTGACAAATGCACCAAAAATTTCACGGATAACTATAAATTAAAAAGACACAAGTTGACCCACACAGGGGAGAGGCTGTACAAATGTGATGTCTGTACGTCAAGTTTCCAAGTACCATATCATTTAAAGAGACACAAGTTGACCCACACAACAGGAGAGAGGCGTTACAAATGTGATGAATGTCCCTTGAGTTTTCATCGAAACAGTAACTTAATGAGTCACAAGATGGTCCACACTGGAGAGAGGCCGAGGCCTTACAAATGTGATGAATGCAGCTCAAGTTTTCTTAATACGAGTAATTTAACGAGACACAAGTTGATTCACACAACAGGAGAGAGACCTTACAAATGTGACGAATGCACCGACAGTTTCAATCAAAAAACTGGTTTGATGAGACACATAGAGAAACATACAAGAGGATTGGCTTTCAAATGCGATGAATGCGATGATGCGTTTCCTCATATGAAAGCTTTAAAGAGTCACAAGTTGATACACTTAGGAGACAGACACAAATGTGACGAATGCAACAAAAGTTTCTCTGCCAACACAAAATTAAAGTATCACAAGTTAATCCACATGGGGGAAAGAGAGAAACCTTACAAATGTGATGAATGTTCCACATGTTTCAGTGTAAAACAAAGTTTAAAGAATCACAAGTTGACCCACACAGGAGAGAGACCTCATAAATGTCATGAATGTTCCTCAAGTTTCAGCTTTAAAAAAGGTTTAACCCGACACAAGTTGACCCACACAAGGGAGAGGGCCTTAGTAATGTAATGACTGCACCTTAAGTTTCTGTCGAAGCTCCTCTTTGAAGCGTCACAAGTTGACTCATACAAGATAAATTTCTTTCAAATGCGATGAATGCACCTCAAGTTTCATGTAAAATTGAAGGATGGCTGGGTGGACATAAGTATAATTATGTGCTACTATAATCAGGCAGTGATTAAATCATCATTTTCAGTTATTAATTATCAGCTGTGTTTGACTGAGAACCATCTATAAAAATATCTTCTATAATCTTCATGTACAGTCATGCTCACATAAATCTAGTACAAACAATTTGACGTTGCCATATAAAATTGCTATTGTAACCTAATTTCTTGTACTAGATTTATGTGAGCATGACAGTACCTGTTCTTATTTTTTTATTAATAAGATGTGTGAGAATAAATTGTCAATAATCTATTGAACTATTTGTTTTTTATTGAATAATAGAAACAGTTCCTATAAATTATTCTTCTTAAATAAATATGATAATAGTTAATACCAAAAGTACCTACAATTGTTATCCACTCTCTCTTTTTCAACAAAAGAGAGGTGTTTAATTTCCATTATTGGCAGCATTGAATTTAGTGCAATTTAGTACATTTTCTTGATTTTCAGTACTTCGCAAAATCTATTTGTGGCAGCACTGGACAGACGGGTAAAAATGGATTGCATTACCATTCAGGCAACTTCATTTACATGCGCCTGCTTGACAACTAATATTAATTTAAAACCAATGTAACTATCCAGAATTGAATAAATTAAACTTTCGATCTTCTAATCGTCGATTTCAACAGATAGCTTAGTAACAAAACATTGTTTTGATCGAATATGTTTGAAATTACTAGGTTATGTTTGTCATTAGTTTGACAGTTCTTACATAGGCAACCCATTATACTCACTGCTGCTGCCATCTATATTCACATCATTGCCTAAGCAAATCATGAAATTCTGATTCCTGATTCTGCCGTAAGAGCGCTCAAGTTGTTATCAGCAAAATTGATTTTTCAAGACATGTAATATTAAACGATGACTAAACCCTCATAAATATAATACAATAGACTATAATCTAGGTGTGAGCCATGAAAGTTTGTCTTTTAACGTATGTCGGCATTTGATTCACCAACAGGGACATTAATTTTTTGCATATGGACTCGACATTAAAAAATACTACACAAGGATGCATCAACTTGTATTTTATAAAGTACTTCAGTGAAGACTAATCGATCATTCGTTGCAAGTGGGACATAATTTATGTACTAAGGAACTATCTGGGTACCATACAGCCATACAAGAGGCTCTGAAGAGCCACAAGGGCTACATTGAAAATGGATTTCTGTAAATCTGATGAAATATATTTAAATCACACATGTATTCAGATTAAAACTGAACACGACTCTACGAATGTAGATAATGACAATTTATTCAACATAGCTGATTCCAAACAAGGTTTTTATTACATAAAAATTACAAAATTACGATCACTTACTCACATTAAATACATGAAGACAGGTTTGAATGTCTCTGACTGAAGGAATAGATATTAAGCCGTACTTTATAAATTTCTAAGCTAACACAGCGTGTTTTTTCTTTAGGTTTAAAACAGCTGAAAGGTTTTTCAGATTGTGTGACATGGAGTTCAGGTGAAGATAGTTATCAGGAGGTAAACATCAAAGCAGATGAGAATTGTATTGTTTCTATCGCCTTTTATATTTTCAGCGTGTTGATTTAAGTGCAGTGAAAATAGAAGAGGATACGGTGCAGGTTAAAACAGTTATACCAATCACATGTCAAAAGTGCAATTCTACTTACGATGGCTTGGCCAGTTATGAGGTTCATTTTGAGCAAAAACATGCTCATCATATAGAACTTGTTAAACATAATAAAATGTAAGAAATATATTACACGCCCTGTACATCTCATTAAATATATTTCATGTATGTAAGATAGAGTTCGCCGAGAACTGGTGAAAATACAATTGTGAGAAAACCAGAACACATGTATATTGTAAATCTATACCGCACGTTTTTTATCTCTGAACATAGGCTATGTTCAATTTTTAAACGACAGGATCATTGCTAAAATTCAATGGTTATGCAACCAAATGATGCACCAAATTTTATGACCATCGCCACGTGTAGTTCTTTCGCCAATTTATACACACCCTGTATAATATATTATTGAGTTACAATTGTAAAAATTGTGCTTGACATTTCACTAAGCATTATTATTTTACAGGCACAATATCATCATCGTAAAAGGAAAAAAACGCTACAAATGTGACAAATGCACCAAAAATTTCACGGATAACTATAAATTAAAAAGACACAAGTTGACACACACAGGGGAGAGGCTATACAAATGTGATGTCTGTACGTCAAGTTTCCAAGTACCATATCATTTAAAGAGACACAAGTTGACCCACACAACAGGAGAGAGGCGTTACAAATGTGATGAATGTCCCTTGGGTTTTCATCGAAACAGTAACTTAATGAGTCACAAGATGGTCCACACTGGAGAGAGGCCGAGGCCTTACAAATGTGATGAATGCAGCTCAAGTTTTCTTAATACGAGTAATTTAAAGAGACACAAGTTGATACACACAACAGGAGAGAGACCTTACAAATGTGACGAATGCACCGACAGTTTCAATCAAAAAACTGGTTTGATGAGACACATAGAGAAACATACAAGAGGATTGGCTTTCAAATGCGATGAATGCGATGATGCGTTTCCTCATATGAAAGCTTTAAAGAGTCACAAGTTGATACACTTAGGAGACAGACACAAATGTGACGAATGCAACAAAAGTTTCTCTGCCAACACAAAATTAAAGTATCACAAGTTAATCCACATGGGGGAAAGAGAGAAACCTTACAAATGTGATGAATGTTCCACATGTTTCAGTGTAAAACAAAGTTTAAAGAATCACAAGTTGACCCACACAGGAGAGAGACCTCATAAATGTCAGGAATGTTCCTCAAGTTTCAGCTTTAAAAAAGGTTTAACCCGACACAAGTTGACCCACACAAGGGAGAGGGCTTTAGTAATGTAATGACTGCACCTTAAGTTTCTGTCGAAGCTCCTGTTTGAAGCGTCACAAGTTGACTCATACAAGATAAATTTCTTTCAAATGCGATGAATGCACCTCAAGTTTCATGTAAAATTGAAGGATGGCTGGGTGGACATAAGTATAATTATGTGCTACTATAATCAGGCAGTGATTAAATCATCATTTTCAGTTATTAATTATCAGCTGTGTTTGACTGAGAACCATCTATAAAAATATCTTCCATAATCTTCATGTACAGTCATGCTCACATAAATCTAGTACAAACAATTTGACGTTGCCATATAAAATTGCTATTGTAACCTAATTTCTTGTACTAGATTTATGTGAGCATGACTGTACCTGTTCTTATTTTTTTATTAATAAGATGTGTGAGAATAAATTGTCAATTTTCTATTGAACTATTTGTTTTTTATTGAATAATAGAAACAGTTCCTATAAATTATTCTTCTTAAATAAATATGATAATAGTTAATACCAAAAGTACCTACAATTGTTATCCACTCTCTCTTTTACAACAAAAGAGAGGTGTTTAATTTCCATTATTGGCAGCATTGAATTTAGGACAATTTAGTAAATTTTCTTGATTTTCAGTACTTCGCAAAATCTATTTGTGGCAGCACTGGACAGACGGGTAAAAATGGATTGCATTACTATTCAGGCAACTTCATTTACATGCGCCTGCTTGACAACTAATATTAATTTAAAACCAATGTAACCGTCCAGAATTGAATAAATTAACTTTCGATCTCCTAATCGTCGATTTCAACAGATAGCTTAGTAACAAAACATTGTTTTGATCGAATATGTTTGAAATTACTAGGTCATGTTTGTCATTAGTTTGACGGTTCTTATATAGGCAACCCATTATACTAACTGCTGCTGCCATCTATATTCACATCATTGCCTAAGCAAATCATGAAATTCTGATTCCTGATTCTGCCGTAAGAGCGCTCTAGTTGTTATCAGCAAAATTGATTTTTCAAGACATGTAATATTAAACGATGACTAAACCCTCACAAATATAATACAATAAACCATAATCTAGGTGTGAGCCATGAAAGTTTGTCTTTTAACGTATGTCGGCATTTGATTCACTAACAGGGACATTAATTTTTTGCATATGGACTCGACATTAAAAAATACAACACAAGGATGCATCAACTGTATTTTATAAAGTACCTCAGTGAAGACTAATCGATCATTCGTTGCAAGTGGGACATAATTTATGTACTAAGGAACTATCTGGGTACCATACAGCCATACAAGAGGCTCTGAAGAGCCACAAGGGCTACATTGAAAATGGATTTCTGTAAATCTGATGAAATATATTTAAATCACACATGTATTCAGGTTAAAACTGAACACGACTCTACGAATGTAGATAATGAAAATTTATTCAACATAGCTGATTCCAAACAAGGTGTTTATTACATAAAAATGACAAAATTACGATCACTTACTCACATTAAATACATGAAGACAGGTTTGAGTGTCTCTGACTGAAGGAATAGATATTAAGCCATACTTTATAAATTTCTAAGCTAACACAGTGTGTTTTTTCTTTAGGTTTAAAACAGCTGAAAGGTTTTTCAGATTGTGTGACCACATGGAGTTCAGGTGAAGATAGTTATCAGGAGGTAAGCATCAAAGCAGATGAGAATTGTATTGTTTCTATCGCCTTTTATATTTTCAGCGTGTTGATTTAAGTGCAGTGAAAATAGAAGAGGATACGGTGCAGGTTAAAACAGTTATACCACACACGTGTCAAATGTGCAATTCTACTTATGATGGCTTGGCCAGTTATGAGGTGCATTTTGAGCAAAAACATGCTCATCATATAGAACTTGTTAAACATAATAAAATGTAAGAAATATATTACACGCCCTGTACATCTCATTAAATATATTTCATGTATGTAAGATAGAGTTCGCCGAGAACTGGTGAAAATACAATTGTGAGAAAACCAGAACACATGTATATTGTAAATCTATACCGCACTTTTTTTAATCTCTGAACATAGGCTATGTTCAATTTTAAAACGACAGGATCTTTGCATTGCTAAAATTCAATGGTTATGCAACCAAACTGACTCACTAAATTTTATGTCCAACAATGCTACGTGTAGTTCTTTCGCCAATTTATACACACCCTGTAAAATATATTATTGTGTTACAATTGTAAAACTTGTGCTTGTCATTTCACTAAGCATTAGTATTTTTACAGGCACAATATCATCATCCTAAAAGGAGAAAAACGCTACAAATGTGACGAATGCACCAAAAATTTCACTGACAACTATAAATTAAAAAGACACAAGTTGACCCACACAGGGGAGAGGTTGTACAAATGTGATATCTGTACATCAACTTTCCAAGTATTACATCATTTAAAGAGGCACAAGTTGACCCACACAACAGGAGAGAGGCGTTACATATGTGATGAATGTCCCTTGAGTTTCCATCGAAACAGTAATTTAATGAGTCACAAGATGGTCCACACAGGAGAGAGGCCGAGGCCTTACAAATGCGATGAATGCAGCTCAAGTTTTTCTAATACGAGTAATTTAAAGAGACACAAGTTGATACACACAACAGGAGAGAGACCTTACAAATGTGACGAATGCACCGACAGTTTCAGTCAAAAATCCTCTTTGAAGAGACACATAGAGACCCATACAAGAGGAATGGCTTTCAAATGCGATGAATGCGATGATGCTTTTGTTCATATGAGAGCTTTAAAGAGTCACAAGTTGATACACTTAGGAGAAAGACACAAATGTGACGAATGCAACAAAAGTTTCTCTGCCAACACAAAATTAAAGTATCACAAGTTAATCCACTCGGGGGAAAGACAAAAACCATACAAATGTGATGAATGTTCCTCATGTTTCAGTTTGAAACAAAGTTTAAACAGACACAAGTTGACCCACACAGGAGAGAGGCCTCACAAATGTCATGAATGTACCTTAAGTTTCAGTTTAAAATCAGGCTTAAACAGACACAAGTTGACCCACACAGGAGAGAGGCCTTTTAAATGTGATGAGTGCACTTTAAGTTTCTGTCGAATCTCTACTTTAAACTGTCACAAGTTGACCCACACAGGAGAGACGCCTTACAAATGTGATGACTGCGCCTTAAGTTTCTGTCGAAACTCCTCTTTGAAGAGTCATAAGTTGACCCATACAAAATAAATTTGTTTCAAATGCTATGAATGCACCCCAAGTTTCATGTAAAATTGAAGGAAGGGTGATCGGACACAAGATTATCTGCTACTATAATCAGGCAGTAATTAAATCTTTATTTTCATTTATTAATAATCAGCTGTGTTTGACTGAGACCCACCGCCTGATACGGTAAAAACTAAACAAAAATCCAAAAAACTGATGTAGTTTACAGTTTTCTTGTTTTATAATGTTTAAAAATGATTGTATAAAAATATCTTGTATAACCTTCATGTACCTGTTCTTATTTTTTTTATTAATAAGATGCGTGAGAATAAATTGTGGATAATCTATTGAACTATTTATTTTTTATTGAATAATAGAAACAATTCCTATAAACTATTTATTTCTTAAATAAATATGATAATAGTTAATACGGAAAGTACCTACAATTACTATCCACTCTTTTTTTTAACAAGGGAGAGATTTTTAATTTCCATTATTGGAAACATTGAACTTAGTACATTTTCATAGATTTTTCAGTACTTTGCAAATCTATATGCGGTAGCACTGGACCCATGTGTATTGTTTAGGTGCCGCTCTAGTAAAAATGGATAGAATTACTATTTAGGCAACTTCATTAACACGCACCACTTTGAAAACTAATTATAATTTAAAGCCAGTGCATGCTATCTGGAATTGATTAACTTTCCATCTTCTAATGGTCGATTTCAACAGAAAGCTTAATAACGAAACGGTTTTTGTGATCGAATATGTTTGAACTTACTAGGCTATGTTTGACAGTTAATACACAGGCAACCCATTATACTACACCACTGCTGCCATCTATATTCACATCATTCCCGACAGATACGAAATTCTGATACCGGATTTTCCCGTAAGAGCGCTCTAGTTGTTATCAACAAAATTGATTTTAGAAGACATGTAATATTAAACGATGACTAAACCCTCATAAATATAATACAATAGACCATAAATCTACATACATTAAAGATAACACTCGCCGGTTTATAAGAAATCAAGGTAAGTAGATAAAATATGCGTAATTATTAATTATACCTTTTAGGTTATGTAAATATTTGAATAATTTTTAGTGAAAGATGGGTTTGTTAACCGATCCCAGTGCCGGGCAAGGAAAAGTAGTCAAGCTATTGCTAAAATACTACGCCAAGTTGTGTATACTGCTTTACATAGTCGGAGTTATATACTTCTGCCTGCTTGCCTCACCCCAGTTAAACAGTGGCACGTACTTTTCGGAGAACGCACTCCTACCGGGCCTCGTCATATCGGAATTCAAAAATGACAACTTGGCACGCCTCTATTACGAGGAGTTATCGGATGAGATGAAGAAGTACGATAACTCCATACCGTACTCCTGGCTGCTCGCGAAATTCAGGCAGATCGGTTTGGACACGTACACGCAGAACTTCACATTGAACTATCCCCTCGGACATCCACAAGTAAGCAGATATGAAACGGCACTTTGCATTCTGATGAGCGCTGATTTTAGAAATATGAGGGGAAAAATGTGTACGCGATTCTACGAGCTCCAAGGGCCGCAAGCACTGAGTCTCTGGTCCTCAGCGTTCCCTATCGTCCGCCTACCAGCGTGTATCCGCCTACAGCTGCGTCAATAGCCATCATGTTGGCATTTGCAAAGTTTTCTGTCAGTAAGTGCTAATGTCATGTAGAAGTTGAAGGTTTTACTTTGACACTTAAAAACAAATGAATTGTGTCATATAACAACAGCTATCATGCTGGCGTTGACAAAGTTCTATTGTCATGTTGACAATCATTTTTACATTTAAAAACAAATGATGTTTGACATAAAAAAATAGTATATGTCACATTGACAATGACAAAAGTGGGCCTTCATCATTGTCATCTAAAATAGTAGTTACTTTTTGTACACGTTAAAAAATTACGGCTTGTCATATGCGCATTACATTTATTAATACTCATGACAAAAGTCATTTTCAAAGTCGCACAGCAAAATTTAGTGGCAAAACATTGTATGTTTCATACATACAAAATTTAATTTTTTGTACTAATGAAACATATCTAAAAAACATACTGAATTTGCCCAAATGAATGAAGTTAATGAATATTAAATCTCTCGAAATATTTAATTGGTACTACATTATTGCAGAGGAAAAATATTGGGCCAAAGATATAATATTTCTAATTACCGAACACGAACAGCTGGGCATACAAACGTGGTTAGAAGCGTATCACGGAGTCAGTTGCGGACGAAAAAACACCCTCCTATCGGGAGACATGAAAGGACGGGCTGGAGCCATACAGGCAGCAATCAATTTGGAATTTCACGACATCGAAATAGGTAATACCACCAAAATTTGCGCCACTTTTCTGCATTACATGTGATAATTTTCTAGGCCAAATTGATCTAAAAATAGAAGGCCTTAACGGGCAGGTGCCTAACTTGGATCTGTTTAATTTGGCCGCCCGAATGTGCTCAAAGGAAGGGCTGCAGTTGACTTTTAAAAATCGGGTCTCGGAACGGATGAGGAATTCTTATAAGGAAAAAAAGATTTCCTTGCTGTTCAAAGAATGGAATTACAACTTCAAGACGCTAATGAGCATGGCCGCAACTCAAGCAACTGGTGTAAGTATTCAACATTGGATTTGATTCATGAATTTATATTATTAATATATTTATCTAATTATATTATATAATATATTAATTCCGTTAAAATACAGGTATTCAACATTGGATTTGATTAATGAAGTTATTTTATTATTAATATAATTATCTAATTATATTATATAATATATTAATTCCGTTAAAATACAGGTTTTTTTCTTTTGTTTTTCCCCTGTTGTCAATTGTTTTACAATCTGTCAAAAACTTTCCACATTATCAAATGTCAAGAAGTTATATGTCAAATTACATTCCTTTTTGTCATTTTTTTCACTTTGTATCAATTGATTTTCTGCCATTTGAAAGTCAAAAGCGGAAAAGCAAAAGAAAAAGGCTGCGTATTTTTAAATCATATAATACATTGGAAAAATTGTTTCTTTCGATTTAGGTTCCAAATGGAAATCACGGTTTATATTACAGATTTGCAATTCAAGCAATAACCATGGAAGGTTTTGCGCCGTCCACCCATAAAATGAGTAGGGGTGGATTTTACACAATGGGGCGCATATTAGAAGGCACATTTCGGAGTTTGAATAACCTTTTGGAAAGGTTTCATCAGAGTTTCTTCTTTTACCTCTTGCCCTCAGCAGAACGATACATTTCCATAGGTATGTGATACCATGCATGTGACACGTGAATCAAAAGTATATTTTTTCAGGCCTATACATACCAGCAATATGCCTGCTTGTGGCAACACTGTTTATTAAATCGTACGCCAAATGGTGCCAACTTCACGAGAATTTTTTGATCGGTGAGTTTGCATGGCGACAATTGTTTTATTAGTAGTAGTGTACAGCATTGAGTGTGCTAACCACTATCCTTGTTGCCGTGGAAAATTATTACTTATTTATTATTATTAAGACATTATTATTATTTTCAGAAAATTTAAATGAAAATGGAGATCAAGATGTGAAGAAAAAAACGCTTGACGAAGAAACGGTAAAAAAAATTAAAGAAGCCCACGACAAGATGACATTGGACGATTGGAAGAAGAAATTCGATGAGGAGTGCAGGAAAGATACAGTGTCCAAAAACAGCATAAGTTTGGGTCACATATGTCTGGTGTTTGTGACTTCCCACATATTCGGTGTTATATTGAAAGACTCTCCGAGATACGTGTCACAGATAGCCGTTACATACGGCTACCAAAGTGAACGGGCTATATTTGCCTTTTTTGTTGCCGTATTTTTAATCAGCCTGCCTCTGCCGTTGTTCGTAAAGAAACCGTGCTATAGAAGCATGGCGTTTCTTAATATATTGTCGCTGATTGAACTGGGCACAACGTTAATATGTGTATCCATGTACAACATCTCGCTAGGGATGTTCCTTGCAACTTTGTACGTTCCATTGGCGTTGCTGATAAATCCAGGAAATTGCAAGTGAGTGATAACGAGCGATCTATTTAGGGTGAGACTGTAATTTAGGTTGTTAACCTGTAGCAATTGGCAGCCTTGCATGTCAAAAATTCGTATTGTCAAAACTGATGTAGAGAGGTTTATTTTAGATCTGTCAGTAACACAGAATTATACATAACCGCCTTAATTTGAAACTTAAAACAAGTAGTCACAAACACTATACCTTTTCAAGTTCAATTTGAGACCATCAAGTTCAAATTGAGACCAATCAATTTCAAATTGAGGCCAATCAAGTTCAAATTGATACCAATCAATTTCAAATTTAGACTAAACAAAATCAAGTTGACACTAAACAATATCAAGTTGAGTGTAACAAATAAAATTGATATTGTTTAGTGTCAACTTGATTTTGTTTAGTCTCAATTTGAAATTGATTGGTCTCAATTTGGAATTGATTGGTAATAATTTGAACTTGATTGGCCTCAATTTGAATTTGATTGGTCTCAATTTGAACTTGATTGGTCTCAATTTGAACTTGAAAAGGTATAGTAACTAAATTATATTACCAACTTAAAAATAAGTCTCACCCTAAGTGGCTCACTTTGTATATCGTCCGCATATTATCGTTACATAAATTTACGTTTCAGGCTTTGCAATAGGATCCAAAAAGTGCTGTGGACTCTGGTGCATCCGTTGGTAATTTTATTTGCGACGGTGATGATATCCTCGTTCCTCATGTTTCCCGGTGAAAACGTACAAGAGATATTTTACAGAGGCGTTGATGCAACGCAAAAGGCTCTTACATTCAGTATTGTAGATTCCATGATATATGGAAATTGGTTGTTTAATGTAATTACTTGTATATTCGTATCCAACTGGTTCTGCTTCTGGTATGTTACCTTTTCAAAGCCAAATACGGATAACGATATTCCAGTTGAAAAGAAGACTAATTAGAACGCCCGTGGTCAATATCTCAGGTGTAATTTCTGCCGGTATAATTGCATTTTTTATATTTTTGTAAATTATTTCAGCATTAAATAATCCATTGTTCTTGTATGATTTTTTTTCACCTACCCTGTTGTTTATTTTTCTACCGCAACGAAATTTCACTCACAATCGAAATGGCTGTCTGGGAACTCCAAAAAACAAACTTTTTTGGAGTCCCACAAGTTTGTAAGATATTTGCAACTGGGAACTTCAAAAAAACAAGCTTTTTTTGGAGTCCCACAAGTTTGTAAGATGTTTTGTTGAGTTGAAAATATATTTTGAGGTATTGCTTCTGAAAAAATATTGTTTTTATTTCAATACGAGCACTTATTTTGGGACATAAATTTTCACCAAAACGGACACTTATTTTGGGACACTGTGTATTAAAGTAGTGTAAAGTTAATATGCAGAAGAGTCTGACGTAGGCAACCCATCCATCTGGCTCAGAACATACTAGGCAACCCAAGTAACACATCATGTAGGCAACACAACTAACATATATACAGGGTGCTAAAATAAACATGTATACAGGGTGTTCAATAAACACATATATTTAAATTACAACTATAACATATGGTTAGCAGCGTTTGTACTTAGGAGGGTCGCCAGTGCCAAAATGGGTTCACATTTTACAGGATGACGAAGAAAATATCAAGGAAATTGCAGAAATTTCAATACGTTTGATTACTTATTATAGTTCTTCAGCGCACTTTAAGTAAAAGTAGGTAAGATTTGATTAAGAAGTTATAAAATTTGTATGTGGCCCTGTTTGTCTCTCTGTTTAAAGAGGAATCTATAAAAAAATGCCCTTATTTATCATTTAAATTAACATTTCGGCAGACTATTGAAAGTGATATTATTAAATAATATCATAAACCATAAATCTTTGTTAATGTCATTAATTAAGTCAGAACATAGTGCAAAGAACAGTTAAGATATATTATATTTATAATATTAGAGAATAATATTTCATAATTACGGTTAAATTAAGACATTCATCTGAAAACCCCTTTCAAGAGTAAAACACCTCCGCAATAAAAACATCTTTACTAAGGTCTAAGGTAGGTTAGGTTAGGTTAGGTTATTAGATACATATTTTGTTTTTGTATTACATATCGTCATATTTCTGCAAAAAGTCACTAACTCAGATTTTGAAGGTGATATTATTAAATAATATCATAAATTATAAAACTTTACTGATGTTTCATATAAAAATATGTATACACAAGTCAGGATATTGTACAAAGAACACTTAAGATATATTATGTTTATAATATTAGAGACTTATATTTCACAATTACGGATAAATTAAGACATTCATCTAAAAACTCCCCTCAAGAGTAGAAACACCTCCGCAATAAAAACATCTTTACTAAGGTTTAAGGTATGTTAGGTTAGGTTAGGTTACGTTAGGTTATTAGATACATATTATATTTTTAGTATTACATATCGTCATATTTCTGCAAAAAGTCACTAACTCACATTTTGGCTTAAATGTAACTAATTGAATCTAATACCTGAATTACATCATATCTTTCATTCGTAAAAGTTACTAAGTGCTTAAAACTGCTTAAGCTGTAATACATACTTTAAAAACTAAGCAAAATACTGATTTATCAATTACAAATTTGTCTTTGTGTTTAATCATATCTCAATTGTAATGAAATGTTAATTAGTGACTTCTTGCAGGAATATGATGATATTATGTATATACCATCGTGACCAATACTTCATTACATAAATCTTCTCGCACAGGTCTATCTATGTATCCTGTCTCTAATGAAATTCCTCGTACTAACACTAATGTTGTACATAGAAGTAATGTTCAGCATATGTGCAATAACATATTCCTCCCGCGTGTGATTGGCAATCTGATTTCCCTTATTATCAAACAATTTGATTTCACATAGCTTAAGGCAAATATAATATAATATTCCGATATGTTCGTGCCTAGAGTGAGTAATTAACCTGTCCATAATGCGTCTTAATTAATTTCATGAAACTTGAGCCTCCTGCGATTTAAACACAGTATCAATTAAAAAAAAACACGCTGCAATTAATTTTAATAATATACAAGTATAACATACTAAATAAAATATACAAGAATATGTCAAGGATTGATTTAAAAAATAATATACCTGAGTAACTTTTCTTCACAAATTTTATTTATTTCTGATTGAATATGTTAAGATGGATTTATACAAAAATATACCTGAGTAACTTCACAAATTTTATTTATTTCTGATGTACATTTCGATCACTATGTGAGTATCTTCAATAGAATACTACCTGTAGAATTATATTGCAAATGGTCACGTTGTGACCGTACATAAGAAATAAATAATATTTGTGAAGAAAATTTCTAATGTACATTTCGATCATAGATTTGTAGAATTCTATTGAAGATGGTCACGTGGTGACTAAAATGTACATCAGAAATAAATAAAATTTGTGAAGAAAACTTGTAATGTGCATTTCGATTACATATTTGTAGAATTGTATTGAAAATGGTCACATGGTGACCGAAATGTAGGTACATCAGAAATAAATAAAATTTGTGAAGAAAAGTTACTCAAGTGAATTATTGTTTATTTAAAAGTAGCAATAGTTTATTAAATGTACATACAATGTATACTATTCTCAGAGCTTTGTGAAAATTATTATTATCTATTAAGTTACTTTTACGAAGAAAGGTAAACACAACTTAATTGATTATTATAATTATTACACATACAACGTGTTCAATAGTTCCGGCGAAGTCCATTATGGGACTTATTTTGATAGCAATCAATTTTGATGCAATACACACATAATGGGTAATGGGCAATACACATCATGGGAAATCCCTAGGGAGAATTCCAGACGCCAATATATGCAGATAATGGGTGCATTGTATGTGGCACAGGATAATGGCCGATATGTTAGCTCACTGGTTTAGCCCTGAGTCCAGAATTTCACTCAAAATATCAAAAGAATTATAGGGCAAATTTCAAAATTTTAAATTTTCACATGCGTTCTGAAATTGAAAACATATTTTTTTCCTGAAATACCAAAGAAAGTGAAAACCCAGAAAATTTGATTGTAGTTGCAGAAACTGAAGTTGCACCGAAGTTTTTGAAAAATGCATTTTTCTTTTTACTAGAAGTAGCAATATTTTAATGTCGACCTGCGGTCTTTACGCCTATATTAATAATAATAATAATAATAATAATACTTTTTATTTCAGATGATTAATAATAATAAAATGAAATATATAATACATGTCACAAAATCAGTTACAAATCCTAAGGTACAAAATACATTGTATTATTATTATTAACGGATAGTTGGAGCTTGTGAAAGTATGTTTAGAAATAAAACGTAGCACCTTTTTCACAAAAAACATTTATTTTTACTAAATGTACTGAAAATGGTCGCTTGGCGATTGAAATGTACATTTAGTAAAAATAAATGTTTTTTGTGAAAAAGGTACTACGTTTTATTTCTATTATTATTATTATTGTTATTAACAAATTATTATAAAATTATTACTATTATCGTCATCATAAACCAGTATATTTGTTGATTTCTTGAACTCTTAACGAGTTATAATTCTATTTAAGTCAAAGATCAAGTAAATAGAATAAAACATATATGTTACATTATGGTGGATGCGCCGGGTTAGCAACTATTTACCACTAAAAATAAATTCCATTTTTCGCAAAATTTCAAGTTGTTTTAATCTTTCAGTTACATTTTCTGACTAATTGGACCCTCCTGATTTCAAAAAGACTACTTCCAAGACTGTAGCCTTAGCGGTTTCTAAGATATCAGCCTTGAAAGTTCAAAATTAAAAAAAAATAGTAAAAATCTCAGTACAAGTATATAATGGGTACATTTCGTCGGTTTAGAGGTAAAATTCATTACAAATTCAATCTAGAATAGTTTCAGAATTATTTAAATTTACAATACAAATATAATTACTCTTTTTTAACAATATTTAACATAATATTTTATGTAAATATTGCTAAAATTTTATGTAAATATCTGCTAAATCAAAAACCGGTTGGACTTTTATAATTGTATCAACTTTTGCAGGTTTTTTAAAAACTGCGTGAATTTTTCTGAAAATATCAAAAGAATTATAGGGTAAATTTCAAAATTTCCAATTTTCAAAGGCGTTCTGAAATCGAAAACATCTTTTCTTCCTAAAATACCAAAGAAAGTGAAAAACCAGAAAATTTGATTGTAGTTGCTGAAACTGAAATTGCACTGAAGTTTTTGAAAAATGCATTTTTCTTTTTACTAGAAGTAGCAATATTTTAATGTCGACCTGTGGTCTTTGCGCCTATATTATTATTGTTATTAACAAATTATTATAAAATTATTAATATTGTCGTTATCATAAACCAGTATATTTGTTGATTTCTTGAACTCTTAACGAGTTATAATTCTATTTAAGTCGAAAATCTAGGAAATAGAATAAAAAATATATGTTAAATTATGGTGGATGCGCCGGGTTTGCAAATATTTACGACTAAAAATAAATTACATTTTTCGCGAAATTTCAAGTTGTTGTAATTTTTCGGTTATATTTTCTGACTAATTGTACCCTCCTGATTTCAAAAAGATTACTTCCAGGACTGTAGCCCTAGCGGTTCCTAAGATATCAGCCTTGGAAGTTCAAAATTTGAAAAAAAAAGTAAAAATCTCAGTACAAGAATGTAATGGGTACATTTCATCGGTTTAGAGGTAAAACTCATTACAAATTCAATCTAGAATAGTTTCAGAATTATTTAAATTTACAATACAATTCTAATTACTTTTTTTTAACAATATTTAACATAATATTTTATGTAAATATTGCTAAAATTTTATGTAAATATCTGCTAAATCAAAAACTGGTTGGACTTTTATAATTGTATCAACTTTTGCAGGTCTTTTAAAAACTGCGTGAATTTTTCTGAAAATATCAAAAGAATTATAGGGTAAATTTCAAAATTTCAAATTTTCATAGGCGTTCTGAAATCGAAAACATATTTTCTTCCTAAAATACCAATGAAAGTTAAAAACCAGAAAATTTGATTGTAGTTGCTGAAACTGAAATTGCACTGAAGTTTTTGAAAAATGCATTTTTCTTTTTACTAGAAGTAGCAACATTTTAATGTCGACCTGCGGTCTTTACGCCTATATTATTATTGTTATTAACAAATGATTATAAAATTATTAATATTATCGTCATCATAAATCAGTATATTTGTTGATTTCTTGAACTCTTAACGAGTTATTATTCTATTTAAGTCGAAGATCTAGTAAATAGAATAAAAATATATGTTAAATTATGGTGGATGCGCCGGGTTTGCAAATATTTACGACTTAAAATAAATTCCATTTTTCGCGAAATTTCTACTTGTTGAAATCTTTCGATTACATTTTATGACTAATTGGACCCTCCTGATTTCAAAAAGACTACTTCCAAGACTGTGGCCTTAGCGGTTTCTATGATATCAGCCTTGGAAGTTCAAAATTTGAGAAAAAAATCTCAGTACAAGAATGTAATGGGTACATTTCGTCGGTTTAGAGGTAAAATTCATTACAAATTCAATCTAGAATAGTTTCAGAATTATTTTAATTTACAATACAATTATAAGTACTTTTTTTAACAATAGTTAACATAATATTTTATGTAAATGTTGCTAAAATTTTATGTAAATATCTGCTAAATCAAAAACCGGTTGAACTTTTATAATTGTATCAACTTTTGCAGGTTTTTTAAAAATTGCATGAATTTTTCTGAAAATTTGAATATTATCCATATGGAAAGACTCCATATGCGGTCGATAGCCAATAATAATTATATATATATATATATATATATATATATATATATATATATATATATATATATATATATATATATTATATATATTAATAGAGATTTTGTACTTTATAACTTTGTACGTTGTAATTTTAACCAGTAGTTGACAAATGTTTGCAGTTTCTGAACTTTTTGTTTCATATTTTTGTTAACATTCTGGACGTTTCAACTTATTTGATATTTTAATTGCATATTTTCGAAACATCGAATTTCCACAAAACATTTTAGCAATTTCTAAAAATTTCATGGAATGTTATTTAACTTCATTGATTAAAAAAAAAATACTGAAAGTGCAGTATATTTATTTATATATTTTGATATTACCATTAAGTATTTTGAAACTTTTTACAGAAATTTTGTATGTTTGTAAAACAATTCAAAAAATATTTACTGCCAATTTCTAAAATCTTTATGAAATGATGTATCTTTATCATTTATTTGATTAAAATTGCTGAAAGTTTAGTACATATTGATTTGCATATTTTGATATTATTGTTAAGTATTCTGCAATTTCTATAAAAGTGTTATGTAACTTCATTGATTTAAAAAAAAATGAAGGTTCAGTATATTTACTTATATATTCTCATATTATTATTAAGAATTTTGAGACTTTTTTTTATAGAAATTTTATTACATTTGTGAAACAATTTAAAAACTATTTTATGGCAGTTTCTAAAATCTTTATGAAATGATGTATCTTCATTATTTATTTTATTACAATTGCTGAAAGTGTAGTACATATTGATTTGCATATTTTGATATTATTGTTAAGTTTTCTGCAATTTCTATAAAAGTGTTACGTAACTTCATTGATTTAAAAAAAATACTGAAAGTTCAGTACATTTATTTATATATTTTGATATTATTATTAAGTAATTTGAAACTGTTTTTATAGAAATTTTGTACTTTTGTAAAACAATTTAAAAAAACATTTTCAGGCTGTTCATCTGTTCATCAGTTCAATCTTCATTATTTATTTTATTAACATTGCTGAAATTTTGGTAACTATTGATTTGTATATTTTGATATAATTGTTAAGTTTTCTGCAATTTCTATAAAAAGATTTATATCAGTTCATTGATTAAAACAATTCTGAAATATTTATTTATATATTTTGATGTTATTATTAAGTATTTTGAGACTTTTTTATAGAAATTTTTACATTTGTAAGACAATTCAACAAACATTTTCTGGCAGTTTCTAAAATCTTTATGAAATTATGTATCTTCATCATTTATTTTATTAAAATTGCTGAAAGTTTAGTTCATATGCATGTTTTGATATTATTGTTCGGTTTTCTGCAATTTCTATAAAAAAGAGTTATATAACTTCAATGATTTAATTAAACTGAAAGTTCATTTCAAGTTATTTATATATTTTGCTTTTATTATTAAGTATTTTGAAACTTTTTTATAGAAATTTTGTACTTTTGTAAAACAAATTTGCATGTTTTGATATTATTGTTAGGTTTTCTGCAATTCCTATAGAAGTGCTATGTAACTTCAATGATTTAAAAAAAAATACTGAAAGTTCAGAATATTTATTTATATATTTTGTTTTTATTATTAAGAATTTTGAATCTTTTTCATAGAAATTATGTACTTTTGTAAAACAATTTCAAAAAAACATGTTCTGGCAATTTCTAAAATCTTTATGAAATGATGTTATCTTATAATATATTTTATTAATATTACTGAAAGTTTAGTACAAATTGATTTGTATATTTTGATATTATTGTTAAGATTTCTGCAATTTCTATAAATGTTAACTAGAATGTCCGAAATTTCTGAACGTACTGATGGTTTTGATATTTTGAATGAAATTCTGAACTTTAACATTTATAATTTATGAGTGAACAAATAACACTATTCATATATTTGCATAAAAAAAGTATAATGACAAACAATTTGATTATCAAATATTGTGTATTGTAGTATTATGTGTATAGTATTCTCATGAAAATTTCTAGAATCTGAATTCAAAATTTCAGAATAGTTAAAGAAATTAATTGATTATCTATTATCCATTTTATAAATAATCGAAACAAAATGTATCCCAAGCAATTTTTTTCAGATGTATTGTAACGAGTGGTCTAATTTTTACTGAAACAATTGTGTTTAAAAAGCACTCGAAGCTTCTGCTTTTGGAAAATTTTGATTGCAGATTCTCGAAATTTTCATAAAACTTTGTGGCCAATTTTTAAAATCTTTATGAAATGATGTATCTTCATTATTTATTTTATTATCATTGCTGAAAGTTTAGTACATATTGATTTGCACTTTTTGATATTATTGTTAATCTTTCTACAATCTTCTACAATCTTTTCTACAAGAAAAGTAAATCAATTAACTATTATCTCTTTTATAAATAATAGAAAACTGTTTTCCCCAAGCAAAATTTTTCGTATGAATTGTAACGAGTGGTCTAACTTTTACTGAAAAAAATGTATTTAAAAAGCGCTCGAAGCTTTTAATTTTGAAAAATTTTGATTGCAAATTCTCGCAACTTTCATAAAAATACTACACACATAATACTACAATAGATAATTATTTCATAATCAAATTGTTCAAATTATGAAGATACATCATCTTCATTATTTATTTTATTATCATTGCAGAAAGTTTAGTACATATTGATTTGCACTTTTTGATATTATTGTTAATTTTTCTACAATTTCTATAAAACTGTTATGTTACATCACTGATTAAAAAAAATACTGAAAATTCGGTATATTATTTATATATTTTGATATTATTATTAAGGATTTTGAATTTTTTTTATAGAAATTTTGAGGTTTTGTAAAACAACTCTAAAAAATTTTCTGGCAATTTCTAAAATCTTATAAAATGTGTATTGTAGTATTATGTGTATAGTATTCTCATGAATATTTCTAGAATCTGAATTCAAAATTTCAGAATAGTTAAAGAAATTAATTGATTATCTATTATCCCTTTTATAAATAATCGAAAAAAAATCTTTCCCAAGCAATTTTTTTCAGATGTATTGTAACGAGTGGTCTAATTTTTACTGAAACAATTGTGTTTAAAAAGCACTCGAAGCTTCTGCTTTTCGAAAATTTTGATTGCAGATTCTCGAAATTTTCATAAAACTTTGTGGCCAATTTTAAAATCTTCATGAAATGATGTATCTTCGTTATTTATTTTATTAACATTGCTGAAAGTTTAGTACATATTCTGTCCAATTCTCTATACATATTGCTAATAGTAAGCAAGATCATATCTTGCTATTCTTAATATTTTGTGTTACTTAACAATATTTACTATATATCGTATAGTAAATAAACTATATATCGTTATATATCGTATATAGAAAATATTGCTAAGTAACACAAAATATTAAGAATAGCAAGATATGATCTTGCTTACTATTAGCAATGTGCTTAGAGAATTGGACATAATTATTTGTATATTTTGATACTATTGTTAAGTTTTCTGCAATTTCTATGCATATTTATTTGAATATACATGAATATGTAATATTTATTTGATTTAAGGTATTATTATTGGGAACTTACTGGTAGAATTATTTTTATTTTATTTCATTATTTATTTATTTTATTTCACTAAAATCTTGATAAAACCTTCAACTTAATAAATAATAATGATAAATTCGGCGCATTATATAAGTTGATAGTTTCAGAAACTTCTGGCAGACTTTTAAAATTGTCAAGTTAATAATTGCAAAATTTGATATTTTCAATAAATTTCTGCAATTTATATTAATGTTTACAAGCAGTTTACATCAAATTTGTTATTCAGTATAGTTTTGGGATTCTACATGAAGATTCATTTATATTATGTACGAGTGCAGGTAAATGTAGGCCCAGAATTTACAAAATTCCCATGTGGTTCTTCTGACAAAAAGTTTGGGGATCCCTGATATATCTTACAGACTTCTCTCGGAAATATAAAAATTTCGAAACGAAAAAAGAATTAAAAAAATTAATAAAAATCAATGTTCAGTATAGTTTTGGGATTCTACATGAAGATTCATTTATATTATGTACGAGTGCAGGTAAATGTAGGCCCAGAATTTACAAAATTATGTGGTTCTTCTGACAAAATGTTTGGGGATCCCTGATATATCTTACACACTTTTCTCGGAAATATAAAAAAATTCAAAATTAAAACATGAATAAAAATATCAATAAAAATCAATGTAGTAAAGTCATCAGGATGGTTTCGATCTTTACTACGTGATAGTCCATATTAAAAACAGAGTTATATATTATCGAGAGTTATATTATTATACAAAGTTATATTATTATAGTCCATATTAAAAAAACAAACACTTGCTATGGTTTTACCACAAAATGTTTATTGATATATCGACATATACAATAAAATAACGACTCGAGTTTCGACTTCTTACGGTAATTTTCAAGGGCCATTTCAAGTTACTTGAAAATGAAGTTAAGAAGTCGAAGTTCGAGTCGTTATTTTATTGTATATGTCCAATAAACAATTTGTGGTAAAAACATAGCTGTTTTTTAATGTAATAAAAATTTATCAACAACTTTATATAAAAATTTCAGTTAATGGTTTTTACATCTACACGTATGATATATAAATTGATACAAAATATTGAGTTAGTAGCTTTTAGTAGGCATGAAAATGGTCAGTCACGCAAAACAGTAATGCATAATGGTAGTAAGTATTTAAAATACAAAACATATGCAAATTAAATACGACAGAATTGGAATAAATGAATTACATTATTTATATGGCAGCTATATGATATAATTTATTATTGTAACATTATTTTTAGATTGGTGATGTGTTGAAATTATATTTTATATTAATTATAACAGTGTTTTTAATAATAGTTAACGATTGACATGATCGTTTTTTTATAATAACTGGTTTTCCAATTAGTTCCACGCTGAATATAGAATTGCGTTTTGCAACCGTATATCACAAAAATGCCGTGACATTTAATCCATAGACAGATTTTCTATAAATTATCACTTGTAAATGTGTACGAGATTCTACATGCGAACAATCTGTGCATGACATCAAATCCAATCTGGTTTATTTGTCTCATAAGTAATCTTTTGTGCATTAGGTTCGTGCGAGTTTTAATTTACATAATTTATTATATGCAAATTAGAAAAAAGCAGCGAATTATCCACCCCATTAAGATTCTCCATTTCCACACAGAAATCCAAACAACTACTGCAATAAAATATTTGAATGAGAACATATATAAAGTATATGGTGTGCATAAATCAAGGTGCGAAAGTCCTATTGAAATATGAGTAAAATATGTAGATTCTGAAAACGAACGCTCCCTAGGTTCAAATATATGAAATGGCTGTTACAATTTATTATTACTTGAATTTTCAATTGCCAGAGATCAAATAGTTGGAATGGTATTAATGGAAATAAACATGAAAAACATACAAAAACCTCAGGCAATGTGCAATATATTTTTTGTTATTTTATATTATATGCGTTCTGTGGTAGATATAAACTAATTTTTAGGGGGTGGGATAATATTGTGAGGGGTGGGAGTGGGAGGTTAGGCACCACTCTGTCAATCGTCTTGACCACCTGTCGTCGGTGATGAATCTGTCCTACACAGAAGCCTCTGTAATGAAGAGCTCTTGTATTACGAATTGATCTCTTATCTCGGACTAATTGGAATGATTATTATTAATACCACAAATGATATCACGAGGACATAATATTATTATGACCACTAATTAATAAATAGTTAAATTGTATATGAAAAGCGTAGCATTATATCACAAGTGATATAAAATTGTATTTGTGACACAAAACGTTGATGTAACTCTTGTAATTGATTTGTTATTTGAGAAGTTAAAAGTTAAATTAGGTCCACCACTCACCTAAAAATAATCAGTTATATTAGTAGATAGCCACAATACACGTATTATATAATCTCTCAAAATAGCGGAATAGAAGAGATAATGGGAAAAGAAGCAGAAGAAATTAAAAACAACAATGGGGAAAGAATAATACAAGTATGCGTTGAAAACAACCTTGTGATAACAAATACAAAATTCAAAGACAAAAACATACACAAGTACAGAAGGGAACAGCCAAGCAGAAACGAAAGATCGATAAAAGACTACCACCTAATTAATAGAAACAGCTGGAATAAAATAATGAATGTAAGACTTACAAGGCAAGCTGAAACAGGAAGTGACCACCACCTACTAAAAATGGACATGCGTTGGAAGAAAATACGAAAAACAGACAAGAGGAGAATAAAAGTTAAAGAAAATATAAAAGCCTACAGAAAAAAATAACAGAAAGCCAAATGAGGTGTATGGACAAATGAGACGAATGAGAGAAGAAAGAAACACTAAGAAAATAATAACAGGAAAACAACAAAGAGTAAGACCGAGAAAAGAGTGGAACAAAAGAGTGGAACAGCGCAATAAAAGAAGAGGCAACCAGAAAAGGGAACACATGGGAAGAAATAAAAAGAAAAAATGCCATGGAGATTAGATTCCTAAGAAAAATAGAAAACAAAACAAGAAGAGGCAGGATAAGGAACGAGAGGCACAGGAAAAACTTAAAAATAAAACCAATGCAAGAAAAAATAACAGAAGGCCACATGAGGTGGCATGGACACATGAGACGAATGAGAGAAGAAAGAAACACTAAAAAATATACGAGACAAGAGCAACAGGAAAAAAACAAAGAGGAAGACCGAGAAAAGAGTGGAATAAAAGAACAGACAACAAGAAAAGGGAACACATGGAAAGAAATAGAGGAATTAACAAAAGATAGGAGGAAGTGGAGAGAATATTATAAAAATTAATAATGTATGTCTTACACCGAAAAGAAGAAAGGCAAAGGAATAAATAAATAAATAAATAAAATTGTCCTGATTTCCTTATTTATTTAGTATTGTCTTCATTCTCCTTGTCTCCTATTGTCCTATCTCTTGTAATGAAGACTGTTTCAATATGAATTTGACCTCTGAATTTTTATTGCAATGTTTTATTTCGATGCTTTCTAATCCATGTCCCTTCATCATTTTCGGTGCTCGTCCCCTTCTGCTGCTTTGCCATTTTTCATTTTTCTTATTGCTTCAATCACCTCTTCATTTTTTATTTCTTCAATCTCTTCCGTTTCGCTTTCTTCTTGGCCGTGTTTTACTTCTTCTTCTATCTCCTCTGCTTAAGTAGTTGTCAATTCTTTGAAGTATTCCTTCTATTTTTGCATTATTTTCGTTTCTTCTCTGATTATGTTTCTCTTTTTGTCCTTTACGATCATCATGTTGTACTCTTTTTTTACATTCCATTTTTCATTTTCCTTATTGCTTCAATCACCTCTCCTATTTCTATTTCTTCAATGTATTCCGTTTAGATTTCTTCTTGGTCGTGTTTTATTTCTTCTTCTATCTACTTCAGTTTCGGTTTCTTCTTGGTCGTGTTTTACTTCTTCTTCTATCTCCTCTGCTTGAGCAGTTGTCAATTCTTCGAAGTATTTCTTCCATCTTTGCATTATTTTCGTTTCTTCTCTGATTATGTTTCCATTTTTGTCCTTTACGATCATCAAGATGTACCCTTTTCTACATTCCATTTTGCATTTTTCTTATTGCTTCAATCATCTCTCCTATTTCTATTTCTTCATTCTCTTCCGTTTCGCTTTCTCCTTGGTCGTGTTTTACTTCTTCTTCTATCTCCTCTGCTTTAGCAGTTGTCAATTATTCGAAGTATTCCTTCCATCTTTGCATTATTTTCGATTATTCTCTGATTATGTTTCGCTTTTTGTCCTTTACGCTCATCATGTTGTATTATTTTTTTACATTCCATTTTTCATTTTCCTTATTGCTTCAATCACGTCTCCTATTTCTATTTCTTCAATCTCTTCCGTTTCGCTTTCTTCTTGGTCGTGTTTTACTTCTTCTTCTATCTCCTCTGCTTTAGTAGTTGTCAATTCTTTAAAGTATTCCGTCCATCTTTTCATTATTGTCGTTTCTTCTCTAATTATGTTTGCCTTTTTGTCCTTTACGCTCATCATGTTGTACTCTGTTTTTACAACCCATTTTTCATTTTTCTAATTGCTTCAATCACCGCTTGTATTTCAATTTTTTCAATCTATTCCGTTTGGCTTTCTTTTTGGTTATGTATTACTTATTCTTCTATCTCTTCTGCTTTAGTAGTTGTCAATTCTTTGAAGTATTCCTTCCATGTTTGCATTATTTTCGTTTCTTCTCTGATTAAGTTTCCCTTTTTGTCATTTACGCTTATCACGTTTTACCCTTTTTTTACATTCCATTTTTTATTTTCCTCATTGCTTCAATCACCTCTCCAATTTCTATTTCTTCAATCTCTTCCGTTTCGCTGCCTTCTTGGTCGTGTTTTACTTCTTCTTCTATTTCCTCTGCTTTAGTAGTTATCAATTCGCCGAAGTATTCCTTCCATTTTTGCGTTATTTTCGTTTCTTCTCTGATTATGTTTCCCGTTTTGTCCTTTACGCTCAACATGTTGTACTCATTTTTACATTCTATTTTTCATTTTCATTATTGCTTCAATCACCTGTCCTATTTCTATTTCTGCAATCTCTTCCGTTTCGCTTTCTTCTTGGTCGTGTTTTACTACTTCTTCTATCTTCTGTGCTTTAGTAGTTGTGAATTCTTCAAAGTATTCCTTCCATCTTTGTATTATTTTGGTTTCTTCTCTGATTATGTTTCCCTTTTTGTCCTTTACGCTCATCATGTTGTAATCTTTTTTTACATTCCATTTTTCATTTTCCTTATTGCTTCAATCACCTTTTTGTCCTTTACGCTCATTACGTTTTTATGTTGTTTTGGCTACGAGCAACAAGAAAACAACAAAGAGGAAGATCGACAAAAAGTGGAATAAAAGAACAGGCAACAAGAAAAGGGAACACATGGGAAGAAATAAAAGAATTAACAAAAGATAGGAGGAAGTGGAGAGAATATTATAAAAATTTATAATGTATCCCGTACACCGAAAAGTAGAAAGGCGAAAGAATAATTAAAAAAAAAAAATTGAAGCCTTCTAATCGAAGTCCTTTCATAATTTTCGGTGTTATTTCGTCCACTTCTGCTTCTTTGCAATTTTTCATTTTCCTTATTGCTTTAATCACCTCTCCTATTTCTATTTCTTCAATGTCTTCCGTTTCGCTTTCTTTTTGGTCGTGTTTTACGTCTTTTACCTCCTCTGCTTTAGTAGTTGTCAATTCTTCAAAGTATTCCGTCCACCTTTTCATTATTGTCCTTTCTTCTCTGATTATGTTTGCCTTTTTGTCCTTTACGCTCATGATGTTGTACTCTTTTTTTACATTCCATTTTTCATTTTCCTTATTGCTTCAATCACCTCTCCTATTTCTGTTTCATCAATCACTTCCGTTTAGCTTTCTTCTTGGTGGTGTTTTACTTCTTCTTCTATCTGATCTGCTTTAGTAGTCGTCAATTCTTCGAAGTATTCCTTCCATCTTTGCATTATTTTCGTTTCTTCTCTGATTATGTTTCCTTTGTGTCCTTTACGCTCATTATGTTTTTATGCTTTTTTTGCCACGAGCAACAGGAAAACAACAAAAAGGAACACCGAGAAAAGAGTGGAATAAAAGAACAGGCAACAAGAAAAGGTTACACATGGGAAGAAATAAAGGAATTCACAAAAGATAGGCGGAAGTGAAGAGAATATTATAAAAATTAATAATGTATGCCTTACACCGAAAAGAAGAAAGACAAAGGAATAAATAAATAAATAAATAAAATTGTCCTGATTTCCTTATTTATTTAGTATTGTCTTCATTCTCCTTGTCTCCTATTGTCCTATCTCTTGTAATAAAGACTGTTTCAATATAAATTTGACCTCTGAATTTTTATTGCAATTTTTTATTTCGATGCTTTCTAATCCATGTCCCTTCATCATTTTGGGTGTTATTTTGTCTACTTCTGCTGCTAGGCCATTTTCATTTTCCTTATTGCTTCAATCACCTCTCCTATTTCTATTTCTTCAATCTCTTACGTTTCGCTTTCTTCTTGGTCGTGTTTCACTTCTTCTTCTATCTTCTCTGCATTAGTAGTTGTCAATTCTTTAAAGTATTCCGTCAATTTTTTCATTATTGTCGTTGCTTCTCTGATTATGTTTGTCTTTTTGTCCTTTACTCTCATCATGTTGTACTTTTTTTTACATTCCATTTTTCATTTTCCTTATTGCTTCAATCACCTCTCCTATTTCTATTTCTGCAATCTCTTCCATTTCTCTTTCTTCTTGGTCGTGTTTTACTTTTTCTTCTATCTCCTCTGCTTTAGTAGTTGTCAATTCTTCGAAGTATTCCTTCCATCTTTGCATTATTTTCGTTTCTTCTCTGATTATGTTTGCCTTTTTGTCCTTTATGCTCATCATGTTGTACTCTTTTTTTACATTTCATTTTTCATTCATTTTTCTACTTCTTCTGCTTTGCCATTTTAATTTTCCTTATTGCTTCAATCACCTGTCCTATTTCTATTTCTTCAATCTCTTTCGTCTCTCTTTCTTCTTGGTCGTGTTTTACTTCTTCTTCTATCTCCTATGCTTTAGTAGTTGTCAATTCTTCAAAGTATTCCGTCCATATTTTCATTATTGTCGTTTCTTCTCTGATTATATTTGCCTTTTTGTCCTTTACGTTCATCATGTTGTACTCTTTTTTTACATTCCATTATTCATTTTCATTATTGCATCAATGACCTCTCCTATTTCTATTTCTTCAATCTCTTCCGTTTCGCTTTATTTTTGGCCGTGTTTTACTTCTTCTTCTATCCGCTCTGCTTTAGTAGTTGTCAATTCTTCGAAGTATTCCTTCCATCTTTGCATTATTTTCGTTTCTTCTCGGATTATCTTTCCCTTTTTGTCCTTTACGCTGTACTCTTTTTTACATTTCATTTTTAATCTTCCTTATTGCTTCAATCACCTCTCCTATTCTATTTCTTCAATCTCTTCCGTTTAGATTCCTTCTTGGTTGTGTTTTACTTCTTCTTCTATCTCCTCTGCTTTAGTTGTTGTCAATTCTTTGAAATATTCCTTCCATCTTTGAATTATTGTCGTTTCTTCTCTGATTATGTTTGCCTTGTTGTCCTTTACGCTCATCATGTTATACTCTTTTTTTAAATTCTATTTTTCATTTTCCTTATTGCTTCAATCTCCTCTTCTATTGCTATTTCTTCAATCTCTTCCGTTTCGCTTTCTTCTTGGCCGTGTTTTGCTTCTTCTATCCCCTCTGCTTTAGTAGTTGTTAATTCTTCAAAGTATTCCAACCATCTTTGTATTATTTTGGTTTCTTCTCTGATTATGTTTCCCTTTTTGTCCTTTACGCACATCATGTTGTACTCTTTTTTTACATTCCATTTTTCATTTTCATTATTGCTTCAATCACCTGTCCTATATCGATTTCTTCAATTTATTCCGTTTAGCTTTCTTCTTGGTTATGTTTTACTTCTTATTCTATCTCCTCTGCTTTAGTAGTTGTCAAGTCTTCGAAGTATTTCTTCCATCTTTGCATTATTGTCGTTTCTTCTCTGATTATGTTTGCCTTTTTGTCCTTTACGCTCATCATGTTGTACTCTTTTTTTACATTTCATTTTTCATTTTCCTTATTGCTTCAATCACCTCTCCTATTTCTATTTCTTCAATCTATTCCGTTTCGCTTTCTCCTTGGTTGTATTTTACTACTTCTTCTATCTCCTCTGCTTGAGTAGTTGTCAATTCTTCGAAATATTCCTTCCATCTTTGCATTATTTTCGTTTCTTCTTTGATTATGTTTGCCTTTTTGTCCTTTACGCTCATCATGTTGTACTCTTTTTTTACATTCCATTTTTTATGTTCCATATTGCTTCATTCACCTCTCCTATTTCTATTTCATCAATCTCTTCTGTTTCGCTTTCTTCTTGGTTGTGATTTACTTCTTCTTCTAACTCCTCTACTTTAGTAGTTGTCAATTCTTGGAAGCATTCCTTCCATCTTTGCATTATTTTCGTTTCTTCTCTGATTATGTTTCCCTTTGTGTCCGTTACGCTTATCATGTTGTACTCTTTTTTTACATTCCATTTTTCATTTTTCTGATTGCTTCTATCACCTCTCCTATTTCTATTTCTGCAATCTCTTCCGTTTTGCTTTCTTCTTGGTCGTGTTTTACTTCTTCTTCTATATCCTCTGCTTCAGTAGTTGTCAATTCTTTGAAGTATTCCTTTCATCTTTGCATTATTTTCGTTTCCTTTCTGATTATGTTTCCCTTTTTGTCCTTTATGCTCATTATGTTGTACTGTTTATTTGCCTAAGTTGCTTTATTGTTCTAAAGAAGAGCTTCAGGTTCTCTCGATAATTTTCATAAATTTTTTCCCCGATTTTTTTTTCTTTGTCTATCTTGACCTCCCTTATTACATACTTTTGTAGTTGTTGACATTTTTCGTAGACTTTTTGTGCTTCATGCCTAGGTATATTTGCCACTCAATTTTTTGATCTTTTTTTTTCTTGCTGATCTTCTTGTTCCACCATTCTGTTTTGATATTTTCTTCGTTCCGAAATTTATTTTTGTTGCTTTTATTATGTTGTTTTTCAATGTACTCCATTTGTTCTCTACTTCGCATTGTGTTTCTTGTGTACTCACCTTTCTCATCTCCTCTTGATATTTCTGTATGCATGTGATTTCTTTCAGTCTGTACGCTCTTATCTTCTCTTTCGTTTTTGTTCTTCTTTTGTCTATTGTTTCTTTTTTTCTATTATTTGTCGTCTTCATTTCCATTCTTAACACTTTCAATTTCCGCTTGTTTTGATACTTCATACGTTCCTAACTATGTGCCATTTCATTATGTTGATTAGGTAGTAGTCTATTATTGATTTTTCGTTGCGAGTTTGTTGGACCCTCCTGTATTTATGTATACCTTTTTGTTTGAATTTGGTGTTTGTTATTACGAGGTTGTTTTCTATGCATTTATGTATTAACGCCATAAATATGTGTTGTTGAAACTTTTTATTGCCCAAGGGCCATAAAACCTCGTTTATGTCCGCATTGCGGGTTTACATTACGGATAAGTAATGCATAAAAATATTATAAAATTCAGAACATTTTGTCAGGGGCCAATATCCATAAAATGAATCAATAATTGTTTATATTTTTTATTGTTTTCTCCTTATTTAATAAATATAATTATTAAACTACTTATTATAAGACAATTAATTGTATTCGACAATTATGAAGCCTAATAGAGGATATTATTTCTTGGCAGATGCATAACATAAATGATTGAATGAACAAATATATGCCGGAAATAAATGACTCCGCTTAGAGGTGATTATTGGAGATAAACATAAATATATTACAACAATTATCCTGCATTACTCACGCGTGTGCGAACTAATTCAAACTTAATTCGAGCAAATAATTAAATTACATCGGCGGTTATAAAATAATGCGGGAGTAACGAGTGCAAATTTGGCCCAGCAGTGGCTAGTCTAATTCTGCAATTAACATTTTAATTATCCACGATTCGGTTTTTCAATTTCCGGAGTAATCGTTATTTCCGAAATGGCGTTAATTCAATTAGCAGTTGATGGAATTATGCCTGGATGCATAATGGTGTTCGTAAATCAGTCGATCTGTGAATCGAAGATATGTATCTTGCAATAGACCATCGGTTGGTGACATTACCTTGACCCTTGAATGGGTGAATTATTGCAGCATTGTATCTGTTGCGCCCCAATTGCAATATAACGCGCAATATGCCGGAAATTGCAGCAAATATTTATTTTGAAGACTTCCATACATTTACAGAACTTATATGCCACCAATTAGCTACATCGATTAACGTATATAATTTTTTTTTAATTATTGTCCAAAATAAGTATGGTGGAGGCGCCGGGCATCACTTGTCAAATTAATTTTTCATTTTTCAATGGTATGAATTTGGTAATGTTTTTTTTTAAATAAATGGTATGAATTTTGAATGTTTTACGAGACACAAATGTAGGAACTATTCAACTTCTTCAAGACCAATTATAGCTACCTACTTTACTTAGGTACTTACGTAATTATAGGTACTTTTCGTATTTCATCGAGAATTATTGATTAATAATAATAATCGATTGAAAGCCTACTTACCTTATAAAGTACAAGTAATGTACACTTAAGTAATAGAATTATTATAAGTTGATATTAGATTAAGAAAGAACAATCCACTATTAATGTATTTTATATTAGAATTGAAGAAAAAAAAAAAAAAAACTACCATATAAGTTTGTTGTAATTTGCGGTGACTTTTTAAAGCTCCTGTTTGAGCTCCTATTTATAATAACATCAAAAACTATTAAATCGAATATATGTAATAATTTAGTATTTATTTATTTGTATTGTTTGTTGTGAATTAGTTATTATTATCAAACGTCACATATACCCACGTATATAATTTTATATAAAATTAAATTACATTAAATTCACAAATATCATAAGTTCTAATTATTATGCTGTATATATTTTAGTTAATTGAATAGCTCAATTTGTGTGGCAATATTGAAATGAATTTCGTATTTGATTTTATCAACTATTTGCGTTTAAATGCAACTAAATACAACAGTTGTGATATATTTGAAATGCATTTGATATCATTGCATACAAATTTATTTATAAATTAGTTTGCATTATTTCACCGTACATTTAATTAATTTTGCTCAATCATAAACAGTAACCAATATTTTCGGTGAAATATGCAAACGTACTTTATTATTCTTACATTTCTTAATTTGGATTTTGACGAATCATAAACAGTCTACAATATTTTCTGTAAAATCCGCAAACATATTTTATTATTCTTACATTTCTTAATTTGGAATATAGCTAGCCAGATACAAATACATAATAAAATATATGCAAACATCCTTTATTATTCATACATATCTTAATTTGAATTTTGCTCTATCATAAACAGTCACCAATATTTTCTGTGAAATCCGCAAATATCGTTAATTATTCTTATATTTCTTAATTTGGAATTTAGCTTGCCAGGTACTGGTACATAAAAAATATAACACTCTCATAAAAATCTAGATTTATAATGGTAAAAATTGATGACGATAGTAGAAAAAACATGTGTATATATGCTCACAAGAAAAGTGTTTTTAAAGTTTTAAAGTTATTTTCAAAAACTGATAACGATTATAAAAAAAATAAGAAAAAGGTGAAAAGGTTTCTTGCTAATTACCAAACGTTACAAAAAAAGTACTTTTCAAACCTTTTCAAATCTAGATTTTCTTATAAAAATCTAGATTTATAATGGTAAAAATTGATGACAATAATAGAAAAAACATATGTATATATGCTCACAAGAAAAGTGTTTTTAAAGTTTTAAAGTTATTGTCAAAAACTGATAACAATTATTAAAAAAAATAAGAAAAAGGTGTAAAGGTTTCTTGGTAATTACCATTTGTTACAAAATAAAGTACTTTCAAACCTTATTTTCTCATAAAAATCTAGATTTATAATGGTAAAAATTGATGACGATAGTAGAAAAAACATATGTATATATTCTCACAAGAAAAGTGTTTTTAAAGTTTTAAAGTTATTGTCAAAAAGTTATAACGATTATAAAAAAAATAAGAAAAAGGTGAAAAGGTTTCTTGCTAATTACCAAACGTTACAAAAAAAGTACTTTTCAAACCTTTTCAAATCTACATTTTCTCATAACTTCTCATTGTATTTTTTAATAATCGTTATCAGTTTTCGATTTTAACTCTTTTTAATATCGTTATAAATTTTTAACTTCCTTTATTCTTAGACAATTATCACTAACATGCACATACACATACATTTTCAGAATTATGTCTGCTATAGAGCAATTTCAGAATTATTATCTATTAAATTTGTAATGTATAAGCACACAATTTAAGAATGAAAATTTTTGAAGACGTTGTAATTGGGCATTAAAGAAATTTCTAAATTACGATGACGACGATTGAGGATGGAATAAAATTTTCTAAATTTTAAATGTGTAAGATAGCTTTTGTTTTTTTTTTGTTGAGAAATAACGAATATATGAATACATTTTTCCGAGTTTTGTCCACAGATTAAGTTAAACGTATCAAGTTCAAGATGTTGTATCAAGATGCTCATTTTAATTTCTCTTCGTACTGTTTTTCAAAACAAAAGGATTACGTCAATTTTTTAAGATGATTTAGACACTTTAGAAACTTTATACAATTTACATATTAAATTTATATTTGTTATGTTATTTTATATGCTCATTTTAATTTCTCTTTAATATGGTACTGTTTTTCAAAACAAAACGATTATGTCGATTTTGTAAGGTGATTTAGAAACTTTAGAAACTTTATCCAATTTAAATTTTAAATTTATATTTTAAATTTGTCGACTTTAAAATTCAAAATTGGGCGAAAATTTGTACAAATTTCATGACATTAATTTCAGAAATAAAAACTGGCTAATCAATGAATGAAAAATACCAAAGGGAACAAAAATTTAAACAATCTCCCACAAATGTCATAGATATCACTTTTAAATGAAAATTTCTAGATATAATAATGCCAATTAGGCAAAGTAAAAACTGGACTAGAATTAGAACTGGACAGAACTAAAATAAATAAAACTATCAAATATTCACTACTTGCTATTAAATACAACAAACATTTAAATTGGCAAATAAAAAATGTTAAAGAGAACGACAATGAAAAAAAGTTCCCACAAATGTAATGAATATCAAGATATAACTTTAAAATTAAAATTTCTTGATTTATAAATGCCAAATACAGCAAAATTAAAAACAAAGTCATACACATTTTATTGATGTTACTTCAGAAATAAAAATTGGCTAATTAAACACAAAATTTGGTATTAATTACCACATAAATTTAAATTGTTGAATGAAAAATGCCAAAGGCAACAAAAATTTAAACAATTTCCCACAAATGTCATACATATCACTTTAAAATGAAAATTTCTAGATATATTACAATTAGGCAAAGTTTTTAAAAATTCAAACACATTTCGTGGATGATATTTTTAGAATAATTTTGTTATTTGTAAATATTTTTCAGAAATAAAACTGAACTAGAACTGGACAGAACTAACAAATAAAAGTAATCAAACATTCAATACTTGCTCTTGAATACTACACAAATTTAAATTGTCAAATAAAAAATATCAAAGGGAACGAAAATGAAAAAAAAAGTTCCCATAAATGTTATCAGGATATAACTTTAAAATTAAAATTTCTATATTTATAAATGTCCACTGTCCACTAAAAATATCAAAATTAACAGATATTAAACAAGTCCGCACAAATGCTATAGATATCACTACAAAATTAACATTTTTAGATTTATAAATGCCACATTCAGCGAAATTAAAAAAAATATATATAAAAATTTCATTGATATTACTTCAAAAATTAAAATTAGCTAATCAAACATACAAAATTTGGTATTAATTACACCAAAAATTTAAATTGTCAAATTGAAAATATCAAGGCTAACAAACATTTTAAAAGATCCAAAAAATTTTATCGATATGACTATAAAATTAAAATTTCTAGATTTATAAGTGCAATTTTAAGCAAATTTTTAAAGATGCATATAAATATCTAAAATATTACATCAGAAATAAATGTTGGCTAATTTTAATAATAATAATAATTTTAATAAACACATCAATTTTAGATTTAACTGCAAAAATAAATAAATTGTTGAATATACACATGTTATGGATATCACTTTAAAATTATATTAGATTTATAATTACATTTCTATGTGTCATATTAAACAGTAAAATTCAAAATTCATACAAGTTTCATGGATATTACTATGCAATTAACAGACGTTACTTCTTATAAAACCGTTTAAATGTGCTTTTGATGTTATCCAAAATCTTTTAAAAACTTTCTTTTTTAAAGTCTAAAGTTTTAAAAGTCTAAATTTAAAAAAGTGTTATTAAATTATTTCAGCCTTTTTCGACTTATCGTATCTACAAAAACGTTATCAGTAGTTAAAACTATGCCGGTCATAACTCAGATTGATACTATTAAAATCCAATTAAATGAATCCAGCGAGATTCAATTTTCAATCGGCGCTATCATGGCAATTACGACAATTACAATAGGGTAATTACAATAAGCAGTGCGATTACAATAAGCAGTGCAATTACAATAAGAGTAATTAATTACTACAGTACAATTGCACTACGGTAATTGCCAGTACAATTACTTTTACTGGGAATTACGACAATAACAATAAGGTAATTAAAATTACCGGGGCAATTACAATAGGTGTAATTACTGCAGTACAATTACAATAGGGTAATTACCAGTGCTATTACGATAATTACAATAGGGTAATTATAATTAGCAGTGCAATTACAATAGGAGTAATTACTACAGTACAATTATAATAGAATAAAGTACCAGTACAATTACTTGCACTGGCAATTACTTCAATTATAATAGGGTAATTACAATTACCTGGGCATTAACAATAGGAATAATTATTACAGTACAATTGCAATAGGGTATTACCAGTGCTAGTACAACAATTACAATAGGCTTATTGTAATTACCAGTGCATTTACAATATGTGTAATTGCTACAGTGCAATAACAATAGGGTAATTACTAGTGCAATTACTTGCACTGGCAATTACGACAATTACAATAGTGTAATTAAAATTACCTGGGCAATTACAATATGAGTAATTACTACAGTACAATTGCAATAGGGTATTACCAGTGCTATTACGATAATTACAATAGGGTAATTGCAATTAAAAGTGCAATTACAAAAGGTCTAATTGCTACAGTACAATTACAATTGGGTATTACCAGTGCTATTACGACAATTACAATAGGGTAATTGCAATTACCAGTGAAATTACAATAGGTGCAATTGCTACTGTACAATTACAATAGGGTAATTACAAGTGCAATTACTTGCACAGGTAATTATAATTACCCTATTGTAATTGTCGTTATTGGTCGCGGGAATTGCTCCGTGATAGCGCCGATTAAAAATCAAATTTCGCTGGTTTGTTTTTATCGGATTATTAATCTGAGTTAGGACATGCATAGTTTTTACTATTGTTATCATATCCACATAACCACAGTCATAGTTTTATAAAAAAGTTCTTAATGAACTCGGGAGGACCGATATTTTCTTTGAAGTTAGGAATTGGTAAATATTCATTAAAATAATGCTTTCCCCATATACTTATAATTTGAAAGGAGAATGTAAAAATTAATAAAAATTTCGTCAGTACACTCTTCGATAGTATATGCAAAACTGGGTGTAAAGTCTGGCATACATTAAGTATTTTGAAAATTAAAAATATTTCAAATAAATTGTCGGACTCACCGATTTTAGTTTGAAAAATATACATTTTGTATTAAATCTAAAAAAAATATCACCATTTGGCTCTGAGTTATCGAGTTATCGATCAATATTTCTGTGACTTTTTTGAAATAAATACCTGTAATATATCTTTCAATTGATTTTTGAGAAATCTTTTCTTATATAAGACATAAACAAATGTAACTATAGTGTTGTGGACAGAAAAAAGGTCTATAAAGTAAAATTATAGAATTTTAGGGTTGCCAATTAAAAAAAAAAGTTGATAACGTCATAACTCAAGAACAAATGATGACCAAAATGTTTGTCATCATATGCTTGTGTTCATCTTGTCATCAATCAAAAAAGATTTATAAGAAAATGTGCATTTTTAAAAACTAAAATCGATATGTCCGAGGATTTTTCAAAAATATTGTTCATTTCCGAAATACTGCATGTATTCCAGACTTATTTGCACCCTGTATTTATTCAAGGTAAACGTTATTGTTATTTATGATACAAGCTCGTAAAGTAGTCCTTTTTTGTACGAGCGTGAATTTGTTGAACGAGGCTCAACCGACTTTACGAAAGTGTATCATATAAAGTATTTTCTGCTATAGCTATTATTAACAAATTGTATATCTTACATTGTACCAATTGTATCATTAACTTGACTGTTTAAAGTTTTGTACTTCTTTCGTATTACTGAATGTTGGTATTTGTAATTACCCTATTATAATTGTCGTAATTGCTCCTTGAATACGCAGATTATAAATCGAATCTAGCTGGGTTAATTTAAGCGGATTTTAATGGTATCTATCTGAGTTAGGACCGGCATAGTTTTTACTACTGCTATCACATCCACACAACCACACAGACAGACATTTTTCAAAAGAGTTCTCAATGGACACTTGGGATATTAACACCAATATTTTCTTTGAAATCAGGAATTGTAAACATGTAATCACTAAAATATTACTTTCCCCATATACTCATATTTTGAATAGAGTAAGTAAGAAATAAATAAAAATTAATAAAAATCAACCAAAAAGTGCATTTTTCGATAGTATATGCTGCACACGGTGTCAAAAAACTCTGAATATATTCATTATTTCGGAAATTATATATATTTTAGAAAAATTCTCTGAAACCAATTATAGCTATCAAAAGTACACATTTTGTTACAAATCTAAAATTGTTGTCGTCATTTGTTTTTGTGTTATTGCGTTATCGATCATTATTTCTGTGATTTTTCGTAATAAACACCTATAATAATTAATCATTGAATTGATTTATCCGCCAAATTTTTCTTATATAAGATATATATAATAAAATATAAAATAGATATATATATATATAATGATATATATGTATAATGAACCTATACCATTGTGACTGAAAATACCCTATTTTTCTAGTAAAGTGAAATTATAAAATATTTGGGTTGCCATTAAAAAAAAAGTCAATGACGTCATAACTCAAAAACAAATTATGACAAAAATATTTATCATGATGTGTGTGTGTTCATCATGTCATCAATAAAACAATATTTATAACAGAGCATAAAGTGTATTTTTGAAAACTAATATCGATTTTTCAAAAATATTGTTAATTTCCGAAATACTGAATGTATTCCAGCCTTTTTTAAAAGTGTATTTTTGAACACTAATACCGATTTTTCAAAAATGTTGTTTATTTTCCAAAATACTGGATGTATTCCAGGCTTTTTTTCACCCAGTATTTCAAAGTTAAACGATATAGATATTTATGATACAAGCTCGTAAAGTAGTCCTTTTTTGTACGAGCGTGAATTTATTGAACGAGGCACAGCCGAGTTCAACAAAAAAACATTGGTTTATTTTGATAAACGTAACATTTGTTGGAACTTTTTAATATTTCTTCCTTTTGCTATTTATATTCGACTCATTTTTAATTTAAGAAATACTGAATGTATTGTATCCTTTTTTGCACCCAATATTTATTCATGTTAAACAATATAGTTATTTATGATATAAGCTCGTAAAGTAGTCCTTTTTTGTACGAGCGCGAATTTGTTTAACGAGGCACAGCCGAGTTCAACAAAAAACGTGAGTGCAAAAATGCTCTTTACGAAAGTGAATCATACAAAGTTTTTTAATTTAATTTAAATAGTTTTTTAAAGTATTTATTTAAGTTAATTGATATAGTTATTTATGATACAAGCTCGTGAAGTAGTGCAAAAATGCTCTTTACGAAAGTGTGTCATACAAAGTTTTTTCTGCGACATCAATTATGAATAAATTGAATATCTCACATTGTACCAATTGTATCATTAACTTGAATGTTTAAAGTTATGAACTTCTTTCGTATTATTGGATGTTGATATTAAGTAAAATTTGATGCAAAATACTATTTTGTTTAAATTGGCGAGTGAATGAATTGTGTGTAAAACTTATTGTACGCACAGTTGATGTTATTACGCAAACGTGATTTTTTTATGCATTTGTGCTAAAAAGTATCACGCACTGTAAACAATTAGTACGCACTGTAAACAGTACGTAAAAACTTACTTTACACACGGCCATAGAAAAAAAATAGAAAAGACAATTAAACAGACTTAGTTTACATACGGCCATAGACAAAAAAAAAATAGAAAAGACAATTAAACAAACCGAATATTTCTTTTTTTTAACTTTCATTTTATATTCTGCTCATAAGCAGAACTTGCACTCTTATCGCCTCAGTTAACTTATCCACTTCAATTTCCTATAATGTAACATACATTGCTCACATACTGTTAATTTTATGTGATTAGGTGAATACATATTACATTTTGCTCAAGTATATAATTTAGTTCAATGAGATTCAATGGGTAATACTTAGTGATATTTGAGAAATATTCATAAGGGCTAAGAATGATTACCGCATTATATCTTCTCATAGTATGCGACCTGAGTGAATAGTTTTTGTTAAATGTGCGCCATTTATTTTTGCGGGTTTGTCGGCGAATATTTTCGCCTCTTTGGACGACGTGCTTTTATACAATTCGCATTGCGTTTAAAGAATGGTTCTTTTCTCACAGGTATTCTTTACAGTTATTATCGTCAGTTTGCCTCCACGAATCGAATGCTAGGCCCTTTCTTATGTAGTATTGTGTTACTTGTATGTATGATTGTAGTAATCATTGTTACTAACACGAAGAATAGTTGACATAGGACAGAAACTCAATATGCTGGGTTATATGTGTATACACTACTCAAAAGAATGATAGCTTATTCATGATTAATGATAATGATTATATGTTAATATTTAACATATTAAATGTTAAATAAAATTATAAAAATACAGTTATAATGCAATTATAAAAATGTATATTATGAATTTAAATATATGTTTTTGGATTATACATAAATCATATTGAGTATATTATAATATAATATATTCTATAAATGTATTACTTCTGGCATGTTTCAATAAATTGCTATTTGGTAATAATCTCTTGAAATAAACATTTACCTATCTAACTTTAATATCTTCAATTTTATCTTTAATTTTCTAATATCTTTAATTATCTTAACTATTGTTCTTATTAAAAAAAAAACAATGGAGAAAGACAACAACAAATTGATTAAAATATTTGTCTAATTTCCGTCGAATAGAGGCATTTATATTATAAACTACAACATGGAATATTTCAGTGAGATAGACCAATTTTTATTAGGTTATTGTCCCTCGGCTTTTCTTCTTGTATATTTATACAGGTTGTATTTTTGTAGTTTGTTACGTTGTATTTTCCAGATTATTGTAAATGCATAGCAATATATATATATAATATAATATATATATATATATATATATATATATATATATATATATATATATATATATATAACATTTTATATATTGTATATATTATTTTGCATAACTAGTAATGTAGCGCAGATTTATTATTTCTTTACGATGTCAGTGTCAGTGAGGCTGAAGTTATCTTTCTATACTTGCGCTTCACTGCGTATATTCTTAAATGAGCGACATTTCATTTTTAAAATAGTTACAGCTCGTCGTTCTAAAGTATTCTCAACATCAAATGCAATGCTTCATCATTTAAGTTAGCAGTTCTATTGTTAGTGCCTTTTTTACTTCTTCTGCAGGGGAACAAGTTCCGGAGCACCGAGGCCATGCGAATGGCTCTATTGTTAGCAGGTTAAATAATACAAAAATATATCTGACGTAGTATTATGAGGAAGCAAACTGCATTATTTGTCCTACAAATTTTAAATCGTATCCTCCAAAACAATACAAAACATCTTTTGATTTAATCGTATTATAGTTACATTAATTTTAATTTCATTGATTATTATCAAAACCCATCGAAAATAGCTTAGAAATGATAGATCTGAAGAGAATGATGAACGGAATTATGAAAGGAATGATGAACGGAATGATGAAATGCCGAAGAGTTGAAAGAAGAGATAAAAGAAATAAAAAAGACAATTCGCAAGAAAGAAGACAACGAGAACAGGAGAAAGCAACAATAAAAGGGAGAAGTGTGCGGAAGCATACTCCATTCACGATGTTTTTGCGTCAGGGGAGTCTATGAATATCTAGTAATTTTGTTGGTAGTGTTTCGGAAATAACTGAATTTCCCAATGGAACTTGTCATTTTTTTTAGGTTAAGTTGTTTTAAATTTGAGGGATTATTTTTTAAATAACATTGTTGCCAGATGTAAAGTTTAATAATAGTTTATGTTGCAGTTGTATATTTTTTTAGAAATTCGTTGCCATAAAATGGCATTAAGTTTAGAATAATCATAATAACTTCAAAATCTAATTTCTGAAAATGACAGTTATTCATAGTCATAAAATAAAATAAAAGTTAAGACAATTGCAAAAGCTTTCCAACATATTCAGGCATTTTTACTTAAAACTATAGAATTTTTTCGAATTTCAGTAGAAACTGGGAGCATTTCTGAAAATGCCAGTTATTCGTAGCTGATTTATATGTACCCATCTTACTTATTTTGTGCCATTTAAATTATTTTATTCTATTTATAATGCCATAAAATGGCATTAAGTTTAGAATATTCTTAATAACTCAATTTTTTTTAATTTTTAGTAAAAACTGGCAACGTTCCTAAAAATGACAGTTATTCATAGTCATAAAATAAAATAAAAATTAAGACAATCGCCAAAACTTTAAAATTTCTAACTTTCAATGAAAATTGGGTGAATGTTCCAACATATTCAAGCATTTTCGCGTAAAGCTTTCTATTTCACTATAAAAATTTGCTTAGCCAATCTTTTTCGAAATTTTCAAATTTAAGTAAAAACTGGGAGCATTTCTGAAAATGCCAGTTATTCGTAGCTTATTTATATGTACCCATTTTACTTATTTTGTGCCATTTAAATTATTTTATTCTATTTATAACGCCATAACATGGCATTAAGTTTGAAATAATAAATGACAGTTATTCATAGTCATAAAATAAAAGTTAAGACACTCGCAAAAACTTTAAATTTTCTAACTTTCAATGAAAATTGAGAGAATTTTCCTACATATTCAGGCATTTTCACTTAAAACTATAGAATGTTATTTTAAACCAATCTTTTTCGAAATTTTCAAATTTCAGTAAAAACTGGGAGCATTTCTGAAAATGCCAGTTATACGTAGCTGTTTTATATGTACCCATTTTACTTATTTTGTGCCATTTAAATTATTTTATTCTATTTATAATGCCATAAAATGGCATTAAGTCTAGAATTATCTTAATAACCCCAAAATTTCTAATTTTTAGTAAAAATTGAGAACATTTCAGAAAATGACAGTTATCTCTAGTCATAAAATAAAACAAAAGTTAAGAGAATCGCAAAAACTTTAAAATTTCTAACTTTCAATGAAAATTGGGAGAATTTTCCTACATATTCAGGCATTTTCACTTAAAACTATAGAATTTTTTATAAACCAATCTTTATGTCAGTTATTTGTAAATTTTTTATTACATGTAAAATCTATCCTATTATCAACAATGACTGTCAAAATCTGTGAACTTACTACCACCAGATATGAAAATCTGAAAAATGTTCAACTAGAACTGTCAAAATTTGGAATATTTTCCAGCTAAAATATGTTACATTTTCTATTTAAATTGTATGTAAAATCTATGCTATTATCGACTATGACTGTCAAAATCTGTGAACTAACCAGCACGAGATGTAAAAATCTGAAAAAAATTCAACCAGAACTGTCAAAATTTGACATATTTTCCAGTTAAAATATGTTACATTCTCTATTTTCAAATGCATTTGACAAAATCTGTTAATTGTTGCACCTGTTAAGATTTGGATAATTTTGATTGAAAATTAACAAATTTGGAGAGTTCTGTTTGAAGATTTTTGCAGATTTCGACAGGTGAAGTTAAATATTTTTTAAGATTGTCATAGTTAGTGCTAAAAACTTATTATAAGACACTTAAAATGTAGGTATTCGCTGGTAGTATATTGTTAAAACATTGATAGATTATTATTATTATCATACTTGTAAATTTCACATATTTATACAACATTTCACAAGTGTAGGACAATTTGACAAATTTTTAAACTTATATTTGAAACTGATTAGGAGCACACTTCTGAAATTGGCAGATTTTGACAGTTGCAGTTATAAATTGCACCTATTTTCATAGCTGATGCTAATAGTTTGACAGTGGCAAGAAAATATGGCAGATTTAAATTGTCGCAGTTGATTTTTTTTCTAAATTTGGCAGGCGGAGCTAAAAAATTGACAGGTTTAGACAAATACATTTGATAATATGATAAATTTGAACAATTTCAATTGACAATGTAATGTATTTCAAGAGTTCAACTGGAAAATATGTCAGATTTTGACGGTTGGTGTTGAACATTTTATAGATTTCAATTGAAGCATAGTTTCTTCAAAAATAATTTCCACAATTTTGTTTGTTCTACAAACTGTAAATTGTAAAATTGTATTATTATTGTCATACATGTAAATTTGACAAAATTTCACAACTGGAAGCAATCATTTAACAAATTATGATAGTTGTGCTTAAAATTTTGAAAATAGATTGGTGTATACTTCGGAAGTTGGCAATTTTTGACAGTTGCAGTTATAAATTGCACATATTTTCACAGCTGATGATAATAGTGTGAGAGTGACAAAATCATAACAGATTTCAATTGTTAGAGTTGTAAATTTAACAAAATTTAACAAAATTTAACAGGTGGAGCTAAAAAATTAATATTGTACATTAATACATTGATAGAATTGGACAATTTGATTATTTTAGTGTGAAAATTTGGTAGATTTCGACAGATGCTATTGTAAATTACAGCTGAAGGTAAAAACTCGACAGATTTTGACAGTTGCAGATGTAAATGACAGATTTAGATCTTAATCCACTTTAAAAATGGTAGATTTTGATACTAGCAGATGAAAATTTGACAGATTTGGACAATTGCAATAGAAAATATGGCAGATTTGATATGTTCTACTTGTAAATTTGATACAATTTTACAACAGGAGATCAAAATTGCACAGCTTCGGAAATTTATAATTGAAAATTTGATACTAAATAGTCCGAATCTGTTTAAATATTCTTTAAAACTACCAACATAATTCGCAGCAAACTAATTATATTTAATATCATATGTGGTATAAATTGAAAATTTCAATTGAAGCATTTTTTAAGCAATACATAATAATTTATTATAGTACACTTATTAACAATATGGCTCATATAAAAATAAATTATAGATTTGATGATATACGAGATAATGCACGAAAATTAAAAGTGCCAAAATGTATTTTTGAATCACAATATTCATTGGCAGTATAGTGTTAAACATTTGATAAATTATTATTGTCATACCAGCAAATTTGACAATTTTTCCCAATTGGATGTAATAATTTGTTTTAAAAATTTTGAAAACAGATTTGTGCCACACTTCAGAATTTTACAGATTTTGACAGTAGCAGTTCTAAATTGCGCAGGTTTTTACAGACAATACTAATAGTTTGATATGGTAGATTTGATATGGCAATTTTGAATCGTTAGAGTTGTAGAATTTTTTTTCAAAATTTAGCAGGCTAAAAAATTAACAGGTTTAGACAGATGCATTTGAAAATTTGATAAATTTGAACAATTTCAATTGATAATGTAATATATTTTTAGATTTCAACTGGAAAATATGTCAGATTTTGACAGTTGGCGTTGAAAATTGTACAGATTTCAATTGAAGCATAGTTTCTTCAAAAATAAATTCCACAATTTTGTTTCTATAAACTGTAATATTGTATTATTATTGTCATACCTGTAAATTTGACAAATTTTCACAAGTGGAGGCAATCATTTACCAAATTTTGATAGTTGCCCATAAATTTTTTAAAACAGATTGGTGCACACTTCTATAAATTGCATATATTTTCACAGCTGATGCTAATAGTAATAATAATACATTTACGTGCTATTACATAAAGTTTACACAATATTGTCAAATTTACAGGTATGACAATAATAATCTATCAAATTTTTATCAATACACTGCCATTGAATACTGTAATTCATAAACACATTTTGACATTTTTAATTTTCGTGCATACCTACTAATATATGGCTACATTTTAAGTGTATTATAATAACTAATTATTTATTGTTATTTAAATGCAACTGCCAAAATATTTTCAACTTTAACTAAGCAGTTTTTAGCACTGACTTGTGAAAATCTTTAAAAATATTTGACTTCAACTGTCGAAACCTGCAAAATTCTCTAAACAGAACTCTCCAAATTTGTTAAATTTTCAATCAAAATTGTCCAAATCTTTACAGGTACTACTATTAACAGATTTTGACAAATGCATTTGAAAATTCGATAAATTTGAATAATTACAATTGATAATTATATTTTTAGAGTTCAACTGGGAAATATGTCAGATTTTGATAGTTGGCGTTGAAAATTTTACAGATTTCAATTGAAGCATAGTTTCTTCAAAAAAAAATTTCACAATTTTGTTTCTATAAACTGTAAATGTTGACAAATTTTGATAGTTTTGCTTAAAATTTTGAAAACAGATTGGTGCACACTTCGGAAATTGGTAATTTTTGACAGTTGCAGTTATAAATTGCATTGATTTTAACTGCTAATGCTAATAATAATAATACATTTACATGCTATTACATCAAGTTTACATATGTCTTGTAAATTAGAACACATAAAATGTGGACACAAGAAATATAAAGTTACAATACATCAATAAAGGTATGATACTAACACAGAGAGAAACAAATATTGCTAGATATTTTAAAAACTGGTATCAATTGGAGGAGTATTTGTTTATGGTATTGCATTGGTATTGGCAAAAAACTCCTGCCAAGAGAAAAATACGTTTTCTGTTAAAAACAGATTATAAAACTATTAAAAACAGAAATAGTTTGAGAGTGGCAAAATCATGACAGATTTCAATTGTTAGAGTTGAAAATTTTACAAAATTTAACAGGTGGAGCTAAAAAATTAATAAATTTAGACTGATGCATTTGAAAATTTGATAAAATTTAATAATTTAAATTGAAAATGTACCATGCATGCGTGCAGCTGAAAAATGTCAGAATTTGACAGTTTGAGCTGAAAATTTTACAGATTTTCAAATTTGGTGTTCGGATCTTCATAGATTTTGACAGTCACAATTGATAATAGAACAGATTTTGACTGTTAAATAGACTACTTTATATCAGACTTACAATATGACATATTATGTCACAAAATTAAAAATAATATCAAAAGTTGCTGTTTATGAATTCACAATATTTCAGTAATTCTGATTGTATACAATAATTATAATAATAATAATTCTACATAATAATTCAGATTAAATCTGATGAGCTGCACATTTGAATAAATCTTAATGTTACGGATTTAGTAGTAGATTTAGTAGGTTTAGTAGTACACTTTAGAAAAAAAAAAACTTTGCAGACTACAGCCAAACCTGATCTAAGTATTGACAGATTTCATGAGTTACGCTGCTGAAAGTTCATTAGAATACGACATTATGAGACAAAAATAGGACAGTTTTGGAAAATTGAAGTACAAACATTTGATAACTGCAATAAAAATTTCAACGAAATCTACTTCTGCAGCTTAATATTTAAATAGTGTAGATAAATTGATAGAATTGGACTATTGCAATTGAAAATTGAATGAATTTGATAACTACAGTGTGAAAATTTAGTAGATTTCGACATATGTTATTGTAAATTACAGCTGAAGATAAAAACTCGACAAATTTTGACAGTTGCAGATGTAAATGACAGATTTCGATCTTAATCCACTTTAAAAATAGTAGATTTTGACACTCGCAGATGAAAATTTGACAGATTTGGATAACTGCAATAGAAAATATCACAGATTTGAACTGTTGCACTTGTAAATTTCATACAATTTCACAATAGCAGATCAAAATTGAACATTTTCAAAAATTTGTATGTGAAAATTTGATATTGGATAGTCAATTTGGTTTATTTTGTGTAACATTTTGACGGTTTTTAAAAAAGATTTGGAGTACACTTTTTTTTAAGCATTTGGATAAGGATTTTTTAAGCAATACATAATAATTTATTATGGTACACTTATTAACAATGTGGCACAAAAATGCCAAAATGTGTTTTTGAATCACAATATTCATTGGCAGTAAATTTGACAATTTTTCACAATTGGATGTAATAATTTGACAATGTTTTATAGTTTTACTCAAAATTTTGAAAACAGATTAAGAGCACAGTTCAGAATTTTGCAGATTATGACAGTTGCAGTTCTAAATTGGACAGACTTTTACAGCTTTGACAGTAGCAAGAAAATATGACACATTTGAATTGTTAGAGAGGATTTTTTTTCAAAATTTAGCAAGTGGAGCTAAAAAATTTACAGTTTTAGACAGATGGATTAGATAATTTGATAAATTTGAACAATTTCAATTGACAATGTAATATATTTCTAGAGTTCAACTGGAAAATATGTCAGTTTTTGATATATTTTGAAAATTTTACAGATTTCAATTGAAGCATAGTTTCTTGAAAAATAAATTCCACAATTTTGTTTCTATAAACTGTAAATTTTAAAATGGTAAAATTGTTTAAATAAACTGTAAATTATAAATCATTGAATCATAATCTGAGTTTTTTAAATTTACCAGAGAGCAATAGTTTCGGTGCCAATGTTGATTTTTTTTCAAAATTTAGCAGGTGGGGCTAAAAAATGAAAAGGTTTAGACAGATGCATTTGAAAATCTAATAAATTTGAACAATGTCAATTGACAATGTAATATATTTGTAGAGTTCAGCTGAAATATATGTCAGATTTTGACATTTGGCGTTGAACATTTTATAGGTTTCAAGTGAAGTATAGTTTCTTCAAAAATAAATTCCACTATTTTGTTTCTATAAACTGTAAATTATAAAAATGTAAAATTGTAATATTGTAAAATTGTTTATATAAACTGTAAAAAGTATGAATTATTGAATTATAATTGATGAAAAAAATTAAATGAGTTTTTTTAATTGGCAGTAGTTTGGTTATCTTTGTTTTACAGCAGCAAGGTTTTTCTATCAATCACCATGATATTACTTAATTTATGTAATGCCAACTGAACTTAATCCAACAATATTTGCTCTGGTCTCGTAATAATAAATTGCAGTTCAGATTCATAGTTTAAGTAGTAACAAAAAGATATACAAGCGATATAATTCAATTGATGCGGCACATCTTATCTTATCTCAAAACCTTTTTTCTGCAACGTCGTGTAAGATATGAGGAAACTATTTACGTCGCCGAAATCAGATAAACCTCCGAAAATAATAAATACAGCGGAATGAATAAGTGAACAGACTTTTGGGTGCATCTTTAAACGGACACGAATTATTAATATTGTGTGGACTGCAATTTGATAAATTGAGACATTGTTCGTCAAGGGGGCCACTTTTCACCGGAATTATAAGAATTTCCAAAGTTTATCACATCTAAGGTCCCACGAGGGAAGCCACTTTCATTATTAATTTACCAGCGTTTCGCCCTTCATCGACTTAAAAATTGTCTCCTTTTTATAGAATTAGAACTCTGTTATGTAAATGTAATTAGAGCTATTTTATGTATGACGATTTTAATAAATGGATAAAATTGTCTGTTTTCATGTAATTAGGGCATGTATTTAAAATACAATTAAAGCTATTTTGTGTATGAATTTTTTAATAAATAGAAATTTGTTTATTTTTATGTAATTAGAGCCTGTGGTTAAAATACAAATAAGCTATTTTATGTACGCCTATTTTAATAAATAGGTAGCTTAATTGGATAGGAGCTTAGAAATCAATTAATTAACGACTAAAATACACCTTCTATTTTTTTATTAATAATGTTAATTAATAATATTTGTAGAAAATAATATTAAAAAAAAAAAAAATGTTATATTTGTATTTGTAATATTTAAACAACTAACCTAATAATTACACCTAATAATTACAAATTACAAATACACTGTACAAACATAGAGACGTAATATTTGTATGATTGGCATTATTATTATTTGTAATATTTGGTTTAAAAAAAGTTTCTATCTGTTTCTATAAAAAAATTTTTCAGGATTATTTTTTTGTAATTATCTCTTATTAATGTAGTTTATTAATTTTAGTGTAAAGTTGATAGAGGCTAATCTCTTTTTTATATTTTCAAAATATTCTCTTATAACAAGCGTTATTACTGGTGCCATATTCATAATGCTGTCATCCTGCATTTAATTAAAATAATAAAAATGATGGCTCAGATTTCTCAATAGGGCATTATTTTTTTTAAACTCTCAGCTCCGTTAAGCTAAAAATATTCATATTATAATACGAATTGGCTTCGATTAGAGATAACGTTTAATAGTAATACGAAATTCGCAGCGTTATTCCCGGAAAGTGTAATCGTCGTGTGCAATATAAAAGATTATGAAAAAAGTACACAGAAAGCTTAGTTTAAGCAATAAAATTATAATGCTCCCGGTAAGCGCAAATAAAATCCTACGGCGGAATTCCCGGAACTCATTTAATGAAACATGTGGGGAGGCAAAGAAATGTAAGGACGATGCACAAAACGGGGAGAGATATACATTTTAAAATGGAACGGGGTTGGATACGTTTACGTCTTCCCAAAGCTGCCAATGTAGCCTGAATGTGTTTGATAATAAACATTCAAGACACTTCATTAGATTTCACTTCGGATTTATACTGTGGAAATGAAATCGCTCGAAACACCACATAATTTAATGTATTGAAATAATTCAGGTTTTTTGTGTAGAAAATTTTCCACGGCGTATTTTACATATTTACATGAATAATGCATGGGGTCGATAAATCGACATTAACAAGAACGCACATTCATGATTAATTTTTAAATAAATTGCTATTCAAAAGTTACGGATTTTTTCGAAACAGTATTGCTTTTGTTTCTTTTGATGACAAAATCAAGTCTGATGAGTTTTAGGACTTTTTATGACATTTCACATTTAGGACTTTTTATGACATTTGATATTTGTGGCATTTCATGACATTTTATCCTCAACTTACGTAAAGCAGTATATCTAATGTATCATTGTATGGATAAGAATGTGCGAAAGTGTAGAGGTGAAAGGATGTATTTATGGATATTAATCCTATTAATTGTCTAGATTCAAATTTCCTGTGGTAAGTGAAACGTTTCGCCCCTTAGAGCGAATATCAGGTTGACTACGCAGGAAACTTCAGATTCTGCCGGAATTGTGTTTCCAAAATTGTTACAATCGATGCAGTAATGTAAGCCGCCTGAGCCATCAGATACTTGACTATTATTGGATGTCCTTGGTTCGATTTCTGCCGTAAGAGATACGATATGCAGTTGCATTTATCTATTATAGTCAGTGCCGTATCTCGTTGAAGGCTCAAGGCCCAAACATATTCTGAGGTCCACCAAAAATTAGTTAACAATAAATGAAATTGTTTTAAAAATACGTCAATAATCTATTGTGCTATAATATTTTTACAACAATATATTATATATAATATAATATATTATATATATATATATATATATATATATATATATATATATATATATATATATATATATATATATATTAATAAATATAATAAAATTTGTTCATATTACTCCTCTCATTTCAGATTAAAATTCCGAATAATCTAGACAAGGGTTATAATCTGATTTCAATACTCTCAAACTTACTTAATAATCGTGTACAATTTGTTATTAAGCTATCAAAAGTATGCTAAAAATATATATGCTAATAGTTGTGAAATGTATATTGTGCAATATTGCTACCTAAAGTTTCAGATTAAAATTCCGGAAAATCTAAAGATGGGATATATTCTGATTTATGCACATTTTGGTAGTATTAAGTATACATAATAACCTTGTAGAAAAATTAAATTCATAAGTCACAGTTTTGGAAAAAAAAGTTCAATATATCCCTTACTCCAAATATTACTCCATTGAATTATGATTAATTTTCCGGAAAAACTAGAAATGGGGTTTTCTGTTTATTACATTTTCCAATAGTTCCAAGTCTACTTAATAATCGTAAAAATTTATATTGTCACTAAAGTAAAAAAGTATGTAAAAAAATCAATTCTAAAATTTGTAAAATATATATTGTGCAATATTGCTTCTGAAGTTTTAGATTATAATTCCGGAAAATCTAGAGACGGGATATATTCTGATTTATCCACATTTTAGTAGTATTAAGTATACTTAATAATCTTGTAGAAATATTAAATTCATAGGCCACAGTTTTTGAAAAAAAAAGTTCAATATATCCCTTATCCACATATTACTCCATTGACTTTAGATTAATTTTCCGGAAAACCTAGAAATGGGGTTTTCAGTTTATTACATTTTCCAATAGTCCAAAGTCTACTTAATAATCGTGTAAAATTTGAATGTCATTACGCTACGAAAAGTATGTAAAAAGAATTATTTCTAAAAGTTGTGAAATCTATATTGTGCAATATTGCTTCTAAAGTTTCAGATTAAAATTCCGGAAAATCTAGACATGGGATATATTTTGATTTATGCACATCTTAGTAATATGTATATACTTAATAATCTTGTACTAAAATTATATTCATAAGCCACAGTTTTTGAAAAAAAAAAGTTGAACATATCCCTTATTCAAATGTTACTCCATTGACTTAAGATTAATTTTCCGCAAAATCTAGAAAAGGGGTATACTGTTTATTACATTTTCCAATAGTTCCAAGCCTACTTAATAATCGTGAATTTTTTGTCCCTAAAATATCAAAATAAGTAAATAAAAAAAAAAAATACTAAAAGTTGTGAAATGTATATTGTGCAATATTGCTTCTAATGTTTCAGATGCAAATTCCGGAAAATCCAAAAATGAAATATATTCTGATTGATGCAAATTTTAGTAGCATTAAGTATACCTAATAACCTTGTAGAAAAATTAAATTCATAAGGCACAGTTTTTGAAAAAAAAAGTTCAATATATTCCTTATCCACAACTCCATTGACTTAAGATTATTTTCCGGAAAATCTAGAAATAGGGTTTTATGTTTATTACATTTTCCAATAGCTCTAAGTCTACTTAATACTCGTGAAGAGTTTTATCGTCACTAAAGTATCAAAAGTATGTAAAAATGATAATTCTAAAAGTTGTGAAATGTATATTGTGCAATATTGCTTTCAAAGTTTCAGATTATCATTTCGGAAAATCTGGAGATGGAAGTGTATTCTGATTTTTGCATTTCCAGTAGTATCAAGTATACTTAATAACCTTGTAGAAAAATGTAGAAAAATGATGTATGTGATGTGATGTGATGTGATGTGATGTGATGTGATGTATGTGATGTGGTGTATGTGATGTGATGTATGTGATGTGATGTATGTGATGTTATGTATATGATGTGATGTATGTGATGTGATGTGTGTGATGTATGTGATGTCATGTATGTGATGTCATGTATGCGATGTCATGTATGTGATGTCATGTATGTTATGTGATGTGATGTAAGTGATGTGATGTCTGTGATGTATATGGTGCAATATTGCTTTTAAAGTTTCGGATTAAGATTCCGGAAAATATAGAGATGGGAGTGAATTCTGATTTTTGCATTTTCAAGTAGTATTAAGTATAATTAATAACTCTGTAGAAAAATTAAATTCATAGGCCATACTTTTTGACAAAAAACCTTATACATGTTCAATATTTCTCTTGTCAACATGTGTTTCCACTGACGTGAAAATCATTTTTTCCGGAAAATCTAGAGAAGGAGTATATTCTGTTTGTTACATTTTCCAATAGTCCAAAGTCTACTTAATAATCGTGTAAAATTTGAATGTCACTAAACTAAGCAGTTTAGACTAACTTAAGTCATTAAGCTACCAAAAGTATGTAAAAAATATCTATTCGAAAAGTTGGGATGTATATGGTGATGTATGTGATGTGATGTATGGGATGTAATGTGATGTGATGTATGGGATGTGATGTATGGGATGTGATGCGTGTGATGTGATATATGTGATGTATATGGTACAATATTGCTTTTAAAGTTTCAGATTAACATTCCGGAAAATCTAGAGATGGGAGTGTATTCTGATTTTTGCATTTTCCAGTAGTATTATGTATACTTAATAACGTTCTAGAAAATTGTTTTCTCCAAATTCTTTCCATTTTTCTTTCTTTAAATTTTATTACTAGAAGGTTTCCCCTTTTTCTTCCTCTTTGGTGTTCGTAATAATGTACTGATGTTTTTTTCTCAGATATTTGATAACTTTATAAAACAGTTTCTGGTGGAATTTTACTGTCTTGTTCCATTTTTTCCAAATACTTTCGATTTTTCATGTGGTTCCCATTTTCAATGGTTCAATGGTTTCCCATTTTTGTTTCTCTTTAGTATACTGCATACTTTTTGGTGGCTTTTTACTATCTTGTTCTATTTTACCTCCAAACTCTCTCCAATCATAATTTTTTTATGCTATTACTTCAATGGTTTCCCCTTTTTGTTTCTCTTTTGTATTCGGCATAATTTTCAAATTTTTTATTCTTAGAAACTTCATAAGTTTATAAAATACTTTCTAGTGACTTATTACTGTCTTGTCCCATTTTTTCTCCAAATCCTTTGATTTATAATTTTTTTATGTTATTACTAGAAAGTTTCTCCTTTTTCTTTCTCTTTTGTGTTCGTAATAATGTACTGATGTTTTATTCACAGAAATTTCATAACTTTATTAAACAGTTTCTGGTGGAATTTTACTATCTTGTTCCATTTTTTTCCAAATTCTTTCGATTTTTCATGTTATTACTTCAATGGTTTCCCATTTTTGTTTCTCGTTTGTATACTGCATACTTTTTGGTGGATTTTTACTTACTTTGATCTATTTTACCTCCTTTTTTGTATTCGTTTGATTTTGGGATGTTTTATTCTTAGAAACTTCATAATTTTTTGAAATTGTTTCTGGTGGCGTTTTACTGTGTTGGTCCATTTTACTTCCAAACTCTCTCCAATTATAATTTTTTTATGCATCTCTTTAGTTTATCTCTTTTGTATTCGGCATAATTTTCTATTATTTTTAGAAACTTCATAAGTTTATAAAATAGTTTCTGGTGATTTATTACTGTCTTGTCCAATTTTTTCACCAAATTATTTCTATTTTTAATTTTTTTATGTTATTACTAGAAGATTTCCTTTTTTCCTTTCTGGTTTGTATTCGAAATAATTTTCTGTTGTTTTATTCTTAGAAACTTCATAATATTTTGACATAGTTTATGGTGGCTTTTACTATTTTGTTCAATTTTATCTCCTACCTCTTTTATCTAAAATTAGTGTAACGTGACTTGGGTACTTTCAAAATTTGTGTAAATTTAGTAAAAAACTTTTCAAATTTGTATAAAATAACTTGCAAACTGCAAATTTGTGTAAAATCATGTGGCAACTTTCCAAATTATTGTAAAGTGACTTGGGTACCTTCAAAATTCGTGTAAATTTACTAAAAAAACTTTCCAAATTTGTATAAAATAACTCGCAAATTGTAAATTTATGTAAAATCATGTGAAAACTTTCCAAATTCGTGTAAGGATATGTTAAAAATTTGTGTAAATTTACTATAAAACTTTCCAAATTTGTACAAAATTACTTGCAAACTGTAAATTTGTGTAAAATCATATGGCAACTTTCCAAATTATTGTAAAGTGACTTGGGTACCTTCAAAATTGGTGTAATTTTGACTAAAGACCGTTCCAAATTTGTATAAAATAACTTGCAAACTGTAAATTTATCTAAAACCATGTGAAAACCTTCGAAATTCGTGTAAAGTGACTTGGGTACCTTCAAAATTGGCGTAAATTTTACAAAGAAACTTTCCAAATGTGTATAAAATAACTTGCAAACTGTGAATTTTAGTAAAATCAGGTAGTAACTTTCCAAATTCGTGTGAAGGGACTTCGGTACCTTCAAAATTGGTTTAAATTTACTAAAAAAACTTTCCAAATTTATATAAAATAACTTGTAAAGTGTAAATTTGTGTAAAATCATGTGAAAACTTTCAAAGTTCGTGTAAAGTGACTTGGGTACTTTCAAAATTGGTGCAAATTTACTAAAAAACTTTCCAAATTTGCATAAAATAACTTGCAAACTGTAAATTTGTGTAAAATCAGGTGGCAACTTTCCAAATTAGTGTAAAGTGACTTGGACGCCTTCAAAATTCGTGTAAATTTACTAAAAAAACTTTCAAAATTTGTATAAAATAACTCGTAAACTGTACATTTGTGTGAAATCATGTGGTAACTTTCCAAATTCGTGTAACGTGACTTGGATATCTTCAAAATTTGTGTAAATTTACTAAAAAAACTTTTCAAGTCTGTATAAAATAACTTGCAAACTGCAAATTTATGTAAAATCATGTGGCAACTTTCCAAATTCATGTAAACTGACTTGGGTACTTTCAAAATTGGTGTAAATTTAGTAAAAAACTTTTCAAATATGTATAAAATAACTTGCAAACTGTAAACTTGTGTAAAATTATGTGAAAATTTTCAAAATTCATGTAAAGTGACTTGGGTACTTTCAAAATTGGTGCAAATTTAGATTTTTTTTCCAAATTTGAATAAAATAACTTGCAAACTGTAAATTTGCATGAAATCATGTGGTAACTTTCCAAATTCGTGTAACGTGACATGGATATCTTCAAAATTTGTGTAAATTTACTAAAAAAAACTTTTCAAATTTGTATAAAATAACTTGCAAACTGTAAATTTGTATAAAATCAGGTGGCAACTTTCCAAATTCATGTAAAGTGTCTTGGGTACTTTCAAAATTGGTGCAAATTTACGAAAAAAATGTATCCAAATTTGTATAAAATATACATTTGCAAACTGCAAATTTGTATGAAATCATGTGACAACTTTCCAAATTGGTATAAAGTAATTTGGGTACCTTCAAAATTGGTATAAATTTGACTAAAAAACTTTCCAAATTTGTATGAAATAAATTGCAAACTGTAAATTTATGTACAATCATGTGGCAACTTTCCAAATTCGTATAATGTGACATGGATATCTTCAAAATTTGTGTAAATTTACTAAGAAACTTTTCAAATTTGTATAAAATAACTTGCAAACTGTAAATTTTTTGTAAAATCATGACGCAAGTTTCGAAATTATTTTAAAGTGAGTTGGGAACCTTCAAAATTGGTGTAAATTTGACTAAAAAACTTTCCAAATTTGTATAAAATAACTTGCAAACTGTAAATTTGTATAAAACCATGTGAAACCTTTAAAAATTCGTGTAACGTGACTTGGGTACTTTTAAAATTGGTTCAAATTTTCGTTAAAAAAATTGTCCAATTTTGTATAAAATAACTTGCAAACTATAAATTTGTATGAAATCATGTGGCAACTTTCCAAATTGGTATAAAGTGACTTGGGTACCTTCAAAATTGGTATAAATTTATCAAAGAACTTTCAAAATTTTTATAAAATATCTTTCAAACTGTAAATTTGTGTAAAATCATGTGAAAACTTTTAAAAGTAGTGTAAAGTGACTTTTGGTACCTTCAAAATTGGTGCAAATTTACTGAAAAACTTTCCAAATTTGCAAAAAATAACTTTCAAACTGCAAATTTGTGTAAAATCAGGTAGCAACTTTCCAAATTCGTGTAACGTGACTTGGATATCTTTAAAATTTGTGTACATTTACTAAAAAACTTTCCAAATTTGTATAAAATAACTTGCAAACTGTAAATTTGTGTAAAATCATGTGGCAACTTTCCAAATTATTGTAAAGTGACTTGGGTAAGTAGTTAGGCAACACCGATTCCAACGCAGGTCAGGTTAGTTTTCGATTAATTTAATCCGCCGCTTTAATGCTCTAATTACTCCCAAATTGCTCTACTTACGCGAATCAAAACTTCGATTAATCCGCGGATTAAATTAATCGAAAACTAACCTGATCTGCGTTGGAATCGGTGTTGCCTAACTACTTGGGTACCTTCAACATTGTTGTAAATTTGACTAAAAAACTTTCCGAATTTGTATGAAATAAATTGCAAACTGTAAATTTGTGTAAAATAATGTGACAACTTTCCAAATTAGTGTAATGTGACTTAGGGTAATTTCAAAGGTGTACCTTCAAAATAGGTGTAAATTTACGAAAAAACTTTCCAAATTTGTATAAAATAACTTGCAAACTGTAAATTTATGTAAAATCATGTGAAAACTTTAAAAAATCGTGTAAAGTGACTTGGGTACCTTCAAAATTAGTGTAAATTTGACTAAAAAACTTTCCAAATATGTATGAAATAAATTTCAAACTGTAAATTTGTGAAAAATCATGTAAAAACTTAAAAAAATCATGTAAAGTGACTTGGGTACTTTGAAAATTGGTGCAAATTTACGGAAACAAAATTGTTCAAATTTGTATAAAATAACTTTCAAACTGTAAATTTGTGTAAAGTCATGTGAAAACTTTCAAAAGTAGTCTAAAGAGACCTCCGTACCTTCAAAATTGGTGTAAATTTACTAGAAAACTTTCCACATTTGTATAGTGACTTGTAATTTTTCCAAATTTGTGAAAACATTATTCACGATTTTTTCAAAATTGCTTCAGGATTTTTTTAAAATTGCTTCAGGATTTTTTTAAAATTGTTTCACATTTTTCAAAATTGTTTAAGCTGAATGGGTATCTGGAGCTTCTCTAGTGCTAAATCCACCAATAGGTACACGTATTCGTAAACTATTTCATGTTTGGAAGGGCTTCCACCATCACGTGAAAGACTGGTATAAATATGATAAGACATTTCAACCAAAGCAAAGACAATGAAGAACCACCAAAGATAATAGAAAACGAATACCACGAATATTTAAATGAGTAAGTGAATTAGAATTAGCATCAAAATGAAGAACATATTAAATTTTACTCATTAAAACATTCGTTTGACAGATTTCCTGCATCACCCAAAATTGCAGCACTTCCTGAATTCAATTATGTTTATTTAATTCAATCAATTCAATTCATTCAATTCAATTAAATTCAATTAAGAAAAGTGCCGTATGTTTTAGGTACTGTCTGTGAATGGAGACCTTGATTTATAACACAATAGATATGTACAATTGATGAACATGAAATGTTTGAAATTACAATTGTTGTTGATGTAAAACAAGCTGACCAATTCACTGATGCCGTTATCTTTTTATTTTATACATGAGAGATCTCGCCTGGGGCCCTATTTTACTCATGTAGAGTATGAATAAAGTATTATGGTTTGTATGTATGTACTTGTAATACACAAGTACTATACATTATAATTTAAGAGAAGCTGTTTAGAGGAACCCAATATAGGTGCAGATGGTCTCAGTTACTACTAGATGTAACAAAGTTAACATTGGGAAATTATATAAAGATCAACTATTGCCATGAGCTATACATACTAAAACAATTTTTTTTTAAACAAACAGAAATTTACTTCTGTCAAATAATTTTCATATTACATATGTATATATGTACATATGTACATATATACATGTACATATGTACATATGTACACATATGTAAAGGAATTTAATTTAAAATAATTAATATTATGTTTTCAAATACTTAACAAGGAATGTTAAATAAATGTGATTAATTCAATTACCTGCTATTTCATTTGTGAGAATTAAATTTTTAGATATAGACATATCAATAGATTCTTACAAAATTAACCAACGTTAATTTTGCTATGTCTGTAGTCACTGAAACACACTGTATATCACCAGAAAGATAAAATGCTATTGTTCGTACCTGCAAGAAACAAGTACTATATGTTATAATTTAAGAGAACCTCTTCAGAGGAACCCAATATGGGCGCAGTTTATATACTGCATATCACCAGAAAGATAAAATGCTATTGTTCGTACTTGCAAGACACAAGTACTATATGTAATAATTTAAGAGAACCTCTTCCGAGGAACCCAATATGGGCGCAGTTTAAATGTTACCAGAGAGATATAATGCTATAGTTTGTACTTGGAAACCACAAGTACTATAGATTACAATTTTAGAGAACCTCTTCCGAGGAACCCAATATAGGCGCAGTTTATATGTTACCAGAAAGATAAAATGCTATTGTTCGTACGTGCAAGAGGCAAGTACTGTAGACATAGTAACACAGGGTACCTGTGTCCAGGAACCCATATAAGGCGCAGTTTTACATGCAGCTACTTCAAGTGTAGCCCAAAGGTAGAACCTGAAAAGGCGCAAAATATATATAAGTACGCCTCCCAGAGCGAGAATATGCGCCGACAGTACACAAATATAAATGGCGCAACTGTAAGAAAACCCCTGCTCACCCAGGCGGCGTACTATGTATCGCGGTATAAGGGCGTAAAAGTACTGTATACATAGTTAGTACTTGCAACAAACAAGTACTGTATACATAGTAAGTACTTGCAACAAACAAGTACTGTATACATACTACATAGTAAGTAATTGCAACAAACAAGTACTGTATACATACTAAATACTTGCAATAAAGAAGTACTGTATGCACAGTGAGAACTTGCAATAAACAAGTACTGTATACATAGTAAGTACTTGCAACAAACAAGTACTGTATGCACAGTGAGAACTTGCAACAAACAAGTACTGTATACATACTAAATACTTGCAACAAACAAGTACTGTATGCACAGTGAGAACTTGCAACAAACAAGTACTGCATACATAGTAAGTATTTGGGCGCAAGGAGGGAACCCTGACAGCGAGGAAGTGCATAAAAATTGTACTCACTTTGATACGTCTTGGAGCTCTTCTCAAAAAAAAGACCTACCTTAAAATTTACTTTTAAAGTTGTATTGGCGAAGATCCAGAAATCTGAGGTACCTCTTCGGAGCTGCCTGGGCGTGGACAAGAAGAAGGCATCCAAATCAACCATAACCGAACTTTCGACACTACTACGCACTGGCTCTAAATGAAGGCAAACTTTTAACGTCAGAAGGTAATCTGAACGGCACTCAAGATACTTGCACTATTTATTTATTGAAGACAAGAAAAATGTCCGAAAAACACTGTTAAAAAGCATACGTTTGACTCGGGAAGGTCATCCCAAAGTGTGATCGCGAATTTAATACTTCTGGAAGACAATTACAAATTAGTTAACACACACACGCATAAATATGTACATATTCAATGACTTTGGGTGCAATTAATATTATGAATAGGAACAAGGAACTCCCAATTAGAGGCTCGACAAGAGACTCTGAATCATGATCTACAATATTGCACCGAAAGCCAATATATACATAAATATATACAATATACATTCATACACACCACACTTCAACCAAACCCAGGTTGGCCCAGAAGTGATCGAAACACAAATATAAGATCATCTCACATGATTCACCTTGGGGAGTTCTAGGTGCCCTGAAATATTGAAAAGACAATTTAAATCCATTGCACGTAAAATTAAAACGTTGATTTCTGGTGAATTGGTTTAAAACAGTGCATTCAATGAAGTCAGTAATTGCACAATCATCACATAAATGATACCCATTTGATTGAATTGATAAGATACTCTTAATGAATAAGGGTATTGATAAGATTGGGGTGATATGTAATGTGCAGATATGTGCAATGATTTGATTTATTTAAAAAAATCATCCCCATATCTTATTAAACTTCTATATTTGGTCGCACTAAATGGACCAATTTCAACGCCAATTTTTCAGTAAACGCAAATTTTCGGAATTTCAAAATTGGTAGTTCTTTATTCAATATGTTATTATTGAAATGAAACTTACCTTATTTTTCTCTGCAATTCAGCCAATCAGCGGCGCGTTATAGCTTCATGCAGCCCAAGGCAAATTTGAATTTGGGCCCCCCTATGTACAGCCACGGACTCTAAGAATGACGCGTCCGTCGTTCCAAGCAGTCTGCTAACTTTGTCTGGTCCCGCACACTAGGGACACTGTAGACAAGGATAGAAGACTGCTCGGACGGATGGAAGCGTCATTCTTAGAGTCCGTGGCTGTACATACACTGTTAATTTTGTTTTAATGACTTAAGTAGTAAATACTATCAATTATTATACATTTATCTTCAGATATGGCCAAAAAAAATAATTTGCGATTTTTTTTTATATAATCAATATAATATTGATTTGGGGCCCCTACAAATGTCAAATTTGCCTATAGGATAACGCGCCACAGCAGCCAATGATGTCTTCTCAGCGGCTTTGAACAGGATCACAGGATCACAGGATCACAGGATCACAGGATCACAGCAACACAGGATCACAGGATTGAATACATTGATGGATCGAAGATAATGTGGATGATCTTCTAAAACTTGTCTGCAAGCGCCATTGCTAAAAACACATGAATCATTAAATAACAATTACCTCGTGTATAAAATTGTAAATAAATTGAAAAAATTAAGTTATTAATGATACATTTTGATTTTTTTTTATATGTAGTGACGTTTTGTTATAGCCTATACAATTTTCGTTCAAACTCAAATTCCACAAGCTCCAGGAGTGTCTTAAGAATTATAACGACAGTATTATGTTAAAATGTGGTGAATTCTAAGAGATTTAGAGTATTTAAGTTCTAACATCAAATTCTAGAAAAAATATCTTATTGGAATTATAACGACAGTACTATATTAAAATTTGGTGAATTCTAAGAGATTTAGAGTATTTAAGTTCTAACATCAAATTCAAGATATTTTCAGATAAAAATAATGTATCTTATTAGAATTATAACGACAGTACTATGTTAAAATTTGGTGAATTCTAAGAGATTTAGAGTTTTAACATCAAATTCTAGATATTTTAAGATAAAAAAATCTATAATACCAAGGTTAGAAAATTGAATTGAAAATGAAAATTTTCAATTCAAAAATGGCTTCGAAAAGGCGCCGAAAAAAAGTAGTCGCGAATTTGGGCATTTTTGCGATTTTTGTTCTCCGTAAAATGTTGCAGGGCCTCCATTTTTGAGGGGGCCGGGCGATTTGGGGCCACAAGTTTTTCAAATATTCTTCAAAAAAAATTTTGAAAACCACATACAAATTAATAACGGCGGAAAATGGAAAATTGTGCTGCACTCAAATTACCTTGAAACTGTTTTCATAAAAATTCTAATAAATATATAAACAAAATTACATGTGAAAATACGAAAAATTATTTTCTTTATAATCCAAAGTGCAAATTCCATTACATTTTCTACACTAAACTGTTGAATTTTGCAAAAATTATAAAATAAATGTCATCATTTAGTAATGAAGTGCAATTGCTTTATGATCTCTCGATTTAGGGCCGCCAACATATTTCCAAAAATTTTCGAAAACCACATAAAAATTTATTACGGTGGAACAGTTTATCCAAGCGAAAAACATTTAGAGCAAAATAAGTGCCTCTCGGGGGTCCGTCCGTGAAAAAAAGTTTCGGCACCGCACATCATCAGGTTTTTGAAATGTGATTAGTTTTCGTTTTACGTTAAGACGTCATTGAAAGTCAAAGAATAAAAATCAAAAATGGGAATTTCTTATTATAATTCGTACTGGGCAGTGATTTTATATAGCCGGTGCTGCCAACGCAATGGGCGAAAAAAAATAACGTGACATCCGGTATTTTTTAATATAAAACCATACAAACATAGAAACAAACATGCATACAAATATACAGCCATAGAAACATACATATGAACATAGAAGCAAACATACAACCATCAAAACAAATATACTCACATACAAACAAACATACATACAAACATACACCCATTACAAGCATACAAACAAACATGCATAGAAACATACAGCCATACAAACATACAGACAAACGAATAAACAAACAAATATACATATGAACATACAAACAAACATACAAACATCAAAACAAATATACAAAAGATACAAACATATAAACATGCATACAAATATACACATATACAAACTATCATATAAACATACATATATCTAAACATTCAAACACACATACATACAACTATACAGCAGTTACAAACATACAAAGAAACATACATACAACATACAGCCATTACAAACATATAAACAAAGAAACATACAAATATACATACACACATATAGTATATAAAAAACATATAAATATATAATCATACATACATGCATATAGTCGGCGCAACGAGAGCTGACAATGACTCGTGCTCTTTCAAACCAACATACATACAAACATACACCGATTATAAGCATACAAACAAACATGCATACAAACATGCAGCCATACAAACATACCAACAAAGAAATAAACATACAAATGTACGTAGGAACATACAAACATCAAAACAAATATACAAACATACATAAAAACATACAGCAGTTACAGACATACAAAGAAACATACATACAGACATACAGCTATAATAAAAATACAAACAAACAAACATACAAACATACATACGAACATACAAACAAACAAATATACAAATATATAATCACACATACATGCATATAGTCGACGCGACGAGAGCTGAAAATGACTCGTAGTTTTTCGAACAAAGAATTGCTGAATTGCAAGAATTGTTAAAAGTGAATATAATAGAATGAAATGATATAAGAAACGTATGTCGAATTCCTGTTGCGATGATATGTTGCGATGAGTCACTGTCAGATCTCTACGAGTCGACTGTGCAGACATACACACATACAAACATTTAAATCAACAAATATACCAACATAAAACTTGCATACAAACATACACATATACATAAGAAAACACACCAACATACAAACACACATACATAGTAACATACAAACAATTAAACAAATATTCAAACATACCATACATACAAACAACCAAATATTCAAATATACAACATACACACACGCACACACAAGAATTGCGTTTCCTATGCTCGTTCGCATGATTAAGGTGAATATAATAGAATAAAATGATATAAGAAACGTATGTCGAAATCTTAAAATATGTGGCGATGAGTCACTCTCAGTTCTCTACGGGACGACTATACAGACAGACACACATACAAACATTCAAACCAACAAAGATACAAACATATAGACATGGATACAAACATACACATATACAAACTTACATACAAACATACATATATCTAACCATTCAATCATACAAACAAGCATACACATATACTAACATATGCATAAGCAAACACACCTACATACAAACACACACACATAGTAACATACAAACAATTAAACAAATATTCAATCATACCATACATACAAACAAACAAATATTCAAATATACAACATACACACACGAACACAAAAGAATTGCGTTTTCTATGCTCGTTCGCATGCTTAAGGTGAATACGATAAAATGAAATGATATAAAAAACGTATGTCGAATTCCTGCAATACGTGGCGATGAGTCACTCTGAACTCTCTACGGGACGACTATAATATAAACATTCAAACCAACAAAGATACAAACATATAAACATGCATACAAACAAACACATATACAAACTTACATATAAACATACATATATCTAAACATTCAAACATACAAACAAACATACACATATACTAACATATACATATGCAAACACATCTACATACAAACACACACATGTAGTAACATACAAACAATTAATCAAATATTCAAACATACCATACATACAAACAAACAAATATTCAAATATACAACATATACACACGCACACACAAAAATTGTGTTTTCTATGCCCGTTCGCATGCTTAAGGTGAATATGATAAAATGAAATGATAATAAAAAAGGTATGTCGAATTCCTGCGATATGTGGCGATGAGTTACTCTCAACTCTCTACGGGACGACTATACAGACAGACACACATACGAACATTTAAACCAACAAATATACAAACATATGAACATGCATACAAACATACACATATACAAACATATGCATAAACAAACACACCAACATACAAACACACACACACACCCACACACATAGGCATACAAACAATTAAACAAATATTAAAATATACCATACATACAAACAAATATTCAAATATACAACATAGATACACGCACATACAAGAATTGCGCTTTCTATGCTCGTTCGCATGCTGAAGGTGAATATGATAAAATGAAATGATATCAAAAACGTATGTCAAATTCCTGCAATATATGGCGATGAGTCACTCTCAACTTTCTACGGGAGGACTACACAGACATACATACATACAAACATTCAAACCAACAAAGATACAAACATATAAACATGCATACAAACAAACACATATACAAACTTACAAATAAACAAACATATATCTAAACATTCAAACATACAAACAAACATACACATATACTAACATATACATAAGCAAACACACCTACATATAAACACACATACTAGTAACATACAAACAATTAAACAAATATTCAAACATACCATACATACAAACAAACAAATATTCAAGTATACACCATATACACACACACACACACAAGAATTGCGTTTTCTATGCTCGTTTGCATGCTTAAGGAGAATATGATAAAATGAAATGATATCAAAAACGTATGTCGAATTCCTGCAATATGTGGCGATGAGTCACATATCAACATTCAAACCAACATAAACATTCAAACCAACAAATTATCAAACATATAAACATGCATACAAATATAACATATACAAACATATACATAAGCAAACACACCAACATACAAAAGAAACACATAGTAACATACAAACAATTAAATAAATATTCAGACATACCATACATACAAACAAACAAATATTAAAATATACAACATTCACACACGCACACACAAGAATTGCGTTTTCTATGCTTGTTTGCATGCTTAAGCAGAATATGATAAAATAAAATGATATCAAAAACATATGTCGAATTCCTGCAATATGTGGCGGTGAGTCACTCTCAACTCTCTACGGGACGACTATACAGACATACATACATACAAACATTTAAACCAACAAATATACAAACATATAAACATATAAACATGCATACAAACATACACATATACAAACATGTACATAAGCAAACACGCCTACATACAAACACACACATATAGTACCATACAAACAATAAAACGAATATTCAAACATACCATACATACAAACAAACAAGTATTCAAATATACAATATACACAGATAGATTTTTGATGTTTTCATTACATTTCAAGTATTCTAATTTACAATTTTTGAAAATTATCCTTCCAGTTTTTGAGAACTTGTACCTCAAAGATTTTTTGTTCAGTAAAAAAAACCTGTACTTGTTTAATTAAATTAAAATAGGTTTTTTTTCTTGGATTGATACAATGTGCCAAAACCTGGTAGTTAATGTTTTTTTTAATGTAACCGAGCATGTTTTGATTTTTGAATGTTCATAATTTACAAAATTATATTACTAAAAACCTGATGGGAATATTCAGAATATTTAAAAATATCATAAAAAGTGTGCATCAAACTGTCGCCCAATGAAACTTAAGTATGTTAGACCCAAAGGGTCTGTGGATATACCCTGTAAGTGACAGTTACCAATTTGAGGTTGGAGGGTAGTAAATCAATCCTGAATATTTATAAAAATCCGATCAAATAATAACAGCCGTTTCGTATATTTGCGATAAGACTTGTAATTTCGTTTGTCTGGCAATTACTGCACTAACAAATCACGAGCCCACTGCAGCACTAAATAACTATCTAACAATGTTTGCTTCCAAATTATAGCCTTCTGAAGTGCTTCTTTGCAAAACAGCAACCTTTAAAAGAGCCAGAATTTGAAAGCAAATGATCTTACTGGCTAGCACTTACTGTTACATCTCGCAGCGAAGTCGACGTTTGGTCTTGCAAGAATCACGCCATTTCCACGAAACCTTCTCAGCAAGTATAATAAAGCTCGTCGCAGCTGCAAGAGAGTCCATAATGTGCAGCAGCCACAATCCAAACGCGCAATCTTGCGAAGCTAGAACCATTGAAAAACTATAGCCAAAGTTTGAAAGCAATGGCCTTAATAGCGATTGCTTTTGCAGATTGCGCCATAAAGTTATTGCGTTGTGTCTTCCAGTAAGGCTAATTCTGCAAACCTTCTTGTGAAGGTTTGTTAAGGTTCTTATGAAGGTGCTTGTGCACGTATAATGGAGCGCGTTGTGTCTGCGCGCCAGTCGTCCGGCGTGAAAGAAGCCATCGGAAGCACCCACAACTAGGCAAACTACAGCAATCGAAAGACAGTAGCAGACGTTTGTGAGCAGTGATTTTACTAGCTAGTACTTACATTTTCAAAATTCGCCGCAAACTCGTCGTGTTTTGGCTTCTGGTAACACCAATTCGCTGTATCTTCGCATGCAAGTGTAATCTGGCGCGTAGCTTATGCGCACCAGTTAGCCATCTTACATACGTCTGGTGCAGAATCGACTGTGAAAACTGACAATCTTCCGCACGTTGGCCAGCTGCGGCGCCATCGGCCCCAGGATGGGGCTTGGTGTCAAAAGACTCGGAAGAACCTCGGCAAGACTTTGGCGATGGTCTCCGGGATGGTCGAGGTCTTTTTCTCAAAAATTTCGCAAATTTCGGAGAGCGTCGCAGTTTTAGCTTGAAGTCTTGTGGTCGGCGCACGCGTTCTGGTAGCATCTCTGCAAATCTTGTACGAACCAATCGCTGCGTCCCAATAAGTACCCTATGCTCATGCGTCTCTTCGGCGGGGAGGGAAGGGAGCAAAGGGACTGTTGGCAAGAAGATTAAAGTAGGTCAACATTTTTTGCTCCCGTAACAATGCAAGTGCACATGTACCAATGCATATAATTATAAATATAATTTAAATGATTACAGAGGGGAGTTTTACACCATGAAGTGTAATGGTAATAACAAATAAAATTTAGTTAGCTACAGAAGATTACCACGAACCCTAATTATAATAATAATAATAAATGCGCGATTGTTCAAAATCCGCCTAACTACGACTATACCAAGAAATTTATTCAGATTGGGCGGCGAATAAGCTAATACATAATTTTAAAGTGAGGCGAATTGCTTCTTGGCGACGGTAATTGGCTAATTAGCCATAGCAGCATAAACAGGGACACATATTAAAAATAAATAAAACCTAATCGAAACCAAGTGAAAGCACTGAAGGGTAATGATAAAGTCATCAATACTCTTTCACCTTAGGACGATTATAATACTATTAGCAGATATAATAGAAATATTTACGGCGAAGGTTATTAGTCGTAGCAGCATCCACTGGCTCTTATTGGATAAGCAACTTAATTCTTGTAATACTAATGCATAGAAAATAACACTTTGATATTGTCATGTCAAATAAGAAGCCTTGTGGTAATTAGTCATAGCAGCTGAAATAGGTCGTTCGAATCCTAAATAATAATAATAACACAATTCATGCACATTAACGCTGCATATTATATAATTTAGATTAAAACACACGGCATTAGCAAATATAATGGAAACATTTATGGCGAAGGTTATTAGTCGTAGCAGCATTCACTGGCTCTTATTGGATAAGCAACTTAATTCTTGTAATACTAATGAATAGAAAATAACACTTTGATATTGTCATGTCAAATAAGAAGCCTTGTGGTAATTAGACATAGCAGCTGAAATAGGTCGTTCGAATCCTAAATAATAATAATAACACAATTCATGCACATTAACGCTGCATATTATATAATTTAGATTAAAACACACGGCATTAGCAAATATAATAGAAACATTTATGGCGAAGGTTATTAGTCGTAGCAGCATCCACTGGTTTTTATTGGATAAGCAACTTAATTCTTGTAATTCTAATGCATAGAAAATAACACTTTGATATTGTCATGTCAAATAAGAAGCCTTATGGTAATTAGACATAGCAGCTGAAGTAGGCCGTTCGAATTCTAAGTAATACTAATAACACAATTCATACACATTAACGCTGCATATTATATAATTTAGATTAAAAACATGGCATTAGCAGATATAATAGAAACATTTATGGCGAAGGTTATTAGTCGTAGCAGCATCCACTGGCTATTATTGGATAAGCAACTTAATTCTTGTAATACTAATGCATAGAAAATAACACCTTGATGTTGTCATGTCAAATAAGAAGCCTTGTGGTAATTAGACATAGCAGCTGAAATAGGTCGTTCAATTCCTAAATAATAATGATAACACAATTCATGCACATTAACGCCGCATATTATATAATTTAGATTAAAAAACATGGCATTAGCAGATATAATAGAAACATTTATGGCGAAGGTTATTAGTCGTAGCAGCATCCACTGGCTCTTATAGGATAAGCGACTTAATTCTTGTAATACTAATGCATAGTAAATAACACTTTGATAATGTCATGTCAAATAAGAAGCCTTGTGGTAATTAGACATAGCAGCTGAAATAGGTCGTTCAATTCCTAAATAATAATGATAACACAATTCATGCACATTAACGCCGCATATTATATAATTTAGATTAAAAAACATGGCATTAGCAGATATAATAGAAACATTTATGGCGAAGGTTATTAGTCGTAGCAGCATCCACTGGCTCTTATTGGATAAGCAACTTAATTCTTGTAATACTAATGCATAGAAAATAACACTTTGATATTGTCATGTCAAATAAGAAGCCTTGTGGTAATTAGACATAGCAGCTGAAATAGGTCGTTCGAATCCTAAATAATACTAATAACACAATTCATGCACATTAACGCTGCATATTATATAATTTAGATTAAAAAACATGGCATTAGCAGATATAATAGAAACATTTATGGCGAAGGTTATTAGTCGTAGCAGCATCCACTGGCTCTTATTGGATAAGCAACTTAATTCTTGTAATACTAATGCATAGAAAATAACACTTTGATATTGTCATGTCAAATAAGAAGCCTTGTGGTAATTAGACATAGCAGCTGAAATAGGTCGTTCGAATCCTAAATAATAATAATAACACTATTCATGCACATTAACGCTGCATATTATTTAATTTAGATTAAAAAACATGGCATTAGCAGATATACTAGAAACATTTAAGGCGAAGGTTATTAGTCGTAGCAACATCCATTGGCTCTTCTTGTATAAGCAACTTATATTCAAACATACAAACACACACATATACACCACCTTTTTTTATTGTTCAGGGCGAATGTCTACATCATTCATTAATGTATAATCATTCATTAATGAGTCGTTAATAACGTGTACATTAATAAACAATTTTGTGCACCAAGGCGACGGAAATTTTTATATATGAATACCTTATTATTTATATTTTTGTTTTGATACATCCACTACAAAGTATTTTGTTGTATGGGAATAAATGATTATTATTATTATTATTATTATTATTATTATTGTCATTATAATTATTATTATTATTACTACCTTCATATCTGATGAGAAACTCTTTTACTGATGTAATAGTTATAAAAATTGTAAATGTTTCATACCTACTTTAATACCAATTTTCATATGTTTTTCATCAACTATACCTTTTCATGTTCAAATTGAGACCAATCAAGTTCAAATTGAGACTAATCAATTTCAAATTGAGGCCAATCAAGTTCAAATTAATACCAATCAATTTCAAATTGAGACCAATCAATTTCAAATTGAGAATAAACAAAATCAAGTTGACACTAAAAAATATCAAGTTGTCATTATAACAGTTTATTAGTTTACTATCAACTTGATATTGTTTAGTGTCAACTTGATTTTGTTTAGTCTCAATTTGAAATTGATTGGTATCAATTTGAACTTGATTGGCCTCAATTTGAAATTGATTGGTCTCAATTTGAAATTGATTGGTCTCAATTTGAACTTGATTGGTCTCAATTTGAATTGGAAAAGGTATAAATTTCTGGTGTGTATATTAGCATTGCAGTATTTTATTCTGTACATAGGTATATTAAATAGATTTTTGATGTATTCATTAGTTTTGAAGGAATCTATTTTATAATTTTTGAAAATTGCCGTTCCAGTTTTTGAGAACTTATGTACAACACAGATGTGTTGTTCAATAAAAAAAAACGTGCAGTTCTTTAATTAAATTATTTAAAAAAGGTTTGTTTTCTTGGATTGATACAATGTGTGAAAACCTAGTAGTTATTTTTTTTAATGTTAATTAGCATGTTTTGGTCTTTAAATGTTCATAATTTACAAAATTATATTACTAAAAACCTGATGGACACAGAAAACAATCAATTTGAGGAACTTGACCTGAAAAAGTGTTAGTGAAATTGCCACAATTTGCAAAATTGTATTATTCAGAAATGTTCTGTGTAGAATAACATTCATTTGATGTCAATTTTCAAAATTGTATTAACAAATAATCTAATGTGCACAAAATATCCATTTGATGTTTAAATGATGTTTAAAATTATATTACTAAAAACCTGAAGGACACAGAAAAAAATAATTTTACGAACTTGACCTGAAAAAGTGACAGTGAAATTGTTACAATTTGCAAAATTGAATTATTCAGATATCTACTGTGTGGAATAAAATCCATTTGATGTGAATTTTCAAAATTGTATTAACAAGTAATCTAATGTATACAAAATATTCATTTGATGATTAAATGATGTTAAAAATTATATTACTAAAGACCTGATGGACACAGAAAAAAATAATTTTACGAACTTGACCTGAAAAAGTGGCAGTGAAATTGTTACAATATGCAAAATTGTATTATCCAGAAATTTACTTTGTATCACTATCAAGAATCACTAGAAGAGTAAAATTATTTTAATTTCAGTTTTGTTGGCTGAAAATTCTACAACATTGTAAATATTTAATGATTCAATGACAATGATGATTCAAATATTCAATGATTACTGTTAACTTTTCAATTATTTTGTCAAGTTTTTAATAGTTTTTGTCAAAACAATTATTATTCTGTCAATATATCAATGATTACTATTAAAACACTTCAATAAAATAATATACACCAAAATTTCAATTGTTTCCAACAAATTTCGATTATTGGTACCTACAAACGTTTCAACAATTACCAAAAGTATAAGCTATTCATATCAAAATTTTAACGATCATGTCAAAATTTTAGTGATTTTATATTACAAATCAACTAGTTTACCAAAATGACAATTATATTTCTATAAAAATTTTCAAGATTACTATTAAACACTATCAATTAGATGGTGTACACCAAAAATTCAATTGTTTCTAACCAAATTTCAATAGTACCTATTAAAGTTCAATAATTTTATCAACAATTTGAATTATTTATATAAAAATATTCGTTATTCTGTAAACATTTCAAAGATTTCAAACAACATGTTAACATGGAAATAGGTTTGACGGATACTTGTTTAAACTCTATTATTAAATTAAATTAAAATGTTAACAAGTGGTAAAATTTTCAGAAGATTTATCTTCAGTCATACTGTATACCGATAACGGCATAAAATATTCAAAATATCGACCAGAAACATTTTCAGAAATTTCAGTGACTGATAACCTATATTGGTCAACTCGAAAAGTTGAGCATTCAGAATATTTAAAAATATCATAAAAAGTGTGCATCAAACTGTCGCCCAATGAAACGTAAGTATGTTATACCCAAAGGGTCTGTGGATATAGCCTGTAAGTGACAGTTACCAATTTGCCGTTGAAGGGTAGTAAATCAACCCTGAATATTTATAAAAATCCGATCAAATAATGACAACAGTTTCGTATATTTGCGATAAGACTTGTAATTTCTTCTGTCTGGCTATTACTGCACTAACAAATCACGAGCCCCCTACAGCACTAAATAACTATCCAACAATGTTTGCTTCCAAATTATAGCCTTCTGAAGTGCTTCTTTGCAAAACAGCAACCTTTAAAAGAGCCAGAATTTGAAAGCAAATGATCTTACTGGCTAGCACTTACTGTTAAATCTCGCAGCAAAGTCGACGTTTGGTCTTGCAAGAATCACGCCATCTCCACGAAACCTTCTCAGCAAGTATAATAAAGCTCGTCGCAGCTGCAAGAGAGTCCATAATGTGCAGAAGCCACAATCCAAACGCGCAATCTTGCGAAGCTAGAACCATTGAAAAACTGTAGCCAAAGTTTGAAAGCAGTGGCCTTAATAGCGAGTACTTACTTTTGCAGATTGCGCCGTAAACTCATTGCGTTTTATCTTCCAGTAAGGCCAATTCTACAAACCTTTTTGTGAAGGTTTGTTGAGGTTCTTGTGAAGGTGCTTGTGCACGTATAATGGAGGGCGTCGCATCTGCGCGCCAGTCTTCCGGCGTGAAAGAAGCCATCGGAAGCACCCACAACTAGGCAAACTACAGCAATCGAAAGACAATAGCAGACGTTTGTGAGCAGTGATCTTAGTAGCTAGTACTTACATTTTCAAAATGCGCCACAAACTCGTCGTGTTTTGGCTTCTGGTAACACCAATTCGCTGTATCTTCGCAAGCAAGTGTAATCTGGCGCGTAGCTTATGCGCACCAGTTAGCCATCTTACATACGTCTGGTGCAGAATCGACTGTGAAAACTGGCAATCTTTCACACGTTGGCCAGCTGCGGCGCCATCGGCCCCCGGATGGGGCTTGGTGTCAAAATACTCGGAAGAACCTCGGCAAGACTTTGGCGATGGTCTCCGGGATGGTCGAGGTCTTTTTCGCAAAATTTTCGCAAATTTCGGAGAGCGTCGCAGTTTTAGCTGGAAGTCTTGTGGACGGCGCACGCGTTCTGGTAGCATCTCTGCAAATCTTGTACGAACCAATCGCAGCGTCCCAATAAGTACCTTATGCTCATGCGTCTCTTCGGCGGTGAGGGAAGGGAGCAAAGGGGCTTCTGTTGGCAAGAAGATTAAAGTAGGTCAACATTTTTTGCTCCCGTAACAATGCAAGTGCACATGTACCAATGCATATAATTATAAATATAATTTATATGATTACAGCGGGGAGTTTTACACAATGAAGTGTAATGGTAATAATAAATAAAATTAAGATAGCTACAGAAGATTACCACGAACCCTAATTATAATAATAATAACAAATGCGCGATTGTTCAAAATCCGCCAAACTACGACTATACCAAGAAATTTATTCAGATTGGGCGGCGAATAAGCTAATACATTATTTTAAAGTAAGGCGAATCGCTTCTTGGCGACGGTAATTAGCAAATTAGCCATAGCAGCATAAACAGCGACACATATTAAAAATAAATAAAACGTAATCGAAACCAAGTGAAAGCACTGAAGGGTAATGATAAAGTCATCAATACCCTTTCACCTTAGGACGATTATAATACTATTAGCAGATATAATAGAAACATTTATGGCGAAGGTTATTAGTCGTAGCAGCATCCACTGGCTCTTATTGGATAAGCAACTTAATTTTTGTAATACTAATGCATAGATATTATTACTTTGATATTGTCATGTCAAACAAGAAGCCTTGTGGAAATTTGACATAGCAGCTGAAATTGGTTTTTCGATTCGTAAATAATACTAATAACACAATTCATACACAATAACGCAGGAAATTATATAATGCAGATTAAAAAACGTGGCATGAGCAGATATAATAGAAACATTTATGGCGAAGGTTTTTAGTCGTAGCAGCATCTACTGGCTCTTATTGGATAAGCAACTTAATTCTTGTAATACTAATGCATAGAAAATAACACTTTGATATTGTCATGTCAAATAAGAAGCCTTGTGGTAATTAGACATAGCAGCTGAAATAGGTCGTTCGAATCCTAAATAATAATAATAACACATTTCATGCACATTAACGCTGCATATTATATAACTTAGATTAAAAAACGTAGCATTAGCAGATATAATAGAAACATTTATGGCGAAGGTTTTTAGTCGTAGCAGCATCTACTGGCTCTTATTGGATAAGCAACTTAATTCTTGTAATACTAATGCATAGAAAATAACACTTTGATATTGTCATGTCAAATAAGAAGCCTTGTGGTAATTAGACATAGCAGCTGAAATAGGTCGTTCGAATCCTAAATAATAATAATAACACAATTCATGCACATTAACGCTGCATATTATATAATTTAGATTAAAAAACATGGCATTAGCAGATATAATAGAAACATTTATGGCGAAGGTTATTAGTCGTAGCAGCATCCACGGGCTCTTATTAGATAAGCAACTTAATTCTTGTAATACTAATGCATAGAAAATAACACTTTGATATTGTCATGTCAAATAAGAAGCCTTGTGGTAATTAGACATAGCTGCTGAAATAGGTCGTTCGAATCCTAAATATTAATAATAACACAATTCATGCACATTAACGCTGCATATTATATAATGTAGATTAAAAAACATGGCATTAGCAGATATAATAGAAACATTTATGGTGAAGGTTATTAGTCGTAGCAGCATCCACTGGCTCTTATTGGATAAGCAACTTAATTCTTGTAATACTAATGCATAGAAAATAACACTTGGATATTGTCATGTCAAATAAGAAGCCTTGTGGTAATTAGACATAGCAGCTGAAATAGGCCGTTCGAATCCTAAATAATAATAATAACACAATTCATGCACATTAACGCTGCATATTATATAATTTAGATTAAAAAACATGGCATTAGCAGATATAATAGAAACATTTATGGCGAAGGTTATTAGTCGTAGCAGCATCCACGGGCTCTTATTAGATAAGCAACTTAATTCTTGTAATACTAATGCATAGTAAATAACACTTTGATATTGTCATGTCAAATAAGAAGCCTTGTGGTAATTAGACATAGCAGCTGAAATAGGTCGTTCGAATCCTAAATAATAATAATGACACAATTCATGCACATTAACGCTGCATATTATATAATTTAGATTAAAAAACATGTCATTAGCAGATGTAATAGAAACATTTATGGCGAAAGTTATTAGTCGTAGCAGCATCCACTGGCACTTATTGAATAAGCAACTTAACTCTTGTAATACTAATGCATAGAAAATAACACTTTGATATTGTCATGTCAAATAAGAAGCCTTGTGGTAATTAGACATAGCAGCTGAAATAAGTCGTTCGAATCCTAAATAATAATAATAATAACACAATTCATGCACATTGACGCTGCATATTATATAATTTAGATTAAAAAACATGGCATTAGCAGATATAATAGAAACATTTATGGCGAAGGTTATTAGTCGTAGCAGCATTCACTGGTTCTTATTGGATAAGCAGCTTAATTCTTGTAATACTAATGCATAGAAAATAACACTTTGATATTGTCATGTCAAACAAGAAGCCTTGTTGTAATTAGACATAGCAGCTGAAATAGGTCGTTCGAATCCTAAATAATAATAATAACACAATTCATGCACATTAACGCTGCATATTATATAATTTAGATTAAAAAACACGGCATTAGCAAATATAATAGAAACATTTATGGTGAAGGTTATTTGTCGTAGCAGCAACTACTGGCTTTTATTGGATAAGCAACTTAATACTAATGTAAACAGTGATGATCCAAAGTATCATCACTGATGATGAAATTTTTCACACCTGAGGAGCTAATCCTAGGATTCTCAATCACCCTAGTGCCTCCATTGGTGATGAATATCAAGTGATGATCAAAATCATCATCACTGATGATATTTTTCACGCACGAAGAGCGAATGCTCGGATTCTCAAACACCCTGGAGCACCCTTTGGTGATAAATCATCACTGATTATCAAAAATATCATCACTGATGGTGATTTTTCACACGAGGAGCTATTCTGCAACATGATGACTATTCCTGCAGGCTCAAGGTAATGCGCAAGGCGTCGAGCCAAGCAGCAAGTTCTTGCTGAAAATTCCTTTGCTCGCATCGTAAACCTCTTATCTCTTAAACTTGATGGAAACTACAAAGTCAAACTCCGTTTTTAATGCCTTTAAAATTGAATTTCTTGAAAAAATGTATTCAATTATAATGCAGCAATTAAATTTCTAAAGAGGTATTTATAAACGGCGCGCAGTAAATTGGTTTTTATACAAGTTTGATATTCATTTGTTGTTAAGACGAAATGCAAAATTGCATTACTACTAGACTTATTAATTAAATATTTCTTTTATTAGTCGTTCAAAAAATCCTAAAATCACAAAGCATGTATAACTAAATGTGTCTTTCAACATCCTATCCTCAGAATAAGTGAGATGGTCGAAATTTATTAAGCTCCATAAAATTGTAAATTAAGTACACTTATGTGAATATTTCTCTTAATAGGCATTCAAATACCCCAGAGATCACACAATATTCTATAATGTTATTTAATAGATTTAATTTGTTATTTTATAGTATACGTTAGATAGGATTTTGTTTATAGAAAGTTATACTGAAAATATTAGATTTAGGGTATTTAGATATTAATAGGATTACTTAGGTAGTCAAATAGGATGTGTATAGTCAGAATTATAATTAATTCAGGGTACAATTAACGTAAAATAATTGTAATGAGTCGGCAATATGTATAAAATTCAATGGAAAATTCAAACTCATCCTACAAAGACGTTCGACATTCGTATAGAAGCAGAAAAATACAAGGATCTCGAATATCAGATTCAAATCACAATTGGAATTATGGTATCACCGGTATATGGATAATTATAATTTGTTGATTCGTTGCCGTGGTTACAAACTGAATTCGGGTAGCAACGCGACAATTTACACGCTTATTTGTATCAACGTAGGCGGATTTTAACAAGCGAAAATCACTTGTTTAACCGAGGTTTTAAAAAGGCTGAACGCCGATAAACAATCAGATTCGTGTTAGATCCCGGAGCATACACATCGGTCTGTAGAGAAAAAGAAAACAGTTGTACAGAAACAAATATCGTCGAACAATATTTATTTACGTTCACGCGTTATTCAAAAACAGTTTGATTTACGTTTTGTTTACGCGGATATAATCAATTTCGGGACGGTAATTATTTGCGTTGGAGCATCTGTAAACACTCGACGTGAACTAGGGAATCATTACCAACATGGAACAGCTGAAAGGAGTCCAAGAGGATTCACCGAGAACTTCAACCCCAAAGACGATTCAGCGAGAACGTCAACTATAGAAAAGGATCAACTGAGGACAGCAGGACTTTGAATCGGGGGAATTAGTGCCGACTTATCGAATTTACTGATTCGACATCAGCAACCAGGATTGCCGATTACCACTGCGAGTTGCCGCTATTCACCAGGAATATGAATATGTATGCCAGGTAGATTTTACTAAAATTACTACGCAATTAGGGAGTTAATTGTGCGTATTAGGATATAGGGAATTTAGGAATTTAGGGAACTATTGTTATTAAATATTGATAGTGTTAGTTTGTTAATTAGTGATAGGACTTGCTTTCTATTGTCAAGCATTTTGTTTCATATTGAATTAGTGTAGTGTTTGTTTTGTTATCAATTATCTAAATATTTAATATTATAATAAATATTAATTAAAATTAATATTCTTTGCGTGACATCTAATTTATTTGATCCCACGTTTTGACCCTGAGAAAAGAGAATAACAAAATAATAAAATTCATAACAACAAAAGTAACTAACAATTTTATGATTCTAAATTATCAATCCAATAATAAATCTACGCAGTTAATAGACTTAGTATAACAGCACATTTCAAACACCCGAACGTGGGGCATTGTCTATAACGTTGCATAATTAAAAGTGTCTTTTAACATCCTATCTTTAGAATAAGCGAGAGTGAAAAATTAGAAAGTAGAAATTTATTAACCTCAACAAAAATGTAAATAAAGCACACTTCAATTTTTCAAATTTCTCTTTATAGTCGTTCAAAAAATCCTTATATCACAGAGCATGTATAACCAAATGTGTCTTTTAACATCCTATCCTGATATATCCTGGCATAAGTGAAATGGTAGAAAATTATTTACCTCAACAAAAATGTAAATAAAGCACACATATGTGAATATTTCACTAATTAGTTGTTCAATAAATCATAAAAATATAAAGCATGTATAACTTAATGTTTATTTTATTATTATATCCTCAGAATAAGTGAGATGGTCACTTATTGGATGGAAATTGTGAAATAAAAACACTTATGTGAATATTTCTCTTAATAGTCATTCAAATAATAATTTAAAGGCATAATTAGTAAATATACGAAATTGTTTTAAACTGACAGTGGCAGCTGTCACTTTTAAAATAATTCAAAACTATGTAGTTGCCACAGCTCTGTTTTTTACTTTTTTCTACAGAAAAATAATTTTGTACCTAATATACAGGGTCTTTCATATTAAACCACTCAAATTGCCATTTCCATCCACCAGAATGCACTTATTTAGGGTAAAATAAAATAAGTAAATCTGGCAACTAGCCAAAATTTAGAAAAGATATCGATAATATCGATCGATTGTCATGTCATTACTGTCAATGTCATCAGTTAGGTTTTAAGATCTATAATAAATCAGTGTTATTTGTATATCTTACTTGGAATTGATGCAACCATTTCACAACTGAAACTTGTTTTTGTAAATTAATTCAAGGCATAATTAGTAAATATATGAATGGTTTTAAACTGACAGTGACAGCTGTCACTTTTAAAGTAATAAAAAAATACGCAGTTGCCAGGGTTCTGTTTTTTTACTTTTTTTTACAGAAAGATATAAAGTTTAGTTGACTAAATCAATCAAGTTTGGTACTCATTTGATTTATGCTTATTAATATAATATTATTAATTATTAATAAATATTCACTCTCCAGCCCTCGGATATGTGTTCTACAATTAAAAGAAAAGAAGAATACTAAAGTAGTATAAGTAGTGTAGTTGACTAACCGAGACTAAAGTTAACACCAAATTTATTATACAGGATGAGTAAATATTCACTCTCCGGCCCTCGGATATGTGTTCTACAATTAAAAGAAAAGAAGAATACTAAAGTAGTATAAGTAGTGTAGTTGACTATCCGAGACTAAAGTTTACACCAAATTTATTATACAGGGTGAGTAAATATTCACTCTCCAGCCTTCGAATATGTGTTCTACAATTTAAAAAAATGTAGAACACTAAAGTAGTATTAAAGTATACAGTAGTACAAGTAGTGTAGTTGACTAACCGAGACTAAAGTTTACACCAAATTTATTATACAGGGTGTGTAAATATTCACTCTTCAGTCCTCGGATAAAAAAATGAAGAATACTAAAGTAGTATTAAAGTATAAAGTAGTATAAGTAGTGTAGTTGACTAACCGAGACTAAAGTTTACACCAAATTTATTATACAGGGTGTGTAAATATTCACTCTTCAGTCCTCGGATAAAAAAATGAAGAATACTAAAGTAGTATTAAAGTATAAAGTAGTATAAGTAGTGTAGTTGACTAACCGAGACTAAAGTTTACACCAAATTTATTATACAGGGTGTGTAAATATTCACTCTCCAGCCTTCGAATATGTGTTCTACAATTTAAAAAAATGTAGATTACTAAAGTAGTATTAAAGTATACAGTAGTACAAGTAGTGTAGTTGACTAACCGAGACTAAAGTTAACACCAAATTTATTATACAGGGTGAGTAAATATTCACTCTCCGGCCCTCGGATATGTGTTCTACAATTTAAAAAAATGTAGAACACTAAAGTAGTATTAAAGTATACAGTAGTACAAGTAGTGTAGTTGACTAACCGTGACTAAAGTTTACACCAAATTTATTATACAGGGTGAGTAAATATTCACTCTTCAGTCCTCGGATAAAAAAATGAAGAATACTAAAGTAGTATTAAAGTATAAAGTAGTATAAGTAGTCTAGTTGACTAACCGAGACTAAAGTTTACACCAAATTTATTATACAGGGTGTGTAAATATTCACTCTCCAGCCTTCGAATATGTGTTCTACAATTTAAAAAAATGTAGATTACTAAAGTAGTATTAAAGTATACAGTAGTACAAGTTGTGTAGTTGACTAACCGAGACTAAAGTTAACACCAAATTTATTATACAGGGTGAGTAAATATTCACTCTCCAGCCTTCGAATATGTGTTCTACAATTTAAAAAAATGTAGAACACTAAAGTAGTATTAAAGTATACAGTAGAACAAGTAGTGTAGTTGACTAACCGAGACTAAAGTTTACACCAAATTTATTATACAGGGTGAGTAAATATTCACTCTTCAGTCCTCGGATAAAAAAATGAAGAATACTAAAGTAGTATTAAAGTATAAAGTAGTATAAGTAGTGTAGTTGACTAACCGAGACTAAAGTTTACACCAAATTTATTATACAGGGTGTGTAAATATTCACTCTACAGTCCTCGGATAAAAAAATGAAGAATACTAAAGTAGTATTAAAGTATAAAGTAGTATAAGTAGTGTAGTTGACTAACCGAGACTAAAGTTTACACCAAATTTATTATACAGGGTGAGTAAATATTCACTCTCCAGCCTTCGAATATGTGTTCTACAATTTAAAAAAATGTAGAACACTAAAGTAGTATTAAAGTATACAGTAGTACAAGTAGTGTAGTTGACTAACCGTGACTAAAGTTTACACCAAATTTATTATACAGGGTGTGTAAATATTCACTCCACGGTCCTCGGATATGTGTTCTACAATTTAAAAAAAATGAAGAATACTAAAGTAGTATTAAAGTATAAAGTAGTATAAGTAGTGTAGTTGACTAACCGAGACTAAAGTTTACACCAAATTTATTATACAGGGTGTGTAAATATTCACTCTACAGTCCTCGGATAAAAAAATGAAGAATACTAAAGTAGTATTAAAGTATAAAGTAGTATAAGTAGTGTAGTTGACTAACCGAGACTAAAGTTTACACCAAATTTATTATACAGGGTGAGTAAATATTCACTCTCCAGTCCTCGGATATGTGTACTACAATTTAAAAATATGAAGAACACTATAGTAATATTAAAGTACAAAGTAGTATAAGTAGTGTAGTTGACTAACCGAGACTAAAGTTTACACCAAATTTATTATACAAGGTGAGAATATATATTCACTTTGCAGTCCTCGGATATGTGTTCTACAATTTAAAAAAATGAAGAATACTAAAGTAGTATTAAAGTATAAAGTAGTATAAGTAGTGTAGTTAACTAACCGAGACTAAATTTTACACCAAATTTATTATAGAGGGTGAGTAAATATTCACCCTCCAGCACTCAGATATGTGTTCAACAATTTAAAAAAATGAAGAACACTAAAGTAGTATTAAAGTATAAAGTAGTATAAGTAGTGTAGTTGACTAACCGAGACTAAAGTTTGCACCAAATTTATTATACAGGGTGAGTATATATTCACTCTCCAGCCCTAGGATATGTGTTCTACAATTTAAAAAAATGAAGAACACTAAAGTAGTATTAAAGTATAAAGTAGTATAAGTAGTGTAGTTGACTAACCGAGGCTAAAGTTTACCCCAAATTTATTATACAGGGTGAGTTTATATTCACTCACCAGCCCTCGGAAATGTGTTCTAAAATTTAAAAAAATGAAGACTACTAAAGTAGTATTAAAGTATAAAGTAGTATTAAAGTATAAAGTAGTATTAAAGTATAAAGTAGTATAAGTAGTGTAGTTAACTAACTGAGACTAAATTTTACACCAAATTTATTATACAGGGTGAGTAAATATTCACTCTCCAACCCTCGGATATGTGTTCTACAATTAAAAAAAAACAAGAATACTGAAAACTCAAAACCGAGGCCGTTTTTAGGTTAAATTGATTGGTCAATGTTGGAAGTATCTACTTCGTGATACATGATGAAATTAAATAAAACAAACACTTTACTTTGTTTATATCACACTAATTATTACAATTATTGACTGTAGTTTCGATCACGTTCTGATCATTATCAAACTTCGAGTGTGATCACTATCTCACAATCACAAAACAGTGTGATATAAACAAAGAAAAGTGTTGTGTTTTATTTAAGGTCAAATTTAATTGAAAATTTAAATTAAAAAACTAATTAATTACTGTAGTTTCGATATCACGTTCTGATCATTATCAAGCTTAGAGTGTGATCACTATCACAGAATCACAAAATAGTATGATATAAACAAAGAAAAGTGTTGTGTTTTATTTTAGGTCAAATTGAATTGAAAAGTTAAATTAAAATACTAATTTATTACTATAGTTTCGATATCACGTTCTGATCATTATCAAGCTTAGAGTGTGAGCACTATCACAGAATCACAAAATAGTGTGATATAAACAAAGAAAAGTGTTGTGTTTTATTTTAGGTCAAATTGAATTGAAAAGTTAAATTAAAATACTAATTTATTACTACAGTTTCGATATCACGTTCTGATCATTATCAAGCTTCGAGTGTGATCACTATTACAGAATCACAAAACAATGTGATATAAACAAATAAAAGTGTTTGTTTTATTTAAGGTTAAATAGAATTGAAAATATAAATTAAAAAAACAATTTAATTTTGCTTGAAAACGTCCTCGGTGTCAAGATTTTGGTGTTTTTAATTTTTGTTTTATTTTTAATTATAGAACACATATTCGAAGGCTGGGAAGTAAATATTGACTTATCCTGTATACACTACTCTTAAGAATGATTGCATATTGAATGAAAATTTTAATAATTGATTTTTAATTATATTTTTATATGTTAAATTATATCATTAATGAGAATACGCAATAATTATTTTGAGTTAGTATAGTTAGGTAGGTGATAAATAAAGAAAGGAATATATGCAACCCATTATTCTCAAAATATGCGCATATATATGCACTCTATTTTGTAAAAATATGCAAAAAAATATTGACTCATGCTGTATACACTACTCTTAAGAATTATTGCATATTCCAAAATTTTAATAATTGATTTTTAATTAAATTTTTATATATTAAATTATATCATTAATGAGAATACGCAATAATTATTTTGAGTTAGTATAGTTAGGTGGGTGATAAATAAAGAAAGGAATATATGCAACCCTTTATTCTTAAAATATGCACTCTATTTTGTTAAAATATACAAAAAATATACAAAATATTTTGAAATATGCACTTGCATATTAGGTTGCTTCAGAATTGTATTGAAATATAGTTATTTATGATACAAGTTCTTAAAGTAGTGCATTTTTGTATTAACGTGATTTTTTTTAACGGTTTTTTAAAATTTTGTTGGCCCTCTTACTGTATTCTTTGTATACAAGGTAATTTTTTTGCTCACCAACAAACTTATAGGAAATAAAAAAACTCAAATTGTGGCATATAATTTTACTGTGAGTCAAACGTGTTCTCTTCATCAGTGCCATAATGCCAGAAACGTTTTTTCTAAAATTTTAATTAGTCGTCGAAAATAAATTAATTTTCATGGAATATTTGTCAATAGACAAAAAAATCCAAATTTAGACGTAGAGTTTTAAAGTTTGTGCATATATCTGTGTTTTACTTACCAACAAAAATTGCGAACAGACACATTACGCATAGTGATTAAATGAATTCGATTTTTTTAAAATTGCGAATTTTTACACAAAATTATGCAAAAAATTAGGTTTTAGTTTTAGGACTTGTTTACTTCACAGGTGACAGTACCTATTAACAATTTTATATAAAAATAATAATATAATTTGTTCATATTTAACCTATTTCTAAAAAACCATCAGAAATCACACAACATATATAACAAAAAGTGTCTTTTAACATCCTATCCTCAGAATATATGTTTATATTTCTATTGAAATTCCAATTATTTATTCCAAAATTGATTTTTTTGCCTGAATAGGTAAAAAATTAAATTATCGTATCAAAAAACGGCTGCACAGCGATAAGAGAGAATCGCAAACGAACGGAATTGAAGCATTAAAGCGGCCGTAAAAATTGAACTGCATTGTGTGCGTAATGAACGGCTCCAGATGCTTAAAAATAACGCATTAAACGGGGTTAATGCCATCCCCCATTAATGCATGTTATTTCCCAGAACATGATCCTCCACCGTTATATTTTGATGGTTCGAATTAAACGCCTTTGGTACATTTTATCCGTCAGTCGCATCACGGACGAGGGTGTTTTGATTAGCCCTCATTATAACCGGAAACGAGGTGAACAGGAAGCGCCAGTCCGTCTCACGTGACCTGTGTGTTGATTCCCAGTCGATATGCACACCTTTCCGACCGAATGTCTACATCTTCAGGTGCGCTGGCACTTCTCCTCATACATGATTTAATAGCCATACGTGATGTATAATTTAATGATATTAAATTTTTGCCCATAAAGGGGTGTCATCCGTTCCTCAAGTTATAAAAACTTTATATTTTCATTTTAAAATTCAGCCCGCAACTTTTGGGAGATTTAATTTCGTCAGTTTAATCATTCGCTGGCAAAACACAAAGTTTTACTAATGACCTATTCAAAGGGTGTTGAAAATTTCTTACGAGACAAGTGCGACATGAATATTTATCACAAAAAAATACGTGTCAAAAGAAAGATATTTATTCGGCCTGGAGTTTCCCAGGTTTTCATATTTCTCGCTTTTGCGTTGTTCTAATAGAAATCAAATCAATTGGTCATATAATGTTTTATTATATGTACAGGCATGCTTACATAAATCTAGTACAAACGAATTGACATTGCTATATAAAATTGCTCTTGTAACCTAATTTCTTGTACTAGATTTATGTGAGCATGACTGCATGTATAACATACAAATACACTTAAATATTTAATGCAAATTAGAGAATTATCATTAGAACGAGTTTGTTGATATATTTATAAGTTTTTTTATTTTATTTTGTTTATTTATCATTCGCCCTTTTACCCTTTCGTGTGTCGGACTGCTCACGTTATGTTTGAATTTTTAAATCATTTTCGTGACAAATTCATTTGAGTCGTTTTATGGGTAATGTGTCTGTTAGCAATTTTTGTTAGTGAGCAAAACACAAACATATGTAGATTTAATATAATTTATTCATTTTAAAAGTTTGTGCTAACAATAGGTAAATAAAATACTCATTTGTGACTAAAATTCGTCAATATTTTTATTGAATTAATTTTATATTTTTATTTTATTTATTTTATTTATCCTTATCGTTCTTTTACCCTTTCGGATGTCGGACTGCTCAATTACATTTATAATACATTTTACAATCACATGTCTTCGCTAATTAATTCCTTCACTCTTCCCAGTGGTCTCCCAAAGGATAAAAACGTAATAAAAATAGGAATATGGAATGTAAGAAGTATAAAAGGAAAGGAGGAAGAAATAGTAGAAGAAATGAAAACACAGAAACTAACATGTTCTCTAACATGTTCCTCTTTTCTCTAACATGTTCCATATGTCCTCTCTTATTACTGTGTCAAATGCTTTTTTCAGATTGTAATAGATGTATGTACTATAGATGTAATGTATGTAATGTATGTACCTTAGAGGTAAAAAAGGTTGTCTAACCTTCCGCAACGACCACGCATAGAAGTTTAATGAAGACAGTATACACATGGCAGTTGTGTTGTTCAGTCGATTCCTAGATCCACTCCTAGATATATAACATGGCGCAGCTTAACGGACATTAAAAGGAGAAATAAAAAGATGACGTGAAAATGGAAAGCAGAGGATCCAACTAATTAAATTAAACGGCAATCTCAGTGAGAATTGGATACAATTGAAGCAGAGGTATGAAATATACTCCGCCGCTGTAGAATTAGACTCAAAACCAGAAAAAACCCAATGTGCACATTTACTGCATTTAATGGGCGAAGAAGCCATTGCAATCTACAATAGCTTCACATTTAGTGACGATGATAAGGACAAAATTACTGTACTAAAGAAGAAATTTAATGACTATTTCATTCCAAAAAAGAACCTAACCTACGAGAGATATAAATTTTTCACGTCCCGCCAAAATGAGGAAAGCACAGAACAGTATGTCACGTCATTAAAAAACCAAGCAAAACAGTGCGAATTCCCTGAAAATTTTAAAACGGAATTAATAAAAACGATGCTAATCATTGGGATAAAAGATGACAAGGTTCGAGAGCAACTTCTACAACATCAAGAGTACACCCTGGAAAAAGCAATCGAGACATGTGTGTTAACCGAAACATCCAGACAGCAGCTTCAGGATATGAAACAATCAACGAGTGGAGACAAGACAAGAAATTACAAAGAAGTGGATCAAGCAAGAAATCAGAAGAAAACAACACAAAAATTCCGAGAAGATTCTTCAAGATCGAACGAAAATAGAAATTACAATCAGGTACTAAGAGAAATTAAAGACTGTTCAAGATGTGGTAAATCACATCCGATAAATAAATGTCCAGCATACGGTAAAAAATGTTTAAAATGTAAAAAGGCCAATCACTTTGCAAATAAATGTAGGAATAAATCTGTAAACCAAGTGAATCAATCAGATAATTGTAATGATCACTTGAGTATAGACACAATTGATAATGGAAACAAAAACCTCAATAATTTTAATCATTGCATTATAGAGTTGAGTATAGGTGAAGATGCAGATGTAAAGGCTAAATTTAAAATAGATACGGGAGCAAGTGTCAATATAATTTCCTACTTTGAATTAAAAGCGTGTAAATTTAATTTTAAAAATATTGAGAACATTAAGGAAAACTTAGTCACATTTACTGGAGATAAAATTCCTATATTGGGAAAATGTTATCTAGATTTATACTATAGTGGAAATTGTTTCAAGAAAACTAAATTCTTTGTAGACAAAAGTAATAATGGGTCAATCTTAAATTTAAAAACATGTATTCATTTAGGAATAGTAAACATAAAAAATGATGAGGATATTAAATTCATTAATACAGTAAATAAAAACCAAATTAAAAATTATGAAGAATTAACCAATAGATATAAAGATTTATTTGAAGGTATAGGTAAAACAAGTAAGCCATATCACATTGAAATACAAAAACATGCAAAACCAGTAGTAAATCCAATAAGAAATGTACCTTTTGCTAAACAAGATCAATTTAAAAAATGTTTAGAAAATTTAGAAAAATTAAAAATAACAGAAAAAGTTCAAGGCAGCTCAGAATGGATAAATTCATATGTATTAGTTAGAAAAGAAGATGGTTCTCTACGAATCTGCTTAGACCCAAGAGATTTAAATGAAGTTATAATAGATAGAAAATACAAAATACCAAACATGGACGAAATAACAAGAAATTTGAATGGTTCAAAAATATTCACAATATTAGATGCAGCTAGTGGATTTTGGAACATTCCATTAGATGAAAAATCTAGTAAGTTATGCACCTTTGCAACCCCTCATGGTAGATACAAATTCAATAGACTACCATTTGGTATTAAAACTGCTAGTGAAGTATTCCAAGAAACTTTTCAAGAATTTTTTCATATAAAAGGTGTAGTAATCTATGTCGATGATATTTTAATTCATGCCGAGATTAAAGAAGAACATGACAAAATATTGGAAGAAGTATTTAAGATAGCCAGAGAAAAAAATGTAAAATTTAATAGAAACAAATGTAAATTTGGTCTAGATGAAGTTGAGTATTTAGGACATAAGTTTTCAAATAAAGGTATATCAATGGATGAAGATAAAATTGAAGCCATCATAGGAATGCCCAAACCAATTAATAAAAAAGATGTCCAAAGATTCCTAGGTTTCATAACTTATGTAGGAAAATTTATTCCAAACTTACCAGAAATTACTCAACCATTGAGGGATTTAATTAAAGATAACAATATATTTTCATGGGAACACCCTCAAGAAAAACTGTAAGAGAGTAACAGTTCACTCTTTTTACAATGTTATCATCTACAAACTTATCATTTACAATACAATCATCTGTAATGTTGTCATTTACAATATTATCATCTGTAATGTTGTCATTTACAATATTATCATCTGCAATGTTATTATTTACAATATTATTATTATATACAAAATTTGAACGTTGTATCACTTCGTTTGAACCTTTGAAGTTTTTAATGTAAACACTATTTCTTATTATACATCTTCCCTCCTCTTTTTCTATTTCGTAAGTTCTTTCTCTTATTTTATTCTTAATTTTTCCAAGTGCCTTTAGGCTTTTCTTGGAACCAAACTTGCATTCCATTTCTAAGTTCAACGTTTAAACGTACACCTGATTTGTCATAATAAATTTTTGATTTGATTTGTCTTGTGTCAATTTTGTTCTTTAGTTTTGTCTTATTTATAATTTGAGAATTTAGTTTGTTTTCATTAATGGGTAAGTTGTCTCTTAAGTATCGTGACATTAATATCTGAGATGGTGTGTAGGTATCATAGACAGGGGTGTTATGGTAACTTAATAAAGCTAAGTATATGTCTTCTTTATTTTCTAATGTCTTTTTAATTAATTTCTTAATGGTTTGAATTGATCTTTCAGTAAAACCGTTGGATTGTTGGTGATGTGGGGATGATTTAGTTATTTGAAAATTCCATTCTTTGGAAAATGTTTCATATTCTCCACTGATGAATTGTCTTCCACTATCTGAACAATTTTGGGTATTCCATGTCTAGCAAATATGGATTTTAATTTGTTGATTACATTTTTGGAAGCTAGATTTTTGTTCAACGTCTCATGATTTCGGGATATTTTGAGTAGTAATCCACTGCAATAAGGAATGTTTCACCTTGTATTTCAAATACAATTCCTATTTTTTGCCATGGTTTTTTTAATTATTTGATGATTTATCATAGGCTCTCTTCTATTCGAGTTTGAATATTTATTACATACGTAACATCTATTAATTACATTTTCTGTATGTGTTATCATATTAGGCCAATATACTGCAAATTTTGCTCTCGATATGCATTTATTTATACCTAAATGACCTATGTGTATGTCTTCAAGTACTTTGTTTCTCCATGATTTTGGTACAATGACTCTTCGATTCATATATATTAAGTTATTGCTTCCCATTGTTATTCCTGACTTTAATTTGTAAAATGGTTTCAAATTTACTGTCATTTTATTTATGCTCTTTGGCCATCCATCCTTAATAAAGGTTTTTATTATTTTTAATTCTTCATGATCTTCAGTTGCTTTTATCAATTGTTTTAACCTGTCCTCTTTAATTGTTAATTTTTTTTCGATTAGGCATACTCGAGCGTTTAATTCTAAATTATCTTCGGATACTTTATTTACTGTTGCTCGTGATAATGTATCAGCTATTATTAGATATTTGCCTGGTTTGTAAACTAATTTTTTTTTATATTTTTGTAATGTCAAAAGCATCCTTTGTAATCTAGCTGGGCATGAGTTTAATGATTTTTTGAATATAGAAATTAATGGTTAGTGATCGGTTTCAACTGTAAACTTTCTTCCATAAACATATTGATAGAACTTTTGTACGCCAAAACATATTGCTAATAGTTCCTTCTCTATTTGAGCATATCTTTGCTGAGTTTCTGTCATACCTCTAGAAGCATATGCACATGGTTTTTCATTTTGCAAAAGTGCTGCTCCTAAGCCTGAGCTAGATGCATCAACTGATATTGTTATTTGCTCTCTTGGATTAAAATACTTTAAAATTGGTTCTTGTGAAATTATCTTTTATAATTCGTTAAATGCTTTTTCTTGAGGGTGTTCCCATGAAAATATATTGTTATCTTTAATTAAATCCCGTAATGGTTGAGTAATTTCTGATAAGTTTGGAATAAATTTTCCTACATAAGTTATGAAACCTAGGAATCTTTGGACATCTTTTATATTAATTGGTTTGGGCATTCCTATGATGGCTTCAATTTTATCTTCATCCATTGATATACCTTTATCTGAATACTTATGTCCTAAATACTTAACTTCATCTAGACCAAATTTACATTTGTTTCTATTAAATTTTACATTTTTTTCTCTAGCTATCTTAAATACTTCTTCCAATATTTTGTCATGTTCTTCTTTAATCTCGGCATGAATTAAAATATCATCGACATAGATTACTATACCTTTTATATGAAAAATTTCTTGAAAAGTTTCTTGGAATACTTCACTAGCAGTTTTAATACCAAATGGTAGTCTATTGAATTTGTATCTACCATGAGGGGTTACAAAAGTGCATAACTTACTAGATTTTTCATCTAATGGAATGTTCCAAAATCCACTAGCTGCATCTAATATTGTGAATATTTTTGAACCATTCAAATTTCTTGTTATTTCGTCCATGTTTGGTATTTTGTATTTTCTATCTATTATAACTTCATTTAAATCTCTTGGGTCTAAGCAGAATCGTAGAGAACCATCTTCTTTTCTAACTAATACATATGAATTTATCCATTCTGAGCTGCCTTGAACTTTTTCTATTATTTTTAATTTTTCTAAATTTTCTAAACATTTTTTAAATTGATCTTGTATAGCAAAAGGTACATTTCTTATTGGATTTACTACTGGTTTTGCATGTTTTTGTATTTCAATGTGATATGGCTTACTTGTTTTACCTATACCTTCAAATACATCTTTATATCTATTGGTTAATTCTTCATAATTTTTAATTTGGTTTTTATTTACTGTATTAATGAATTTAATATCCTCATCATTTTTTATGTTTACTATTCCTAAATGAATACATGTTTTTAAACCTAAGATTGACCTATTATTACTTTTGTCTACAAAGAATTCAGTTTTCTTGAAACAATTTCCATTATAGTATAAATCTAGATAACATTTTCCCAATATAGGAATTTTATCTCCAGTAAATGTGACTAAGTTTTCCTTAATGTTCTCAATTTTTTTAAAATTAAATTTACACGCTTTTAATTCAAAGTAAGAAATTATATTGACACTTGCTCCCGTATCTATTTTAAATTTAGCCTTTACATCTGCATCTTCACCTATACTCAACTCTATAATGCAATGATTAGAATTATTGAGGTTTTTGTTTCCATTATTAATTGTGTCTATACTCAAGTCATCATTATAATTATCCGATTGATTCACTTGGTTTACAGATTTATTCCTACAATTATTTGCAAAGTGATTGTCCATTTTACATTTTAAACATTTTTTACCGTATGCTGGACATTTATTTATCGGATGTGATTTACCACATCTTGAACAGTCTTTAATTTCTCTTAGTACCTGATTGTAATTTCTATTTTCGTTCGATCTTGAAGAATCCTCTCGGAATTTTTGTGTTGTTTTCTTCTGATTTCTTACTTGATCCACTTCTCTGTAATTTCTTGTCTTGTCTCCACTCGTTGATTGTTTCATATCCTGAAGCTGCTGTCTGGATGTTTCGGTTAACACACATGTCTCGATTGCTTTTTCCAGGGTGTACTCTTGATGTTGTAGAAGTTGCTCTCGAACCTTCTCATCTTTTATCCCAATGATTAGCATCGTTTTTATTAATTCCGTTTTAAAATTTTCAGGGAATTCGCACTGTTTTGCTTGGTTTTTTAATGACGTGACATACTGTTCTGTGCTTTCCTCATTTTGGCGGGACGTGAAAAATTTATATCTCTCGTAGGTTAGGTTCTTTTTTGGAATGAAATATTCACTAAATTTCTTCTTTAGTACAGTAATTTTGTAACTGGTATAATAGATGAAACTATAATAAAAACTAAATAAATTATTATTTTAGTCTTGGTAATGTATCCAAAATACAATTTGTTTTTGTCTAAATGGAGGTGAATATTACATGAAAAATGCAAACCCACTGTATTGAATTCAATACACAGTCTAACAAAAAAACATGCGAAACTTCTGGCTTCAATGCTTGCATTTTGTTACTTCAGTAAGCGCCTGAAAGCGGCATGAATTCAGTCAATGTGCTAACCAAAGAAACGCCTCGAGTGTACCGCAAATATTGATTCCAATGTGTGAAAGTTTTAACAATATTATTTCGAAAACGCGAATTTCAAAGTCTGTGCTAACTATTCTCGATTCAATTAATGCTACGTACTGGAGGTCAAATTGAACCAGGTATCAAGTCAGCGAAGTTTGCGTTAATTAAGCCTGCAAGGCAAGTCTGAATCAAATTTTGTCCGCGCATAATTTGAGCACGAGATGTATACAGTTTGTGAACACAGACAAGTTTTTAAAATTTACCCGATGATTTTTGATCGTGTAACGTTTAATGGCGCTATATTTAACTAAAACTTTGCTGCATATAAAATAAATAGTGTAAATAAGTAAGGCATATTAAGGTTTGTATACTTCAGAAATTACCAGACTTAAAAGTAATAGATTATATCAGTGGTTCATAAACTTTTGGCATTTTGCAATCCCAAATTCTATGTTTTATTAGGTACTATATTGAGATGTTATTACTATCTTTTTGTTTATTTTTGATTTAGATTAATAAATAATAATAATTGCTTCACGTTGTAGGTGCCAAAATGAGTTGTTATGATAAAGTTTTATATTTGCCCCACGTTCGGGATGTCAAAATGTATTGTTATTATTAACTTAACCTCACTTACTTTTATGTTGGGTTCACTTGTAATAGGCCCAAATATACGCCCAGTATAATACGCATTTACGCAATAAAGTGACTCATATTTTAAAAATCATGAATACAACCAAATTATTAAATTAATTCATTTACAAATAATCCCAGGGTGAAATGTGATAAATAGCCATCGCAAGTCGCGCCAGAGCGTCGCCAAATATCTCAAGAGCCGAGGCCTGCATATGCACGCTTTTGGAAGATTCCATGTCGTGGTGTCACATAAACAATTTGGGTATCAGCGCCCCTTAGAAACGAACAAGCGACAGCCACGTAAAAATCACCTCGAATGGCAACGCTTTAAGTTAAGTGTAAAACTCTGCGCTAAAAACGCATTAATACCACACGCATAATCAAGATTAATAATCACCATGATAACTAAGAGATGGGGGCGAATATTTAGCAGTAGATATGTGAGGGGAGTGGAGATTTGAAGATGAAAAAAACCTATTTAAGCACAAGCCACACACGAGCGAGATCAGTAAGAAAGTTGCGTCGGCCACGGGCAACGCACACGACATTCGCGCTTATAAGTAAATAAATTCACGTCGGGTTATAATTAAATTAACGATTGCATATAACGTTGTAAAAAAAAACGCGAAGTAGAATAAAAATTTGAATAAATCGAAAAACGTACAATTCTAGGTACAAAGTAATTTATTTTTTTATTATTAACGATAATATAAAGTTGTTAAACCAGTCTCATTATAAATTCACGGGAGTGCTTATTCCTTTCAATCAACCCTAAGTTACCTATAAATACCAAACACCGATTACCTATTCCTGTCAGTAAACAAAGGCGGCTCGTACGCTATTCGTGTTTACGAATCACTAGAGGAAGCAATGACAGGTGTAATTGACGCCCACCCGCGCACTTCGTTCACACACCTGTTATTGTGAAATCAAATTCCCGCACTAGATTCAAATTGACGGAAAATAGTGTATTTAACCAACCACAAGTTACCTAGAAAAGCCAAACACCGATTACCTATTCCTGTCAGTAAACAAAGGCGGCTCGAACGCTATTCGTGTTTACGAATCACTAGAGGAAGCAATAACAGGTGTAATTGACGCCCACCCGCGCACTTCGTTCACACACCTGTTATTGTGGAATCACCTCCTCCACTAGAATCAAATCGTCGTCAGCATCATAACATTTAAACATATAAACTCATCATACATGGCGCCCCCGATCGCAAACTAACGTGGCTGTATTCCCCATAACTATAACAACTAATCAAGGCATTCAATGTTACCCTCCGACATACATCATCATATTCAAATCAAAATAATTCATAAAAATGATGGCTTCTTCATTTTAAATCATAAATGAGCACATAACGTGCATATTATTGGGCAGAGTGATTTATAATTGTATAAATAAATAAGTTGGATTAAATCATAATAATTTAAAAACATAATGTATAAAAATACTGGTTTCTTTATTTCAAATCATAAAACAAGCACATAACGTACCTATTATTGGGCAGAGTAATTTAGAATTGAACAGATAAAATAGGCTGGATTAAATCTCAATAGTTTGAAGACATAATGACAATTCATGATTAAATATCGTTAACAAGAAATAAGTGGAATTATTAAAACCCCGTATAAACAGAGAAAATGATAAACGAGAGAATGAAGCTTGGTATAATCACAAGAGAAGTTATTAATAACCTCCAATGTTCCTAATAATAATATATTATAACATTACATAAACATGTCCGATTGAGGTAGCAGAACTGTTATTTGACACAACTTGTAACATGTCTGACGGTGATGACTACTTGTGACATTGGTGCTTGCTGTGGTCGTGGGTAGAATTACTAATTTACCACAATCAACGTAAACAATGGGGCTCCAATAATTACATTATTGTGTGGACACCGACACAACCATGAAATTCGGGATGATCGCGAGATACCTTTAGTAATCATTCATGAATTATTGGGGATATTTCAACATCTTTAAATAGTTCTATTTTTGATTATTCACACTTTCCTGTAGTTGAATGGAGTGAAAGAGCATGGTAATAAATGGTCTAAGAGAAGCACGTGCATGTATACAAACTCTCGTAAATAAAATTAAACTTCGTAGTAATAACCATTTTCAAACTATCAATTGAATAAATAAAAGAAATTACACATTCACTATAAGGTTAACGAAATATATAAACTAAATCAATTCATGTCATAATCGTCAACCTGTGTTTTATTTCCCTGTATGTTATAATTATATAAATTAATTTACATCATCATCAACCTGTGTTTTATTTCCCTGTGTCTTACAATTTCAGCGTGTCTATTATTAAATAAACAAAACAAATCCTTAAATTGGTGCTTTCTTGTATTAATCCATTATTAGTGTACGTTAATTAACACATTACCAATAGCAAAGAACCTTGAGAGTAATCACGGTAGTTAAATTAAACGTCACGACGTGTAAGTACTAAATACGATCACAAATCACGAGCCAAAAATAATTAAAACATTATATAATAAATCACGAGCCAAAAATAATTAAAACATTATATAATAAATCACAAGCCAAAATAATCAAGAAATTATATAATAATTTCACGATAAAAACGACGAATAATAAAATAAATATAATAAAATAATATCGGAGCGTTACACACTCTCTGATCTCACGGTCTCAAGTGGATTCCGATAAATTTCTTCTTTTGTCTTGCGACCGACGTAGATTCGACGGGATCAAATCGAAATTTGGCTCAGGCGTTCTGCGTTTTTATAACTTCGCACCTGATAGTCAATTATTGTTGTTGATTTATGCAGGAATCGTTCGTCAAAACTTGAAATGCACCTGTTACTACCCACGGATTTCGCACTGTTGCTATGGCTACGAAACAACACTTTATTATTGTAACCTATTTTCCCATTTTCCGGTGAAACTGAATATCCAATCACAATTCTGATTCGCGATCCTCGTAATTTTCCGCTTCTGTAGAAATGTCGAACGTCCTTCTCCGTTGACTTTGAAATTTTAATTCAATTTGCACATTTTCATTAAACTCATTTACATTTATTATTATTAACTGTGCCCTACTTAACTTATAATATCAGCTAAAAACCCTATCTAATTGATTATTAAACTATCTGACTGCCTAATTATATCAAATCCTATTCTAATAATAATATTTAACGATAAATAAATTCCTAATTAATTCCTCAAGTGTATCATAAATTCATTTCAAAACAAAGCAATATTTTGTGGATGAAACTTGAAAGGTACATACATGTACAAATGCTACACATAAGTTTCGTTCATACCTTCTATAGGTACAGTCTTCTTCGTATTTGGATTTGGCCTTTTTTTACTGCTGTCCTACGTGATTATCCCATATTATTGATTAGCTTGAAAATTGATTTTGTTTTTTTTTGAATGAACACTGATTGAAGATTAAAAACAACCCAAGTGCTATTTCAACATTTATTTGCTTAAATAAATTTATTTAAACTTAAAGCTTAAAGCTTAAACTTTAAAGCTTTTAAAGCTTTAAAGCTTAAACCCAACTTAAACCGTACATTTTACATGTGATCTTAAATAATAATTTATATTTGCGACCATTTAAACTTTGCCCCAGAAATAGCTACCAATTCCCATGGCTACATACGAAATCGTTTTGTAGAATCTCCACATGAAGAACTAAACTAAAATTTTATTCTACTGCCGTTTCGTCGATATCGTTTTTTTTTATGTCCACGCAGTTAATAGTACACGAAATCGCCAGTTTCTGTTCCACTCTATAGAATCAGTACTTTCATGTGTTTTCAGGTGTCGGATATCTGCTTTAATGTCAGCACATATTCACTCATAATCTCTTCTTTCGGATGTTATATTATAATATTTGCTTTTAATTACGTTCTATACACGTTTTTTTTTTTTTGTGCAGTGTGACCTTATACTGATAATAAATTATTCCAATTAAATCAAAAATTAATGTTTCCTTTTCTACTTTAATTAAAACTTCTGAGGGCCGAATTAAAATCTTTTAATTTGAGTTCAGTTTTAAATATACGCTCGTTTGATAATTTTAACAATGCCTGCGCTTTGTTTTCGGTCTTGCAATTTTCAGGTCTTATTATATTTCCACGATCTGCGCATAGATTTATGCTGTGCATTATCAATATTATTAAAATTAATTTAATTAAATTATGCGAAAATCGCCACGTAATAATAATGAGTGATAAAAAACACAGTAACACAATGATACTATGACATAAATAAACAACTTTTGTTTTTTGATAATATTAAATGATAAAGAGATATGTCACAAATCAACAACTTTTGTTATGAATAGAGAACTTTTGTTTTTCGATAATATTAAATGATAAAGAGATATTTCACAAATAAACAACTTTTGTTCTGAATAGGGCATAACTTTGTTTTTTCTGAAATATTAAGTAATGAAGAGATATGTCACAAATAAACAACTTATGTTGTCAATAGAGAACTTTTGTTTTTCGATAATATTAAATGATAAAGAGATATATCACCAATAAAAAAACTTTTTTTGTGAATAGGGTATAATTTTGGTTTTTCTGTAATATTAAATGATAAAGATATATTTGACAAATAAACTACTTTTGTTGTGAATAGAGCATAACTTTTGTTTTTCTATAATATGTGATTAGGATATTAGGATCTTTAGATTCGGATGATTAGGATAGATATGTCACAGATAAACAAATTATGTTGTTAATAGAAAACTTTCATTTTTCAATTGTCATATTAAACCATGGCTACTAGATTTGTGGTTTTTGTGAGGTATGACTTCATTTTCAGTGTTTATAAACGAAAATGTACTGTATTTTCCTAATTTGAGCTACAGCCTTTACATAATATAATTATAAACAAACAACTGTAACAAAATATTGGTTATGTTATTATAACGGTGGTAATACCTGCTGTCAATAACAAAATAAAGGCCATATCTCCATAAAAAAATATTTTAACATTGTAGATAAGTAGTTTAAACTTTGATCAAAATCTTCGCCATGATTCAAATGTGGATGGGGCACTAAATAACGATCAATCGATTTTTCATATACACCATATATCTGTCATATTTTTAATTGACATTGTCATAACAAACAATTTTTTAACTGCAATTGCTCAAACTAAACACATTATTAACTGCACCTAGAAAAATCGTCATATTTTTTAACTAAAGTTGTTGAAATCTATAAAATTTTTAGCACCAGCTGTGAAAATCTATAAAATGTTTAACTCCACTGTCGAAATTTGCCTAAATCTGTATTTTTTTTAAGTATAAATGTAAAAATGTAATGCTTTTATATTTTTATATTGCAACAGACCAAATTTTATAAATTTTTATATTTATATAAATCCAGAAATTTGTGGATTTGTAAATCCATTATTTATTTAAACTTCTAAAGTTTAACCCTATGTGTCCAAAGTTGTCAATTTTTTAATTGACACTGTCTAAAATGTACTTTTTTTTAAATGCAACTATCTATGATTTAGACATCTAAAATCTAAACGGAATCAAACAAATTTTTCTATACAATTACCGTCAAAATCGTCATATTTCTAAAATCTATCAATGTTTCACCTCCAATTGAAATTTGCAATATCTTCAAACTTACCTCAACTAATCTTTAATTAAGAGTTTCAATTGAAACTATTCCAAATATGTAATATTTTTAAATGATACAGTGTGTGACATTTTAAACTCCAACTGTCAAATGTGTCAAATTTTTCAACTGTAGCTGACCGAATCTATCAAAATCTGTATTTTTTTTTAAATCTTCGTATTTCCAACTAAAACTATTAAAATCTATCAATGTTTTACCTCCAATTGAAATTTGCTATATCTTCAAACTTACCTCATCTAATCTTTAAAAGTTTCAATTGAAACTGTCCAAATATGTATTTTTTTTAATGATACAGTGTGTAACATTTAAAACTCCAACTGTCAAAATGTGTCAAATTTTTCAACTGTAACTGGCCAAATCTATCAAAATCTGTCAATTTTTTAGTTATAAATGTAAAAATGTAAGACTTAAATTTTGAAATTGCAACAGACCAAATTTCATAAATGTTTATATTTTTACGAATCCAGAAATTTATGGATTTGTAAATCCATTAATTGTTTAAACTTTTAAAGATTAACCCTATATGTCTAAAGCTGTCAATTTTTTAATTGACACTGCTCAAAAGGAACTTTATTTTAAATGGAACTGTCAATGATTTAGACATCTAAAATCTAAACGGAATCAAACTATTTTTTCTCTACAACTAACTTTCAAAATCGTCGCATTTCCAACTAAAACTATTAAAATCTATCAATGTTTCACCTCCAATTGAAATTTACTATATATTCCAACTTACCTTAACTAATCTTTAAAAGTTTCAATTGAAACTGTCCAAATGTGTATTTTTTTTAAATGATACAGTGTGTGACATTATTAACTCCAACTCTCAAAATGTGTTCAAATTTTCAACTGTAACTGGCCGAATCTATCAAAATCTGTCATTTTTTTAAGTATATTCCTGTTTTTTTGGTTCAACGGTTATGAAAAACACAAATTTTCAATTTTTTTCCGGCGTTATATTTCTTATGAAAAGTCGTCATATTTTGACAGTTTCCTTTTTTTACAATGACTAGAGTTACTTTTGAAATGTTGGCAGGTTTTGTAACAATATTTTGACAGTGGGAGGTGAAAATTTTTCAGATTTTTGCAGCATGATCTAAAAATTTTATAGATTTTAAGAGTTTCAGATGAAAATATGACTATTTTCACAGTTTTTGTTAAAAAGTTGATTATTTTTAACGATTGCATTTAAGAAATAGTTTATTTTTTCCTTTTTTATACAATGACGAGAGTTACTTTTGAAATTTTTGCAGATTTTGTATCAGTATTTTGTATTTATTTACCTCTAAAATCTAAACGGAATCAAACTAATTTTTCTCTATAACTAACTTTCAAAATTGTCGTATTTCCAACTAAAACTATTAAAACCTATCAATGTTTCACCTCCAATTGAAATGTTCAATATCTTGAAACTTACCTCAACAATTGTTTAAGTATAAATGTAAAAATTAAGACTTTTATATTTTTAAATTACAACAGACCAAAATCTAAATGGAATCAGACAAATTTTTCTCTACAACTAACGTCAAAATCGTCATATTTCCAATTAAAACTATTAAAATCTATCAATGTTTCACCTCCAACTGTCAAAATCTAAAAAAAACATTTAAAAATTAAGTCTCATAATTGTAAAAATTTGATTTGTAAATCCATAATAATAATAATAATACATTGTATTTACATCTGCTAGTGGATGAATTTTTTTAACTTTTAAAGTTTAACTTTAGTTATCCAAATCTGTCAAAACTATGAGGCCTCCAATATTTCAAGCTGTTATGGCCTAAAATTTAAATTGTCGAAATTTGCCATATTTTCGAACTCATCTCTCCAAATTTGATTTTGTTTATTATTTATTTCTTCATTTGTTTATTTGTTAATTTGTTTTGTTTATTATTTTCAATTTGTGAAAGTTTTAATTGACACTGTCCAAATCGTCAGTTTTTAAACGATACAGTATGCCAAATTTTAAACTTGAATTGCCGAAATCTGCCAAATTTTTCAAGTGTAACTAACCGATTCTATCAAAATATGTAAACTTTTTAGGTATACATGTGATAATGTGAGACTGTTTAATTTTCAAATGCATGTTACGCGTCAATAATTTCGATTTTCCTGTATCTTCCCGCTTTGCTCCAGTAACGTTTATTTACACAACTCAGCACATTCTTGTGCGTCCTCGATACAGTCGAATGGGCCTCTGTAAGGGACCGGGCTCTTATGTCATTCATTAGTACGTATTTATCCAGCAAGCCGATTAGTTCCTCATAGCAGTAAACAGTGCCTGTAGTTACGTAGAATTAAATAATGTAAGTACACCTTCGTAGATTGCACGGTAGAATAAGGTAGAAAAACTAACAAGTAGAGAGACATAAATGCCATCGTCGTATATGGGATCCTGCACTCTACAATTATGAATCGCACATATGTTGCGGGATGTGTCTAGGAGGAGGTTGGGGACGCCGGTGTTATTGCCAGCTATTTTCGGATAGTAAGACCCCATCTCTTACTCCTGGCCGGGCATAGGTTCCGTCCTCATGGGGTGAGTTTGAGTAGTCCCTGAGGAGCATTCGATTATGGCAATATTGCCCACCGTGCATATGGGATCCCCAACTCTACATTTATGAATCGCACATTGTTGCGGGATGTGTTCAGGGGCATCTTAGGGTCAACGGTATTTTTACCTACTATTCATGGATAGTAGACCCTAATTTTCATAACTCCTGGCCGGGCATATGTTCCGTCCTCAGGGGTGAGTTTGAGTAGTCCCTGAGGAGCATTCGTTATATGGCAGTCTCAATAGGTATATATGATTGCAGGATGTGTTCAGGGGCATCTTGGGGTCAACGGTATTTTTACCTACTATTCATGGATAGTAGACCCTAATTTTCATAACTCCTGGCCGGGCATATGTTCCGTCCTCAGGGGTGAGTTTGAGTAGTCCCTGGGGAGCATTCGTAATATGCAGTCTATGTACATGTATATGTATATGTAGATATATGTGTATGTGCATGTATATATTCATCACTTCTTCGGAAGGGTGCTTACTGAGCTTTGGCTCAGGAATATCTTCTCTTCGTTACAGAATCGAGCCGCTCCCGCAAGGCCCTGACACGCCCATCTATGTGCCCCAATTATATTCATATAATAATAATTAATGTATTTTAATAATAAATATGTTCTAAGAGTTCGTCTTGTGTTAAAGGCGTATTAAACTTGCTCTTAATCACGTCCCTTTTCACCACTCAAATTATCGGCCTGACATGCAACTGTCTAAATTATCAATTTCAATCAAATTTCGTGATTTTTTAAATGCAATTTTATAAACCCAAAAAAGTGCTGTTCTTAAATTTCTCAAGTTTTAACTTCGTCTAAAGATATCAAATTTTCAAATGACACTGTAAAAAATACTAATAAAAATAGTAAAAATATATTTTGGAAATGGAACTGTCAACTTTTTGACTCCAACAGTGATAGTGACTCCCACTGTCAAAATACTGAGACAAAATCTGCCAAAATTTTAAAAGTAACTCTCGTCATTGTATACAAAAAGGAAAAAAATAACTATTTCATAAATGCAATCGTTAAAAATAATCAACTTTTTAACTAAAACTGTCAAAATAGTTAAATTTTCAACTGAAACTGTTAAAAGCTATAAAAATTTTAGAACAGAGATATAACGCCGGAAAAACTTTGAAAATTTGTATTTTTCATGAGAGAACATGCTGCAAAAATTTGTAAAATGTTCACCTCCCACTGTCAAAATACTGATACAAAATCTGCCAAAATTTCAAAATTAACTCTCGTGACATTGTAAGAAACGGGAAACTGTCAAAATATGACAATTTTTCATAAGAGATATAACGCCGGAAAAACTTTGAAAATTGTATTTTTCATGACCGTTGAACCAAAAAACCAGGAATATACCTACCACAATCTCTAGAATTTCTTTACAGATTCTCAACAAAATTCTAGATATTTTGGTATATTTCTGATTTATCATGGCAAAACTTGACTTCAGAAAAACATAGAAAAATGGGTATATAGCAAAATCTCTAGAATTTCTTTACAGATTCACAACGTAACAAAGTTTTAGAACATGCTGCAAAAACTTTGAAAATTTGTATTTTTCATGACCGTTGAACCAAAGAAAAAACAGGAATATACCAAAATCTCTAGAATTTCTTTACAGATTCACAACGTAACACATTATTAGAACATGCTGCAAAAATCTGTATAATTTTCACCTCTCACTGTTAAAATACTTATACAAAATCTGCCGAAATTTCAAAATTACCTCTCGTCATTGTAAAAAAAGGAAACTGTCAAAATATGACCATTTTTCATAAGAGATATAACGTCGGAAAAACTTTGAAAATTTGTAATTTTCATTACAATTGAAGCAAAAAACCAGGAATATACCAAAATATCTAGAATTTCTTTACAGATTCTCAACGTAACACATTTTTAGAACATGCTGCAAAAATATGTATAATTTTCACCTCCCACTGTCAAATACTGATACAAAATCTGCCAAAATTTCAAAATTAACTCTCGTCATTATAAAAAAAGAAAACTGTCAAAATATGACGATTTTTCATAAGAGATATAACGCCGGAAAAACTTTGAAAATTTGTATATTTCATGATCGTTGAACCAAAAAATCAGGAATATACAAATATATCTAGAATTTCGATACAGATTCAGAACGTAACAAATTTTTAGAAAATGCTGTTTTTAACTAAAACTGTCAAAATAGTCATATTTTTAACTGAAACTTTGAAGATCTATCAAACTTTTAGAACTTGCTTCAAAAATCTGTAAAATTTTCACCTCCCACTGTCAAAATACTGATACAAAATCTGCCGAAATTTCAAAAGTAACTCTCGTCATTGCAAAAAAAGGAAAATGTCAAAATATGACGAGATAAGAAAACTTTGAAAATTTATACTTTTCATTACCGTTCAACGAAAGAGTGAGGATATACCAAAATCTCTAGAATTTCTTAACAGATTCACAACGTAACAAATTTTTAGAACATGCTGCAAAACATCTGTATGATTTTCACCTCCCACTGTCAAAATACTTATACAAAATCTGCTGAAATTTCAAAATTAACTCTCGTCGTTGTAAGAAAAAGGAAACTGTCAAAATAAGAGATATAACGCCGGAAAAACTTTGAAAATTTGTAATTTTCATTACGGTTGAAGCAAAAAATCAGAAATATACCAAAATATCTACAATTTTTTTACAGATTCACAACGTAACAAATCTTTAGAACATGCTGCAAAAATCTGTACATTTTTACCTCCCACTGTCAAAATACTGATACAAAATTTCAAAATTAACTCACGTCATTGTAAGAAAAAGGAAACTGTCAAAATATGAAGATTTTTCATAAACGATATACCGCCGGAAAAACTTTGAAAATTTGTATTTTTCATGACCGTTGAACCAAAAAACCAGGAATATACCAAAATCTCTAGAATTTCTTTACAGATTCACGACGTAACACATTTTTAGAACATGATGCAAAAAATCTGTAAAATTTTCACCTCCCACTGTCAAAATAATTATACAAAATCTGCCAAGAAATCAAAACTAAAACTATAACTTTTCAGTTCCAACTGATAACTGAACACAGTCATATCTGTGATATTTTCTAAAATAGACATCTTTTAAAAAATCAAAACTAAAAATCTAACTTTTTAGTTCCAACTGATATCAGTCATATCTGTGATATTTTCTAAAAAAATAGATGTGAGTCCCTGCAAGAGCTACATATTTTTTATTTATAATTATCTAAGAAGACACAACTTCTTTTGACACAACATATTTTCTTTTTAGAGGCTTATAGATCATGAAAAGTACATTTGTACGTACCAAAAAGTTTGGGGACCGCTGCTCTAGTGTATCCAATAACACTTTAGCTACCATGTTTTTGTATTGAAATGATGAACAGTAGATACAGTGGTTACATTTGAATGCACGTGTGCTTTTAAGAGTGGCCAACTAAATTGATATTGATTTCGAGGCAAACATTCTGTATGTGTGGGTACTTATAATTGAGTGCTGTCGGTGATTTTTGTTATGTAAGGCAATTATAAATTCCGTAACACTCGCAAGGTAAATATTTCAAAGTTGCACGGAAAAGCAGCAGCGATTTCAGATGAGCAGGTGCGGTAAAAACTTAATGAATGCGCACAAATACGGAATAGCAAACGAATCCGAATAACGGAATTCCCCAGGCATGGAGATGTGTGATTATTAATACAGGATATAATTGCGGCTGAATAGTGGAGCAAAGCGTACTTTACACAAGTTTAGAAAATTAGTTTCGCGATGTACAAATAGATAATTTAATATGCAAAGTGTAAATGTGACCATTGAACACGCTGGAACCTTCCTCTCCACACTTGACGCTTGTAGAAGCACTTTTGTTAGTATAGAGAAGCCATTGTTTTCCTAGCCGGCTATTGTGAAATCGTTTGTTTCACCACTCTTATGTTTGGATTGTCTTTGAAAGTCAACAATCGCACTGAAAACAATGGCCTTTCTTTGATTCGTATGTTTACCATTGAATAATGAGCGAGCCCGAATTTACGTACTGAAAGTTTTTGTAACGCGCATCCCTCATAATTATAATTTATTCACATTAGTTATAATAATACAACCAATAATATTGTATTACGCGGTAACAGTGTGTAATTGATATGCTCACATGGTAAACTTCACAGAAGTTTCCTCAAAATACTTTCAGAAGCGAAATTCTATTCCTGACCATTACCGACCATTCTGGGCATTTACACAGCCAGTCTCATATTTTCACATGTATACCTAAATAGTTGACATATTTGGATAGATTCGGTCAGTAACAGTTGAAATATTTGGCAGATTTTGGCAGTTCAAAATTTTTCATAATGTATCGCTTAAAATTTGACATACGATTTGCCCAGTGTCAATTAAAAGTTTTACAAATTGAAAATAATAATTGAAACAAATTAACAAATGAAGAAATAAAAAATAGGCAGAATTACATTTGGAGAGATGAGTTTGAAAATATAGCAAATTTCGACGATTTAAGTTTTGGGCCATCACAGCTTGAAATATAGAAGGCCAGAAAGTTTTGACAGATTTGGACAAATGAAGTTAAACTTTAAAAGTTTAATAATTAATCCAGTAGCAGATGTAAATACACTGCACGTCGCGACGCGATTAAAAAATTATTATTATTAATATTATTATTATTATTATTATTAATATTATTATTATTTATTATTAAAGTATATTTAATAGATGATTAACTATTTGAATATCTAGTTTTTTTTCTGTATAATTGTATGAACATACAATATCGCAGCTATAAAATATTGAAAAAGTTGACAGTCATAACTTGAAATCTAAAGGGCCTGGAAAATTTCCATGAATGTCAATTAATTCAAACTGGCCATGAACACAAAACCAAGAAATTTTATTGAAATTGTGTCAAAAGTACGGAAGATATTAATAACTGTATTAGAAATTGTAAAGTTTCAGTTTGATGAGAAGAAAAGATGTTTTTCTATGTTTTCCTGAAATCAAGTTTTGTCGTGATGAATCAGAAATATACCAAAATATCTTGAGTTTTGTTACGCTCAGAATATGTAAAGAAATTCTAGAGATTTTGGTATATTCCTGATTTTTTGGTCAAAATACAATTTTTCACAGTTTTTCCGGCATTATATCTCTTATGTAAAATCGTCATATTTTGACAGTTTCCTTGTTTTTACAATGACGAGAGTTAATTTTGAAATTTTGGCAGATTTTGAATTAGTACTTTTACAGTGGGAGGTGAAAATTTTACAGATTTTTGCAGCAAGTCTGTAAATTACAAAAACCAATTTAGGGGATAAAACAGTCATCAAGATGTTGGTTTCAGGTTTTTGACCAAACCATGAAGCAATGTAATTTTGAAAATTCTAGTGTTGATCCATGTTTATATTATTTAAACAAAGATGATATTAAACATAATATATATGTTATTTTGTATGTTGATGACATTTTAATACGTACACAAAATGACAATATCATGAAAGATTCTAAGTTATATCTTAGGAATAAATTTAAAATGACTGATTTCATGGTTCCTAGGGATAAGAGTTCAAAAAGATGAAAACAAAGTTACTTTAGATTAAAATCTATATTCAAAATCACTTTTAAATAAATTTAATATGACTTACTGTAATGCTGTAGATACACCTCTTCCTACAAAATTAGATATGGAAGCATTAAATAGTGTTGAAGATTGAAATGCTCCTTGTAGAAACATAATTGGTTGTTTAATGTATGCAATACTATGTACACGTTCTGATTTAAGTGTAGCTATAAATTTACTGAGTAGATATCAAAGTAAAAATAACACAGATCTGTGGAAAAACCATAGGATAGGATAAGACATAGGACCATATTGATGTGGAAAAAGGATTTTATGATATATAAAAGGTTCTCTTGATCTTAAACTAAAATATGAAAGAAGCAATTATGACAATATAATATCAGGATTTGTTGATTCAGATTGCAGAGGACCTGATAATGATAGTAAAAGTACAAGAGGCTATATATTCATGGTTTTCAATAATTGTACAATATCATGGAATTCTAGAAAACCAAAATTCAGTAGCTGCATCATCTACAGAAGCTGAATATATGGCTCTTTTCGAAGGTGTAAGAGAAGCCATGTGGTTAAAATCACTATTAAGTAGTATTGATATAAAAATCTTAAATCCTATACCTATATACGAGGATAATAATGAATGTATTTGCATTGCACATAATCCAACAAGTCATAAAGGATCAAAACATATTGACATTAAATATTGACCCATAATCACAACAAAAAGAAGTTGTGTCTTCTTAGATAATTATAAATAAAAACTATGTAGTTCTTGCAAAGACTCACATCTTTTTTTTAAATATTTTTATATATATATTTTTATATATATATATATATTTATATATATATATATATATATATATATATATATATATATATATATATATATATATATATACTTTTACGTTTTCGTTGCCTGCTCCATTTTGGGGACAACAAATGTTACGTTTTGTATTGCTCTGCCTATTTTATTAGTGTTGAACATTTAAGCATTTACTTGTTTTGTAACTTTTTGTTCTTTCTCTTATCTCAGGTTCAATAGTAGGTTCAATCATAACTAAATAGAGTTTTGTTCAAATACTTTAATGAATTGAAAATAACCAAATATTAAAACGTCTAATATAAACTGAACTAAACAAACAAATCAAAAACAATAGAAAACAAAATTATTAAATAAATAATAAACTATGGCCAACATTAACAAAATAAATCCTATATACACAAGCCAACTTATGTGATAATATGACTCTTGCACTTTACGCAAACTTTCTACTTGCAGTTTTCTTCTTGTGGTTCCTTGATTACGTAGTCCTCTTGTCCCTGCTTTCCCTTCTGATCCGTTGTTGATTCCCACAAAAGTAAACAGCTACTTTTGTGTGCGAAGTTGAGCGGCTTGAAGTCCTGATTTTTGAATATCTCCGTCACGGCTCCTATCTAATTGAACTCCTCTCCTGGTTGACTGTCTTCTTCCAGTCCTATGTCCAATCGTTGAAACCCCGTTAATATTTTGTAATGTATTCGTATTAGTATCGCAACATCTCCACCCGCGATCCACACGCGTCTCTCCCACTCGTTAATCTCCTTGTTGATTATTTTCGACTTTCCATTATTCAATTCCCGAAGCGTCTATGCACGAAGTCACCTGTCACCCGTGGTAACCGATCAACAACCTCCATCCGTGGATAGCTTTGTATATTTGTGCATACTTGTTCATATTCACATTTACAATATTTACAATAATTTTTGTTAGCTTGTGCCCTAAAGATTATAATTCTATCTAAAACCTATATGATAATAACAATAAATCTATTCTAATTAATCTAAATAAATACTACAAATACCATCACAATATATATTTATATTTTATATTTTTTAGAAAATATCACAGATATGACTGTTATCAGTTATCAGTTGGAACTAAAAGTTAGGTTTTTAGTTTAGATTTTTTTAAATATGAAATTTTTCAGAAAATATCACAGGTATGACTGTTATCAGTTATCCCTTGGAACTAAAAAGTTTGAGTTTTAGTTTTTATTTTTATAAGATGTCTTTTTTTTAGAAAATATGATAGTCATATCACAGATATGACTAAATCCAAAACTGCTTGTAGTTTTTAGTTTTTTTTTAAATTCTATACGGTATCTTGGAACTTGTGAAAGGATCGTAGAAAATATTTAAACCATTTTCACAAAACACATTTATTACTTCTAAATGCACATTTCACTCGCAATGCAATCATATTAAGTAGAAACGTTACTCAACAGTAATGTAGTTTGTACTGAAGATGAAGGTATTGCGATTGATTAGAAGTAATAAAAGTGTTTTGTGAAAAATGTGTAATTGTTTTAAATTTTTGTATGACTAGATTTGTTTATCAGCTTTTGCGTACGTATTAAAAGTTTCAAAAATCTATATGAGCTTATTAGTATCTCATCCACATAATTGAATGCTTATACATTATCAACAATGATTCGAATTTTCGAGTTAATAATATATCACCTGGGGATATAATTATTTAGCAGTTCATCGAAGCTAATACCTGTAATAAAATCAAACTGTGAGTTAATATACGTTTAACAGCCTTGGTAAATAATTGATTGCGTTTACGTAACTATTTCCTTTGATGTGCTAAATAAGGTACGTCCTACATTGGCAATATGTTTAACGCGTACTTTATATTTACTATATCCGAGTGTAATTCAGTCGTATACATGCGTAAAGTTATGTTTATAATACACTTCTGAGATCCCAGGTAAAACACAAAGTCTACACTTTACAATATCGCTTAACAATTTTCTATATCTTGTTTAGACCCTTCACTTTCTAACAGCCAATATTCTCAGTGTATGTACAAATTATGAATTAAAAACATGACAGTAGAGAAATATTAATAAAGCAACAAAGCGCGGATTGTTGCTTTATTAATACTTCTCTACTGTCATGTTTTTAATTCATAATTTGTACATACACTGAGAATATTGTGCATTACCTATTTTTATGTCCTATTTTTATATCGTATTTATTCTATATTTTATATATTCTATCTTGACGTTTGTAAGCTGTTTGTGAGCATTAGCATTAATAAACTATTATTATTATTAACTATTATTATTATTATTATTAATATTTGAAGTTAAAAAGTGAAAGGTCTAAACAAGATATAGAAAATTGTTAACCGATATTGCAAAGTACAATATTCTTTAAAATATTGATTTTGATTATATCGAAAATTTGATTCATTGTTGATAATATATAAACATTAAATTATGTGAATGAAATAGTAACAAACTGATGTACAGTTAAAGCAGATGATCTGTTATCTGTAGCCTAGATAAACCATCAAGGAGGTTATAAACTACCTCTCCAATGCGCCTAGCCGTTGTGGTCTCTCTGTAGATTTATTACTACGCCAGAAACTAATTGCACTTTAACAATTGTATTAAAAGACCGCCAGAAAAATACTACACTTCAGCAGCGTTAAATTAAATAACAAAATTGTTATTATATTGATATTTAGGCAATATAAAATTTTGAGCAATATTTTTCCTATAATAATTAATAACATTGACAATACAAATATTGAAACAAATAATAAATCGATTAAAATTGAAATCGCCATACATATAATCTTTTATTTCTGAGAGCTTTTTTTATATTTAACCTAATTTATTGTATTCTTCGTAGATATGCCTCTGGTGATAGTTTTTATAATCGAAACTAGTCAAATAATATCACATAAACAAATACCAGTAAGTACTTATTCAAACAACCTTAAAAATTTATATTTAATAATATAGTAATATATATATATATATATATATATATATATATATATATATATATATATATATATATATATATATATATATATATATTGTAACGTTTTTGCATTGCCCTACTTTCGGGACTACAAAATGTTACGTTTTTGTTTATTTACTCTTATCTCAGGTTCAATAGTAGGTTCAATCATAACTAAATAGAGTTTTGTTCAAATACTTTAATGAATTGAAAATAACCAAATATTAAAACGTCTAATATAAACTGAACTAAACAAACAAATCAAAAACAATAGAAAACAAAATTATTAAATACATAATAAACTATGACCAATATTAACAAAATAAATCCTATTTACACAAGCCAACTTATGTGATAATATGACTCTTGCACTTTACGCAAACTTTCTATTTGCAGTTATCTTCTTGTGGTTCCTTGATTACGTCGTCCTCTTGTCCCTGCTTTCCCGTCTGATCCGTTGTTGATTCCCACAAAAGTAAACATCTACTTTTGTGTGCGAAGTTGAGCGGCTTGAAGTCCTGATTTTTGAATATCTCCGTCACGGCTCCTATCTTGTTGAACTCCTCTCTTGGTTGACTGTCTTCTTCCAGCAATATGTCCAATCGTTGAAACCCCGTTAATATTTTGTAATGTATTCGTATTAGAATCGCAACATCTCCAGACGCGATCCACACGCGTCTCTCCCCTCGTCAAACTCGTTGTTGATTATTTTCGACTTTCCATTATTTAATTCCCCAAGCGTCTATGCACGAAGTCACTTGTCACCCGTGGTAACCATTCAACAACCTTCATCCGCGGATTGCTTTGTATATTTGTGCATACTTGGTCATATTCACATTTACAATATTTACAATAATTTTTGTTGGCTTGTGCCCTGAAGATTATAATTCTATCTAAAACTTATATAATAATAACAATAAATCTATTCTAATTAATCTAAATAAATACTACAAATACCATCACAATATATACAGGGTGTCTCAAAAGTAACGCCGTGCCTTTGGGATAACATTAAGGCGGATAAAAGAAATCGAAAATTAAGAGTGAAAATTTTTCCGTTTGTCCCTCGTTATAGAGTTATTGATAAAAAAACAAAAAAATAACATTTCAACTTAACCTTTATTAAAAACTAATGATATTAAAAAAAAACAACATCTGTCAAACTAATTGTCAAATCTGACAGTTGACAGTTGAGAGATTTGACAAAATGCATAAATCAAAATTGTGTTTTACGAAGTGGTCGAAAAAGTTATTGTTTACATTTTGATCAATAACTCTATAACGAGAGACAAACAGAAAATTTTCCACTCTTAATTTTCAATTTGCTTTAGCCCCTTGAATCAAATCCCAAAAGCACGGGCGTCAATTTTGAGACACCCTGTATAGTAATATAATTTTAAAAAATATATCTATTTTTGGTCTGTATTTGTTTAATAATAACTTATCATACAAAAGAAAAATCATACACACATACATTACATTTTAAAAATATACCACACTACAGCAGCATTCAAGTACATAACAAAATTATTAATTAAGTTTAAGGTTTTATCCATATATTAATTTTTATCACTAAACTATAATTTTATATTTAACCTAATTTATTATATTCTTCGTAGATATGCCTCTGAGGATGGTTTTTATAAAACTGAAACTAATCAGGCGATAAAATTAAATAATAAAATAAGTGAACAAATACCAGTAAGTACTTATTAAAACAACCTTAAAAATTATTAATACTATTAATGTATCGCTATGAAGATCTAAATGCAATCTTAATGATTGAAATAATAACAATTTGAAATAAATTTGAGTTGATACTTTATTATTAATATTCGTTCCAAAATATACTTCAGGGGTACTTTAAAGATATACTGCAAACAAATTCAACAATAACACCACAATAGTGGTTTAATTTTTACCTAAAAGTTGTGTTTCAGACGATTGAAATTATCTAAAAAAATATCCTTTACAAACAAATTCTAGTATATATTCTCAAAACTTACCTTTACCTCTTCACCTTTTTTTGGGGTTCTTTTAATGCACTGAAGCTGGTCTTTCTAGAATGTTTCGAATATTTGATCTGTATGTGAGTTCAACAATAACATCACAATACTGGTTTAATTTTTACCTAGAAATTGTGTTTGAAACTATTAAAATGATCAAAAAATGATCCATCCTTTTGGTCTGCAGTCAAAATTGCAACTTTCGAGTTGTCACACTTTCAAGTAATGTGCCATATGTTATTAGTATGTTATATCTGCATAATAGAATCCTAGAATCTTAATAATTAATAAAATGTATTCAAATTCCATAATTTTGTTTTTGAAAATAACTGAAAATTGATTGAAAATATCGAAATTTGCAAGAAGAAAGCCTTCGACAATTGTATAAGTCTTGAAGACTTTTCTGAAAAGTTGCCCAATTTTTTGAAAATTTCATTGATTAATATTCTACTACATCTAAAAAAAATAATGGATGTGTATATGATACTAATATGTTATATCTACACAATAGAATCCAAGAATCTTAATAATTAATAAAATTTATTCAAATTCCATAATATTTTTTTTTGCAAACTACTGAAAATTGAATGAAAATATCAAAATTTGCAAGAAGAAATTCTTTGATAATTTTATAAGTCTTGAAGGCGTTTCTGAAGAATTGCCCATTTTTCTGAAAATTTCATCAATTAATTTTTTAATACTCGTTCATCAAAAACACTTAATGGATGTGAAATTAAGAAAAAAACAGATATCTCAGAAAATGTATGCAAATTGCAGATAATTTAATAAAAATATAGGAGTATATTTCTCAAAACTAACCTTTACCCTTTTACCTTTTTTCGGGGTTCCTTTAATGCACTGAAGCTGGTCTTTCTGCAATGTTTCAAATATCTGATCTGTATGTGAGTTCAACAATAACACCACAACAGAGGTTTAATTTTTACCTACAAAATTGTGTTTGAAACTATTAAAATTATCAAACAATAATCTTTCCTTTTGGTCTGCAGTCAAATTGCAACTTTCGTGTTGTGATATTTTCAAGTAATGTGCGATATAATATTTATATGTTATATCTGCAGATATAATCCTAGAATCATAATAATTAACAAAATTTATTAAATTTTCATACTTTTTTTTCAAATTACTAAAAATTGATTGAAAATATCAAAATTTGCAAGAAGAAAGTCTTCGACAATTGTATTAGTCATGAAGTCGTTTCTGAAAAGTTGCGCAATTTTTTGAAAATTTCATCGATTAATTTTCGAGTACATCTAAAACACTAAATGGAAGTGTATATGATATTAATATGTTATATCTACACAATAGAATCCAAGAATCTTAATAATTAATAAAATGTATTCAAATTCCATAATTTTGTTTTTGCAAATAACTGAAAATTGATTGAAAATATCAAAATTTGCAAGAAGAAAGTCTTCGACAATTGCATAAGCTTGGACACATTTATGAAAAGTTGCCCAATTTTCTGAAAATTTTATCAATTAATTTTCTAATACATCAAAAACACTTCAGTGATGTGAATTTAAGAAAAAAAACAGATATCTCAGAAAATGTATGCAAATTGCAGAAAATTTAATAAAAATATAGGAGTATAATTCTCAAAACTTACCTTTACCTTTTAACCTTTTTTCGGGATTCCTTTAATGCACTGAAGCTGGTCTTTCTGCAATGTTTCGAATATATGATCTGTATATGAGTTCAACAATAACACCACAATAGAGGTGTAATTTTTACCTACAAATTTGTGTTTGAGACGATTAAAATTATCAAAAAATGATCCTTCCTTTTGGTCTGCAGTCAGATTGCAATTTTTGAGTTGTGAGACTTTCAAGTAATGTGCGAAATAATATTTATATGTTATATCTACAGATAGAATCCTAGAATCATAATAATTTACAAAATTTATTAAAATTTCATACTTTTTTTTTGCAAATTACTAAAAATTGATTGAAAATATCAAAATTTGCAAGAAGAAAGTCTTTGACAATTGTATAATTCATGAAGTCGTTTCTGAAAAGATGCGCAATTTTTGGAAAATTTCATCAATTATTTTCTAGTACATTTAAAACACTTAATGGAAGTGTATATCAAATTAATATGTTATATCTACACAATAGAATCCAAGAATCTTAATAATTAATAAAATGTATTCAAATTTCATATTTTTTTTTTGCAAATTACTGAAAATTGATTGAAAATATCAAAATTTGTAAAAAGAAAGTCTTCGACAATTGCATAAGTCTTGGACACATTTATGAAAAGTTGCCCAATTTTCTGAAAATTATATCAATCAATTTTCTAATACATCAAAAACACTTGATGGATGTGTAATTAAGAAAAAACAAGATATCTCAGAAAATGTATGCAAATTGCAGAAAATTGAATAAAAATATAGGAGTATATTTCTCAAAACTTACCTTTACCTCTTCACCTTTTTTCGGGGTTCTTTTAATGCACTGAAGCTGGTCTTTCTACAATGTTTCGAGTATTTGATCTGTATGTGAGTTCAACAATAACACCACAATAAAGGTTTAATTTTTACCTACAAAATTGTGTTTGAAACGATTAAAATTATATAACAATGATCCTTCCTTTTAGTCTGCAGTCAAAATTGCAACTTTTGAGTTGTGACACTTTCAAGTCATGTGCGATATGATATCAGTATGTTATATCTGCACAATAGAATCCTAGAATCTTAATAACTAATAAAATGTATTCAAATTCCATAATTTTGTTTTTGCAAATAACTGAAAATTGATTGAAAATATCAAAATTTGCAAGAAGAAAGTCTTCGACAATTGTATAAGTCTTGTAAACTTTTCTGAAAAGTTACCCATTTTTTTTGAAAATTTCATTAATTAATGTTCTACTACATCTAAAACACTGAATGGAAGTGTATATGATATTAATATGTTATATCTATACAACAGAATCCAAGAATCTTAATAATTAATAAAATGTATTCAAATTCCACAATTTATTTTTGCAAACTACTGAAAATTCATTGAAAATATCAAAATTTGCAAGAAGAAAGTGTTCGACAATTGCATAAGTCTTGGACACATTTATGAAAAGTTGCCCAATTTTCGGAAAATTTGATCAATTAATTTTCTAATACATCAAAACCACTTAATGGATGTGTAATTAAGAAAAAACCAGATATCTCAGAAAATGTATGCAAACTGCAGAAAATGTAATAAAAATATAGGAGCATATTTCTCAAAATTTACCTTTACCTTTTAACCTTTTTTCGGGGTCCCTTTAATGCACTGAAGCTGGTCTTTCTACAATGTTTCGAATATCTGATCTGTATGTGAGTTCAACCATAACACCACAATAGAGGTTTAATTTTTACCTACAAATTTGTGTTTGAGACGATTAAAATTATCAAAAAATGATCCTTCTTTTTGGTCTGCAGTCAAAATTGCATAATTTCTACCTACATTTTTGTGTTTGTGATAACTAAAATTATCTAAAAATGATCCTTTTGATCTCCAGTAAAAATTGTAACTTTGGAGTTGTGACACTTTAAGTAAGGTGCGATATCATAGGCACATAACATATTGTAGGCATAACATTTTAATATAGACATAACATGTTAATAATGACTCAGATTCTTTCATTGATCTCTTATAATAAGATTTTGTTCAATTTTTTCAACGTTGGCAAACGTTTGCAAACGCATGCAAACGTTTGCCAAACTCAGGCAAACGTTTGCCAAACTCATGCAAACGTTTGCCAAACTCATGCAAACGTTTGCCAAACTCATGCAAACGTTTGCCAAACTCATGCAAACGTTTGTTAATATTTACTGTTTATATTTGCAAATGCATGCAAACGTTTGCCAAACTCATGCAAACGTTTGCCAAACTCATGCAAACGTTTGTTAATATTTACTGTTTATATTTGCAAATGCATGCAAACGTTTGCCAAACTAATGCAAACGTTTGCCAAACTCATGCAAACGTTTGTTAATATTTACTGTTTATATTTGCAAACGCATGCAAACGTTTGCCAAACTCATGCAAACGTTTGCCAAACTCATGCAAACGTTTGCCAAACTCATGCATACGTTTGCCAAACTCATGCAAACGTTTGCCAAACTCATGCAAACGTTTGCCAAACTCATGCAAACGTTTGTTAATATTTACTGTTTATATTGGCAAATGCATGCATGCGTTTGTGAACGCATGCGAACGTTTGCAAACGCATACAAACGTTGGCAAACGCATACAAACGTTCGCAAACCCGAGCAAATGTTTGTGAACGCATGCAAACGTTTGCCAAACGCATGCAAACGTTTGTGAACGCATGCTCGTTTGTGCATCGGTGTGGACGAGCCTTAATAAATAAAACTTAAAAATACAGTGAAACAAATACTCGCACCTCAACACATTTTACCTGTTCGAGAACCTCTTGGCCTGGCAAGGCCAACATCTTGTTTTTTTGCACACTCCTGACCCTCGGAGCGTTAATAATACCTAAAAGCCGATTAATTGCAAACAAATTACGCATATTTGGACGGGCAATAAATACGCGTTCGGCAGGCCATCCATGAAACCATTGCGAATTGGCAAAGGGCAAATAAATCTAATCCAGTTCCGGTTTTGACACCTCCACAAAGGGCGTCGATCTACGTCTGCATACCTACCTACTCGTGAAGGAAAAGGGGTGACAATATAAATGGGGAGCGCAGTGACGAACGCTTAGTGCACTTGTGTGAAGTGCACCCGAGGGTACCCTTTTTCACTATAACTTTTTGACAATCTGAGTATGTACGACGGTTAATACAACGTTTAAAGTTATTTCAACAAACACCAACAACAATGTGAACGATACTTTAGTTTGATAATAAACATTTGCAAGCAGACATTAAATATTATATAATAATAAATATTAATAATTATTTAGGTTTGCTTTAATAAGTAATTTTATAAACCGAAACTACGTAGTAGATAAAAAAAAAATTAAATAAAAATTAACACGAGTAAGTACTTATTATAACAATCTTAAATATATAAATAACTGGTAATTATGGATACAACCCTAAACTTAAAATTAATAATAATATTATATTATATGCGTTGGATTTCTAATCTAAATTGTATTGCTTATTTACTGCGCACTCCAATACTGTTTGTTATTATATTGTAATGTGGTATTCAGTGTATTTTTATCTTTATTTTTTATTTTACATGTATATATATATATATTTTTTTTTCATGTATATTATTATTTATATATTTATATATATATATAAATAAATAAATAAATATTATGAAGCTCGAGATAATCGTATGAGCACCATCTCATTTTGAAAAATTATATTGTTATTAATATAATTTTTTTATATCATGTAAAACACTTTATTATATTTTAGTATTCATTTATAAACTATTTAACTATAAACCTTCATTTAGTAATTTACGTTGACTAAATATTACTCATTGATCCATCTTTGATCAGATTGTAATAATTAATATAATAAAAAAAAGTTAATAATAATAATACAAATTCATTATATTATCACATATTATATGATAATAAATATTAAGAATAATATTGTATTATATTATGTACTTGTAATATGTGTACGTATAATGTATGTACAATTATATAATTGTATTATATAATTGTATTATATAATTGTATTATATAATTGTATTATATAATTGTATTATATAATTTAATAAATAAATAAATAAAAAAAATGAAGCTCAAGAGAAGCGTATTAGCGCCTTATCTTTTGGAAAAATTATATAATTAAATAATTTAATATTAATTAGCCACTTCAATATTACAACTAGATTGTCATAATTTCATATAATCTTTCAGGGCAACAATAGGGCAATTCATATTACGTACTATTTTCTTAATAATACTACTGTTACCTACCATATCATAGGTTTCAATGATAATTGGCCACAATATTTAGCTTTAATTTAAACCTAATTACCTCAAAACAACAAATATAGAGATATTTAGTGGTGGTATTGAGATATCGTATTAATAATAATTGTATAAATTCATTACGTTACCAAATATTATGTGAAAATAAATATGTATAACAAATCAGTATTAATTATTATCTAACAATATTCATTCATTACATTCAAGGTTTTGTACACATTGCCAGTTATTTATATTCAAGGTTGTTATATTTAGTACTTACTGGTAAGTAATATTTATATTTATTTTGTTTTGTTATTTATTTCTTTCGCTTGATTAGTTTTGGTTTAAAAAAAAATCTCCAGAGGAGAGATCTCTTTATGATAAATATTTGTTATTAATTTTAATTTTTCAAATTTTAAAATTCGAATTAATAACAAATATTTATCATAAAAATAAGATCAGGACATATACATATTAAAATAATTATGCCTATGAAGATGTGTTTTAAAAAAATCTAAACTAGTCAATTTCAAAATTTCAAAATTAAAATTAATAACAAATACTTTCCATAAAAATTAGACCGAAACTAGTCAGTTGAAATAAATAAATAATAAAATAAAATAAAGATATATATTACTTACCAGTAGGTACTAAATATAATAACCTTAAATTCATTACATTATCAAATATTGTATTATAATAAATATTAATAAAAATCAATATTAATTAATAATAATAATATAAATATATGCAGAAAGTAATAAATTACAGTTTTTTCTTCAATTAACTATTTCGGATTAATTTGTCAATACAGATTAATTTTATGTTTTTATTATTATTTATTTGACAAACAAAGCTCTTCCAATTTAAATTTACTTTAAATTTATTTCACAAAAAATATGTGAGAAGTCCATTGCTAGGGCAGGGATAGTTATGCTCTAAAAATAAGAAAACTATACATTCATTTATGCTCTAAGCTCTAAGCCCTAAAAATAAAAAGCTTAAAAATTCTCAAACAATTTTTGTTTTATAATAATACATGTAGGAAAAAAAAAGACAGTGTTATGTCAGTTAATATGTCAATGTTATGTCAATATATTAAACATTGTATTATAGTCATATTTGTATATCATGTTTTTTATAATCTCTTTTATTTTTAGATTAGCAAATCTATGGAACTCTCCTAAATGTCCATCATGGACTTTGTACACATGAATTTAATTTTCGCGAAATCTTCTACATTTTGCGACATTTTTTTGAGACACTTGCGAATTTTTATAATTCTATAACTTCCAACTTGAAGATTATAAAAAGTCAACTACTTTAAATAAGCATAAAAAATGAATTTTAACATTTTTCATTAAAATAATAACTCTCTCTGTTTCATGATTTAAAGATATTTTAAGAAAAAAAATCATTCTAATGATTTTTATATATCACATTTTTATAAATTCTCTTTAATCTTTAGATTTCCTAGGAAATTTATGGAACTCTCTGGAATGTAAGTAGATAAGCAACTCGGTTTCTGGCTCAAATGCTGAAGTCCTACGAGATAGCCAGTGTCGGTAGTGAACCATCTAAAACTTTTCTGTTTACATGCAAAAATTTGAAAAATACCCTAGAAAAACTTCTAAAAAATGTGAAAACGTCACAAAAAAACGTGAAAAGTCACAAAAAACGTGATTTAAAAAAAATACGTGAAAAACGTCACAAAGTTGAAGCACTGACCACTACCACCAGCATAAACAACAACGAATATTGTGGTGGTGGTGTTGTATTGTTGTATTAGTGGTCAGTTGTTCAAACGTAGTCACCGACGTTTAAGCCAGAACCCGTGTTGCTTATCTACTAATGTTTACGCAAATTTTGAAACCCTTACAATTTGTACACTTCAATTAAAATTTCCAGTTTTAGTTGAAGTTTTACACATAGAGGATTTTTTTCTGTTTGAGTTTGATTAATAGTTATTTATATAACAAGCGAGTTAAGTGGATGTATTTCACGAGAATAAAATTTATTTGAGTGAAAAACATCCTGAACTCACGTGTTTTATGCAATATTTTATTCAATTTTGACTAACTGAGTCCTTTAAAAATACTAAAAAAATCCTCGATCTTTACTTTTTGAAATATTGGCAGTCGAAGATATAACATAACAGCGAGTTTAGCAGTGCCCTAAGAAGGAATTAAATGAAAATCATGTGTTAAGTTGTTTAATTATAATATTTTTAAATAATCTTGTTGGATATTTCCTCTTCTAATAGCGTGTTTAAATATTTCAAAATGAAAATTGTTCAAAAATCAACGTGACAACATAATCCGTAATAATAATAATAATCCGTACTACTCCTCCACAATCTGATGTACAATTAAAATACTGATAACAGAATCGTCTCTGATTTGTCAATATTGCTAATATAATACTCCACTGCGAGTCGATATACACATAAATTATTATTATTGTTATTATTATTTATGTCTTTTGAAAGTCAAAAATAACAAAATTAAATTTTATTTTTATTTATTAAATTTTTTAAGTACTATCTAAGGCTCAGTGGTCCTCCTTGAATGGCGTGCTGTTAAGCTTGTCCACTATTTTAGGGACACCCTATATAGTACATTTATCGTAAGTGCATGAAGTGCAAGATTTGTGAGAAAATTTTGATTTGATTTTTAAAAGATCTAACTTACATATTCTTTAATTGATTTCCAATGTTTCTGATAATTTGATAACTGGATGTTTTTAATTTTTTATCTTCTACTGAAGGACCTGTATGACTTCTAACGAAATACCGGAAGTGTGGTAGCCATTAAAGCGTGGTTTGTGTTTTAAGTGGCCCTTTTGAAAAACATACTAATATTTAAATACTATGTAGGTAGTCATTTATTGAAGGGTCAGGAAAATAAGCCATTACTTACGTTGAGCCATAGTGTACTACGAGGCACTAGGTATATGCCGAATATTTTACAGGGCTTCGGTAAAATAAGACGTTTTACTGACGAGTCGTGTATTATTTTTTTTCTTAAACCCCAAACTTCAAACTTGTAATTGTGATAGTTAAATGAGTCTGAGTAAATACCGGAAGTCTGGTCGCCATTAAAGCGCGGCTTGTGTCTTGAGTGGCTCTTTTGTAGTGTGATTTAAAGATATTTTGAACAAAATTCATTCTAATGATTTTTTATATCATGTTTTTTATAATCTCTTATAATATTAGATTTCCTAGCAGGTTTATGGAACTCTTTAGAATGTTAGTAGATAGGCTACAAGAGTTCTGGTTCAAACGCCGATAAACCGTCCCCCGAGATAGCCAGTGTCGGTACTGAACCACCTCAAACTTTTCTGTTTACATGCAAAAACGTGAAAAATGAAGTAGAAAACGTGAGGAACGTCTCAAGAAACGTGAAAAATGTAACAAAAAAACGTTAAAAACATCACAAAAAACTGTTAAAGTTAAAGGAAAGGCAAAGTGCACTTTTTCAGTTTTCAGCGATATTTCAGGAACTGTGCAAGATATTTCCGATTTCGTTTCAGTATATTGAAAGGCTCAAAAATGAGAAACTTTTATCCTATTTGACAAACTCTGTATATATTTCCGTGTAATAGATCTTAATGGTGGGCGTCATAAAAGTGACCACCCTGTATATCTAGATGTTATTTTTATCATAAATATTTGTAATTAATTTGAATTTTTAAAGATGTAAACGTAATTATTATTATATTAATTATTATTTAAACAACCTAGCTAACGACACTTACCGGCCACCTTAAGTCTTAAGGTAAGAAATAGCCTTCTTTGTTTCGCACGTGATATTCATATCCCCCCCTACACCCCAATCTCCAGGCCGGTTTCTTGAGCACTCTAAACAGTATCTAGGAAAAACTGTGTTTGCACAAAAAATGGTGCATGACATACGTGTTAAAAGGTTATATGTGTAATTGTTGTGAAAAACAAAAATCGAAAAATGTGCAAAAATATGCAAAATATGTAAGTTCTATTATAAAATAAATGTAGAGTAGGCGGAAAGACCCCATGGGGTCGATAGCCCAATAAAGATTGTTTATATATAATTTTCTTTTTTTAATGTTAATTTTTGCAATAAATCTGAAAACACTTAATATTTCCAAAACAGTTGAAGATAGGTATAGGACATTGTACATGAAATATGTATAGAATTTTCTGAAGAATCCAAAAATTGAATAATATACTAGGTGTTGTATTTAAAATAAGAAAGTTGGTATTGACCACGGTCACATGACACACCCTGTATAAAATTTTGTTGTTGAAAAAAATGCGCAACTAAAAATAACAATCGACGTGTCCGAGCGTTTTTTCGAACACGCCCCCATTTATTTATTATTGAATTTATTCCATTTGGCTGATACACCCTGTATAATAAATGTAGAGATATGTTTTTACATATTCTTACCATTTTATCCAAAATGTTACCAGTAAAATTTTGCTCCATGTATTTTAATGCAGCTGTACCTCACCAGTAGACTAAACTTGTACAGGATTCGTGCATACAGGGTGTCCAAGATAAGGATCTACAGCATGGGGATCTCAGAAACCATAAAAGTAACAAAGGCGGTTAAGGTGTCCAAGATAAAGATTAACAGCATGGGGATCTCAGAAACCATAAAAGTAATAAAGGCGGTTAAATTACAAAAAAGTTGCGCAATTTAGTGGTCAGTAATATTCTGTTGAGAAAACAAAAAAAAAACGCTTAGTTCCGGAGATATTCGTGCCTCACATTGCGTTTCCGTAGGCTACTACATATCCTACCGTTGAAGTGTAGAGTTGTGTAGTAGCTAGAATTCCATAAACAAGATAGGGATCAACAGCGTGGGGATCTCAGAAACCATAAAAGTAACAAAGGCGGTTAAGATGTCCAAGATAAGGATCAACAGCATGGAGATCTCAGAAACCATAAAAGTAACAAAGGCTGTTAAATTACAAAAAAAGTTGCGCAATTTAGTGGTCGGTAATATTCTGTTGAAAAAACAAAAAACATCTGCTTACTTCCGGAGATATTCGTGCCTCACATTGCGTTTCCGTAGGGTACTACATATCCTACCGTTGAAGTGTACAGTTGTGCAGTAGCTAGAATTCTATAATTAGTGTATAGTGTACACTGTGTAGCGTTTCGTATCATACAACAATGTACCCATACTTTCTTAGATTTGCTCGGTAGAACACTAACTAGTAGCAGAAGTGACCGGAAATTTTTCCTAGCCATCGTCGTAAAAGGGAACCCACATAACATTTAATTGTGCTCGCATTATATGCGGGATGTGATCGGGGGCGGTTTTGGGTTGATGGTACCTACTATTTGTAATAGGTCCTAATCCCCTAACTTCCGACCGGGCTATGCCCTGTCCTTTAGGAGGTATTTGAGTACTCCTGGTGCGGGATGTGATCGGGGGCGGTTTAGTGTATTTTTACTTACTATTTGTAGGTAAATCCTACTATTTATAGGATTCGGGCCTGTTGCCCTAATCCCCTAACTCCCGACCGGGCTATGCCCCGTCCTTTAGGGGGGTATTTTTACTTACCATTTGTAATAGGCCCTAATTACCTAATAATAATAATAATAATATTTTATTCATGCTATTACAAAACATGTGTGCAGACGTCAGTACAAAATACAAAAAAAATGTCGGGTACATAAAATAAAATTCCGCAGAACATCAAGACAAAAAGACTCAGAAATGCACAAACACAAAATAGATACAAATACAGATATAATCATAACTATAACCTAGCTTAAAAGTACCAGATCAGTATACAACTGATCCAGAAAGTACAGAAAAACACAGATCGAAAACACATCTGGCAGGTTCAGATTATGCCTGACAAAACACTACTTAGTAATTCATCCACACTGTAGAATTCATCCACACTGTCCCTAACTCCTGACCGGGCTTTGCCCTGTACTTTAGGGGGGTATTTGAGTACTCCTGGTGCGGGATGTGATCGGGGGTGGTTTAGTGTATTTTTACCTACTATTTGTAATAGGCCCTAATCCCCTAACTCCCGACCGGGCTTTGCCCTGTGCTTTACGGCGGTATTTGAGTACTGCTGGTGCGGGATGTGATCGGGGGAGGTTTAGTGTATTTTTACCTACTATTTGTAATAGGCCCTAATCCCCTAATTCCTGACCGGGCTATGCCCTGTCCTTTAGGGGGGTATTTGAGTACTTCTAGTGCGGGATGTGATCGGGGGCGCTTTAGTGTATTTTTACCTACTATTTGTAATAGGCCCCAATCCTCTAACTCCCGACCGGGCTTTGCCCTGTCCTTTATGGGGGTATTTGAGTACTCCTGGTTTGGGATGTGATCGGGGGCGGTTTAGTATATTTTTACCTACAATTTATAATAGGCCCTAATCCCCTAACTCCCGACCAGGCTTTGCTATGTCTTTTAGGGGGGGTATTTGAGTACTCCTGGTGCGGGATGTGATCGGGGGCGGTTTAGTGTATTTTTACCTACTATTTGTAATATGCCCCAATCCTCTAACTCCCGACCGGGCTTTGCCCTGTCCTTTATGGGGGTATTTGAGTACTCCTGGTTTGGGATGTGATCGGGGGCGGTTTAGTATATTTTTACCTACAATTTATAATAGGCCCTATTCCCCTAACTCCCGACCAGGCTTTGCCATGTCTTTTAGGGGGGGTATTTGGGTACTCCTGGTGCGGGATGTGATCGGGGGCGGTTTAGTGTATTTTTACCTACTATTTGAAATAGGCCCTAATCCCCTGACTCCCGACCTATTATTATTTGTAATAGGCCCTAATCCCCTAACTCCCGACCGGGCTATGTCTTGTCCTTTAGGGGGGTATTTGAGTACTCCTGGTGCGGGATGTGATCGGGGGCGGTTTAGTGTCTTCTTACCTACTATTTGTAATAGGCCCTAATCCCCTAGCTTCCGACCGGGCTTTGCCCTGTCCTTTAGGGGGGTATTTGAGTACTCCTGGTGCGGGATATGATCGGGGGCGGTTTAGTGTATTTTTACCTACTATTTGAAATAGGCCCTAATCCCCTGACTCCCGACCTATTATTATTTGTAATAGGCCCTAATCCCCTAACTCCCGACCGGGCTATGTCTTGTCCTTTAGGGGGGTATTTGAGTACTCCTGGTGCGGGATGTGATCGGGGGCGGTTTAGTGTCTTCTTACCTACTATTTGTAATAGGCCCTAATCCCCTAGCTTCCGACCGGGCTTTGCCCTGTCCTTTAGGGGGGTATTTGAGTACTCCTGGTGCGGGATATGATCGAGGGAAGTTTAGTGTATTTTTAGTTACCATTTGTAATAGGTCCTCATCCCCTAACTTCCGACCGGACTATGCCCTGTCCTTTAGGGGGGTATTTGAGTACTCCTGGTGCGGGATATGATCGGGGGCGGATTAGTGTATTTTTACCTACTATTTGTAATAGGCCCTAATCCCTTAACTCCCGACCCGGGTTTCTCCTGTCCTTTACGGGGTATTTGAGTACTCCTGGTGCGGGATGTGATCGGGGGCGGTTTAGTGTACTTTTACCCACTATTTGGAATAGGCCCTAATCCCCTAACTCCCAACCGGGCTTTATCCTGTCCTTTAGGGGGGTACTTGAGAACACCAGGTGCGGGATGTGATCGGGGGGCGGTTTAGTGTACTTTTACCCACTATTTGTAATATGCCCTAATCCCCTAACTCCCGACCCGGCTTTGACCTGTCCTTTAGGGGGGTACTTGAGTACACCTGGTGCGGGATGTGATCATGGGCGGTTTAGTGTGTTTTTACCTATACACCTATACTATTTATAATAGGCCCTAATCCTCTAACTCCCGACCGGGCTATGCCCTGTCCTTTAGGGGGTAATTGAGTACTCCCGGTACGGGATGTGATCGGGGGCGGTTTATTGGGTCCATATGGGTTAATTGTAATCGCATTATTTGCGGTATGTGATCGGGGGCGGTTTTAGGTTAATGGTACCTACTATTTGTAATAGGCCCTAATCCCCTAACTCCGGACCGGGCTATGTCCGTCCGTTAGGGAGGTATTTGAGTACTCCTGGGGAGTATTCGTTGCATGCCAGTCTTCATTGGTTCACCTTTAAGGGAGTACTTACCGAGATTTAAGCTGACGATCCATTTTCTTCCTTACGGAACCGAGATTCTTCAGCTAAGCAGTAGCACTCCCAGCTTGGTACCTGCCCAGTTGATTTATTAACGTATTTATGTACTTGTCCTTATGACCCATCCATCCCCCATATTATTGGCCTGACAAAAACATTAAGAAAGTGGTGTCAACTTTTGCGCTGGATACTAAAAAATGACACTGTTCAAGACGCATATCAAATGTTTTTAACAACGTTGTTGAAATGCTTTCTAGGATACAAGCAAATAATTTAATTAGATTTTTTCAAATGTTATTATATTTTTGTTTTCAATTTTCTTTCTATTTGTTATTATTTCGTTGGAACTAGTTGAAAACGTTGACACAACTTCTGAGAGTCTGAGAAATTTAAGGCGTTATATAATGTGATAAATTTACATTTCTTATTGCCGTCTATTGTGTTTAATTAAGTCTTTTAACAATTATATCAATTATTCAATCATAAAAGAATTACTATCTCTCAAGGTGGAACTAATTAGTGTTCCATTAGGATACTTTATTAAGTTAAGTGCCAGTTTGCCAAATCAAACGAGCAGAGGTAATGAACTGATTAACCCGTTTAGTACCTATTATACAGATTTAAATAATTCTCTCCTGTGCATATTTTTAGCTGCCATATAAATAGTACACTAAAAATACGTTAGAAGTTGAAATCGATTTATAATATATTTAGTTTCGTCACTTCAAAACCAGAATGGGGGTGTACATAAGTAATTAGAATGTGATTGGCACGTTGTAATTTATTTTGTACACTTATTACAGAATACAGACATATTTATTAATTTATTTCATATTTAATTATTTTATGGATTCATATTTATTAAAATTGACACATTCAAAATCTATTACCGTGCTGAAATGGTAAACAAACGTATGCTAGTAATTTTTTTTTACAAACAATCATCGACACGTTAAATGAAGAAGATTTAAATACGCAATCTCTAGCACAGCAACTATAATTATTTCCACCACTTACAACTGTAACGCTGCAAAGTTACTACACAAATTGGATTCGCAAATCTGGGAGAACGCCCAAAATCCCTTGCGGGTTTAACCGCACATCTTTCTTGGAATTCTGCGTTATTTATCACACGTACTATACGTGTGATGCCAAATTATTTCATAACTTCAACAGTTTATATTCAACCAAATGCAGAATATTAACAATCAGTAGTTATTAAAATATGATAATAAATTAGTATAGCAATTTATGTTTTATTTAATGGAATAATAAAAAAAAATAAAAAAATAATCTAAAATATGCAAAAAAAAAACAATCAATATTTGTTCAATTTATCAATCAATAATTGAGTTAGAATTAAAACTATTAAAGATATATTGTTACAAGTAACAGTTTGTATTCCATACCAATGAAGAATATAACAATTACAGTAGTTGATAAAATATGAAAAAAATATCGGCCTAATTTAGTAGTTTTGTTGACATTTCTTAAGGTAAATTATAATATCTCGAATATATCAATTATAGTCAATTGTCCATTAATGTAAATAATAATAATTATAAAATATAAAATATCGACGCAATTTAGTAGATTTGTTGACCTTTGTTAAGGTCAATTGAAATAATTAGTATATATCAATTATAGTCAATTGTCGAATAATATAAATAATAGAGGCCAACAAAGTTCAACAAAATAGAGGCCAAAGGTCAACAAAACTACTAAATTGCGCCGATATATATATATATATTTTAAATTTCATTATAATAATAATTATTTATATATACAGGGTGATTCATTGTGAAATGCGCATACACTAATGGTAAATGTGGCACACCGAAGTGATTCTAAATAAACTGTATTTTATGAGTCTATCGTTCTTTATAACCAATATACAGGGTGATTCATTAATATTGGCCATTTTTTCAATTAATCATAACTTACGAACCACCCTATAAATTTTTGTAATATTTGGTACGTATGTTCCTTGTCCACTGTAGCGTCAACTAATATAACAAATGAAAATCTTATTCTAGGTCCGGCCTTAAATAAATTAATAAGTAGGTTTCGACTCGAAACAACACCCTGTATATCAATATTTTAAAATTTTGTTTGGATATTTGGAAAGAGCAGACAAAAATAAGTTACACTGAATGTATTTGGTACTTCCGCATACAACTTTGTTACTTATTAAGTTGAGTCAAATTTAGATGTTTCGATAATAAGGTTTCAAAATTTAAAAAAATATATATATTTTCTTTCCTAAATGATAATTTTCCAGCTCCAATCAATAAAATCATCAACTATTTCATATTCTCTTAATTTCTGGATCCTAAACTTAACGAAAAACGAGAGGACAGGTCCGTATTTGGGACAAAATATTATTATCAATGACTAACTTTCAAACACCCTGTATGTGTAAAAAAATGATCATAATATGTGTTCATTGCGCTAGATAAAAAAAAAAGTAATATAAAACAAGAGGACAGGTCCGTATTTGGGACAAAATGTTATTATCAATGACCAACTTTCAAAACACCCTGTAAGTGTATAAAAAATGATTATAACATTTAAATAAAAACGCTACATTTAAACAAAATAATAAAATTAAAAATGCCCATTCCGAGAAAAGCATAACTTTATTATAAATAATAATAACGTTGCAGAAAATCTACATTTTAAGGGTTAAACACAACAGATATTAACGTTGCAAAAAATCTAAATTTTAAATGTTAAACATAACAGAAATTTACAAAAAAAAAACATTATTCGCGTCTAATTTTTTTTTCAGCTAGAGCATGATCATTTCTCGACTCTTCTGATGCATTCTTGATACATAATAATAATAAAATAAAGCAGTCTGTACGTATTGTTTAATTTAGTAAATTTTGGATTATGTATCAAACCTAAAGTGTATTATTTACTAAATTAAAAAATACGTACATTCTGCTCTATTTTATTATTATTATTATGTATCCAGAGTGCATCAGAAGAGTCGAAAAATGATCATGCTCTAGTAGAAAAGTTTATTAGACGCGGATAAAAAAAAATATTGTTTTGAATTTCTCTTATATTCAACCTTTAAAATGTAGATTTTTTGCAACGTTATTGTTATTTAAAATAAAGTTATGCTTTTTTCGGAATGAGCATTTGTTTTTTGTATATTATTTTTTTAAATGTAAATTTTTTTATCATTTTTTACACATACAGGGTGTTTGAAAGTTTGTCATTGATAACAATATTTTGTCCCAAATACGGTCCTGTTCTCTCGTTTTACATTAAGGTTAGGATCCAGAATTGATTTATAGTTTATGATTTTATTGATTAAAACTGCAGAATTATCATTTAGGAAAGATTTTTTTTTAATTTTTCTTATGTTTAACCTTTAAAATGTAATTTTTTTGCAACGTTATTGTTATTTAAACTAAAGTTATGCTTTTCTCGGAATGATATTGATATACAGGGTGTGGTTTCGAGTCGAAACCTATTTATTCATTTTTTAATTACTACTCACTAAACTATTTGGATCAACGTAGGCGGATTTTAACAAGCGAAAATCACTTGTTTAACCGAGACCGCTTTACAGACTTTTTATACCTACAGACTGCGTTATTTTATTATTATTATGTATCAAGAATGCATCCGAAGAGTCGAGAAATAATCATGCTCTAGTTGAAAAATTAATTAGACGCGGATAAAAAAAATATTGTTTTGAATTTCTGTTATGTTCAACCTTTAAAACGTAGAATTTTTTTCCACGTTATTGTTATTTAAAATGAAGTTATGCTTTTCTCGGAATGAGAATTTTTTTGTTTATATTTTATATATTTTTTATATTTTTATATATAGTTTTATATTTTTAAATGTAGCGTAATAACAAAATCAAATGATAATTTTTTTACACATACAAAGTTATGAAAGTCATTGATAATAATATTTAGTCTCAAATACGGACCTGTCCTCTTGTATTACATTAAAGTTAGGATCCAGAAATTAAGAGAATGCGAAATAGTTGATGATTTTATTGATTAAAGCTGGAAAATGATCATTTAGGAAAGGAAATTTATTTATTTTTAATTTTGTGGCACCTTATTATCGAAACATCTCGATTTGACTCAAGTTAATAAGTAACAAAGTTGTATGCGGAAGTACCAAATAGATTCAGTGGTACTTAATTTTTGCTCTTTCTAAATATGCAAACAAAATTTTAAAATATTGATATACAGGGTCTTGTTTCGAGTCGTAACCTACTTATTAATTTTTTTAAGGCCAGACCAAGAACAAGATTATCATTTATTATGTTAATCAACACTACAGTAAACAAAGAACATACGTACCAAATATTACAAAAAATTATAGGGCGGTTCGTAAGTTATGATTAATTGAAAAAATGCGCAATATTAATGAATCACCCTGTATATTGGCTACAAAGAACGATAGAACCATAACATATAGTTTATTTAGAATAACTTCGGTGTGCCGCATCTACCATTACTGTATGCTCATTTAACAATGAATCACCCTGTATATATATATAAATAATATTAATTATTATAATGAAATTTAAAAAATATGAAAAAAAATATCATTAGATATTAGAATATAATAGAATCAACTGGGTGTGCCGCATTTACCATTACTGTATGCGCATTTAACAATGAATCACCCTGTATATATGTATATATATACAGGGTGTTAATACTAAGTTGTAACAATCGAAAATGGCAGTTAGAACTCATTGAAACAAACAACTTTTCTAAGTTAAAATTTTTGAATTTGAGCCCAAGTTCATAGTTATTGGCGTTCTTTTGTTTTTTGAAAAATCGTCATTACTCCCTTATTTTAAGAAATATTTAAAAAATACAAAAACGTTCAGCATGCGCTATCGGTTCTCTAACACATTTGTATTCACAATTATTTTCTATTTTATCAAATAACAAAATGGCGACCGAAGAAAAATTTCGAAATAAGATATTTTGAAAATCACTCGATTGATTTTTGAAAATGAAACATTTATGAAATCCTTAAACTATATTATAACATTTGTCTGAAACATTTTTTTCGATCTGTCCAAAAAAGTTATTATTCAAATTGAATTACAAGATAAATTTTAACAAACTGCAACAATCATTTAAAACAAAGTAGGCTAACCTTAAGTTAGGCCATTAAACAAGTTGAGGCACGTATTTTCTAGTTTGTACGTTCAAATTTAAATACTTTTTGATCTTGTTCTTCAGAAATTTCTGCTTCATCTTGAAAAGTTTCTGTCACGTTTATCATTTGTGTGCGTATTTTGCACAATTTGTGTATAAAAATGCATAATTATCAAAACAGACAAATGTTATAAGATAGTTCAAGGATTTTATAAATGTTTTATTTTCAAAAATCGATCGATTGGTTTTCAAAATATCTTGCTTAGAAATTTTTGATCGGTCGCCATTTTGTTATTTGATAAAATAGAAAATAATTGTAAATACAAATGTTTTAGAGAACCAAAAGCGCATGTTGAACGTTTTTGAATTTTTTAAATATTCCTTAAAATAAGGGAGTAATGACGATTTTTCGAAAAACAAAAGAACGCCAATAACTATGAACTTCAGCTCAAATTCAAACATTTTAACTAAGAAAAGTTGTTTGTTTCAATGAGTTATAACTGCCATTTTCGGGTGTTACAATTTAGTATTAACACCCTGTATATATATATATATATATATATATATATATATATATATATATAAATAATACTAATTATTATAATGAAATTTAAAAAATATGAAAAAAATATATCAGCACAATTTAGTAGTTTTGTTGACCTTTATTACTATCAATTAAAATCATTATTATAATCAATTAATATAAATAATAATGATAATTAAAATTTAATTTAAATAATAACTATAATTTCATAAAATGGTGATCACTATTTAAGTTCAACATATGTGGTATATTAATATACGAGGCTTGATCGAAAAGTACCTATGCTGCTTTGTTTAGGTCGCAGAGGAATCCTTATAAGGACGATGATAGCAAGAGAAAACGTGCAAAAGGATGTGCGAAATGCATAATTTCTGTGTGCTGAGACTTAATTGCAATGCATTATGCATTGTTTTGCGTTATTTAAAACAATGGAAATATTAAACTTTATCATTCGTAGCTAGTCTTTATTGCGTATCCAAGTCCTTTTTACAACAAAAAAAATTAACGAGGTACATTAATGGGTAGTTTTAGCATGCTTCTTACTTTAATTTTAATCATTATTTAGAGATACAATTAGTTAACATTATCTTAAAATCATATGCAATCAACGCGGATAACTATTATAAAATCACCGGTCATTTGTTTTTTTTTATCTATGCACTGTACCTATTACATATCATAAAATTTTATATCATAACTGGATATATTACTATAATACTCTACATATATTTGGCATCTATATATTACTTAGCTAACATCTTTATAATATATTATAATTTAATATATCAAATATATCTAGCGACAAAAAAAATAGCAGGTATTACTCATATCGATATGTACCTATATAAAAGCTTTATTCGAATAGTCGTCTATAAATATTTTACATGCAATAAACTGTGCCAACAAAACAACATAATTTTGTAATATCAAATTCGTTGTAATTAGAAATTTTTTATTTTTCTAAACAAAAACGCGAATTTACCAACCCTAGGTCTACAAAATTGTGTCAAAACAACGCCTCTACAGTTCGGTTATAATTTTTTTTTTTTTGATTAAAATTATGCATATTTGGTCCGTGCAATTTAATTGATTAATATTCTTTTTATGGACTGAGACTGGTGTTATTTAATTAGTACGAAGGCATGAAATATTCAAATTAATTTTGAAATGTAGGAGGCAACGTTAAATTCAGCTTAATTAGATCAGTAAAAATTTTTGGTATGCATATAAAATTGAATTGATTTAAATGAATATTGCGAAGCATCTACACACAAGTGTGTAAAATTATATGGCTTAGTAGAACTATTGGTATCAACGTAACTGTATTGTTCAATTTTGGGATTTTGCGTAAATATAATTCAAAAAAGTATAGATATGTACGAGTATTGAACAAGAGAAGTACACCAAAATTTTTGGTATATTTTGATGCTTGGGTTTAATTGATTGTTTACATAGTTCTACTTCGCCTAAACAGGGATAATAAAATAAACTCTTTTCATACACTTAGTAGTAAATATCCACCATACGTCAATATTTCTTTACCATTCTTATATTAGATTTAGATTTACGGCCCCTGTTAAATAATCCTCCCTCAGCAAGGGCACCAGTGTAGTAGTACGCCTGGAACAAAAGAACACAGAAATTAATACTAATATTAGGTATAATACACTTAATTTTTAATAATTATCATATTGAATGAGGGAAGTAAGTAAATGCCATCTCGTGGTAAAATACAATTACTACAGAGTTTGAGTTTACACCAAATTTTTGGAACTTTATTAATATTCCACTACTCGAATAAAAGTAACAGTTTTGAAAAATCAATGAATATTGTTAACATTTATCTATGTGCTTTCAAAATAGTGAAAAATCTGAAAGACTTATTGACAGACTTGTGAAAAATCAGCCTAAGTTTGTAGTATAAAAAAATCGCTACAAGAATTCCACAAAAAGTTGCAGTTCAAAATTTACCTATGAATGACTAACATTCATAAAACCAATTAGCATCATTAAGATTATTTTAGAGACTCTTCACAATTGTGAGTTACTAAAAAGCAGTGGAAAATCTACACCAAGTTCTTGGTACTTAATTAAAATTCCATAACTTGAATTAAAGTTACAGTTTTGAAAAATCAATGAATATTATTAACATTTATCTAAGTGCTTTTAAAATTGTGAAAAATCTGAAAGACTTATTGACTGACTTGTGAAAAACCTGAAAGACTTAGTGACAGACTTGTGAAAAATCAGCCTAAATTTGTAGTAGAAAAAAATTGCTAGAAGAATTCCACAAGAAATTGTAGATAAAAATTTACCTATGAATGACTAAAATTAATAAAATCAATTAGCATCATAAAGATTATTTCAGAAACAGTGTACAATTACGAGTTACCAAAAGATGCAGAAATTCTAGACCAAATTTTTGACAATCAATTAAAATGCCCCAACTCTAATCAAAGTTGCTTCGAAAATTTTGGGTTACATCTCTTCTTTATAATGTTATGGTTTTGAAAAATCAATGTATTCACCAATTTTTTGTAAGTACTTTTAAAATTGTGAAAAATCTAATGGAAATATAAAAAAAAAATGCTACAAGAAGCCAACAAAAATTGTAGCTGAAAATTTGCCTTTCAATGACTAAAATTAATAAAAACAATTTGCATCATGAAGATTATTTTAGGAACAGTTCAGAATTCTGAGTTTCCAAAAAACTGCGAAATACTACACCAAATTCTTGATACTTAATGAAAATTCTACAACTTGAATGAATGTTGCTTCGAAAATCTTGGGGTACATCTCTTCTTTGAAATGTTACTATTTTGAAAAATTAATGAATACACCAATATTTTGTAAATGCTTTTACAATTGTGAAAAATCTGAAGGACTTATTTACAATATTGTAAAGGATCAACATAAGCTTTTACCTTAAAAAAATCGTTACAAGAAGTCCACAAAAAGTTGTAGATAACAATTTTCTTTTCAAAGACTAAAATTAACAAAATGAATTTGCACCATTGTTGCTTCGAAAATTTTGGGATACATCTTTACTTTGTAATGTTTCGGTTTTGAAAAATCAATGTATACACCAATTATTTTGCTTAAAAGTTGCTTAAAAAATTTTGATATACATCTATTCCTTGTAATGTTACGATTTTGAAAAATCAATGAATACACCAAATATTTCTATAAGTGCGCATACAATTGTGAGAAATCTGAAGGACTTATTGACAATATTGTAAAAGATGAACATACATATAGCTTTTCCTATAAAAAATCGCTACAAGAAGTCAACAAAAAATTATAACTTAAAATTTGCCATTGAATGACTAAAATAAATAAAATCAATTTGAATCATGAAGATTATTTTAGGAACTGTTCAAAATTGCGAGTTTCCAAAAAAACTGCGAAATTCTACACCAAATTCTTGATACTTAATTAAAATCCCACAACTTGAATAAAAGTTGCTTCGAAAATCTTGTGTTACATCTCTTCTTTGCAATGTCACAGTTTTGAAAATTCAATGAGTACACCAAATATTTTTATAAGTGCTTTTAAAATTGTGAAAAATCTGAATGACTTATTGACAATATTGTAAAATATTAACATAAGCTCTTACTTTAAAAAAATCGCTACAAGAAGTCAACAAAAAGTTGCAGACGAAAATTAGCCTTTGAATGGCTAAAATTAACAATATCAATTTGTACCATTGTTGCTTCAAAAGTTTTGAGTTATATCTATTCTTTGTAATGTTACGATTTTGAAAAATCAATGAATACACCAATATTTGTTTAAGTGTTTTTGAAATTGTGAAAAATCTGAAGGACTTATTGATAATATTGTAAAAGCTTTTACTATAACAAAATCGCTACAAGAAGTTAACAAAAAAATGTAGCTGAAAATTTGTCTTTGAATGACTAAAATTAATAAAATCATTTTGCTTCATGAAGATTATTTTAGAAACTATTCAGAATTGTGAGTTTCCAAAAAACTGCAAAATTCTATAGCAAATTCTTGATACTTAATTAAAATTCCACAACTTGAATAAAAGTTGTTCTCTTCATCTCTTCTTTATAATGTTATGGTTTTGAAAAATCAATGTATTCACCAATTTTTTGTAAGTACTTTTAAAATTGTGAAAAATCAGAAAGACTTATTAACAATATTGTAAAAGATCAGCATACGTTCTTACTATAAAAAAATCAAGAATTAAAGAAAAACTTGTGGATAAAAATTTGCCTTTGAATGCCTAAAATTAACAAAATCAATCTGCACCATTGTTGCTTCGAAAATTTTAGGATACATCTTTACTTTGTAATGGAACGATTTTGAAAAATCAATGTATACACCAATTATTTTGGTTAAAAGTTGGTTCGAAAATCTTGGGTTACATCTCTTCTGTTTTACAATCTTGAAAAATCAATGAATACACCAAATATTTTTTTAAGTACTTTTAAAATTATGAAAAATCTGAAAGACTTATTGACAATATTGTAAAAGATCAACATCAGCTTTTACTATACAAAAACCGCTACAAGAAATTCACAAAAAGTTGTAGATGAAAATTTGCCTTTGAATGACTAAAATTTATAAAATCAATTTGCACTATTAATATGTTTGGTGATTTCTTCAAGAATAAATAATAACTAAGATTAACAAAATCAATTTGCTCCATTACAATGTTTCGTGATTTCTTTAAGAATAAACAATACTGCAAAAAATGTATTCATGACAGTTACATTATTTGAAAGTCCACAATTGTTAGTGGAGATTCTACACAAAATTCTTGAAAATCAATCGTAATTCAAAAATTCGAGTACAAAGTTACAGTTTAATAAAATCTAAACAAACAATTGAAACAATTCCACAAAAAGCTGTAGATGAAAATTTGCAATTTGAATGACTAAAATTGACAAAATCAAGGTTTCATGATTTCTTCAAAAATAAAATTAACTGCAAAAAATGTATTCATGACAGTTGAAAGTTGTTTAGAGATTGTCTACAAAATTGTTAGTCGAGATTCTACACCAAATTCTTGAAAATTAATCATAATTCTACAATTCCAGTAGTAAGTTATAGTGTGATAAAATCTTTTCACGCTATTAATAATATTCATATTTTTAAATATTTTGAAAATCGTACAATTTGAAAGCCATTTTTAAAAAATCTGCACAAATTTGTGAAAATATGTGGAAATTTTTAAAAATTTCATTTCGTGTAGTCGTGACAATTTTATTGCTTTAAATATTTTAAAAGACTATCCACCATTGTGAGTGGAAATTCTAACGAGGAAATTGTATACCAACTGCAAGAAAATTGATCATAATTCATAATTATTCATAACAATTCGAGTGAAAAGTTGCAGTTTAATAAAAATTTATTCATGTTCTCAATAATATTCATGTTTTCTAAATATTTCGAAAATTGTGAAAAATCTGGAGAACTAATTGACAATATAAAAAAAAAGCATAAATTTGGGAAATTTAATAAGAATTTCAAAAAAATAACGAAAATTTGACCAACTTCTTGACAGAAAAACAAAAACAACTTAAAATGTGGGAAATAAATACTTATATCTCGATATAAGTATTAAAAAGCTAAAAAAATAACATCACTTCAACTTTCTATCTCTAAATTTCATCAGCAACTCTGCATTATATGAGTAAATAACAAAATAAAGAAGGAAGAAAAAAATGTGAAATTTGATCATGTATTCTTGGCACAAATACAAAAACAAAACAAAAATTGCAAGAAATTAATGAATACTCAATGAAAATATTAAAAAGCAGAAAAAATCATATCACTTCAACTACGTATCTCTAAATCTCAGCAGAAATTTTGCAATATATAAGTAACAAAATAAAGAAGCGAAAACAATTGCATTACAATAACTTTCTGTTTCTGAATTCTATCTAAAACTTTAGAACTTTTCAAAATTGGATTATCCCAAATAAAGAGGCAGAAAACAAATTTCATCAGTATAATTTTCGATCTCTGAACTCTTTTCTAACTCATTAATTATCTCTAATAATAACAATTAAAAAAAGCAGAAAAACTATAATTAAAAAGAGCAGAAAAACTTACATCACCTTAACTTTCCATCACTAAAGTTCATCAGAACCTTTGCAATATATGAGTAAGTAACAAAATAAAGAAGCAGAAAACAATTGCATTACAATAACTTTCGGTTTCTGAATTCTTCCTAAAACTTTAAAACTATTCAAAATTTGATTAACCCAAATACAGAAGACGAAAACTAATTACATCAGAATAGTTTTCAATCTCTGACCTCTTTTCTAACACCTTATTTATCTCTGACAATAACAATAAAAAGCAGAAAAAAATACATCAGTTCAACTTTCTATCTAAAAAAATTATTACATACTTTGCAACGTGAGTGAGTAACAAAATAATCATGTTTTCTAAATATTTTGAAAATTGTGAAAAATCTGAAGAACATATTGACTATATCATAAAAATTCAGCTCAAATTTGTGGATTTTTTTTAAAATTTCATAAAAATTGTGTAATCATGACACTTACATAACTTTAAAGTTTTTCAGACCGTATCTACAATTGTGAGTGGAAATCCTAATGTGAAAATTGTACACCAAATGCTAGAAAATTGTACATAATTCTACAATTCATGTAAAAACTTAAAAAAAAATCTATTCATGCTTTCAATAATATTCATGTTTTCTAAATATTTCAAAAATTGTAATAAATCTTAAGAACATATTGACAATATAATAAAATTTCACCATAAATTTGTTATAATTTTCAAGAATTTCATAAAAATTGTGTAGTAATGTATAAAAATTGTATAACTTTGGAGACTATCAACGATTGTGTGTGCAAATTGTACACCAAATTGATCATAATTCTACAATTCGAGTAAAAAGTTGCAGTTTTAAAAAGATCTATTCATGCATTCAATAATACTCATGTTTTCTAAATATTCTGAAAATTGTGCAAAATCTGAAGAACATGTTGACAATCTAATAAAAGTTCAACATACATTTGCAATCTTAAGAGTTTAATAAAAAAATGTGTAGTCATGACAATTGTATTACTTTAAAGTTTTTTAGTGACTATCCACGATTGTGAGTGGAAATTATTACTTGGAAATTATACACCAAATGCTAGAAAATTGATCATAATTCTTCAATTCGAGTAAAAAGTTGCAGATTAAAAAAAATCTATTCATGCTTTTAATACTATTCATGTTTTCTAAATATTCTGAAAATTGTGTAAAATTTGAAGAACTTATTGACATTGTTATAAAAATGCAGCATACATTTGTGGAAAATTTTAAGATTTTCATAAAACTTGTAGAATAAATTGCGTGTAAATGTTTTCAATAATATTCATGTTTTCTAAATATTCTGAAAATTATGCAAAATCTAAAGAACATATTGACAATGTAATATAAAAACAGCATACATTTGGGAACATGTTTTAAATTTTTTTAAAAATTGCAAAGATTTGATCTTATATTCTTGACACAAAAACAGAAACAACAAAAATTGCGGGAAATTAATGAATACTTATATCTAATAGGTATAGTAGATATGCTACACCGGTTCTGGCTCATTTTCCCATAAGTATTTACATAGGGTTTTTCCGGTGTGCAATTTTATGAGTTTCATAAACATTGTATAGTCACGACAATATTGTGTTACTTCAAAGTATTTTAGTGACTATCCAAGATTATGAGTGGAATTCTAACGTGAAAATTGTACATCAAATGCTAGAAAATTTATCATAATTTTACAACTCGAGTAAAAAGTTTATAAAGAACTTACTGACATTAATACAAAAATTCAGCATACATTTGTGGAAAATTTTAAGATTTTCACAAAAAAATGTGCAGTAAATGGTGTGTAATTGTGGCTGTAATTATAAAATTAATTAAATTAATTGATATAGTTGTTATTTTTGAAAGTCCATATCACTTTACTAATATTTTCTTTATTTCATTTTTACTTTCAAAACTTTAAAGTTTTGAAAGTGATAAAGAAAGTATTATGAAAGTAATAAAATTAAATATTTACCCAAAAAATATTTCCGCAAACTTTTATAAGAGTTCACAATAAAGTTGTATTCTGATAAGCGTAAAATTTGTAGTATAAATACACTTTTGAATGCGCCTCTATGCTACCGAGTAATTACTTAATTTTGTAATCAAAACAACTTTCTGCAACATAAATAGTCCTGAGTAATTATTTACTGTTTGGGCAGACGCTTTTCAGATCTGCACAAAAAATAGCGCAACAGTTTTATGTAAACAAGTAAGCACAATTTATGTAATTATTATATAGACGTTCGCTGCTGGAAATGTATTACTGTGGTAGATAATAAATCATTTGAAGAACCAACATTTCATAACAAAATATACAGGGTGTCCCAGTTATCGTGCTTAATATGGGTATCTCATAAACCTATCTCACAATCTAAATCCTCTGTATCTCATAAAGAGATATTGAGATGGTTAAATAAGACCAAATAATTTTTGGGCCAAGGCCTAAATAAGCCAAGATAAGCTAAGATAGATAAGGTAAGCTAACATAAGTCTAAGATATGCTAAGAAACTTACAGAAAATTGGTCAAATTTTCATAACTTTGGGCAATTTTGATGAAAATTGATACACAATTTTATGTAATTTAGGCAAAATGAGATTTAATTGGCAACATCTTTTTTTTCAAATAAGTTCTTATTTGAAAAAAAAAATTCAATTCAAATTTTAGATAATTTTGATTTTAATATTTCCTTCCTGTTCTAAGATTCCATATATTTGATAAATAGGCATAATTTAATTAAGGCAATTTATTAGGCCCACAATCAATAATAAATAGTTCAGATGAATGGCTTGTACTTATTACTAATGTATATTTTATATTTGAATAGCAATTATACTAATATAAAATAGTTTTTGCACTACTAGTCTAAAAATACATCATTTTCATGTATCAAAGCAATACAAAAAGTTGATTTTCATGATTAGCTGTTAATAATTCTTTTACCAAGGTAAAAAAAGTATATGATCGTCTGAGGCTATATTGTTCTTTTTTTACCAAGGTATATAAGGACATGTATGCCTTGTATATGTCTTTTAAGGGCAAAACTTCACTGATGAATTCTGTATAGACATATCATGTGATACCTTCATTAATTTAAATAAAACTGAAAAAAAAAATGTTTAGGTATTTTTGTAGAAATCCTTACAAAACTTTAATGAGGCAATTGAAGTGTCCATTACGAATGTTAATTATCAAAACGTGGGTTCAGTAATTAAAGTTTTATTTCATGAGGCACTAATTAAAAGTCCACCACTCTAAAATAATTTGTACCGATGAATCTGAAGCAAACAAATCGGTGCTGCAGTAACTTATAATGAATCCCGGTTACAAAGAATGATTTTCAATGCGGCAGCATCTTTCAATCTTCTCTGCCCAAACATCTATAAATGCGAAAGCGCTTGAATGGCTTATAAACAATGATTTAAGATTAGCTTTTATTGTGGTCGATATTGAATTGGTTTTTCTGTTCATCTCCAGTTATTATTAATCAAACTTTTTTTTTCATACATCAACATATAAAATATGCACAACTTAAAATCGACAATAAACAAGTGATTTTATAAATAAAACAAACACTTTCTTTGTTTACATCACACAGTATTAAGAAGTGTTTATAGTTTCGATCATTATCAGACTTTGAACAAATTTTGAAAACAAGTTTGATAAGTCAGTTGTTTACAAAGCGTGTGATATAAACAAATAAACCTTCTTTGTTTATATCAATTTATTTGTTTAAATCACACAGTTTGATCATTATCAAACTTTAAGTTTGATAAGTCACTTGTTAATAAACCGTGTGATATAAACAAAGAAATTTTCTTTGTTTAGATCACTTTCTTTGATTACATCATACAGTTTATTAACAAATGACTATAGATTCGATCATTATCAAATTTTAAGTTTGATAAGTCACTTGTTAATAAGCCGTGTGCTATAAACAAAGAAAGTTACTTTATTTACATCACTGTCTTTGTTTACATCACATAGTTTATTAACAAGTGACTATAGTTTCGATCAATATCAAACTTTAAGTTTGATAAGTCACTTGTTAATATCCCGTGTGATATAAACGGATACATTTTCTTTGTTTACATCACACGCTTTATTAACAAGTGACCTGTAGTTTCGATCATTATCAAACTTTGAACAAATTTTGAAAACAAGTTTGATAAGTCAGTTGTGTACAAACCGTGTGATATAAACCAATAAATTTTCTTTGTTTATATCACATTCTTTGTTTACATCACACAGTTTGATCATTATCAAACTTTAAGTTTGATAAGTCACTTGTTAATAGACCGTGTGATATAAACAAAGAAATGTTCTTTGTTTAGATCACTTTCTTTGTTTACATCATACAGTTTATTAACAAATGACTATAGATTCGATCATTATCAAATTTTAAGTTTGATAAGTCACTTGTTAATAAGCCGTGTGCTATAAACAAAGAAAGTTACTTTATCTACATCACTGTCTTTGTTCACATCACATAGTTTATTAACAAGTGACTATAGTTTCGATCATTATCAAACTTTAAGTTTGATAAGTCACTTGTTAATATCCCGTGTGATATAAACGAATACAATTTCTTTGTTTACATCACTTTCTTTGTTTACATCACACTCTTTATTAACAAGTGACCTGTAGTTTCGATCATTATCAAACTTTAAGTTTGAAATAAAGTTTTTTTGTTTACATCACTGTCTTTGTTTACATCACACAGTTTATTAACAAGTGACTATAATTTCGATAATTATTAGACTTTAAGTTTGATAAGTCACTTGTTAATCTACCGTGTGATATAAACGAATACATTTTCTTTGTTTACATCACACAGTTTATTAACAAGTGACTATAGTTTCGATCATTATTAAACTTTAAGTTAGATATGTCTCTTGTTAATAAACCGTGTGATATAAACAAAGAGAGTTTATTTGTTTACACCACTTTATTTGTTTACATCACACAGTTTATTAACAAATGACTATAGTTTCGATCATTATCAAACTTTAAGTTTGATAAATCACTTATTAATAAACCGTGTGACATAAATAAAGAAAGTTTATTTGTTTACATCACAAAGGTTATTAACAAGTGACTATAGTTTCGGTCATTATGAAACTTTAAGTTTGATAAGTCACTTGTTAATAAAGTGTGTGATATAAACAAAGAAAGTTTTTTTGTTTACATCACTTTTTTGTTTACATCACACAGTTTATTAACAAATGACTATAGATTCGATCATTATCAAATTATAAGTTTGATAAGTCACTTGTTAATAGGCCGTGTGATATAAACAAAGAAAGTTACTTTATTTACATCACTGTCTTTGTTTACATCACACAGTTTATTAACAAGTGACAATTGTTTAGATAATTATAAAACTTTAAGTTTGATAAGTCACTTGTTAATAAACCGTGTGATATAAACAAAGAAAGTTTATTTGTTTACATTACACAGTTTATTAACAAGTGACTATAGTTTCGTTCGTTATCATACTTTAAGTTTGATAAGTGACTTGTTATTTAACCGTGTGATATAAACAAAGAAATATTCCTTGTTTACATCACACAGTTTATTAATAAATGACTATAGTTTCGATCATTATCAAACTTAAAGTTTGATAAGTCATTTGTTAATAAACTATGTGATATAAACAAAGAAAGTTTATTTAATTACATCGCTTTCTTTGTTTACAATACACAATTTTCTTTCTTTGTTTAGATCACTTTCTTTGTTTACATTACACAGTTTATTAACAAATGACTATAGATGCGATCATTATCAAACTTTAAGTTTGATAAGTGACTTATTCATAAACCGTGTGATATAAACAAAGAAATTTTCTTTGTTTACATCACAAAGTTTATTAAGAAATGACTATAGTTTTGATCAATATCAAACCTTAAGTTTGATAAATCACTTGTTAATAAACTGTGTGATATAAACAAAGAAAGTTTCTTTGTTTACATCACACTGTTTATTAACAAGTGACTATAGTTTCGATCATTATCAAACTGTAAGTTTGATAAGTCACTTATTAATAAACCGTGTGATATAAACAAAGACATGTTCTGTGTTTGGCGCACAAAATTGTTCGTTGTACTAACTGCTTGGTTTATTTGACTAATGGAAACAAATATCGGTGTATTGAAACTAATTGTTTCAAATTTGGTTTCCCGAATTATCGCTCAGATGCGGAGATTTGATCGAATGCGAAATGATTACTGTTTTTAAATTGTTTGTTTATGTGTTCGTACACACACACTTGTAGAACTTTTGTTTATACTTTCTACAACGGAACAATAATTGTTTCCAAACCATCTTCCGTTTCTTCCGCATTGAGACGTGAGCTTTACCGGGAACGAATGTAAACTGGGGCGTCTGGTGTCATCGGAAACAATTATCGGCGTAACGATACTATTTGTTTCTAAAGTATCTTCCGTTTCTGCCGCATTGAGACGTGAGCTTTACCGGTAACGAATTTAAACTTGGGTGTCTGGTGTCATCGGTCATATATTTATAAACACCGACCAGACAGTCACTTTCATGTTATTGATTTTTCGTTTGTCGTTTTTTAGAACTTGAAAGTTTACAGCTTTTAGATTTTTTTATCTCATTTATTAACGATAGACTGTCCGATTTAATTTGCACTATCTGGATGTACTTTTTTAATTGTCATATATTCTTACACATTATTATAATCTCATAATAACTAATATAATTTATAATAACTAATATAAATTGGAACGAATTGTACATTTTCGCAAAATGTAAAATCGTAATAAATAGTAAAACATGAAATATTAAATCTAAAAATGTGTGCATTACGAGCGTTATTAGTCTATTTTAAATCTATTCAGTATATTTAGATTTGTAAAAATGTTATCGTAGTTGAGTTAAAGATTCTTACTGAATGAGGGTCTGCAAGGGTTAGAAGCCCATCGATAATTTATTTAAATACAATGGCACTACTAAGAGCCAATAAACATTCAGAATAATCAATGGGTTGTCCTACTTCGGACAAGTTCACTGGTCAGTCAAATCTAAATTTTAAAATTGCTAAATTTATTTCAGTTAATTTGTTTCGTATTCATGAATATTATAAATTAGTTGGTCGGCAAGGTTCGTTTAAACCCATTTATTTTCAAAATTAAGAGTTACAATAAACTATTTGTGATTAGTCATATGATACATTCTGGAAAAAATTATTTCATTAGTTATCTATAAAGCAATTTACATAAATATCATTAGAATTAAAGGACTTGTACCGTACTTCTATACAGGGTTGGAATAAATCATAATTTAAAAAAAAAGGTACTTGTATTTTTCAGATGTTTCTTCAGTTTTTGTGTTTTTTTATGATTTCTGGTTCATGTTTTTTTTTGTTATGATTCTGATTTCTGTCTTTATTTTAAGTTTTTTTTTTGTAGGGTCTTGAAGTCCCGCCTCCAAGCCATTGGGCTTGGCTGCGAGCTCCCAACCCTGGCATAAGGTACGAGCCTACAGCCAGTTCAATGATGTATTTTATGTTGACTTTCTTTTATTTTACTTCTAAGTATATAGAAATACCTATTTCCGGACTATTTTCTAGCAATTATTGCTTTATCTTTTATTTCTCTCAATAAGTACTTCTTTGGTGTAGTTATGTGTATATTCAAGTTCCGATCATGTATTTGTTATTATCAGATTGTTTATTGCCCAAAAATCTACCTTTTTTCTGCTTACCAGATCTCCATGCAAGAACTTGGCGTCTATAATTCGCAGAACGAAATAAAAATATCAGTAATTTCTCAAATGTGCTCGTAAAATCACTCTTTTCGTTGGCACAAATCGGCTGCAATCACGGGCCTTGGGGAGGAGAGTGACAAGTCCCCTGGGTCGAAGCAGCGGGGCATCATTGAGCAGAAGCACATCGAGGAGGAAGGCTTTTTAATCCCCGAAATATTAAGGCAATACTTACATTGCACCCCACAGACTGCTGTATCAAAAAATAAGATGACTGCAGGGTCAAATTAGATCAAAATCACCACCAATAGTAAATTGAATTTGTCTAATTCAAAAATAGTTCTAAAATGTTGCTTCAGACAACAGCAACAAAATATTTTCAGAATAGAGCAATGGTAAAAATAAATTTAAATTTAAATAAACTTTCCAAAACTATAAAATTATTCGATTAATGTTGGAGGTATAAACTTCGTGATACATAATACAATGAATTATTTGAGAAAATAGAACAAGCACTTGCTTACTTTAAAGTTTTTTAGTGACCATCCACGATTTTGAGTGTAAATTCTTACTTTCAAATTGTACACCAAATGCTAGAAAATTGATCATAATTTTACAATTCGAGTAAAAAGGTGCAGTTAAAAAAAACTATTCATGACTTAAAATTCTTACTTTCAAATTGTACACCAAATGCTAGAAAATTGATCATAATTTTACAATTCGAGTAAAAAGGTTCAGTTAAAAAAAACAATTCATGCTCTCAATACTATTCATGATTTCTAAATATTCTGAAATTTGTGTAAAATTTGTAGAACTTTTTGACATTATATTAATTATAAAAATGCAGCATAAATTTGTGGATAATGTTTAGATTTTCATAAAAATTGTACAATAAATTGTGTGTAAATGTTTTCAATAATATTACGTGTTTTCTAAATTTTCTGAAAATTGTGCAAAATCTGAAGAACATGCTGACAACAATGTAATAAAAGTTCAGTATAAATTTGCAATTGTAAGAGTTTCATAAAAATTGTATAGTTATAACAATTGTACAACTTAAATTTTTTCGAAAACTACCCACGATTGTGACTGGAAATTCTAACTAGAAATTGTACACCAAATGCTAGAAAATTGATCATAATTTTACAATTCGAGTAAAAAGGTGCAGTTAAAAAAAACTATTCATGCTCTCAATACTATTCATGATTTCTAAATATTCTGAAATTTGTGTAAAATTTGTAGAACTTTTTGACAGTATTATAAAAATGCAGCATAAATTTGTAGATAATGTTAAGATTTTTATAAAAATTGTACAATAAATTGCGTGTAAATGTTTTCAATAATATTACGTGTTTTCTAAATATTCTGAAAATTGTGCAAAATCTGAAGAACATGCTGACAACAATGTAATAAAAGTTCAGCATAAATTTGCAATTATAAGAGTTTCATAAAAATTGTATAGTTATAACAATCGTACAATTTTTTTTTGAAAACTACCCACGATTGTAACTGGAAATTCTAACCAGAAATTGTACACCAAATGCTAGAAAATTGATCATAATTCTACAATTCGAGTAAAAAGTTGCAGTTTTATAAAAGTCTATTCATGCTTTCAATAATATTCATGTTTTCTAAATATTCTGAAAATTGTCTAAAATTTGAAGAGCGTATTGACATTATTATAAAAATTAAGCATAAATTGGTGGAAAATTTTACGATTTTCATAAAAATTGTGCAGTAAATTGTGTGTAATTGTAGTTGCATCGATGCGCTATGAAACAGTGCCAGAATGAACACTAAATCAAAAATATAAAATAAAATAAATTAATAGATTTAGCCGTTATTTTTTTGAAGTCCATATTACTTTAATAATATTTTCTTTATCACTTTCAAAACTTCGAAGTTTTGAAAGTAATTAAGAAAATATTATTTCAAAGTTTTGAAAGTGGCAAAGAAAATATTATTAAAGTAATAAAATTAAATATTTACCCAAAAAATATCCGAAGATGTCTGTTTGTGTAGGTTTTCTATAAATATTGAATTCGATTTTGTTATTTGTTTTATATGTATAAAGTTAAATCTTAAAAATTAATACTGTTATTTTGTTTTATTTCTAAAGTAAAATTGATGTTTTTGTGTAATGTGTTTATGTAATTATGTAAATCTGTGATTGTGTGCTTGTTATTATTTGTCCATATTTTTAATATGCCATCTACGAAGCGTTTCCAAAGAGTTATGTATTGATTGAAATATTTATGATAAAGATGTTTGCTGGTATGCCACTAAGTGGTGAGCCCATAGATAGTCCATCGTTCATTTTATAATAATTGTTATTGAAAAAACAAAAATTTTGTTCTACTGTTAAATTAATTAAATTGAAGATGTCTGTACTTTCTGTTAGATTTAGTATGTGTATTTTAAATATATTGTGTGTGTAATTAAGTGTTTCATTAATTGGTATATTTGCGTATAAATTTTTAATGTCAAATGAGGCTAAAGTGTATTTTGTTGGTAATTTTGTATTGTTTATGTGTTGAATAAGTTCGTTTCTGTTATTCATTGTGTGTTTTGGTTTGTAATTTATAATGTTCTTAATTATATTATTTAAAATTTTAGCTAATTTATGTGTTGGAGAGTTGATAGAAGTTATAAATGGGTTGTCATCTTTATGTAATTTAGGTTGACCGTAAAGTTTTGGGGGTAATAGGATTCATTGGTAGTATATTTTTTTAATTATTTGAATATTTTTTTAAAGTAGTTGTTGTGTTTTTTATAATAGTATAACGGTACAATATCGGGGTATCATTATAAATTGTAATTAATTTATAAACGTCGAGTGGCTCGTAATCTAAGTGGCGGTACTTCACCTGTGTTTGATTCATGGAATCGTTATAGTGACAAGATCGATGGTTCGTTGTTCAAGTATTGTGTCTCTTACGGGGAAAATATCAAATTATACGCATACACAAATATCATCATACAGTAATTTATTCATTCGGTAATTCATATGATTTTACATTTTAATTTAGCAAGTAAGGTTTGGTTCATTTGGTTATGGTAAATAATACGCTTTGCATGTATGTGGTGACTAAGGGTTTATTTAATACGTAATAACACACAAATAATGAAGAATGACGATTTATTTTGAATTAAAGTTTTGAAATGAATTTATCGATTTTTACGTTGTTTCTGATTATATTTCGTGGTATTCTGACGTGAATTAACGTTATAATTCAAATTCTACTGGTTACTAGTACATGCGATCTGTCCCTGCTAATTACGGTGTTTTAGTTATGTCATTCATTCCACATGCGTTCGTTCATCCATATTTTTATCTTTTATTTACTTGATTTGATTTATCCTCAGATAAAGTTCAGAAGTGTATTTCTCAGCAAATAACATGCCAGTATTAAGGATGACGATTTACCCTTAATTAAAGTTTCGCAATGCATTTACCAAGCAATAACACCCAAATAATTATATCATAAATTTCGATCGGTGATTTGTGCACGATGGTCAGTTGTGTCTGGCTAAAGTACATATTTCTGATCTCATAGCGAGTCTCATACCCTAACCCTATTACGTCTGACGTGTATGAAACATAAGCCCCTCGTTTGTTTTTGACTCTCTTTATTTTTATTTAATTTCTTTTTTAATGTCTTTTCTTTTGTTTTTAATATTTTCATTTATTTTTAGTTTGTTTTTTTTTACTTCGTTTTTGTGATAATTGAATTCACCTAGCGGATGTGATTCTGCATGATCTTGACTTTGATTCATTCACGGATTTATATCCCTTCTTTACGCATGCTCATGCATGAATTTCCTTGATTCGCATTCATTCTTAATTGCCGTTATGTTTCGTATTTATTAACTTTATTTCTCGAGCGATCATGACTTATGACTTGGATTCATTCAATGATTTATATATAATATCCACATGCTCGTGCTTCAGGAATATACTGACTCGCATTCATTCATTTCTCACTCGCTCACGAATTCAAATATGCAAATACTGACCACATACATTATCGATGCTGAGGGCTGTTTTATTTCACCGGCATGCAATTACAACTTATTAGTTTGATCACTCACTCGGCTGATTGATTAGTGCTATTAACTACGCAACGTTAATTACAAGGATTTAGTGATTTGGTATGACATGATGATATTTGCTGATTTTTATAATAATTATTGACCTCCACGGATACCGGTTTTTATTTCCCGTTGCGACCGCTACCTGGGAAATCCCTTGAGTTTATATCTGTTTAAATACCTTCCTGAACTAAGCTCTTTCCCGAATCCCTTGCTAATAAAATATAAATAATAATTAAAACGCATGATAATCGAGTATTGGTGGTGGTTTATGTGGAGTAGCAATACTTATCATACGTGACAATATTACGAAGAGAACCATACACGTTGTGGGGTGTGATTGGTTAATATGTTCGACCCGAACACATCAAGGGGTTAGAGCGATATTTGTAGTCTGCTTCTAGCGCGCCCTTCTGTTTCAAAGTGCGTCGCGAAACCCACAGATCGCTCTAATTACGAGGAGAAACATACATGTTATCGTATGAGATTGATGAATGTGTTCGATTCGCACATACCAACGGGTAAGAGCGATTTTTTAGTATGCTTCTAGCGCGCCCTTCTGATCCAAAGTGCGGCGCGAAACCCACAAATCGCTCTCATTACGATGAGGATCACACACCTTTGCGCCAGTTTGGGCGTTTTGTTCTTTCGTAATTTTGTCACAGGATATTTTCCGGCGGATTGCCGAATTAATTTACTTGACACGCGTAATGACTTGTCTGCTAAATATTTCGCAGTGCCCTTCGATATTGGCAGTTTGATTCGCGTTACTCGATCATCAATTGCGTCAGTCCTCACTCATTAACCCTTCCTATCTCTCGCCGACTGGATAGCCGTACTGATGTCGTGGTGGCCCTTGCGCTTGGTGTTGTTTTAATTACTTCGCGGTCTCCCCGAAAATATCTAACTGGTTCAATACTGCCCTAATTGAATTATCTATTTCCCTGGCTGTTTATACTAATTGCGCCCCCGTTTACACTCTCGCGATCTGTCTCGTGCCCTCGACCGTCGAGCACTAACTGACCTCCCCCCTGCCTTCGCAGATTCTTATATGTCTACCTCCCCATTTTCCCCGAGCCCCGGGCCCAAACACTGCCGTCCCCGATCTTCTAAGGTGGTCTACTCATCCTGGCTATGTGCCTTTCTCGATGCCTGCGCAATAATTTCTTCCACATGTTTACGCCACTCGATCTTTTGCTGGCGGATTTGTGTTTGCTACCAATACAAATCATGTCCCTTCGCGGCGTGAGTTATCCAGGCCAAATGGCTCCCGTTCTAAGAATTTCGGTACGCGTGCATGTACCTGGCGCTGTTTTTATGGTACTTAAGTTAATGATTCTATGGGCCGTAATATTATACTTTCGGTTTTGAACTCCCTGGAATCGCTCACTGTCGGTCAATGGCACATCCCCTGTCTGGTCTCGAGTAATTTATATTTCCATGAACTGTTGATATTTCCGCCCGACTAGTAAACTCTTGTTACCCTCAAGTTAATGGCTTTTATTGTCCCCATTGTTGATAGAATTCTCCCGGACTGGTTTAAGGGTCTGTGGCCCCCCACGAGTCTGTTTACGTATTTTTACGCCCGAATGCGGATCTTATTTATTTATTAATACGAACGATTTTTCAGCAAATAACACCTGTCTCACCTACTCGTTGTTTAGCTAAATAAAACATGGTCTGTCGTGGGTCATTTCAATAGGTTTTGTTTTGTTTGTAAAAGAGATGATTGCGTTTTTGGTTTGTAGTGTAAAATTGTTGTTATTTATGATTTTTTTTGTTATATTTATATAAGTTGTTTTATTTAAAATCACTACACCTGCCTTTTTATCTGTAGTCACAATTGTTTAGTTGTTTTTAATATTTTTTTAAAATTATATTATTAAGGATAGATTTTTCTTTTTCATTACTTTTTGTGTATGTGTTAGTGTTTTTTTGTTCTGCTATTTCGATTATTTTTATGCATTCTCCTTTTATTTGTTGTTCTTGTGGGTGATGTTTTAGTGCAATATCTAATTAATTCTGTTGAAACAAGAGGAACATTTATATTTTTGGGGGTTAATGCATATTTGTGTCCTTTGTTTGTTTGTTGTTGTTGTTGTTGTTGTTGTTGTTGTTTATTTATTTTATATAATTGAAACTAGTCAGGCGATAAAAATTAAAAAAAATACAGTCTCTTTGATTTATTGTGACACAGCAAATATTTCGGTTATTAGTACAGATAGAAAAAAAAGTTGAAGAAAATAGTTTTAGTCCTTTTTGTCGTCTATTTAATCCTAATTTCAGAAGAACTATTGAACATCGAATAAACATGTGAAAGCTGTAAGTATCATTTTCTTTAAATGAACACCCTGTTTTTATTATATTATATTATATTAGCTTTATAATGATACCACATAAATACCCCTTTATTCTACAAATAACGCGACAATTGCCAATAAATGAAGTGTATCAGTTGCTATGAATTACAATTTAAAGTGTCTGTTCAAAGTGACCTCCGTTGTTTGCAATACATTCTTCAGATCTCTTTATTAAATTTCGTCGTGCTTTTTGCAACATGCGTGGTGTTATTTGGCCACATGCCCTAGGAATACAATTTTTCAGATCGTCTAGATTTTCTGAACGAGTAACATAGACTTTTTGCTTTAAAAATCCCCAAATAAAAAATCTAAAATAGACAGATCAGGCGATCTTGCTGGCCAGTTTCTGGGGCTATCATTTGCAATCAATTTCACACCAAACTTTCTTTCCAAAATATCTTTGACAATTCTTTTGTTATGGAGAGGAGCTCCATTTTGCTGGAACCACATATCACGGCGTATTTTTAGGGGGATATCATCCAAATAATCTTCTAATTCTTTCAAAAGAAAGTTGGCATATCGCTCCACATAAAATATTCCTTGATCGTCAACTTTTTTTTCTATCTGTACTAATAACCGAAATATTTGCTGTGTCACAATAAATCAAACAGACTGTATAAACAAATACTAGTAAGTACTTATTATAACAACCTTAGATCAAATATTTGTAAGTATAATTCCACAACCACTTCCAAGCATGTTACAGGGTTTGCCCCCCCCCCCCACGCCCCTCCCATGGGAACTTTGTCTGTGGTGTGTAGTAAAATTCTTGCTGCAAGAATATCCTCTTTAAAACAGTTGCTTCAGCAGTAAGATATTACTAATCATGGAAGTGAATAAATTATATGTTAACCAGCAGTAATTTAGAGCGGGGCTGTTGGGACGAAGTGTAGGAATTCGGAATTACTTAAGAAATAGTGGATTTTGCAGCAGAAATCACGCAGCTGCGTAAAGTTTAAATTATTGCTCGGAGTGTTACGAGTTTGTGCAAACTTTACCGATGAGAGACACGACGTAACAGCGGCAATTTACAAAGAAAAAAGTTTGCGGAACCGAACAATAAATATATTTAATTTAGAAAGAAACGGGGGGCTTGGGGGGTCGCCCCCCACACTTTTCTGCGCCACCATTGATAAGCCTCCGCACCGCAGAGGCACCCCATAAATTTAGTCAGGTATGCGCCGCTTAATTTGGTATATAAAAGTTGTAAAGTTCCCTATTTCCAGCAGCGATCATTTAAGTGATTTAAGGGATCCGTAAAACCCTTAAGCCTAACAACTTACTCGGGCGTTCCTCTCTGGAAGGTGGCGGGTAATTGTTTAGCTTGCGCTGCTCGGGCCCTTGCCAGGAGGCTCATGACGGTTCTCTTAGTGGGGGTCATGGAGGTCCTGGGGCCCCCGGCCAAAAGGGGCCTCTTGCGTCCTGCTGCAATCGTCATGCCCAGGCTCGTTGGGGTTCCCGTGTGGATTCCATTGCTCGGGGATATTTGACCGTTGTTTACGCTGGTGAGGGCTGCCGACGAAGAGGACATGTCTGCACACACCGATGTCGAACCTGCAACTTTAAGCACACAAGAGCGGTTAATTCGCCGGTATTTTAAAATCCGCCTAATGTACACCAGGAGTTTTAAATTGGTTTTGCAGGCAATTTGAAACTTTTTGATTGTTTGCTTTATGACGTGGTTTGCTGTGATCATTAGCTGTATCCCGTTTAATGCGCCATCCTCGGTGACATGATTATACTTTATATCAGCGGTCCTCAAAACTACGGCCCAAAAGAATAAGAACAAACATAAAGACATAAAGATTTATATAGAAATCGACTTCACGAAGGAAGAAAGACAGGCATACTTCGCGCAACGATTGTTTGTTTTTACGACATTTACTTGAAATGAAAATTAAAAGGGTGGGATTGTTAAACCACTTCAAGTTAGGTATAATAAAAGTCCAGAAATGCAAACATTGAAGCCAGAAGTTTAGCATGTTTTTTGTCAGAATATGTATTGAATTCAATACAGTTGTAATAGGCCCAAATATACGCCCAATATAAAACGCATTTACGCAATAAAGTGACTCATATTTTAAAAATCATGAATACAACCAAATTATTAAATTAATTCATTTACAAATAATCCCAGGGTGAAATGTGATAAATAGCCATCGCAAGTCGCGCCAGAGCGTCGCCAAATATCTCAAGAGCCGAGGCCTGCATATCCACGGTTCTGGAAGATTCCATGTCGTGGTGTCACATAAACAATTTGGGTATCAGCACCCCTTAGAAACGAGCAAGCGCCAGGCACGTAAAAATCACCTCGAATGGCAACTCTTTAAGTTAAGTGTAAAACTCTGCACTAAAAACGCATTAATACCACACGCACACTCAAGATTAATAATCACCATGATAACTAAGGGATGGGGGCGAATATTTAGCGGTAGATATGTGAGGGGAGTGGAGATTTGAAGCTGAAAAAAAAAATTTAAGCACAAGACACACGAGCGAGATCAGTGAGTAAGAAAGTTGCGTCGGCCACGGGCAACGCACACGACATTCGCGGTTTTGAGTATATAAATTCACGTCGGTTTATAATTAAATTAACGATTGCCTATAACGTTGTAAAAAAAACGCGAAGTAGAATAAAAATTTGAATAAATCGAAAAACGCACAATTCTAGGTACAGAGCAATTTTTTTTTTTTATTATTAACGATAATATAAAGTTGTTAAACCAGTCTCATTATAAATTCACGGGAGTGCTTATTCCTTTCAATCAACCCTAAGTTACCTAGAAATACCAAATACCGATTACCTATTCCTATGAGTAAACAAAGGCGGCTCGAACGCTATTCGTGTTTACGAATCACTAGAGGAAGCAATAACAGGTGTAATTGACGCCCACCCGCGCACTTCGTTCACACACCTGTTATTGTGAAATCAAATTCTCGCACTAGATTCAAATTGACGGAAAATAGTGTATTTAACCAACCTCAAGTTACCTAGAAAAGCCAAACACCGATTACCTATTCCTATCAGTAAACAAAGGCGGCTCGAACGCTATTCGTGTTTACGAATCACTAGAGGAACCAATAACAGGTGTAATTGACGCCGACCCGCGCACTTCGTTCACACACCTGTTATTGTGGAATCACCTCCTCCACTAGAATCAAATCGTCGTCAGCATCATAATATTTAAACATATAAACTCATCATACATCGCGCCCGCGATCGCAAACTAACGTGGCTGTATTCACCATAACTATAACAACTAATCAAGGCATTCAGTGTTACCCTCCGACATACATTATCATATTCAAATCAAAATAATTCATAAAAATGATGGCTTCTTCATTTTAAATCATAAATGGGCACATAACGTGCATATTATTGGGCAGAGTGATTTATAATTGTATAAATAAATAAGTTGGATTAAATAATAATAATTTAAAAACATAATGTATAAAAATACTGGTTTCTTTATTTCAAATCATAAAACAAGCACATAACGTACCTATTATTGGGCAGAGTAATTTAGAATCGTACAGATAAAATAGGCTGGATTAAATCTCAATAGTTTGAAGACATAATGACAATTTATGGTTAAATATCGTAAACAAGAAATAAGTGGGATTATTGAAACCCCGTATAAACAGAAAAAATGATAAACGTGAGAATGAGGCTTGGTATAATCACAAGAGAAGTTATTAATAACCTCCAATGTTCCTAATAATAATATATTATAACATTACATAAACATTTCCGATTGAGGTAGCAGAACTGTTATTTGACACAACTTGTAACATGTCTGACAGTGATGACTACTTGTGACATTGGTGCTTGCGGTGGTCGTGGGTAGAATTACTAATTTACCTCAATCAACATAAACAATATGGCTCCAATAATTACATTATTGTGTGGACACCGACACAACCATGAAATTCTGGAAGATCGCGAGATACCTTTAGTAATCATTCATGAATTATTGGGGATATTTCAACATCTTTAAATAGTTCTATTTTTGATCATATCACTTTCCCGTAGTTAAATGGAGTGAAATTGCATGGTAATAAATAGTCTAAGAGAAGCACATGCATGTATAACAAACTCTCGTAAATAAACTTCGTAGTAATAACCATTTTCAAATTATCAATTGAATAAATAAGAGAATTTACAAATTCATTAAAAGGTCAACGAAATGTAGAAAATAAATCAATTCATGTCATAATCGTCAACCTGTGTTTTATTTTCCTGTATGTTACAATTATATAAATTAATTTACATCATCAACCTGCGTTTTATTTCCCTGTGTCTTACAATTTCAGCGTGTCTATTATTAAATAAACAAAACAAATCTTGAAATTGGTGCTTTCTTGTATTAATCCATTATTAGTGTACGTTAATTAGCACATTACCAATAGCAAAGTACCTTGAGAGTAATCACGGTAGTTAAATTAAACGTCACGACGTGTAAATCACGATCACAAATCACGAGCCAAAAATAATTAAAAAAGTATATAATAAATCACGAGCCAAAAGTAATCAAAACATTATATAATAAATCACGAGCCAAAATAATCAAGAAATTATATAATAATTTCACGATAAAAACGACGAATAATAAAATTATATAATAAAATAATATCGGAGCGTTACACAGTGGGTCAACAAATGTGGAAAAACTTCGAAGAAAGCATGATAAAAGTGGCAAGCAGAATATGCGGAACCAGCAAGAAGGAAACTAACAAAAAATGAACAGCCTAGTGGTCAACTAATCTAAGAGACCAGGTAAGAACAAAGAAACAGGCATGGAAAAAATACCTCAACAACAAAACAAGGGAGAAATACGAATAATATAAAAGCGCAATAAGCAAGGTAAAACAGCTAATACTGAAAAACAAACAGAAGCAACGGGAATAATTTGGAGACAAACTCGAAAGAAATAGGATGGAAAACCAAAAACTATTCTACAGCGTAATCAAAAGGAACAGACAAGACAAAGAAGCAACAGAGAGGGTCATGAAAAGCAAAAACGGAGAAGTACTAAGGAAAGAAAAAGAAATAGCAGAAAGATGGAAGGAATACTTTGAAAAACTATTGGGAACCACAGAAGATAAAGAGGAAGAGAACAAAGAGGAGAAGTACTATGGGAAACAAAAGAAGTAGCAGAAAGATGGAAGGAATACTTTGAAGAACTATTGGGAACCACAGAACATGAAGAGGAGGAGAACAAAGAGACAAACAGAACAGAAGCAGATAAAGAAGAGGGAGAAGATATAACAGAAGAAGAAGTGAAAACAGCAATAAAGGAACTGAAAAATGGAAGTGACAGGTGACACAAGTGACAGTGACAGTGGCAGGAAGTGACAAAGTCACCACTGAAATGATCAAACACATGGGCACTAAAGGAAAAGCTAGGCTACAGGAAATAATAAGGAAAGCATGAAAAAAAAAATAATAAGGAAAAGCTTCTGGTGTAAAAATCTGTCAATTTTTCAATACATACTGCCTCAATCTGTTACATTTTGTCAATTTTTGATATCCCAGTTTTGAAATAGATGTTTCAAAATAGATTTTTAAGTGCAATAGTTCACATACGTCAAATTCTCCATTAAAACTGTCAAAATCTGTCAATTTTTCAATTTTCTGTCAAAATATATCAAGTTCTTAGCTTCAGCTATGAAAACTTGTCAATTTTTTAATAGATACTGCCAAGATTTGTCTAATTTAGATGTCCCAGTGCAGACATATAATAAGCTATCAGATCGCACGTTTGGATCCCATATTCTGAATAGCCCTGTATGTCAAATTTAATTAAAACCGTCGAAATCTGTCAAATTTTTAATTTTCTGTCTAAATATGTCAAGTTCTTAGCTTCAGATCTGAAAACTGACAATGTTTTAACAAATACTGTCAAAATTTGTCTATTTTTGATGTTACAGTGCAAAAATATAAAAAGCTGTCAGATTTTCACCTTTTCAATCACCCTGTATGTCAAATTTAATTAAAAACTGTCGAAATCTACCAAATTTACAACTATAATTGTCAAAAGATGTTAAATTTTTAACAACTTTCTGAATGGGAACAATTCCCTACTGAGACATTCAAAATCTAAAAAAAAATCAAAGCTTCTGCTGTGAAAATCTGTCAATTTTTCAATCGATACTGCCATAATCTGTTAAATTCAATTTTTGATATACCAGTTTTAAAATGTAAACATCTATCAGATTTTTAAGTGCAACAGTTCACATACGTCAAATTCTCAATTAAAACCGTCGAAATCTGTCAAATTTGTAATTTTCTATCAAAATATCTCAAGTTCTTAGCTTCAGCTGTGAAATCCTGTCAATTTTTTAATAGATACTGCCAAAATTTGGTTATTTTTGATGTTCCAATGCAAAAATATTAAAAGCTATCAGATCGCACGTTTAGACCCTACCTTTTGAATCACCTAGTATATAAAATTTAATCATAAACTGTCGAAATTTGCCAAATTCACAATTATAGTTGTCAAAATCTGTTACATTTTTAACAACTGTCTAAATGGGAACAATTCCCTACTGATACATTCAAAATCTAAAAAAAATCAAAGCTTCTGCTGTGAAAATCTGTCAATTTTTCAATAGATTCTGCCTCAATCTGTTAAAGTTTGTCAATTTTTGATATGTCAGTTTTAAAACGTAAACATCTAACAAATTTTTAAGTGCAACAGTTCACATACCTCAAATTTTCAATTGAGACCGTCGAAATCTGTCAAAAATTCAATTTACTGTCAAAATATGTCAAGTTCTTAGCTTCAGCTGTGAAAACCTGTCAATTTTGTAATAGGTACTGCCAAAATTTGCCTATTTTTGATGTGTCAGTGCAAAAATATAAAAAGCTATCAGATCACACGTTTAGACCCCACCTTTTGAATCACCATGTATGTAAAATGTAATCAAAACCTGTCGAAATCTGCCAAATTTACAAATATAATTGTCAAAATCTGTACAATTTTTAATAACTTTCTGAATGATTACGATTCCCGACTGAAACATTCAAAATCGATAAAATTCAAAACTTCTGCTGTAAAATATGTCAATTTTTCAATACTTACTGCCTCAATCTGTTACATTTTGCCAATTTTTGATATCCCAGTTTTGATACGTAAACATCTAACATATTTTTAAGTGCAACAGTTCACATACGTCAAATTTTCAATTGTACCCGTCAAAATCTGTCATATTTTCAATTGAATACGTCGAAATCTGTCATATTTTCAATTTACTGTCGAAATATGTCAAGTTCTTAACTTCAGCTGTGAAAACCTGTCAATTTTGTAATAGATACTGCAAAAATTTGCCTATTTTTGATGTCCAAGTGCAAAAATATAAAAAACTATCAGATCGCACGTTTGGACCCCACCTTTTGAATCACCCTGTATGTCAAACTTAATTAAAAACTGTCGAAATCTGCCAAATTTACAATTATAATTGTCAAAATCTGTCAAATTTTTAACAACTTTCTGAATGATTACGATTCATGGCTGAAACATTCAAAATCTATCAAATTCAAAGCTTCTGCTGTAAAATCTGTCAATGTTTCAATAGATACTGCCTCAATCTGTTAAAGTTTGTCAATTTTTAATATCCCAGTTTTAAAATGTAAACATCTAGCAGATTTTTAAGTGCAACAGTTCACATACGTCAAATTCTGAATAAAAACCGTGGAAATCTGTCAAATTATTAATTATCCGTCACAATATGTCAAGTTCCTAGCTTCAGCTGTGAAAACCTGTCAATTTTTTAATAGATACTGCCAAAATTTGGTTATTTTTGATGTCCCTGTCGAAATTTGCCAAATTCACAACTATAGTTGTCAAAATCTGTTACATTTTTAACAACTGTCTAAATGGGAACAATTCCCTACTGAGACATTCAAAATCTAAAAAAAATCAAAGCTTCTGCTGTGAAAATCTGTAAACTTTTCAATAGATACTGCCGCAATATGTTAAAGTCAAATTTTCATATACCAGTTTTAAAATGTAAACATCTATCAGATTTTTAAGTGCAACAGTTCACATTTGTCAAATTCTCAATAAATCTGTCAAATTTACAATTTTCTGTCAAAATATATCAAGTTCTTAGCTTCAGCTGTGAAAAACTGTCAATGTTTTAATAGATACTGCCAAAATTTGCCTATTTTTGATGTCAAAGTGTAAAAATATAAAAAGCTATCAGATCGCACGTTTGGACCCCACATTTTGAGTCAAATTTGAGCCCTGTATGTCAAATTTAATTAAAAACTGTCAAAATCTGCCAAATTTACAATTATATTTGTCAAAATCTGTTAAATTTTTAACAACTTTCTGAATGGGTACGATTCTCGACTTAAACATTCAATATCTATAAAATTCAAAGCTTCTGCTGTGAAAATCTGTTAAAGTTTGTCAATTTTTGATATCCCAGTTTTAAACGTAAACACCTAACAGATTTTTAAGTAAAAAAGTTTGCATATGTCAAATTCTCAATTAAAACCGTCGAAATCTTTCAAACTTTCTATTTTCTGTCAGAATATGTCAAGTTGATAGCTTGAGCAAGTTACATATTTGCTTTACAAAGCAAATAAAGACATAAATATAAGATTTTACAGATCATAAATTGATTGATCCATACATCAAATGTCACCATAAAACATATTTATCATTATTGTATATATGTTAATATAACTTTTATTGATACAGGGTATGTAAAAAATATGTTTTGAATATTTTACAAATTATAGGACTGATGGAAAAAATTAAATTAGTAACATGGGTCTTGCAGGTAAACTTGACAAATTTTCACAACTGGAGGATACAATTTGACAAATTTTGATAGTTAAACTCAAAATTGTGAAAACAAATTTGGAGCACACTTTAGAATTGTTTCAAATTTTGACAGTTGCAGTTATAAATTGTACAGATTTTCACAGCTGATGCTAATAGTTTGAGAGTGGAAAGAAAATTTTCACAACTAGAGGTGATAATTTGACAAATTTTGATAATTTAACTCAAAATTGGGAAATCATATTTGGAGCACACTACAGAAATTGGCAAATTTTGATAGTTGCAGTTATAAATTATACAGATTTTCACACCTAATAGTTTGAGAGTGACAAGAACATATGAAAGATTTCAATTTGTAGAATTGTGAATTTGACAAAATTTCACAGATTAAGCTAAAAACTTAACAGCTTTAGATAGAGGCATATGAACATTTGATTAACGTTAACAATTTCAATTGTAAATGTAAAATATTTGCAGCGTTCATGTGAAAAATATGTCTGATTTGGACGACAGTAGTTTTTGAAAACCCAGTTTTAAAATGTAAACATTTATCAGATTTTTAAGTGCAACAGTTCACATACGTCAAATTTTCAATTAAAACCGTCGAAATCTGTAATTTTTTTAATTTTCTGTCAAAATATATCAAATTCTTAACTTCAGCTGTGAAAACCTGTCATTTTTTTAATAGATACTGTCAAAATTTGTCTTTTTTTTATGTCCCAGTGCAAAAATATAAAAAGCTAACAGATCGCACGTTTGAGCCCCACCTTTTAAATCACCCTGTATGTCAAATTTAATTAAAAACTGTCAAATTCTGCTAAATTTACAATTATAGTTGTCAAAATCTGTTAAATTTTTAACAACTTTCTGTATGGGTACGATTCCCGACTGATATATTCAAAATCTATAACATTCACAGCTTCTGCTGTAAATATCTGTCAATTTTTCAATAGATACTGCCTAAATCTGTTAAAGTTGGCCAATTTTCGTTATCCCAGTTTTAAAATGTAAACATCTATCAGATTTTATGTGCAACAGTTCACATATGTCAAATTTTCAATTCAAACCGTCGAAATCAGTAAAATTTTCAATTTTCTGTCAAAATATGTCAAGTTCTTAGCTTCAGCTGTGAAAACCTATACATTTTTTAATAGATACTGCAAAAATTTGCCAAATTTTGATGTCCCAGTGCAAAAATATAAAAAGCTATCAGATCGAACGTTTGGACCCCACCTTTTGAATCGCCCTGTATGTCAAATTTAATTAAAAACTGACGAAATCTGCCAAATTTACAATTATAATTGTCAAAATCTGTTAAATTTTTAACAACTTTCTGAATGATTACGATTCATGACTGAAACATTCAAAATCTATAAAATTAAAAGCTTCTGCTGTAAAAATCTGTCGATTTTTCAATAGATACTGCCTCAATCTGTTAAAGTTTGTCAATTTTTGGTATCTCAGTTTTAAATCGTAAACATCTAACAGATTTTTAAGTGTAACTGTTCGCATACGTTAAATTTTCAATTGAACCCGTCGAAATCTGTAAAATTTTTGATTAACTGCGAAATATCTCAAGTTCTTAGCTTCAGCTGTGAAAACCTGTCAATTTTGTAATATATACTGCCAAAATTTGCATATTTTTGATGTTCCAGTGCAAAAATATAAATGAAAATGTAAAAACTGTCGAAATCTGCCAAATTTACAATTATAATTGTCAAAATCTGTTAAATTTTTAACAAGTTTCTGAATGATTACGATTCCCGATTGAAACATTCAAAATCTATAAAATTCAAAGCTTCTGCTGTAAAAATCTGTCAATTTTTCAATAGATACTGTCTTAATCAAACCTTAAACTTCAAACTTCTTTTATTGCACATGAATTACATGTGAGGTCAAAACAATATCAATTAGGAAAGCACTACATTTTACGTAGAAAAAAATCCAGTACTGAATAGAAAGCATGCTCTTTTAAGTGTTCGCTAAGTTGCTTTTTGAAACTGTGCATTTTCTGGTACTGCCATTGTACTGGAAGATGATTCAAAATTTTTATCCCCACCGATCTTGGATTTGTATGGTGATGTCTATTTCATGGGACGACTAGATGATGCTGCGACGTCGTCCCATATTCATGCACAGTACTCCTAGATGGAAGATTGTGCCTAGTTTTCCATGTTCGTACGGCATGTTGTAGAATATAGACTGATCGTCAGTATACCTTCTTGCTTAAATAGCTGTCGACAAGACGTCATCTGTGGTACTCCCATTATAGCACGTATAGCTTGCAAAATTTTGCAATTGCATGCAATTTTTTTGCAAAATAAATACTTGGGATGCATGAGCTGAAAGCCCCCAAGCTTTAATTTCGTAAGACATCCGACTGTACAAGATAGCATAGTAAGTGGTTATAGCTGCCTGGATGTTTACGATGTACTTCATTCTTCTGATTGTGTAGATACTTGATGCCAATTTCATACACAAATTTTCTACGTCTGCTTTCCATGTCAATCGACTGTCTAAATGTATTCCAAGGAATTTTGGCGAATCCTTGGATACTTGATGCAGCCTACTGGAGGTAAACAGGAGAACATTTGTTTTGGCTGTATTAAGGCAAAGCTCATTCGCGTCGAACCATTCAGATGCATTGCCACTGGCTGTACTTAGCTTTTGTTGTGCTATTTCAGTATTTTTGTCTGATACCAGTAAAGTTGTGTGCGAACATGAAAGTATGGTTTTTAAGATTGGTCGGCAGGTCGTTTATGTATATGGTAAATAGTATCGGCCCCAGTACAGATCCTTGTGGGACTCCTCGCCGTATGTATTTTGGATTGCTCTTTTCTCCATTAAAATCAACAATTTGTGCTCTATCTTCTAGGTAAGACGTCATAAGCCGCAACGAAATGCCTTTGAATCCATAGTGGTCTAGTTTTTCTAGAAGCATTTTATGTGACATGCAGTCAAATGCTTTACTCAAGTCACAAAATTGAGCAAAACATAACTTATGGTCTTCCAATGCTGTCTAGAAGATTCATTATTGCATCCGTTGTATTTAAGTTTTTCTAAAATCTGACTCTTTGTTATGTTTTTGTTTTCTCCGAAGAACCTTGTAATTTGCTTGAGAATCATCAATTCGAGAATTTTCGAGAAGGTTGGTAGTATTAATATGGGTCTGTAGTTGCTTCTGTCGGATCGACCGTCTTGCTTTAATATTGGTACTACTCCAGCTATTTTTAGACTTTGGGGGAAGATTCCAGTACTCATGAATGAGTTCGTAATATCTGCTAGAGGTTCTGATATTGCATGTGCGACATACTTTATTAATTTAGAATCAATTTCAGGATGTTTTACTTTTGATGCTATCAATAGCACTTTCAATCTCAGCAGGTGTGGTTGGGTTGAAAAACATGGTGATGCCTTTCGTTTTTACCTTTAGCACTGTCTGTTCCGTTCGTTTGTTTTGTATTGTTTGCACCAGATTATTGCCAATACTACAGAAGAAATCATTGAAGTCCCTGCCATTTAGAGATCCATCGATGGTACATCTTTTCGTGCCTCTGCCAGTTTCACGGTTAATAGTGGTCCAGAGTTCTTTTGATTTGTTTGATGATGCATTAATTTTATGAATGATGTTGTTTTGTTTCTCTATTTTAACATGGTTTAAGTATGATTCCTTATATTTTAGATAGATATTGTATATGTCTTCATCTTCCGTGTTTTTATATGCATCGATGATAAGTTCTAATGTTTCTTTCATATGCCTTGTTTCATTAGATATGTTTGCCCATATTCTTGATTCATTTCTACTATACTCTAGAGCAGTAGTTCTCAAAGTGGGGCGCGTAGGTTTTTCAGGTGGGTCATGAGAATTTAAGGTGGTCTTATGATATTTGAAGTTGGATTTTAATATCGAATTAATATTTGCTGCAGCACTTAATTAAAAATATATTAAATTATAATATATTAAAATTTATATACACATATGTATATAATATACATATATCATAGCGTTTTACTTAAGCGTTATTGTACTATAATATTGATCGAAAAAAATGCGTTAACAAACATTAGATTCTAAAGCAATAGTACTCACTGGTAAGTACTAAATATAACTGGTAATTTATGGTTAAAACCTTAAACCTAACAATAAAATACTTTCGAGTTTTTATCTCCTGGTTTAATTTTTTAATATTCCTTTCTCAAGAAAAACTGATTTTGGGAATTTAATGACAAATTGCCCCGAATTTTAAGTATATTTTCTGGCTATGTATTTCCGTGCTTTGATTTTTTTCTCGTATTGTCCAAGATATACATTTTCAAGATTTATTGACATATTTTTTGAAAATTATTGGCAGAATTTCAGGGCTGATCAAAAACTTCATTATTTTTCAAGATACACAAACAATTTTCATAAAATTTCTACAAAGTATTCATAAATTTGGAGAAAATTTATCATTAGTCGCAGTTATTTTTTACCTCGTAACTCCTGCACATTTTTTGACACAATTTCTTAAGATATTCGCCATATTTCAGTTCTGGCCAAGAACTTAATTATTTTTCGTTATTTACAAACAATTATCATATCATATACAAAAAATATTAATACATATACTCTTAAAAATTGAGTACTACATTGAATTCATACTTTCTAGAAAGTATTTATAAATTTTGAGGAAATTTATCATTAGTCGCTGTCGTTTTTCCCTCGTAAATCCTGGACAATTTTCAAGTCTTTTTGGCACATTTGTTTTAAATATATCCATTTAAATTCGGAGCTGACCAAGGACTTAGTCATTTTTCATTATTTATAAACAATTTTCATATAATTTACAGAAAATATTAATACATATCCAGATACTGTAACATAATTGCTTGACTTTTTCTTTAAAATAGAATACTACCATGTTTTTGTGGTTAGATTTCAAAAATTTCACGTTCCTTTGACATGTTTTTTGAAGATGTTTCGTAAAATTTCAGAGCTGAACGAAAACTTTATAATTTTTCGAGATACACCGACAATTTTTATATACTTTCTAAAAATATTCACAAGATTTATAATTAGTCGTTTTTCCCTCGTAAATCCTGGACAATTTTCAAGTCTTTTAGATATTCGCCAAATTTCGGTGTTGGCCAAGAACTTAACTATATTTCGTTATTTACAAACAATTTTCATATAATTTACAGAAAATATTAATACATATCAAGAAAATGTACCACAATTGCTTAGCTTTCTCTTGAAAATTGAATACTACAGTGTTTTTGCGGTTAGATTTCCCAATTTTCACGTTCTTTTGACATAGTTTTTGAAGAATATTCGTAAAATTTCAGAGCTGAACGAAAACTTCATTGTTTTTCGAGATACACAGACAATTTTCATATAATTTCTAAGTTTAAGTATTAATAAATTTTGAGGAAATTTACCACTAGTCTCTGTCATATTTTCCCTGTCATATAAGTCATGGACAATTTTTTGACATATTTGTGTCCTAAGATATTTGCAAAATTTCGGAGCTGACCAATAACTTAATTATTTTCCATTATTTACAAACAATTATATATTCATATTATTTACATATTATTTCATTTACAGAAAATATTAATGAATTTAAAGAAAATGAACATGAACAATGAAAATAACATTATTGCTTTGGGTTTTCTTGAAAATTGAATACTACATTGTTCTTGTATTTAGATTTCACAATTTTCAAGTTTCTTTGATATATGTTTGAAGATTATTAGAAAAACTTCAGAGCTGATCGAAAAATTCATTATTTTTCGAGATACACAAACAATTTTCATAAAATTTCTAGAAAACATTAATAAATTTCGAGGATATTTATAATTTGTCGCTGTGATTTTTCTTTCCTCGTAAATACTGGACTACTTTCAAGTTTTTTTTTATACTCTTTTTTAGATAATTCGCAAAATATAAAACCCTATCAAAAACTTTATTGTTTTTGTATTTGTATGTATTTATATACAATTTTTCTATAATTTTGGGAAAATATGAATACATTCCAAGAAAATTTAACTTTATTGCTTGGCATTTTCTTGAAAATTTCATACCATTGTTTTTGTGGATTGCTTTAGTTGATTTGGTAATCATTTTCATAAAAACTTCCAGATTAATTTATTAAATTTCGAAAAACTTAAACTTATTCCAGATAACGTTGACAAATGACAAATTTGAGAAATTGTAACATTATTATTCCTTGGATTTTTCTATGAAAATTGAACCTTTATTGTTTTCATGTTGTGTTTTATTGTATTGTTTTTGTGGATTAGACTTATAAAGCGCAATTGTTCACTGCAACTTACATTGCTTTACATTGTATTGTTTTTGTGGATTAGATTTTTAAAATGTAATTGTTCACTGCAACTTACATTGCTTTAATGAATTTTGTAATCATTTTCTTAAAACCTTCCAGATAAATTTATCACAATTCAATAAACTCTAACCATATTCCAGATAATAGTAACAAATTTTAGAAATTGTACATAATTCCTTCGATTTTGGTACGAAAATTGAACCTTTATTGTTTTTGTGGAGTTACAAAATGACTAGAAATGACTTTGTCCACTATAATTTATATTATTCTGGTAGATTTCAATGAATTTCAAGAATGTTGCTTACTGATTAGGAATTATTGAAAATTTCATAAAATTTCCAAAGTTGACACGAGATTTTTTTTTAAATTTGTATTATATGTAATCTGTTTTCGTACATTTTTAGAAAATTCACCTATAGATTTCAGAGACTTTAATAAATTTCAAGAAAATGTTTGATTATTGACCAGAAATTATTGGAAATTGATTGTGTATTATACTTGGTATTATTTTTATACATTTTAGCAGATTTTTCTAAAACTTTACGATCGAGACAAACATTTAAAGACTTATTTACAAAACTCAGAAGAACAGATCAAAAAGTTTAGCGTTTTCGTTGAATTGTTAACATTTTTAATGACTTTTTTTTTTACCAATTTATGTTGTTCTCTTCTCATGGATTAAAACTGAATGTTCATAAAATTTCTAGAGAAAAGATTAGTGAACAGGTGGAAATGTCAAACGAATTCTAAGTCTTAATACAGTAATTGCAAAAATATCTGAAAATATTTGGCAAAATTCATATATTCTTTGTTCATTTTAATTTTCTTAATTTTCATAAAATGTCTAGAAAATATTAGTAAATAGGTGGAAATTTCAAACAAATTCCAAAACAAATGCAAAAATATCCAAAATATAAACTTTCAATAAAAAAAATCGTTAATTAATGGGATTCAAAACGAATTGCACAAAAATCCGATGTCAAGATTCATAGGAACCAATTCAAATTTTCATTGTTTTCGTTCAATTTAAAATAAAATTGCTGTTCAATAAAATTACCATAGATTTTTAATGATTTTTTAAAGTTATTTATCCATTGTACAATTCCCGTTGATTCAGACTGAATTTTCACGAAATTTCTAAAGGAAATATACGTAAATAGACGTAAATTTGACACTAATTAAATTTTTAAATAATAATAGCAAAAATATCCAAAGATATTTGGCAAAATTCATAAGAACGAAATGTCGAAGAAATGTTATTTTGTAAGCCACTGGAGACCACTACAACCGCATCTGATATATATAATGTTTTAAAAAAATACTTGAATATCAATAATATACCTACAAAAAATTTAACATCTTGCGCAGCTGATGGAGCTCCTGTAATGATGGGCAAAAAGAATGGTTGTTTAAAATTAATGAAGGCCGACAATCAAGATTTATTTACTATACACTGTGTGATACATAGAGAAAATTTAGTATCGAAGAACATTTCGCCTGTACTTAATAAGGTATTGAAATCTGCTATAAAATGCATAAACGCAATCAAAGCTAATGCTAAATGTGAGCGCATTTTTAAGAAATTTTGCGAAGAAAGCGATATTGCGCATGTTAAGCTAATTATGCACACAGAGGTCAGGTGGCTGTCAAAGGGAAATTGTTTAAAAAGATTCATGGAATTATTTGATCATCTAAGTGAGTTTTTGAAAGATAATCCTGAAATGATAGTATTGCAAACGATCGACGGAAAAGCGTACTTGGGATATTTGGCTGATATTTTCGAAAAGCTTAATATATTAAATACTCAACTTCAGGGAAAAAATAAAACAATTATCGATGCTAAAACAAAAATATTTGGCTTTGTTTCACTTCTTGCAATGTGGCAAGAACAAATATCGTCAAGTAGGTTTGAACAATTTCATTGGTTAAAGACGTTTCCGCCAATTGACTCTGCCATAAAACATATTGTAGTATTATCCAATGATTTCAAGGAGAGGTTTTCTGATTTAAAAAACATGCATTTTCCTTCGTGGATAACGCAATCAATGTTGGTAAATTTATCTGATATTCCGGAAATATATCAACAAGAAATCGCTGAGCTGCAAAATGACGACTCGACAAAACCGTTATTCAAACATAAAGGAGAATTAGCTTGGCTTTCTGATGAAATGGAAAGGAAATATCCAAAAACAACGGATTTTGCAAGGAAATTGTTATTACCATTTCCGTCATCTTATCTGGCTGAATGTGGGTTCAGCAGTGTCAATGATATATTAGTAAAAAAGAGGAGCTCTTTAAATATCACCATGCGAGGAGATTTGAGACTCATGCTGACTAAGTTTGCACCGAACATAAAAAGTCTTTGTAGCAGACACCAGGCTCGCGGATCACATTAATTAAACCAAATTTACTTACAATTATTATATCCTTTGTTTTTTTCTTAAAAATTTTCGGTTTATACTTTTACTAATATATACCTACATATACAAATTTATTATAATATTTAATTTTATAGCGATATTTTATTTTTTTTGTTACTTTGAACCTGGAAGTTATTATAAACAATATTTTATAGTTCTTATTAAAAATTCGTTTTTCTTGAATTTATATTTTATGACCATTCTACTGTGCGTATATAGACGAAGAAAAGCAATTAATAATTTAGTCATGCTGTGCAAAAGTTCCGACATTTTGTTTATTTTATATATGGGGCATCAGATATTTAGTAGCTAATTGGTGGGGCATGGATCAAAAGAGTTTGAGAAGCACTGCTCTAGAGGAAAGGCCTCTTCAAAATATAGGCAACATGTTTTGAGGAACTTATTAAATTTAATATTGGCATCATCTTCTGCGTATACTGATTTCCACTCCTCTTGTTTCAGTGAGAGGACATTTTTTTCCTTATTTTGCGTTGTATATTTTCGTGTTCTATTTCTAGTTGTTTTTTGGATTGCAGCTGTGTTCTTGTATTATTTGAGCAATGTGGTCAGCTATCGCAGTGTTAATTGTTCGTCCTTCCGAACATATGATATTCGTAAAGATATTATCTATGCATGTTTTTCGGTTTTATTTATTTTAGTGGCTTAGAATATTTTTCTATCCAAAGAATATGATTTTAAAGTATTTAATAGGTCTGCTGACTGTTCAGTAACCTCGCTAAGGTCTACATTGAAATCTCCAGCAACCACAATATTTATTTCTAAATCAAAATTCGTGAGTATGCAATTATTATTATTATTATTAATGATAATTGGTCCAGTGTGAGTCGCTTTCTTGTTCTGATATCTAATTTGAAGCCGTTTCAACGGCGATATGTGCCATTCGAAATTTTCCTTCGCAGTATATTTACTCGATGTACACAGATAACTGATCATTCCTTTGTGATATAATGAGCAAGAAGTGCGCAACAATGCCAAACTAGTTGTAAGTTTCAAGCATAGAGATAATCTTATTAAGTGTCCTTCGCTGCACGGAATAGCTTGGGGTGTTAAAGCAAGCGAGTCGGAAATTTTAAGAGCGTATGGAACTAACTAAATTGAGTGACAACATTTTAATAAACATGAGTCCATAAATCAGCCGTTTCAAGTAAATGAGACAGTTTTTGCAGAGACGTCTTCTAGATCCCCCCTCATGAATAACTCTTTTAGAACTATTTTTTTTAAGAGAAAACAAGTAAACTTTTTTTTTTCTACGATAGTGCGCAAAAACCTAGTTTATAAGTATCATACAAAGTTTTTTTCTACGACAGCTATTATAACAGTTAAAATTTAATGCAAAATACTTGTTTTTTAATTTGTGTTAAAGTTTTTACGCACTGTCCACAGTGCGTAAAGTGATACTTTTTAGCACAAGTGCGTAAACAAATCACTTGTGCATAAAAATATCAACTGTGCCTAAAATTAAGTTTTATACATAATTCATTCACTCACCAATTAAAAAACGAGGCGCAGCCGAGTTCAACAAAAAAAAAACGCGAGTGCAGAAAAGCACTACTTTACGAATATGTATCATACAACATTTTTTCTACGACAGCTCTTATTAAAAATAGCTAAAATTCAATGTAAAATGCTATCTTTTTTAAGTGGTTAAAACTTATTTTACGCCCTTGTGCTAAAAATTATCGCTTTAACGCCAACTAAAAAAAAGTATTTTGCATTAAATTTTAGCTGTTTTTCATAATACCGGTCGTAGAAAAAACTTTGTATGATACTCCTTCGTAAAATAGAGCCTTACAAACTTGTATCATAAATAACTATTATACACGGTGTTAATACTAAGTTGTAACACCCGAAAATGGCAGTTAGAACTCATTGAAACAAACAACTTTTCTTAGTTAAAATTTTTGAATTGGAGCCCCAGTTCATAGTTAATGGCGTTCTTTTGTTTTTCGAAAAATCGTCATTACTCCCTTATTTTAAGAAATATTTAAAAAATACAAAAACGTTCACATGAGCTATCGGTTCTCTAAAACATTAGTATTTACAATTATTTTCTATTTTATCAAATAACAAAATGGCGACCGAAGAAAATTTTCGACACAAGATATTTTGAAAATCACTCGATTGATTTTTGAAAATAAAACATTTATGAAATCCTTAAACTATATTATAACATTTGTCTGAAACATTTTTTTCGATTTTGTCCAAAAAAGTTGTTATTTAAATTGAATTACGAGATGAATTTTAACAAACTGCAACAATCATTTAAAACAAAGTAAGCTAACCTTAAGTTAAGCCAATAAACAAGTTGAGGCACGTGTTTTCTAGTTTGTACGTTCAAATTTAAATACTTTTTGATCTTGTTCTTCAGAAATTTCTGCTTCATCTTGAAAAGTTTCTGTCACGTTTATCATTTGTGTGCGTATTTTGCATAATTTCTGTATAAAAATGCATAATTATCAAAACAGGCAAATGTTATAAGATAGTTCAAGGATTTTATAAATGTTTTATTTTCAAAAATCGATCGATTGGTTTTCAAAATATCTTGCAAAGAACTTTTTGATCGGTCGCCATTTTGTTATTTGATAAAATAGAAAATAATTGTAAATACAAACGTTTTAGAGAACCGAAAGCGCATGTTGAACGTTTTTGTATTTTTTAAATATTCCTTAATATAAGGGAGTAATGACGATTTTTCGAAAAACAAAAGAACGCCAATAACTATGAACTTGGGCTCCAATTCAAAAATTTTAACTAAGAAAAGTTGTTTGTTTCAATGAGTTCTAACTGCCATTTTCGGGTGTTACAACTTAGTATTAACACCCTGTATATGAACCTGATTGTGCAAAACTACATTTCCCAACAATTTTTTTTTATAGTTTAGGTACTTTGTTTTCTAAAAACTGTATTGTTTATTTACAGAACTATTTTAGATTTTTTTAACTTGATCTGAACAGTCAAATTTGCTCAAGGATTCGGCTGTAGTTTGAGAACCCCTGATTTAGATCATCTGAACAAACAGGCTTTTATAAATTTAATATAGGAACAGGTGTAAATAAGATATTTGAATAATACCTGCACTATCGGTATATGTTTCTTTAAATACTTTGAACAATACGTACATGATATTATTTATAGGGTTTCTATTCTGTAAACATCATTCTTATGCAAGCACTGAATAAGGTATTGTTTTATTGATTTCTTTCTATCGCATTATTTTTTTCAACGGAATAACTTTTAATAAGTAACTAGTTCTCGTATTCCTTGATTATATTCAGTTCCTTTGTTTGCTTGCCTCTGTTATACACACTAACGACATTTCCGGCTTATCTTTTGTCTTCCATAATTTGTTCTTGTTATTTGACACAGCAAAAATATATTACGTAATATTTTACTGCAAATTACAATATGCTAAACTTCTTCGGTTTTTCAACATACAAATATCATATATTCATAACAATATACAGGGTGGACCACTTATCCTCGCTCGGTTCGAGTATACAGAGTGTACCATAAATCCGGGACACAAAATGTTGTCTCTTTTTTAAATTGATCACCATGTATCTGAAAAAATCTTTACACCTAAGTACACACGAAGTACACCTAAGTGTATACACGAAGTACACATAAGTACAAGGTACACGAAGTACACATAAGTACAAGGTAGACGAAGTACACTTATCTTATTGAATGAATTTTTATTAAAAAAAACTAATTAATAAACTAAAAATGATGATAAACTGAAAAATAAATAATAAACTCAACAATTAATACACTAATAACCCACTTAAAAAGTAATATATAAATTAAAAAATTAATAAACTAAACCATTAATATGGGAAATCTAAGAAAGAAAAATTGTTACTACATTTACATTCAGCTAGTAATTCATATTTCATAGCTGAACACATATTCCATTGAATAATAAAAGACAATTGTTGTATGTTGAGTAATTAAGAAAAAATACGTTTTTAATATAAATCTAGCTTAGTAAAATTATTTGGGTCTCCTCAAAGATTTGATTTGATTTGAGTTAAGATTGATAATATTAAAGTGAGAATAATAAAACTAAATATATTTTTAAGATTGATAATATTAAAGATAGAATAATAAGACCAAATAAATTTTTAAAAGAAAATATGGATGGCAGGGAATTTTATCGATATTACTATAAGTTCTTAATGGGTTATTTGATCCCGTTTGCTGCAGAAATTGAACTGAGGCAACTACAAAGTTAAAAGGAAATGTAAAGTTAAAAATCGAGTTGGTGTTACGTACAGAAAATATCGCATGCACAATACTGAGACCACCACTACATCCAGGATACCAAAAATAATAAAAAAACTGATTAACTTTTCTTCATTTATGCATTTTGTAATGAAGCACATTTTCGTCACCAAGTGACTATATTGCTGTATTGATTAGTGTACTGTCATCATCATCATCATCAGTACACTATTATGGCCATGTGACATTATGTTCTATATCTCAAATTTTAATCATATGTTTTTAGAAATATCTCAAATATTAGCGCATCAATAAAATTATAATTACTAAAACTAATGAAGGATATGCTATTATGTATTGCATAAAATGAAAATCATATTTATTGCTTAGAAGATATAATTAACTTAAGAATGTTTAGAGATATTTATGGCAACTTGATATTATGCTGGGTTGGTGTGATTTAAATCAATTGATTTAAATTCTAAACAGACAATCGAAATCTATCATTTGCAGCTGCAATCATCAAAATCTGTCGAGTTTTTAACTTCAGCTGTCACTAAGTATTACATAAATTTGAAATTATATCCAATGTTTAAAAGTTGAGATTAGTAGAAAGATAACAAATAAAATCTGTCAAATTATCTATTGCAACTATTCAAAATCTGACATATTTGCATCTTAGAGTGTCAAAATCTACATTTTTTAAAGTGGAACAATCGAAATCTGTCATTTGCAGCTGCAACCATCAAAATCTGTCGAGTTTTCAACTTCAGCTCTCACTAAGTATTACATAAATTTGAAATTATATCCAAAGTTTAAAAGTTGAGATTAGTAGAAAGATAACAAATAAAATCTGTCAAATTATCTATTGCAACTATTCAAAATCTGACATATTTGCATCTTCGAGTGTCAAAATCTACATTTTTTAAAGTGGAACAATCGAAATCTGTCATTTGCAGCTGCAACCATCAAAATCTGTCGAGTTTTTAACTTCAGCTGTCACTAAGTATTACATAATTTTGAAATTATATCCAATGTTTCAAAGTTGAGATTAGTAGAAAGATAACAAATAAAATCTGTCAAATTATCTATTGCAACTATTCAAAATCTGACATATTTGCATCTTCGAGTGTCAAAATCTACAATTTTTAAAGTGGAATAATCGAAATCTGTCATTTGCAGCTGCAACCATCAAAATCTGTCGAGTTTTTAACTTCAGCTGTCACTAAATATTACATAAATTTGAAATTATATCCAATGTTTAAAAGTTGAGATTAGTAGAAAGATAACAAATAAAATCAACTATTCAAAATCTGACATATTTGCATCTTCGAGTGTCAAAATCTACATTTTTTAAAGTGGAACAATCGAAATCTATCATTTGCAGCTGCAATCATAAAAATCTGTCGAGTTTTTAACTTCAGCTGTCACTAAGTATTACATAAATTTGAAATTATATCCAATGTTTAAAAGTTGAGATTAGTAGAAAGATAACAAATAAAATCTGTCAAATTATCAATTGCAACTATTCAAAATCTGACATATTTGCATCTTCGAGTGTCAAAACCTACAATTTTTAAAGTGGAACAATCGAAATCTATCATTTGCAGCTGCAACCATCAAAATCTGTCGAGTTTTTAACTTCAGCTGTCACTAAGTATTACATAAAATTGAAATTATATCCAATGTTTAAAAGTTGAGATTAGTAGAAAGATAACAAATAAAATCTGTCAAATTATCTATTGCAACTATTCAAAATCTGACATATTTGCATCTTCGAGTGTCAAAATCTACAATTTTTAAAGTGGAACAATCGAAATCTATCATTTGCAGCTGCAATCATCAAAATCTGTCGAGTTTTTAACTTCAGCTGTCACTAAGTATTACATAAATTTGAAATTATATCCAATGTTTAAAAGTTGAGATTAGTAGAAAGATAACAAATAAAATCTGTCAAATTATTTATTGCAACTATTCAAAATTTGACATATTTGCATCTTCGAGTGTCAAAATCTACATTTTTTAAAGTGGAACAATCGAAATCTATCATTTGCAGCTGCAATCATCAAAATCTGTCGAGTTTTTAACTTCAGCTGTCACTAAGTATTACATAAATTTGAAATTATATCCAATGTTTAAAAGTTGAGATTAGAAGAAAGATAACAAATAAAATCTGTCAAATTATCTATTGCAACTATTCAAAATCTGACATATTTGCATCTTCGAGTGTCAAAATCTACAATTTTTAAAGTGGAACAATCGAAATCTATCATTTGCAGCTGCAATCATCAAAATCTGTCGAGTTTTTAACTTCAGCTGTCACTAAGTATTACATAAATTTGAAATTATATCCAATATTTAAAAGTTGAGATTAGTAGAAAGATAACAAATAAAATCTGTCAAATTATCTATTGCAACTATTCAAAATCTGACATATTTGCATCTTCGAGTGTCAAAATCTACATTTTTTAAAGTGGAACAATCGAAATCTGTCATTTGCAGCTGCAATCATCAAAATCTGTCGAGTTTTTAACTTCAGCTGTCACTAAGTATTACATAAATTTGAAATTATATCCAATGTTTAAAAGTTGAGATTAGTAGAAAGATAACAAATAAAATCTGTCAAATTATCTATTGCAACTATTCAAAATCTGACATATTTGCATCTTCGAGTGTCAAAATCTACAATTTTTAAAGTGGAATAATCGAAATCTGTCATTTGCAGCTGCAACCATCAAAATCTGTCGAGTTTTTAACTTCAGCTGTCACTAAATATTACATAAATTTGAAATTATATCCAATGTTTAAAAGTTGAGATTAGTAGAAAGATAACAAATAAAATCAACTATTCAAAATCTGACATATTTGCATCTTCGAGTGTCAAAATCTACATTTTTTAAAGTGGAACAATCGAAATCTATCATTTGCAGCTGCAATCATAAAAATCTGTCGAGTTTTTAACTTCAGCTGTCACTAAGTATTACATAAATTTGAAATTATATCCAATGTTTAAAAGTTGAGATTAGTAGAAAGATAACAAATAAAATCTGTCAAATTATCAATTGCAACTATTCAAAATCTGACATATTTGCATCTTCGAGTGTCAAAACCTACAATTTTTAAAGTGGAACAATCGAAATCTATCATTTGCAGCTGCAACCATCAAAATCTGTCGAGTTTTTAACTTCAGCTGTCACTAAGTATTACATAAAATTGAAATTATATCCAATGTTTAAAAGTTGAGATTAGTAGAAAGATAACAAATAAAATCTGTCAAATTATCTATTGCAACTATTCAAAATCTGACATATTTGCATCTTCGAGTGTCAAAATCTACAATTTTTAAAGTGGAACAATCGAAATCTATCATTTGCAGCTGCAATCATCAAAATCTGTCGAGTTTTTAACTTCAGCTGTCACTAAGTATTACATAAATTTGAAATTATATCCAATGTTTAAAAGTTGAGATTAGTAGAAAGATAACAAATAAAATCTGTCAAATTATTTATTGCAACTATTCAAAATTTGACATATTTGCATCTTCGAGTGTCAAAATCTACATTTTTTAAAGTGGAACAATCGAAATCTATCATTTGCAGCTGCAATCATCAAAATCTGTCGAGTTTTTAACTTCAGCTGTCACTAAGTATTACATAAATTTGAAATTATATCCAATGTTTAAAAGTTGAGATTAGAAGAAAGATAACAAATAAAATCTGTCAAATTATCTATTGCAAGTATTCAAAATCTGACATATTTGCATCTTCGAGTGTCAAAATCTACAATTTTTAAAGTGGAACAATCGAAATCTATCATTTGCAGCTGCAATCATCAAAATCTGTCGAGTTTTTAACTTCAGCTGTCACTAAGTATTACATAAATTTGAAATTATATCCAATATTTAAAAGTTGAGATTAGTAGAAAGATAACAAATAAAATCTGTCAAATTATCTATTGCAACTATTCAAAATCTGACATATTTGCATCTTCGAGTGTCAAAATCTACATTTTTTAAAGTGGAACAATCGAAATCTGTCATTTGCAGCTGCAATCATCAAAATCTGTCGAGTTTTTAACTTCAGCTGTCACTAAGTATTACATAAATTTGAAATTATATCCAATGTTTAAAAGTTGAGATTAGTAGAAAGATAACAAATAAAATCTGTCAAATTATCTATTGCAACTATTCAAAATCTGACATATTTGCATCTTCGAGTGTCAAAATCTACATTTTTTAAAGTGGAACAATCGAAATCTATCATTTGCAGCTGCAATCATCAAAATCTGTCGAGTTTTTAACTTCAGCTGTCACTAAGTATTACATAAATTTGAAATTATATCCAATGTTTAAAAGTTGAGATTAGTAGAAAGATAACAAATAAAATCTGTCAAATTATCTATTGCAACTATTCAACATCTGACATATTTGCATCTTCGAGTGTCAAAATCTACAATTTTTAAAGTGGAACAATCGAAATCTGTCATTTGCAGCTGCAACCATCAAAATCTGTCGAGTTTTTAACTTCAGCTGTCACTAAGTATTACATAAATTTGAAATTATATCCAATGTTTAAAAGTTGAGATTAGTAGAAAGATAACAAATAAAATCTGTCAAATTATCTATTGCCACTATTCAAAATCTGACATATTTGCATCTTCGAGTGTCAAAATCTACAATTTTTAAAGTGGAACAATCGAAATCTGTCATTTGCAGCTGCAACCATCAAAATCTGTCGAGTTTTTAACTTCAGCTGTCACTAAGTATTACATAAATTTGAAATTATATCCAATGTTTAAAAGTTGAGATTAGTAGAAAGATAACAAATAAAATCTGTCAAATTATCTATTGCCACTATTCAAAATCTGACATATTTGCATCTTCGAGTGTCAAAATCTACAATTTTTAGTGGAACAATCGAAATCTATCATTTGCAGCTGCAATCATCAAAATCTGTCGAGTTTTTAACTTCAGCTGTCACTAAGTATTACATAAATTTGAAATTATATCCAATGTTTAAAAGTTGAGATTAGTAGAAAGATAACAAATAAAATCTGTCAAATTATCTATTGCAACTATTCAAAATCTGACATATTTGCGTCTTCGAGTGCCAAAACCTAATATTTTTAAAGTGGAATAATTAAAATCTGTCATTTGCAGCAGCAACCATCAAAATCTGTCTAGTTTTTAACTTTAACTTTAACAATTTATAACAGCATCTGTCGAAATCTCTAAATTTTCACACTAAAATTATAAATCAGTTCAACTTTCAATTCCAATTGGCAAATTCTGACAATTTATCTACACAACTGTTTAAATTCTAAGCTGCAGAGGTAGAATTCAGTTAAACTTTGATGACTATTGTCAAAAGTTTCAATTGCAATTTTCCAAAACTGTCATATTTTTGCGTGAAATTGTTGCAACCTTATGACCTTTTTTTTATATATACTGACACTGTCATAATTTGACGAATTTTCTGAAGACTACTTCAATTCTGCAACAATTTGAATTTTTAAATGTATACCTCGAATATTGTGAGAAACCTTTTTACTTTTTGCAATTTTTTACATAATTTATGTTGTAAGTCTGAAATAAAGTGTGAAATGTGTCCTATTATCAACTGCCATGTCAAAATCTGTAAAGTTTCTAGCACCAGATGTGAAAACCTGTGAAATGTTCAACTTCTGCTCTCGAAATCTGACATATTTTCCAAATAAACGCTGTAAATATGTTACATCGTGAATTGAAATTGTCAAAATGAATCAGTTTTTTGAATGCATCTATCTGTTAAATTTTTAGCGTAATCTGTTAAATTTTGTCAAATTTACAACTTTAGAAATCCAAATCTTTCATAAGTTCTTGTGGCTCTCAAACTATTAGCATCAGCTGTGAAAATCTGTACAATTTGTAACTGCAACTCTCAAAATTTGCCAAGTTCTAAAGTATGCTTCAAACCTGTTTCCACAATTTTGAGTTAAACTGTCAAAACTTGTCAAATTATTACCGCCAGTTGCGAAAATCTGTACAATTTGTAACTGCAACTCTCAAAATTTGCCAAATTTTGAAGTGTGCTCCAAATCTGTTTGCACAATTTTGAGTTAACTATCAATATTTGTCAAATTATTACCTCCAGTTGTGAAAATTTGTCAAGTTTACCTTCAGGACCCATTTTGACTAATTTTAGTTTTTTAGCAGTACTATAATTTGTAAAATATTCCAACATGTTTTTTGGAAATATCTCAAAAACTAATGCATAAATAGTATTACAATTCACTAAAATAATTGAAAGATATGTCACTAAGTATTATATAAAATTGAATCATATCCAATGTTTAAAACTTGAGATTAGTAGAAGTATAACAAATCAAATCTGTCAAGTTCAAGTTCAATCAAGTTTCTCCGTTGCAACTATCAAAATCTGGCATATTTGCGTCTTCGAGTGTCAAAATGGACCATTTTTAAAGTGGAATAATCTAAATCTGTCATTTGCAGCTGCAACCATCAAAATCTGTCGAGTTTTTAACATCAGCTGTAATTTACAACAGCAAGTGACTAAATGTCTAAATTTTCACACTGAAGTTATCAAATCTGTTCAACTCTCAATTAAAATTGTAAAATTCTGACAATTTATCTGCACAACCATATAAATCCCAAGCTGCAGAGGCAGAATTCAGTTATACTTTGATGACTGTTGTCAAAAGTTTCAGTTGCAATTTTCCAAAACTGTCATATTTTTGCGTGAAACTGTTGCAAACTTATGACCTTTTACCACTGCAACTGATCTAATCTATCAAATTTTAGATTTTTTATATTTACTGCCACTGCCATAATTTGGCGAATTTTCTGAAGACTACTTCAATTGTGCAACAATTAGAATTTTTCATATGTATAGCTCCAATATTGTGAGAAACCTTTTTACTTTTTGCAATTTTTTTACATAATTTATGTTGTAAGTCTTAAATAAAGTGTGAAATGTGTTCTATTATCAACTGCGATGTCAAAATCTGAGAAGTTTCTAGCACCAGATGTGAAAACCTGTGAAATGTTCAACTTATGCTGTCGAAATCTGACATATTTTCCAAATAAACGCTGTAAATATGTTACATCTTCAATTGAAATTGTCAAAATTAATCAATATTTTGAATGCATCTATCTGTTAAATTTTTAGCGTAATCTATTAAATTTTGTCAAATTTACAACTTTAGAAATCCAAATCTTTCATATGTCCTTGGGACTCTCAAACTATTAGCATCAGCTGTGAAAATCTGTACAATTTGTAACTGCAACTCTCAAAATTTGCCAAGTTCTAAAGTATGCTTCAAACCTGTTTCCACAATTATGAGTTAAACTGTAAAAATTTGTCAAATTATTACCTCCATTTGTGAAAATCTGTACAATTTGTAACTGCAACTCTCAAAATTTGCCAAATTCTGAAGTATGCTCCAAATCTGTTTGCACAATTTTGAGTTAAACTATCAAAATTTGTCAAATTATTACCTCCAGTTGTGAAAATTTGTCAAGTTTACCTTCAGGACCAATTTTGACTAATTTTAGTTTTTTAGCAGTACTATAATTTGTAAAATATTCCAACATGCTTTTTGGAAATATCTCAAAAACTAATGCATAAATAGTATTAAAATTCACTAAAACAATTGAAAGATATTTCACTAAGTATTACATTAAAATGAAATCATATCCAATGTTTAAAACTTGAGATTAGTAGAAGTATAACAAATCAAATCTGTCAGTTTTTCTGTTGCAACTATCAAAATCTGACATATTTGCGTATTCGAGTGTCAAAATCTGCCATTTTTAAAGTTTAATAATCGAAATCTGTCATTTGCAGCTGCAACCACCAAAATATGTCGACTTTTTAACTTCAGCTGTAATTTATAACAGCATCTGTCGAAATCTCTAAACTTTTACTCTGAAGTTATCAAATCTATCTTAATCTGATAAATTTTTAGCTTAATCTGTTAAATTTTGTCAAATTTACAACTTTAGAAATTGAAATCTTTCACATGTTCTTGTGACTCTCAAACTATTAGCATAACTTCAGAGTAAAAATTTAGAGATTTCGACAGATGCTGAAATCTCTAAATTTTTACTCTGAAGTTATCAAGTCTGTTCAACTTTCAATTACAATGGTCAAATTCTGACAATTTATCTACAAAACTATTTAAATTCTAAGCTGCAGAGGTAGAATTCAGTCAAACAATTGATAACTGCTGTCAAAAGTTTCAATTGCAATTTTCCAAAACTGTCCTATTTTTGCGTAAAACTGTTGCAACCTTATGAACTTTTACCACTGCAACGGATTAAATCTGTCAAATTTTAGATTTTTCATATTTACTGCCACTGTCATAATTTGACGAATTTCTGAAGACTACTTCAATTCTGCAACAATCAGAATTTTTCATATGTATAGCTCCAATATTGTGAGAAACCTTTTTACTTTTTGCAATTTTTTTCCATAATTTATGTTGTAAGTCTGAAATAAAGTGTGAAATGTGTCCTATTATCAACTGCGATGTCAAAATCTGTGAAGTTTCTAGCACCAGATGTGAAAACCTGTGAAATGTTCAACTTCTGCTTTCGAAATCTGACATATTTTCCAAATAAACGCTGTAAATATGTTACATCGTGAATTGAAATTGTCAAAATGAATCAGTTTTTTGAATGCATCTATCTGTTAAATTTTTAGCTTAATCTGTTAAATTTTGTCAAATTTACAACTTTAGAAATCCAAATCTTTCATATGTTCTTGTGACTCTCAAACTATTAGCATCAGCTGTGAAAATCTGTACAATTTGTAACTGCAACTCTCAAAATTTGCCAAGTTCTGAAGTGTGCTTCAAATCTGTTTCCACAATTTTGAGTAAAACTGTCAAAATTTGTCAAATTATTACTTCCAGTTGTGAAAATCTGTTCAATTTGTAACTGCAACTCCCAAAATTTGCCAAATTTTTAAGTGTGCTCCAAATCTGTTTGCACACTTTTGAGTTAAACTATCAATATTTGTCAAATTATTACCTCCAGTTGTGAAAATTTGTCAAGTTGACCTTAAGGACCCATGTTGACTAATTTTAGTTTTTATATCAGTACAATAATTTGTAAAATATTATAACATATTTTTTGGAAATATCTCAAAAACTAATGCATCATGAGAAATGTTGTCAATTTGTGGATTTTTGTAGGCATATTATGAAATAATTTAATAAGTTCACAAATAATTTGACGGTTTTTATCTAAAATGTGATAGTGGAAACTATCAATTGTCTATTAAAACGTTGATAGAACACTCGAAAATGTTTCAAAATACAAATATGAAATGTGCAATTTTTCAAACGTGTAATGGAACTGTTCATGAAATTTTATGAGTAATTTTGTCAATTTGTGGCTTTTGTAGTCATAATAAGAAATAATTTCATAAGTTCACAAAGAATGTGATGGTTTTCATTTAAAATGTGATAGTAGAAACTATCAATTGTCTATTAAAACGTTGATAGAACACTCGAAAATGTTTCAAAGTACATATATGTAATGTGCAATATTTCAAAGGTGTAATGGAACTGTTTATGATATATTATGAGAAATGTTGTCAAATTGTGGATATTTGTAGGCATAATATGAAATAATTTTATAAGTTCACAAAGAATTTGACGGTTTTCATCTAAAATGTGACAGTGGAAACGATAAATTATCTATTAAAACGTTGATAGAACACTCGAAAATGTTTCAAAATACAAATATGCAATGTGTAATTTTGCAAATGTGTAATGGGACTGTTCATGAAATATTATGAGAAATGTTGTTAATTTGTGGATTTTTGTAGGCATAAAATGAAATAATTTCATAAGTTCTTAAAAAATGTGACGGTTTTTATCTAAAATGTGAGAGTGAAAACTATCAATTGTCTATTAAAACATTGATAGAACACTCGAAAATGTTTCAAAATACAAATATGTAATGTCCAATTTTGCAAAAGTGAAATAGAAATGTTCAGTAGTATTATGGGAAGTATTATGGGAAGTATAAGTATGTAAGTAAGTATTATGGGAAATTTTGTCAATTTGTATTTGCATTTGTATTTGTCAAATATTTCTTATTAGTAAGTAAGTAATTTATTCATGCTATAACAGTGTATTTTACATTCGTCGGGAACAAATAACTCTAATATAAAAGTAGATATACAAAACCTAATTACAAAAATTAAAACATCTAGTTCACTTTCACATTAAACATATTAAAATGGGTACATCACATAACATAACATAATGTGAATTAATGTCCACAAAGATTGACATTATTAAAAATATTAAACTTCAAAACATTTTTCCTTTGTGAGACTTCCCACAATTGACACAAATTCTCAATTATTTTGTAACCATGTAGGAATTAAAGAAAATTTAAAAGAAACAAAAATTACGGTCATTGAATTTTTGCAAATATTTGAAAAAACTACACAAAGTGCCTCAATGTACCGAACTAGTGCTAAAATTTTGAAAATTGTACCGAATCGACAAATAAAAAGTATATTTTTCATCTGAAATTGTTAGATTCTGAAAACATTTTTGACATTTAAAAATAATCTAAAATGAAAGTATATTGCCTTTGTGACCCTTTTATAAAAATTCCCAATTATTTCCCAAATATATAAGAAATTAAAAAAAAGAAACAAATATTACGGTTATTGAATTTTCGCAAATATTTGGAAAAACCGCGGAAAGTGCTTTAACATAACTAGTGCTAGAATTTTTTAAATTGTATGGAATCAACAAATAAATAGTAAACTTTTCATCTGAACTGGTCAAATTTGCAAAAGGAAACATGTCGAAATGGTTTAAATATTCAATTATAATTGATTATGCTTAGCATACTGTAAGAGCGAAAATCAAATGTGAAACTACAGCTAAGAAATCATATTAAATTTTTCAACTACAGCAGATCGTCCAAATCTGTCATATTTTCCCAAGCTTTCGAAATCTGTTAAATATCCATTTACACCTAAGAAAATGTTTTAAAGAGAATGATCAAAATTTGCAATATTCAACGACAGGTGCCAAAATCTGAAATAATTATCAAAATATTTAAAAAATGATTCCATTTAATTTATGGAATACAAAAATAAAACATTGAAGTCTTCAAACTTTCCGGGGCTTTAAAGTTTTCAAGATATTCCAGAAAGCTCCACAAATATTTCAGTAAATTCAATAGTAATAATTTCACCATTCCTCGAGGTTCCAACTAATTTATTGGAAAATACAATCTAAATAATGGTATTTACAATCTCAAAACATCATTTCTACTTATTTTAATTTTCTAGAAATTTTGTGGAATTTCTGAAATATTTTCAAACTGTACCTACATATTTTTGGAACTTGTACGGATTGTGAAATGATATTTACATAAACTTCAGGAAATTCAAAAATATTTGTTTAACATTGCATGGTATCCTGATGCAATAAATAATTATAATATTATTAGTTTGGCATTATATAGACTTTTTCAGAATAGTTGCTTTTGAACATATGTTACTTAGTTTTTTAGGTTTTTTTTGCAAATAATTATACTTTGTATGGAGGCAACATCAAAGTCTTTGAAGTTAATTTTGATTGAAACCCACATTTCATCTGACTGATTATAAGTACACATTCCCAATTTTAATTTCAGCCAGAACGTGTACATGCTAAAGCTTCATAGTTTGTGCAATGTAACGTACCATGATGCGGTGGCGCACGTAATGAATTATGGGCAATTCTATCATGCATTCATAGCTCAAAGTATCTCACCGCAATAACGCTTCCGCTGCCTTCCGAAATGGCCATTTCCAATTTCGTGACGGCATTACAGCACAGCGGAACTCATGCGATCTCGCACATGTTCGAGATGTGACGTGAACAATTTCATTTGTCGCATACTTTGTGGCCGAAAAAGTGTCGTCAAGTTGAGTAAGTCAGTTATGGGAAAATGTCCAGAAATTGAATGAGATGCGAAATCATAAAGTGCTTAAGAAGATGAGTAGCAAAATACTTGTTTTATGAAATAATCAATCATGTGTCTTAATCATTAATTATTCGAAATAATTGGGGCTTAAATCTATTAGCTATAGATATGCAGCCACAAATATAAAACAGTGGTTTAAGTAAATAACGAGTGAGCAACCATAATTGTGGTTTGATAAGTAGGCAACCAAATACGCATATTGGCACAACTGCAAATATGAAAAGAAAGTCCCCCAGATTGCTTCTCATTTGGCGTATCAAACATACGACGCACGTCGCTGCTACTGTCAAATCTAGTTACTTTCTTTCTTGGATAAACTTGGAGTGAAGAAATTCCCCTGAATTTTCAGCGGGATATTAGACTATTTTCATCCATTTTCACATAAGCCTGTAGAGGTTAAGCCCAACCTCGATACAACAATTATGGAGAGTAATTTCACAAGTGCATTGTACCATATCCTTAATAGTTTATTTCACAAGTGCATTGAGTCATATCCTTAATAGTTTACCGCCTCTTCGCGAAGAGGGTGTTTATAAACACGGCTGAGTGTCGGAAGAGGGTAAAATCATACGTAAGTCTTAATTGCACAAATTGAATTTGACTGGATTATGTTTCAAGCACGTTTGCTCTAACGTACGTTTATTACAGGTATTGATTTAGTGGCGAATCTAATTGTTATGCTTTTGGTTTGTTATCACGACAAATAATGATTTGGTGGTCGCAACGTATTCGAAGTTTGAGATGTAACCATGGATACTCATAAGTATACGCAGAATTTTTAAATGGGCTATATTTTACGAGAAAAAATCGCTGATAACTCTTTCTGTCTCTTTCTATCTATATAGGTTAGGTTAGATTAGGTTAGGTTGGGTTACGTTTGTTATTACGACAAATAATAATTAGATGGTCGCAACGTATTTGAAGTTTTGCAACCATGGATACTCATACGTATACGCAGATTTTTTTAATGGACTACATTTTACAAGAAAAAATCGCTGATAACTCTTTCTATCCAAATAGGTTAGGTTAGGTTAGGTCAGGTCAGGTTTATTTTGCGGAAGAATTATCTCAAAAGTTGTTAGTTCGGGACATCATTCGGATTATCGATTCGCAAACTGTACACAGATCTCGTCGATATTAACATAGAGGTCCATGAAAATTAATATCATTTTTTGTCTCCAGCTAAGTGCTTTAAAAAATTTATAAGTGGTCTGACGTGACATGCTTACCTGACGTGGATTCACAGCGTTGATATTGTTAACCTGTGTTTATGGTCGACGTTGTCATCTTTAGTTAATTAACTAGTTTCGCATTCTAACCATATCTACATAATATATCTCAACTGCATAGTTTTGCCTAAAGCAAATGCAGCAGTTAAACAACAAGATTAGGGTGGATGACGGTAGACTAGCGAAGCGGTGTTTTCAGCTCCACCTTTACTATTCACTTGCATAAATTCATAATTATTATTAAATCCGTGTATATTCTGTTAAAAGCTATACAGGGTCTCCAAGATAAGGATCAACAGCAAGGGGATCTCGTAAACCGTAAACGTTACAAAGGCTGTTAAATTAAAAAAAAAAGGTGCGCAATTTACTGGCCAGTAATATTCTTTTGAGAAAACGAGAAATTTCCGCTTACTTCCGGAGATATTCGACAAAATCCGAAATCTTGCGATTTCGTTTTTATTTTTTTCTGAATTTATTTGAAAAGGTATAAGAAAACCAAAGACACTTTCTTGTTGTGATATTTTTAGCTCTAGAAGACAGCGTTTACAAATTTTCAGTACAACGTTTCGTTTCGAAGAAACCATCATCAACTTTATTTACATGGAAATTATGTCGTTTTCCTGAATATTTTAAAAATATTCCAGAAATCCACGAAATTCCTAGAAATTTTAAAACAAACACAAACATTATATGCGTGGATTATTTTGATTCACATTCATCCATGATCCATGGTTAATTTTCACAGTTCATAAAATCATCGTGAATGTTTGAGGAAGCTCGGCAAATATTCCAGAAACAAAAATTGTGGTGAATATTCAGAAAATATTTCAAAATATATGCATAATCCGTACAAATTCCAGAATATGTAAAATATATTACAGAATTTCTGTGAAGTTTAAGATAAACTCAATTGCATTGCATAGATTTTCAAGATTTTTGAAATTTTCATAAACGTAAGTAATAGTTTCGAAAATATGTTAATTTTTTTTTAATCAAAATTAACAACTATTTGCAAATTATGCCTGAAATTGTAGAAAAATTCATGAAAATAAAATAGGCAGTAAGTTTCATTTTCCCGGACAGTTTGAAATTATTTCAGAAATTCCACCAAATTTCTAGAAATTTTAAAATAAAAAAATTGTTGCGTATAGATTTTTATAGTTTTTGAAATTTTTGTGATTATTCGAGAAAGCTCAGCATATATTTCAGAAAATTCGATTGATATTACCATATTTATCGAAAATATGCCGATTATTCTAGAAAATACAACATAATCTTGGGCAGCTTTAGTATAAATAGCCGTAAAAGCAAATATTCTGTAAAAGTCAATATAATGTCAAACTGGTATACATATATTTTGGAATTTTCTGAAAAGTATGTTAATATTACTACATAATCCCTACAAATTCAAGAATATGTGACAAATATTACAGAATTTCCATAAAATTTCTATAAAGTTTAAGATAAAAGTCAATTGCACTGCATAGATTTTCAAGATTTTTGAAATTTTCATAAACATAAGTAATAGTTTCGAAAATATGTTAATTTTTTTATCAAAATCAACAACCATCTGCAAATTATGCGTGAAATTGTAGAAAAAAACAATAAAATAAAATAGGCAGTAAGTTTCATTTCCCCGGACAGTTTGAAAATATTTCAGAAATTCCACCAAATTTCTAGAAATTTAAAAATAAACAAAATTGTTGCGTAGAGATTTTTATAGTTTTTGAAATTTTTGTGATTATTCGAGAAAGCTCAGCATATATTTTAGACAATTCGATTGATATTACCATATTTATCGAAAATATGCCGATTATTCTAGAAAATACAACATAATCATAGGCAGCTTTAGTATAAATAGCCGGAAAAACAAATATTCTGAAAAAGTCAATATAATGTTAAACTGGTAAACACATATTTTGGAATTATCTGAAAAGTATGTTAATATTACTACATAATCCGTACAAATTCAAGAATATTTCCATAAATTTTCGATGAGGTTTAAGATAAAATCAATTGCATCGTACAGATTTTCAAAATTCTTGCAATGTTCATAAACATTAGTATGAGTTTCGCAAATATAGGAAAATTTCCAAATATGTATTTGCAAGGTAAACCTGAAATTATAGAAAATTTCTAGAACATAAAATAGGGTGTGAATAAATAAATAAATAATAATAATATTGAATAAATATGCATGCTCAAAATATTTAGGAAATTCTACAAAAATTCAGTAGAAACTAAAAACAAAAATTAATCCTGGAGATACAGAAAATATCTGAAAATATCTAATTTAATCATAATAATAATAATAATATAATAATAAAGAATATTTATTAGCACAAAACGCTACATCGCAACAATCAAAGATTAGTTCAAAATATTCCCGGAAATCCACAAAATTTCTAAAAAATTAAAAAGAAATACAATTGATTTGTAGTAAAGTTTCATAGTTTTGAAATCTTCGTGATTATTCGGGATAGTTGGGTAAATATACCATAAAATTCCATAGATTTAACCAATATTTATCGAAAATGTGTCGGTTATTCTAGAAAATACGACAAAATCAGAAATGTCCATGAAAAAGCTTATATAATGCCAAACTTTTTAACAAATATTCTGATATATTGTTAAAATTACGTAAATAATATAGCACTATACGAAAAAATCCCTGATATGTGAAAAAAAAACTAGAAAATGTTCATGAATTTTCTATAGATTTAGATAAAATCCATTGCATTGTATAGATTTTCATGTTTTTTTAAATCTTCATAAATATCGATGAGAGTGTGGCGAATATAGTAGAAAATTTGATGAATGATTCCAAATATTTCGAAATTTACGAATATTATACAATATCAATATCAAAAATATTATAACAATATTGTTGTGAAATCAAAAACAAAATAAACAGCGAAAACTATTCAATAACATTAATGCTCTTCAAAATGTCAAACTTTGTATTTCTCTTAGGTAACAGTTGCATGTTAAAATTTTGGTATTTTTAAATTAAGCTCGTTTGTCTTACACAAGAGAAATATTTACAACAAAAATATGGAAAAATCTAGAAAACTACACAAAATAAAAATATATAAAAACACAAACAGAAAACCATAAAATGGCAATAATCCAATATCTTACAATATTTTAAATTTAGCCATTTAAATAACTGTTGCATGTCTATATTTTGAAATATGAGACATACATACTGTCAGATTTTCTAATATTATAGAAAAATGAAAATGAAGTACCAACGTATGCACTAATTTAAAGCAAAACAAAATAGAAATAAAACTAATTATCTTCAAAATGTCATACGTAAAAGTTGACATTTTGGAGATAATTAGTTTTATTTATTTATTTTTATTTTTATTTGTTGTAAACAAGTAAAATGTTCGTGAAAGTTGCATGTTAAAATTTGAAAATGATTAGTTTTATTTCTAGTAGTGCATATTTAGTATTTTATTTTCAGTGTGTCTATAATATAGGAAAATCTAGCAGTCAAAACCAAGATCAAGATAATCTATGTTTTTGTATAGTGTTCTTCTTCATTTTAACTTTTATATATAATTAGTAGTTTACTTCTGAACTGCACATATAAAAATTATTGAACTTATGAAGGCGAGGCCATTACTGCTGTAACACGTCAAATTATTGATATAAGCAGTATACTTTATCTTTACAACTTTATTGATTATTTATATACATGGAAATTATGTCTTCGCCATAAATTCAAACTTAAAATTATTATGTGGCATTGATGAAGGGCGTTGCATGCAAGTTGAACGTGTATTTAATTTGCGAATTAAAAACTGTTCACGCACGTAACCTATCTATTCCGCATTTAAATTTATCGGCCAAATTAAATATTGCTGAAAAGCGGAAAAGCTATTTTCCCATTTTACTGACAACGAAGAGGGTTGTTGAATGTGTCAGAACGGGTTCCTGGAATGAGAGATTAGGGTTGGATGTTTCCGAGGTTTTAAGTCCCCATTGTACCTCAGTGCCAGTCTATTTGTAAATAACGTCTTTAAAATGTTCAATATTAAATAGCATATGCAAATAATCGCATATTTCCATTTCTGAATTATTCATGTTTCGAGTGTGTTTCCAACGTGCTGCTTTGTAGATATTATAATATCGATGGAAAATATAAAATGTAATAAAACTTAAGCATAATTTTCCCTTTCGTATTTTCCTTTGAAAATTATTACAACTACGACACTTGGAGTTGAATCTATGTATGTATTTGTTTGCCGGCCAGTTCCTATTACATGAATTATGGAACAACTCGAAATGTATACTCAGGATTATTTCAGTGGATACAAAAAATAATTATATGAAATAATATAGCTTTATTATTAGTATAAATATCTTTAGTACAAATAAAATTTATTCTAAACTAATTTTGACAATTAAAAATTTACAATTATAATTGTCAAAATATGTAAAAAAATTAACAACTTTCTAAATGGGAACGATTCCCTACTGAGATATTCAAATCTAATAAAAATTCAAAGCTTCTGCTGTAACAATCTGTCAATTTTTCAATAGATACTGCCTCAATCTGTTAAAGTTTGTCATTTTTTGATATCCCTGCTTTAAAACGTAAACATCTAACAGATATTTAAGTGCAACAGTTCACATACGTCAAATTCTCAATTAAAACTGACGAAATCTGTAAAATTTTCAATATTCTGTCAAAATATGTCAAGTTCTTAGCTTCAGCTGTGAAAACCTGTCAATTTTTTAACAGATACTGCGAAAATTTGTCTATTTTTGATGTCCCAGTGCAAACATATAAAAAGCCATCAGATCGCACGTTTGGACCCCACCTTTTGAATCACCATGTATGTCAAATTTAATCAAAAACTGTCGGAAGCTGTCAAATTTACAATTATAATTGTCAAAATCTGTAAAAAAAATCAAAACTTTCTAAATGGGTACGATTCCTGACTGAAACATTCAAAATCTATAAAATTCAAAGCTTCTGCTGTAAAAATCTGTCAATTTTTTAATAGATACTGCCTCAATCTGTTAAAGTTTGTCAATTTTTGATATCCCAGTGTAATAATGTAAAATCTAACAGATTTTTAAGTGTAACAGTTCACAAACGTCAAATTCTCAATTAAAACTGTCGAAATCTGAAAATTTTTCAATATTCTGTCAAAATATGTCAAGTTCTCAGCTTCAGCTGTAAAAACCTGTCAATTTTTTAACAGATACTGCCAAAATTTGTCTATTTTTGATGTCCCAGTACAAAAATATAAAAAGCTATTAGGTCGCACGTTTGGACCCCACCTTTTGAATCACCCTGTATGTAAAATTTAATTAAAAGCTGTCGAAATCTGGCAAATTTACAATTATAATTGTCAAAATCTGTAAAAAAATTAAAAACTTTCTAAATGGGTACGATTCCTGACTGAAACATACAAAATCTATAAAATTCAAAGCTTCTGCTGTAAAAATCTGTTCATTTTTCAATAGATTCTGCCACAATTTATTAAAGTTAGTCAATTTTTGATAGCATAGCTTTAAAACGTAAACAGCAAATAGATTTTTAAATGCAACAGTTTACATACGTCAAATTCTCAATTACAACTGTCGAAATCTGTAAAATTTTCAATATTCTGTCAAAATATGTCAAGTTCTTAGCTGCAGCTGTGAAAACCTGTCAATTTTTAACAGATACTGCTAAAATTTGTCTATCTTTGATGTCCCAGTGCAAAAATATAAAAAGCCATCAGATGGCACGTTTGGACCACACCTTTTGAATCACCCTGTATGTAAAATTTTATTAAAAATTTACAATTTTAATTGTCAAAATCTGTAAAAATTTTAACAACTTTCTCAATGGGTATAATTTCCGACTGAAACATTTAAAATCTATAAAATTCAAAGATACTGCTGTAAAAATCTGTCTGCATTTATGAATTTCGCTCCAAACTTTATCACCACCCTGCATATAACTTTGCAATTCCACTTACAATTTCAAAAGACCAACTTTTCTTATGCACACACATATTATTATATTTAGGCATTAAGATCTCCGTGCGCAGAACGTAATTTAAAACTTATATAATTAAACTTAATACTAACTTTCTGCGAAATTATGGGACTTAATAAATGAATTTTCTGTATTGCATTAGTTATTTCATGACCCTATCTAAAGGTTTGAGAAATATACGTCGAGAATAATTTTATAAATTTTCCATCCTTAATAATTAAAGTGACGCTGAATTTTCTATTTTGTGTGTGTTCTTTCATGGCCCAGCTTAAGGTTTGAGAAATATACGTTGACAATAATTGACTTAAGTTTTCGATAATTTCCATGTTCAATAATTAATAAGACACTAAATTTTCTATATTATCTAAATGTTTGAGAAATATACGTTAAGAATTAGATATTACATTTTTCGATAGATTCCACTTTTAATAATGAATGAGACACTGAATTTTCTATTTGAGTGTGTAATTTCATGGCCCAGCTTAAGGTTTGAGAATATACGTTGAGAATAATTGACTAAAGTTTTCGATATTTTCCATGTTCAATAATTAATAAGACACTAAATTTTCTATATTATCTAAAGGTTTGAGAAATGTACGTTAAGAATAATATATGACATTTTTCGATTAGATTCCACTTTTAATAATTAATAAGACACTAAATTTTCTATTTGAGTGTGTAATTTCATGGCCCAGCTTAAGGTTTGAGAAATATAAGTTGAGAATAATTTACAAAAAAATTCGATATTTTCCATGTTCAATAATGAATAAGAAAAATATTTTCAAATTATCTAAAAGTTTAAGAAATATATGTTAAAAATAATATATTAAATACTTCCATAGTTTCCACTTCTAATAATGAATGAGATACTAAATTTTCTATATTGTTCAAAGATTGAGAAATATACAAGAAGAATCATTAATTATTATTTTTGTGTATATATATTTCATCTTTAATAATGTGCATCTCGGATAAATGCAACCAGACTATTGTGCCAGAAACTATTTCTGAGTACCAACTTTTGTATCATGAGCACACAATCGATATCTATGAACGGATCCTGAAATATAATTCCGAACTTTAAAACTGAAAAGAAGTTTGCATAATATAAAAGTTGTCGGGAACTCTAATAATGCATTCATTCGTAAGCCTTGGCAAAACCTATTTAAATTTTCACACATACGAATGTTGTACCGATGGGCGCAAAGTGAATTTTTCAACTTCAGCGTAAATCATGTTATTTTTCTCCGGTGTTAATAAAATTATGCTTGCTCTCTTGAAGATTAGCGAATAAACAGGATTTTGTAATTCCCATGTACCTGCTATTCCACTAATGGAAAAATTTAATCTAGTATTCGCATTTGTAAAGTTTTCATTCAACTGGATGCGAAAAACAAAACAGGAAAATTGATAAATAAAATCAAAACATAGATATACGATATTAAAGATCATAGATTAATTGATTCATACATCAAATGTATGAAATAAAATGTATCAAATGTATGTATGATTTGATACATCAAATAAAACATATCTATCAATGTTGTCTATAGTTTATAATAACTTTTATTGATACAGGGTGCTTAAAAAATATGTTCGAATATTTTACAAATTATAGTACTGATGTAAAAACTACAATTAGCGAAAATGAGTCTTGAAGGTAAAGTTCACAAATTTTCACAACTGGAGGTAATAATTTGACAAATTTTTATAGTTTAGCTCAAAATTGTTAAAACAGATTTGGAGCACGCTTCGGAATTTGGCAAATTTTGAGAGTTGCAGTTACAAAGTGTACAGATTTTCACAGCTGGTGCTAATAGTTTGAGAGTCACAAGAACATATGAAAGATTTCAATTTCTAAAGTTGTAAATTTGACAAAATTTAACAGATTAAGCTAAATATTTAACAGATTTAGATAGATGCATTCCAAAAGTTGCTTAATTTTGATTAAAGATGTAACATATTTACAGCGTTTATCTGGAAAATATGTCAGATTTCGACAGCAGAAGTTAAAAATTTCACAGGTTTTCACATCTGGTGCTAATAGTTTGAGAGTCAGCAGAACATATGAAAGATTTCAATTTCTAAAGTTGTAAATTTGACAAAATTTAACAGATTAAGCTAAAAATGTAACAGATTTAGATAGATGCATTCGAAAATTTGATTAATTTTGATTGAATATATTGTAACATATTTACAGCGTTTATCTGGAATATAAGTCAGATTTCAGCAGCAGAAGTTGAAAATTCTGCTGCTGAAATCTGACTTATATTCCAGATAAACGCTGTATATATGTTACAATATATTCAATCAAAATTAATCAAATTTTCGAATGCATCTATCTAAATCTGTTACATTTTTAGAATGAAAAGCACCAGAGGTTTTCACATCTGGTGCTAGAAACTTCACAGATTTTGACAGTAACAGTTGATATTAGAACAGATTTTGACTGTTAAGCAAACTACTTTATTTCAGACTTACAACATAATTTATGTAAAAAATTGAAAAATGTAAAAAGGTTTCTCACAATATTGGAGCTATACATATGAAAAATTCTGATTGTTGCAGAATTGAAGTAGTCTTAAGAAAATTAGTCAAATTATGACAGTGGCAGTAAATCTAAAAAATCTAAAATTTGGCCGATTTGATCCGTTGCAGTGGTAAAAGGTCATAAGGTTGCAACAGTTTTACGCATAAATATGACAGTTTTGGAAAATTGCAATTGCAACTTTTGACAGCAGTCATCAAAGTTTGACTGAATTCTACCTCTGCAGCTTAGAATTTAAATAGTTGTGTAGATAAATTGTAAGAATTAGACAATTGTAATTGAGAGTTGAACAGATTTGATAACTTCAGTGTGAAAATTTAGACATTTAGTCACATGCTGTTATAAATTGCAGCTTATGTTAAAAACTCGACATATTTTGATGGTTGCAGCTGCAAATGACTGATTTAGATTGTTTCACTTTAAAAATGGCATATTTTGACACTCGAAGACGCAAATATGTCAGATTTGGATAGTTGCAACAGAAAAACTGACAGATTTGATTTGTTATACTTCTACTAATCTCAAGTTTTAAACATTGGATATGATTTCAATTTTATGTAACACGTAATGACATATCTTTCAATTGTTTTAGTGAATTGTAATACTCAATACTTGAAATATTGTGAATAATAAATTGAAACTGTCAAAACGTACTAATATTTCAAATACAGCAAATTTTCTCTAACTGAGAAGATTTATTATAACATGTGTTTTAATATTATGGCCTGTATAAACAATTGTATGAACACCAATATTATTTGTGTGGTTATTGTGATTATGTGTATTGTCTATGTACCCTATTTACTGTATTATTGACCCTGACCTGTGTAAACATTTTTTTATGTGCTAACACTAATAAACTATCTTATCTTATCTTATAATAAATTACAATTTCCATTACTATTGCTATTACTAAAATCTGTCAATTTTGCAGGAACCAAAGTCAAAATTCGAAAATGTGCATAATTTTCAAATGTAACTGTCTAAATTTCTAATTGGAACAGGCCAAATCCTTTGAATTTTGAATTGCCAGTGTCAAAATCCCCAAATTTGCATCTTTTAAATATTCAGTTTCAATTTCTCAAAACTTTTTAAGATTTCACTTCCTCTATTCTAATCTGTCAATTAATTTTTAATTGCCACTGCCAACTAATTGCCAACTATTTTTAATAGTTTTTAATTGCCACTGTCCAAAATCAACATTTTTTTCATTGCAACTGTCAAAATCATTACATTGTCAAAAGAAGCTGATCAAATCTACGAAATTTTCATCAAGATTTCAATGTCCTTAAGATTTTCTCCAACTTTCTAAATCTCTAAAATTTTCAATTCTTCAAGTTTGTGAAAATTTTAATAGAAACTTTCCATTAAAAGTTTCAACTTGTTAAAATTTGTTACATGCTATATTGAAACTGCCAAAACTACTAAAATTTCAAATGCAACAAATTTTCCAACTCTACCTGAGGAAATCTATCAAAATTTGTCAACTTTGCAGGTATAAATATCAAAATGTGAAAATCTGCCAAGTTTTCAAATGCAACTCTCAAAATTTCTAATTGGAACAGACCAAATCTTTTGAATTTTGAAGTGCCACTGTTATAATCCTCAAATTTGCATCTTTTAAAACTTCAGTCTCAATTTCTCAAAACTTTTTAAGTCTTTACTTCCCCTGCTCAAATCTGTTCTAATTAATTTTTAATTGGCACTGTATAAAATGAACAATTATTCATTGCAATTGTCAAAATCTTCATATTTTCAAGTGGAACTGTTCAAATCTATGAAATTTATATCACGATTACAATATCCTTAAGACTTCCTCCAACTTTCTAAATTTCCAACATTTTCAATTCTTAAAATTTGTAGAAATTTTAATGGAAACTTTCCATTGAAATTTTCAACTTCTCTAAATTTATTAAATAATTCATTGAAACTGCCAAAGTGTGCTAACATTTTAAATAGAACAAATATTCCAACTCTAAGTGAGGGATCTATTAAAAAATTTAATGTGTTTAAATATTATGATCTGTGTAAAGAATTGGACGAACACCAATAAATTACTATTACCATTGCTATTGCTATTACTAAAATCTGTCAATTTTGCAGGAATAAGTGTCCACATGTGAAACTCTGCATAGTTTTTAAATGCAACTGTCTAAATTGAAACAGACCAAATCTTTTGAATTTTGAATTGAAAGTGTCAAAATCTCCAAATTTGCGTCATTTAAATCTTCAGTTTTAATTTCTCAAAACTTTTTTAGGATTTACTCCCTCTGTTCAAATTTGTTAATTAATTTTTACTTGCCACTGTCCAAAATGAACAGCTTTTTCATTGCAACTGTCAAAATCATCATATCTTCAAATAAAGCTGTTCAAATCTATGAAATTCTTATCACGGTACCAAAATCCTTAAGATTTCCCCCATTTTCTAAATCTCCATCATTTTCAATTCATCAAATTTGTAAAAATTTTAATGGAAACTATCAATTAAAATTTTCAACTTCTCTAAATTTGTTAAGTACTTAACAAATAAACGTACTAATATTTCAAATGCAACAAACTGTTTAACTCTAACTGAGGGGATCTATTAAAAATGTGTTTTAATACTCGTATTATGATGTGTGTAAACAATTCTATGAACATAAATAAATTACTATAACCATTACTATTGCTGTTACTAAAATCTGTCAATTTTGTAGGAATAAAAGTCAAAATGTGAAAGTCTGCATAGTTTTCAAATGCAACGATCTAAATTTCTAATTAGAAGAGACCAAATGTTTTGAATTTTGAGTCGCCAGTGTAAAAATCCTTAAATTTGTACCTTTTAAATCTTCAGTTTCAATTTCTCAAAACTATTTTAGTTTTTACTTCCTCTGTTGAAACCTGTCAATTGATTTATAATTGCCAATTGTCCAAAATGAACATTTTTTTTCATTGCAACTGTCAAAATCATCATATTTTAATGTGAAGATGTTCAAATCTATGAAATTTTCTAATATCGCTGTTCCAATATGCTTGCCATTTGATCCAACTTTTTAAATCTGCAAAATTTTCAATTATTTAAATTTGTACAAATTTTAATGGAAATTGTCCAAATGTGACAATTTTTTATATAATACTGTAAAATTTGTCAAATTCCAACTGTTGAGATCGTTTTTTTTAACTGTAACTATACGAATCAAATACGACTGTCAAAATTTTCAATTTCAATTGTGCAAAGTTATGAAATGTTTTTTTGGAAATATTGAAATAAAAATTTTGATCGAAATAGCAATAATCGGTAAACATATCTATCAAGCACTTTAATTTTCTAGAAAATAAAATAAGAACAAATAATATGTAGAGGTTTTCAGTGAAGTTCTTTTCGTGAATTTTCGTGAGTATTCGGAAAAGTAACGCGAATATTCCTGAAAATTCAATTGATATTGAAAGTTTTTGCGAAAGTATGAGGATTATTCTAGAAAATACAACAAAATCATGAGCACTGTTAGTAAATAAAAGAAAAATACTACAGAATTTCCATTAAATTTCTATAAAGTATAAGATACAATTAATTGCATTGTGTAGTTTTCATCATTTTTGTAATTTTCATAGATATTGTACAAATTTTAGAATATGTACAAAATGCTAGAAAATATCCATAAAATTTAAGCAAAAAATCATTTCATTGTGTAGATTTTCATAAATTTAGAAATTGTTTTTTTGAATTTTTGACAATATTTCAGAGAGTTTGACAAATATGCTTAAAACTTTGACAAAAATTCTCGAACATTTCGAAAATATACCTGATATTATAGAAAATTAAAGAAAAATGAATGAAACATTTCTAGAAAAGAAAAGAGACGATTTTGCTGAGAGAATCCATAAAAAAATGTAGTTTAATATTATGACCTGTATAATCAATTGTATCAACATCAATAAATTACTATTACTATTACTAAAATCTGTCAATTTTGCAGGAATAAATGTCAAAATATGAAAATTTTACAAGTTTTCAAATGCAACGGTCTAAATTTCTAATTGAAACAGACCAAATCTTTTGAATTTTGAATTGTCAATGTGAAAATCTTCAAGTTTACATCTTTTAAATGTTCAGGTTTAATTTCTCAATTTTTTTAAAGTTTTTACTCCCTTTGTCCAAATCTGCTAATTCAGTTTTAATTTCCACTGCCCAAAATGAACAATGTTTTCATTGAAACTGTAAAAAAAACTGTCAATAGTTTTAAATAAAGCTGTTCAAATCTATGTAATTTTCATCACGGTTTCTATATCTTTAAGATTAGCTCCAATTTTCTAAATCTCCAACATTTTCAATTCTAAAAATTTATAGAAATTTTAATGGAAACTTTCTATTGAAATTTTCAACTTCTCTAAATGTGTTTAATAATAAATTGAAACTGTCCAAACGTACTAACATTTCAAATGAAACCAATTTTCCAATTCTAATTGAGGGTATTTATCAAAATCTGTCAATTTTGTAGGTACAAATTTCAAAATGAGAAACTTTGCCAAGTTTTCTAATGCAACTTTCCAAATTTACAATTGCAAGAGACCAAATCCTTTGAATTTTCAATTGCCAGTGCCAAAATCCTCAAATTTGCATCTTTTAAATCTTCAGTTTCAATTTCTCAAATTTTTTTAAGTTTGCCCTGTTCAAATCTGTCAATTAATTTTTAATTGGCACTGTATAAAATCTACAATTTTTTCATTGAAACTGTTAGAATCATCATATTTTCAAACGAATCTGTTAAAATCTATGAAATTGTTATTAGGGTTCCAATATCCATAAGATTTGCTCCAACTTTTCAAATCTGAACAATTTTCAATTCTTCAAATTTGTACAAATTTTATTGGAAATTATTCAAATGTGACAATATTTTTTTATATAATACTGTGCAAACGTGTCAAATTATAAATTGTCACTGTTGAGATCGGTTTTTTAACTGTAACTACCAGAGTCTGTCAAAATCTTTTGCGTTTTGATGTCAAAAATTGTAAATACAAAGATCTTACAAAGTTTCAGATACCACTGTCAACATTTTTAGTTGCAATAGTCCAACATTTTCAAATGTATTCAAATTATGTCCAGATATTCTGAAAATATCGTACGTTTTTCTGAATAATTTGAAAATATTCCAGCAACCCGATAAAACTTCTAGAAATTTGAAAATAAACATAATTTATGCATTTTCACAGTATATAAAAGTTTCGTGTATATTCGAGAAAGCTCGGCAAACATTCCAGAAACAAAAATTTTCGTCCAGAATATATTAAAAAATATGCATAATACGTACAAATTCAAGTGGGGCAATTTTTTTATATGATACTGTCAAAATGTGTCAAATTATAAACTCAAACTGTTGAAATCGGAATTTTCAACTGTAACTACCCGAGTCAGTTAAAATCTTTTGAGTTTTGATGTCAAAAATTGTAAATATAGAGATCTTACAAAGTTTCAAATACCACTGTCAACATAATTATTTGCAATTGTCCAAAATTTTCAAATGTTTTCAAATTATGTCCAGAAAATATTCTGAAAATATCGTACGTTTTCCTGAATAGTTTGAAAATATGAGAGAAACCCGACAAAACTTTAAAAATTTGAAAATAAACATACATGTACGGTTTAACTGTGTTTTCACAGTTTTAAAAATTTCGTGAATTTTCGAGAAAGCTCGGTAAATATTCCAGAAAGCAAAATTTTCGTGCATTTCCAGAATATGTTTATGACCTGTGTAAGACTTATTTGTCAATAGCACCAATAAAGATTATTATTATTATTATTATTATTAATATATTCCAAATTATGCATAATCCGCAAATCTCCTAAATCTTCGCCTAAACCTAAAATCTAAATCTGCAGAATTTTAATACTCAATTCTTCAAATTTGTAGAAATTTTAATGGAAACTGTCCAAATGTGACAATTTTTTTATATAATACTGTCTAAATGTGTCAAATTGTAAGTGCCAGCTGTTGAGATAGTTTTTTTACCTGTAACTACCCGAGTCTGCTAAAATCTTTTCAGTTTTGATGTCAAAAATTATAAATATACGGATGTTGCAAATTTTCAAATGCTACTGCCAACATTTTCAATTGCAATTGTTCAAGATTTTACTACAGATTTTTAACTATGGCTTTTCGTAGGATTTTTAGATTAATTTCGTTTAATTTTGTTTTAATTTTTGAAAAAGTAAGAGCTTGCAGCAATTTGTACGAATTGGCCTGTACATGATTAATCACTTTTGTTGATTTACTTTCATTCATATGCATTGAGGAAGTCATATTTTTGATGAATTAGTGCAAAATACACTAAAATGAAATTACAAATTAGGCAACCAAATTTGCCAGGTCGCTTTGATTATTTCTTCCACCTTACAAGACATTATGTTAATCACCTCAAATATTTAATAAATACCTCAAATACCTCAAATACGTAAATATGAATTAACTCTATCATATGCATTTATATTATGTTGTTTATCATTGATTAACTTGTTTTATTAAAATTGAGCTATTATTGTACATATTCATAATGAATATAAGGTAAAATCTTCATTTTGTAAATATATGAATGGTTTTTTATGGTTATTAGCTAAAGCCTTAGCTCTGTGATGAGAAGGGCAAATTAGGTTTCGAGACGCAATAAAGTATTGAATTAAAAACTTTCTGAGACGCAATAAAGTATTGAATTAAAAACTTAGCACACTTTTCCGAAATCGAATTTTTTTTCGGGCTTCTCTTATGGTGAGGCTGTAATTTAGGTAGGTAACATGCAGCAGTTGGCAGTTTTGCATGTCAAAAATAGCTATTGTCAAAAATGACGTACAGAGGTTATAAAATAACAAATTGTTCGAAAGCATAACCACAATAATTTGAAATTTATATATAAAAAAAAGTTTTACAAACACAAAGTGATAACTAAATTTTGTTACCAATATAGAAAGGTCTCACCCTAAATAGATCTCCCGGTATTCACAAACGACAAAAACAGACTTCACAAAACATTCACAAGTCACTTTGACTTTTGCGGCTGAGTTATTTTGTTTTGAGAGTATTTTTATTAGTATTTTTAATTTCTTAAGGAATTTCGACAAAATCATATTCTCAGTGAATATTTTAGAAGCCAAATTTGACAAATGTTTTATGTATTTTTACAAGTATTTGCAATTCTCGTGGAATTCCTGGAATATTCATTAAATTGTATATTTTGTTGCCTTCCTAAGATTTTGAGGATAGATTTTTGTAAATTGTGAAGACTTTTTGTATTTTTTTTAAGTACGTTGTCCACTTTTCAGTATATTTTATGGTTTTTTGACTTTTTGAAGTTTCGAAGATTATTTATTTTAATTTTAAATATTTGCGACTGAGTAATTTTGTTTTCAAAGGATTTTATTAGTATTTTTAATTTGTTATGGAATTTCGACAAAATCATATTTTCAGTGAATATTTTAGGAGACAAATCTGACAAATGTTTAATGTATTTTTCAAATATTTGGAATTCACGTGGAATTCCTGCAACGGTTATAAAATTGTATATTTTGTAAGACTATGAGGTTGGATTTTTCTAAATTGCGAAGACTATTTGTATTTTTTTAAATACGTTGTCAACTTTCAATGTATTGTATGGTATTTTGACTTTTTGAAGTTTCGAAGATAATTTATTTTAATTTTAAATATTTGCGACTGAGTAATTTTGTTTTCAAAGGATTTTATTAGTATTTTTAATTTGTTATGGAATTTCGACAAAATCATAATTTCAGTGAATATTTTAGGAGACAAATCTGACAAATGTTTAATGTATTTTTCAAATATTTGGAATGCACGTGGAATTCCTGCAACGGTCATCAAATTGTATGTTTTGTTGACTTCCTAAGACTTTGAGGATAGATTTTTGTAAATTGTGAAGACTTTTTGTTTTTTTTAAAGTACGTTGTGCACTTTTCAATGTATTTTATGGCTTTTGACATTTTGAAGTTTCGAAGATTATTTATTTTAATTTTAAATATTTGCGACTGATTAATTTTTTTTCAGAGGGTTTTATTAATGTTTTGAATTTTTTAAAGACTTTCGATAAAATCATATTTTCAGTGAATATTTTAGGAGACAAATCTGACAAATGTTTAATGTATTTTTCAAATATTTGGAATTCACGTGGAATTCCTGCAACGGTTATCAAATTGTATATTTTGTAAGACTATGAGGATGGATTTTTCTAAATTGCGAAGACTATTTGTATTTTTTTAAATACGTTGTCAACTTTCAATGTATTGTATGGTATTTTGACTTTTTGAAGTTTCGAAGATAATTTATTTTAATTTTAAATATTTGCGACTGAGTAATTTTGTTTTCAAAGGATTTTATTAGTATTTTTAATTTGTTATGGAATTTCGACAAAATCATATTCTCAGTGAATATTTTAGAAGACAAATTTGACAAATGTTTTATGTATTTTTACAAGTATTTGTAATTCTCGTGGAATTCCTGGAATATTCATTAAATTGTATATTTTGTTGACTTCCTAAGATTTTGAGGATTGATTTTTGTAAATTGTGAAGACTTTTTGTTTTGTTTTAAAGTACGTTGTGCACTTTTCAATGTATTTTATGGCTTTTTGACATTTTGAAGTTTCGAAGATTATTTATTTTAATTTTAAATATTTGCGACTGATTAATTTTTTTCAGAGGGTTTTATTAATGTTTTGAATTTTTTAAAGACTTTCGATAAAATCATATTCTCAGTGAATATTTTAGAAGACAAATTTGACAAATGTTTTATGTATTTTTACAAGTATTTGTGATTCTCGTGGAATTCCTGGAATATTCATTAAATTGTATATTTTGTTGACTTCCTAAGATTTTGAGGATAGATTTTTGTAAATTGTGAAGTCTTTTTGTATTTTTTTTAAGTACGTTATTCACTTTTGAATATATTTTATGGTTTTTTGACTTTTTGAAGTTTCGAAGATTATTTATTTTAATTTTAAATATTTGCGACTTAGTTATTATGTTTTCAGAGGCTTTTATCAGTGATTTGAATTTTTTATGGACTTTCGACAAAATCGTATTCTCAGTGAATATTCTAGAAGATAAATTTGACAAATGTTTAATGTATTTTTTCAAATATTTGGAATTCACGTGGAATTCCTACAACGTTCATCAAATTGTATATTTTGTTGACTTCCTAAGACTTTGAGGATGGATTGTTGTAAATTGTGAATACTTTTTGTATTTTTTTTAAGTACGTTGTCTACTTTTCAATGTATTTTATGGTTTATTGACTTTTTGAAGTTTCGAAGATTATTTATTTTAATTTTAATATTTGCGACTGAACAATTTTGTTTTCAGAGGGATTTATTACTGTTCTGAATTTTTTTTTTGACTTTCGACAAAATCATATTTTCAGTGAATATTTGAGGAGACAAATTTGACAAATGTATTTTTTCAATTTTTAGGAATTTACGTGGAATTCCTGCAATGTTCATCAAATTGTATATTTTGTTGACTTCCTAAGACTTTGAGGATGGATTTTTGTAAATTGTGAAGACTTTTTGTATATTTTTTAAGTACGTTGTCCACTTTTCAATGTATTTTATGGTTTTTAGACTTTTTGAAGGTTCGAAGATTATTTATTTTAATTTTAATTATTTGCGACTGTTTATTTTGTTTTCAGTGGATTTTATTAGTATTTTTAATTTGTTTTGGAATTTCGACAAAACCATATTCTCAGTGAATATTCTAGAAGACAAATTTGACAAATGTTTAATGTATTTTTTCAAATATTTGGAATGCACGTGGAATTCCTGCAACGTTCATCAAATTGTACTTTTTGTTGACTTCCTAAGACTTTGAGGAAGGATTTGTCTAAATTGTGAAGACTTTTTGTATTTTCTTATGTACGTTGTCCACTTTTCAATGTATTTTATGGTTTTATGACTTTTTGAAGTTTCCAAGATTATTTATTATGATTTTAAATATTTGCGACTGAGTTATTTTGTTTTCAGTGGATTTTATTAGTATTTTTAGTTTGTTTAGAATTTCGACAAAATCATATTCTCAGTGAACAATCTAGAAGACACATTTGACAAAAAATCTTTTGAGTTTTGATGTCAAAAATTATAAATATAAGGATGATGCAAATTTTCAAATGCCACTGCCAACATTTTCAACTGCAATTGTCCAAGATTTTTAAATGTACTATTGGAAATATTAAAATTGGTCAAAATTTCGATCAAAATAGGCAAGCACACACGAAAGGGATTTTCAACGGATCTGTCCGGCCATCTGAATCTGGCATCCCTGTCACTCCGATACGTGCCAGATCGGCGTGACAGAGATATCAGATATGACCCGCGGGTTTGGCCTGCTAAGAAATCCGTTCGTGTATGGCTAGCTAATAGCCATAATCGATTGAATTGGCCATATCTACTAAACAGTAGGCTCTGACAATGAATATCTTACTGTTGTTCGCAATATGTGTAAAGTTTAATACCTTAGCAATGCTGATGTATAAGAGTTAAGGCTGGGACTGGGTAATCTGAACCCATAACGTATGAGTGCCGCAAGTGCTGATATAATACCTTAATATGCCATAATTTATTGAATATTTAATGTTGTTTGTAAGGTGTGGTATAAATTACAGGCAAATTTATCAATAAACGTCTTTGTATTGCCTGAATAGATTAAACTTAATTAAATACCGACGCACAGATATTAACAAAATATTCACTTCATCGAATTCTCAAGAACAGAAAATAATTCACGTGTCTCCGAGGTACGAGGAATTTCTTATTATTAACCACGTACAGAAACAAGCCATTCGAGGCATGTGATATCGGAGACTTCATTACCCTTAAAGCTGACCGTACGCTTCGGGAATAAATATCGCATTGAACAGCCCCAGCGGAAATCTATACATATACAAGCAATTATATACATCCCGTTGCTAATGCAAGGCACTTATTTATTCCCTTTTTACAGACATCCTAATGTTTCGTTTAATATTGAGTTTATGTAAATGATGTACAGGAAATATTTGAAGATGGGTGCAATAGTTATCTCCTTTCAGATATCTTATGCTTCTCTATTTAGATGTAAAATTGTGCTTATGTAAATGATGTTCAGGAAATATTTGAAGATGTTAAACGGAATTAATAGTTATAACTTTTTTAGTACTCCCAATGCTTTCATATTTGGATGTAAAATCGCGTTTATGTAAATGATGTTCAGGAAATATTTGAAGGGGGTAATAGTTATTTACCTGGTGGTATGCCTCTTAGCGCAGGATGTTCATCATGCGGACTTTCAGGGCCCCCGTCAATAGTGTCACCGCTGAGTCTGTCTTCGTTGGAATACTCTGCGCCTGAACTGGAGCCTCCGCTGGCCTCATCTCCTTTATTGTTATTTCTCTGACTTGACAGGACCTGCATTTCCCACATTTGCTCCTGTCTTATGTCATCATTGTAATCCTGGAACAAAATATACGAGACACATTATTCACTTTAAACACTTCCTGCGTATTTCCTGAAAGAATGAAACATCTCGAAGGGCAGATACATTAATTAAATGATTAAAAAAAAAGTAGGCAACATTTTAAATTTATTATTACCGCCGCTTATCCCCAAAACATGAAACATCTCAAATAGCAGATATATTAATTAAAAAATGTAGGTAACAATTTATTATCTGCCTCTTGAAACGATAATGCATATATATACGCAAATGCAATATTTTAATATTAATGGTGCCTGAAATAATATTAATGATCCGCAAATTAATCACGAAGAATAATTCATCTACTCAGTCTTTTTTTTTATGGCGTGACAGTAAAATTTTCTTATTGTCCAAGGGGAAAAAATCATTGCTACAGAATTGCGGAACGCGAGGAACTTTTGTCCCCTAAATGCACGCTAAGTATGGTTATTCATCAGACAAAATGATCCGAAATTAATTGTCATTATAATCAGGAATAATGCTCTTAAACCTGATTGATGCAATCAGTGCCCACTTAAGAATTATGCAGTAATGGATCAATCCCATTCGCATAAGTAATAATGTGTGCAATTCACACACAAAGGCAGACATATTGGCACTAATACATCATCGTTTAACTATAGGAATGATAAAATTGGGATAATAGTAATAATGATAGTAGTAATTATAATAGTAATTATAGTCTTCACACATAGGCAGACATATTGGCACAAATGCATCATCGTATAACTATAGGAATGATAACATTGGAATAATAGTAATTATAGTCTTTTGTATTATAGTTTCATCCATTATACCTTGTATAATTGATTGTTGTATATATTATATTATGTTTCATTTTTCGTACGTCCTAGTAAAGTAATAAGTTCTGTAAATGTTTATTTATTTGCCTGAAATTTTAAATTTGAATGTCAAAATCAAGAGTGCCTTATATATGTATAATTTTAGAGTTGCAAAATCAATTCTAATTGCAATATTTTCATTATTTAAAGTTCAAAAATCTATTCAAACTCATGTATTTTTAAGTTTAATGTTGCAAAATTTACTTCAACTGCAATATTTTTCAGCTTAAGTTCACTAATCTGACATAACTCTGATTGAAATTTTAACTACACTTTTAATGAGTTAAAGTTTACAAATCAATTGTAGGTGTTTTGTTTAGAATTTTAGAGTTCAAATATAAATTCTTAAATTCTAAATGTTGAGTGATTAGTGTATTCTCAAGTTTTGAGTTTAAAAATAACATGTTTTTTAGTTTGGAGTTACAAAATCACTTCTAACTTATTTTTATCAGGTTATGGTTTTAAAAATCTTGTGTGTCTTTATCATTATAGATATCATTTTGGAGTTCTAAAATCATTCTAATTGCAATATTTTCTTGTTTAGAGTTCAAAATGTCTACTCAAACTTTAGTGTTTTTAAGTAAAATATTCCAAAATTAACTTTAACTGCAATATTTTTCAGTTTTAAGTACTAATCAACTGTTATTTAAATTTTCACTCCACTCTTTGTAGGTTGAAGTTCACAGATTAATTGTTGCTGTGATGTTTATAATTTTAAACTTAAAAAATAAATTGTACTTGCAGTAATTTTGAGTTTTGAGTTCCATAATAAATGTTAACATGTTTTTAAGTTTGGAGTTACAAAATCATTTATAACTTAAACGTTTTTAAGTTATAGATGTCAAAATTAAGTGTGCCTTATATGTGTCTAACTTTAGAGTTCCAAAATCAATTCTAATTGCAATATTTTCACGTTTAGAGTTCAAAAATCTACTCACACTCCATTGTTTTTAAAGTTAATGTTCCAAAGTTAACTCTAACTGCAATAGTTTTCAGTTTTAAGTTCACTAATCAACTGTTATTGAGATTTTAATTCCATTTTTAGTGAGTTAAAGGTCACAAATTATTTGTAGCAGTTATGTTTATAATTTAAGAAATCAAATAGCAATTCTAAGTGGAATATTTTCAAGTTTTAAGTTGCAAAACAAATGTTAACATGTTTTTAAGTTTAGAGTTACAAAATTACTTCTAACTTATATGTTTTTAAGTTATGAATGTCAAAATCCAGTATACCTTATATATGTATAACTTAAAAGTTCCATACTCAATTCTGATTGCAATATTTTTATGTTTAGAGTTCAAAAATCTAATCAAACGTTTTTAAGGTATGGATGTCAAAAATAAGTGTGCCTTATATGTGTACAACTTTACAGTTCCATAATCAATTCTGATTGCAATATTTTTATGTTTAGAGTTCCAAAATCTACTCAAACTCAAGAGTCTTTAAGTATATTGTTCCAAAATTAACTCTAAATGCAATATTTTATAGTTTTAGGTGCACTAATCAACTCTTATTGAGATTTGAATTACATTTTTAGTGAGTTAAAGGTCACAAATTAATTGTAGCTGTGATGTTTATAATTTTAGAATTCAAATAGCAAATCTAAGTGAAATATTTTCAAGTTTTAAGTTCCAAAATAAATTTTAACATGTTTTTAAGTTTGGAGTTACAAAATTACTTCTAACTTGAATGTTTTGAAGTTATAGATATTAATATTAAAAATGCCTTATATGTGTATAACTTTAGTGTTCCAAAATGAATTCTCATTACAATATTTTCATGTTTAGACTTCAAACTTTCTCTCAAACTCCAGTGTTTTAAAATTTAATGTTCCCAAATTAACTCTATCTACTGTATTTATTTATTTTTAAGTTAAGTAATCTACTGTTTTTGAAATTTTAGCTTCACTTTTTGTGAGTTAAAGTTCACAAATTAATTGTAGCTGTGATGTTTATAATTTTAAAGTTAAAAAATAAATTGTACTTGCAGTAATTTTGAGTTCCAAAATAAATGTTAACCTGTTTTTAAGTTTAGAATTACAAATTAATTTCTAACTTAAACATTTTTAAGTTATGGATGTCAAAATTAAGTGTGCCTTATATGTGTCTAACTTTACAGTTCCTAAATCAATTCTATTTGCAATATTTTCATGTTTAGAGTTCAAAAATCTACTCACACTCCAGTGTTTTTAAAGTTAATGTTCCAAAATTAACTCTAACTGCAATATTTTTCAGTTTTAACTTCTCCAATCAACTCTGATTGAAAATTTTACTCCACTTTTAATGAGTTAAAGTTTGTCAATTTTAGCTGTTATGATTATAATTTTAGAGTACAAAAAGATTCTACGTGCAATATTTTAAGTTTCCAGAGAGTTCCAAATAAGTATTTACATATTTTTGAGTTTGGAGTTACAAAATCGCTTATAACTTAAATGTTTAGAAGTTATAAATGTCAAAATCAAGTGTCCCTTACATGTGTATAATTACATAGTTCTAAAAAAAAATATTCTACTTGCAATATTTTCATGTTTAGAGTTAAAAAATCTACTCCATTGTTTTTAAGTTTAATGTTCGGAAATAAACTCTACGTGCAATATTTTCAAGTTTAAAGATCCAAAATGACTATTCACATATTTTTAATAAGTTTGGAGTTGCAAAATCACTTCTAAGTCAAATGTTTTTAAGTTTTGAATTCAAAATCAAGTGTGCCTTCCATGTGCATAACTTTAGAGTTTCAAAATCAACTCTAATTGCAATATTTTCATGTTTACTCAAGTTGTGAGTTTCAAAATAACATGTTTTTTAGTTTGGAGTTACAAAATCACTTCTAACTTATTTTTATCAGGTAATGGTTCTCAAAATCTTGTGCCTTGTGATCTTGTGTCTTATATGTATATCATTTTAGAGTTCGAAAATCATTCTAATTGCAATATTTTCTTCTTTAGAGTACAAAAATCTATTCGCACTGCAGTGTTTTTAAGGTTAATGTCCCAAGATTAACTCTAACTGCAATATTTTTTAGTTTTAAGTTCACTAATCAACTCTGATTGAAAGTTTAACTCCACTTTTAATGAGTTAAAGTTTACAAATCAATTGTAGCTGTTATGTTTATAATTTTAGAGTACATACATGTATTCTACGTGCAATATTTTAAGTTTCCAGAGAGTTCCAAAATAAAAATTTACATGTTTTTGGGTTAACTTCAATGTTTAGAAGTTATGGATGTCAAAATCAAATGTCATGTTCCTTATATGTGTATAATTTCATAGTTCTAACAAAAATAATTCTACTTGCAATATTTTCAGGTTTAGAGTTAAAAAATCTACTCATACTTCAGTGTTTTTAAGTTTAATGTTCCGAAATAAACTCTAAGTGCAATATTTTCAAGTTTAAAGATCCAAAATGAGTATTTACATATTTTTAATAAGTCTGGAGTTGTAAAATCACTTCTAACTCAAATGTTTTTAAATTTAGAATTCAAAATCAAGTGTGCCTACTATGTGCATAGCTTTAGAGTTTCAAAATCAACTCTAATTGCAATATTTTCATGTTTAGAGTTCTAAAATCTACTTAAACTCCAGTGTTTTAAGTTTAATGTTCCAAAATTAACCCTAACTGCAATATTTTTCAATATTAATTTCAGTAATCAACCTTTATTGAAAAATTTTTACTCCACCTTTTTTGAGTTAAAGTTGTTTACAAATTATTTGTATCCGTGTTGTTTATTTGTTTAGAGTTCAAATATAAATTCTAAGTGTAATATTTTCAAGTTTTGAGTTGCAAAATAAATGTTAACATGTTATTAAGTTTAGAGTTACAAAATTACTTCTAACTTAAATGTTTTCAAATGATGAATGTCAAAATCAAATATGCCTTATATATGTATAACTTTAACGTTTCATAATCCATTCTGATTGCAATATTTTCATGTTTAGTGTTCATAAATGACTCACACTCCAGTGTTTTTAAGATTATTGTTCCAAAATTTACTCTAAATGAAATATTTTTCTGTTTTAAATTCACTAATCAACTCTTATTGCAATTTTAACTCCACTTTTTGTGAGGAGTTAAAGTTCACACACTAATTGTAGCTGCGATGTTTATAATTTTAAAGTACAAAACTAAATTCTACTTGCAGTAATTTTGAGTTTTTAGTTCCAAATTAGATAGATAGATAGATATTTATTTCTAGAGATTATTACAAAATAACAATATATTGAAACATGTCAAAGGTAATAAAGTAATAGTAGTATATAAAATAAATAAAATTAGAGTACAATTATTAGTAAGCACTAAACATATGACAATAACTTTGAAATATAACACATGAAATTTGATTTGACAGTAATAATTGACAAAATTGACAGTATGCAATAAGTGTTAATATGTTTTTAAGTTTGGAGTTACAGAAATATTTAAAACTTATACGTTTTGAACTTATGGATGTCAAAATTAAGTGTGCCTTATATGTGTATAACTTTACAGTTAATAAATCAATTCTGCTTGCAATACTTTCAAGTTTAGAGTTCAAAAATCTACTCAAACCCAAGTATTTTTAAGTTTAACGTTGCAAAATTAACTCTATCTGCAATATTTTTTAGTTTTAAGTTCACTAATCAACTCTTATTGAAATTTTAATTCCACTTTTTGTTATAATTTTTGAGTTCAAAAATAAATTCTAAGTGCAAAATTTTCTATTGTATATAAGATAGATAAGATAGATAAGAACTTATATTCTATATAAGTTTTGAGATCGAAAATGAGTATCAACATGTTTTTAAGTTTGGAGTTGCAAACTCACTGCAAACTGAAGTAAATGTTTTTAAGTTATGGATGTCAAATTTAAGTTTGCCTTATATGTGTATAACATTAGAGTTCTATAATCAATTCTGATTGCAATACTTTTAAGTTTAGAGTTCAAAAATCAGATCAAACTCCAGTGTTTTTAAGTTTAATGTTTAAAAATTTACTCTAACTGCAATATTTTTCAGTTTTAAGTTCACTATTCAAGTCTTGTTGCAATTTCAACTCCACTTTCTGTAAGTTATAGTTCTCAAATTAATTTTAGCTGTCATGTTTATAATTTTAAAGTTCAAAAATAGATCTACTTGCAGTAATGTTGAGTTTTGAGTTCCAAAATAAATGTTAACATGTTTCTAGGTTTGCAGTTACAAAATCATTTATAACTTAAACGTTTTTAAGTTATGGATGTCAATATTAAGTGTGCCTTATATGTGTCTAACTTTGGAGTTCCAAAATCAATTCTAATTGCAATATTTTCATGTTAACAGTTAATAAATCTACTCACACTGCAGTGTTTTAAGTTAAATGTTCTAAAATTAACGCTAACTGCAATATTTTTCAGTTTTAAGTTCACTAATCAACTCTGATCGAAAATTTAACTACACTTTTAATGAGTTAAAGTTCACAAATTAATAGTAGCTGTGATGTTTATAACTTTAGAGTGCAAAAATAAATTCTAAGTGCAATATTTTCAAGTTTTGAGTTTCAAAATAACATGTTTTCAAGTTTTGAGTTATAAAATCACTTCTAACTTATTTTTTCAAGTTATGGTTCTGAAATTCACGTGTGCCTTATATGTGTATAATTTTAGAGTTCCAAAATCAATTCTAATTGCAATATTTTCATATTTGGAGTTTAAAAATGTACTTAAAATTCAGTGTTTTTAAGTTTATTGTTCGAAAATTAACTTTGTCACATTTGAGTTTCAAGTTCACTAATCAAGTCTTAATGTAATTTTAAGTTTTAACTTTTTTGAGTTACAAGTTCACAAACCAATTATAGCTGTGATGCTTATAATTTTTGAGTTCAAAAATTTTGAGTTAAAAAAATTAATATATAGTCTTACAGAAAAGTTTTCTCAGTACAGAAAGCTAGCAAATCGATTTTATTACTTATTTATATTACAATATTTTCAATCAATCAAGTTTTCAAAATATTTAAAATCTTACTCATTTAATTATTACTATTAAGTAATTAAACACTATTAATTAATACAGAATGTTCATCAAATATTCATAAATCTTCCATTAAAATTTGAAAAATGTGTCTTTAAAACTACTTTAAAACAACTTTAACTTTAAACATGCCATGCTAGAAGGATGGATTTTTGTACACTTATTAGTTCGATAACCAAATATTATTATATGGGCATGATAAAAACCGTATTTTTAGAGAGAAAAAAGTATAGTTATTTTGTGTTACTGAAATTTTTTACGTTTTTTAAACATCTAGATCAGTGCTTAGTGACTGGACAGTAGAAGTTGGTATTATGTAATGGTTGTACTGTTTGTGATTGTAACTATAACTCATGTATGTTTTGTAATATGCTGAATGTAGTTACTTTTGTAGCTGTACCTGCAAGATACAAAATTTAAAAAAATTGCAAAAAAATAAAAAGCACTGATTAAATCTCCTTGTACCAGTGGTTATAAAATTAGTATTAATTATAATTATTTATCTGTTTACTGTAAAAGATAAACTGTTTATTTATTCTCTTGTGCTTAGAAGGATTATAAAAAAATTGATATATTTTAAAATTGATGATTATCTCTTTTAATAGCTATATTTATGCATGAGAGAAGCGTGTGAACGCCATCTTTTGTTTAAAAATCGAATTAAATCAAATATTTTTCAATAAAAAAGATAGGCACCAAACGCCATCTATAGGTGGGATTAAAAATCAATTATCTATTAATTTATTAATTATTCATAAATTATTTATTAATTAATTAAATTTTAAACTATTTTTATGTTTACTACGTAAACTGTATTGTTTATTTATGTAACTACTTAAATTGTTTTTTAAGGAAAGGTGAAGAACAAAATATTTGCAGATTTTATGGTTTGTGGTTTGATTCCTGCCATAAGACACAGTTTGATTTAATAACTAATCATACTGCACAAAATATGATGATATTAAAACAAAGCCATGACTTGTAGGTAAAACTTTACTGTGACCTTTTGGCTTATTAAATTTAATATCGATACAATTTTATGCCCGGAATCTTGAGTATGCTGCTGCCGATTCTCTGTTAGAAGTGCGCATTTTTCTCTTGGCATGTAGCATAGACTCCAAACAATACATGTTAAGGAGTGTTCCCACTTTTAATTTAATAAAAGCATCTTTACAGGCGGTTTCGTAATCCGCAGCTATTTGCTCGCTCGACTCTGCAATGCAAATATTCTATCCCGAGATGCACACTTGCGGAAAGAAGAATGATGGTTTGCCAAATTAGAGAATACGTGAGTGCAACGGCTTTAATTCTTTTAAAGAAACAGAAAACAGAGTTATACATATGTAGGCTGTGTCATGATGAGTCAAGGGAATATCTTGATATGAATATAGAGTATACTTATTTAATATTAAAATACATTATATGAAAACATGTTTCTAATGTGAAAGGCAAAAAAAAGATGTAATTATTCAATTTGAGGTTATATTTTTTAAATAACATTGTTGCCAGATGTGTCTTGATATGAATAAAGAGTATACTTACTTAATATTAAAATACTTTATATGAAAACATGTTAATAATATGAAAAGGCAAAAAAAAAGTGGTAATTATTCAACTTGAGGTTATATTTTTTAAATAACATTGTTGCCAGATGTGTCTTGATATGAATATAGACTTAATATTAAAATACTTGATATGAAAACATGTTAATAATGCGAGAAGGCAAAAAAAAGTTGAAATTATTCAATTTGAGGTTATTTTTTTAAATAACATTGTTGCCAGATATGTCTTGATACGAATATAGAGTATAGTTACTTAATATTAAAATACTTTAAATGAAAACATGTTAATAATGTGAAAAGGCAAAAAAAAGTTGTAATTATTCAATTTGAGATTATATTTTTTAAATAACATTGTTGCCAGATGTAAAGTTTAAATTATTAGAGATGAATGCTAGTAGTGAAAAAAAATATAAATCTGACAATGTGGTAGGAAGCAAATGTCTTATAGACATCGAGACAAAAAAAATAATTAACTTTCGTTGCATCACTAAATCAGTTTGTCTAACATAACAAAAAGAAAACCCAGCCAACTCGGTTGCAAAAAGGTACATTTATTTACTTCAACATAAAATGTGTGGAAATACAAAATTTCAATGTACATATAAAAAATATCATGCTAAAACTTACCAATTGTCTAAAACGTACACACACGCATACATAAAATACAAAAATAGTTCGTGAATGTATAATACATTACTTAGTTGTGTATATATATATTGCCAAATTTATAGAATACATTAACTAAAATTCCCAGATTTAAGCACTAAAATATGCGGAGTTTTATACATATTTTATAAACAAACATTCCAGAATTTTGCAGTCGATTGAACTTAATTGTACTGAAGCCGGCCATGTGGATTTAACATTGGAAACCATAGTTACACAATTTCCTGCTTTCCAATACATTTTACAGCTAAAATAGAAGTTATTAAAGTTTTATTTTTAGTAAACCGATACGCTTATACGTACATGCAATTAAAAATAATTATAATACATCAGTCACTTGAGAGATTGCGAATAGAAAATTATGATCGTTGCAAGTTTCCGCGCAAAAAACTGCTTAGTCCGGTAAAGTGTTGCTAACAATTGCTAAACAGGCGTAACAATTGCCAGTTTTACTCTCGCTCGTACTGTAAAATATTAATTCGCGGACATTAATTACTATTAGGCAAATAATTTAGAAGGAAGAAAACAATAAAAAATAAAATAATTTAGATTTATACATTTTAAAGAAAATAACTATTTAGGCAATAAAAATGATGGACAGTTTTGTAAAAGTTCAACACATTTTGATATACACATTTATTAACTAAGCCCTCAAAATCGCCACAATAAATAATGTGCATTTTCCATACACACGTAAAATATATAAATTGCGGTCATAAGTCATAAGTCATCAAATTATCCACCTATTTCTATAACATTCGTTATAGTCTCTTGAAAACTGACAAGGGTCTACATTTCTACATAATTTGTAAATGCAGTCAAAATATTTATACTATTTATTAAATATCTCTTGAAATTGATACATATCTCTACATTTTTACATATTTAACTGTTTCTAGAATAAAATACTATTCACCAATTTCTATAACAGTCGGTATAGTCTCTTGGAAACTCTCTAGAAATATGTCTGTTGATTAATTCCATGGCAATTGTTCATAAGCATATTTGTGTTTTTTCTACCATAGAGAAACGATTAGTATGTTCCGAAAACAGAACTATAACCGATAGATATCTCTACATATTTTTACATTTCTACATAATATGGAAATGTAGTCAAAATATTTATATACCATTTAATAGATATCTCTTGAAATCGATAAATTTAGAATTCACCGATTGCTATAACATTCGTTATAGACTCTTGAAAAGTTATAAGTGCCTTTACATTTCTACATAATTTGAAAATGCAGTTAAAATATATATACAATTTAATAGATATCTCTTGAAATCGATACGTTTCTCTACATTTTTACATATTTTACTGTTCTAGAAAAATTAGTATCCACCAATTTCTATAACATTCGTTGAATATCTTAATGTTTCTAGAGATAAAATTATCCACCTATTTCTATAACATTCGTTACAGTCTCTTGAAAACTGACAAGTGTCTACATTTCTACATAATTTGGAAATGCAGTCAAAATATTTATACTATTTATAAAATATCTCTTGAAATTGATACGTATCTCTACATTTTTACATATTTAACTGTTTCTAGAAACAATACTATTCACCAATTTCTATAACATTCGGTATAGTCTCTTGGAAACTCTCTCGAAATATGTCTGTTGATTATTTCCATGGCAATTGTTCATAAGCATATTTGTGTTTTTTCTACCATAGAGAAACGATTAGTATGTTCCTCAAACAGAACTATAACCGATAGATATCTCTACATATTTTTACATTTCTACATAATATGGAAATGTAGACAAAATATTTATATACCATTTAATAGATATCTCTTGAAATCGATAAATTTAAAATTCACCGATTGCTATAACATTCGTTATAGACTCTTGAAAAGTAATAAGTGCCTTTACATTTCTACATAATTTGAAAATGCAGTTAAAATATTTATACAATTTAATAGATATCGCTTGAAATCGATACGTTTCTCTACATTTTTACATATTTTACTGTTTCTAGAAAAATTAGTATCCACCAATTTCTATAACATTCGTTGTATATCTTACTGTTTCTAGAGATAAAATTATCCACCTATTTCTATAACATTCGTTATAGTCTCTTGAAAACTGACAAGTGTCTACATTTCTACATAATTTGGAAATGCAGTCAAAATATTTATACTATTTATTAAATATCTCTTAAAATTGATACGTATCTTTACATTTTTACATTTTTAGCTGTTTCTAGAAAAAATACTATTCACCAATTTCTATAACATTCGGTATAGTCTCTTGGAAACTCTCTGGAAATATGTCTGTTGGTTATTTCCATGGCAATTGTTCATAAGCATATTTGTGTTTTTTCTACCATAGAGAAACGATTAGTATGTTCCGAAAACAGAACTATAACCGATAGATATCTCTACATATTTTTACATTTCTACATAATATGGAAATGTAGTCAAAATATGTATATACCATTTAATTGATATCTCTTGAAATCGATAAATTTAGAATTCACCGATTTCTATAACATTCGTTGTATATCTTACTATTTCTAGAAATAAAATTATCCACCTATTTCTATAACATTCGTTATAGTCTCTTGAAAACTGACAAGTGTCTACATTTCTACATAATTTGGAAATGCAGTCAAAATATTTATACTATTTATAAAATATCTCTTGAAATTGATACGTATCTCTATATTTTTACACATTTAACTGTTTCTAGAAAAAATACTATTCACCAATTTCTATAACATTTGGTATAGTCTCTTGGAAACTCTCTCGAAATATGTCTGTTGATTATTTCCATGGCAATTGCTCATAAGGTTATATTTGTGTTTTTCTACCATAGAGAAACGATTAGTATGTTCCGAAAACAGAACTATAACCGATAGATATCTTTACATATTTTTACATTTCTACATAATATGGAAATGTAGACAAAATATTTATATACCATTTAATAGATATCTCTTGAAATAGATAAATTTAGAATTCACCAATTTCTATAACATTCGTTTTAGACTCTTGAAAAGTTATAAGTGCCTTTACATTTCTACATAATTTGAAAATGCAGTTAAAATATATATACAATTTAATAGATATCTCTTGAAATCGATACGTTTCTCTACATTTTTACATATTTTACTGTTCTAGAAAAATTAGTATCCACCAATTTCTATAACATTCGTTGAATATCTTAATGTTTCTAGAGATAAAATTATCCACCTATTTCTATAACATTCGTTACAGTCTCTTGAAAACTGACAAGTGTCTACATTTCTACATAATTTGGAAATGCAGTCAAAATATTTATACTATTTATAAAATATCTCTTGAAATTGATACGTATCTCTACATTTTTACATATTTAACTGTTTCTAGAAAAAATACTATTTACCAATTTCTATAACATTCGGTATAGTCTCTTGGAAAGTCTCTCGAAATATGTCTGTTGGTTATTTCCATGGCTATTGTTCATAAGCATATTTGAGTTTTTTCTACCATAGAGAAACGATTAGTATGTTCCGAAAACAGAACTATAACCGACAGATATCTCTACATATTTTTACATTTCTACATAATATGGAAATGTAGTCAAAATATTTATATACCATTTAATAGATATCTCTTGAAATAGATAAATTTAGAATTCACCAATTTCTATAACATTCGTTTTAGACTCTTGAAAAGTTATAAGTGCCTTTACATTTCTACATGATTTGAAAATGCAGTTAAAATATTAATACCATTTAATAGATATCTCTTGAAATCGATAAATTTAGAATTCACCGATTTCTATAACATTCGTTTTAGACTCTTGAAAAGTGATAAGTGCCTTTACATTTCTACATAATTTGAAAATGCAGTTAAAATATATATACAATTTAATAGATATCTCTTGAAATCGATACGTTTCTCTACATTTTTACATATTTTACTGTTTCTAGAAAAAATACTATCCACCAATTTCTATAACATTCGTTGTATATCTTACTGTTTCTAGAGATAAAATTACCCACCTATTTCTATAACATTCGTTATAGTCTCTTGAAAACTGACAAGTGTCTACATTTCTACATAATTTGGAAATGCAGTCAAAATATTTATACTATTTATTAAATATCTCTTGAAATTGATACGTATCTCTACATTTTTACATATTTTACTGTTTCTAGAAAAAATGCTATTCGCCAATTTCTATAACATTCGGTATAGTCTCTAGGAAACTCTCTCGAAATATGTCTGTTGGTTATTTCCATGGCAAGTGTTCATAAGCATATTTGTGTTTTTTCTACCATAGAGAAACGATTAGTATGTTCCGAAAACAGAACTATAACCGATAGATATCTCTACATATTTTTACATTTCTACATAATATGGAAATGTAGACAAAATATTTATATACCATTTAATAGATATCTCTTGAAATCGATAAATTTAGAATTCACCGATTTCTATAACATTCGTTGTATATCTTACTGTTTCTAGAGATAAAATTATCCACCTATTTCTATAACATTCGTTATAGTCTCTTGAAAACTGACAAGTGTCTACATTTCTACATAATTTGGAAATGCAGTCAAAATATTTATACCATTTATTAAATATCTCTTGAAATTGATACGTATCTCTACATTTTTACATATTTAACTGTTTCAAGAAAAAATACTATTCACCAATTTCTATAACATTCGGTATAGTCTCTTGGAAACTCTCTCGAAATGTGTCTGTTGATTATTTCCATGGCAATTGTTCATAAGCATATTTGTGTTTTTTCTACCATAGAGAAACGATTAGTATGTTCCGAAAATAGAACTATAACCGATAGATATCTCTATATATTTTTACATTTCTACATAATATGGAAATGTAGTGAAAATATTTATATACCATTTAATAGATATCTCTTGAAATCAATAAATTTAGAATTCACCGATTTCTATAACATTCGTTGTATATCTTACTGTTTCTAGAGATAAAATTATCCACCTATTTCTATAACATTCGTTATAGTCTCTTGAAAACTGACAAGTGTCTACATTTCTACATAATTTGAAAATACAGTCAAAATATTTATACTATTTATAAAATATCTCTTGAAATTGATACGTATCTCTACATTTTTACATATTTAACTGTTTCTAGAGAAAATACTATTCACCAATTTCTATAACATTCGGTATAGTCTCTTGGAAACTCTCTCGAAATATGTCTGTTGATTATTTCCACGGCAATTGTTCATAAGCAAATTAGTGTTTTTTCTACCATACAGAAACGATTAGTATTTTCCGAAAACAGAACTATAACCGATAAATATCTCTACATATCTTTACATTTCTACATAATAAGGAAATGTAGTCAAAATATTTATATATCATTTAATAGATATCTCTTGAAATCGATAAATTTATAATTCACCAATTTCTATCACATTCGTTTTAGATTCTTGAAAAGTGATAAGTGCCTTTACATTTCTACATAATTTGAAAATGCAGTTAAAATATATATACAATTTAATAGATATCTCTTGAAATCGATACGTTTCTCTACATTTTTACATATTTTACTGTTTCTAAAAAAATTAGTATCCACCAATTTCTATAACATTCGTTGTATATCTTAATGTTTCTAGAGATAAAATTATCCACCTATTTCTATAACATTCGTTATAGTCTCTTGAAGACTGACAAGTGTCTACATTTCTACATAATTTGGAAATGCAGTCAAAATATTTATACCATTTATAAAATATCTCTTGAAATTGATACGTATCTCTACATTTTTACATATTTAACTGTTTCTAGAAAAAATACTATTCACCAATTTCTATAACATTCGGTATAGTCTCTTGGAAGGTCTCTCGAAATATGTCTGTTGATTATTTCCATGGCAATTGTTCATAAGCATATTTGTGTTTTTTCTACCATAGAGAAACGATTAGTATGTTCCGAAAACAGAACTATAACCGATAGATATCTCTACATATTTTTACATTTCTACATAATATGGAAATGTAGTCAAAATATTTATATACCATTTCATAGATATCTCTTGAAATCGATAAATTTAGAATTCACCTATTTCTATAACATTCGTTTTAGACTCTTGAAAAGTGATAAGTGCCTTTACATTTCTACATAATTTGAAAATGCAGTTAAAATATGTATACAATTTAATAGATATCTCTTGAAATCGATACGTTTCTCTACATTTTTACATATTTTACTGTTTCTAGAAAAATTAGTATCCAGCAATTTCTATAACATTCGTTGTATATCTTACTGTCTGTAGAGATAAAAGTATCCACCTATTTCTATAACATTCGTTATAGTCTCTTGAAAACTGACAAGTGTCTACATTTCTACATAATTTGGAAATGCAGTCAAAATATTTATACTATTTATTAAATATCTCTTGAAATTGATATGTATCTCTACATTTTTACATATTTAACTGTTTCTAGAAAAAATACTATTCACCAATTTCTATAACATTCGGTATAGTCTCTTGGAAACTCTCTCGAAATATGTCTGTTGATTATTTCCACGGCAATTGTTCATAAGCATATTTGTGTTTTTTCTACCATAGAGAAACGATTAGTATGTTCCGAAAACAGAACTATAACCGATAAATATCTCTACATATCTTTACATTTCTACATAATAAGGAAATGTAGTCAAAATATTTATATATCATTTAATAGATATCTCTTGAAATCGATAAATTTATAATTCACCAATTTCTATCATATTCGTTTTAGACTCTTGAAAAGTGATAAGTGCCTTTACATTTCTACATAATTTGAAAATGCAGTTAAAATATATATACAATTTAATAGATATCTCTTGAAATCGATACGTTTCTCTACATTTTTACATATTTTACTGTTTCTAGAAAAATTAGTATCCACCAGTTTCTATAACATTCGTTGTATATCTTACTGTTTCTAGAGATAATATTATCCACCTATTTCTATAACATTCGTTATAGTCTCTTGAAAACTGACAAGTGTCTACATTTCTACATAATTTGGAAATGCAGTCAAAATATTTATACTGTTTATAAAATATCTCTTGAAATTGATACGTATCTCTACATTTTTACATATTTAACTGTTTCTAGAAAAAATACTATTCACCAATTTCTATAACATTCGGTATAGTATCTTGGAAACTCTCTCGAAATATGTCTGTTGGTTATTTCCATGGCAATTGTTCATAAGCATATTTGTGTTTTTTCTATCATAGGGAAACGATTAGTATGTTCCGAAAACAGAACTATAACCGATAGATATCTCTACATATCTTTACATTTCTACATAATATGGAAATGTAGTCAAAATATTTATATACCATATAATAGATATCTCTTGAAATAGATAAATTTAGAATTCACCTATTTCTATAACATTCGTTTTAGACTCTTGAAAAGTTATAAGTGCCTTTACATTTCTACATAATTTGAAAATGCAGTTAAAATATTTATACAATTTAATAAATATCTCTTGAAATCGATACGTTTCTCTACATTTTTACATATTTTACTGTTTCTAGAAAAATAAGTATCCACCAATTTCTATAACATTCGTTGTATATCTTACTGTTTCTAGAGATAAAATTATCCACCTATTTCTATAACATTAGTTACAGTCTCTTGAAAACTGACAAGTGTCTACATTTCTACATAATTAGGAAATGCAGTCAAAATATTTATACTATTTATAAAATATCTCTTGAAATTGATACGTATCTCTACATTTTTACATATTTAACTGTTTCTAGAAAAAATACTATTCACCAATTTCTATAACATTCGGTATAGTCTCTTGGAAAGTCTCTCGAAATATGTCTGTTGGTTATTTCCATGGCTATTGTTCATAAGCATATTTGAGTTTTTTCTACCATAGAGAAACGATTAGTATGTTCCGAAAACAGAACTATAACCGATAGATATCTCTACATATTTTTACATTTCTACATAATATGGAAATGTAGTCAAAATATTTATATACCATTTAATAGATATCTCTTGAAATCGATAAATTTAGAATTCACCGATTTCTATAACATTCGTTTTAGACTCTTGAAAAGTTATAAGTGCCTTTACATTTCTACATAATTTGAAAATGCAGTTAAAATATTTACACAATTTAATAAATATTTCTTGAAATCGATACGTTTCTCTACATTTTTACATATTTTACTGTTTCTAGAAAAATAAGTATCCACCAATTTCTATAACATTCGTTGTATATCTTACTATTTCTAGAGATAAAATTATCCACCTATTTCTATAACATTCATTATAGTCTCTTGAAAACTGACAAGTGTCTACATTTCTACATAATTTGGAAATGCAGTCAAAATATTTATACTATTTATTAAATATCTCTTGAAATTGATACGTATCTCTACATTTTTACATATTTAACTGTTTCTAGCAAAAATACTATTCACCAATTTCTATAACATTCGGTATAGTCTCTTGGAAACTCTCTCGAAGTATGTCTGTTGATTATTTCCATGGCAATTGTTCATAAGCATATTTGTGTTTTTTCTACCATAGAGAAACGATTAGTATGTTCCGAAAACAGAACTATAACCGATAGATATTTTTTGCCTAAAAAGTTTTTTTTTTTAAATGTGTAAATCTAAATTATAGATAGCAATGATGGTTTGCTAAACAAACTGAAACTAGTCAGACAAAATAGAAATAAATAAATATTTTTCTTTTAAATAACTACCAGTAAGTACAGAATAATACCTTAAATAAGTAACTGGTAATATGGACAAAACCTTAAACTTAAAAAATATTAGATTTACACATTTTAACGAAAAAAAATTTTTAGGCAAAAAAAAATGATGGATAGTTTTGTAAAAGTTCAACACATTTTGATATACACACATTTATTAACTAAGCCCTCAAAAATTGCTACAATAAATAATGTGCATTTTCCATACACACGTAATATATATAAATTGCTGTCACATAAATCTTTGAAATTGCCTTGGAATTTTACGTATAGTATATAGTTTAGTCATGTTTTTTTTCGGAATTTTTTAACATCTAGATGCGAGAATTCTATATTTGAATAGGTGCGCCAAAACTATTTTAATAAAATGGAAACTGCATACTTTTTGTAGGCAAAATAATTTCATAACGCGTTTGGGTGTCAGGGAAATGTAATATATTCTCTGCCCGTGGAACAGAGCTTATACGCACTGTCACACTGCAGTACAGTTTCGTTTCCGGGCAAATCTCTGAAATATTTAAGCAATGGAAAGTGAAATGCTCACAGAAGTTCGCAAAACTACAAAAGAGTAGCAGCAAACTTTCCTCTTCATCACTAGGTGTACATACAACAGCGAAGTATATGGCAAACTCACTGAACTTGGGAAATCTTTGCTCCTCTGCATTCCTCATCCGTGTGGGTTTTCCCGCTCCCACATAGCTTGTTAATTAATGCAAATTTCATTGTATTTTGGGCATGTTAATTTGGGCAAAACCAGAAATGAGTGTTATTTTTTATATTTTTGTTTTTTATCAATAATTTCACTTAGTACTATAGAAACTCCCCCATACCTATTCATGTGGGGGGATAAAATGAGATCCCAACATCAAATGGTGGCGCAATAAATACACACAACGCTTTCGTGGCAGTTTATTTAATCCGTCATCCATCCCTAATTAATATTTTCATTTCGTTTGATCGCAATATATTACCCAATAATTAATTACAGTTATTTCAACATTTCAAATTACTGCGCTGGACACTCCACTTTTTGTACGTCGGTTTGAAAACACGTCCGTACTTGATAAATTACACGGCGTACATACATTCTCTAGCGGTAAAGGTTGGTAAATTGAAATTGATAAATCGGCAATAATATTGATTTTCCGCTATTGTTTGAGCGGTACAAGTACCTACCCAAAACGTGCCAATAAATTAGCTAATACTTTTTCAATTACCTGCTCCTAATGCCCAATTAGATATATAGGGCTTATTAATGGCATTACATTGGAATTAGCATGTAATTTGCATACATTACTGCGGCATTTCATGAATATATGTCGCCTAATGATCGCATAATTTGTAATACTTTTAAAAGTAACATGCTGTAAATGTATCCTTGTACTTTAACGTTTCCCAATATTTTATGTGCAGAGTGATACATTTATTGTCACTTCTATGCCAACATAATTTTCTAAGGTTTTTAAAAATATTAGGACACAAACAGCTATTTGTATTATACAGGGTGTTAAATTAAATATTTTTGGTAAGTTTAGAAAACTGTGTTAATATTTCAGTCTAAAATATTAACAATTTTTTTGCTAATGCAGTTTTTCCCATTATTTTCATAACTTGGAAAATTTAAAACTTGATTTTGTCTCAAAGGAACAAAAAAGGAATATCTAATTCGAGTTTTACACATTTAATAATTTCTAGCATTTCTACATGCATTTATTTCTATAGGAACTTTTTTCACAGTTATGTTCTATCCACATTCATGAAGTTTGGCCAAGCAATTCAGTTATTTAGGCTAGGGTAATTTCAAGGTTAAAAAAGCTAGATTAATTGAGTGGTCTAGAAGTAAAAGGGTTTAAGTGCATTTTCGGTAGTTCTCAGGTAAATGGTTTTAAAGTTAATTTCAATTTCAAAATTTCAGGAATAAGTTTAGAAAACTGTGTTAATATTTTAGTCTAAAATATTAACACAGTCTATGAATATCTACTAATTTTGTTGGTAGTGTTTCGGAAATAACTGAATTCCCCAATGGAATTTATCAATTTTTTTAGGTTAAGTTGTATTCAATTTGAGGTTATATTTTTTAAATAACATTGTTGCCAGATGTAGAGTTTAAATTATTAGAGATAAAAGCTAGTAGTGAAAAAAATTATAAACCTGATAATGTGGTAGGAAGCAAATGTCTATTAGACATTGACACAAAGAAATAATTAACTTCCGTTGCATCACTGAATCAGTTTGTCCAGCATGAGAAAAATAAAATCCAGTCAACTCGGTTGCAAAAAGTTCGTGAATGTATAATACTTCCATAGTTGTCAGATATGTTTCTGCCTTAATCGAAGTTAAGTGAAAATACCTATAAATGTCAAAATTTGTGTTAAAAAAATTGATTTCGACATTTTTTTCTGTAACTTTCCTCCTCTTTAAATGATTGACACAGAAATTTTTGGAAAACTATTATATTATTATTATATTATAAGGATAAGGATATTTGCATTCGCAACTTCATACGCTTATAACATCAAAAATAACCATCACAGGACCATTATGTTTGTGGATATTAGTCATATTAGTTAGTAGTAGGTGATGTATAAAGGATGGACACTATTTTGGAGGCATCCTGTATGATTTGTATATGATCCTGTATGATGTATTATACTTGCTAAATTTGACATTTTTACGAATTTTCCGCTATTCACATTAATTTTCTGGAATTTGAATATGTATCTACATTTTCTGCGATTTCAGGTTTGCACTTTCTTCGAATTCATAATGTAATTGTTGAATATTTGTAGTTTACTTTAATGTTCACAATTTTTGATACTTTTGATATTTTGATTAAAATGTTATACTTTTCTTATAAAAGTTCTTTTTCTTCTTCTTGTCTTTTTGAAATGTTCTTTTCAACCCTTTTAATATGGTAAAAACACATTCTAGAAATGTCCATACAATTTTGTAGCAATTTCTGCAATATTTGTGAAATTTAGCGTTACTTTTTGTATATCATGACTTTTCACAAGTTTTTAGAAATTCATAAACTTCTAGTCTTTTCATTTATGGCATTTTGAGTTGCAATTTGTTATATTTTCTGCAATATTCTAAATTTCATAAAAACTTCTATACCTATGTACCTATTAGGCAATTAATTAATAGAATTTTCAGGGAATTCTAATTGCATAATTTCATATTTTCATTAATTTCTTCTGCTATTTACATTAATTTTCTGGAATTTAGAGATTTCTGGTTTTCATTTTCTTCGAATTAATAAGGTTTTTGTTAAATGTTTAAATCTTACTACAATGTTCACAATTTTTGATATTTTAATGGATTTTTTTAACTTTTTATATCTTTTGATATATATATATATATATATATATATATATATATATATATATATATATATTCATTGCACATTCTTGAAATTTCCGAAACATTTGTGACAATTTCTGAAATGTTTCTGAAAGTGTTAAATAAATATACCACTTATTTGTATATTTAAATTAAGTATATTATACAATGTAATAAAATTTTCTGCAATTTTATATCCGTCATTCTTTTAATTTTCTTTTTTCTTTCATTTATCTCGCTGCAATTTTAGAAATTTCCATACAATTTTGTGGCAATTTTCCAAATGTTAGTAAATTTTTGCGTTACTGATATATTTATTTATATATTTAGACTGCAGTTCTCTTAAGTTTTTGGAGATTCTTAAACTTCTGGTATTTTTATTTATGGAGTTTAAAGTTGCAATTTGTGATGATTTGGTTAAATTTTCTCCAATTATCATACCATTTCATTTATGGCATTTTGAGTTGCAATTTGTTATATTTTCTGCAATATTCTAAATTTCATAAAAACTTCTATACCTATGTACCTATTAGGCAATTAATTAATAGAATTTTCAGGGAATTCTACTTGCAGAATTTCATATTTTCATTAATGTTTTCCGCTATTAACATTAATTTTCTAGAATTTAAATACCTACGTTTTTATCAATTTCTGCTTTTCACTTTCTTCGAATTCATAATGTTTTTGTTAAATGTTTAAAACTTCCTACAATGTTCACAATTTTTGATATTTTAATTGATTTTTTTTACTTTTTATATCTTTTGATATATATTCATTGCACATTCCAGAAATTTCCATAACATTTTGTGACACTTTCTGAAATCTTTGTGAAATTTGGTGTTAGTGGTATACTTATTAGTATATTTAAATTAAGTACATTATACATTATAATTAAATTTTCTGCAATTTTATATTATTTTGGTTTAATTTATCTCGCTGCAATTTAGAAATTTCCATACAATTTTGTAGCAATTTCTGTAATGTTTGTGAAATTTTGCATTACTGGCATATTTATTTGCATATTTTGACCGCAGTTTTCATAAGTTTTTGGATATTCTTAAACTTGTAGTTTTTATATTTATGGAGTTTTAAGTTGCAATTTGTGATGATTTGGTTAAATTTTCTGCAGTTATCATACATTTTCTGCAATATTCTCAATTTCATAAAAACTTTTATTCCTATGTATAAGAAAATTAATTAATAGAATTTTGAGGGAATTCTACTTGTAGAATTTCATATTTTCATTAAGTTTTTCCGCTGTTTACATTAATAATTTTCTGGAATTTAAATACCTACATTTTTCAGAGATTTCTGGTTTTCACTTTCTTCGAATTCATAAGGTTTTTGTTAAATGTTCAAAAATGACTACAATGTTCACAATTTTGATATTTTAATGATTTTTTTACTTTTTATATTTTTTCATATATATTCTTGCACATTCTAGAAATTTCCATAACATTTTGTGACAATTTCTAAAATATTTCTGAAAGTGTTGAATAAATATACCACTTATTTGTATATTTAAATTAAGTACATTATACAATATAATTAAATTTTCTGCAATTTTCTTTCTGCCATTCTTTTTTTTCTTTTTTCTTTCATTTATCTCGCTGCAATTTTAGAAATTTCCATACAATTTTGTGGCAATTTCTCAAATGTTTGTGAAATTTTGCGTTAGTAATATATTTATTTGTATATTTTGACTACAGTTTTGATAAGTTCTTAGAAATTCTTCAACCTCTAGTATTTACATTTATGGAGTTTTAAGTTGCAATTTGTGATTTGGTGAAATTTTCTTCAATTTTCATACATTTTCTGCGATATTCTCAATTTCATAAAAACTTCTATGCCTATGTTTTAGAAAATCAATTAATAGAATTTTCAGGGAATTCTACTTGCATAATTTTATATATTCATTAATTATTTTCGCTATTTACAATAATTTTGTGGAATTTAAATACCTACATTTTCAGCGATTTCTGGTTTTCACTTTCTTCGAATTCATAATGTTTATGCTAAATGTTTAAAACTTCCTATAATATTCACAATTTTTTATATTTTAATTGATTTTTTTTCAACTTTTTATCTCTTTTGATATTCGATTGTGCAATATTCATTGCACATTCTAGAAATTTCCAAATTTCCATAACATTTTGTGATAATTTCTGAAATTTTCGTGAAATTTGGTGTAAGTGGTATATTTATTTATTTATTAATCAAGTACATTATACATTATAATTAAATTTTCTGCAATTTTATCTCTTTTCCTTCATTTATCTCGCCGCAATTTTAGAAATTTTTATACAATTTTTTTGCAATTTCTTATATGTTTGTGAAACTTTGCGTTACTGGTATATTTATTTGTATATTTTGACTGCAGTTTTCATAAGTTTTTGGAGATTCTTAAACTTCTAGTATTTTCATTTATGGAGTTTTAGATATTGTATTTGTATATTTTAACTGCAGTTTTCATAAGTATTTGGAGATTCTTCAAGCTGTAGTATTTAGATTTGTGAAGTTTTAAGTTGCAATTTGTGATGATTTGGTTAAATTTTCTGCAATTATCATACATTATCTGCTAATTTTCAATTTTATAAGAACTTCTCCCTGTGAATTAGAAAATTAATTAATAGAATTTTCAGGAAATTGCATTCCAGCAATTTTCCAGGCAATTGCATTAGGATATCCAGAAAATTACATCAGAAAATCAGTTAGAATATTATATTATCAATAAATTTTCCGCTATTTACATAAATTTTCAGGAATTTAAATACCTACATTACCTGCAATTTTTTTTTAGTTTCCCTTTCATAAAGTGTTTTAGATATTTTAGAACACCAGTTAATATAATTTTCAAGACAACAAATGAGAAACCTTTTATATAGTCTTTATACTTGCAAAATTTGATTTTTAAATAAATTTTCGCAACTTTATAAAATATTTACAAAAAAAATAAAAAGCCATGTCGGTCAAGGCAATACTGAACTAATGTGATTTATATACTGCAAATAATAATTATTTTCAATATGTAGCAGACATGAAAATTTGTAATCAATAATTTACTAAATTTATTAGCCTATTAACATAATAACATTTATAAAATACAAATAATGTACGCTTAGGTAATAGAATTATTATAAGTAGATATTAGATTAATAAACAATAGTCTACCAATAATGTATTTTATATTAGAATTAAATAAATAAATAATAATAAAATTAGAACAAAACTAAAAAAAAACAAAAATTTCATAAATTTTCTGCAATTTCGATAAATCGGAGTTGCTTTTTTATTGCCTTTAATTGAAAATTTCATATATACGAGTATATTCATTTTCGGTGATGTAATAATAATAATAATAATCCGTACTACTTCTCCGACTTTCGGTGAAGATAAAAAAAAATCGTTGCAATACTGCACCATTAACTTTTTTATTACTTGAACTTTAAATATGGGTACTTCTTGAGGTGCTTCTTATTTATTTACTTCTTGCATGGACCCTTTTTCGGACACTCTGTATCTCTCTCTCTCCTCTCTCTCTCTCTCTCTCTCTCTCTCTCTCTCTCTCTATATATATATATATATATTGTGATGGTATTTGTATTATTTATTTAGATTAATTACAATAGATTTATTATTATTATTATATAGGTTTTAGATAGAATTATAATATTTAGGGCACAAGCTAACAAAAATTATTGTAAATATTGTAAATGTGAATATGAACAAGTATGCACAAATATACAAAGCAATCCACGGATGGAGGTTGTTGATCGGTTAGCACGGGTGACAGGTGACTTCGTGCATAGACGCTTGGGGAATTGAATAATGGAAAGTCGAAAATAATCAACAAAGAGATTGACGAGTGGGAGAGACGCGTGTGGATCGCGGGTGGAGATGTTGCGATACTAATACGAATACATTACAAAATATTAACGGGGTTTCAACGATTGGACATAGGACTGGAAGAAGACAGTCAACCAGGAGAGGAATTCAACAAGATAGGAGCCGTGACGGAGATATTCAAAATCAGGACTTCAAGCCGCTCAACTTCACACACAAAAGTAGCTGTTTACTTTTGTGGGAATCGACAAAGGATCAAAAGGAGAACGCAGGGACAAGAGGACGAATTAATCAAGGAACCACAAGAAGAAAACTGCAAGTAGAAAGTTTGCGTAAAGTGCAAGAGTCATATTATCACATAAGTTGACTTGTGTATATAGGATTTAGTTTGTTAATGTTGGCCATAGTTTATTATTTATTTAATAGTTTTGTTTTCTATTGTTTTTGATTTGTTTGTTTAGTTCAGTTTATATTAGACGTTTTAATATTTTTGGTTATTTTCAATTCATTAAAGTATTTGAACAAAACTCTATTTAGTTATGATTGAACCTACTATTGAACCTGAGATAAGAGAAAGAACAAAAAGTTACAAAACAAGTAAATGCTTAAATATTAAACACTAATACAATAGGCAGAGTAAACAAACGTAACATTTGTAGTTCCGAACGTGAGGCAATATAAAAACGTAACATTTGGCAGCCAACGTGGGGCAGGCAACGAAAACGTAACAATTGTAATTGTTACGTTAGTTTTCTTCTTGTGGTTCCTTGATTAATTCGTCCTCTTGTCCCTGCGTTCTCCTTTTGATCCTTTGTTGATTCCCACAAAAGTAAACAGCTACTTTTGTGTGCGAAGTTGAGCGGCTTGAAGTCCTGATTTTTGAATATCTCCGTCACGGCTCCTATCGTCACGGCTTCTTGTTGAACTCCTCTCCTGGTTGACTGTCTTCTTCCAGTCCTATGTCCAATCGTTGAAACCCCGTTAATATTTTGTAATGTATTCGTATTAGTATCGCAACATCTCCACCCGCGATCCACACGCGTCTCTCCCACTCGTCAATCTCCTTGTTGATTATTTTCGACTTTCCATTATTCAATTCCCCAAGCGTCTATGCACGAAGTCACCTGTCACCCGTGGTAACCGATCAACAACCTCCATCCGTGGATTGCTTTGTATATTTGTTGCATACTTGTTCATATTCACATTTACAATATTTACAATAATTTTTGTTAGCTTGTGCCCTAAATATTATAATTCTATCTAAAACCTATATAATAATAACAATAAATCTATTCTAATTAATCTAAATAAATAATACAAGTACCATCACAATATATATATATATATATATATATATATATATATATATATATATATAAATATATCTGTCCTGCCTCTCATTCATTCTACTTGTAATAGAATAGTAAGTTTGATTTTTAAATTAAGTTGTATAATGTACAACCATTTCATCATAAAAATAAAAATACTTTGAGGCGAAATTAGTTATATATTGTGTTTTAATTAAGTAATTGCGTGCTAAAATGTTAATACAATGTATCACACAAACTTGATTATAATTGCCTGAACAACTCGAATGATTTATTAATCCATGTTGCTAGGAGCATTCAAAATGTCTTCGCCGAACCTTTTAAACTTGCCCCATGTCATATTAACCCAATTTGTAGCGGTTTACGTGGGTTAGTTTACTGTTGCTCCGATACAATTTGTCGAACCTCGGATTTAATATTTTTTTACGTGCCCTTCAACCACAATTTTAATACATATTTAATTGCCTGGTCATGATCTGACATCAGATCGAAAGCGGTTGCAAAATAAAAATTATATACGAATTAATGAAGTACATTTTTTGATTTATAAATAGTATAATGAGCCTTAATATAAGAGACATGTGTAACTGCAAATTACGCCACATATTTCGTATAGTAATTAAAACATTTCCCTTAAATCAGATTGCGGAAAATCGCGTCCCATTGATTCGGTTATTTATTAATAAGAGCCTGGCCATAACTTTTATATCAACCTTGACCATAAATCGAGCCAAACAGGAACTGCTGAATAAATAAGTACACCTCGCCGATAATCCCACTTCCGGCCAGGTTCCGTTTCCTCTACATACTAAACGATCGCCGTAAAGATAAACGTTTAACCGTAATGAACAACTAACGTATTAGGTGCCTTAAAAAGTTTTAGCTGAGGGTAACACTATTAACCTTTCCGAAGTTTATTACATGTCTCCGCTCTTTATGGTACTTAGTATTCCAAAAACAAAACGAATTCAAGTTAACGATAAAATCTTTGTCTGCAATAGCTAAACAGGATCTGATGATAGATTATTAAAAATTATGACTATATATACCTATATAAATAATCTTTGTTTACTATCGACCCCATATGGAGCCTTTCTACTGCAATAATTACTAATTACTAAAAATTAGAGACTTTATTGTGTGTTTGTTTTAAATGAAGTTTTTATGTTGTAATGTGTTAATGTTTCGTTAATTTTATCGCTGATGTAACTTTGGTATGTGAAATATTTGTAAAATGTGTTGTTGTACTCATATTAATCATTTACAAAAATAACTGAGAAAAAATTGACTGTTGGAAAATATAAAATGATTGGTTGGGACTCGTCAGTGGCATGAGTTGCAAATATGGCAATCTATAGAAAAGAATGTAAAGAAATGTAGAAAAGTATTTCATATCTGCATTATGTTTCTTTATGAAGGGGCAAAATACAGATGTCTATACATGCAGACCAGCAGGTTATTGAAATCCAGGAAAAGAAAAATATGAATCGATAGCCCGCTGATTTCCATTCGACTTTGTGAATGTGGTCACTGGAGCGAGAGCAAATTCTCGAAACGATCAGTTTCAATTTTGAAGTGTTAGCGTTCCTTTGTAAGCAAAGTCAAAACTCTGTAACCGATTAGTTTTATCATCTACGCGCCTTGATGTAATTCCGACGGACTGCTCACTGAAACATATCTCTCAATTAAATTATTTAAACTTCGCTTCTTTTTGCCATCGCAGGTTAATCTTCGAAATGCATGTGCTACTAAGCATATTCGCTGAATTGATGGATTTTTGTATTTGTATGTATAAGACTTCGGTTTTCCCAATATTTAGTAATTAGGTATATTTTACTTGTAATCATAAATTCTAATTATAATTTATGTATTTGTTTTGGATCGTGATTTATTTATTTTACTTTTATTTTGTGTGATCGTACAATGGCAGTACTTCTTTACGTTATGTTTGATATTAACTCATTATCGTGATAACTTCAACTGCTTTTAGAGGTAATGCGTAAGTTAGTCACAATAATATTAATAAAATTAAGACACATAATCATAGATTAAGTGTAATATATTCACTTTATAGGATTTTGCAACAATAATTAAAGATCAACTTGAATTTAATGACTTTCTTTATTGACTCAAAAAGAATTAGTTAGTTTTGGATAAACGATGTACTTAACGTCAATAACTTCACATATTGCTCATGTTAGGTATCAAATTGTATCATTGGCTAATAATTGATTATTAATATTAGAGACGGCATCTGTGGCTTTGTTTGTTTATATAAGCCGGGGCGCGACGCGCTCAGCTGAAGAACGAGTAACGAAGGGGACATTGAGTTACGTGCTTTTATGGAGTGTGGATGCAAGTTGGGTGCTGATTGTGGGGAAAGCATGTGTGATCTGGTGTTTTGGTGTGTGTTGCGATGTGGACGGTTATGGATTAGGTGTTGGAATGGATTAAAGGTCAGTACATAAACTACAATATGTATATTAGATAGAGGTGCGTACTGGAGGTGCGTTCTGGTCATTGCAACAAAAGAGGTTAGTCCTAATTGCAACAAGAGAGGTTCGTCCTAATTGCAACAAGAGAGGTTCGTCCTCATTGCAACAAAAGAGGTTAGTCCTAATTGCAACAAAAGAGGTTAGTCCTAATTGCAACAAGAGAGGTTCATCCTCATTGCAACAAAAGAGGTTCGTCCTCATTGCAACAAAAGAGGTTCGTCCTCATTGCAACAAAAGAGGTTAGTCCTCATTGCAACAAAAGAGGTTCGTCCTCATTGCAACAAAAGAGGTTAGTCCTAATTGCAACAAGAGAGGTTCGTCCTCATTGCAACAAAAGAGGTTAGCCCTAATTGCAACAAAAGAGGTTAGTCCTAATTGCAACAAAAGAGGTTAGTCCAAATTGCAACAAGAGAGGTTCGTCCTAATTACAACAAGAGAGGTTCTTCCTCATTGCAACAAAAGAGGTTAGTCCTAATTGCAACAAAAGAGGTTAGTCCTAATTGCAACAAAAGAGGTTAGTCCTAATTGCAACAAAAGAGGTTAGTCCTAATTGCAACAAGAGAGGTTCGTCCTAATTGCAACAAGAGAGGTTCGTCCTAGTAAGAGGTGTATGTCACTGCTTTGCACATGAAGGTGAAATACAATAGTCGTAGAGAATAATGGTTGAAGCCGTGAGTGCTAGCGATCCAGTTGGCGAGAGAACTGGCGGGGGAAGGGGAGTTGCTCCCCCGGTAAGTCCTTCCAATTATAGTTAATATACAATACTAAAAGCATACTCTTTATATGTGGGGAAATCATTTGGAGCCAATGCCATCTTCGGATCGAGTTCAATATAAAGCCTGCGCATCCTGACCAATGAAAATACAGTATATTATGTAAGTGATTATTATTATTAATAGGTAAAATGGCGAAAATTTATGTATTAAATATGACGTCAAGTTAAGGCTACGATTGGAAAAAGAACTAGCCTAACACTCAATTCTACGTGCCAATGTCACATTCCATCTATTACTTCAGGATTCACTAACTAAGTTTTAATAGATACAAGTTTGTTAAATATATCCTGTAAATTGTTCGTATGCCTGATATTAATGAATTTGCAATATGATTATTTATAACTCGTTTATACTCATTACACAAAACAACCAATAATTTGCCACAGTATTCCCCATTTATTATGTAAATTATACCTTAATATTTTATACTTATTCCCTGGAGAACATTATCGTATTTAGATTTCAGCTTTAAACTTAGAATAAGATTTATTAAACAAGCAATTTCGATAATTTTATTGATTTCATTTCATTAACCTTTAGTTTTATTTCTATAGTGTTCCTCATTTCAACTTAATCTTCATTTGATTCAAATTGGTGTTATTAATTACTCATATTTAAATAATGATTTGCCACTTTAGAGAAGAGATAGCATTTAGGTTATATTTTAATGATTTATACTTATTCCCTGAAGAGTATTATCCTCTCTATACTTCATTTTAAATTTATAATGACAGTATTTTATTAAAGAGGAAATTCAAATGATATTACGCATTTCATTTTAATTGATATTTTTATGACTTCTGTTAACTTGTGAAGGGAATTGTTAATCATGGCTACTAAAGTAAACACAATTGGAGATGAAAACATTCTCCTGCCTGAATGAGAATGAAACCGGAAAGATTACCTTATTAACCTCAACGGCACCGCTTATAAAGCGTATACCAGAAATTAATAAAGCTCTCTAAGAACTGCATATACTGTTACGGCCACGCTTTTAGCTTTCATGCCAACAATATCTTGAAAAGGAACATGATTTTGGTAACGCAAATTATAAATAATTTACGGGGTATTTGTTTTTAGTAAATTTTGAATGGATTCTGAAATCATGTCTAGTAAGGTAAACACAATTGGAGATGTTTGCATGCTCCTGTTTGAACGAGAATGAAACCGGAAAGATTACCTTATCAACCTCCACGGCACCGCTTACAAAGCGTATACCAGAAATTAATAAAGCTCTCTAAGAACTGCATATACTGTTACGGCCACGCTATTAGCTTTGATGCTAACAATATATTGAGAAGGAACATGATTTTGGTATCGCAAATTATAAATAATTTACGGGGCATTTGTTTTTGGTAAATTTTGAACGGATTCTTTTATCATGTCTGCTAAGGTAAACACAATTGGAGATGGCAACATTTTCCCGTCTGAACGAGAATGAAACCGGAAAGATTACCTTATCAACCTAAACGGCACCGCTTACAAAGCGTATACCAGAAATTAATAAAGATCTCTAAGAACTGCATATACTGTTACGGCCACGCTTTTAGCTTTGATGCCAACAACATACCAGTACAATAAATAGCTCATATAAATAACATTCTATATAATATAATTAATAATACTGTTTAAAATATTGCGTGTTTTCTTCCTTCTGTCTTCACCTGGGGAGTTGTGGGATTTCTCTCCCCTCCTGGGTTAATGGTATTGAAGGATGTTGTCGGTCTTCTTCATTCCTCTTGTTTAGATCTTGTTATTTAAAATTAGGTTTTTTATATTTAGTTTAAAAGGTATGTATTTTAGTTTTCTTATGTGTTCGTTCAGGTTGTTATATTTATTTATTGTTTTCGTTGTTAAGTTTTGTGTATGTTTTGTTGTTGTAATTTTTTCTGTTCTCAGATCTGACTTTCTTCTTGTATTGTGTTGATGGAATTGTTTATTATTTGATAGTGTCATGTTCGTTTTTGTTAGGTTGTTTTTATATATTAATAGTAGATTACTCAGTTCTATCATGTTTCTTACATTGAGCTCTTTTGTTTTCTTATATAATTCTGCTGTATTGGTCCTTCGGTCCAGTTTGTAGAGTATTTTTAATATTTTGTTTTGTTGTGTCTGTAGTTTATTCAGGTTTTTTTCAGTTGTGTTTCCCCATATGTTGCAGAGATGGTTGATTTTTGATGAAAAAAGTGCATGATATATTTGTTTCTTTTCCTCTTCCGGTACGTAGTTTCTGATTTTCATTTTGGCGGCGATAGTTTTAGAGTTCCCTTTTTTAAGCGTTTCTATGTGTTGATCCCATTTCGGGTTGCTTTGTATTTTAAGTCCTAGATAATTTACTTCTTTTATTTGTTTCATTTTTGTATTCTTGATCGTGATGTTTATATCTTGTGTTGTTTTATCGTTTGAGAATATCATATATTCTGTTTTTGCTTCGTTTATTGTTAGCAAGTTATTGAAAAACCAGTTTTCCAGCAGTTTTATATCTTCGTTCATATTGTCTTCTATTTCTCTATAGTTTTTTTCCCGTGTAAACTATACAGGTTTCATCTGCATATATATGTGGTTTTCCTTTCAAGTTCATTTCCAGCAGATCGTTTGTGTATTAATATATAAGATTGGTGGTAGGTTTTCTCCTTGTGGTATTCCATATTTAGCTGCAAGTGGTTGACTTTCTGCATTATTTACTTTGGTTTTTTGTGTTCCGTTTGGTAAATATGTGTTCAATATGTTTAGCTCCTTTCCCGTTATTCCTATTGCCTTAAGTTTTTCGATTAATTTTGGTTTTGATATAGTGTCGAAGGTTTTTTTCATGTCAATATATATAGCTAATACTAGTTGTTTCTTGTCCATCTTCGATGATATGTGGTGTATGAGATCTTGTGTGGCCGATGTCGTTCCTGAATGTTGTTGATAGGCATATTGTTCTTGGTTGATAATTTTGTTTTTAAGCAAGTGATTGGTGATTTGAATTTGGATGGTTTTCTCTAATATTTATTTAGTGTTGATAATAATGAAATATGTCTGTAATTTTCCGAGTTGGTTTTGTCTCCTTTTTTGTAAATTTGTATAATTGTGCTAGTTTTCATATATTCAGGATATATTCCTTCTTCGAGTTATTATGATTTCTACAAGAATAGGTGTTAGTATTGTTCTGTTTCGTTTTAAGATTTCGTTTGTTATCTTATCAAAGCCCAGTGTTTTATGGTTCTTTAAATTTGTTATTATGTAGTTAATTTCTTTATGTGTTGTTTTTCGGAAGATGAGGGTTTCGATTTGCCTCTTTGTTTTTGTTGTTACGGGTGTTGTTTGGCTGCTTCTTATTTGTTTTTCTGCAAGTTCTTTGCCTGTATTTGCGAAATATGCGTTTATTTCGTCAGCTATTTCTTCCGATTTATTTGTGGTGCCTCCTGTTTTTTTTCTTATTTCTTCTATGTAGTTTTTGTTTGATTCTTTTTTGTTTATTTGGTCATTTATTATGTTCCACAATTCATTTGGAATGACCTTATTTATTTGAAATTTGTTTTTGTAGTATTGCGTTTTCTGTTCTTTTATTTGTGCTGTTGTTAATTTCTTTTGCTTGTTGTATTCTTGTCTAATTGATTCATTGTTTGGATTTTTGAGATGTTTTTTTTAAAGTTTGTTTCTTTGTTTTATTTGTTTTATCATAAAGGTATTTATCCAGGGGGTTTCTGTCCTTCTTTAAATATTATTTGTTTGTTGTTTTTTTTCAATTATTCTTTGCAACGTTTTTGATAGCTTCTCGATATATATATATATATATATATATATATATATATATATATATATATATATATATATATATATATATATATATATTGAGAAGGAACATGATTTTGGTAACGCAGATTATAAATAATTTACGGGGTATTTGTTTTCGGTAACTTTGGGAGGAAGGCACTGATTATTACTACTCAATTTCGAAATAATTACTATTATTTTGAAAACGGTAACTTTTAAACAAATCGGATAATACTCTTTATAATGATATTCGCGTATACTATTGATGAAGATAATAACGGCCTGTCGCCTCGCGAATCTGGAATATGCCTTCACCATATCTATGAATCCTACGTACATCTGTTTATTTTTACAGTTTGCCTTTTTCTGTATTTGTTTTATCATAAATATGTGGTCCAGTATACTTCTGCCTTCTCTGAAGCCACTCTGTGATTCCATTAATGTTCTATCTGTGCTTTGTTTTAATTTTTTATTTATTAGTTGTTCATATATTTTCATATTTGTAGTTATTATATTAATTCCCCTGTAGTTGTTGCAGTCTTTTCTGTCGCCGTTCTTGTATATGGGTACTATCATTGCTGTCTGCCACTCCTTTGGCACACACTCTTCTTGCCATGCTTTGTTGTAGATTTTTAGTAGCATTGATTTCCCTTGTGTACCTAGTTTCTTGATCATTTCTGTTGTGATTCTATCCACTACTGCTGCTTTTTAGTTTTTTAGTTTTCTAATTACTTCTGACAAATCTTCTATACTTATCTGTTGTTCTTCTTCATTTTCTGTATCTTGTTCGTTCGTATTTGTCACTTTTTCTTCCTCTTCCGTGTTGAGTAACTCCTCAAAGTATTGTTTCCACCTCTGCATCCTTTCCATGTCATCTGTTATTATTTCTCCTTTTTTGTTCATTATATGTCTCGTCTCGTTTGTCCCTTTTGTCTCGTTCCTTTTGATTATGTTGTAGAACAGTTTTATGTTGTCTTTACTACTTTTCTCCATTTTGTCTCCAAATTCTCTCCAACTTTGTTTTTTTGCTTCGATTACTAATTGTTTAACCATTTTTCTGCTGTGCTTGTATTTTTCATAGCTTGCTGCAGTTTTCTTTCCTAGATATTCTTTCCATGCTATCTTCTTGTTTTTTATCTCCTCTTTTATCTCGTTCGTCCACCATTCCGTTTGTATTTTCGTGTTTGTCATTTGGTAGCTTCCACATGCTGTCTGTGCAGCTGTTAGTATTATATGCTTGAATGCCTCCCACATTCCATCTAAGTCATCTTCCCTGTATGTATTTTGTTTGAGTAGTATTTCATTCTCCACCAGATCCTTGTATTCGTTGCTTACGTCTTCTTCTTGTAATCTATGAGCCTTGATCTTATATATCTTATATATTGATCTTATGATATTATGTAGCGTTTTTTGCTAATAAATATTCTTTATTATTATATACCTTTTCAACTTCGATTTTCTTAATTTTGTTATCATCACTTTTTCTTATTGATTCTTTTATTGTTGCTACCACTAGGTAGTGGTCATTTCCAATTTCTGGCCCTCTCCTTACTTTAGTGTCTACTACCTCTTTTCTGTGTTCTCTTTTTACAAGAATGTAGTCTATAATTGACTTTTCGTTTCTAGCTCTTTCTTCTCTATATTGGTGTATTCTTTTATGATTAAAAAACGTGTTGGTTATTATTAGTCCATTCATTTGGCAATATTCCAGCATTCTTTTCCCATTCTCGTTTCTTTTGTTCTCCCCGTTATTACCCATCACATTACTGTACATCTGCTCTCTTTTCCCTACTCTACTATTAAAATCGCCTGCTACATATAGTTTACCAGTTACCTCCTCTGTTTTTGTCGTTGGTTTTCCCAAAATATATCCTTCTTTTCTATTTTTTAATCTTCACTTGGTCCATAAACTATTATCATTGTTTTCATTTCATCTTTTGTTTTCCCTTTCAGTGTTATTATCTTTCATTTATTGTTTCCCATTTTATTAGTTCTTTTTCTCTTTATTTGTGCACTATGCAGGCAACTCCTGCCGCTGCTCTCATGTGTTCCTCTATTCCACTATATATGCATGTGTGTCCTTGTTCGTTTTTTTTACCCTTTCCCTTTGAGTTTGGTTTCAGTAATTGCCAATAAATCTGTAAGAACATAATAGTACTAAAGTCCATAATTTTACGAGTCGGAACAAAACTGCGTAAATATCATATCAGGCCGCGGCCGACGACGCGTTGGCCCAGCGATGTCAGTCATTTTGCTGACTTCTTAATTTTAGGCAAATGTAAATAAGCACACGATCAAAATGATGACACAGAAATAGGTCGTGGGAATACGACGGGAACTCGAAACGGCGATTGCGTAATTCGGTGACACGTATGGGATTGCGTCACCTTGCAGCGGAACGCAGATTTAGCATAGGACAGGGGAAGAAGAGTAAAAAGTGGGGAACAGTATAAATAGAAGTGCGGAACTTAAACGAGACCAGTTAGATGTACCGATCGAGACAGAACGTCACGCTGTGCGACGACGACTCATATACTTTGAACATTAACTCCTCAGGTGAATATATAACACAAGTTTATCAAATGTAATTCACACTAACAATTCCAAAGTCAATTCCATACTAATAATGCAACCTATCTAGTGATATTATCGCGCCTTGCCGCTGGTAATGAACGAAGTTTAATAAAGGTATGAAATGTAGGGAGCCTCACGCCACTAAATGCGGAGTTGAACCTAACTGCATTTTATACCTTGTCCTGACAATATTTTCGTACTGACAGGAGAATACTGTAACATGTATTCCTTTCCGTCGTCGCAAAACATTTGATCAAACATCTTTTCACACTAACAATTCTAAAGTAATTTATCCATAATAATGTAACCTATCTAGTAATATTACCGCGCCTTGCCGCTAGTAATGAACGAAGTTTAATAAGGGTATGAAATGTAGGGAGCCTCACGCCACTAAATGCGTAGTTGAACCTAACTGCATTTTATACCTTGTCCTGACAATATTTTCGTACTCACAGGAGAATATTGTAATATGCCTTCCTTTCCTCGTCGCAAACATTTGATAAACAGTGTGGCCTCATTAATCAATCGGTAGTTAAATAAAAAGTTGCGTCAGGGGAACTTAACTTAATAATTTCGATATAAATAATTCAATGATATTTGTAATTAAATCGTATAATTAAACTTGCTCAGCCCTCCGATATTCAAGAAATCTCAGAATTATGAATGAATGAAACGAATGTTTGTATGTGCTTAAGTAGATAGAAAAGTAGAAGTAGAATAGAGCTTTATCATACTAATCTATAATCAATTTTGAATAACAATACCTATTAAAGTTTTTACGATCACATGGCTGATAATGTGTAATATCAGTGTGATAATCAGTGTGATAATATCAGTATCAATGTGATAATGCGTCTAATGGTAGACGCGAATACTAGCAATATCTCCAGATGAGGACACATTGGGTGCTTGAAGCACTGGAATCGCTTGAAGTATTTTAATGTGAAATTATGTGATTCGTTCCTATCCACAAGGTGGCGTTGAAATACATTGGTAGGCACCGTGCTAATGAATTTCTATGCAGTGATGACATGTATCAGATATCCTTCTCGGCACAATTTGAAGATTGTGGTGCATGAAGTCGCTAAGTAACACTTTGTAATTCCAACCGCAGTGTTAATAAGTTACTCAGTTTTCAAAATAAAATAAATCATTCAAATTCAAAGAATATAATAAATTTTCAATAATTATTAAACAAATCTATTCCAAAATTTAAATAAATATAACTAAATAAATAACGTCCAATTAGAGTAACAAAATTGTCTTTTATTTACCTGTCGCTTGCATAACCTTTTAAAATGAATAAATCATATGAAATCCATGTATCTGTGTTTTACTTGCTAACAAAAATTACTAACAGACACATTACCCATAAAACGAACCAAACTGAGTTATCACGATTTTGATTTAAAAATCAAACACAACGTGGAGTACTACCACTAAATCACGAGCCAAATCAATATTACAAATTACGAGGATTTGTAAATCACGAGCCAAATCAATTACTTGAATTATAAGAATTCATGTAATATGCAGTTAAAGAAATTAAATGCATGCAATTGCATTTAAGGATGAATTGCAGTTAAATAAATGCAATGAATAATAAATATTACAAATTATGAGAATTTGTACAACACCTGGGTTCGATCCGTTACAAATCTAGTCCTGTTTGTTCAAACTCAATTTCTAATTCTTCTTCTTTTCCTCTTCCTCCATTTCCTCCATTTTGGTTTGCATTTTTATATTTCCTTTGTGTAAGCTGTCCCGTTTGCTGTTGCCTACCAGTTTTTTTCATTTTACCTCTGATAGTCCCTTTATTTTGCTGTTCCATCTATACTCTTTTTCATTTATTATTAGCTTCTGCTATCTTGTTCTTACCGTTTTTCCTGTATCTCTTTCCTGTTTGGCAATCTCTCTAATCTCTTTCTGCATTCCCCTTTCATTTTTTGTCATGTCATTATCTATGTACACCTGACTACCTCTAATTTTGTTCTTTGCCCGTTTTATATTAATGATTATAAAAGTTCTCGTAATTTCCTTTGTAATCGATACAAATTGAATTCATATTTAATCATATTACTTATTATTTCCCCAAATGATTCTTATTCTAACAAAATACTTGGATTTTACGTGTTGTTCAATGTTTATACCTGAGTATGAAATTGTTTTAAAATTACTACTTAACGTCTCAATTAATACCAGTAATTTTTCGTGGTTTTATGTTAAATTAATTCATGCAAAATATGAATCCCTTATTTTTTTGTACTCGTTTTATTTCGATCCCTTACATATTGCTATTTTTTGTATTGCATTTTTGTATGTATGTAATGAATTGAAGCCCGCACTAATATAATTATGATTTCGGTATGATAAAAAAGTATTTAAATAATTTTATAGGATACATGACATTTATTTTAGGTGGACATATATTTAATTAGCCAGTAATGCACACAACATATAAAAATACTCAACATAAAAAGCATATATTTTAATTACTTTCCGACACATGGCACATTATTTCAATTATTATGATGTAAGTTTAAAACATATATAATGTTGGTTTGCGTAGTTGCATATGGCTTTCAAATAATGAACGTATTAATTCTTTAAATTATACAAAACTAAATATACTTTAAAGATGATTTTTTTGATAATTGCGTATAAATTTATAGACGTAAATACTTGTTAATTTAGACGTTTACGTAGATCATGCTCTTTAATTTTTAATCTGCTATCTCATTAATCTGCGCCAGCAGCGTTTTAAACAGTGCGCTCATTATTCATCTACATAACCGTAATTACTACACTCATGGCTGGAAGCTATGCACAATAATTCCAATCAACTATATTATAACGCCCACATCGTTTAATCTTTGCGACAATTATTGTATTAAACAATACACTGGCAATATACAATTCTACAATTATTTCTCGAGAATTAACTTATTTAGAAAATAAATAAATCTGGAGCTTTCCTCGGCATCTCATTGTCGTCCTTGTTCACCTTTCTTTTGTGCAGCGCTCTTATCGATGGTGGATAAACCGTGTAGACCCGAGAAGGGTATTCAATGTGCGATATAAATAAGATGAAATTTATTAAACATCGATACAGTGTAAACGCGCATAGCATTATATTCGCACCTTATTACATTTACTGCTTTTAAAAGCAGAGAGAGAGAGAAAGGCGATCAGGTGAGCGAGCAGAGCGGATAAACTCGCTCCATAGCCTCGAGGTCCCTAGTTGAAATTTCCCGACGTGGTCATCAAATTGTGTGAATTGATGGTGCTTTGCTACAGTTCATCTGTATAAAACTATTACACCACTTTAACGTGTAATGTAATGGGTGATTCAAAACCCATGCAAAAAATTACATCATTAAAAAATATATCATATAATAATTTATATATAATGATACAAGTGCATAAGACAGCATTTAAAGCACGCTTATACATATGTATAACACGTTGTTTGTTATTATACCTGCATCATCAAGCAGGCATATACTACAGACGTCACTGTCATCAACGAAATTCTGAAAGTTGAAACTGCAAGTTATGGATGTCAAAATCAAGTGTGCCTTATGTATACACACATAAGGCACACCTGATTTTGACATCCATAATTACCTGTTTCAACCTTCAGAATTTCGTTGATGACAACTGTATACATGTGTGTATACATAAGGCACACTTGATTTTAACATCCGTAACTACCTGCTTCAACCTTCAGAATTTCGTTGATGACAACTGTATACATGTGTGTATACATAAGGCACACTTGATTTTGACATCCGTAACTACCAGTTTCAACCTCCAGAATTTCGATGATGACAACTGTATACATGTGTGTATACATAAGGCACACTTGATTTTAACATCCATAACTACCAGTTTCAACCTTCAGAATTTCGTTGATTACAACTGTATACATGTGTGTATACATAAGGCACACTTGATTTTAACATCCATAACTACCTGTTTCAACCTTCAGAATTTCGTTGATGACAACTGTATACATGTGTGTATACATAAGGCACACTTGATTTTGACATCCTCAACTACCTGTTTCAACCTTCAGAATTTCGTCGATGTCATCAACGAAATTCTGAAAGTTGAAACTGCTAGTTATGCATGTCAAAATCAAGTGTGCCTTATGTATACACACATAAGGCACACCTGATTTTGACATCCATAACCAGCAGTTTCAACCTTCAGAATTTCGTTGATGACAACTGTATACATGTGTGTATACATAAGGCACACTTGATTTTGACATCCGTAACTACCAGTTTCAACCTTCAGAATTTCGTCGATGTCATCAACGAAATTCTAAAAGTTGAAACTGCTAGTTATGGATGTCAAAATAAAGTGTGCCTTATGTATACACACATAAGGCACACCTGATTTTGACATCCATAACAACCAGTTTCAACCTTCAGAATTTCGTTGATGACAACTGTATACATGTGTGTATACATAAGGCACACTTGATTTTGACATCCTCAACTACCTGTTTCAACCTTCAGAATTTCGTCGATGTCATCAACGAAATTCTGAAAGTTGAAACTGCTAGTTATGCATGTCAAAATCAAGTGTGCCTTATGTATACACACATAAGGCACACCTGATTTTGACATCCATAACCAGCAGTTTCAACCTTCAGAATTTCGTTGATGACAACTGTATACATGTGTGTATACATAAGGCACACTTGATTTTAACATCCGTAACTACCAGTTTCAACCTTCAGAATTTCGTCGATGTCATCAACGAAATTCTAAAAGTTGAAACTGCTAGTTATGGATGTCAAAATAAAGTGTGCCTTATGTATACACACATAAGGCACATCTGATTTTGACATCCATAACTACCAGTTTCAACCTTCAGAATTTCGATGATGACAACTGTATACATGTGTATATACATAAGGCACACTTGATTTTAACATCCGTAACTACCAGTTTCAACCTTCAGAATTTCGTCGATGTCATCAACGAAATTCTGAAAGTTGAAACTGCTAGTTATGGATGTCAAAATCAAGTGTGCTTTATGTATACACACATAAGGCACACTTAATTTTGGCATCCTTAACTGGCAGTTTCAACCTTCAGAATTTCGTTGATGACAACTGTATACATGTGTGTATACATAAGGCACACTTGATTTTAACATCCATAATTACCAGATTCAACCTTTAGAATTTCGTTGATGACAACTGTATACATGTGTATACATAAGGCACACTTGATTTTGACATCCTTAACTACCAGTTTCAACCTTCAGAATTTCGTTGATGACATTGACGTCTGTAGCAGATTCCTGCTTTAGAGTTCCACAATCAATTCTGATTGCTATAATTTCATGTTAAGAAGTTAAAAATTTACCCAAACTCAAGTGTTTTTAAGCTTAATGTTCCAAAATTAATTTTATGCTGATATATTGCATGTTAATTAATCTTTAAATATTTCTGATGGCTGGTTAATTAATGAATGTACCGGAAGAGAAGAATTCTCAGGAAGTATGGCGCTAATTCGATTCCGTTCCCTACGGTGCATTTCCAAGCATTAAAGGCCACTTTACGTGTATTAATTAATGGTGCTTTGATAAATTCTGCGATTTCCCCCAAGTTAAAGCTTTAGTCTATTAATATTTTCTAAGACAGAATAATATACATTCACGTAACTCCTAATGGATGGTTTTAAAATATAATCAAGTTTAAACTACAGAATTTTTCGTTTTTACGTACATTGAGACGAGATGTCTTCACAAGATGCTATATGAGTTTTATTTCTGCATATTTAACGCAACTATTTATAATAATAATGGCTCACTTATTATGGAACAGAGGTATCTTATAATATGATACTAGGCAACAAAGTCTCAGAAATGTTTCTAAATTGTCTAAAAACTTAACGAAACTCTAGTGTAACTGAAAAAACCCAAAAGCGAAGAAATTGCAGAAAACTTAAATATAATATTAAATATACAAGTAAATATATAAGATACACAAAATTTGTTGCCTCACGTGTTATCCTGTAAAGGACATAGACTATTTTCATAATTAATTCCATGCATATCTCATGTATAAGCTGACTTGAAAATACCTTACAATTTCCTTCTAAAACTTATAATTTCCTTCTAAACTTACAATTTTCATTTAAAACTTACAATTCTTACTATTCCTGGAGTTTAGCGACCAAAATCTGGACATTTGTATTTATAAATTCAAGGTTTTAACCCATCTTCAAGATAATAGCACTCGGTGAAAATTTTGTGTTTGATTTAAATAATGTTCCTGGCAAGTATCGATACGACTTGAATTATTTACGGGGCACTATTTACTGCTCATAATGAATTATTCAAATCGCTCCGGTTAAAACCACTTCCTCTTACTGAATGTACTCCTCTGCACAGATAGATTTTGTAATTATATGTACTCTTCAGTACGATCTTCTTATTTGAGTTTAACACAATTTGACAACATATTGAGTTCAATTATTTCAATGCTTGATAATGCACGACAAACGGCTGAAAGACAAAAATTGATAGCATAGTTTCTATTTCATATCACAAACTTTATCATCATCATAATTATTTATTAAATAATTGTGCTATATATGGAATAAATGTTCAACATGACAAATATATCTTGTATATAGCGAAATATAAAACATATACAATTTATTCCTTAGGCATGTGCCTTAAAGTGATTACGTTGATTTCATAGTGTTGCATAAATAATAATTTGAATACTAAGCAGTAAGTAAATTTATAAGACTTATAATATAAATATAATGATGAATCTCTCTAGTAATTGATTTCAATAAGAGGTGGCGCTTATATGCTTCTCTCACACATTAATTTAATTTAGTTTTATTTTATGTATTTTTGTTGGAATTAAAAACTACATTATTATTATTATTATTATTATTATTATTATTAATATGATTTGAATCTGCGAATGTACAAATATTAAGATATTTTGTTCAAACAATATTGCATAATGTTTCCATGAATTCCATGAACGTTACAATTTAGTAAATTAGACAGTTTCAAGTTGATATAGATTTTCAGGCTACTCGACTGAAATGCTCTTCGTATCGAGCAATGACGGAAATATTGCACTAAGACGTTTCAGAAACCTTACGCAGTCAATCGAAACAACATGCTCGGCTGAAGTGTGTATACGTGGTTTTAGTTATTTCCTAGATTCTTTTCGGGATCGCTGAAGCCGATATTTGTACAGAAAATAACATAAACCATGTTTTGTATTCGCGTACAATATAATGTAATATAATGTTTAGGCATTTTAGTGATACTTCATGCAGAGTTTTTTATAAATTAACAGAAGTACACAAAATAATTACTAAAATATGATACAGACCATTCAAATGGTGTCAACTTGTACGCTGGATAGTTTTTGAAATATCGCAAAAAAAATTTCAGCAGTTTTTGAGAATATCACTGAAAAACAGACGATCACACTAAAAGACAAATATCTCAAGAATCACGCATTGGATATTAAAACAATTATACATATGATGTACGAATATATCCGACAATATCAGTACCAAACTGTACTAAAATTGATACGCTAGTTTTTGAGATATCGCTAAACAAAGTACCAACAGTAATTGAGAATGTCATTAAAAACACACGATCACACTAAAACGTAAATATCTCAACAAATACAAATTGAATATTAAATCAATTAAAACTACTATACACCAGTACATCAGTATAATGATCTCAGTATAATGCAAATATCTTAACAATCACCTGTTGTATATTTGGTCATTTACTTGTATAATGTACCAATATATCACTAAATATCGGTGCCAAATTGGATTAAAATTGATACGCTAGTTTTTGAAATATCGTCAAAAAAATATCCGCAGAATTTGAGAATATCACTGAGAAAGACACGATCACACTAAAATACAAATATCTCAAGAATCACGCATTGGATATTAATAAAATTATAAATACAATATACCAATATATTACGCAATATCAGTAACACATTGTGTTACTATTCGTACAACAGGTTTTGAAATATTATTAGAGAAGTAATGGCAATACTAGAGAATGCAATCTAAATTCTAATATCTTGAAAATGACGTATTGGATATTAATCCAAATCTATATATTAAATACTAACGTTCCACTCAATTTCAAAATTAAATTTTCATTGATATAGGTAAGCCAATTTTTGATATATCGTTAAATCACTACCAGCACTATACGAGAATATCACTGGAAAACACTTGATTGCACTAAAAGCAAATAACTTAACAGTCATGCATTGGATATTAAAACAATTATACATATGATGTACTAATATATCCGACAATATCAGTACCAAACTGTACTAAAATTGATACACTAGATTTTGAGATATCGCTAAACAAAGTACCAACAGTAATTGAGAATATCATCAATAACACACGATTACACTAAAACGTAAATATCTCAACAATTACGAATTGGATATTAAATCAATTAAAATTACTATACACCAGTACATCAGTATAATGATCTCAGTATAGTGCAAATATCTTAACAATCATCTGTTGTATATTTGGTCATTTACTTGTATAATGTACCAATATATCACCAAAAATCAGTGCCAAATTGGATTAAAATTAGTACGCTAGTTTTTGAAACATCGTCAAAAAAATATCCGCAGAATTTGAGAATATCACTGAAAAAGACACGATCACACTAAAATACAAATATCTCAAGAATCACGCATTGGATATTAATAAAATTATAAATACAATATACCAATATATCGCGCAATATCAGTAACAAATTTTGTTAATATTCGTACAACAGGTTTTGAAATATTATTAGAGAAGTAAGGGCAATGCTAGAGAATGCAATCTAAATGCGAATATCTCAAGAATTACGTATTGGATATTAATACGTATCTACATATTTAATATTAAAGTTGCACTCAATCTCAAAATTAAATTTTCATTGATATTGGTAAGCCAGTTTTTTATATATCGTTAAATCACTACTCGCACTATACGAGAATATCACTGGAACATACTTGATTGCGCTAAAAGCAAATAACTTAACAGTCATGCATTGGATATTAAAACAATTATACATATGATGTACTAATATATCTGACAATATCAGTACCAAACTGTACTAAAATTGATACGCTAGTTTTTGAGATATCGCTAAACAAAGTACCAACAGTAATTGAGAATATCATCAAAAACACACGATCGCACTAAAACGTAAATATCTCAACAATTACGAATTGTATATTAAATCAATTAAAATTTCTATACACCAGTACATCAATATAATGATCTCAGTATAATGCAAATATCTTAACAATCACCTGGTGTATATTTGGTCATTAATTTGTATAATGTACCAATATATCACCAAATATCGGTGCCAAATTGGATTAAAATTGATACGCTAGTTTTTGAAATATCGTCAAAAAAATATCCGCAGAATTTGAGAATATCACTGAAAAAGACACGATCACACTAAAATACAAATATCTCAGGAAACACGCATTGGATATTAATAAAATTATTAATACAATATACCAATATATCACGCAATATCAGTAACAAATTGTGTTAATATTCGTACAACAAGTTTTGAAATATTATTAGAGAAGTAATGACAATACTAGAGAATGCAATCTAAATTCTAATATCTTGAAAATGACGTATTGGATATTAATCCAAATCTACATATTAAATATTAAAGTTCCACTCAATATAAAAATTAATTTTTCATTGATATTGATAAGCCAATTTTTCATATATCGTTAAATCACTACCAGCACTATACGAGAATATCACTGGAAAAGACTTGATTGCACTAAAAGCAAATAACTTAACAGTCATGCATTGGATATTAAAACAATTATACATATGATGTACTAATATATCCGACAATATCAGTACCAAACTGTACTAAAATTGATACACTAGTTTTTGAGATATCGCTAAATAAAGTACCAACAGTAATTGAGAATATCATCAATAACACACGATCACACTAAAACGTAAATATCTCAACAATTACGAATTGGATATTAAATCAATTGAAATTACTATATACCAGTACATCAGTATAATGATCTCAGTATAATGCAAATATCTTAACAATCGCCTGTGGTATATTTGGTCATTTACTTGTATTATGTACAAATATATCACTAAATATCGGTGCCAAATTGGATTAAAATTGATACGCTAGTTTTTGAAATATCGTCAAAAAAATATCCACAGAATTTGAAAATATCACTGAAATAGACACGATCACACTAAAATATAAATATCTCAAGAATCACGCATTGGATATTAATAAAATTATAAATACAATATACCGATATATCACGCAATATCAGTAACATATTGTGTTAATATTCGTACTACAGGTTTTGAAATATTATTAGAGAAGTAAGGGCAATCCTAGAGAATGCAATCTAAATGCGAATATCTCAAAAATTACGTATTGGATATTAATCCAAATCTATATATTAAATACTAACGTTCCACTCAATATCAAAATTAAATTTTCCTTGATATTGATAAGCCAAATTTTGATATATCGTTAAATCACTACCAGCACTATACGATAATATCACTGGAAAACACTTGATTGCACTAAAAGCAAATAACTTAACAGTCAAGCATTGAATATTTATATAATTATATATATGATGTACTAATATATCCTAAAATATCAGTACCAAACTGTACTAAAATTGATACGCTAGTTTTTGAGATATCGCTAAACAAAGTACCAACAGTAATTGAGAATATCATCAAAAACACACGATTACACTAAAACGTAAATATCTCAACAATTAAGAATTGGATATTAAATCAATTAAAATTACTATACACCAGTACATCAGTATAATGATCTCAGTATAATGCAAATATCTTAACAATCGCCTGTTGTATATTTGGTCATTTACTTATATAATGTACCAATATATCACTAAATATCGGTGCCAAATTGGATTGATATTGATACGCTAGTTTTTGAAATATCGTCAAAAAATATCCGCAGAATTTGAGAATATCACTGAAAAAGACACGATCACACTAAAATACAAATAGCTCAAGAATCACGCATTGGATATTAATAAAATTATAAATACAATATACCAATATATCACGCAATATCAGTAACAAATTGTGTTAATATTCGTACAACAGGTTTTGAAATATTATTAGAGAAGTAAGGGCAATACTAGAGAATGCAATCTAAATGCGAATATCTCAAGAAATACCTATTGGATATTAATTCAAATCTACATATTAAATACTAAAGTTCCACTCAATATAAAAATTAAATTTTCATTGATATTGATAAGCCAATTTTTGATATATCGTTAAATCACTACCAGCACTATACGAGAATATCACTAGAAAACACTTGATTGCACTAAAAGCAAATAACTTATCAGTCATGCATTGGATATTAAAACAATTATACATATGATGTACTAATATATCTGACAATATCAGTACCAAACTGTACTAAAATTGATACGCTAGTTTTTGAGATATCGCTAAACAAAGTACCAACAGTAATTGAGAATATCATCAAAAACACACGATCACACAAAAACGTAAATATCTCAACAATTACGAATTGGATATTAAATCAATTAAAATTACTATACACCAGTACATCAGTATAATGATCTCAGTATAATGCAAATTTCTTAACAATCGCCTGTTATATATTTGGTCATTTACTTGTATAATGTACCAATATATCACTAAATATCGGTGCCAAATTGGATTAAAATTGATACGCTAGTTTTTGAAATATCGTCAAAAAAATATCCGCAGAATTTGAGAATATCACTGAAATAGACACGATCACACTAAAATATAAATATCTCAAGAATCACGCATTGGATATTAATAAAATTATAAATACAATATACCAATATATCACGCAATATCAGTAACAAATTGTGTTAATATTCGTACAACAGGTTTTGAAATATTATTTGAAAAGTAAGGGCAATACTAGAGAATGCAATCTAAATGCGAATATCTCAAGAATTACGTATTGAGTATTAATCCAAATCTACATATTAAATATTAAAGTTCCACTCGATATAAAAATTAATTTTTCATTGATATTGATAAGCCAATTTTTGATATATCGTTAAATCACTACCAGCACTATACGAGAATATCACTTGAAAACACTTGATTGCACTATAAGCAAATAACTTAACAGTCATGCATTGGATATTAAAACAATTATACATATGATGTACTAATATATCCGACAATATCAGTACCAAACTGTACTAAAATTGATACGCTAGTTTTTGAGATATCGCTGAACAAAGTACCAACAGTAATTGAGAATATCATCAAAAACACACGATCACACAAAAACGTAAATATCTCAACAATTACTAATTGGATATTAAATCAATTAAAATTACTATACACCAGTACATCAGTATAATGTTCTCAGAGTAATGATAATATCTTAACAATCACCTGTTGTATATTTGGTCATTTACTTGTATAATGTACCAATATATCACTAAATATCGGTGCCAAATTAGATTAAAATTGGTACGCTAGTTTTTGAAATATCGTCAAAAAAATATCCGGAGAATTTGAGAATATCACAGAAAAAGACACGATCACACTAAAATACAAATATCTCAAGAATCACGTACTGGACACTAATAAAATATAAATATAATATACCAATATATCACGCAATATCAGTACCAACTTGTTCTATTATTCGTACAACAGGTTTTGAAATATTATTAGAGAAGTAAGGCCAATACAAGAGAATGCAATCTAAATGCGAATATCTCAAGAATTACGTATTGGATAATAATCCAAATCTACATATTATATATTAAAGTTCCACTCAATCTCAAAATTAAATTTTCCTTGACATTGGTAGGCAAATTTTTGATATATCGTAAAATCACTTCCAGCACTACACGAGAATATCACTAGAAAACACTTGATTGCGCAAAAAGCAAATAACTTAACAGTCATGCATTGGATATTAAAACAATTATACATATGATGTACTAATATATCCGACAATATCAGTACCAAACTGTACTAAAATTAATACACTAGTTTTTGAGATATCGCTAAATAAAGTACTAACAGTAATTGAGAATATCATCAATAACACACGATCACACTAAAATGTAAATATCTCAACAATTACGAATTGGATATTAAATCAATTAAAATTACTATACACCAGTACATCAGTAGAATGATCTCAGTATAATGCAAGTATCTTTACAATCGCCTGTTGTATATTTGGTCATTTACTTGTTTAATGTACCAATATATCACTAAATATCGGTGTCAAATTGGATTAAGATTGATACGCTAGTTTTTAAAATGTCGTTAAAAAAATATCCGCAGAATTTGAGAATTTCACTGAAAAATACACGATCACACTAAAATACAAATATATCAAGAATCACGCATTGGCTATTAATAAAATTATAAATACTATATACCAATATATCACGCAATATCAGTAACAAATTGTGTTAATATTCGTACAACAGGTTTTGAAATATTTTTAGAGAAGTAAGGGCAATACTAGAGAATGCAATCTAAATGCTAATATCTCAAAAATGACGTATTGGATATTAATCCAAATCTATATATTAAATACTGACGTTCCACTCAATCTCAAAATTAAATTTTCATTGATATTGGTGAGCCAATTTTTGATATATCGTTAAATCACTACCCGCACTATACGAGAATATCACTGGAAAACACTTGATTGCGCTAAAAGTAAATAACTTAACAGTTATGCATTGGATATTAAAACAATTATACACATGATGTACTTATATATCTGACAATATCAGTACCATACTGTACTAAAATTGATACGCTAGGTTTTGAGATATGGCTAAACAAAGTACCAACAGTAATTGAGAATATCATCAAAAACACACGATTACACTAAAAAGTAAATATCTCAACAATTAAGTATTGGATATTAAATCAATTAAAATTACTATACATCAGTACATCAGTATAATGATCTTAGTATAATGAAAATATCTTAACAATCACCTGTTGTATATTTGGTCATTTACTTGTATAATGTACCAATATATCACTAAATATCGGTGCCAAATTAGATTAAAATTGGTACGCTAGTTTTTGAAATATCGTCAAAAAAATATCCGCAGAATTTGAGAATATCACTGAAAAAGACACGATCACACTAAAATACAAATATCTCAAGAATGACGCATTGGATATTAATAAAATTATAAATACAATATACCAATATATCACGCAATATCAGTAACAAATTGTGTTAATATTCGTACAACAGGTTTTGAAATATTATTAGAGAAGTAAGGGCAATACTAGAGAATGCAATCTAAATGCTAATATCTCAAAAATGACGTATTGGATATTAATCCAAATCTATATATTAAATACTAACGTTCCACTCAATATCAAAATATTAAATTGCATTGACATTGATACGCCAATCTTTTATATATCGCTAAATCAGTACCAACAGTGAACGAGAATTTCACTGGAAAACAATTGCCGTTCAATATGCAAATCAAATATGTTTTGCAACGTTGCTGAAATATTTCCTAGCATACAAGCAAATAATTTAACTAGATATTTTCAAATGTCAGTATTTGATATTATTTCGTTAGAACTAGTTTTATTTAATATATTCTACGCATTTGATTTGAAAGATCATACATTTGAATTCAACTGTACTTGAATTTGATTTACATACTAATTGCCTCCAGAAATCGCAAGTTTTATAATATCTAACCAGTGAACAATGAAGGGTAATCTCATGGCAGAGATACGTTTCCGGTGCAGCTGTGAGCTGTGTGTTTCATTATTAAGTTTTGCAACTTGTCAAATTAAGATTTATAATGATTCGTCTGAACTCCAAGAAAACTGTACGGATTACATTGTTACGGGCAAATTAGATGCTAATTTAATTTGAATTTATTTAGACAATTTCTTTCGTCTTAAATGAGCAGCCCTCGAGTACTATGTCTGAGGCGAAATCCTGCGGGCCAACGCAGGCCTTACCTTTTAATGCAATAAAAATAAATTACTCCAGAAACTTAGTCACATTATGCACATCAGCAACTTCTAGCGAAACATTTTCAATTTTAATTTGGGATAATGTTCCTCCTTGTACGTTCCCGTCTAGAGAATTAACGTGATGCTTTATTATCCCTGGGTTCATATTTTTACTCACTTATTGTTACTAATAACTATTTTTTGTATAGCTTATACCTACACATTACATTTGCATTAATACATTTTAGATTATATTTATTGTATAGTTTATTTATGTATTGATTATCTGATCAACAATTTCCTGCTATAATGTGATTTTTATTGCAGCATTGGTAAACCCATAATTCGTCTGCAACGAACCACCAACGATAATAAATTAATGAATTCCGCACGATCGATACTCGCAGTGATTATAATTAGGAGTCGCGAATAGTTACCAACAACACCCAAACATTTACGATACTCTCAAGCGTACTTCCTAATGACGACGTGGTGATACTGTAATCAGCGTTAAGTTATACATCGCAAAATATTAAATCTTGACTTTCATTCCCAATTTCCCATTTGACTTTACTAATAGAGAATAAACGGGCCAAATAACAACATAATATAATTTCTGTGTACTATTCCTTGGTGTAAAAAAAAAAGGAAATATGCAAAAAATGTGGGAAATACAATTTTATATTATACCTGCATCATAATCTTTTATTTTCTTAAAACTCCCGAGAAACAAAAATCATACTTAATATGCTTTTATACAATGATTTTATAATTACAAATAAAATTTTTGCAGGTTTCAATTGAATTTTGTGACAATTTTGTAAAATTTCTGTAATAACTGTAAATATTCCGTAATATCCAACTAAAAATTTTATAGTTTCTGTGGAAAATAGCAATTATACTTTGTAATTTACATCGACAGATTCACAATTTTTCTGAATTTGAGTTTCGGTAAACATAGATCAATCTTTCGTAATTAGTAGTTCAATTGTGTAATTTATACTGCAAATGTTCTAATTTTAAATGCAAGTGTTAAAATTTTAAATACAAATCTTCGAATTTTATATAAATTTTAGTATTCATATTAAAGATTTCGTAATTTCCAATGAAAATGAAATTGTAATAAAACTTTATGATTTTTAATAAAATTTTAAAGCTAAATATATTCACAGAAATCACGAAAATGTAATTTAAACTTACAGATTTTCGTTGGAATAAGTGAAATTTTGAATATAAATTAAACATTTCAGTAAGAATTATAAGATTTTCGCTACGAAATAAAAACAAAACTTTATTAGCAATAGTGACATGTTTACTGAAACTAGTGAATTTTTTATTGGAAATGATAACATTTTTATCGAAACTTCTAAAATGTTCAACGAAAATTTGGATAATGTGATTGAAAACTACCAATTTTCCTTGGAAATTGAGAAATTTTGATGTTGAATTAAATATTGCACCAAAGATTATAAATTTTTCAGCATGTATTTGAAATTTAACTGCAATGGCACAGTTTTAACAGAAAATTATCAAAAACGATAGCGAAATGATTGCAAAGTGACAATGTCCAAGACAAATTAATTTTTTTATTAGGAATAGCAAAATGTATATCGAAAATGGTGAAATTTTCATTGCAAGTTAAATATATTCATAGAAATGAAAATGTAATTGAAACTTACAGATTTTCGTTGGAATTAGTGAAATTTCGAATATAAATTAAACATTTCTGTTTCAATGTTTACTGAAAATAGTGAAATTTTTATTGAAAGTTTAAAATGTTTACTGAAAATAGTGAAATTTTCATTTAATGTTTAAAATGTTTACTGAACATATTGAAACAATTTAAAATGTTTAATGAAAATATTGAAATTTCATCATCGAAAATTATGAAATTTTGACTTGCTATGGCAATTTTTTTATTGGAAATGATACAATTGTAAATGAGAACTACAAATTTTCATTAGGAATTGCAAACTTTTGATGAAACAGTTCGAAAATTAAATATTGCAGTGAAAATTACAAAAATTTAAGCATGAATTGAAATATTTACTGGCAATAGCAAACTGTTTATCGGAAATGGTAAATTTTTTATCGAAACTTTTAAAATGTTCAATGAAAATTAGGAAAATGTTATTGAAAACTACAAGTTTTCATTGAGAAATGAGAAATTTTGATGCTGAATTGAATATTGCACCAGAGATTATAAATGTTTCAGCAGGTATTTGAAATTTAAATGAAATACTTTTAGCAATTATTTTGCAACAACAAAGTAATATTCGGCTTTAACTCAGTCGCGTAAAAGAAAATTTTGTAATCAATTTACATAAAAATTACACAATATTTCGGTCGGGCAATTTTAACAAAAAGCGCACGAATTGAACTCTTGACATTCAAATTTCATATATGTAATTGTGATAGCTTTAAATACAAAATGATAGACACATAAAATGGTAAAAATGAACCAATCAATTTCAACAAACATTTGAGTGAGTCGATTTGTTTACATATAAATGCCAAATGCACGAATGAACTAGATTTAAAAATAATTAAAGAAGTTAATTTGAACCATGGTGTAATCAATACACAAATCTATTATACAGTATTGTATATTATTTTATTTTAGTATAGTAGTATAGTATTTATAGGTGTTCAGTAACTGTACAGTTTTACACAAGTCAAAATAAGAATATACAATGAGAGTCAGAGCAGCACTTAATACTAACATGAAAAAATAATAATAATAAAACGCAAAATATGTGACATAAAATAGTAACATTTAACACTCCCAAAATTATAAATATACCTAATAAGTTAATTAAAACATGTGTAAATATAAAACAGCACTATCGAAGACTGACATAAAAGTAAGTATTAATACAAAACAAGTAAAATATATAAGTATAAGTGTATACAGGGTGTCTTCTAAAAAACGCCGCTGGCTATAACTCCTTTACTTATTGGCCGATTTAAAAAAACACAAAAACAAAATTAAATGGCTCCACATGTTCTAGAAAGGGGCTCTAATTTTGTTTTTTTTGTAAAATCAACTTTCATTTCAGCGATAGTCAAGTTTTATTTTTCAAATGGTTACATATATTTTCTTTTTTTTTCTGGTAGATTTTATTTTTCGGAATCCAAAGATGTATAACAAGTTGGCTTGGATGGAATATTCGTTACAGACAAAAAAATGTTTGAATAGTTTTTCAAATGTGACGTGAAAAACAAAGCAAACACAATGTGGAAGAAGTCAAAAACTACACAATATCTGTATGGACATTTCCCGAAAGTGCACAAAAAAATATCATCCAATATTACCTGAAAATTGAAGATGAAAAACTCAATTCTTACATTCTGTGAAAGCTAAGTATTCAAATTATTCCTATTTTCTAAAATTTCGATTTCATTTAATAGCACACGTGTCTTGACTTACAAAAAATACCACATACTGACAAACTTCCAGGATTTATTTTGGAAATGTCATTCAAAATTTCCAAAACTGGATGTAGTCAAAAATTTCATAAAATCTGTATGAAAATTTATGTCGTCTAATATTACCTAAAAATTAAAGATGAAAAACTTTGTTATTGAAAAATTTGAAGGATTTACACATACGCTATTAATAATTTAAAAGATTTGGACAGCTGCAATTAAAAACGTAACAGATTTTCACAATGTTACTCATTGATATTAAAAATTTACAGATAAATACAATCATTACAGATCATTTACAAAATCGGGCAGTTGAATTAAAAATTTGACAGCTGAAGTTAAAAATTTGCCAAATTTTCGTAATATTACTTTTGGATCTAACAAATTGATAGATATTGACAAAATTGGGCAGTTTCTGTTGATAATTTTAACAGGTGGAGTTAAAAATGTACAGATTTTTATAATATTTGCTAAAAACTTCAACATTTTTGACAGCTTTAGTTGGGAAAATGACGATTTAAACAGTTTGTCAAAAATGTACAGATTTTCACAACCTTTTCTAAAATCTTTAAACATTTTGGCAGTTTTTGTTAGCAAAATATCGACTTAGACAGCTACAACTGAAAACCGATCATTTTCACTTTTGAAGCTTAGTAATTGGCCGATTTGATAATTTGCTGTTAAAAATGTGAAAGCTTTTCGCATGTTCAGTCAAAAATTTGAAGGATTTAGACATACGCAACTAATAGTTTGAAAGATTTGGACTGTTGCAATGGAAAATACGACAGACTTTAGTAATTTCACTCATTGATATGAAAAATTTGAAGGATTTACACATACGCTATTAATAATTTAAAAGATTTGGACAGCTGCAATTAAAAACGTAACAGATTTTCACAATGTTACTCATTGATATTAAAAATTTACAGATCAATACAATCATTACAGATCATTTACAAAATCGGGCAGTTGTATTAAAAATTTGACACCCGGAGTTAAAAATTTGCCAAATTTTCATAATTTTACATTTGGATCGAACAAATTGATAGATATTAACAAAATTGGGCAGTTTCTGTTGATAACTTTAACAGTTGGAGTCAAAAATGTACAGATATTCACAACCTTTGCTGAAAACTTTAAAAAAATTGGCAGTTTTTGCTGGGAAAATGACGATATAAACAGTTACAATTGAAAATCGTTCGATATTCACTGCTGATGCTTAGTGGTTGGCAAATTTTACCAGTTGCTGTTAAACATATGAAAGAAGTTTGCATGTTCAGCTAAAAATTTGAAGGATTTAGATATACGTAATTAATAATTTAAAAGATTTGGACAGCTGCAATTGAAAACGTGACAGATTTTCACAATTTCACTCATTGATATGAAAAATTTACAGATATAGACAAAATCGGGCAGTTGCATTAAAAATTTGACAGCTGGTGTTAAAAAATTGCCAAATTTTCGTAATTTTACTCTCGGATCTAACAACTTGACAGATACTGAGAAAATTGGGCAGTTTCTGTTGATAATTTTAACAGTTGGAGTCAAAAATGTACAAGCTTTCATAACTTTTGCTAAAAACCTCCAACATTTTGGCAGTTTTTGTTGGGAAAATGACGATTTAAACAGTAAGTCAAAAATGTACAGATTTTCACAACTTTTTCTAAAAACTTCAAATATTTTGGCAGTTTGTGTTAGAAAAATGTCGACTTTCACTCCTTGATATGAAAAAATTACAGATATTGACAAAATCGGGCAATTGAATTAAAAATTTGACAGCCGGTGTTCAATATTTGACAAATTTTCATAAATTTACTTTGGTCCTAACAAATTGACAGATATTGAGAAAATTGGGCAGTTTCTGTTGATAATTTTAACAGTTGGATTTAATTTAATAGCACACATGTCTTGACTTAAAAAAAAAACGTCATACTGACAAAATTCCACGATTTTTTGGATATATAATAAATTATATATAATTTTTTTACAGATATTGATAAAATCGGGCAGTTGTATTAAAAATTTGACAGCTGGCGTTTAAAATATGACCAATTTCCGTAATTTTACTTTTGGATCTAACAAATTGACAGATATTGGGAAAATTGGGCATTTCTGTTGATAATTTTAACAGTTGGAGTCAAAAATGTATAGATATTCAAAACCTTTCTAAAAACTTCAAACATTTTGGCAGTTTTTGCTGGGAAAATGACGATTTAAACAGTTACATTTGAAAACCGTTCAATTTTCACTTTTGATGCTTAGTAATTGGCAGATTTGACCAGTTGCTGTTAAAAATATGAAAGATTTTCGCATGTTCAGTCAAAAATTTGAAGGATTTAGGCATATGCAAGTGGTAGTTTAAAAGATTTGGACTGTTGCAATGAAAAATATGACAGATTTTCATAATTTCACTCATTGATATGAAAAATTTACAGATATTGACAAAATCGGGCAGTTGAATTAAAAATCTGACAGCTGTAGTTTAAAATTGGACCAATTTTCATAATTTTACTATTGGATCTAACAAATTAACAGATATTGACAAAATTGGGCAGTTTATGTTGATAATTTTAACAGCTGAATTAAAAAATGTACAGATTTTCACAACCTTTGCTAAAAACTTTAAACATTTTGGCAGTTTTTGTTAGATAAATGTCTACTTAGCCAGCTAAAATTGAAAACCGTTCGATTTTCACTTTTGATGCTTAGTAATTGGCAGATTTGACAAGTTGCTGTTAAAAATATGAAAGATTTTCGCATGTTCAGTAAAAAATTTGAAGGATTTAGACATATACAACTGATAATTTGTAAGATTTGGACTGTTGCAATGATATGATAGATTTTCATAATTTCACTCATTGATAAGAAAAATATTTACAGATATTGACAAAATTGGGCAGTTGAGTTAAAAAGTTGACAGCTGGTGTTACAAAATTGACAAATTTTCGTAATTTTATTTTTGGATCTAACAAATTGACAGATATTGAGAAAATTGGGAAGTTTTTGTTGATAATTTTAACTGTTAGAGTCAAAAATGTACAGATTTTCAAAACCTTTGCTAAAAACTTTAAACATTTTGGCAGTTTTTGTTGGGAAAATGACGATTTATACAGTTAGTCAAAAATGTACAGATTTTTACAACATTTTCTAAAAGCTTTAAACATTTTGGCAGTTTTTGTTAGAAAAATGTCGACTTCGACAGCTACAATTGATAACCGATTGATTTTCACTTTTGGTGCTTAGTAATTGACAGATTTGGCAAGTTGCTGTTAAATGTATGAAAGATTTTCGCATGTATAGTCAAAAATTTGAAAGATTTAGACATCCGCAATTCATAATTTTAAAGATTTGGACAGCTGCAATTGAAAACGTGACAGATATTCATAATTTCACTCATTGATATGAAACTTATACAGATATTGTCAAAATCGGGCAGATGTATTAGAAATTTGACAGCTGGAGTTAAAAATTTGACAATTTTTGATAATTTTACTTTTGGATCTAACAAGTTGACTGATATTGAGAAAATTGGGCAGTTTCTGTTGATAATTTTAAAAGGTGGAGTCATAAATGTACAGATTTTCACAACATTTGCTGAAAACTTCAAACAATTTGGCAGTTTTTGTTCGGAAAATGACGATTTAAACAGTTACAATTGAAAACCGTTCGATTTTCACAGCTGATGCTTAGTCGTTTGCAAATTTTAGGAGTTGCTTTTAAAAATATGAAAGATTTTCGCATGATCAGTCAAAAATTTTAAGGATTTAGACATACGCAATTGATAATTTAAAAAAATTGGACAGCTGCAATTGAAAACATGACAGATTTTCATAATTTTACTCATTGATATGAAAAATTTACAGATTTTGACACAATTGGGCGGTTGCACTAAAAATTTAACAGCTGGAGTTTGAAATTTGACCAATTTTCGTAATTTTACTTTTAGATCTAACAAATTGACACAGATATTAACAAAATTGGGCAGTTTCTGTTCAAAATTTTGACAGTTGGAGTCAAAAATGTACAGATTTTCATAACCTTTGCTAAAAACACTTTGGCAGTTTTTGGTGGGAAAATTACGATTTTAACAGTTACAATTGAAAACTATTTGATTTGCATTGCTGATGCTTAGTGGTTGGCAAATTTTACCAGTTGCTGTTAGAGTTAAAAAGGAGTTAAAAAAATGAAAGATATTCGTATGTTCAGTCAAAAATTTGAAGGATTTAGACATACGCTACTGCTAATTTAAAAGATTGGACATCTGCAATTGAAAACGTGACAGATTTTCATAATTTCACTTATTGATATGAAAAATTTACAGATATTAACAAAATCAGGCAATTGCATTAAAAATTTGACAGCTGGAGTTAAAAATTTGACAAATTTTTATAATTGTACTTTTGGAACTAACAAATTGACAGATATTGAGAAAATTGGGCAGTTTCTGTTGATAATTTTAACAGTTGGAATAAAAAATGTACAGATTTTCTCAACCTATACTAAAAACTTTTGAAAAAAGCGTTTTGGCAGTTTTTGTTGAGAAAATAACGATTTAAGCAGTTACAATTGAAAACCGTTCGATTTTCATTGCTGATGATTAGTGGTTGGCCAATTTTACCAGTTGCTCTTAATAATATGAAAGATTTTCGCATGTTCAGTGAAAAATTTGAAAGATTTAGACATATGCAATTGATACTTTGAAAGATGTAGACTGTTGCAATGGAAAATATAACAGACTTTCATAATTTTATTAAATGATATGAAAAATTTACAGATATTGACAAAATTGGGCAGTTGCATTAAACATTTGACAGCTGGTGTTTAAAATTTGACCAATTTTCATAATTTTAGTCTTGCATCTAACAAATTGACAGATACTGAGAAAATTGGGCAGTTTCTGTTGATAACTTAGACAGTTGAGTTAAAAATGTACATATTTTCACAACCTTTACTAAATACTTCAAACATTTTGGCAGGCTTTGTTGGAAAAATGATAATTTAAACAGTTAGTCAAAAATGTACAGATTTTCACAACCTTTTCTAAAAGCTTCAAACATTTTCGATGCTTTTGTTAAAAAAATGTCGACTTGACAGCTACAATTAAAAACCATTCGATTTCACTTTTGATGTTTAGTAATTGGCAGATTTGACCAGTTGCTGTTAAAAATATGAAAGATTTTCGCATGTTCAGTCAAAAATTGAAGAATTTTGACATACGCAACTGATAGTTTGAAAGATTTGGACTGTTGCAATGAAAAATATGACAGACTTTCATAATTTCACTCATTGATATGAAAAATTTACAGATATGGACAAAATCGGGCAGTTGCATTAAAAATTTGACAGCTAGTGTTAAAAATTTTACAATTTTTCATACTTTTATTTTTGGATGTAACAAATTGACAGATACTGAGAAAATTGGGCAGTTTCTGTTGATATGTGTACTGTGGGCTTGTCCCGTAAATAAATAAATAAATAAATAACTTAAACAGTTGCGAGTTAAAAATGTACAGATTTTCGCAAACATTTTGGTAGTTTTTGTTGGGAAAATGACGATTTAGACAGCTACAATTGAAAACCGATCGATTTTCACTTTTGATGGTTAGTAATTTGCAGATTTGGCAAGTTGCTGTAAAAAACATGGAAGATTTTCGCATGTTCGGTCAAAAATTTGAAGAAGTTGGACATACGCAATTGATAATTTAAAATATTTGTACAGCTGCAACTAAAAACGTGACAGATTTTCACAATTTCGCATTGATATGAAAAATTTACAGATATTGTTTAAATCGGGCAGTTGCATTAAAAATTTGACAGCTGGAGTTAAAAATTTGCCAAATATTCGTAATTTTACTTTTGGATCTAACAAATTGACAGATATTGACAAAATTTGGCAGTTTCTGTTGATAATTTTAACAGTTGGATTTCATTTAATAGCACATATGTCTATACTTAAAAAAAAAATACCGTCATACTGACAAAATTTCACAATTTTTTTCGAAATGTCATAAATTTAAACTTTCTAAAACTGGAAATTCCTGGAACTGGAAGATGTCAAAAATTTCATAAAATCTGTACGCATATTTCACGTAAGCGCACATAAAATATTTCATATGCAATATTACCTGAAAACTGAAGATGAAAAACTTGATTTTTAAATATAGGGAAAGCTAAGTATTAAAATGATTCCGATTTTCTAAAATTTGGATTTCATTTAATAGCACATGTGTCTTGATTTAAAAAAAAAATACCATCATACTGACAAACTTTCAGGATTTTTTTTTTGAAATGTCGTACAATCAAAATTTCCAAAACTGGAAATTTGTGGAACTGGAAGAAGTTAAAAATTTCATAAAATCTGTATGAACATTTCACGAAAGTGCACAAAACATTAATATCATATAATATTACCTAAACATTTAAGATGAACAACTGGATTATTTAAATATTTGAAGGACTTAGGCATACGCAATTGATAATTTAAAAGATTTGGACAGCTGCAATTGAAAATAGCTTTCCTTAAAAGCTAGATATTCAATTGATTCGTGTTTTGTAAAATTCCTTTTTCATTCAATAGCACGAATGGCTTAATATACTGATTAAGTGGACCCCAAAAAACATGTTACTATATATGTATATATATATATAGATATATATATATTAATAGCCTTTCACTAAAGCACATACTCTTGTATAATAGCCTACAGTGTTTATTGATACGAAGGTATATTTGTGAAGTGCATCTTGCTAGTACTGCCATATGAAGTGATAGTCAAACAGCGACAAGCAGCATGGACATGTATGTATTACACCCTCACTAATGTGCATTATATTGTGTATGCAGTTGGTGCCTGATTAAATATACCTGCAAATGTATCATTCAATCGTATCAGTAGATTATAATGATGCTAGCCAATTCTGCATAAATATATGTGGAAAATATTACCATACACTTCGATAGTGAAAAATTGACAATTTATAAGTCAACCATTTTAATGTGATTGACATAAAAATTGTTAATAAGCGAAGCACCAATTACTTATATTGCGGGGTTATGTGATCAAATAAAATATCATTAAAATCAATGAGCAACCAAAAATCAAATACAGGCAATTCACGTAAATACCTCAATAAAACGTATTATTCCAATATTTGCTATACCTTTTCATTCCTGAAGCAACGCTCTGAAAATTGTGTATGCTTGAGTAAATATAATTTGATTAAACATATTTTAATTTAGCCATGAGCACATAACTGGGAATATTTGCTTAGTATATTAAATTGACTATGTTAATTATAATGTATCCAGTAACTATTTCTGAACCGAAACATTCACTGAATAAGTCGAAGTTTAGAAACTTGCATACGAACTAACGCATAAATTAGCAATTTCTACCAATCAATAAATTATTATAAATTAATTGCGATACCCGAGTTAATTTCAATTATAACGCAACGGTTTCCAACACGTCTATCATTAATTGCAAATCGATTAATAATATCCTGAGGCAGTCTTAAATGTTACACACCAATATTTGTACTAACATAGTGTTATTACCGAAATGCTTGCATCGGTTTTAATTGCATACTTTGCGATAAAAGCTTGTATGAAATATGCTTATAATAGAGTATATATGAAGCGCAAAAGTAACGAATTAAATTCCAATCACAGTTTGTATGATTTTTATGAGGATGTTTCTTGGCTATCGTCTAAATTTATTGCGTTCGCCCAAAGACATCTAATTATATTCTGATCACATCTTCCCCGGAATCGTATATTACGGTATAAATGTGTTCGCTGACCAAGCAATCTGAGTGTCATCTGCGTATGAAAGATGATGTCTCTCTGTGGACCGTTAACTTATGCGTTAAATAGTAAAACCTGCACAAAACGTTCCCCTGCGAAATAATCCATAACTACCCAAAGCGGAGCTTTGTAAATTATTGCAGGTAATTTATAACTTAATGGCGCATTGGCACACTTTTCTCGCCATACAATATTACAGTGATCACTTTGGGGGGAAAACTAAATAAGAATATGCGGCATAGTTGATCCAATTTCGCGAAAATATTGCGTCGTATATCCGCCCGTCGCTATTGTTGTGCCGTTAATCCATCAGTAGTTCACCGTAATGGTTTAAAATATTCAAAACATAATTTCGCATTTTTAAATTATGCGGAAACCACTTGATGTATTGCTTGTATCAATTTTCAATTATAAGTTATGCTTGTCTCAGAAATGAGGGCTGTATTGAATGTTCAATCGCGAGCCATTATGCATTAATTCTGATGGAAAAAGTTGCCAGATTTACATTTAAAATCTTATTATAAGTTTAAGTAGAGATTGACTTTTATCTTTGATTACTTTTTATAGCTAACAGTTTTTCCGCCGAAAACTCATAAGTAGGGTAAGAAGCTTAATTTGTGTGCTGCGTACCTGTAGAAGTTGCGAAGAGTTTGCGAACGCGCAAAATACGAAAATATTTTTATTCAAATGGGACATGTCTATATCATGAGGGTAATTTTATTTTTAATTAATTATTTTTGTAGATCAATATGCAATTTGCCGTCAATTCAGAGAAACTATACAAATGAAGTTGTAAGTGATTTCACCTGATCACTTATGATATTAATATATTGGCACATAAAATCGTAGAATTATAATATATATTAAATACCAAGAAAATATAAAATTTTCCAAGAAAAATTATTTACCAAAGGGTAAACTATTTCTATTAAAATTGTTATTATTATGTCAAACTTTGCAAGAATACGGTAAAAAATTAAATGATTACGGAAAAATTGTCATTTATTTTGTCAAAATATGAGCTCAGCTTTTTCCCATAAGAAATTACATGAGATCTTCCCCCCTCTACATTCCTAGTCGGGATGTCGACGAAATGAGAATGGGTTTTTTTTAAACAGGTCTCTTTTAAAACAGGTCTTCAAAATTTCAATGAATACTTTGATACTATCAACTGTTATTTAATACTACCAAAATTGCAATTATTATTATCAAAATATCAATTGTTACTGGTAATTTTATATTGTTATTCGCAAAATATCAATTATTCTATACGATATTACAACGAGGACTGTTGAAATCTGATGTGTTGTGTAAATATTTCAAAGAATACTCAATATATCAATTATTATTTTATTACTACCAAAATTGCTATTATGCTATTTCATGTCTAAATTTTGTTGCTTTTGGTTATATTGACATTATTGCTATCAAGATTTCAATGAGTAATAGCATCATTTTAAATTCCTTAATAATACCTAAAATAATTATGCAATTAAACGTCTAAATTGTATTTGTTCTGTCAATATTGACATTATTACTGCCAAGATTTCAATGACAACTATCAAGATTTCAAATGTCTCGTCAAAATTGCAATTGTTATTCTCAAAATCTGTACTTCCTATCAACGTTTCAATGATTACGGTCAAAATTTCAATAAATACTCTCAAAGCATCAGCTGTTGTTTAATACTGACAAAATTGCAATTATTATTGTAAAAATATCAATTGTTAATGGTATATTTAAATTATCAAAATATCAATTCAATATTACAATAATTATGAAATTATGAACTGTTTAAATTTGATTTGTTGTCAAAATTATGAGAGTAATATTAACATTTTGACAGTAATAATTGAAATGGTGATAGTAAATTTGACATTTTGACAGTAAAATTGTCATTTTTACAGTAATAATTGAAATAATGACATTAAAATTGAAATTTTAACAGTAATAATTGAAATTATAACAGTAATATTGACAGTTTGAAAGTAATAATTGGACTTTTGACAATAAATTTTGAAATCTCAAAAGCAATATTTCTAGGAATACTCTCAATAAATCAATTATTATTTTATTAGTGCCTAAATCGCAATTATGCTATTTAACCTCAAAATTGTAGTTGTCCTGTTCATATTGACATTATTACTATCAAGATTTCAATGACTAATAGCATCATTTTAAATTCTTTAATAATACTTTAAATAATTATGCAATTAAACGTCTAAATTTTATTTGTTCTGTCAATATTGACATTATTACTGTCAAGATTTCAATGACAACTATCAAGGTTTCAAATGTCTTGTCAAAATTGCAATTGTTATTCTCAAAATCTGTACTTCCTATCAACGTTTCAATAATTACAGTCAAAATTTCAATAAATACTCTCAAAGCATCAGCTGTTATTTAATACTGACAAAATTGCAATTATTATTGTCAAAATATCAATTGTTAATGGTTAATGGTATATTTAAAATATCAAAATATCAATTCAATATTACAATAATTATGAAATTATGAACTGTTTAAATTTGATTTGTTGTCAACATTATGAGAGTAATATTAACATTTTGACAGTAATAATTGAAATGGTGATAGTAAATTTGACATTTTGACAGTAAAATTGACATTTTTACAGTAATAATTGAAATAATGACAGTAAAATTGAAATTTTAACAGTAATAATTGAAATTATAACAGTAATATTGACATTTTGAAAGTCATAATTGGACTTTTGACAATAAATTTTGAAATCTCAAAAGCAATATTTCTAGGAATACTCTCAATAAATCAATTAATATTTTATTAGTGCCTAAATCGCAATTATGCTATTTAATCTCAAAATTTTAGTTGTGTTGTCCATATTGACATTATTAATATCAAGATTTCAATTACTATTGCCTACATTTGAAATATCTTGTCATAATTGCAATTGTTATTCTCAAAGTCAATTATTCCTGTTAATATTTTAATGATTACTGTCAAAATTTCAACGAATAGTTTCAAAATATCAATTGTTATTTTATTACTCTTAGAATTGCATTTATTGTTGCCAAAATTACAATTATTATTGCCAAAACGTCAACGTTTATTGTCTGCATTTCAATAATTACTGTCAAAATATCAATATTACTGTCATCATTTCAATTATCGATAATTAGCGATACCTGTCATAAATAATAATAATAATCATCCTTACTACTCCGTCACCTATGGCGTAATTGGTTACTGTCATAATTTGAGTATTCTGAGTCAATTACCCCGATTACCCAATAATACCAAAGAGCATAGTCTTGGACTATAAGGATATATTAATAATAATATTTTGATAATAACTCTCAAAATCATAAGTATTCCGTCACAATTGAATTGATAACTGAAAAAATATACTATCAACATTTAAGTTTTGCGGCCTCTATTTTGTTATTTCCATCAATATTGACATTATTATTGTCAATATTTCAGTGACTAATATCAAAATTTTAAATATGTTGTCAAAATTACAATTGTTATTATTAAACTCAATAATTTTCCCCAATATTTTAATAATGTATGTCAAAATTCCAATAAATTTTCTCAAAATATCAATTGTAAATTAATACTCCCAAAATAGCAAATTTTACTGCCAAATTACAAATATAACTGACAAATTTGCAATCACTACAAACAAAACTTTAAAGTTTATTGTATAAATTTCAACATTACTGTCCTAATGTCAATGTTACTTTCTTTATTGAATGTTTATTGTCAAAATTTCAATTATTATTATCAAAATGTCAATATTATTGTTATAACTTTAATAATTAATGTCATAATGTCAACATTCATTATTATGAATTCATAATTAGATTAATTGATTAGTCATAATCATAATTTCAATTATTTTATCACCATTTTGTACTGTCAACATTTTTTATTTGTCAATATTTACGTCATTATTGTCAAAGTTTCAATGATTACTTTCAACATTTTTAATATTTTGTAAAAATTGCAATTGTTATTCTCAAAATTAGTTATATCTTTCCATATTCAATTCAATTCAATTTATTCACATAAATGATTTACACGTGGAAAATTATATTCTATTATTATTATTATTATTATAATCGAGTCCTTATTCTACCCGTAGGGTATTAAGGTTAGAATATTATATCGGCAGATAAAACGTAATAATTATAACAATAATTGTGTACAATATTTAAAATATTATAGTTATTACAACATTATAAGATGTTTATAACGTGTTTAAAGATTCGAATTTCATATATCAATTGTCAATTTTTTTTTTCAATTCAGTTTTGCAGGCTTTCTGTACTTCCCTCATCGTTCTTTTTTCAATTGATTTGTGTTTTTATACATTTCAGACATTATCATTTTCATCACATGCGTCGTCAGCTCTTCCATGGTTTCTTCTTTTTTCTATTTTTCTGTGGTTTCTTTTCTGTCTCTCTCCCTCTCTCTTTCACTCTTTCACTCTCCCACTTCCATTGCTCTTCTCTGATATGAGTATCTTGTTATAGTCTCACTACCATTGAATTTTGTTCCAACGTGTTTTCTTCCTCATGTCTTCCGTTTTCTCTTCCTCATCATCAGAATCATCATGATTACCATCAGCATCTACATCTTTCTCATCATCATCATCATCAATTCTTTCCACTAGCTGCTTTCCCTCGTTCTCCCATTTCTTCTCTTCTTCTCTCGTCGTTCTTTTAACTTTACTCAGTTCTTCTTTCAATTCATTGGTGTTCTTATACATTTTAGTCATTATCACGTTCATCACTTGCTTTAACTCCTCCGTGTTTTCTTCTTTTTCTTTTTTTCACTTATTTCTTTTCTGTCTTTCTCTCTCTCTCTCTCACGACCCCACTTATTAGAGGATCTTATTATTTTCTCACTTCCATTGAATTTGGTTCCAACGTGTTTTCTTTCTCCTGTCTTCCGTTTTCTCTTCCTCGTCATCAGAATCATCATCATCAGCATCATCAATCCTTTCCACTGGCTGCTTTCTCTCGTTCTCCCATTTCTTCTCTTCTTATCCTATCGTTCATTTAACTTCACTCAGTTTTTCTTTCAATTGATTGGTGTTCCTATACATTTTAGTCATTATCACTTTCGTCACTTACTTTAACTCTTCCGTGTTTACTTCTTTTTTTCTGTTGTTTCTTTTCCATCTCTCTCTCTCTCTCTTGCTCTGTCTCTTACACACACACGCACACACTCTCCCACTTCCTCTGCTCTTCTCTGATATGAGGATCTTATTATTTTCTCACTTATATTTAATTTTGTTCCGACGTGTTTTCTTCCCCTATCTTCCGTTTTCTCTTCCTCGTCATCAGAATAATCATAATTATCATCATTATCATCATTATCATCATTATCATCATCATTATCATCATGATTATCATCATGATTATCATCCTTATTATTACATCATCGTCATCAATCATAATAATCATCATCATCTTGGATCATCATCATAATCATCAATCATCAATCAGCCTGTTGAAAATACTGCTAAACATAGGCATCCCTCTTGTTCTTCCAAACTTTTCGCCTTTGTGCCTTCTGTCTTTCTCTTTCTTTACTTCGTTTGGAGCTGTTTGTAACCAAATTTGTATGCCAAACTTATATAAGAAATAAAATGCTATTTATCTATTTATCTATCGCTTGTATCTTTTTTCAGATTTTGTTCTAAGTTTAGTAGGTAATTAATATCATCATCACCTCATTATCTTCATAAACATCATCATCATCAATCATCAATCAACCTGTTGAAAAGCACTGCTAAACCTAGGCCTCTCTCTTGTTGTTTCAAACTTCTTACCTTTCTGCCTTTTCTCTTTCCTCTTTGCCATTTACTTTAAGTTTCTCTCCCTCTGCTCTTCTCTGATATGAGTATATTGAGAAGTGAGATCATCATCTTCATATTCATTATTACCAATCATCAATCAGCCTGTTGAAAATACTGCTCAACTTAGGCCTCGCTCTTGTTGTGTCAAACTTCTCACATTTGGGCCTTTTCTCTTCCTCGCTTGTCATTTACCTCAAATTTGAACCTTATTTTTGTCCATCATCTTGATCATAATCAACATCATCATCATCAATCATCAATCATCCTGTTGAAAAGCACTGCTAAACCTAGGCCTATCTCTTGTTGTTTCAAACTTCTTACCTTTCTGCCTTTTCTCTTTCCTCTTTGCCATTTACTTTAAGTTTCTCTCCCTCTGCTCTTCTCTGATATGAGTATCTTTTTATTTTCTCACTTCTATTACATTTTTTTCACTATATTTATTCATTCTGCCTTCCGTTTTCTCTTACTCATTATCATCAGCATCATCATCATTATCATCATCATCTTCATATTCATTATTACTAATCATCAATCAGCCTCTTGAAAATACTGCTCAACTTAGGCCTCGCTCTTGTTGTTCCAAACTTCTCACCTTTGGGCCTTTTCTCTTCCTCGCTTGTCATTTACCTCAAGTTTGAACCTTATTTTTTCCATCATCTTGATCATAATCATTATCATCATCATCAATCTTCAATCATCCTGTTGAATAGCACTGCTAAATCTAGGCCTCCTTCTTATTATTCAAAACTTTTCACCTTTGAGCCTTTTCTCTTCCTCGCTTGCCATTTACTTTAAGTTTCTCTCCCTCTGCTCTTCTCTAATATGAGTATTTTATATTTTTCCCACTTCTATTACATTTTTCCCACCATGTTTCTTCCTCCTGCGTCCCGTTTTCTCTTTCTCATTATCACCATCATCATCACCTCATCATCTTCGTAAACATCATCAATCAACCTCTTGAAAAGCATTGCTAAACATAGGTCTCCCTCTTGTTGTAGCAAACTTCTTACCTTTGAGGCTTTTCTATTCTTTATTCTTTTCTATTGATATTATTCTATTATTTTTTGTCCATCATCTTCACCATCATCATTATCATTATTCATCAATTAACCTTTTGAAAATACTGCTAAACCTAGGCCTCTCTCTTGTTGTTTCAAACTTCTTACCTTCTGCCTTTTCTCTTTCCTCTTTGCCATTTACTTTAAGTTTTCTTCCATTGCTCTTCTCTGGTGTGAGGATCTTATTATTTTCTCAATTCCATTACATTTTTTCGACAATGTTTCTTCCTCCTGCCTTCCGTTTTCTCTTCCTAATTATCATCATTATCATCATCACCTTATCACCTGTTCATCTTCATACTCATCATCATCATAAATCATCAATCATCAATCATCAATCATCAATCACCCTGTTAGAAAGCACTGCTAAACCTAGGCCTTCCTCTTGTTCTATATTTTTCACTTTTGGGCCTTTTCTCTTCCTCGCTTGTCATTTACTTCAAGTTTCTTTGTCCTTTCTTTTGATCCATCATTTTCATCATCATCAGTATCATCAATCATCAATTAGTCTGTTGAAAAGCACTACTAAACCTAGCCCCCCCCTCTTGTTGTTCCAAAATGTTTCACTTTTGGACCTTTTCTCTTCCTCGCTTATCATTTACTTCAAGTTTCAACCTTATTTTATGTCCATCATATTCATCATCATCATCATCACCATCAATCATCAATCAGCCTGTTGAAAAGCACTGCTAAACCTCCCTCTTGTTGTTCCAAACTTCTCACCTCTAGGCCTTTTTCTTCCTCGCTTGCCATTTACTTTAAGTTTCAACCTTATTTTTTGTCCAGAGTTAACTTTTGTGTTTGTTTTTCTAGTAATTTAGTTTACTAAATTAGGGTCTTTACTTGTAAGTTAGTACTTAATTTAGTAGTTAAATAAAACTGTACAAAATATTAACTTAACACTGCTCATAAATTTCTTGATTACTATATATATGTTTCGTGTCAAGGCGTAAATATCGCTTTATGGCTCTAGGCTATAAAGTACATTATAGCTCAAGGCTATAAAGTACATTATAGCTCTAGGCTATAAAGTACATTATAGCTCTAGGCTATAAAGTACATTATAGCTCTAGGCTATAAAGCACATTATAGCTCAAGTATTGCTCTAACCCTATGTGCAACGTTGTCTGTCAGTATGACAAACGCCGAAATTATGATAAGGCTGATGCATACATTTCTTACTCGATACAACGCAACGTTGTGACAATGCTATAGCTATAAGCATTTTCAACTTGCATTGAAAAAGCTCATAGCGATAGCATTAGCAGAGCGTTGCTTTGCGTCGAGTAAAGCTGTCCGTCCACTAGGTCGGAAACGCGCCGCGCCGCGGTTAAGATCAGTTTGCAAAGGTAGGCTCGTTCGCCATAAAACGCGGCGCAGAAGTTTTTGAAATATACTTTCAGCTTGACTATATGTTTATTTACCTATGCAATATTTGATCTTGACCGCGGCGCGGTGCATTTCCAACCTAGTGGACGGGCAGCTTTAGCAATCTATGAATCAGTCCTTAAGAGTGATAAAAATGTGTGCTTTGGTTTTCATAGTTTGCTTTTGATTGTATTTGAGAGTAAAATGTTATATGCCCCTAGGGCATAAATGACTCCTTTATGGCTCTCGGTGAGATATAGTCGTCGCCTACAAATCAGGCTTTAATTGGCACGCTACATGACATAAACGCTATATTTTGTCCTTAGTACTTAAATAACTATTTATTATGATGTACACACTCAAAAGATATGTCGCATATTCATTATTAATAATAATGATTATATTATTTTAATAAAGAAAACATTTGGTAAAGTTTCACAAGTTTTATGAAATTTGAGCAATTCTATAAAACTTGTGAAACTTTACCTGTTTTTTCTTTATTAACCTAATCAAAATGTTTCACCAAGAAGTAATCACTTCCTCATACTAGAGAGAGAGTAATGATTATATGTTAATGCAATTATAAAAATTTACTTGTATTATTTTTTTTTAGTATGTGATAATTTTTATGCGTAGTTTTCTTAATTTTATGATATTTTAAATGAATTTATGATTACTTTGAAACTTTCACAACAATTTTCCATCACTGTGTAGTAAACTTATGTGTATGTATTTTCAATAAGCTAGAAATATTTCTGATTCAAATTTATGCTTTGGTTTTGATCGGGAGTAAAATGCTATATGTCCCTCGGGCATAAGTAGCGTTTATGGCCCTCGGTGAGTTACGGTCCACGCCTACAAATCAGGCTTTAATTGCCACGCCCAGGATATAAACGCTATATTGTGCCCTCAGTACTTAAATAACTATTTATTTTGATGTTTACTACTTAAAAGATTTCTCGCATATTCATTATTTATAATATTGATTATATGACAATGCAATTATAAAAATGTACTAATATTATTATTTTTTTTAGTATGTGATAATTTTTATAAGTAGTTTTCTTAATTTTCTGATATTTTAAATGAATTTATGATTACATTGAAAATTTCACAACAATTTTCCATCACTATGTAGTAAACTTATGTGTATGTATTTTCAATAAGCTAGAAATATTTCTGATTCAAATTTATGCTTTGGTTTTGATTGAGAGAAAAATGTTATATGTCCCTCGGGCATAAGTAGCGTTTATGGCCCTCGGTGAGTTACGGTCCACGCCTACAAATCAGGCTTTAATTGCCACGCCCAGGATATAAACGCTATATTGTGCCCTCAGTACTTAAATAACTATTTATTTTGATGTTTAGTACTTAAAAGATTTCTCGCATATTCATTATTTATAATATTGATTATATGACAATGCAATTATAAAAATGTACTAATATTATTATTTTTTTTAGTATGTGATAATTTTTATGAGTAGTTTTCTTAATTTTATGATATTTTAAATGAATTTATGATTACTTTGAAAATGTCACACTAATTTTCTATCACTATTGTAACAACCACTTTTATGTGATTGGTCCTTAATTAATTAATTAATAAAGGGAGGAGCTGATGATCGATTAATTCACAATGGAGAAGGCATTATTAAGGCAAGCCGGCGCGAGTTGGCGGGGCGCGCGCCAGACAGAGGCAGCGGGTTATAAAGAGAGACAACAGGGACGCTGCTTGGGGGTGAACTCGGAGCGAGAACAGTTGACTCGGGGGCGTAAAAGAATTAGGATGGATCTGATAATACGTTCTCGGTGAATGTGTGTACATGTGTGTGATCTATTGGTGTTTAATTATTGGAATAATTCGAGTATGGCAATAATTAAGGTCTGTGCTGAATTTTATATTTTGCCGGAATATACCCAGAAAGGATTGTGGAGCTCCTGTATTAATATACAGAGCGGCGTCATAATAATGACGTGAGATGAATACGGGGTTCTCCATATAAATATTGCTTCATTGGCATGTTATGCGTACCGATATTAAATATGGTGCGAGATGATTGTTTAAGCTGCACGTTGGTGCCCTTACAATCATGCGCCAAAGTATAATAGATTGTTGAAGCCGCACGTTGGTGCCCTTACAATCATGAGCCAAAGTATAATAGATTGTTGAAGCCGCACGTTGGTGCCCTTACAATCATGCGCCAAATTATAATAGATTGTTGAAGCCGCACGTTGGTGCCCTTACAATCATGAGCCAAAGTATAATAGATTGTTGAAGCCGCACGTTGGTGCCCTTACAATCATGAGCCAAAGTATAATAGATTGTTGAAGCCGCACGTTGGTGCCCTTACAATCATGCGCCAAATTATAATAGATTGTTGAAGCCGCACGTTGGTGCCCTTACAATCATGAGCCAAAGTATAATAGATTGTTGAAGCCGCACGTTGGTGCCCTTACAATCATGAGCCAAAGTATAATAGATTGTTGAAGCCGCACGTTGGTGCCCTTACAATCATGCGCCAAATTATAATAGATTGTTGAAGCCGCACGTTGGTGCCCTTACAATCATGAGCCAAAGTATAATAGATTGTTGAAGCCGCACGTTGGTGCCCTTACAATTATGCGCCAAATTATAATAGATTGTTGAAGCCGCACGTTGGTGCCCTTACAATCATGAGCCAAAGTATAATAGATTGTTAAGCCGCACGTTGGTGCCCTTACAATCATGAGCCAAAGTATAATAGATTGTTGAAGTAGCATAAAAATGCTCTTCCAATTATGGGATGTAAAAACAATAGCGCCAGATTATAATTAATAAGCGTTAAGTCTAGAAATAAATATAAGTATGAATGAACATGCGGAAACTATATGCGCCTCGATATAATGCGCAATGTGTACACATATTAGGGAATTCAGTTACAATTAATTAGACATTAGATTTGAGAGTAGTTAGTTATATTGCATCCAGAACCTGTATCCCAAATAGAAAATCGTATATTAGAATTGAGTTTAACAAAAATTGTACTGTTTTCAAATACGCTATTACCGTCCGATTAAGAACGTATTACGAATGTCTGTTGGAATAAATGGCGCCAAAATTAGAATGGGTTTTGTGATTGAATGTGTGTTTTAAATGGGTATGATTGGTACGAAATAAATTAGAAGTGTTGGCCCAGATGAATCATCAAATTCAGTAAAATGGTTAAGTTTTGTAATTCTGCAATCCACTGCGATGACAACAGAAATCCTAGCATGCTAGGCAGGGGGTTGTGAAGGGCGGAAAGCCCCCTGGTAAGTTGTGATTCCAATTAAATTATATTTGGTGTATTAAAAGGCTTTATTATTTATATGAACTCGTGACCCGGCAATGGAATGCGAAATCAGGGGATCCTGTCTGATTGGGCCATCTTGACAAGTCACATGGTGGTAATGTAGACCCAATAAGTAAGTGACGCATGAGTAATTAGAATATGTATACGCCCATATTATTATATGATTAGAGAGCAATTGAAAATGGCGAAAAATTTGTACGCCCAGGAATTGTGCTCCTAACACTATGTAGTAAACTTATGTGTATGTATTTTCAATAAGCTAGAAATCTTTCTGATTCAAATTTATGCTTTGGTTTTGATTGAGAGTAAAATGTTATATGTCCTTCGGGCATAAGTAACGTTTATGGCCCTCGGTGAGTTACGGTCCACGCCTACAAATCAGGCTTTAATTGCCACGCCCAGGATATAAACGCTATATTGTGCCCTCAGTACTTAAATAACTATTTATTTTGATGTTCACTACTTAAAAGATTTCTCGCATATTCATTATTTATAATAATGATTATATGACAATGCAATTATAAAAATGTACTTGTATAATTAATTTTCTTTAAAATGTGATAATTTTTATGCGTAGTTTTCTTAAGTTTCTGATATTTTAAATGAATTTATGATTACTTTGAAAATTTCACAACAATTTTCCATCACTGTGTAGTAAACTTATGTGTATGTATTTTCAATAAGCTAGAAATCTTTCTGATTCAAATTTATGCTTTGGTTTTAATTGGGAGTAAAATGCTATATGTCCCTCGGGCATAAGTAGCGTTTATGGCCCTCGGTGAGTTACGGTCCACGCCTACAAATCAGGCTTTAATTGCCACGCCCAGGATATAAACGCTATATTGTGCCCTCAGTACTTAAATAACTATTTATTTTGATGTTTAGTACTTAACAGATTTCTCGCATATTCATTATTTATAATATTGATTATATGACAATGCAATTATAAAAATGTACTAATATTATTATTTTTTTTAGTATGTGATAATTTTTATAAGTAGTTTTCTTAATTTTCTGATATTTTAAATGAATTTGTGATTACTTTGAAAATTTCACACTAATTTTCTATCACTATGTAGTAAACTTATGTGTATGTATTTTCAATAAGCTAGAAATCTTTCTGATTCAAATTTATGCTTTGGTTTTGATTGAGAGTAAAATGTTATATGTCCCTCGGGCATAAGTAGCGTTTATGGCCCTCGGTGAGTTACGGTCCACGCCTACAAATCAGGCTTTAATTGCCACGCCCAGGACATAAACGCTATATTGTGCCCTCAGTACTTAAATAACTATTTATTTTGATGTTTAGTACTTAAAAGATTTCTCGCATATTCATTATTTATAATAATGATTATATGTTAATGCAATTACAAAAATGTACTTATATTATTATTTTTTTTAGTATGTGATAATTTTTATGAGTAGTTTTCTTAATTTTCTGATATTTTAAATGAATTTATGATTACTTTGAAAATTTCACACTAATTTTCTATCACTATGTAGTAAACTTATGTGTATGTATTTTCAATAAGCTAGAAATCTTTCTGATTCAAATTTATGCTTTGGTTTTGATTGAGAGTAAAATGTTATATGTCCTTCGGGCATAAGTAACGTTTATGGCCCTCGGTGAGTTACGGTCCACGCCTACAAATCAGGCTTTAATTGCCACGCCCAGGATATAAACGCTATATTGTGCCCTCAGTACTTAAATAACTATTTATTTTGATGTTTAGTACTTAAAAGATTTCTCGCATATTCATTATTTATAATAATGATTATTATTATAAAAATGCAATTATAAAAATGTACTTGTATTATAATTTTTTTAGTATGTGATCATTTTTATTAGTAGTTTTCTTAATTTTCTGATATTTTGAATAAATTTATGACTACTTTGAAAATTTCACAACAGTTTTCTATCACTGTGTAGTAAACTTATTATACATTCACGACCTATTTGCAACCGAGTTGGCTGGGTTTTCTTTTTGTCATGTTGAACAAACTGATTCAGTGATGCAACGGAAGTTAATTATTTCTTGTGTCGATTTGTGTCGAGACTTTTGTTTCCTACCACATTGTCAGATTTATAATTTCCTTCCGTTCCTCTTTCATCTCTAATAATTTAAACTTTACATCTGGCAAAAATGTTATTTAAAAAATATAACCTCAAATTGAAAACAACTTAACCTAAAAAAAATTGACAAGTTCCATTGGGGAATTCAGTTATTTTCGAAACACTACAAAAAAAAATGACTAGATATTCATAGACTCCCCTGACGCAAAAACATCGTGAATGGTGAGTATGTGTATGTATTTTCAATAAGCTAGAAATCGTCTGATTTCTGATATTTATTTTTGATCGCAATAATAACAATTCATCTGCTCCTCTATATGTAAGGTGTTTATGAATATGGTACAAAAAAGTTCTATATTTGTTTGCCCCCTTTTTATTTAAAGTATTCATAGCTATACTTACTACAAAAAACTCTAAATATATTTGGTCGAATTTTAATATTGTTGTCGCTGTGTATCTAACTCACAACTGTAAGTCGGAGCCTAAAGTCATCATAAATGCTGCGATTATAATTGTGTGCCCCTGGAAATAATAAATTAACACGCACGTCAGGGCCTTAAGTAAGTGTGTTGCAGGGGGTTTTTGTTTAGCATGTTAATGTAAAAAAATATATTTCGGTGATTTAAATTTAATTAGCCGTAGAAGCTAAATAAAATTTTAGAACAATATTTGGGTTTACTACGTAATATGTAATCATTATGAGATTAAACGAAGATCAAAATAAATGTGGTTTTTAATAATTAGAGGAAGAGCGGAAATTAATTTCTTTCTTTCTTTCTTAATCTTTCCCTCTTTTACCCTTTTGGCTGTTGAGGTAATTTCTAACAAGTTTATGTTTTTATATAAAACGTAAATAATTACTATGGATTTTTCATGTTCCATTTTAGGAGTAATTAATTACAGCGATGTAATAAAAAAGGAAGCCTTGTGTGTTGTTAATCATTATCGAATTTAAAATTTCATCTGCACCGAAACAACGCTAAAATAATTGTGTTTGGCTCGGCATTAACTTTATTTGCATAGCCGCTGCTGTAAAAAGTGGTGTCACCTGTTCATCAATTTAGTTGAACCTATGTGTACGTGTGGATTTAAAAAATGCTTTAATCGACGAGGCTTGTGTCACACACATGTATGCACACACAATTATAATTCCGGCGGTAAAAATGCAATTTGCAGGGGTTTCGGTTAATCGGCCGTCCCTTTGTGGAGGTAAGAATCGATATCGAAGCACTACATTTTATAGTTCTGCTACAAAATGTATATTCGTTTGGCACGAACTGCATTAATGTCGGATTTAAATATGGAGATAGTACATTTTTACGCAGAGCAGCATGATGGGAACGTCAGTTATCCATGTGCGTTGGTTATAATCTACGTTTGCACGAAATACATTTGCATTTTTAAAACTGCACCTAAATAATACTTTTTGTCATGAAATATGCCACAGGTAACATTAGCTTCGTGATTTTCAATGCAATTTATTTCCCAAATTTTGCAGATAAATTATAATGTAGCATTGCTGATGTGAGTTTCGAATGGTCAAAGTTAGAATCTAACATTCAGCGAGAAATAGAGCGACGAATAAATATTGACTGAAGAAATTGAGTTACAGATATATTTATTTCAATTATCGGGCAAACGCGACTGACTGACGTGTGTGTAACTAACTGGATTACAGTTCAATCAAAATACAAAATTATGTCCGCTAAGCGGCGCAGCTAAAAATAGCACAGGAATGAACTCGAATGTCCCCATTTTGATCAACTCCAGGATTCGACAGAACCATATTTTTATTGGGCCGTCTGGGAACATGCAGATCCCATCAACGCGAGCAATGCCCACATTTGAATGTTCCTGTTTTGCGTTTTGCTTTTTGTATTTATATTTAAATGCCACACAGAAATTGGATTTAAAAATAGCCCAGCATAGGAAGGTTATGAAGTTAACAAGAAGTTCTTATTTTCCACGAATTACTGTGCCAACAATATGTCAGGAGGCGAAGACTGTGCTAAGAACTTCTTGTTTATGTAATACATTTGATAAAGTAAATACATGTGGTAAACAAATGTTGTTTGTCCCAAATGCGATTTATTGGTATCTTTGCTTTAATGATTCGAATAACATTCGCCATTCAAACTTAACAATATTCGTAAATGCATCATCAATAATTATATGGATTTACAAGGATTATTCTGAACCTAAAAAATAATAGCATTTAATTATTATATTTATATTATTATTTTCAAACTTATCAATATTCCTAATTGAATCATCAATAATTATAAGGATGTGCAAGTCTTATTCGGAACTCAATAAAAATAGCATTTAATTATTATATTTATATTATTATTTTCAAACTTAGCAATATTCGTAAATGAATCATCAAAAATTATATGGATGCACAACGATTATTCTAAACTTAAAAATTATAACATGTAATTATTATATTTATATTATTTTCAAACTTAGCAATATTTCTAAATAAATAATCAATAATTATATGGATGTGCAAATCTTATTCTGAACTCAATAATAATGGCATTTAATTATTATATTTAAATTATTATTATCAAACTTACCAATATTTATAAATGCATCATTAATAATTATATAGATGTGCAATGGTTATTCGTAGTTCAATAATAAAGGCATTTAATTATTATATTTATATTATTATTTTCAAACTTAGCAATATTCCTAATTAAATCATCAATAATTATAAGGACGTGCAAGTCTTATTCTGAACCCAATAATAATGGCATTTAATTATTATATTTATATTATTATTTTCAAACTTAGAAATATTCCTAAATGAATCATCAATAATTACATGGATGTGCAATGGTTATTCTGAGCTCAATAATAATGGCATTTAATTATTATATTTAAATTATTATTATCAAACTTACCAATATTTATAAATGCATCATTAATAATTATATAGATGTGCAATGGTTATTCGTAGTTCAATAATAAAGGCATTTAATTATTATATTTATATTATTATTTTCAAACTTAGCAATATTCCTAATTAAATCATCAATAATTATAAGGACGTGCAAGTCTTATTCTGAACCCAATAATAATGGCATTTAATTATTATATTTATATTATTATTTTCAAACTTAGAAATATTCCTAAATGAATCATCAATAATTACATGGATGTGCAATGGTTATTCTGAGCTCAATAATAATGGCATTTAATTATTATATTTAAATTATTATTATCAAACTTACCAATATTTATAAATGCATCATTAATAATTATATAGATGTGCAATGGTTATTCGTAGTTCAATAATAAAGGCATTTAATTATTATATTTATATTATTATTTTCAAACTTAGCAATATTCCTAATTGAATCATCAATAATTATAAGGATGTGCAAATCTTATTCTGAACTCAATAATAATGGCATTTAATTATTATATTTATATTATTATTTTCAAACTTAGCAATATTCCTAAATGAATCATCAATAATTATATGGATGTGCAAGTCTTATTCTGAACTCAATAATAATGGCATTTAATTATTATATTTACATTATTATTATCAAACTTACCAATATTTATAAATGCATCATTAATAATTATATAGATGTGCAATGGTTATTCGTAGCTCAATAAAAATGGCATTTAATTATTATATTTATATTATTATTTTCAAACTTAGCAATATTCCTAATTGAATCATCAATAATTATAAGGATGTGCAAGTCTTATTCTGAACTCAATAATAATGGCATTTAATTATTATATTTATATTATTATTTTCAAACTTAGCAATATTTCTAAATCAATCATCAATAATTATATGGATGTGCAAGTCTTATTCTGAACTCAATAATAATGGCATTTAATTATTATATTTAAATTATTATTATCAAACTTACCAATATTTATAAATGCATCATTAATAATTATATAGATGTGCAATGGTTATTCGTAGCTCAATAATAATGGCATTTAATTATTATATTTATATTATTATTTTCAAACTTAGAAATATTCCTAAATGAATCATCAATAATTATATGGATGTGCAAGTCTTATTCTGAACTCAATAATAATGGCATTTAATTATTATATTTATATTATTATTTTCAAACTTACCAATATTTATAGATGAATTATTAATAATAACATGGATGTGCAATGGTTATTGTGAGCTCAATAATAATGGCATTTAATTATTATATTTATATTATTATTTTCAAACTTAGCAATATTTCTAAATCAATCATCAATAATTATATGGATGTGCAAGTCTTATTCTGAACTCAATAATAATGGCATTTAATTATTATATTTAAATTATTATTATCAAACTTACCAATATTTATAAATGCATCATTAATAATTATATAGATGTGCAATGGTTATTCGTAGCTCAATAATAATGGCATTTAATTATTATATTTATATTATTATTTTCAAACTTAGAAATATTCCTAAATGAATCATCAATAATTATATGGATGTGCAAGTCTTATTCTGAACTCAATAATAATGGCATTTAATTATTATATTTATATTATAATTTTCAAACTTAGCTATATTTCTAAATCAATCATCAATAATTATATGGATGTGCAAGTCTTATTCTGAACTCAATAATAATGGCATTTAATTATTATATTTAAATTATTATTATCAAACTTACCAATATTTATAAATGCATCATTAATAATTATATAGATGTGCAATGGTTATTCGTAGCTCAATAATAATGGCATTTAATTATTATATTTATATTATTATTTTCAAACTTAGCTATATTCCTAATTGAATCATCAATAATTATATGGATGTGCATGTCTTAATCTGAACTCAATAATAATGGCATTTAATTATTATATTTATATTATTATTTTCAAACTTAGCTATATTTCTAAATCAATCATCAATAATTATATGGATGTGCAAGTCTTATTCTGAACTCAATAATAATGGCATTTAATTATTATATTTAAATTATTATTATCAAACTTACCAATATTTATAAATGCATCATTAATAATTATATAGATGTGCAATGGTTATTCGTAGCTCAATAATAATGGCATTTAATTATTATATTTATATTATTATTTTCAAACTTAGCTATATTCCTAATTGAATCATCAATAATTATATGGATATGCAAGTCTTAATCTGAACTCAATAATAATGGCATTTAATTATTATATTTATATTATTATTTTCAAACTTAGAAATATTCCTAAATGAATCATCAATAATTAGATGGATGTGCAATGGTTATTCTGAGCTCAATAATAATGTCATTTAATTATTATATTTAAATTATTATTATCAAACTTACCAATATTTATAAATGCATCATTAATAATTATATAGATATGCAATGGTTATTCGTAGCTCAATAATAATGGCATTTAATTATTATATTTATATTATTATTTTCAAACTTAGCTATATTCCTAATTGAATCATCAATAATTATATGGATGTGCATGTCTTAATCTGAACTCAATAATAATGGCATTTAATTATTATATTTATATTATTATTTTCAAACTTAGCTATATTTCTAAATCAATCATCAATAATTATATGGATGTGCAAGTCTTATTCTGAACTCAATAATAATGGCATTTAATTATTATATTTAAATTATTATTATCAAACTTACCAATATTTATAAATGCATCATTAATAATTATATAGATGTGCAATGGTTATTCGTAGCTCAATAATAATGGCATTTAATTATTATATTTATATTATTATTTTCAAACTTAGCTATATTCCTAATTGAATCATCAATAATTATATGGATGTGCATGTCTTAATCTGAACTCAATAATAATGGCATTTAATTATTATATTTATATTATTATTTTCAAACTTAGCTATATTTCTAAATCAATCATCAATAATTATATGGATGTGCAAGTCTTATTCTGAACTCAATAATAATGGCATTTAATTATTATATTTAAATTATTATTATCAAACTTACCAATATTTATAAATGCATCATTAATAATTATATAGATGTGCAATGGTTATTCGTAGCTCAATAATAATGGCATTTAATTATTATATTTATATTATTATTTTCAAACTTAGCTATATTCCTAATTGAATCATCAATAATTATATGGATATGCAAGTCTTAATCTGAACTCAATAATAATGGCATTTAATTATTATATTTATATTATTATTTTCAAACTTAGAAATATTCCTAAATGAATCATCAATAATTAGATGGATGTGCAATGGTTATTCTGAGCTCAATAATAATGTCATTTAATTATTATATTTAAATTATTATTATCAAACTTACCAATATTAATAAATGCATCATTAATAATTACATGGATGTGCAATGGTTATTCTGAGCTCAATAATAATGGCATTTAATTAATACATTTATATTATTATTTTCAAACTTAGCAATATTCCTAATTAAATCATTAATAATTATATGGATGTGCAAGTCTTATTCTGAACTAAATAATAATGGCATTTAATTGTTATATTAAATTATTATTATCAAACTTACCAATATTTATAAATGCATCATTAATAATTATATAGATGTGCAATGGTTATTCGTAGCTCAATAATAATGGCATTTAATTATTATATTTATATTATTATTTTCAAACTTAGCTATATTCCTAATTGAATCATCAATAATTATAAGGACGTGCAAGTCTTATTCTGAACCCAATAATAATGGCATTTAATTATTATATTTATTTCCAAACTTACCAATATTTATAAATGAATTATTAATAATAACATGGATGTGCAATGGTTATTCTGAGCTCAATAATAATGGCATTTAAGTATTACATTTATATTATGATATAATATTTATTATAATAATAATTTCGTACTATCGATCGTAATTTTGGCGTGCACACGTATGAAAGAAACACGAAAACAATGAAGTGGCAGGGAATTTCACAGGAAATGATTTGAAACAATGCGAAGTCTGGCAACTAGAGTGGGACCACATAATTTCATTGTTGAAATGAAACCTGCCTTTTAATGGAACAAGGAAATACATCAAGACGAAAGACTAATCAAAGCTTATATAAATTAATGCAGCGTTGTGGCAGTTACAGTACACTTTTGTAATAACTTACAATTCTGCGCTGAATAAAGTATTATTATATTATTAATTGAATAAGTAAAGTGCGCCAAATTACAATAAATATTCGCCATGAAAGTCTATCGTTTCACGACAAACTGAAAGGGCATATTGAGGAGATTGCGATAAATATATTATATTTAGTTTCTAACATTACGTTTTGATGAATTTGTTCTTATTTTTAATGAGGAAGGAATATTATTACCGAAAATATAACCATTTTAGAGTATATTACATAACTAGAGTTATAAGAAGCATATTACGCACGAAGATAAAGTTTACGTACCGAGTCGCGTAGCGGCGAGGTGCGTAATTGCCTTACAACTTAAGTAATGTACGCTATTTTTACTACTCCCAGTCGTAAATATAAAAAAAAATGAGGCACATGATTACAGCAATTCTTTTCAACACCCCAAATTTTTATTTGTATAAATATTGTTGAAACTTGTTACCGAAAATTCTCAAATTTAAAAAAAATGTCAAAAGTGGTTACTAACTGTTCAAAAATTTCTATAACATTGTTAAAATTTAAGAAAAAATGCAAGGAAAACTTTAAGGTGCTAATGAAATTCATGTACCACATAACACAATTGTAGAATTTACAAAAAATAGTCGAAACTAGTTAATTAAATTTCTACAATTTGTATAAAATCATCAAAGTACTATAAAAGTTATACTAATAATAAAAGATTATTTATTAGCAGATAAGCTACATAATATACAAACGGTCAATGTATGTGTAGTATACAGGGTGGTCACTTTTACGACGCTTACCATTAGGATCTATTAAATGGAAATACATACAGAGTTGGTCAAATAGGATAAAAGTTTCTTATTTTTGTGCCTTTCAGTATACTGAAACGAAATCCGGGATATCTTGCACAGTTCCTGAAATATCGCTGAAAAACTGAAAAAGTGCACTTTAATTTTCCTCTTATAACTTTTTTACTTTTGAAGAAAATTTTACGAAACTTGGCACGCTTTCATTTTTTGACGTGAGCTTTCTGATGATAGTACCAAACATTTTTTGCGCAAACTAGATGCCCAAATTTTCATAGTCAACTTTTGATTTTCTTATGGCCGCAATATTGGATTTTAAAGCATTCAAAAAAGCGAAAAATTTCAATTTCTATATTATTTACTACCAAAAATCGATCATTTAAAAATTTGTTGCAAAAAAAAAGTTGCCATGGAATAACAAATTACCATTTTGCCATTTCTTCATACAAAGAAAATATAGAAGTTATTTAAAAAATTGTTGCAAAAATCAAACTGATGTGGACTGCTCTCAAAATCAAGTTGCCATGAATAACAAATTTCACATTTCTTCATATAAATTAACTACTGAGTAATATTATTATGTATAAATTGCAAAAAAGAGATGATATTTTTGATTAGTAAAAATGACAAGATATTATCATCAACATGAAAAAATTGACATGTACAATCTCTATAATGTAATATCTTACATTATTACATTATATTTATTTTTTATTTACATTAAATAATCTGATCAAATACCATTTTTGAATTAACACTTAGGATATTTAATTATTGCCATTTTTAATAATCAACGATATTATCTCATTTTTTGCACTTTATACACAATAACATTACTCAGAAATTAATTTGTATTAAGAAATGTGAAATTTGTTATTCCATGCACATCAGTTTGATTTTTGCAACATTTTTTTTAATTCTCGATTTTTGGTAGTGAATATTGTAAGATTACCCATGTGTAATACATGATTGAAATCGATTTTTTTCGTTCATTTGAATGCCATTAAAATTCAATACTGCGGCCATAAGAAAATCAAAAGTTGACTATGAAAATTTGGGCAACTAGTTGGCGCAGACTATGTTTGGCACTGTGATCAGAAAACTGACCTCGAAAAATGTAAGAGTGCCAAGTTTTGTAAAATTTCCTTCAAAAGTAAAAAAAGTTATAAAAGGAAAAGGAAAGTACACTTTTTCAGTTTTTCAGCGATGTTTCAGGAACTGTGCAAGATATTCCGGATTTTGTTTCAGAATATTCAAAAGCACAAAAATGAGAAACTTTTATCCCATTTATAGTATAAAGGTAAATATGGGTAGTTATAGAACATTTTCGATATGTGCACATTTCTATAATGTGTACAAAAACATGAAAGTTCTATAAAAGTTATAGGAATTTACAACAAAATAATGAAAGTTGCCAATGAAATTTACATAACTATGGATATTGCACAGAATTGTCATAATTAGTTAGCAAAATAGCTTAAATTTGTATAAAATGATAGAAATATACAAATAAAATTCAAATTTTATCAATGAATTACATAATAACAGTAGATATTTATATAAAAAATTGTTGAAAGTTGCTGAAACTACAAAACAATTGATTTATTTTTGTTATGACATCAATGGACATTCAAGAAAATTGACTTAAAATATTAAAAATAATAAGTGTGAACTAATATTTCTAAAATTCGTATAAAATTATAGAAATATACAAATTAAATTCAAAATTTATCAATGAATAACATAATAACCGTAGATATTTATATAAAAATTGTTGAAAGTTGCTGAAACTACAAAATAATTCGTTTTTATATGAAATTATATTATTATTTTATTAAATTATATTACATTATATGAATATGAAATCCATTATTTTTCAATATGTCATCATTCTGTAAGTCATTTATACACATATTCACTATATCATCGTTTTATTATAAAAGTCGTCATCGTTCAAGATATGTCGTCATTGTGTAAATTAAGTCGCGGTACTTGAAATATCCTTATTTTGTAAAAATACTAATCGAAATACTGCAGCATCTTTGCCAAAAATAATGGTGTATGAAAGCAAGAATTAAGCACTCATTATATCGTGAAAATTAAATTCACTGGAGGTCCAAATGCACATGATTACACTAAATAGCAAATATCACTAGAAAAGCGCATTAGATATTATTACAATTAAAAAAATATTGTACTAATATATCACTCAATGTCTTCTATAATTTGTAGTACTTTTCATTCGCTAGTTTTTGAGATATTACCAATAAAATATTAACAGTATATCAGAATATCATGCAAATTCACATAATTATAGTAAAAATCAAATATCTTATGAACAACGCATTGGATATTAATCCAATTAAAACCATATTATTCTAATATATCACTCAATATCTTGTATAAATTTAATTTATATTGATACGCTAAAAATAATGGTGTATGAAACCAAGTATTAAGCACTCATTATATCTTGAAAATTACTGGAAAATTCACTGGAGGTCCAAATGCATATAATTACACTAAATAGCAAATATCTCTAGAAAAGCGCATTGGATATTAATACAATTAAAAACATATTGTACTAATATATCACTCAATGTCTTTTATAATTTGCAGTATTTTTCATTTACTAGTTTTTGAGATATCACCAATAAAAAAAATAATAAAAAATCAAATAGCTTATGAACAACGCATTGAATATTAATCCAATTAAAACCATATTATTCTAATATATCACTCAATATCTTCTATAAATTAAATTAATTTTGATACGCTAGTTTTTGTGATATCTCTAATAAAGTATCAACAGCATTTGAGAATATCACGCAAATGCACATAATTACTGTAAAAATCAAATATCTCATGAGCAAAGCATTGGATATTAATACAATTGAAACATAATGTAACAATATAATACTCAATATCATTGGAACATGTTTTTTTCTATTCAAATGCTAGTTTTTGACATATCACTAAAAAAAACATTAGCAGTATGTGGGAATATCACACAAAAGCACTTGATTATACAAAAAATCAAAATATCTTAAGATCAACGCATTTGATTTTAGATAATTTGAAAATATACTGTTTTAATATATAAGTGACTATCGTGTATAAACTGTGAGATCATTTGAAAATATAATGTTTTAATATATCAGTGAATATCGTGTATAAACTGTATTTGTTTTTAAACGCCAGATTTTGAGATAACATTAATAAAAAATCAGCAGTATTTAAGAATACTATCCAAAGTACACATGATTACACAAAAAGCAATTATCTTAGGCAGAGTGGAAATATATTAATTCAATTGATAATATGACGTACTTATATATCACTCAATATCATCTATAAACTGTATCTTTTATGATCACCGAGTTTTTGAGATATCACTAAAAAAAATATTAACAGTATTTGAGATCTCCCTAATGTACATAACTACACAAAAACACAAATATCTCAAGAACAGCGCATTGGATATTAATCCAATTCAAAATATGATGCACTAATATAATATCCAATATTCTTAACAAATTTTATTTCTATTGATACGCTAGTTTTTGATATATCATTAAAAAATAGCAGTATTTGAGAAAATCGCACAAAAGCATCATCATCCATCATCAAAAATATGTCGTCATTATGAAAGTCATATGTATCGTGGAAACTCAAGTCATAGTACTTGAAATACCATTATTTTGTGAAAGTACTAATCGAAATACTGCAGTAATAATGCCAAAAATAATGATTTATGAAAGCAAGTATCCACACACTCATTACATCGTGAGAATTAAATTCACTGGAGGTCCAAATGCATATAATTACACTAAATAGCAAATATCTCAAGAAACGTGCATTGGATATTAATCCAATTAAAAACGTATTATACTAATACACCACTCAATGTCATCTATAATTTGTAGAGGTTTTCATAAACTAGTTTTTGAGATATCGCCGATAAAATAACAACAGTATTTGAGAAGATCACGCAAATTCACATAATTACAGTAAAAATCAAATACCTCAAGAACAACGCATTGGATATTAATCCAATTAAAAAATTTTTGTTCTAATATATCACTTAAGATCTTATATAGATTTAATTTATTTTGATACGCTAGTTTTTGAGATATAACCAATAAAATTATAATAGTATTTGAGAATTTCACGCAAATTCGCATAATGACAGTAAAAATCAAATATCTTAGGAACAACGCACGGGATTTTAATCCAATTTAAACCATATTGCTCTCGTATATCACTCAATATCTTATATCAATTGAATTAATTTTCATACGCTAGTTTTTGTGATATCACTAATAAAGTATCAACAGTATTTGAGAATATCACGCAAATGCACATAATTACTGTAAACATAAAACATCTCAAGAACAACGCATTGGATATTAATCCAATTAAAAACTTTTCGTTCTAATATATCACTTAAGACCTTATATAAATTTAATTTATTTTGATACGCTAGTTTTTGAGATATAACCAATAAAATTATAACAGTATTTGAGAATATCACGCAAATTCGCATAATGACAGTAAAAATCAAATATCTTAGGAACAACGCATTGGATATTAATACAATTAAAACAATATTGCTCTAGTATATAATTCAATATCTTGTATGAATTGAATTAATTTTCATACGCTAATTTTTGTGATATCACTAATAAAGTATCAACTGTATTTGAGAATATCACGCAAATGCACATAATTACTGTAAACATCAAATATCTCAAGAACAACGCATTGGATATTAATCCAATTAAAAACTTTTCGTTCTAATATATCACTTAAGACCTTATATAAATTTAATTTATTTTGATACGCTAGTTTTTGAGATATAACAAATAAAATTATAACAGTATTTGAGAATATCACGCAAATTCGCATAATGACAGTAAAAATCAAATATCTTAGGAACAACGCATTGGATATTAATCCAATTAAAACCATATTGCTCTAGTATATAATTCAATATCTTGTATGAATTGAATTAATTTTCATACGCTAATTTTTGTGATATCACTAATAAAGTAACAACTGTATTTGAGAATATCACGCAAATGCACATAATTACTGTAAACATCAAATATCTCAAGTACAACGCATTGAATATTAATCCAATTAAAAACTTTTTGTTCTAATATATCACTTAAGATCTTACACATATTAAATTTATTTTGGTATGCTAGTTTTTGTGATAAAACTCATAAAGTATCAACAGTTTTTGAGAATATCAAGCAAATGAAGATAATTACTGTAAAAATCAAAATCTCAAGAACAACGCATTGGATATTAATACAATTAAAAATATAATGTAAAAATATAATACTCAATATCATTGAAACGTTTTTTTTTCTTTTTATACGCTAGTTTTTGAAATATCACTAAAAAAACATTAGCAGTATGTGGGAATATCACCCAAAAGCACTTGATTATACAATAAATCCAAATATCTTAAGAACAGCGCATTAGATTTGAAAATATAATGTTTTAATATATCAGTCAATATCGTGTATAAACTGTATTTGTTATGATACGCCAGATTTTGAGATATAATTAATAAAATATCAGCAGTATTTAAGAATATCGTCCAAAATGCACATGTTACACAAATAAGCAAATATCTTGAGAAGAGTGCAAAGATATTAATTCAATAATAATATGACCTACTTATATATCATTTAATATCGTCTCTAAATTGTATCTTTTTTCATACGCCAGTTTTTGAAAAATCACTAATAAAATATTAACAGCATTTGACATCACCCAAATGCACATAACTACACAAAAACACAATTATCTCAAGAACATCGCATTGGATATTAATCCAATTCAAAATGTAATGCACTGGTATAATACGCAATATTCTCAACAAATTTTGTTTCTGTTGATACGCTACTTTTTGATATATCATTAAAAATAGCAGTATTTGAAATATCGCCCAAAAGCATCATTATCCATCATCAAAGATATGTAGTCATTATGCAAGTCATTTGTAACGTAGAAATTCAAGTCGTGTTACTTGAAATAATCGAAATACTGCAGTAGCATTGCCAAAAATAATGATGTATGAAAGCAAGTATCCACAGACTCATTACCTCGTGAAAATTAGATTCACTTGAGGTCCAAATACAAATAATTACACTAAATAGCAAATATCTCAAGAAAAGTGCATTGGATATTAATCCAATTAAAAACGTATTATACATATATATATATATATATATATATATATATATATATATATATATATATATATATATATATATATATATATATATATATATATATATCACTCAATGTTATCTATCATTTGTAGTACTTTTCATACGCTAGTTTTTGAGATATCACTAACAAATATCAACTGTATTTAAGAATATCACGCAAATGCACATAATTACTGTAAATATCAAATATCTCTAGAACAACGCATTGGATATTAATAAAATTAAAACCATATTGCTCTAGTATATCACTCAATATCTTGTATGAATTGAATTAATTTTCATACGCTAATTTTTGTGATATCACTAATAAAGTATCAACTGTATTTGAGAATATCACGCAAATGCACATAATTACTGTAAACATCAAATATCTCAAGAATAACGCATTGAATATTAATCCAATTAAAAACTATTTGTTCTAATATATCACTTAAGATCTTATATAAATTAAATTAATTTTGGTATGCTAGTTTTTGTGATAAAACTCATAAAGTATCAACAGTTTTTGAGAATATCAAGCAAATGAAGATAATTACTGTAAAAATCAAATATTTCATAAACAACGCATTGGATATTAATCCAATTTAAAATATAATGTAAAAATATAATACTCAATATCATCAAAATATGTTTCTTCTTTTTATACGCTAGTTTTAGACATATCACTAAAAAAACATTAGCAGTATGTGGGAATATCACCCAAAAGCACTTGATTATACAAAACATCTAAATATCTGAAGAACTACCCATTGGATTTTAGATCATTTGAAATTGTAATGTTTTAAAATATCAGTCAATATCGTGTATAAACTGTGTTTGTTTTGATACGCCAGATTTTCAGTAATCATTCATAAATTATCACCAGTATTTAAGAATATCATCAAAAATACACATGATTACACAAAAAATCAAATATCTTAAGAAGACTGCATATATATATTAATTCAATTTAAAATCTTTTATTTAATTTTATTTTATTTATTTATTATAATTTCTTTTATAAATTTTAAATATTAAGTCTCTAAACTATATATTTTTTGATACGCCAGTTTTTGAGATATCACTAATAAAATATTAATAGTATTTGACATCACCCAAATGCACATAACTACACAAAAACACAAATATCTCAAGAACAAGGCATTGGATATTAATCCAATGCAAAATATAATGCACTAATATAATACCCAATATCCTCAACAAATTTTGTTTCTGTTGATATGCTAGTTTTTGATATATCATTAAAACACAGCAGTATTTCAGAAAATTGCCCATAAGCATCATTATTCATCATCAAAGATATGTCGTCACCATGAAAGTCATTTGTATCCTGGAAATTCAAGTCACGGTACGCTAAACAATCATCAAAATATCATTATTTGTATACAAATACAAGTCACAAACGCAATATTAATATCTTCTAAGGAAAATATGTAATGCTATAAATTGTCTAAGTATACAGAGTATACTAATAGGTGCAAATTGGTGCATTATAATAGGTGCAAAACACTTTGCCATTGTTCAGGAAGCAATTTTCAGACACATATGTCACATAGACACAGTCATGGTCATATTACCATTAGTTACAGAACTATAACAGATTTAAACTTATTAAATTTTTGACATGTGGTTGCTTATTTTAGCAATTCTAAGGCATCACATGTTTTTTTTTCAAAGCAATTTGGTTTACATTATATAGAAGCTCAAAAGAAGGTCCTTTTCATTACAGTTTTTCTTAGTCGCCGTTATCTTTTTAATTTTCGATGCAGAAGATATACTTTTAATCCATGTAATTCTTATACTAAACATGTTTACTTTATCTTATTAATTTTTGATCCAGAAGATATACTTTTAATCCCTGTAATTCTTATACTAAAAATTTTTACTTTGTCGACTTTACTTTTTACTGTATGACAAAATATTATATGTTAAGAGACCTATAAACATTATAATTATAATGTATTTTTGCCTTAATAATCTACTTGCATTTAATTATTGCAAAACCTGGCATTTGCGTGACATAATTATTTGTAAAAGTAATTACAAATGAGACGAGTCGCAGTCTGACAAAACTTCTCTAATTGCACCCCTCTTTCCCATTTGTTCCGTGCGATGTGTTCTGTGAACTGACTTCGCCTGTGCCTTATTACCTTGCCCACTTATTCGTTTATTAGTATTACCATAAGAATTATCTTGCAACTATGTGCCATTTTAATCAAAGTAATTCCGTTTGATGCCTTCTTATGCAGGAGTGACAGATCCGTTTTCGAAAGTAAAATGTCACTTCATCGCGGTAATTAGACTCCCATCAATTATCTTTGGATCCTTCTTGGTACATCCTTCTCGTAAAAAACATTTTTTCCGACCAGATGTCCGTCCATTACTCAATTAATCCTGTGTTCGAGGATTTCACATACCCCTGAATATACTGGACCGCTAAATGCCTTACTTTTAATGGGCACAATATTAAAATGCGTATATAAACCAATAGTTGCTTAAAAGATCCCAAGAAGGTACAAACGCTTTACACGGCCAAGATAATATTTGCATAGAATTTGCATAAAATTCCCACCGATGCTAGACTTTTTTAAACGCAATATAAAAGTTTCCACTTTAATTTAACTCTAAAATGCGTTCTGAAATTGCCAAAGTTGGCCCAGGTCCTGACATTAAATGCGAATAATTGCAGCTAGTAATGGCGTTATCTGTTTTGATTTGCGCCAAGGAATAATTGGACAATTATTGCGGCCACAAATACTCGGCCGTTAATGAAAACGTATTTTCCCTGGTTACTTCCTGATGGAATTGAAATGACCGTTGTATTAACATCCGAACATGGACAAATATAACAAATTATAACATACGGGCTTTAGTTGAATGCTCTATCCGCTAATAGCAAGCACTGAAATGACAAATAATTTACAGATTTGTGTCGGTTTCAATTATCTCGTCCTCATTTTATGTACGGTTCATGATGTTATGGCGGTGATAGAAAATGTCCACGGCTGCACTTAAATCCTGCTCGATTTTCAATTAATAGTTGCTATCAAACTGTAAAATATTCCCCATGGACAACTAAACATCTAAAACTGATACGAATGAACTTAATTGGTAGAAGAGGCAACGAATAAAAATAACAGTTCTGAGCAGATTTTGCATATAAGCTAAACATTAATTATATTACATCAAAGAACGTCAAAACGTCCCAAAGTACGATTGACTTGTATTATTTATTACAAATCAATAAGTAGGGACTACAGTTTAAAAGAAAATTATAAACTCAATATGCTGCAGGCTTGGTCGACACAAATTCAAATTAACCCGCAGAATGCCAATTCTTTGAATAAATCGATAAAACTGAATATTCAGTAAATCTGATGATTAAAAAGTTGTAAAGATAATGGTGCAGTTTTAGATTTTGTGAGTCTCATCAATTTGCATAATAAAATGCATATAATATGGGCTATATACTTATGAATTTTCTGTTATAAAATAAACCAATATCTCCCATAAATTATGGTCAATATTGATTAAATTTATAACAGAAAATAATCAAGTCTCAAAACATATGTAGTGCATTTGTACATACAATCATATTACTGAATAATAAAAAATGTATGTTGAAGCTACTGAGACGCACATAATATGAAAGCAAGGAAGAAACAGCTTACTAGGGCTAATGCTCTATGTCGAGGATTCTTGCTAATTAAAGGAAACATTGAAGGAAGCAAAAAGGGAAACTCCGTGTCTACATGTAACTAAAGTTTGATCATTTTATTTATTACGTTCTATTATTTATTTTCTCAAGACCCTCCCTTCTGTACATTACGTCTTTGCAGTCTGCAATGTTTGTGAAATATATTGTAAAAGTCAGTTAAATTATTATTTTCAAGCAGGATTGGAATAAATCATGACTTAAAAAAAATAAAAATCTATGATTTAAAAAATAAATCGAATAAATCATTATTTATTTGATTTATTAGATTTTCTTATATTTGTGTTATATTGTGTTCTTAAATTATTATTTTTAAGCAGGATTAGAATAAATCATGACTTAAAAAAAATAAAAATCTATGATTTAAAAAATAAATCGAATAAATCATGATTTATTTGATTTATTAGATTTTCTTATATTTGTGGTCAGTTCCTGCCAGTTTAGATGTGATTTAATTCAATCGATTTATATCACGATTTTAATCATATGATTTTTTTAAATAAATACTTGAATTTGAACAAGAATTGATGCTTAAAAAAACGGTGTATATGTACTATGTGAATGACCATCTATTTTAAAGCTTGCTAACTCTATAGATACATTATATTTTAACTGTATATTTATTGGAATGCACAAACAGTTCAAAAACAATGATTCATTTAAAAAATTAATCAATTTTGATTTAAATCAATGATATATTTAAAAAAAAAAATTGATTTAAATCGTGATATAAGTCAATTCATTTAAATCACATCTAAACTGGCAAAAAGTGATCAGAAATATAAGAAAATCTAATAAATCAAATAAATCATGTTTTATTCGATTTATTTTTTAAATCATAGGTTTTAATTTTTTTTGTCATGATTTATTCCAATCCTGCTTAAAAATAATAATTTATCCGACTTTTACAATATATTTCACAAAAATGGCAGACTGCAAAGACGTAATGTACAGAAGGGAGGGTCTTGAGAAAATAAATAATTAAACGTAATAAATAAAATGATCAAACTTTAGTTGAAATATAAGAAAATCTAATAAATCAAATAAATCATGATTTAATTGATTTATTTTTTAAGTCAGTGATTTTTTTTAAATGATGATTTATTTCAACCCTGCTTAAAAATCCAATAGATGTACAATTAAAAATATAATGTTACAATAGAGTACATTATATTTTTTATTGTACATCTATTGGAATGCACAAACAGTTCAAAAACAATGATTCATTTAAAAAAAAAACAATTATGATTTAAATCAATGATTTATTCAAAAAAAATCATTTGATTTAAATCACAGCAACGCTGTTTAAATATAAATGCAAATAGAATTTTAATATTTGGCAAAAGTAATGTAACTAGTATAAGAAACTACACGATTTTTGGCAGAAAAAATAGAATTATTCTGAGGAACAATAGGATTTTTGGCATTAGCAACATGACTTTTGATATAAAACTATTGACAGTACCAGTACCAGTAAAAGGTACCAGTACCTTTTGACAGTACCAATAGACAGATACAATAAAACTAGTAAATGACAAAATCTGTAACGATTTTTAGCTCTAAAAATCTGTGAATATTTTGCCTTCAGGTGTTAAAATTATGAACAGAAATTGCACAGCTCTGTCAATATCAGCCAATTCGTTAGATCCTTATGAAAAATGATTAAAATCTTTCAATTTTTTCAACTCCAGCTCTCAAATTTTTGCTCGGTTTTGTCAATATCTGTACATTTTTTTATATCAATGAGCGAAATTGTGAAAATTGGTCTCATTTTCAATTGTGACAGTCAAAACCTTTCAAATTACAAATTGGGTATGTCTGAATCCTTCAAATTTGTGACTTAACATGCCAAAATCTTTCGTATTTTCAAAAGCAACTGTTCAAATTTACCATCTTCTAAGCATCAGCAGTAAAAATCGAACGATTTTCAATTGCAATTGTTCAAATAGTCATTTTTCCTACAAAAACTGCCAAAATGTTTGAAGTTTTTAGCAAAGATTGTAAAAATATGTAAATTTTTGGCTCCAACTGTTAAAATTATCAACAGAAACCGCCCAATTTTATAAATATCTGTCAATTTGTTAGATCCGAAAGTGAAATTATGAAAATTTGTCAATTTTATAACTGCAGCTATCAAATTTTCAATGCAACTGCAACTGAAAATTACGAAAATTTGTCAAATTTTTAACTCCAGCTGTCAACTTTTTAATTCAACAGCCCGATTTTGTCAATATCTGTAAATTTTTCATATCAATGAGTGAAATTGTGAAAATCTGTCACGTTTTCAATTGCAGCTGTCCAAATCTTTCAAATTACAAATTGGGTATGTCTGAATCCTTCAAATTTGTGACTTAACATGCCAAAATCTTTCGTATTTTCAAAAGCAACTGTTCAAATTTACCATCTTCTAAGCATCAGCAGTAAAAATCGAACGATTTTCGATTGCAACTGTTCAAGTCGTCATTTTTCCTACAAAAACTGCCAAAATGTTTGAATGTTTTAGCAAAGGTTGTGAAAATCTGTGCATTTTTGACTCCAACTGTTGAAATTATCAACCGAAACTGCCCAATTTTGTCAATATCTGTCAATTTGTAAGATCCAAAAGTAAAATTACAAAAATTTGTCAAATTTTTAACTCCAGCTCTCAAATCTTTAATGCAACTGCCCGATTTTGAAAATATCTGTAAATTTTTCATATCAATGAGTGAAATTGTGAAAATCTGTCACGTTTTCAATTGCAGCTGTCCAAATCTTTCAAATTACAAATTGGGTATGTCTGAATCCTTCAAATTTGTGACTTAACATGCCAAAATCTTTCGTATTTTCAAAAGCAACTGTTCAAATTTACCATCTTCTAAGCATCAGCAGTGAAAATCGAACGATTTTCAATTCCAACTATTGAAGTCGTCATTTTTCCTACAAAAACTGCAAGAATGTTAGAATGTTTTAGCAAAGGTTGTGAAAATCTGTACATTTTTGACTCCAACTGTTAAAATTATTAACCGAAACTGCCCAATTTTGTCAATATCTGTCAATTTGTTAGATCCAAAAGTAAAATTACAAAAATCTGTCAATTCTTAAACTCCAGCTATCAAATATTTAGGCAACTGCCCGATTTTGATAATATCTGTAAATTTTTCATATGAATGAGTGAAATTGTAAAAACATGTCACATTTTCAATTGCCGCTGTCCAAATTTTTCAAACTAAAGCTCAAACTTTTCAAACTACTCATAAATTGCGTATGTCTAAATCGTTCAAATTTTTTACTAAATATGCGAAAATCTTTCATATTTTTGACACGAGTAATTGAAATTTTGACAGCAATTATTAAATTTTCATACGAAAAACAATTAATAGTTGTTGACAGTAATTACAGTAAGTTTGACAGAACAATTATACCTAATCCTGATTAATTAAAAGAATTAATTAAAAATTTGTGAAAAATGAATAAAATTGTAACGGAAATTATTAATATTAGTAGATATGAGGCCACCTGAGCCTTGCTTTTTCCCATAAGAAATAACATGGGAGTTGTCCCCTCCACTTTGCCAGCGAGGAGGTCATCGAAATAAGAGAGCGGTTTAAAGGAGACCTGTTTAAAAATAGTACTGTTTAAAAGAGATCTGTTTAAAAGAGGCTAATTTAAAAAGAGACCTGTTTTAAAACGGGAATAATTGATTTTGGGAATAACATTTGCAATTTTGCCAAAATATTAAACATTTTGAAGGTTATTATTGAAACTTTGACAATAATAAAATATTACCAGAATAAATAAAATATAAAGAGTAATAATTATAATCTTGGTTAAATAAATGAAATTATGACAGTAAAAATTACATTTTGACAGTAATAATTGAAATGATGAAATTAATATTGACATTTTGACAGAAATAATTGCAATTTTGACAATAAATGATAAAAACATGAAAGTAATATTAACATTTTAACAGTAATATTGAAATTGCATTGATAGTTAAAATAAAATTTAGACAGTAACATTTAAAATGTAATAAACATTGAAATTTTGATAAAACTAATTGAATTTGTGGCAGTCATTGAAATATAATTATTATATCTGTTTTACGTTTTATCTGCCGATATAATTTTCCACGATGGAATCATTTACTTAAATAAATTGAATTGAATTGAATATTGAAAGATATAACTAATTTTGAGAATAACAATTGCAATTTTTACGAAATGATAAAAAATTTGATAGTAATCATTGAAACTTTGACAATAATGATGTAAATATTGACAAATAAATTAAATTTAGACAGTAATATTCAAACTGGTGATAAAATAATTGAAATTTTGATTGTGAGTTATATTGACATTTTCACATTAATAATTAAAGTTATGACAATAATATAGACATTTTGACAATAATTATTGAAATTTTGACAATAAACATTGAATTAAGAAAGTAATATTGACATTAGGACAGTAATGTTGAAATTCATACAATAAACTTTAAGTTTTGTTTGTAATATTTGCAATTTTAGCAGTAATATTTGCAATTTTGGCAGTAATATTTGCTATTTTGGGAGTAAATTACAATTCATATTTTGAGAGAATTTATTGAAATTTTGACATTAATTATTAACATATTGGCCAAAATTATTGAGTTTAACAATAACAATTGTAAATTTGATACTTTTTTAAAATTTTGATATTAGTCATTGAAATCTTGACAGTAATAATGTCAATATTGATGGAAATAATAAAATAGAGGCCGCAAAACTTTAAATGTTGATAGTATAGTTTTTCACAGTAATCAATACAATTGTGACGGAATACTTATGATTTTGACAGTCATTATTAAAATATTATTATTAATATATCCTTACAGTCCAAGCCTATGCACTTGGGTATTATCAGGTAATTAGGGTAATAAGCTCAGAATTCCCTGTCAAATTATGACAGTAACCAATTAAGTCATAGGTGGAGGAGTAGTAAGGATGATTATTATTATTATTCATGACAGGTATGTCTAATTATCGATAATTAAAATGATGACAGTAATATTAATATTTTGATAGTAATTATTGAAATTCAGATAATAAACGTTGTCGTTTTGGCAATAATAAATGCAATTTTAACAGTAATAGAATAACAATTGCTATTTTGAGACTATTCATTGAAATTTTGACACTAATCATCAAAATATTAACAGGAATAATTGACTTTGAGAATAACAATTGCAATTTTGACAAGATATTTCAAGTGTTGGCAGGAGTCATTGGAATCTTTATAGTAATAATGTCAATATGATCAGAACTACTCAAATTTAGAAGTTAAATAGCATAATTGCAATTTCGGCAGTAATAATATAAAAATTGATTTTATGAATACTTTGAGTATTCTTTGAAATATTACTTTCATGATTTCAAAATTCAAAACTCCAATTATTATTTTCAAAATGTCAATATTACCGTCATAATTTAAATTATTACTGTCAAAATGTCAATTTTACTATCATAATTTCAATTATTACTGTCAAAGTGTCAATATTACTGTCATAATTAAGACAACAAATCAAATTTAAACAGTACATAATCATTGAAATATTAAATTGATATTTTGATAATTAAAATATACCATTAACCATTAACAATTGAGTTAAAGTATTAAAGAACTGTTGATGCTTTAGGAGTATTTATTGAAAATGTGACAGTAATCATTGAAACGTTGATAGGAAGTACTGACTTTGAGAATAACAATTGAAATGTTGACCAGATATTTAAAATCTAAATCTAAAATCAGTAATAATGTCAACATTGACAGAATAAATAAAATGTAGACGTTTAGTTGCATAATTATAATTTTGGTGGTAATAAAATAATAATTGATATATTGAGAGTGTTCCTTGAAATATTGACACAACAAATGAAATTTCTAATTTTTTCGTAATTTTGAATTGAATAATTGATATTTTGACAATAACAATATAAAATTACCAGTAACAATTAATACTATGATAATAATAATTGCAATTTTGACAGTATTAAATAACTGTAGACACTTTTCAGTTTATATTTTAAGTAATATGTTTATTTTTGTATTTACACACATGTTATGTGTAAGAAATAAATATTATATATATATATATATATATATATATATATATATATATATATATATATATATATATATATATATATATTGGGAATAACATTTGCAATTTTGCCAAAATATTTAAAATTTTGAAAGTAATCATTAAAGTTTCGACAATAATAAAATATTAACAGAATAAATTAAACATAAACAGTAATATTTCATATGTTGATTAAATTATTGAAATTATGACAGTAAAATTGACATATTGAGTAATAATTGAAATTGTGACAGTAATATCGACATGTTGGCGGTAATAATTGGAACTTTGACAATAAATGTTGAAATCATTAAAGTAATATTGACAATTTGACTGTAATGTTGAAATTACAACAGAGGACTAAAATAAAATTTAGACTGTAATATTTAAAATACAGGAAAACTTGAAATTTTGACAAAACTAATTGAATTTATGGCAGTTATTGAAATATAATTATTAAAATAGATAGGTACGTACCTTTGAATATAGTCCACTTAATTTGAGTGGGATCCAACACAATTATTTATCAATATGTACTGAGAATTTAAACTGTGATAGTAATAATTGACATTTTAATAGTCAATTGAAATATAGACAATAATCATTGACTTTTTGACAGTAATACTTGAAAAGTAAACTCATTGAAATTTTGACAGTAATCATTGAAATCTTAAAAGGAATAATTGATTTTGAGAATATTGACAATTGAAATTGTGACAGCAATAACTGGCAATAATTGACATTTTAATAGTCATCATTGAAATATAGACAATAATTATTGAAATTTTGACAGTAATACTTGAAATGTAAACTCATTGAAATTTTGACGGAAATCTTTGAAATCTTAACAGGAATAATTGATTTTGAGAATATTCACAATTGAAATTGTGACAGCAATAACTGGAATTTTAACAGTTATAATTGAAAATTTTACAGTAATTCTTGAAATGTGAACTCTTTGCAATTTTAACAGAATTAATTGCAATTTTAACAAAATTAATATATAAATCATATTTTGAGAGTATTCATTGAAATATTGACAGAAATAACTGGTTAACAGAGTCTTATATGTTTTGCAAATGGAATTTTTACATTGTTGATAAAATAACTATGTTTAAGTATTGTCAGTAGTGGTGGATGTATTTGCTTAATCTACTATATCCTTTAGGATAACTAATTATCCTTTGAAGGACATTGCAATAAGGTAAAGAATGCAGAAATAACACTTTACTTTTCGCAAGATAATATAGCGAGATGGATTCGGCGTAACAGAATAATAGATTGAAATAAAATGCAATAGATCTATTACAAACGTAATAGACTGACAACACTGAGAACGGCGCATTTGCAAAGAGACACGTTTATTCAGGCCCGTTTTAATCGTACGTACTTATGGCTCGCACCATAACAGATTCTTTTATCGGAGTGAAATGTTTGCATGTGTTACCAGATAATTGAAGTGATTTGTATCCTTCTCTCATAGATGTTATTATCACGCATCCCACGATCTAGGGTTAGTCACGTAAAGGTCGGGGGGTAGCTTAGAATAGAAAATGTGACTAGACTTTTGTACGCTTAGATTTCGTCATTATGGCTAGCTGTTAAATAGTTATAACCCTCCCTGTGTTATACCCAACTCAATTTTATTGCAAATTACAAAGTCGCAGGAGATTGGCGTACATCTTAAAAATTATAACGCAGAAAAATAAACGCATTATTTTCATTTACAGCAGAGCTTTTGATATCGAAAACACAAATACTTAAATTGAATTGTTTCCCATACAACCAGCGTAATAAAATAGGCACGAGATGATTTATTTTACTATTATTACCGTTGAAATTGCCGAGTCTGGAAAAAATTGCCTCTACTCCGGGCTTTCAATAAAGCGGAATATATTTTCCCTCGGCGTAATATACGCTCTGTGAATGGGCATTATATTTTCGATGGTATAATTACTAAGCCAATACTTGTCATCGAACACTTCTGCCCTCCAAATTAGACGTTTAAATTATTCTTCGTGTCTTAGATTACCGCACATATGACGTGGCGTGATTGAGCCAGATACTTTACACTACCTATCGGCCCCAATCAATAGTTCTATGAAGGAGAAAGCTCCGGCTCAATCGCATAATGTGTAGAAATACCTCAATGCAAGGCCGGAATGATGAGAATTGGAGAACATCAGACATTGCTGCGTATACTGTGGAATCGATAATTCAGTGTAAATTACGAATAATGTGGTGTTATTTACAAATGCTCGTGAAATGTAAACGCAGATAACGCTTACGACAATAATAATTGTAAATTCGCATATTATGTAAATCTGAATTTATGACCTACTTGTTGTATGTGCCAATGTTACTGCTGTAAACTCAGATAAACAGTTTGCCTCGTATATATTGCCGTTTAAGAAATTGATTGCGAACACAAATTTCTCTGGTGGCTGGAAATATATTTAAAGCCCCTTTAGAATCATGATTCACATTGACATTTTATTATGAACACACCTAATAAATAAAATTTTACAATTTATTTTATATACGTTTACCAATTAAGAGAACTGCTTACAAAATAACAACGATATCCTATAATTAACAGATAACTGCAACACTTCTGTTAATTTGTTGCCTTTGAAACCATGCAAGAAGGTTTATATTGTATCTACCACGAAGAGCCTTATAAGCACTTATCAATACAATAATGCAGCTGGACACATAACTTACAGTTAGAAAAGAGTTTGGGTCCAAGTAGTTTTCTTCGTACAGAGAAAACTTCTCCGCAAGATATGAAATTCTCTTTCCTTCCAAATACATGCAGTATAAGATTTTCACATTAATTTATTAGAATTGAAAATTGGACAGTGAAAGATAACTTTTCAGTTTAATTAAACTTTTAACAGTATAATATCAATTTTGGGACGATATTAAAAAAAAACTGTAGAAAGAAATGAAATTGAAAATTTGCTAGTCGTTTTTGCAATTTCAGTTAAATTAAAACATTCGCAGGAGTCATTTCACTATCACAAAAATAATTGAAATATTGCCATTAATAACTGAAAAGTTACTGTTAGTAAAAATTACATTATAGTCGAAATTATAACAGTAGATTATCTATTAACCTTCAGAAGAACATTAAACATAAATTTAAATGTTACTAAAATTGGCAGTAACAATTATAATTGTGATAATATTCATTTAAATTTTTAACAGGGAAGTAGGGAAATAAATCAGTATAATTGAAATTATAACAGTAGATAATCTATTAACTTTCAGAGCAACAGTAAAAATAAATTTAAATGTTACTGAACTTGACCATGTACATTCATCAGCTTGACAGTAACTGTTCTAATTGTGACAATATTCATTAAATTTTTTAGCAGGGAAGTAGCAAATAAATCAGTATAATTGAAATTGTAACAGTAGATAATCTATTAACTTTCAGGGCAACAGTTAAAATAAATTTAAATGTTACTAAACTTGACAGTAACTATTGTAATTGCGACAATATTCATTTAAATTTTTAGCAGGGAAGTAGGGTAATAAATCAGTATAATTATAATTATAAACAACTGGGAATTTTATAGCAATAATTGAAAGTTTAACACCAAATATTAAAAATTTGGCAGCAATCTTTGAAATATGTATGCTTAGAATGAGACTTGAGCAGTAAGAATACTTGTGATTACAGTAAAATCATAAAATTGCAGAAATTTACAAAAATAATTCAAATTCTGATAGCAACCATAAATATATTTACAGTATTGATTATTGATTGATTACACAAGTATTGAAGTTTTGACAGTAATAAATAATATTTTTAAAGAAATATTTGAAAATTTGTTAGTAATCCTTAAAAAGTAAGTAGTTTTTAAATTAGACAGAATTAGAGCGATATTACAAAAACTGTTAAAACTTAAATTATTTAAAAAAAACACCGATAATTTGAAAATAGTAATATTAAAGAAAATGCCAGAAAATTTGACCAAAATAATTGAAATACTTACACTAATGATGAATATGTTGACAGGCAAATACAAATTTTAAAATAAATAATTGGAAATGTGATAGTAACATATATTGACAGTAATAATATTAACAGTAATAATTGAATATTTTACAGTAATTTATACTTAATAAATTAAATTTATACAAAACGAATTCAAACTCTGATAGCAACCATAAATATATTGACAGAAGTATTAAAGTTTTGACAGTAATGAATAATATTTTGAACTAAATACTTGAAAATTTGATAGAAACCTTTAAAATGTAAGTAGTTTTGAAATTAGACAGAAAAAATAGCAATATTATAAAAACTATTAAAACTGAATTATTATTACAAATAAACAGCGATAATTTTAACAACAACAATATTAAAGAAAATGCAGAACTGCTAGAAAATTTGACCGAAATAATTGAAATTTCCATACTAATCATGAATATTTTGACATACCAATTTAAAAGAAAATTAAAATTAAATTATTATTGCAATTTTAATGATGATCGTGTATTTTCGATCAAAATAATTGAATATTGATACCAAGAGATGAAAATTTTACAGTAAATTATTTAAAATAAATATAAAATTTATTTTATATAAATAAATTATTTGAAAATTGAAAATATTTGAAAGTTTCATACAAAAAATTACAACTGCTAGAAAATTTGACCGAAATAATTGAATTTCCCATACTAATTATGAATATTTTGGCAGACTAATAAACATGTTGAAAGAAATAATTGGAAACTTGACAGTAACATATAGTATTAAAAGTAACAGTAATTATTATTGCAATTTTAATGATGATCACTTATTTACTAACAAAATAATTGAATATTGACACCAAGACCTGAAAATTTTACAGTAATATTTGAAATTTTCATACAAAATATTAAAAGTGCCATAAATTTGACCAACATAATTGAAATTCTCATACTAATCATGAATATTTTGACAGACAAATAAAAATGTTGAAAGAAATAATGGTAAATTTGACAGTAACATGTAATATTAAAAGTAACAGTAATTATTTTTGCAATTTTAATGATAATCATTTATTTTCGATCAAAATAATTGAATATTGATACTAAGAACTGAAAATTTTACAGTAATATTTGAAATTTTCATAGAAACAATTAAAACTGCCAAAAAAATTGACCGAAATAATTGAAATTCCCATACTAATCATGAATATTTTGACAGAGAAATAAAAAATTTAAAAGAAATAATTGGAAATTTGACAGTAACATATAATATTAAAAGTAACAATAATTATTATTGCAATTTTAATAATGATTATTTATTTAATATCAAAATAATTGAATATTGACAACTGAAAATTTTACAGTAACATTTGAAATTTTCATACAAAACAATAAATTTGACAGCAATTTTTGAAATTTGCGTAATATGGAAATTTATACAGGAATCATAATAAAATGTTACTAAAAGTAATAGTAATTATTGCAATTTTGATGACAATCGTATAAATTTTCAATCGAAACAATTGAATATTGACAGCAACGACTGAAAATTTTACAGTGCTATTTGTAATTTTCACAAAAATTAAATTTAATGACTATCTTTGTAATTTACGTAATATTGAAATTTAGGAAGGTAGTAATTATTCCAGTTTTAACAATAATGTTAAACAAATTGCAGAAATTATAGATTTATAGAATTATAGACATTTGACCGTAATAATTGAAATGACAACAGAAATAAGTGAAATTAATTATGAATATTTTGACATAATGATTAATCATTAGTAATTTTGACTGAAATATAATAAAAATACAGCAATAATTGCAATTTTAATAGTAATATTTGATATGTCAATACAAAGAATTGACTATAATAGCAAAAATAAGATGTAACTAAAAGTACAGTGTACATTAAAGAAATTTCAATTCTGATCAGAGAATTCATCATTTCAGTTTTGGTCAGAATAATTGAAAATTGATAACAAGTACTGAAAATTTTACAGTAATTAAAATTTGGACGCACAAAATTAAATTTTAGTAGCAATACTTTTCTAGACAATTAGATTACTATTACTATTAGCAAGAGATTACTAAGACAATATAATTAAAATTTTGAGAGTAATCATGAATACTTTAATATTTTGACGGAATAATAGAAAATTTTACCCAAAAATTTATTGTTGGTATTTGAATATCAGCTGATATAGGCAAATAAAAAATATCATAATTATTAATTGATAACTCGATAGTGAATCAGTGGTAATTGATAGTGAATGATAAAGAAATGTTTTATATGTCACCAAATTTCTAAAGTGTTACACAAGTTCAAAAAATTTCCTGAATTTTTCAGTTATTTACACAATTTCATAAAGTTTAAAGAACACGGTTTTATCATTCAGGAAACTTGATCAAAATTATCACATAATTTGGGAAATTTGCTAAATTGTTTTACATTACACTCTTGTAATATTACGAAAATAGCATCAAAAAAGATTACAATTGTGAGATGAACTGTATTTAGTCACGCGAAGAAACATGAACCCCAATCTCCTTTCTTCACTAGAGACTCAAAACGGTTGTGAGATGACTTATATTTACTCATATGAAGAAATATAAACCTAAATCTCCTTTCTTTACTGGAGTCTCAAAATTGTTGTAAGATAAACAATTTTTAGACATGTGAAAACATGAACCTCAATCTCATGTTTTTACTAGAGTCTCAAAATAGTTGTGAGATGAACTGTATTAAGTCACGCGAAGAAACATGAACCCCAATTTTCTTTCTTCACGAGAGACTCGAAAGGGTTGTGTGATGAAGTAAACTTACTCCTATGAAGAAACATAAATCTCAATATCCTTTCTTTACTGGAGTTTCAAAATGATTGTGAATGAACAATATTTAGTCACAAGAAGAAACATGAACCCCAATCTCTTTTCTTCACTAGAGACTCAAAAGGGTTGTGAGATGAATTATATTTTCTCATATAAAAAAACATTAACATTAATCTCCTTTCTTTACTAGAGTCTCAAAATAGTTGTAAGAAAAACTGTATTTAGTCATGTGAAAACATGAACCTCAATCTCATGTTTTTACTAGAGTCTCAAAATAGTTGTGAGATGAACTGTATTTAGTCACGCGAAGAAACATGAACCCCAATCTCCTTTCTTCACCAGAGACTCAAATGGGTTGTGAGATGAAGTAAACTTACTCCTATAAAGAAACATAAATCTCAATCTCCTTTCTTTACTGGAGTCTCAAAATAGTTCTCTCAAAATGATTGTAAGATAAACTATATTTACTCATATGAAAACATGAACCTCAATCTAATGTTTTTGACAGAGTCTCAAAATAGTTGTGAGATGAACTGTATTTAGTCATACAAAGAAACATGAACCCCAATCTCCTTTCTTCACTGGAGATTCAAAAGGGTTGTGAGATGAATTATATTTACTCATATGAAGAAATATAAACCTCAATCTCCGTTCTTCACTGGAGTCTCAAAATTGTTGTAAAATAAAATATATTTAGTCATGTGAAAACATGAATCTCAATCTCAATCTCATGGTTTTACTAGTCTCAAAATAGTTGTGAGATGAACTGTATTTAGTCACGCGAAGAAACATGAACACCAATCTCTTTTCTTCACTAGAGACTCAAAAGGGTTGTGAGATGAATTATATTAACTCATATGAAGAAACATAAACCTCAATTTCCTTTCTTTAGTGGAGTTTTAAAATAGTTGTAAGATAAACTATATTTAGTCATGTGAAAACATGAACCTGAATGCCATGTTTTTACTTGAGTCTCAAAATAGTTGTGAGATGAACTGTATTTAGTCACACGAAGAAACATGAACCCCAATCTTCACTAGAGACTCAAAAGGGTTGTGAGATGAATTTTATTTACTCATATGAAGAAATATAAACCTCAATCTCCTTGCTTTACTGGAGTCTCAAAATAGTAGTAAGATAAACTATATTTAGTCATGTGAAAACATGAACCTCAATCTCATGTTTTTACTACAGTCTCAAAATAGTTGTGAGATGAACTGTATTTAGTCACGCAAAGAAACATGAACCCCAATCCCCTTTCTTCACTAGAGACTCAAAAGGGTTGTGAGATGAATTATATTTACTCCTATGAAGAAACATAAATCTCAATCTCCTTTCGTTACTGGAGTCTCAAAATAGTTGTGAATGAACAATATTTGGTCAGAAGAAGAAACGTGAATCACAATCTCATTTCTTTACTATAGTCTCGAAATGGTTGTGAGATGAACTGTATTTAGTCACGCGAAGAGTCATGAATCCCAATCTCATTTCTTCACTCGACACTCAAAAGAGTTGTGAGATGAATTATATTTACTCATATAAAGAAACATAAACCTCAATCTCTTTTCTTTAATGGAGTCTTAAAATGGTTTTGAGATTACATTGCATTCCTTATATTGTATACCTACATATTTGTATTGCAATTTACATTGTTGCCAGTATTTCACTTTTATTTTTATTAATCATGTTTTTTCTTATATAGAAAGCATTTCTCAAATGCAATCGAACGAGTTCAATAAAACGAAGTCATTTTATACACATTACAACAAAATATAAATTATTGTAATGTAGAAACTTTTAAACGCTCTTCTGAAAATTTGCAGCAGTTGCAGTTTTTGTCATCATCTAAAAAATATATTGGCCATCGTCCTAAATTCCTCACTGCATGCATACATTACATGAAAAACCGGTGCACAGCATCAGGGCATTTGGTCATCTAATTGCTTTGTAATTACACCTTCTCATGTTGAGAAAGTTTACTATAAGTTACATGATAGGCAATACATTACACGCATATCTGAATATTTAATGAAAACCACAGCCTAGTCACAAATTTTCTATAGTTTCAGCGATATATCTGCCTGCGAAGGGTAAACAAATGTACAGGTAATAATAGGTGAAATATTGACAGTTGATCGATTAACACGATACAAAATATTTGCCAATTATTAAGAAATCAATAAATGTACAGGTACCAAAAGGCAAACTATTGACAGTTTATCGATTATCATGATACCAACCAATATCATGATATTAAGAAATCATTAGTGTTTTGTTTTTGCTTAGAGCAAAAACATAATAATAATATAAGATATTATTATTGGGTACTTACTGGTAGAATTATTTTTATTTTATTTTATTATTTATTTATTTTACTTCGCCTGACTAGTTTCGGTTTCTAAAAAACCATCATCAGAGGCATGATATATCTACGAAGAATACAATAATTAGGTTAAATATAAATTAGCGTTAATTTTGATATAAAAATGTTTAAATATAAATTATAATAATATTTGTTATGTGTTTATTGTTGTAGTATGTATAAATTATTTAGTATTTATATAATTTGTTAGTGTTCATATAAATTAAAATGTGTAAAACTATCTTTTTTGGGGGTTTTAATTTTGGTAATAGAAAGTAGAATCAATGATTAAATAAGTGTTTTAGTTATTTTATATGTATATATTAAGAGTTATTTACTTACGTATTTTACTATGTATATATCTTGATCTTATTTTTAGTATTATATTTTAGTCGGTAATACCCTATTAATGAACAGATGTAATATAATTTATATCCAATGCGCGATTCTTGAGATATTCCGTTTTTAATGTAATCGTGGGTTTTTACATGTAAATGGTAGTGTTGTCGAAAATTACTCATACTTAAATTTTAAAATCTCTAAAGGTAGCGTGTCAAAACTAATTAAATTTATTACTGATATTAACTGATGTGTTGTTATATATTCTATTTAATTGAGTTGATATCCAGTGTATAATTTTTGAGATATTCATATAGTACTGTAATAGTGAGATTTTTTGAGATTTTTAAGCATTATCAAATTATATCTCAAAAACTAGCGTACGAATATCAATGCAAGTTATTGATGATAGTCAGTAATATCCTATTGATGGACGGATGTAATATAATTAACATCCAATGCGCGATTCTTGAGATATTCCGTTTTTAATGTAATCGTGGGATTTTAGATGCTAATGGAAGTGCTTTAGAAAATTACTCATTCTTAAATAAAGATATCTCTAAAACTAGCGTGTCAAAACTGATAAAATTTATTACTGATATTAAGTGATATATTATCATTTATATAATTTAATTGAGTTAATATCCATTGTATAATTCTTGACACATTTGTTTTTTAATGTGATTTTTTGTGATATTTGAAGTATTATCAATTTATATATCAAAAACTAGCGTATCACTATTAATAATTTTTATTACTGATATTAAGTGATATATTGTTAGCTGTTTAATTTAATTTAATCAATAATCAATGCATAATTCTTGAGATATTCGTATTTTACGGTAATAGTGAGATTTTATGAGATTTTGAAGTATTAACAAATTATATCTCAAAAACTAGCGTATTAATATCAATGTAATTTATTGTTGGTAGACAGTAATGTCCAATTGATAAGGACATGTAATATAATTATTATCCAATGCGTGATTCTTCAGATATTCCGTTTTTAATGTAATCGTGGGATTTTAGATGCCAATGGAAGTGCTCTAGAAAATTACTCATACTTAAATAATGATATCTCTAAAACTGGCGTGTCAAAACTGATAAAATTTATTACTGATATTAAGTGATATATTATCATTTATATAATTTAATTGAGTTAATATCCAATGTATAATTCTTGAGACATTTGTTTTGTAATGTGATTTTTAGTGATATTTGAAGTATTATCAATTTATATATGAAAAACTAGCGTATCAATATTAATAATTTTTATTTCTGATATTAAGTGATATATTGTTAGCTGTTTAATTTAATTTAATCAATAATCAATGCATAATTCTTGAGATATTCACATTTTACGGTAATAGTGAGATTTTATGAGATTTTGAAGTATTATCAAATTATATCTCAAAAACTAGCGCATCAAAATCAATGTAATTTATTGTCAGTAGTCAGTAATGTCCAATTGATGTGGAGATGTAATATAATTATTATCCAATGCGTGATTCTTGAGATATTCCGTTTTTAATGTAATCGTGGGATTTTAGATGCCAATGGAAGTGCTCTAGAAAATTACTCGTACTTAAATAAAGATATCTTTAAAACCAGCGTGTCAAAACTGATAAAATTTATTACTGATATTAAGTGATATATTATCATTTATATAATTTAATTGAGTTAATATTCAATGTATAATTCTTGAGACATTTGTTTTGTAATGTGAGTTTTAGTGATATTTGAAGTATTACCAATTTATATATGAAAAACCAGCGTATCAATATCAATCATTTTTATTACTAATATTAACTAATGTATTGTTAGCTGTTTAATTTAATTGAATCTATAATCAATGCATAATTCTTGAGATATTCATATTTTACTGTAATAGTGAGATTTTTTGAGATTTTGAAGATTTATCAAATTATATCTCAAAAACTAGCGTATTAATATCAATGTAATTTATTGTTGGTAGACAGTAATGCCCAATTGATAAGGAGATGTAATATAATTAACATCCAATGCGCGATTCTTGAGATATTCCGTTTCTAATGTAATCGTGGGATTTTAGATGCTAATGGAAGTGCTTTAGAAAATTACTCATACTTAAATAAAGATATCTCTAAAACTAGCGTGTCAAAACTGATAAAATTTATTACTGATATTCAGTAATATGTTATCATTTATTTTATTTTATTGAGTTTATATCCAATGTGTAATTCTTGAGACATTTGTTTTTTAATGTGATTTTTAGTGATATTTCAAGTATTATCAATTTATATATGAAAAACTAGCGTATCAATGTCAATAATTTTTATTACTGATATTAAATGATGTATTGTTAGCTGATTAACTTAATTGAATCAATAATCAATGCATATTTCTTGAGATATTCATATTTTACGGTAATAGTGAGATTTTATGAGATTTTGAAGTATTATCAAATTATATCTCAAAAACTAGCGTACGAATATCAATGCAAGTTATTGATGATAGTCAGTAATATCCTATTGATGGACGGATGTAATATAATTAACATCCAATGCGCGATTCTTGAGATATTCCGTTTCTAATATAATCGTGGGATTTTAGATGCTAATGGAAGTGCTCTAGAAAATTACTCATACTTAAATAAAGATATCTCTAAAACTAGCGTGTCAAAACTGATAAAATTTATTACTGATATTAAGTGATATATTATCATTTATATAATTTAATTGAGTTAATATCCAATGTATAATTCTTGAGACATTTGTTTTTTAATGTGATTTTTAGTGATATTTAAAGTATTATCAATTTATATATCAAAAACTTGCGTATCAATCTAAATAATTTTTATTTCTGATATTAAGTGATATATTGTTAGCTGTTTAATTTAATTTAATCAATAATCAATGCATATTTCTTGAGATATTCATATTTTACGGTAATAGTGACATTTTATGAGATTTTGAAGTATTATCAAATTATATCTCAAAAACTAGCGTATCAATATTAATGTAATTTATTGTTGGTAGACAGTAATGCCCAATTGATAAGGAGATGTAATATAATTATTATCCAATGCGTGATTCTTTAGATATTCCGTTTTTTAATGTAATCGTGGGATTTTAGATGCTAATGGAAGTGCTCTAGAAAATTACTCATACTTAAATAAAGATATCTCTAAAACTAGCGTGTCAAAACTGATAAAATTTATTACTGATATTAAGTGATATATTATCATTTATATAATTTAATTGAGTTAATATCCAATGTATAATTCTTGAGACATTTGTTTTGTAATGTGATTTTTAGTGATATTTGAAGTATTATCAATTTATATATGAAAAACTAGCGTATCAATATTAATAATTTTTATTATTGATATTAAATGATGTATTGTTAGCTGATTCATTTAATTGAATTAATAATCAATGCATAATTCTTGAGATATTCATATAGTACTGTAATAGTGAGATTTTTTGAGATTTTTAAGCATTATCAAATTATATCTCAAAAAACTAGCATACGAATATCAATGCAAGTTATTGATGATAGTCAATAATATCCTATTGATGGACGGATGTGATATAATTAATATCCAATGCGCGATTCTTGAGATATTCCGTTTCTAATATAATCGTGGGATTTTAGATGCTAATGGAAGTGCTCTAGAAAATTACTCATACTTAAATAAAGATATCTTTAAAACTAGCGTGTCAAAACTAATAAAATTTATTACTGATATTAAGTGATATATTATCATTTATACAACTTAATTGAGTTAATATCCAATGTATAATTCTTGAGACATTTGTTTTGTAATGTGATTTTTAGTGATATTTGAAGTATTACCAATTTATATATGAAAAACCAGCGTATCAATATCAATATATTGATTATCAATATCAATAATTTTTATTACTAATATTAAGTAATGTATTGTTAGCTGTTTAATTTAATTGAATCTATAATCAATGCATAATTCTTGAGATATTCATATTTTACTGTAATAGTGAGATTTTTTGAGATTTTGAAGATTTATCAAATTATATCTCAAAAACTAGCGTATTAATATCAATGTAATTTATTGTTGGTAGACAGTAATGCCCAATTGATAAGGAGATGTAATATAATTAACATCCAATGCGCGATTCTTGAGATATTCCGTTTTTAATGTAATCGTGGGATTTTAGATGCTAATGGGAGTGCTTTAGAAAATTATTCATACTTAAATAAAGATATCTCTAAAACTAGCGTGTCAAAACTGATAAAATGTATTACTGATATTAAGTGATATGTTATAATTTATTTAATTTAATTAAGTTAATATCCAATGTATAATTCTTGAGACATTTGTTTTTTAATATAATTTTTAGTGATATTTGAAGTATTATCAATTTATATATGAAAAACTAGCGTATCAATATTAATAATTTTTATTATTGATATTAAATGATGTATTGTTAGCTAATTAATTTAATTGAATCAATAATCAGTGCATAATTCTTGAGATATTCATATAGTACTGTAATAGTGAGATTTTTAGAGATTTTTAAGCATTATCAAATTATATCTCAAAAACTAGCGTACGAATATCAATGCAAGTTATTGATGATAGTCAGTAATATCCTATTGATGGACGGATGTAATATAATTAACATCCAATGCGCGATTCTTGAGATATTCCGTTTCTAATATAATCGTGGGATTTTAGATGCTAATGGAAGTGCTCTAGAAAATTACTCATACTTAAATAAAGATATCTCTAAAACAAGCGTGACAAAACTGATAAAATTACTGATATTAAGTGATATATTATCATTTATATAATTTAATTGAGTTAATATCCAATGTATAATTCTTGAGACATTTGTTTTTTAATGTGATTTTTAGTGATAATTAAAGTATTATCAATTTATATATCAAAAACTAGCGTATCAATATCAATAATTTTTATTGCTGATATTAAGTGATATATTGTTAGCTGTTTAATTTAATTTAATCAATAATCAATGCATATTTCTTGAGATATTCATATTTTACGGCAATAGTGAGATTTTATGAGATTTTGAAGTATTATCAAATTATATCTCAAAAACTAGCGTATCAATATCAATATAATTTATTGTTGGAAGACAGTAATGTCCAATTGATAAGGAGATGTAATATAATTATTATCCAATGCGTGATTCTTGAGATATTCCGTTTTTAATGTAATCGTGGGATTTTAGATGCTAATGGAAGTGCTCTAGAAAATTACTCATACTTAAATAAAGATATATCTAAAACTAGCGTGTCAAAACTGATAAAATTTATTACTGATATTAAGTGATATATTATCATTTATATAATTTAATTGAGTTAATATCCAATGTATAATTCTTGAGACATTTGTTTTTTAATGTGATTTTTTGTGATATTTGAAGTATTATCAATTTATATATCAAAAACTAGCGTATTAATATCAATAATTTTTATTCCTGATATTAAGTGATATATTGTTAGCTGTTTAATTTAATTTAATCAATAATCAATGCATAATTCTTGAGATATTCATATTTTACGGTAATAGTGAGATTTTATGAGATTTTGAAGTATTATCATATTATATCTCAAAAACTAGCGTATCAATATCAATGTAATTTGTTGCTGGTAGTCAGTAATATTCAATTGATAAGGAAGTGTAATATATTTAATATTCAAGGTGTGATTCTTCAGATATTCCGTTTTGAAATTTGATAGATATCTGTTTGTAGTTAAAGTCAATTGTTTCATATGTTAAATGGTTTAAAGTTAATTGAGTTTGCTCATTAAGGCACTGTATGTTGTGTTCTGTGTTAATAGTTTCATCAATTTCAAAATCTTCTAATAAAATTTGTTTTAAGCCTGTATCTGTGTTGTGTAAGAGTTTAGTATTTTTGTTTATGTCGAATTAATGATTATGAAAATGTAGGTGTCGTCCAAAATTTGAAATGTTTATGTCTCTTAAATGTTCCTTAATTCTTAATTTTATAGGTCTGCCGGTTTCTCCAATGTATTTTGCGCCACAATCGTTGCAGGTTATTGCGTAAATTCCACTTTTATCTAAAGAGTTTGTTCTATCTTTAGCGTTAAATGTGTTTTAATTGTGTGTTTGGTTGAAAAAGATGTTTGAATGTTATAATGTTTAGTATTTGGTTAATTTTGTTGCTTACGTTTCCTTGAAATGTGAATGATCTATAATATATCGTATTTCTATTGTTTTATGTTTGTGTTTTTGATATTATTGTATTATTATTTATATTGTTTTGTTTTTGAAATACTTGTATGATGGTTTTTTAATTGTTTTGTTTATTGTGTTTATATTGAAACCATTATTTAGGGCGATTTGTTTTATTAAATTTATTTCATTTAATTTATTATGTTCACTAAAAGGTGTTGTTTACATTCTGTGTATGCATGTGTGTATGGCAGCGTATTTGTGTGTATTGTGGTGAAAAGAGTTTGCTGGAATAATGATGCCGGTTGTGTAGGTTTTCTATATATATTGAATTCGATTTTGTTATTTGTTTTATATAAAGTAAGATCGAAGAAATTAATACTGTTATTTTGTTCTATTTCTAAAGTAAAATTGACGTTTTTGTGCAATGTGTTTATATAATTATGTAAATCTGTATTTGTTATTATTTGTCCATATTATTAATATGTCATCTACATATCGTTTCCAAAGAGTTATGTATTCATTGAAACGATTTGTGTTATTAATAATTAGGTTTTCTAAATTGTGAAGAAAGATGTTTGCTAGTATGCCACAAAGTGGTGAGCCCATAGGTAGTCCAAACCGGACAATTTATTCTTACGTTACAACACATTAATAATCAAAACAGACCTTGTTTTATACGAATGTGGAAAGGCAGTGATCTGAATTTGGACACCATTCATTCGAGGATCGAATTCGTGTAAAACGTTTCCATACAGGCATGATGAAAGTATTCACGATGTGAAGCTTACATATATTTATTTTCTTTGTTGTGTAACAATGAGCGTCGATTAAATGCAAATCCTGTTTACTCCTGGCGTACGAGCTTATTGTGAATATAGTCGAGGCCCTAATTTAAATTTAGCTCGCATATTAGCCCTATCGAATGGACAGGCGACAGCAATGCACATTTGGCTCCAAGAGGAGGGCTTCGCTCACTAATCAGCGGCGTGACATGATTACAGTTTTAGCGTGATTAAAAAAATTCCCGTTTATTCGTGCCATAATTTATGCTTTAATTGAAATTGATATCCGCAAATGCACACTCAAAACGCTACAACAAAATGAAGTAGATTAATCAAGTGGCACATAAAAATGATATATTTAGGTATTAAGAAGCAACGGCTCAAAGACCATTAGGCCAAAACCTAGTGAAGATTGTATTGCTACTACTACTAAGGCAGGGTTAAAAAATTATAGTTTTTCATAAAATCATAAATTCATAAATTTCATAATTTCATAGAGTCATAAATTTGTATGCAATTTTCTCCAAAAACAATAAGATTCTGATTTTTCGTAGAAAAAATATTTTTAACTATTATATAAATATCTGAAATATTTATTTGATTAATGTCGCGTCTTTAATTTACACCTAAATTTTGTTAGAAAATTGTTGAAAATTGTTTTGAAGGCATTCCAAAAGTCATAATATGTTTAAAATACTTCCTCTGTAAAAAAGTACTGCACAGTGGTTTAAACATATGTACACAGGCTAATGCCCAATGGCTCAAAGTTTATAGACTTCTCGTTTAAAAACCCAAATTTTGACCTATTTTTCAATACTTCTAAGTTCCCAATATTATTTTTGACTTTTGGAAGATTTGGGTTTTCAAATTATCAACGAAATATCAAATTTAACCTATAACGCCTTGTATTTTATTATAGTAGTGACTGTATTTGTTAGGGATATTATCTCGAACTGGCTATCGACTATTTTATTATATTATGTAATAAATAAATAAATAAATAAAATAAATACATAGTAAATCTTTATTGTAGATGTATTCACTGAATATTACATTGTTGGGAATTTACATAGTAATGAAGAATGAAATATTTGTAAAGTTATCATTTTCTTGTTATTGGCATTTATCTGTCTGGCATCAAATTTACTATCAATTCATCAATTCAGGGAATTTTGGCAAAACATAAAATGCGCCCTTATTTAGTTTCCAAGTACAACCTTTGACCCAAACAAGACGACAAGCGGCGCAATCTGTGAAACTATTTCAATCAAAATTCAGGGGGACCAAAATCTTTTGATGAATATTACTGGGACTGAGGAGACAAAATTTGGCAGCAAAGGAATAACTCTGCTTTTTTGTGGTGAAAAGTAGAAAGTTGGGCGTTCTGATTAGTTACTGTCTTTGGAAAAGGTTCGAGTTTATCGTCGATGTCCTTCAAACTATTATATAGAGCAGGGCTTCCAAACTGTTTAAAACAGATTTGAAACAGATTAAGTAAAAAAAATTCTTGAAATAGTCCTGTAAATAAACAATACAGTTTCTTTACAGTAAACATAAAAAATAGCTTGTCCACAAGAAATACATTCTACAATTATACTTAGAAATAAACTCCTTGAATGTAGTGTCAAAAAATAAAGGATATTAGAAGAGTTAATTATGAATCCTGATATCTCAAGTTATCAACGATATCAAGTTTTTTAATCTTCCTAAGCACAAGGGAATGAAGTCTTTAATACAGGTTTATGCACGGATATATTATTAATTGACACTTATACACAATTTGTTTTGTCACAAACAAATGTGTGAGAATCTGAAACAATTGTCTTTTTATAGCCCATGATCCTCTTTATTGCCCGTGGGCTGTAAAGAAACATTATAACAATATAACAGTTTAAGGACCACTTAAAGCTATAAAGAAACGTCAAACAACGATATTATACCTAACAGAAACAGTTTAAACACTTATTCATTATATTATAATGTTAAAAATCTATGTTCAAATATGCATTCATCAATTTATTCTGAAAAATGCAACGTTATGTTGCATTGATGACTACATTTTTGATATGAGGCTAGAATCGTTACACATATTCAATTAAATTTAAATTTCTGGAAGGGACTTCGTCATTTTAGCATTAATTTTTCTAATTTTGAACGAAGCTTTTTCAATGTATCCTAAATCATGATATTTAGCTTGAATCTTTCAAATTTTATCACCAAACTCCTTTATTTCGTCTTGAATCTTCAAAACTTTCTTGAAATCAAATAATCTAGAAGAAACTTCTATAATTAAACATAATTGTTTCTAATTTTATATGAATCTATTTCGTTTTACCGTAAGTAATTTTGCAGTTTGAGGAAGTATTTTAGGATTTTAAGTAGGTACTTTCTCAGTTTAAGGATTACTTCTAAGGATGTTTCCAATTTTATCATGACACTTGAAAAAATCTGTTTCAATTTTCAATATGCTTCTACAAAATTATAAATTTTAGATTTTTTTTTTTATAAATTTAGAAGAAACTTTGATAACTTTAATACCCTTCGGAACTTCGTCACTTCGAAGTTTCGTTAAATTTATACGAATTTTAGAAAAATCGATATTATCGATATCGATATTAAAATCTTTAAAAATATTAAAACATTAACATTTCTAATATTAATCTTGAATAACATCCACTCTGTAATGTATAATATGGTCGTGCCAACGAGAACTGGCAATGATTCTTGCTCCATATTGCCGGAATTCGACATACGTTTGTTATTTCATTTCACAGTATTACATGCCCATTACATGCCCAAGATACATATTTCTCGGGCATTTGAACGATCATAATAAACGCGATTCTTTGTTAGAAAAAACGTGAGTCATTGTCAGTTCTCCTCGGGACCATGTAGTAAACTTTATAATATTATAATGTAATACTTTGTTTTTATTATTATTATTATTAAAAAGAGTATTTTTAATGTGTCTTCAACAATTTCAATCTTATCCAGAAACTTCTTGAACGCATCATGAATCTTCACCAATTTTCTGCACAATTCAATGCAAAGTTCTGGAAGAGTCCATAAACTTACCATTGATTTTTTCTACCTATGCAGATAATAATTAGATGATGAAGATGCTGAAGATGATTAGATGATAAATGTGATGAAGATGATTAGATGATGACCATGATAATATGTTCTAAATACTGATATTTAACAAGAAAATTCTGAATGCGCCTTATATCTTGACTATTTTTTTATATTGAATTGCAATTTCTGAAACAAACTTCATAAATTTCGAACAAATTTTTCTAATTTTACAGGATTTATTTTCAATTTATCATACATCATTATACTTAGTATTAATCATTCTAATTTTATCAAGAAGCTTTCTGAATTTGTCCCATATCTTAACATTTTTATATAAAATTGCAATTTCTGAAAGAGCCTTCATAAATTTTGTACAAAACGTAACGTAACTTTTATCAATTTATCATAAATCGTGATAGTAAGTATCAATCATTCTATTTTTATCAAGACAATTTTCTGAATATGTCTTATATCTTGACCATTTTTTTATTAAATGGTAATTTCTGAAACAAACTTTATAAATTTCGTATCAATTTTTTTAATTCTGGAGGAATCTTTTTCAATTTATTATATATCATGATACTTGGTACGAATGATTCTAATTTTATAAAAAGACTTTCTGAATTTGTCTTATATCGTGACTATTTCTTTGACTTGGTAATTTTTGAAACAAACTTCGTAAATTTCCAACAAAATGTTCTAATTTTACAGGATTTTTTTTCAATTTATCATACATCATTATACTTAGTATGAATCATTCTAATTTTATCAAGAAGCTTTCTGAATTTGTCCCATATCTTAACATTTTTATATAAAATTTCAATTTCTGAAAGAGCCTTCATAAATTTCGTACAAAACGTAACGTAACTTTTATCAATTTATCATAAATCGTGATAGTAAGTATGAATCATTCTATTTTTAACAAGAAAATGTATGAATTCATCTTATATCTTGACCATTTATTATTTAATTGTAATTTCTGAAAGGAACTTAATAATTTTCGTATCAAATTTTCTAATATTGAAGGAATATTTTTAAATTTATCATAGATCATGGTATTTATTATGAATCATTCTATTTTTATCCATAAACTGTCTGGATTCGTCTTATATATTGACTATTTTTTTATTAAATTGTAATTTCAGAAAGGTACTTCATAAATTTCGTATCAAATTTTCTAATTCTGGAGGAATCTTTTTCAATTTATTATATATCATGATACTTGGTACGAATTATTCTAATTTTATAAAAAGACTTTCTGAATTTGTCTTATATCGTGACTATTTCTTTGAATTGGTAATTTTTGAAACAAACTTCGTAAATTTCGAACAAAATGTTCTAATTTTACAGGATTTTTTTTCAATTTATCATACATCATTATACTTAGTATGAATCATTCTAATTTTATCAAGAAGCTTTCTGAATTTGTCCCATTTCTTAACATTTTTATATAAAATTGCAATTTCTGAAAGAGCCTTCATAAATTTCGTACAAAACGTAACGTAACTTTTTTCAATTTATCATAAATCGTGATAGTAAGTATCAATCATTCTATTTTTATCAAGACAATTTTCTGAATTTGTCTTATATCTGGACCATTTTTTATTAAATTGTATTTTCGGAAAGGTACTTAATACATTTCGTATTAAATTTTCTAATATTGAACGAATCTTTTTAAATTTATCATAAATCATGGTACTTATTATGAATCATTCTATTATTATCAATAAACTTTCTGGATTCGTCTTATATATTGACTATTTTTTTATTAAATTGTAATTTCAGAAAGGTACTTCATAAATTTCGTATAAAATTTTCTAATTCTGGAGGAATATTTTTCAATTTATTATATATCATGATACTTAGTACGAATTATTGTAATTTTATAAAAAGACTTTTTGAATTTGTCTTATACCTTGACTATTTCTTACTAAATTGTAATTTCTGAAACAAACTTTATAAATTTCGAACAAAATTTTCTTATAAAATTTCTGAATTCGTCCTATATCTTGACCATTCTTTTGAAAATAGTAATATCTAAAAGGAACTTCATAAATTTCGTTGTAAATTATCAAATTTTGAAGGAATATCTTTCAATTTGTCATAAATCGTGGTACTTAGTGTGTACAATTTTAATTTTAGCAAGACACTTTCTTAATTCGTTTTGAATCTTTATCTTAAATATCTGGAATACACTTAATAAACAATAATTATTAAAATTGTAATAGTAATTATAATTATTATGAAGGATTTTTTATAGAAAAAAAAGATTTTGGTGGGGATTGAATATAAGATGACATGCAAATAAAAAGTGCTATAATTAACAATTAATAAGCCATACGTGATAACTGGCACGTGAATTAACGGCAATTGATGGATTAGTTATAGGTAAAGTTCTTCAAATATTATTAAATCACATAAAATACTCAAACATTCGGGAAATTTCTTGAAACTGTAAAACAATTTGAAAATTTGGTGACATAACAAACGTGAACTAAGTTTTCCGAAATTTGCTAATTATTTTACATCACATTCTTGGAATATTACGAAATTATCAAAAAAAACTTTATAAAAGTAATTGGTGATAGAATTACTAATTAATTATCAACTTCTAAGGTTGTTATATTAAGTACTTACTGGTAAGTATTATTTATTTTTATTTTATGATTTATTTCTTTCGCCTGACGTAGTTTCGGTTTACTTACTGGTATTATTTATTCTAATTTGATTTTATGATTTATTTCTTTCTCCTGACTAGTTTCGGCTTTTTTTTAAAAACATCTTCAAAAGCATGATATGTATTTTAATATGTATATCCTGATCTTTTTTTATGATAAATATTTGTATTAATTTGAATTTTGAAATTTGAAAATTATAGATGTCTGTTTTAAATAAATAAAATAGCCGAAACTAGTGAGGTAAAGAACTGATAATAAAAATAAAATAAACTTAGAAACATATTTATATTTTAAATATATTACCAGTAAGTACTCCTAATAAAGAAGAAAGAAAACAATAAAAAATACAATATTAACTGGTATAAATAATAGATAAAACTATAATATTATTATATTATGTTCATTATGAAATAATGTTCTGAGTAAATTCGTTTCTTATGTAATATCTTATATCTCAGAAAAATAAAAAATACTAATTAATGATCTTTTCCTCTACAACGACAATATGAAATATTAATATGGAAAAACAATTGATATAAAGTGAAAGACAGACAGTTGACAAACTTGAAAATCATTTGACGTATTGTGAAAACAATTGACACAAGAGGAAAAGCAATAGAAAACTACTGTTAGGATTACACGCAATCGCCAGTCTTAAAATTGTTATATTAATATTAATTTAAACGTTATACCTGTCAAAGTCACTTTAACACATCGCCCAAAAACAGGCAAATACTACTACGCCATTAATATTAATTGTTAAACTTGAAGCGCGAGTAAGTAAGCAGATTTCATTGTGGATCTCGACGTGGGAATACAAAGAGACTTTCGTATCCCATTGGTTTATAGATAGTATGTGTCTTGTATACTACCGGCGCACCAAATGGCAGATAAATTTTAGAACGATTTTGGATTACTTTCTTCTGAAAGGGATCGATGTCTGCGAAACTGCGACTGGGGCTGTATTTACTGTCGCGATGAGAAAATTGAAATTGAGTGTGTTTGGAATTGGTGCTTACTTACAGGTTACAATGACTTACAATGTAATTATTAGATTGATGTTACTAACAAAAGTCAAAATTAAACTGAAATTTATATTTGTTTGCTAATCACTTCATGAAACTTTTTTTTTATGATAGTAGTTTATTCAACCATATAGATTTATAATACAATTATAATAATAAAATTATACTGAAAATATATTCCCTTGTTATTTAGTAGCAAAATTAGTATATTTATAGTATTTACTATAGTTTATAGAAAATATAATAATATTAGAGACGTGAAATTAGTTTAATAACAATATAGAATTATAATATATGCAATAATAATAATAAATATAATACTATTAGAGACGTGGCATGGGTGTGTATTGGCGAATAGAAGTAGACAATATTTTTTGTAAAACTCGTAAATTCGTTGGTTTCTTATTTTATAACAGATATAAATTCAATTTTATATAGACTCTTTCGCCTGTATATCATATTTACGGCTATGATAGGTCAAATGATTGTTATTCTAAATCAAACGAAACTGCACTTTGCTGCTTATTAATTGTACAATTTATTAAATGTAAGCACATATGCATACACATGCATAACTATGCATGCGACATTACAATACAATAGCAGCAATGCCTCGCATAGTTCGTTTAATCGGTTCCACTGCTATCCTGGAATGTTTGCAAGCAGACTAATCTATGAAGTCTACGAACATACATATTCAATGGGGAACCCCCGAAAAAATTGAAATATCGTTTCGCATAACTTTAAAACCGCATAAAAATAAAACGCGCAAAAAGAAGCGTAATAGTTCGAACCCAGGTATTGTACAAATTCTCATAATTTGTAATATTTATTTGTCATTGTATTTACTTAACTGCAATTCATCATTAAATGCAATTAAATACATTTAATTTCTTTAACTAGACATTACATGAATTCTTCTAGTCTTGTAAACTTTTGGCTGGTGATTTAGTGGGAGCAATTAACTTTATGGTTGAATTTTGAAATTATTATCGTGATAACTTCATTTGGGTTTTATAGGTAATGTATATGTTAGTAATTTTGTTTTTAGTGAGTAAAACAACAAATATATTATACGTATTTTGAATTTATAAAAATTTAATACATTTTCTTCTAGTAACTTATTTCATTATTTCGGGCAATTTTCCATTCGATCAATAATTGTTAATCGAGCAACTCGGCCGTCGAGCAATTTTCCATTCCAGAAGTTATTTTGCGAGCAATTGTTTTCGAGCAATTGTTTTGGAACAATTTTCTTTTGAGCAACTGTTTTCGATCAATCTCCGCCAACTACAAAATGTCGGTATAATTGAAACTTTTAACAATAATATTAAAAACATACAGAAACAATTAAAATTTGTACAGTCATCACACAGTTAAGTAAATTTAAAAGTTTACTGCCAAAGTTTCAAATTTTGGTGTACTTATGTTAATGTTCGATTGTTCTAATTAAAATAGAAATAATTATTATCAATATTTCAGTAATTATTATCATTTTAGTAACAGTCAAGTCATTGCTTTTATTCAACTTAAATTATTTCTGTCCATATTTCAGTTATTACTGTCAACTGGTTTATCATTTCCGTTTTTGTAAATAGTACAGTTGAAACTGAAATGAGTACCATCTAAATTTCAATTTAAAGTAAATTTAAAAGTTTACTGCCAAAGTTTCAATTTTTGGTGTACTTCAGTTAATGTTAATAATATTTCAGAAATTATTGTCATTTAAGTAATAGTTAAGTTATTGTTATTAAATATCAATTCTGTGTGTCAACATTTCAATGATGAATGTAATAATTTTAATTGTTTCTGTATGTTTTTAATACTATTGTTAAAAGTTTCAATTATATCGACATTTTGTGGGTTGCGGAAAATTGGTCGAAAAGAGTTGCTCAATAGAAAATTGCTCGAAAACAATAGCTCAAAAAATAGTTTCTGGTTTGGAAAATGGCCCGAAAGCCGAGTTGCTCGAATAACAATTATTGCTGGAATGGAAAATTACTCGAAATAATGATATAAATTACTAAAAGAAAATGTATTCAATTTATATGAATACAAAAAATGTAATTAAATGCATGTACTGGAATCATGTTCTGTGAATCATGTTAGGTTACGTTAGGTTACGTTAGGTTACGTTATGTTGGGTTAGCTTACGATAAGTTTGATTAGGTTAGGTAGATTCCTACCATTGTACTCGTAAGGGTTAAGTGTAAACAAATGTAAACTACTTTTCCAATATATGCATTTAATTACTTATTTTATATTAAAATAAATTTAATAAATTTTCTGTTGCAAACTAATTTCATTATATCGAGCTATTTTCTATTCGAGCAATTGTTATTCGAACAATTTTCCATTCGAGGAACTATTTGGCGAGCAATTTATTTCGAGCCATTTTCATTCGAGTAATTGTTTTCGAGCAATTCTCACCAAACCACATTTTGTAGTTTACTGCTAAATTTTTAATGAATTCTATCATAATACTATATGTTTCTATCAAATATCCAATGATTTATGTCAAAATATTTTTATAATTCTTTCAAAATATTCATGATTAATATCAGAATTTAGTTGTTTCTGTCCACGTTTATATAATCACTATCAAATATTTTATTACTTCTGCAATTTTTTAATACTGATCTAAAACTTCAATGATTACTATCTATATTTCAGAATTTTGCAAATTTAGCAGACTACAGTAAAATTTTAATTTTGTGGTGATCTTATTGTCAATTACTCTCATTTTGTAGTTTAATGCCAAATTTTGAATGAATACTATCATAATATTATTGGTTTCTATCAAATATCCAATGATTTATGTCAACATATTTTTATAATTCTTTCAAAATATTTATGATTAATATCAGAATTTAGTTGTTTCTGTCCACATTTATATAATCACTATCAAATATTCTATTACTTCTGATTTTTTTTAATTCTGATGCTAAAATTGCAATGATTACTATCTACATTTCAGAATTTTGCAATTTTAGAAGACTACTGTAATTTTTTTAATTTTTGGTGATCTTATTCTCAATTACTCTCGTTTCGTAGTTTAATGCCAAATTTTGAATGAATACTATCATAATATTATATGTTTCTATCAAATATCTAATAATTTAGGTCAATTTTTTTATAATTCTTTCAAAATATTCATGATTAATATCAGAATTTAGTTGTTTCTGTCCACATTTATATAATCACTATCAAATATTCTATTACTTCTGGTTTTTTTTTAATTCTGATGCTAAAATTGCAATGATTACTATCTACATTTCAGAATTTTGCAATTTTAGAAGACTACTGTATTTTTTTTATTTTTGGTGATCTTATTCTCAATTACTCTCATTTCGTAGTTTAATGCCAAATTTTGAATGAATACTATCATAATATTATTGGTTTCTATCAAATATCCAATGATTTATGTCAACATATTTTTATAATTCTTTCAAAATATTTATGATTAATATCAGAATTTAGTTGTTTCTGTCCACATTTATATTATCACTATCAAATATTCTATTACTTCTGAATTTTTCTTAATTCTGATGTTAAAATTGCAATGATTACTATCTACATTTCAGAATTTTGCAATTTTAGAAGACTACTGTAATTTTTTTTATTTTTGGTGATCTTATTCTCAATTACTCTCATTTCGTAGTTTAATGCCAAATTTTGAATGAATACTATCATAATATTATATGTTTCTATCAAATATCTAATAATTTAGGTCAATTTTTTTATAATTCTTTCAAAATATTCATGATTAATATCAGAATTTAGTTGTTTCTGTCCACATTTATATAATCACTATCAAATATTCTATTACTTCTGAATTTTTTTTAATTCTGATGCTAAAATTGCAATGATTGCTATCTACATTTCAGAATTTTGCAATTTTAGAAGACTACTGTAATTTTTTTTTATTTTTGGTGATCTTATTCTCAATTACTCTCATTTCGTAGTTTAATGCTAAATTTTGAATGAATACTATCATAATACTATATGTTTCTATCAAATATCTAATAATTTAGGTCAATTTTTTTATAATTCTTTCAAAATATTCATGATTACTATCAGAATTCAGTTATTTCTCTCTACATTTATATAGTCACTATCAAATATTTTACTACTTCTGCAATTTTTTAATACTGATGCTAAAACTTCAATGATTACTATCTACAATTCAGAATTTTGCAAATTTAGAAACTACTGTCAAGTTTTCATTTTTTGGTGATTTGATTGTCAATTACTCTCATAAAAATTGAAATATTATTATCAAATATCAGTAATTATTGTCAATTTTCGTAATAGTGTAGTTCTTGTTAGTAGATTTCAATTCAGTGTGCGAACATTTTTAAGATGACTAAATATTTCAATTGTTTCTGCGTTTCTGTTCAAAATTGTAACGATTTAGTGTTAAGAGTTTCAATTATATAGAAATTGTATAGATTACTGCTAAATTTTGAATTTCTACTATCAAAATATTATTTACTACTATTAATTTCTAATTTCTATTAATTTCTAATATTTTCTCTTAAAATTTCTATAATTCTATCAAAATATTCATGCTTACCACAAAAATTTGAATAATTTCTGTCCACATTTTAAATTATATTACCAATTTTTAAAAAAATACTGTAAAAATTTGAATCATTATTCTCGAAAGGCTCGTTCTCAAGAATCAAGTTTAATTGATCGATTGTAGTTGATCAACAACCGTTGAATGAAAACTATACTGAGAACTTACTTTGTATGTTAACAAAGATAGAAGTTTGCTATTTTCAAAAGGTTAAAACATATCGAGATCGTTATTTACCTATTAAAAAGTATTATTAGATTATAGTCCATATGCTACGATTGAATAGCTCATTAGATGCGCACTCACAATATGAAGCTATAGCTATAACTATAGCTATATAGTTATATATAGCCACGTCCATGATTTTTCGTAAAATTTTATTATAATGTAAATAACTTGGCAACTTTGCATGTGATCTCAAAAAATAAAAATTATTTGTGAAGCCCACATGAAGCAGATTATAAAAATGAAATAATATACAGGCTGATCAATATAAAAAAGGAGACCAAATTTTGTGGCCAGGATTTATGGTACACTCTGTATACTCGAAAATAAGTTTAAAAGGTAGCACATCAAGTGTCCAATAACTTTCAATCAGATGTTTTTCTAAATTTTAATTAGTCTAGCAGCAATGGTCCGAGCGAGAATAGGTGGGCCCCCTGTATGTAATATTAGCTGAAATTTTTCACGAATATTTTGACTTTTAATTATTTATTTGTCAAATTTCAAGTACTTCCAATAAAGAAGATAGAAAACCATAAAAAATCATGGTTTATTTGATTAAACAAAAATTCGACGATTCTTGTTTTTTTTTTTTAAATCATGATTTATTCCAACACTGGTTTGCAGTTTATTGATAAGCCATGTAATGTCCAGCATTATGTATGTACTAACTAGTATAGCTATAAATATCTGCACTATCTTTTAATATTTTATAATTAATAGTATCTGAATTATTTGTTCAAAATGTTAATAATAAATATTAGTTACGAGAATATTTTTCAAGGAATCTTTATTGATTTCAGTTAAAATTTATTTCAATTTAAATGCTCATAACTTTAAAATTTGACTAATTACATAAAAATATATTGTGATGTTATTTAATATATTTAATTTGTTATTTTATAGTATACGTTAGATAGGATTTTGTTTATAGAAAAAATTATACTGAATACATTAGATTTGGGGTATTTAGATATTAATAGGATTACTTAGGTAGTCAAATAGGATTTGTATAGCTGGAATTATAATTAATTGAAGGCACAATTAACGTAAAATAATTGTAATGAGTCAGTAATGTGTATAAAATTCAATGGAAAATTCAAACTCGTTGCACAAAGACGTTCGACATTCGTATAGAAGCAGAAAAATACAAGGATCTCTAATATCAGATTCAAACCACAATTGGAATTATGGTTTCGCCGGTATATGGATATTTATAATAATTATTATAATTTGTTGATTCGTTGTCGTGGTTACAAACTGGATTCGGGTATCAGCTCAATTTACACGTTGATTTGGATCAACGTAGGCGGATTTTAACAAGCGAAAAGCAGTTGTTTAACTGAGGTATTTAAAAGGCTGAACGCCGATAAACAATCAGATTCGCTTTAGATCCCGGATCATTCACGTCGGTTCAGCAGAGAAAAAGAAAACAGTTGCACAGAAACAAATATCGTCGGACAATAGTTATTTACATTCACGCGTTATTCAAAAACAGTTTGATTTACGTTTTGTTCACGCGGATATAATCAATTTCTGGACGGTAATTATTTGCATTCGAGCATCTGTAAACACTCGACGTGAACTAGGGAATCATTATCAACACGTAACAGATGAAAGGAGTCCAAGAGGATTCAACGAGAACTTCAACCCCACAGACGATTCAGCGAGAACGTCAACTATAGAAGAGGATCAACCGAGGACAGCAGGACTTTGAATCGAGGGAATTGGTGCCGACTTAATCGAATTTACTGATTCGACATCTGCAACCAGCATTGTCGATCACCACTGCGAGTTGGCGCTATTCACCAGGAATATGAATACGAATGCCAGGTAGAATTTACTAAAATTACTACTCAATTAAGGAGTTAATTGTGCGAATTAGGAATTTAGGGACTTTATTAGGGACTATTAATTGAGGGATTAATAATAATTTTACTGATTGGTACTGGTTTACGTAAATACAATTCTTACTCGGATTATATGTTGTAGGATAGTTTCCGTATTTTCTGGGGCGATGCTGACTAGTGTGCACATTTGAGTCTGTTGTAAACAGATCAATACTCATTATCGATACCATTTATACGAACGGAATCGCACTCATTCATTGTTTCTTTGACTGCCCCCGTTTTCACATATTTAGAAACTTCATTGGCAATCAGAGTGGAAATTAAATTGAAGTAGCGCAGGAAACGATAAAGAACATAACGAAATCTCCCCCCATTTTATACCTTGTTGGCGCAGTTTGCGATCTGGCTTTCCCGCTTTTCGCATCCGCGATATTTTTAGTAGACCTTTATAGATTACTTCAGCGTCCCCCAAACGTAGTGCAGCTTTGGGACCGATATTTTGGATCATATATTTCGCAGAGGAGTCCTACACACACCGTTGAAGGCGAAATTTACAAACACGAAAGCTCGACGTAAAATACCATAACTCTTATTTTTCTACTTAGCTGTCAAGCCTCTTGGCACACCAAACAAATTGTTTATTGCAAATCAAGCGTGTAAGTGAGTGAGTGGAGGCGACTACCAATTTTTTTGTTCTCTCGCAAAACTGTGGCATAGAACTTAAGCAACAAGTGTACACTAAATTCGGCTCCTAAACAAGTGGGAGACAAAATACCAGTTCGTATCGTCCACACTTTGTAACAAAGTAGTATAACTTGCCATACAATTTTGTTGTGTGCGATTGCATGTCATTCGGTCGCGGTTTAACAGTCACAAGGCGCAAACATGCAAACTATCATCGTATGTACGAAGCCCGTGATGAAATACAATATGCAAGGTAGACAAATGAACACTGACCAAGTTATCACTCGTAACATGAAATGCATACATTTATGTATATCTACCATCCATAGGAGGCTCATGTCCCTAAAACTAATATACTATGGTGAGAATGGTTCTGTCTTGCATACATAAAACTTAAATGTGTGACAAATCATAACAATCTCTACTGCTCTTCTACCGTTGGCGTAATTGCATAAACTAACCTAACATACCTAACCTAACCTAATAATAAATAGGTCGGAGTAACTAATGCAGAAGTAATACAAATAAATGCAAAAAGAAAAAGAAATCATAACAACACTTAAGATCAGATTACGAAAATATGTAGGACATATAATGAGGAAGACAAGTACCATTTTCTGCAAGTAATAATGCAGGGTAAGATCCAAGGAAAATGGAGAAATAGGGAGAAAAATACACTTTTGGATGAGAATCTCAAAATATGGTACTGTACAACGATCCAATTATTCAGAGCGATGTTTCAACAGTAATAAAATTATGAGCATTTGAACGTTTTTGATATTTTGCAAATTTTCAGTGTCCATAAGACTTCAATAAACTTTTCAGGTTTTTCATTATATCTAAGACATATGATGAGGGAGAAAAGTACCATTTTCTACAAGTAATAATGCAGGTACAGATCCAAGGAAAAATGCAAAATAGGGAGAAAAATACATTTTTGGATGATAAATCTTAGAATATGGCACTGTACAACGAACCAATTATTCAAAGCGGCTGTTTCAAGAGTAATAACATTCTGCGCATTTGAACGTTTTTGATATTATGCAAATTTTCAGTGTCCATAAAACTTTAATAAACTTTTCAGGTTTTTGTCATATCTAGGATATATAATGAGGGAGAAAAGTACAATTTTCTACAAGTAATAATGCAGGTACAGATCCAAGGAAAACGGAGAAATAGGGAGAAAAAGCCACTTTTGGTTGAAAAATCTTAGAATATGATACTGTACAACGAACCAATTATTCATAGCGCTGTTTCAAGAGTAATAACATTCTGGGCATTTGAACATTTTTGATATTTTGCAAATTTTCAGTGTTCACAAAACTTCAATAAACTTTTCAGGTTTTTCTTTATAACTTGGATATATAATGAGGGAAAAAAGTACCATTTTCTACAAGTAAAAATGCAGGGACAGATACAAGGAAAATGAAGATAAAGGGAGGAAAAGACACTTTTGGATGAGAAATCTTATAGATGTTTCAGAGAGGATGTTTCAAGAGTAATAACATTCAGGATATTTGTACGTTTTTTATATTTTACAAATTTTCAGTATTCATAAAACTTCAATATACTTTTCTGGTTTTTCACGTTCTACGGTTTTAGAACGCCTGTATTAACTTATTATAAATTTACCTTTTTATATTATTGTATTATTAGTATATTCACTTATATATTTTGATAATTGTTCTGATAATACGTGGATGAATAAGTTTTCTAAAACTTAAAAAAAAATTTTTTTTACTTTACTCGGTTCGTAAGAATTAAATTTTTGTAATATACCTTCCAATATCTTGTATATTTTAATTGCTTACGTATATTGGACATTTTCAATCGCCATAAAACATTTGGGCAATTTTGGAAACTTTTACAAAATGATAGGTAATTTTATTAAAAGTCATCATATCTTATCAATAGAATTTCTCATATTGAGGTGTAGAATATTAATGTCATAAATAAAAGTGCACTTCCTAAATAGTTATATTTATATTTGCAACCGGTTTCGATCCAAATAATGAATCATCATCAGGCAAAAAATTTCAGTAGACGAACAGTAATGAGGTCTGTTTTTAAAGTTGTCATGTCTTGTGTTTAGTAGGCAGTGTATAGGTATGTAGGTACGAAGGTAGGTGGGTAGTGTGTAGGTATATGTTTGTTAAAGCAATCGATTTAACAAATACATACCTACACACTACATACTAAACACAAGACCTGAAAACTGAAAAAAATATCTCTAATAAAGATAATATACCAAGCATTAACTACCGATTCATTCAATCTAAATAATCTTTTCAGTTTTAACAGGACTATTAAAACTATAGGTTTGGGTTATAATGTACAGTCATGCTCACATAAATCTAGTAGAAACATATTTGTATTGCTACATAAAATTGCTATTGTAAACTAATTTCTTGTACTAGATTTGTCTGAGCATGATGGTACTTACTGGTAGATTAAAAAAATGTCTATCGTTACATTGTTTGGTTTTGTTCTTGACTAGTTTCGGCTTATTTTCATACACATCTTCAAAGGAAACGCAATATCTCTAAACTGTGTAGGACCAAAAATCCTGGTACATCCAGGATTTAATCATCATGTTACTTGTTTATGGTTTTACAAAATGTAGTGATAAAATTAGCTAAAACTAGGCGGGAACAATACCAAACAACCTCAATGTAAATAAAGAACATATATTGATCTGCCAGTAAGTACATTAAAATCCAAACAAACCTAAACAAATTTACGGGTAAAATCGATAGAATATAAAATAGTCAAATATTAAAAATGATAGAACAGTTTCAGTAATAATTGAAATGTGGACGGAAATAATTGATATTTTAATATTAATAATGAATATTTTGATTGAGAATTATTAAAAAAATTACATAAATAATAGGATATTTGATGTAATAAATAATATTTTTATAGTAATCAACGAAAATAGGACAGTAATTCCAGAATTCCAACATTGAGGTTAATATTAAAACTTTGGCGAAATTACAGAAAATGTGACTATTATTATTAAAATTTGCACGGAAAAAACTTTTTGATTTGTGCAATCATAATCATTTTGACAGTATAAAAATTTTCGCAGTAATCTACATAATTTCTGTATCATTGAAAATTTAACAGTAATCTTCAAAAAAAGTAAAAAAAAAAAATATATGCAGACAACATAAATTTTCGCAGTCTTAGTTGAAATGTTGACACACATAACAGTAATTAAAAAAATAAACTGTTACTGAAATTGACAATAATAATTAAAATTTTGATCAGAGTAATCGAACATTAACAGGAATAACACAAAAAATTGAAATTTTTTAAGCAATCTTATTAATTAGCATAATGTTGAAACTTAGATAGATACATTAGCAGAAGAATTAAGCAGAAATAATAAACCAGTTAACAGTAATAATTGAAATGTGGTAGAAATAATTTCAATCTGGATACTAATCATGCATATTTAGACAGAATTATTCGAAACTATATACAAATAATTGGATACTAACAGTAATATCCAATTACTGTTAGTTAGTGTTAGTGTTAAAAGCAATAAGCAAAAATGATAAACCAGTTAACAGTAATAATTGAAATGGGGATAGAAATAATATAAATTTGTATACTAATCATGTATATTTACACAGAAATATTAGTTAGTAGAATTACACAGTTAACAGTAATAATTGAAATGGGATAGAATAAATTTAAATTTGGATACTAATCATGAATATTTACACAGAATTATTAAAGTTTTGATACAAATAATTGGATACTTACAGTAATAACCAATTACTGTTAGTTAGTGTTAGTGTTAAAAGCAATAAGCAAAAATGATAAACCAGTTAACACTAATAAATGAAATGGGGATAGAAATAATTTAAATTTGGATACTAATCATGAATATTTAGTATAGCTATAAATATCTGCACTTTCTTTAAATATTGTATAATTAATGGTATCTGAATGATTTGTTCAAAATGATAATAATAAATAATAGTTACGAGCATATATTTCAAGGAATATTTATTGATTTCTGTTAAAATTAATTTCAATTTAAATGTTACATAAAAAATAGTGGTGAAAGTCATATAATCCACATATCTATGGCGTAAGACCTTTAGTACCTCAGTTGGTCGAAATAATTTATTTAAGGTATGATAAATAGTTTAATGTTCTGATTAAATACTGGAAACCCGTAAAATTGTGTCAATTAATTAATATAATCTGTTTGTTACGTTCAAAATCGTAATAAATTTAAGTGATTTAAGATATGAGATTTCGTGTTCAAAGGAACAATATTTAAGAAATTACTTTCTAGCAACATTAACTGTGCTAATGCACGGAAATAACATACAGTGTGCTTGTGAAAGTGCACTCGCCGCAAAATATTACTCTCGTCTAATTATAAATATTAGAGATTTTATTTCATGTCACCAGCAAGGGCTTTCTCGGGAAGTTCCGGAAACTTTCCTATTTACAAGTTCTAGAGTAAACTTTGTGCATTAAAATAAAAACTTGCTTTAATATATATATATTCTTTGGCGCCTGGAAAAGAAATACATATTGCACGCATCAACTACGTACTGCTTAGAGCTACAAAATAATGCGGCAGTGGAACTCACCGGCACAAGAAACCTCCGCACCTCAGCCAAGGCGTAGGCGATACGTGCATGTGCTTCTGCAGGGGTTGCGAAAGCACTAATTTCCACGTGAAGTTCCTCACTTAAATGCTGAAACTTGGGATCACCACTTGCCCTCAATTCTTCTTCCTGCAATGAAACAGTAAATGTTAGTTTCAGGAATAACCAGCGTCGACTTAATCCCTACAACGTGCACGATTCTGCGATAGCATTTTTTTTTTTAATATTAATTTTAATTAAATCCGAACACTTTCGTCGATATCACGGCCACAGTTTCCTTGTTTACTGGAAATCATGGCAAACAACCTTTGGGATTTTAACCAATGCATGAAATTGAGAAAGTTCCGGTCCCTGATATTATCTCGTCGGGTGGAACTCAATAATCTCGATAAATCATACGGCTCCGTTAATAGATGCGGTTCACTTTAGCTTCAGCTGTAGCAAGAAAAAACATAATGTCGATATCCCGCCGACTTCACCCTTTAATATAATTTATGTTTTATTTATATTCCACGACCTACATCCGTGTTATTGGAATGTGTTATTTCATAAACTATTTTATACTCCACGCATTGTTATAAAGTCCATAATGAAATATAAATCATTTAAACGACAGTCAGTGTAAGACCTCCGTAAGGTACGTATATGTCTTTGCGCGATCGAGTCTTTCATTTATTGCCCCAATTATTTTGCGGGAGCTGCAATCATAGTGGTTAAGTGCAATGTTAAAAACAATAACAGTGAATGTGGAACAAATACACTTATGTGTCACAATCATGATTGAATTTCATAATAAAGAAACCGGGATAAACAAATTATAACGCAATCATGTCCAAGAAATTTGTACCAAATACCCAAAATAAGCAAGCACTATATAATACCTTGCAACACGAAAGAGAAGAAAACTCAAAAATAATTGAGGACTTGAAGCAACAAATTGCTGCTATTCAAGATATATATATATATATATATATATATATATATATATATATATATATATATATATAAATATATATATATATATATATATATATATATATATAAATATATATATATATATATATATATATATATATATATATATATATATATATATATATATATATGTATATATATATATATCGTTCTCCCTTCTACCAATTAAGGTGTAGGTTTTTTTATTTTTGCTTTGTCTTGTTATTCCTGGCTTTGTTCCGTGATGTATTTTTTCCTTTCTTTTCTGTTCTTCGCCATTTTTTTCGCCTCTGCTATTGTTTTCCCTTTCTTTTCAATAATTTCTTTCATTTCACTATCCCATGTTTTAATTGGTCTACCTCTACTTTTCTTCTTTTTTGTTTTCGCCTACCACACCTGTTTCACTTGTCTTTCCTCCTTCATCCTCTGTAGGTGTCCCCACCACTCTGTATAAATTCTTCTACCGTTTCTATTTCCAGCTGGTATCTGATTTCTGTGTTCCTTATCCGGTCTCTTCTTGTCACTCCGATTATTATCCTAAGGTACTTAATTTCCATTGCCTGGACTTTGCTCTTTTCTCTTTTCGTTAGAACCCAAGACTCACACCCGAATGTCAGCACCGGTCTGTATATTGACTTAAATATGGAGAATTTTGTTTTTCTTGTTAGTTCCCTTTTATTTATGAATGTTCTTAGTTGAAAATATAGTTTCGTAGTTTTTTTATTCTGCTATCAATTTCCTTCTCATTTCGACCTTCACTTTGTATTTCTACCCCTAGGTGTTTGTATTGTTCTACTTGTTCTATTTTTGTATTATCTATTTTAATATCATTCTGTTCTTGCTTTCCCAATATCATCACTTTTGTCTTGTTTCTGTTTATTTGCATTCCATTTGTTTTTAGTGGTTCGTTCCATATATTTAGATTATTCTGTAGATTTTCTCTATTTCTTCCTATTATTATTATGTCATCCGCGAATGCTCCTTCTACTATTTCTACTCTTTTCAATTTGTTATGTCCGATCGTTATTGTTTTTACCTTTTCTCTGCATGTTCTAATTATTCGTCTATAAATAAAATGGAAAGTGTTGGACTAAGTCCTCCACCTTGTCTTAATCCGTTCTTTGTTGTGAACTCGCTGGATTGTTGATTTTGTTCCACTATTACATTCCGCTTGTTCTGGTATGTGCTTCTTATTACCCTTATCATCTTGTTATTCACATTTATTTCCTTTAAAATCGACCATACTTTTTCACGAGGCACCCTGTCGAACGCTTTCACCATATCTATGAATCCTATGTACATCTGTTTATTTTCATAGTTTGCCTTTTCCTGTATTTGTTTTATCATAAATATGTGGTCCTGTACACTTCTGCCTTCCCTGAATTCACTCTGTGATTCCATTAATGTTCTTTCTGTGCTTTGTTTTATTTTTTTATTTATTAGTTGTTCATATATTTTCATATTTGTAGTTATTATATTAATTCCCCTGTAATTGTTGCAGTCTTTTCTCTCGCCGTTCTTGTATATGGGTACTAGCATTGCTGTCTGCCACTCCTTTGGCACACACTCTTCTTGCCATGCTTTGTTGTAGATTTTTAGTAGCATTGATTTCCCTTGTGTACCTAGTTTCTTGATCATTTCTGTTGTGATTCTATCCACTCCTGCTGCTTTTCCGTTTTTTTGTTTTCTTATTACTTCTGATAAATCTTCCATACTTATCTCTTGTTCTACTTCATTTTCTGTATCTTGTTCTTGTTCGTTCGTATTTGTCACTTTTTCTTCCTCTTCCGTGTTGAGTAACTCCTGAAAGTATTGTTTCCATCTCTCCATCCTTTCTGTGTCATATGTTGTTATTTCTCCTTTTTGTTCATTATATGTCTCGTCTCGTTTGTCCCTTTTGTCTTGTTCCTTTTGATTATGTTGTAGAATAGTTTTATGTTGTCTTTACTACTTTTCTCCATTTTGTCTCCAAATTCTCTCCAACTTTGTTTTTTTGCTTCTATTACTAATTGTTTAACCATTTTTCTGCTGTGCTTGTATTTTTCATAGCTTTCTGCAGTTTTCTTTCCTAGATATTCTTTCCGTGCTATCTTCTTGTTTTTTATCTCCTCTTTTATCTCATTCGTCCACCATCCCGTTTGTCTTTTCGTGTTTGTCATTTGGTAGCTTCCACATGCTGTCTGTGCGGCTGTTAGAATTATATTCTTGAATGCCTCCCACATTCCATCTAAGTCATCTTCCCTGTATGTATTTTGTTTGAGTACTATTTCATTCTCCACCAGATCCTTGTATTCGTTGCTTATGTCTTCTTCTTGTAATCTGTGAGCCTTGATCTTTTTAACTTCGATTTTCTTCATTTTGTTATCATCACTTTTTATTATTGGTTCTTTTATTGTTGCTACCACTAGGTAGTGGTCACTTCCAATTTCTGACCCTCTCCTTACTTTGGTATCTACTACCTCTTTTCTGTGTTTTCTTTTGACGAGAATGTAGTCTATAATTGACTTTTCGTTTCTAGCTCTTTCTTTTCTTGTATATTGGTGTATTCTTTTATAATTAAAATCGAGATGTCGAGATTCATGCCATCACTAAATAATGTTGTCTACGAAGTTTTTCCATTCCTTTCTATTTGTAGCCTTTTTCCTTGCTTCTTGTTGATCGAGGTCGTTTCTTCTCAGGATCTCTTCTATGTTGTTTTCCCTTCTCTTCCTTGGCCTTCTTCTTTCCTTCTTTTTCTTTTGGTCTTTTGATGTCCATACTATTTTTGTTTGTCTGTCTTTTGGCATTCTTATCAGATGCCCGAACCATCCTAGTTGTCGTTTCTGTACTAATTTTTGCACACTTTGTATTTGTAGGTTTTCCCTGATCTGTTCGTTTCTTACTCTGTCTAATCTCGTGCCTCCTTCAACTTTTCCTAAGTATCTCATTTCGATTGCTTGTATTTTGTTCATTGTCTTTTTATTTGTTGTCCTGATTTCGCTTCCATATAAGAGTATTGGTCTATAAATTGTCTTGAGTGTCATTTTCTTGTTTTTGGATATTCTTCTATTGTTTAGAATGTACTTGTTTATTGCATAATAGATTTTATTTGTGGCCATGATTCTGTTATTTATTTTGTTTTCCATGGTTCCTTTATTATGTATTTTTGTACCTAAATATTTGAAAGTTTCAACTTGTTCTATCCTTTTCAAATTAATTAGTATTTTTACTTTTATTTCCTCTTTTGCTACTACCATTACTTTTGTTTTGTTTATATTAATTACCATGTTGTGTTTTTTCAGTTCCTCATCCCATATGCTTATATTGTGTTGCAAGTCTTCTTCGCTTTTGGCTAGCATGACTAAGTCATCATTAAAAGCACATTCTGCTATCACTATTATTTTCATTTTATAGTATCCTATTTCTACCTTCTTGGTGTTATCCTTATTTTTTTCCATTATGTTGTCTAGGAATATAATAAAGAGCAGAGGGCTTAAAGCGTCCCCTTATCGAAGACCTTGTGTGGTTGTGAAATTCTCAGATGTTGAATGATTTGTCCTTACGTAGTTTTCTGTGGTTTCATACATACTCTTCATTGCTTTTATTGAATGCACTTTTATCTTCCTTTCATCAAGTATTTCCCACACTTTGGCTCTTGGGACTCTATCAAATGCCTTTTCTAAGTCCACGAATATCATGTATAGTTTGTTGTTTTGTCTTAATATTTTTTCTGACATCTTTTTAATTGTGAAGCAATGGTCTTGTGTTAAATGATTTTTCATGATTCCACTTTGTGACTTTTCCATTGTTTTTTCAATTTCCTTTTTTAGTTTGTTCTCTAGTATTTATTGATACAGTTTTGCCACTGTGCATAGCAGAAATTTCCCCTAAAGTTGTTGCAAGTTCTACTGTCTCCTTTTTTATGTATAGGGAAGATCACTGCTTTTTGCCAGTCTGCTAGTATTTTTTCCTGTTTCCCATATTCTATTTGTTAACTGTGGTAGTAGTTGTTTTCCATCCTTTCCTATGTATTTCAGCTGTTCAGATTTGATTTTGTCGTGACCTGGGGCTTTTCCGTTATTTAACTTCTTTAGTGCGTTTTCTAACTCTTCTTCTGTTATAGATCCCTCTTCTTCTTCTGTTTCATTCCTATTTTCTTGTTCCTCTTCGTTTTCATTTCCTTCATTGGTTATCTCTTTTCCAGACAGAAGCTCTTGGAAGTGCCCTTTCCATCTGTTCGTGATTTCTTTATCCTCTTTCATTAGTACACCATGTTTATTTTTGAGTAGCTTTAGTTTTGCTTCTTTTTCCTTTCTGCAGCTTTTCAGTGTTCTGTAGAATAGTTTTTGATTTCCTTTAAAATGTTCCTCTAATTTGGTTCGGAAATCCACCCATTTTCTGTCTTTTTCCTTCCTTATTATTGCTTATTCACTTTTAAGAAGTGATGGAAGAATTTAGGAAAAAGAAACAAAAATGGAAAAATTACCTAAGCACTAAAAACGAAGAAGACTACGAAATATACAAGCAGCAAAGAATTACTCTTGTTCTTTGCTGCTTGTATATTTCGTAGTCTTCTTCGTTTTTAGTGTTTAGGTAATTTTTCCATTTTTGTTTCTTTCTCCTAACTTCTTCCTCACTTCTTTGTTCCACCAGCTTGTTTTTTGTTAGGTGTACTTTTAGTTTTTCCACAGGCGTGTTTTGTTGCCTCTCGTACTATATGTTTGAAATTGACCCATAAATCTTCTACTGTTGTTTTTCCACTTTTTTGAATGCTTCTCATTAGTTCTTGTATTGATTCCTGGTAGTTTTCCTTTACTTGTTTGTCTTGTTAGCTTGTATATTCTAAATGTTTCTATTCTTACTTCCTTATCGACTGTTTTCTGTGTTTGTTTCGGTTCCCTTCTTGTTGTTTTTATTCGTGCTGTTAGAAGACAGTAGTCACTGTCAATTTCGCTACTTCTTTTGACTTTAATATCCATTACTTCCTTCACTTGTGCTTTGTTTGTTAAAAAGTAGTTAAAAAGTAGAGGACTTCTCGTTTCTGTTTCTTTCCTCTCTTGTGTATTTGTGTATTCCCTTGTGTTCAAATTTGGTGTTCAATATTGTTAGATCATTCAATATGCAAAAATCAATAAGTCTTCTTCCATTATTGATCTTCGTTTCTCCGTGTGTTCCTATTATTCTCTTCAATCCCTTGTTTTTATTACCTACACGGGCATTTTTTTCTCCTGTTACGTATGTTGGCTCTGTAAGCTTTTCATATTCTTGTTGTACCTCTTCCCAGAACTGGTCTTTGTCGGTTTAGCTTTATTCTTAATTTATTCCATATACTACCATAATATTTGCTTCAAACTTATCTTTCTGTTCTATTTCGATGGTCAATATCCTTTCAATTATACACTTCCATTCCGTGATTGTTGTTTCCATTTCCTTTTTTATTATACATCACACTCCTGCTTTCGCTCTCTCATTTTGTTCTACTCTACTGTATATTAGTATGTGCCCGTTTTCTGTTCTCATTATTCCTTTTCATTTCTTCTTTGTTTCTGCTATTATTAGTATATCTGTTCCTGCTGTTCAAATTCTTCTATTAGTTCTGTTTCCTTTCCTTTCAGACTTCTTATGTTCTATATATATATATATATATTGTCTCTGCTTTATTCTCTTTTGACTGTACCTTTTTTTGTTTTTTCCTTCTTTTTTAGTACTAATTTATATTAGTATATCTGTTCCCGTTGTTTCAAATTCTTCTATTAGTTCTGTTTCCTTTCCTTTCAGACTTCTTATGTTCCAATTTCCGTATATATATATATATATATATATATATATATATATATATATATATATATATATATATATATATAGTCTCTGCTTTATTCTCTTTTGACTGCACCGTTTTTGTTTTTTTCCTTCTTTTTACGTTTGTCAGTCTGTGCCCTTTTTGTCCCCTTATATTGTTTTCCGTTTTCTGAGTCCATTTACATTGCTTGATTCTTCATTGTTGTTTTTTCCCAGTTTATTCACTTTTCCGTTTCTGTAGTGTGTTTATTGTTCCTTATATTACTATCTCTACTAAGTTGTCTTTGCCTCATCTTTTTGTTCTCTATAGTGTATTTATTTAGTTTTTTGTCACTTCCTTCAGCCCCTTCTCTTTGTTGTCTCATTTGTATGTCTCACCGTTGATTGTTAGCTTGTGGTATCCAATTTTTATTTTATTTCCCTTGTTAATTTCCTCCCTTGTAATACTTCTTACTTCTTGTTGTATTTCTCTTTCCAACTTTGTCAGGTCATTATCTACATTGATTCTTCTGCCTTTGTGCTTATTTTTGGCTTTCATTATTTCTTGTTTTTTCCCACGATTCAACTCCACGATCATTTCCGTTTTTATTCCTTCGTTTATTTTTCTTGCTGTCGGTTTGTTGTTTTACTTCAACGTTCATATCTTTACTTACGAATCCTTCTACGTTGGTACTAATATTATTGTCTCCTATCTCTAGCTTATTTATTACTATGTTCATCATTTTCTTCTTCTTTTCTAAGCTTTCGAATCTTCTTTCTAAGTTTTGACTGCAGTTGAGATTTTTCTTCCTCCCACTTTTCTTCCTTCGCTTTCAGGTCCTTCGCCATTTTCTTTATTTCGTCTTTCAGTTCTTAATTGTTGGCCCTTATTTCGCACAGACAAGCAGTCATTAACAAGTCAACAATACCCATGTTTTTCAACTGAATTAAATTTCACTAAATGTACATAAAAAACATGAAAATATAATAAAGAAATTGATATTCTTAAAATTACATGAAATATGTTTTAACTTGCATGACGATTCCACCAAATTTACTTGCAAAAACAAGGGCAAAAACAACGAAAAACGAACGCTATAAAAAGTTTTTAAATACAAACAAAACTGAAATATTTGTAAAGTGCACGAAATGCCACAAAATTTATCATCAATTTATTATAAATTTCATGAAAAATCATAAAATTTGAATCAATATTTTAGATTGTTACCAAAATTATAAGTTAGTCACTTTAAGCTCACAAAAAATCATAAAGAGCCACGAAAATTGATCAAACGATTTCCAAATTTCCCAAAGATATAATAAAACTTTTTTTTTAAACTGCATGAAATTATCAAATTACCGACAACATCGGATGTCGTTTACATAATTTGATTTCGCGGAAAATTAATTCTGACAAAATATTTATTTTTGTGTGAAGGTATAAATTACAACATGAAAAATATCGCCGTTTTGATTTAGAGCAGAAGTCTTCAAATTTTTTGGCGCTAATGGGAATTTTTCTAAATTCTGAGCGAACCTGATGTACTTTTACCTGCATATATACATGATAATAACATATCTATGCTTAGAATCCAAGAACTATTATAGATAATAAAATTTATCAAATTTTGCAAGTAGAAATGAACTCACAATAAGTCAAGGTTACATAAAACATGTTGTTAAAGTTTCACAAATTTATAGATATAGTGAAATATTTATAGAAAAACTGTGCGATATTTCTATAAATTCGTAAAACTTTAACGTATGTTATAGTGTTATATTGAACTTTGATTCATCATGTTCCACCTATTGTTAATTGACATAGCTACATATATTTTAATTTAATTTGCAATAAGACACATTTAATAAAAGTTTGATGAAAAAACCTCATTTTTTAAAAAATGTATTAATTTTTGCTAACACATGTACAACACTTAATGAAATAGTGATTAATTAACAAAAAGGGCACCAAATGAACATACCCTAACCATTTACGGCACACTTAATAAAAGTTTTGAAGAAAAAAATCAATATTTTGTGTTAAATTTTTTTCAATGTAAAAAGCATAAGAATGATTAAATTTTAAATAAGTCTGTGCACTGTTATCAAACTCGTAACTGTATACTCGTAAAACACTATGGCCCGTATCTATAGTCCGCACTTGAGCATGAGTTCGACTTAAGTCGTATATTTGCGTATATTTGGTTGCGTTTGGTGCATAAACGTTTATAGGAAATACGCAACCAAATATACGACTCGAGTCCAACTCATGCTCAAGCACTGACTATAGATGTGCACCTAAATGAGAGAGTTATTGAAAAAACTAAAAATTGCACAAAATGTATGCAATTTGTAAAAAACACGAGAAGTTGCAACTAAAAGAATCCTTCAGATAAAAATAATAGCAGTATCAAAAATGCTTCTGAATTGTCTTAAAACGGGCCAGTAAATCTAGAAAAACTTATCAGTAGTATTAGAAAGTAGTTAAAATTTGATACAAGAAAGCGAAAACCAGAAAATGTTATTGAAGTTGCAGAAAATCTAATCGTATTATCAAAATCATTTATCATCATATGTAAATAAATATAGTAAACTTTCAGCGTTTCCAATAAAATATGATTAGTTTCAATTAAGTTACAAAACATTTTATAAAAGTTCCGAAAATTGCCAAAAAGTTTTATGGATATATATGCAATAATATATAATATAATATAATAATATATTTCCAATATATGCAATAAAAAATCAAAAATATTAGAAGGCAAAGTTCAAAAACGTTATACAAAACGAAAGAAAGTGAAAAACCATCAAATTTTAGTGAATTTTGCAAATTTTTTCATGTTATCCAAATATACAACTAAATATCGATAGTGTAGTGCACAAATGTTGTAAGTGCTAAAATTAAACTTTCATTTGTTGTATGTAGGTAAAATATATTTTGAGCTATCTTCGATTTATACATAACATTATTCTTGAATTTTTAGAGTATGTATTTTGAGCTATCTTCACTTGAATATTGGATATTCATACACCATTCAATGATTTATGTATAGTCATGCTCACATAAATCCAGTACAAAAAATTTGACATTGCTATATAAAATTGCTATTGTAACCTATGTATTTCTTGTACTAGATATATGTGAGCATGACTCTACATATTCTTTTCATATTTGTGCATAATATTTAAGACTGCGATACGATGAAATGTTGTTATTAGTGGAAATAAACTATGCTGTTAAAGGAAATAAATGAATTTATTTTATTTGCTTCTAAAATATGCAATCAAAATATCACGAAAGGTATATTGTCTGGAATTTTCATCGAAATATCCCAAGTATAAGAGGGTAAATTTAAAAAGCCTAATATAGGCGTTCTGAAACCGCAGAAAGTGAAAAACCAGAACATTTTATTGAAGTTTTATAGAGATTGGAAATTAAAACTATCAAGAAAGTTCAAATGTCCTGAATTTGAATCAAAATATCAAAAGTATTAGGAAGTTCAAAAACCCCGAATAATAGGTCAATTATGAAAATTGTCTGAAACTGCAATGGTTCCAATGTTTTCAATAAGATCGAAAAAATGGTTCAAATGTTTCCTCAACATTCCAGATAATTAAACTAAACTATCAACAATCTGCAAAACTGGATAAAAAAATTTAAGCAGACTAGACTAGACAGAACACTAAAACTCCAAACAGTTTTGGATTTTCCAATATTAAATGATACCTTTATTTCCATTAGATTCCATTAGATTGTTATAGCAATTTTCTTAGAATTTGAGAAACGTTTCAGAATATTCCTCAAATTCTCAGAAAATTGTGCAAAGTTGCACAAATCTGCAAAACTTAATGAAAAATTAATAACCTAAAAAAAATAAAACAGTTTTGCTTGTAAAAATGAAACCCAAAAGCAAGATCAAAACGCTTTCATGCAAAACTATCTTCAGCAAATTATGGAGAGGCTCAAAGCAGGCTCAAACAGTCCTATAATCAAGCTCGAGCATTACAGCTTCATTTAGTAATTTAAGTTAGCATAACATTACTCATTTATCCATTCGTGATCAGATTGTAATAATTATAGTAAAATACGATTAGGTGTTTCGCATAATAAAAAAAATATATAAAAAAATAAAACGACGATAAATATTTCATATAGTGTATTCCTTATTATTCGCTATTTTAACATGGCTATATAAAAAAATGCGATTAAGTGATTTTGACAAGGTAGAAAGTTAAAGTATCAATTACTTGGCAGCGAGTATTATATTAAAATTAATAGGGTGTTTATTAATCCATCCGGGAAAACATTTTCCCAATTCATATTTAAGCAGATGAAACTTGGTTGGCCTCAACTGCTACCAGAGAACGCACTCAATTATGGCATAAGTAATAACTGGCTTTAATAAGTTCGTAGAGCAATTATCGCATAATCGTATCTTCAAAGATGTTCTTCGTATGTGTGAATAATTGACATGCCGCTGAAACGATCTATATAGGGTAGGAAACTAAAGCCGATGTACTTAACGGCAAGAAGGATTATAATAATTATTATTAATCCGTTAAATGCTTGATATTGTATACAGCGTTGCTTTCGGTATTTACATAATTACGGCCGAGTTATATGTATTAGTCAATTAAACGGAAGGATATTCGATTAAAATTGCGATGGCGTGTATATAAGCATGAAGTTTTGTTGGGGATTCTTTCGGAGCGCGTTTTCGTAATATGACGCTTTATTCTTTATCCGCCCCTCACCTAACTTCAGTCATTGAATCTCCAGGATCATTATATATTTTGAAGCCTTCTTTCAGCCAAGGTAATTTGCTGTAAATTACGCTATAAGTCTTCGGTGTATAGACCGTATTCGTGTTCACGTATAATGTTTATTCGTCGGGGGAATTTCGCTATCTCATTGAATCTTTTGACAAAATGGGATTATTTTGCTATACCAATATCAATCTTTTCTACAGCAATATAGAGAAAAATACTGTAAGTATTTTTTTTTAAATAACTTCGAATATTAATACTCCAATTCATCATTTTCACTTCAAAGTTATTTACACTCATATAATTCCTAATACTTACATTAATATTACTTACAGAAATACATCTTACAACAATTAACATATAGAAAGATAGATAGATTAATTGGACCCAAAATATACATAGTATTGTGTATTTTGCGAAAATTCGAAGAAAATTTAAAAATATATAGTCATGCTCACATAAATCTGGTACCAGAAATTAAGTTACCATAGCAATTTTATATAGCAATGTAAATATTGTTGTACTAGATTTATGTGAGCATAACTGAATCTATAATACTAAATATTAACAAAAATATCATAATTTTTACATTAAATACCATAAAATTTCGACAGAATGTAACAAATTTTTACAATAGGTATTTTGAATTTTCAAATAATATTCTACCTATATATTGTTTCAGAAAACTTGATACAATCTTGTATTGAATTTAAAATAATGTCCAAAACTTGCTGAAAACTTGTAGAAAATTGAAAAAAAAAATCGATACAATAAATAAAATATCAACTCAACAATTATTTGGACTCATCATTCTTCAAATTTTTCGTGAATTTGCCTGTACTCTATAGGATTTCATTAAATGTTTGAAATCACTATTAATTAGTAATGTTTACAACCATCTAAGCATTTAGTATTCTATAAAATATATGAAAATATTCTATTCTATAGATTTTAAGCAATTTTTTTGAAAATTTACACAACTAAATTTGTACAAAATTCATAGAAAATGCATAAAATTAATCGACACATTTCATAATGCATAAGAGATGCACACGAATGACATCTCATGGTTTTTGAAGACAAGAAATCAATTATCAATGGAGATATCATATAAATATGAGACCAGATAGGTCGAAACTGGTCTCTAGTTGTCCGCAGAGATAATTGCCAAGTGAACAATTAAACACATTTCGATAAAATTCAAGAAGCTTTTATATAGAACATAAATTTTGTTGCATTCTTCTAATGAAAATTCAAAAATGTATAAAAATAACTAAAAACGTAAAGAAAATACTTGAAAAAAAAACAAATTATCCTTTTTCACAACGACATTTACTACTCTAAATGTACATTTCAACCACTACGTAGTCATCTTCAGTCGTTGTGAAAAAGGATAATTTGTTATTTTTCTTGTATTAATATTTCACAAGCTCCAACCGATTATTTTACAGAAAATACATAAAATTTCTTTAAAATTCTATAAAATATGAAATTCTGTAGCTTTAGGTACAATTTACAGAATGAAGAATCCAAATATTGATAAAAAAATTATATACTCGATGGAAACTTTGTGAAAAATTTTTTGAAAGTATTTTTTTAAGCTTTCAGGAGTAGTAACAACAATCTTTCATTGGCTATTGACCTGTGGTCTTTCCGCCTTTCAGGGATTTTGGAGATTTCTTAAATTTAATAGTAAGTTGTATGGAGATTTCTGAAACAGTACAGAATATAGCATTAACGAAACTGAATTGAAAGTAAAAACAAGATCACTGATTTCCAATTTAAAAAAATGACATTTCCATTAAATATTCGACAGAATACATCATATTTCTACAATATTAGAGAATCTTCATTCAATATTCTGTAGTATCATCTAAAAATTGTATAAAACCTATGAAAAATGTGTGAAATTCCTAGACATATGTCGATAAATTTCAATAAGTTATTATGTACAATGCAAATTTTCTTGCAATCTTCTATTGAAAATTCAAAAAAATGTATTGACCGTTTTCATATAATTTTAACAGTAATCTTTGCTATTTTGATGAAGTAATAAACTTTTAAAGCAATCAATTAAATTTTAAGGTAATCAGAGAAATTTTCACCGGACCATATAAATGACTGTAAAATAAATAGATAATTAGAGAATTGTTATTAATATTTTGACAGTATTACATATCATGATGGTTATCATTGAAATTTTGACAGTAATCCTAAAAATTCTGACATAATAAAATGACAGTAAAATGAATAGATAATTTAGGAATTGTTATTAATATTTTGACAGTATTACATACCATGATGGTTGTCATTGAAATTTTGACAGTAATCATAAAAATTCTGACAAAATAATAGAAATTTTGACAGAAATCATGAAAGTTTTGACAAAATATAACAATATTTATTGAAATTTTGGGAGTATTGAATACCATAAAATGCTCCTGTCTGAAATAGTGCTTATTGGAAATATTAATGACGTTAAAAGAATCAAATTTGACATTTTAGTAAAATTCTGAAATTTTTGCAGTAATCACTGAAATTTAGAAAATAATCATTAAAATATTGATATTGTGACTGAAATTTTAACAAAATAATAAAACGTTTGCTGAAATTAATTAACTGTATAACAATTATTATTGAAATTTTCATAGGATTACTAACTATATTTTATTCTTTTATGTACTGATTTTGTTGTCCTATGTTAAAAAATGTATGACCTATGTAAAACTTGTAAACCCATGACCTATCTAAACCTATGACCTATGTAAAATTGTTAAAGGCAGATTTATTATTATTATTTTTATGAAACACTAATGCCTTAATTACTGTTCATTTCAAACACTTTGCCGATAAATTTGACTAAATTAATTACGATTCTAAAGGGTTTCCAAATTTTGGCAGTAATTACTGAAATTATGAAAGTTATTATTGAAATTTTGAAACATTGATGATGATAAGAGAATAAAATGTGACATTTAAAATAAATTCTGAAAGTTGTCATAGAAATGTTGGTAGTAATCACTGAAATTTCGAAAGTAACTATTAATATAGGTATTGATATTATTAAATAAAATTTTGAAACAATAATAAAACGATTAAAGTAATCATCGAAATTTGACAGTAATTAAAAAGATTTTGACCTAATAATTGAAATTGTGCTAATTGAAACAGAATTTATTGAAAATGGAATAGAAATCATTTTAAATTAAATAATAATCGTAGACATATTGACAGTAATCGGACATTTTGACATTATTATAGCAATTTTTACAAGAATCATTAATGTTATAACAAAATATTAAATAATATAACAATTATTATTACAATTTTGATACTAACGCATAATATAAAAAACGAATGCCCTGATTAATGTTCATTTCAAATATTTTTGCCGACTAAATTAATTAAATTTCGGAATGCGTTACAGTAATTACTGAAATTACAGTGAATACTGAAAAACATTAATTTTAACTAAATCAATCAGAATTCTAAATGGTAACGAAATTTTGGCAGTAATTATTGAAATCTTGAAACATTTATGTCGTTAAAATAATAAAATTTGACATTTCAATAAAATTCTGAATGTTGTCATAGAAATTTTGGCAGTAAGCACTGAAATTTAAAAAGTAGATACCTAGTAATAGTAATAATAATAATATGCCTTTATTCATTGAGCAATTTTACAATGGATGTGAGAAGTCAAAAGTGGTTACAAGCCAAACATGAGTATTACAATTGCTTAATAAATATAATAAAAAGTATTAAAAAATAATAATAGGAACAGGACTGCGTTGCACTGGACTAAACAGCTAGCATATATTGCCAAGCTCCAGGATCAGTTATTAGTATTAATCAGTATTAAAATATTGATACATATCAATAAATTAAATTTTGAAAAACTAATAAAACGTTTCTAGTACTCATCGAAATTTTACAGTGATCATAAAGATTTTGACCAACTAATTGAAATTGTGGCATAATTTATTGAAAATTTGACAGAAACTATTGGAATTTTAATAGTAATAGTGGACATTTTGACAGGAATGGTGGAAATTCTGTTAAAATAATCAAATTTCGGCAGTAATAATTGCAATTTTGACAGTATGCATAGTAATTTTGACAACATAGTAGAAATTTTAACAGGAATCATGAAAGTTTTGACAAAATATTAAAAAATATAAGAATTATTATTGAACTTTTGAAAATATCGCTTTAATTATTGTAAAAATTTCAATAATTATTGTCATTTTAGTAAGAGTTTGGTTATTGCTTTTAGATTTCAATTCTATGTGTCAACATTTCATAGATGACTAGAAATTTTAATTGTTTTTGTTTGTTTTTAATATTGCAGTCAAAATTGCTACGATTATTGTTAAAAGTTTCAATCACTGAAACTATTTATATCAAAATTTCAATGATCCTGTCAAATATTATCTATTAATATCCGAATTTCAAATATTACTGCCCACATTTGTGTATTTATTTTAATTTCTGAGAAGATTACTGTTTCAACTAACTGTAAGTTTCAACTATACCGAAATTGTGTAGATTACTGCCAATTTTTTTTATTAAACTAGTGCAATCAAAGTATTATTTGTTACTTTCAAATTAACAAAATTATATCTTTCAAAATTTTAATTAAAAACCAAAATCTAATGTGGGGCAGAAATGTTAACAGAAATCATGAAAGTTTTGACTAAATATAACATTATTTATTGAAATTTTGACAGTATTGCATACCATGAAATTCTCCTGTCTTAAATAGTGCCTATTTGAAACATATATGGCGTTAAAAGAATCAAATTTGACATTTCAGTAAAATTCTGAAAGTTACCAAAGTAATTTTTGCAGTAAGCACTGAAATTTCGAAAATAACCATTTAAATATTGATATTATGACTGATATTTTGATAATATAATAAAAGGTTTGATGTTAATCATTAAAAATTTACTGTAATCAGAAATTTTGACCAAATAATTGTAATTGTGGCAAAATTTATTGAAAATTTGACAGAAATCAATGGAATTTTAATAGAAGTTTGATAGTAAAAATGGAAAATCCGATAAAATAATAAAATTTTGACAGTAATCATTGCAATTTTGATAGTAATCAGACATTTTGACATAATTATAGAAATTTCGCCGGGAATCAATGTAGTTATGACAAAATATTAAAAAATATAACAATTATTATTGATATTTTGATAGTAAGTATCGCATACCATGAAAAACGAATGTCTTAATTAGTGTTCATTTCAAATATTTTTGCCGATAAATTTGATTAAATTAATTAAAATTCGGAAAGTTTTATGAATTTTCGCAGTATTTACTGAACTTACAGTGACCGAAAAACATTATTTTTTACTAAATCAATTAGAATTCTAAAAGGTTTAGAAATTTCGGCAGTAATTTCTGAAATTCTGAAAGTTATTACTGAAATTTTGAAACATTGATTACGTTAAGAGAATAAAATTTTATATTTCAATTAAATTCTGTAAGTTGTGATATAAATTTTGGCAGTAATCACTGAAATTTAGAAAGTAACTATTAAAATATTGATAAAGATAAATGAAACTTTGAAAAAAAATTAAATGTTTAAAGTAATCATCGAAATTTGACAATAATCATAAATATTTTAACCAAATAATTGAAATTGTGGCAAAATTTATTGGAAATTTGACTGTACTTATTGGAATTTTAATAGTAATCGTGGATATTTTGACGTAATAGTGGAAATTCTGATAATAATATAACGTTTAAAGTAATCATCGAAATGTTGGCAGTAATCATTGCAATTGTGAGAGTAATCATAGTAATTTTGACAACATGATATATATTTTGACAGGAATCATTAAGGTTGTGACAAAATTTAAAAAAAATTTAACAATTATTATTTAAATTATGATGGTATCGCATTAATTATTACCAAAATAGTTAATATAATAAAACTAAAATGAAACTATCTAAGTTTCCACTTTAGGAAAATTTCAAAGTTTATTGCCAAAGTTTCAAATTTTGGTGTACTTCTGTTAATGTTCGATTACTATGATTAAAATTGCAATAATTATTATCAAAATTTAAATAATTATTGTCAATTTAGGAACAGTTTAGTTGTTGCTATTAGATGTAAATTCTGTATGGCAATATTTGATGACTAGAACTTTGAATTGTTTCTGTATGTTTTTAATATTGCTGTCAAAATTGCTACTATTATTGTTAAAAGTTTCAATTATATCGAAATTTTGTAGATTACTGCTAAATTTTTAACTATTACTATCAAATTATTACTTATTATTGATATATTTGTACTCTTTTAGTCTGTTAAAATTTCAATAATTTCCTTAAAATATTCTACAACATATTAAAAAAATATATGTAATTTCTGCATTTTTTGTTTAATATTTCGTGTCAGCACCGAAATGATTACTGCCTAAGTTTCAATATATAATATCTCTATTGGTGCTATTAACAATAAGTTTTACACAGGTCATTCATATTTCGGATTTAATACAAATTTAAAATCAGTACATCAAAGAAAAAAATATAAAATTTCTGTTAAAATTTCAATAATTTCTTTAAAATATTCTACAAAATATGATTTTTTTACAGTCAAAACCGAAATGATTACTACCTAAGTTTCAATAAATAATATTTGTATTGGTGCTATTAACAATAAGTTTTACACAGGTCATACATATTTCGGATTGAATACCAATTTAAAAGCAGTACATAAAAGAAACTAATACAAAATCTATTGTATATATGTATAAAATAATTATCTTAAAAATTGTATACCTATATTTCCTATATTTATTAATATAGGTGATATTATTAATATTACCTATATTTCATTGATTGGTGCAAAAAACGGAAAGGTTTTTGTCAAAATTTCAAATATCACTGTTTTTCAGTTCTTAATAATAGTAACATATTTGTTGTTGGATTAAATTTAAATTCTCTGTATCAACATTTCATAGGTGATTGGAAATTGCAATTGTTTCTGTATGTTTTTGCTGCCAATGTTCAATTGTTCTTATCAAAATGTCTTTTACTAATATTTTATTGTTGCGATTAAATTTCAATTCTTTGTATCTTCATTTCAAATTTAAGTATCAACATTTTACTTAATGTAAGAATTAAAATTGTTTCTGTATTTTTTATATTTATGTTTTTAATATTCCTTTCTAAATGGTCACTATTATTGTTAAAAGTTTCAATTATATCGATATTTTGTAGATTACTGCCAAATTATGAATTATTACTATCAAATTATTACTTATTATTTTTATTATTAAAATTTCAATAATTTCGTTAAAATATTCTACAAAATATTTAAAATAAATGTAATTTCTGCATTTTTTTTAATATTACAGTCAAAACCGAAATGATTACTGCCTAAGTTTCAATAAATAATATCTGTATTGGTACTATTAACAATAAGTTTAAATGAACTGTGAAAATTGCTAAATAAAAGATTGCTAAGATTTTTATTTTGCTGTCATAATATAATTTGTTTCAGTCAAATATCCAATTATTTTTATCAAAATTTCAATGATTCTGTCAAATATTATCGATTAATATCACAATTTTAATTATTACTGCCTACATTTGTGTATTTATTTTAATTTCTGAGAAGATTACTGTTTCAACTAACTGTAAGATTCAACTACACCGAAATTGTGTACATTACTGCCAATTTTTTAATTAAACTAGTGCAATCAAAATATTATTTGTTACTTTCAAATTAACAAAATTATTTCTTTCAAAATTTTAATTAAAAACCAAAATCTAATGTGGGGCAGAAATGTTAACAGAAATCATGAAAGTTTCGACTAAATATAACATTATTTATTGAAATTTTGACAGTACTGCACACCATGAAATGCTCCTGTCTTAAATAGTGCCTATTTGAAACATTGATGGCATTAAAATAATCAAATTTGACATTTTAGTAAAATTCTGAAAGTTGCCAAAGTAATTTTTGCAGTAAGCACTGAAATTTCGAAAATAACCATTAAAATATTGATATTATGACTGATATTTTGATAATATAATAAAAGGTTTGATGTTAATCATTGAAAATTTACTGTAATCTGAAATTTTGACCAAATAATTGTAATTGTGGCAAAATTTATTGAAAATTTGACAGAAATCAATGGAATTTTAATAGAAGTTTGATAGTAATAATGGAAAATCCGATAAAATAATACAATTTTGACAGTAATCATTGCAATTTTGATAGTAATCAGACATTTTGACATAATTATAGAAATTTCGCCAGGAATCATTAAAGTTATGACAAAATATTAAAAAAACATAACAATTATTATTTAGATTTTGATAGTAAGTATCGCATACCATGAAAAACGAATGTCTTAATAAGTGTTCATTTCAAACATTTTTGTCGATAAATTTGACTAAATTAAAAGAATCTAATTTGACTTCTTCTTCTGCAAGTAGGCTATCATAATTTGACATTTCAGTAAAATTCTGTAACTTTAAAGAAAATTCTTACAAATTGCAAGTTTCAACTATACCGAAATTGTGTAGATTACTACCATATTTTTAATCATTGCAATTACAATGTAATTTGTTACTTTCAAATTTGCAAAATTATTTCTTTCAAAAATCAAAATCTGATGTAGGACAGAAATCATGAAAGTTTTGACTGAATATAACATTATTTATTAAAATTTTGACAGTATTGCACACCATGAAATGCTCCTGTCTTAAATAGTGCCTATTTGAAACATATATGGCATTAAAAGAATTTGAAATTTGACATTTCAGTAAAATTCTGTTACTTTAAAGAAAATACTTACTATAATTATATTTTATATATAATTATTATATTATTATATATAATTATAATTGTACGTTTCAACTATATCAAAATTGTGTAGGTTACTAAAAAAAATTAAATCAGTGCAATCAGAATATTATTTGTCACTTTCAAATTTGCAAAATTATTTCTTTCAAAAATCAAAATCTAATGTGGGACAGAAATCATGAAGGTTATGACTAAATATAACATTATTTATTGAAATTTTGACAGTATTGCACACCATGAAATGCTCCTGTCTTAAATAGTGCCTATTTGAAACATTTATGGCGTTAAAAGAATCAAATTTGACATTTCAGTAAAATTCTGTTACCTTAAAGAAAATACTTAGTATAATTATATTTTATATATAATTATTATATTATTATATATAATTATAATTGTAAGTTTCAACTATACCGAAATTGTGTAGACTACTGAATTTTTTTAAATCAGAATATTATTTGTTACTTTCAAATTTGCAGATTTATTTCTTTCGAAAATCAAAATCTAATGTGGGACAGAAATCATGAAAGTTTTGACTAAATATAACATTATTTATTGAAATTTTGACAGTACTGCACACCATGAAATGCTCCTGTCTTAAATAGTGCTTATGAAACATGTGTGGCGTTAAAAGAATCAAATTTGACATTTCAGTAAAATTTTGAAACTTAGAAGACAATATTTTAAAATTTTCAAAATTATTTCTTTCAAAATTTCAGTCAAAAATCAAAATCTACTGATTTTTGTATTAATATTTAATAAAATTTCATAATAAATAATATTTTGTACAGATTTAGGTTATTATTAGTATATAAAAATATACTATTGTAATGTGCGAAACCATAATATTAATATTGCGCAAAACGAGAACTTAACCTAATTATAACTAAAATCAATAATATATAAATAACTAACAACTTTACAATGCACGAAGTTGGGAGAATGCGAGTAGAGTATATTTCAATAATTTAATATTCTCTATTATTTTAACTTTTGAACTGACTTCTACCTACACTTTAAATGTAAAAATTATAACATTTTTCATTACAACTGTTATTTCATATTGAGAAATATTTACTAAGGAGATTGGATTTTCTTGCATTAAGCTGTTTGGAGGACATGGAAGCTCTGATGGTTTTTTTCATGTTTAAGTACATGCTCAAATATGCACCCAAAATTTAAGAGCAAATATTAAACTTAACAGATCCATTTCAAAATAATAAGAATTATAGAATTCCCCAGCTAGAAGTCTAGAATAACATAACTAAGAAGAAGAAATAAGTTTATTACTCATTACTCATTACTAGATAACTTATTACTAACCACACAAATATTCAATATAAAAATTAATTGCGCTAATGCCCATAGATGGCAAACTTAAAAACCCTAACTAATAAAAAAAAATTAAAAAAAAAAAATCTTGTAACAAACTTTCCATATTAGTTATACGCAGTAATTATGTAATTGATAAACGATTATCAAATTTCATGTATTTATCTTATGCATATTAGTCTTACCTTATGCCTATCTTTCATGGAGCCTCTCCCCAGAACTGCCATTTTACACATGGTGTCTTCCTGCAGTCGTTTCAGCGAATTTCCTTTAGGGCCGAGCAGCTTACCGACGAAGTTGAACTGCAAGTAAAGAGACCGTGTGTTAGTTTAAAAGAGAAGTTTGAGTCGGATGGGAAAAAGAAAATCGGAAACGTAATTAGTTTAACTGCCAATACAATTGCTCTTTGTTCAGCAAATTGCAGCACTCGCAGTAATATTCAGTCCGTTTCATGAATTAAAATAGTGATGTGATTTATTTCGCTTTACTGTCCGCCGCAGAAAATCATAGTTGGGAAACTAAAAATGAAACGCATCCCGAAAACTGTCTGCATACGAAATTTGAGGCAAATAGGACTTGGCAAGTCATAACAAATTTAACGATTATATTTTGTGTGACATGTAGTTTGGTGGCCGAGTGTATTAATTAACATTAACTGCTATAAAAACAGGCAGGCCCTTCCTCCATTTTCCGCCGGCCGAGTTTTATAATTAATGTTTTTTTTTTGGAAACGGAACACAACCGCATTACCAGTTTTTTGTAGTGATTTTTTATTCACGAGCACATTCAAGCCGTGGTTTTGATCAATTCATGTCATGTTTCGCAAGGAATTCCAGACTTGATGCGGGAACATAATTAATAAGTTCCCTTCAGATTTTAATTTGCCTCTATTGCCTCGTTACTTATTTCACTTGCAAATACGTAAATGGAATAAAAACTTGAGTGCCGCAAATTTATTTTCGCCTTTTGTTATTACAATTTCCCCATTTTTTTGTTTCTTAAATTATAATTCAATGGTTAATATTTGCAGGAAAACACGCTATTTGAATTCATCCATAATTTCATATTTGCCATGACATTCATATTTTAAAAATTTAATCGAATTCAAAATCTATGAATATTCAAAAAAATCATAGACGCCATAACGATTATTAAACCCCTGTAATTGCCACAATTGCGTGCGTAAAGGCGAACAAAAACTAAACGAATGCAACAGAACAAAGAAACAGAAGAGGTAAATAAAAGGAAAATAAGTGAAAACAGTCCAACAGAGAATAGGACAATAGGGAATAGGGCCTTTGTTCGTAAAGGCGAACAAAAAAAAAAACGAATCCAACAGAACGGAGAAACAGAAGAGGTAAATACAAGGAAAATATGTGAAAACAGCCCAACACAAAAACGAACAATAAGGAAAATGAAAAAGATAAAGAAAGTAGCAGAACGAGCAAAGAAATGGAGGAATAAAAAGAGATAATGACAAGGATGATGACAGAAATAAAAGTAATGAGAGAAGAACAAAAACAATACAGAGAAGAGATAAAAGAAGTAAAAGAGGAAAACAAGAAGCTACGAAAGGAAGTAAACGAAATTAAATACAAGATACAAATCAGAATATTTTTTTTTTTTTAAATAATAAAATATAATTATTAAAGGAATAAAAGTAGAAAACACAACCAAAATTACAGAACATGTGCAAACACTACTAGAAAAAGAGCTAAAAGTGAATGCAAGAGTAAAGGAAACATATGTAGAGAACAGGTATCAAACATCGATAATGGTAGCTAAATTAGAGACTTTCGACGAGAAAATGGAGGTAATGAAGAACAAGAACAAACTTAAAGTCACAAAGATATACATAGAAAATGACTTCACGAAGGAAGAAAGCGAGATACAAGCAAAAATGAGAATAATCGTAAGGGAGGAAAGACAAAAAGGAAAAACGGTCATAACTCAACACAGAAAAATAATTATGAACGAAATAACATGCCAATGGAATGAGGAGAGGGAACAAATAAAAAAAAAATAACGACGAATGAAGAAGTAGGTGCCAGAAAACGAAAACACATAGCAAAAAGGACAAGGGCGAAATGAGGGAAACGAACGAGAAAATAAAAACGAAACATAGAGAATTGGAATATGGGACATAATCTAAATGGAAATGAGGGAAACGACAGAGAAAATAGAAACGAAACATAAAGAATTGGGACATGGAACATAATCGAAATGGAAATGAGGGAAACAAACGAGAAAATAAAAACGAAACATGGAGAATTGGAACATGGAGCAAGGACAAGGACAAGGGCTCAAACAATCTAAATGGAAATGAGGGAAACGACCGAGAAAATAAAAACGAAACATGGAGAATTGGAACATGGAACATAATCTAAATGGAAATGATAGAAACAACCGAGTAAATAAAAATGAAACATGGAGAATTGGAACATGGAAGATAATCAAATTGGAAATGAGGGAAATGACCCAGAAAATAAAAACGAAACATGAAGAATTGGAACATGGAACAAGGACAAGAACAAGGGCACAAACCGTCTAAATGCAAATGAGGGAAACGACCGAGAAAATAAAAACGAAACATGGAGAATTGGAACATGGAACATAATCTAAATGGACATGAGGGAAATGACCAGGAAAATAAAAACGAAACATGGAGAATTGGAACATAGAACAAGGACAAGGACAAGGGCACAAACAATCTAAATGAAAATGAGGGAAAAGACCGAGAAAATTAAAACGAAACATGGAGCATTGGAACATGAAACATAATCTAAATGGATATGAGGGAAACGACCGAGAAAATAGAAACGAAACATGGGGAATTGGAACATAGAACATAATGGAAATGGAAATGAGGGAAACAAACGAGAAAATAAAAACGAAACATGGAGAATTGGAACGTGAAACAAAGACAATGACAAGGGTACAAACAATCTAAATGGAAATGAGGGAAACGACCGAGAAAATAAAAACGAAACATGGAGAATTGGAATATGGGACATAATCTAAATGGAAATGAGGAAAACGACAGAGAAAATTGAAACGAAACATGGAGAATTGGAACATGTAACATAATCGAAATGGAAATGAGGGAAACGAACGAGAACATAAAAACGCAACATGGAGAATTGGAACATGAAACAAGGACAACGGCACAAGCAATCTAAATGGAAATGAGGAAAACAACAGAGAAAATAGAAACGAAACATGGAGAATTGGAACATGGAACAAGGACAAGGACAAGGGCACAAACAATCTAAATGGAAATGAGGGAAACGACCGAGAAAATAGAAACGAAACATAGGGAATTGGAACATAGAACATAATCAAAATGGAAATGAGGCAAACGACAGAGAAAATAGAAACGAAACATGGGGAATTGGAACATAGAACATAATGGAAATGGAAATGAGGGAAACAAACGAGAAAATAAAAACGAAACATGGAGAATTGAAACGTGAAACAAGGACAAGGACAAGGGCACAAACAATCTAAATGGAAATGAGGGAAACGACAGAGAAAATAGAAACGAAACATAGGGAATTAAAACATAGAACATAATCGAAACGGAAATGAGGGAAACGACAGAGAAAATAAAAACGAAACATGCAGAATTGGAACATGGAACATAATCTAAATGGAAATGAGGGAAACGACCGAGAAAATAAAAACGAAACATGGATAATTGGAACATGGAACATAATCTAAATTGAAATGAGGGAAACGACCGAGAAAATAAAAACGATACATGTAGAATTAGAACATGGAACAAGGACAAGGACTAGGACAAGGGCACAAACAACCTGCATGGAAATGAGGTAAACCACCGAGAAAATAATAACGAAACATGAAGAATTCGAACATGGAACATAATCTAAATGGAAATGAGGGAAACAACTAAGAAAATAAAAACGAAACATAGAGAACAAGAAATAGAGGAATAATTTGAAGAAACAGAACTTGACATACTGACAATAACGGAAACAAAGAAGAAAGGAAAAGGAATAATAAATACTGGAAATGGACACACACTAATATACAGTGGAGTGGAAGAGGAAGAACGAGGAATAGAAGAGGGTGGCGAACTATAAAAATTAAAATTATTAGAAGCAATAAGGAAAACGAAAAATGGAATAGATGAGATAACAACAGAAATGGTAAAGACCCTAGGAGAAGAAAGAATCGAGAAACTGACAGAACAGCTAAATGAAAACATAAACGAAAAGAAGCACCAATAGAATGAAATATAGGCATTGTACTACTAATATACAAATCAGGAGACAAAAGAGAATGCAGTAACTATCGAGGGATAACAATAACAAGTGTCACATGTCAATAAGAAATGTTAGGAGAAATATCTGGGAATAGAACTGAATACAGACAATAATGAAGAGACGGAAATAAACAGCAGAATAAGAATAACTCAAAAACGATACCAGGCAATCAAAAACACAATCATAAGCAAAAAAGAAATAAGTAAAGAAGGATAGACAAGGAACACAAGGAAAAAGTCATAAAGGAAGGTCCAGGAAAGAATGGAATGACGGTATCAAACAAGAAATGAAAAGATGGGAAATACATGGGAGGAAGCCAAACTATTGATGCAAGATAGGAAGAAATATGGTATGAAATATTTATAAACAAGAACAATTGTCTATTGATATGAATGTTAATGTTAATATGAGGGAAACGACCGAGAAAATAAAAACGAAACATGGAGAATTGGAACATGGAACATAAGAACATTTCACCTACCGTTTCTATAGCTCAGTTACTAATTGAGTTAAGATTTTGATATTTTGCAGGCTTTACTTGCATTCTAGGGTGTATTTCAGGAAAATATTTTTGAATATACAGGGTGTCCCAAAAAAGTGTGACGTCATCGTGATGTATATTTTTAGATTGCATGGTATATTTTTTGTTGCTTATTTGGATGCATTTTATAGATGCCTACATACCCACAAAATTTTATTAAAATCGGTTCAATGATATTAGCACAAAAAAATAAAAACTGAAAAAAATCAGTTTTGCACCATTGGTTAAGAAAGTTAATAAGGGACAAAAATTGTACCTCGTTAATAAAACCAGATAAGGTACTCATTAAATAAGGTCTAACAGTTGTGTTAACTAAGTTTTATTGATATGCATTATACAGAGTGTCCAAAATTTATTGTCAAACTTTTCAAACTTTAAAGCACTTCATTTTTCGTATTTTTAATTTGAACCCCAGTATATTTTTATGTAATTTTATGCGGAATTAAAAGACAAACATTTTTCCTAATTATAACCCTATCTCTATATATAATATATAATTATTTGTACCTTAATTGGGAGAAAAAAGTAATATAATGATATGTTTTGTAAATGTATAAATATTTATTTGCGTGGTATAAAAATGATTTAGAAGATAACATTTAATCAAGCAATTCCTAATTATATCATTTGATTCTAATCGTTTAGGTCAGTGAATTTAATTAACATTATAAGTTGCTAATTACCCAAGTGATAATTTACTAAAAAGTTTACGGAGTTGAAATAAGTTAGGGCCGGGCAACTTTACTTTCCGATGCATATGGAATTGAAACTAATAACTCTGATATCACGAACTTAACTCTTAACTTGGTTAAATTAAAAATTACTGCTGTTACATCTGTTTTAAACTGGGGCGAACTTTCGTGTACATCTGACGCGAATATATTTAACGCCTCAAAAACAAACGATTTGTCATGCACTTCGTCCCTATCTCTTCCATTGTGTCGACTTCGCAAATCGTAATCGAGTTATTTACAATCGCTACTGGAATCCGTATAAACGTGAAGTTCGGCGAGTCATTAATAATAATTTTTAATTTCCATTATTCATCAATTAAATTCTTAAATCGGATAGTCCACCGGATAAATTTCCTGCAAATGAGGATTTAATTACGGTGGCACTGTTTAAGATTCTTTTAATGAGCGCCTTTATGTTATCGACTTATTTAACTTTTGAGGGGGGGATACATTTCGGTGTTTAGTAAAATACCTTTTCCTCCGTTCTGAAATCGGTCTGCGATTTGACGCAGATAAATCGTTTTAATCGGGAAGGTGGGACGTTGACAAACGTGGTAAAATGTGAAGGAGAATAATGATCTGGATTACTTTAAGTAATTCCCTGATATAAATGTTTAGACTAATTGCTACTATAGAATTCATAACGTAAATGCACTTCTCAGCTTGAGATGCAATGTTAATTTGGGTAAAAAGGCTTTCAGTATTTCAGCAAATTGGGCTCGTTATTTGTTACATTTACAAACAAATATTTAACCTTTGTTTGTTTAGAATTTAAGCTCAATAAATTAATAGATGTGGCTGACATATTTTGAAAGTTTATATTCATTTTCACTTTTAACATTTAACAACATTTATCTGTAATAACGTAGGCTTGATATACAGGGTGGTCACTTTAACGACGCAAACCTTTAGGATCTATTAAAAGGAAATTCATACAGAGTTGGTCAAATGTGGTAAAAGTTTCTTATTTTTCTTTCAATATACTTTATATTGCCTATATAAAATATATTTTGCCTTTCAATATACTGAAACGAAATCCGGGATATCTTGCACAGTTCCTGAAATATCGCTGAAAAACTGTATATAGAACGGTATATTGTTTTGTACACTTTTATCTTTTCATTTCTTATCTGATGCCGTCATTCCATTCTTTCCTGAGCCTTCCTTTTTGACCTTTTCCTTGTGTTCCTTGTCTTTCCTTCTTTCCTTATTTCTTTTTTGTTTATGATTGTGTTTTTGATTTCCTGGTATAGTTTTTGAGTTATTCTTATTCTGCTGTTTCCGTCTCTTCATTTCCATCTGCATTCAGTTCTACTCCCAGATATTTCTACTAACATTTCTTATAAACATGTGAGACTTGTTATTGTTATCTCTCTATAGTTACTGCATTCTCTTTTGTCTTCTGATTTATATATTAGTAGTACAATAGCTATATTTTATTCTATTGGTGTTTTCTTCCTACATAATTTCATTTAGCTGTTCTGTCAGTTTCTCGATTCCATCTTCTCCTAGTGTATTTACCATTTCCATTGTTATCTCATCTATTCAGGCTGCCTTATCATTTTTCATTTTTCTTATTGCTTCTACTACCTCCCCTTTTGGTATTTCGTCACCTTCTTCTATTTCTGGTTCTTTCTTTTCCTCTTTTCTTCTTCTTCTTCTTTTATTCTAATTGGCTCTGTTTTTTGTTAATTCTTCAAAGTATCCTTTCAATCTTCGCATTATTTTCGTTTCGTCTCCGATTGTGTTTCCTTTTTTGTTTATTATGTTCATCATGGTATGTTCATTCTTCTGTCGGAGCTGTTTCATTTTTCCTTAGAATAGTTATTGGTTTTTCTTGAAGTTCTTTTTCATATATTTTCCGAAATTATTCCAGGATTTTTATTTTTTTTTGGCTTTCTTCACCTCTTGTTTTACTACCTTTCTTGCCCCTTGATATTCTTCATAGCCTTCTTTCTTTTTTGTGCTTAGATATTTTTGTCACTTTACATTTTTACCTCTAATTTTGCTTTTTATTTCCTCGTTCCACCATTGTGTCCCTTTCCCAACTTTATTTATTATTTTTTTCGTTCCGCAGTTTATTTTTGATGCTTCTAGTATGTTGTTTTTTAATGTATTCCACATATTGTCTACTCCTTTCTGTGTCCCATCTCCTATTTTTACTTTCAATTCTTCTTGATACTTCTATCTTATTGTGCTTTCTTTCAGTTGGTACCCCCTTATTTTTTTCGTTATTTTTACTCTTCTTCTATCGGGTTTGCTTTCCTTATTTATGTTCATGTCCATCCTTAAGAGGTAATTGTCCCTTTCAATTGTCGCTAATTGTCAATTTCCGCTTGTCTTTTTACTTTGAAATTTTTGCCTCATATTTTTACTCGCAATACTTCTTGATACTTCAATCTAATTGTTCTTTCTTTCAGTTGGTACCCTCCTATTTTTTTCCTTAATCTTTACTTTTCTTTTATCGGGTTTGCCTTTCTTGTTTATGTTCATGTCCATCTTTAATATGTAATGGTTGCTTCCAATTTCCGCTTGTCACTTTACTTTGAATTGTTTTAGTCCTTTCCGTTTTGTCTTGTTTATCAGAAAGTAATCTATTACGGATTTTTCGTTGTATGTCGTTTGTACCCTTGTGTATATCCTTGTGTTTGAATTTTGTGTTAGTTATTATCAAATTATTTTCTACACTCAGTTTGATTATTCTTTATCCGTTGATATTCTTTGCATCTTCTCCTTCTCTGCCCATCAGATCTTCTATATCTTTGTTCTCTCTTCCCCCTTTTCTATTTAAGTCTCCCATGATTAATATGTTTTCTGTTCCTTCATCTAATTCTCTTTGTATCTCTAGCCTAAATTTGTCTTTGTCTTCTTTCTTTGCGTCTTGTACCGTTGTATATTTTTTTATATCCTTATGTTTGAATTTTGTGTTTGCTATTATGGGATTATTTTTTACACAAAGTTTGATTATTTTTTCTCCATTGTTATTCTTTGTTTCTTCTTCTTCTTTCTCCATGTGATCTTCTATCCATTTGTCCTCTCTTCCCACTCTTCCATTTAGGTCTTCCGTGATTATTATGTTTTCTGTTTCTTCATCTAATTCCCTTTGTATCTCTAGCCTAAATTTGTCTTTGTCTTCTTTCTTTGCGTCTTGTACCTTTGTATATTTGTTTACATCCTTGTGTTTGAATTTTGTGTTTGTTGTTATCTTATTATTTTCTACACGCAGTTTGATTATTCTTTATCTGTTGTTATTCCTTGCTTGTTCTCCTTCTTTCCCCGTCAGATCTTCTATCTCTTTGTTCTCTCTTCCTCCTCTTATATTTAGGTCGCGCATGATTATGTGTTTTCTGATTCTTCATCTAATTCCCTTTGTATCTCTAACCTAAATTTACCTTTGTCTTCTTTCTTTGCGTCTTGTACCTTTATATATTTGTGTATGTCCTTGTGTTTGAATTTTGTGTTTGTTATTATGGGATTATTTTCTACACACAGTTTGATTATTCTTTATCCGTCGTTATTCTTTGTTTCTTCTCTTTCGTTCGTTCCTAATCAGATCTTCTATATCTTTGTTCTCTCTTCCGCTTCTTATATTTAGGTCTCCTATGATTATTATGTTTTCTGTTGTTTCATCTAATTCCCTTTGTATCTCTAGCCTAAATTTGTCTTTGTCTTCTTTCTTTGCGTCTTGTACCTTTGTATATTTGATGATATCCTTGTGTTTGAATTTTGTGTTTGTTACTATGGGACTATTTTCTACACACAGTTTGATTATTCTTTATCCGTTAATATACTTTGCTTCTTCTCCTTCTTTCCTAATCAGATCTTCTACATCTTTGTTATCTCTTCCCCCTCTTCTACTTAAGTCTCCCATGATTAATATGTTTTCTGTTCCTTCGTCTAATTCCCTTTGTATCTCTAGCCAAAATTTGTCTTTGTCTTCTTTCTTTGCATCTTGTACCTTTGTATATTTGTTTGTATCCTTGTGTTTGAATTTTGTGTTTGTTATTATAGGATTACTTTCTACACACAGTTTGATTATTCTTTATCCGTTGATATTTTTTTGCTTCTTCTCCTTCTTTTCCCATCAGATCTTCTATCTCTTTGTTCTCTTCTCCCCTTCTTCTATTTAAGTCTTCCATGATTAATATGTTTTCTGTTCCTTCGTCTAATTATCTTTGTACCTCTAGCCTAAATTTGTCTTTGTCTTCTTCCTTTGCGTCTTGTACCTTTGTATATTTGTTTGTATCCTTGTGTTTGAATTTTGTGTTTGTTATTATAGGATTACTTTCTACACACAGTTTGATTATTCTTTATCCGTTGATATTTTTTTGCTTCTTCTCCTTCTTTTCCCATCAGATCTTCTATCTCTTTGTTCTCTTCTCCCCTTCTTCTATTTAAGTCTTCCATGATTAATATGTTTTCTGTTCCTTCGTCTAATTATCTTTGTACCTCTAGCCTAAATTTGTCTTTGTCTTCTTCCTTTGCGTCTTGTACCTTTGTATATTTATTTATATCCTTGTGTTTGAATTTTGTGTTTGTCATTATCAAATTATTTTCTACACACAGTTTGATGATTTATTCTCCTTTGTTTTTATTTGTTTCTTCTCCTTCTTTCCCCATGTGATCTTCTATCCCTTTATCCTCTCTTCCCACTCTTCCATTTAGACCTCCCATGATTATTATGTTTTTTGTTCTTTCGTCTAATCCCCTTTGTATCTCTAGCCTAAAGGAGACTAGATGCTATTATTATCGTTCATACTTCTTCATTTATATCTATTTGTATTACCATTATTGTTTCGTCCATTGTTTTTCCAATACGTTTACGTATTCTTATGATTATTATGTTTTTCTTCATCTAATTCCCTTTGTATCTCTAGCCTAAATCGAGGCTTGATGGTATTATTATCGTTCCTACTTCTTTATTTATATCTATTTGTATTACCATTATTGTTTCTTCCATTGTTCTTTTAATACGTTTACGTATTGCTCCTTTACTACATCTGTTATTCTTTCTAGTGAGATTATTATACCGACTCCTTTCTTTTTCTTTCTTTCTCTTCTACTCCTGACCATATGATCCAATACCTTTTATGTAATATTTTAATTCCTGTTCTTTTCTTTTTGGTTTCTGATATTCCCATTGTTTCTATTTGTTGTTTGTCCATTTATTCTGCCTTTTACCCTTTTATGTTCTGCAGCTGCTAATGTTCCATGTTCCTATCCTTATCATGTCTTCATTTTCTTTCTCCTTTCTCTTTCTATATATTTTTTTGCGTATTCGTTTTTCTTTTCCTGTTTCATTTTCCTGTTCCCAAGCAATTGTCTTCTTTTTGTGTTTTGTTCTATTTTTTTGTTTCGTGTTAGTTTTTTGGGATTATGGTGTCTTTTTATTCATCCCACTCCGTTGTTTTCTCGTCTATTATTATTTTCTTATATTTTACGATTCCTCTGTGTCCCTTTCCTCTTTTCTCTCTCGCTATTTCTCTTAGATTGGTTTGTAACTTAAGTTTGTTTCTTGTAAGATTTGTAAGATCCCTTTGATCTCAATATTATATCATATATTATATGGTTATCTATGAACATCCTTGTATCTTTTAGCTTAGTTTTGTTTTTCATTATCTTTCTCTCTTTGCTTCCCAGCTATCTATTTCCGCCATTATCATTGATCCTTTTTCCATTGTAATGTTCTATATTGCTCTTATATTATATTTTACACCTAGTTTGTTCATTATCATTTCTTTGACTGACTCTTTATTTATGTTTTCTTCCTTAGTTGCTTTTATAATTGTGTTCTTCTTTTTTCTTTCATCTCCATTGCTTCCATTGGTTCTTATAATCCAACCATTTAATTTTTCAACTTCAGATTTGCCTTTTCTATTTCTTGCATTTCGTTACTATGTTGTATCTGGTCGTTCTAATCTAACCATTTAATTTTTCAATTGCAGATTTTCTTCTTATATTTCCTGCATTTCCTTGTGATGTTTTATCTGGTCATTCTAATCTAACCATTTAATTTTTCAATTGCAAATTTTCTTGTTTTATTTCTTGCATTTCCTTATTATGTTGTATCTAGTCGTTCTAATCTAACTATTTATTTTTTCAATTGCAGATTTTCTTCTTCTATTTCTTGCACTTCTTTATTATGTTGTATCTAGTTGCTTCTAATCTCCTTGATTTCCTTCATCATGTCTAGCATCAATGCCTTTAATTCCTCCATATTGGGGTTATATATTCTTCCTTTCGGGGATTTCTTGTTTTTATATTCTGCTTGTGGGGTTATTTCTCCTTGCATTCTCTTATTTTCTGCTACTTCTTTGTCTTCTTACTTCGTCTTCCCGTTCCCTAACCCTCCGTGCGGTTTGTTTGGTTCCGCTTCAATTTCCATTTTTTTTTGTGTTTTATTGTATGTTGTATCTATCTATGTTGTACGTTGTATCTTAGTTTGTATATTGTATGTTATTATGTTGGTGTTTTCTCAGGGCGTCACTTTTGGTTGCTTATCCTTAAATTCATGTTATCCTTATATGTGTTTCTTATATATGCTCTTGTTTACTCTGAGTGTCAACTTTGGTTGCCTCTTTTAAGTGCGTAGAAGCCTTCTCTTACTTCGTCCTTTCGGAGAATAGTGCCTTATCACTGTATCTATTTTTGGTATGAACATTTGCTTTCTCCTGTTTCTTCCTTATTTCTGTGTGGAGCCTCTTCCTCTCTTCTTGCTTGTATTTTCGCCCTGCTATTATCTCTGTTTGTTATGTAGGTTGTGATATATTCTCGCCGTGGTGAATCGTGAATGAAGACGAATGAGGAAGAACGCGATTGAAGAAGAAGAAAATTACAGAAGAAGAAAATTGTTCTTCGGACAATTCTACTCAATGCGCGTACATCAGTCACGTGGCATAGAACTCTTAACATAGGCAACCCAAAATTTCGCCAAAATTTGAATACAACCACAGGTCAAACAATTTATTATAGCATCATTTTCAAAGTTTACAATGTGTTTTTGGAATTTACAAAGAGTAACTGGAAATTTATGTTTTCAACAAACTATGAATTCTTAACATTACTTATAATCTTTAAATAACCATTTGTTTGTGATACTATATGATTACATATGAAAATATGAAAAATGTGTTTTTTATTTTGGTAGAAAATGTTTTTCATTGAATGTAAAATTTTCATTAAACAACCGTATCACCTCTCTAACAATATTTTCGTCTCTCTAACTCTCTCTAACTCACTCTAACCGTGTCGTACGAGTGTTCATTGCACGACTCGACTTCAATATTATATCATATATTATATGATTATCTACAAAAAAAGTTTTTATTGTATTTATTATCTTTTAATTGCGTGTAGGGCATGTTAAAATAAAGTTGTCGTTAAAGTAATTTATTCCGCAGGTCTGTCGCGTAATTTTGTGATTTTAATTAAATAAACTATAATAATTTAACGAGCGCTTTGCGGTCGGTAGAAGTTATGGTCGAGTTCGGTGAATTATCTTTCCGATTCGTGGAACAGTTTAATCAGTATTACTGCTCAACTGCAGGTGAGGTTTTTGTTTTCTTTGTTTTGTCATTCATCTATATTCAATGCCTGCAGCGATCGTTCAATTCCAGTCAAACTTATGAGACGATTACTAAGTAATAATTATAGTAATATATAAATAAAACAGAATTGGTGTGAGTTTCACACAGTATTTAATGTTTTACTGCAACAATTGTTTCTCCACACAGTGGCTTCATCAGGCAGATGAAACACTGCTAAATATTATGGTACATGTTGCTTGACAAGATTTATAATCTAACACAATATCGGTAGGAAAATAACATATATCGAGTGGTGTGTTATCCTATGGGCAAATAGGGCATTTAGAGGAAGATATTTATGACATTATTATAAACTCTGCAAATATGACATGTAATGTTATAGCGAGAACTAAATATTTGACAAATAATGACAGTTGCATTTGAAAATATGTCAAACTTGGAAGACATGCTAAAATAATCACGAATTTTGAGGTACAGTGCAAAGAAACTCTAACAGTCACAAATTAAATACAATAAAATTACGTTTTATTGCAATGAAAATTGCAAAAATGTAAGCTAAAATCAAATTTGACACCATAGCAGTTAAAAATGTTGACATCAGCAATTGAAAGTTTGACATATTTTGATTTCTGCAGCTTTGTATTGAAATAATTGCTGTTAATAAAAATGACGATGGACTTGTAAATTATACAGATTTTCGCAGCATACCTTCGTTTTGAGTTGTAAATGTGATATATTTTCTGTACCTTAGTTTTCTTGTAAATGTGAATTTCATTATCTAGGAAAGTTTTATTTGAAAATATGTGAAATTTGGAAGATGCGCTATAAAAAAATCACAGATTTTGAGGTACAGTGCAAAAATAGTAACTATCAAAATCCGTGAATAATATAAATAACATAAAATGACATTTTAATGCAAAGAAAATTGCAGAAATATAAGCTAAAATTAAATTTGACACCACAGCAGTTGCAAGTGTTGACAGCAACAATTGAAAGTTTGACAGATTTTGACATCTGCAGCTGAGTAAGGAAACAATTGCTGTTAAAAGAAGCGACAGATGTTAATTTTAGAGATTTTCGCAGCAGAAGGTAAATATTATAGTATTTCACAACAGTTATTGGCAGTTTTACAGATATTGACAGTGGAAATTAAAAATATGACAAATATTGGCACTTTGAAGACATCAATTGAACAGATTTTCACTACTGAAATCTATAAATGACAGATTTTATCAGTTGTCGTTAGAAAGGTGACAGATTCTGACAGTTCTGACAAAAATTTCACAGCAGCTGAAAATTTTAACAGCAGCAGTATAAAGTGAGACAGATTTTTATTGCTATAACTTAGTACACTTTCAACAGATTTCAACAGATGCAGTAGCAAATTCTACAGATTTTTGCTGCTGAAAGCAAATTTAATTTGTTTTTCACAACTGTTATTGACAGTTTTACAGATATTGACAGTGGAAATTAAAAATATGACAAATCTTGGCACTTTGAAGACAACAATTGAACAGATTTTCACTACTAAAACCTAGAAATGACAGATTTTATCAGTTGTTGTTAGAAGGGTTACAGATTATAAAAGTCCTGACAAAAATTTCACAGCTTTTGCTTCACAGCAGTTGAAAATATTAACAGCAGCAGTATAAAGTGTGACAGATTTTTAGTGCTGTAGCTTAGTACCGAAATAGTTACTCACTGCTAAAAAACAACTATTGACTGTTGGGCAAGTGCCATTAAAAAATTAATACACTCGGACAGTTGTCAATGCTAAAGATTTGATGAGGCCACTTGGTAAATTAGACAGAGTTATATATTCTACAGATTTTCCAAGTGACCTCGGATTTTTTTATAGATTTCGACAGATGCTGTTGTAAAAATAGATTGATTTAGACATCTAAAACCCAAACGGTATTTGACACCACAGCAGTTGGAAAATGTTGACAGTTGTTTGACAGATTTTGACAGCTTTCTACAACTTAAAATTGAAACAATTGCACTTTCAACAGATGCAGCTTAATATGGAAACAATTGCTGTTAATAAAAACGTCAGATCCAGTTGCAAATTCTACAGATTTTCGCTGCTGAAGGCAACTGCGATAGTTTTACACAACTGTTACTCGCAATTTTACAGATATTGACAGTAAAAATTAAAAATTTGATATATTTTGGCCCTTTGAAGACAACAATTAAACAGATTTTTGCTAACTAAACCTAGTAATGACAGATTTTATCAGTTGTTAAAAAGGTGACAGATTATGAAAGTTTTGACGAAAATTTTACGGCTTTTGCTTTACAGCAGCTGAAAATTGTAACAGCAGCAGTCGAAAGTTTGACAGATTATTATTGCTATAGCTTAGTATTAAAATAGTTACTCACTGTTAAAAAATAACTGTTGACTGTTGGGCAAGTGCAATTAAAAAATTAATACACTCGGACAATTGACAAATTTGATAATTTGATATAAATTCTACAGATTTTCCAAGTGACCTCGGAAAATTTGAAAGATTTCGACAGATGCAGTTTAAAAATAGATTGGTTTAGACATCTAAAAACCAAACGGTATTTTACACCACAGCAGATGAAAATGTTGACAAAAGTTGACAGATTTTGACAGCTTTCTACAGCTAAATATTGAAACAATGCTGTTAATAGAAACGACAGATGCAGTTACAAATTCTACAGTTTTACAGATATTGACAGTAGAAATGAAAAAATTTACATATTTTGGCTGATTGAAGACAACAATTAAACAGATTTTTACTACCTAAATCTCGTAATGACAGATTTGATAAGTTGTTAAAAAAATATTTAGAAGAAAGAGGTGAAAGATTATGACAGTTTTCACGAAAATTTCACAGCTTTTGCTCCACAGCAGTTGAAAATTTTAAAAGCAGCATTAGAAAGTTTGGCAGAGTTTTGTTGCTGTAGCTTAGTACTAAAATAGTTACTCACTGTTAAAAAAGAAGTGACTGTTGGGCAATTGCTTAAATATTTAACACGATCGGACAGTTGACAACTTAAAAGATTTGACGAGGTCACTTGGAAAATTTGATAGATTTCAACAGATGTAGTTGTAAATTCTACAGATTTTCCAAGTGACCTTGAAAAATTTGATATATTTCAATAAATTCGCTACAAATTTTCCAATTGACTTCGGAAAATTTGAGAGATTTCAACAGATGCAGTTGTAAAATCTACAGTTTTTCCAAGTGACCTTGGAAAATTTCATAGATTTCAACAGATGCACTACAAATTTTCCAATTGACTTCGGAAAATTTGATAGATTTCAACAGATGCACTTGTAAATTCTACAGATTTTCTAAGTGACCTCGAAAAATTTGATAGATTTCAACACATACAGTTGTAAATTCTACAGATTTCCAAGTGACCTCAGAAAATTTGATAGACTTTAACAGATGCAGTTGTAAAATCTACAGATTTTCAGAAGCAGAAGTGGTTGATGGTTTTTGAAAACACGGATAGAATTTCGAAGTAACCTTGAAAAATTTGATAGATTTCAACACACACAGTTGTAAATTATACAGATTTTCCAAGTGACCTAAGAAAATTTGATAGACTTCAACAGATGCAGTTGTAAAATCTACAGATTTTCAGAAACAGAAGTATTTAACGGTTTTTGAAAACACGGCTAGAATTTCCAAGTGACCTCGAAAAATTTGATATATATCAACACATACAGTTGTAAATTCTACAGATTTTCCAAGTGACCTCAGAAAATTTGATAGATTTAAACAGATGCAGTTGTAAAATCTACAGATTTTCAGAAACAGAAGTGTTTGATGGTTTTTGAAAACACGGATAGAATTTCCAAGTGACCTCGAAAAATTTGCTTCATTTCAACACATAGTGTTGTAAATTCTACAGATTTTCCAAGTGACCTCAGAAAATGTGATAGATTTCAAAAGATACAGTTGTAAAATCTACAGATTTTCAGAAACAGAAGTGTTTGATGGTTTTTGAAAACACGGATAGAATATCGAAGTAACCTTGAAAAATTTGATAGATATCAACACATACAGTTGTAAATTCTACAGATTTTCCAAGTGACCTCAGAAAATATGATATATTTCAACAGATGTAGTTGTAATATCTACAGTTTTTCGGAAACGGAAGTGTTTGATGGTTTTTGAAAACACGGATAGAATTTTCAAGTGAATTCAAAAAAATTGATAGATTTCAACACATGCAGTTGTAAATTCTACAGATTTTCCAAGTGACCTAAGAAAATTTGATAGATTTAAACAGATGCAGTTGTAAAATCTACAGATTTTCAAAAACCCAAGTGTTTGATGGTTTTTGAAACCAAGGATAGAATTTCCAAGTGGCTCGAAAAATTTGATAGATTTCACACATACAATTGTAAATTCTACAGATTTTCCAAGTGACCTCAGAAAATTTGATAGATTTCAACAGATGCAGTTGTAAAATGTACAGATTTTCAGACACAGAAGTGTTTGATGGTTTTTGAAAACACGGATATAATTTCCAAGTGACCTCAAAATTTGATAGATTTCAACACATACAGTTGTAAATTCTACAGAATTTCCAAGTGACCTCAGAAAATTTGATAGATTTCAACAGATGCAGTTGTAAAATCTACAGATTTTCAGAAACAGAAGTGTTTGATGGTTTTTGAAAACACGGATAGAATACTCAAAAAAGAAAATTTTATAGTCTTTCACAACTGATATTGGCAGTTTTACAGATATTGACAGTGTTATTCGTAAAAATTTAAGCCGCGGTTTAACGGTTGTTTAGTCTTAGTAACCATAGTAACCCATTGTTTATTTGTTTAGTCTTAGTAACCATAGTAACCCATTGTTCATTTGTTTAGTCTTAGTAACCATAGCAACCCTTCGTAAAACACCCTAAACCACCGCTAAACCATGTTTTAAAATTTTATGAATAACTCTGTAAATCTCTAAAAAAAGCATATAAATTTTTAAATAATGCTATCCAATATACGTAAATGCCTTTTATCATTATTATACATAGGTAAAAAAAGGTAAAATATAAGGTTAAGAGTTACATTTGTAATCTTCAAGTTATCGGATATATGAGATAATTTAGATCCATTGACTTGTTGAAATGTATATAATTTATACTTTTACAATATTGTGTTTATACCACAACTCGCGAAATGCTTTGTTCATGTCAATAATGGATTGAAACGTGTTGTTACTGACTATGACGGATATCCGAGAAATATCGACTTATTTGTAATATTACGTATGCTGTAAATTGAATGAGTAGCCTCAGAAAATATATAAGGAGGAAGTCTCAATATTTACATGAAGTATAAGAAATAAGTAAATGAATAAAATCAACGATAATACTATTATTAGTTACAATTGTATTTATAACTAATTATTAAGTGAAATACAGAAGTGATAACTTCACACATAAATGTATATGATTGTGATATAATAATGTAAAGCTATTCAAATTATAACGTTTAATGAGGGCAAAGTTAACTTATATAACTAATACAGATCACGATCACTTATCTATAACAGATTACAAGTGTCATATCGATTTGCATGGCAGGTCTGAAATTGGAAAGAAAAATAAATGAGATCAGAGAGCAGCTGACAGCACCAATTTATTTTCTTGAAATATAATTTAAGACTTCTGGGAAACGATTGTGTTTTATAGTATTATGTCAATATTTTACAGGCGCGATTATGATACTTCTCGCAGTATTATTCGAGTCGGTTTTTATTAAATAAATTAGGACGGTTCGGGCAAAACAAAATCGTCCACTTAAATTTATAATTCGTTCTTAATATTCACTTTGTTTTAAGCGAATTTGAGACGTCTGTGTAACAGATCAGTGCACGAATGTTAACCCAATTTAGTATTTGGGACTAATTCCCGCGGGTGCCTTAACTTAAATTATCCGCTCCATTAAACATGTGTTACGTGGTAATTAAGGTACAGCCATATTAAATTATAGCTACAGAGCAAAAAAAGCAGGTTTGCAATTAACGATGGAATAATAGTTAGCCTGATTTTGTTGGGCACAAGAAAAAGTAACTCAATTAATAAGTTGTATTTTCAATATTAAGAATTACTATCAAAAAAGGAAAAAATGCTTTAAAAATAAAAATTATAAATTAAGTATTAATAATAATTCCTTCTGCTCCTCAAGCTATGAGATATACTATTTAAACTGAGAAAAGACCCAATACATGAAAATAATACGCAATTATTTAACCAATAACGCTTATATTTGTTTCGTAAATTCAATAACATAAAGGAGTAAATGGCACAAAGCACTCTTGAGGTTAATTAAATGCCTCTTTTGTTACGTACACTTCATAGTTATTAATTTAAATTTAATTGGGCACATCAATAAAGCACAATAAAATGAAATTAACAACATATACACTATGAGTAAGAAGTCAGCGCATCCCCCCCCCCCCCCCCCACTCAAATAGTTGCAGGGTTGAAACCCAAACCTTGAACCTTGAAAAAATACCTTTTCTCTTATTCCACGTATTTTATTTTACGAGTAGAGGTGCTATGAGAGTACGGCGGCAAAATCTCCATAAGAAATATATGGGAACATTTTTCCCTAAGTTTCGCTATTTTGTTTTTGTACAGCAGATTACCTATGCCGGATTATTCTCCCGATACCCTCAGGATACTGCTCAAAAAGTTTTACAGATTTTTAGTTGTTTTTTTGTCTACTGGAGAATTTAAATTTTCGGAGATGAGTCCTTTTGAAAATTGTTTCATAATTGGTTTTCATAGTGGTGAATGAATAATTTTAGAAGAAAAAACTGTTCAAAAAGTTTTACAGAAGTTCAGTTTTTTATTTTTGTGTCTACTGGAGAATTTTAATTTTCGTAGATGAGTCCTTTTCAAAATTGGTCCATAATTTGTTGTCATAGTGGTGAATGAATAATTTTAGAAGAAAAAAACTGCTCAAAAATGTTTACAACAATTCAGTTTTTTTGGTCTTGAGTCTACTGGAGAATTTAAAGTTTCGGAGATGAGTCCTTTTCAAAATCGGTTTATAATTGGGTAACATAGTCACGAAAGAGTAATTTTAGAAGAAAAATACTGCCCAAAAATGTTTAGAACAATTCATTTGTCTTGTACTGGAGTCTACTGGATAATTTAAAGTTTCGGAGATGAGTCGTTTTCAAAATTAGTTCATAATTGGTTTTTATAGTCATGAAAGAGTAATTTTAGAAGAGAAAAACCTGCCCAAAACCCAAAAATGTATACAATAATTAATTTTTTTACCGGTGTCTACTGGAGAATTTAAAGTTTCAGAGATGAGTCTTTTTCAAAATTGGTTCATAAATGGTTCATAATTGGTTTTCATAGTGGCGAAAGAGTAATTTTAGAAGAAAAAAACCTGCTCAAAAAGTTTTACAGAAAATCCAGCTTTTGTTCTTGAGTCTACTGGAGAATTTTAATTTTCGGAGATGTGTCTTTTCAAAATCAGTTCATAATTGGTTTTCATAGTGACTAATTTTGACTCTTGTTTAAATAAATGGACATTATAACCTGATTATGGAGGTATTTTAATATCAAAAATACAATAAGACTTATTTCAAACATACGAGGCGTCGAAAAGAGTAAAGTGTGTAAGTCCACTGAAAAAAACAGTTTTGGTTTTGTCCTTTCTAGACAAAAGTCCAGATAAGTCCAGAAATGGATAAAATTGTCTTAGTTCTCCATCTTTTGTTAAAATATTGCAGTTATATGTAATTGAATTGCAAATTTGCGAATAGGGCTCATCTTGGGGAGGATTCAAAATGTACTTTTTTGCTCCTTTTTCATGTATCCTTTATATATATATATATATATATATATATATATATATATATATATATATATATATATATAAATTCAGTTTTATTGTTCCTGAACAAATTCCTGAAGAATTTTAATTTTCAGAGGCGAGTCCAATATTTGCAATTCAATTCGCCTTTCAGCTGAATCATTGTGCAATCTTTAACTTACGTCATAATTGGTTTTCATATTGGTGAAAGAGTAATTTTAGAGGAAAAAAACTATTCAAAAAGTTTTACAGATATTCAGTTTTTTGTTCTTGTGTCTACTGGAGAATTTTAATAGTCGGAGATGAGTCCTTTTCAAAATAAGTTCATAATTGGTTTTTATAGTAGTGAAATAGTAATTATAGCAGAAAAAACCGCTCAAAAAGTTTTACAGAAATTCAGTTATTCAGTTTCTCAACAAATTCCTGAAGAATTTAAATTTTCAGGGACGAGCCCTTTTCAAAATTTGCAATTCAATTCGCCTTTCAGCTGAATCATTGACAACCCTTAATTTACTTCATAATTGGTCTTAATATTGGCGAAAGATTAATTTTAGAAGAAAAAAAAATTGCTCAAAAAGTTTTACGCAAGTTCAGTTTTTTTGTTCTTGAGTCTACTGGAGAATATTAATACTCGGAGATGAGTCCTTTTCAAATTTGGTTCATAATTGGTTTTCATAGTGGTAAAAGAGTAATTTCAGAACAAAAACAAAAAGTGCTCAAAAAAGTTTTACAGAAATTGAGTTTTATTTCTTGAGTCTACTGGAGAATAATAATTTTCGGAGATGAGTCGTTTTCAAAATTAGTTCATAATTGGTTTTCATAGTGGTGAAATACTAATTATAGCAGAAAAAAAACTGCTCAAAGAGTTTTACAGAAATTCAGTTATTCAGTTCCTCAACAAATTCCTGAAGAATTTAAATTTTCAGGGACGAGCCCTTTCAAAATTTGCAATTCAATTCGCTTTTCAGCTAAATCGTTGACAACCTTTAATTTACTTCATGATTGGTCTTCATAGTGGCGAAAGATTAATTTTAGAAGAAAAAAAAACTGCTCAAAAAGTTTTACGCAAGTTCAGTTTCTTTGTTCTTGAGTCTAATGGAGAATATTAATTTTCGGAGATGAGTTCTTTTCAAAATTAGTTCATAATTGGTTTTCATAGTAGTGAAAATGTAATTTGAGAAGAAAAAACTGCTCAAAAAGTTTTACAGAAATTACAGTTTTTTTGTTGCTCAACAAATTCCTGAAGAATTTTTATTTTCGAAGAAGAGCTCTTTTGTAAATTTGCAATTCAATTGGCCTTTCAGCTGAATAGTTGACAACCTTTAATTTACTTCATTTCCTTCATAATTGGTTTTCATAGTAGCGATAGAGAAATTTTACAAGGAAAAAAACTGCCCAAAAAGTTTGACAGATATTCAGTTTTTTGTTCCTCAAGAAATTCCTGCAGAATTTCTATTTTCAAAGATGTACCCTTTTTAAAATTTGCAATTCAATTCTCCTTTCAGGTAAATCGTTGACAACCTTTAATTTACATAATAATTAGTATTCATAGTGGCGAAAGAGTAATCTCAGAAAAAAAACCTGCTCAAAAAGTTGTGCAGAAATTCATTTAAATTTACTTGAAAAGTTTAAATAAATGGACATTTGCACTTGATTATGGAGGTAATGAATTCATTGAAAAGTAATCTTTTAAATTATGACAATATAATTCAAAAAAAAACATAAACGTATCTGAAATTTTGATTAAATAATTTTGAATTATATAAATTTTGTATCAACCTTAATAATAATTTAAAATTTGACAGTAGAAAGTAGAAGAAGAACATTTTCACAGTAATTTGAAAATGTGACAGTAATCAATAAATAATAAACATATTTGAAAATGAAAAAAGAATCGATATTCTGTTAGAAATAATTGAAATTTTTGAAATAAAAACTTGGCCGTCCTCGTCACGATCATTTATTCTGTGAATTTTTTTCAAAATAATTTAAATTTTGGTGAAAATAAATTAAATTTTGACAAAATACAGCATTATTTGAACATTTTACAGTATTAATAAAAATACTTTACAGTAGGTAATCATTGAAAATTTGTCAGTAATAATAACAATAATAATTAAAAATCTGACCGCAATAATTAATAATAATGAATTTACTGAAAACGTGGTAGTAACAATTGAAAATTACTTGTTTTGATGAATTTATTAGGAATTGTATAAATATTGTAGACATTATTGCAATAATTTCAAATATCATAGTTAACATTAAAATTTTTAGAGTAATAATTGTATTTATGACGTAGAAGTGACGAAGTAATCATTACAATAATAACAATAATTAAAAATCAGAAAAAACGATTGAAATTTTGTTGGAAATAATTGAAATTTTGACAGAAAAAAAAATCAAACACTTGGCCGTCCTCATCATGATAATTTATTCTGTGACATTTTTACAGAATAATAAGATATGGTGAAAATTATTTGAATTTTGACCGAATTCAGATTTATTTCAAAATTTGACAGTATTAGTGAAAATATTGTACAGTAATAATTAAAAATTTGAATTTAAATGTTGTAGATATCATTGAAATAATTTAAAACCATTTCATAACCCCGCAAAATTTTAACTGGAGATTCTTTGAACATTGACAATAAAAGAGTTTCATTTTTGTACCTTAGCTACTAATTTATGTAGTCGAAAAATATTAAAACATAAAAACCACCTCCAAAAAGGGTCAGTTAACCCATTTTTGGCAAAACAAGGGGTAAAAGGGGGTTGTTAGGAATACTTTTTTCCAAAAACTCAGGGTTATCTTATTTTTGTTCTAACATATAAGTTCTACTGAGTCTCGTTGCTATTACCAAAATTTCCCAACTTCGCCTCAAATTTTCCCAGATTGATTCCACTAATAGCTAAGTATGTGACGTACCTGAAGGGCTGTCGGCGCGTTAGGCCGTGGAGCGAGTGGAGGGTCCCTTCGAAGTAGTAACGAGGGCCAGGCTCTCGGTGTCAGAGAGTGGGGGGGGTTAAAAAAAGGCTCCACGTAATTTTACCTCGTTGCTACTTCGTCGCAAAGGGTGGCTCCACCCTACCTGCGTGGGTGGACGGCAGACAGTCAGCGAAGTTCAGAAATCACGAACTGTTACAACGCTGACCGCTTGGCGCCAACACCACCAGGTTTAAATCTCGCAGTGAGAATAGGAAACTGTAAATGAGAAAACGCGGGGGGAACAAAAAATAACAGGTGTGAGTTTGTAGTGTACTATCGGCGTTTATTCACACAAACCAATGACGGACACCGTGTCTGCGCTCCTGAAAACAAATACCTCCGAACGCCACCCTTTCGCGCAAGGTTTACTCTATTCGGCCGAATAAAATAAGCTCCTAATCGCGCGATTGAAAGGGCCGAGGGAGCAACCTTTCTCGTACACTAGCGCAAAACACGTACGACACGAAACACGTAGACGCACTCTTACACAAAGAATAAACAGAAAAGTGGCTCAATCGAGCACACAAAAAAATAATTTATATATATATATTTGGATCTGGCCTGAGTTCCGGATGGTCTCGCCGGTGGCTGGGTTCAGCTCCGGGATGTCGGCGGTTTCCGTCGAGGACGCCTGGGCTTGGTCCGCGGCCTCCAGCCAAGAATGGTTTTGGCCGAGCTGTTTAGCCCGTAGCCAAACGCCTGGAAGCACATGGCCTTAATCAAAATGGCCGGACACGTGGCTTCACGAAGAGGAAAAGAAATAACTACTTACTCAGGTGTTATGAGCGTGTTCTCTGCCCCGTACTCGGTGCCTCAATCCCCCTCAAGGGTGGTTAGCTGAGAACCGTTGATTATTCCCGTAAACCGGATGGTGATATACCTTATCTGCAACGGTTCTTCTGGCACGATCTATACTGGGCACGAGTCAATTCAGTTCTGCCTCATGGCGGCGCTCCGCCGGCGAATTTTAGAAATCGCTCACGGGGAAACGCGTCACCACAACAAAAAAAATGCAAGCATGGTTGCCTACCGTGCAGGTCTATACGCCAGTTAATTATTCAAAAGCAGTTTCTGCCAACGCTATTTTTGGACCGTTACAAGTAATATCAAACTAATTAATCACTCTGTTTTTCGATTTTTATTGGTTACTGAATAAAGTACAGGGTGTTTCAGGAGCAAGTGCAAATATTTTGGGAAGTGATATTAAAAAATAAATATATACAGGGTGGCCCACTTATCCTCGCTCGGACCATTGCGGCTAGACTAATGAAAATTTAGGAAAACTTCTGAGTGGAAATTAATCGAGGGTAGGTGGGCCACCCGGTATATTAAAATAAAGATGATTTGTGAAGCCCTCACAAAGCAGATTCTAAAATTGAAAGCATATACAGTGTGATTCACTTAAAAAATAAACCAAATTTTGAGTAGCTCATCAAGTGTCCAATAACTACCAATCAGATTTTGTCTTCAAATTTCATTAGTCTAGCAGTAATGGTCCGAACGATGATATGTGGGCCACCCTGTATCTAAACCTAGAATCCTAGAATCACAATGAATATTAAAATTTATTGCAAATTATTAAAAAATATATTGAAGATATCCAATTTTGCACGAAGAAAGTCTTCGACAATTTTATATGTCTACTAGAAGTTTCCGGAAAGTTTCCCCATTATCTGAGAATTCCCTCAGTTAATTTTCTAATAGATCTAAAACACTAACTAATAGTGTAATTAAGAAAAAAACAAAAACCGTGGAAAATGGTATGCAAATCGCAGAAAATATAAAAATATCAGAAGATGCAACTAAAACTACTACTTTTCCTTCTTAAAATTTATTGAGTTTTGAATCAATTTTTGAGATAAGGAAGTCCAAACTTTTTTCTTTCGGATGCCCTTCAGCGTCTTGTAGTGCAATGTTTCGCATAATTTTCAAGTCTACCAAAAGTTTCTGAAAAGTTTCCCAATTTTCATGGGCGGCGTTCAATTCGATAATATTGTCGTACTCGTATTTGTTAAAATATTGGTCTTTTTATTACTGAGGCCGTATATATTGGCACCTTCCACGTAGCTACATAAAATACTTGATACTACAATTCAAAATTTTCCTGATTTATTCAAGAGAAGGAATGAGCCGAAGGGAGAATAATCTGTTATCTGAAGTTGAAAAGGCCTTATGAATAACCATAATAAACATTTCTTAACCGCATGATCGATATGGTTTTCATAGATTTTTATCGACTGGCATTTGAATAGAGCGAACGCACCTTTTTATCTCGTAAATGGAGTATATGGGAATAATTAATCTTCCTCAAACATTCGCCATACAAGAGCGTTCATATAATTATTTTATAATTTAATCCAAGCAGCGAAATTTATCAGCAAGGACACATTTATTTCGGTACATTATTGAAAACCCAATCCTTTAATAACCCATGAATATAATGAATGCCCCATAAAAATAAGTTAACACGCGTTTTTAAATAAAGAGGTCAACAGCAGAGCCGAATAATGCGAAAGGCAGACGGCTTGGAAGTTGCGCGAGGAAATCTGAGAATCGGAATCCAATTATCCCTTAAACGTTGGGGAATTTAATTGGGGAATGGCTTGCGTCCATAAAATTTAAATTATTAAAAATTATAATACTCAATTACAGCATATTTGTTTGCTGCGGAATTAGGATTAAATGCCAGAAATGTACCTCCGAATATTCATTGTAATTAAGATCATTAATCCAGCTGCCGAAACAGGGAGTCTGTGGGTTATCTATTCAGCTACTTACAATTCCTCATTGTCCTCAGCGGCTACAAGAACAATGATTAGCACGTGCATTCAATACGTCCGACGGCACTGGAAAAATATCTTGACCGGCAATATTGAATCAGAACAATGGCCCCAGTCCGGTATACAAACTTCATCCATCTCAATTCGTTATCTTTAAAACATTTCGCGTTTTCGCCGTTCATTATTTAAGTTGGTTAACTTCGTGTTGGAAGACGTGGGTTTGTGTGTACCTATGAGACCAAACCGGTTTCTCTTAAAACAAGTTATAGAGGGTGGCGGTTCTTATTTTTTTAAAGCTAACAATGAGAGCTGTTTCATTTTAAGGCTGATATAATTTTCAAGCTAACTGTTAAAATTTCGACGATCGATAGTCCTGATATTTGCTTATTAATAATTAATCACTTGATTAACGTAATTACCCCTTGCAATATGGCAATTTTCGCAAACAGGTTTTCTACCACATCAATATGAGTGATATTTGTTTTTAGCTTCACAACTAAACCCGAAATCAAAACAACATTGATTTACGAGAATAACAACTTGTCATTGGACAATAGGTATCATTTATATCGATCCGTGAAAGCTAATCCATTTCCACCGCCCGAATCACGTGCAATATATAATTCGTTGCATATTTATTATCTAAACCAGCAGTCCCCAAACTGCGGCACATGAAAGCATATTATCCGGTCCACTAATTTCATTGTTGAGATTAAGATAATTCTGAAGCAGTGCCACAACTAAATAATATATATTTTATACAGTAACCTAAACAAAATCGAAAAACAGAGTGAGTAACTAGTGTGATAAAATTTAGCTGTTATGGAGTCAATCTGGGAAAATTTTAGGAGAGGTTGGGAAATTTTGGTAAATGCAACGAAACCCGGTAGAACTTATATGTTATAGTAAAAGTAAGCAAACGTTGAGTCTTTGGGGAAAAAAATCCTTGCAACCCCTTCTTTTGCCAAAAAGAGGTAAACCTGACACTTTTTGGAGATTGTTTTTATGTTTTAATTTTTTTCGACCATTTCAATCAGTAACTAATGTACAAAAATGGTACCCTTTCATTGTCAACGTTCAAAGAATTTCCAGTTAAATTTTGCGGGGATGTGCTCACCCCACGCCCCTCCTGGAATCCTGTAATACACTTTTTTTTTGGAAAAAAAATCAATTGCCACTATTTCGGCCAAATCTCAATCGAGTTGGACACAATTTTGGGAGTAGGTAGCCCATAGTGCTAAAAAATAACTAAATAAATTTCAACTAAAAAGATCTAATACTTTGTAACGCTCCGATATTATTTTATTATATTTATTTTATTATTCGTCGTTTTTATCGTGAAATTATTATATGATTTCTTGATTATTTTGGCTCATGATTTATTATATAATGTTTTAATTATTTTTGGCTCGTGATTTGTGATCGTATTTAGTACTTACACGTCGTGACGTTTAATTTAACTACCGTGATTACTCTTAAGGTACTTTGCTATTGGTAATGTGTTAATTAACGTACACTAATAATGGATTTATACAGGAAAGCACCAATTTAAAGATTTGTTTTGTTTATTTAATAATAGACACGCTGAAATTGTAAGACACAGGGAAATAAAACACAGGTTGATGATGATGTAAATTAATTTATATAATTATAACGTACAAGGAAATAAAACAGGGGTTGACGATTATGACATGAATTCATTTATTTTATATATTTCGTTAGCGTTATAATGAATGTGTAAATTCATTTATTTATTTATTTAATTGATAGTTTGAAAATGGTTATTACTACGAAGTTTATTTACGAGAGTTTGTATACATGCACGTGCTTCTCTTGGACCATATATTACCATGCTCTTTCACTCCATTCAACTACAGGAAAGTGATATGATCAAAAATAGAACTATTTAAAGATGTTGAAATATCCCCAATAATTCATGAATGATTACTAAAGGTATCTCGCGATCTTCCCAAATTTCATGGTTGTGTCGGTGTCCACACAATAATGTAATTATTGGAGCCCCATTGTTTACGTTGATTGAGGTAAATTAGTAATTCTACCCACGACCACAGCAAGCACCAATGTCACAAGTAGTCATCACCGTCAGACATGTTACAAGTTGTGTCAAATAACAGTTCTGCCACCTCAATCGGAAATGTTTATGTAATGTAATAATATATTATTATTTGGAACATTGGAGGTTATTAATAACTTCTCTTGTGATTATACCAAGCTTCATTCTCTCGTTTATCATTTTCTCTGTTTATACGGGGTTTTAATAATTCCACTTATTTCTTGTTTACGATATTTAACCATTCATTGTCATTATGTCTTCAAATTATTGAAATTTAATCCAGCCTATTTTATCTGTTCGATTCTAAATTACTCTGCCCAATAATAGGTACGTTATGTACTTGTTTTATGATTGAAATAAAGAAACCAGTATTTTTATACATTATGTTTTTAAATTATTATGATTTAATCCAACTTATTTATTTATACAATTATAAATCACTCTGCCCAATAATATGCACGTTATGTGCTCATTTATGATTTAAAATGAAGAAGCCATAATTTTTATGAATTATTTTCATTTGAATATGATGATGTATGTCGGAGGGTAACACTGAATGCCTTGATTAGTTGTTATAGTTATGGTGAATACAGGCACGTTAGTTTGCGATCGCGGGCGCGATGTATTATGAGTTTATATGTTTAAATGTTATGATGCCGACGACGATTTGATTCTAGTGGATCAGGTGATTCCACAATAACAGGTGTGTGAACGAAGTGCGCGGGTGGGCGTCAATTACACCTGTTATTGCTTCCTCTAGTGATTCGTAAACACGAATAGCGTTCGAGCCGCCTTTGTTTACTGATAGGAATAGGTAATCGGTGTTTGGCTTTTCTAGGTAACTTGTGGTTGGTTAAATACACTATCTTCCGTCAATTTGAATCTAGTGCGGGAATTTGAATTCACAATAATAGGTGTGGGAACGAAGTGCGCGGGTGGGCGTCAATTACACCTGTTATTGCTTCCTCTAGTGATTCGTAAACACGAATAGCGTTCGAGCCGCCTTTGTTTACTGATAGGAATAGGTAATCGGTATTTGGTATTTCTAGGTAACTTAGGGTTGATTGGAAGGAATAAGCACTCCCGTGAATTTATAATGAGACTGGTTTAACAACTTTATATTATCGTTAATAATAATTAAAAAAATTACTCTGTACCTAGAATTGTACGTTTTTCGATTTATTCAAATGTTTACTCTACTTTGCGTTTTTTACAACGTTATATGCAATCGTTAATTTAATTATAACCCGACGTGAATTTATATACTCAAAACTGCGAATGTCGTGTGCGTTGCCCGTGGCCGACGCAACTTTCTTACTGATCTCGCTCGTGTGTGGGTTGTGCTTAAATAGGTTTTTTCCAGCTTCAAATCTCCACTCCCCTCACATATCTACTGCTAAATATTCGCCCCCTCCCTTAGTTATCATGGTGATCGTTAATCTTGAGTGTGCGTGTGGTATTGATGCGTTTTTAGCGCAGAGTTTTACACTTAACTTAAAGAGTTGCCATTCGAGGTGATTTTTACGTGCCTGGCGCTTGCTCGTTTCTAAGGGGCGCTGATACCCAAATTGTTTATGTGACACCACGACATGGAATCTTCCAGAACCGTGCATATGCAGGCCTCGGCTCTTGAGATATTTGGCGACGCTCTGGCGCGACTTGCGATGGCTATTTATCACATTTCACCCCGGGATTATTTGTAAATGAATTAATTTAATAATTTGGTTGTATTCATGATTTTTAAAATATGAGTCACTTTATTGCGTAAATGCGTATTATACTGGACGTATATTTGGGCCTATTACAACTTTTGTAAAAACTTGCAATTTTAGCCAAATTCACTCTAAAATTTTCAAACTGTAATTGTCTGAGTATTGTCGAAATAGACGTATCGATATTTTCTTTAATGCAAAATGTAGGTATTTTTATTTAGTTTTGCTCATCTCATGACAGCAATATAGCTATTTTTAAAAATTCGGTTGATTTTTAGAAATTTCCGAGGCGTTGAAAAGAGCAAGGTCTGTAAGTCCCCTTTTTTTAAAATACAGATAAGTCCAGAAATGGATCCAGTGGCATGTCCCTTGTAATTATATTTCTGGACTTCTCTGGTTTTCACCGGCTCATTTGATGGCTGCATGGAAAGTATAAAAGGTTTTTATTTATAAAAAAAAAGCTGCGCCCTTTCCTATTGTTTTGAAGCAGCCTGTTTTTTGGTCAGATACTATCTTATACAACACAGAACATCAGCAGGTTCCCCGAAAAAATATTTGCGATATTTCGATATCGCAGTTTGAAAATTTGTATCTTGCTTTATTGTCGGGAATTGATTTACCAACAACTTTCGTTATAATTTTTTTCTCGTAAAATCGATATTTTTCGAGATATTGGTAAATTATCGTCACAAAACGCGAAAAAACATATATGCAGGGTGGTCACTTTTACTACGCACTTTATTATAAATCGTAATTAATTTACGTAGAGTGGCTCGTAATCTAAGTGGCTGTACTTCACCTGTGTTTGATTCATGGAATCGTTATAGTGACAAGATCGATGGTTCGTTGTTCAAGTATTGTGTCTGTTACGGGGAAAACATCAAATTATACGCATACACAAATATCATCATACAGTAATTTATTCATTCAGTAATTCATATGGTTTTACATTTTAATTTAGCAAGTAAGGTTTGGTTCATTGGGTTATGGTAAATAATACGCTTTACATTTATGTGGTGACTAAGGGTTTATTTAATAAGTAATAACACACAAATAATGAAGAATGACGATTTATTTTGAATTAAAGTTTTGAAATGAATTTATCGATTTTTTTACGTGGTTTCTGATTATATTTCGTGGTATTCTGACGTGAATTAACGTTATAATTCAAATTCTACTGGTTACTAGTACATGCGATCTGTCCCTGCTAATTACGGTGTTTTAGTTATGTCATTTATTCCACATGCGTTCGTTCATCCATAATTTTATCTTTTATTTACTTGATTTGATTTATCCTCAGATAAAGTTTAGAAGTGTATTTCCTAGCAAATAACATGCCAGTATTAAGGATGGCGATTTACCCTTAATTAAAGTTTTGCAATGCATTTACCAAGCAATAACACCCAAATAATTATATCGTAAATTTCGATCGGTGATTTGTGTACGATGGTCAGTTGTGTCGGGCTAAAGTACATATATCTGATCTCATAGCGAGTCTCATACCCTAACCCTATTACGTCTGACGTGTATGAAACATAAGCCCCTCGTTTGTTTTTGACTATTTTTATTTTTATTTAATTTTTTTTAATGTCTTTTCTTTTGATTTTAATATTTTCATTTATTTTTAGTTTGTTTTTACTTTGTTTTTATGACAATTGAATCCACCTAGCGGATGTGATTCTGCGTGATTTTGACTTTGATTCATTCACGGATTTATATCCCTTCTTTACGCATGCTCATGCATGAATTTCCTTGATTCGCATTCATTCTCAATTGCCGTTATGTTTCGTATTTATTAACTTTATTTCTCAAGCGATCATGACTTATGACTTGGATTCATTCAATGATTTATCTATAATATCCACATGCTCGTGCTTCAGGAATATACTGACTCGCATTCATTCATTTCTCCCTCGCTCACGAATTCAAATTTGCAAATACTGACCACATGCATTATCGATGCTGAGGGCTGTTTTATTTCACCGGCATGCAATTACAACTTATTAGTTTGATCACTCACTCGGCTGATTGATTAGTGATATTAACTACGCAACGTTAATTACAAGGATTTAGTGATTTGGTATGACATGATGATATTTGCTGATTTTTGTAATTATTATTGACCTTCACGGATACCGGTTTTTATTTCCCGTTGCGACCGCTACCTGGGAAATCCCTTGAGTTTATATCTGTTTAAATACCTTCCTGAACTAAGCTCTTTCCCGAATCCCTTGCTAATAAAATATAAATAATAATTAAAACGCATGATAATCGAGTATGTTGTTTCGGAGGAAGGATTTCATAAAATTTATTTAACGGGAATTAGTGGTGGTTTATGTGGAGTAGCAATACTTATCATACGTGACAATATTACGAAGAGAACCACACACGTTGTGGGGTGTGATTGGTTAATATGTTCGACCCGAACGCATCAAGGGGTTAGAGCGATATTTGTAGTCTGCTTCTAGCGCGCCCTTCTGTTTCAAAATGCGTCGCGAAACCCACAGATCGCTCTAATTACGAAGAGAAACATACATGTTATCGTATGAGATTGATGAATGTGTTCGGTCCGCACATACCAACGGGTAAGAGCAATTGTAGTATGCTTCTAGCGCGCCCTTCTGTTTCAAAGTGCGTCGTGAAACCCACAAATCGCTCTCATTACGAAGAGGATCACACACCTTTGCGACAGTTTGGGCGTTTTGTTCTTTCGTAATTTTGTCACAGGATATTTTCCGGCGGATTGCCGAATTAATTTACTTGACACGCGTAATGACTTGTCTGCTAAATATTTCGCAGTGCCCTTCGAAATTGGCAGTTTGATTCGCGTTACTCGATCATCAATTGCGTCAGTACTTACTCATTAACCTTTCCTACCTCTCGCCGACTGGATAGCCGTACTGATGTCGTGGTGGCCCTTGCGCTTGGTGTTGTTTTAATTACTTCGCGGTCTCCCCGAAAATATCTAACTGATTCAATACTGCCCTAATCGAATTATCAATTTCCCTGACTGTTTATACTAATTGCGCCCCCGTTTACACTCTCGCGATTTGTCTCGTGCCCTCGGCCGTCGAGCACTCAGTGACCTCCCCCCTGCTTTCGCAGATTCTTATATGTTTACCTCCCCATTTTCCCCGAGCCCCGGGCCCAAACACTGCCGTCCCCGATCTTCTACGGTGGTCTACTCGTCCTGGCTAAGTGCCTTTTTCGATGCCTGCGCAATAATTTCTTCCACATGTTGACGCCACTCGATCTTTTGCTGGCGGATTTGTGTTTGCTACCAATACAAATCATGTACCTTCGTGGCGTGAGTTATACAGGCCAAATGGCCCCCGTTTTAAGAATTTCGGTACGCGTGCATGTATCTGGCGCTGTTTTTATGGTACTTAAGTTAATGATTCTATGGGCCGTAATATTATACTTTCGGTTTTGAACTCCCCGGAATCGCTCACTGTCGGTCAGTGCCACATCCCCTGTCTGGTCTCGAGTAATTTATATTTCCATGAACTGTTGATATTTCCGCCCGACTAGTAAACTCTTGTTACCTTTAAGTTAATGGCTTTTATTGTCCCCATTGTTGATAGAATTCTCCCGGACTGGTTTAGGGGTCTGTGGCCCCCCACGAGTTTGTTTACGTATTTTTACGCCAGAATGCGGATCTTATTTATTTATTAATACGAACGATTTTTCAGCAAATAACACCTGTCTCACTTACTCGTTGTTTAGCTTAATAAAACATGGTCTGTCGTGGGTCATTTCACACCGAAAGATAGATAAATAAAGGAATTTATAAATAAATAAAATAAATAAATTTCTGTAGATATGTAGTCCATCGTCATCATCATAATCATCATAAGCAGGTCCTCTTGTACAGCCATGTTCACATAACTCTGGTACAAACATATTGTCATTGCTATATAAAGGTTCTATTGTATTCTAATTTCTTGTACTAGATTTATGTGAGCATGGCTATTCATGAACGAAGTAAATCTATTTTAGGTCATGGAAAATTTGTAGTATAATGTTTTTTACGTATGCAAAATTGCTGTTCATATCTAGTTATAGGCTGGTACACGTTTTTTTGTGGCTCAATCAATTGCGTGTGATATGAGTCTGTCAACGAACAAAACTGTCGAGCTCGAAATACCGCGAATATTGATGTGAATAATACTCCGCTGCGTATTGTGTGAATTAAAAACGCCCCAGGATTAAAAAGGTCGGCGGCAGTATTTGATCACGTGTAATTGTCTAATACGAAATAATTTGCTGAAAATGTATTATCCCGCGTTCAATTTACGTAAGATTTACGACAAAATATTGATACAGTTTTTCGAGATCCAATTGCGGTATGAATTCCAATCCATCTGAAAATTCCGATTACAAATCAATTTCCCCGAAAACCTTCAAATTATCGCAAATCTTGAATACAATCAAGTGAATATAAATATATCACACATTATGTATTTCTAATTCCACATTTTTCCAGATCCCAACAAATTACAGAACAAATACGACATCTGAAAATATGCGCTAATTTCCAAGAAAATTGTCAGTAAATTTTCCGGAACTATTGATTTAGAAAAACAAACATGTTATTATGTCAGCAAATTTTCCAAAACTATTGATGCCTTGCTCAATTCCCTTTTTGAGTTAAAAATTAAAATATGTAATATCAATTTTACAACCACTGCATTTTACAGCATTTTACTGCATATCAACATTTATATGTTTCAAACTACCGTGTGAAATACAAAAAATAGAATCAAAACACTATAATGGTGTAAGACGCAATTGCAAAGATTCAAAGCTCTGAAATACCTTCCTGAATAGAGAAATGAAATAGAAGAATGAAATAGAGAATATGGCAGTGAAAGTATGAAAAGCTTCAAATATAGAAATAAATAAATAAAAGAACTAAATAAATACATAATAAATATTGAAATGTATGTGGATCCATCCTGAGTTTTAAGGTAATGAAAATATGTTTTTCATAATAATAAAAACAAAGGTTTTTATTATCCTACACCTGAGAGTGCATGAAGATATTTTCAATAGGTAATAAATAGTTAGATTGTATATATCGGTGATTAATACTTGGTGAAACATCTTTAAATTATTATAAATAAAGCACTTGTTTAAGTTTCACAAAATTTTAATAGAGTAATTGTAGAGTTTTTCTATTAAAAGGAAGTGAAACTTAATCAAGTGCTTTATTTATACTAACATAATAAATAATAAATAATATATAAAATAAATTAACAATAGAAAAAAAAAATCGCATTAACCAATAGAAATAGCAACCAATAAAGTGAAGATAGTCATGCTCATCGTAATCATCCGAAATCGGATATGCACATGAAGAAGAAGAAGAAGAAATTAATAAAATAAATTTAATGCGATAAAATTAGTATTATGTAATGAAGTGGTTAAACGTGCAACTTTATTTCCTTTTGCTTGTGTGATGTAATTTGCATGACGTAATGTTTTAGTATTTGAAACTAAGTGCAGTTTATCGCTACCTATTTCTACCGACCAAAAGGCATATATACAGAGATAATGTTTACACTCCAGTATCCTGAATAAACAGGGCTGTGTCATGTGCCACTGTCCTTATTATAACCTAGTCAGCAGTATAAATCACATTAAGTCCTTAGTCTATGTTGAAGCATCTTAATAGCAAGTTGGTCGCGTACTAATAGCAGTAACTTGCATATATTATACAATATCATTGTTGTAAAACTTACAGTACACTTAATCTTACAAAATCGCAGTAACTTGCATATACAATATCATTAATATAAATACATTAATTAATTATTATTATTATATTATTATATTAATATAAAACCTACAGTAAAGTTTATTTTATAAAATCACAGTAACTTACATATACAATATCATTATTATAAAACCTACAGTAAAGTTAAACTTATAAAATCCACATATTTTGCTATGAATTTCTATGAACGAAAATTCAAAAAATGTTCTAGTTCTTTAACTGTCTATATTTAACTACATTTTTGAAATTTATAAATCTATTGTTTGCATTTGGATTCAAGTAAACACTATTAATTTTATTGGAAATTTTGACAAATGTTCATTTACATTTACATTTATTCAAATTGTTGAAATATGTTTGTAAATTACTGAAAATTTATTAAAAGTATCAAATCTTGCAACAAGAAAGTATTCAACAATTTTATAAGTCTACCAGAAGTTTTTGAAAAGTAACCCTCTTTTCTGAAAATTTCGTTAATTATGTTTGTAGTATATCAAAAAACACTGAAAACTAGTTACTGAAAATTACTGAAAAAAATTACTGAAAATTACTAAAAAATCATTGAAATTATCAAATCTTGCAAGAAGAAAGTATTCGACAATTTTATAAGTCTACCAGAAGGTTTTGAAAATAACCCACATTTCTGAAAATTTCGTTAATTATGTTTGTAGTATATCAAAAAACACTGAAAACTAGTTACTAAAAAGTACTGAAAAAAATTACTGAAAATTTCTAAGAATTCGTTGAAATTATCAAATCTTGGAAGAAGAAAGTATTCGACAATTTTATTAGTCTACCAGAAGTTTTTGAAAAATAACCCAATTTTCTGAAAATTTCGTCAATTATGTTTGTAGTATATCAAAAAAACACTGAAAACTAGTTACTATTTTATATTTCATACTAACAGGAGTCCCCAAGTATACCAGCAGTTTCTGAAAAATGCCCAATTTTTTGAAAATTAAGTGTTTTAGATGTATTAGAAAATTATTTGATAAAATTTTGAGACCATTGGGTAACTTTTCAGAAATTTCTGGTAGGCATACAAATAATATTGCCGAATACTTTCTTCTGCCAGTGAAAATATCAATGTTTGATATATTAAATAATTTTTTTTCAATAATTTGCAATAATATTTCTATGAATTTCTGTGAATGAGAATTTAAAAAATGTTTTAGTTCTTTAACTGTTTATATTTAACTACATTGTTGCAATTTAGAAATCTACTGTTTGCATTTATTGCAATGGATTCAAGTAAACACTATTAATTTTATTGGAAATTTTTACAAATATTCATTTACATTTACATTTACTTAAATTGTTGAAATATGTTTGAAAATTACTGAAAATTTATTGAAATTATCAAATCTTGCAAGAAGAAAGTATTCGACAATTTTATAAGTCTACCAGTAGTTTTTGAAAAGTAACCCTCTTTTCTGAAAATTTCATCAATTATATTTGTATTGAAAATTACTGAAAAAATATTGAAATTATCAAATATTGCAAGAAGAAAGTATTCGACAATTTTATAAGTCTACCAGAAGGTTTTGAAAATAACCCACATTTCTGAAAATTTCGTTAATTATGTTTGTAGTATATCAAAAAACACTGAAAACTAGTTACTGAAAATTACTGAAAAAAATTACTGAAAATTACTAAAAAAATCATTGAAATTATCAAATCTTGCAAGAAGAAAGTATTCGACAATTGTATAAGTCTACCAGAAGTTTTTGAAAAGTAACCCTCTTTTCTGAAAATTTCGTCAATTATATTTGTAGTATAACAAAAAACACTGAAAACTAGTTTCTGAAAATTACTGAAAAAAATACTCAAAATTTCTGAAAATTTATTAAAATTATCAAATCTTGGAAGAAGAAAGTATTCGACAATTTTATAAGTCTACCAGAGTTTTTGAAAAATAACCCAATTTTCTGAGAATTTCGTCAATTATATTTGTAGTATATCAAAAAACACTAAAAACTAGTTACTATATAATATTTACTACTAACAGGAGCCCCCAATTATACCAGCAGTTTCTGAAAAATTCCCTTTTTTTTAATTAAGTGTTTTAGATGTATTTGAAAATTAATTGATAAAATTTTGAGACCATTGTGTAACTTTTCAGAAATTTCTGGTAGGCATACAAATAATATTGCCGAATACTTTCTTCTGCCAGTGAAAATATCAATGTTTGATATATTAAATAATTTTTTTTCAATAATTTGCAATAAAATTTCTATGAATTTCTGTGAATGAGAATTTAAAAAATGTTTTAGTTCTTTAACTGTATATTTAACTACATTTTTTGTAATTTAGAAATCTACTGTTTGCATTTATTGCAATGGATTCCAGTAAACACTATTAATTTTATTGGAAATTTTGACAAATATTCATTTACATTTACATTTATTCAAATTGTTGAAATATGTGTGAAAATTACTGAAAATTTATTGGAATTATCAAATGTTGCAAGAAGAAAGTATTCGACAATATTATAAATCTACCAGAAGTAGTTGAAAAGTAACCCTCTTTTCTGAAAATTTCGTCAATTATATTTGTATTATATCAAAAAACACTGAAAACTAGTTTGTATTTTTTATTTAATGCTAACGCCAAAAGGCTTACATACATCAGTTTACATATAAAAACACTGGTCAAACACTCCAGTGAGAGAAAACATATATAATAACATTTAACACAAACACTAAAAAAAAAGTTACTGAAAATTACTGATAAAAATTACTGTAAATTACTAAAAAATTATTAAAATTATCAAGTCTTGGAGGAAGATAGTATTCGACAATTTAAAAGTCTGCCAGAAGTTTTTGAAAAATAACCGAATTTTCTGAGAATTTCGTCATTTATATTTTTAGTATATCAAAAAACACTGAAAACTAGTTACAATTTTAAATTGCATTCTGAGATGAGTTCCCAAGTATACCGTCAGTTTCTGAAAAATGCCCAATTTTTTGAATATTTAGTATTTTAGATGTATTAGAAAATTAATTGATAAAATTTTGAGACAATTGGGTAACTTTTCAGAAATTTCCGGTAGACATACATATAATATTGCCGACTACTTATTTTCTCCCAATGAAAATATCAATGTTTGATATTTTATATAAATTTATTTCAGTGATTTTCAATAATATTTCTACGAATTTCTGTGAATGAGGATTTATAAAATGTTTTAGTTCTACTATTCTAAATTGCATCCTGCAGGGCTCCCTAAACTTTTTGGTAGAAGGACCACATAGGAACTTTGTATATTCTTGGATTATTTTACTTGTATCTATAATATATTTATTATAACATTAATACATCTATAGAATCCTAGAATGTAAATGTAACCCTCTTTATTTTAGTTCATTTGACGTTTCATATTCAATAATGTTTTGTTTTGTTTTGTTTTGTTAATCTGCATTATAGTTGGCATACATGAAGGTACCAAATAAATAAAAAAAAAAAGATAATGAACATTAAACTTTATTATTATTACATTATTATGTCATTATTATTATTATATATCTAAACGTTAGACATTTTTTTTTGCAAATTACTGAAAATTTATTTAAAATATCAAATTTTCAAATTTCTTCGACAAGAAGTTACCTAGAACCAGAAGTTCTTGAAGAGTTGCCCAATTTTATGAAAGTTTTGCCAATTATATTTCTAATATATCCAAAATATTGAAAACTTGCTATGTACTATTTTAAATTGTATACTGCAAGAGTCCTCAAACTTTTTGTCAGAAGTGCCACATAAGTACTTACTAAGTTCTTATGTGGCTTTTCTGATGAAAAGCTCGGGGAAAAGCTACTAAAATAGTAGCTAGTGTTCAGTATTTATTGATATATTAAAAAAATATGAATGTTTGATGACAATTTCAGAAAACTTTAACCTGTATTTATATGTATACATTTACATATTAAACTAATACATCTACATCTAAAACCCTTAAATCATAATGACTAATAAAAATTATTCAAATTGTAGAAATTTTCTTACAAATTGCTGAAAATTTATCAAATATATCAAAATTTGTGAAAAGAAAGTTTCTGAAAATTCTATATGTCTACCAGAAGTTTCTGAATATAGCCCAATTTTCTGAAAATATCATCAATTATATTTCTAATATATCAATAAATACTGAACACTAGCTACTATTTTTAGTTGCATACTGACAGGAGCCCCGAAAACTTTTTGTCAGAAAAAACTTTGTAAATTGTAATTGTACCTATATGTATATATTTGCATAAAATTGATACAATTGATACAATGATATTGACATAAAATTAATACAACTACACTAAGTATCCAAGAGGCATAATGAATAATATTATTTATTCAACATCTACACTAATCCAAGAGGCATAATGGATATTATTATTTATTCAAATTGTCGAAATATTATTGCAAATCGATCGATCGAATTTGAAATAAACGAAAAAGCTATAAATCTATAAAAATGTATAAATCTTTATGTGTATGAACATCTTATTTCTTATTAAAATTTCAAAACTTTCTTAAAACTTGGCTGATCTTTTGTGTGTAAGCCATAAATATTAGGTTTTGTTGTATGGGTTTTCTCTTCTTGGTAATGTTCTTCAGTTATGATTAAAATTTCAAAATTTCTTTCAAACTCCAGAATTTTTTCTTAAAACTTTGTCGAATTTTTGTTGTAATCCATCAATATTAGTTGTGCATATGCTTCATTGATATCCATGAGAATCACTAATTTTACATATGGTTGATACGAATTTCTTATTAAAATTCCAAATTATTCTTTAAACTTTCCCTTAAATTTTATCAATTTTTTTATTGCAATCGGTAGCAAAAATGTATATTATAGCATTTAAGTAGAAGTAGAACTATTAAGTAGAAGTAAACAAATTAAGAAGAAGTAGGAAATAGAAGTAGAAGTAGAAATAGAAGTAGAATATATAAGGATATTGAGGAACACCACAGTTTAGAATTTTTTTAAAGATGTTCTAATTGGCCTTTAAATTGCGGTTGAAAATTCATAATGTCATTGTATCCTGCGTAAAGCAAAAAACTACTGATTATTTTATTTCAGTACGGTAATAAATAATAATTCCAAAATTATTGGATTTGTTATCATGGAGTAATAAATCAAAAATTAACTGATTTTCTTCAATAAGCTATAAATAAAAAAAAGTAACCTAGTAACGTATTACAATGCACATGATGCTCTATTTCTTAAATGGGTTTTTTCATCTTCATAATGTTCTTCATTTATGATTAAAATTTCAAAATTTCTTTTAAACTTTAGATTTTTTTCTTTAAACTTTGTCGAAGTTTTGTTGTAATCCATCAATATTAGTTGTGCATATGCTTTATTGATATCCATGAAGAATCGCTAATTTTACATATGGTTAATACGAATTTCTCATTAAATTTTCCCAAATATTCTTAAAACTATAAAATTTCCCTTAAAATGTTATCAATTTTTTTATTGCAATTTGTAACAAAAATGTATATTATAACATTTAAGTAGAAGTAGAACTATTAAGTAGAAGTAAATAAATTAAGTAGAAGTAGAAAATAGAAGTAGAAGTAGAAATAGAAGTAGAACATTTAAGATAAAACCACAGTTTAAAAAATATTACAGATGTTCCAATTTTCCTTTAAATTCCGGTTGTAAATTCATAATGTTATTGTATCGTGCGTTAAGCAGAAAAACTACTGATTATTTTATTTCTGTACGGTAATTACTAATAATTCAAAAATTATTGGATTTGTTATCAAGGAGTAATAAATCAAAAATTAACTGATTTTCTTCAATAAGCTATAAATAAAAAAAGTAACCTAGTTACGTATTACAATGCACATGATGCTCTATTTCTTAAATGGGTTTTTTCATCGTCATAATGTTCTTCATTTATGATTAAAATTTCAAAATTTCTTTTAAACTTTAGATTTTTTTCTATAAACTTTGTCGAAGTTTTGTTGTAATCCATCAATATTAGTTGTGCATAATCCATCAATATTCGGTTCATTAAATGGGTTTTTTCTTCTTCATAATATTCTTCATTTATGATTAAAATTTCAAAATTTCTTTTAAACTTTAGACATTTTAGTCTTAATTCGCTACCGGAAGTTTGTATTAACTTCCGTAATCGAAGACTTATAAAGCCAAGCATGCCCATCATTATTCAAACCGTGGTTATATTGATATACTGAAAATGTTCGGTGGTTGATAGTGTTCGTGCAGCAGCAAACATTTATGCGGAAAACAGATATCCGAATTACGCATAAAACAGTTTTACGGGAAATCATAGCACAAACATTTTTGCCCACGGCTCGATAAGGGCGGTATTATTAAATTGTTTACTCTTTCATATCCATATATTTTATCGCCATAAACCCAGATTGTACTCATATCGTATATCTGAAAGGATTGAACGCTCTGTTGCTGTATTATGTTCTATATGCAACCCGATTTGGTTACATAAAGCAGGAGTTCATGATGGTGCAAGCTACTATATTTGGACGGGCTGGCCATGTGAAAAATGTGGAAAATCTCACAAGGGCCGTATACAAATTGGACCGTTTTTCCAAATCAAGGTATAGATGCAAAAGCAGACATTTGAGACATAATTAATTTGGAGAAAAAGACAAAAAAACTTACCAAGACAATCAACTTTAAGTTTATTAAGTTGCAAAAGGCAAAAAACTTACCAAGACATTAAAAGCTAATCAATCAACTTTAAGTTTATTAAGTTGCAGTTTATTAAGAAAATTTCTGTTTACTATTTTAATAAGGTAAATGCATTATTCAGAAATGTCTGATTATTGCTAAAAATATATTTTGTTTCAAAAATTACATGCCTGACTTAATTATTGCAAATTTTTTGTTATTACTGTCAAATTTCTAATTATATCTCTTAAAATCTAGCGGTTTTTTTTGATATGCAATACACCTGAATATATTTTTTTTTTAATAATTGATCATTTGGACGTAATCTCTAAGTATTAAAATATATTACAATCAAGACTAATAAACTATAAAATTATATTTGATTGTAATTCTTTTTAATTTTTAAAGATTACGTCCAAATTTTCAATTATTACAAAAAAATATTAATTAACATTCATGTGTATTGCGTTTTTAAAATTTTTGTTATTACAGTCAAATTTTCAATTATTTCTGCAAGTTAATTAATTATTTCTATTTATTTTAAAATGATTAGTTTCAAAACTTCAAAGAATAAAAATTAAAAAATTGGCAGTTTTATCAACAAAAATGCCAAAGATTACTGCCAAACTTTTAAATCAAACTTTTTTTATAGTTCTGCAAAAATAATTCTTTTTCTTAAGGAAATGAAAGCTATAACTATTAAATATTCCTTCTTTCTAGCAACATATCAAAAACTGTACAGAGATGCTGTAAAAACGTTTTATTGTCAAAATGTAATATAGTTCTATAATTTTCAAAACCAAAAAGTTGAAAGTTTAAAGTTAAGTGTGAAAATTTAATTTTTTGTTTTATAAATTTCAGTTATCAATAACTTAAAAAATTATATCTGGTGTATATATATATATATATATATATATATATATATATATATATATATATATATATATATATATATATATCATATAGATAATCAGATATAAATCTGATATCTATTATAAATTTTAGATATCAAAGACAAACTTTCAAATATTTCTTATAGTTTTAAAATTTTTAGGATTGCTTTAAAAAAATCAGTTTTAGTGTAAAAATTGCCAAAACTCTGCCGAAATTTCGAAGAGAATTAATTTAAACTTCAAATTTATAAGCATTTTCACCCTCTTACACCAACTTAAAAATCTATATCTGATATAAATCAAAGATCTACAATAAATTTTAGATATCAATGACAAACTTTTAAATATTTCTTAAAATTTTAAAATCTTTAGGATTGCTTTAAAAAATCAATTTCAGTGTAAAAATTGCCATAACTCTGCCGAAATTTCGAAGAGAATTAATTTAAACTTCAAATTTATAAGCATTTTCACTCTCTTACACCAACTTAAACATCTATATCTGATATAGATATAGATATATCAGATATAAATCTGATATCTAAAATAAATGTTATATATCAAGGACAAAGTTTCAAATATTTCTTGAAAATTTTAAAATCTTTAGGATTGCTTAAAAAAATAATAATTTCAGTGTAAAAATTGCCAAAACTCTTTTTTTAAAATTGCCAAAAAAACTTCAAATTTGTATGCATTTTCACCTTCTGATATTTTTATTAATTGTCACAAATTTTAAAATAACGTCGTTTGTACAGCAACATAACATATCTCATATTCTTAATATGAGATATGTTATGTTGTTAAATATAATTAATAGGGAGTCCTCCTAAGCATACAAAATATGATGAAATTATCATAACTATGATGTTTTGACCCTCCAAGTAATTTTTTTTAAACATTTGCGGAATTAAACTTATGGCATGTAAACAAATAAGAGCTATTTAGCATGTAGCAATTAATTTAATAAAAGTGAACTTGCAAATCGAACTATTATTTTATCATTGACATTTAATGCATATCAACATTTAATGTTTCTGTCAAAATATTGATGACTTTCGGCAGTTTTTCATTTATTTTTACCAAAGTTTTTCTTTGGTTTGATTACTTTGATAACTTTGAAAATTTGGATATATTTAATGTTTGCAAGTCTGGACAGTTGTAGTTGAAAGACTCGATAGTCACAAATGATTTTTTTTTCTAATTTTCACTGCTGTAGCTTGGAATGTCTATAGTCTTTGTTAAAATATAAATAATTGAATAAGTACAAATGAAATTTTATGTACTTTGGACAGTTTCATTGTAGATATTCTCTATTTTAATCATTGATCATCGAAATGTTGACTGAAAAATAACAATTTTGGTACAATAAATTCATATTATGGCAAAAGTACCTAATTGTGAAATTCTATGGTTTTTAATGAAATTTGGATGTTTTTTTTGTAAATTTTGACAGATATGTTTGAAAATTTGGAAAGACAGTTGTAGTTGGAAAATTCGATAGTCACAAATGAAGATTTTCCATATTTTTACTGCTGCAGCTTGGAATGTCTATAGTCTTAGCTAATATATAAATAATTGAATAAATACAAATGAAATTTTATGAACTTTAGACAGTTTCGTGGTATATATTCTCTATTTTAATCATTGATCACCGAAATATTCACTGAAAAATTACAATTTTGGTACAATAAATTCATATTATGGCAAAAGTAACTAATTGTAAAATTTTTAATGGCTTATATTGAAATTGTGATGTTTTTATTTTTAATTTTAGACAGAAATGATCAAAATTTGGTTAAAATAATTGAAACACTGATATATGCAGTTGACATTTTAATATGTATTGAAAATCAATGACCTAATTAAAGTTTAATTCTAGATATTTGTTAAACATAATTATTCATTGAAATTTTGAAGGTAATTATTGAAAGTTTGACAGAGATAATTGAAACTTTAGTAAAAATAAATGAAAAACTGTTGAAAACTATTAACATTTTGACAGACACATTAAGTTTTGATATCCATTGACTGTCAGTGATAAAGGAATAGTTTGAATTAACATATTATTTATTTTAATCATTGATATTTAAAATAATGACTGAACAATTGAAATGTTGGCATAGTTAGTCCATATCATGGCAAAAGTCATTGAAACTTTAATTTATTGACAGATTGAGAGAAATATTTGAAACTTTGGTAAAAATAAATTAAAAACTGCTAAAAACCACTAAAATTTTACCAGAAACATTAAGTTTTGATATGGATTGAATGTCAGTGTTAAAATAAAAGTTTGATTTTACATATTTTCTATTTTAATCATGGACAGTCGAAATATTGACTGAACGATTGAAGTATTGGCACAATTAGTTCATATTATGGCAAAAGTCATTGAAATTGTGATGGTTATTATTGACTTATTGAAATTTTGACAGAAATAATTGAAATTTTGGTAAAAATAAATGAAAAACTGCTGAAAACAATTGAAATTTTGGCAGAAACATTAAGTTGTTATAAGCATGGAATGTCAGTGATAAAATAAAAGTTTGATTTTACATATTTTCTATATTAATCAATTATAGTCGAAATATTGATTTAACAATGGTAATGTTGGCACAATTGGTTCATATTATAGCAAAACTAATTGAAATTTTGACAGAAATAATTGAAACTTTGGTAAAAATAAATGAAAAACTAATGAAAACCATCGATATTTTAATAAAAAAATTAAGTTTTAATATGCAAGATATGCAAGATTTTGATATGCATTGAATGTCAGTGATAACAGAAAAGATTGACATTAAGTTTTGATATGCATGGAATCTTAGGGATAAAATAAAAGTTTTATATTACATATTTTCTATTTTCAATAGAAAATTTTCTATTTTCAGGGAATTATTGAAGTTTCGATATGTATTAAGTATTACCAATAAAATTATAGGTTATTTTTTTGTATTTGCAAATTTAATCAATGATCATTAAAGTATTGACTGTAAAATGAAATTATTGTCACAATTAATTGACAATATAGTAAAAATCATTGAATTTTTTTTGGTACCATTGAAATTTTGACAAAAATAATTATAACTATGGTAAAAATAAATTAAAAACTAATAAAAACCATCGATATTTTGACAAAAAAAATTAAGTTTTAATAACCAAGATATGCAAGATTTTGATATGCATTGAATGTCAGTGATAACAGAAAAGATTGACATTACGTTTTGATATGCATGGAATCTCAGGGATAAAATAAAAGTTTTATTTTATATATTTTCTATTTTAATCGTTCACAGTCGAAATATTGACTAAACAATGGCAATGTTGGAACAATTAGTACAGATTATAGCAAAAGTCATTGAAATTTTGATGGTTATTATTGAAGTTTTGACAGTAATCATTGAAATTTTGGTAAATATAAATGAAAAACTCCTGAAAACTATTCAAATTTTGAACGAAACATTAAGGTTTGATATGCATTGACTGTCAGTGATAAAGGAAAAGTTTGATTTTACTTATTTTTTACTTTGATCATTGACATTCAAAATAATGATTGAACAATTGAAATGTTGGCACAATTAGCTCATATTATGGCAAAAATAATTGAAATTTTGATGCTTAATATTGAAAATTTGACATAATAATTGAAACTTTGGTAAAAATAAATGAAAAACTGCCGAAAATCATTGACATTTTGACAGAAACATTAAGTTTCGATATGCATTAAATGTCAGTGATAAAAGAAAAGTTTGATTTTACATATTTTCTATTTTAATTAATAACAGTCGAAATATTGACCGAACAGTTACAGTTAGTCTATGTTATGGTAAAAGTCATTGAAATTTTGATAGTATTAATGAAATTTTGACAGAAATAATTGAAACTTTGGTAAAATTAAATGAAAAACTGCCGAAAATCATTAATATTTTGACAGGAACATAAAATTTTGATATGCATTAAATGTCAGTGATACAATAAAAGTTTAATTTTACATATTTTCAATTTTAATCATCAACCGTCAAAATATTGACTAAACAATTAAAAAGTTGGCACAATTTGTTCATATTATGGCAAAAGTCATTGAAATTTTAATGGTTAATATTGACATTTTGACAGAAATAATAGAAACTTTGGTAAATTTACTGAAAAACTGCTGAAAACCATTGACATTTTAACAGAACCGTTATATTTTGATATGCATTAAATGTCAGTGATAAAATAAAAATTAAATTTTACATATTTTCTATTTTAATCATTGACAGTAGAAATATTCACTGAACAAATGAAATGTTGGCACAGAATAATTGAAACTTTGGTAAAAATAAATGAAAAACTGTTAAAAACATTTTGAAAAAAACATCACGTTTTGATATGTATTAAATGTTAGTGATAAAATAAAAGTTTGATTTTACATATTTTGTATTTTAACCATTTGCAGTCGAAATATTCACTGAACAATGGTAATGTTGGCACAATTAGTTCATATTATGGCAAAAGTCATTGAAATTTTGATGGTTATTATTGAAATTTTGACAGAATAAATTCAAAATTTGGTAAAAATAAATGAAAAACTACCGAAAACCATTGATATTTTACCAGAAACATTAAGTTTTGATAAGCATTAAATGTCAGTGATAAAATAAAAGTTTGATTTTACATATTTTCTATTTTAATCATTTGCTGTCAATATATTGACTGGCAAATAATAAATGTTGGCACAATTAGTTCATATTATGGCAAAAGTCATTGAATGTTGATGATTATTATTGAAATTTTGGCAGAAATAATTGAAACTTTGGTAAAAATAAATGGCACATATGGCAAATGTCATTAGAATTTTGTTGGTCATAATTGAAATTTTGACAAAATTGGAAGAAATATAAATATAATAGAAACAGTGAAAAAAGGTCCTGAAATTTTTAGGGAATTATTGAAGTTTCGATATGCATTAAGTATAACTACTAAAATTATAGTTTAATTTTTGGTATTTGCATAGGTAATCATTGAAGTATTGACTGTAAAATGAAAATTATTGTCACAAGTAATTGATAATATGGTAAAAATCATTGAAATTTTTATGGTATTATTGAAATTTTAACAGAAATAATTGAAAATTTGGTAAAAATAAATGAATAATTGGTTATTGGTTAATAATTGGATTTTGTAGGTTATTATTGAAATTTTGACGAAATTGAATGAAATATAAAAATAATAGAAAAGGTAATCTTGAAACATTCATGGAAATATTGAAGTTTCGATATGTATTAAGTATAACTACTAAAATTATAGTTTTATTTTTGATATTTGCAAAGGTAATCATCGATCATTGAGTACTGACTGTAAATGAAAATTTTTATCACAAATAAATGATATTTTGGTAAAAGTCATTAAAGTTTTTAAGGTATTATTAAATTTTTGACAGAAATAATTGAAAATGTGGTAAAACTAAAGGAATAATTCCTAAAAACCATTCAAATTAAAGAGTTAATTTGGATTTATTTTTGCTTTGGCAGATTTGCGTAGTTGCAGTGGGAAAATTCTCTAGTTGCAATTGAGCAAGATTGTGCCTATTTTTAATAGAACTTCCATGATGTTAAATTCGTATCCCTTTGTAATAAAAAAAAACAGTACAATTTTCTAGATTTATTTTATTACTGTGGAATTTTCAAGATGTTTTTCAATGCTATAGAATTTTCATTATTTATTTCTATGCTTATAGAACGTTCTTTGATATTTTTGTTGTGAAATTTTCATGAAACTGATGAATAAATCTGATGGCAAATAAAATTAAAACCATCGGCTAATATACACACATTAAACTATTCAATATTGTAATTGCTGTAGCCATCTATTGCTCATCAAATTATAACTGTTAATAGTTTAGTCGCATTTGCGGTAATTTTGTTCATTGAACAGAAATATGCGAATCAAGTAATTCAGAGTGTTTCTCTTGGAATTATTAACGGCGTTTCCAACATGGCATGGATGCCGAAGAAAAATAATGTTAACCGGGCGGAAGGGAGGGCGATAAAATGAATAATAAAGGTCACAGTGAAAAAGTTTTTACTTTATACGCATAAGGGGGAAGTATTGTGTGCATTATACAAAACAAGTCATTAATACCACGTATATTTTTGTAAGGATATTAAACAATCACAGTCATTTTTACTTTCTCCATCCCTATAAATATGTAAAATTTTAGGGAAAAAGTTTTAACTAAGAACATGAAAAAAAAATGCTGTGTGTGTTTGAGGGTGTAATAACTTTTTAGAACATTTTTAGACTTTTTAAATTAAGAAAATCTAAAAAGGTTCTAAAAAGTTATCTCAACTATAGACACACAGAACGATTTTATTAAATAAAAAAAAATAATAAAAAAATGTATGAAAAATATGAAGAAAATCATACCTCAGCATATCGCACAATTCATGCGGGTTCTTGCAATAAATTTCTCCTTGAAATATTTGACTGTTTAAAATTTCTACTTGAAATATTTGTCTGTTTAAAGTTTTTCCTTGAAATATTTGTCGGTTTAAAATTTCTACTTGAAATATTTGTCTGTTTAAAGTTTTTCCTTGAAATATTTATCTGTTTAAAATTTCTACTTGAAATATTTGTCTGTTTAAAGTTTTTCCTTGAAATATTAGTCTATATGTTTTTTTTAATTCGCAGTTGTTGTTATGAGACCCCCCCCCCAAATATGTGTTTAGTTCTTTTTGGTTTGAGATACTTCATTTACAACTTCAATGCAGTACTCCCATCAATAGATAAAAATATTCACCTAACTTTCAAATCATTTCCCTCTCACAAATCTGTCCTCATTGTTTTCGTACCTTACGAATATTCTGTGCAGCCGCTAATTACAACAAAAAAGCAAAAGATCCCAACAGTGTGTGCACTGCTGATGAGCTCGCTGCCGTAAAAGTTGAGACGAAAACACACACTCAAGTGAAATTAATTTTTCGGCATGTGAGTTTTACGTTATACAGCCATTAGCTTTCACAATGTAATTGTATTAGGGTGCTTTTATAATTTCAATAAAGCTGCTGGCAACTGAGGCGGAGGCAAATTATTTCGCGACGATACATTTTCCCGGTGCACTTAGCCTCGTACAATTTGCAGGTGTAAATATTCATTCTTACCTTCGGATGGTCGCGGACAGGTACAACCACTCTCACTGCCACCTTGATCGGCTTGTCTCTGGTGATGTCTACCATCCTCCTGGGTTCGACATTTTTGCTCTCTGAAAAATAAAAAAAATAATGTTGTACGTATTGATATAAGAAAACCCCTTTTTTAAATTGTATGAAATAATGTAAAGCTGTTTTAAAATTTTCGAAGCTGTTTGTATTGTTTATTAACAACCATTGTTTCTTCACACCAACACTTGATTGCTACCTGCCAGAAAATAATGCAGAGGCAGCTTCCGAATTAACAGGACGACAGATCTCAAAGAAGAAGAAGAAGAAAAAGAAGAAAAGGAGGAGGAGGAGGAGGAGGAGGAGAAGAAGGAGGAGGAGGAGATGGACAAGGACAAGGACAAGGACATAGACAAGGACAATGGCAAGGACAAGGACAAGGAGAAGGACCAGGAGAAGGACCAGGAGAAGAAGACGAAGAAGAAGACTTTTAAAATGTTCAAAACTGCTTTTATTGTTGTTTAGCCACACTCATTTCTCTATTGATATAAGAAAACCACTATTTTTTAAATTGTATGAAATAATGTAAAGCTGTTTGAAAATTTTCGAATCTGTTTCTATTGTTTATTAACAACCATTGTTTCTTCATACCAACAATTGATTACTACCTGCCAGAAAATAATGCAGAGGCAGCTTCAGAATTAACAGGACGACATATCTCAAAGAAGAAGAAGAAGAAAAAGAAGAAAAGGAGGAGGAGGAGGAGGAGGAGGAGGAGAAGAAGGAGGAGGAGGAGAAGGACAAGGACAGGGACAAGGACAAGGACAAGGGCAAGGACAAGGACATGGAGAAGGAGAAGGAGAAGGAGAAGGAGAAGGAGAAGGAGAAAGACCAGGAGAAGAAGACGAAGAAGAAGACTTTTAAAATGTTCAAAACTGCTGTTATTGTTGTTTCGCCACACTCATTTCTCTATTGATATAAGAAAACCACAATTTTTTAAATTGTATGAAATAATGTAAAGCTGTTTGAAAATTTTCGAAACTGTTTCTATTGCTTATTAACAACAATTGTTTCTCCATACATAATAATACAGAGGTAGCTTCAGAACTAACAGGACGACAGATCTCCAAGAAGAAGAAGAAGAGGAGGAGGAGGAGAAGGAGGGGGAGGAGAAGAAGGAGGAAGAGGAGGGGGAGGAGGAAAAGGAGAAGGACATGGACAAGGACAACGACAAGGACAAGGACAAGGACAAGGACAAGGACAAGGACAAGGACAAGGACAAGGACAAGGACAAGGACAAGGACAAGGACAAGGACAAGGACAAGGACAAGGACAAAAACAAGGACAAGGACAAGGACAAGGGCAAGGACAAGGATAAGGAAAAGGACAAGGAGAAAGAGAAGGAGCAGGAGAAGAAGAGGACTTTTAAAATGTTCATAACTGCTTTCATTGCTTTTAGCCACACTCATTTTCCTACACTGTGACTTCTTCAGGCAAATAAATGGTGATCTTCGTGTTATCTTTGGTGATTGTTGTACATCTTTTGCGGTTTCCGATACTATTTCCATGTCATCTGCAAATATCATTTCTGTTACTTTCCTTCTTTATATTTTCCAGAATCCGATGATTAGAGATTTCATAGTTTTTTATGCTCCTTTATCGCTTTCTCTAGTATTAACCTGAACAGCAGAGGGCTTATTATACATCTCTGTTTCACTCCTTTTTTTTGTTTTATACTCTTCTGACTCTTCATTGTTTCTATGTTCTATGTTTTTATTATTTTTGTACATTGATTTTATCATTCTTATATTTCTCTGTTTATCTTCTACATAAGGGATCTTCTTTACATGACATCATGACATCATGAAATGACTTGATACGACATGACTTGAGATGACATGACATGACATGACATGAACATGATGTCGTGATGAAGATTTTAAGATCTTAAACCTGAATATTGGGTGTTCCAAATTTTGTCCAGACCTTTGTCCCAGTTGACGTGGAACGTCCCTTATATGGAACTTGATAAAAATGCTAATACTTTTTTTGATTATTATTATAGTCATAATTCTTTTACACTTTCGGGTGTAGAATATTATAGTTTTTCAATTTCTTGTATTTTCTTTTAGTAGTAGGTTCCAGGTCTTCTTGTTTCCTGTGCTTTTCTTCATTTAGGAGTTTGATATTCCTCTTCTATCCATAATATTTTCGACATATTTATCCCACTTCTTTTTCGGTCTTCCCACTTTTTCATTTCCGGTTATTTTTGTTTGCCATATGATTTTTGTTTGATTGGTGTCTTTTCTTCTGTGTAGGTGTCCCCCAACCATTGCAGCTGTCTGCCTTCTATTATTTTGTTTAGTTCTGTTATTTCTAGTTCTCTTCTTATGTCTACGTTGCTGATTCTGTATTTTCTGGTTACTCCGTATACTTTCCTAAGATACTTCATTACTAATAAATTAAAAAAATAATAAAATTTATGAAACTTAATTGAAATCCATGAAAATTATTAAATCGTACTAGTAAGGGGTCTTCTTTACATGACATCATGACATCATGAAATGACTTGATATGACATGACTTGAGATGACATGACATGACATGAAATTTGACATCATGATGAAGATTTTAAGATCTTAAACTTGATTATTGGCTGTTCCAAATTTGGTCCAGACCTTTGTCCCAGTTAATGTGGAACATCCCATATATGGAACTTTATAAAAATGCTACTAAAATCTATGAAACTTGAATTGAAAACCATGAAAATTTAAAATCGTACAGTATAAATATATTATAGATTATGTTTTTAACATTGATGAAAATTTTGTAAGCAAATGAAAAATAAATAATTTTATCCAACACCTCCTAATTATACAACCATAATTCTGCTCATGGTGTCATGTTAGTTGAATTATATACCCTATAACTCACTAGTGAATTATAAACCATTGATAACTCATACTCGCTAAAATCGACTTGCATCGACCGACGTTAAAATAAAAAAAAGATGTCACAAAGAAAGTTTGTGACATCTTTTTGTGATTTCTACGTCAGCCGATAGAAGTAGATTTCTGCGAGTATGGGTTATGAATGGTTTATAATTCACTAGTGAGTTATAGGCTCTATAATTGAACTAAAATTCAACGAAATTCTGGAGGTGTCGGATAAACTTGTGTATGGAATTCGTGTGTTATAGGTCACAAGTCATAAGTAAAAATTACGTCACTACGTCACTACGTGCTTATGGCTTACCCGTTTTTTTCTCGTGACTTATTTCTCTTATATCACTTGTACCATAAATAATAACTCGTAAAAACAGATTTGAAATTCATAAAAACAATCTACAAATACTAGGCATTAAGAAAACCATAGAAGAAACTAAACTTGTTATTATAATGTATAAGTATTTTGTAAACTTTAATCATTTAAATTTCATAAGAATTTATTTAATATTCGTGAACATAAAAATATGTCAATGAAATTAAGGCATATTTTAAATACGTGGTTACTTTTTAAATTCCAAAAACACATTCACATTTTTGCAAAAGTAGGTGTAATGGAAAACCTAACGAATGTCAGGAAAATACATTTGAATCAAACGAAAAAGCTAAAAAAACTATAAAAATGTATAAATCTTTATGTGTATGAACATCTTCTTAATTTTTTAAAAGCTAAAAAAACTATAAACACTAGGCATTAACAAAACCATAGCAGAAACTAAACATGCTATTAAAATATATAAGTATTTTGTAAACTTTAATTGTTTAAATTTCATAAGAATTTATTTAAAATTCGTGAAAATAAAAATATGTCAATGAAATTCCATAAGGCATATTTTAAATACGTGGTTACTTTTTAAATTCCACAAACACATTCACATTTTCACAAAAGTAGATAAAATGGAAAACCTAACGAATGTCATGAAAATACATTTGAATCAAACGAAAATGCTAAAAACACTATAAAAATTTATAAATCTTTATGTGTATGAACACCTTCTTAATTTTTTAAAACCTAAAAAACTATAAACACTAGGCTTTAACAAAACCATAGAAGGAACTAAACATGTTTTTATAATATACAAGTATTTTGTAAACTTTAATTGAAATTCATAAGAATTTATTCAAAATTCGTGAAAATAAAAATATATCAATGAAATTCCAAAAGGCATATTTTAAATACGTGGTTACTTTTTAAATTCCAAAAACATATTCACATTTTCACAAAAGTAGGTGAAATGGAAAACCTAACGAATGTCAGGAAAATGCATTTGAAATAAACGAAAAAGCTGAAAAAACTATAAAAAATGTACAAACCTATACACATAAAGATCATCTTTATAAATTTATACATTTTATACACTAGAAGAACATCTTCTTAATTTCTTATTAAAATTTCAAAATTTTCTACAATCTTTTCTTAAAACTTGGCCGAACTTTTGTTGAAAGCCATAAATATTAGGTGTTAAATGTTAAATGTTATGTGAGTTTTTTCTTCTTCGTAATCTTCTTCATTTATAATTAAAATATCAAAATTCCTTCAAACTTAAGAATTTTTTCTCAAAACTTTGTAAAAGTTTTGTTGTAATCCATCAACATTAGTTGTTTCTACATGTGTTTTATTGAAATTCGTGAATAATAGCTAATTTTACATATGGTTTCAAAATTCCTTCAAAGTTTAAAATTTTTTCTTAAAACTTTGTAGAAGTTTTCTTATAATCTATCAATATTAGTTGTTTTTGCATGTTATTTATTGAAATCCATGAAGAATAGCTAATTTTACAATGTTTAATACGAATTTCTTGTTAAAATTTCAAAATATTCTTTAAATTATGAAATTTTCCTTAAATTTTTTAAATAGTTTTATTAAAATCCGTAACAAAAATATATGTTATAAGATTTAAGTAGCAGTAGAACTATTAAGTAGAAGTAAACTAATTAATCGCCAAAGTTTATTTGCAATCCGTAACAAAGATGTATATTATAACATTTAAGTAGAAGTACAAAATATAAGTAGAAGTAGAAATAGAAGTAGAACATGTAAGATAACACCACCGTTTAAGAAAATATTAAAGATGATCCAATTGGCCTTTAAATTTCGGTTGTAAATTCATAATGCTATTATATCATGCCTTAAGCAAAACTCTACTGATTATTTTATTTCAGTGCGGTAATAATTCAAAAATTATCAGATTTGTTTTCAAGAAGTAATAAATCAAAAAATGTAATAATAACTGGTATCCAAAAAAGGATGAAACTATAACAAAAATTAAATATTCATTGTTTTTGTAAATGTGTCAAAGATTACTTACAGTAAAATCTCTATTTATTACTGTCAAAATCTCATTGATTTCTATTTTTTTAATATTTCTGCCAAAGTTTTGATTACACTAAAATTGTAAAAACTACTGCAAAAATTTATTTTTGTTATAATAATGATAATAATGAATAATAATAATAAGTTAAATTAAATAAAAATTTAAAGAAAAACATTTCGTTGAGTTTCACTCTTTTTAATAGTCAAGTAAGGCCCGGTTTATTCACCTCCAAATAAAGTGTCTGTTACTTACGTGACAATTATTCTTACTTGATAGATTTTATCAGAGTTCCATCTTTTTATTAATTCTGTCCTATGAAGTATCCTGTAAGTAGTTAATAAACAGAAAATGTTCGCTTCTGTCCAGTAACAACTTACAAGACACTTCCAGGACAGAATTGATGAAAACAAAAACATTTTTAAAAACTTTAGAAGTAGTCATTACGATTATGACAGAAATATTTAAAAAATTGAAATAAATGACATTTTTACAGCAATACATACAGATTTTACTCTAAGTATTCCTTGACACATATACCGAACGAATGAATATTTAATTGCTTTAACTAAAATTATTTAGCACATTTTAACAATTTTACTTTGACAATTTTGAAATATATGAATCTTAATACAGTAATAAAAGAATTTTTGACAGTACTTATTTAAAATTTTGACAGAAAGAATGAACATTTAATACTAATCACAATTTTTTTCCAAAAATTAAGAGCAACTATTGAAATTTGAGAGAAATATTTGAAAAAAATGAGGAATAATTAAAATTTTAGCAGAAATCTAAAGTACCTAAATGTACAAAACAAGTGCAAATATGTCAGTAACATTTGAAATTTTGGCAGAATTTATTGCAATTCTAGCAAAATAAGTGAAAATTTTGGCAGAATTTATTGAAATTCTGTTATTATAAGTAAAAACTTGAAAATAATAAGTGATCATTGAAAGTAAACATTTGACTGCAGTGATAATACAGACGAATAATGGGAGGAAGCAGGTAACTGAATGCATTAAAACGGAAGGTAAAATTTTTATAAACAGCGGAAGTAAGACTGAAAGAAATGGAAAACAGCCTCGCACATGTTGGGTAAAAGAGGAAAGAAAAAGAAAGAAAAAATAACATAAGAAAACTCAAACGTCGACCGACGAATTCCATGCCTATAAATTACAATTGTAGATTTATTTGCGTTATCCTCTATATTTATGGCATTATAAATAATAATAATATTAATAATTTGTTTATTCACGATGCAGTAATTATATAATTAGGTCTAAAACTTAGCCACAAAAAATACAAAACTCATACAAAAATAAATTTGTGACAAATGCACATATTCAAACTCTTTTCAATTTTTATTTTTAACTAAGTTGGCTCTGTTAGTTGCAATTGCAGTTGCAGTTTTATTTGCGTTATCCTCTTTATATTGCATTGTGATAATAATAATTGTAATAAGTAATAATATTTGTGAGGAAAATACATTTAAATATTTAATAAATTTATAATATCCTGTATGCATATTATTATTAAATCGGTTGCGTGCTTTTATAAGCTATATAAAGAGTAGTGCACTAAATTAGTTATTACAATATTAAAACTAATTAAAGTGCTAAAGTTTTATCTAGTCGTATACGTTTCCAATAAATATCTCATAACTGCCAGAGATTTTAATATTGCAATAACATTTTATGTCTAACTTTCATGCAGATCTGAAGATTTCTGTCCCCACAGCAAAATTTTATTAAATTGTTTATTAAACTGCGGCCTTATACAAAGTAATTGGTGTTTATCGATCGGACCCAGACACTTCTCTCTGCGGCGCATTAATCATTTAAGGTAGTGTCCATTAGTATGTTTGATAAGCTCAAGTTAGGGAGTCTGAATAGCAAACTAGAAACCAGGAGATAACTCGATAAGGCTTTTGAGATCATCTGCGTTTTCTCTGCGTGCAATTTTTAAAACACATTCGAGTACACAGAAGCTGATTGAGTGCGCATGTAAATTATAAATTACGAGTTTAATTCCTTCGATTGCACCAGTTATCGAAGCCCGAGCGTATTTTATTACGATATTTCATTTTCCGGCGAAGATTTTTATTTCCTTTCAGCAGGAGAGAGGCGGCGGAGAAAATATTTCACCCCCTCGAATTGAATTTTCATCATCAATAAGTTAGGGAGGTAAATCCGCAATACAACTGTAATACAAGTTTAGTGTATCCCCTGTCTAAAATCCGTGTCCGAGGCTATAAAAATACAGTAAAATATTCAATCTCTGCGTCTCCGGTGAAAAAAGGCGCTTGAATAAATTTCAATTTTTAGGCCCCAATTAAATATTACTTATTGCGACAAATTCGGAAAGCTGCGTGTAAAATATTTTTTCATGTTACTTCATTTGTTTTCAAGCATAAATGTGATATTTTGATAATAGTTTATTATTATCAAAAGTAAATATTTATACTATATTATGTTTCATTTTTCGTACTTCCTGATGAAGTAACAGATAGATAGCATTTTATAAGCAATACACCTAACCTAACCTACTTTTGATAGTTTCACTTATTTAATATTGAATCCTTATCAAATTTTCAGGAGAATTAGCTTCAGGTATACTGAACACAAATCAAATGTTATATATACAGTTAATAAATGTTTTAAGATTTCAGTAATAGCTATACGTAACCTAACCTAACCTAACCTAACCTACTTTTGATAACCTCATTTATTTAATACTGAAACTTTGTCAAGTTTGCAGAAGAATTAGCTTCACGTATACTGAACACAAATTTAATATTAAATATACAGCAAATAAATTTTCAAATATTTCAGTAATAGCTATACCTAACCTAACCTAACCTACTTCTGATTTTCTCACTTATTTAATACTGAAACTTTGTCAAAATTTCAGCAGATTTAGTTTCAGGTATACTAAACACAAATCCAATATTAAATATGCAGCTAATACATTTTCAAAGATTTCAGTAATAGCTCCTAACCTTACCTAACCAAACCTAACCTACTTTTGATGTTCTCACTTATTTAATACTGAAACTTTGTCAAGTTTTCAGGAGAATTAGCTTCAGGTATACCGAACACCAGTCTAATATTAAATATACAGTTAATAAATTTTCATAGATTTCAGTAATAGCTATACCTAACCTAAACTAACCTTACCTGACATACTTTTGATCTTCTTATTTATTTAATACTGAAATTTTGTCAAATTTTCAGGAGAATTAGCTTCAGGTATACTCAACACAAATCTAATATTAAATATACAATTAATACATTTTCATAGATTTTAGTACTAGCTATACCTAACGTTACCAAACTTAAACTAACCTAACCAATTTTTGATTTTCTCACTTATTTAATACTGTAACTTTATCAAGTTTTCAGGAGATTTAGCTGTAGGTATACTGAACACAAATCTAATTTTAAATATACAGTTAATATATTTTCAAAGATTTCAGTAAAAGCTATACCTAACCTAACCTGACGTAACCTAACTTACTTTTGATTTTTTCACTTATTTAATTCTGAAACATTGTCAAATTTTCAAAAGAATTAACTTCAGGTATACAGAACACAAATCAAATATTAAATATACAGTTAATACATTTTCATAGATTTCAGTAATAGCTATAGCTAACCTAACCTAACCTGACCTTCCCTTACCTAACCTAGTTTTGATTTTCTCACTTATTCAACACTGAAACTTTGTCATGTTTTCAGGAGAATTTGCTTCAAGTATACTGAACGCAAATGTTATATTACATATACAGTTAAAATATATATATTTTATAAATCAGTAATAACTATACCTAACCTAACCTGACCTACTTTAGATTTTCTCATATGGAAATTTTGTCAAATTTTCAGGAGAATGAGCTGAAGGTATACTGAACACAAATCTAATATTGTATGTACAGTTAATACATTTTCATACATTTCAGTAATATCTATACCTAATCTAACCTAACCTAAACTACTTCTGAGTTTATTATAATAATAATAATAAATCCTTTATTAGACGTTACAGTACGTGAGGTCACAAAATATAAGTGTATAGAAAGTAGCAAGACTAATTTGTACAGATTATAATTTCCTTAAAAAATTCTTCAACTGAATAAAATGATTTTGATTTTAAATATGAAATAAAAGTTTTTTTAAAATGAACATCATTTAGGTGTATCCATTCCATATTACTTATATAATACTAAAAGTTTGTCAATTTTCAGGAGAATTAGCTTCAGGTTTACTGAACACAAATCTAATATTAAATATACAGTTAATACATTTTGTAAGATGTCAGTAATAGCTATACCTAACCTAACCTGACCTAACCTAACCTACATTTGATATTCTAACTTATTTAATACTCAAACTTTGTCAATTTTTCAGGAGATTAAGCTTCAGCTGTACTGAACATAAATATAATATTAAATATACAGTTAATAATCTGTTTAAGATTTCAGTAATGAGGTGTAGCTATTACTTAACCTGACCTAACCTAACCTAATGTAACCAACTTTTGATGTTCTCACTTATTTAATTGTGAAACTTTGTCAAGTTTTCAGGAGACTTAGCTTTAGATATACTGACACAAATCTAATATTAAATATACAGTTAAATAATTTTTGAAGATTTCGATAATAGTTATACCTAACCTAACCTAACCTAACGTTACCTACTTTTGATTTTCTCACTTATTTAATACAAAAACTTTGTCAAATTTGCAGGAGAATTAGCTTCAGGTATAATGAACACAAATCTAATTTTAAATATACAGTTAATATATATTTTTTTTAATTTCAGTAATAGCTATACCCCACCTTACCTAACCTAAACTAACCTAATCTAAGCCACTTAAGGTTTTCTCAGTTATTTAATTCTAAAACTTTGTCGAATTTTCAAGACAATTAACTTCAAGTATACTGTACACAAATCTAATATTACAAATACACTTAATAAATTTTTAAATATTTCAGTGATAGCTATACCTAACTTAACCTAACCTAACCTTACCTTACCTAACCTACCTTTGATTTTCTCACTTATTTAATACTGAAACTTTGTCAAGTTTTCAGGAAAATTAGCTTCAAGTATACTGAACACAAATTTAATATTAAATATACAGTTAATAAATTTTTAAGCATTATAGTACCAGCTATACCTAACCTAACCTAACTTAACCTACTTTTGATTTTTTTACTTATTTATTACTGAAACTTGGTCAAATTTTCAAAAGAATTAGCTTCAGGCATACTGAACACAAATCTAATATTAAAAATACAGTTAATAAAAGTTTAAATATTTCAGTAATAACTATAGATAACCTAATCTAACCTATTTTTGATTTTCTCACTTCTTTAATCTGAAACTTTGTTGTCAAGTTTTCAGAAGAATTAGCTTCAGGTATACTGAACACAAATATAATATTAAATATACAGTTAATACATTTTCATAGATTTCAGTAATTGCTATACCTAACCTAACCTATACTACATTTGACTTTTTCACTTATTTAATACTGAATCTTTGTCAAATTTTCAGGAGAATTAGCTGAAAGTATACTGAACACAAATCTAATATTAAATATACAGTTAATACATTTTCATAGATTTCATTAATAGCTATACCTAGCCTAACCTAACATAATCATACCTACTTTTGAGTTTCTCACTTATTGAATACTGAAACTTTGTCAATTTTTCAGGAGAATTATCTTCAGGCATACTGAACACAAATGAAATATTAAATATACAGTTATTAATGTTTTTAAGATTACAGTAATAGCTCCCAACCTAACCTAACCTAAGCTAACCTACTTTTGATTTTCTCACTTATTTAATACTGAAACTTTGTCAAGTTTTCAGGAGAATTAGCTTCAGGTATGCGAACACAAATCTAATATTAAATATACAGTTAATATTTTTTTACGATTTCATTAATAGCCATATCTAACCTAACCTGACCTACCCTAACCTAACCTAACCTACCCCAACCTAACCTAACCTTTTTTTTTTTTTTTTTTTTTCGGGAGGGGGGAAAATCTGCTACCAGACACCACGTCGCCAGCTTGACGTGGTAGTGTAGGGATGGCACGGTGATCTGCCGACCTACTAAAACCCCCCTCAGGGCATTAATGTTCTGCTCACCCCGGGATCGCCTCTCGGCATGGCTTCAGGGGAGCATGCCCGCGGGCCGCACAGGTTTGTGGTGCGGCTCGTAGTTGTTGCTAACCTAACCTAACCTACCCTAACCTAACCTAACCAAACGTAACCTACTTTTAATATTCTCATTTATTTAATACTGCAACTTTGTCAAGTTTTCAGGAGAATTAGCTTCAGGTATACAGAACACAAATCAAATATTAAATATACAGTTAATACATTTTCATTGATTTCAGTAATAGCTATACCTAACCTAACCTAACCTAACGTAACCTACTCTTGATTTTCTCACTTATTTAATACTGAAACTTTGTCAAGTTTACAGGAGAATTAGCTTCAGGAAAACTGAACAGATATCTGATAATTAATATACAGTTAATTTTTTTTAAGACCTAACCTAACCTTACCTAACCTACTTTAGATTTTCTCATTTATTTAATACTGAAACTTTGTCATATTTTCAGGAGAATTAGCTTCAGGCATACTGAACACAAATCTAATATAAAATATACAGGTAATACATTTTAATAGATTTCAGTAATAGCTATACCTAACCTAACCTTAAGTACATTTGATTTTTTCACTTATTTAATACTGAAATTATGTAAAGTTTTCAGAAAAATTAGCTTCAAGTATACTGAACACAAATCAAATAATAAATATATAGTTAATACATTTTCATGGATTTCAGTAATAGCTATTTTTAATGATACTTAACCTAACCTAACGAATTTATGATTTTCTCACTTATTTAATACTGAAACTTTGTGAAGTTTTCAGGAAAATTGGCTTCAGGTATACTGAACCCAAATCTAATATTAAATATACAGTTATTAATTTTTTATAGATTTCTGTAATTACTATAGCTAACCTAACATAACCAATTTTTTATTTTCTCACTTATTTAATCTGAAACTTTGTCAAATTTTCAGGAGCATTAGCTTCAGGCATACTGAATACAAATCTAATAATAAATATATAGTTAATACATTTTCATAGATTTCTGTAATAGTTACCTGCGAAATGAAAAAAAAAACTTCATTTAAAACATTTAAAGGAAGTACGAAAAAAGAAACATAATATAATATATATAACTGGTATAGTTAATGAAACTATAATAAAATAATTATGCAGTATTATATTCTAAAAATTGTCTATACCTAACCTAACCTAACCTAACCTAAACTACATTTGATTTTGTCACTTATTTAATACTGAAACTTTGTCAAGTTTTCAGGAGAATTAGCTTTACGTATACTGAACACAAATCTAATACTAAATATACAGTAAATACATTTTCGAAAATTTCAGTAATCGTTGTACTTAACCTAACCTAACCTAACCTAACCTTGCCTACTTTTGATTTTCTCACTATTTAATACTGAAACTTTGTCAAATTTTCAGGAGAATTAGCTTTACGTATATTGAACACAAATCTAATATTAAATATTCAGTTAATAAATGTTGTGAGGTTTTCAGTATTAGCTATACCTAATCTAATAATAATAATAATAATCCCTACTACTCCTCCACCTATCTAACCTAAGCTAATCTACATTTGATTTTCTAAGTTATTTAATACTGAAACTTGGTCAAGTTTTCCTAACCTAACCGAACCTAACCTACTTTAAATTTTCTCACTTATTTAATACTGAAACTTTGTCGCATTTTCAGGAGAATTTGCTTAAGGCATACTGAATATAAATCTAATATTAACTATACAGTTTTAATATTAATATACAAATTTTTGAAGATTTCAGTAATAGCTGTACCAAACCTAACCTAACCTAACCTACTTTTGATTTTCTAACTTATTTACTATTAAAACTTTGTAAAATTTTCAGGAGAATTAGCTTCAGGTATACTGTACACAAATCAAATATCAAGTATATAGTTAATACATTATCATAGATTTCAGCAATAGCTATACCTAACGTAACCTTACGTACTTTTGATTTTCTCACTTATTTAAAACTGAAACTTTGTCAAGTTTTTAGGAGAATTTCCTTCAGGTATTGAACACAAATCTAATATAAAATATACAGTTAATAGATTTTCATAGATTTCAGTAATAGATACCTGTGAAATGAAATAAACTTCATTTAAAACATTTATAGGAAGTACGAAAAAAGAAACAGAATATAATATATACAACTGGGATAATTAATGAAACTATAATACAAATATTTATGCAGTATTATATTGTAAAAATTGTGTAGTGTTAAATTATATTTGTTAGAATTGTAGAAAAATATGCAGAAACAGGGAATATGTGTAAAATTATTATAATGCCTTATTTTATATTTCCCTGGAGGGATATTGTTCCTGGAATTATTAAAAGGAAGATAAATACCTTCGCATTCATAATAAGCCGTGCACAAGCTGCTGCCATTTGCATGCAATAGAAATACTTACTTTCGGATTATGTTTAATTGCAGCAACATACTTTTATCCGTGATCCATTAATTTTAATGGTGTTCGGAAATTTCTGTAATCTCACGCGAACACGTTCACGGGGCTACTTAAAAATTAATTCATATTTAAGGGGCGCGTTACTTTTGTCGATAAGGAAGATTTTTTACTGCAGTATCACTGCTACATAATACGAGCTGCTCTTTAAAACTGAAAGGGGGATGGCGAGCCCTTAAAAGTAGAATCTTGTAAAGCGAATGTCTGGGAATCCAATGAGAGCCACAGTTCAGTTTGCGTATCCGCTGAGAGTGCTGACAATATAAGATGTAGACAAGGGATTTGTTGTGAACGGAAATTTGAGCCTATAAAAAGGGCTGCAGGGCGATTTGTGATGTGTGCCGGAATTTCTGGACCCTCGGTAATAAGGTAGATTACCTGTAAATAATGCGGGACTCTAATATGCGCGGTAAATATACTTAACACTGCAAACAAAAAGGTCGTCTTTAATGGGGCTCGTGAAACTGTGTCGCACCAAAACTAATTTCCTTATCCTGAATGTGCCCTGTATGAGGAAGAAGTTAATTATTAATTTGTTGGAACGAACTCCAGCGCAAAGTGTTTATTCGATAATGTAAATCCCATATTTAGTAAACACCGGCGATATTTCTTGTACGCGAATTCACTAACGATGGCGCAGTTCAATTCAAACGTGTTGCAAAAATGTGGACGTTAAATATGAATCATTTAAATGTTAATTTGCGACATAAAAGTTCGTTATAACTTATTATTCATTTATTTAAATTGCCTGGTTAGTATTTGTTAATGAGCGCAATGGGACTTCTGTGTGAACATTCTTAATGCCCCGGCTGTAAATTGGACGTTCGCTCTTTGAATTTTACGTGGCCTTGTTCTTTCAGCACTTCTGTGCCTACTTAAAACGTCCTCTACCAATCACACAACAGACTAATTAAACTCTATATGTTATTATTTTAAAAGCAACCGCACTTTTTGGTAGAAGGGCAGGTACGAAAATCAACGTTACTTCAATTGTTTTGAGAATATTTCAGCACTCTTTGATACATTTAGGCTCTTAGTGTGTTTTTTCCAAATACTTGTCTATTATATATCCTAAATAAAACAGACTGTTACCCACACAAACAGGAACGACTTTCTATGCAATTAAATTCTTTAACGCGCTACCACAGAGTGTGCGGCAACTTAACGTAAAAGGTTTAAATCTCATGTCAAACTCACTCTATTGCGCGAAGCATTCTATACATGGAGCAAGTTTGAAATATATGCAGGGACGGACTGGAAGCAGCCAAACTAGATTTTAGGTTTTATTGTATTTTTTTTTCGTTGTGATGTAAGCTATTACTTGTATGACAGTTTTGATTTGTTTTCGATGTGTAATTTACTTTGACCTGTAAAAGAAGCATCAATAAATTATTGTTACAAAACATAGACGTTACTGTTAACTTTTCTTGATACGCAATATGCCTGAATGTCTACGATTCATAATATGGATGCCTGTGCACCTTTATTCTCAAATGCAGCTACAAACTTATAAAATAATAGTGGATCTTCATTGTAAAAAAAAAAAAACCTTTTTCACCTCAAATTTCACGATGAGCTGGAATGCCAGAGAAAAAAAAAACAGCCAGAGTAAATAAAGATACCTAGAGAAACCTTGAGCAATGAAGAACCTAATTTCATCATCAATCAACTCAAAAATGAGCAGGCTACATCGACCTAAAGAAGTTTGGAAGACAATTACTTCGATAGATTTTTTTTGTTACGTTCTCTGCTTGAGGTATATTTAATAATAATAATAATAATAACGTTTATTTAGTTCTTACAGCTAAACACTTACATATCAAATGGGTTGTTACATTTAATAGGTATACAATAATTTATTAGTTATTTTTATTTGCTATTTACCTACTAATAACAAATTACTACTAATTAGTACTAGTTTACTAACTAGTAGCTTAGTTTACTACTAAGTATATTTTCTTAATTCTAAGCTTAGATTGTAAAACATTGCACTCCTTTAATTCTTCTTAAGTAATTTTAATTATTTCTTAATTAATTGGACAGTCATAACACATACTGATTTTATATGATTTACAGTAATTTTGGTGTATGGGTTGGTCTATTATATATGTATTTCTGTAATTCCTATTTAATAGTGACAAATGTTTAGTTGCATCTCTCAAAAACCATAACATTTTCAACTTTAACTGTCTAAAACTGAAAGCTTTACCTGTAACTATTAAAAACGTTGAAATTTTTAACTCAAACTGTCAAAATCTGCAAATTATTTAACTACAACTTTCTAAAACGGTCAAATTTTCAACTAAAAATGTCAAACTCTCAATTTTCAACTACAACTGTTAACTAAGGATATGTGTATTATTTATATATGTGTTTTTATGCATGTGTACATATATGTGTTTAATTTTTGTAAAAACCGTAAAATTTCTAGTTTTAACTGTCATCATCCACCTTGAAATTTTCAACTATAACTGTGAAGACATGTAAAATTTTCTAAAAAAATAGTTTCTAAAAACTACAATGGTCAAAAATGGATAGATATGTGTTTTATGTATGTCAGTCCCATTTTGTGGTGTCAAATGTTTAACTGCACCTCTCAAAAACTTTAAAATTTTCAACTTTAACTGTCTAAACTTGTAGTTTTTTTAACTTCAACGCCCAAACACGGTAAAATTTTCAACTTAAACTATCAAAATCTGTCAATTTTTTAACCACAATTGTCAAAAACAGTTACATTTTCAACTCAAACTGACCAACTCCGTTAGATGTTTAACTACTACTGATAAATATGGAAATGTATGTGTTTTATATAAGTATACCTGCCATTCCCATTTGGTTGAGTAAAATTTTTAACTACACCTCCTAAATATTGCCAAATTTTCAATTATTACTGTGAAGTCATGTAAATTTTTTAACTAGAATGGTCAAAAATGAGTAAACACGTGTTTTATGTATGCCACTCCCATTTTTGTTGCCAAATTTTCACCTGCACTTATCAAAACTGTAAAATTTTCAATTGTAATTGCGAAAATCTGCCTATTTTTTTTATCACAATTGTCAAAAACAGTCAAATTTGTAACTCAAACTCACAAACTCTGTTACATTTTCAACCGCAATTCACAATAGGGACATATATCTGTGTTATGTATGTATTTTGGCCATTCCCGTTTAGGGGTTCCAATTTTTTAACTACACCTCGTAAAAAACCGTGAAATTTTCAACATTAACAGTCGAAACTTGCCAAATTTTCAACTGCACTTGTCAATAACTGCCAAATTTTCAATTCTAACTACCAAAATCTGCCTAGTTTTTAACCACAATTATCAAAAACAGACAAATTTCTAACTCAAACTTACAAGCTCTGTTACATTTTAAACCGCAATAGACAATATGGATAGATATCTGTTTTATGTTATGTATGTGTTTCTCTCATTCCTGTTTAATAGTGACAAATTTTTAGTTGCATCTCTCAAAAACCATCAAATTTTCAACCTTAACTGTCTAAAACTGTGAAAGTTTTATCTGCTACTATTAAAAACGGTCAAATTTTCAACTCAAACTGTCAAAATCTGCAAATTATTTAACTACAACTTTCAAAAACGGTAACATTTTCAAAATTCAAAATGTCAAACTTTCAATTTTCAACTACAACTGTCAGTTAAGGATATGTGTATTATTTATATATGTATATTTATGTATGTATGCATATATGTGTTTTGTTTTTGTAGAAAACCGTAAAATTTCTGACTTTAACTGTCATACACAGTGAAATTTTCAACTATAACTGTGAAGACATGCAAAATTTTCAAAAAAATAGTTTCTAAAAACTGCAATGGTCAAAAATGGATAAATATGTGTTTTATGCATGCCAGTTCCATTTCGTGGTGTCAAATTTTCAACTGCACCTCTCAAATGCTTTCAAATTTTCAACTTTAACTGTCTAAACTTGTAATTAGTTTAACTTCAACGGCCAAAAACGGTAAAATTTTCAACTTAAACTATCAAAATCTGCCAATTTTTTAACCACAATTGTCAAAAACAGTTAAATTTTCAACTCAAACTGACCAACTCTGTTAGATGTTCAACTACAACTGACAAATATGGAAATATATGTGTTTTATATAGGTATACCTGCCATTCCCATTTGGTTGAGTAAAATTTTTAACTACACCTCCTAAAAATTGCCAAATTTTCAACTATAACTGTGAAGTCATGTAAAATTTTCAACTAGAATGGTCATAAATGGATAAACACGTGTTTTATGTATGCAAGTCCCATTTTGGTTTCCAAATTTTTAACTGCACTTATCAAAACTGTAAAATTTTGAATTCTAACTGCCAAAATCTGCCTATTTTTTGAACCACAGTTGTCAAAGACAGTCAAATCTTCAACTCAAAGTCACAAACTGTACAAGTTTCAAGTTTGACTGTCTAAACTTGTAAATTTTTCAACTGCCAAAAACGGTAAAATTTTCAAGTCAAACCATCAAAATCGGACAATTTTTTTTCCACAATTGTCAAAAACAGTTAAATTTTCAACTCAAACTGACTAACTGTTAAATGTTCAACTACAACATACAACTATGTGTTTTTATATATAGGTATATCTGCCATTTCCGTTTTGTTGAGTAAAATTTTTAACTACACCTCGTAAAAAACCGTAAAATTTTCAACATTAACAGTCTAAACTTGCCATATTTACAACTGCACTTGTTATAAACTGGCAAATTTTCAATTCTAACTACCAAAATCTGCCTATTTTTGTAACCACAATTGTCAACAACACCCAAATTTTCAACTCAAACTCACAAACTCTATTAAAATTTCAACCGCAATTGATAATATAGACATATATCTGTGTTATGTATGTATTTTGGCCATTCCAGTTTAGTGGTGCAAAAGTTTGAACTACACCTCCTAAAACGACGTAAAATTTTACACATTAACAGTCGAAACTTACCAAATTTTCAACTGCACTTGTTAAAAACTGCCAAATTTTCAATTCTAACTGCCAAATCTTCAAATTTTTTAATCACAATTATCAAAAACAGTCAAATTTTCAACTCAAACTCACAAACTCTGTTACATTTTCAACCGCAATTGAGAATATGGACAGAGATCTGTGTTATGTATGTATTTTGGCCATTCCCGTTTAGTGGTGCATATTTTTTATCTACACCTCGTAAAAAACCGTAAAATTTTCAACAATAACAATCAAAACTTGCCAAATGTTCAACTGCACAAGTTAATAACTGCCAAAAGTTTCAATTCTAACTCCCAAAATCTGCTTATTTTTTTAACCACAATTGTCAAAAACAGCCAAATTTTTATCTAAAACTCACAAACTCTGTTAAATTTTCTATCACAATTGACAATATTCAATTGCAAAATCTCACAAAATATGTCTATTTTGTAACCACAATTGTCAAAAACAGTAAAATTTTATCTCAAACTCACAAACTCCGTTAACCTTTCAACCGCATTTGACAATATGGATAGATATCCGTTTTATGTATGTTTTTTAACCATTCCCGTTTAGTGGTGCAAAATTTTTAATTACACCTCGTAAAAAACCGAAAATTTTCAACTTTAACAGTCGAAACTTGCCAAATTTTCAACTTTAACAGTCGAAACTTGCCAAATTTTCAACTTCACTTGTTAAAAACTGCAAAATTCAATTCTAACTACCAAAATCTGCCTATTTTTTAGCCGCAATTATCAAAAACAGTCAAAGTTTCAACCCAAACTTACAAACTCTGTTAAATTTTCAACTGCAATTGACAATGTAGATAGATATCTGTGTTATGTATGTATTTTAACCATTCTCGTTTAGTGGCGCAAAATTTTTAAGTACACCTCGTAAAAACCGAAAATTTTCAATATTAATAGTCAAAACTTGCCAAATTTTCAACTGCACTTGTCAAAAACTGCAAAATTTTCAATGCTAACTACCAAAATCTACCTATTTTTCAACCACAATTGTCAAAAACAGTCAAATTTTCAACTCAAATTCACAAACTGTGTTAAATCTTTAACCGCAATTGACAATAGGATAGATATCGGTGTTATGCATGTTTAACCATTCCCGTTTAGTGGCGCAAAATTTTTAACTACACCTCGTAAAAAACTGTAAAATTTTCAACATTAACAGTCGAAACTTGACAAATTTTTAACTGCACTTATCAAAAACTACAAAATTTTCAATTCTAACTTCCAAAATCAGCCTATTTTGTAACAACAATTGTCAAAAACAGTCAAATTTTCAACTTAAACTTACAAACTCTGTTAATTTTTTAACCGCAATTGACAATATGGATAGATATCTGTGTTTTGTATGTATTTTGGCCATTCCCGTTTAGAGGTGCAAAATTTTTAACTACACCTCGTAAAAAACTTTCAACTCTTACAGTCAAAACTTGCCAAATTTTCAACTGCACTTGTCAATAACTGCCAAATTTTCAATTATAACTCCCAAAATCTGCCTATTTTGTACCAACAATTGTCAAAAACAGTCAAATTTCCAACTCAAACTCACAAACTCTGTTAAATTTTTAACTGCAATTGACAATATGAATAGATATCTGTGTTATACATGTATTTTAACGATTCCCTAAATGGAATGGTTAAATTTTCATTCGCAATTGACAATACGGACATATATCTGTAGTATGTATGTATTTTGGCCATTCCCGTTTGGTTGAGTAAGTTTTTTAACTACACCTGGTAAAAAACTGTAAAATTTTCAACATTAACAGTCAACACTTGCCAAATTTTCAATTGTAACTACGAAAATCAGCCTATTTTTGTAAGCACAATTGTCAAAAACAGTCAAATTTTCAACTCAAACTCACAAACTCTGTTAAATTTTCAACCGCAATTGACAATATAAATAGATATCTGTTTTATGTAACTATTTTGGCCATTCGCGTTTAGTAGTGTAAAATTTTTAACTACACCTCGTAGAAAACAGAAAATTTTCAACTTCAACAGTCGAAACTTGCCAAATTTTCAACTGCACCTGTTAAAAACTGCCAAATTTTCAATTGAAACTTCCAAAATCTGCCTATTTTGTAACCACAATTGTCAAAACAGTCAAATTTTCAACTTAAACTTACAAACTTTGTTAAATTTTTAACCGCAATTGACAATATGGACATATATCTGTATTATGTATGTATTTTGGCAATTTCCGTTTGGTGGTGCAAAATTTTTAACTACACCTCGTAAAAAAAACGAAAATTTTCAACTTTATCAGTCGACCCTTGTCAAATTTTCAACTGCACTTGTTAAAAACTGCCAAATTTTTAACACTAACAGCCAAACTCTGCCAAATTTTATACGACTACTCTCAAAAAGTGTCATGTTTTAATTGCAACTATCAAAGCCCTGCAACTACAACTATAAAAAATGGATATATCTGTGTTAGGTATGTATTTGTGCCATTCCATTTTAGTGGTGTCACATATTTAACTGCACGTATTAAGAACTGTAAAATTTTCAACTTTAACTGTTACAAATCGTCAAATTTTCAATTTTCATCATCTAAACTTGTCAAATTTTTATTGCAATTGTCAAAAACTGTAAAAATCATATAAAATTTTTTCGGGTGGTATTAAAATTTGCAATATCATGAAAATCTGTAACTTAATTTCTACAATAATCAGCGTATTAAAAGTCGGAAATTATTTTTAGGATTTTTTTGAAATATTTGTAAAGTTTGTGAATGCATATTCGCAACGTTTCTGAAATTATTTTCAGAATATTTCAGCACTTTGTTGGTACATTTAGGCACGTGGTTTTTCCAAATTTTTACGAAAAATTCGATGATCACAGTTTTCATTTTTTTTAAATTTTCTATAATTTCCTCCATACTGCGAAATATTTGGAAATATTTACGAAATTTCCTAACAAACTGGCGAATTCTGTTGGATATGGATATGTATAAACATTTCAAATATAGACCATGAAAATGGTATACATTTAGTATACCATTGTATTATAGTGTATTATAGTATTATAGTGTATACACTATAATAGAATTTTGTGGAAATGTTCTACAATTTCCCGCATATTTTCGCCAAATTTGACAATGTTTAGAAACATTTTCGAATCTAATTCGAATATTTCAAAAATCATGGCAACTTATTTTCTACAATATTCAACATATTAAAAGTCGGAAATTATCAAGATGTTTTCCTCAATTTTCATTAGCCTCTCAGCAATGGTCCCAGCGAGGATAGGTGGACCACCCTGTATGCAATTCAAACCCTCAAATAACCAATATACATACAGTTAAATATAATGTACCTCTTTATAGCTAATTTACAAGAGTTAAATTTCATGACTCGGTTTTCATTTAAAATAGATTTTACATTACAGAATATAATTACTTTTATTGTTCCATGGGATTACAGTACAATTACTTGGCTTATACCTTTAATGCATAATCCAAATCCTCGAAACAGGATTGCTGCTGAATTGAATTGTATTTCAAGAAACGTCCTCATTTATACTTTCATCTACAGCAAGCGTTTTTATATTTTAATTGCAAAAGCAATTGCCCAGTACTCTTGGGGCATATTCCCGCCATTGTGTACGAACTAATTGTATAAATGTTATATTTTTAATGCTGTTTTATGCAGGGAAGCGGATAAATAACAAGTCTATATCCCAGTGCAAATATTGATAAAGGCGAAGTATTTATACTGAAAAGTTTTTAAAAGAAGGAGCAATACAATGCCCCCATTGCAGTATTCTTGGTTAACTATAAAATTGCACTTCGATACGTGCTCCTTTTCAATTATATTTCATATTATATTGTACCTAAACAATACGCTGTAAAAACTGGCTGAAATGCTCGTGTCTGGTGAGTTTATTTCCCGACTAATTCTGTTGCTGCAGAAAATTATAAAATACATCACGCACGCCTCGAATATTGTTGAATTACGGTGAGAATATAAATTTTCTACGTAATGTTTTAATCGCTGCTCAAATTTTGTAATTTATAATACGAATGTTAGATATGCCAATGATAAGCTAGTCACAACGAAGATTACTTAATTCCAATATATCTCAATTATAGTTTTCTATTTTCATTGAAATATTGTAAAAATAATGAAAATTTTGCAATTTTCATTCCAAGGTATGAGTGCGTGGTTTAATTTGAATCACCCTGTAAGTATCTACACTTAAGTATTTGAATACATTTTGTAGGCGTTCATGGATACTTGCTGGGCTCTTCTAAAATGTGAATAGTTTGTATCTGCAGTATCATTATTTGGGCTAAATTTGATTCGTTGAATGGGAAGTTCTCCGTCTAGTTACAGTTTTAGTAGACGAGATAGAGTGCTTGCTTAGCTTGCATGGCGATGCTTGTTTGAGCCCCTGTACGAGTATACATTTGTACCGAGAAACCCACATCATTCGCCTCTAATTATTAATGATGCTCCAGATATCGGAGGAGAACTTCAAAAGTAACAGGCCTTTTGCCAGCACACATCCTTCCATAAATTATTCACATACGGTTCTTAGCGGTTGTTGATCATGTAGAGACAATATCTCTAACATACATGTACCTATACTTACACATCTGGACCTCAGAGCCAAACAGTATTAAGTCACATTTTTTAAATTTTACAGTAGAGCAATTTGAAGAGTTTGAACAATGGTATTTTTCAAACCGATTACTATTGTAAGTAGGAGAGCATGGATTATTATTTTCCCAGTTATAATTTTGGCAGCTAACTGAAGCAGATAATCCTACATTAATTTATTTAAATAATTTTAAATTAATTGTGGGACTTAATACTGTTTGGTTCTAGCAATGAACTTAACATCTTGTGACTTAATACTGTATTTTGTGACTTAATACTGTTCAGCTCCTACGAATTTATAGATAGGTGGGACTTGATACTGAATTATTATTAAGAAACCCATAGTAGAACAGTGCAAAGTGGAAAATTAATTAATATCAATCATAACTAATTAATAAAGTGTAACAAAAGGCAAGAATATATTAAAATATGAAATTTTCTAAAATATTGAGAGATTACACCAACATGTTACAAACGAAAACTATCAATCTTAAAATTCAAGTAACAAACAACTAATTAAAAATTAATAATATCTAATTAAAGCGAAAATGACGATAATAATGACAATACGCATCGATGATAATTAAAATACGATAATATATTTATCATCATATATTATCATGATATATCAAACATAAATTTATACAAGATCGCCAAAATCATACCCATCAAAGAAAGACTGGATAAACTACGAAATAAATTTCAACAAAAACAGGACAATAGGACAATACTCGCCGAATTATGTATTAAAACACAAGACAAACGAACTACAATAATACATCCGACAAAAACACTTCATAAATCATATTACACTTCATAATACTCTCTTATCAAAACAATCACTCATACATCACACGTATCTAATGTAATATAATATGTAATGTAATGTATAATGTAATGTATAATGTAATGTATAATGTAAGGTATAATGTAATGTATAATGTACTGTATAATGTAATGTATAATGTAATGTATAATGTACTGTATAATGTAATGTATAATGTAATGTATAATGTAATGTATAATGTAAAGTAATGTTAGAGAAGGCGAAAAGACCTTATGGGGTCGATAGCATAATAAAGATTGTTTATATATTTTATAATTTGCTAGATTTACAAAATATAATTATATATATATATATATATATATTTATACTTTTATATCAATCAATTTTTTTTGGAAATTGTCAGAGATCAATTTTGTTCGGCGTCGAAAATTCACTGTATATTAGCTGCTGTAATAATAATGACGGTACTAACGACAATTATTCATCGATCTTATTCATCAATGATAATTAAAGATAATAATAAGGATAATTTATTCATAATCTGGAATAGAGAAAATCGTTCATTTTATATACGAAAAAATGACCTAAAAACCTGCAAGAACATGTTATTGCATTAAACTATATTGTGCTGATCGCATTTTAGTACATCGAGCAATATAAATAACAATTTACATGCAAATTAAAATCAAATTTAAAAAAAATCATTGAATTCAATCATTGGATTGGATTGGATTAGTAAAGTAAAGTAAAGTAAAGTAAAGTAAAGTAAAGTATTTTATTGGTGTTAAATAACATTAAAGTTTTACACAAGTCAAAAAACACATAAAGAAAGCCATACAAACTAGCAATAAATACAAGAATATACAACATATTACGGACACAATAAAACAGCTCAAGGTGCTTTGGCTTCCATTGAGAACACATTAAAAAAATAATAAATTAACAATCAAAGTAGGAAAATGTCAAAAACTGCATAAGAATTCATCCCAACTGCAAAAAAATTAAGAATCAATCATTGGATATACAGGGTGTCTCCTAGCAAACGCCGCTGGTCATAACTCCTTTATTTATTGGCGGATTTAAAAAAACAACAAAAACAAGATTAAATGGCTTTATGTTCCTAATTTTGTTTTTTTTACAAAATCAGCTTTCATTTCAGCGATGGTCAACTTTTATTTTTCAAATAGTTACATATATTTTCTATTTTTTTTTTCTGGTAGAGATTATTTTTCTGAATCCAAAGATGTATAACAAGTTGGCTTTGATGGAATATTCGTTACAGACAAAAACAAAACGTTTGAATAGTTTTTCAAGTGAGGCGTGAAAAACAAAGCAAACACAATGTGGAAAACACGAAAAATACCTCCTAATAGTATACTAAATACAACTTATGTAATAAAGAGATGTCAGTTGTGTATTCAACTATTCAACGAAAAGTTGACTATCGCTGAAATGAAAGTTGATTTTGCAAAAAAACAAAATTAGACCCCCTTTGTAGAACATGTGGAGCCATTTAATCTTGTTTTTGTTTTTTTGAAGTCAGTCAATAAATAAATGAGCTATTGCCAGCGGCGTTTTTATGAGACATCCTGTATATTCAATTACACAGTTTTAATACCTGTATATTACTTAATATAAGTAATACATTTCATTCATATCGATATGCTAGTTCTTGAAATATAATTATTTACATGTGAGACTGATCTGAGAAACACTTAAGCTAACCTTACCTAACCTAACGTAAACAAACCTAACCTAACCTAGCCTAGCCTAATCTAACCTAACCGAACCTAACTTAATGTAATCTAACCTAACGGAACCTAACCTGACGTAATCTAACCTAACTTAAGCAGATACACTTAAAATAGCATCAAATTCCAATAAAATTACAAAATATTTTATGAATCAATCATTTTATATACATTAATTTACACAGTGTTAATACCAGCACATTACTTAATACAAGTAATAAATTTTATTCATATCGATAAGCTAGTTTTTGAAATATCATTATTTACATGTGAGACTGATCTGAGAAACACTTAGCCTTACCTTACCTACTTAACCTTACTTAACTTTACCTATCCTAACCTAAACAAACCTAACCTACCCTAGCCTAATCTAACCTAACCTTACCTAATCTAACGTAACCTAACCTAACCTAAGCTGATACACTTAAAATAGCATCAAATTCCATTAAAATTAAAATTAAATATTTAAGAATCAATCATCGGATATATATTCAAGTACACAGTTTTAATACCTGCATATTACTTAATATAATTAATACATTTCATTCATGTCGATAGGCTAGTTTTTGAAATATAATTATTTACATGTGAGACTGATCTGAGAAACACTTAACCTAACCTTGCATAATCTAATCAAAACCAACCTAACCTAACCTACGCAGCCTACCCTAACCTAATCTATCCTAACCGAACCTAACCTAACGTAACCTAACCTAACCTAACCTAACCTAAGCAGATACACTTAAAATAGCATCAAATTCCAATAAAATTAAAAAAATATTTTAAGAATCAATCATTGGATATTAATTGAATTATACAGTGTTAATACCAGCATATTACTGAATACAAATAATAAATTTCATTCATATCGATACGCTAGTTTTTGAAATATCATTATTTACATGTGAGACTGATCAGAGAAACACTTAACTTAACCTTACCTAACCTAACGTAATCTAACCTAACTTAAGCAGATACACTTAAAATAGCATCAAATTCCAATAGAATTAAAAAATATTTTAAGAATCAATCATTGGATATACCTTAATTTACACAGTGTTAATACCAGCATATTACTTAATACAAGTAATAAATTTTATTCATATCGATAAGCTAGTTTTTGAAATATCATTATTTACATGTGAGACTGATCAGAGAAACACTTAACCTAGCCTACCCTAACCTTACCTAACCTAACCTAAACAAACCTAACCTTAACTAGCCTAGCCTAATCCAATCAAAGCTAACCTAACCTAACCTAACCTAAGCTAATCATTATTTACATGTGAGACTGATCAGAGAAACACTTAACCTAACCTTACCTAACCTAACCGAAACAAACCTAACCTTAACTAGCCTAGCCTAATATAACCTAAGCTAACCTAACCTAACCTAACCTAACCTAACCTAACCAAAGCTAAATGATCACAAAATTGTTTCACTGTTCAACCAAAAAATAATAAAATTTTGATACTCGCTTATTGAATTTTATTGTAATTACACATACCAAATACTTGTATATGAATTAACAATTGTAATAAATTACATTCATTTTGACACGCTAGTTTTTGAGATTCTATCATTTATGTATGAAAAAATTTGTAAAAACACCTAAAAAACACTTAATGTTCGTCATTTTTAAACAAAAAATTATATATGCCAAGAATTTTTTATTTGATTTAAATTTAATTATATCCAGTTAATATCAGTATATCACTCTATAGCAGAAATAAATTACATTTATATTGATACGCTGGTTTTTGAGATATCGTTATTTAAATATGGGATTCATTGGAAGGACATTTAAAATCGTTGGAATATCTGATATTTTCAAAGAATAATTGATAGATTTTAACTTTTTTTCATTTTATATTTATAAATTGCAGATATCGAATACTTTTATATTGGTTTATATTGGCAATAAATTCTATTTATGTATGGAAAATTGAAAGAAAAATAACTTCGAATATACGATATTTGCAAACAAAATATTATGTCTGTAGAGTTCCTCATAACAATTAATTTTAATTACACCTAACCTTACCTAACCTAAACTAACCTAACCTAAGGTAAACAAACCTAACCTAAAATAACCTAACCAAGCCTAGAATATCCTAGCCAAGCCTAGTCTAACTTAACCCACCCTAACCTAGTCTAACCTTACTTAACCTAACGTAAACGAGCATAAAATTGTTTCACTGTTCAAACAAAAAATAATTATATCTTGATACTCGCTTAATGATTTTTATTGTAATTACACGTACCAAATACACATATATGACTCAACAATTGTAATAATTTACATTCATTTTGACACGCTGGTTATCGAGATTCTGTCATTTATGTACGACAAAAATTGCAAAAACACCTAAAAAACACTTAATATTAGTCATTTTTAAACAAAAAAATATATATACCAAGAATTCCTCATTTCATTTAAATTTATTTATATCCATTTAATATCAGTATATCACTCTATAGCAGAAATAAATTACATTTATATTGATACTCTGGTTTTTGAGATATCGTTATTTTAATATGGGATTCATTGGAACAACAGTTAAAATCTGATATTTTCAAAGAAAAATTATATATTTTAAGGATATTTTATTGGATATTTCTGATATTGTATGTCACTCTATAGCAGATATAAATTACATTTATATTGATACAGTGGTTTTTGAGATATTGTTATTTAAATATAAGCCTAATTAGAGGAACACTTAAAATAGTTCTAATATTCGATATTTTTAAACTAAAATTGATATATCTCAAGAATCTATCATTAGATCTAAATTTAATTATACCCATTTAATATCAGTATACTCTATAACATCAATAAATTACATTTATATTAATGCGCAGATTTCTGAAATTTTGTTATTTAAATATGAGCCTCATTGAAAGGACAGTTAAAATCTTAATAATATTTAATATTTTCAAACAAAAATTGATATATCTCAATTATCTCTCATTGGATATTTATTAAATTGCAGATATCGAATACTTGTATATTGGTTCATATTAACAATAAATTCTATTTATGCATGGAAAATTGAAAAAAAAATCGAATATTCGATATTTGTGAATACAAAAATATATGTCTCCTGAATCCCTCATTGGATTTAACTTTAATTTCACTCAATCAATAACAAGTATATCTCGCTGTAGCAGCACTAAATTTCATTGATATTGACTACGTGATATTAGAGATATCTATATTTAAATATAAGTCTAATTCGAGTAACTAATAAAATTGTTCTAATATTTGATATTTTCAAACAAAAATTGATATATCTTAAGAACCCATCATTGGATCTAAATTTAATTACACTCATTTATTATATGTATATTATTATATAGTAGTAATAAATTGCATTAATATTAATACGGTGATTTTTGAGATATCGGTAATTAAATATGAGCCTAATTGGAGGAAAAAATAAAATCGTTCTAATATTTGATATTTTCAAATAAAAATTGATAAATCTCTAGAATCCATCATTGGATCTAAATTTAATTGTACCAAATTAATATCGGTATATCACTCTGTACCAAAAATAAATTACATTAATATTACTACAGTGGTTTTTGAAATATCGTTAATTAAATTTAACCCTAATTATAGGCTTATATTTAATAGCTAATTAGAACACATAAAATAGTTCTCGTATTCAATATTTTCAAACTAAAATTGATATATCTTAAGTATCGCTCAATTGATATTTTTTTAATTGCAGTTATCGATTACTAATATGCAGGCTTATATTAGCAAAAATCGTTAAAAAAATTACGTTGCTACACTAGTTTTTTTTCAGATTTTCTTATTAATGTGGGAAAATTGAAAAAAACAGTTTGCTTTTAAAAGCAAACAGTTCTCGTAGCTTATCTATAAATATTGATTATTGATTATAGTATATTGCATATAAATTATAACCATCGTTTTTTATTCATTTATATTTTAGTTTTATAGTAGAATTTGTTAGCCTAATTTATTATTTTGTAGGACTTATAGTCATATCAAACATTTTCGTAATTATGTAACATGGAATATAAATTATAGCCATTGCTTTAAAATTATTTATGTGTTGCTTTTAAAATAGAATTTATAACAATTAACAAATTTGTGATTGTATATTCGAACTAAATAGTTTTCGTAACTCATTTATAAATACTGATTATTAATTATGGAATATTGAATATAAATTATGGTCATCGTTTTTAATTTATTAAAACTTTGTTGTTGCCTTTATTTAGTATATTTTATAAATAAATATGCTTCTGCATGTACTGCCTTCGTTAACAAATGTAGGTGCTTTCAATTAAATTGCAATACATAACAATGCGCCAAAATAATTTATTTCGTTTCAGGTTACAACAAAGGAATCTTGATGTTTCGGTCATTAATCATTAAAAAGCCGTGTCCATTACTCTATTTGATAAGTTTAAGTCTTTGTGAGACCTGAAGGAAAATATCTCCGGAGGGTTATTGAACACGGGTTGCGAGTTCTTTTGTTTGCCCGAATTTTTAGCTTTACGGGTTCTGGAAGGCGTCAATACTCAATAATAGATCGCATTCCATGCAAGGTGAGTGAATTTTTAGTGAAATTGTTTCTTAACTTTTGTTAATAATATTTATATAATTATTGGTAATATATAATAATTTGGTAATACATTCGAGCGAACTGTACTGATGAGAGCAGGTCGAAACCAGTCTACAATTATCCGTGGAGATAGTGACAAAAATGTCATATCTATGTTAATTATTATATATATATATATATATATATATATATATATATATATATATATATATATATATATATATATATATATATATATATATATATATATATATCAATTATACCAACAATAATAGATCGCATTTAATACAGGTTGAGAGATTGTTGTGCAATTATTCATTAATTTTCTTAATTAATTTTTCTTTACTATTATTTTTTTTTCTTAATTATTAAAGAACAAATGTATATTTAATTTCATGACGAATAATAGATTCCGTTTAATACAGGATGAGATAATTTTGTGCAATTATTCATTAACTTCATTAATTTTTAAATACATAGTTCTGTGAACTTATTCACAACCTGAGAAGACAGAAGTAGTGTACAATGCGATGATCTGTTGCCTGCACACAAGCTAGACGTATTCATGTGTATTTCCATATGCTGTGTCTGCAATAAATTTTAAAATAAAATCGGAGAGAATTTGTTCCGCGATAACATTATATTCGAACTGGATACATGAAATTGATTTTCTTTCTTTCTCTCCACGTTTGTTTTGAGTTCCACATAGTGATTTATTCTGATTTATATAGTGCGGCAGATTTACGTTGCACACAGGAAAACATTCAGAAAGTGCTACTTTTATAATATGTATACACATAGATACATAGATCCATACATGCATGCATGCATGCATGCATACATACATATATACACACATCATGTGTAGATGTATACATACATGCATACATACATGCACACATACATACATACATATATGCATACATACATACATACATATATACATACATACATGCATACATATATACATAATTACATACATACATACATACATACATACATACATACATATATACATACATACGATTTTTTAAACGAGTAATAAGAGAAATATACACATAAGTGTTCTTTGTTCACAATTTTATTAGAGGTTAAAAAATTTCGACCCCCTAATTTTTCAATCTTGCATATTCTGAGGATAAGACGTTAAAAGACTCAATGAGTTATAGATGCTGTGTGTGTCTGGGATCTTTTGAATAAGTAATAAGACAAATATTCACATAAATGTGCTTTATTTTCATTTTATAGATTTCGAATCCTTAATTTTTCACTCTCGCTTATTCTGAGGATAAGATGTTGAAAGACACATTTAGTTATACATGTTGTATTATTCGGGGATTTTTTAAACGAGTAATAAGAGAAATATACACATAAGTGTTCTTTGTTTACAATTTTAGTAGAGGTTAATAAATTTCGACCCTCTAATTTTTCAATCTTGCATATTCTGAGGATAAGATCTTAAAAGACTCAATGAGTTATAGATGCTGTGTGTGTCTGGGATCTTTTGAATAAGTAATAAGACAAATATTGACATAAATGTACTTTATTTTCATTTTATAGATTTCGAAGCATTAATTTTTCACTCTCGCTTATTCTGAGGATAAGATGTTGAAAGACACATTTAGTTATACATATTGTATGATTCGGGGATTTTTTAAACGAGTAATAAGAGAAATATACACATAAGTGTTCTATGTTTACAATTTTATTAGAGGTTAATAAATTTCGACCCCCTAATTTTTCAATCTTGCATATTCTGAGGATAAGATGTTAAAAGACTCAATGAGTTATAGATGCTGTGTGTGTCTGGAATCTTTTGAATAAGTAATAAGACAAATATTCACATAAAAGTACTTTATTTTCATTTTATAGATTTCGAACCCTAAATTTTTCACTTTCGCTTATTCTGAGGATAAGATGTTGAAAGACACATTTAGTTATACATGTTGTATGATTCGGGGATTTTTTAAACAAGTAATAAGAGAAATATACACATAAGTGTTCTTTGTTTACAATTTTATTAGAGGTTAATAAATTTCGACCCCCTAATTTTTCAATCTTGCTTATTCTGAAGATAAGATGTTAAAAGACTCAATGTGTTATAGATGCTGTGTGTGTCTGGGATCTTTTGAATTAGTAATAAGACAAATATTGACATAAATGTACTTTATTTTCATTTTATAGATTTCGAACCCTTAATTTTTCACTCTCGCTTATTCTGAGGATAAGATGTTGAAAGACACATTTAGTTATACATGTTGTATAATTCGGGGAATTTTTAAACGAGTAATAAGAGAAATATACACATAAGTGTTCTTTGTTTACAATTTTATTAGAGGTTAATAAATTTCGACCCCCTAATTTTTCAATCTTGCATATTCTGAGGATAAGATGTTAAAAGACTCAATGAGTTATAGATGCTATGTGTGTCTGGGATCTTTTGAATAAGTAATAAGACAAATATTCACATAAATGAATCATTTTATAGATTTTGAAGCCATATATTTTCACTCTCGCTTATTCTGAGGATAAGATGTTGAAAGACACATTTAGTTATACATGTTGTGTGATTCAGGGATTTTTAAATGAGTAATAAGAGAAATATACGCATAAGTGTTCTTTGTTTGCAATTTTATTAGAGGTTAAAAAATTTCGACCCCCTAATTTTTCAATCTTGCATATTCTGAGGATAAGACGTTAAAAGACTCAATGAGTTATAGATGCTGTGTGTGTCTGGGATCTTTTGAATAAGTAATAAGACAAATATTCACATAAATGTACTTTATTTTCATTTCATAGATTTCGTACCCTTAATATTTCACTCTCGCTTATTCTGAGGATAAGATGTTGAAAGACACATTTAGTTATACATGTTGTATGATTCGGGGATTTTTTAAACGAGTAATAAGAGAAATATACACATAAGTGTTCTTTGTTTACAGTTTTATTAGAGGTTAATAAATTTCGACCTCCTAATTTTTCAATATTGCATATTCTGAGGATAAGATGTTAAAAGACTCAATGAGTTATAGATGCTGTGTGTGTCTGGGATCTTTTGAATAAGTAATAAGACAAATATTGACATAAATGTACTTTATTTTCATTTTATAGATTTCGAACCCTTAATTTTTCACTCTCGCTTATTCTGAGGATAAGATGTTGAAAGACACATTTAGTTATACATGTTGTATAATTCGGGGAATTTTTAAACGAGTAATAAGAGAAATATACACATAAGTGTTCTATGTTTACAATTTTATTAGAGGTTAATAAATTTCGACCCCCTAATTTTTCAATCTTGCATATTCTGAGGATAAGATGTTAAAAGACTCAATGAGTTATAGATGCTATGTGTGTCTGGGATCTTTTGAATAAGTAATAAGACAAATATTCACATAAATGAATCATTTTATAGATTTTGAAGCCATATATTTTCACTCTCGCTTATTCTGAGGATAAGATGTTGAAAGACACATTTAGTTATACATGTTGTGTGATTCAGGGATTTTTAAATGAGTAATAAGAGAAATATACGCATAAGTGTTCTTTGTTTGCAATTTTATTAGAGGTTAAAAAATTTCGACCCCCTAATTTTTCAATATTGCATATTCTGAGGATAAGATGTTAAAAGACTCAATGAGTTATAGATGCTGTGTGTGTCTGGGATCTTTTGAATAAGTAATAAGACAAATATTGACATAAATGTACTTTATTTTCATTTTATAGATTTCGAACCCTTAATTTTTCACTCTCGCTTATTCTGAGGATAAGATGTTGAAAGACACATTTAGTTATACATGTTGTGTGATTCAGGGATTTTTTGAACCAGTAATAAGAGAAATATACACATAAGTGTTCTTTGTTTACAATTTTATTAGAGGTTACTAAATTTCGACCTCCTAATTTTTCAATATTGCATATTCTGAGGATAAGATGTTAAAAGACTCAATGAGTTATAGATGCTGTGTGTGTCTGGGATCTTTTGAATAAGTAATAAAACAAATATTGACATAAATGTACTTTATTTTCATTTTATAGATTTCGAACCTTTAATTTTTCACTCTTGCTTATTCTGAGGATAAGATGTTGAAAGACACATTTAGTTATACATGTTGTATGATTCGGGGATTTTTTGAACCAGTAATAAGAGAAATATACACATAAGTGTTCTTTGTTTACAATTTTATTAGAGGTTAATAAATTCCGACCACCTAATTTTTCAATCTTGCATATTCTGAGGATAAGATGTTAAAAGACTCAATGATTAATTGATACTGTGTGTGTCTGGGATCTTTTGAATAAGTAATAAGACAAATATTCACATAAAAGTACTTTATTTACATTTTATAGATTTCGAACCCTTAATCTTTCACTCTCACTTATTCTGAGGATAAGATGTTGAAAGACACATTTAGTTATACATGTTGTATGATTCGGGGATTTTTTAAACGAGTAATAAGAGAAACATACACATAAGTGTTCTTTGTTTACAATTTTATTAGAGGTAAATAAATTTCGACCACCTAATATTTCAATCTCGCTTATTCTGAGGATAAGATGTGAAAAGACTCATTGAGTTATAGATGCTGTGTATGTCTGGGATCTTTTGAATAAGTAATAAGACAAATATTGACTTAAATGTACTTTATTTTCATTTTATAGATTTCGAACCCATAATTTTTCACTCTTACTTATTCTGAGGATAAGATGTTGAAAGACACATTTAGTTATACATGTTGTATGATTCGGGGATTTTTTAAACGGGTAATAAGAGAAATATACACATAAGTGTTCTTTGTTTACAATTTTATTAGAGGTTAATAAATTTCGACCTCCTAATTTTTCAATATTGCATATTCTGAGGATAAGATGTTAAAAGACTCAATGAGTTATAGATGCTGTGTGTGTCTGGGATCTTTTGAATAAGTAATAAGACAAATATTGACATAAATGTACTTTATTTTCATTTTATAGATTTCGAACCCTTAATTTTTCACTCTCGCTTATTCTGAGGATAAGATGTTGAAAGACACATTTAGTTATACATGTTGTATGATTCGGGGATTTTTTGAACCAGTAATAAGAGAAATATACACATAAGTGTTCTTTGTTTACAATTTTATTAGAGGTTAATAAATTCCGACCACCTAATTTTTCAATCTTGCATATTCTGAGGATAAGATGTTAAAAGACTCAATGATTAATTGATACTGTGTGTGTCTGGGATCTTTTGAATAAGTAATAAGACAAATATTCACATAAAAGTACTTTATTTACATTTTATAGATTTCGAACCCTTAATCTTTCACTCTCACTTATTCTGAGGATAAGATGTTGAAAGACACATTTAGTTATACATGTTGTATGATTCGGGGATTTTTTAAACGAGTAATAAGAGAAACATACACATAAGTGTTCTTTGTTTACAATTTTATTAGAGGTAAATAAATTTCGACCACCTAATATTTCAATCTCGCTTATTCTGAGGATAAGATGTGAAAAGACTCATTGAGTTATAGATGCTGTGTATGTCTGGGATCTTTTGAATAAGTAATAAGACAAATATTGACTTAAATGTACTTTATTTTCATTTTATAGATTTCGAACCCATAATTTTTCACTCTTACTTATTCTGAGGATAAGATGTTGAAAGACACATTTAGTTATACATGTTGTATGATTCGGGGATTTTTTAAACGGGTAATAAGAGAAATATACACATAAGTGTTCTTTGTTTACAATTTTATTAGAGGTTAATAAATTTCGACCCCCTAATTTTTCAATCTTGCATATTCTGAGGATAAGATGTTAAAAGATCAAATTAGTTATACATGCTGTATGTCTCCAGGATCTTTTGAACAAGTAACAAGACAAATATTGACATAAATGTACCTTATTTACATTTTATAGACTTCGAACCCTTAATTTTTCACTCTCGCTTATTCTGAGGATAAGATGTTGAAAGACACATTTAGTTATACATGTTGTATGATTCGGGGATTTTTTAAACGAGTAATAAGAGGAATATACACATAAATGTTCTTTGTTTACAATTTTATTAGAGGTTAATAAATTTCGACCCCCTAATTTTTCAATCTTGCATATTCTGAGGATAAGATGTTAAAAGACTCAATGAGTTATAGATGCTGTGTGTGTCTGGGATCTTTTGAATAAGTAATAAGACAAATATTGACATAAATGTACTTTATTTACATTTTATAGATTTCGAACCCTTAATTTTTCACTCTCCCTTATTCTGAGGATAAGATGTTGAAAGACACATTTAGTTATACATGTTGTATGATTCGGGGATTTTTTAAACGAGTAATAAGAGAAATATACACATAAGTGTTCTTTGTTTACAATTTTATTAGAGGTTAATAAATTTCGACCACCTAATTTTTCAATCTTGCATATTCTGAGGATAAGATGTTAAAAGACTCAATGAGTTATAGATGCTGTGTGTGTCTGGGATCTTTTGAATAAGTAATAAGACAAATATTGACATAAATGTACTTTATTTACATTTTATAGATTTCGAACCCTTAAGTTTTCACTCTTGCTTATTCTGAGGATAAGATGTTGAAAGACACATTTAGTTATACATGTTGCATGATTCGGGGATTTTTTAAACGAGTAATAAGAGAAATATACACATAAGTGTTCTTTGTTTACAATTTTATTAGAGGTTAATAAATTTCGACCACCTAATTTTTCAATCTTGCATATTCTGAGGATAAGATGTTAAAAGACTCAATGAGTTATAGATGCTGTGTGTGTCTGGGATCTTTTGAATAAGTAATAAGACAAATATTGACATAAATGTACTTTATTTACATTTTATAGATTTCGAACCCTTAATTTTTCACTCTTGCTTATTCTGAGGATAAGATGTTGAAAGACACATTTAGTTATACATGTTGTATGATTCGGGGATTTTTTAAACGAGTAATAAGAGAAATATACACATAAGTGTTCTTTGTTTACAATTTTATTAGAGGTTAATAAATTTCGACCCCCTAATTTTTCAATCTCGCTTATTCTGAGGATAAGATGTTAAAAAACACAATTAGTTATAGATGCTGTGTGTGTCTGTGATCTTTTGAATAAGTAATAAGACAAATATTGACATAAATGTACTTTATTTAAATTTTATAGATTTCGAACGTCTAATTTTTCATTTTGGCTTATTCTAAGGTTAAGATGTTAAAAGACACATTTAGTTTTTCATGTTGTGTGATCCAGGGATTTTTTTAATAAGTAATAAGAGAAATATACACATAAGTGTTTTTTGTTTACAATTTTATTAGAGGTTAATAAATTGCGACCCCCTAATTTTTCAATCTTGCATATTCTGAGGATAAGATGTTAAAAGACTCAATGAGTTATAGATGCTGTGTATGTCTGGAATCTTTTGAATAAGTAATAAGACAAATATTCACATAAATGTACTTTATTTACATTTTATAGATTTCGAACCCTTAATTTTTCACGCTCGCTTATTCTGAGGATAAAATGTTGAAAGACACATTTAGTTATACATGTTGTATGATTCGGGGATTTTTTAAACGAGTAATAAGAGAAATATACACAAAAGTGTTCTTTGTTTACAATTTTATTAGAGGTTAATAAATTTCGACCACCTAATTTTTCAATCTCGCTTATTCTGAGGATAAGATGTTAAAAGACTCAATGAGTTATAGATGCTGTGTGTGTCTGGGATCTTTTGAATAAGTATTAAGACAAATATTGACATAAATGTACTTTATTTACATTTTATAGATTTCGAACGTCTAATTTTTCATTTTGGCTTATTCTAAAGTTAAGATGTTAAAAGACACATTTAGTTTTTCATGTTGTGTGATCCAGGGATTTTTTTAATAAGTAATAAGAGAAATATACACATAAGTGTTTTTTGTTTACAATTTTATTAGAGGTTAATAAATTGCGACCCCCTAATTTTTCAATCTTGCATATTCTGAGGATAAGATGTTAAAAGACTCAATGAGTTATAGATGCTGTGTATGTCTGGAATCTTTTGAATAAGTAATAAGACAAATATTCACATAAATGTACTTTATTTACATTTTATAGATTTCGAACCCTTAATTTTTCACGCTCGCTTATTCTGAGGATAAAATGTTGAAAGACACATTTAGTTATACATGTTGTATGATTCGGGGATTTTTTAAACGAGTAATAAGAGAAATATACACAAAAGTGTTCTTTGTTTACAATTTTATTAGAGGTTAATAAATTTCGACCACCTAATTTTTCAATCTCGCTTATTCTGAGGATAAGATGTTAAAAGACTCAATGAGTTATAGATGCTGTGTGTGTCTGGGATCTTTTGAATAAGTAATAAGACAAATATTCACATAAATGTACTGTATTTTCATTTTATAGATTTCGAACCCTTAATTTTTCACTCTGGCTTATTCTGAGGATAAGATGTTGAAAGACACATTTAGTTATACATGTTGTATGATTCGGTGATTTTTTAAACGAGTAATAAGAGAAATATACACATAAGTGTTCTTTGTTTACAATTTTATTAGAGGTTAATAAATTTCGACCCCCTAATTTTTCAATCTCGCATATTCTGAGGATAATATGTTAAAAAACTCAATGAGTTATAGATGCTGTGTGTGTCTGGGATCTTTTGAATAAGTAATAAGACAAATATTCACATAAATGTACTTTATTTTCATTTTATATATTTCGAAGCCTTAATTTTTCACTCTCGCTTATTCTGAGGATAAGATGTTGAAAGACACATTTAGTTATACATGTTGTATGATTCAGGGATTTTTTAAACGAGTAATAAGAGAAATATACACATAAGTGTTCTTTGTTTACAATATTATTAGAGGTTAATAAATTTCGACCCCCTAATTTTTCAATCTAGCATATTCTGAGGATAAGATGTTAAAAGACTCAATGAGTTATAGATGCTGTGTGTGTCTGGGATCTTTTGAATAAGTAATAAGACAAATATTCACATAAATGTACTTTATTTTCATTTTATATATTTCGAAGCCTTAATTTTTCACTCTCGCTTATTCTGAGGATAAGATGTTGAAAGACACATTTAGTTGTACATGTTGTATGATTCGGGGATTTTTTAAAGCAGTAATAAGATAAATATACACATAAGTGTTCTTTGTTTACAATTTTATTAGAGGTTAATAAATTTCGACCCCCTAATTTTTCAATCTTGCATATTCTGAGGATTAGATGTTAAAAGACTCAATGAGTTGTAGATGCTGTGTGTGTCTGGGATCTTTTGAATAAGTAATAAGCCAAATATTCACATAAATGTACTTTATTTACATTTTATAGATTTCGAACCCTTAATTTTTTACTCTCGCTTATTCTGAAGATAAGATGTTGAAAGACACATTTAGTTATACATGTTGTATGATTCGGGAATTTTTTAAACGAGTAATAAGAGAAATATACACATAAGTGTTCTTTGTTTACAATTTTATTAGAGGTTAATAAATTTCGACCCCCTAATTTTTCAATCTTGCATATTCTGAGGATAAGATGTTAAAAGACTCAATGAGTTATTGAAGCTGTGTGTGTCTGGGATCTTTTGATCAAGTAATAAGACAAATATTCACATAAATGTACGTTATTTTCATTTTATAGATTTTGAAGTCTTATATTTTCACTCTCGCTTATTCTGAGGATAAGATGTTGAAAGACACATTTAGTTATACATGTTGTATGATTCGGGAATTTTTTAAACGAGTAATGAGAGACATATACACATAAGTGTTCTTTGTTTACAATTTTATTAGAGGTTAATAAATTTCGACCCCCTAATTTTTCAATATAGCATATTCTGAGGATAAGATGTTAAAAGACTCAATGAGTTATAGATGCTGTGTGTGTCCGGGATATTTTTAATATGTAATAAGACAAATATTGACATAAATGTGCTTTATTTTTATTTTATAGATTTCGAACCCTTAATTTTTCACTCTCGCTTATTCTGAGGATAAGATGTTGAAAGACACATTAAGTTATACATGTTGTATGATTCGGGGATTTTTTAAATGAGTAATAAGAGATATATGCACATAAGTGTTCTTTGTTTACAATTTTATTAGAGGTTAATAAATTTCGACCCCCTAATTTTTCAATCTTGCATATTCTGAGGATAAGATATTAAAAGACTCAATGAGTTATAGATGCTGTGTGTGTCTGGGATCTTTTGAATAAGTAATAAGACAAATATTCACATAAAAGTACTTTATTTTCATTTTATAGATTTCGAACCTTTAATTTTTCACTCTCGCTTATTCTGAGGATAAGATGTTGAAAGACACATTTGGTTATACATGTTGTATGATTCGGGGATTTTTTAAAGGAGTAACACGAGAAATATACACATAAGTGTTCTTTGTTTACACTTTTATTAGAGGTTAATAAATTTCGACCCCCTAATTTTTCAATATAGCATATTCTGAGGATAAGATGTTAAAAGACTCAATGAGTTATAGATGCTGTGTGTGTCTGGGATCTTTTGAATAAGTAATAAGAGAAATATTCACATAAAAGTACTTTATTTTCATTTTATAGATTTCGAACCCTTAATTTTTCAGTCTCGCTTATTCTGAGGATAAGATGTTGAAAGACACATTCAGTTATACATGTTGTATGATTCTGGGATTTTTTAAACGAGTAATAAGAGAAATATACACATAACTGTTATTTGTTTACAATTTTATTAGAGGTTAATAAATTTCGACCACCTAATTTTTCAATCTTGCATATTCTGAGGATAAGATGTTAAAAGACTCAATGAGTTATAGATGCTGTGTGTGTCTGGGATCTTTTGAATAAGTTATAAGACAAATATTCACATAAAAGTACTTTATTTTCATTTTATAGATTTTGAACCCTTAATTTTTCACTCTCGCTTATTCTGAGGATAAGATGTTGAAAGACACATTTAGTGATACATGTTGTATGATACGGGGATTTTTTAAACGAGTAATAAGAGAAATATACACATAAGTGTTCTTTGTTTACAATTTTATTAGAGGTTAATAAATTTCGACCCCCTAATTTTTCAATCTAGCATATTCTGAGGATAAGATGTTAAAAGACTCAATGAGTTATATATGCTCTGTGTGTCTGGGATCTTTTGAACGAAATAATAAATATAATATATTTTCTTATATTTAGCAGATTAATAATGAATTAAATTTCAATGCTAATGTTACGCTTATAAATTAATACAGATTCATAATTCTTAATCTTACGTTTATAAATGGAATGAAACTATTTTTAATTCAACAGAATTTTGTGTTGTAACTGCAACGAGACAAAGCGAGACTTTTTTACATGAACGCAATGACATATTTCTCTCGCTGCTTTGTATCATTAGTGTGACTAATGATTGTATCTCGGAAATAAGATGACGATTTCTTCTTTGCAGAGATTAATTCTCGACTTTTGGCATACTCCTCGTATTTCGCTCTTGTGCGAATATTAAAAAGAGATTTTTCCTCGAAACTCATGTTTTTGCAATTTTTATTGGGCGAGAGTAAAATATTGCGACAACCAAATGCTTTATGCCTACGCAAAATTGACCTTCGTGCGGGCTGTATTTTTAATGCAATGAGGTAGAGAATTGAAACCAGAATATTCCATTGTATTTGATCATACTTCGTATGCGTATGGAAATTTTATTACGTATTTCAAATAGAGGGGCATTTTAAAAATAATATTTTCCCTTCATATTCCTGTCGCAAAAAAATGGAGGACGGCTAACAAATTTGGGAATAGTTTATGTAGGAAATTAACTATTATTATCTTTGAATAGGATTGTTAAAATTGGGCTTTTATTTGTTGAAACAATAAGCACAACAATAAAAACAGTTTTGAAAGTAATAAAAGTGCTTTACTTTATTTCATACAGTTTTATTAAAATTAATTGAACTGCTATTGTAAAACCAATAGCATTCAGATAATTATGTGTTTCCTGCATGCGTTAATTATAGTAATTGCGACTATTTAATTACATATTGGATTAGATTGTTCGGTTTAGTTCTCGTGAGTGATGCACCACTTTGACAATTAAAAGCTAAGGTAATTAAATAAACACGACAAAAATAAATATTCAGATTAGTAGTACAGCAGAAAAGTAGATAAATGATGATAAATATATAATGATGATGATGGTAATAAAAGAAGAAAAGTAATGAATTGATTAAAAACGAAGTATCTCGATTAATATTCTCCTGTTGCAATCGACCAATTTGATGTGTGTAGCAAATGACTTACTCGATATATTTGTTTAATTTATTTATTTAACGAAGGCCTATTTTCGCTGCTACAGCCAATTACCGCCGGCAAGAAGCGAGCAGCCATTCTTGTCTGTTGGAAATGTTACCTGTCGTTATACAACCAATAATTTGCGTTTTATTTATAAATATTTAGAGATTATATGCTTAACATATAAAATTACTTGGGTATAAATTTGAAAAATATTTGGGAAAATAATAAGGTTTGATTTAAGGTTTACCGCATATATTTCGCATCTTTTCGGGCCGCAGTAATATTGTTTGATTATATTATACGAAGCGCAGCGTCGCCTCTGAAACATCAATTTTTATAGTATCCCGTCCTCATAACTGTGGGTAGCAGATGGTTCATATATGTAGGTATATTTCTCTATTCCTCGTCAGTTCATTTTCACGTCAATTTCGCAGTAATTGCACATTTATGTGTCTTACTACTTACATTATTCCGTAAGACACTTCCAGTATGTACCAATATGAAATGAATTATTAGTGAAATGGGTATTGATTTTCAGTGCAATGAAAGACTAAGTGAACTAAGTAAAATAATAGCTTATAATAACTAATTAATAATAGTGATAATAATAAATTATATATAGTCATGCTCACATAAATCTAGTACAAACATATTCCGTGGCCCTGTTTTCGAACGACTCTGCCAGGTGTCCACTCTTTTCGAGCAGGCTTAAGATCGGGCCTGCGCTCTCGTCAGTTCCCGACAATTGGCCGACCATAGGCGCAAAAAAAGGCGAAATTTATCCGAACAAACAATATGCAAATAATAAATAAACCACCCAACCAAAGTACTAAACAGACATTGCTATATAAAATTGCTATTGTAACCTAATTTTTTGTACTAGATTTATGTGAGCATTACTGTACCTAATAATATTATTAATTTAGCTAATATAAATATAGCTAAATAGGGTCAAATTGAACGTTTCGAAGTTCAATAAGTATACCTTTTTATGACAATGAAGCTAATTCACCGAAAAATGGCATATGATTTAAAAAAATCCTAACCTCAAAGTTTTATGTAGCAATAACCTTAGAAGAACCCTTGTTTCTACGACACTGTGTTTACTGAAATGATTATAATTATTTGTGAATATGTGTATTGATAGTGGGTGACTTGTTGCAAAATATCAGATTTCCAAATCAACCCTAGTAGAAATATTAATAAGAGAACTGATTTTCTAAGTGAGACTTTAAGGTCCAATATTTTGGAAACAAAAGCGATTAGAAAACATAAATTAATAACATTTTCATTTAATTTTGCCATTCTTAGTCTTCTATGCTCCTAAACGTATGTCACGAAGTTGTGGGACACCTTGTATATCTATTTAAACTTTTCGGCTTTTGGCCAAATAATCATCCATCAAAATAGCACATAATATGTAACACCCTGTATATAGTTTTTATGTCACATCAGTTTTTATGCAATAATAAAGATATTTTTAGTATTTCAAACATATTTTAATTAAGTAGAAATACATACTTATAAGTCTGTAACTTTTATAATATGACTTTTTAATAAATTTGAACTAACTTGAATATTGTTATCATCAAATATGTAATTTGGTTTAAAATTTTAATGAGTTTTTATGACTATGAAATAAATATTCACAACGTCCAACTAAATATTAAGAAATATCAGTAAATTTCTTAATGAATTTGAAACATATCAATGTACAGTCATGCTCACATAAATCTAGTACAAGAAATTAGGTTACAATAGCAATTTTATATAGCAAGGTCAAAATGTTTGTACTAGATATATGTGAGCATGACTGTACAGTCATGCTCACATAATTCTAGTACAAAAAATTGGACATTGCTATATAAAAGTGCTATTGTAACATAATTTCTTGTACTTGATTTATGTGAGCATGACTGTACTTACACTAAATTTGAAAGTTTTGTGGATTCTCTGCAAAACTGTCGGTTAATATTTCGTAATATTTGGAATATTTGCATGAAATTTTTATTTATCGTAGTTAAATTACAAAATATCAGCTAAAACCACAAAAAAAATAGTATAAAATACAACATTTCAATTGAATTAGAAACAACCATTTTGCAATATTTAAGTTTTAATGGAATTGTGTCATTTTTTTTGTAATTTACAAAAAATTCTGTATATATGAAAAAAATGTACGATTCGTTATAAAATTTCAGTGGTATTTATTAAATTTTTATTGCATATTGAAACATGTTCCCTTATAGTATGCAAAATATCAATTGCAATTGCAATATTTTTACAGGAATTTACAAACTTTCAATGAAAAGTCAATGAAAATTATTTCAATGAAATAAAAGTTTTTTAAGAAACGAAGAAAAAAATCCATGTAATGATAGTTTTATTGGAAGTGAAAAAAAAGGATATTTTTCACGTATTCTAGCAACATATTTAATAACGCTATGTTACTGTAAAACCACAAAAGAAAAATATTATAAAATACAACATTTCAATTGAATTAGAAACATCCATCATATTTCCTAGTTAAATTACAAAATTTCAGCTAAAACCACAAATTTTTTTATTATAAAATGCAACAGTTCAATTAAAGTGGAATAAATAATTTTGCAATTTTCAAGTTTTAATGGAATTGTGTAAATTTCTTTGTAGTTTATAAAATTACAGTTTACATTACAAAATTTGTACGATAAGTTATAAAATTTCAGTGGTATTTATAAAATTTTTATTGCATATTGGAAAATGTTCTCTTATAATATGCAAAATATCATTTTCAATTGCAATATTTTTACATTAAATTGCAACTTTCAATGAATACTATAAAAGCTTTTTAAAAAACGAAGAAAAAAATCTGTATAATAAAAGTTTTATTGGCAGTGAAAAAAAAAAGGATATTGGCCTTTAAATTACAATATATCAACAAAAACCACAAAGAAATAATTATTATAAAATACAACATTTTAATTGAATTTGAAACATCCATAATTTTTCGTAGTTAAATTACAAAATATCAGCTAAAACCACAATTTTTTATAATAAAATGCAAAATTTCAATTGAATTAGAAACATCCATCATTTTTCGTAGTTAAATTACAAAATATCAGCTAAAACCACATTTTTTTATTATAAAATGCAACATTTCAATTGAATTAGAAACAATCATTTTGCAATATTTAAGTTTTAATGGTATTGTGAAATTTTCTTTGAAATTTACAAAATGTCAGTGGATATTTCAAAATTTGTACAATAAGTTATAAAATTTCAGTGGTATTTATTATTTTTTTATTGCATATTGGAAAATGTTCTCTTATAATATGCAAAATATCATTCGCAAATGCAATATTTTTATATTAAATTACAACTTTCAATTATTACTATAAAAGCTTTTTAAAAAAATGTATAATAAAAGTTTTATTGGAAGTGAAAAAAAAAGGATATTTTTCACGTAAATTAACATCATATTTAATAACACTGTGTTACTGTAAAACTGAAAAAAAAAATATACAATACAATATTTCAATTGAATTAAAAACATCCATCATTTTTCGTAGTTAAATTACAAAATATCAGCTAAATCCATAAAAAATATGTTATAAAATAGAATTGAATTAGAAACATTTATCATTTTTTGTAGTTTAATTACAAAATATCAGCTAAAACCACAAAAAATTTATTACAAAATGCAACAGTTCAATGGAATTAGAAACAATAATTTTGCAATATTTTAGTTTTAATGAAATTGTGTAATTTTCTTGTAGTTTACAAAATTACAGTTTACATAACAAAATTTGTACGATAAGTTATAAAATTTCAGTGGTATTTATTAAATTTTTATTGCATATTGGAACATGTTCTCTTATAATATTCAAAATATTATTCGCAATTGCAATATTTTTACATTAAATTACAACTTTCAATTAATACTATAAAAGCTTTTTTTAAAACGAAGAAAAAAATCTACATAATAAAAGTTTTATTGGAAATAAAAAAAAGGATATTTTTCATGTAATCAAGCAACATATTTGATGACACTATGTTACTGTAAAACCACAAAAAAAAAAAATTATAAAATACAACATTTCAATTGTATTAGAAATATCCATCATTCTTCGTTGTTAAATTACAATATATCAGCTAACTCCACAAAATTTTGATTATGAAATGCAACATTTCAATTGGAATAGAAACAATCCTTTTGCAATATTTAAGTTTTAATGCTATTATGTAATTTTCTATGTAATTTACAAAATTTCAGTGGATATTTCAAAAGTTGTTCGATAAGTTATAAAATTTCAGTGGAATTTATTACATTTATATTGCATATTGGAAAATGTCCTTTTATACTTTGCAAAATATCACTCGTAGTTGCAATATTTTAATATTAAATTCAACTTCAATGAATACTATAAAAGCTTTTGAAAAAAAAAATCTGTGTATTAAAAGTTTTATTGGAAGTGAAAACACAGGATATTTTTCACGTAATCTAGCACTATATTTAATATAGTGCCATACCACAAAAAAAAAAAATTATAAATTACCACATTTCAAATGAATTTGAAATATCCATCATTTTTCGTAGTTAAATTACAAAATATCAGCTAACACCACAAAATTTGCATTATAAAATGCAACATTTCAATTGAATTAGAAACAATCCTTTTGCCATATTTAAGTTTTAATGGTATTGTGTAATTTTCTTTGTAATTTACAAAATTTTAGTAGATATTTCAAAATTTGTTCGATAAGTTATAAAATTTCAGTGGTATTTTTTTAATTTTTATTGCATATTGGAAAATGTCCTTTTATAATTTGCAAAATATCATTCGCAATTACAATATATTTGCATTAAATTACAACTTTCAATGAATACTATAAAAGCTTTTAAAAAAACGAAGAACAAAATCTAAGTCTTAGTCTAAAAATATTTAAGTTTTAATAGAATTGTGTCATTTTATTTGTAATTTACAAAATTTCAGTGGATATTACAAAATTTGTACGACAAGTTATAAAATTTCAGTGGTATTTAATAACTTTTTATTGCATAGTGGAAAATGTTCTCTAATAATATGCAAAATATCATTCGCAATTGCAATATTTTTACAGGAAATTACAAACTTTTAATTAATACTATAAAGGTTATTTAAAAAACGAAGAAAAAATTGATATAATTAAAGATTTACAAAAATCCATAATTAGTCCAGAAAAATTCCAGCATATGTAAAAAAATTTACAGAATTTCTGTAAAGTTCAGTTTTTAAAATGTTTGTGAATGTTTGAGAAAGCTCGGAAAATATTCCAGATATAAAAATTGTTCGCCAGAAAATATTTCAAAATATGCATGATCCGTACAAATTCCAGAATACATAAAAAAATGTACACAATTTCTATAAAGTTCAAATTTTAAAATTTTCGTCAACGTTTGAGAAAGCTCGGAATATATTCCAGAAACAAAAATTATCGTGGATGTCCAGAAAATAATCTTAAATATACATAATACCCTACAAATTCGAAAATTCGTGTAAAATAGTACCGAATTTCTATAAAGTTTAAGATAAAATCAATCGCTTTGTATAGATTTTCAAGAATCTTGCAATTTTTATAAACATTAGTGGGAGTTTCGCAAATATCATTCGCAATTGCAATATTTTTATAGGAAATTACAAACTTTGAATTAATAATATAAGGTTTTTTTAAAAAACGAAGAAAAACTCGATATAATAAAAGATTTATTGAAAGTGAAAAAAGAAGATATTTTTCACGTAATCTAGCAACAGATTTAATAACACTGTGTTACTATGTTACATATCAGTAGAGTAGCTAGGACAGTTCTACCGCAATTTAGTAATAATAATATATAATAATAAAGAATATTTATTAGCCGAAAAGCTACATAATATGCAAAATATGGAAAATTGCGGCAGAACTGTCCTAGCTACTCTACTCATATCATTACTATATGAGTATTCATAAGGGCAGTTGTCAAAATCTCGATAATGAAAATTAATTTGAATGGTAACTTATTAAAATTGCAGTTTTTTGTGAAATATTAAAGATATTTTTATTATTTTAAACTAATTTTAATTGAATAGAAATACATACTCATAAATTTATAAGTTTGTAACATTTAGAAAGTGTTCTAAAAGTCATGAAATAGTATTTGAACCAACTTGAATATTGTTACCAAGAATTTTCATAAATGTGAAATTTGGTTTATATTTTGAATAAGTTTTTATGGCAAAAAAATACATATTCACGAAGTTTAACTAAATATTAAGAAATGACAGTATTTTTTTTATGAATTTGAAACATTTCAATGTAAGTTGACGCCGAAAAAAAAATCATATTCAAATGTCATATGCATTTATGTCATAATTGCATTAGACATTTCAATGTGATGCTGAACTTACTTTTGTCAACTGTACTTTTACTAAATTTTTAGTTTTTCTCGATTATCTGTGAGACAAAAAGTAAATTACAAAATATCAGCTAAAATTTCGATTTGTAAATCGTTATTAGATATTGCAGCAGGAATGTATATTATACAGTTATTATTATCATCATTAGTATTTTTTTAAACATTTGTAAAGCACATGCATTTAACACATTTCAATGTACTTTTACTAAATTACTTTGCTTACTTTAGTTTTTATGGATCGTCTGTAAAACTGTCGATTAATTATTTGAGAGTTTGAATATTTTCATAAAATTCGCATTTTTTAAGTAAAATTGCAAAATATTTGAAATATTGACCAACTGTCCATTATTTATTTGGGAGTTTGAATATTTTCATGAAATTTTAACTTAAATTGCAAAATATTGGAAGTATTGCAAAATTGTTAAAATAAGAAAATATATATTATAAGATCCAACTTTTCAGTCGATTTAGAAACAACCCTTTTGTAAAATATAAGTTTTAATGGAATTGTGTAATTCTCTTTGTAATATAGTGTTTATTGATGTTTAAATAACAATTGAAATCGCTCTAGTCTTAGGGTCTATTTTTAGAATAGACTGTATGTTAGACAACTTGAAAGGTTGAGTTATATCAATATGAGCGCTCTGTGCAGTTTTTATTGATGTTTAAATAACAATTGATATCGCTCTAGTCTTAGGCTCTATTTGTAAAATAGACTGTATGTTAGACAACTTTAAACGTTTAGTTATATATCAATATGAGAGCTCGGTACGTTAGAATTGAAAAATAAGCTTGGAATTAAATTTTAAAAATTGGCGACAAAAAAAGACCCCCACAGTCGCGGACTTGAGAGTAATTTTCATAAAATGATTAAAATGATTAATCCTTTATGCAATACATTATTCGCGCCTGTTTGACGTCACACTAATGGACACCATTAGGCATAAAAATGAAACGACTAGCGAGGACAGAGCTTCGTTTTGCTTTGAACTTTTGGGCATTTTCTACATATTAAATTATCTTTTCATGTAGCGAAATAGAAATTATCATTACCATTAATTTTATTTTTATACAATATTCACAATGTATAAAATAATCTAACAACATAATAAAGAATTATTTTTGTTATATCAGGTAATATCAAATCTTGTTAAATGAATGTCAGGTTATACTTTATCTACAACATTCGCAATGTATAAAATATATATTACGAAATAGGAAATTGAATTATTATTAATATAGAGTAGGTAATAATATATGGATTGGAAGATGAAAGCTAAAGATAGGAAGCTATGGAAAGTCATAATCAACCAAGCCATGAGCAAATTTGGCTCGTAGTGCTACTAATAATAATAATATAACAGAGAATCGTTACATTCAAATTTAAATATCAAGTTATATTTTACCCATGTATAATATATGAGAATTTTAAACAAATGTACAATTTATCATTGTTGCTCTAAACGTGGAAAGATGCGATACTTGTCAAGTGATACTTGAGATCTTGCCACGGACACAAAATGATAGGATGAAGCACTCTCTGCATTACAGCCTTGCACATAAAAATACATTGTGTGCAACATACAACATTAATCACAAATACACATATGTCCTGCAGTATGCACCTTAGCAAGGATATGTTGGGACAAGGATAATTTTTCGTATGTATAATATGTCTAATATTATACACGTCATATGTATATTATGTTTTGTATTATAAGTTTAAATAAAATTTAAATTTAAATTATAATTTGAGAAAGCTCGCAAAATATATTGCAGAAACGTTGTCGTGGATGTCCAGAAAACATTTCAAAATATGCATGATTCGTACAAATTCCAGAATATGTAAAAAAATTACAGCATTTCTATAACATTCAGTTTTTAAAATTTTCGTGAATGTTTGTTAAAGATCGGAAAATATTTCAAAAACAAAAATTGCCCTGAAAATATTTCAAAATATGCATAATCCGTACAAATTCCAGAATTTGTATAAAAATTTACACAATTTTGATAAAGTTGAGTTTTTAAATTTTTTGTTAATGATTGAGAAAGCTTGGAACATATTCCAGAAACAAAAATTGACAAAACCCAAAATTCCCAAAACAGAAAATAATCCAAAATATGGATAATACCGTGCACATTCCAGAATTCGTATAAAATATTACCGAATTTCTATAAAGTGTAACATAAAATCAATCGCATTGTATAGATTTTCAAGAATCTTGCAATTTTCATAAACATTAGTGCAAGTTTCGCAAATATGTGAAATAAGTTATACATGAAATTATATTTATAGAAAACTTCTAGAAAATTAAATTGGCAGTGAATAAATAAATGAATAAATAATAACATTGAAAAAATACGTATGACCAAAATATTCCGGAAATTTTAGAAACATTCTGTAGAAAGTAAAAACAAGAAGTTATCCTGGAGGTCCCGAAAATATTCTGAAAATATTTTATTTATACAGCGAATTTCTGTAAAATTAGAAAGAAACACAATTGATTTCTAGTAAAGTTTCATAGTTTTGAAATATTCGTGGTTATACGGGATAGTTGGGTAAATATACCATAAAATTCCATAGATTTTACCAATATTTATCGAAAATGTGTCGGTTATTCTAGCAAATACGTCAAATTTAGGATTGTCCATGAAAAAGCCTATATAATGCCAAACTTTTAAACAAATATTCTGAAATATTGTCAAAATTATGTAAATATTATTGTATTGTACGAAAAAAATCCCTGATCTGTAAAAAAAATACATTTTTTTAATTAAATTTCTATAGTTTTTACAAATATTGGTAATTTCTCGAAAATGTGTCGGTAATTCTAGTAAATATGACAAATTCAGAAATGTCCCTGAAAAAGCCTTTATAACTCCAAACATTTTAACAAATATTCTGAAATATTGTCAAAATTACGTAAATATTATTGCATTATACGAAAAAATCCATGATATGTAAAAAAAACAAAATAATCATTAATTTTCTATAGTTTCTACAAATATTGGTAATTTGTCGAAAATGTGTCGGTTATTCCAGTAAATACGACAAATTCAGAAGTGTCCATGAAAAAGCCTATGTAATGCCAAACTTTTAAACAAATATTCTGAAATATTGTCAAAACTACGTTAATATTTTTGCATTATACGAAAAAAATCTCTCATCTATGAAAAAAAAACTACAAAATGTTCATGAATTTTCTATGGTTTCTACAAATATTGGAAATTTGTCGAAAATGTGTCAGTTATTCTAGTAAATAAATACGACAAATTCTGAAATGTCCGTGAAAAAGCCTATATAATGCCAAACTTTTAAAGTAATATTCTAAAATATTGTCAAAATTACGTAAATATTATTGGATTATAAGAAAAAAAATCCCTAATATGTGAAAATAAAAACTACAAAATGTTCATTAATTTTTTATAGTTTTTGATAAAATCAATTGCATTGTATAGATTTTCATGTTTTTTTTGAATCATCATAAATATCGATGAGAGTGTGACAAATATCTTAGAAAATTTGATAAATAATTCTAAATATTTCGAACATAATGTTGAAATTTTGGAATATGTGCAAAATACTATAGAATTTCCATAAAATTTAAGCAAAAACCAATTGCACTGTGTAGATTTTCATGAATTTTGTAATTTTCACAAATATTGCTGCAAATTTCAAATATGCTAAAAAAAATTATAGAAATTATAAAAATATTTCGAAAATATCGATGAGAGTGTGGCAAATATGCAAGAAAATTTGATGATTAATTCCAAATATATCGAAAATAATGCATAATCTGTACAAATTTTGGAATATGTGCAATATACTACAGAATTTCCATAAAATTTAAGCAAAAACCAATTGCATTATGCAGATTTTCATGAACTTTGTAATTTTCATAAATATTGCTGAGAATTTCAAATATGCTAAAAAAATTATAGAAATCATTAACATATTTCGAAAATATAAAATAATAAAAAAATCTAGAAAATAAAAGAGGAAGGAACTGAAGAGGAAGTGGCCAAAATATTCGGGATTCTCCAGAAAAATTCTTTAAAAACTGCCCATACAGAAAATATTCTGAAAATATAGTACGTATCCTAAAATAGTTTGAAAATCTTCTGAAAAAGTCTATACAACGCCAAACTGTTATTCAAGACATTTGTTAAACAAATATCAAAAATGTTGTGAATATTGTTGCATAGTCCATACAAAGACAAATTCCAGAATATTTTATACAAATTCCAGAATAGATGGACAATACCACATAATTTTCGCAGAATTTCTATACAGTTTCAAAGAACTCAATTCTTTTGTGTTGATTTTTATGATAGTTGAAATTTTCATAAATATTACTGAGAGTTTTGCAAATATGCTTCAAAAATTTATAAAAAATTCCTACGACAAATTCGGAAATGTCCATGAAAATGCCTATATAACGCCAAACTTTTAAACAAATATTCTGAAATATTGTCAAAATATTATTGCATTATACGAAAAAAATCCCTGATATGTGAAAAAAAACTGCAAAAGATCATTAATTTTCTATAGTTTTTGATAAAATCAATTGCATTGTATAGATTTTCATGTTTTTTTAAATCGTCATAAATATAGATGAGAGTGTAGCAAATATGCTGGAAAATTTGATGAATAATTCCAAATATTTCGAAAACTACATAAATAATGCATAGCCTGCTCAAATTTTTAAATATGTGCAAAATACTACAGATTTTCCATAAAATTTAAGCAAAAAACCAATTGCATTATGTAGATTTTCATGAACTTTGTAATTTTCATAAATATTACTGCGAATTTCAATGTGCTAAAAAAAATTTTGGAAATCATTAAAATATTTCGAAAATATTCCTGATATAAAATATCAAAAAAATCTAGAAAAGAAAAGAGGAAGTGAAATGTCATAAATATAAATAGCCAAAATATTCAGGATTCTCCAGAAAAATTATTTAAAAACTGGTCATACAGAACACATTCTGAAAATGTAGTACGTATCCTCAAATAGTTTGAAAATCTTCTGAAAAAGTCTACGAGTATACAACGCCAATTTGTTAAACAAATATCCAAAAATGTTGTGAAAATCAAGTAAATATTATGCAACAATATTTACGTGATTTTCACAATATTTTTGGATATTTGTTTAACAAATGTCTTGTACAACAGTTTGGCGTTGTATAGACTTTTTCAGAAGATTATCTATACAAACACAAATTCCAGAATATTCTATAAAACTTCCAGAATATTCTATAGAACTTCCAGAATAGATAGACAATACCACATAATTTCCGCAGAATTTCTATACAGTTTCAGAGAACTCAATTCTCTTGTGTTGATTTTTATGGTAGTTGAAATTTTCATAAATATTGCTAAGAGTTTTGCAAATATGCTTAAAATTTTTATAAAAATTCTTAAATAGTTTGAAAGTATTGATAAATATTATTCCTTTTGACATGTTCTATGACTTTGCCCCGCAATAAATATAAATTCTATTCTATTCTAGAAAATTTTTAGAAAAGAAAAGAAATAGTGAATTTCCGTAAATATAAATGGCCAAAATTTTAGACGCAATTTATCTAATATTTATACTTTCTGAGCAATCCGCCAAATTGTTGCATAATATTTACGTGATTTTCACAACATTTTTGGATATTGGTTTAACAAATATCTTGTATAACAGTTTGGCGTTGTATAGACTCTTTCAGAAAATTATCTATACAAACACAAATTCCCGAATATTCTATACAAATTCCAGAATAGATGGACAATACTACACAATTTCCCCAGAATTTTTACCCTGTTTAAGAGAACTCAATTTATTTGTGTTGATTTGTGTTTCATTTGTATGATAGTTGAAATTTTCATTAATATTGCTGAGAGTTTTGCAAATATGCTTAAAAATTTTATGAAATTTCCCAAATGTTTCGAGATTTGGTATTTTTATCAAAAGTATTGATAAACATTGTTCCATTTACTTGTTGTGTATGTTGTATGACTTACTAGCACGCAATACATTTCTATTCTATTCTATTTTATTCTAGAACATTTCTAGAACAGAATAGAGACAGTGAATTTTCGTAAATATAAATGGCCAAAATATATAGGATACTCCAGAAAAACTGTGTATAAATGACTCAACAAAAATTATCGTTGATAATATATTCTGAAAATGTCTAAGTTTTCAGCGAATAGTTTGAAAATCTTCTGAAAATGTCTATATAATGCCAAAACTGTTGAACAAATATTGTAAAATTTCGTGATAATCACGTAAATTTTGTTGCATAATCAACCCAAATGTTTCGAAAGTATTGATAAACATTGTTCCTTTTAATTGTTGTGTATGTTGTATGACTTACTAGCACGCAATAAATTTCTATTCTATTCTATTTTAATCTATTTTGTCTTCTAAAAACGTCTATATAATGCCAAAACAAATGTTGTTGAACAAATATTGTGAAATTTTGTGTTCAGGATACTCCAGAAAACTCAGAAATGAGTTCAAATGACTCAACAAAAATTGTCATTGATAATATATTCTAAAAATGTCTTAGTTTTCAGCGAATAGTTTGAATATCCTCTGAAAACGTCTATATAATGCCAAAACTGTTGAACAAATATTGTGAAATTTTGTGATAATCACGTGAATTTGGTTGCATAATCCGTACAAATACCAGAATAGATAGACAATGCTACAGAATTACCCCAAAATTTAATAAAATATGCTTAAATACTTTTTATATAAAACTTTAGAAAAGCTCGATTGCATTCCGTCATGATTTTTGAAAACTTACTCATTATAAAAATACATAAATATATTGCAAATACATTTAGTAATAATCATTTTAAAGTATATTGCAATATAATAGTAAAAGTAAGCACATCCAGTTGTCGATGTTTTATTACATAACTTAAATTTTCACATTGCGCTAATAATTTTAATTCCTAAATTTGACTTACCATCAATCGATATATTCAATAATATTCAAAGAAAGCTACATAATCGTACAAATTCCAAAATATGTGGAAAGTACTGCAGATTTTCCATTAAATTTCTATAAAATTTCAGATAAAATCAATTTCATTGTGTAGTTTTCCATGATTTATGAAATTTGCATAGATATTGCTGAAGGTGTGACACATGTGCTAGAATTTTTTTAAGAAAATTCAAAGTATTTAAAAAAATACGTAAGTACTACTGTATAATCTATACAAATTTCAAAATATGTGCAAAATGCTACATTTCCATAAAATTTAAGCAAAAAATCAATTTCATTGTGTAGATTGTCATAAATTTTTTAATTAGTTTTTTGTATTTTTGTAAATATTGCTGAAAGTTTGACAAACATGCTTAAAAATTTGACGAAAATTCTTAAATATTTCGGAAATATACCTGATACTATAGAAAATTTCTAGAAAAGAAAAGAGATACTGAATTTTTGTAAATATAAATAACCGAATATTCAGGATACTCTTAAAAAAATCTACAGTAATTACTCAAACAAAAATTGGATGAAAAAGTAGATAGATGTCCAGAAAAAAATCTTAAAATGTCGTCCGTTTTCCCAAAAATTCTGCAGTAATTGCTCAAACAAAAATTGGATGAAAATTTTTATAGATGTCCAGAAAAAAATCTTAAAATGTCGTCAATTTTCCTGAACAGTTTGAAAATATTCCAGAAACCCGACAAAATTTCTGGAAATTTGAAAATAAACATAAATGATGTGTGGAGATTTTCACAGTTTTTAAAATTTTCATGAATGTTTGATAAAGCTCGCAAAATATATATCAGAAACAAAAATTGTCGTGGATGTCCAGAAAATATTGCAAAATATGCATGATTCGTTCTTCAAAAATTCTGCAGTAATTGCTCAAACAAAAATTGGATGAAAAATTGCATAGATGTCCACAAAAAAATCTACAAATGTCGTCCATTTTCCTGAATAGTTTGAAAATATTCCAGAAACCCGACAAAATTTCTAGAAATTTGAAAATTAACATAAATGATGTGTGAAGATTTTCAGTTTTTAAAATTTTCATGATTGTTTGAGAAAGCTCGCAAAATATATTTCAGAAACAAAAATTGATTGATTGATTGATTGAGATATAATCAATAATATTTAGAAAATTAAATTTCGTCTATAGTTTACTAGCTTCTGTCGAATCGAATATTTTTACACAAATTATATTATCGTATCTTTTATCGTATTATCGTATCATTTCATGTTAAGTAACATAAGCCAGCGCTATTAATTTTTACCGCAGAATAAAAAAACGCGATAATAAATACGTCGTTCCCTTTATAATATCGCATTAGTTGCTGTTTTGCGCTTTTAACAGTTTTTCCTCCAACCGCACGAATATGCCACTATAACTATAAAAAGCGGGCCATTTCAGTATGGCAGCTGTACAAAAAGTAATTACTTTTGCACATATGCACGTTAGATTTATTTTCAAACGTCACCGTGTTTTATTCTAAACAGTCCTATGGCGGAATTTAGCGGCCGGAGAAAATATGTACGAATGTTTGCGTACAAAAAAATGCGTTTTGGAATTCGCAAGACTCCTCTATGCTTCATCCAGCAAATATAAGAACACACAGCGAAAAATTTAACAGTATTCATTAAAACAAGATAAAAATAATTAAAAATCCGCTGTAAAATTACAACCATGTATTATCAGCATTGTCAGTTATTAATACATGCGTAACTATAGAAACCGCATTGTTATGACGTCACGTTTTACGTATGAGTTATATTCCCACACATAAGATATCATCCTAAAACCTGTTAACATTAATTTATCGCACCGCATTTAAAAGTGATAATTACACATTTACCTCCTAACACGACGTATATTTGGCTTAAATGCGAAATCAAATAGTCCTGAACTATAAATAAAAATTCTCCAGAAAAATCATAAATAATTCCTGCATCAAAAGTTTGCATTCTCGGCCTTTGAAGCTCCATCAATACTTTTTTAATAAGTTGATTACTTCGCGAATACACAAGGAAAATAAAAACTCCGTCGAATCGCGCTTAATTTTAAAGAATTAAAATACGCCTCAGGTTAAATGTGAGGGCGGATTGCTCAGAAAGTATAAATATTAGATAAATTGCGTCTAAAATGGAGCAGTGAATTAATTTGTATAATTTTCCCTTAAAACAGTTTTATTGAAAGTTCGAAAATGAACTGAGTAGCTTAGAGTGATACATACTGGAAATTTTAAAGAAGTGCTAAGGCGCTGTTGCTTTATTACATCCGCTCTGAATAATTATTTTAAGTGAAATGCAAATTATTATTCATCAAATGAATTCAACGGATTTAGACTTGAAATTAATTCAACGATATCAGAATACATAGAAGACGCCAGTGTAAGTTGGTGCTATTTTAGTACTACTTTTACTCATAGTACTTATATACTTATTATTGCTATAAAAAACCAACTATATTACAGTGATTCCCAATATGCTGCAAAATTTTGTTTACAAATTATGTATAATTATATTTAGAATAAAAATTTAGATTATTAAATATTTAAGGTCTCAAGTCGTATATTTGGTTGCGTTTTTTTGCAAATATTAATGCACGAATGACAAATTTCCTTACAGAATGTAAATTTTAATTTTCTTATTTTAATTCAACGTTATGTTCACTTTTTTTTTCTTTACGTTATATGGGGGTATTGCTTCGTAATTTTAATAGACTTTCCCTTAATTCACCCGGTTATCTCATAAATTAAATTACGTGGAGCCACCCCCTAGATCTAGTTAAGGCCAGAGGAGCAGCACGCCGTCTTCACTAAGTGGGTCCGGGCCGAGATAGCCATACAAAGACGATTTAAGCTGACAACGCAGGTCATGCGAAGGGAGAAAAAGAGAGGACAAAAAGGGGGGTTGCAAATCTTAAAAAAATTGAGATGGAACGCTGTGTAAATAACATTGGTGGACAAAATTTGACGAATGTATTGTCCGTCCAATTTAAATGCATTTTTCGAAATGTATTTACTATGCATATGTACGAAATTTAAAAAAATGTGCAGGGCCATTTTTTTTTTTAGATATTTTGCCTAGTTTCTTTAACTATTTCCTTACAAACACCCGTTCTAAGTTAAAAATAGATTATAAAAGTGATACCGATAACTGTCAAACTGAAATTTGAATCCAGTGTTGCCATAAAAAATCATCGGAGACGGCCTTGCATCCCGAAAAAAAATAAGTTATATACTTTGCAAACGTTGAAATATCACAAAAACCTGACGTTCTAGAAATATTTTTTTGACGTTTCTGAAATCAGTGCAAATTTTTCTATCGGAATCGTCTATTTACGTCTAAGGAACAAAAATTGTATTGAAAAGTGTAATTGGTAACAGTAGCATATGTTAATTTCGTTTGTTCAATATCAAAGCCTAGTTTGTAGAATTTTTATTCTCCTCTGCTTCTCTAACTTCTCATGATGTTTTCTTCTTCTCTTCTTCTATAAGTTCTCACGATTTTTTCTTCTTCTCTCGTTTGGTAACTTGTCACGACCGGTATAACATCAAATTAAAAACTCGACGCAATTAAATAAAAAAATGTAGTTCGTATTTTTTCCTTGAAGAACCAAAAATCCAAAACAAAAGAAAATTATAAACTCAAAGCAACTAAATATCAACTTGTGATTCGTATTTTTCCTTCAAGTATCAAAATAATTTTGTTTTTTGTTGATATGGCAGCGTTAATTTCCATCATTTAGGACTTTATCCTGGCCAAAAAACTTTTTTAACTACTCATGAAAAAATAACTTTTCATGTTTTTTCTTCTCTTCTTCTATAACTTCTCATGACATTTTCTTCTTCTCTTCTTCTATAACTTCTCAAGATGTTTTCTCCTTCTCTTCTTTTGTAACTTGTCTTGACCGGTACAACGACAAATTAAAAACTCGAAGCAATTAAATATAAACTTGTAATTAGTATTTTTCCTTCAAGAATGAAAATAATTTTGTTTTTTGTTGATATGGCAGCGTTAATTTCCATCATTAGGGACTTTATCCTGGCCAATCAACGTTTTTAACTACTCATGAAAAATTAACTTTTCATGTTTTGTCATCTCTTCTTCTATAACTTCTCATGACATTTTCTTCTTCCTTTCTTCTATAACTTCTCAAGATTTTTTCTCCTTCTCTTCTTTTGTAACTTGTAATGACCCGTACAACACTGAATTAAAAACTCGAAGCAATTAAATATTAACTTGTAAAAAGTATTATTAATTAGTATTTTCTCCTTCAAGAACAAATATGATTTTTTTTTGTTGTGTTGCAGCGTAAATTTCCATCATCAAGGACTTTATCCTGGCTAAATAACTATTTTTACTACTCATGAAAAATTAACGTTTCATGATTTTTTCGTCCTTTCTCCTATAACTTGTCATGTTTTCGTGCTTTCTTCTTCTGTAACATGTCAAGATTTTTCTTATTTTCTGCTTCTATAAGAACTCATGAAACATTAAATATTTATGATGTTTTCTTCTTTTCGTCTTTTTTAACTTATCATGTTGTTTTCTTTTTCTTTTCTTCTGTAACTTCTCAAGATGTTTTCTTTTTCTCTCCTTCTATAACTTGTCATGACTGGTATAACATCAAATTAAAAACTCGAAGCAATTAAATATAAACTTGTAGTTAGTATTTTTGCCTTCAAGAACCAAAATGTTTTTTTTTTGTTGTCTTGCAACGTTAATTTACATAACCAAGGACTTTATCCTGGCCAATTAACTATTTTTACTACTCATGAAAAATTAACTTGTCATGATTTTTTCTTCCCTTTTTCTATAACTTGTCATGTTTTCGTCCTTGTTTCTTCTATAATATCTCAATATTGTTCTTCTTTTCTCCTTATATAAGAACTCATGAAAAATTAACTAATTATGATGTTTTCTTCTTCTCGTCTTTTATAACTTGTTATGATGTTTTCTCTTTCCTTTCTTCTATAACTTCTTAAGATGTTTTCTTCTTCTCTCCTTCTATAACTTGTCATGACCGGTATAAAATCAAATTAAAAACTCGAAGCAATTAAATATAAACTTGTAGTTCGTATTGTTTCCTTGAAGAACCAAAATGTTTTTTTTTGTTGTCTTGCAGCGTTAATTTACATAATCAAGGACTTTATAATGGCCAATTAACTATTTTTATTACTAATGAAAAATTAACTTTTCGTGATTTTTTCTTCCTTTCTTCTATAACTTGTCATGTTTTCGTCTTTTTTTCTTCTATAACATGTCAATATTGTTCTTCTTTTCTCCTTATATAAGAACTCATGAAACATTAACTATTTATGATGTTTTATTCTTCTCGTCTTTTATAACTTGTCATTATGTTTTCTTTTTCTTTTCTTTTATAACTTCTCAAGATGTTTTCTTCTTCTCTCCTTCTATAACTTGTCATGACCGGTATAAAATCAAATTAAAAATTTGAAGCAAATAAATATAAACTTGTAGTTCGTATTTTTTCCTTGAAGTACCAAAATGTTTTTTTTTTGTGTCTTGCAGCGTTAATTGACATCACCAAGGACATTATCCTGGCCAATGAACTATTTTTATTACTCATGAAAAATTAACTTTTCGTGATTTTTTCTTCCTCTCTTCTATAACTTGTCATGTTTTCGTCCTTTTTTCTTCTATAACATGTCAAGAATTTTCTTATTTTCTCCTTCTGTAAGAACTCATAAATCATAAACTATTTATGATGTTTTCTTCTTTTCGTCTTTTATAACTTGTCACGATGTTTTCTTTTTCTCTTCTTCTATAACTTCTCAAGATGTTTTCTTCTTCTCTCCTGCTATAACTTGTCATGACCGGTATAAAATCAAATTAAAAATTTGAAGCAAATAAATATAAACTTGTAGTTCGTATTTTTTCCTTGAAGAACCAAAATGTTTTTTTTTGTCTTGCAGCGTTAATTTACATCATCAAGGACTTCAACCTGGCTAATTAACTATTTTTATTACTCATGAAAAATTAACTTTTCATGATTTTTTCTTACCTTCTTCTATGACTTGCCATGTTTTCGTCCTTTTTTCTTCCATAACATGTCAAGATTTTTCTTATTTTCTCCTTCTATAAGAACTCTTGAAACAAACTATTTATGATGTTTTCTTCTTTTCGTCTTTTATAACTTGTCATGATGTTTTTTCTTTCTTTTCTTCTATAACTTCTTAAGATGTTTTCTTCTTCTCTCCTTCTATAACTTGTCATGAGCGGTATAACATCAAATTAAAAACTCGAAGCAATTAAATAAAAACTAGTAGTTAGTATGTTTTCCTTGAAGAACCAAAAAGGTTTTTTTTGTTGTCTTGCAGCGTTAATTTACATCATCAAGGACTTTATCCTGGCCAATTAACTATTTTTATTACTCATGAAATATTAACTTTTCGTGATTTTTTCTTTCTTTCTTCTATAACTTGTCATGTTTTCGTCCTTTATCTTCTATAACATGCCAAGATTTTTCTTATTTTCTCCTATAAGAACTCATGAAACAAACTATTTATGATGTTTTCTTCTTCTCGTCTTTTATAACTTGTCATGATGTTTTCTTTTTCTTTTCTTCTGTAACTTTTCAAGATGTTTTCTTCTTCTCTCTTTCTATAACTTGTCATGATTGGTACAACATCAAATTAAAACTTGTAGCAATTACATACAAACTTGTAATTAGTATTTTTGTTCTTCAAAAACCAAAATGATTTTTGTTTTTGTTGACTTGCAGCGTAAATTTGTATCATCATGGACGTTATCCTGGCCAATTAACTTTTTTTACTACTCATGAAAAATTAACATTTTATGATTTTTTCTTCCCTTCTTCTACAACATGTCATATTTTCGTCTTCTCTTCTTCTATAACATCTCAAGACTTTTCTTATTTTCTCCTTCTATAAGAAGGATTAACTATTTATGATGTTTTCTTCTTTTCGTTTTTTATAACTTGTCATGACGTTTTCTTTTTCTTTTCTTCTATAACTTCTCAAGATGTTTTCTTCTTCTCTCATTCTATAACTTCTCAAAATGTTTTGTTCTTATCTCCTTCTGTAACTTCTCAAGATCGGTACAACATCGAATTTAAAATTTGAAGCAATTAAATATAAACTTGTAATTAGTATTATTTCCTTCAAGAACAAAAATGATTTTTGTTTTTGTTGACTTGCAGCATAAATTTCCATCATTATGGATGTTATCCTGGCCAATTAACTTTTTTTTACAACTCATGAACGATTAACTTTTCATGTTTTTTCCTTCCCTTCTTCTGTAACTTGACATATTTTCTTCTTCTCTTCTTCTATAACATCTCAGGATTTTTCTTCTTTTCTCCATTTATGACGATTTCTTCTTCTCGTCTTTTATATAACTTGTGGTGTTTTCTTCTTCTCTTCTTCTATAACTTCTCATGATATTTTCTTCTTCTCTCCTTCAATTACTTGTCATGACCGGTACAATATCGAATTAAAAACTCGACACAATTAAATATAAACTTGTAATTAGAACTTTTTCCTTGAAGAACCATTGTTTTTTTTGTTGTCTTGCAGCGTTAATTTCCATCATCATGGATTTTATCCTGACTAATTAACTGTTTTAATTACTCGTGAAAAATTAACTTATTCGTGATTTTTTCTTCCCTTCTTCTGTAACTTGCTTTTATCTTCTTCTCTCCTGTTGTAACTTATCATGACTGGTACAATGTAGAATTAAAAACTCGAAGCAATTAAATATAAACTTGTAATTAGTATTTTTTTCCTGCAAGAACAGAAATGAATATTTTTTTTGTTGACTTGCAGCTCGAATGTACATCGTCATGGACTTTATCTTGGCTAATTAACATTTTTAACTACTTATGAAAAAATAACTTCTCACGATTTTTTCTTCTTCTTGTCTTCTATAAGTTCTCAATACTTATTCTCCTTCTCGCTATCTATAAGAACAAATGAAAAATGAACTATTTATGATTTTTTTTTCTCCTCGTCTTCTATACTTTATTTACTTACTTACTTATAACTTATCATGATGTTTTCTTCTTGTCCTCTTTTCTAACACAAGATTATTTCTTATTCTCTCCTTCTATAACTTGTCATGACCGGTATAACATCGAATTAAAAACTTGAAGCAATTAAATATACTCTTGTTATTAGTATTTTTTTTTCCTTGAAGCACCAAATTGTTTTTTTTTGTTATCTTGCAGCTTTAGGTTTCATCATCATGGACTTTATCCCGGCCAATTAATTTTTTTAACTACTCATGAAGAATTAACTTTTCGTGATTTTTTCTACTTCTATAATTTCTCAAGATGTATTTTTTTTTCTTCTTCTATAACTTCTCAAAATAAAAGTTCTTCTTCTCTCCTTCTATTCCTTGTCTTTATCGGTACAATATCGAGTCAAAAACTCGAAGCAGTTAAATATATACTTGTAATTAGTAATTTTTCCTTCAAGAACCAAAATCATTTTTTGTTGACTTGCAGCGTTGATTTCCATCATCATGGACTTTATCCTGGCCAATTAAATCATGATTTATTTGTATTCCATGTAAAGGTAATTTTCGGAGCGTAATAATATTGGCCGCAGCAATTATCGTTTACTGCTCAATTACTGGCCGAAGCCACATGCATTAGTCTAGAAGCATTCGCACTTCTATTTGTAATTGCTAGTCACCACTATTTACATTCTAGTCCGTGTGATGTGATTCAGCGAACCGAAACAGTATTCTAAACGTATAGCAGAATGATAGTGAGATGGTATATGAGGAGGTGGAATAGATAAATTTGCCCACTTAAAAACAGGATAATAATGAATCTGAAAAGTAGGTAAAGTAGTAAAGTAATATTTCTTATAGAAGAGCAAAGTAATCTTGATTTTAAATAAGTTTCGTTTTCTCATCTTTATTTGAGCTTACAAAAATTGAGGGTAAATGAATCCCAATAGAAGTTAAAAGAGGCATATTTCTTATTGAAGAACAAAATAATCTTCATTTTATCATTTCCTCTTTAATGAAACCCAATAGAAATTATAAGAGGCATATTCCTTATTGAAGAACAAAATAATCTTAATTTTATCATTTCCTCTGTTATCTTGAGGATACAAAAATTGAGAATAATTATTCCCAACTCTTATAATACAAAAATATCCAAAATAAATTATACAAATTGATAAAATTACCTAAAATTATAAATGGATTCTAGGCAAGTAGACAGACAAACAGATAAATACCAGACAATAGCCAACCAATTAGCATTGTCCGATCATAATTAGGGAAATGATTGCAAGATATTCCTTCAATATGCCTTCAATGTGACAAGTGTCAATGTCGAATTCTCATGTTATAACCTACAAATCTGACAGCTGTCAATGTCAATTTAATTGAATAACCTGAAACTGTGACAGCTGTCAAAGTGAAATTCACTTGTAACCTAAAAATGTGACAATGTCAAACTGACTTGTTATAACCTGCAAACAATGGTGTACTTTACAAAAAAAATATCTACAGAAGATAAAATAGGCATATTACATATAGAAGGACAGAAAAATGTCAATTTTAAATAAACTTCTTCTTCTCTTTCTTTGAGGATACAAAAATAAAATATCAAAATCAATATAAAATATCAAAATAATAGCGATCTGTACTAATTACTATTTTATCATCAATTTAGTCTGTCTAATTTATTATTATTTGATATTTAAATAATTGATGACTAAGCTTCAATTACTTCAATTAATAATTTAATCATTAGCACTGACTGATCATTATTACTGCAATGATTGCAAGATATTGGACTTCAATGTAACAGCTGTCAATGTCAATTTTTCATGTTATAACCTACAAATGTAACAGCTGTCAATGTCAGTTGAATTGAATAACCTGAAACTGTGAGAGCTGTCAATGTGAAATTCACTTGTAACCTGAAATATGAGAGATGTCAATGTCAAATTCTCATGCTATAACCAACAAATGTGACAGCTGTCAATGTCAATTGAATTGAGTAACTGCAAACTATGACAGCTGTCAATGTGAAATTCACTTGTAACCTAAAAATGTGACAATGTCAAACTGCAATCTTATAACCTGCAAACAATAGTTTACTTTACAAAAAAATATCTTCAGAAGATAGAATAGGCATATTCCGTATAGAAGAACAGAATAATCTTAATTTTAAATAAGTTTCTTCTTCTCTTGCTTTTAGGATACAAAAATAAAATATCAAAATCAATGTATAAAATCAAAATAATAATAATCACTACTTTATCATCAATTTAGTCTGTTTGTAATTTATTATTTTTTCATATTTTAAATAATATATGACTAAGCATCAATTACTTCAATTAATATTTTAATCATTAGCACCGACCGATCATTATTATTGCAATGATTGCAAGATATTGGACTTCAATGTAATAGCTGTCAATGTCAAATTTTAATGTTATAACCTACAAATGTAACAGCTGTCAATGTCAGTTTAATTGAGTAACCTGAAGCTGTGACAGCTGTCAATGTGAAATTTACTTGTAACCTAAAATTGTGACAGATGAGAATGGTAAACTGACTTGTTATAACCTGCAAACAATAGTTTACTTTCCAAAAATATACCTACAGGACATAAAATAGGCATATTGCGTGTAGAAGAACAGAATAATCTTAATTTTAAATAATCTTCTTCCTCTCTTTCTTTGAAGATACATGTTATTATTTCATATTTTAAATAATCGATGACTAGTCTTCAATAACTTTAATTAATAATTCTTGCAATGATTGTAAGATATTGGTCTTCAATGTAACAGCTGTCAATGTCACATTATCATGCTATAACCTACAAATGTGATAGCTGTTAATTTCAATTTAATTGAATAACCTGAAAGTGTCAATGTGAAATTCACTTGTAACCTAAAAATGTGACAGATGTCAATACCAAATACCCATGTTATAACCTACAAATATGACAGCTGCCAATGTCAATTTAATTGAATAACCAGAAACTGTGACAGCTGTCAATGTGATATTCACTTATAACCTAAAAATGTGACTGTCAAATTCACTTTTTATAACCTGAAAACTATAGTTAACTTTACATAAATGTAAAGTTCCGTTATTATTATTATTATTATTATTATTATTTATTAGGGATTTTTATTATTATTATTATTATTATATTATTTCCTAATAAAATTTTAAATAACTTTCAACAATAAGTTTATTAAAATTCAATTGTTAACAATATTTACTGGAGTATTTTTTTCCCTCAACATTTGAACAATTATTTTGATTTTTTTGGCCATACCGAAGTTTATAGGTGAATCTTGCCACGATTTGAAATTATTTACCATTTTTGCTTAAGTAAAGTCGTAAAACTATCCCAAATCCAAAAATAAATTATTATATGAGATGGGATAGTTAAAGCAACTTGGATTTTGATACAAAACAAAAGCTGATCATTGGTAGACTTCATGCCTTAGACTTAAGTAGTTATACTAGGACAGTTCTACTCCACCCCCCGCGAAGATTTCGATTAGTTTAATCCGCGGTTTAATCGAACTTTTGATTTGCGTATTTACATACAATTGCTCTAATTACGCCAGCTATTCCGCGGTATTTACACATAATTGCTCTAATTACGCCAGCTATTCCGCCGTATTTGTATACAATTCCTCTAATTACGCAAATCAAAAGTTCGATTAAACCGCGGATTAAAATAATCGAAAACTTCGCGGGGGGTGGAGTAGAACTGTCCTAGTATAACTACTGACTTATAACTCAATTTTGTGAACTTATGCTGTATACCTTATTGGCCCATTATAAAGTAAATCTGGAAAACTCTCGGTACAAATTTGTTTTTCTGTGTGAGATTGAGATTCATCAATTACCTGAGCCAAAACAGCAATTGAAATAATGGAAGCATAAAATTGATAAATGGTATGTTATTACACGAAAGCAATGTACAGGTTCTTACATCAGCCACTGCAATGGTGGAAATTTATCAATGCGTACACGAGTACATACTTTAACTTCTCTCAGACTTCGAACTGATGATAATGATATTTTAATGGCAGTGATAGCAATTTTTCAAACGTTCCATACATTTGGAATGATGGCATTGAAGCATTGGTGAGAAGGTGCATGCATTTTATACAATTTTACATACACATTACGTTTAGTTTTTGAAGTAAATTAGAGTGGTTATTCACTCAAGTGGTCTTTCTACTTTTAACTCAATTATTTTTTTCAATTGCAGCTTGATACGTAATGATTTGATTACGTTTTTGAATTTGTTCATACAATTATAATTTATTTATCTCGAATATTACATCAAATCACTACATGAGATCAATACTGCATGAGATATTAAAATGTGCAGCAGTAATATGGTATATAATACCATAAAAATATAGTTCCCAATATTAATATGACGTAGTTATGAATATTGTTTTATTGAATAATATGTTTTTATTCGAAACCATAAACGTTTACTACATTCTAGAGTACTGTTATTTATCTGGTTTTGCTATATTTGAATAGTTTTGAATATAATATTAGATAGCTATCCTGTTTTTATGCTACTCAATAAACTTTATTTTTGTCAGTGAGGGCAAAGGCTGTAACACGCTAAGGGCCATAAACGCCAGTTATTCCCGAGATGCACACATAACTGCATGTACAAAACATCACACATTTTTTGTTTTTCTGCTAATAGAGGTAGATATTCTTAAAACTTACCCGTATATTTACACATAACTTCATATACTAAACATTAAAAATTTTCCCTTTTGTGCTAATTGAGGTACATATTCTTAAAACTTACTCGTATATTCGTAATTCATAGTCTACTTTGTAATTCACTTATATATGCATGGTATATTTCGTTCGATCAAATCAGGGGTTCCCAAAACCCATTTTGGCAGAAAGGTCACGTGATCTAACCTAACCTAACCTAACGTAACCTAACCTAACCTACCTCCATTTATACAGGTAGCGTTATATGATATTAATAATATAGAATACCTATGATCCTTGAACTGTAATGAATAATAAAATTCATTCAAACTGAAGAAAATTTCTTGAAAATAACAAATTATATTCATATTCTATCACGTCTGTCATATTATACATATAAAAAATAAAGTAGAATTACTGAAAATAGTATCAAAAAATTTCTAATACATAACACGCAATAAAATTGAAAATATCGCAGAAAATATAAAACTATTGCAGAATTGTAAGCAAATTGCAGAATATTTAATAAAAACATACGTTTTAAAAACCTATATACGTAACGTAAACGTATCTGTAACGTTAGTTGCGAAATAAACATTTATTAAAAACCTATAAATAAGCATACTATAAGTTACAGAGCTGTTTCTAAATATTCTGAAAGATGCCAATAAATCTGGAAAAATTTACCGAAAGTGCAGCGAAACTTATATAACCAATTGAGAAAATTTCAGAAAACTTCAAAATCAATCAAAATAATCAAAACAATTCAATTTCAGAAATAGCCTCAAAGCTTTATGGAAAATTATAGAATGTGTAATGAATACAAGTCCAAAAATTCAGTTAAAATAACAATGTGTCAGAAGGTAAAAACCTTAGACATTGTAATAAACTTCAAATACTTAACGAAACATTTTACTTGTATTTAAAAATATTTCATTCATATACAGGATGTTATAGAATATAATTAGGTATAAAGTGAAAGAGATTTGACTAAAACGGAATACTGGAAAGTCATTTGGCAAAATGTGAAACATAAGTGACAAAATGCAACAGCAACATCAAAACATTGTAATATTAAAATAGAGAAATAAATATACTAAATATTCAGAAATTTAAAAAAAATGACCAGTAAGTATTTAAAATAACGAAAAATATTCAAAAATGACTAGTAACATGGATAAAATACTAACAAACAAAAAATATGATACATATATGATACATAACACTTCATACCGATTTGGGATTATGGGAATTTGCGGCAGAAGCAACATTATCAATCATTATCACTAACATTATCATTATCATTAACATTATCACTTTATCAATTGTTCTCTTGATATTTTGTTTTCATAGTTTGGAAATTTTAAATCTCCCTTAAACTTTTTAGCAATTTCTAAAATCTGTATGAAGTGTTATGTAATACTATTTATTTGTTTTTACTTGGCAATATTGCAATAATATCAAAAAGTCGAAGAAAATATTAAAAAAATGCAGAAAATGTAAGGAAATTGAATATTTAATAAAATCTTAAGAACCATAAACCCTATAAAAAAATACAAGTTACAAAAATGTTTCTAAAACTGTTAAAACATTTAACAAAATTTAACAAAAGTAAAGTGAAACTAATAAAGCCAAAAAAAGAGAAACTTGCAGAAAAATGTATAAAAATATCTCACTTTCAGTAATTGCCACAAAGTTTTATAAAAAACTTTAAATGTGCAATTAACAAAGGTCCAGATTTTCAGTCAAAATAACATAAGTATCAAATATTTTTTTTATTATTCTTGCAACTAGTATTCTACTCATTGAGTAATTGTCAAATTTCATTGTCTACTATCAAACATTCAAAATATTTCTTTAAAATGAACATTAAAATGTCAATTTTAGTTACTTTATCAAGTATTAATATCTAAAGATATCAAGATAAGAAAAGTTTATGTATCTGATAACATTTTATGTTATCTGTTAAATTTTATAGATCAATTATCAATTTGTGAAATATTCGTGAAAAACTAAGTTGACTATTTTATCAAATATCAATGACTGTCAAAAGTTCAATACATTCTGTTAAAATGTATTTGTTTCTCATCAATGTTTCAAATATTTCTACAAAAATATCAATTATTTTATCAAATTTCACTGAATAATTGTCAATATTTTCTGGCTGCAATGTTGGTTGTTCTATGACCTATCAATGATAGTCAAAATGTCATTGTCCTCTCAAATATTAATGACTGTTCGAATATAATATAATATATATATATATATATATATATATATATATATATATATATATATATATATATATATATATATATATATATATATAATATATAACAACGAAATTTTAACGTTGTTTACTTGCTACAATTTTTTTTAGATATTTTCATAAACATTTCATTGATCAACTGCAAATTTCTCACTTATTTCTTTGTATAAATTCAGATCTTCTATAAACGATCATTGACTAAGTCTCAAAATGTCACTTATTTTATCAAATATCAATGTCAAAAATACCATTGCTTCTTTTAAAATTTCCATGTTTCTTATGAATGTGTTAAATGTGCGTATTTAAATTTCGTATGTTCCATAAAATTTCATGTGTAAACTCACAAATTTTTAATTATTTCCTTGTAGACTTACTTATAAAAAAAATAACTTATTCTGTAAGATATAAATGACTAACTGTCCAAATTTCAATTATTTCTGTTATATTTTCAATGTGTTCTATCAATTTTTCACTTATTTCTGTAAAAATGTCAATCATTCTATCAAATTTCATTAACTGTCAATTTTTATTTTATTTTTTGTGAAATTTTAATTCTACTGTCGATTACTTATTACTTACTGTCAAATATTAATGACTGTTCAAATTTCAAATATATCTGTTAAAAGATCGTTGTTTACTATAAATCTTTTGGATATTTTGATAAAAATTTCATTAACAACTGCAAATTTCTCAATTATTTCGTTTTAAAAATTCAGATTTTCTATCAACGATCATTGACTAAGTCTCAAAATGTTACTATATTATATCTTATATTATCAAATATCAATGTCAAAATACCATTGCTTCTGTTAAAATGTCAATGCTTCGTAATAATGTTTTAAATGTGCGTGTTTAAATTTCTAATATTCCATAAAATTTCATTGCTAAACTTACAATTTTTCAATTATTTTCTTGTGGACTTACCTATTAAAAAAAATCACTTATTCTGTAAGATATAACTGACTAACTGTCAAAATTACAATTATTTCTGTAAATTTTCAATGTGTTCTATCATTTTTTTCCTTATTTCTGTAAAATGTCAATCATTCTGTAAAATGTAAATCGTTGTGTCAAATTTCATTAACTGTCTATTTTTTAGGATTTTTTTTTATGAAATTTTAATTGTGTTGTCCTTATTACTTTCGATCAAATATTAATGACTGTTCAAATTTCAAATATATCTGTTAAAAGTTCGTTGTTTACTATAAATCTTTTATATTTTTTCATAAACATTACATTGGACAACTGCAAATTTCTGAAATATTTCGTTTTATAAATTCAGATTCTCTATCAACGATCACTGACTAAGTCTCAAAATGTTACTAATATTATCAAATATCAATGTCAAAAATTCCATTGCTTCTTTAAAAATTTCAATGTTTCCTACCAATGTTTTAAATGTGCATGTTTAAATTTCTAATATTCCATAAAATTTCATTGCTAAACTCACAATTTTTCAATTATTTCCTTATGGAATCACTTATCAAAAAAATTCACTTATTCTGTAAGATGTACATATAACAAAATTTCATTTACTGTCAAAATTTGCCCTATATTTAACTGAATTTTAATTATTCTGTCAAAAATTCAATAGCTACTGTAAAAATTGCAATACTTACTGTAAATTTTCCATTCATTTCTGTCACAATGCCTATGATAAATGTAATATTTTACGTGTAATTTATATAACTAAAAATATTCAGACAAAGTTTACTAAATTTCATAAATTACTGTCAAAGTTTCAGTAATATTACCAGAATTCTAATTATTTTGTCAAAAATTACCTTAACAAGTTCAATAATTACCGCAATTTTTTATTCATTTATGTTCAAATTTCAGTGGTAACTCAAATTTTTGGTCATAGTTATCAAAATTTCATTCATATCTGTCAAAATGACAGGTTTCGCTTATTCCACTTTACAAATAGTAGATGATGACCTTTGGAGATGAAATTTCATTCATATTTAACAAAATTTCATTTTCAAATATTTCCGTAAAAATGTCAATTATTCTATCAAATTTCACTGATCAATTGTCAATCTTTTCTGGCTGCAAGTTTAGTTGTTCTGTGACCTATCATTGAGAGTCAACATTTGACTTGTTCTGTCAATTATTCATGACCGTTTAAATTTCAAATATATCTGTTAAAATTTCGGTTTTTTTTTTCTATAACTCTTTTAGATATTTTCATAAAAAATTCATTGATCAACTCCAAATTTCTCAATTATTTTGTTGTATAAATTCAGATCTTCTATCAGCGATCATTGACTAAGTCTCAAAATGTCACTTATTTTTTCAAATATCTTGTGGACTTACTTATAAAAAAATCACATATTCTGTAAGATATTAATGACTAACTGTTAAAATTTCAATTATTCTTGTTAAATTTTCAATGTGTTCTATCAATTTTTCATTTATTTCTGTAAAATGTCAATTATTCTGTCAAATTTCATTAACTGCTAATTTTTTAATTTATTTTTTGTGAAATATAAATTGTACTTCGACTACTTATTACTTACTGTCAAATATTAATGATTGTTCAAATTTCGTTTTTTTTTCTATAAATCTTTTAGATATTTTCATAATAATTTCATTGATCAACTGCAAATTTCCCAATTATTTCTTTGCATAAATTCAGATCTTCTATCAACGATCATTGACAAAGTCTCAAAATGTCACTTATTTGATCAAATATCAATGTCAAAAATGCCATTGCTTCTTTCAAAATGTGAATGTTTCCTATCAATGTGTTAAATGTGCGTATTTAAATTTCTAATATTCCATAACATTTCACTGGCAAACTCACAATTTTTTTAATTATTTCCTTGTGTACTTATAAAAAAATCACTTATTCTGTAAGATATAAATATCTAACTGTCAAAATTACAGTTCTTTCTGTAAAATTTCAATGTGTTCTATCATTTTTTTCCTTATTTCTGTAAAATGTAAATCATTCTGTCAAATTTCATTAACTGTCTATTTCTTATTTAATTTTTGTGAAATTTTAATTGTGTTGTCCTTATTACTTACTGTCAAATATTGATGACTGTTCAAATTTTAAATATATCTGTTAAAAGTTCGCTGTTTACTATAAATATTTTATATATTTTCATAAACATTGCATTGATCAACTGCAAATTTCTATATTATTTCGTTTTATTAATTCAGATTTTTTATCAACGCTCATTGACTAAGTCTCAAAATGTCACATATTTTATCAAATATCAATGTCAAAAATTCCATTGCTTCTGTTAAAATTTCAATGTTTCCTAACAATGTTTTAAATGTGCCAATTTAAATTTCTAATATTCCATAAAATTTCATTGCTAAACTCACAATTTTTCAATTATTTCTTTGTGGAATTACTTATCAAAAACATTCACATATTCTGTCAGATATAAATGACTAACTGTCAAAACTTCAAATATTCCTGTTAAATTTTCAATGTGTTCTATCAATTTTTCACATATTTCTGTAAAACATTTCTGTCAAATTTCATTAACTGCCAATTTTTTAATTTATTTTTTGTGAAATCTTAATTGTACTGTCGACTACTTATTACTTACTGTTAAATATTAATGAATGTTCAAATTTCAAATATATCATACTTCGTTTTTTTCTATAAATCTTTTTGATAGTTTCATAAAAATTTCATTGATCAACTGCAAATTTCTCAATTATTTCTTTGTATAAATTCAGATGTTCTATCAACGATCATTGACTAAGTCTGAAAATGTCACTTATCTTATCAAATATCAATGTCAAAAATGCCATTGCTTCTTTTAAAATTTCAATGTTTCCTATCAATGTATTAAATGTGCGTATTTAAATTTCTAAAATTCCATAAAATTTCATTGGTAAACTCACAATTTTTCAATTATTTCCTTGTGGACTTACTTATAACAAAAAATTACTTACACTGCAAGATATAAATGACTAACTGTCAAAATTACAATTATTTCTGTAAATTTTTAATGTGTTCTATAAATGTTTCAAATATTTCTGTAAAATGACAATCATTTGGTCAAATTTGATTACTTGTTAACTTTTTTTTTGTGAAACTTTTTTTTTTCTGTCGGCTACTTATTATTTACTGTCAACTCTTCAATTGTTTTTGCCAAAATTTAAATGATTGGTTCAAAAATGTATCAAACATTTATTTTCCGCAGAGTTATTACCCAAATGTACAATTATTTAAATTTTACACAAATGTTTGTAATTAGAATTTAATTTTTTTTTGTCGATTACTTATTATTTACTGTCAACTTTTCAATTGTTTTAGCCAAAATTTCAATGAATCCTTATAATGTCCATCATAATCCATCTAAAATTCCTTAAACATTTATTTTCCGCAGAGTCAATACCCAAATGTACAATTATTTAAATGTTACAGTGTTTGTAATTAGATTTGTTACATTGAATCCATGATTATTATGACATATCTAGATTCAAAATATAATAATAATAATAATAATAATAAAGAATATTTATTAGCGGAAAAGCTACATAATATACAAAAAGTAAATATATACATGATAACAAACAACACAACAAAACAAAAACTAGAACAATGCAAGAGCAAAGACACAAATAGTAAATATAGTTTTCATATTAAAATATTTTACCAATTTCTAAATAGTTAAATAAAATTGTTAAAACAGATATTAATTTAAGGTATTATTATTCTGTACTTACTGGTAGAGTTATTTTTATTTTATTTGATTATTTATTTATTTTATTTTGCCTTGCTAGTTTCAGTTTATTAACAAACTATCATCAGAGGCGTGATATTTGTATTTTGGTGTGTATACAGGGTGTTAATACTAAGTTGTAACACCCGAAAATGGCAGTTAGAATCATTGAAACAAACAACTTTTCTTAGTTAAAATTTTTGAATTGGAGCCCAATTTCATAGTTATTGGTGTTCTTTTGTTTTTCGAAAAATCGTCATTACTCCCTTATTTTAAGGAATATTTAAAAAATACAAAAACGTTCAACATGCGCTTTCGGTTCTCTAAAACATTTGTATTTACAATTATTTTCTATTTTATCAAATAACAAAATGGCAACCGATCAAAAATTTCTAAGCAAGATATTTTCAAACCAATCGATCGATTTTTGAAAATAAAACATTTATAAAGTCTTTGAACTATCTCATAACATTTGTCTGTTTTGATAATTATGCATTTTTATACACAAATTATGCAAAATACGCACACAAATGATATACGTGGCAGAAACTTTTCAAGATGAAGCAGAAATTTCTGAAGAACAAGATCAAAAAGTATTTAAATTTGAACGTACAAACTAGAAAACACGTGCCTCAACTTGTTTAATTGCCTAACTTAAGGTTAGCCTACTTTGTTTTAAATGATTGTTGCAGTTTGTTAAAATTTATCTTTTAATTCAATTTGAATAATAAGTTTTTTAGACAGATTGAAAAAAATGTTTCAGACAAATGTTATAATATAGTTTAAGGATTTCATAAATGTTTTATGTTCAAAAATCAATCGAGTGATTTTCAAAATATCTTGTTCCGAATTTTTTTTTCGGTCGCCATTTTGTTATTTGATAAAATAGAAAATAATTGTAAATACAAATGTTTTAGAGAACCGATAGCGCATGCTGAGCGTTTTTGTATTTTTTAAATATTTCTTAAAATAAGGGACAAATGACGATTTTTCGAAAAACAAATGAACGCCAATAACTATGAACTTGGGCTCCAATTCAAATATTTTAATTAAGAAAAGTTGTTTGTTTCGATGAGTTCTAACTGCCATTTTCGGGTGTTACAACTTAGTATTAACACCCTGTATATATGTATATATATTGATTTTATTTCTTCATACATATTTGGAATTTGATTTGAATTTTGAAAGATGTCTGTTTAGATTTCAGATAATAATTGTACATAAAATAATATATTCCTGTTTTCCCCTTAAAATGAGCTGAAACCTGAAAATATTAAACTTTGTTGAATGAAAATTAAAATAAAATGAAAAATGAAAATGAATAGGCGAAAAGACCGCAGGCCATAGTCATTAAATTATTATTTATATTCATGAAACTTTCCTGAAAGTTATTATTATTTTTCTTATTTTTCTAAAACTCAGTTTTCTGTTTACAACTAACAAGTTTAAATTATCGTTTATAATTATGTATTTGAATTTAGTTTGCCTGACTAGTTTCAGTTTTTTAACAAACTATCATCAGAGGCGTAATATTTGTATTTTGCTGTGTATACATCTTGATTTTATTTCATCATAAATATTTGGCTGTATTATTTGAAGTTTAATTGAAACTGTTTGCATGAGGTTCAATTTTCCGCTGTGTTGCTGAATAACAAACGCGATTCTTAATTTCTATAAAAAACCTATCTACATTTCTGTCTTATCTTTGCGTTCAAAATTTCGACGTTAATTTCATTTATGCGCAGCTTTCCTTTTCGGAGTATATTTATGTGGTAGATAAACTCTATACGCGCCAAAACAATATAATGACACGTTATAAAAGACACACGAGGGAGGCACATTTTATATTATTATCTACTTGGCCATGAACCAAATATTATAACGATATAATCTTGCTTTTAATAATAGTTCTAATTCCGGAGCAAAATATTCTATTACAAATTTTATCTAGAGCATTGTATTCAATAAGTATTTATAGTTATATATATATATATATATATATATATATATATATATATATATATATTTATATAGATATATATATATATTTCTATTAATTTCTATGTGCGTTATCCAATAAGAAATAAACCAATCTGATAAGTGTATGGAGCAAGAATAATTGAAAAATATTTTATGTTATATTGTAAACTGACATATCGTCAGTTTATAAGTACAACTCATTAAATTACATATTAAGCCAAATGAATTAAATATGATTTATTATTTTCTCTTTAAACTTATATAATTAATAACAATTATACTTCTAATGTTTATGTAGAATGAACTTTTTGAGTACTTGAGTTTTCTCATGCCAAGTTATTATTAATATATCTTACATATCTCAGAAATATAAAAATGATAATTAATGACATTTACCTGTAAACAGACGATATGTAAGACATATGCAATTTTTTTTCTATAACATGCAAATTATTATTATTATAGTTATACATATAGTTATAGAATACAATACTTTAGGTACAGTCATGCATACATAAATCTAGTACAAGAAATTAGGTTAGGTAAGGTTAGGTTAGGTTAGGTCAGGTTAGGTTTATATAGCAATGTATGTACTAAATTTATGTGAGCATGACTACAATATTTTTTGTACAATTTTGTATTTACAATATGTAGATAAATTTGAGGCAGATATTATAATATATAAATAATATATTTAGTCAATTAAAATATAATATAATTTGCAACTTAACATGTATCAGTATATATATTTTTTTATAAAATTACATTTATTGAAATAATATATGTAATTTCAAATAACACAATATCTGCACAATAATATCCGATGCAGCTGACTCGAAGGGTAATATTTCAAACAAATTTTCACAGCACATTTTATATTATTATTGGACAGCTGCCATTTAAGCGTAATGAGATTATGTCATATACACAAGCACATATTCAGTTTAAAAGACCAGATCGATCTGTTTGAACACAAACCTGCATGTTATGAAGGGGCACAAAGTAAACAACGTTTTTAAAGTCTAATCTCATTGTGTGACTGTTGCAGGTTTGCGCTGATTAATTTGTGCGATAATAATATATTCAACTGATACGCATTATGCGCCCCTATGAAGTATTTTCACTGCCAATTAAGCGCGGGCTTCAAAATTTATCAAAGCCGTACAGATATTATTGCTTAATTGCAAGCTGATGAGGCTTCTCAATTTATGCCAATACGTTTTTGTTGTAGGTATGTGTGTTTAATTTTTATTTACATTCGCTAAAAAGAATGTGCCAATTCAGGGTTTGTGATGTAAATTGGCAGAATTCGCAATATGTAAAATTGGACAAATAATCCCTCGAAATTTACATATTTTTGTGTATTAATTGGATCTAGTTATAAAAACTGATTAATCTGTAAAACAAATACAAAATATTATAAAAATTCCATAGATAGTTTTTTTAATTATAATTTTAAATATTTGTACGTTTGGATATCATCAGTGAAGTGCACCCGAAATATAATTCGAAAATTCAATAGATAGTTAGAAAAAAAATTAATTAACAAAAATGTGGTGTGCATCTTTTACACTGCCTCAGTGGACAACTGGAAACCGGTTTCGACCTAGTAGGTCTCATCAGTCCAGTGCCTCCGAATGTAGCTACCAAAATGCAACAACTTATGACCTATTAATCAGTCTTAGAGTATTATTGAGAGAATGAGAGAAGCATGTAGTTGGATTTCTTCTCTCATTCAAAACATGAATTGTTGAGTGTCTTAGGGGCATTAGGGCTTTATGGGGCCCTGGGCAAATTTGCAAGACCCCCACCCCCAAATTTGCCCAAATTCTAATTTACCCATAGATTTACCCATAGAATAACGCATCGCTGTAACTCGGCAGCAATAAGGTGAAAAATTCCGAAAATTCGTTACTCCTCGAGTTTTTCACTTATCTTTGGGTACAATCTTTTGAGATAGAAATTGATTTAACAAATGTTGACGTATACAAAGGCATTTGGAAAAATATTCCTTTTGTTAAATTTGGTAGTTTTTGAAACATTTCGAAAATTAATTGCTTCTTTTTTTTCTGCAGTATAAGTTATACAACTCTATAACATTGAAATGTGGAAATTTTTGTGAAAACTTTAATAAAAGTTCCGTGGTTTCTGAAATTATCTCACTAATATTCCAGATTCCAGAAAATTCCCTAACCATTCCCAAATATTTGGAAAAACACTGAATATTCCGTAGAAGTAGATAAATACCAAATATTATGAAAATCTAGAAGTTCTGAAAACAATCTAGAAAGAATAAAAAACAAGCAATTGTACCATCTTCATTCCTTCTTTTATCCATATTTGGATAATTTTTTGAATTGTCATTCATTAATTCATTCATTCTGTAGCACTACAACCCTCTGTAGGTTTTGGCCTCATCCACCAGCCTCTTTCAGGCACCAGGCTGTCTTCCACAGCCTGGTGAGGCTCGCCAGCCTCAAGAGCCTCTTGACCAGCCTCAGTTAAGACACAATGTCCTTGACAACCTCCCTCCAACTTCCGACGTTCATTATGCGAAGGTCATTCATTACATTTTGCCTCCATCTTTTCTTTGGGCTCTATCTGCTACGTATTTACGCACGGAATTCTCATAAATATTATTAAAGTTTCCGTATATTCTTTGCAAAATATTTCAGAAATTTCATATATTTTTTTATGAAATTAAAAAAACAATAGAAGTTGATTTTTTAAATAACTTCTAACTAATAAATATCGTAAACACATCTTAAATTTTCAGAAAATGATCAAGTTTATTTTTATTTATTGGGAAATTCGGTAAGCATCTCAAAAAAAAATCTCTTAAATTTTTAGAAAAAAAGGTTTATTTATTACGAAAATAATCAAGTTTCATTTAATTTTTTGGGATATTTGCTTAAATATCCCAGAAAATTGCATGAACATACAACACACAAGTATTTCGAAAATATGCCAGAACTTTTAGGAAATTTGAATACTAATAATATTTTGAGGAAAGAAGATAATATAATAATTGTAATATATGTAAGAATGATAATGAATAATGATAATAAACAAGAATATGTAATATATTTAAAAATGGAGTATTTTTCCGTTAAATAAATAAATAAATAAATAAATAAATAAATAAATAAATAAATAAATAAATAAATAAATAAATAAGTAAATAAATAAATCAATAAATAAATCAATAAATAAATACCATACTAATATCATAATTATCATGTTTGATGAATTTTGTAGTGAATCCTTTATACTGACAACTGTAATATTTTAAGTTGAATAAATATTATTATTTTTATTATTGTCCATATTTCTTTGTAGTTTTCGTATTTTCCGACAATATTCTAAAAATCGCTTAAAACGTTCTGTTCACTCTGTTAACTTCTGTTAACTTCTGTTAAAAATTTCGAAAACATACAAGATATTCTAGGAAATTTTCACAAAATAAAACAAAACCATGTGCAGTGTTTAAATTTCGGTCATATTTATAGTTGATGTAAATAATATATGTTATATATATATTATATAATAATAATATGTTAACACCTCTTAAATTTTCAGAAATATTATGAAATAAATATTATTATTTTCGTAAAGATCGTAAGGATTCGTATTAGGAAATTTTATAAAAATTTCAAAATATTTAAAAACTTATAAATTTGTTTTTAAGATGTCAAATGTATGTATGTATCAAAATCTGTTCATTGCTCTACCTCAGATTTAAATGATTTTGATTTATATTTTACATTGGACCAAATTGTTTAAACTGAACTCACTAAATTGTTCAGTTTGGACAATTTGGCAGATTTCCTCAGCTGGAGTTAAAAAATGTAGAGATTTTAACAAATAGTGATAAAACTGCTTAGTTGAAAATTTTTAGCAGTTGCAGTTAAATAGCAAATAAATTACTTTGATATCGTTAACACCTCTTTAATATTCAGAAATATTATGTACCTAATTATTACTATTTTCGTAAAGATCGTAAGGATTCGTAAGGATTCGTATCAGGAAATTTTTAAAAAAATTCAAAATATTTCAAAACTTATAAATTTGTTTTTAAGATGTCAAATGTATGTGTCAAAATCTGTTCATTGTTCTACCTCAGATTTAAATGATTTTGATTTATATTTTAAATTGGACCAAATTGTTTAAACTGAACTCACTAAATTGTTCAGTTTGGACAATTTGGCAGATTTCCTCAGCTGGAGTTAAAAAATGTAGAGATTTTAACAAATAGTGATAAAAACTGCTTAGTTGAAAATTTTTAGCAGTTGCAGTTAAATAGCAAATACATGACTTTGATATCGTTAACACCTCTTTAATATTCAGAAAAATTATGTACCTAATTATCACTATTTTCGGAATGATCGTAAGAATTCATAAGAATTCTTATCAGGAAATTTTATAAAATATGCAAAATATAATAAAACATATAAATTTGTTTTTTAGATGTCAAATGTATGTGTCAAAATCTGTTCATTGCTCTACCTCAGATTTTAATGACTTTGATATCGTTAATACGTCTTAAATTTTCAGAAAAATTATGTACCTAATTATTACTATTTTCGTAAAGATCGTAAGGATTCATAAGGATTCGTATCAGGAGATTTTATAAAATTTGCAAAATATTATAAAACTTATAAATTTGTTATCAAGATGTCAGATGTATGTGTCAAAATCTGTTCATTGCTCTACCTCAGATTTAAATGACTTTGATATCGTTAACACCTCTTAAATTTTCAGAAAAATTATGTACCTAATTATTACTATTTTTGTAAAGATCGTAAGGATTCATAAGGATTCGTATCAGGAGATTTTATAAAATTTGCAAAATATTATAAAACTTATAAATTTGTTTTTTAGATGTCAAATGTAACTGTCAAAATCTGTTCATTGCTCTACCTCAGATTTTAATGATTTTGATATCGTTAACATCTCTTAAATTTTCAGAAAAATTATGTACCTAATTATTACTATTTTCGTAAAGATCGTAAGGATTGTAAGGATTCATATCAGGAGATTTTATAAAATTTGCAAAATATTATAAAACTTATAAATTGTTTTTTAGATGTCAAATGTATGTGTCAAAATCTGTTCATTGCTCTACCTCAGATTTAAATGATTTTGATTGATATTTTAAATTGGACAAAATGGTTTAAACTGAACTCACTAAATTGTTCAGTTTGGACAATTTGGCAGATTTCCTCAGCTGGAGTTAAAAAATGTAGAGATTTTAACAAATAGTGATAAAAACTGCTTAGTTGAAAATTTTTAGCAGTTGCAGTTAAATAGCAAATACATGACTTTGATATCGTTAACACCTCTTTAATATTCAGAAAAATTATGTACCTAATTATCACTATTTTCGGAATGATCGTAAGAATTCATAAGAATTCTTATCAGGAAATTTTATAAAATATGCAAAATATAATAAAACATATAAATTTGTTTTTTAGATGTCAAATGTATGTGTCAAAATCTGTTCATTGCTCTACCTCAGATTTTAATGACTTTGATATCGTTAATACGTCTTAAATTTTCAGAAAAATTATGTACCTAATTATTACTATTTTCGTAAAGATCGTAAGGATTCATAAGGATTCGTATCAGGAGATTTTATAAAATTTGCAAAATATTATAAAACTTATAAATTTGTTATCAAGATGTCAGATGTATGTGTCAAAATCTGTTCATTGCTCTACCTCAGATTTTAATGACTTTGATATCGTTAATACGTCTTAAATTTTCAGAAAAATTATGTACCTAATTATTACTATTTTCGTAAAGATCGTAAGGAATCATAAGGATTCGTATCAGGAGATTTTATAAAATTTGCAAAATATTATAAAACTTATAAATTTGTTTTCAAGATGTCAGATGTATGTGTCAAAATCTGTTCATTGCTCTACCTCAGATTTTAATGACTTTGATACAGTTAACACCACTTAAATATTCAGAAAAATGATGTACCCAATTATTACTATTTTCGTAAAGATCATAAGGATTCGTAAGGATTCGTATCAGGAGATTTTATAAAATTTGCAAAATATTATAAAACTTATAAATTTGTTTTTTAGATGTCAAATGTATGTGTCAAAATCTGTTCATTGCTCTACCTCAGATTTTAATGACTTTGATATCGTTAATACCTCTTAAATTTTCAGAAAAATTATGTACCTAATTATTACTATTTTCGTAAAGATCGTAAGGATTCGTAAGGATTCGTATCAGGAGATTTTATAAAATTTGCAAAATAGTATAAAACTTATAAATTTGTTTTTTAGATGTCAAATGTATGTATCAAAATCTGTTCATAGCTCTACCTTAGGTTTAAATGATTTTGATTGAAAATTTATAGTAGACCAAATTGCCCAAACTGAACTCACTAAATTGTTCAGTTTGGACAATATGGCAGATTTCGACAGCTGAAGTTAAAAAATGGAGAGATTTTAAGAAATAGTGATAAAAACTGCTTAGTTTCAGTTGACATATTTTAGCAGTTGCAGTTATATAGCAATTAATTTTAATTTATTGTCATCCACTTATAATGGGACACATATTATGCACGAAAATGCAACAGGCAAAAATGAGTTTATGAGTAAAATTATTTATTGGCTGATAAAAATTTGATAGATTATTATTATCATACCTGTGAATTTGACAAATTTTCACAACTGGAGGTAATCATTTGATAAATTTTGACAGTTTCAATCTAAATTTTGAAAACATCTTTGGAGTACTCTTCAGAATTTGACAAATTTTGACAGTTGCACTTATAAATTCTAAATACTGGAAATATTTATCACTGAATTATAATTTGCGAAAGAAAAACAGCTAAAACTCTAATGACAAAATACGGAAATCGGGGACATGGGAAGAAAATTGCAGCTGAAACTGTTCACAACAGCTATAAACTTTTGTTCAAATTTTGGTTTGAAAATTGATCAGAATTGTACAATTGCAATTTAAAATAGAACAGAATTGTACAATTACCATTGAAAATTGATCAGAATTCTACAATTGCAATTGAAAATAGATTAGAATTGTACAATTGCAATTGAAAATTGATCAGAATCGTACAATTGCAATTGAAAAATAATCATAATTGTAAAATTGCAATTGAAAATCGATCAGAATGGTACAATTGCAATTGAAAATTGATCAGAATTGTAGAATTGCAATTGAAAATTGAACAAAATTGTACAATTGCAATTGTCAATTGATCAGGATTGTAAAATGAGTTTATGAATCAAAATATTTATTGGCTGTTAAAAATTTGATCATACCTGCGAATTTGACAAATTTTCACAGCTGGAGGTAATCATTTGACAATTTTGGACAGTTTCAATCTAAATTTGGAAAACATGTTTGTAGTACACTTCAGAATTTGACAAATTTTGACAGTTGCACTTATAAATTCTATATACTGGAAATATTTATCACTGAATTATAATTTGCGAAAAAAAACAGCTGAAACTCTAATGACAAAAGACGGAAATAAGGGAAAGGGGAAGAAAATTGCAGTTGAAAGTGTTCACAATAGCGATAAACTTTTGTCAAAATTTTAGATTAAAAATTTATCAAAATTGAACAATTGCAATTGAAACTTTATCAGAGTTGTACAATTGAAATTAAAAATTAATCAGAATTGTACAATTGCAATTGAAAATTGATCAGAATTGTAGAATTGCAATTCAAAATTGAACAAAATTATACAATTGCAATTGACAATTGATCAGAATTGTAAAATGAGTTTATGAATCAAAATATTTATTGGCTGTTAAAAATTAGATAGATTTTTATTATCATACCTGTGAATTTGACAAATTTTCACAACTGGAGGTAATCATTTGACAAATTTTGATAGTTTCAATCTAAATTTTGAAAACATATTTGGAGTACACTTCAGAATTTGACAAATTTTGACAGTTGCAGTTATAAATTCTATATACTGGAAATATATATCATTGAATTATAATTTGCGAAAAAAACCCAGCTGAAACTCTAATGATAAAAGACAGAAATAAGAGAAAGGGGAACAAAATTGGAGTTGAAACTGTTCACAACAGCGATAAACTTTTGTCCAAATTTTTGTATGAAAATTGATCAGAATTGTACAATTGCAATTGAAAATTGATCAGAGTTGTGCAACTGACATTGAAAATTAATCAGAATTGTACAATTGCAATTGAAAATTTATTTTAATTGATAATGTCAGTGTGAAAATTTGGCAGATTTGGACAGATACTATCGTAAATTACAGCTGATGGTAAATACTCGACATATTTTGTTAGATGCAGATGAAAATGACAGGTTTCGATTATTCCATGTTAAAAATAGTAGATATTGACACTCGCAGATGAAATTTCATTCATATTTAACAAAATTTCATTAACACCTCTTAAATTTTCATAAAAGTTATGGGGATTGTTAGGGAACTCTATAAAATTTGCAAAAATATAAAAAAATGCAATGGTAGCATCCAGAGTTTTCAAATTTTTACATATTTTAGTGAAAATGTCATAAATATTACCGAAAATTCTGCAAATTTTCCCGAATATGAAAAAAATTGCAGAAATTTCATATACAATTTCGCTTGAAATTGTCATACCTCAGTAACTTATTTATTTTTCGATGGATATTAAAATACTCTTTTTCAATATGTGAAACTTGTGAAGTTTTGTTGAATGGGTAAAATACATTTTAGGCTTAGTAAATAACTAGGCTCTGTTATCAAAAATTAGAAAATATTTCAGAAATTATATATATATTGTTTATAAAATAAAAGAAAACTTTTATTTTTAGTTTTTGGGAAATTCCATAAATATCCCAGTAAATTGCATAAACATTCCCAAGTATTTAGAACATATGCCGGGACTTGTAGGAAATTTTAAGATAATACAACATAATAATTGTAGTTTTCGTATTTTCTGAAATATTTTAAAAGCCCTTTAAATATTTTATATTTTATTTTAAATATTATTAAGTCTCATAAATATTTGAAAAATAGAAGTTTTAGAAACTTAATTTGTTTAAAAAAAATCATGTCCAATATTTAAATTTCTGTAATATTTGTAGTTGATGTAAAAATATCATAAACACCTCTTAAATTTTCATAAAAATTATGAAGATTGTTAGGGAGTTCTATAAAATTTGCAAAAATATAATAAAATGCAATGGTAGCATCCAGAGATTTCAAATTTTTACATATTTTAGTGAAAATGCCATAAATATTACCGAATATTTCCCGAATATGAAAACAATTGCAAAAATTTCATATATAGTTTCGCTTGAAATTGTCATACCTCAGTAACTTATTTATTTTTCGTGGATTTTAAAATACTCTTTTTCAATATGTGAAACTTTTGAAGTTTTGTTGAATGGGTAAAATACATTTTAGGCTTAGTAAATAACTAGGCTACTGTTATCAAAAATTAACGCAAAAAATTGTAAAAAATAAGAAAAGTTGTTCGGAGTCACTGCAAAACCCCAAATCCCAAGTTTTGGTAGAATTTTGAAAAGTACTTTATGCTTACACTTCATGATATTATTTCATGATTTTACACTTCATGATTAACACTTCATGATTAACACTTCACGATTAACACTTCATGATTAACACTTGATGATGATGTAGTAGTATTAATCTTTAAGAATATTACAAAAAAAAAGTACACCACCACAGTTTTACCAGAATTATCGCATTTTTTATGAAAATGCTGCAAATATTATCATACCTGCATATCTCAAGATATTACATGCAATAGAAAACATGATAGATTTTCCATATAATTTTTTTACAAATTTTCACATCTGGAGGTAATCATTTGACAATCACAGTCTAACTCCAATTTTTGAAAACAGCTTTACAGATTTTACACTTTAGAATTTGACAGATTTTGATTGTTGCAGCTGTAAATTCTATTAACTGGATATATTAATAATTGAATTATAATTTGTGAAAAAAAAACTGAAATTCTAATGACAAAAGTGAAAATAAGGAAAAGGAGAAGAAAATTGCAATTTAAACTATTCACAACAGCCATAAGCTTTTGTCCAAATTTCAGTTCCACAGCTTAGTATTTAAATATGTTCTTGTAATCAAATTTACAGAATTGTACAATTTCAATTGAAAATTGATCAGAATTGTACAATTGAAATTGAAACTTGATTAGAATTGTACAATTGCAATTAAAATTTTATCAGAATTGTACAGGTTTCCTAGAATTTTTGCATTTTCCATATCTCCAGATGTTACATACAATAGAAAACATGATAGATTTGTCATTTGAAATTTTTTACAAATGATCACGAGTGGAGGTAATCATTTGACACATTTTGATAGTTTCACTCTATATTATAAAAACAGCTTTGGAGCACACTTCGGAATTTGACAGATTTTGAAAGTTGCAGTTATAAATTCAACAAACTACAAATAGTAATTATTGAATTATAATTTGCAAACAAAAAGACTGAAATTCTGATGAAAACAGGCGAAAGTAAGGAAAAGGAGAAGAAAATTGCAATTGAAACTATTCACAAGAGCGATAAACTTTTGTCCAAATTTCAGTTCAATAGCTTAGTATTTAACTATGTTCTTGTAATCAAATTTGCAGAATTGTACAATTTTAATTGAAATTTGATCAGAATTGTACAATTGCAATTGAAACTTGATCAGAATTGTACAATTTTAATTGAAAATTGATCAGAATTGTACAATTGCAATTGAAACTTGATGAGAATTGTACAATTGCAGTTGAAAATTGATCAGAATTGTACAATTGCAATTGAAACTTCATCAGAATTGTACAATTGCAGTTGAAAATTGAACAAAATTGTACAATTGCAATTGAAACTTATACAAAATCGTGCAATTGCAATTGGAAATTGATCAGAACTATATAATTGCAATTGAAAATTTATCAGATACGTACAATTGCATTTGAAAATTGATCAGAACTGTACAATTGCAATTAAAATTTTATCAGAATTGTACAGTTTTCCTAGAATTTTTGCATTTTCCATATCTCCAGATGTTATATACAATAGAAAACATGATAGATTTGCCATATGAATTTTTTTACAAATGATCACGAGTGGAGGTAATCATTTGACAAATTTTGATAGTTTCACTCTATATTATGAAAATAGCTTTGGACACTTCGGAATTTGACAGATTTTGACATTTCTACAAACTGCAAATAGTAATCATTGAATTATAATTTGCGAACAAAAAGAGCTGAAATTCTAATTAAAACAGGCGAAAATAAGGAAAAGGAGAAAAACATTGCAATTGAAACTATTCACAACAGCGATAAACGTTTGTCCAAATTTCAGTTCTACAGCTTAGTATTTAAATATGTTCTTGTAATCAAATTTACAGAATTGTACAATTTCAATTGAAACTTCATCAGAATTGTACAATTGCAGTTGAAAATTGATCAGAATTGTACAATTTCAATTGAAACTTCATCAGAATTGTACAATTGCAGTTGAAAATTGATCAGAATTGTACAATTGCAATTGAAAATTTAACAAAATTGTACAATTGCAATTGGAAATTGATCAGAACTATATAATTGTAATTGAAAATTGAAAATTGATCAGATATGTACAATTGCATTTGAAAATTGATCAGAAATGTACAATTGCAATTGAAAATTTATCAGAATTGTACAATTTCAATTAAAAATTGATCAAAATTATACAATTGCAATTGAAAATTTATTTTAATTGATAATGTCAGTGTGAAAATTTGGCAGATTTGGACAGATACTATCGTAAATTACAGCTGATGGTAAATACTCGACATATTTTGATAGATGCAGATGAAAATGACAGGTTTCGATTATTCCATTTTAAAAGTAGTAGATATTGACACTCGCAGATGAAATTGCGTTCATTTTTAAAAAAATTACTGTCAAAATGTCACCAATACTTAATAGAATTTTAATTATCTTGTCTAACATTCAATAGTTACTATAAAAATTTCAATAATAACTGTAAATTTTCCATTCATTTCTGTGACAATTTAAATGATAAATGTAAAATTTTATGTGTAATTTACATAACTCAAAAATTTTCAAGTTAACAAACTTTCATTAATTACTATCAGACTTTCAGTAATATTTACCTGCATTATAATTATTCCTGTAATCCTGTAATTTTCTTGTAATTATTTTCACTGTAATTACAAACAGTATTGTAAAAAAATTATTTGGTATAAAAATGTTATTCATTTCTGTCAAAATTTAAATGGTAATTCAAAATTTTCAAAATTTCAGTAGTATTTACTAGATTTTAAATTATTCTGTCATAAATACTGCAAAAATTTCAATAATTATTAAAAATTGTTCATTAATTGCTGTCAAAATTTCATGAAAAATATTACTGTATAAATTACATAACTCAAAAATATCAGTCATAGATAACAGAATTTCAAATATTTTGTCAAGAAATCAAAAATTTCCTTAAAATATTCAATAATTACTGTAAATTATTTTCATTTCTGTCAATATTTCAATGGTAACTCAAATTTTCAGTCATAGTTAATGAAATTCTGTTCTAAATACTGATAAAATTTCAATAATTACTGTACATTTTTCATATATTTGTGTCAAAATTTCAATGAATGTATAATTTTTCTGAATATATGAAGTAATATTTATACAGAATTTCAAATATTCTGTGACAATGTCAATAAATACTGTTATATTTTCTAATGCGTCTATCCAAATCTGCCAAATTTTCAACTACATTCGTCAAAATATTACAAATTTTCTCATCTAAAGGTTATTTGTCAAAATTGTAACTGCAGTTTTGAAAGTTTTTCAAATTTCTAGTGCAACAATAAAAATTTGTCATATTTTCTATCTCTACTATCATAATCTGATTTCTATCTTAGTATATCTATTTTAATTAATAAAAGTTTTAATCAAACTAGTAAAGTATGTCAAATGCAGAGGATCGGTAGTAATAAATGGATCAGTTTTCAACTGGAACTGTAAATACAGGCAAGTTTCTTATCGTAACTATCAACATTTGTGATGTTATTAGCACTAGTCGAAAATCTGCAAAAAAAATAACTTCAACCATCGATACCGATAAATATCGATATATTTTTAATTGAAACTGTAAAAACTTGCCACATTTTCGAATGTAATTGTCAAATTTTTTGTTCTAGTTGAGAAGTTATGTCAAATTTATGGTTAAAACAGATACAATCTGTCATATTTTCTAATGCATCTATCCAAATTTGCGAAATTTTCAACTACAATCGTCATGATCCTTGAGCATGAGTTCGACTCAAGTCTCATATTTGCGTATATTTGGTTGCGTTTGGTACATACACGTTTATAGAAAATACGCAACCAAATTTACAACTTGAGTAGTACTCAAGCTCAAGTACGGACTATGAATACGGGCCTTAATGTTACAAATTTGATAATTTTTGACATTACATTTGAATTACATTTGAATATAGATAATTTAGATAGTTACAATTAACATTTAATAATAAATACTTACTAATTAATATGACGAATTTGGAGACGGAAATGGTCAAATGTGGCAGATTTTCTCAGTTGGTCTCAAAAACTTTACAGCTTTACAGCAAATATAACGATATTTACAGTTGAAAACTGGTACGAGTTTTCAGAGGTTTTAAAGGTTTATGTCAATTTATTTTGACAACAATATTTAGCTTATTAAGTTTGATGCAGTAATGCTGTGCGTTTGTAAGAATTTATCCACCTGCTTTTTTAAATTCGTTCATTTAAAACAGGCCTATTTCTGTGACGCATTTCCGGCGATTTACCACGCTTCAAAATGTTTTTTTAGCTGTTGATGATTTAATGGCTGACACTTAATGGACGTTGATGTAATACAAAAGAACTTCCTGCAGGCGAGTTATGTGCCTTATCAAATTTTATGCGACGATTTCTGACTGCGGATTTGAATTTCCAGATTTTCCGTGCACACACTGATCTCTAGAACATGTAACCGAGTTCAATGTATTGCATGAAAAATTCAGCTATGCAGAATACTTCGTGTCCTGCATTTTATAATTTTATGTGCGTTTCAGGGATTTTGTCTTTGGCGAATTTTAAATTATTCTGTGGCTTTGTTACGTATAATCTTATACGTGTCATTTTTTTTAATTTCGTAATATTGTATTCCGTAAATTAAAAACCTATTAGTAATTGATATAAGTAATATTATTTAATGTTATGTGCGTACCAAAAGTATTACTCCATGAATATGAGAGAGGGTTAAATGTTTGTAATAGGCTCAAATATACGCCCAGTATAATACGCATTTATGCAATATTGACTCATATTTTAAAAATCATGAATACAACCAAATTATTAAATTAATTCATTTACAAATAATCCCAGGGTGAAATGTGATAAATAGCCATCGCAAGTCGCGCCAGAGCGTCGCCAAATATCTCAAGAGCCGAAGCCTGCATATGCACGGTTCTGGAAGATTCCATGTCGTGGTGTCACATAAACAATTTGGGTATCAGCGCCTCTTAGAAACGAGCAAGCACCAGGCACGTAAAAATCACCTCGAATGGCAACTCTTTAAGTTAAGTGTAAAACTCTGCGCTAAAAACGCATTAATACCACACGTACACTCAAGATTAATAATCACCATGATAACTAAGGGATGGGGGCGAATATTTAGCAGTAGATATGTGAGGGGAGTGGAGATTTGAAGCTGAAAAAAACCTATTTAAGCACAAGCCACACACGAGCGAGATCAGTAAGTAAGAAAGTTGAGTCGGCCACGGGCAACGCACACGACATTCGCGGTTTTGAGTATATAAATTCACGTCGGGTTATAATTAAATTAACGATAGCATATAACGTTGTAAAAAACGCAAAGTAGAGTAAAAATTTGAATAAATCGAAAAACGTACAATTCTAGGTACAGAGTAATTTAATGTTTTTATTATTAACGATAATATAAAGTTGTTAAAACAGTCTCATTATAAATTCACGGGAGTGCTTATTCCTTTCAATCAACCCTAAGTTACCAATAAATACCAAATACCGATTACCTATTCCTGTCAGTAAACAAAAGCGGCTCGTACGCTATTCGTGTTTACGAATCACTAGAGGAAGCAATAACAGGTGTAATTGACGCCCACCCGCGCACTTCGTTCACACACCTGTTATTGTGGAATCACCTCCTCCACTAGAATCAAATCGTCGTCAGCATCATAACATCTAAACATATAAACTCATCATATATCGCGCCCGCGACCGCAAACTAACGTGGCTGTATTCACCATAACTATAACAACTAATCAAGGCATTCAGTGTTACCCTCCGACATACATCATCATATTCAAATCAAAATAATTCATAAAAATGATGGCTTCTTCATTTTAAATCATAAATGAGCACATAACGTGCATATTATTGGGCAGACTGATTTATAATTGTATAAAGAAATAAGTTGGATTAAAAAGCTTAATAATTTAAAATCATAATATATACAAATACTGGTTTCTTTATTTCAAATCATAAAACAAGCACATAACGTACCTATTATTGGGCAGAGTAATTTAGAATCGTACAAATAAAATAGGCTGGATTAAATCTCAATAATTTGAAGACATAATGACAATTTGTGGTTAAATATCGTAAACAAGAAATAAGTGGATTTATTAAAACCCCGTATAAACAGAGAGAATGATAAACGAGAGAATGAAGCTTGGTATAATCACAAAATAAGTTATTAATAACCTCCAATGTTCCTAATAATAATATATAATAACATTACATAAACATTTCCGATTGAGGTAGCAGAACTGTTATTTGACACAACTTGTAACATGTCTGACGGTGATGACTACTTGTGACATTGGTGCTTGCTGTGGTCGTGGGTAGAATTACTAATTTACCTCAATCAACGTAAACAAAGGGGCTCCAATAATTACATTATTGTGTGGACACCGACACAACCATGAAATTCGGGAAGATCGCGAGATACCTTTAGTAATCATTCATGAATTATTGGGGATATTTCAACATCTTTAAATAGTTCTATTTTTAATCATATCACTTTCCCGTAGTTAAATGGAGTGAAAGGGCATGGTAATAAATGGTCTAAGAAACTAGAGAAGCACGTGCATGTATAACAAACTCTCGTAAATAAACTTCGTAGTCATAACCATTTTCAAACTATCAATTGAATAAATAAGAGAATTTACAAATTCATTAAAAGGTCAACGAAACTTAGAAAATAAATCAACTCTTGTCATAATCGTCAACCTGTGTTTTATTTTCCTGTATGTTACAATTATATAAATTAATTTACATCATCGTCAACCTGTGTTTTATTTCCCTGTGTCTTACAATTTCAGCGTGTCTATTATTAAATAAACAAAACAAATTCTTAAATTGGTGCTTTCTTGTATTAATCCATTATTAGTGTATTTCAATTAACACATTACCAATAGCAAAGTACCTTGAGAGTAATCACGGTAGTTAAATTAAACGTCACGACGTGTAAGTACTAAATACGATCACAAATCACGAGCCAAAAATAATTAAAACATTATATAATAAATCACGAGCCAAAAATAATTAAAACATTATATAATAAATCACTAGCCAAAATAATCAAGAAATTATAAAATAATTTCACGATAAAAACGACGAATAATAAAATAAATATAATAAAATAATATCGGAGCGTTACATGTTTGAGACAATATGAAATTACAACAGTCGCATGGACGAAAAATAGAAATAGGAATACACTCGCGTATGAATAAAAAAGTCATATTTTGATGTGGAAGCCGGTCCATGAATAAGCGTTTACATATGTAAACACGAAACGGCGTTAAGGGATTTCGGCTAGCAGTCCATGGTATCCACGTTACCCAATACAGCTCCTACTTTTATGGTTTATAATAAATAAATTCGTAATGGCGCCTACCGTTACACGCGGCATTTCCAATAAATAAACGAGTAAATTCTTTTTATTCACTGTACCATCCACTGCACACACATGTAAAATTTACCAACGCCATAAACCGGCGTGCGTATAAATGAAAATATTTTATACGTGCTACATATGTATGAAGTGCTTATGAAAATGTATGCTAGTAACTGAAACATCATAAAACAATAATGAATTCTTAAATAAGTTGAAGAAGATTTTATTTGTGTAATGAAAACCTGACATTATAAAGTTGTTGAGTAAAATGTAAATCTACTGGCGCAAATAAATAGAGTTAATAAACGTGTCATGCGAGCAATACGTTAGATGTAAGGTTAGCTAGAAATGCCGTATTAAAAATATCAACGTAGTTACGCTGTCTAGTTAGTCTGCGCTCGCATTGCCTTTTACGTACATAAAGACAAATGTTAAGTACCGTATATTAAATTTACAATGTATTAAAACTAGCCGAGGTGGATACAGTGTATGGGGTGAAAATGTATCTTGGGGATACAGCTACAACTTAATGCTCTCTGCGTATTTATATGTATAATGTTCAGATTTAAATGTAATTGAATAATTTACAACTAATTAAATCAATAAAACATAAACAACTAATTATACCATAGAGTAAAAACATGTATTATCTTTTTCACAATAATAGTAGGTATATTATGATACAAGTGCATAAGAGAGCTTTTCAAGTACCCTCGTCGGGTTCAAGCGGAATGCTTTAAGGCGCAGTGATGAAGTTTTCTCAAAAATTTTCTTCAATTAAATATTTACAACCAGTAGCATAGATAAGAAACACGAATTTAATGATAGGCAACCAAAGGTGACGCCCAGAGAAAACACCAATATATAAAAAAACACAAAGACGAAAAGAAATTGAAGCGAAACCAAACAAACCACAAAGAGAGTTAGAGAACGGGAAGGCGTAGAAAGAAGAGAAGGAAGTAGCAGAAACTAAGAAAATACGAGGATAAATAAGCCCACAACCAGAATATAGAAACGAAGGGAAGAATATATAACCTCAATATAGAGGAATTAAAGACATTGATGCAATAACATGATGAAGGACATGTCATGTCATGTCATGTCCTGCTGGACATGATGAAGGAAATATATGAGATTAGAAGCGACCAGATACAAAAATCGAAAACCTGCAACTGAAAGAAGAACTGTTTAGATTATAAAACAGAATGGAAGCAATGACGACATGACGGAAGAAAACATAAATAAAGAGTCAGTCAAGGAGATAATAATAAACAGACTAGATGTAAAAGCCAATATAAGAACATTACAGAACATTACAACGTAAAAAGGAAACTTGTCAAATCTTACGAGTAATTATCAAATCTGAAACGTTTCTCTTCAAACACTGTAATATTTCAAGGACAGTTATCAGATTTTAACTGAGTCCCCTTAAATACCATCAAATTTCAAGAGCGATTGTCATATTTTAACTGTCTCTCTTCAAAATCTATCAAATTTCACAAGAAATTATCACATATAAAGTGCTTTTCTTCAAAAATTCCCATGTCTTAAAGACAACTATAAAATTTTAATTGTCTATCTTTAAATAAGAGTAATTATCAAATATGAACTGTTTCTCTTCAAAAACTATCATATTTCAAGGACAATTATAAAATTTGAACTGTCTTTCCTTAAAAACCATCAATTTTCACGAGCGATTATCATATTTGAACCGTCTTGTTCAAAACCTATCAAATTTTAATCACATATTTATCACATACAAAGTGCTTCTCTTTAAAAAAATCTCATGTTTCAAATACAATTATTAAATTTGAACTGTCTTTCTTTAAACACTGTGAAGTCTTAAGGGTAATTATCAAATCTGAACTGCTTCTCTCCAAAAACTGTCATATTTCAAGGACGATTATAAAATTTGAACTGTCTTTCCTTAAAAACCATCAATTTTCATCAAATTTGAACTATCTCTCTTAAAAAAGTATCAAATTTCAAGAGCAATTATTATATTTTAATTGTCTTTCTTCAAAAACTATCAAATTTCAAAAGCAATGATCACATTTGCACTGTTTTTCCTGAAAAACTGTCATATTTCAAAGACAACTATTAAATTTTAACTGTCTTTCTTCAAAAACTGTCAAATCTTAAGATAAATTATCAAATCTAATTTGTTTATCTTCAAAACTATCATATTTCAAGTATATTTATCAAATTTTAACTGTCTCGCTTCAGAAGCTTATCAAATTTCAAGAGCAATTATTATATTTGAACTGCTTTTCTTCAGAAACTATTAAATTTCAAAAGCAGTTATTATTTCTAACTGTCTTTCGTCAAAATCTAAAAAAAAAATCAAAAGCAATTATCACATCCGTGCTATTTTTTTTTTTTTCATTAACTGTCATATTTCAAAGACAACTATCAAATTTGCTCTGTCTTTCTTAACAACCTAACAAATTCAAGAGCAATTATTATATTTGAACTGCCTTTCTTCAAAAACTATCAAATTTCAAAAGGAATTATCACATCTGTACTGTTTTTCGCGACAAACTGTTATATTTCAAAGACAATTATCAAATTTTAACTATTTTTCTTCAAAAACTGTCAAATCTTAAGAGTAAATATCAAATCAGAACTGTTTTATTTTCATAAACTGTCATATTTTAAAGATAACTATCAAATTGGCTCAGTCTTCCTTCAAAACCTAACAAATTTAAGAGCAATTATCATATTTGAACTGTTTTTCTTCAAAACCTATAATATTTCAAAAGCAATTATCACATCTGAGCTGCTTTTCGTCACAAACTGTTATATTTAATAAACAACTGTAAAATTTTAACTATATTTCGTTAAAAACTGTCATATTTCAAAGGCAATTATCAAATTTAAACTGTCTCTCGTCAAAAACTATCAAATTTGAAGAGCAATTATCATATTTGAGTAAATATCATATCTAAAGTGATTATTTTCAGAAAGTGTCATATTTCAAGGACAGTTATCAGATTTGAACTGTCTCTCCTTCAAAACGATCAAATTTTAAAAGCCAGTATCATATTTGAACTGTCTTTCTTCAAAAACTATCAAATTTCACGAGAAATTATCCCATATAAAGTGTTTTTCTTTTAAAATTCTCATGTTTCGAAGACAATTATAAAATTTGATCTGTCTTCTTTCAAAACCTGTCAAATTTTAAGAGTAATTATCAAATCTGAACTGTTTCTCCACAAAAACTGCCATATTTCAAGGACAATTATCAAATTTGAACTGACTCTCCTTAAAAACCATTACATTTCAAGAGCGGTAATTATATTTGAATTGTCTTTCTTCAAAAACTATCAAATTTCAAAATCAATTATTACAGCTGAACTGTTTTTCGTCACAAACTGTTATATTTCAAAGACAACTATCAAATTTTCACTATCTTTCGTCAAAAACTGTCAAATCTTAAGAGCAGTTATTATGCTTTAATTGTCTCTCTCTAAAAACTATCAAACTTCAGAAGCAATTAGCACATCTGAACAGTTTTTCTTCAAAAACTGTAATATTTCAAATACTACTTTAGATTTTGAACTGCCCTTCTACAAAAACTATTAAATATTAAGAGCAATTAGCAAATCTGAATCGTTTTTCTTCCAAAACTGTCATATTTCAAGGGCAATTATCAACTTTGGACTGTCTCTCGTCAAAAACTATCAAATTTCAAGAAAAATTATCATATTTGAGTAAATATCATATCTAAAGTGTTTTGTTTTTCAGAAAGTGTTATATTTCAAGGACAGTTATCAGATTTGAACTGTCTCTCCTTAAAAACTATCAAATTTTAAGAGCCAGTATCATATTTGAACTGTCTTTCTTCAAAAACTATCAAATTTCACGAGAAATTATCACATATAAAGTGTTTTTCTTTAAAAATTATCATGTTTCAAAGACAATTATTAAATTTGATCTGTCTTTCTTCAAAACCTGTCAAATTTTAAGAGTAATTATCAAATCTGAACTGTTTCTCTACAAAAACTGCCATATTTCAAGGACTATTATCAAATTTGAACTGTCTCTCCTTAGAAACCATTACATTTTAAGAGCGATTGTCATATTTGAACTGTCTTTCTTCAAAAACTATCAAATTTCAATAGCAAGTATCACATCTGAACTGCTTTTCGTCACAAACTGTTATATTTAAAAAACAACTATCAAATTTTAACTATCTTTCGTCAAAAACTGTCAAATCTTAAGAGCAGTTATTATGCTTTAATTGTCTTTGTCTAAAAACTATCAAATTTTAGAAGCAATTAGCACAACTGAATAGTTTTTCTTCAAAAACTGTAATATTTCAAATACTACTATAAAATTTGAACTGCTTTTCTTCAAAAACTATTAAATATTAAGAGTAAGTATCAAATCTGAACCGTTTTTCTTCCAAAACTGTCATATTTCAAGGGCAATTATCAAATTTGAACTGTCTAGTCAAAAACTATCAAATTTCAAGAGCAATTATCATATTTGAGTAAATATCATATCTAAAGTGTTTTTTTTTTCGAAAGTGTCATATTTCAAGGACAGTTATCAGATTTGAACGGTCTCTCCTTAAAAACTATCAAATTTTAAGAGCCAGTATCATATTTGAACTGTCTTTCTTCAAAAACTATCAAATTTCAATAGAAAGTATCACATCTGAACTGCTTTTCGTCACAAACTGTTATATTTAAAAAACAACTTTCAAATTTTAACTATCTTTCTTCAAAAGCTGCCAAATCTTAAGAGCAATTATCATGTTCTAATTATCTTTCTCCAAAAACTATCAAAATTCAAAAGCAATGAGCACATCTGAATAGTATTTCTTCAAAAATTGTCATATTTCAAATACCACTATAAAATTTGAACCGTATTTCTTCCAAAACTATCAAATATTAAGATGAATTGTCAATTCTGAACAGTTTTTCTTCAAAAACGGTCATATTTCAAGGGAAATTATCCAATTTAAACTGTCTCTCGTCAAAAACTATCAAATTTCAAGAGCAATTGTCATATTTGAGTAAATATCATATCTAAAGTGTTTGTTTTCAGAAAGTGTCATATTTCAAGGACAGTTATCAGATTTGAACTGTCTCTCCTTAAAAACTATCAAATTTTAAGAGCCAGTATCATATTTGAACTGCCATTCTTCAAAAACTATCAAATTTCACGAGAAATTATCACATATAACGTGTTTTTCTTTAAAAGTTTTCATGTTTCAAAGACAATTATTAAATTTGATCCGTCTTCTTTCAATACCTGTCAAATTTTAAGAGTAATTATCAAATCTGGACTGTTTCTCTACAAAAACTGCCATATTTCAAGGACAATTATCAAATTTGAACTGAATCTCCTTAAAAACCATTACATTTCAAGAGCGATTCTTATATTTGAATTGTCTTTCTTCAAAAACTATCAAATTTCAAAAGCAATTATTACAGCTGAACTGTTTTTCGTCACAAACTGTTATATTTTAAAGACAACTATCAAATTTTAACTATCTTTCGTTAAAAACTGTCAAATCTTAAGAGCAGTTATTATGCTTTAATTGTCTTTCTCTAAACACTATCAAATTTCAGAAGCAATTAGCACATCTGAACAGTTTTTCTTCATAAACTGTCATATTTCAAATACTACTATAAAATTTGAACCGTATTTCTTCAAAAACTATCAAATATTAAGAGTAATTGTCAATTCTGAACTGTTTTTCTTCAAAAACTGTCATATTTCAAGGGCAATTATCAAATTTTAACTGTCTCTCATCAAAAACTATTAAATTTCAAGAGCAATTATCATATTTGAGTAAATATCATATCTAAAGTGTTTCTTTTCAGAAAGTGTCATATTTCAAGGACAGTTATCAGATTTGAACTGCCTCTCTTTAAAAACTATCAAATTTTAAGAGCCGGTATCATATTTAAACTGTCTTTCTTCAAAAACTATAAAATTTTTCGAGAAATTATCACATATAAAGTGTTTTTCTTTAAAAATTCTCATGTTTCAAAGACAATTATTAAATTTGATCTGTCTTTCTTTAAAACCTGTCAAATTTTAAGAGTAATTATGAAATCTGAACTGTTTCTCTACAAAAACTGCCATATTTCAAGGACTATTATCAAATTTGAACTGTCTCTCCTTAGAAACCATTACATTTTAAGAGCGATTGTCATATTTGAACTGTCTTTCTTCAAAAACTATCAAATTTCAATAGCAAGTATCACATCTGAACTGCTTTTCGTCACAAACTGTTATATTTAAAAAACAACTATCAAATTTTAACTATCTTTCTTCAAAAGCTGCCAAATCTTAAGAGCAATTATCATGTTCTAATTATCTTTCTCCAAAAACTATCAAAATTCAAAAGCAATGAGCACATCTGAATAGTATTTCTTCAAAAACTGTCATATTTCAAATACTACTATAAAATTTGAACCGTATTTCTTCCAAAACTATCAAATATTAAGATGAATTGTCAATTCTGAACAGTTTTTCTTCAAAAACGGTCATATTTCAAGGGAAATTATCCAATTTAAACTGTCTCTCGTCAAAAACTATCAAATTTCAAGAGCAATTGTCATATTTGAGTAAATATCATATCTAAAGTGTTTGTTTTCAGAAAGTGTCATATTTCAAGGACAGTTATCAGATTTGAACTGTCTCTCCTTAAAAACTATCAAATTTTAAGAGCCAGTATCATATTTGAACTGTCTTTCTTCAAAAACTATCAAATTTCACGAGAAATTATCGCATATAAAGTGTTTTTCTTTAAAAATTATCATGTTTCAAAGACAATTATTAAATTTGATCTGTCTTTCTTTAAAACCTGTCAAATTTTAAGAGTAATTATGAAATCTGAACTGTTTCTCTACAAAAACTGCCATATTTCAAGGACAATTATCAAATTTGAACTGAATCTCCTTAAAAACTATTACATTTCAAGAGCGATTCTTATATTTGAATTGTCTTTCTTCAAAAACTATCAAATTTCAAAAGCAATTATTACAGCTGAACTGTTTTTCATCACTGTTATATTTCAAAGACAACTATCAAATTTTAACTATCTTTCCTCAACAGCTGCCAAATCTTAAGAGCAATTATCATGTTCTAATTGTCTCTCTCCAAAAACTATCAAAATTCAGAAGCAATGAGCACATCTGAATAGTATTTCTTCAAAAACTGTCATATTTCAAATACTACTATAAAATTTGAACCGTATTTCTTCCAAAACTATCAAATATTAAGATGAATTGTCAATTCTGAACAGTTTTTCTTCAAAAACTGTAAAATCTTAAGAATAATGATCAAATCTGTACTGTACCAATATCTTACTGTACCTTATCTGTAATAAGTACCAAATAATAATATATCAACCGTAAATACGTAATTGGTAATTTATGGATAAAACCTTAAACTTATATAAATAATTATCAGTGAGTGTATTATCTAGCAAATTTTCAGTTGTAATTTTTCTTGTATTATGACCTGTGTGATCCAAAACACGTTTTTATCGCAGTTTAGGCTTTTAATGTAATGTAGTCACATTATTCCAATTGTTGTATTTTCGCGTTAAAAATGATGGAAGCAGATGATGGCATGCAAATGAAATAATCAAACGTGCATTTCGGAATGGCACCATGGTAAACGAATCGGCCATTACTTTGGCGATTAGATTTTTAGCATTGGTTTATGATCGAATCGGTCCCCACAAACGTCTGTATTATGCAGAAGTGCCTGCCGGTGATTTATTGCTGCAACTGGTTGGTATTTTAATCAGAGCCCTTTATCCTCAGTACCCGGAGATCGATTCAGGCAGCCACTAAACAAAAACAAACAAATCTACAACCTGTTGTTACTTACGCCGTTTTAAGCACATTCAGTTCACCAGCACACTCGGCTTGTCTTCGCTCGTCAGCCGGAATCATTTATTTCGCGGAAAATGGGCGATGTACGTATATCTTATTAGGGATTCACCGAGAACAAAGTATCTCAGTTCAGGCAGAAACTGCGGTTTACTTTCTTATTTAAAATAATGATAAAATTAAGCACCCGAATGGAAAGGCTCTGGGGCCATGAGAAGTGATGCCAGTTAAAGTAACCAAAGAATTAAACGGTATTTACGTTAACAGTTTTTTTCTGTTAAAAATATACGCAGCAAGTATTTTATACGCATTTTATTCTGACTGCGTTTTTCATTGACCATTTAACTACATGTAATGCGCTATTAACAAAAAGAGAGTAGAAATTAAATCAAGGAAATAAAAGGACAACCCCAAAAAAAGCTGAATTGAAACAAGAAATTAAATAATGGCACAAAAAATTGAGAACCTGGAAGAACAAATGGAGAATCAGGAGCAGCAATAGAAGAAAAATAATGTAATACTCAAAAATATAATTATCAACGAAGAAAACGTAAAGCAAGCTGAAGAGAAGATGATAAAAGATTTACTGAACGTAGATGTACAGGTGACCGACGCCAACAAAATAAAATGCAACATTGAATGTATGAAAACGATAAATTGGGAACACAAAATGCTACTTTTAAAAAATTAGAAAAAGCTAGTAGGAACAGAAATGTATATTGATAGTGATTTGAAAGAGAAACCCAAAGAGAAATAAGGAACATAGCAAAACAACATAGAGGAGAAAGAAAACATGTTGGGTATAAGAAAATCACGATAAATGGGAAAGAGTGGAGCTGGAAAGAACTGGCTGAAATGCAAGTCCCAAAAAACTTCTAGCCAATCAAGAAATAGGACGTCTAAATAAGAAGAAATACGCAATGAAAAGTGATATGAGTAGGAAGAAAAAACAAAAAAACAAAAATACAATAAAAATAAGTACTTGCAATACAAGAACGATGCTGATAGATGGTAAAACGATGAAAGTAGCAGAACAACTAAAGCAATATAGAGTAGAAATAGAAGCAGTCCAAAAGATGAGATGGCAGGGTTACAAAACAATACTTTACATTTCTATATAGATGAAGTCAGAGGGAAGAACTATTCATAAACTTTGTTCAAATTTTAGCTTAGTATTTAAATATGTTCTTGTAATGAAATTTAGAGAATTGTTCATTTGCAATTGAAAATTGATCAAAATTGAACAATTTCAATTGAAAATTGAACAGAATTGTAGATTTGCAATTAAAAATTGATCAGAATTGTACAATTGCAATTGAAAATTGATCAGAATTGATAATGCCAGTATGGAAATCTCGTAGATTTTTCTGACAGCTTAGTATTTAAATATGTTCTTGTAATCAAATTTACAGAATTGTTCATTAGCAATTGAAAATTGATCAAAATTGTACAATTTCAATAGAAAATTGACCAGAATTGTACATTTGCAATTGAAAACTAATCAGAATTGTATAATTGCAATTGAAAGTTGATCAGAATTGATAATGTCAGTGTGGAAATCTCATAGATTTTTTTGACAGCTTAGTATTTAAATATGTTCTTGTAATCAAATTTACAGAATTGTTCATTAGCAATTGAAAATTGATCAAAATTGTACACTTTCAATTGAAAATTGATCAGAATTGTAGATTTGCAATTGAAAATTGGTCAGAATGGTACAATTGCAATTGAAAATTGATCAGAATTGATAATGCAGTGGGGAATCTCATAGATTTTTCTGACAGCTTAGTATTTAAATATGTTCTTGTAATGAAATTTACAGAATTGTACATTTGCAATTGAAAATTGATCAAAATTGTACAATTTCAATTGAAAATTGATCAGAATTGTAGATTTGCAATTGAAAATTGGTCAGAATTGTACAATTGCAATTGAAAATTGATCAGAATTGTACAATTGCAATAGAAAATTGATCAGAATTGATAATGTCAATGTGGAAATTTGATAGATTTCAGATGCTATTATCAGAGATGCTATTCAGACAGATGCTATTTATATAAATAAATTAAAGCTGACGGTAAAAACTCGTGAGATTTTGATAGATGCAGATGCAAATGAAAGGTTTCGATTATTCCACTTTAAAAAGAGTAGATATTGACACCCACAGATGAAATTTTATTCATATTTCATTAACTACAACAAAACTAACTGACTTCGTTAACTACAACAAAATTTCATTAACTACTGCAAAGACAATTATCAAATTTGAAATGTCTTTATTCAAAAAACTGTTCTTAGGAGTAATCTTAGGAGTAATTATCGCATCTGAAATGCTTCCATTCAAAAGATGTCATATTTCAAAAATAATTTCAAATTTCTTCAAAAAATAATAAATTCAAGAGCAATTATCAAATTTAAACACTCTTTCTTCAAAAACTATCAAGTTTCAAAAGCAATTATCACATCTAAACTGTTTTTCGTCACAAACTGTCATATTTTTAAGACAATTACTAAATTTGAACTGTATTTTTTCAAAAACTGTCAAATCTAGTAGTAAGAGTTGTAAGTAAGAGTAATTATCAAATTTGAACTGTTTATCTTCATAAACTGTCATATTTCAAGGACGATTATAAAATTTGAACTGTCTCTCTTAAAAAACTATCAAATTTCAAGAGCAATTATTATATTTTAATTGTCTTTCTTCAAAAACTATCAAATTTCAAAAGCAATAATCACATCTGAACTGTTTTTCTTAAAAAAACTGTCATATTTCAAGGACAATTATCAAATTTGAACTGTTTCTATTCAAAAACTATCAAATTTCAAGAGCAATTATTATTTTTAACTGTCTTTCTTAAAAAACTATAAAATTCAAAAGCAATTATCACATCTGAACTCTTTTTCGTCACAAACTGTGATACTTTTAAGACAATTATCAAATTTGAACTGTCTTTCTTCAAAAACTATCAAGTTTCAAAAGCAATTATCACATCTGAACTGTTTTTCTTTAGAAACTGTCATATTACAAGGACAATGATCAAATTCGAACTGTTTCTCTTCAAAAACTATCAAATTTCAAGAGCAATTATCATTTTTAACTCTCTTTCTTGAAAAACTATAAAATTTCAAATGCAATTATCCCATCTGAACTCTTTTTCGTCACAACTGTCATACTTTTAAAGACAATGATCAAATTTGAACTGTCTATCTTCAAAAACTATCAAACCTTACGAGTAATTATCAAATCTGAACTGTTTATCTTGAAAAACTGTCATATTTCAAGGATATTTATCAAATTTGAACTGTCTTTCTTCAAATATCTCTCAAATTTCAAGAGTAATTATTATATCTGAACTGTCATTCTTCAAAAACTATCAAGTTTTCATATTAAATAACATATTTAACAAAATTTCATTAACTACTGTAAAGACAAATATCAAATTTGAAATGTCTTTATTCAAAAAGTTGACAAATCTTAGGAGTAATTATCGCATCTGAAATGCTTCCATTCAAAAACTGTCATATTTCAAAAATAATTTCCAATTTTGTTCTGTCTTTCTTCAAAAACTATCAAATTTCAAAAGCAGTTATCACATCTGAACGGTTTTTCGTCACAAACTGTCATATTTCAAAGACAATTATAAAATTTTAACTGTCTATCTTAAACTGTCAAATCTTACGAGTAATTATCAAATCTGAAATGTTTATCTTAAAAAAATGTAATATTTCAAGGATATTTATCAAATTTAAACTGTCTCTCTTAAAATCTATCAAATTTCAAGAGTAATTATTATATCTGAACTGTCTTTCTTCAAAAAGTATCAAGTTTCAAAAGCAATTATCACATCTAAACTGTTTTTCCTCAAAAACTGTCATATTTTAAAGACAAATCAAATGTGAACTGTCTATCTTCAAAACCTATCAAACCTTAAGAGCAATTATCAAATCTGAACTATTTATCTTGAAAAACTGCCATATTTCAAGAATATTTATCAAATTTGAACTGTCTCTCTTCAAAATCTATCAAATTTCAAGAGTAATTATTATATCTGAACTAAATTTCTTCAAAAACTATTAAGTTTCAACAGCAATTATCACATCTAAACTGTTTTTCCTCAAAAACTGTCATATTTCGCGGACAATTATAAAATTTTCAAGTCAAAGGAAATGAAATTGACCATGTAATGATAATAGGTAGACGACAATCAGCAATAAAAGATATGAGAACGTATCGAGGAGCATCAGTAGACACAGATCACTATATGGTTATGGTGACACTTAAACAAAAACTGAAGAAAGATAAAGAAGAACACAAAGCGATACAAAAATGGATGGTAGATAAGTTGAAAGACGTAGATAATAAAGAGAAATATGAAAACAGACTGGACGAACTCATGAGGTACGAGGAAGCGAATGGGAAGACAGGAAAAGACATCGAAAGTTTTAGGCGTGAAATAAAAAAGAATATAGAAGAAGCAGTAGTGAAAGAAATAGGAAAGACTCAAAGAAGATAGGGAAACTGGTGGAACGACAAATGCAAAGACGGGGTAAGAATAAAAAACGAAGCAAGAATATAATGGACGAAAACCAATGAAACAGAAGGCAGAGACGAATACGAACGAAGGAGAAGGACAAGCAACAGAGTCATAAGGACAATAAAAAGAGAGTGGATGGATAAAGAATTCGATAAAATAGAGCGCGAAAGAAAATTGCGTAATACAAAGAGCTTCTACCATAAAATAAAGGTACATAAAAAAGCTAACTCTCTGAATATCAAACGAATAAGAGTTGAAAATGGAAAAGTAGCTGAAGACGATCAAGAAGGTAAAGAAATATGGAAAAAAACACTTCATGAATTTGCTAACAGAGAAGAATATGAAATATGAAAACAGACTCGATGAACTCATGAGGTACAAGGAAGCGAATGGGAAGACAGGACAAGACATTGAAATTGTTTGGCGTAAAATAAAAAAGAATATAGAAGAATCAGCAGTGAACGAAATAGGAAAGACTCAAAGAAGATAGGGTAACGACTGGTGGAACGACAAATGCAAAGACGGGGTAAGAATAAAAAACGAAGCAAGAATATAATGGATGAAAACCAACGAAACAGGAGGCAGAGACGAATACGAGCGAAGGAGAAGGACAAGCAACAGAGTCATAAGGACAATACAAAGAGAGTGGATGGATAAAAAACTGGATTAAATAGAGCGCAAAAGAATGGAGAGCAGGAGAAACATCATCAATTAGAGCTATCATGGAATGGAAACCAAGCTATAAACGAAGAAGGGAAAGACCAGGACTACGTTGGTATGATGAAGTTGAAAAAGACCTCAAAGAAATGGGAATAGATAGATGGGAGGAAAAAGTTGAAGACAGAAAGGAATGGCTAGGAATAATTAAAAGAGCATTAGCCGTAGAAGAAGAGTGAAATGGCTAATCCACCTCGGAAATTGGATTGTGAAGACTCCCTATGAGTGGCTAAGTCCCAAAAAGGAGTGTAAAGCCTTAATAATAATAATAATGCGCTATTTATTAAGATGAGATGACACTCTAATAGTTATTTAATATAAATAAATACACAAGAAATAATTAATTACTTCAGTTTTACGTGTGACGAAACTTAATGTGTGAAGTAATTCACGTGGCTCCCTGTCATCCAGGATTACATTAATTGATGTATCTCATAAATCGCGACATTTAATGAAATATGCAAATGCAATGGCAAAGTTCAATTTAATACTAGGGCACATCCGCGCGCAAAAGGGGACGAGTGTAAAACAAGTACTAGAACACGAGGTGATTCTTCTTCTGCCTAAACATGACACTAAAAAACGAGAGTATTTTTCTCCCGTTATAAATCTGCACAGCACTGACATAAGTTCAATATACGCCATTACACAAGACCTCGATTTCACTTAAATTTCCCAAACGCGTTCATCTTGCGTTGTGGATGAAAATGAAAAAAATGCGGTGTTTTATATCGCGTCGTTTATAACTTACATAAATGTGCCCTTCGTATAAATAAGTCTAATTAATGTAATACGATATACATTTGGATATATGGATGACAAGTGCGCTGGATATATGATAACAAGGATTGACTCATTGATGTCAGTTTAATTACATCCGCATAATTCACAAAGGGCGCCATTAGAGTGCTACTCCACATGCATATTATTATCATAGAATTTATCAGAACTCCGAGACAATTAATCTATTTATAATCAGGGATTCCAAGTTTTGATTATTTAATTATTATTTTAACAGAATATGAATAACAATATGAATATTGCTTCTGATGTATAATTAATAATAGCACATAATATCGTACAAGACTTAATCCAATACACTTCACACTAACAGGTCTTTAATTAGTTATTTATATTTAACGCTTAAATTCAGGTTTCAAACGCTGTTCAAGTATGAATATTCAGCTAAATTCAGTTAAGCCTTAATAAGCCATAAGTGATGCAAATCTTCGTTCAATGGTTAATAAATGTGTAATCTGTGTGTGAAATTATACCCGATTTATCGTAACGCATACTCCACAATCAAAACAACCTCGCCAGGCAAAGTTTTGTTCTCCCAGAAATTTAATTTTTATTTCTCAAAATTAAAATTAAAATAACAGTGACAATGTACTCTCTATTCACTATGTTTTTCCGTCAGGGGAGTCTATGAAAAACTGGTAATTTTGTTGGTAGTGTTTTGGAAATAACTGAATTCCCCAATGGAACTTGTCAATTTTTTTTAGGTTAAGTTGTTTTCAATTTGAGGTTATATTTTTTAAATAACATTGTTTGCAGATGTAAAGTTTAAATTATTAGAGATGAAAATTGAAAAGCAGAAAAATATAAATCTAAGAATGTGGTAGGAAGCAAATGTCTAATAGACGCAAAACAATAATTAACTTCCGTTGCATTACTGAATCAGTTTGTCCAACATGACAAAAAGAAAACCCAGCTAACTCGGTTGTCAAAAGGTCGTAATAGTTATTTAAGCATTAAGATAGGTAAGTATTGTTTACCAGTCGAGGTCGACTGGTCAAAACTTACCTCTCAAATTGCTTATAACGGTTTTTCCACTCCTGAAGTTGGTTTAATTGTTTGTGTTTGATTAATTTATTTTCGCAACTTGAACAAAATGTTAGTACGGCTTTGGTTGCTAAGACTATCTTTCAAACAAAGTGTGAATGTCAGAAATTGCATTCGTTCAGTTGTAAAACGAATTTCAATGAAAATAAACAAGAAATGGCAATTGAAGAGGCTGCAGATCCTGCCTGTTCCTTCCTACTGTCGGAGAAGTCGAATGGGCGTTATCAAAATGCGTATAAGTGTTTTAAAGAGTGGTGCCAGAGGAAGAACGCTATTGAAATTATTTTACTTACTTCCCTGAGGGAGGTAAGTGCTTACTTACTTCCCGTTGTCCATAGTAACCAAAGCTTTATCGGTAAGAGGGGCTTACTTCCATCAAATCAATGTTACAACAGTATACTTACCATGCAGGGAGTGGAAAAATGTATATTTCATGGTGTAAACGAGTTAGATTAGGTTATATGAGTATTTAAAATTGAAAATAACAGTTACTCAGAGTTTTTCAATTTTATCTGTATTTATTCATTCAATTTGTGTTATTAAATTGCTGGTTTCCAATACATTTTACAGCTAAAATGCAACTTGCTAGAACTATTTTAAAAATGTACAACTGTACATGAAGACTTAGTTGCTCACCATATGCAGTGCCGCCAAAAAGTCTGCATCATAAGGGAAAGTTTTTTATTATTGATTTTTCAAAAAACTTTTTTTCGGCTTTAATTTGTGCTTCTCTTAAAACCTTATTAGCCTCCATCAGATGTACTGAATAATTTTTATTTACCCAGAAAATCTCGTTTTTCAAAATGAAAGTCAAAATAATGACTACTAGTGTAAATTTTCGGAAATCATGCAAGATATCGATTAGTTTTTTTTTTATGTTTTCAGGTTTAGATTACTGAACCATATAAATATCCACTCCTGATAAGCGAAAGTAGATTTTCCAAAAAAAACTCGATATTTATTAAATATTAATTCTGCTGTTTTTGTTTTTTGAAATATCAATAATGAACAAAGAACCCATATGATGCCGACAGTTTGTAGGTAACTATATATGCTTTCGAAGCTGATAAATGTAACAATTGATATATAAATATAATATAATATCAATATTCAAATATAAAATAAAATCAATATAAAAATATAATCAATATAAAATAATATTTTTTTTGTATTTGTTCAAAGATTTCTAAAGTAAGACAAATACTTAATTGAAATGTCAATAAGTACACTGTAGTAAACATTTATCACTAAAATTTTAACAGGAATGAATACAAAAATTAGTTATAATTGAATATATTGAAATTATTAAAATTCTGGCAAATATTACTGAAATTTTGACAGTCATTAATGAAATTTTGTTAAATATGACTGAAATGTTCATAAAATTAACTGAAAATCTGTTTTGTTAACTATCCTAATATTTTTGAGTTATTTAAATGATTCACAAATATTACTGAAAATCTCTTATGTTACCTATCACTAAAATGTGCGAGTTATTTAAATGATAAATGGCAATTTTTGAATTCTTGACAAAGTAATTGAAATTCTGGTAACTCTGATCTGACTGAAACTTTTAAGTTATTTAATTTATACAGTAAACTTTTATATTTATCATTGAAATTACAAAATTGAAAAAAAAATTATACTAATTATTGAATTGAATACTTATTATTGAATGTTTGACAGACTAATTAAAATTTTGATAAATATTACTGTAGCTTTGATAGTATTTATTGAAATTATGTTAACTATCATTAATTTTTTTAATTTTTTTAAGTGATAAATGGTAATTTTTGAATTCTTGACAAAATAATTGAATTTCTGTTAACTTGAAATTTTTGAGTTATTTAATTTATACAGTAAACTTTTATATATAATCAGTGAAAATTTGACTGAAATGCATGACAAATGCATTAACATTATATTACTTATTGAAATTTTTGCAATATAAACGATAGAATAATTCAAATTCTGGAAAATATTACAGACATTTTGAAAATTTGTGATACCATTTACATTAAAATAAAAAAAAAATTGACAGTTGCATTTGAAAATGTGGAAGATTTACATAAACGCATTAGAAAATATGACAGATTTGATCTGTTTTAGTTATAAATTTGACATAAATTCTCAGCTAGAACCAAAAATTTGGCAGTTACATTTGAAAATGTAGCAATTTTGAACAGTTCAATTGAAAATTTAACAAATATGGAATATTTAGTTACCAAAGGGCCAGGTATCGATGGTTATAGTTACATTGTTTTCAGATTTTCGACTAGTGCTAATAACTTTACAAATGTTGATAGTTGCGGTGAGAAATTTGACTGTATTGACAGTTCCAGTTGAAAATTGGTCCATTTGTTGCTACCGATCCTGTGCATTTGACAGACTTTACTATTTTGATTAAAACTTTTATTAATTTACATAGATATACTAAGATAGAAATCAGAACTTGTCTGTTTATAACAGTGGGGATAGAAAATTTGACACATTTGTATTGTTACAGTAGCAAATTTGAAAAACTTTCGAAAACTGCAGCTACAATTTTGACAAATAACGTTTATATGAAAAAAAATGACAGCTGCATTTGAAATGGTGGCAGTTGAAAATGTGGCAGATTTACATAAACGCATTAGAAAATATGACAGATTTGATCTGTTTTAACCATACATTTGACATAACTTCTCACGAAGAACCAAAAATTTGACAGTTGCATTTGAAAAGGTGGCAGATTTACATAAATGCGTTAGAAAATATGACTGATTTGATCTGTTTTAGCTATAAATTTGACATAACTTCTCAGCTACAACCAAAAATTTGACAGTTACATTCGAAAATGTGGCAAATTTGAACAGTTCAATTGAAAATTTAATAAATATGAAAAATTTAGTTACCAGATTGCCAGGATCGATGGTTATAGTTAATTTTTTTCCAGATTTTCGACTAGTGCTAATAATTTTACAAATATTGATGGTTACGGTGAGAAATTTGACTGTATTGACGGTTCCAGTTGAAAATTGGTCCATTTTTACTACCGATCCCTTGTATTTGACCGACTTGGCCAGTTTAGTTAAAATATGTATTGATTTAAATAGATATACTAAGATACAAATCAGAACTTGACTGATTATGATAGTAGGGATAGAAAGATTGACAATTTTTTATTGTTACAGTAGTAAATTTGAAAAACTTTCAAGACTGCAGCTACAATTTTGACAAATAACATTTAGATTAGAAAATTTGTAACATTTTGACGATTGTAGTCGAAAATTTGCCAGATTTGGATAGACGCAGTAGAAAATATGACAGATTTGATATGTTTTAGCTATAAATTTGACATAACTTCTCAGCTAGAACAAAAAATTTGGCAGATGCATTTGAAAATGTGGCAATTTTGAACAGTTCTATTGAAAATTTAACAAATACGGAAAATTTAGTTACCAAATTGCTAGGTATCGATGGTTACAGTTAATTTTTTTCTCCAGATTTTCGACCAGTGCTAATAACACCACAAATTTCAGAACTTCTGATTATGATAGTAGGTATAGAAAGTTTGACAAATTTTTATTGTTACAGTAGTAAATTTTAAAAACTTTTAGCTACAATTTTGACAAATAATATTTAGATGAGAAAATTTGTAACATTTTGACGATTGTAGTTGAAATCGTGGCAGATTTGGATAGATCCATTAGAAAATATGACAGATTTGATTTGTTTCAGCTATAAATTTGATATAGCTTCTTAGTTAGAACCAAAAACTTGACACTTACATTCGAAATTTGGCAAGTTCAGTCAGTTTCAATTAAAAATTAAACAAATCTGGAAAATTCAGTTGGTTGCCAGGTATCGTAGATTGAAGTTAAATTTTTTTCAGATTTTCGGATAGTGCTAATAACTTCACAATTGTTGATGTTGGGGTAAAAAATTTGACTGTATTGACAGTTCTAGTTGAAAATTAGTCCATTTCTTATTACCGATCCTGTGCATTTGACAGGCTTTTCTAGTTTTCTTCAATTTTTTATTGATTTAAATAGATATACTAAGATATAAATCAGAACTTGACTGATTAGGATAGTAGAGATAGAAAATTTTACATTTTTTTTATGGTTAAGTAGTAAATTTGACAAGCTTTCAAAACTGCAGGTACAATTTTGACAGATAGCGAAAAAGGCACTGGAAATTTAAAATAAGCTAATATTTGGAGTTGAGATGAGAAAATTTGTAAGATTTTGACGATTGTAGTTGAAAATTTGGCAGCTTTGGATAGATGCTTTAGAAAATATGACAGATTTGTTCTGTTTTAGCCATAAATTTGACATATCTTCTAACCTAGAACCAAAAATTTGAGAGTTGCATATAAAAAGGTGGCAGTTGAAAATGTGGTAGATTTGCACAAACGCATTAAAACCTATAACAGATTTGATCTGTTTTAGCTATAAATTTGACAAAACTTCTCAGCTAGAACCAAAAATTTGACAGTTGAATTTAAAAAAGTGGCAAATTTGAACAGTAACAGTAACAAATATGGAAAATTTAGTTACCAAATTGCCAGGTATGGATGGTTATAGTTAATTTTTTTTCAGATTTTCGACCAGTGCTACTAACTTTACAAATGTTGATAGTGACCTAGAGAAAATTTTATGTATTGACAGTTCCAGTTGAAAAGTGATTAATTTGTTACTACCGATCCTGTGCATTTTGACTGTTGACAAGTTTGATTAAAATTTTTGTTGATTTAAATAGATATACTAAGATAGAAATCAGAACTTGACTGATTGTGATAGTAGGGATAGAAAATTTGACAAATGCATCGCATACTTAATATATAATAACTTAATAATAAATAATTAATTGCCTCAGAAATTGGTAATGAAAAGGTTTGCTCTTTGTTGCAAACTCTTCGTTATATACGTATACATATAAGTTATGTCTAGTACATTTGTTATTTTTTAATTTAAATAGTACTAATTTGGTTTGTACCTTTAATTGGTTTTAGATAAAACCCATAGTTTTATAAAAATACTTTTGTTGTCAGAAATTGATGTTGAAAATGTTTCCTCTTTCTTTCAAACTCTTTGTGCATGCATTGGTTATGTCTGATGTATTTTTTTTTAAATTAGCACTTATTTGTTTTGTGTTTTTATTTGGTAATGGATAAAGCCTATATATTGATAAAAATATAGTTTTCTCAGAACTCAATGATTAAGAAGTTTCCTCTTTGTAGAAAACTCTACTTGGGCACGTTGTATATAAAAATAAATGTATCGAGAAATTTGTATGCAGTCCTCATAAGCTACTCCTCAAATGCATCTGAATTCTCCTTTATATTTTCACGAAGAAAGGTTACAATGTTGACTGGCACCTTTGCCAATATACGCTCCCTGTGATTTATTGGGATGATAAAAATGTAATATGCAATATAAAGGCGTATGTTGTTCATTTGGCTTATTCTGTACATATGTTTACAGCGACATTAGCTACGTTTTACCGTTGCTAGGCAACATTTGAAAAACTCGGAATCTGATTGGTTAAAAGTGATTGTGACAGCAGTTTTAACTAACACCGCTATTAAAATATATATAGAAATGAGCAAAATATACATAAATTTTTAATAGTATACATTTAAAATCTGGTTTAACATCTCTACCTGTGTTATTGTATTTCTACCTGTGTATTGAATACAGAAAAAATACCTATTTGAGTGGCACAGTCATAATCCAACTATTGTCTTTCGTGGACATTAAAATAACTGAACATAGGAAAGATTGATGTATTTTTTCTCTTGACACACATGAACATAAATCCTGCCGTTGAGTATTAATCCTCCAGGAGAATCAGTATTCGTAGGCGACGCATTAAATATTTAATTTTAATATTTGTTGCGGAGCAATATTTGCCCCACCATATTTCCCGGAGTACGCGAGGAATGAAACAGTTTTGTGCAGCTTTCGGAACCCTTCCGAAGTTTCCTCACGATTATCAGGCTGCGAGTCTTTGAAATTATGCAAATTTCCTTTCAATTTCCCCGTAAGGTTCTGGGTCAGTGCTAAATAGTCCAACAATATGGATGGGCAAGCAAACTCGTCGATACATGCACGAAAACGTGCTGAATCCGTTCGATTATCATGCACAAAGTATGTCGGTGTTTAGCGCATGAACTTAATTACCATCTTATGAATATTAAAACGCATTCTGCTATAAAACACTGTTATTTCGTGGCTTGAAGCATAAATTGGATTGTAACAGTCAACAGCAGCAATGAATCGTAACAAATTGCACAAACAATTGTAAATCCTGTTGAGGTGTTAACGAATACGATACCAAAAAAACGCACGCATTTTCCCAATATCTGAATTGATGTATAATTGGTTCATCACAATGAATTTGCATATTAATTCAGAATATAATTGGATAAGCAGCAAACGCACATAATTTATTCCGTTATATATACAGGGTGTTTCAGGTCAAGCAATATTGCCAAAGTTTTAATTATATGCATTTTTTTTTTCAGTTTTACAATTTTAGTTATTATGGTAAAATTTTCAAATATTTTTGTAATTTTATTAGTATTTTGAATTGTGCTGGCGTTTACTTCGTGATACATTGTATCACGAATTCAATTATATCAATTATATCAATATCAATATTCAAATATATCAATATCAATTATAAATAAAACAATTTGATTTGTGAGTATCACATAAATAACAACTATAGTCACAAATAAATAAATTTATGTGATACTCACAAAGACACTTATTTTATTTATAACTAATGTTATTAGTTCTACCGAAATTTTAAAGAAAGCAAGCAAATTTTCTATCATTAGTAAAAAAATTTAAGATTACTCCCAAATTTCCAAAGATTACTGCGAAAGTTTAAATTGGATGGAAGGTTTTTTTCATTATTACTTTTTTAATTTTAGTTATTACGCTCAAATTTAGAATTATTTCTGCAGTTTTACTAATTTTCACCCAACATTTTTTTTAACTGTTGTCTTAATTCTCCAAACCTTAAAAAGTTGCTGCAGAATTTTTAATGATTACTATCAAATATTCAGTTTTCTTTAGAATACTTTGGAAGATTAAACGATGATGTGGAGCTTGTGAAAGTATCGTAGAAAATAAAAGGTGGTTTTCTACTGAAGATGCAGCCGAAATTGAATAAATGTTTTGTTGAAAAAAGTATTTTATTTTCTTCCAAAGATTACATTCAAATTTTTAATTATTACTTTTCTCTTTTAATATTTCTGTCAAAATTTTAGTGATTACTATCAATAATTACCATTCATTTTAACATATTAAAGTTGATCAAATTATTTTATTTTTTCGTTATTAATTTAGTTAATTAATTTTAGTGTGAAGTTCATCACTTAGCCAAATTCGATTTGTTTTTTTTTCAAACTATCAAATAATATTAATAATAGAACTGTATTTAGCAAATATGCTATACAGTAAAAATATTACATAATATGAACACTTAATATGATATACTTATACTCTAAAATAATTTCCTATTAGTTACAGCCTAAAATTCAAGAGCAAATTCAAAAGCAATTATCACATTTAAACGTTTTTCTTTTTCACTTTTTTCTTTTTTCCAAAACCCGCCATATTTCAAGAGAAATTATCAAATTTGGACCGTTTTCTTCAAAAATTATCATATTGCCAGAACAATTATCAAATTTGCTCTGTCTTTCTTCGAAAACTATAAAATTTCAAGAGCAATTATTATATTTGATCTGTATTTTTTCAAAAACTGTCAAACTCAAAAGCCATTATCACATCTGAACTGTTTTTCTTCAAAACCGGTCATATTTTAAAGACAAGTATCAAATTAGAATGGCCTTTCATCAAAAACTGTATTTACTTAAGACTGAACTGTTTTTCTTCAAAAACTGTTATATTTTAAAAACAAGTATCAAATTTGAATAGCGTTCTTCAAAAACTGTTCAATCTTAAGAGTAATTATAAAATCTGAACAGTTTTTTTCAAAAACTGTTATAGTTTAAAGACAATTATCAAATTTGAGCTGTCTCCCTTCAAAAACTATCAAATTTCAATAGTAATTGTTATATTTGAACTGTTTTTCTTCAAAAACTGTTAAATCTTAAGAGTAATAATCAAATCTGAACTGTTTCTCTTAAAAAACTGCTATAGTTCAAAGATAATTATCAAATTTGAACTGTCTCCCTTCAAAATCTATCAAATTTCAAAAGCAATTATTATATTTGAACTGTCTTTTTCAAAAACTGTCAAACTCAAAAACAATTATTAAATCTGAATTTTTTTTCTTCAAAAACTGTTATATTTTAAAGACAATTATCAAATTTGAACGGTTTTTCTTCAAAAACTGTCAAATCTTAAGAGTAGTTATAAAATCTGGACTGTTTCTCTTCAAAAACTGTTATAGTTCAACGACAATTATCAAATTTGAGCTGTCTCTCTTCAAAACCTATCAAATTTCAAGACCAATTGTTATAATTTAACCGCTTTCCTTCAAAAACTGTAAAATCTTAGGAGTAGTTATCAAATCTGAGCTGTCTCTCTTCATAAACTGGTGTAGTTCAAAGACAATTATCAAATTTCAGCTGTCTCTCTTCAAAAACTATTAAATTTCAAAAGAAATTATTATATTTGAACTGTCTTTCTTTAAAAACTCTCAAATATTAAGAGTAATTATCAAATCTCGACTGTCTTTCTTCATAAACTGCTGTAGTTCATAGACAATTATCAAATTTGAGCTGTCTCCCTTCAAAAAATATCAAATTTCAAAAGCAATTATTATAGTTGAACTGTCTTTCTTTAAATACTATCAAATCTTAAGAGTAATTATCAAATCTGTACTGTTTATCTTCAAAAACTATCATATTTCAATGATATTTCTAAAATTTGAAGTGTCTCTCTTTAAAAACTATTAAATTTCAATAGCAATTATCAAATTTGAAAAGTTTTTCTTTAAAAACCTGTCATATTTCAAAGACAATTATCAAATTTAATCTGTCTTTGTTCAAAACCTATCAAATTTCAAAAGCATTTCTTATATTTGAACTGCATTTCTTTAAAAACTATAAAATTTCAAAAGAAATTATCACACCTGCACTGTTTTCTTCAAGAACTGTCACATTCAAAGACAATTATCAAATTTTATCTGACATATTTCAAGGACTGATATCAAATTCAAACCGTATTTCTTCAAAAACGGTAAAATCTTAAGAGTAATTAACAAATCTGAACTGTTTATCTACAAAAACTGTCATATTTCTGGGATATTTATCAAGTTTGAACTGTCTCTCTTCAAAAACTACCAAATTTCAAGAGCGATTGTTATATTTGTACTGAATTTCTTCAAAAACTATCAAAGTTCAAGAGCAGTTATTATATTTGAACTGTCTTTCTTCAAAAACTATCAATTTTCAAGAGCATTTATTATATTTGAACTGCATTTCTTTAAAAACTATCAAATTTCAAAAGCAATTATCACACCTGAACTATTTTCTTCAAAAACTGTCACATTTAAAGACAATTATCAAATTTTATCTGACATATTTCAAAGACAATTATCAAATTCGAATTGTATTTCTTCAAAAAATGTCAAATCTTAAGAGTAATTAACAAATCTGAACTGTTTATCTACAAAAACTGTCATATTTCTAGGATACTTATCAAATTTAAATTATCTCTCTTCAAAAACTATCAAATTTTAAGAGCAATTATTATATTTGAACTGTCTTTCTTCAAAAACTATCAACTTTCAAAAGCAGTTATTATATTTGTACTATTTTTCTTTATAAACTATCAAATTAAAAGAGCAACAATTATATTTGAATTGCCTTTCTTCAAAAACTATAAAATTTCAGCAGCATTTATTACATCGGAACTGTTTTTTGTTAACAACTGTCAAATTTCAAAGACAATTATCTAATTCGAACTGTCTTTCTTCAAAAACTATCAAATCATAAGAGTAATTAACAAATCTGAACTGTTTATTTACAAAAAAAGGCATATTTCTAGGATATTTATCAAATTTGAACTCTCTCTCTTCATAAACTATCAAATTTCAAGAGCAATTATTATATTGAATTTGTCTTTCTCTAACAACTATCAAAATTCAAGAACAGTTATTATATTTGAACTATATTTCTTCAAATACTATCAAATTTCAAGAGCAATTATTATATATGAACTGTCTTTCTTCAAAAAGTTTCACATTTCAAGAGCAGTTATTATATTTGAACTATCTTTCTTCAAAAACTATCAAATTTCAAGAGCAGTTATTATATTTGAACTATATTTCTTCAACAACTATCTCAGCAGCAATTATCAAATTTAAACTGTCTTTCTTTAATAACTTTCAAACGTTGACAGTAACTAACAAATCTAAACTGTTTATCTACAAAAACTGTCATATTTCTCGGATATTTATCAAATTTGAACTGTCTCTCTTCAAAAACTATCAAATTTCAATAGCAATTATTGTATATCAACTGTTTTTCAATAAAAACTCTCAAATTTCAAGAGCAGTTATTATATTTAAACTATCTTTCTTGAAAAACTATGAAATTTTAAGAGCAATTATTATATTTGAGCTGCCCTTCTTCAAAAACTATCAAATTTTATAAGTAATTATCACATCTGAACGGTTTTTCGTCAACAACTATAAAATTTCAAAAACAATTATCAAATTCGAACTGTATTCCTTCAAAAACTGTCTAGTCTTAAGAGTAATTAACAAATCTGAACTGTTTATCTTCAGAAACTGTCATATTTCAAGGATATTTATCTAATGTGGACTGTCTCTCTTCAAAAATTATCAAATTTCAAGAGCAATTTTCACATTTGAACAGTTTTTCGTTATAAACCTGTCATATTTCAACGACAATTTTCAAATTTGATCTGTCTTTTTTCAAAAACTATCAAATTTCAAGAGAAATTATTATATTTGAACTGTCTTTCTTCAAAAACTATCAAATTTTAAGAGCAATTATTATATTTAAACTACCTTTCTACAAAACCTATCAAATTTTAAAAGCTATTATCACATCTAAACTGTTTTTCATGAAAATATGTCAAATTGCAAAAACAATTATCAAATTCATACGGTCTTTCTTCAAAAACTGTCAAATCTTAAGAGTAATTAACAAATCTGTACTGTTTATCTTCAAAACTGTCATATTTCAAGGATGTTTCTCAAATTCAAACTGTCTCTCTTAAAAACCTATCAAATTTCAAGAGCAATTATCATATTTGAACAGTTTTTCTTAAAAAACCTGTCATATTTCAAGGATAATGATCAAATTTAAACTATCTGTCGTCAAAAAGTGTCAAATTTCGAAAGTAATTATTAAATCTGAACTGTTTTTGAATTTGAAAATATCACAATCAAATTCCATGAGAAATTATCAAATTTTATCTAACAATTTCAAAATGTTTTTTAACATTTTTAAATATAAATGCTAAATATGAAAAAATACATCTGCAATTCTTACATACTTCAAATCAAACTTAAAAGTTATTTAAGTCAAATTTAAACTGAAAATTTATCAGAACTTGAAGATTCCAAGTGAAATACTGATTTTGGTTGCACTCTATTTTTTTTAAATCATGTAAAACTAGACAAATTATACTAAATCTTTTACATGTCATGACTGTGATTCTTAAATTTTAACAAATTTATTAAATTTTGAAAATTATCGGTTAGTTTGACAGAAGTTTTGGCACATTCTAATGCCTATAATCAAAGCTAACACTGCAGTTATTATTCTGATGATAGTTTAAATATGATCATTGTCCTTAAAATATGACAGGGTTTTCAAGAAAAACTATTCAAATGTGATAATTGCTCTTGAAATTTGATAGTTTTTAAAGAGAGACAATTCAAATTTTGAAAATTATCCCTGAAATATGACAGTTTTTTATAAGAAACAGTTCAGATATGATCATTACCCTTAAAATTTGATAGTTTTTTAGCGAAGACAGTTTAAATTTAATAATTGTCTTTGAAATATGACAGCTTTTGAAGAAAAACAGTTCAGATATGATAATTGCTATTGAAATTTGATAGCTTTTGAAGAAAAGCAGTTCAAATATAATAATTGCTCTTGAAATTTTAATAAATCAACTGAATTTCGAAAATTATCAGTTAGTTTGACAGACGTCTTAGCACATTCTAATGCATATAATAAAAATTAACAGTATACTTATAAAATTGTAATTGTATTTATCAAATTTCAGCGAAAAATGTAAAATTTCGACTGTCTTTAACAAAATTAATAAAAACTCTGAACGTCTTGTAGGCATTCGACTTATAACTGGAATTTTTAGAGAACTGGAATTTGCAGATTTTTGTTGTATTTGTCAAATCTCAATAACTAATATAAAATTTCCCACTCATGTTTCACCAATTCATACATATTTAACATTAATTTATACATGGTAGTTTTGAAATAATAATATTTGTTTACTATAGATAACTATAGATAATGACTACACAAAATTCCGTAGGTAGTTTTGAAATTATAACTTTTGTTTACTATAGATAACTATAGATAATGATAAATTACTACACCAAATTCCGTAGGTAGTTTTGAAATAATAACTTTTGTTTACTATAGATAATAATAAATTACTACACGAAATTGCGTAGGTAGTTTTGAAATAATAACTTTTGTTTAATACAGATAATGATAAATTCCAATGGCAATTATCATTTTTTAACTAATATTCTCAAGTTTCGCAGTTTTATATGTAGGTACTGAATATGCTCGATTAATATGATTAAAAATTGTTGGTAACTGTAAGAGAAGAAACAAAGAATAATAAGTTAATAACAGTTACTACTAGAAAAGTAACTATTTTGACTTACGTGTTTTTTTTTAAATGAACGATTCAATTGTGCATTTAATTGTAGATCAAATAAATCAAATTTTCATTTCTATCCCTTTTGACATCTTACTACAGAATTACGAATAGTAACTAGTGAATGCAGAACTTTGTATTCATAGCACTATAAAATGGGTAACATAATTTAAATTTTTGATTAAAATTTGCTTACATTAAGCTTGTATGTCGCTTTATAATTCACATTCAGTTCGCGAATATGAAAAATTTGATAAGCGCTGAGTGAACGAACTTTTCTATTATTTCGTTGCGAAAGTAAAATAACAGCAATAAATAATAATATAATAAATATAAACACTGAGGCGAGGTAAAATAATAAAATAAATCAACGGCAGTTGATTTTTGTGTGAACGCAGCCACCCTCAATTTTGCGGTACGTTTTATTTCGGGCTGTTCTTTTCTTGGCATAAGCCATAAGTTGTTTCCGGAACAGAAGTTCATAATGCTTCAAAAATAAATTTTATTGCAAAACTTTCCACAAAGGAAATTGCCTCTTGGCTGTATTTAATATTGAACTAGGAAAACTATTTCGTGGTTCCTGCGAGTAGTTCGAGAATTAATAATGAAATTACATTGAAAATTGCGTATATTTGCTGCGTATATTTAAATATAATTGAATTATTATGTTAATGTAAGCGGAATTTAGCATCGAATTACCATGTTCGTGTAATAATGTAGAAAAATGCAACAGATGTGCTTCCTCCATCAATTCTGTAATGAAATTGATACATCAAATTTCGTGCAGCAATTGTAGCAATTAATTTACTCATACATTGACCGAAATATAAAGTACCAAATACTAATTTGAATGATTCACATAATATGTTAAGATTCGATGCTTAAAATAGCACATTTTAACGTAATATGTTAGGAATTAGCGCTTAGAATCATCAATTACCAGAAATAAAAAATTTGGTCATTTTTATTACTGGTAATTGATGATTTTAAGCTATTTAAATAATTTTTATGATGTGTGAAGAATTATTGCATAAAATCAAGGCATTTTTATGACATAATTACAAATATATACTTTACCGGCCTCTTTATCGGCACTGGTGGAAGTATCATTATGAGTATTGAGTATTGTTGAGTATATTGTGCAGATCCTGCAATGTGTAAATAAAAAAATATTCAGTCAAATATTAACTTTACTCATAAATATTTGTATCTCGTATTAGTTGTGCGTGTAGTATCTTCAAGATACCGGTTTTATATAAGCTGTGGAAGTGTGTACATCTTAACAATAAATATCTTGACGTAAGATAATACCTGTAGTGCAAAGATATAAAGACCGATAGATTCAAGGAGTGGCTTAGAGGTGAGCAAACGAATCTAGGGCCTCAGGCGGATTTCATTTAAGGCAACGTTTTCTCGTTCACGCTATCAAACACCATTTTTTGCACTGTATGTGGGGAAGATTTCGATTTTAGTTCAGGACGACACGTTTCACTGGCCGCCATTGGATAGATTACATCTATAAAGTGTCGAAATGTATTCATAAAAGTCAATTGAAAAATTCCGCTGGATACCAAAGTGTATTGTACAATATTTTAAGGCATTTCTAAGATTGATGGCTGCACATCTGCACTGATTTGATAGTGGGCAGCTGTTGAATGGGGGACATCTTGAAAAGGGTTTCGCGTTGATCAATCTAGTAAAAGAGATGATATTTTATCTTGATTGCCAGCCACCATGTACAGAAATGCGATGGAAAATAAATGACCGTCCTGACACTAAGATAACACCCTTTTCTTCCGATTCAGTCATATACTTTTTATTCAAATAATATGCACCAAAAGTACTTGAATAAATTATATCAATGTAACAACTGCATAAATGCATATTATTTTTGTCACATAATTATTTAGGTGGTCATAAGAGCTTATGTAAGTCAATTATGTAAAGCAAGGATTCCTAAACGTTTTTTAAGATTGGACACATACGAATATTACAAGTTTTTAGTAGGTCAGGCCCTGAAACGAAAATATGTGTAGACAATTATGTAAAAAAGTAAAAATTGTCTTTTTGCTGTTTTCAATTGAAATGTTTACTAATAATTTCTCATTTTTAATGTCAAAACAATGCTCTATTTTTCATTGTTTCAACAACAGTGAAAAAACTACTTATTATGTATTAAAATACTCATTATATATATTGAATCTTATCGTTACAACTACACTTTAATCGAATGGATGAATAAAATGTTTACATTTTTATTTTATACATTATACATTATAATTGACATCGTGAATAAAGGAAAACATATGTAAATACGCACTATCCTTGAAATTTGTGTTGTCACACTTCACACAAATTCTTCAAATCTGATGAATTGAAAAAAATCTTGTATGTTACAAGTGAATAAAGCTATTTCATCCACACTAATATATTATCGCACTCGACTTCGCCTTTGTCTCTAAACTGTTTGTTCGTGGATAAAATTCAACGTTATTCACTTATACCATAAATAGCTATTTTCACAACGGTTTCTTGAACAATGTTTTCAACAGTTCCAATTTTGAAAAAATCTGTCTTAACTATGACTACAAAATCTGTGAAGTTTCTAGTTCTAGATGTGAAAATCTGAAAATTTTCAACTCCAACTTTCAGAATCTGACATATTTTCCAACAAAACTCTTTAAATATATTATATATTCAACTTGCTACTGTTAAAATTTATCCAATTTTTAAATGCACCTGTTAAAATCTGGTTAGATTTGGATGATTTTAATTGAAAATTTGTCAATTTTCGCAGATTTCGTCAGTTGGAGTTAACAATTCTAGAGATTTTCACAGCTAATACTGAAAAATTCTGATGAATTTAAAAAAATCTTGTATGATACAAGTGAATAAAGCAATTTTATCCACTCTAATATATTACCGCACTCAGCTGGGCCTCTTGCGATAAACTGTTTGTTCGTGGATAAAATTCAACTTTATTCACTTACAGCCTAAACAGCTACGATGATACAAGTGAATAAAGCAATGTTATCCACTCTAAAGTATTATCGCACTCGCCTTCGCTTTTGCGCTAAACTGTTTGTTGGTGGATAAAATTCGAGATTATTCACTTATACTATAAAGCTATTTTCACAACGTATTCTTGAACAACGTTTGCAACAGTTCCAATTATGAAAAAATCTGGCCCAACTGCGACTGCAAAATCTGTTTCTAGCACCAGATGTGAAAATCTGTAAAATTTTCAACTCCAACTGTCAAAATCTGACATATTTTCCATATTTTTAACAAAACTCTCAAAATATGTTAAATTTTCAATTTACTATTGTTATCATTTATCAAATTTTTAAATCCACCAGTCAAAATATGGTAAGATTTGCACAATTTTGATTGAAAATTTGTGAAATTGAGCAAATTTCGTCAATTTCGTCATCATTAAAACAACGCATTAATCGAATAGGTGAATTAAATGTTTACATTTTCACCTTATTCACTATAATTATTAACAACGTAAATAAAGTAAAAAATATGTAAATAAGCACTATCCTTGAAATTTTCGTTGTCACCTGACGATGTAACACTTCACGCAAATTCTTCAATTCTGATAACGAATTGGAAAAAATCTTGTATGGTACAAGTAAATGTAACAATTTTATTCACTTATACCATAAATAGCTATTTTTACAATTGTTTCTTGAACGTTTTCAACAGTTCCAATTATGAAAAAATTTGTCCCAACTGTGACTGTCGAAATCTGTGAGGGGTCCAACGCTAGATGTGAAAATCTGTAAAATTGTCAACGCCAACTGTCAAAATCTGACATGTTTTCCAACAAAATTCTTCAAATATGTTTAATTTTCAATTTGCTATTGTTAACATTTATAAAAAATTAAAATGGACCTGTCAAAATGTGGTTCAAGTTTTTTCTTGAACGTTTTTAATAGTTCCAATTATGAAAAAATCTGTCCCAATTGTAACTGTCAAAATCTGTGAAGTTTTCAGCACCAGATGTAAAATTTTCAACGCCACCTGTCAAAATCTGACATATTTTCCAAACAACTCTTCAAATATGTTAAATTTTTAATTTACTATTGTTAACATTTATCAAATTTTTAAATGCACATGTCAAAATCTGGTTAGCTTTCTTTGATTTTAATTGAAAATTTGTCAAATTCAGCAGATTTCGTCGGTAGGAGTTGGAACAATTTTGGACATTTTCACAGCTAATACTAAAAACTACTAAGTTAAAGTTAAAAATATGTTGTCACTTTACTGCATGTGAATTTTTTTTTTCCAATTCGCATTATTAAAATGCTCATTGTGTATATTGAATCTCATAGTTAAAACTACACTTTAATCGAATGGGTGAATAAAATGTTTACATTTTCACTTTATTCACTATAACCATTGACAAGGTGAATAAAGTAAAAACAACGTAAATAGGCACTATCCGTAAAATTTTCATTGTCACCTGACTATTCACTCAAATTCTTCAATGATGATAACGAATTGGAAAAATGTTGTATGATACATGTGAATAAAGCAATTTTATCCACTCTAAATTATTTAAACTAATATTTTGTAGATGAAATTGAACTTTATTCACTTATACATCATTAGATTTTATATTGCGCTTTGTTGCTGCACTTATTTTAACATGGGTTATGGTGTTTGTATCTTTTATTACCCTGTTTGTCCCCACTGTTGATTCGCTTTTATTTAACAGTGGGCAGTTTTATTATGTAACTAATTGTATATTTTTGTATTACCACCTAAGTATTTTGTGAAATATTTTTGACACACTATTGACCTGTGCTCTGTGAATTGTACCTGTTTTTTTCCACTCTGCACCAAGTAAAATTAAATAAAATAAAAATAGTACTAAAATAATGAAATGAATATTTTTGAAAATGCGAGAAATTTGTTGATGTGAAACTTGTTTTGCACTAATAATTATTTTTATATGCTTAAATGCTGCAGTTTTTATATTTACACATATTTTTAATTAATTTTTCTATATTTATAATTATGTCAGTGTTAAATGCTGTTATTTTATACATACACCTACTTTAAGTATTATTATTATTGTTTTTTCGTTAGTATTATATGCTGCCCTGACTCTAATAGTATATTTTTCTTTTGACTTGTGTAAAACTGTACAGTTACTGAACACCAATAAATACTATTACTATTACTATACCATAAATAGCAATTTTCACAACGTTTTCTTGAACAACGTATTCAACAGTTCCAATTATGAAAAATCTGTCACAACTATGACTTCAAAATCTGTGAAGTTTCTAGTACTAGATGTGAAAATCTGTAAAATGTTTAACTCCACCTATCAAAATCTGACATATTTTCCAACAAAACTCTTCAAATATGTTAAATTTTCAATTTACTATTGTTAACATTATAAGAACCTAATAATATTAAAATCCATAATTTTACGAGTCGGAACAAAACTGCGTAAATATCATAGCAGGCCGCGGCCGACGACGCGTTTCCCAAGCGAGTACATTCACTGTGACTTCTGCTGACTTCGTAGTTTTGGGCAAATGTAAATAAGCACACGATCAAAATGATGACACAGAGAAATAGGTCGTGGGAATACGACGGGAACTCGAAACGGCGATTGCGTAATTCGGTGACACGTATGGGATTGCGTCAATTTGCAACGGTAAGCAGATTTATCATAGGACGGGGGAAGAAGAGTAAAAAGTGGGGGACCAGTATACCAGTATAAATAGAAGTGCGGAACTTAATCGGGGCCAGTTAGATGTACCGATCGAGACAGAACGTCACGCTGTCCGACGACGACTCATATACTTTAAACATTAATTCCTCAGGTGAATATATAACACAAGTTTATCAAATGTAATTCACACTAACAATTCCAAAGTCAATTCCATACTAATAATGTAACCTATCTAGTGATATTACCGCGCCTTGTCGCTGGTAATGAACGAAGTTTAATAAGGGTATGAAATGTAGGGAGCCTCACGCCTCTGCGGAGTTGAACCTAACTGCATTTTTATACCTTGTCCTGACAATATTTTCGTACTGACAGGAGAATATTGTAACATGCCTTCCTTTCCGCCGTCGCAAAACATTTGATCAAACATATTTTCACACTAACAATTCCAAAGTCAATTCCATACTAATAATGTAACCTATCTAGTGATATTACCGCGCCTTGTCGCTGGTAATGAACGAAGTTTAATAAGGGTATGAAATGTAGGGAGCCTCACGCCACTGCGGAGTTGAACCTAACTGCATTTTATACCTTGTCCTGACAATATTTTCGTACTGACAGGAGAATATTGTAAAATGCCTTCCTTTCCTCATCGCAAACATTTGATAAACAGTGTGGCCTCATTAATCAATCGGTAGTTAAATAAAAAGTTGCGTCAGGGAAACATAACTTAATAATTTCGTATAAACAGTTCAATGATATTTGTAATTAAATCTTATAATTAAACTTGCTCAGCCCTCCGATATTCAAGAAATCTCAGAATTATGAATGAATGAAACGAATGTTTGTATGTGCTTAAGTAGATAGAAAAGTAGAAGTAGAATAGAGCTTTATCATACTAATCTATAATCAATTTTGAATAACAATACCTATTAAAGTTTTTACGATCACATGGCTGATAGTGTTGGTAAACGCGAATACTAGCAATATCTCTGAATGAGGACACATTGGGTGCTTGCAGCACTGGAATCGCTTGAAGTACTTTAATGTGAAGTTATGTGATTCGTTCCTATCCACAAGGTGGCGTTGAAATGCATTGGTAGGCACCGTGCTAATGAATTTCTATGCAGTGATGACATGTATCAGATATCCTTCTCGGCACAATTTGAAGATTGTGGTGCATGAAGTCGCTAAGTAACACTTTGTAATTCCAACCGTAGTGTTAATAAGTTACTCTGTTTTCAAAATAAAATAAATCATTCAAATTCAAAGAATATAATAAATTTTCAATAATTATTAAACAAATCTATTCCAAAATTTAAATAAATATAACTAAATAAATAACGTCCAATTAGAGTAACAAAATTGTCTTTTATTTACCTGTCGCTTGCATAACCTTTTAAAATGAATAAATCATATGAAATCCATGTATCTGTGTTTTACTTGCTAACAAAGATTACTAACAGACACATTACCCATAAAACGAACCAAACTGAGTTATCACGATTTTGATTTAAAAATAAAACATAACGTAGAGTACTACCACTAAATCACGAGCCAAATCAATATTACAAATTACGAGAATTTGTAAATTACGAGCCAAATCAATTACTTGAATTATAAGAATTCATGTAATATGCAGTTAAATAAATTAAATGCATCCAATTGCATTTAAGGATGAATTGCAGTTAAATAAATGCAATGAATAATAAATATTACAAATTATGAGAATTTGTACAACACCTGGGTTCGAACCGTTACAACATTTATAAAAAAATTAAATGCACCTGTCAAAATGTGGTTAGATATTTTTCTTGAACGTTTTCATCAGTTCCAATTATGAAAAAATCTGTCCCAACTATGCCAGTCAAAATCTGCGAAGTTTTCAGCACCTGATGTAAAAATCTGTCCAAATTTCAACTCCAACTATCAAAATTTGACGAATTTTCCAACAAAACTCTTCAAAATTGTTAAATTTTTAATTTACTATTGTTAACATTTATCTAATTTTTAAATGCACCTGTCAAAATCTGGTTAGATTTGGACGAATTTAATTGAACATTTCTCATATTTAGCAGATTTTGTCAGTTGGAGTTAACAATTTTAGAGATTTCCACAGCTAATACTAAAACCTGCTTAATTACAGTTGAAAATATTTTGACACTTAGCTGCAAGTGAAAAAAAAAACACTTTTTCTAATTCGCATTATTAAAATGTTCATTATGTATATTGAATTGAACAACGTTTTCAACACTTCCAATTAAGACAAAATCTGCCCCAACTGTGACTGCAAAATCTATGAACTTTCTAACACCAGATGTGAAAATCTGTAAAATTTTCAACTCCATCTATCAAAATTTGACGGATTTTCCAACAAAACTCTTCAAAATTGTTAAATTTTCAATTTACTATTGTTAAGGATCATCAAATTTTTAAATGCACCTGTCAAAATCTGGTTTGATTTGGATGATTTTAAGTGAAAATTTGTCAAATTTAGCAGATTTTGTCAGTTGGAGTTAACAATTTTAGAGATTTCCACAGCTAATACTAAAAACTGCTTAGTTACAGTTGAAAATATTTTGACACTTAGCTGCAAGTGAAAAAAAACACTTTTTCTTATTCGCATTATTAAAATGTTCATTATGTATATTGAATATCATCATTATAAGAACACTTTAATCGAATGGGTGAATAAAATGTTTACATTTTCACTGTATTCACTATTACCATTGACAACGTGAATAAAGTAAAAACAACGAAAATAGGCACTATCCTTGAAAATTTTGTTGTCACCTGACAATATGACACTTTATGCAAATTTTTCAATTCTGATAACGAATTGGAAAAAATCTTGGATGATAAATTTGAATAAAGCAATTTTATCCACTCTAGATTATTATCGCACTCGGCTTCGCCTTTTGCGTTTAGTTTTTATTTTATATTTTCGCTTTATTCACTATAACCATTGACAACTTGAATAAAGTAAAAAGTACGTAAATATGCACTATCTTTGAAATTTTCGATGTTACCTGACAATATAACACTTCATGTAAATTTTTCAATTCTGATGAATTAAAAAAAAATGTATGATACAAGTGAAAAAAGCAATTTTATCTACTCTAATATACTATCGCACTCAGCTGGGTCTCTTGCGAGAAACTGTTTTTTCGTGGATAAAATTCAACTTTATTCACTTATACCCTAAATAGCTAGTATGATACAAGTGAATAGAGCAATTTTATCTACACTTATGTATTATGGCACTCGCCTTCGCTTTTGCGCTAAACTGTTTGTTGGTGGATATAATTCCAGATTATTCACTTATACCATAAAACTATGTTCACAATGTATTCTTGAACAATGTTTTGAACAGTTCCAATTATGAAAAAATCTGTCCTAACTGTGATTACAAAATCTGTGAAGTTTCTAGTACCAGATGTGAAAATCAGTAAAACGTTCAACTCCAAGTATGAAAATCTGACATATTTTTCAACAAAACTCTTGAAATATGTTAAATATATAATTTGCTATTGTTAAGATTTATCAAATCAAATTTTAGAATGCACCTGTCAAAATCTGGTTAGATTTGGATAATTTTAATAGAAAATTTGTAAATTTTGTAGATTTCGTCAGTTGGAGTTAACAATTTTAGAGATTTTCATAGCTAATACTAAAAACTGCTTAGTTACAATTGAAAATATTTTGACACTTGGCTGCAACTGAAAAAAACACCTTTTATGAATAAAATGTTTACATTTTCACTTTATTCACTATAACCATTGACAACGTGAATAAAATAAAAATTCGTAAATGGGCTTTATCCATGAAATTTTCGTTGGCAGCTGACGATGTGACACTTCAGGCAAATTATTAGACACCTAAATTCTATTAGAAAACTCCATCACAATATCACAAAATCTGAGATATTTTTCAACAAAACTCTTGAAATATATTAAATATATAACGTGCTATTGTTAAGATTTATCAAATTTTAGAACGCTCAAAATTTAATGAGAAAAATTATTTTCTTTTAAAATCTAAAGGGCAAATTCTATTAGAATGTTCTACACCAAAATTAACAACTGAAATGGGGAGTAATATAATATGGGGAGTACAGAACCGAATTAAATCGATTTTTTTCGTTTCGGCTCCGGTTTTCGTTGCGACAATAATAACGGTTTTTTTCCGGTTTGCGGTTTTCGGTGCAGTTCCGATTTGAAACCCCGAAATAAATAGACAGATAAACAAATGATATTGTGTGATGTGACTGTGCATTATTATTTCGAGTACATTTTCAAGTCTAGACCTACGAACATACAAAAAAAGGGTTCTAAAATACAAGTGCTTCAAGTTACAAAACGAAGTACCTACGGATGTAATGGAACGTATCTGCAGCAAATGCCAGTTATCTTCCTACGCATTCGCGCTGTTTCCGATTCACTCTCCAACGTAGTCGCAGCTATCGAACAATGAATCCAGCTAACTTTTCAAAACACATAAAAATCAATAAACAACTTTAAACCCTTCGGATCGATATTTGGCGAATAACATTTTCAAATCGGAATTACGCAAATCCCAGGATACATGAATACATTTTAATAGATTTCATCCGGACTCCATATAAAGCACACGTGGATAAGTTGCATTCTGAGATTGGATGCTATCATCAAAGCGGAAGAAAAATACTACACTTATTTTGGGATTATATATAAATGTGCCAAATATTTTCTTGTTTTAAATATGCTTTCATTAAGATATACAAAATGAAAAATACCGCAATATTTTTTCAGTTATATGTTTTTAATACATGTATTAAGGAATTTGAGTTTGCTAGTATGCTATTAGAAATATTTGCAGTTGAATGCGTTAGAGAAAAGCTCCGGTAAAGTTTATTTAATAAGATTTTGCACAATAAATGTGTAGCTCGCGCGCCATTTATAATTACTCAGTATATAGTAGCTTCTCGGTGAATGCCGTCTCAGATGCGAAAGATTAATGATAAATTCAGCAATAATTAATTGACGCGGTGTAATAAACAGATAGGAACTAAGGAAAATCTGATCCCAGACGAGCTACCAAAAATGATATTATGAACGACATCCGTAAGTACATCTAGCAGAAAATATTTCGATGATATATTGCCGATACGTAACTGCACATTAATAAACAGGCTTATATTTTATCAATTAACGTGTAAATGTTAAGTTGTTGTATCTATACATTCGAAGTTCCGTCCGGCCAAAACTTAAAGGTAAACTGCAAGATAAAATCAATAAAATGTGAATGCTGTGTTCGAGCACGGCGCAACCTTTGCTCCGCATTAATCAAACTCGTCGATTATAAAGAATATTCGCTGCACTTAAAACTTTATCCATCCTCACGTACAGAGTTTCCAATTTGCGCGTATTTGTTTGTCTAATGCACGTTACACGGCTGAAATGCAAATGCGATATGCTAGTCCTGAATTATAATTGCGTGAACGGAGATGATAAAACTGTCTCCGGATTAATTATTGCTCCTTTCAGGGTGCCATACGTGCATCAGGGCTGGATGCATGCACGAAATGCATACAGCAAAATCTGTGAACGAGTCGACATTAATATGTCATTTATTCATATACGTACTCTGGGCAACGTGCTAATTTGATGCGCCCGAGGGCCATGTTCCCGCAGTGGCAAGAATGGAAATTAATTATTATTGCAGCGCGTTTATACGTTCCAAATCAGATGATAATTAAAGCAATTATTACTAATTCATATGGCAACTAAAAATGTGCTATGAAATAACTATTTTAAATGCTTAAAAATGTGCTTTAGAAATGAAAATGTACAGAATGTGAAAATGTGTGGAATACATGAGAATACAAGAAATACACGAGAAATACAATGAATACACGTGGAACATACCAAAAGCATGGGAAATGTGTCTATCATCAATTCTATCAAAATTTATTAGATACTGCAAATTTGAATTTTTTGAAAAACTTTGGAAAACTTAGGAAGCTTTTGGAGCTTTAGGAATAATGTGTGCAATAATAGCTATTGGTTTATTATTATTTATTATTTGAGCCCAGTTTGAAGTTTAGTTAACTAAATCAATCAATTTTGTTGCTTATTTGATTTATGCAGTTATCACTTAACTTTTAAAGGTTAATTTCAATGTTTACAGTCTAAATTCCAATGATTTCTGTTAAAATTCTAATGATATGCAGTGAAAGCTTTAATTATATTAAAATTTCAACTATTACTGACAAATTTCCGTTTTCAGTTAAGCTCTAGTTATTACTGACAAATATTCATACAGTTCTGCCAAATTTTCAAATATTAATGTATACAAATTTCAGCAATTAATGTCAAAACTACAATGATAATGTATCAATGCTTTAATTCCACCAACAGTGCAAAGATTACTGGTAAATTTGTTTATTTAGTAAAATATCAATATTACTTCTACATTTTAATACATTGCTCTCAATGTTTTAGTTTTTAGAGTCACAATTTCAAGTATTACTGTCAACATTGCAAAAATTATTGCTAAATTGCAAAAATAATCTGTTAAAACTTCAATTCTCTCAAAATTTATTAGAAACTGCAAGTTTTAATTTTTTGAAAAACTTTGGAAAACTTTGGAAGCTTTCGGAGTTTTCGAAATAATGTATGCAATAATACCTATTAGTTTATTACATTTTATTATTTGAGCCCAGTTTGAAGTTTAGTTAACTAAATCAATTAATTATGTTGCTTATTTGATTTATGCAGTTATCACTTAACTTTTAAAGGTTAATTTCAATGTTTACAGTCTAATTTCCAATGATTTCTGTTAAAATTCTAATGATATGCAGTGAAAGCTTTAATTCTATTGAAATTTCAACTATTACTGACAAATTTCCGTTTTCACTTAAGCTTTAGTAATTACTGACAAATATTCATACAGTTCTGCCAAATTTTCAAATATTAATGTATCCAAATTTCAATAATTAATGACAAAACTACAATGATAATCTATCAATGCTTTAATTCCACCAACAGTGCAAAGATTACTGGTAAATTTGTTTATTTAGTAAAATCTCAATATTACTTCTACATTTTAATACATTACTCTCAATGTTTTAGTTTTTAGAGTCACAATTTCAAGTATTACTGTCAAAATTGCAAAAATTATTGCTAAATTGCAAAAATAATCTGTTAAATCTTCAATTCTATCAAAATTTATTAGATACTGCAAATTTTAATTTTTTGAAAAACTTTGGAAAACTTAGGAAGCTTTTGGAGCTTTAGGAATAATGTATGCTATTGGTTTATTAGGATTTATAATTTGAGCCCAGTTTGAAGTTTAGTTAACTAAATCAATCAATTTTGTTGCTTATTTGATTTATGCAGTTATCACTTAACTTTTACAGGTTAATTTCAATGTTTACAGTCTAAATTCCAATGATTTCTTTAAAAATTCTAATGATATGCAGTGAAAGCTTTAATTCTATTGAAATTTCAACTATTACTGACAAATTTCCGTTTTCAGTTAAGCTCTAGTTATTACTGACAAATATTCATACAGTTCTGCCAAATTTTCAAATATTAATGTATACAAATTTCAGTAATTAATATCAAAACTACAATGATAATCTGTCAATGCTTTAATTCGACCAACAGTGCAAAGATTACTGGTAAATTTGATTATTTAGTAAAATCTCAATATTACTTCTACATTTTAATACAATACTCTCAATGTTTTAGTTTTTAGAGTCACAATTTCAAGTATTACTGTCAACATTGCAAAAATTATTGCTAAATTGCAAAAATAATCTGTTAAAACTTCAAATCTATCAAAATTTAGTAGATACTGCAAATTTTAATTTTTTGAAAAACTTTGGAAAACTTAGGAAGCTTTTGGAGCTTTAGGAATAATGTGTGCAATAATACCTATTGGTTTATTAGGATTTATAATTTGAGCCCAGTTTGAAATTTAGTTAACTAAATCAATCAATTTTGTTGCTTATTTGATTTATGCAAATATCACATAACTTTTAAAGGTTAATTTCAATGTTTACAGTCTACATTCCAATGATTACTTTAAAAATTCTAATGATATGCAGTGGAAGCTTTAATTCTATTGAAATTTCAACTATTACTGACAAATTTACGTTTTCAGTTAAGCTATAGTTATTGCTGACAAATATTCATACAGTTCTGCCAAATTTTCAAATATTAATGTATACATATTTCAATAATTTATGTCAAAACTATAATGATAATCTATCAATGCTTTAATTTCACCAACAGTGCAAAGATTACTGGTAAATTTGTTTATTTAGTAAAATATCAATATTACTTCTACATTTTAATACATTACTCTCAATGTTTTAGTTTTTAGAGTCACAATTTCAAGTCAATTACTGTCAACATTGCAAAAATTATTGCTAAATTGCAAAAATTATCTGTTAAAACTTCAATTCTATCAAAATTTATTAGATACTGCAAATTTAATTTTTTTGAAAAACTTTGGAAAACTTCGAAAGCTTTAGGAGCTTTAGGAATAATGTGTGCAATAATAGCTGTTGGTTTATTAGGATTTATTATTTGAGCCCAGTTTGAAGTTTAGCTAACTAAATCAATCAATTTTGTTGCTTATTTGATTTATGCAGTTATCACATAACTTTTAAAGATTGATTTCAATGTTTACAGTCTAAATTCCAATGATTTCTTTAAAAATTCTAATGATATGCAGCGAAAGCTTTAATTCTATTGAAATTTCAACTATTACTGACAAATTTCCTTTTTCAGTTAAGCTCTAGTTATTACTGACAAATATTCATATAGTTCTGTCAAATTTTCAAATATTAATGTATACAAATTTCAATAATTAATATCAAAACTACAATGATAATCAATCAATGCTTTAATTCCACCAACAGTGCAAAGATTACTGGTAAATTTGTTTATTTAGTAAAATCTCAATATTACTTCTACATTTTAATACATTACTCTCAATGTTTTAGTTTTTAGAATCAAAATTTCAAGTATTACTGTCAAAATTGCAAAAATTATTGCTAAATTGCAAAAATAATCTGTTAAAACTTCAATTCTATCAAAATTTATTAGAAACTGCAAGTTTTAATTTTATGAAAAACATTGGAAAACTTAGGAAGCTTTTGGAGTTTTAGGAATAATGTGTGCAATAATAGCTATTAGTTTATTAGCATTTATAATTTGAGCCCAGTTTGAAGTTTAGTTAACTAAATCAATCAATTTTGTAGCTCATTTGATTTATGAAATTATCACTTAACTTTTAAAGATTAATTTCAATGTTTACAGTCTAAATTCCAATGATTTCCGTTAAAATTCTAATGATATGCAGTGAAAGCTTTAATTCTATTGAACTTTCAACTATTTCTGACAAATTTCCGTTTTCAGTCAAGCTTTAGTAATTTCTGACAAATATTCATACAGTTCTGCCAAATTTTCAAATTTTAATGTATACAAATTTCAATAATTATTGTCAAAACTACAATGATACTCTATCAATGCTTTAATTCCACCAACAGTGCAAAGATTACTGGTAAATTTGTTTATTTAGTAAAATCTTAATATTACTTCTACATTTTAATACATTACTCTCAATGTTTTAGTTTTTAGAGTCACAATTTCAAGAATTACCGTCAACATTGCAAAAATTATTGCTAAATTGCAAATATAATCTCTTAAAACTTCAATTCTATTAAAATTTATTAGAAATTGCAAATTTTAATTTTTTGAAAAACTTTGGAAAACTTAGGAAGCTTTTGGAGCTTTAGGAATAATGAATGCAATAATACCTATTGGTTTATTAGGATTTATTATTTGAGCCCAGTTTGAAATTTAGCTAACTAAATCAATCAATTTTGTTGCTTATTTGATTTATGCAGTTATCACTTTACTTCTAAAGGTTAATTTCAATGTTTACAGTCTAAATTCCAATGATTTCTGTTAAAATTCTAATGATATGCAGTGAAAGCTTTAATTCTATTGAAATTTCAACTATTACTGACAAATTTCCGTTTTCAGTTAAGGTCTTGTTATTACTGACAAATATTCATATAGTTCTGCCAAATTTTCAAATATTAATGTATACAAATTTCAATAAATAATGTCAAAACTACAATGATAATCTATCAATGCTTTAATTCTACCAACAGTGCAGAGATTACTGGTAAATTTGTTTATTTAGTAAAATCTCAATATTACTTCTACATTTTAATACATTACTCTCAATGTTTTAGTTTTTAGAGTCAAAATTTCAAGTATTACTGTCAAAATTGCAAAAATTATTGCTAAATTGCAAAAATAATCTGTTAAAACTTCAATTCTATCTAAATTTATTAGAAACTGCAAGTTTTAATTATATGAAAAACATTGGAAAACTTAGGAAGCTTTTGGGGAGTTAGGAATAATGTATGCAATAATACCTATTGGTTTAATAGGATTTATTATTTGAGCCCAGTTTGAAGTTTAGTTAACTAAATCAATCAATTTTGCTGCTTATTTGATTTATGCAGTTATCACTTAACTTTTAAAGTTTAATTTCAATGGTTACAGTCTAAATTCCAATGATTTCTGTTAAAATTCTAATGATATGCAGTGAAAGCTTTAATTCTATTGAAATTTCAACTATTACTGACAAATTTCCGTTTTCAATTAAGCTCTAGTTATTGCTGACAAATATTCATACAGTTCTGCCAAATTTTCAAATATTAATGTATACAAATTTCAATAATAAATGTCAAAACTACAATGATAATCGATCAATGCTTTAATTCTACCAACAGTGCAAAGATTACTGGTAAATTTGTTTATTTAGTAAAATCTCAATATTACTTCTACATTTTAATACATTACTCTCAATGTTTTAATTTTTATAATCACAATTTCATGTCAATTACTGTCAACATTGCAAAAATTATTGCTAAATTGGAAAAAAAATCTCTTAAAACATCAATTCTATCAAAATTTATTAGATACTGAAAATTTTAATTTTTTGAAAAACTTTGGAAAACTTACGAAGCTTTTGGAGCTTTAGGAATAATGTATGCAATAATAGCTATTGGTTTATTAGGAATTATAATTTAAGCCCAGTTTGAAGTTTAGTTATCTAAATCAATTAATTTTGTTGCTTATTTGATTTATGCAATTATCACTTTTAACTTTTAAAGATTAATTTCAATGTTTACAGTCTTAATTCCAATGATTTCTGTTACAATTCTAATGATATGCAGTGAAAGCTTTAATTCTATTGAAATCTCAACTATTACTGACAAATTTCCGTTTTCACTTTAGCTTTAGTAGCTACTGACAAATATTCATACAGTTCTGCCAAATTTTCAAATATTAATGTATACAAATTTCAATAATTAATGACAAAACTACAATGATAATCTATCAATGCTTTAATTCCACCAACAGTGCAAAGATTACTGGTAAATTTGTTTATTTAGTAAAATCTCAATATTACTTCTACATTTTAATACATTACTCTCAATGTATTAGTTTTTAGAGTCACAATTTCAAGTATTACTGTCAACATTGCAAAAATATTGCTAAATTGCAAAAATAATCTGTTAAAACTTCAATTCTATCAAAATTTATTAGAAACTGCAAATTTTAATGTTTTAAAAAACTTTGGAAAACTTAGAAAGATATTGGAGCTTTAGGAATAATGTGTGCAATAATAGCTATTGGTTTATTAGGATTTATTATTTGAGCCCAGTTTGAATACACAAGGATTAAAATGTTAAAGTTTCAAAATAATTCTTAAATATATATAAACAATCTTTATTAGGCTATCGACCCCATAGGGTCTTTCCGCCTTAATTCTTAAATTTTCATGGATTTGCACGAAAGTTGAAACAAATTTGCAGAAATTCGTAAAAAAATATCAGATAGAAACAAATTAAACTCTTTGTCTTTTGTTTAACGCGTTAATTATTGGCATATCTATCAGTACTTCAGTACTTCAGTATATTCATTTCATTTCATTTACATTTCAATTTCATTTAAGTACTTCAGTACTACAGTATATTCATTTCATTTCATTTACATTTCAATTTCATTTAAGTACTTCAGTACTTCATAGAATTATTTTTGAAATACTTTCAGTATTTATGGTATCGAATATTCGGTGTTTATGGTATAGAAAACTCGGCGTGTATGTTAAATCAGAGGCATTTTTACTTATATTGTAAAAATTGTGAAATTTATACCATTTTATAGAACTTTTTTTTACATATTCTCTTAAAATTTTATTATAATATAAATTATGAGGGAATATGTAAATATAACTATATCATTTCATTATAATATAAATTATAAGGGAATATGTAATAAAAACTATAACATTCTTCTGTAAAATGGTATTGAGAGTTTAGAGAATCACTATAAAAATTACAATTATTTGTAGAGATCATTTGTTAATGAATATTTAAATGGGAAAATCTATTGGCTGAATGGTAATTGATATTAAGTGGCATAACTAATAAAAAATGTGTAGATTTATGTATATGGAAATATTATGAAAATACTCTGAATAAGCCGAAGTATATTATTTATTTAACAAGCCTCAGCCAGCTGTAAGTTGGGAAATATTATTGTTGAAAATATATATATGCGAGACTCTTTTGAGGAACTTAATTATGTTAGGGTAACCCAAGGGAGTCCTAGTTTCAGTATTATGTTGTGTTAACTCCTACCGTTGATTTAACCTACAAACAAAACACGTCACACACACATTGTTCCTTCGGGCTGATTTACTAGAACTAAATTATTTAATTAATGATGATTAGCAATTAACTTTACAACTTGCATTAAGTTTTAGTATATAATATTACGCACAGAAAATGTTCAGAAGCAACTCATGTTGGTAAAATGCCCACAAGTTTCGCTGTATTCGATTTATTGTCTGCGATAAGTATACTTCAAGCAAGTATTTTTAAATAGGGTTTATGCCGTACTTTACCGGAAACAAATGGCATAACACGCGCATTCAGTACACAATTCGCAGTCTAACATTCACTTTGATGTCGGCAAACAATTCTTGTCTGAAATGTATGCTCGCAATGTATACAAGTATATTATTGCCTATCATGTCCACGCAGTCTATATTTCAATATAAGAAAATGTTGTTACCATAATAAGAAACAGTCAGCACCAATTTTCAAAATTCCCACAGAATTTTAATGAAGTTAACTGGAAATTGTATAGTTTTAACACTTTGTGAATGTGTTTTACTATATTTTTTTTTAAATTGTGCAACTAATTTTTGGCCCTAAATGTTTTGCTTAGTTTGATGGTTCCTAAATATTTTTATGTATTTTCACGAATTTGCATAAATAAGTTTCAGTAATTTTTTTATAAAATCAAAAAGGATTTTTGAAATTTAAAACACATTACTCCAATTTTAGCAATTCAAAAAGAAACAGTCAACAGAATTCTTCTAAATCCGATAGCATTTTTATGAAGTTAACTGGAAATTGTATATTTTTAATACTTTGTGAATGTTTTTTACTACATTTTTAAGATTGTGCAACAAATTTGGCCCTAAATAGTTTGCTTACTTTCATGGTTGTTTAACATTGTTATTAATTTTCACGAATATTCATAAATAAGTAAGTTTCAGTCATTGTTTTATGGAATCAACAAAGATGTCTGAAATTTAAAACATATAACTCCAATTTTAGCAAATTAAATAAAAATAGTCAGCAACAATGTTCAGAGTTGTTCAAAAATCCGACAGCATTTTTATGAAGTTAACTGAAAACTGTATAATTTTTAATATTTTGTAAATGTGTTTACTACTTTTTTTAAGATTGTGCAAAAAATGTTCAAATTATAATACTGGCTCAAAATTTGTGAAAAATATTTATTATTTGAGCAATTATCACTGATTTTGACAGTCGTCAATGCATATTTAGCAGTATAAATTGAAATTCAGATAGACGTTTATGAAATTTTGATAGTGCCCATTGAATCTTTGAATCTTGGACATAGTAATTGATAATTTTGCAGAAATAATTTAAATTTGACAAAAATATCTCATATCTTTGTGGTAACTTTGTGGTTAAAATAGAAATAATTGTAATATTTACAGTCTTCATTAAATATTGGCAGAAATATTAACAAATTTTACATCATACTTGAAAATTTCACAGAAATTATTGATAGTTTGGCAAAAAAATGTTCAAATTATAATAATGGCTTAAAATTTATCAAAAATATTTTCTATTTTTGCAATAATTATTGAATTTTTGAATGTTAAATGTATATGCTGCAATAGTTTGAAATTAATTAGAAATTTACATAGAAATCTGTGAAATTTTCATGGTATGTGCTTATTGACTTTTTGACCGAATAATTAAAATCATCCAGAAAAAATTATCATTTTGACGAAACAACTAAATTTTCTGTAATAACACGTATTGGTAGAAATAATTGTAATTTTTAAAGGCATCATTAAACTATTGGCAGAAATAATAAGAAATTTGACAGCATAATTGAAAATTTCACAGAAGTGATTGAAAAACACAATACATTATTATGTATTTTTATATTGTATTTTAGTATTTTTAGTAATATTTTAGTATTATTTTAGTATTATTATTAGTAATTCTAAAGTCGACTGTCATATCCACGAGCAGATGTAAATACACTATACACGTGGCGACGTAATTAAAGAATAAAATAAAATAAATAAATAAATACAGTTTGGCAAAAAATGTTCAAATTATAATAATGGCTCAAAATATGTGAAAAATATTTACTATTTTTGCAATTATCACTGCCAAATTTGACAGTGGTCAATGCATATTTAGCAGTATAAATTGAAATTCAGATAGTCGTTTATAAAATTTTGATAGTGCACATTGAATTTTGGACAAAATTAGACATTGAAAATTTAGCAGAAATAATTGAAATTTTGACCAAAAAAACCTCAAATCTTTGCATTAACCGTTGAAATAGAAATAACTAAATATAACTATAATAACTATATTACTAATATACTATTAATAACTATATTCTAACAGTCTTGACAAATTATTTTTTTCAATATAAATGAAAGTTTTACAGAAAATGTTGAAATTTTAATATTAACTGAAATTTGTGAAAAATATTTACTATTTTTGCAATGGATTATTGGAATTATTGGAAATTATTAGAATTATTGGAAAATTATTGGAATTTGAACACAAATATCTCAAATTTCGACAAAATTTTGACTAAAGCAATTACATATTTCACAGAATAATTGAAAATTCTGTCGAAATAATTGAAGGTGTGGCAAAAAATGTTGAAAATTTAATATTAACAGAAATTTGTGAAAAATATTTACTATTATAATTATATTTTAGCAGAAATATCTCAAATATTTGTACTAAAAGTTGACATAGACAGAATTGACAGTAAAATTGTAACGGAAATAATTACAAATTTCACAGTTGATTTTTTTACATAATCCTTAAATAATTTAAGTATTGACGGAAATTAATGAAAATTTTGTGGAAATACCGATCAAAAATATGTTGAGTATTTATAAACATTACGAAATTCTTGCCCTAAAAGCTATGATTTTAATATTACCTACCAATAAAGCTATATTTGTGCTTCATTCAATCGTGAAGCATTTTGAGTGAGTTAATTATGTATTGCAATGACAATTAATAGATTTATTTATTATTATTCATGCAAATGTAAGTAATCATGGACATTAATAATACATGTCCAACCCTGAGTGACTCATGTTCAACATGTGTTCCTTGCATCTTCTTCTAAAGTACATTCTTGCTGAAGACCAGAAGATCCTTTCATGCTGGCATGACTCTTGTTCAACATGTGTTCCTTGCATCTTCTTCTAAAGTCCATTCTTGCTGAAGACCTGAAGATCCTTTCATGCTGGCATTTATTGTAATCAAAAACATTGAAAACAGATTTTTATATTAAAAATGCAGTGATTTACAGCTGAATAACAATTTAGAAATACTTCAGTAAGTTACATCTATGTGAAAATATTAATAAAGATATAACCCAATAGGTATAAAACCACTATTTTTGAATCTAAAGCAGCACATCAACAACGATTTTTGAAATTTAAAACTCATTACTTCAATTTTAGCAATTTACACCGTCAGAAACAATGTGCAGAATTGTTCTAAATCAGACAGCATTTTTATGAAGTTAACTGGAAATCGTATAATTTTAACACTTTGTGAATGTGTTTTACTACATTTTTTTAAGATTGTGCAACAAATTTTTGGCCCTAAATATTTTGCTTACTTTCATGGTTCTTCAAAATTGTTATGAATTTTTATAAATTTGCATAAATAAGTAAGTTTCAGCCATTTTTTTTTATGGAATCAACAAGGATTTTTGAAATTTTAAACACATTACTCCAATTTTAGTAAGTTAAAAAGATACAGTCGACAGAATTCTTCTAAATCTGATAACAATTTTATGAAGTTAACTGAAATTGTAAAATTTTAGTACTTTTTGAATGTTTTTTACTACATTTTTTAAGATTGTGCAACAAATTTTTGGCCCTAAGTATTTTGCTTACTTTCGTGGTTCCTCATAATTGTTATAAATTTTCACGAATTTGCATAATTAAGTAAGATTCAATCATTTTTTTATGGAATCAACAAGAACTTTTGAAATTTAAAACACATTCATCCAATTTTAGCAGTTTAAAAAGATAAAGTCAACAACAATGTTCAGAATTGTTTTAAATCCAACAGCATTTTTATTAAGTTAACTGGAAATTGTATAATTATAACACTTTGTGAATGTATTTTACTACATTTTTTAAGATTGTGCAATGCATTTTTAGCCTTAAATATTTTGCTACTTTCATGGTTCCTCAAAATTGTTATGAATTTTCACGAATATGCATAAATAAGCAAGTTTCACTCACTATTTTATGGAATCAACAAGGATTTTTGAAATTTAAAACACAAAGAATGTTCAGAATTGTTCTAAATCCGACAGCATTTTTATGAAGTTAACTGGAAATTGTAAAATTCTAAAACTTTATGAATGTGTTTTACTACATTTTTTAAGATTGTGCAACAAATTTTTGACCCTTAATATTTTGCTTACTTTCATGGTTCTTCAAACTTGATAGGAATTTTTACGAATGTGCATAAATAAGCAAGTTTCGGTCACTTTTTTTATGGAATCAACAAGGATTTTTGAAATTTAAAACACATTATTCCAATTTTAGCAATTTAAAAAAACCACAGTCAACAGAGAATGTTCAGAATTGTTCTAAATTAGACAGCATTTTTATGAAGTTAACTGAAAATTGTATTATTTTAACACTTTGTGAATGTGGTTTACAACATTTTTTAAGATTGTGCAACAAATTTTTGGCTGTAAATATATTGCTTGCTTTCATAGTTCCTCAAAATTGTTATGAATTTTTACGAATTTTCACAAATGAATAAGTTTTAGTCATTTTTTTATGGAATCAACCAGGATTTTTAAAATTTAAAACACATTACTCCAATTTTAGCACTTTATAAAGAAGCAGTCAGCAACAATGTTCAGAATTGTTCTAAATCAGACAGCATATTTATGAAGTTACCTGGAAATTGTATAACTTTAACACTTTATCAATGTGGTTTACTACATTTTTTAAGATTGTGCAACAAATTTTTAGCATTAAATATTTTATTTGCTTTCATGGTTCCTCAAAATTGTTATGAATTTTCACGAATTTTCATAAATAAGTAAGTTTCAGTCAAGTTTTTTATGGAATAAAAAATGATTTTTGAATTTTAAACATATTACTCCAATTTTAGCATTTTATAAAGAAACAGTTAACAGGATTCTTCTAAATCCGATAGCATTTTTATGAAGTTAACTGGAAATTGTATAAATCTAACACTTTGTGAAGTTATTTTACTACATTTTTTAAGATTGTGCAACAAATATTTGGCCCTAAATATGTTGCTTACTTTCATGGTTCTTCAAACTTGTTATGAATTTTTACGAATGTGCATAAATAAGTAAGTTTCAGTCATTTTTTTATGGAATCAACGAGGATTTTGGAAATTTAAACACATTACTGCAATTTTAGCAATTTAAAAAGAAACAGTCAGCAACAATGTTCAGAATTGTTCTAAATCCAACAGCATTTTTATGAAGTTAACTGGAAATTGTAAAAATCAAACACTTTGTAAACGTGTTTTACTACATTTTTTAAGATTGTGTAACAAATTTTCGGCCTTTATGTTTTTGCTTACTTTCATGGTTCCTCAAAATTGTTATGAATTTTCAGGAATTTTCATAAATAAGTTTCATAAATATATAATTTTAGGTAAGTTTCATTAATTTTTTTATGGAATCAACATGGATTTTTGAATTTTAAAACACTTTACTCCAATTTTGGCAATTTAAAAAAAACAGTCAACAAAGAATGTTCCGAATTGTTCTAAATCCAACAGCATTTTTATGAAGTTTACTGGATATTGTATAATTTTAATACTTTGTGAATGTGATTTACTACATTTTTTAAGATTGTGCAACACATTTTTAGCCTTAAATATTTTGCTAATTTTCATGGTTCCACACTATTGTTATGAATTTGCATGAATTTTCATAAATAAGTAAGTTTCAGTTATTATTTTATGGAATCAACAAGGATTTTTGAAATATAAAACATATAACTCCAATTTTAGCAATTTAAAAAAACAGTCAATAACAATGTTCAGAATTGTTCTAAATGCAATAGCATTTTTATGAAGTTAACTGTAACTTGTAAAATTTTATCATTTTGTGGACGTGTTTTACTATATTTCATAAGGTTGTGTAACTAATTTTCGACCTTTAAGTTTTTCCTTACCTTCAAGGTTCCTCAAAATTGTTATGAATTTTTACGAATTTGCATAAATAAGTAAGTTTCGGTAATTTGTTTATGGAATCAACAAGGTTTTTTGATATTTAAAACACATTACTCCAATTTTGGTAATTTAAAAAAAACAGTCAACAATAATGGTCAGAATTGTTTTAAATCTGACAGCATTTTTATGAAGTTAACTGGAAATTGTATAATTTTAACACTTTGTGAATGTGTTTTACTACATTTTTTAATATTATGCAACAAATTTTTGGTCCTAAATATTTTGCTTACTTGCATGGTTCCTCAACATTATTATGAATTTTTACAAATTTGGACAAATAAGTAAGTTTCAGTCACTTTTTTATGGAATCAACAAAGACTTTTGAAATTTAAAACTCATTACTTCAATTTTAGCAATTTACACCGTCAGAAACAATGTTCAGAACTATTCTAAATCAGACAGCATTTTTATGAAGTTATATGGAAATTATGTAATTTCAACACTTTGTGAAATTGGTTTACTACATTTTTCAAGACTGTGCAACAAATTTTTGGCCCAAAATATTTTGCTTGCTTTCATGGTTCCTCAAAATTGTTATGAATTTTCAGGAATTTGCATAAATAACTTAGTTTCAGTAATTTTTTATGGAATCATGAAGGTTTTTTGAAATTTTAAATAAATTACTCCAATTTTAGTAATTTAAAAAAAACAGTCAACAACAATGTTCAGAATTGTTCGAAATCCGACAGCATTTTTATGAAGTTATCTGGAAATTGTGAAATTCTAATACTTTGTGAATGTGTTTCACTACATTATTTAATATTGTGAAACACATTTTTAGGCTTAAATATTTTGCTAACTTTCATGGTTCCTCAAAATTTTTATGATTTTTTACGAATTTGCATAAATAAGTTTCAGTCACTTTTTTATGGAATCAACAAGGATTTTTAAAATTTAAAACACATTACTCCAACTTTAGTAATTTACAGCGTCAGAAACAATGTTGCGAATTGTTCTAAATCCGACAGCATTTTTATGAAGTTAACTGGAAATTGTAAAATTCTACAACTTTATGAATGTGTTTTACTATATTTTTTTAAGATTGTGCAACAAATTTTTGGCCCTTAATATTTTGCTTACTTTCATGGTTCTTCAAAATTGTTATGAATTTTTACGAATTTGCATTACTAAGTAAGTTTCAGTTACTTTTTTATGGAATCAACAAGGTTTTTTGATATTTAAAACACATTACTCTAATTTTAGTAATTAAAAAAAAACAGTCAGCAACAATGTTCAGAATTGTTCTAATTCCGAAAGCATTTTTATGAAGTTAACTGGAAATTGTAAAAATCTAACACTTTGTGAATGCGTTTTACTACATTTTTTAAGATTGTGCAACATACTTTTGGCCCCAAATATTTTGCTTACTTTCATGGTTCCTCAAAATTGTTATGAATTTTCACGAATTTGCATAAATAACTAAGTTTCAGTAATTTTTACTTTTTGATTATGAATTTTGATGTTTTCGAATGGCTAAAACTTATCGAGATCGATCGTTATTTACCTATTAAAAAGTATTATTATATTACAGACCATATGCTACCATTCAATAGCTCATTAAATGAGCACACAAAATATGTTGGTATATACAGGGCGTCCCATTAAAAGTTTTTGTCACTTGAAAATAGTAAAATTCGATCGTTGTTTCAGAACACCCTGTGTATTCTACGTGACTCAAAATATTGTTTATGTTTTAACACATTTCTTGGGTACATGCATATGCAGATTCTTTTATTGATCTCTTATAATAAGATTTTGTTGATTTTTTTTTCACATCCATGATTTTTCGTTAAATTTGATTAAACTGTGAATATCTACGCAACATAGCATCTGATCTCAAAAATAAATATGATTTGTGAAGCCCACATAAAGCAGATTCTATAAATAAAAATATATACAGGGTGATCCATTTAAAGAGGAGACCAAATTTTATGTCTCGGATTTATGGTATACTCTGTACACTCGAAAATAATTTTAAAATGTAGCACATCAAGTGTCCAATAACTTTTAATCAGATGTTTTCTCAAATTTTTATTAGTCTGGTAGCGATGGTCCGAGCGAGGATAGGTGGGCCACCCTGTATGGTTTGTTTGCCCTACTAATTGGAGTACATCACATGATTTAACAATTACAAGAAAGTATTGAGTAATTTAATTGAAACCATTCGTCTATGAATCAACTTGTATTCGCCTAACTACTTCGGAAGACATAAATTACCCCCAAAACAATTATACTTCCTGCCTATTGAGAATAGACGAGGCCTAGCTTGTGCAATTGCCATAAATACAGGAGTAATTGGTAGAAAATATGAAAGGGTACAAAGGTGAGCCGTCTGGCGAAGATTTGTATTTTACGCAGTAACCTTCTCCCTCGAGAGCCTCTCGCCCCTCCGCAAACTCTTATCTTCTCCTAAATGCATTCATTCATTGCTTTGCGCATTACACTTCCCTTGTTTCGGCGAACTGCAGACAGAACAAAGTTGCTGCTTTGAGCACATATGCGTCTTCGCCGCCTCAGACATATTTAGCATGAAAATTAGTTGCGAGATTAAACTACCTGAATCGGGATCGATTTTCCAAGCATCCACCTACGCTTCATATGAATTCTCAAATGAATCAACTGGTTTGATATAATATAGGAGCGCGCATTAAGTTAAGAACCAACGCTTTCGGGTTTTTTTTTCTTCTATACGACCTGATATATTTACTGCCGGACACCCATAAAAATGTCCGGACTTATGAGGGGGCCAAATCAAATAAATCCAGCGACTCGTGATATCCTCCTTTAAAAGTTACAGCACCTAAGGCTCAATATAATTCGAAATAATCAGCTGCTGCTTCAATGAGTTTAACCAATTATTCCATCATATTATTAAAAGGAAAACAAGTAATTAGGCAGTCATTGCATTTATCTATTGTGATGTTATTTAATAGATTTAATTTGTTATTTTACAGTATACCTTAGATAGGATTTTGTTTATAGATAATTATACTGAATATATTAGATTTAGGATATTTAGATATTAATAGGATTACTTAGGTAGTCAAATAGGATTTGTATAACTAGAATTATATTTAATTCAGGGCACAATTAACGTAAAATAATTGTAATGAGTCAGTAATATGTATAAAATTCAATGGAAAATTCAAACTCATCGTACTAAGACGTTCAACATTCATATAGAAGTAGAAAAATACAAGGATCTCGAATATCAGATTCAAATCACAATTGGAATTATGGGTTCAAGGGTATATGGATAACTATAATTATAATTTGTTGATTCGTTGCCGTGTTTACAAACTGGATTCGGGTAGCAACCCGACAATTTACACGTTATTTGGATCAACGTAGGCGGATTTTAACAAGCGAAAATTACTTGTTTAACCGAGGTTTTAAAAAAGGCTGAACGCCGATAAACAATCAGATTCGCTTTAGATCCCGGAGCATCCACGTCGGTCAGCAGAGAAAAAGAAAACGGTTACACAGAAACAATTACACGCGTTATTTACATTCACGCGTTACTCAAAAACAGTTTGATTTACGTTTTGTTTACGCGGATATAATCAATTTCGGGACAATAATTACTTGCGTTCAAGCATCTGTAAACACTCGACGTGAACTAGGGAATCATTATCAACACGGAACAGCTGAAAGGAGTCCAAGAGGATTCAACGAGAACGTCAACCACAAAGACGATTCTGCGAGAACGTCAACTGTAGTAGAGGATCAACCGAGGACAGCAGGACTTTGAATCGAGGGAATTGGTGCCGACTTGATCGAATTTACTGATTCGGCATCTGCAACCAGGATTGCCGATCAGCACTGCGAGTTGCCCCTATTCACCAGGAATATGAATATGAATGCCAGGTAGAATTTACTAAAATTACTACTCAATTAGGAAGTTAATTGTGCGAATTTAGGGAATTATTGTTATTAAATATTGATAGTGTTAGTTTGTTAATTACGGATAGGATTTTCTGTCTTTTGCCAAGCGTTCATTTTGTTTCATATTGAATTAGTGTAGTGTTTGTTTTGTTATCAATTATCTAAATATGTAATGTTATAATAAATATTAATTAAAATTAATATTCTTTGCCTGCCATCTATATTATTTTGATCCCACTTTTTGACCCTGAGAAAAGAGAAAAACAAAATAATAAAATTCATAGCAACAAAAGTAAGTAACAATTTTATGATTCTTAATTATCAATCCAATAATAGAGTTAATAGAAGTATAACAGCACATTTTAAACACCCGAACGTGGGGTGTCTATAATGTAGCATTTGGCACCCTCAACGTGTGGTAAATCATAACTATTGAAATGACCCACGACATACCATGTTTTATTTAGCTAAACAACGAGTCGATAAGACAGGTGTTATTTGCTGAAAAATCGTTCGTATTAATAATTAAATAAGTATCGCGTTCCGGCGTAAAAATACGTAAACAGACTCGTGGGGGACCGCAGCCCCCTGAACCAGTCCGGGAGAATCCTATCAACAATGGGGACAATAAAAGCCATTAACTTAAGGGTAACAAGAGTTTACTTGTCGGGCGGAAATATCAACAGTTCATGGAAATATAAATTACTCGAGACCAGACAGGGGATGTGCCACTGACCGACAGGGAGCGATTCCGGGGAGTTCAAAACCGAAAGTATAATATTACGGCCCATAGAATCATTAACTTAAGTACCATAAAAACAGCGCCAGCTACATGCACGCGTACCGAAATTCTTAGAACAGGGCCCATTTGGCCTGGATAACTCACGCCACGAAGGGACATGATTTGTATTGGTAGCAAACACAAATCCGCCAGCAAAAGATCGAGTGGCGTAAACATGTGGAAGAAATTATTGCGCAGGCATCGAAAAAGGCACTTGGCCAGGACGAGTGGACCACCGTAGAAGATCGGGGACGGCAGTGTTTGGGCCCGGGGGCTTGGGGAAAATGGGGCGGTAAACATATAAGAATCTGAGAAAGCAGGGGGGAGGTCACTTAGTGCTCGACAGCCGAGGGCACGAGACAAATCGCGAGAGTGTAAACGGGGGCGCAATTAGTATAAACAGTCAGGGAAATTGATAATTCAATTAGGGCAGTATTGAACCAGTTAGATATTTTCGGGGAGACCGCGAAGTAATTAAAACAACACCAAGGGCAAGGGTCACCACGACATCAGTACGGCTATCCAGTCGGCGAGAGATAGGAAGGGTTAATGAGTGAGTACTGACGCAATTGATGATCGAGTAACGCGAATCAAACTGCCAATTTCGAAGGGCACTGCGAAACATTTAGCAGACAAGTCATTACGTGTGTCAAGTAAATTAATTCGGCAATCCGCCGGAAAATATCCTGTGACAAAATTACGAAAGAACAAAACGCCCAAACTGGCGCAAAGGTGTGTGATCCTCTTCGTAATGAGAGCGATTTGTGGGTTTCGCGACGCACTTTGAAACAGAAGGGCGCGCTAGAAGCATACTACAAAATCGCTCTTACCTGTTGGTATGTGCGGATCGAACACATTCATCAATCTCACACGATAACGTGTATGTTTCTCTTCGTAATAAGAGCGATATATGGGTTTCGCGACGCACTTTGAAACAGAAGGTCGCGCTAGAAGCAGACTACAAAAATCGCTCTAACCCCTTGATGTGTTCGGGTCGAACATATTAACCAATCACACCCCACAACGTGTATGGTTCTCTTCGTAATATTGTCACGTATGATAAGTATTGCTACTCCACATAAACCACCACCAATTACCGTTACATAATTTTTGTGAAATCCTTCCTCCGAAACAACATACTCGATTATCATGCGTTTTAATTATTATTTATATTTTATTAGCAAGGGATTCGGGAAAGAGCTTAGTTCAGGAAGGTATTTAAACAGATATAAACTCAAGGGATTTCCCAGGTAGCGATCGCAACGGGAACTAAAAACCGGTATCCGTGAAGGTCAATAATTATTACAAAAATCAGCAAATATCATCATGTCATACCAAATCACTAAATCCTTGTAATTAACGTTGCGTAGTTTATATCACTAATCAATCAGCCGAGTGAGTGATCAAACTAATAAGTTGTAATTGCATGCCGGTGAAATAAAACAGCCCTCAGCATCGATAATGCATGTGGTCAGTATTTGCATATTTGAATTCGTGATCGAGTGAGAAATGAATGAATGCGAGTCAGTATATTCCTGAAGCACGAGCATGTGGATATTATAGATAAATCATTGAATGAATCCAAGTCATAAGTCATGATCGGAGGACAAATAAAGTTAATAAATACGAAACACAACGGCAATTAAGAATGAATGCGAATCAAGGGAATTCATGCATGAGCATGCGTAAAGAAGGGATATAAATCCGTGAATGAATCAAAGTCAAAATCATGCAGAATCACATCCGCTAGGTGAATTCAATTGTCACAAAAACGAAGTAAAAACAAACTAAAAATAAATGAAAATATTAAAAACAAAAGAAAATACGTCAGATGTTTCATACACGTCAGACGTAATAGGGTTAGGGTACGAGACTCGCTATGAGATCAGATCTATGTACTTTAGCCAGACACAACTGACCATCGTGCACAAATCACCGATCGAAATTTACGATATAATTATTTGGGTGTTATTGCTTGGTAAATGCATTGCAAAACTTTAATTAAGGGTAAATCGTCATCCTTAATACTGGCATGTTATTTGCTGGGAAATACACTTCTAAACTTTATCTGAGAATAAATCAAATCAAGTAAATAAAAGATAAAATTATGGATGAACGAACGCATGTGGAATGAATAACATAACTAAAACACCGTAAACAACAGGGACAGATCGCATGTACTAGTAACCAGTAGAATTTGAATTATAACGTTAATTCACGTCAGAATACCACGAAATATAATCAGAAACCACGTAAAAAATCGATAAATTCATTTCAAAACTTTAGTTCAGAATAAATCGTCATTCGTCATTATTTGTGTGTTATTACTTATTAAATAAACCCTTAGTCACCACATAAATGTAAAGCGTATTATTTTACCATAACCAAATGAAATAGTCAGAAACCACGTAAAAATCATTACCCATGTCAAAACTTTAATTGAGAATAAATCGTCATTCTCAATTATTTGTGTGTTATTACTTATTAAATAAACCCTTAGTCACCACATAAATGTAAAGCGTATTATTTCCCATAACCAAATGAAACAAACCTTACTTGCTAAATTAAAATGTAAAACCATATGAATTACCGAATGAATAAATTACTGTATGATGATATTTGTGTATGCGTATAATTTGATATTTTCCCCGTAACAGACACAATACTTGATCAACGAACCATCGATCTTGTCACTATAACGATTCCATAAATCAAACACAGGTGAAGTACCGCCACTTAGATTACGAGCCACTCTACGTTTATAAATTATTTACAATTTATAATGATACCCCGGTATTGTACCGTTACACTACTGTGTTAAAATAATTAAACCCTAACAATAACATAGCAATATATTTGCGATATTCGTGTCTCTTAGTTTATATGTACGCAATTTTATATAGAGTTTTTTTTTTATCTACTGCCTTATACTTCTTATTATCGTTCTTCTGAACTGTTTTAATTTTAGCTATTACCAAATGGTCGCTTCCTATTTCTGGCTCTCTAGTCACTCATGCATCTAAGATATTTGTTCTTTTATTTGCTTATACTAATATATAGTCTATTATTGACCGTTCCCCTTTACTTGCCACTTCTCTTGTGTACATGTGTCTCCATGTTTGTATAGTGTATTTGTAATTATTAGTATAATTAGTACTTTTTGTGCTTAATTACTTCAAATTAGAATTGGTCGTAATTACTACGTTGCTGGACGTAATTTCAGAACGCCTGTGTGAATAAATATTCGGCGTAAGTTGCACACGTTTCAGCGAATTACACGGTGGAATGCTACTGAAGTGTGTGGCAGGAAATACACTTTGTTTTTGGGCGCACAAAGATTCGCTGGCGAATATTTTTAATGAGTTTTATAACTCCGCAGCCGAATTATTTTAGGGTGCAGTTTTCAATTAACAATATTTTAAATTGCGGAGAGGCGGCCCAATACTTTTGAAGTATTACTCAGAACTTTTGCGAATTAATTATGAAAGCGATTTTACATTAGCACGGAAGACACAATTACAGGCAGCCACGAAATCAACAGATTATAATGTTTTAAAACTGACTGCGCAACGAAATAATTCACTAGTGTACTCACAGCATATATGTGGCGAACATAAAATAATAATTTCATTATTATTGTATGTTTAAATAACAATAACTAAATTAAATATATAACAGTTAGTGGCAATTAGTGAGCTACGATTCTGCTATACGAGTTGCAACAGTTAATTATGTGGCTTAAAATATTACATTGTTCTCTCTGATACTGTAATAATTAAGCATCAGGTTTGTGACTGCAATATAACATCAGAAATGTATACCAAACGGTGGCGCGAATGAGATTATATGGATGTAGTGGCATCTTGCACGATATTGTCTACTCGTACTTGTAAATGGCAAGCCTATTTATAGTTTACCGATAGTATACAAGTACGTCTATATATATATATATATATATATATATATATATATATATATATATATATATATACACACACACAACAAATCCAATTCCTGGAATTGTTCGACGTGTATGCACTTGTAACAGGGAGTTAGTGTACTCGAAATAAAACAAGCGATGGCAGTTCGTAAAGGAATGATTGCTTACGCCTTAGACAGGTATTAGTAGGAAATGTAAATTCCGCCCTTTCAAAAGAAATGCGAATAATTAATAATCGTATTGTTTACTTACATTTCTTCGCTAATTATCCCATGTAGACAGTACCGATATTATATAATTACGTATCACAAAAACAATATAACGATTGCCTTACAAAAAAGTAAGCTTCTAAGATTGTTACATAACGGAACATAATTTAAATTATTTCGTTTATAAGGCAGTTGTTATATGTCGTATACTGGAAACGTCCTATTTATTGGCCAGTAAAAAGGAAATTAAAAATGAGATGGTTGTATCTTGGTCTCTTGAGATCGACATCTATATTTAATTAACGTTATAACATCGACATTTCAATCTATTTATTTCATATAAAACTTCTGATAGAAAAAGTCTCCCTGGAAACGTTGTCTCGACTTCCAATGACCTCACGTCAAGTATAAAGTGTGAGAAAACAACTATCTTTGGACATTAGAGTTACTATATCTATATATTAGATTTAAATAGGACCTAATAGGAATGCATAACTAATTTTTTATATGAAATATTTAGATTTTTTTAAACTTTTTCTTAACTTAAGTATTAAGGGTTTGGGTGTCACATTTGATAATCAATCATTTTCCACTCATATAAATACTATATGCAGCAAGGCACTCAAACTGCTGCGTATTATTAAACGTAATACTGAGACGAACAGAAAAGGGAATGGAATGTACCCAACTAATAACAAGCACAAAATAATATATAGCGGGGTAGACAAAGATAAAAGGGCGTCCGCAGGAGTAGGATGTATAATGCACAGAGACATAGAACACCAAATAGAATCATGGCAAGCAATATCACCAAGGATATTAACAGTAAAACTAAAAGAAAACAACAGAACCAGAATAATAATTATAGTATATGGACCAAATGAAGACGCCACGGCTGGCAACAAAGAAGAAATCTGGGATCAGCTCAACGAAACAACCGAAAATGCCATTGGAGAAATATATGTAGCAGGAGACTTGAACATCAGAATTGCCAAGGAAGTAAAATATACGATGAGAGGAAGATACGGGGAAGACACAATAAACGAAAATGGGAAGAAAATGCTAGATTACTGTAGAATGAACAATCTAATAATAGCGAACACACTATTCAACCACAGGGAGATACACAAATACACCAGGGAAGTAATAAGCAGGAACGAAAAATCTATAATAGATTACGTATTAACAGAACAAAGAAGAAAGCGCAACATAATAGACACAAGAGTAAAGAGAAGCTACGAAATAGGAAGTGACCACTACCTAGTGGTGACCACACTCAAGGCAAACAACACTCAAGAAAGTGACCGAAAAATTTAGCGACCAACTATAGCAGTAAACTGCAAGAAGATACGAGCATACAAACTAAGAGATGAGGAAACAGCAATACAATACAAAGGGAAATTAGAAGCCAAGTTAGAAGTGGCCAACGACAGCGAAGCAGTAGAGGAAATGTGGAATAACATAAAAAGAAATATGCTTGAGACAGCACAAGAGACATGCGGGTTGAAGAAAGGTACAAACAAGAAACAACAGACAGCGTGGTGATCAGAGGACATACGAGATTAAATAAAACAAAAGAAAAAAGCATGGCAAAGATACCTAAATATCAAAAACTGTAATAACTACGAAAGGTACAAGGAAAAAAGGAAAATAGTAAAAGATGAGGTTAGAATAGCAAAGACCAGGGCATGAGAAAAGTTTGGGGAGACAATAGAGAAAAACGCAAAGGAAAATCAAAAGCTATTTTATAAAACAATAAAAGGATGCAGGAAAGGAAAAAGACAAGAAACGAGATACATACAAGACAAACAAGGCAAAATGTTGAAGGAAAACGAAGAAATAATAGAAAGATGGAAAGAGTATTTCGAAGAATTACTAACTATAAATAGCGGCAACGAACAGAAGACAAGAAACAGCGAAAAGAACATCACAGAAACAGTAACGGAGAGTATCAACGAATAAGAGCTTCTAGAAATAATAAGGGAACTGAAAATAGGAAAAGCACCAGGACAAGATCAGGTTACAGCAGAAATGATTAAACACATGGGACCCATAGGAAAAGATAAACTACTGAAGCTGCTGAACCAAATATGGAAGACAAATATGATACCAAAAGACTGGCAAACAGCGTTAATAGTACCGATATACAAGAAAGGTGACAAGACGAAATGCGCAAACTATAGAGGCATAACACTAATAGGTATAGGGATGAAAATATTAGAAAAGACAAATAACAAGAGAATAATAGCAAGAATAGAACAGACCCTAGAAGAACCGCAATGTGGTTTCAGGAAAGGGAGATCCACGCAAGACAACATCTTCATAATAAAACAAATCACAGAAAAAAGAATCGCAAATAATAAAAATACATATCTGGGATTCATAGACCTCGAAAAAGCGATTGACATGACACCAATGAAGAAATTATGATTAATACTAAAAGAGAGAGGAACAGAAAACAGGATAGTGAAAGTAATACAGAATACATATAACAACAACAGTAATGCAATAACATGCCAAATTTCAAGAACTTTTAAAACAAACAATGGACTAATACAAGAAGGAGCTCAACCCAACACTATTCAACCTATATATGGATGAAATAATGAAGAGCATGAAAACAGAAATAATAAAAGCAAACGTAGGATACAAAAACATGCAAATGGTTAAAATGTCAGAAGGAGCATACGCCGATGATGTGGTAGTGATAGCAGGAAGTGAGAGGAACCTGCAACATAACATGAACGTATGGAATAAACACCTAGAGAAATATAACATGAAGATGAACTACAGCAAAACAAAAGTACTGATAATAGGAAAACGGAAAGAACATATAAATATATAGATAGGGCAGGACCAGATTGAACAAGTGGAGCAATTCAAATACCTTGGAGTAGAACTTACAGAAGACGGGAAAACTGAAGGAGAATTAAGCAACAGAATAAACAACACAATAAAAACGTACTATGCCCTGAATAATATACTTACTAACAAGAAAGATATAAGCAGAAAGACATGAATATATACAAAACTATATACAGAACGATTTTGACATATGGGAGCGAAACGTGGAAGCTAACAAAGAGAGATAAAAGTTGACAGGCAATAGAAATGAAATATCTGAGAAGAGTAAAACAAGTAACGAAAAAAAACAGGATACGAAATAAAGACATCAGAGAGGAATTGGATATAGAATCAATAGAAAAGTTTATAGAAAAGAAGCAGCTCAACTGGTGGGGATATCTAATTAGGATGACAAATACGAATCAAACAAAACAAATCTGGGAAGCAAGAACAGGAAAGAACCGAGGAAGAGGCAGACCAAGACAAGAATGGGACAACAAAATAGAAGACATAATAAACAGCAGATGGAAGATGGTGAAACAAGCAAGAGAAATGGCAAAGAACCGAAGAGAGTGGAAAGAATTTGCAAATACATAACAAAACTGTAATGTAACTGTAGTAACATGTATAGCCCACACCGAAAGGTAAAGGGCTGTAACGGTCCGGTATTGCCTCCGACGGAAACTGTCTTTTAATTATTAATTTCGCGCACAGACCTCCACCGTAGGCAACCGTACGCACACGTTTTTTTTAAACGCGACGTGTTCCCATATGCGCGTGATTTTTAAAATCGTCGGCGAGACGTGCCACGAGGAGAAGCTGGTTACCTTCCCTATAGTGCGGACGTGCCACGAGGTCACAGTTTTTCTTTGGTATATCACGAACCGGTTTCCGGGATTCAAAACGTGAACTCATTTAACCACCCTGAGAGGGATCGACGGCACCAAGCACAAGGCAAGGGAGGGTACTATACGACTCAACTCTATACGCTCACAACATCAGAGTAAGTAAATAAACCCGACATTTTTCTTTCCGTAAAGACACGTGTCCGGCCATTGTTACTAAAGCCATGTGCTTTGCAGGCGTTTTTTGGGTAAGGGTTAAGTAACCCAGCCAGCCAGGTTCTTGGCTAAGAGCAACAAACATCCGGCCAGAGTGGTTCCGAGAATTGGAATTCAGCGATGGCGTTTCCGATGATCGCCGGCCGCCGCCCGTCCTAAGAACCAGATCCGCCAGCGAAGTCGCCGCGAGGCACGCAGGCCAGATTTTTATATATTTTTTTTGTTCTCACTTATTGTTGTAATCTCTTTTTGAGATTTTGATATATCGTTTTTTTCTTTTGTGTAAAATTTGCGTTACGTGTTTTGCGCTTTTGTAAGAAAAGGGTGGCTCCGACGGCCCTTTGCATCGCGCGTTACGTATTCGCGGGATTCGGCCGAATCTAGTGAACGCGGCGCGATAAGGTTGCGGGAGGAGGTATTTATTTCAGGAAACGTAGGCACGGTGTCCTGTCTTTTGTGTGAATAAACGCAGATATTTTACACCACAAAATTCACACCTGTTATTTTTTGTTCCCCCCACGTTTTCTCAATCGGGCATTCTTTCAGTTTAACTTCCTGTTCTCACTGCGAGATTTAAATATGGTGGTGTGGGCGCCAGATTGTCAGCCGTCGCGACAGTTCGTAATTTCTGAACTTCGCTGACTGTCTGCCGTCAACCCACGCAGGTAGGGTGGAGCCCCCCTTTGCGACGAAATAGTGGCGAGGTTAAAATTACGTGGAGTCTTTTTTAACCCCCCCACTCTCCGCCACCGAGAGCCGGTCCTCGACGCTGCTTCGAAGGGACCCTCCACTCGCTCCGCGGCCTAACGCGCTGATTACCCTTCAGGCACGTCACAGGGCCTTTTGATAATAATAAAAAAATACTCGTGACTTATTTATATCAACTGTATTAAAGCGTTATATTGTAGTTTAGTCAGACCTCACCTAGGATATGCGTCTTGTATTTGGAGTCCTTACCAGAAGGTATATTAAGATAAGCTTGAACGTGTGCAAAGGAAGTTTCTAAAGCATATAGTTTATAAACTAGGCATTCCGAAGGAACATATCGTATATTCCGACTTGTTATCTCGTATGTCTCTTAAACCTATTTGCGAAAGACATTGCGATGCTGATGTTTGTTTTACACATATATTGTTAAATTTTAAAATTGATTGCCTAGATTTGTTGGAGTTGGTTAAAATTGCTTGTTCGTCGAGAAGTTTGCGTTACACGAACAAGTTTAAATTTACACACCACAAGACAACATACGGTCAGTGCCTGGGGATGGATGGTGTGCTCCGGCGCTGCAACAACCTCAAAGAGCGGATTGTTTTTTTTAATATGTCTACATCACAACTAAAATTATTTCTCAAACAAAATTATAAATATTGATTATTTTGTAAATTATGTATATTTATTGTATATTGGGACGTCTTCCTATTGATAAATAAATAAATAAATAGGATCGGCCCCAATATAGATCCTTGTGGGACACCTCGTCGTTTGTATTTTGGAATGCTCTTTTCTCCATTAAAATCAACAATTTGTGCTCTAACTTCCAGGTAAGATGTCATAAGCCTCAACAAAATGCATTTGAATCCATAGTGGTCAAGAAGGATTTTATGTGAGATGCAGTCAAATGCTTTACTCAAACCACAAAATTGGGAAAAACATAACTTATGGTCTTTCATTGCCTGGTAGATGTTGTCTAGAACAGGGGTCCCCAAACTACGGCCCGCGTGCTAGATCCGGCCCTCGAGACGATTCAATCCGGCCCGCCAATATTTTATTCTTTAAGTTAATTAAAAAATATGTTTTCATAAGTGAATAATAACATTTGTGATTGGTACAGAGTACACAGATTTTACTGACACTGCATAAAATTCACAATATGGAGCTGAAGGGTGGTAGCTAGATGTAGAATTTTTTTAAATGATATTGCAAAACCTACTGAAAAAAAACCCCGACTGTAACCTAAGGATGGTTCAATTTTCTCAGCCAATCAAAAATATAAATAAAATTAAAATTAGGGTAGCACAAATTTATTTGCCTTTTGTCATTACAATTACACCAATTATTTTCGTACTCAAATTATTATTCAATGTTTAATATTTGCAGTTAAATGTGGGAATTATTTTTAAAGATCAAATGCTTCAATTGAAAGTTTAAATTTATGTCACATATGATATGAAATTATATTCATTTGCAGCGAATTATATTGGTCGTGTTAACAAAATTAAACAAATTTATGCTATTAAATGTCAAATTTCGAAATACAAATTTCCGGGGGTGTTCATTTCTGATTGCTTATTGAAAAATTATATTAAATCTACAAGTGCAACAGATTAAATTTGACATATTTTCTATTGCAACTACCCAAATTTCTCAAACTTTCATTTACGAGTGTCAAAAACTACCATTTTGAAAGTGGAATAATCGAAATCTGTCATTTGCATCCATCTGCATCAAAATCTATGAAATTTTTATTTACAGCTGTAATTTGCAATAGCATAGTCGCATCATGGCCAATTTTCACAATGAAGTTATTAAATCTGTTCAATTTTCAATTGTAATTGTCAAAATCTGTCAATTTATCTACACAACTATTTAAATACTAGCCGCAGAGGTAGAATTTAAAACTTTTATTGCCGACGTCAAAAGTTTCAACTGCTACTTTCAAAAACTGTCATATTTTCGTCTAAACCGTTGTAACCTTATGACCTTTTAGCAACGCAACTGGGCACATCTGTCGAATACTAGACATGTTTAACTTGTATTTCAAAAAAAGTAAGGTCAATTTCAGAAAAAAAGTAAAATCAATTTTAAAACAAGGATCATCAAATTCAGAAAAAGTAACATCGGCTTCTGAAGTAATTTAAATTTCAAAATGTTTATACAGTAGACTGCTAGAGTGAATAATCAATTTTAGAACAAGGAACATCAAATTAAGAAAAAAGTAACATCGACTTCAGAAGTAATTTAAATTTCAGAATATTTATACATTAGAGTGCTAGAGTAAATAAAACTGAATGAACTGTTCAATAGTTTTGTATTTCAATAATGTGAATAGTTTTGTATTTAATATTGTAAAATAACTACGATAACCACAAACTATTGGAAAATGATAATGAAAATCGTCAAAATAGATGCAAAAGAAGGTATAACAAAGCCAGCGATGAATCTCGTGCGCGCGAATAATGCAAGAAACTGAAGCAGAAGGAAAATGGAAATTAGGAAGACACTGTACGATATAAATTAATAGTAATGTACATCAAATATTGTAGTGAGTATTCTTAACTGTGTTGTAAATACTAGGTAACTTATTCAAGATACAATTTTTGAAAACAAAAACAATTCTGAATGGACTTTCTATGAAGTCGAAGTTGATTCTTCTGAATATGATGTTACTTTTCCTGAAATTTATTTTACATTTTCTAAAATTGATTTTACTTTTTCAGAAATTCACTTTACTTCTTCTGAAATTGAAGTTTACGTAATGGTTTTATATATTGTCAAATTTTCTGTAGAGTACTACAAATCTCAAAATATAAAAATTTGTCAAATCTATAGTTACAATATTGTTAATTCATAAATAGCAACTTCATGTCACATTCTATCATCAAATGTGATAATCAGTAAAATTTTCAACTTCTACAAGTGTAGATATTTGACCTATTTTCCATCTGAAGTCTACTCTGAACTCTCTGAACTGTGAAATCTGAACTCTCTGTACTGTAATTATTTTAAATTTTCATAAACTGTTAAAATTTGTTAAATTTTCAAATGCATCTGCCAAAATCTGTTAATTTTTAAGCATCACCAGTTAAATTTTGTCATATTTACTACTCTAACAATTGAAGTGTGTTATATTTTCTTGCCACTCTCAATCTATTGGCATCAGATGTGAAAATCTGTACAATTTATAACTGCAACTATCAAAATTTGCCAAATTCTGAAGTGTACTTCAAATCTTCAAATTTTGAGGCTACTAACAAAATTTGACAAATAATTACTTCCAATTGTGAAAATTTGTCAATTTACACGAATAATAATCATATTTTAAAAACTTTCATTAATTCTCTGCCATTGAATATTGTGATTCATAAACACCTTTTGGCATATTTTATATTCGTTATAATATATGTGGCCACATTATAAGTGTGTAATAATAAATGATTATTTATTGATATTTTACTGCAATTGTCAAAATATTTTCAACTGTACTAACTGTGAAAATTTCTAAAAAAAAATATTAATCCAATTCCAGTTGACAAATCTTCCAAATTTTCCAAACCAAACTCTTTGATTTTTTTTTTTTTTTTATTTAAAATTGGACAAACAGGTGGGAGCTATTAACAGATTTTTATAGATGCATCTGCGACTGTCAACATTACAATTTATTTCAACGACGCAATTGATATCCGACACGTAAGTGCATATATTGTAAATTGTTCAAATTTGTGAAATTTCTTGAAATTCAACTGACAAATATTTTAGCTTCAACTGATAATATCATATTTGAGATATTTTGGAATAAAAAAGTTACTTAATTGTACAGGGTGGGTAAATTTAGATGTTTTAATAGTGAATCTCGATAACTATGACAGGTATGATAGATCCATCCTGTATCTCTTTTTTCGAGAAAAACTTAATGGCGAAAACAAAAATTGGCTATTGTCCTTTGTCTTCGAGTTATTCGCAAAACATGTTTTTGACTTCGTTTTACGACTGTAGGTCACTTATTTATGAGAATAGAAATAAATAATTGCGTTCTTTATGCACTTTTTTGATAAAAATGCAGCGGCGTAGTCAATTTTTAATCAGTCAAAGATACACATATTTTTTAATTATAATTATATGTCAAGAAGACAACTTTTCAAAAACTTATTTTGCTACACTTACCCACAAATATTTTCTTTTCGGGGCCTGGCCCGCTAAAAGCTTGTAATATATGTATGTGGCCCTTCTACCAAAAAGTTTTGAGACCCCTGGTCTAGAAGATTCATTATTGTATCCGTTGTATTTAAGTTTCTCTGAAATCCGAATTGACACTCTGTTAAAAACTTAATTATATAGCCATATGGGTAATAAAAATATAATAATATGAGATGAAATTATGTTCTTTTATGGGTACACCGTGTGTAGTATTATTTTGTTCAACGTAGGCATGCATGAAAGCCCAGGAATGTTCAATATATTGTTATGAAGAAGTAAAGATGTAATCTGTTCTAAAACGACGATTATGCGTTGTCGACTGCTTCTAAAGTATATTGCGAATACCACTCACGTCAATAGTATAAAGTTTCTTATATCTAAATAAAACTTCAAAGCACCTGCGATAATATCGCTTACTGTTCACGTCCACTCCCTGGGAAACAGGGCCAGATTTGAATGCGAACTACTAAAAAGCGGTATTGATTGCGTGAATAAAATATAAACGTCCACTAAAGTAGATTGCGCCATTTAATGTAACGCAGTAAGACTTAATGAAACTGTAAAGTATATGGTACGTTAGAGGGTAAGCGATGAGGCGTATCCAATTAAATCAATCGAATCTGGGAATCGGATTTGTAATTCCCAGTCCCCTGCTCAACACTACGTGTCTTACCCAGACCGCAGAACAAACTAGCGAAAATTGAAAATTCCCAGATAAAAATTAAATAACGCAGCCCTCAGCAGTTGGATAATTCAAACAAAAATCGCCTATTTTACATTCAACGAGGATTATAATTGGCACAGACTAAAATAGAAGAACAGGAAATACTTTTTAATGCCTGGAGGACGTATTTCTTTTAATATAATAATTCATTGTTATCCATTTTCTTTATCATCGTATAAATGTGTATCTACTCTAAAAATTAGTTGTGTATAGTGAGAAGTTTTTACTAAGTCTATTAACTGCGTAGATCTATTATTAGATTGATAATTAACAATTATAAAATTGTTACTTTCTTTTGTTGTTGGGCGCCAATTTGGGCTTTAATATTGTATAACTTCACTTCTTTGTTTATAGCTTATGAATATTATTATTTTGTTTTTCTTTTTTCTCAGGGTCAAAAAGTGGGATCAAAATAAATTAGATAACCGGCAAAGAATATTAATTTTAATTAATATTTATTACAATATTAAATATTTAGATAATTGATAACAAAACAAACACTACACTAATTCAATATAAAACAAAATGAACGCTTGACAAAAGACAGCAAATCCTATCACTAATTAACAAACTGACACCATCAATATTTAATAACAATAATTCCCTAAATTCGCACAATTAACTCCCTAATTGAGTAGTAATTTTAGTGAATTCCACCTGGCATTCATATTCATATTCCTGGTGAACAGCGGCAACTCGCAGTGGTGATCGGCAATCCTGGTTGCAGATGTCGAATCAGTAAATTCGATTAAATCGGCACCAATTCCCTCGATTCAAATTCCTGCTGTCCTCGGTTGATCCTCTTCTGTAGTTGACGTTCTCGCTGAATCGTCATTGGTGTTGAAGTTCTCGTTGAATCCTCTTGGACTCCTTTCAGCTGTTCCGTGTTGATAATGATTCCCTAGTTCACGTCGAGTGTTTACAGATGCTCGAACGCAAATAATTACTGTCCCCGAAATTGATTATATCCGCGTAAACAAAACGTAAATCAAACTGTTTTTGAACAACGCGTGAATGTAAATAACTATTATTCGGCGATATTTGTTTCTGTCCAACTGTTTTCCTTTTCTCTGCTGACCGACGTGGATGCTCCGGAATCCAAAGCGAATCTGATTGTTTATCGGCGTTCAGCCTTTTTAAAACCTCGGTTAAACAAGTGATTTTCGCTTGTTAAAATCCGCCTACGTTGATACAAATAAGCGTGTAAATTGTCGAGTGGCTACCCGAATCCAGTTTGTAACCACGGCAACAAATCAACAAATTATAGTTATGATTATAATTATGCATATACCGGTGAAACCATAATTCCAATTGTGATTTGAATCTGATATTCGAGATACTTGTACTTTTCTGCTTCTATACGAATGTCGAACGTCTTTGTACGATTAGTTTGAATTTTCCATTGAATTTTATACATATTACTTACTCATTACAATTATTTTACGTTAATTGTGCCCTTAATTAATTATAATTCTAGCTATACAAATCCTATTTGACTACTATAATACAATTATAGTTTTGTGAAACCTTGTAAATGTACAGTTGTGCTCATATAAACCTAGTACACAAAATTTGGTTACAATAGCAATTTTATATAGCAATGTCAAATTTTTTGTACTACATTTATGTGAGCATGACTGTACATATTTCTTCGAACAATTCATGACCGGTTTCGACCCATCGGGTCTCAACAGTTCAACTTGTGTCCGATTTGACAGTACCTAAATGCACATTGCCGCGATCTTGGAGCTACGTAAACTCCATCTCATATTCATTAATGGATGTCATTTTAACATTTTCAAAAATAATGATGACCCATGAAATAATGAACAAAAACAAAAGAAGAACAAAGTTGTTTGTTAAGAACAAAAAGTATTTTTCTTATCTCGTGCGAAACAAGTTTTCGTAGATTTCTGCATTTTTCTGATTTTCTGCTAATAAATATTCTTTATTAGATAAAATTTTGTACTATCAAAAACACTATACATAAAAAATAATGATAGCCCATGAAGTAAAGAACAAAAACAAAGAAGACCAAAGTTTTTTGTTAAGAACGAAACGTATTTTTCTTATCTCGGGCGATACAAATTTTCGTAGATATCTGCATTTTGCTGATTTTCTGCTAATAAATATTCTTTATTAGATAAAATTTTGTACTATCAAAAACATTATACATCAAAAATGACCCATGAAGTAATGAACAAAAACAAAAGAAGAACAAAGTTTTAGTTAAGAACAAACCGTATTTTTCTTATCTCCTGCGAAACAAATTTTCGCAGATTTCTGCATTTTTCTGATTATCTGCTAATAAATATTCTTAATTAGATAAAATTTTGTACTAGTAAGGAGACAATTTTTAAAGTTTATAATATTAAATATGAAACACAAACAGCGTCCTGTAAAAACAATCTCTCGGCAAAATTAAATATCGATACATCAGCGCAAGTTTGCAACCGTACGAAATTTCTACTTTGACAACTTTATAATTTATAGATGGAACTTGCAAACGTTTTGTTTATTCATATTTCTTGAGTGTAGAACGTCGTAAAAACTTTTATAACGGGCGCCGACGACAAAATAAAATAAATAATTCTCGCATGCCTGGTAATAATTTCAGCCCGCAATTAAAATTTAGCGGGAAATAATAGATTCGCTCTTAAATATGTAAGTAGTACACAACTTTTGAATGTGAATTAACTATAATTACAAAAATATAAAAATTGTTGTCTAAATATATTATTATATTATTAAATGTATTATATGTAATATATTATTAAAATATCTTAATGTATTAACTGATTATTCTTTTGGATGAATTATATAAATTTCCTTAAATGCACAGATAAGAGATATAACTTTTATAAAACTTCGCATTTATGAAAATGTCACCGTGACAGTTAATTACATGCAATGGACCGATAAAGATTTCCTTATCAGAGTACTGACGGCTGCATTGTTAATTCTTCTGCAATTTCCTCATAATAAGAAATGTGATAGAGGCGCCTTATGCTTTTATCATAAGAAGCATCAGTGCAATTATAATCTTACAAAATGAATTAAAAAATAATTCATAAATTAAAATTTATCACCTAAATCACTTAAATTCGCCAAATTTTATATTATAAGGTTGGCTCTATTTAGTAGTACTATTATAACATTCGATTAGGGGTGGACTAGCCATAAGGAAAATGTGGAAAATCTCTCATATGATCGGGCTTCTGGCAAAGGTCACCAAGTCCAATAAGATCACTTTTCAGTAGACACATTGTATAAGGTAAACAGGACGAAAAATCGCTTATTTAAGATTATAGGAACGTTCTGTACACCATACATGTACCTTACTTGCTTATTTGACATGTATGCAATGTAATGTATGGTGTACAGAATGTTCCTATAATCTTGAATAAGCGATTTTTCATACCTGTTTAACTTTTAAAAGGTATCTACTGAAAAGACTCACTTTTTATAAGTTAAACAGGACGAAAAATCGCTTATTTAAGATTATAGGAACGTTCTGTACATCATACATGTACCTTACTTGCTTATTTGACTTCTATGGAATGTAATATATGGTGTACAGATTGTTCCTATAATCTTAAATAAACGATTTTTCGTACCTGTTTAACTTTTAAAAGGTGTCTACTGAAAAGTCATTTTATTGGACTTGATTACTTTTGCGAGAAGAATCGCTTATTTAAGATTATAGGAACTTTCTGTACACCACAGGAACATGTATGGTGTACAGAACGTTCCCATAATCTTTAATAATCGATTTTTCGTACCTGATTAATTTTTAAAAGGTGTCTACTGAAAAGACACTTCTAATTAACATTAGTAGATAAGCTAGGACAGTTCTGCGGCAATTTCCCATAAGGGGTCTAAATGTCTACTGAAAAGTCATTTTATTGGACATGCTTACTTTTGCCAGAACACCGACGATAGATTTCCAATCAATACTTTAGAAATTAAGAGTTTTCTGCACCTTCTTCAATTTTGTATACCTTTTTAAGATGGTTGGCGATTGTAGAATCAACATTCAAAATTACCCCATAATTCCAGAAAGTTGCATTTTCTTACATTTTCTAATCAACATCAGTAGATAAGCTAGGACAGTTCTGAGGCAATTTTCCATAAGGGGTCTAACTGTCTACTGAAAAGTCATTTTATTGGATTTGGTTACTTTTGCCCGAACACCGACGATATATTTCCAATATTTTAGAAATTAAGAGTTTTCTGCACCGTCGTCAATATTTTATATACCTATTTAAGATGGTTGGAGATTGTAGAATCAACATTCAAAATTACTCCATAATTTCAGAAAATTGAATCTTCTTACATTTTCTAATCAACCTCAGTAGATAAGCTAGCACAGTTCTGCGGCATTTGCCCACAAGGGGTGTAAATTTGCTTTTTTCCGGTCGTGCGACAGGTGTGAGATATCTGTGGGACAGGTGTGAGACACAAGTGAGACGTTTTTCATTGAAGATATCCAGAGGTATGAGACATGTGTAAGACACCTGTCACACACCTGTGAGACACATGTGAGACGTATGTAAGACACCTGTGAGACAGTTTTGCATTGAAGATATACAGGGGTATAAGACATGTGTAAGACACCTGTGACATACCTGTGAGACACATGTGAGACATATGTAAGACACCTGGGAGACACTTTTGCATTAAAGATATACAGGGGTATAAGACATTTGTAAGACACCTGTGACATACCTGTGAGACACATGTGAGATATATATATATATATATATATATATATATATATATATCTCATGTGTAAAACACCTGTCACACACCTGTGAGACACATGTGAGACCTATGTAAGACACCTGTGAGACAGTTTTGCATTGAAGATGTCCAGGGGTGTGAAACATGTGTAAGACACCTGTGACACACCTGTGAGACACATGTGAGACATATATAAAACATTTGTGAGACATCTGTGAGACAGTTTTGCATTGAAGATGTTCAGGGGTGTAAGACATGTGTAAGACACCTGTCACACACCTGTGAGACATATGTGAGACCTGTGTAAGACACCTGTGAGACGTTTTTCATTGAAGATATCCACGGGTATGAGACATTTGTGAGCCACCTGTGAGACAGTTTTGCATTGAAGATGTCCAGGGGTGTAAGACATGTGTAAGACACCTGTCACACACCTGTGAGACATATGTGAGACCTGTGTAAGACACCTGTGAGACGTTTTTCATTGAAGATATCCACGGGTATGAGACATTTGTGAGCCACCTGTGAGACAGTTTTGCATTGAAGATATTCAGGGGTATTAAGACATATGTAAGACACCTGTGACATATCTGTTAGACACATGTGAGACATATATAAAACATTTGTGAGACACCTGTGAGACAGTTTTGCATTGAAGATGTCCAGGGGTGTGAGACATGTGTGAGACACCTATCACACATCTGTGAGACACATGTGAGATATATATATATATATATATATAACATTTGTGAGACACCTGTGAGACAGTTTTGCACTGAATATGTCCAGGAGTGTGAGACATGTGTGAGGTACCCGTGAGACACATGTGAGGCACTTGTGAGACACATGTGAGACATATGTGAGACAAGTTGGAATGTAGACCCCTATGTAAATCCTTATGGGAAATTGCCGCAGAACTGTCCCAGCATATCTACTAACATCAAACCTATATTTTCGAATAATTGAGTATGCTATATTTAAAAATATATTATTTATGAATCTAGAATCACAATTTAAAATTAAACACCTATACTCCTACTTGTTATACACCTACTTGTTTTTTTAACCTATTTATTGAATCAATAATTCGATTTTATTCCAGATTATACAATATTGAACAACAATAGTGTAGGAAAATTGCACAAAATTTTAAAATCTGACACTTAATAATCTGGGGATATGGAGTCAATTAGTCACCAAATCAGTGCAGACATAACAGTCAACGAAGACAAATATAGAATTACTTTTACTTTTTTCATAGTTTGTGAAAACAAAGTTTTTCACAAGTATAGAAAATAAGCAACAAATTTGATAGAATTCTGGAAGTTTTATTAAAATTCCAAAAACCATCTGTAAACATGATATAAGTATAACCCACGAGGATGATGTTTATAATCATCAAGGATGCAAGTGCATTTTCTTTGGAGTTAGTAAGACTATTTATGATTTTACAGGAAACTGAAACTAAAATAATACAATATTGTACTTTTTGGTTCAAAATTGAGTTGCCTAATATAACTACATAATCTAAAACCTATTATTATTAAATTTGTTCTGCATGTCTCACAAATATTATTTTTGAACTCACCGCCTCGAAAGTGACATTTGACGCACTCTATTGACAACCGGAAATCCGTATTTCCCGGTCTAGTAGACCGGGAAAACGGCAAAAAAACACTGTCATAAATAAACCAATACATAATTATTTATTGTGAACGATCTACATCGACTTAAGCAGGGTTATTATTGTACACATTTATCGTACAATTAGTACAATTTGAAATGCAAATTCCCGAACTTTCCACCGCATCGGGTTTAGATATAGTGTGCGACACATTAAGAGTTTCAGAGATTGTGTAGTTTTCACTTGAGATGAAGGTCCCGGAGCTGGTTGCATCAATCTTTCAGCTACGTTAATTTTACTCTGCACAGAGTCATCGACGTAACCTTCGGCCACGCTTGAAGATCTCCAACCGCCAAATTTTTTAAGAGTCAGTAAATCGCCACCGTTGTTTGCAAGTAAAGTAGCTGAACTTCTTCGAAAGCAATGACCAGTGTAGGCCTGTGGAGCCTCTAGCTGAAGGTACTGTGTCACAGAGCAAGGTATTTTGCCAATTGTATTAAGACCAATAGGTGAATTAATACATTTCCCATTTCTGTAGGTCAAAAAGAAACGTTTATTTGTCCCTACTCTTAAATTTTTGTATTTTAACAATAAATTTATCCATTCTGGATTGATCACCACAAAACGTCGAGAAATATTAGTTTTGGTCTCTGGTACATTAACAAGTACCATTTCATGTTTAAACTCGATATGATCAATTAACATTTTACATAATTCATCGCGGCGACAAGCGCCAGAAATGCCCAATATTACTACTGCCTGTAAAACATATTATAGAATAATAGAATAATATCGATTAATGAAACATATTGTGTACGTACCTTCATTAACAGAAATGAGTTATCAGGGGCTTCATGAATAAATTTGTCAATTTCATGACTTTCTAATACCTTGGATTTTTTCGGTTTCAGGTTATACGTTTCTTTTTTGAGAAATGCGTAAAATTTCGTAAATTTGGAAATATCTACGTTATTGTGTATTAGTAGACAGGACTTTAGCATAGAGTAAGTGGACCATAGCGACTTTTTGCTTGAAAAGGTTTGAAAATATGCCAGCAAACAATTTTCTGAATAAGTCCGTATTTTGTTTAACCTGCACCAATCCATAAATTTCGAGTATACCAACTCGTACCTTCGTTTGGATTTATCCGGCAATAAATTTTTAATTGCCGTATTAGCGGCATTGCGGATTTCCGGAGGTGTACAACTACTTATATCCGAATCGGAAGACATTTTATTAGAAACTGAGACTTTAAACGACAGGCTTTAAAAAATCAACCGTCAAAGTAACAATCATTGTTTTGCTATACAGCCATGGCTTGCTTTATTTCATATTTTGAAACGGAATGAAAATTATTTGAGTTTATGCTGATCGTTTCAAAAAAAAATGTACAAACCACTTGCGGGAATCATTTTCCCGCATTCACGCAGATGAAGCATTCGCTCCCTTCGGTCGCTCATGCTTCAAAATTGCGTTCATGCGGGAAAATTGTGTTCCCGCACTTGGTTTGTAAATAACTATACCCAATCAAATTATGGTATGGTTGTTTATTACTGACTATATTTAATAGGCATATCTTCAAATAATGAACAATAAAAATAATAATAATTATTATTAATAGTTACCTAGATACTTATATTTATTAATTTTTATTTATTTATATATTTGTTACCAGCTACTTACACAACTATTGACTTGATTGATTTATTTTTTAATAATATAAATAGAAATATATTTTAGTTCCTTTATTATTTATTGGGTAAAAAACAGTCGAAAGTCCATAGCCCATTCCATATATCATATCACATATCAATATCATAAACATAATCATCATCATAATTATGTAATAAATAATTGTACGAAGGCCATATTTTGAAAATGTTCATTATCTCTTGATAGATTGCCCCATTAAATTTAGATTGAATATTCTTGACAAATTCTTGTAATAATTGATTGCATTTTCAAGAAACTTAACATTTTTGGCATTTTCTATAATTTGTACGAAATATTCATTCTATTTCGATTGACATAATTCTTTCGTTGATGCATTGTTCCTTTATTACAACTTTTTTCCGGTAATACTATAACTCCTACACCTCTCCTTGCTCCTTCTTTTTCATCTACTCCTGACCAGATTAGCCCATATCCTTCATGTATTTTTGTAATTCCTTTCCTTTTTTTCTTTGTTTCTCTTATTCCCATTATATCTATCTTTTGTTTGATATATCTTCTATTATTTTCTCTTCTTTATTCTTGTAACTTCTTATGTTATATGTGCCGAACCTCAATCTACTCCTGACCAGATGAGCTAATATCCTTCATGTATTTTTCTAATTTCTTTCCCTTTTTTCTTTGTTTCTGTTATTTCCATTATATCTATCTTTTGTTTGATTATATCTTCTATTATTTCCTCTTCTTTAATCTTGAAACTTCTTATTCTCCATGTGCCGAACCTCAATCTACTTCTAATCAGATTCGCCCATATCCTTGCATGTATTCTTAATTTTAACACAATCACTAAATTACTTTAATTATTGACATTTCTATAGATATATTTGTTTTTACAGATCCGACAGCAATTATTAAAATATTCATTAATTAATTCTGGCAGTCATGATTAATACTTTGACGTATTTCTTGAAATTTTGACACAATCACTAAATTACTTAAATTATTGACATTTCTATAGACATATTTGTTTTTACAGATCCGACAGTAATTATTAAAATATTCATTAATTAATTCTGGCAGTCATCATTAAAATTGTGATAGCTTAATTGAAATTTACAAGTATTTCTTGAAATTTTTACACAATCATTAAACGTTTAGCAACAATTATTGACATTTCTAAAGATATATTTGTTTTTACAAATCTGACAGCAATAATTAAATATTCATTAATTAATTCTGGCAGTCATAATTAAAACTTTGACGTAATTATTAAAATATTCATTAATTAATTCTGGCAGTCATTATTAAAATTGTGATAGCTTAATTGAAATTTAGAAGTATTTCTTGAAATTTTTACACAATCATTAAAAGTTTAGCAAAAACTGAAATTTTGTTAAAATCAAAATTGAATTAAAACTAAAATTAAATTGAAAGTTAAACGTTTGAGAGTAATCTATAAAATTATCAGTATACAGTTTATTAGTATTATGACTCTTTACAGAGTCAACATTGTCAACATTAAAACACAATTTAAAACAAATGACAGAAGTCATTGAAATATTAACAGAGTAATTGCATTTTTGATAGTAACTCATCACAGACATTTTGATAAATTAGAATTTTGATAGTAATCATTACCATTGTGATAAAATAATAATAATTTGACAGCGATCAATGAACCTTTTATAGCTAATTGAAATTTTATCAAATACTGAAATTTAGTTTAAAATAATTGAATTTTTAACAAATACATTTGAAAATCTGACAGTTTTCATTGAAATTTTTACAGAAATGGCTGATAATTTGACAACAATAATTGAAATTTCAATTGCGTAATCGATAATTTTATGTGGAAAAATCATGGAAAAATCAGCATAATTGCAAACCTTAATTCTTCATATTATAAATCTTCCCAGTTGTTGACAATAATGATTAACAATTTTATTATTATTATTTTGTTATTGACGAAGAAATTGAAATTTTGGTAGATTAATTAGCAATTTGATGATAATATTTAAATTTATTTAGCAATCTTTGAAATTATGGTGCAATAATTGAATTTTGAGTAAAAATAATTTAATTTGATTGATATTCAATTGTATAAAAAAATAATATGGTATTCTTTAGTTAATTCTGATAGTGCTTATTAAAATGTTGACCGATTAATTAAAATTTGGACAGTATTCTTTGAAATTTTGACACAAACATTAAAGTTAGGCAACAATTATTGACATATTAACAGATATAATTATAAGTTTGAGAAATTTGACTCATTAAGATATTTAAACTCATTATTAAAATTTTGACGGAGCAATTGAAATTTTTATAGAATAGATGTAAATTTGACGATAATAATGGAGTATTATAAAATAATTCTTTAAAATTTTGATTGTAATCAATATTTGTTTAATTTCATAATTATTTTATAATGATAAAATTAGTATAATAACTTTTTTGAAGGCGGAAAGACCCCATATGGGGTCGATAGCCCAATAAAGATCGATTATATATATATAACTTTTTTGAATTTCGAATTTAGGCAATAATCTTTGACATTTTGGCGGGATAAATGAAATTTTGGTAGACATGCCCAAAGTTTTGACAGAAGCAATTGAAATATTAATCAAATTAATAGAAATCGGACAAAAAGTAATATTATTATTACCAAGCACATTAATCATTGACAGCTTAAATTTGGCAGAGATAATATTGAATTTGATAGATATAAAATCGAATTTAAAAAAACGATTATATTCATTAATTAATTCTGACAGTGATCAATACGTTTTGATAGATTAATTGAAATTTTGAAGTATTCTTTAAAATTTTAGACATAGATTAATTAAAATATTGACAGTATTCTTTGAAATTTTGATACAATCATTAAAAGTTAAGCAACAATTAGTCACAGGTTTATAGATATAATTCTAAGTTTAAGAAATGTGACAGTCTAATTATAGAAATATTCAAAGTCATCATTTAAATTTTGATAAAGTAATTGGTATTTTGATAGAATCATTGAAACTTTATTAATAATAATGAAGTATTTTTCAAGAATTCTTGTAAATTTTGATAGTAATCTTTGAAATTTTGACAGTTATCTTTGAAATTTTGACGAGAAAAATGACATTTTGGTAAGCAAGGTAAAAATTTTTACAGAAACAATTGAAATTTTAATCAAATTAATAGAAATTTGACAAAATATAATATTTTTATTATCAAGGACATTATTCAAGTCAATGACTGAATTTAGGCAGAGATAATATTGAATTTGATAGATATAATATCGAATATAAAAACATACGATTGTATTCAGTATTTAATTCTGACAGTAATCAATACGTTTTGATAAATTAAATGAAATTTTCAAGTATTCTTTAAAATTTTGACACAATCACTAAAAGTTAAGCAACAATTAGTCACAGGTTTATAGATATAATTCTAAGTTTAAGAAATGTGACAGTCTAATTATAGAAATATTCAAAGTCATCATTTAAATTTTGATAAAGTAATTGGTATTTTGATAGAATCATTGAAACTTTATTAATAATAATGAAGTCTTTTTGAAGAATTCTTGTAAATTTTGATAGTAATCTTTGAAATTTTGACAGTTATCTTTGAAATTTTGACGGGAAAAATGACATTTTGGTAAGCAAGGTAAAAATTTTTACAGAAACAATTGAAATTTTAATCAAATTAATAGAAATTTGACAAAATATAATATTTTTATTATCAAGGACATTATTCAAGTCAATGACTGAATTTTGGCAGAGATAATATTGAATTTAATAGATATAATATCGAATATAAAAACATACGATTGTATTCAGTATTTAATTCTGACAGTAATCAATACGTTTTGATAAATTAAATAAAATTTTCAAGTATTCTTTAAAATTTTGACACAATCACTAAAAGTTAAGCAACAATTAGTCACAGGTTTATAGATATAATTCTAAGTTTAAGAAATGTGACAGTCTAATTATAGAAATATTCAAAGTCATCATTAAAACTTTGATAAAGTAATTGGTATTTTGATAGAATCATTGAAACTTTAATAATAATAATGAAGTCTTTTTGAAGAATTCTTGTAAATTTTGATAGTAATCTTTGAAATTTTGACAGTTATCTTTGAAATTTTGACGGGAAAAATGACATTTTGGTAAGCAAGGTAAAAATTTTTACAGAAACAATTGAAATTTTAATCAAATTAATAGAAATTTGACAAAATATAATATTTTTATTATCAAGGACATTATTCAAGTCAATGACTGAAATTTGGCAGAGATAATATTGAATTTGATAGATATAAAATCGAATATAAAAACATACGAATGTATTCAGTATTTAATTCTGACAGTAATCAATACGTTTTGATAAATTAATTGAAATTTTCAAGTATTCTTTAAAATTTTGACACAATCACTGAAAGTTAAGCAACAATTAGTCACAGGTTTATAGATATAATTGTAAGTTTGAGAAATTTGACAGTCTAATTATAGAAATATTCAAAGTCATCATTAAAACTTTGATAAAGTAATTGGTATTTTGATAGAATCATTGAAACTTTAATAATAATAATGAAGTCTTTTTGAAGAATTCTTGTAAATTTTGATAGTAATCTTCAAAATTTTGACAGTTATCTTTGAAATTTTGACGGGAAAATGACATTTTGGTAAGCAAGGTAAACATTTTCACAGAAACTATTGAAATTTTAATCAAATTAATAGAAATTTGACAAAATATAATATTTTTATTATCAAGGACATTATTCAAGTCAATGACTGAAATTTGGCAGGGTTAATATTGATAATATTGAATTTGATAGATATAAAATCGAATATAAAAACATACGATTGTATTCAGTATTTAATTCTGACTGAAATCAATACGTTTTGATAAATTAAATGAAATTTTCAAGTATTCTTTAAAATTTTGACACAATCACTAAAAGTTAAGCAACAATTAGTCACAGATTTATAGATATAATTGTAAGTTTGAAAATTGTTTAAGAAACAAAGTAATTGGTACTTTGATAGAATCATCGAAAATTTGACAATAATAATAAAGTCTTTTTGAAGAATTCTTGTAAATTTTGATAGTAATCTTTGAAATTTTGACAATTATCTTTAAAATTTTGACAGGATAAATAACATTTTTGTAGACAAGGTAAAAATGTTGACAGATATAATTGAAATTTTAATAAAATTAATAGAAATTTGACAAAATATAATATTATTATTATCAAAGACATTAATCAAGTCAACGGCTTAAATTTGGCAGAAATAATTGATATTTCGAGAAATTCTCGAAAGGGGGAAGTCAATTCTTAATAGGCAATCGGTCGTGAGACTTCTGATTTTTAAGATTTTCACAGCATTAACTTTTTTGTGGAGTAGGTAATTGAAGTTTTGACCAGATTATTGCCAATTTGACAGCATAATTGAAGTTATGATAATACTATTTAAAAAATACTTGACATTTTTGTACGTTCGTTGAAATTGTGATTAATTTGGCAGAAAACATTAATTTTCTCACTGAAGAAATATTGCCTGACGAGGAGTAGAAAACTAATTTAATTAATTGAATTACAAAACTCATGCTGATGAGTTGATAGGTGGTAACCTGCATTTTCAAAATTTCAGATGGCTGTCGATGATTCATTGCTTTGTGGCGTTCATATCGTAGATTTCAAAATGTTCGTAACTTGAATTCCAAGATGATTTCAGGAATATGTTGATATCTATGGATTTGTTCATTGAACTACAGTTAATTAAACTATTTTAGGCACGTTTTTTGTATTTCGAAAGAATTTTACAATTATCAATGAAAATATTAATTACGATTGGACTGCGTCCACTTTCTTGAAGTCTTCTTGAAGTCTTCTATTTTTTGTATTGAATTTTTAGTATTTTTATTTTGTTGTAACGAACTGCCACATCCGCTAGCAGATGTAAATACACTATACTCGCGACCACGTGATTAAAGTATTATTAGTGTATACGAAAATTGTCAATCACATTGCAGAAGTTCAGTGGGAAACCTATTTATCAATCAAAATTACAATTTCTTCCGGAGATACCTACTGGGAGTATTAATCATTTAAAATCCGGGTTTGCTCGAAAATGTTCTCATTATTTATCTTCGTTTGGCCTACAGTAAATACATAAAATATTTCACAATTGCAACATACAACATGATTACAGTTTCGAGGCACGCTCATTGAAATCCTTTAAGGGAGTCAGAGAGCAGGCGATAGATCAGAGATTACAGCGGAGAGATCACAGGAACAGCAGTAAAAGAAACTAAGCTACAAGAACTTATTGAAACATACCAATAATATCTGTCCTCGGCGTAGATAAATTGAATTGGATAGCCATTTAATCCCGCATTCGAAACTTTGCAATTAATTATTTAGTAATTGGGATTTATAAATCTATCATTTTTAACGGAAACTATGCATAGCGCGCATTAATTTAACCTACTTACGTTAATACGTCTAATTATAATTAACTTAGTGTACAGGTCGAGGCACGTTTATGTTAAGTATCGCATATAAATTAGTAATTAAATTTTAAGCTCTTACAAATTGAAACGATTTTATTGAGAATTAAATTGCCCGTCCTGAAGTTTAATTTAGTAGTCGATGGCGTAACTAGAGGAAGCTTAATAGTTATGTACCGGTCTTAATTAAAATAAGTTTATCCAGTTATCACGAGAGATACATTGCAACCAAAGTCTTGGGATTTGTTCTACTTACTGGTACGGATTAACAACCACCGGGTCGTTTAACAATTTGAAACTGGATTAATATTAATGCCTTACACTAAAGGAACAGAACATGAACTGAGTTTAGAAGGTTTATTACTGAAAAATACATTAGTATATACCTGTAACATTTTATAATCTCTATTTTGTAATAGTAACTATGCATGACATGTACTTAATTTAATTTAATTTAAATCATGGATGAAAGTTGAGCCTACAGGAGAAAGCACATAAGGACTATATAGGCCAAAGTGCTAAGGGGCTTAAAGAACCTACATAGGGGAATAAAATAAAAATTATTAATAATAATTTAATTTAAAATAATCAGAAAAAAACATAATTATTTTAACTTGAAGTATTTATTTATATTTAATACTTACTGGTAATATTAAAAAAAAAAATAATAATATTAATATGGAAAATAAAGCAAAAATAAAATGTCCAACATATTTAATGGCCACGTGTACAGTGTATTTACATCTGCTAGCGGATGTAACAGTTCATTACTACAAAATAAAAATACTAAAAATTCAATACTTAAAATAGAAGACTTCAGAAGACTTCAAGAAATGGACGCAGTCCAATTATAATTAATATTTTCATTGATAACTGTAAAATTCTTTAGAAATTCAGAAAACGTGCCTAAACCAGCTAATTTAACTGTAGTTCAAAGAACAAATCCATAGATATCAACATATTCCTGAAATCACCTAGAAATTCAAGTTACGAACATTTTGAAATCTACGATATGAACGCCACAAAGTATCAAGATGAGTTTTGCAATTCAATTAATTAAGTTAGTTTTCTACTCCTCGTTAGGCACTATTTCTTTAGTGAGAAAATTAATGGTTTCTGCCAAATTAATCACAATTTCAAGGAAACCACAAAAGTATTTTTTAAATAGTACCATCATAACTTCAATAATGCTGTCAAATTGGCAATAATCTTGTCAAAACTTCTATTGCCTACTCTAAAAAAAATCATCTTGAAATTTAAGTCACTCTACAAAAAAGTTAATGCTGTGAATATCTTAACAATTAGGCGGAAAGTCTCACGACCGATAGCCTAATAAGAATTGACTTCTCTCTTTTGAGAATTTCTGAAATATCGTAAATTATTTCTGCCTAATTGAAGCCATTGAGTTGATTAATGTCTTTGATAATAATAATATTATATTTTGCCAAATTTCTATTGATTTTATTAAAATTTCAATTGTTTTTGTCAACATTTCTGCCTTGCCTACCAAAACGTCATGTATCCTGTCAAAATTTCTAAGATAATTGTCAAAATTTCAAAGATAACTGTCAAAATTTCAAAGATAAATGTCAAAATATCAAAGATTACTATCAAAATTTACAAGAATTCTTTAAAAAGACTTAAACATTATCATCAAATTTTCAATGATTTTATAAAAATACCAATTACTTTACCAAAGTTTTAACGATGAATTTGAATATTTGTATAATTGCTGTAAAATTTCTCAAACTTACATTTATATTTATAAAACTGTGAATAATTGTTGCTTAACTTTTAGTAATTGTGTAAACATTTTAAAGAATACTTGAAAATTTCAATTAATCTATAAAACCGTATTGATCACTGTCAGAATTAATTACTGAATACAATGTTTTTTTTATATTCGATTTTATATCTATCAAATTCAATATTATCTCTGCCAAATTTCAGTCATTGGCTTGAATATTGTCCTTGATAATAAAAATATTATATTTTGTCTAATATCTATTAATTTTATTAATATTTCAATTGTTTCTGTCAGAATTTTAGCCATTTCTACTAATATTTCATTTATCGCACCAAAATGTCAAAGATTATTGCCAAAATTAAAATTGAATTTAAAATAAAATTAAATTGGAAGTTGAAAATTGGAGAGTAATCTATACAATTATCAGTATTTAAATGATACAAGTCATTAAAATATTAACAGAATAATTGAATTTTTGATAGTAACGAATCACAGACATTTTGATAAATTAGAATTTTGATAGTAATCGTTGCCATTGTGACAAAATAATAAAAAATTGACAGCGAACAATAAACCTTTTATAGCTAATTGAAATTTTGTCACATGCTGAAATTTAGGTTAAAATAATTGAATTTTTAACAAATACATTTGAAAATCTGACAGTTTTCATTAATATTTTTACAGAAATGCCTGAAAATTTGAGAACACTAATTGAAATTTGGTTTGCGTAATCGATATTTTTTGTGAAAAAATCATGGGAAAATTATCACAATTGCAAACCTTAGTTCTTCTTATTAAAATCCTTGCCAAACTTTGGCTAGAATTATTGACAGTTTGATAGATATAATTGTAAGTTTTGACAATAATTATTCAAATATTTAAAGTGATTATTAACATTTTAAGAGAGAAACTGAAATTTTGGTAGCATAATTGATAATTTAATAACAATATTTAAATTTATATAGCAATTTAGGCGCAATAATTGAAATTTTAGTAAACATAATTTATTTTGACAGATATAAATTTAAATTTAAAAAATGGTATTCTCTAATTAATTCTGATAGTGATTATTAAAATGTTGTCCGAATAATTAATATTTTGGCATTATTCTTTAAAATTTCGACACAATCATTAAAAGTTTGGCAACAATTTACAGTTAAGTTTGAATAATTTGACACAATAAAATATTTAAACTCTTTATTATTATTTTGACGGAGCAATTGAAATTTTGATAGATAATTGTAAATTTGACAATAATAATGAAGTGTTTTTAAACAATTCTTTTAAATTTTGATAGTAATTAATTTTGGTTCAATTTGATAATAATTTTGTAATGATAAAATTGGTATAATTACTTCTTTGACTTTAAAATTTTGGCAATAATCTTCAAGAACTTCAAGAAATGGGCGCATTCTAATTATAATTAATATTTGCATTGATAATTATAAAATTCTTTAGAACTTCAGAAAACGTGCCTAAAACAGCTAAATTAACTGTAGTTCAAAAAACAAATCCATAGATATCAACATATTCCTGAAATCATCTTAAAATTCAAGTGACGATCATTTTGCAATCTACGATATGAACGCCACAAAGCAATGAATCATCAACAGTCACCTGAAATTTTGAAAATGCATGTTTCCACCTATCAAGATAAGTTTTGTAATTCAATTAATTAAGTTAGTTTTCTACTCCTTGTTAGACACTATTTATTCAGTGTGTCAAAATTAATGATTTCTGCCAAATTAATCACAATTTCAACGAAAGTGCAAATGTTTCAAGTATTTTTTAATAGTATTATCATAACTTCAATTATGCTCCCAAATTGGCAATAATCTTGTCAAAACTCCAATTACCTACTCTACGAAAAATTATCTTGAAATTCAAGTCACTCTACAAAAAAGTTAATGCTGTGAATATCTTAAAAATTAGGCGGAAAGTCTCACGACCGACTGCCTAATAAAAATTGACTTCTCTCTTTTGAGAATTTCTGAGATATCGTAAATTATTTCTGCCAAATTGAAGCCATCGACTTGATTAATGTCCTTGATAATAAAACTATTATATTTTGTAAAATTTCTATTAATTTAATTAAAATTTCAATTGTTTCTGTCAACATTTTTGCCTTGCCTACCAAAATGTCATTTATCCTGTCAAAATTTCAAACATAATTGTGAAAATTTTAAAGATTACTATCAAAATTTACAAGAATTCTATAAAAAAACTTAATTATTGTTATCAAATTTTCAATGATTTTATCAAAATACCAATAACTTTACCAAAATTTTAATGATGATTTTTAATATTTGTATAATTACTGTCAAATTTCTCAAACTTACAATTATATCTATAAAACTGTGAATAATTGTTGCATAACTTTGAGTGATTGTGTCAAAATTTTAAAGAATTTATGAAAATCAAAACTTATTGATCACTGTCAGAATTAATTACTGAATACAATCGTTTTTTTTTTTAATTTAATTTTATATATTTTAAATTTAATATTATCTCTGCTAAATTTCAGCCATTGACTTGAATAATGTCTTTGATAATAAAAATATTATATTTTAGACAAAATTTCTATTAATTTTATTAATATTTCAATTGTTTCAGTCAGAATTTTATGTCTAGTAATATTTCATTTATCACACCAAAATGTCAAAGATTATTGCCAACATTTTAAAGAATACTTGAAAATTGCAATTAATCTATCAAAAGGTATTGATTACTGTCAGAATTAATTACTGAATACAATCGTTTTTTTTTTATATTCGATTTAATATGTATCAAATTCAATATTATCTCTGCCAAATTTTAGCCATTGACTTGAATAATGTCCTTGATAATAAAAATATTATATTTTAGACAATTTTTTTATTAATTTTATTAATATTTCAATTGTTTCTGCCAAATTTTTGCTTTGCCTACCAAAATGTCATTTATTCTGTCAAAATTTCAAAGATAATCGTCAAAATTTCAAAGATTACTATCAAAATTTACAAGAATTCTTTAAAAAGACTTAATTATTATCATCAAATTTTCAATGATTTTATCAAAATACCAATTACTTTATCACCTTTATAATGATGACTTTGAATATTTATGTAATTACTGTCAAATTTCTCAAATTTACAATTATATCATAAATCTGTGAATAATTTTTGTTTAACTTTGAGTGATTGTGTCAACATTTTAAAGAATACTTGAACATTTCAAATAATCTATCAAAACGTATTGATCACTGCCAGAATTAATTACTGAATACAATCGTATCTTTTTATATTCGATTTTATATCTTTCAATTTCAATATTATCTCTGCCAAATTTCAGTCATTAACTTGAATAATGTCCTTGATAATAAAAATATTATATTTTAGGCAAAATTTCTATTAACTTTATTAATATTTAAATTGTTTCTGTTAACATTTTTGCCTTGCCTACCAAAATGTACATTTATCCTGTCAAAGTTTCAAAGATAATCATCAAAATTTCAAAACTTACTATCAAAATTTACAAGAATTCTTTAAAAAGACTTAATTATTATTATCAAATTTTCAATGATTCTATCAAAATACCAATTACTTTATCAAAATTTTAATGATGAGTTTGAATATTTGTATAATTACTGTCAAATTTCTCAAACTTACAATTATATCTATAAAACTGTGAATAATTGTTGCGCAACTTTTAGTGATTGTATCAAAATTTTAAAGAATACTTGAAAATTTTAATTAATCTATCAAAACTTATTGATCACTGTCAGAATTAAATACTGAATGCAATCGTTTTATTTTGTATTCGATTTTATATGTGTCAAATTTAATATTATCTCTGCCAAATTTCAGCCATTGACTTGAATAATGTTCTTGATATTAAAAATATTATATTTTGTCTAATATCTATTAATTTTATTAATATTTCAATTGTTTCTGTCATAATTTTAGCCACGTCTACTAATATTTCATTTATCACACCAAAATGTCGAAGATTATTGCCAAAATTTTAAAGTCAAAGAAGTAATTATACCAATTTTATCATTACAAAATTATTATCAAATTGAACCAAAATTAATTACTATCAAAATTTAAAAGAATTGTTTAAAAACACTTCATTATTATTGTCAAATTTACAATTATCTATCAAAATTTCAATTGCTCCGTCAAAATAATAATAAAGAGTTTAAATATTTTATTGTGTCAAATTATTCAAACTTAACTGTAAATTGTTGCCAAACTTTTAATGATTGTGTCGAAATTTTAAAGAATAATGCCAAAATATTAATTATTCGGACAACATTTTAATAATCACTATCAGAATTAATTAGAGAATACCATTTTTTAAATTTAAATTTATATCTTTCAAAATAAATTATGTTTACTAAAATTTCAATTATTGCGCCTAAATTGCTATATAAATTTAAATATTGTTATTAAATTGTCAATTATGCTACCAAAATTTCAGTTTCTCTCTTAAAATGTTAATAATCACTTTAAATATTTGAATAATTATTGTCAAAACTTACAATTATATCTATCAAACTGTCAATAATTCTAGCCAAAGTTTGGCAAGGATTTTAATAAGAAGAACTAAGGTTTGCAATTGTGATAATTTTCCCATGATTTTTTCACAAAAAATATCGATTACGCAAACCAAATTTCAATTAGTGTTCTCAAATTTTCAGGCATTTCTGTAAAAATATTAATGAAAACTGTCAAATTTTCAAATGTATTTGTTAAAAATTCAAATATTTTAACCTAAATTTCAGCATGTGACAAAATTAGCTATAAAAGGTTTATTGATCGCTGTCATTTTTTTATTATTTTGTCACAATGGCAACGATTACTATCAAAATTCTAATTTATCAAAATGTCTGTGATTCGTTACTATCAAAAATTCAATTATTCTGTTAATATTTCAATGACTTGTATCATTTAAATACTGATGATTGTATAGATTACTCTCCAATTTTCAACTTCCAATTTAATTTTAATTTAAATTCAATTTTAATTTTGGCAATAATCTTTGACATTTTGGTGCGATAAATGAAATATTAGTAGAAATGGCTAAAATTCTGACAGAAACAATTGAAATATTAATAAAATTAATAGATATTGGACAAAATATAATATTTTTATTATCAAGGACAATATTCAAGCCAATGACTGAAATTTGGCAGAGATAATATTGAATTTGATAGATATAAAATCGAATATAAAAAAACATTGTATTCAGTAATTAATTCTGACAGTGATCAATACGGTTTTATAGATTAATTGAAATTTTCAAGTATTCTTTAAAATGTTTACACAATTACTAAAAGTTAAGCAACAATTATTCACAGTTTTATAAATATAATTGTAAGTTTGAGAAATTTTACAGCAATTATACAAATATTCAAAGTCATCGTTAAAACTTTGGTAAAGTAATTGGTATTTTGATAAAATCATTGAAAATTTGATGATAATATTTAAGTCTTTTTAAAGAATTCTTGTAAATTTTGATAGTAATCTTTGATATTTTGACATTTATCTTTGAAATTTTGACAGTTATCTTTGAAATTTTGACAATTATCTTAGAAATTTTGACAGGATACATGACGTTTTGGTAGGCAAGGCAGAAATGTTAACAAAAGCAATTGAAATTTTAATAAAATCAATAGAAATTTGACAAAATATAATATTATTTATTATTATTATCAAAGACATTAATCAACTCAATGGCTTCAATTAGGCAGAAATAATTTACGATATTTCAGAAATTCTCAAAAGAGAGAAGTCAATTCTTATTAGGCTATCGGTCGTGAGACTTTCCGCCTAATTGTTAAGATATTCACGGCATTAACTTTTTTGTAGAGTGACTTAAATTTCAAGATGATTTTTTTTAGAGTAGGCAATAGAAGTTTTGACAAGATTATTGCCAATTTGACAGCATTATTGAAGTTATGATGGTACTATTTAAAAAATACTTTTGTGGTTTCCTTGAAATTGTGATTAATTTGGCAGAAACCATTAATTTTCTCACTGAAGAAATTGTGCCTAACGAGGAGTAGAAAACTAACTTAATTAATTGAATTGCAAAACTCATCTTGATACTTTGTGGCGTTCATATCGTAGATTTCAAAATGTTCGTAACTTGAATTTCAAGGTGATTTCAGGAATATGTTGATATCTATGGATTTGTTCTTTGAACTACAGTTAAATTAGCTGGTTTAGGCACGTTTTCTGAATTTCTAAAGAATTTTACAGTTATCAATGAAAATATTAATTATAATTGGACTGCATCCATTTCTTGAAGTCTTCTGAAGTCTTCTATTGTAAGTATTGAATTTTTAGTATTTTTATTTTTTGTAATGAACTGTTACATCCGCTAGCAGATGTAAATACACTTTTCACGTGGCCATTTAAGATGTTATACATTTTATTTTTGCTTTATTTTCCTTATAATATTATTAATATTAATTATTTTTTAATATTACCAGTAAGTATTAAATATAAACAAATAAGTACAATTTAACAATATAACTGCTATAAATGGATGATGTACTAATAAAATGATTATTTATTATTATTATAGTTGCATAGATGGTTTAAATCAAATAAAAGTATGATGAACGTGCTGCAGGTGGGTCAGATATATTTTTAAATCCGTTCGGAATAATTTCCGCCGCTATGCTAAATACAAAATTTATAGAAGTCCCTGGAAGTCGCCATTGGGCTGTATAGTATTTACCGAGTAATTTATACGCTTAAAACTTTACATATAAACATTTATTCAGGCGGGTTCTTGAAAGGGGGAAACTTTAAAATTTACAGCTGTACATAATCTATTACGTCTACGCGATGCAGAAGAGTTCCTGTTGTATTTTCCCCAATTACGTTATGGCAAAATAGTTATTTAGGCTTTATATTTGCGCGATTTGTTAATCACAAATCACTCAAATAAATATTCAAATGCTACGGTGATTGCATTGCAGTTCGGACATTTATTGCAAAAAAGCATGCAATAAAACACTTTTCACCCACGCATCCAGATGGATACGCACGCCCATGCAGCCACACACTCACGCACACTCACGCATGTACGCACTCACGCACATGCACGCATGCACGCACACAAGCAAAAATCTAATGTGGGCTGCGCATGACTCCATATTATTATTAATACAAACATGAGCATTACCTTGTTCAGAAATGTTATGGTGTTCACAAAATGAAAACAAAACGAGATATTAAAAAAAATGTATTTGAAACATTTCAGGCAACTTATATATACCCATACCGAGAAAGTAACAAAAAAATATTAGTAAATTGTGATATAGTTATAGTGTGTATAAATGATTTAGTATTTATGTAACTTGTTAGTGTAGAGATGAATTAAAATGTGTGAAATTATCTTTTTTGAGGGGTCTTAATTTTGGTAATATGAGTAGAAAGTAAAATCAATTCTTAAATAAGTGTTTTAGTTATTTTATACGTATATATTTAGAGTTATTTATTTACGTATTTTAAGGTATATATCCTGATCTTATTTTGATGATAAATACAGGGTGTCTCTAAATTATGTGGAAATGGCTTAACCACAGATTACTGGGATCAAAAAAAGACGATTTAACAAAACTTATCTATATACAAATGCATTTGGTTTAGCCAATATTCAGCTTCAAAGTTAATTTTAAAAAAACTAAATTTGCCTATAAAAAGAGAACGTTTCCATTGATTTGGATGTTGTTTGGTATGACACTTTATACGTGTATAACTCATATTTTGACATAATATTGTTATTATCAGTAGACCGGTTGTGTATAAAACAAGTGAGGCCCAACATCAATACATTCATATTTTTTAATGACAAGTACATGACAAGAGTTGAAGTAATTCTGCGGTGAAGTAGTCTTTTCTTGAAGTAATTGCAGTTGAAGTAATCGCTTGTTGAACTAATGTAGTTGAAGTATTGGTTTACCAAGTAATCATATGGACTCAATATGAAAACACTAATAATATATTTCAATATATTCAAACATCAAAAGAAAATTATAAAATCCACGAAGTGCAATTTCATATCTATGAAATATTTAGTGCAAATGCGAGAGGATGTTCAAAATGAAAGTTCGGAATATTCAAAATATTCTGCACAATTATAAGAATTCAAATACCTTTCCATCGACAATCTCATTTGTGCAAATATGATACAAATATGATGCAAATATAATAAGTAATAAGTAATAATAAGAAATAAGTACTGAAACCAATAAAGTAATACTAAAATCTTTAAAAAATGAGATGAAAACGTGTAAATATTTGTTGAAAATCTGAGACAATTAATAATATTTATCAAAATATTTCAAATATCTAAAATTTATTATGAAATGCACACACTGGAAATTGAAAATTCTTGAAATTTTTATTTATAATATGAGAGGATATTGAAAATGAAAACTTTGGGATATCCCAAGTATTCTGAACAATTATCATAAGACAACTTAATAAATAACAAAAATCACAAATACTGATATATCAAGGAGATTTAAAAAAAACACTTGGTATAAGTTACATATTTTTTTTAATAGAAATTATTCTAGAATTGTTTTGGTAGTTCAACCATTTTAAACAGTTCTTTTCAAGTGTGTTTTTAAATCTCCTTAATCAATATATTTCACCAAGTGATTACCACACACATTCAATTTAACTGATACATCAATAAAGGTCCCCCTTTTGGTAAGTAAATTTGAAAAAGCTTACCTAAAATATCGAAATAAAGTTCCTGAAATACTCAACTTTAAATGTTATGTTATTTTTATGTTATGGATTAAACTTGGTGTGTGAACTACTGTGCCTTAAGTTCCTAATTTTTATTTATTTCATCCAATTTATTGGTTTATAGGACCTTTTTATAGATTTTATTTTTGATATGTTTAGGGCCTAAAATCTGGGTACTAATGATGAGTGTATATTTGAATAATTACTCTCAAATATCACCAACTTACAACTACTTATAGGTATATGTAAATATCAATAATGGTTGCCAAACTTTTAATGATTGTGTCAAAATTTTGTGTCAAAATTTTGTCAAAATCAGTATTTCAAATAATACTGTAAACATTCCAATTGATCAGTAAAATTAATAGGCACTATCAGAATTAATTATTGAATACCATCATTTTCTTAATCCAATTTTATATCTACCAAATTAAATTATTTATACTAAAATTTCTATTATTGCGCCCGAATTTCAAAGATGGCTATAAAAATTTAAATATTGCCGTCAAATTTTCAATTATTGTACCAATATTTCAATTGTTCTATTAATATTTTAATGATTACTATGAATGTTTTAATAATTTCTTTCGGATCTGTAAAAACAAATATATCTTTAGAAACAAATAAATGTCTATATCAAATATATATCTTATTATTCAATCAAAATTTCAATTACTCCGTAAAAATTGAATGATCACTGTCAGAATTAATTAATGAATACAACCTTTTTTTTTTAATTCAATTTTATATCTATCAGACTCAATTATCTCTGCCAAATTTCAGCTATTGACTTTATTAATGTAACTGATAATAGTAATATTATATTTTGTCAAATTTCTATTAATTTTTATTAGTATTTCAATTATATCTGTCAAAATTTTAAAGATTATTGTGAAAATTTTAAAGATTACTAACAGGATTTAAGTATTCTTTAAAAAAACTTCATTATTATTGTCAAATTTTAAATTATTTAATCAACATTTCAATTACTCTATCAAAATTTCGATGATGACACTGAATATTTGAATAGTTACTGTAAAATTTCTGAAACTTACAATAATATATACAAAAATGTCAGTAATGGTTGCCAACTTTTAATGATTGTCTCAAAATTTCAAATATTAATGTCCAAATTTCAATTAATCAGTCTAAATTGTAATGATCACTTTCAGAATTAATTAATGTATATCAAATTGAATTTCATATCTGCCAAATAAATATCTTTTTTCTAAAATTTCAATTACCCTGGCAGAATTTCAAAGATTATTGTGAAAATTTTAAAGATTACTATCCAGATTTAAGTATTCTTCAAAAAAACGTCATTAGTATTGTCATTTTTTTTTTAAATATCAATTACTCTATCAACGTTTCAATGATGACACTGAATATTTGAATAGTTACTGTCAAATTTCTGAAACTTACAATTATATCTATAAAAATGTCAATAATGGTTGCCAACTTTTAATGATTGTGTCAAAATTTCAAATAATAATGTCAACATTTCAATTAATCAGTCAAAATTTTAATGATTACTTTCAGAATTAATTAAAGTATATCAAATTGTATTTCATATCTGCCAGATAAAAATCTTTTTCCTAAAATTTCAAATATCCTACCAGAATTTGAAAGATTATTGTGAAAATTTTGAAGATTACTATAAAGATCTAAGTTTTGTTTCAAAAAACGTAATTATTATTGTCAAATTTTAAATTATTTTATAAAATTTTCAAGTACTCTATCAAAATTTCAATGATGACACTGAATATTTGAATAGTTACTGTCAAATTTCTGAAACTTACAATTATATCTATAAATATGTCAATAATGGTTGCTAACTTTTAATGATTGTGTCAAAATTTCAAATAATAATGTCAAAATTACAAATAATAATGTCAAAATTTCAATTAATCTGTCAACATTTTAATGACCACTTTCAGAATTAATTAAATTATATCAAATTGAATTTCATATCTGCCAAATGCCAAATAAATATCTTTTTCCTAAAATTCCAATTACCCTGCCAGAATTTCAAAGATTATTGTGAAAACTTTAACGATTACTACCCAGATTTAAATATTCTTTAAAAAAGCTTCATTAGCATTGTCAAATTTTAAATTATTTTATCAAAATTTCAATTACCCTATCAAAGTTTCGGTTCTTGAATATTTGAATAGTTGAATAGTGAATATTTGGATAGTTACTGTCAAATTTCTAAAACTTACAATAATATCTATAAAAATGTCAATAATTGTTGCAAACTTTTAATGATTGTGTCAAAATTTCAAATAATACTGTCAATATTTCAAATTAAACAGTCACAGTTTTAATGATCACTTTCAGAATTAATTAAAGTATATCAAATTGAATTTCATATCTGTCAAATAAAAATCTGTTTCCTAAAATTTCAATTACCCTGCCAGAATTTCAAAGATTATTGTGAAAAGTTTTGAAGATTATTATCCAGATTTAAGTATTCTTTAAAAAAGCTTCATTAGTATTGTCAAATTTTGAATTATTTTTTTCAAAAAATCAATTACTCTATCAAAATTTCAATGGCACTGAATATTTGAATAGTTACTGTCAAATTTCTAAAACTTACAATTATATCTATAAAAATGTTAATAATGGTTGCCAACTTTTAATGATTGTATCAAAATTTCAAATAATAATGTCAAAATTTCAATTAATCAGTCAAAATTTTAATGAGCACTGACAGAATTATTTATTGTATATCAAATTGAATTTCATATCTGCCAAATAAAAATCTTTTTCCTAAAATTTCCATTACCCTGCCAGAATTTCAAAGATTATTGTGAAAATTTTAAAGATTACTATCAAGATTTAAGTATTCTTTAAAAGAGCTTCATTATTATTATCAAATTTTAAATTACTTGTTTTAAAATATCAATTACTCTATCAAAATTTAATAATAATAATAAAGAATATTTATTAGCAAATAACGCTACATAATATAATTTCAATAACATAATTTCAATGATGACACTGAATATTTGAATAATTACTGTCAAATTTCTGAAACTTACAACTATATATATAAATATGTCAATAATGGTTGCTAACTTTTAATGATTGTGTCAAAATTTCAAATAATAATGTCAAAATTACAAATAATAATGTCAAAATTTCAATTAATCTGTCAAAATTTTAATGACCACTTTCAGAATTAATTAAATTATATCAAATTGAATTTCATATCTGCCAAATGCCAAATAAATATCTTTTTCCTAAAATTCCAATTACCCTGCCAGAATTTCAAAGATTATTGTGAAAACTTTAACGATTACTACCCAGATTTAAATATTCTTTAAAAAAGCTTCATTAGCATTGTCAAATTTTAAATTATTTTATCAAAATTTCAATTACCCTATCAAAGTTTCGGTTCTTGAATATTTGAATAGTTGAATAGTGAATATTTGAATAGTTACCGTCAAATTTCTAAAACTTACAATAATATCTATACAAATGTCAATAATGGTTGCAAACTTTTAATGATTGTATCAAAATTTCAAATTATAATGTCAAAATTTCAATTAATCAGTCAAAATTTTAATGAGCATTTTAAGAATTATTTATTGTATATCAAATTGAATTTCATATTTGCCAAAGAAATATCTTTTTCCTAAAATTTCAATTACCCTGCCAGAATTTCAAAGATTATTGTGAAAATTTTAAAGAATGCTATCAGGATTAAAGTATTTTTTATTTATGATTGTGTCAAAATTTCAAATAACAATGTCAAACTTTTGATTAATCAGTCACAATTTTAATGATCACTTTCAGAATTAATTAAAGTATATTAAATTCAATTTTAGACTTGCCAAATTACGATGTATATTTAAAACTAAAAAATAATAAAACAATAATAATATAACATAATAATAATATTATTACCAAAATTTCAATAATTTTTACCAATTTTTTATTTTTTCTGTCAAAACTTCAAACTACTAATGCTTGTAGACAAGCATATTTACATTATTTTGATTGCAAGATTTTATTTGGCTCAAGCATTCTGCAGAAAACATGTGTATCGTACCACAATAATGAGCTGCCACTGCGGATTTGTCTGCATTGTACATCTCAGGTGGTGGAGCTGTATTTTTTCCACGTTCCTCTTAATTTATCAGATGTAGCATATTTCACATTTCGAACAATTCAACTTAGTAATTCCTGGCAATAATAAGACAATTAGGCATATAATTTAATATGTAATAATTAAATAATATATAATAATTAAATAATATTTAATAATTAAATAATATTTAATAATTAAATAATATTTATTAATTAAATGATATTTAATAACTAAATAATATTTTAATAATACTTGATATTTAATTTATGAATTAATATACCTCAAATTTTATTCAACATATAATAAAATAGTAGATTTACTATAACTAAAACTAAAATATTAGATTGATGAGGCTGATACTTGACGAAACCACTGTTTAGACCAGTGGTTCCCTAACTTTTTTGACTCGTGGTGCCCTTTTTGAATCATGGTTTTCCCATGGTGCCCCCCCCTCTTTTTCCATTACATTTTTTGCTAATTTCTATTAAATATTTTATCATTTTATCGTTATTCGTTTTAAATTTCAGCATAAAATTCACAGGTTTTATTAATCTTTGTAATTCAAGAAAATGTTGGTATTTGTAATAATAAAATCTAATGAACATTTTGTTATTGCTAATAGAAATGCATCATTCATTTATAATTTAGTTACAATCATTCATATTCATTTATCATTTACAATTTGAATCATTTAATTTCAATGGTTTGATGAGCTTCTTCATTGACTTGTTGTGTTGAAAAAGTAAAAATGTTACATACAAAATTTGTCATTTGCAATATATTTCTGACAATTCTGAAATGACCCACGACATATCATGTTTTATTTAGCTAAACAACGAGTAGGTAAGACAGGTGTTATTTGCTGAAAAATCGTTCGTATTAATAATTAAATAAGTATCGCATTCCGGCGTAAAACTACGTAAACAGACTCGTGGGGGACCGCAGCCCCCTGAACCAGTCCGGGAGAATTCTATCAACAATGAGGACAATAAAAGCCATTAACTTAAGGGTAACAAGAGTTTACTAGTCGGGCGGAAATATCAACAGTTCATGGAAATATAAATTACTCGAGACCAGACAGGGGATGTGCCACTGACCGACGGTGAGCGATTCCGGGGAGTTCAAAACCGAAAGTATAATATTACGGCCCATAGAATCATTAACTTAAGTACCATAAAAACAGCGCCAACTACATGCACGCGTACCGAAATTCTTGGAATAGGGCCCATTTGGCCTGGATAACTCACACCACGAAGGGACACGATTTGTATCGGTAGCAAACACAAATCCGCCAGCAAAAGATCGAGTGGCGTAAACATGTGGAAGAAATTATTGTGCAGGCATCGAAAAAGGCACTTGGCCAGGACGAGTGGACCACCGTAGAAGATCGGGGACGGCAGTGTTTGGGCCCGGGGGCTTGGGGAAAATGGGGAGGTAAACATATAAGAATCTGCGAAAGCAGGGGGGAGGACACTTGGTGCTCGACGGCCGAGGGCACGAGTCAAATCGCGAGAGTGTAAACGGGGGCGCAATTAGTATAAACAGTCAGGGAAATTGATAATTCAATTAGGGCAGTATTGAACCAGTTAGATATTTTCGGGGAGACCGCGAAGTAATTAAAACAACACCAAGCGCAAGGGCCACCACGACATCAGTACGGCTATCCAGTCGGCGAGAGATAGGAAGGGTTAATGAGTGAATACTGACGCAATTGATGATCGAGTAACGCGAATCAAACTGCCAATTTCGAAGGGCACTGCGAAATATTTAGCAGACAAGTCATTACGCGTGTCAAGTAAATTAATTCGGCAATCCGCCGGAAAATATCCTGTGACAAAATTACGAAAGAACAAAACGCCCAAACTGGCGCAAAGGTGTGTGATCCTCTTCGTAATGAGAGCGGTTTGTGGGTTTCGCGACGCACTTTGAAACAGAAAGGCGCGCTAGAAGCATACTACAAAATCGCTCTTACCCGTTGGTATGTTCGGATCGAACACAATCATCAATCTCACACGATAACGTGTATGTTTCTCTTCGTAATTAGAGCGATATGTAGGTTTCGCGACGCACTTTGAAACAGAAGGGCGCGCTAGAAGCAGACTACAAAAATCGCTCTAACCCCTTGATGTGTTCGGGTCGAACATATTCAATAAACCTAAACGCCATACAACAAAATCGCTCTTACACGTTGGTATGTGCGGATCGAACACATTCATCAATCTCATACGATAACATGTATGTATCTCTTCGTAATTAGAGCGATATGTGGGTTTCGCGACGCACTTTGAAACAGAAGGGCGCGCTAGAAGCAGACTACAAAAATCGCTCTAACCCCTTGATGTGTTCGGGTCGAACTATTAACCAATCACACCCCACAACGTGTATGGTTCTCTTCGTAATATTGTCACGTATGATAAGTATTGCTACTCCACATAAACCACCACCAATTACCGTTACATAAATTTTATGAAATCCTGCCTCCGAAACAACATACTCGATTATCATGCGTTTTAATTATTATTTATATTTTATTAGCAAGGGATTCGGGAAAGAGCTTAGCTCAGGAAGGTATTTAAACAGATATAAACTCAAGGGATTTTCCAGGTAGCGGTCGCAACGGGAAATAAAAACCGGTATCCGTGAAGGTCAATAATTATTACAAAAATCAGCAAATATCATCATGTCATACCAAATCACTAAATCCTTGTAATTAACGTTGCGTAGTTAATATCACTAATCAATCAACCGAGTGAGTGATCAAACTAATAAGTTGTAATTGCATGCCGGTGAAATAAAACAGCCCTCAGCATCGATAATGCATGTGGTCAGTATTTGCATATTTGAATTCGTGAGCGAGTGAGAAATGAATGAATGCGAGTCAGTATATTCCTGAAGCACGAGCATGTGGATATTATAGATAAATCATTGTATGAATCCAAGTCATAAGTCATGATCGGATGAGAAATAAAGTTAATAAATACGAAACACAACGGCAATTAAGAATGAATGCGAATCAAGGGAATTCATGCATGAGCATGCGTAAAGAAGGGATATAAATCCGTGAATGAATCAAAGTCAAAATCATGCAGAATCACATCCGCTGGGTGAATTTAATTGTCACAAAAACGAAGTAAAAACAAACTAAAAATAAATGAAAATATTAAAAACAAAAGAAAAGACATTAAAAAATTAAATAAAAACAAAATGAGTCAAAAACAAACGAGGGGCTTATGTTTCATACGCGTCAGACGTAATAGGGTTAGGGTATGAGACTCGCTATGAGATCAGATATATGTACTTTAGCCAGACACAACTGACCATCGTGCACAAATCACCGATCGAAATTTACGATATAATTATTTGGGTGTTATTGCTTGGTAAATGCATTGCAAAACTTTAATTAAGGGTAAATTGTCATCCTTAATACTGGCATGTTATTTGCTGGGAAATACACTTCTAAACTTTATTTGAGGATAAATCAAATCAAGTAAATAAAAGATAAAAATATGGATGAACGAACGCATGTGGAATAAATGACATAACTAAAACACCGTAATTAGCAGGGACAGATCGCATGTACTAGTAACCAGTAGAATTTGAATTATAACGTTAATTCACGTCAGAATACCACGAAATATAATCAGAAACCACGTAAAAATCGATAAATTTATTTCAAAACTTTAATTCAAATTAAATCGTCATTCTTCGTTATTTGTGTGTTATTACTTATTAAATAAACCCTTAGTCACCACATCAATGTAAAGCGTATTATTTACCATAACCAAATGTACCAAACCTTACTTGCTAAATTAAAATGTAAAACCATATGAATTACTGAATGAATAAATTACTGTATGATGATATTTGTGTATGTGTATAATTTAATATTTTCCCCGTAACAGACCCAATACTTGAACAACGAACCATCGATCTTGTCACTATAACGATTCCATGAATCAAACACAGGTGAAGTACAGCCACTTAGATTACGAGCCACTCTACGTTTATAAATTAATTACAATTTATAATGATACCCCGGTATTGTACCGTTACAATTCTAATAAATTGAGTGTATTTCCTATTGTGCAGTTATGTAAAAATTTTAACATTTTAATTTTAGCAAATACATGTTTACATTCTAATATACGATTTGTGAAACAACTATTATTTTGATTTAATCTAAAAGCGCAGAAATATTCTCCATATATTTTTTTCGAAACTTCTTCCTGTCCTATATATATATATATATATATATATATACGACGATATATATATATATATATAGATATATATATATATATATATATATATATATATATATATATATTGATATATATATATATATATATATATTGATATATATATATATATATATATATATATATATATATATGATATTGCATACTGAACAATAAATTTCGTATACTTACTCCAAATTTATTTAATTGCTTAACTTTGTCTTGTCTCAGGCACACTTTACGAACCGCTGGTTTAGACTTTAAAATTACTATTAGTGTGAGTTTACACGGATTTATTGTTGCAGCGTTTGACCAACAAATCCGTGCAAACTCGCCCAAAGTGCTTCATTCTAAACCCTGCATTTAGTTTATATTTTCATTTTCTAAATAAAATAACAAGTAGAAACATTTGAACCATAAATTACCGCCGAACGTATGAGTTATGTGTAACTTTATACTCAAGTGAATAAAAATAAACAAACTGTTTTCAAGTTTGATCTATAAATTATAATGCTGCCACGATATAAGTTACAATTTTTGTATAGAAATATTCTCCCCCTTTACTTACAATATTGATATTAAATTTTTCGGAATTTTCTTTGTTTCCATATTCTCGGGGCTGTATTTATAAGCGCCCAGCTGCAAGAACAAACCCCATGCTACCCTCAATATTACTTTTATGTTATATTCTATGGCAAATAATTAATTAGTAGTCCATAATTTCCTCAATTATTCAGTAAGCTTATACAATATTCAGTAAAAAACGTGTACTTCCATAATTAAAATATCTTTTACAATATGATGGTATTAAACTTAATGCGCATTATTTCTCTTGCATTTTAATTTTATATATGCATTAGGTGTAATCGTGCCAATACAAGTGCTTATGATATACTTAAAAAGTATGGGACTATTTATATCACATATTAACTAAAGTAGTTGCCACCATACTTCCGCATGGAGTATTTCACATAAACTTTTATTATAATGCGCATACTTTTATGCCGTGATAAAATAATCAAGTTATGGTTTATAAAATGTGAAGAGTTGAAGCGGAAAGCTCTAATTACATTAAGTTTAATAGCCATGCATGCATGGCGTGTAACTTAATTCCTCTGCAACGCAATAAATTAATCTAAGGGACATTTTTAAAATTTATACGGTCTTCCGCAACGCTATAAAGACTTGACTTTCATTATTATTCTTGTCACAACTCGAAGTTATTTATTACGATTTACCTTACCGTAAAGTTAAAATAAGCATATTGCAGTATATTTATAAATTTACCACAACATATTCACCAGTACAGTTACTTAATTGAATATTATTATTATTATTATTATTACATTTTTTTTCATTTTGTCAAAAATATATACTATGTATTAATAGTTATAGTAATAGTAATAATAATAGTAATAGTAATAGTAATAGTAATAGTAATAGTAATAGTAATAGTAATAGTAATAGTAATAGTAATAGTAATAGTAATAGTAATAGTAATAGTAATAGTAAGAGTAAGAGTAATAGTAAGAGTAATTGTAATAGTAATAGTAATAGTAATACTAATAGTAGTAGTAATAGTAATAGTAATAGTAAGAGTAATAGTACTAGTAATAGTACGTTATTTGTTTACACCAAATGGCTTGCAATGATAATGCAATCGGCATTGATTAGTATCAAAATTTGAATGTAACAAAATTTTAATGTTCAAATAATGTCAAATTTTCAACAATTCCTATAATATAAAAATCAAATCAAATCAAATATAATATAAATTATACATACCTATGTGTATAGGTACCAAAATTTTATTATTTCTTTCACAATTTTAATTACGTATTCCGACTAAATGGCATACAATGGTCATATAAAGGATTCAAAATTATTGACTGAAAGATTATAATTTATTTGTTATATCTTATTTGAATTTCAATCATTATCAAGTTTAAATATTTAAATATCAATATTTGTCATATTTTGTTAACTAAATAGTTTCTATCAAAATGTTTGTCAAAATTTCAATGAAAACTGTCATATTTTTAAATATATTTGTTAAAAATTCAATTATTTTTATTTAAATTTCAGTATTTGTGAAAAATAAATTCTCTATAAATATCATTGATCGCTGTCAAATTTTTATTATTTAAGCAGAATAGCCATGATTACTATCAAAATTCTAATTTATTAAAATATCTGTGAGGAGTTACTATCAAAAATTCAATTATTGTGTTAATATTTCAGTGATTTTTTTAATTTATCAAAATGTTTGTGAGGATCTACTATCGAAAATTCAATTATTGTGTAAATATTTCAATTATTTTGTGTCATTTTTTTTAAATTATGTTGTTATAATGTTGACAATGTTGACTCTGTAAAGAGTCATAATACTAATAAACTGAATACTGATAATTTTATAGATTACTCTCAAAATTTTAAGTTTCAATTTAATTTTAATTTAAAGATAATTTATGTTTAACAAAATTTCAATTATTAATTGCTGCCAATTTTTCAATTTTTGTCATAGCATAGTTTATTTTCACCAAAGTTTTATTATTAGTGTAACAATTTTAATTATTCTGACAGAATATCACTGATAAACCTTATTACCTTTATTGCTGTCAAAATGAATATATTTTTCGACATTCCACTCTTTTCACATTCCACATTCTATTCTGTCAAAATTTCAATGATCACTGCCAATGTTTTAATGGTTTTATGGCTTAATGGTAAATTTCATTGAAAACTAAAATTTTCAATAATTTTTCTTAATAAGTCTTTTAATTTTTACCTAAATTTCAGAATTTCTGCCACATTTTCACTGTTCTGGCAAACTTTTAATGATTGCTGTGAAGAGTTTACTATTTTGCCATAATGTCAATAACTGTTGCTATGAAAATAATTTCATTGTTGAATTACTGTAAAAATTTCAATAGTTTTAGTATAATATAATTTTTTTTTTACTAAAATGTCGGTGTTTCTTTCAAAGTTTTAATGATAAGATAAGATAAACTTGTTCAGAATTTTCAATTTCTGTCATTACATATATTATTTTCACCAAACTTTTATTATTCCTGTCACAATTTTAATTATTCTGACAAAATTTCACTGATTAACCTTATTGCCTTTATTGATGTCAAAATTAATATATTTTTCCACATTCCATATTATTAAATGTTCAGCCTTTTCTGTCAAAATTTCAATGATCACTGCCAAATTTTAAATGGTTTTATGGCTTAATGGTAAATTTCACTGAAAACTAAAATTTTCAATAATATTTCTTAAAAGGTCTTTTAATTTTTAAAAATATTACAGTTCTTTATGTAATTCCGTTAATTATTTTAGGTTACTCCCATATTTTTTAAGTTTTAGTTTCAAAATTTCATTTATTACAGTAAAATTTTCAGTTATTTATGTAATTCCCTTAATTATTGTAGGTTACTCCCAAATTTTTTTAAATAAGTTTCAAATTTTGAGTTTGTTGTACGATGAAAATTTTACTGTAATAAATGAAATTTTGAAACTAAAACTTAAAAAATATGGGAGTAACCTAAAATAATTAACGGAATTACATAAACAACTGTAATATTTTTAAATATATTTGTTAAAAATTCAATTATTTTTATTTAAATTTCAGTATTTGTGAAAAATAAATTAAATATCTATAAATATCATTGATCGCTGTCAAATTTTTATTATTTAAGCAGAATAGCCATGATTACTATCAAAATTCTAATTTATTAAAATATCTGTGAGGAGTTACTATCAAAAATTCAATTATTGTGTTAATATTTCAGTGATTTTTTTAATTTATCAAAATGTTTGTGAGGATCTACTATCGAAAATTCAATTATTGTGTAAATATTTCAATGATTTATGTCATTTTTTTTTAATTATGTTGTTATAATGTTGACAATGTTGACTCTGTAAAATGTCATAATACTAATAAACTGAATACTGATAATTTTATAGATTACTCTCAAAATTTTAACTTTCAATTTAATTTTAATTTAAATTCTATTCATGTTTAACAAAATTTCAATTATTAATTAATGCCAAATTTTCAATTTCTGTCATAACATAGATTATTTTCACCAAACTTTTATTATTCCTGTCACAATTTTAATTATTCTGACAAAATATCACTGATAAACCTTATTACCTTTATTGCTGTCATAATGAATATATTTTTCCACATTCCACTCTTTTCACATTCCACATTCTATTCTGTAAAAATTTCAATGATCACTGCCAATGTTTTAATGGTTTTATGGCGTAATGGTAAATTTCATTGAAATCTAAAATTTTCAATAATGTTTCTTAATAAGTCTCATAATTTTTTAATTGTTTTGACAAATTAACACTGATTAACCTTATTGCCTTTATTGCTGTCAAAATGATTTTTTTTCCACATTCCATATTATTAAATGTTCAGCCTATTCTGTCAAAATTTCAATAATCACTGCTACATTTTTAAATGTTTAATGGCTTAATGGTAAATTTCATTGAAAACTAAAATTTTCAATAATTTTTATTAAAAAGTCTCACCATTTTTACCCTAATTTCAGAATTTCTGTCACAATTTCAAGATTCTGGCAAACTTTTAATGATTGCTGTGATGAGCTTATTGTTCTGTCACAATGTTGCTATGACTGTTGCTATGAAAATTTCATTGTTGAATATCTGTAAAAATTTCAATAGTTTTAGTATAATATATTTTCTTTACTAAAATTTCGGTATTTCTTTCAAAATTTTAATGATAAGACAATATAAAGTTGTTCTGAATTTTCAATTGTTTTAGTATAATATATTTTTTTAAATTAAAATTTTGGTATTTCTTTCAAATTTTAATGATAAGAAAAGATAAACTTGTTCAAAATTTTCAATATCTGTCATAACATAAATTATTTTCACCAAACTTTTATTATTCCTGTCACAATTTTAATTATTCTGACAAAATAACACTAATTAACCTTATTGCCTTTATTGCTGTCAAAATGATTTTTTTTTTCCAAATTCCATGTTATTAAATGTTCAGCCTATTCTGTCAAAATTTCAATGATCACAGCCATTTTTTTAAATGTTTAATGGCTTCATGGTAAATTTCATTGAAAACTAAAATTTTCAATAATTTTTCTTAAAAAGTCTTATCATTTTTACCTAAATTTCAGAATTTCTGTCACAATTTCAAGATTCTGGCAAACTTTTAATGATTGCTGTGAAGAGTTTATAATTTTATCATAATGTCAATGACTGTTGCTATGAAAACAATTTCATTGTTTAATTACTGTAAAAATTTCAGTTTTAGTATAATTTTTTTTTTCACTAAAATTTCAGTATTTCTATCAAAATTTCAATGATAAGATAAGGTAAAATAAGATAAGATAAGATAAGATAAGATAAGTTTAACTAGTTACACATATCAGATAATACATGATGATTGGGGTCTAATTTTTAATTTTTTTGTTATGCTTTCTCAATTTTGTCAATTTAATTACTCTCTAAAAAATTGATTTATTTCTATCACAATTTCAACGATTGCTGTATTTTTTTAATTATTTTGTTGTAATGGCACTGATTAGTAATAAAATTTGAATGTAACAAAATTTGAATGTTCAATTAATGTAAAATTTTCAAAAATTCCTGACATAATATAAATTATATATACCTACGTGAATAGGTACCAAAATTTTATTATTTTTGTCACAATTTTCATTACATTATAATTTTAACTTTGAAATCTGTTAAAATCATTTAAAATCAATTATTATTATTATTATTATTATTATTATTATTGTTAATTGAGAGAACTGAGATAATAATAGTAATAATATTCTTTAATTAGTTAATTAGTTAGATAATTAGTCTTTGATGTTGATTGAAATTTTGATATTAATAAATGAAGTTTCTAAAGTGGGCAATCTTTGAAATGTTGAGAGAAATAATTATTCTGAAATAATTATTAAAAGTTAATCACAATTCTGGAAATTTTGATAGTAATCATGTAAATTTTGATAAAATTGATAATAAAATAAGTAATAGATAAAAATTTGACGTTGATAACTTCACAATTTTCGTCGAAAAAACCCAAAGTTTTAAACAAATAATTGAAAATTTAGGAGTAGGTAACCTTAGAATTGAAACTTTGACAATAATAAATAGAATTACAGAAATAATTCAAAATTTGACTGTAATAATTGAAATTTTTACACTATGTGAAAAAGAAATCCATAGAATTGAAACTGTTACAGCATTGCAGTTTTGGTTAAAAAATTACAGTAATAGTGAAAAATTTTATAATAAAAGTTGAAACTTGAAAAAGCATGTTCGAAATCTCGACAAAAATAATGTTTACATCAAAATCATTCAAAATTTGGCATCTTAAAAATGTTGGCACAACTGAAACATTTACATTAATGTGACAGTGATCTTAACAAATCTCGTAGAACGAACACAAAATTTGAAACAAAAAAAAAATTAGGAGTAACCTAAAATAATTAACGGAATTACATAAATATTTGAAAATTTGACTGAAATACTTAAAATTTTAAAACTAAAACTTAAAAAAATCCATTCAATTGAAACTTTTAGAGCATTAGAGTTTTGGTTAAAAATTTGATAATAAAAATTGAAATTTGAAAAGGCATGTTCGAAATCTCGACAAAAATAATTTTAACATTGATCACAATCATTCAAAATTTTTTTATAATTTTTGGCACAACTGAAACATTTACATTAATGCGACAGTGATCTTAACAAATTTCGTACAACAAACTCAAAATTTGAAACTAATTTAAAATAATTTGGGAGCAACCTAAAATAATTAACGGAATTACATAAATATTTGAAAATTTGACTGTAATAATTGTAATTTTAAAACTAAAACTTAAAAAAAAATCCTTACAATTAAAACTTTTATAGCATTGCAGTTTTGGTTTAAAATTTACAATAATACTTAAAAATTTGATAATATAAATTGAAATTTGAAACTAAAGCTTAAAAAAAATATATACAATTGGAACTTTTATAGCATTGCAGTTTTGGTTAAAAATTTGCCTTTGCATGAATCTCGACAAAAATAATTTTAACATTGATCAACATCATTCAAATTTTGGCATCTTATAATTTTTGGCACAACTGAAACATTTACATTAATGTGACAGTGATTTTAACAAATTTCGTACAACAAACTCAAAATTTGAAACTAATTGAAAATAATTTGGGAGTAACCTAAAATAATTAACGGAATTACATAAATAATTGAAAATTTGATAGGAATAATTGAAATTTTGAAACTAAAACTTAAAAAAAATCCATACAATTGAAACTTTTATAGCATTGCAGTTTTGGTTAAAAATTTGCAATAATACTTAAAAATTTGATAATATAAATTGAAATTTGAAACTAAAACTTAAAAAAATATATACAATTGGAACTTTTATAGCATTGCAGTTTTGGTTAAAAATTTGCCTTTGCATGAATCTCGCCAAAAATAATTTTAACATTGATCAAAACCATTCAAAATTTGGCATCTTAAAATTTTTGGCACACCTGAAACATTTACATTAATGTGACAGTGATCTAAACAAATTCCGTAGAACAAAATCAAAATTTGAAACTAATTTTATAAAAATGGGAGTAACCTAAAATAATTAACGGAATTACATAAATAATTGAAAATTTGACTGTAATAGTTGAAATTTTGAAACTAAAACTTTAAAAATATAAGAGTAACCTAAAATAATTAACGGAATTACATAAATAATTGAAAATTTGGCTGTAATAATTGAAATTTTGAAATTAAATGTTGAAAAAAATCTATACAATTGAAACTGTTACAGCATTGCAGTTTTGGTTAAAACTTTACAGAAATAGTTGAAAATTTGATAATAAAAATTGAGATTTGAAAAGGCATGTTCGAAATCTCGACAAAAATAATTTTACCATTGATCAAAATCATTCAAATTTTGGCATCTTAAAATTTTTGGCACAACTGAAACATTCACATTAATGTGACAGTGTTCTTAACAAATTTCGTACAACAAACTCAAAATTTTAAACTAATTTAAAATAATTTGGGAGCAACCGAAAATAATTTACGGAATTACATAAATATTTGAAAATTTGACTGTAAAAATTGAAATTTCGAAACTAAAACTTAAAAAAAAATCTATACAATTGAAACTTTTATAGCTTTGGTTAAAAATTTACAATAATACTTAAAAAATTGATAATATAAATTGAAATTTGAAACTAAAACTTAAAAAAAATATATACAATTGGAACTTTTATAGCAATGCAGTTTTGGTTAAAAATTTGCCTTTGTATGTATCTCGACAATTTTTTTTTTAACATTGATCAAAATCATTCAAAATTTGGCATCATAAAATGTTTGGCACAACTGAAACATTTATATTAATGTGTCAGTGATCTTAACTAATTTCGTACAACAAACTCAAAATTTGAAACTAATTTAAAATAATTTGGGAGCAACCTAAAATAATTAACGGAATTACATAAATATTTGAAAATTTGACTGTAATAATTGTAATTTTAAAACTAAAACTAAAAAAAAATCCTTACAATTAAAACTTTTATAGCATTGCAGTTTTGGTTAAAAATTTACAGAAATAGTTGAAAATTTGATAATAAAAATTGAAATTTGAAATTGTATGTTCAAAATCTTGACAAAAATAATTTGAACATTGATCAAAATCATTCAAATTTTGGCACCTTAAAATTTTTGGCACAACAGAAACATTTACATTATTGTGACAGCTTACTTATCTTACTTATCTTACTTAACAAATTTCGTAGAACAAACTCAAAAATTAAAACTAATTGAAAATAATTTGGGAGTTACCTAAAATAATTAACGGAATTACATAAATAATTGAAAATTTGACTGTAATAAATGAAATTTTGAAACTAAAACTTAAAAAAAAATCCATACAATTGAAACTTTTATAGCTTTGGTTAAAAATTTACAATAATACTTAAAAATTTGATAATATAAATTGAAATTTGAAACTCAAACTTAAAAAAATATATATACAATTGGAACTTTGATAGCAATGCAGTTTTGGTTAAAAATTTGCCTTTGCATGAATCTCGACAAAAATAATTTTAACATTGATCAAAATCATTCAAAATTTGGCATCTTAAAATTTTTGGCACAACTGAAACATTTACATTAATGTGACAGTGATCTTAACAATTTTCGCAGAACAAACTCAAAATTTGAAACTAATTAGAAAAAATTGGGTGTAACCTAAAATAGTTAAGGGAATTACATAAATAATTGAAAATTTGGCTGTAATCATTGAAATTTTGAAACTAAAACTTTACAAAATCCATACAGTTGAAAGTTTTATAGCATTGCAGTTTTGGTTAAACAATTACAGTAATAGTTGAAAATTTGATAATAAAAATTGAAATTTGAAAAAGCATGTTCGAAATCTCGACAAAAATCATTTTTACTTAAAAATCATTCAAAATGTGGCATCTTAAAAATGTTGGCACAACTGAAACATTTATATTAATGTGTCAGTGATTTTAACAAATTTGGTAGAATATACTCAAAATTTGAAACTAATTTAAAAAAATTTGGGAGTAACCTATAATAATTAAGGGAATTACATAAATAACTGAAAATTTGCCTGTAATAATTGAAATTTTGAAACTAAAACTTAAAAATATGGGAGTAACCTAAAATAATTAACGGAATTACATAAATAATTGAAAATTTGACTGTAATACTTGAAATTTCGAAACTAAAACTCCAAAAAATCCATACCATTAAGACTTTTACAGCATTGCAGTTTTGGTTAAAAAATTACAGTGATAGTTGAAAATTTGATAATAAAAATTGAAATTTAAAACGGCATGTTCGAAATCTCGCCAAAAATAATTTTTATATCAAAATCATTCGAAATTGGGCATCTTAAAAATGTTGGCACAACTGAAACATTTATATTAATGTGTCAGTGATCTTAACAAATTTAGTAGAACAAACACAAAATTTGAAACTAATTTAAAAAAAATTGGTAGTAACCTAAAATAATTAAGGGAATTACATAAATAACTGAAAAAAAAATCCATACAATTGAAACTGTTATAGCATTGCAGTTTTGATTAAATATTTACAGAAATAGTTAAAATAAAAATACATTTTAACAAACTTGGTAGAACAAACTACCAAAATTTGAAACTAATTGAAATAAAAATTGGGAGTAACCTAAAATAGTTAAGGGAATTACATAAATAATTGAAAATTTTATTGAAATAATTGAAATTTTGAAACCGAAACTTTAAAAAAATCGATACAATTGAAACTTTTATAGCATTGCAGTTTTGGTTAAAAATTTACAGTACTAGTTAAAAATATGATAATAAAAATTGAAATTTAAAAAGGCATGTTCGAAATCTCGCCAAAAATAATTTTTACATCAAAATCATTCAAAATTTGGCATCTTAAAAATGTTGGCATAACTGAAACAATTATATTAATGTGACAGTTATGTTAAGAAATTTCGTGGAACATACTCAAAATTTGATACTAATCAATTGCTAATCATAATCTAGATATTAATCATTGAAAATTTGGTAGTAGCCTTAGAAGTTCTGGTACTCAAAATTTGATACTAATCAATTACTAATTATAATCTAGATACTAATCATTCAAAATTAGGTAGTAGCCTTAAAAGTTGTGGAGTATTGAAACCTTGACAGTTCATTAATGGAATTACAGAAATAATTGAAACTTTGACTGTAATAATTGAAATTTTGAAACTAAAACTTGAAAAAATCTACACCATCAAAATGTTTAGACAATGTTTGCAATTTTGGTTATAAATGTACACAAATAGTTAAAAGTTTGACGCACATTCGAAATTTGGCAAAAGTAATTTTATCAATGATCAAAACCATTCAAAATTTTACATTTTACAAATTTTGGCACAACTGATACTTTGACATAAATAATAGTAATTTTTATTGCAGTAATTAACAAAATCCCAGTAATGCCATTTTGCCAGTAATCTTAGCAAAACTGATTAAAATTTTAATATGAATGAGTGCGATTTAAATGTATTTGAAAAAAATTGTGATTGTTGCTGTAATTCCCCAAGATTTTTTTTATGAATATACTTTTATGCCTGATTTCTAAAATTAGGGTTGTTTTACATTTTATTAAACGCTTCATGATGTTCGTTGAAACTTTGAGTTTTATACATTAATACAAGAAATATTAATAATATTCAAGAAATGTTTGCAAATCCTTTTATAAATTTTGTGACTTAAGGGATTCTTGAGATAATTTTTTATTAGAAATAAGGAATTATGTACCTGATTTCTAAAGTTTCAATTTTAGAGTTGTCCAATTTTAATTGAGCACTTGGAACATCCTAAAACTATGAGTTTTATACATTCCTACAATATTTGTGAAATTTCTGCTAATCCTTACAGTTTTTATGAATGAAGAAAGATTTTTTTTGTCAAATCTAGCGTTCAAGTTTATTGCGTATTAAAAAAATGTTACAGTAAAGTGTACGTTACTTGTCTGCATCACATTCTAATGTCAGATGCATTCATATCATAAATGCATCTGACATTTGAATGTGATGCTGTCAAGTAAGGTTCACGTTACTGTAACGTTTATTTTTATACTTTTTTTAAGAATCCACTTAATGAATTTTCAATTTTTTATAATAGTTTCGTAACGATGAGAAATTTACAAGAATGCGATAGAATCGAAATTTGACTAGTAAATTCAAATAAGACCTCAAGAAACTAGTCCATGGACTATCACCATAAGACTTTTCACCATATGATAGAGATTTTTTAAATGCAGCTATTGACTTTTAAATTGTTTCACCTTGAAAATGTTTTGTACAGTAGGTACTATTTCTTTAGCTGATATATGGTTCAGTTGATGGGCAAATTCACTGAAAACAAGGCAATGAAGCACAACTAGCATTTCCAAAATGACTTAGATAAGTATATTGATTTTAGTGAGATCAATGAAAATATTGCGTCGAAAAGGCTTAAAAATATACTTAAAGATAATATTGAATACTGCTATGGAGTGCCAAGCTACTTATTCTGACTAAATGTCATACACTAGTCATATAATTATTTTTTATAATAATTATTGACTAAAAAAAATCTCATCACATTTAAATTTCAATCATTATCAATTTTAAATATTTAAATATCAATATTTGTCATATTTTATTAACTAAATAATTTTTATCATTATCTTTATCTATTTAATTAACTTAATCCAAGTGTTTTTACTTATATTTATTAAATATGTTTCACCAAGTGTTAACCACAGATACATTTAATTTGATCTTTATTGGGCTTTAACATTAAAATGATTAATATTCATAAATTATTATTATTAATTTAAAATTGAAATATCATAATTTTATGAGTTTTCCCCCCAAACGTATTGCATGGGTATGCAATTATTAAAATATAACATCCATCGGTAATCAAATTTGTGTTGGCCTGGTGCATCTAATGAGAATCAAGAAACTGCTTCTAAATTCCATTTGATCTCTTTGAGACGGGAAATTTGTATCTAAAACAGCGAATAAATATTCCAGTCAAATATTTATTTTTTAGGCCGGCCCTTTTCCCCTCAGAAGTATTAAAAATTCTGCATACAGCCGGATATATAAGTTTACGCATATTTGCCGGAAGATGGACAAAGTTATCATGTATATTCGAATTTTCAATGCTTTGTGGATTAAATAGAGCATTAGAACGAAAGCGAGAGGTCGTTTCACACACAGAAATGCGATATGCATTATTCATACGGGAATATATTATTCTTCGGAATAATATCAACTATTTCCAGAGATGTCACGTGTCGTAAATCCAATGTATGTACCTACATTTCTATTTAATATTTTTATTAATTATTCATGCGATATACGTAGAAACTCAAAGTGAAGCGCTAATGAGATTAATAAGGAATATTTACTCACGTTTTTAAGCTAAATTATATATTTCGAGCATCCGTATAAAATCACATCTGAAGAAATTAAAATTGTCGCGACGTAACAAACTCTACTAATTAACCACATACTCATGTCCTGAAACTTTACTCTGTAATTGGGAACTGAAGTCAAGGATTTATGAAGATTAGTATATGGTTCCAAAACTTTTTAGTTGAAGGGCCACATGATTATAATAAAAAAATATATGTATGTATGACCCTTTAAGACATGGGTCCTGAAACTTTTTTTAGAAGGGCAACATACAGATGTGACAAGCTTTTAGTGGGCCAGGCATTAAAAAAATGTGAGGATAAGTGGGTTATATAAAGTTTTTTTTTTAAATTATTTATTAAGGATTTTGTCAAATTATGGTTTTTGTTTTAAAAGAATTTTTTTTTCTAAAAATTCTAAACTGTACTTCGAAACTAATTCTGCCACTACAATGATTTATTTGAAACAACTATTTCAAAATCCACAACATTATCAACATTATTAGGCAATCATTGAAAATGTCATATTCCGCAACATATTTTCCAAAATAATCGCACATAACATTTATCTCAAAAATATGTATATACATAAGTATCTTCCAGCTATTTCAAAATCTATCAAGCTACATCGACATGTTTTCTGCTATTCCAAAGGCTCATCATACTTTTCAAGTTTTCAAACATATTTTCTAACACCTGTACTTGTTTGTTAGCCATCTCAAAATATCAATCACATAACATAAAAATTTAGTTATTCAAAATCTGACTAAATTTTAATAATCGTAATAAAGAATATTTATTAGCAAAATTATTGCATATTTTCGAAACGATGCACATTATAAATACTTGACAGCTAAAAAACTATTAATCATAAAAATGTATCCATCATACTCTGCTCAAAACAAGTAAATGATAATATCTAAAAACATGAAGTTATTCTACATTAATTTGTTCCTTCGTAATCAAAACTTTTCACAAGTTTCACAAAAATTTAAACATTCTTCCAAAAACTGACCAAATATCGTCAAGCAACATATATGTATTTAATACGTTTAATTGTTAATTAATCCATTTAGCAACAATTTTTGTTTTTCATCAATGGGAAAATTTAACATATTCTCTAAAAACTACGACATATTTTTCAAATCATTTACCCCAAGAGATACAATAACATATTAAAACATCGCAAATAAGAAATACTAATTTCGCCAAAACTCCTTAAGCAACATACATTAATTTAGTAATTCAAAATGTGTTATGTTCTTCGAAAACTACTTTTTCAAAATATTTCTACATAAATCCTATTAAAAATATCCCAGAAAATATCAAAACATGTATCCAAATTGCGAATAATTTAATAAAAACCCTAGTAGTTCAAAATTTTATTGAAAATATCGAAGAAAATATAAACCTATCGAAGAAAATATGAAAAAATCGTAGATCATGTCTGCAAGTTAACGAAAATTTAGTTAAATCGCAAGTAGTTCAAAAAACAATTGAAAATATTGCTAAAAACGTTTCAACATAAATTCTATTAAAGATATCACAGAAAATATCAAAATATGTATCCAAATTGCGAAAAATTTAATAGAAATCTCAGCAGTTCAAAATCTTATTGAAAATATGGCAGAAAATATTTAAAAAAAGGTAGATAAATGTATGCAAATCGATGAAAATTTAATAAAAAATACCAGTAGTTCAAAATTCTATTGAAAATATCGCAGAACATATCAAAGCATGGATCCAAATTGCGAAAAATTTAATAAAAACTCTAGCAGCTAAAAATTGTATTGCAAAGCAAAGATTTTAGATAATCGTAAATAATCGTAGATGAAAAAACGTCAGGAGTTCAAAATTTATTGAAAATTTCGTAGAAATTTTTAAAACATGTATCCAAATTGCGAAATATTTAATAAAAACTTTAGCAGTTCGAAATCTTATTGAAAATATTGAACAAAATATTTAAAAAAACGTAGATAAATGTATTCAAATTGACCAAAATTTAGTAAAAACGTCAGAAGTTCAAAATCCTGTTGAAAATATCGCTGAAAATATCAAAGCATGGATCCAAATTGTGAAAAAAAAACCCCTAGCAGTTCAAATTTCTTTTAAAACATCGCAAAAAGTATGAAAAAAATGGTTGAAAACATTAAAAAATCATAGATAAATGTATTCAAATTGACGAAAATTTAACAAAAACGCTACTAGTTCAAAATTCTATTGAAAATATCGCAGAAAATTTCAAAACATGTATCCAAATTTCGAAAAATATAATGAAAACAATAGGAGTTCAAAATGTTATTAAAAATATCGCAGAAAATATAATAAACAAATGTAATAAAATATGAAAAAAATTAGATAAATGTATGCAAATTGGCGAAAATTTAATAAAAATGCCATTAGTTTAATATTCTATTGAAAATATCGCAGAAAATATCAAAGCATGTATCCGAATTGCGAAAAATTTAATGAAAACTCAAGCAGTTCAAAGTTTTTTTGGATAATATTGCAGAAAATATAAACAATTCGCAGAAAATATAAAAAAATCGTAGATAAATATATGCAAATTGGCGAAAATGTAATAAAAACGGAATTAATTTTAAATTCTATTGAAAATATCGCAGAAAATATCAAAACATATATCCAAATTGCAAAAAATTTAATGAAAAGTATATCAGTTAAAAGTTTTTTTTTGAAAATATTCCAGAAAATATAAACAATTCGCAGAAAATATAAAAAAAGTAGAAAATGTATGCAAATTGGCAAAAATTGAATAGAAACGCCATTAGTTAAAAATTCTATTGAAAATATCGCAGAAAATATCAAAACATGTATCCAAATTGCGAAAAATAGAGTAAAAACTCTAGCAGTTGAAAGTTTTATTGAAAATATTGCAGAATATATAAATAAATCGAAAACAATATAAAAAAATCGTAGATAAATGTATGCAAATTGCCGCAAATTTAATAAAATGCCAGTAGTTGGAAATTCTATTGAATATATCGTAGGAAATATCAAAACATGTATCAAAATTACGAATATTTTAATAAAATCCGCAGCAGTTCAATGTTTATCGGTAACATCACAGAAAATATTAAAAAAATGCAGAAAATATAAACAAATCGTAGATAAATGTATGTAATTTACAAAAATTTAGTAAAAGCGCAATTAGTTCAAAATTCCATTGAAATTATCGCAGACAATATCAAAACATGTATCGAATTTGCGAAAAATTTAATCAAAATCCTAGCAGTTCAAATTTTTATTGAAAATATTGCAGCAAATATAAACAAATCGCAAAAGATATAAACAAATCGCAGAAAATATTAAAAAATCTTAGATTAATGTATGCAAATTGACGAAAATTTACTAAAAATGCGAGTAGCTCAAAAAAAATATTGAAAATATCGCAGTAAAAATCCAAACATGTATCAAAATTGCAAAAAAATAATAAAAACCCTAGTAGTTCAATATATTTTTTTTAAATATCGCAGAAAATAAAACATATAGCAGAAATTATAAAAAAATCGTAAATCAATGTATGCAAATTGACAAAAATTTAATAAAAACGCGAGTAACTTAAAATTATATTGAAAATATCGCAGTAAAAATCAAAACATGTATCAAAATTGCAAAAAAAATTATAAAAACCTTAGTAGCAATATATATTTTTAAATATTGCAGAAAATAAAACATATAGCAGAAATTATAAAAAAATCGTAAATAAATGTATGCAAATTGGCAAAAATTTAATAAAAAATCAATAAAATTTATAGGTATGTTTGCAAATTTCCGAATATTCAATAAAAATATTAGAAATAGCAACTAAATTGCGAAAAATATAATAGAAACCTTAACAGTTTGAAATCTTATTGAAAATATCGCAGAAAATATAAAATAATCGTAGATAAATGTATGCCAATTGACCCAAATTTAGTAAAACCGAAAGTAGTTCAAAATTTTGTTGAAAATATCTCAGAAAATATCATAGCATGGATCCAAATTGCGAAAAAATTAATTAAAACCCTAGCAGTTCAAAATTGTATTGAAAATATCGCAGAAAATATAAACATATCGCAGAAAATATCAAAGCAGGGATCCAAATTGCGAAAAATTGAATAAAAACTCTAGTAGTTCAAATTTTTCTTAAAACATCGCAAAATGTATGAAAAAGTTGTAGAAAACATTAAAAAAATCATAGATTAATGTATGCAAATTGACGAAAATTTAACAAAAACGCTAGTAGTTCAAAATTATATTGAAAATATCGCAGAAAATATCAGAACATGTATAAAAATTTCGAAATATATAATGAAAACCTTAGCAGTTCAAATGCAAATTGACAAAAATTTAATAAAAACGCCAGTAGTTCAAAATTCTATTGAAAATATCGCGGAAAATATCATCACATGATGTGTTAATATCATATGTAGGTATGTTTGTAAATTTCCGAAAATTCAATAAAAATATTAGAAATAGCAACTAAATTTCTATAAAAGTACTACGAATTTCAGGAATAATTCTTTCTGAAACATGAATATTTCCAAAACACGCAATCAAAATATCAAGAGAGTTAAACGTCCAAAATATTAACAAAAATACTAAAAATATGAGAAGGTTCAGAAAATGCGAACATTATATCAGCCATGTTACAACTTACAAAAATTGCCAGATAATATTTTTAATGTTTGAAAATGTTTAACAAAACCTCTGTAAGAAATACAGAATATGTAATGAAAGTAGTTCCAGAATATTTTTCAAATTTTCAAGAAATTACACGAAACTGCAAAACTTTAAAAACATGAACTTAAACTAAACACAAGCATAAATATAAACATAAACCACAACCTAAACATAAGCATAAAAATAGCCATAGATATAATAGGCATACACATAAATGTACACGAAAAAAAAGTGTTTACAGCCTTTGACTTAAAATCAGTTGTATTTACATATTCTTATAAAATATTGTTTTCAGCATATTTTCAGACTATTCTTTTCTAAGAGTTTACATTATATAATTTGATATTTAGATAAGTGTTATTGTCTGTGCTAGGCAAAATGCGAAAATATGATAGTTATATATCCATTAGCACTATATTTGTAATTTATTTATTTCTTATAAAATATGGTTTTCTGCATATTTTCAGACTATTCTTAAGTAGTTATACTAGGACAGTTCTACTTCACCCCCCGCGAAGATTTCGATTAATTTAATCCGCGGTTTGATTCGCGGTTTAATCAATTACCGCGGGGGTGAAGTATAACTGTCCTAGTATAACTACTTTCTTATCTAAAAGTATACATTATGTAATTTGATATTTAGATAAGTGTTATTGTCTGTGCTAGGCAAAATGCGAAAATATGATGGTTATATATTCATTAGCACTAAATTTGTAATTTGTATATAAGTATTTTGCAACGTTGCTGAAATGTTTCCTAAACAATATTAATTAGATTTTTCATTATTTATCATTATTTCGTTGTAACTAGTTAACACCACTTACCCACTACAAAAATTATAATAATAAATACATGAAATTTATTATTATAATTTTTATTTAAACAATTATTTATAACTAATAAAGTCTGCACGGTGAGTATTAGCAATATTTTATGTTATTCCGGCTGATATTTATGTATTTATGTTATTATGTTTTATGTTTTCTGTTTATATAAAACAGAATTATTAAGACTTATATTGCGTAGTTCGCCGTTACAAATTTATATTTATTTGACGCAAATATGAATTATCCGAACGTTTTATTGTTGTGTATACATACATATACATTTATTGTGGTGTGCATACAGGTCAAATATACATACAAACCGCCTTTATTATCGTTGGCTGTAACGCCCCAATAAGTAATAAGGACAATGTCACAGCACACGTTTCCAAGAGTAATCACTTTGATCTCACTAGCCATGGGCACGAATAAACCGCAGCTTACTCCGATGACCATTACTCCCGACTCTATGTTTAGATATGCACACTGTCATGAATTTATATTTAGTCGAATTAACAGCATTAAACGTGCTGAATTGAAAATTAAATATCCATGTGGTTCTAATGCTGTTTTATTCATGCCCTAATATCCTTACACAAAGTGCCAATCAAAGCAAAATTACATTTACTAACGCAAATTATTGCCCAAACACGCTTGATTACTTTTCGTCAAAGTTAAGCTCCCACGGAATATAATTCTATAATTATAATTAGCAGTATTAACTTAACTGATTAATTCTGATATCGTTAGGTTCCTTTGATATTAAAAATTAATTCTTACCGAGCCTATATAAATATATGTCCCTAAATATTACGAGAAAAAAAATTTTACAACGGATTAAAATTTTCTGAAATTATCCGAATAGCATGTATTAATATTTCCTCCTCCTTATTTTATTTGTCTTCCCTTTATTATAAAAATAACAGTTCATTAGGTTATGAAATTCCAAAATACATATGCAATGTATGTAAATTAATTTAAAAAATATTATCAAAAATTTGCTAAATATGTATACAGTTCATGGGGTTACGAAATTCCATAATAAATACGCAAATTAAGTGAATTCATATTTAACCACAAAATTTTGTTATTTTTTTCATCAACAGCTCAATAAAGATGGTTTCACTCTCTAATAATTTTTTATGTATATATTTTTTTATATTATATACCCATTATATACCTTTTGTATATTATGTAGCTTTCCTGCTAATAAATATCCTTTATTATCATATTATTATTACTATATTTATTTTATATTATAAATTACATTTTTATAATAATTGTTTTTTTTTTACAGTTTGCTTAAATTATTCACACGATTCACATGTTTATTTCGGAATTTAATCACACACATTATAAGTACGGCTTGGAATTTTTTGTGGAATTTTCATTTTGTGCGGCGCGCTAATAATGCGGCTTATAAAATAAACATTCAATGGCATTAAGATTTAACTTTCAAGACTAAACAACTTTTATTTTTATCTCTTTGATCTGAAATTGTTTCGGGGGAAAAACGTTTTATGCGAAATGAAAATTTTTCAGGAGCAAACCGTTATCGAATTTCATCGTGAAAGATAATCGAATTTTATTATCAGAAATTTGTTTTTCCGCTGGCGTAAGATCGTAGAAATATTTACAATTATCCAACTCTTTTTCCAAATAGCGTGAGAATGAACAGGTTTCTACGGATTTCTCAGATTCGAATTCGTCTTGTTTAGGGGTTGAGTATGTTGTATAATTTTGCTCTAATAATTTTTCTGTACATATTTTTTTTTACCAAATGAACCAGTGAATTTAGTATAAAAATATTTGCCTATATGTGTGTGGTTTTGATTTTGTGAATTTTCTAAGAACATTTTTAGAATTTAATAATTCTGACAAATTCCAGTTTCTAAATTCCAACTGTTATATTTCTGTCGTAAGAGTTACATCTTTAATTATCAGTTATATTAATTTTATGTAGTAATGTTTTGGAGCACTTGTAAGGACAAAAACAAATATATACTTGATATTTTATACAAATGCCAGTAAGTACTCCAAAACCCTAGTACATATAATGTTATATTTCTGTTTTCTCAATATTTCTGTTTTTTTTTTGACAAATTCTAGTTTCTAAATTCCACAATATTTCTGGGTTTTTTTCAAAATACGAGTCAGTTGTATCAGCTCTGATGTATCAGTTTCATCAGAATAGTTTATTAATGTTAGCACACAAAAAAAAATGTTTACACATGTCAGGATCAAAAATAATTCCGAATAAACATGAGAAGGTTGATTTTGATCAATAATTCGATAAATATATATTACAGCTTTTGTATAGTAAACGCAAAAAATAGTTATTAAGAGCATTAACCATTAATGTTAAAAGTTTTTCTATCCTCCCAAGGAATTATACTCAATAAATTAAAAAAACTATATTATAAGTATATACTACTATTAGTATATACTAAATACTATTTTATGTCTTGATTTTCTTTCATTTATTGACATTTTTCTGAGAATTTAAGTAATGTTATGAAATATGTTTTCCTAAAATTTTCCGAAAATTGCCATAAATATGTCTGTAACTGTCAATATATGGATAAATTTAGACAGTGAAAATTTGTAAAATTTGAAACTCAACTAAAATTTTCAATTGTAAACTAAAATCGTCGAATTTTTAACTGTAACTGTTATAATCTTTGAAGTTTTCACCGCTGCCAGTTAAAAAAACTACCGAAATCTATTAAAATTTCTACTTGTACCATGAATATCCTTCAAATTTCAATAATTACAATTGCAATTATCAAAATCTGTCAAATTTTCAGTAGCTAGAGTCAAAATCTATCAAATGTTCAATTACAACTGTCCAAATCAATCAAATTTTCAATTTTTACTATCAAAATCAGTCATATTTTCAATTTTAACTATCGAAATCTTTCAAACCTTCAACTGAAATAGTCAAAAATTATCACATTTTCAGTTACAATGGTCAAAATCTGTCAAATGTTCAATTACAATTGTCTAAATCTATCAAATTTTCAAATGGAACTATCAAAATCTGCCACATTTTCAACTGTAACTGCCAAAGGTTCATCTGAAATTGTCAATATGTGCTAAATTTTCAACTGCAATGGACTGTTTATGTTATATTTTCTATTAAAACTATATAAATCTATCGAATTTTCAATTGCACACAATAATATGTCAATTTGCACTGTCAATTGTCATTGCACTGTCAAAATCTGTCAACAACTGTCAAAATTTTCAGTTGCAACGGTTAAAATCTGTCAAATGTTCAATTACACTTGTATAAAGCTATCAAATTTTCAATTGCTACTATCAAAATCTGTCATATTTTTAATTTTAACTGTCAAAATATGTCAAACGTTCGACTGAAATAGCCAAAATGTGCAACATTTTTAATTGCAATAGTACGTGAAACCAGATCAAATATACGTGAAGACCATATGTCAATTTTTACAATTGCAACTGTCTAAATCTATAAAATTTTCAGTTGCAACGTCAAAATCTGTCAAATGTTCAATTAAATCAAATAATAATAACAATAATAATAAATGTTCAATCTATCAAATTTTCAAATGCAACTATCAAAATCTGCTATATTTTCAACTGTAACTGTCAAAATCTGCCAAACGATCAACTGTAATTGTCAATATCTGCTAAATTTTCAACTGCAACGGTCTGTTTATGTTATATTTTCTATTAAAGCATAGATTGCACACAATCATAAGTCAAGTTTTACAATTGCATTGTCAAAATGTCTCAACAACTGTCAAAATTTTTAGTTGCAACGGTTAAAATCTGTTAAAATTTTAAATTACAATTGTACAAAGCTATAAAATTTTCAGTTGCAACGTCAAAATCTATGAAATTTTCGATTACAACTGTCCATTTTTATTATATTTCCAATTGCTACCATCAAAATCTGTCAAACGCTCAACTGAATAATCAAAAACTCAAAATTTCAATTGCAACTCTGCTCATGTTATATTTTCGAATAAAACTATATAAATCCATCGAATTTTCAATTGCAAACCGCCATATGTTAATTTTTACAATTGCAACTGTCACAAAATGTGTCAAATTTTCAGTTGAAACGATGAAAATCTGTCACATGTTCAATTACAACTGTCGAAATCTCAAATTTTTAGATGCAACTATCGAAATTTGTCATATTTCTAATTGCTACTATAGAAATCTGTCATATCATTAATTACAACTGTCAAAATTTCTCAAACGTTCAACTGAATATTCAAAATTTGCAAAACTTTTGATTGCAATGGTCCGTTTGTGGTATATCTTCTATTAAAACTATATAAATCCATCGAATTTCAAATTTCAATCAACTATATGTCAATTTTTTACAATTGCAACGGTCAAAATCTGTCAAGTGTTCAGTTGCAACGGTCAAAATCTGTGAAATTGTTACTTATAACTATCCAAAACTATCAAATTTTCAATTTCTGCTATCAAAATCTGTCATAGTTTTAATTTTAACTGTCAAAATCCGTCAAACTTTCAACTCAAATAGTCAGAATCTCCAAAAATTTTAATTTTAACGCTCCTTTTATGTTATATTTACTAATAAAACTATATAAATCTATCGGATTTTCCATTGCAAACAACCATATACCAATTTTTACAATTGCAACTGTCAAAATCTGTCAAATTTTCAGTTCGAGCGGTCAAAATCTGTGAAATTTTCAATTACAACTGTCCAAAACTATCAAATTTTCAATTGCTCCTGTCAAAATCTGTAATATTTTCAATTTTAACTGTAAAAATCGTCAAACTTTCAACTGAAATAGTCAGAATCTACAAAATTTTCAATTTCAACGCCCTCTTTATGTTATGATTACTATTAAAGCTATATAATTCTATCGATTTTCAATTGCAAATAACTATATACCAATTTATACAATTGCAACTGTCAAAATATGTCAAATTTTCAGTTGCAACACTCAAAATCTGTAAAATTTTCAATTGCAATTGTCGAAAACTATCAAATTTTAATTTGCTACCATCAAAATCTGTCATATTTTCAATTGTAAATGTCAAAATCTGTCAAACTTTCAACTCAAATACTCAAAATCTGCAAAAGTTTCAACTGCAACAGTCTGGTTATGTTATATTTTCTATTATACTACATAAATCCATCGAATTTGCTATTGCAAACAACCATATGTGAATTTTTACAATTGCAGCTGTCAAAATCTGTCAAGTTTTCAGTTGCAATGGTCAAAATCTATGAAATGTTCAATTACAATTGTCCAATACTACAAAATTTTCAACTGCTACTATCAAAATCTGTCATATTTTCAATTTTAACGGTCAATATCTGTCAAACGTTAAACTGAAAAAGTCAGAATCAGCAAAACTTTGAAGTGCAATAGTTCGTGTATATCACATTTACTATTAAAACCAAATAAATCTATCGAATTTTCAATTGCAAACAACCATATGTCAATGTTTACAATTGCAACTGTCAAAATCTCTCAAATTTTCAGTTGCAAGGGTCAGAATCTGCCACATGACAATTGTAACGGTCCGTTTATGTTATATTTTCTATTAAAACTATATAAGTCTATCGAATTTTCAAATGCAAACAACCATATGTCAATTATAACAATTGCAACTGTCAAAATCTGTCATATTTTCAGTTGCAACGATCAAAATCTGTGGTATGCTTAATTACAACTGTCCAAATCAATCAAATTTTCAACTGCAACTATCAAAATTTTCATATATTCAAGTGTAACTGTCAAAATCTGTAAAACTTTCAACTAAAATAGTCTAAATCTGCAAAAATTTCAAACCTAACAGTCCGTGCAACAACCATATGTCAATTTTTACTATTGCAACTGTCAAAATCTATAAAATTTTCAGTTGCAACTGTCAAAATCTGTCAATCGTTCAACTCAAATAGTCAAAATCTGCAAAATTTTCAATTGTAATGGGCCGTTTATGTTATATTTTCTATTAAAACTATATTAATCATCGAATATTCAAATGCAAGCAACCATATGTCAATTATTACAATTGCAACTGTCAAAATCTGTCATATTTTTACTTGCAACGGGCAAACTCTGTGATATGTTCATTTACAACAGTCCAAATGTATCAAATTTTCAACTGTAACTATCAAAATCTTATATTTTCATATTTTCAATTACAGCTGCCAAAATCGTCAAATGTTCAACTGAAATAGACAAAATCTGCCAAATTTTCAATTGGAGCCGTCCGTTCATGTTATATTTTCTAGTAAAACTGTATAAATCTATCGAATTTTTAATTGGAAACAACCATATATCAATTTTTACAATTGCAACTGTTTTAATCTATAAAATTTTCTGTTCGAACGTCAAAATCTGTTAGATGTTCAATTACAACTGTCAAAATCTCTCAAATTTTCAGTTTCAATGGTCAAAATCTGTGATATGTTCAACTACAACTGTCCAAATCTATCAAATTTTCAACTGCAACTATCAAAATCTTTATATCTTCAATTGTAACTGTCAAAATCTGTCAAACGTTCAACTGAAATAGACAAAATCAGAACAAATTTCAATTGGAGCGGTCCGTTTATGTTATATTTTTTACGAAAACTGTATAGATATATCGAATTTTCAATTGCAAACAACTATATGTCAATTTTTACAACAGTAACTGTCAAAATCTGTAAAATGTTCTGTCCCAACGTCAAAATCTGTCAAATGTTCAATTACATCTGTCCAAATCTGTAAAATTTTCAGCTTCAACGGTCAAAATCTGTGATATGTTCAATTACAAATGTCCAAATCAATCAAATTTTCAACTGCAACTTTTAAAATCTTCTTATGTTCAATTGCAACTGTCAAAATCTGTCAAGCGTTCTTAACTCATAGACAAAATCTGCAAAATTTCAATTGGAATGGACCGAATATAACATAAACGGACCGTTTAGGTTATATTTTCTAATAATACTATATAAATCTATCGAATTTTTAATTACGAACAACCATATGTGAATTTTTACAATTGCAACTGTCAAAATCTGCAAAAAAAAAATGTTGCAACGTCAAAATCTGTACAATGTTCAATTAAAACTGTCGAAATCTATAAAAATTTCAAATTTGACAATCGAAGTCTGTCATATTTTCAATTATAACTGTTAAAATCTGCCAAACGTTAAACTGAAATTGAAAAAATTTGCAAAATTTTCAATTGAGCCGTCCGTTTATGCTATATTTGCTATTAAAACTATATAGATCTATCAAATTTTCAATTGCACACCACCTTATGTCAATTTTTACAATTACAACTGCTAAATGTGTCAAATATTCAGTTGCATCGGTCAAAATCTGTGATATGTTCAATTACAACTGTCCAAAACTATCAAATTTTCAACTGCAACTCTGAAATAAATAAAATCTGCACAACTTTCGATTGGAGCGGTCCGTTAATGTTATATTTTCTATTAAAACTATATAAATCTATCGAATCTCAAATTGCAAACAACCATATGTCAATTTTACAATTTCAACTGTCAAAATCTGTCTAGTTTTCAGTTGCAACGGTCAAAATCTGTGAAATTTTCAGTTGTAACGTCAAAATCTATAAAAATTACATTGGTTAAATTGCATCGGTCTGTTTATGTAATATTTTCTATTAAAACTATATAAATCTATCGAATTTTTAGTTACAAACAACCATATGTCAATTTTTACAATGGCTACTCTCAAAATCTGTTAAATTTTCAGTTTCAATGGTCGAAATCTATCAAATTTTCAATTACAACTGTCCAAATCTATCAAATTTTCAATTGTAACCATCAAAATCTGCCATATTATCGATTGTAACTGTCAAAATCTGTCAAACGTTCAAGTGAAATGGACAAAATCAGCAAAATTTTCAATTGGAGCCATCAAAAACTGTCAAATTTACAACTGAAATTGACAAAATAGATATAATTTTTAATTGGAGCGGTCCGTTTATGCTATATTTTCAATTAAAACTATATAAATCTATTCTCGAATTTTCAACTGTAAATAACCTTATGTCAATTTTTATAATTGAAACTGTAAAAATTTATCACATTTTTAGTTGCACCGTCAAAAACTATAACATTTTTAGTTGCAACGTCAAAATCTGTCAAATTTTCAAATGCAACTATCAAAATCTGTCATATTTTGAACTGTAACTATCAAAATCTGCCAACGTTCAACTGAAATAGTCAATTATATTTTATATACTTGAACTATAAATATGTATATTTGACTTGTGTAAAACTTAAATGTTACTTAACACAAATAAATACTACTGCTATAAAATAATATAAAATTTCATATAATTTTTTTAATAAAATCAAAGTTATATAAAATTCCTTATTCCTAAAATGTTTCTCCTAATTCTTGGATGAAGAATATAAACAGTTAGCTCACGAATTAGTTTGTGCAAAATTACTATAAAATGTTATATATTTTTTTTTATAAAATCTAAGTTATATGAAATTTCTAATTCCTAAAATCTTTCTCCTAATTCTTGGATGAAGAAAATAAACAGTTAGCTCCTGAATTAGTTTGTGCAAAATTACAAAATGTCCCTTATGCATTGCCCAAATCACGAAGATAGCAGTCAAGTCTCCATCTCTAAATTCACCGAGCCAACAAAAAACACGAAAAAAAAAATTTCGCGAATTTTAAATACTTGTAAATATATCAACCTTCGCCTTTTGAGAGTCAAATGAGACGAAGAGTCCTCCTAAGTCAAGAGACAAGATTGGACGTTGCTATTAGTCTCATTCGATTTAGGAGGACTCTTCGTGGATTGCCAAAATAGAAATTTTAGTCGACTTTAATTTTTTTTAAACGTTCAAATTTCGATGGAACATATTTTGCGAATCACTGGAGCTGCAAACCTGGAAATACTCTTTTTGGACTTAGGAGGATTCAAATTTCAAGATGTGATTCTTTCATTCAAGATTTCTAGGTATATTTTCTGACTAATATCTAGAAATCTCTAGAAAAATATTCAGAAAAATTCTAAATATTTTCATAAAATGACTTTTTAGCAATTTCTGAAGTCTTTGTAATTTTACAGGTACAGGTTGGGAACCACTGGCATAAAAGGCTTAATAATAAAAGCGAACATTTCAACACACCAGTGCCAATATGTAATCATAAAATTTCGCAGGAACTCTTAGGTGCTTGCATGTTTTCGCAATATAAACACAACGTATTTAATTAACTTAATTAAAAATTATTACAGCCCTTGGACATATTTTGTCACATTTTTCACAGGAAAGGACCCCATAAAAAAATACAGCTCAGCCTTTGAACAGGCAAGGTGCGAAAACGCAAAGTTTATACCCATTTAAAACAAATGATTGTGAATGAATAATTAGAAATTTTAAATGTTCTATACCTAATAGCGGGAAACACAATGTGTATTAAAAGATATGCAATTACACATCGGAAGGTTGTCAGGGGGATAATTAAAATTCTACCCGGATCACAGTTTGTCAGTCTATTACACTCCACCGAATATTGACAGCATACTCCTATCGTTAAATACGAGGTTGTAAACTGTGGACTAACAAGAATTGGTACTAGGGCCATTGATGTTACTTCTGTTCATTAATGACATAACTTTGATGTCCCCAAAGGCGAAACTAGAATTACCTTCCCTCATGTAATATAAATATATTACAGGAGGCAATATATAATTGCCTTATGGAATGTTACAAATTGAAATACTCTATTATATTTGCAATGAATTTGCTCTATTTAAGATGAAGACATAGTAACCGAAATGTACAGCAGATATAAAAAAAATGCGGAGAAAATTTACTCACGTTATTGTCTATTACCTATATAAATTATAGATTCTTTCAGACATATGCATAGAGAACTTAGTAGCGTTTAAACCTTGGTAAATACTAATACTAATACTAAATACTATACTAAATACTAAAAACTACTACTCTTGGGATCACTATATTATACAGAGCGTTCAAGAAAGTAATGTCCACTTTCCCATTTAGTGCCAACAGATAAAACTCTTGACATAAAATATTTGTGATAAAAAAACTCTATCAATGTAAATTGTAAATTAGGTTAAATCTGGTTATATAATTTTTGTTGTATCCTAGGAAACATTTCAGCAATGCTGCAAGACATATTTATTTTGCATCTTGAACAATCTATTAGTATCCATCGTAAAAGTGGACACCACTTTCTTGAACGCTCTGTAGAATATTGTTAAATGTTTAATGTATATTTTTAAATTCAGACTTCAATAGAGAGCTACAATTATTATTATTATTATAATATTGTTGAAATTGGGCATAAAAATTAGATTCTAAATGAATTTTACGTTCGCATGGTTTAAATCTCTTTTGAGCCCGTATTTAGTCAAGGGTTCCGGCAGGTCTCATATACGCAGAGCGATACCATCTTTCATCCTATGCAAACAGAATAGAAAATATGAAACGGTTTTGCCGTAATAAATTCATACAAGTTTTCTCTTAATTCATGGAGCACTTCTGCTCCCTTAAAATCCAGTCTAGTGGAAGTAATGAAACTTTTTGTAAGTCGCGCAGAAAGACGTGAAAAATTCATGTGTGCATGCCATATACCAGGGGTCCTAAAACTACAGCCTGGTCCAACCCTCGAGAGGTATCAATCCGCCAACATTTTATTCTCGTATTAACATAAAGTTAATTTTAAAATTGTCAACTGTATTTGGACAAATTAACAATAACACTTCTATTTCGTGCAAGACATAGATTTATTAGATTTTTTTTTTGTGCATTAACAAATATCTGTTTTACACAAGTCATTACATAATATATATATATATATATATATATATATATATAATAAGATAATAAGATAATATAATAAATAAATGGAAATAAATAAATTTTGTGAAGAAAAGTTATTCTCCATTATATAAATTTTAGATTCTTTCAGCCATATTAATGACATAATGGAAACTACAACGTGGATCTGAAGATGGACTGTTTCTTTGTACTCAAATCCAATCAAAATTCGGAATATGTGTCAAATCTGGATAAGTACTTTACAGTTTCAATTATTTTTGATAGAATTTCAATTATTCTCCCAAGATTTAATGATAATTGTCAAATGTCATTGATAACTGACAAAATTTCGATTATGCTATATAAAATTGTTTTTTAATAAGTTCTGAAACAATTTTAATTATTAGATAGATAGATAGATAGATAAATAGATAGATAGATAGTTAGATATATAGATAGATAGATAGATAGATAGATAGATAAATAGATAGATAGATATTTATTTCAAGAGATCATTACAAAGAAAGATAATAATAAGTTAAAACATATCAAATGTTGTATTGTATGACATTCAACACTTCAAATATTATTAACAAAATTCTACATTCACTTCCTTAGATTTGCTATTATTAATTGGAACAGAGCTTCTCTAACTTTGGTAAACTATGGTGCATTTTTAGTAAACTAAGCAACAAACTTTTCAGAAACTTCTGATAAACTTAAAATATTGTCGTAGACAATCTACTTGCAAATTTTGATATTTTCAGTAAATTTTCAATAATTTACATCAATTTTCTGCAATTTGCAATGCAGCTCTGTACGAATTCTACGCGAAATTTACGACAAACTTTCGTGCAGTTGTCTGAAATGTTGAGAATTGACAATTTTTGTGGACTTTTTCAAGCATTGGAATAATTACAGTTTCAGGCAATTTTCAAAATTGATACATTATTCGCCGTTTCTGAATTTTCTGATACTGCCGTTTCCGAATTTTTTGATACTTTTGTTATTTTAATCAAAATTGTGGACGTTTGAATTTTCTTGATATTTTGCAATTTTCTCCAAAAAACTTGAATTAAATTTTCTGGTTTTTCACTTTCCGCGGTTACAAAACTTTCGTATTAGGCTTTTTAAATTTAACTTCTAATACTTTTAACATTTTGATTTATATGCTGCGCATTTTACCTTTATTGATATTTTGATTACATGTTTTTAAAATTCTCAACATTCTCAGCATCATTTTGTTTGGTAATATCTAAAACATTAGTACGTTTACAAAATGTTCTTTATTGAATCTTATCATATTTTCATGTATAATTTTAATTCAGGATGGATCTGAACCACTACAACATATTTATAATAATATATAATATTAATAATACTATTATATATTAATTATATAATATAATATAATAATATTAATATTATATATTAACAATTTTGTAATTGGTAATTTGTAATTTTTAATTTGTAAATTGTAATGAGCATGTTATCTGTAATGAATTATTTGTAATTTTGTATTTTTATCTGTAATTGTTGACTCTGTCAAATCTTTTTCTGTGCAAGCAATAATTGAGTTATGAATAAAGAATACTATTATTATTATTATTATTATTATTATTATTATTAATAATAGACATATATTATTAAGAATGCTGAAAGTTTAGCATATTTAGTTCTATACTTTGATAATCATTTTGATATATCAACATGTTTTCTGAAATTTCATTAAAATTTTCTGATATTCCACTTCGGTTTGTATTAAATTTTTTAAATTTTGGTTTCTTATTGTTTTGATATTTTGAATACATTTATTTTAAAATAAATTAATCTCCATAAGACTTTTAGGCAATTTTTTTAACTTTTACAAAATATTGTGTAATAATAATAATAATAATAATAATAATTTATTTGCATGTCGACTCCATGCGTGTGTAACTTTATCGAAACTAATAATAATAATAATACTGGGTTATTAATGCTAATACCAACAAACAGCTTATACACGTCAATATAGAAAATATAAAATATAGAATAAATACAATATAAAAATAATGTAAAAATATTAAACAGTTAAAGTATAATGTAATTGGTATAAAATATGTGTGCTGTATAATTGGCTACATATCGGACATAATAAGATCATCACATAATGACATCAGGTAATAATATTAATAATAATATAAATTATTATTGACATCATGGTGTCATCATTGATGACATCAGGTAATAATATTAATAATAATATAAATTATTATTATTATTATTATTATTATTATCTGGTGCCATTATGTGATGATCTTATTATGTCTGATATGTAGCCAATTATACAGCACACATATTGCATGTTAAAGAAAAATATTTTACTTTTTTTTATATATGTCAGAAGTAATTGAACAATGTAAATCAAAGTTTAGCATATTTATTTGTACATGATGATAATTATTTTTAAAATAATAAATAAAAAATATTTTTATCTGTGCTATTTTTTGTAATCATACTTCATGAACTATTTCATGGACATTTTGTAGTATTTGATTAAACATTTTCGACAACTTGATTATGCTTTTGAACTCTTTTACTATTATTTACTATTATTAGTAATATATTATTAGTATTTGCATTATATGAATTTAATTAACATCTAGATATGTTCAGCAATTCGAACAATTTAAACATACCAATAGTCACCAACTGCATAGACCAAAGCATAGTACATCCAACATAGTGCAAATTGATTGACTTATTATACACTTAAAATTAAACTTAAATCACTTAACAGCACTTAAATTATTAACATTTTGATCTTCACATTTTGCGAATTTTTAGTATTTCTTTTTAAGTAATATAATGTAGTTTCGTAGTATTGTGTTTTTATTTGCATTATATGCATTTTAGTTGACATTTTCTCGTTTGTGATTAAATAATTTTATCAGCATTTAGAGCAATTTTGATATTTGCAACTGGATTGACAGGTTGTATACTTCTTTAGGCATATCGATCAATTTTGACATTTTGAGCAATTTAATAGGCAAGTTTTCCTGTTTTGATCAATCTTAACATTTTGTGCATTTTGAGTATTTTTCTTTTAGTAATGTAGTATAATCTCATAGTATTGTGTTCGTAATTTTATCAGCAATTAGAGCAATTTTGATATTTCATGTAACTTACTGACATTGACATCTTTTCTCAACGTTTTGAGAAATTTTATTAGTAATGAGGACAATTTTTTTGCATTTCCATCGATTTTGAGATTTTGCGCAATTTTATAGGGAAGTTTTACCATTTAACTTTGATCATTTTTACATGTTTCGAAACTTAATTCGCATTTTTTGTAATCTTGCTTCAATTTCATTAACATTTCTTCATATTTGATACATCATTTTAGTAATTTTATGATCAATTAGAGCATTTTTGACATGTTTTGCAACTCGATTAAACTTTTGAGCACTTTTACTCGAATTTTGATCAACTTTAACATTTTGTACATTTTGCGATTTTTATCGCTTATCTTGGCATTTTCGTTGTTTATTTTTACAATTTTTGCAACGTAATTGACATTTTTAGTTATTTTATTTACACAATGCGCAATTTTGTTGACAGTTTAACACTTTTGATCAACATTTTAGTAGTTTTCAGTAATTTTCTTTCAATTAGAGCCATTTTGACATTTTATTTCATTTAATTGCATGTTTGAGAGCTTATGTTAGCATTTTCGTTATTTAGTTTTACAATTTTAGCAACGTAATTGACATTTTTAGTTATTTTATTTACACCATGCGCAAGTTTTTTGACAGTTCAAAACTTTTGATCAACATTTTAATAGTTTTCAGTAATATTCTTTCAATTAGAGCAATTTTGACATTTTATGGAATTTGATTGAAATGTTGAACACTTTTACTTACATTTTTGATCACTTTTAACATTTTGTTCATTTTGAGTAAAATTTTGGTTCCACCACACGCCATTTGATTGTCATTTCGACGGTTTTGGTCAATATTTTCAGTAATTTATTTTGACATTTTAGCAATTGTGACATTTTATTTTATTTAATTGCTAATTTGAGACTTTATGTTAGCATTTTCGTTGTTTATTTTTACAGTTTTTGCAACGTAATTGACATTTTTAGTTATTTTATTTACGCAATGCGCAATTTTGTTGACAGTTCAACACTTTTGATCAACATTTTAGTAGTTTTAAGTAATTTTCTTTCAATTAGAGCAAATTTGACATTCTATGGAATTTGATTGAAATGTTGAACACTTTTTTACTTACATTTTTGACCACTTTTAACACTTTGTGCATTATGAGTATTTTTTTATTGCAACATACGCCATTTCATTGACATTACGACGGTTTTGGTCAATATTTTTAGTAATTTGTGTTGACATTTTAACAATCTTGACATTTTATTTCATTTAATTGCAAGTTTGAGAGCTTATGTTAGCATTTTCGTTATTTCTTTTTACAATTTTTGCAACGTAATTGACATTTTTAGTTATTTTATTTACACAATGCGCTATTTTGTTGACTGTTCAACACTTTTGATCAACATTTTAGTAGTTTTCGGTAATTTTCTTTCAATTACAGCAATTTTGACATTTTATGGAATTTGATTGAAATGTTGAACACTTTTACTCACATTTTTGATCACTTTTAACATTTTGTACAATTCGAGTATTTTTTTTGCACCATACGCCATTTAATTGACATTTCGACGGTTTTAGTTAATATTTTCAGTAATTTATTCTGAAACATTTGCAATTTTGATATTTTATTTTATTTTATTGCTAGTTTGAGAGCCTATGATAGCATTTTGGTGTTTTTTTTACATTTTTTGCCAAGTAATTTTGATAACTTTGATATTTTATTTTATTTAATTAATAGTTTGAGAGCTTATGATAACATTTTCGTTGTTTTTTTTTTACAATTTTTGCATCGTAATTGACATTTTTAGTTGTTTCATTTACACAATACGCAATTTTGTTCAACGACAGTTCAATACTTTTGATCAACATTTTGGTAGTTTTTAGTAATTATAATGTTTTTTTTTTTAAATATTATCATCTTATATTATGTCACCTATATTTATGAAAAAAATCATCTAATATTATATATGTTATACTTAAAAACATAACACCTCTGAAGATTGCTTACAAATAGCCAAAACTGATTAAGCGAAGAACAAATAATAAAAATAATAAAAACAACATAAACTAAGAAACATAATTATATTTAAATTAACTACCAGTAAGTATTTCAAATAAAGGAGAAAACAATAATACAAATAATAATAACTGGTATAACTATGGGTGAAACTAAAACAACAACAAAAAATATTTATAGACTATACAAATCTACGCACCTACTACATTTTCCAACTTTAACATTAATTGATTAACGTAATTTTAGTGTAAAAATTCACTGATTTTCGGGACAAAAAGTAAAATTATTCGCATTTTTTTTTATATTTCAACATTTTTGGATATTTGATTTTTTGTATTAATTTTTATTTGCAGTGTTAGCAATTTTTAATTTTTCAATTGCAGTTTTAATCAAGTACCCAAAAATGGGATGATTTTTGGTAGTTTTTTATTTTTTTATTTTACCTTCATTACACTTAGTATTAATGCTTACTATATTTTTCAACTTTGACATTCATTTATAAACGTAATTTTAGTGTAAAAATTCACTGATTTTCGGGCCAAAAAGTAACATTATTTGCATTTATTTTTATTTTTCAACATTTTTGGATATTTGATTTCTTGTAATAATTTTTATTTGCAGTGTTAGCAATTTTGAATTTTCAATTACAGTTTTAATGAAGTGCCCAAAACAGGGATGATTTTGGTAGATTTCTTTAAAATTTTACTTTCATTACACTTAATATTATTGCTGCTTTAGGTATTATTAGGTATATAACAACCTTTTTATATCTTATACTAAACTATGTATAAGCTGGTTAAGTTAATTTAATTTAATTTAATTTAATTCTTTAATCACGTCGCCACGTGTACAGTGTATTTGGATGTGACAGTCAATATTAGAATTACTAATAATAATACTAAAATAATACAAAAAATACTAAAATACAATATAAAAATACAATACATAATGATAATAATAATCATGATCAAGAAGAATACCGAAAACATTCTACTCATGCAAATATTCAAATAGGTTATACAAGTATCGTTAATTGGAACATATTTGTATTTCCTTCTTAATTATAAAATGTACCCTAATATTATCTTTTGGTACAACTTGATGAACATTAATTTCTGTTTCCTCTATTTCTAATATAAGAATGTGAAAAAGCCTGGAAACCATTCTATTACGAGATCTATGATTCCATTTTAATGTGCAGATAAAAAATCTAATCAGCAATCACGAAACTTAGAAATTAGGCTTGATTTATTTATTGCATCCAGTTTACTCACGAGACATTTCACATCTAGGTGCAAAAATTTAATGGTTTATTGAACTGCGGCGATGATGCGGCATTCTCTGAAGTCACGCTTTTTAGGGTTAAAACTTTGGATGATTTCCCGCGCCTAAACTATTGACATTAGATATAAGTCCTCAGGGACTTTTTTTGCAGGAAATTTAATTCTCTACAATTACGTTTGCGTACAATTTTAGCCTCGCACGGTTTTCGCATTGTACCTATATTTGGGTAGTTTCGTGCTCAATTGGATGGCATGTGGCATACGTACTGTTTTTTACTCCTGTCGAACCACTACAAAGCGCAAATTTTACTTTTTCTCGGACTCGTGCCGAAGTCACAGGCATAAATACAGGCCTTAGTTGGACATTCAACTGCGTCTCGCACGAAATTCTCCTTTGTAATTTCAGTTCAGTAGCTTGCAGACTCCTATAATCGTATCTGATAAACAGAAATAAATTGCGTTCTTTATACAGTGACGTTTCTAACTTTAACTTAAACTGCAATGTATCTATTTGGGTAACATTTACGTGTCAGCTGAATGTTATTTTAATCAATTTCAAATTACTTCTGCATTGCACTGTAGAAGTAACTCTTGCTTTTTCTAGTATCGTATGGATTACTTTAACTTATCGGCAAATCCATTAATTACTTCATTTTAAGCACGTATTATGCAATATGTTATAATAACTGGGTATAATAAGCAATCTTTATTATTTTAACACGGTTTTTAAACTTTTTTATCGCCGCCTATGCAGTGTACATGAACGTATTCGGTATTATAAAACAGATTACCATAATTCACGGAAAATTTAAATTGTTCCATCAAAGACTTTGTTCCTCTTTAATGTATCATTTAGAAGGGCGAAGCGCTGCGTTCTGCTTTGCAATAATGTTACATATCAGCCCACAAGAGTTCATTTGAACTTTCATAAATGAGTTTAAGAAGTTCGCCTGCGAGGGCACGAGTAAAAAAGTGAAGCGTAAAACACCTTCACAAGACAGATTTGTTTACAGAAACTAACCTGGAATTTATTACTGGCGGGTCACAAACTTCATAACTCCACTTTTAAGGATTTAAGTTTGCTCGTAGTTTCCATTATGCATGATGCATGATATATATTATCGAAAATCAATGGTAATAAATATCAATACTTTATATAATAATTAAATTACTCATAACTATTGCACAAATAATGATTCTATATAACAGCTGAATTCGCTGAATGTCACTTAAACAGAACTCATTCAAAGTAAATTATATTGTTGAAAAACTGACAATGGGATATATTCCCAATATCATATTTTCTATAGACACAAAGATTTCCATTGCAAATTAACACAATTTATATGAAAACTTTAATCATCTACCTTACAAATTACCAAAATGTGTAAATTTGTATATTTATATTGTAAATTGTAAAGTTACAATTAATATTACGAATTTGTATTTGTGAATACAATTTTTTTTAATCGAACTTACAAGAATTTAATGGAAATAGCAAAGCGGTCAAAATAAATTACATAATTCAGTTGTAAATTACGAAAGCTTCATTATAAATTACGAAATTTTCATGGGAAATTGTTATTACATATACCTACCATAATCTTCATTATAAAATTACGAAGTTTAATTGGACCCTGCTAATGTATGTACAAAATATAGGCGTTATCCAAATAGCATATCTTTTACGAAGTTATTAAATTGTTCATTATGTTTAATGTTCGTTATTTTTCATTAGAAAAGTTAATGAAACTGGAAAATTGTTCAGCATTATTACTTGAAATTTTCAATTCTAAATTGCAAAATTGTAATCAGAACACAAAATTCTTATTTGAATTATACAATTTATATTGAAAATAATAATAATAAGAATGTTTCTTAGCAGGAGAAGAAAATTTACTAAACTGCAATGAATATTGCAAACTTTTTATTGAAAATATAAAAATTGTATTACAAAATCAAAAACTCAAGGGAAATAGCAAAGTTGTCATGATAAATTACAGCATTTAGTTCAAAATTACAACATGTTAATTAGAAATTTCAAAATATTCACTGCACTGTACTGATGAGACCCACCAGGTCGAAACCGGTCTACAGTTATCCACGGAGGCTTACGACCAAAATGCACACCACATTAATATTAAACAAAATTTTCGTTTGAAACAATAAAATTCTTATTATAAATACCAAAATTTTAATTATTAATTTCAATCTATAATTGAAACCTGAAATTATTAGTAATGCCTAATTTTTTTATTAACAAAGCATATAACTCCCTAAGGTATTAATATTTTTATAGGAATTTGCAAAACTTTTAATGCAAACTACAGAACTTTGATTATAAATTGAAAAGTTAAATAGAAATTATGAAATAATAGTTGTAAATGACAAATTTTGTATACAAACTTTCTACATTTTATTTATAAATTAAGAAATATGATTACCAATTAAAAAAAAATTATCAAACCACAAAATCCTATTAAAATTCTATAATTTCGATTGTATGCATGTTTATTGTTTATGTCTGGTTAATTTTGCAAATATCTCATATGCAAACTTTTAATATGTAAATTATTTATTATGTAATGACAATTGTAAGGCTGCAAAGTCAATACCATGATACATTGATTGATTGATTGATTGATTAATTGATTTATTGATTGGTTAATTGATTTATTGATTGTAAAATACAATTAATGTTACTTTTCATAATGCCAATAAAATTGCATCAATTGTAAATTTATCAAAATACCTATAATGCTGCTTAAATTTGTTTTTATAACATTATTTATAAATCGTTTAAGAATAAAAATAAGATTTTGATTAAATCAATTATTGTATTTTAATATATTTATAATGTAAATGAAATTACACATGATATAATCAAAATTACTTCAAATTCACAATATGTCAAAATTATGAAAATGCTAGTAAAAGTTCTCAAAATTTTAATCAAACTGTATAAGATGTAAAAGTTGCTCGAATTGAAAGCAACATTACTAAAATCTGCCAAAATGTTGGCAAACGTGCATTATTCAAAATGCACAATAAATTTAAATTGATCAAAATGTGTGTAAAAGTGCTAAAAATTTCAATCAAATTGCTTAAAATGTCAAAATTGCTCTAACTGCAAGGAAAGAAAATTACTGAAAACTACTAAAATGTTGATCAAAAGTGTTGAACTGTCAACAAAATTGGGCATTGTGTATATAAAATAACTAAAAATGTCAATTACTTTGCAAAAAATGTTAAAAAAAACTGAAATGATAACATAAGCTCTCAAACTATCAATTAAATTGAATAAAACGCCAAAATTTCAAATTAATAATAAATTACTGAAAATATTGACTAAAACCGTCGGATTGTCAATCAAAAGGCGAATGCTGCTCAAAATGTTAAAATTGATCAAAATGTGAGTAAAAGTGCTCAAAATTTCAATCAAAACGCATAAAATGTAAAAATTGCTCTAATTGCATGGAAAATTACTGAAAACTAATAAAATGTTGATCAAAAGTGTTGAACTGTCAACAAAATTGCGCATTGAGTAAATAAAATAACTAAAAAACATCAACTACTTAAAAGAAATGTAAAAAACAACCAAAATGCTAACATAAGCTCTCAAACCATTAATTAAATTAAATTAAATGTCGAAATTGCGAAAATTTCGAATAAAATTACCGAAAATATTGACCAAAACCGTCGAAATGTCAACAAAATGGCGCAAGATGCTAAAATAAATACTCAAAATGTTCAAAATGTTAATATTGCTCAAAATGCGTGTAAACGTGCTAAAAATTTCAATCAAGTTGCAAAAAATGTCAAAGTTATAGCTCAAAATATTTTTTAAATACAACGAATGTCAATGAAATTTAGCAGGAAGCATGATTTCAAAATATGCTAATCAAATTTCCAAAAATGTAAAACATGATCAAAATTATTTCAAAAATTATTTCAAATTGCTCTAGTGGCTGATAAAATTACTTGAACAAAAACTACAAAATGTCAACTAAACTGCATATAATGCAAATAGCATTTATGGACCCAATACTATGAAACTTTACTAAATGCCTAAAAAAAATTACTCAAAAATACTCAAAATGCACAAAATATTAAAATTGATCAAAATTAGAGAAGAAATGCCAAAATTGTTCTAATTGATTATAAAATTATTCAAATTATTCATCAAATACGACGATCGATAGCCTAATAAAGACTGTTTATGAATACGATGAAATGTCAATGAAATAGACGCATAATTACAAAAAATTGCCAATTGAGTTTGAAAAAATGTAAAAATGATCATAATTAAATGAGAAAACTTCTCTATAAAATTACGCAAAATGTCAAAATCGATCGAAATGCCAAAAAAAGCTAAAAATTATCATGATTACTAATAAAAACGTTGATAAAAAATGTCAATTTCTATAAAATTCCTGAAATATCAAAATTTCTCTAACTGCGGATAAAATTGCGTAATCAAAAAAGAGGAAATGTTAACGAAATTACATTAAAATTCACGGACACAATAGCATGAAACTATACTATATTAATAATATTCAAAATGCGCAAAATGTTAAAATTGACCAAAATTAGAGAAGAAATGCCAACATTGTTCTAATTCATTATAAAATTATTCAAATTATTGATCAAATACGACGAAATTCGATAGCCTAATAAAGACTGTTTATGAATACGACGAAATGTCAATGAAATAGAAGCGTAATTACAAAAAATTGCCAATTGAGTTTAAAAAAATGTAAAAATGATCATAATTAAATGAGAAAACGTCCCTATAAAATTACGCAAAATGTCGAAATCGATCAAAATGCCAAAAAAAGCAAAAAATTATCATAATTACTAAGAAAATTTCTCAAAACGTTGAGAAAAAATGTCAATTTCTATGAAATTACGTGAAATATCAAAATTGCTCTAACTGCGGATAAAATTGCTTAATCAAAAAAGAGGAAATGTCAACGAAATTGCATATAATGCAAATAAAATTCACGGACACAATAGCATGAAACTATACTACATTAATAATATTCAAAATGCTCAAAATGTTAAAATTGATTAAAATTCGAGTCAAAGTACTCAAAGTTTTGAAAATGTATATTAAATACTACAAAATGTCACTGAAATTGCTCATGGGTGCATGATTACAAAAAATGCCAATCAATTTTTAATAAATGTAAAAATGATCAAAATTAAATAGGAACACTTAACGCCTATAAAATTGCTTAAAATGTAAAAAATTTCGGCCCAAAAACAAAAAATAGCTTAAAATTTCTCTAATTGCTAATAAAATTCAACAAAACGTTGAGAAAAAATGTCAATAAAGTTACATGAAACATAAAAATTGTTGATAAAATTACTTAATCAAAAAATACGAAATGTCAAATAAAATTCAAGGGCACAAAACTATGAAACTATACTATATTAATAAAAAGTTACTCAAAATGCACAAAATGTTAAAATTGATCAAAATTTGGGCAAACGAACTCAAAAACTGAACAAGTCGTCTAAAACGTTTCTCGAATACTACAAAATGTCAATGAAATTGCTCATGAAGAATGATTACAACAAATGGCAATCAAGTTGCAAAAAATGTAAAAATTGTCAAAATTAATAGGAAAACTTGCCTATAAAATTGTTCAAACAATATACTACTTTAGTAGTAGTATATTTTGTCAAAATTGATTGATATACAAAAAAAAGCTAATTGCTAATAAAATTCCTCAAAACGTTGAGAAAAAATGTCAATCAAGTTACATGAAATATTAGAATTGCTGACAAAATTATTTAATCAAAAACGACTGTCAACTGTCAACGAAATTAAAAATAATGCGAATAAAATTCAGAGACACAATATCTACAATGAAACTATACTATATTAATAAAAATATTACTCAAAATGCACAAAATTTTAAAATTGAGTAAAATTTGAGTAAAAGAACTCTAAAATTAAAACAAGTTTAAAAATGTTTATCAAATACTACAAAATGTCAATGATATATAGATAGATAAATAAATATTTGTTTCAAGAGATTATTACAAAATAACAATAAATTGAAACATGTCAAAGATAATAAAGTAGTAGTAGTATATTTCACAGTATTATGATCCTAGTGGATGTTACAATGTCAGTGTCATGAAATTGCTCATGAAGTATTACAAAAAATGACAATCAAGTTGCAAAAAATGTAAATATTATCAAAATTAAATAGAAAAACTTGCCTATAAAATTGCTAAAAATGTCAAAATTGATTCAAATGTCAAAAAAAATACTCAAAATGTTAATCCAGTTGCAGCTATGAAATATCAAAATGCTGATAAAATTACTTAATCAAAAGCGACGAAATGTCAACCAAAATGCATATAATGCAAATAAAAACACAATACTAAGAAACTACACTATATTACTAAAAAAAAGAATAAAATTACCCAAAATATTAAAATTGATCAAAATGCTGATAATTAAAAATGCCAATCAATTTGCACATAGAGACAAAATTGATCAAAGTGCCAATAAAGGTACTCACATTGTCAATTAAATTGCAAATAAGTCTAATAACCAACAAAATAATTAAACATGTTGATTAAAAACGTTTTTAATCTTCTTCTTCCTTAGAAGAAGGAAGAAGAAGATTAAAAACGACTAAATGTTAATGAAGCTGAGTAGTTAGACTATGAGAACTTCTGGACCAATTTCCCCTAAGGATTTATATAGGGGTCTAAATTTACTATTTTCCCGAGGTCGAAATGAGAGAGAGATATTTGTACAACGAATTGTCTATGTCGTTGATCGTCTGTTATGCCGTTTTGACGCGCGAATTTTGAATTCCTCAAGAGTGCGGAAGGGTAAGGGTTGTTCACAAGAAGGTATATGGAGGGTTCGAGAGGATAACAAGAATTTAAATTTTATCAAAGCGGCATAACAGAAGGAGGTTGCGGGAGGAATTTAAATGTTATCCTTAAGGCTGCTCCACCACCCTTAAATTTCAGTTTCCTCAATTTCTTCAATTAAAAATTAACATAAAGACACTAAATTTTGCACAGCTTTATAAAATATCTTCAATGTGACAAAGCATTTTTTTAAGTAAAAATTATTGTTAATAAAATATATCAATCAATGTGACATATTGGACAAACTCTTTTATGAAGCTGTCAGCAATTGAATTTTCAACCTTATTTGCTTTTTGAGTTTTTTTTTTATTACTATTAATTAATCAATCATTTGAGAAATACAATTGCAAAAATGAGCATCCATCTTGGATACACTGAGCGTGGGATGTGAGTGCGCATGATACAACTCACATGATATAACTCATGATACACTACCTCACGTCCTACCCCTGAACTCCTGAGAAATACCGCTAGGTTCTCCCGAACACACTTAAGGGAAATTAGTCCTGAACTCTCATAGCCTAACTACTAAGATAAATTCAAAATGGGCACCACGAGTCGAAAAAGTTTGAGAACCACTGAAAAACCTGATTGTTTGAAGACACAGAGGGTGCGGGAGGAATTCAAAGTTCATCCTTTAGGGGAATTAGTCCGGAACTCTCAAATCCTATCTACTAAGCTTAATTCAAAATAGGCACCACGAGCCGAAAAAGTTTGAGAACCACTGAAAAACGTGATTGTTTGAAGACACAGAGGGTGCGGGAGGAATTAAAAGTTCATCCTTAAGGGAAATTAGTCTAGAACTCTCATATCTTATCTACTAAGATAAATTCAAAATGGGCACCACGATTTGAAAAAGTTTGGGAACCATTGAAAATCGTGATTGTTTGAAGACCCTTCACACTTATTACCCTTTTCACTGTTACATTATAATACTAATAATAATATATTTCAATTGCAATGCGTCAATCTTCATTAGGCGCACATCGTCAAACTTGCTGGAATCCATTTCTCTAATTGCCACATATATATTTAGAATACGATATAATTGACCCACATAATATTTAGCAGGCAGTAAGTAGTAAATCGTCGTTTTAATGAAAATGTGTCGACCAAATATTTGGGGCGCGTCAAGAAAATTGAGCCCCGGGCAATTAAAAGGCGTAATAAAGAACGAAAATTTTCGAGGAAACAATGCTATAAAAACTACCCATACGAATGGGGTGTAATTTCATCTCTTCGGTAGCTTCGCCGGGCGCTCAAGACGATTGAATTGAGGGGAGACAAACACCGAGAAAGTCAATAAAGCAAGTGTTTACGTAAATTGTCAGTCTTCTGCATTTTACCACGTACTTATTACAATTAATTCATCCAACATGTTACTTGCGAGTATTGCAATAATTGCAAATTTGCAGAATTGTGTTATGTACAAGGCGCGGATTTCTAGGTATTATATCAATAAACTGAAAATAGATAATTATTTTTTTATTATCCTTTAAACACTAATATGAATAAATAACTGGAAACAAATAATTATTTTTTTGGATATGATTGAGGAATCATAATAAATAAGGCGCGGATTTCTAGGTATTATGCTTTACATCAGTTATAATAGCAGACCAAAATGACCTCGTATTTATACGAATTTCAGCAAATGAAGTAACGTGGCAATTTTTTTTGTGCTTGTATGCATATTTTCAGTTTTTAAGCTTATAATTGCTTTAATGCATTTTTTGTGCATATTTCCTTATTATTTGTGCTTATTTGCTTATTTCTCAATTTTATAGCATATTATTTATATTAGCTAGGAATATATTTTGTTGCACATTATTGTAATGAGAATTCGGTATTAATATTACTCCGTTACGTCTAGAGTGCTTGGTTATCACAAAATCATCAACAAAGCGTGATATTTGGTAAACAAAGCTTGATTATTTCGGGGATTACCCTATTTTTACGTGCACAGAACGCATCTGGGGCGTTCATTCAGTCCAATTTATCTCAATCTTCAGTGCGTTGTGCTTGTGCCTTGTGTGTATTACGTGTTTATAAGTTTTCTTGTATAAAATGCCGAAAGTAAAACCTTCCGTCGATGAATGGATTCGTGTACATTCTGAATTAAAATATGAGAACGGAAAATTAATTTGCAGGGCTTGTATCAGACAGGTATGTTTTATTTTGTGTTGCTATTGGCCTAGGTACAAGCATGCAGGGGCGGATGGGCCATACGGGAAAATGGGAAATTTCCCGGTGGGCCGGTAGCCATCCCGAATGTTGGGCCGGAAGCCCCAGAATTTACCCAGATCTGACGACAAGTTTATTAATAATTTTGATTTAATGTATTAACACAAGGCGAAAAGACCCCATGTGGTCGATAGCCCAATAAATATTGTTTATATATGTATTAACACAGTGGTTCCCAAACTTTTTCGCCTCGCAGCTCCCTTTTTGAACTAGGATTTTCCATGGATCCATTCCGTTTCCATAAAATTTTTTGCAAATTTTTATGAAATATGAAATAATTTGGCGAGGAATATAAATTGTGTATATTGCCGTTATAATTTTCAACTAAAAATTGGCAGGTTCCATTAATCTTTGTAATTTATAAAAAATTTGGTATTTCTAATAAAAAATGTATTGAAAATTTTAAAGCTTTTGTAAATTTAATTTACCATCGACATGATTTAATTTTAATATGCTGTGGTTTGATTAGCTTTTTGCAATTTTTAATAAAATTTTCTGATTTCTAAGGAAAATGTATATGTAGTAAAACTTTAGTATTTATAATAAGAATTTCATAATATCTAATAAACATTTTGTAATCTCTAATGAAAAGTTCGTAATTTCCACAGTTTATTTTCATAAAATTTTCTACAAATAACTATAAACATTTTTAAAACTCGATACAAATTTTGGAAATGCCAATGAAATTTTGCATTTTATAGTGAAATTTTGGCAATTTACAATAACATTTTCATAAAGTTATTGCAATTTTGTAATTTAGAATGATGAATGATGAAAGTCACAAACAAAAATTACATAATTCCAATAAAACTGATTTATTTCTTTATTTACTTATTTACTTCTTTATTATTGTATTTGTTATAGTGTTAATGTAAACATATTTATACTTTTAAATTTATCAATTAACAATGAAATTTTCATAAAGTTATTGCAATTTGGTAATTTAGAATGATGAATGATGAAAGTCACAACGAAAATTACATAATTCCAATAAAACTGATTTATTTCTTTATTTACTTATTTGCTTATTTATTATTGTATTTGTTATAGTGATAATGTAAACTTATTTATACTTTATGATTGTTTTCTAATTCCATTGAAATATTGTATTCATAATAAAAACTTTGCAATTTTCACTACAATGTTCCAATTTATATTCAACTTTTACAAATTCGAAAACTTTTGAAATTTAGAATTCATTCTCCATAATTTCTATTGAAATACTGAAATCCATCATCAAAATTTCGTAACATTCATCATTTTGAATTTAAAAACATTTTAATCAACATTTTACACCATCCGTTATATTTTTTGCGAATTTCTATGAAATGGTTGTTAATACATTTGCAAGGAATATGATTTCTGGGGAAAGACGTTATAAATTAGAATAAAAAAACTCGCAGATTCCATTGATCTTTACAATTTATGAAAAGTCTAGTAATTATATTAAACAATTCTAATGAAAATTTTGTAATTTCCAATTCATTGCAGTTTACAAGCGAGATATTTCAATGAGAATTTTATGGTTTGGTGAACCTGCAATTTGTAATAAAATATCAAAATTTGTCATTTGCAATGAAAACTTCATAGCTTCTCTTTGTAATTTTGTACATAATTTTGTATTTTGCATTAATATTTTTGCAAATTTCTGTCAGAATATTAATAACCTAGTGAGTTATATGTTTGGAGGATAAAGTTTTTTATAATTTATGCTAAAAATTTCAAATTTTATTTTAACATTGAATTTTATAATTAATATTTTCGTATTTACTATAAGAATTGTATAATTTCCAACTAAATTCTTTCATTTTAATCAACATTTTACACCGTCCATTAAATTTTTGCGAATTTCTATGAAATGGTTAACACAATTGCAAGGAATGTGATTTCTGGGGAAAGACGTTATAAATTAGAATAAAAAAACTCGCAGATTCCATTGATCTTTACAATTTATGAAAAGTCTAGTAATTATATTAAACAATTCTAATGAAAATTTTGTAATTTCCAATTCATTGCAGTTTACAAGCGAGATATTTCAATGAGAATTTTATGGTTTGGTGAACCTGCAATTTGTAATAAAATATCAAAATTTGTCATTTGCAATGAAAACTTCATAGCTTCTCTTTGTAATTTTGTACATAATTTTGTATTTTGCATTAATATTTTTGCAAATTTCTGTCAGAATATTAATAACTTAGTGAGTTATATGTTTTGAGGATAAAGTTTTTTATAATTTATGCTAAAAATTTCAAATTTTATTTTAACATTGAAATTTATAATTAATATTTTCGTATTTACTATTAGAATTTTATAATTTCCAACTAAATTCTTTCATTTTAATCAACATTTTACACCGTCCATTAAATTTTTGCGAATTTCTATGAAATGGTTAACACAATTGCAAGGAATGTGATTTCTGGGGAAAGACGTTATAAATTAGAATAAAAAAACTCGCAGATTCCATTGATCTTTACAATTTATGAAAAGTCTAGTAATTATATTAAACAATTCTAATGAAAATTTTGTAATTTCCAATTCATTGCAGTTTACAAGCGAGATATTTCAATGAGAATTTTATGGTTTGGTGAACCTGCAATTTGTAATAAAATATCAAAATTTGTCATTTGCAATGAAAACTTCATAGCTTCTCTTTGTAATTTTGTACATAATTTTGTATTTTGCATTAATATTTTTGCAAATTTCTGTCAGAATATTAATAACTTAGTGAGTTATATGTTTGGAGGATAAAGTTTTTTATAATTTATGCTAAAAATTTCAAATTTTATTTTAACATTGAAATTTATAATTAATATTTTCGTATTTACTATAAGAATTGTATAATTTCCAACTAAATTCTTTCATTTTAATCAACATTTTACACCGTCCATTAAATTTTTGCGAATTTCTATGAAATGGTTAACACAATTGCAAGAAATGTGATTTCTGGGGAAAGACGTTATAAATTAGAATAAAAAAACTCGCAGATTCCATTGATCTTTACAATTTATGAAAAGTCTAGTAATTATATTAAACAATTCTAATGAAAATTTTGTAATTTCCAATTCATTGCAGTTTACAAGCGAGATATTTCAATGAGAATTTTATGGTTTGGTGAACCTGCAATTTGTAATAAAATATCAAAATTTGTCATTTGCAATGAAAACTGCATAGCTTCTCTTTGTAATTTTGTACATAATTTTGTATTTTGCATTAATATTTTTGCAAATTTCTGTCAGAATATTAATAACTTAGTGAGTTATATGTTTTGAGGATAAAGTTTTTTATAATTCATGCTAAAAATTTCAAATTTTATTTTAACATTGAAATTTATAATTAATATTTTCGTATTTACTATTAGAATTTTATAATTTCCAACTAAATTCTTTCATTTTAATCAACATTTTACACCGTCCATTAAATTTTTGCGAATTTCTATGAAATGGTTAACACAATTGCAAGGAATGTGATTTCTGGGGAAAGACGTTATAAATTAGAATAAAAAAACTCGCAGATTCCATTGATCTTTACAATTTATGAAAAGTCTAGTAATTATATTAAAAAATTCTAACGAAAATTTTGTAATTTCCAATTCATTGCAGTTTACAAACGAGATGTTTCAATGAGAATTTTATGGTTTGATGAACTTGCAATTTGTAATAAAATATCAAAATTTGTCATTTGCAATGAAAACTTCATAGCTTCTCTTTGTAATTTTGTACATAATTTTGTATTTTGCATTAATATTTTTGCAAATTTCTGTCAGAATATTAATAACTTAGCGAGTTATATGTTTTGAGGATAAAGTTTTTTATAATTTATACTAATAATTTCAAATTTTATTTTAACATTGAAATTTATAATTAATATTTTCGTATTTACTATAAGAATTTTATAATTTCCAACTAAATTCTTTCATTTTAATCAACATTTTACACCGTCCATTAAATTTTTGCGAATTTCTATGAAATGGTTAACACAATTGCAAGGAATGTGATTTCTGGGGAAAGACGTTATAAATTAGAATAAAAAAACTCGCAGATTCCATTGATCTTTATAATTTATGAAAAGTCTAGTAATTATATTAAAAAATTCTAACTAAAATTTTGTAATTTCCAATTCATTGCAGTTTACAAGCGAGATATTTCAATGAGAATTTTATGGTTTGGTGAACCTGCAATTTGTAATAAAATATCAAAATTTGTCATTTGCAATGAAAACTTCATAGCTTCTCTTTGTAATTTTGTACATAATTTTGTATTTTGCATTAATATTTTTCCAAATTTCTGTCAGAATATTAATAACTTAGCGAGTTATATGTTTTGAGGATAAAGTTTTTTTATAATTTATACTAAAAATGTCAAATTTTAATTTGACATTGAAATTTATAATTAATATTTTCGATTTACTATAAGAATTTTATAATTTCCACCTAAATTCTATCATTTATCATGATAACTTTGTTATTTCATTTGAGTTTTGGAATTTATAATATACATAGTTTCAAGTTCATTTTCATTTAGTAAGTTTTTATTTTTAATTTTTATGTGTATATTATGCAGGTTCTCCCGCTAGTAAATATTATTATTATTATTATAATTTTCAATATAAATTGTATAATGCAAATGACGATTTTGTGTTTTGATTAATATTTTACAATTTAAATTATAATTTGTACTGTAAAATTTGTAAAAGTAATAATGTTGAAAATTACATTTAAATTTTGTTAATTATTAATTTTTTTCTTTCATGTTCAAAAATTTTCTGCAAATAACATTTTAATAACTTTGTGGGGGATATGCTTTCGGGATAAAATTCCAATAATTCAAAAAAAATTGCTGGGACTAATAAAACTTTTTAAAAATTTTAATGAAGATTTTATAATTACAATTAAATTTTCTTAGTCAAAGCATGAATTTTAATTACCTAATCTTTTCATATTTTATTTAATATGATTGAAAGCAGTACAGTAATCGCACACTTTAGGAACCTCTGTATTAATAAATAAATAAGTATTATGAAAAACTTACGGTATTAAATTTTATATTGATTTTTTCTTTATGGGGAGTACTTTCTCTTAGTTATGCAATCTTTGTATTTGATGTTCTTCACCCAACTTGTTTCGGCTTTTATTAGCCATCCTCAGAGGTGTTATGTCTCTGATAATACATTTTAATATATTTTAAAAATAAAAATAATATATTCAATTTTAAATTATTTATTGTAAAGTATTTTTGATTTTTACATATTTGTCAAATTTTGATGTATGATTATTATTTTGATTATATGGTATTATTGCAATTTTATGTGAATGCAAAATGGGCCGATAAAAGTTTGTTCCCGGGCCGCTTGTATGTTCCCCATCCTCCCCTGCAAGCATGTATTATGTTGTAGATTAACTGCGAGAAAAAATTTAACATAACACAACATATCAAAACAACTGGAAAATTTTTAAAAACGCAAATCTGCAAGCAGTACCCTGTGTACCCAGCAAACTATTTCCGAATCTTTTGCGGGTTCTTCTACACAGAATGAAAAGGAATCTTGCTTTGATTTATGCAATGCGATGGTATCTTCTAACATTTCGTTAAAAAAAACTAGATAGTAGTATGTTTAAATCTTTTTTTGCAAAAATACACCGGTATACATATTCCTGCCGAATCAACCATTAGCAAAAACTACGTCGAGTAAGTATATAAACATACTATTTAGGAAATAAAAAAGTTAATTGGCAACAATTACATATGGTTCTGTGTAGATGAAACTACTGATTCATGTGGTCGGTACATCGCCCTTTTAATGACTGGAATATTAAACGAAGACTCCACCAATGCATTTTTAATTAGTTCCAAGCAGTTAGAAAAAACAAATGGCCAAATTCGTTCACGGGATTAACACATTTTTTTGCCAAACCCCGTACCAAATTATAAATTATTATTTATGCTTTCTGATGCTGCTGCATATATGTTGAAGGCATATTCTAATTTAAAAGTATTTTATGAGCGATTAATGCCTGTTTGGCACATTGTTTTAATCGAGTTGCTGAAACGATTAGACTGCAATTTCCTCTGGTCAATGATTTGGTGAAAACCGGGAAGAAAATTTTCCTAATAGCTCCACTGAGGGTTGAAATGTTTAGGGAAAGAATGCCAAATGTACCTCTTCCTCTTGCCTACCTCTTGCCTACCTCTTGCCTAGATGCTGCCTGCTATTATGCCGACCATTTCGATTCATTTAAGGAGCTTGTGTTAGAGTTTCCCGAAAATGTGTCAGAGGCAACTAAAGAATGCCACAAAGTTCCTAAAGATAGGAGGGTTGTACAAAATTTAGCATTCTTAAAAACCAACTACAGTTTCGTAAGCAAAGCGATTGATAAACTCCAAGAAAAGGACACAACTTTGGTAGATGCGGTTAAGATAGTTGAAGATTTTAGGAACGACGTCTCAAACGTACGAGGATCTATAGGAGAGATTATTAAAAAAAATGTGATGCAGTTTTGTCAAAAAATGAAGGGTATGGCGAGTTACAAAAAATATCAACAGTTTTAAAATGAGATTTCGTGGAAAATTTGCTGATGAATATTACAATTGTTGCCAAATTTAAATATGCACCGATTACAAGTGTGGATGTGGAGAGAAGCTTTGCACACTTAGAAAATGTGCTCAGTGATAGGAGAATGGGATTTTCCGTTGAAAATTTGGAAAAACATTTATTTATTAGTACATTTAAAAATGAGCAGTAATCATTATTTGTTGTTAATTATTATTGTTATTAATATTAATCACCAAAACTTATGTTATTAAAATATTACTTTTATCTACCTATAGTGCGTTCTTGGATAATTTAAGTTTACTGCTTACATTTGCTATTCCCGTGGTGGAAATAAATTCGTATCCTCTGGTGTAAAATGCAGCGTTCATTTATACAAGTGTGAAGTAATAAATTTGTGAACGACAGCACTGGCGTCCAACAAAAAGAGACTTTAACATGAAAGCGAAACTTACTGGTGAAGTGATTGTGGTTGGAGACGGCGGTTCCTGCAGGCTTGTCACGCGTCATATCTTCGTCGGATTTCATTAAAACCTCGACAGAATCACCATCCAGGTCCATGGGTTCCGAGCGTGTCCACTCCACTATGATACACTTGATGAAAAGTCTGCTCGAAAAAATTAGGTCCGCGCGGATTGATTATGCAAACGCGTCACAACAGGTCCACTAATTTATGCTGGGCCCCCTCAAGTTGCTCCACCGCAAAATGTTCGGGATTAGTTTTCCTCTTGTATTGTATCTTATTTTCGTCCTTCTAGTAAACGCGGCCAACTGCGTCTATTTGTTTTTGTATTTACTCGAGCACCCAGTTGTTTCTTAGTTGCGCTTGTTCTTGCCTTCAGTTTGTACTCTGAAACAAAGGAATAGTTTTAACTTATTTATCCGAGAATACTTAATTAACGAAATTCTTGAATAACTAATTACCTAATTTTATCACAAGTATTGACAAAAATATTAACTAATATAAATAACATACATTTCATCAATGCACTGTAATTTGACAGAAACCCACATTTATTCTCTACGTTCATAATAATAGTGCTTAAATATGTCAAGTAGATCGTGCGTTACTAATTCAAGTTATTTCTGCTTTGTTCGGGGTAAATATATGGTTGCCAAAAAAAAAACGATATGCATTAACAGAACCGTTAAAATATGCATATTTACATTACTTTGGTTTTGCTGTCAGAAATTTAGACAAAACGTGAACACCGACATTGTTTTGCAATAGTTGCAGAGCTATTTTTGTACAAGTGGTCGAATGGCGAGAGGAAATATTTCGACTCTTCAGTTCCAGTAATATGAAGAGAGCAAAGTAATCACCCAACCGATAGTTATTTTTGTTTATCAAAAGTTGTTGGGATTGAAATGACCCACGACATACCATGTTTTATTTAGCTAAACAACGAGTAGGTGAGACAGGTGTTATTTGCTGAAAAATCGTTCGTATTAATAATTAAATAAGTATCGCATTCCGGCGTAAAAATACGTAAACAGACTCGTGGGGGACCGCAGCCCCCTGAACCAGTCCGGGAGAATTCTATCAACAATGGGGACAATAAAAGCCATTAACTTAAGGGTAACAAGAGTTTACTAGTCGGGCGGAAATATCAACAGTTCATGGAAATATAAATTACTCGAGACCAGACAGGGGATGTGCCAGTGACCGACAGTGAGCGATTCCGGGGAGTTCAAAACCGATAGTATAATATTACGGCCCACAGAATCATTAGCTTAAGTACCATAAAAAAAGCGCCAGCTACATGCACGCGTACCGAAATTCTTAGAACAGGGCCCATTTGGCCTGGATAACTCACGCCACGAAGGGACATTATTTGTATTGGTAGCAAACACAAATCCGCTAGCAAAAGATCGAGTGGCGTAAATATGTGGAAGAAATTATTGCGCAGGCATCGAAAAAGGCACTTAGCCAGGACGAGTGGACCACCGTAGAAGATCGGGGACGGCAGTGTTTGGGCCCGGGGGCTCGGGGAAAATGGGGAGGTAAACATATAAGAATCTGCGAAAGCAGGGGGGAGGTCACTTAGTGCTCGACGGCCGAGGGCACGAGACAAATCGCGAGAGTGTAAACGGGGGCGCAATTAGTATAAACAGTCAGGGAAATTGATAATTCAATTAGGGCATTATTGAACCAGTTAGATATTTTCGGGGAGACCGCGAGGTAATTAAAACAACACCAAGCGCAAGGGCCACCACGACATCAGTACGGCTATCCAGTCGGCGAGAGATAGGAAGGCTTAATGAGTGAGTACTGACGCAATTGATGGTCGAGTAACGCAAATCAAACTGCCAATTTCGAAGGGCACTGCGAAATATTTTGCAGACAAGTCATTACGCGTGTCAAGTAAATGAATTCGGAAATCCGCCGGAAAATATCCTGTGACAAAATTACGAAAGAACAAAACGCCCAAGCTGACGCAAAGGTGTGTGATCCTCTTCGTAATGAGAGCGATTTGTGGGTTTCGCGACGCACTTTGAAACAGAAGGGCGCGCTAGAAGCACACTACAAAATCGCTCTTACCCGATGGTATGTGCGGATCGAACACATTCATCAATCTCACACGATAACGTGTATGTTTCTTTTCGTAATTAGAGCGATATGTGGGTTTCGCGACCCACTTTGAAACAGAAGGGCGCGCTAGAAGCAGACTACAAAAATCGCTCTAACCCCTTGATGTGTTCGGGTCGAACATATTAACCAATCACACGCCATACAACAAAATCGCTCTTACCCGATGGTATGTGCGGATCGAACACATTCATCAATCTCACACGATAACGTGTATGTTTCTTTTCGTAATTTGAGCGATATGTGGGTTTCGCGACGCACTTTGAAACAGAAGGGCGCGCTAGAAGCAGACTACAAAAATCGCTCTAACCCCTTGATGTGTTCGGGTCGAACATATTAACCAATCACACCCCACAACGTGTATGGTTCTCTTCGTAATATTGTCACGTATGATAAGTATTGCTACTCCACATAAACCACCACCAAGTACCGTTACAGGATCAATATGAAAAATCGAACGAGTGTGCAATACGCAAATGTTCCATCTGTTTCAAAACTAGTGCAACGTTCAACCAAATGATCCATTGCCCGTCGTTCCTGGTACTACAAAAGCATTTAAGATCATTTAAAGGTATGTGATTGAATGTTCTATTTATATCGTAAATTCCAAGTTTAAATTAAATCAAATGTATTTAGGTCATTGGTTTGTTAACTGACATGCAAGGAGGTTTCACAAAATTTTGTTGTTTCTTTTGTTTATGGGATAGTCGAGCTACAAGTCATCATTACACCAGAACAGATTGGCCATAAAGAACAGAGTATTCTCCTGGAAAACAAAACATTTCAAATAATCCATTAATTGTAATTGATCCAAATGACGTTCTACTTCCACCACTGCATATAAAACTAGGTATTTTCAAAAACTTTGTCAAGGCTCTGAATGAATATGGTGCTGCTTATAAACATTTGTTAGCAGTTTTTCCTATAAATTCATATGCTAAAATTAAAGAAGGCATATTTGTTGGTCCTTAGATCAAGAAGTTATTGAATGATGATTATTTCTCACAATGTGTATCAGAGTAAGAATCTGCAGCCTGGCAATCTTGCAAAAGCATCGAAGACGGTTTGCTTGGAAATAAAAAAAGTGATAACTACAAACCAATTGTTACTGAATTATAGAAAAATTATTGTGATTTAGGTGCATGGATATCACTTAAGATGCATTTTTTCCATTCACATTTGAACATTTTTTCACAAAGCCTGGGTGCGGTGAACATTTAATGATGAAGAAATCAACCTCATAAATAAAGAATAGAACCAAAAACACAACCTACTAAAAATGTACATGACTTGGAAGAAACTGCAAAAAACAGACAAGAGGAGGATGAAATTTAAAGAAAAGATAACAGCCTACAAATTAAGAGAAACACAAACACAAGAGAAATACTACAAAATAAATTCAGAGAGAGCGAAATTAAGCTAAACATGTAACCAAAAAGAACCAAAAACCACCTACTAAAAATGTACATGAGTTGGAAGAAACTACAAAAACAGACAAGATGAGGACGAAATTTAAAGAAAAGATAAAAGCCTACAAATTAAGAGAAACACAAACACAAGAGAAATACTACAAAATAAATTCAGAGAGAACGAAATGAAGCTAAACATGGAACCAAAAAGAACCAAAAACACCACCTACTAAAAATGTACATGAGTTGGAAGAAAATACAAAAAACAGACAAGAGGAGGACGAAATTTTAAGAAAAGATAAAAGCCTACAAATTAAGAGAAACACAAACACAAGAGAAATACTACAAAATAAATTCAGAGAGAACGAAATGAAGCTAAACATGGAACCAAAAAGAACCAAAAACACCACCTACTAAATATGTACATGAGTTGGAAGAAAATACAAAAAAACAGACAACAGAAGGCCGAAATTTAAAGAAAAGATAAAAGCCTACAAATTAAGAGAAACACAAACACAAGAGAAATACTACAAAATAAATTCAGAGAGAACGAAATGAAGCTAAACATGGAACCAAAAAGAACCAAAAACACCACCTACTAAAAATGTACATTAGTTGGACGAAAATACAAAAAGCAGACAACAGGAGGACGAAATTTAAAGAAAAGATAAAAGCCTACAAATTAAGAGAAACACAAACACAAGAGAAATACTACAAAATAAATGCAGAGAGAGCGAAATGAAGCTAAACATGGAACCAAAAAGAACCAAAAACACCAGCTACTAAAAATGCACATGAGTTGGAAGAAAGTACAAAAAACAGACAAGAGGAGGACGAAATTTAAAGAAAAGATAAAAGCCTACAAATTAAGAGAAACACAAACACAAGAGAAATACTACAAAATAAATTCAGAGACAGCGAAATGAAGCTAAACATGGAACCAATAAGGACCAAAAACACCACCTACTAAAAATGTACATGAGTTGGAAGAAAATACAAAAAACAGACAAGAGGAGGACGAAATTTAAAGAAAAGATAAAAGCCTACAAATTAAGAGAAACACAAACACAAGAGAAATACTACAAAATAAATTCAGAGAGAACGAAATGAAGCTAAACATGGAACCAAAAAGAACCAAAAACACCACTTACTAAAAATGCACATAAGTTGGAAGAAAATACAAAAAACAGACAACAGGAGGACGAAATTTAAAGAAAAGATAAAAGACTACAAATTACGAGAAACACAAACACAAGAGAAATACTACAAAATAAATTCAGAGAGAACGAAATGAAGCCAAACATGGAACCAAAAAGAACCAAAAACACCACCTACTAAAAATGCACATGAGTTGGAAGAAAATACAAAAAACAGACAACAGGAGGACGAAATTTAAAGAAAAGATAAAAGCCTACAAATTAAGAGAAACACAAACACAAGAGAAATACTACAAAATAAATTCAGAGAGAGCGAAATTAAGCTAAACATGTAACCAAAAAGAACCAAAAAACCACCTACTAAAAATGTACATGAGTTGGAAGAAACTACAAAAACAGACAAGATGAGGACGAAATTTAAAGAAAAGATAAAAGCCTACAAATTAAGAGAAACACAAACACAAGAGAAATACTACAAAATAAATTCAGAGAGAACGAAATGAAGCTAAACATGGAACCAAAAAGAACCAAAAACACCACCTACTAAAAATGCACATGAGTTGGAAGAAAATACAAAAAACAGACAAGAGGAGGACGAAATTTAAAGAAAAGATAAAAGCCTACACATTAAGAGATACACAAACACAAGAGAAATACTACAAAATAAATGAAATGAAGCTAAACATGGAAGAAAAATGGGAAACATTCTAAAGAAATATACTAGAAGCGGCAAGCGACAAACTGGTTGACAGAGGAAGTCAAAAAGAAGATAAAAGACAAAAAGAGAAATGGAAAAGATACCTACAAACATAATAAATGGAAAATTATGAAAAATACAAAGAAAAGAGAAACTAAACGAATTCAATAATAAAAGAAGCAAAACAAAAGTCATGGACGAAATTTGGTGAATTAATGAATGAAAATTTTAGGCAGAATAAAAACTATTCTACGAAACACGAAAGCAACTAAAACAAAATAAAAGAACACAACATGATGAACATAAAAGATAAAAATGGAATAATTATCACGAATGAAGACAAGATAATGAAAAGATGGAGAAAATATTTCAAAGAATTAACCGAACAGGATGAAGAAGATAACGTAACACAAGAATGGGAGGAAAAGTCGCAAGAAAGGCAAGAGAAAAAAATTTAACAAATTAAAAAAGTACAAGAAGCAATAAAAAAACTAAAACAACAGGAAAGCACCAGGAAGAGATTGCATCAGAATCATCAAACAATAAGAAAAGAAAATAGAATTAAATAAAAAAACAAATAACAACATAATTAACAAAAACGAACAAACAATCATTAATAATATAAAAAATAAAATAAAAACTAACAAACTAATATTTGTAACAGTAGACAAAAATGCCTTTAGACAGTAGACCTTAAACAGTAGACCTTAATGATCCGTAACAAAAATAATTACATCGACAAAACAAACAACTTCATTAAAGAAAATAAGTTTATACTCCTAAATAAAAACCCTATCAACATATTCATAAACCAAACAAAAACAATAACAAAAAATGCAAATTTAACATTAAATAAATACAAGAATAACATTAAAAAATTAATACGTATGAATCCCACATTTCCTAAACTTTATGGTCAACCTAAAACTATCCAAAAAAAGACATTAGATGATATTTTAGTTATCTGGACAAATCATAACGACTACAATATAAATGATATAGACAATCTGCACTTATGTGAAAGTACATTTAGGGAAATAAAGTACATTTATGTGAATCATTCTCATATTACTTGTTCAAAACATCTCAGAATCACACAGCATGTATAACTAAACATGTGTTTTAACACCTTATCTTCAGAATAAGTCTGATTAAAAAAATAGGTGGTCGAAATTTATAAAATGTAAATAAAATGCATTTATGTGAATATTTCTCTTATTGATCATTCAAATAATCCCAGAATGGCACAGCATGTATAACTAAATGTGTATTTTAACATCTTATCCTCAGAATAAGCGAGATTGAAATATTAGGGGGTCAAAATTTATTAACGTTTAATAAAATTGTAATTAAAGAACACTTATGTGAATATTTTTCTTATTACTCTTCCAAAAAATCCCAAAATTGCAAGACATGTATAACTAAATGTGTCTTTAAACATCTCATCCTCAGAATAAGCGAGTGTGAAAAATTAGGGGATCGAAGTATATTTATCTAAATATTTCTCTTATTACACGCTCAAAATATCCCAGAATCACACAGCATGTATAACTAAATGTGTCTTTTAACATCTTATCCTCAGAATAAGCTAGATTGATTAATTATCGTGTCGAAATTCATTAGCGTTTAATAAAACTGTAATTAAAGAACACTTATGTGAATATTTCTCTTATAACTCTTCCAAAAAATCCCACAATTTCAAAACATGTATAACTAAATGTGTCTTTTAACATATTTTCCTCAGAATGAGCAAGAGTGAAAAATTAGGGGATCGAAGTACATTTATGTGAATATTTCTCTTATTACATGCTCAAAAGATCCCAGAATCACAGAGCATGTATAACTAAATGTGTCTTTCAACATCTTATCCTCAGAATAAGCGATATTGAAAAATAAGGGGGTCGAAATTTATTAACCACTAATGAAATTGTAAATAAAGAACACTTATGTGAAAATTTCTCTTATTACATGTTCCAAAAATCCCAGAATCATACAGCATGTATAACTAAATGTGTCTTTCAACATCTTATCCTCAGAATAAGCCAGAGTGAAAAATTAAGGGTTCGAAATCTATAAAATGAAAATAAAGTACATTTATGTCAATATTTGTCTTATTAGTTATTCAAAAGATCCCAGACACACACAGCATCTATAACTCATTGAGTCTTTTAACATATTATCCTCAGAATATGCAAGATTGAAAAATTAGGGGGTCGAATTTTATTAACCTCTAATAAAATTGTAAACAAAGAACACTTATGTGTATATTTCTCTTATTACTCGTTTAAAAAATCCCCGAATCATACAACATGTATAACTAAATGTGTCTTTCAACATCTTATCCTCAGAATAAGCGAGAGTGAAATATTAAGTGTTCGAAATCTATAAAATGAAAATAAAGTACATTTATGTGAATATTTCTCTTATTACTTATTCAAAAGATCTCAGACACACACAGCATCTATAACTCATTGAGTCTTTAAACATCTTATCCTCAGTATATGCAAGATTGAAAAATTAAGGGGTCGAAATTTATTAACCTCTAATAAAATTGTAAACAAAGAACACTTATGTGTATATTTCTCTTATTACTCGTTCATAAAATCCCCAAATCATACAACATGTATACCTAAATGTGTCTTTCAACATCTTATCCTCAGAATAAGCGAGATTGAAAAATTAAGGGTTCGAAATCTATAAAATGAAAATAAAGTGCATTTATGTCAATATTTGTCTTATAACTTATTCAAAAGATCCCAGACACACACAGCATCTATAACTCATTTAGTCTTTTAACATCTTATCCTCAGAATATCCCGGATTGAAAAATTAGGGGGTCGAAATTTATTAACCTCTAATAAAATTGTAAACAAAGAACACCTATGTGTATATTTCTCTTATTACTCGTTTAAAAAATCCCCGAATCATACAACATGTATAACTAAATGTGTCTTTCAACATCTTATCCTCAGAATAAGTGAGAGTGAAAAATTAAGGGTTCGAAAGCTATAAAATGAAAATAAAGTACATTTATGTGAATATTTGTCTTATTACTTATTCAAAAGATCCCAGACACACACAGCATCTATAACTTATTGGGTCTCTTAACTTGGTGTTCGGTTATTGATGCATCATTCTGTTTGATGCAAGAACTAATGCGAGGTGCGTGTTCTGCTCAAGGTCAAGAATGCAAATGTGTCCATGTACCTGGGCCGTCCTTTGATGGTTGCGTAGATGTAGGTGGTACTCCAAACTGTTGTTGTTGGTATTATTGTGTGTGGTGTTCGGTTATTGATGCATCATTCTGTTTGATGCAAGAACTAATGCGAGGTGCGTGTTCTGCTCAAGGTCAAGAATGCAAATGTGTCCATGTACCTGGGCCGTCCTTTGTACCTTTTACAACCATATTATAACTAAAGCACGGACAAATATGCACGAAAAAAGACGAAAATATGCGCATATATATGCACGCAAAATTTAAAAAACATGCACCGACATTTCAAATATATGCCAATATATGCAAATATATTTAATTAAAATCACATTTAAAAATTAAAAAAGCATTATTTATGTTACAGATATATACCGGGTGATTCACGTTATATTTCCAGGCCAAAAATGGCGACTCCTAATTGAAATAAAAAATCCAAGGTGTTCGGTTATTGATGCATCATTCTGTTTGATGCAAGAACTAATGCGAGGTGCGTGTTCTGCTCAAGGTCAAGAATGCAAATGTGTCCATGTACCTGGGCCGTCCTTTGAGGGTTGCGTAGACGTAGGTGGTACTCCAAACTGTTGTTGTTGGTATTATTGTGTGTGGTATTCGGTTATTGATGCATCATTCTGTTTGATGCAAGAACTAATGCGAGGTGCGTGTTCTGCTCAAGGTCAAAAAGGCGAATGTGTCCATGTACCTGGGCCGTTCTTTGAGCGTTGCGTAGACGTAAATGGTACTCCAAACTGTTGTTGTTGGTATTATTGTGTGTGGTGTTCTGTTATTGATGCATCATTCTGTTTGATGCAAGAACTAATGCGAGGTGCGTGTTCTGCTCAAGGTCAAGAATGCAAATGTGTCCATGTACCTGGGCCGTCCTTTGATGGTTGCGTAGATGTAGGTGGTACTCCAAACTGTTGTTGTTGGTATTATTGTATGTGGTGTTCGGTTATTGATGCATCATTCTGTTTGATGCAAGAACTAATGCGAGGTGCGTGTTCTGCTCAAGGTCAAGAATGCAAATGTGTCCATGTACCTGGGCCGTCCTTTGATGGTTGCGTAGATGTAGGTGGTACTCCAAACTGTTGTTGTTGGTATTATTGTGTGTGGTGTTCGGTTATTGATGCATCATTCTGTTTGATGCAAGAACTAATGCGAGGTGCGTGTTCTGCTCAAGGTCAAGAATGCAAATGTGTCCATGTACCTGGGCCGTCCTTTGAGGGTTGCGTAGACGTAAGTGGTACTCCAAACTGTTGTTGTTGGTATTATTGTATGTGGTGTTCGGTTATTGATGCATCATTCTGTTTGATGCAAGAACTAATGCGAGGTGCGTGTTCTGCTCAAGGTCAAGAATGCAAATGTGTCCATGTACCTGGGCCGTCCTTTGATGGTTGCGTAGATGTAGGTGGTACTCCAAACTGTTGTTGTTGGTATTATTGTGTGTGGTGTTCGGTTATTGATGCATCATTCTGTTTGATGCAAGAACTAATGCGAGGTGCGTGTTCTGCTCAAGGTCAAGAATGCAAATGTGTCCATGTACCTGGGCCGTCCTTTGATGGTTGCGTAGATGTAGGTGGTACTCCAAACTGTTGTTGTTGGTATTATTGTGTGTGGTGTTCGGTTATTGATGCATCATTCTGTTTGATGCAAGAACTAATGCGAGGTGCGTGTTCTGCTCAAGGTCAAGAATGCAAATGTGTCCATGTACCTGGGCCGTCCTTTGATGGTTGCGTAGATGTAGGTGGTACTCCAAACTGTTGTTGTTGGTATTATTGTGTGTGGTGTTCGGTTATTGATGCATCATTCTGTTTGATGCAAGAACTAATGCGACTTGCGTGTTCTGCTCAAGGTCAAAAAGGCGAATGTGTCCATGTACCTGGGCCGTCCTTTAAGGGTTGCGTAGACGTAGGTGGTAATCCAAACTGTTGTTGTTGGTATTATTGTGTGTGGTGTTCGGTTATTGATGCATCATTCTGTTTGATGCAAGAACTAATGCGTGGTGCGTGTTCTGCTCAAGGTCAAGAATGCAAATGTGTCCATGTACCTGGGCCGTCCTTTGAGGGTTGCGTAGACGTAAGTGGTACTCCAAACTGTTGTTGTTGGTATTATTGTATGTGGTGTTCGGTTATTGATGCATCATTCTGTTTGATGCAAGAACTAATGCGAGGTGCGTGTTCTGCTCAAGGTCAAGAATGCAAATGTGTCCATGTACCTGGGCCGTCCTTTGATGGTTGCGTAGACGTAGGTGGTAATCCAAACTGTTGTTGTTGGTATTATTGTGTGTGGTGTTCGGTTATTGATGCATCATTCTGTTTGATGCAAGAACTAATGCGAGGTGCGTGTTCTGCTCAAGGTCAAGAATGCAAATGTGTCCATGTACCTGGGCCGTCCTTTGAGGGTTGCGTAGACGTAAGTGGTACTCCAAACTGTTGTTGTTGGTATTATTGTATGTGGTGTTCGGTTATTGATGCATCATTCTGTTTGATGCAAGAACTAATGCGAGGTGCGTGTTCTGCTCAAGGTCAAGAATGCAAATGTGTCCATGTACCTGGGCCGTCCTTTGAGGGTTGCGTAGACGTAAGTGGTACTCCAAACTGTTGTTGTTGGTATTATTGTATGTGGTGTTCGGTTATTGATGCATCATTCTGTTTGATGCAAGAACTAATGCGAGGTGCGTGTTCTGCTCAAGGTCAAGAATGCAAATGTGTCCATGTACCTGGGCCGTCCTTTGATGGTTGCGTAGACGTAGCTGGTACTCCAAACTGTTGTTGTTGGTATTATTGTGTGTGGTGTTCGGTTATTGATGCATCATTCTGTTTGATGCAAGAACTAATGCGACTTGCGTGTTCTGCTCAAGGTCAAAAAGGCGAATGTGTCCATGTACCTGGGCCGTCCTTTAAGGGTTGCGTAGACGTAGGTGGTAATCCAAACTGTTGTTGTTGGTATTATTGTGTGTGGTGTTCGGTTATTGATGCATCATTCTGTTTGATGCAAGAACTAATGCGAGGTGCGTGTTCTGCTCAAGGTCAAGAATGCAAATGTGTCCATGTACCTGGGCCGTCCTTTGATGGTTGCGTAGATGTAGGTGGTACTCCAAACTGTTGTTGTTGCTATTATTGTGTGTGGTGTTCGGTTATTGAGGCATCATTCTGTTTGATGCAAGAACTAATGCGAGGTGCGTGTTCTGCTCAAAGTCAAAAAGGCGAATGTGTCCATGTACCTGGGCCGTCCTTTGAGGGTTGCGTAGACGTAGGTGGTACTCCAAACTGTTGTTGTTGCTATTATTGTGTGTGGTGTTCGGTTATTGATGCATCATTCTGTTTGATGCAAGAACTAATGCGAGGTGCGTGTTCTGCTCAAGGTCAAGAATGCAAATGTGTCCATGTACCTGGGCCGTCCTTTGAGGGTTGCGTAGACGTAAGTGGTACTCCAAACTGTTGTTGTTGGTATTATTGTATGTGGTGTTCGGTTATTGAGGCATCATTCTGTTTGATGGAAGAACTAATGCGAGGTGCGTGTTCTGCTCAAAGTCAAAAAGGCGAATGTGTCCATGTACCTGGGCCGTCCTTTGAGGGTTGCGTAGACGTAGGTGGTACTCCAAACTGTTGTTGTTGCTATTATTGTGTGTGGTGTTCGGTTATTGATGCATCATTCTGTTTGATGCAAGAACTAATGCGAGGTGCGTGTTCTGCTCAAGGTCAAGAATGCAAATGTGTCCATGTACCTGGGCCGTCCTTTGAGGGTTGCGTAGACGTAAGTGGTACTCCAAACTGTTGTTGTTGGTATTATTGTGTGTGGTGTTCGGTTATTGATGCATCATTCTGTTTGATGCAAGAACTAATGCGAGGTGCGTGTTCTGCTCAAGGTCAAGAATGCAAATGTGTCCATGTACCTGGGCCGTCCTTTGAGGGTTGCGTAGACGTAGGTGGTACTCCAAACTGTTGTTGTTGCTATTATTGTGTGTGGTGTTCGGTTATTGATGCATCATTCTGTTTGATGCAAGAACTAATGCGAGGTGCGTGTTCTGCTCAAGGTCAAGAATGCAAATGTGTCCATGTACCTGGGCCGTCCTTTGAGGGTTGCGTACACGTATGAGGTACTCCATACTGTTGTTGTTGGTATTATTATTAGTGTTCGGTTATTGATGCATCATTCTGGCTGATGGGAGAACTAATGCAAGGTGCGTTTTCTGCTTTCAAAGAGGCCCTTTGGTCTTTAACACTTTCCCGGGCGGCAGCGCGCCAGGGCTTCTTGCGGAGGGGTTAAGTACCGACTCTGGCTGATCATAAACCCTCTCTGAAACGGAGGTAGTCAGCTTCTACGATAGGGTCAGGTATATACAGTGCTGCCGTTGGGAAAGTATTAAGATCGATGGGTCAACACTGGTGAGTAGAATGCGCGGGTTTCATAGGCCCTGCAAAGGTGTAGAATGCGCATGTGTTTGTATACTTGGGCATCCTTCAAGGGTTGCGTACACGTAGGTGGTACTCCATACTGTTGTTGTTGGTATTATTATTAGTGTTCGGTTATTGTTGCATCATTCTGGCTGATGTGGGAACTAATGCAGGGTGCGTTTTCTGCTTTCAAAGAGGCCCTTTGGTCTTTAACACTTTCCCGGGCGGCAGCGCGCCAGGGCTTCTTGCGGAGGGGTTAAGTACCGACTCTGGCTGATCATAAACCCTCTCTGAAACGGAGGTAGTCAGCTTCTACGATAGGGTCAGGTATATACAGTGCTGCCGTTGGGAAAGTATTAAGATCGATGGGTCAACACTGGTGAGTAGAATGCGCGGGTTTCATAGGCCCTGCAAAGGTGTAGAATGCGCATGTGTTTGTATACTTGGGCATCCTTCAAGGGTTGCGTACACGTAGGTGGTACTCCATACTGTTGTTGTTGGTATTATTATTAGTGTTCGGTTATTGTTGCATCATTCTGGCTGATGTGGGAACTAATGCAGGGTGCGTTTTCTGCTTTCAAAGAGGCCCTTTGGTCTTTAACACTTTCCCGGGCGGCAGCGCGCCAGGGCTTCTTGCGGAGGGGTTAAGTACCGACTCTGGCTGATCATAAACCCTCTCTGAAACGGAGGTAGTCAGCTTCTACGATAGGGTCAGGTATATACAGTGCTGCCGTTGGGAAAGTATTAAGATCGATGGGTCAACACTGGTGAGTAGAATGCGCGGGTTTCATAGGCCCTGCAAAGGTGTAGAATGCGCATGTGTTTGTATACTTGGGCATCCTTCAAGGGTTGCGTACACGTAGGTGGTACTCCATACTGTTGTTGTTGGTATTATTATTAGTGTTCGGTTATTGTTGCATCATTCTGGCTGATGTGGGAACTAATGCAGGGTGCGTTTTCTGCTTTCAAAGAGGCCCTTTGGTCTTTAACACTTTCCCGGGCGGCAGCGCGCCAGGGCTTCTTGCGGAGGGGTTAAGTACCGACTCTGGCTGATCATAAACCCTCTCTGAAACGGAGGTAGTCAGCTTCTACGATAGGGTCAGGTATATACAGTGCTGCCGTTGGGAAAGTATTAAGATCGATGGGTCAACACTGGTGAGTAGAATGCGCGGGTTTCATAGGCCCTGCAAAGGTGTAGAATGCGCATGTGTTTGTATACTTGGGCATCCTTCAAGGGTTGCGTACACGTAGGTGGTACTCCATACTGTTGTTGTTGGTATTATTATTAGTGTTCGGTTATTGTTGCATCATTCTGGCTGATGTGGGAACTAATGCAGGGTGCGTTTTCTGCTTTCAAAGAGGCCCTTTGGTCTTTAACACTTTCCCGGGCGGCAGCGCGCCAGGGCTTCTTGCGGAGGGGTTAAGTACCGACTCTGGCTGATCATAAACCCTCTCTGAAACGGAGGTAGTCAGCTTCTACGATAGGGTCAGGTATATACAGTGCTGCCGTTGGGAAAGTATTAAGATCGATGGGTCAACACTGGTGAGTAGAATGCGCGGGTTTCATAGGCCCTGCAAAGGTGTAGAATGCGCATGTGTTTGTATACTTGGGCATCCTTCAAGGGTTGCGTACACGTAGGTGGTACTCCATACTGTTGTTGTTGGTATTATTATTAGTGTTCGGTTATTGTTGCATCATTCTGGCTGATGTGGGAACTAATGCAGGGTGCGTTTTCTGCTTTCAAAGAGGCCCTTTGGTCTTTAACACTTTCCCGGGCGGCAGCGCGCCAGGGCTTCTTGCGGAGGGGTTAAGTACCGACTCTGGCTGATCATAAACCCTCTCTGAAACGGAGGTAGTCAGCTTCTACGATAGGGTCAGGTATATACAGTGCTGCCGTTGGGAAAGTATTAAGATCGATGGGTCAACACTGGTGAGTAGAATGCGCGGGTTTCATAGGCCCTGCAAAGGTGTAGAATGCGCATGTGTTTGTATACTTGGGCATCCTTCAAGGGTTGCGTACACGTAGGTGGTACTCCATACTGTTGTTGTTGGTATTATTATTAGTGTTCGGTTATTGTTGCATCATTCTGGCTGATGTGGGAACTAATGCAGGGTGCGTTTTCTGCTTTCAAAGAGGCCCTTTGGTCTTTAACACTTTCCCGGGCGGCAGCGCGCCAGGGCTTCTTGCGGAGGGGTTAAGTACCGACTCTGGCTGATCATAAACCCTCTCTGAAACGGAGGTAGTCAGCTTCTACGATAGGGTCAGGTATATACAGTGCTGCCGTTGGGAAAGTATTAAGATCGATGGGTCAACACTGGTGAGTAGATTGCGCGGGTTTCATTGGCCCTGCAAAGGTGAAGAATGCGCATGTGTTTGTATACTTGGGCATCCTCCAAGGGTTGCGTACACGTAGGTGGTACTCCATACTGTTGTTGTTGGTATTATTATTAGTGTTCGGTTACTGATGCATCATTCTGGCTGATGGGGGAACTAATGCAAGGTGCGTTTTCTACTTTCAAAGAGGCCCTTTGGTCTTTAACACTTTCCCGGGCTGCAGCGCGCCAGGGCTTCTTGCGGAGGGGTTAAGTACCGACTCTGGCTGATCATAAACCCTCTCTGAAACGGAGGTAGTCAGCTATTACGAAAGAGTCAGGTATACAGGGTGTTAGTACTAAGTTGTAACACCAGAAAATGGCAGTTAGAACTCATTGAAACAAACAACTTTTCTTAGTTAAAATTTTTGAATTGGAGCCTAAGTTCATAGTTATTGGCGTTCATTCGTTTTTCGAAAAAGCGTCGTTACTCCCTTATTTTAAGAAATATTTAAAAAATACAAAAACGTTCAGCATGCCCTATCGGTTCTTTAAAACATTAGCATATAAGATTATTTTCTATTTTATCAAATACCAAAATGGCGACCGAGCAAAAATTTCAAAACAAGATATTTAGAAAATCACTCTATTAATTTTTGAAAATAAAACTTTTATGAAATCCTTAAGTAATATTATAACATTTGTTTAGTAAAATTTTTTTAGTAAAAAAAAATAAATTCGGTCACAAATATCCAATTATATGACCAAATATGCAATTATTGATAAAATATGCGTTAAATGCAAAATAAAATTGGTTAATTCGCTCTGTTTCTTTATGATTCGTGTAGATCTATTGAAATTTCCGTAGTCATATCATTAATTCAGGACATGCATTTTACATATAGTCCGTGCTTTAATTATAACATACACCATTTAAACGAATATAACAACAATACTTTAAACTCTCCTGATAACATTCATTTATTGTAGAAATTTGCCTTTGAAGATGGCCATAATCGACCGAAACTAGTCAGGCAAATAAATAATCACATTAAAATACTATAACAACTTATTACTTTACCAGGAAGTATGAAAAAACATAATATAATATATACGTCTCGTATAATGGATGAAACTATAATGATATAACAACAATACTTTAAACTCTCCTGATAACATTCATTTATTGTAGAAATTTGCCTTTGAAGATGGCCATAATCGACCGAAACTAGTCAGGCAAATAAATAATCACATTAAAATACTATAACAACTTATTACTTTACCAGGAAGTATGAAAAAACATAATATAATATATACGTCTCGTATAATGGATGAAACTATAATGAAAATATAAATATTAATTATTATAATTAATAATGCTACTACTGCAGTACAATAATTATAAAAATGTACAAAGTTCATTATAGCAGTGTTACATGCTAAAGGAATGGTTCCAATCATTTGTGTCTATAATAGTTCGGTTTTGTCTGTGAAATGATGACAAATACGTGTGTTTACCAGAAGTTTGAATGAGTTGAATGAGATAGTAACGGCTATTTTTAATCATCTGCCTGTATATAAACGGCAAAAGTTAGTTGTTATCATCTCCTATTCCGCTGGTGAAATATGAATTCACAATTCCGATTTTAATGTTTCAGCGCTTTAGTTATTCCGTTTGGCAAATTACTCGCATGGAAGCTGTTTGGGGAACTTAAACTCGCTAAATCCCGCTAAAGATTTTTTTCGTCAACGGTTTTAAAAATTTGCGGTCACGTTATAGAATAATCAATACAAGGGAAGTACTTTTTTTTACTTCGCTCTGCAGTAGAATTATGAAATACATGTAAAATACAGAGGATTTGTTGTTTTTGAAAAAACACGTACATAATATTATTGAATCGACATCATATTATTATATTATGAAATTAGTTTATAATGATTATTATTATATAATTATATTTTATATTAATTATAATAATAATTAATTAATTATAATTATATATTATTAAAGTAGTTAAGCAACAAGAGTTCTGGATCGCCCCCCGCGAAGATTTCGATTAATTTAATCCGCGTTTTGATCCGCGGTTTAATCAATTACCGCGGGCAGTAACAATGGGTTGATTGCGGAAATCGCGAGTAATTTATCCGAAATCTTCGCGGGGGGCGATCCAGAACTCTTGTTGCTTAACTACTTATTAATATTACAATTCATAGTATTATGGCATGAGTGATTGGTTTTGGATTCCTGCAATGCAACATTACTCTTCCCGCTAAAAAAATAACTCTTCCTCTTCCCTTTAACATTTTCTTACTGTTTATATGTTGTTTGAGTGGAAAAATATACAAGTTAACTAAAATCACAATTTTGTTCCTTTCAATTATTTACTATATTTGAGTTGTATAATTGTTTGACTAACGAAATTTTAAAACCTTTTCTTTTTTGTTTTTCTAATTATTTGATTGCAATTGTTTGTGTGTGTAAATATTAAAAAGCGTTTCTCTGTTTTTCTCAATTATTTACTGGAAATATATTCATTATTATTTATAAATTCACGGAATACAGAATTGGAATATGAAAAGCTGCAGGAACCAATATGCATACTGGGGCATGTTAATGCGCAGAGTAGTAAATAAAAACAAGGGGAAGGAATAACGGTGAAGCACGGAGAGAACAGGTTAAAAATAATAACCGTTTCAGACACAAGGACTTTTGCATCACAAATGAATTAACAATATTGAACACAATATTCGAACACAAAGAAACACACACTAATGCTGTAGAGGGCAAAGACACGGAAAGTCCATAATGGACTATTTTTTCAGCAAGAAATGCACAAAGGTAGGAAGTAAAATATGTAAGAGTAACAAGAGGTTGTGAAAGGGGCCGCTAGTAAATAGCAAACGTAAAAGTTAAAGCACTGAAGCAACCAGAAAACGGTAGATGCATAGTTATGTGTAAAATGTAAAAGGGTGTAATTTCGAACAGTTGTTGCAACAATTATTTATGGTAACGACCGAAACTCGATCGGCGAGAGAGAGAACCGATTAGGTGGATAGTAAACCTCACTCAGAGTAAATGCCATAATTCGAATTAAATATGCAATTATCTGTGTTGATCCTAAGGCTTTCCTGACAAGCTAGAAAACAGATATCCATATCAATGCCAAAAATCCGTGCGTTTATCAAGTAATCTATCAACAGTAATGAATATGAATTTGAATACATGAATCTTTTAAAGATAAATTGATAAAAGACAATTCATTAAATTTATATATGTATATAGTACAAAACATGTACTTGTAGTTGAGTACAGTACTACTAGTACTACTAGTACAGTACATGTACTAAAATCATGTTCTGTGAAGCATGTTAACTTACGTTATTTTATGTTAAGTTAGGTTTGGTTCAGTTAGATTAGGTTAGGTTAGGTTACGCTAAGCTGGCGACGTGATCAAGCTGGCGACGTGGTGTCTGGCAGCAGATTTTCCCCCCACCCAAAAAAGGTTACTTTACGTTACGTTAGGTTAGGTTAGGTCAGGTTAGGTTAGGTAGAATCCTATGATTGTACTGGTAGGGATTAACTGTAAACAAATGTAAACTACTTTTCCAGTACATGCATTTAATTACTTATTTTTATTACTGTATTTAAGCATATAATTATAATTAAATTTCTTTTACTGATTTATTTCTTAATTACTTACATTAGTTACTCACTGGAATCATGTTCTGTGAAGCACGTTAGGTTACACTTGACCTGTGTAAACTGTACTGTTCTAGCACTGAATAAATATTATTATTATTATTATTACGTTGGGTTAGGTTAGGTTAGGTTATCTTTGGTTAGGTCAGGTCAGGCTAAATTAGGTAGAATCGTCCTATTATATCTACTCATATTAGTTAAGTGTAAACAAATGTAAACTACTTTTCCAGTACATGCATTTAATTCCTAATTTTATATTTATGTATATAAATATTATAAATTTGCTTTTACTAACTTATTACATTAGTTCGAGCAAGTTTCCATTCGAGCAATTGTTTTTCGAGCAACTCGGTTTTCCAGCAATTGTTTTCCAGCAATTTTCTTTCGAACAATTATTTTCGAGCAATTTTTTTCGAGCAATTTTCTTTCGAGCAATTATTTTCGAGGAATTTTATGCAATTGTTTTTGAGCAATTCTCACCATATCAATTTTTATACAGATCAATCATGTAACAAAAAGTTGGTGGCACTTTTATGAAGTTTTGAGAGTAATGAAAGAACGATTATGATAATTAATTATTTTTAATCATTCTACTGCAATTTCTCAATCTTAAATATTTTATTTATTTGTTTAATTAACGGAAATCTCTATTTTAATATACACTATAAATACAAGATAAATCAAACATGAAACTATAAATTGAGAAGAAAATATATGGCAAAATAAAATAAATATAATTGCCATATTGCCAACTCTTCTAATATTTCTATTTTTTCTACGATTTGTCCACAATTGTGAAATTTTTCAATAATAATTATAAGGTTTTCAATTTTTAATCGTCATTCTACAATTCTTCAATCATTCTTCTACATTTCCCAATTTGCTATGTTCGTCTTCAATTTTTCACTTTGTTGATACTGTTTCTGCAGTTAATTGAAAAATAGCAATTGTAGATTTCAATAATATATGTGCTGATATACATGTAATTTTCGAGGTGTTGCTCATTATTATCCAAGTTTTCCATCATTCTTATGCAATTACTAATCTACAATTTTCAATTTTTTTTTCCAGGACATGTTTACAATTTTTCATTTTCTCTACAATTTTTCAGTTTTGAATAACTATTTTGCATGTTTTTACCATTCTTATACAATTTCCAATTTTTGCGACGATTCGTCTTCAATTTTTCACTTTGTTAATATTTTTCTGCAGTATATTGAAAAACATCAATTGTAGATATCAATAATATCTGTGCTGATATACATGTAGTTTTTGAACATTTGCTCATTATTCTCCAAGTTTTCCATCATTCTTATGCAATCACTTATCAAATTTTTCTATTTTATTTCAAGGATTTGTTTACATTTTTTGTCATTTTCTCAACAATATTTCAGTTTTGAATCACTATTCTGCATGTTTTCATCATTTTTATACAATTTCCCATTTTTTCGATCATTCATCTTCAATTTTTCACTTTGTTAATATTTTTACTGCAGTTTCTCAATAATTTGTCAATAATTCTTTTACAGTATGTCTTTTACAGTTTTTCAATTTTGAAACATCGTCTATAAATCTTCAATCATTCTTCCACAATTTCACATATTTTCAATCAATCGTCTACAGTTTTTGTATTTCTCCATAATTCTTTGATAACTTTTTAATTTTTAATCATTATTCTACAATTTTTCAATCATTTAAAAATTCACAGTTTTCAATGTTTCTTTCACTCTTTCACTTATAATTTAATTTCTCAATAATTCTTTTACAGTTTTTGAACTTTGGTTCATTATTCTCCAACTTTTTCATCATTCTTACCTCAATTTTTCATTTTTCAATAATTTTTCAGTTTTGAATTACTATTCTGCATGTTTTCACCATTCTTATACAATTTCTATTTTTTTTTTATGATTTTTCTTCAATTTTTCACTTTGTTAATATTTTTTCTGCAGTTTATTGAATAATAGCAATTGCAGATGTCAATAATATCTGTGCTGATATACATGTAGTTTTTGAACGTTTGCTTATTATTATCCAAGTTTTCCATCATTTTTGTGCAATCACGTATTTACAATTTTCTATTTCTTTCAAGGATTTGTTTACAATTTTTCATTTTCTCTACAATTTTTCAGTTTTGAATCACTATTCTGTATGTTATCACCATTATTATACTTTTTCCCATTTTGTCAATGATTCATCTTCAATTTTTCACTTTGTTAATATTTTTTCTGCAGTTTATTGAAAAATAGGAATTGTAGATCTCAATAATATCTGTGCTGATGTACATGTAGTTTTTGAACTTTTGCTCATTATTATCCAAGTTTTTCATCATTCTTATGCAATCACTTATCAACAATTTGCAATTTTTTTCAAGGATTTGTTTGCAATTTTTCATTTTCTCAGCTTTTTTCAGTTTTGAATCACTATTCTTTCTCATTACTGTGCATTACACTGTGCATCTGTGTGATTGATTTACTTATCTACAATTTTCTATTTTTTTCAAGGATTTGTTTACAATTTTTTATTTTCTCGGCAATTTTTCAGTTTTTAATCACTATTCTCCATGTTTTCATCATTCTTATACAATTTCCTATTCTTTCGATGATTCGTCTTTGCTTTTTGCAGTTTGTTAATATTTTTTTCTGCAGTTTATTGAAAGAAAGCAATTGTAGATTTCAATATAATCGGTGCTGATATACATGTAGTTTTTGAACATTTGCTCATTATTATCCAAGATTTCCATCATTCATATGCAGGAAGTTATCTACAATTTTCTATTTTTTTTTTTCAAGGATTGGTTTATAATTTTTCATTTACTCAGAAATTTTTAGTTTTGAATCACTATTCTTGCTCATTACTGCCCAAGTTTTCCATCATTCTAATGCAATCACTTATCTACGATTTTCTATTTCTTTCAAGTATTTATTTACAATTTTTCATTTTCTCAACAATTTTTTAGTTTTGAATCACTATTCTGCATGTTTTCATCATTCTTATACAATTTCGCATTTTTTCGATGATTCGTCTTCAATTTTTCTCATTGTTAATATTTTTTCTGGAGTTTATTGAAAAATGGCTATTGTAGATTTCAATAATATCTGTGCTGATATACATGTAGTTTTTGAACTTATGCTCATTATTCTCCAAGTTTTCCATCATTTTTATGCAATCACTTATCTACAATTTTCTATATTTATCAAGGATTTGTTTACAATTTTTTCATTTTCTTAACAATTTTTCAGATTTGAATCACTATTCTGCATGTTTTAACTATTCTTATACAATTTCCCGTTTTTTCGATGATTCGCCTTCAATTTTTCGCTTTGTGAATATTTTTTCTCCAGTTTATTGAAAAATAGCAATTGTAGGTTTCAATAATATCTGTGCTGATATACATGTAGTTTTTTAACTTTTGCTCATTATTCTCCAAGTTTTCCATCATTCTTATGCAATCACTTATCCACGATTTTCTATTTTTTCAATTATTTGTTTACAATTTTTTATTTTCTTAATAATTTTTCAGTTTTGAATGACCATTCTGCATTTCTCACCATTCTTATACAACTCCCCATTTTTAGATGATTGCACTTCAATTTTTCACTTTGTTAATATTTTTTATGCAGTTTATTGAAAAATAGCAATAATATCTGTGCTGATATACATGTAGAACAAATATTTAATAAGCATACGTTAAATGAAGTTTTTGGGTTAGTTGAAATTATTTTAATATTTTAACAGCTCCACTTGATGTCACCCTTTACATATAACCAATGCTTACAATGTAATACAGAAAGGAGGGAATTTGCAAATAAATAATTCCACATGTCTCGATTATTACGTTGAAGGCAGTTATGAATTATTGGCATTAATTAAGTCCTGTTCTAAAATAGATTTAGTGGGGTTTCTAGCACCCACAGCGGATTTATTGTTTTGGAGTGGATTGTGATTGATTTTCGCGCACTTAAAATGTGCCTTGCTATAAATTCATGGCTAATAATCTAAAAATATCACATTTTTGGTTATTTTACGATGACGTATCTGCAGGTGACATGCAATTTTTACCACGCTTTATGCCATATTAAACTTCACCATAAACGCTTTTTTGCGGGTTACGTGTTTCGCCCCATTTGCCGGCTTTGCGCCCTTTGGGGTAATTTCATATTTTAATAAATACTCATTAATAATTCAGTCGCAAGCTGGGATCATCTCTGGGGAGGTCTGACCGTCTGAAATAATAATGGCGCGACTACCCGTTTAAACTTCTCTTGCATAATGTTTTAAACGCACCTCCGGATTTTATCAAATCAATTGCGTAGCTACTAAAATAAAATTTCTTCGTCTATTCCAGATGTGCACCACATGGGAAGCTAATGGATTCAAAACCAATGCTAGATTAAACATTTATATATATATACGTTTACTTCTCAAACATGTATTCAAGATATACCTAAATACACTTAACGTATTCTAAATATTCTTTGTGTGCATTCAATTATGTTTTATATGTATATTTATTTGTAAAGCCATACACAGTAATTGGTATGCAAATTAAATTGCATTAGAGTCTAAAAATGATTATTAAATATAAACATAAATGTTAGATCTTCTGTAGTTTCGCATTGATTCTCCATTTTGCGGTGTTTATTTGGTCACTGGCGTAAACATTCCTGCCTCCTATCAGCATATGCACACAGAAATAATATCAATGAAATAGTCGAAATGGATTGGTACAAATCGAAATCTGGTAATTGAAAATGTTCACCAGCACAATACTTTCGTTTTACCGTTCCGAATGTAAAAATGTGTATCTGAAATTGCGGACTGGATTTCAATTTTAATGGGAGGTTTAGAATACTTCTGGTATAATTGAATGCGCATAATAGGTAACGAAAAAACTATCAGTGAGGGTCGACACGATGTATAGAATATGTAGACAGATGTACAGACGTTCAGAATATAATTTATAACATGAGCTTCAAGGTTCATTTTTGTATCGATTAAAATTCTCTAACATCAAAGTGCCGTTTGTTTGGAGGGGGACTGAAGTAGGTGATCCCGTGTACTGTTAAGTTGTACGTGCATGTTAAAGAACCCCATATGGATGGAGCGAAATTCATAAATGCAAAACATCCAAGTGTGGTGGATCGCGCCTTGGCGACGGTATTTAGCCATAGCAGCAGAAATAGGCCGTCGTAAAATAAAACAAATACTAAATAAATAACGAAGGTTCATGGGTATAATTTACTTATATACAGTCGGTACCTTTTATAAGTTTTGTTAATTTGTTTTGTAAAATGCCAACAATTCATAATTTCACTTTGTATTTATAAAATTGACAATGGCAAAATGGCAAAATGGGCCAAATTAACAAAAGTTTGGGCAAAATTGGCAACATTTTGGGCAAAATTGGCAAAACTTTGGGGAAAATTGGCATAATTTGGGAAAAATTGGCAAAACTTTGGGGAAAATTGGCATAAATTTGGGTAGAATTGGTCAAACTTTGGGCAAAAGTGGCAAAATTTGTTCAATATTGGCAAAAAATTTGGGTAAAATGGTCAAAATTATCATAATGGGGTACTTGATGTTGAAAATTTTATCAGTTGGAATCCAACAAAAAATGTTACAAACTTTCATAGGTGGTGCTATAAACTTTACAGGTTTTGACACATATTGTCGCAAATATAGCGATTTAAATATTTCCAGCTTTAAAACAGTTCAATTTTCACTCCTGATGTTTAGTGTTTGACAATTTTTCGATTTTTTCATCAGATTTCATGCTAAATTCTGTTACAAAAATTACAGAAATTGACAAAATCAGGCAGTTAAATTGAAAATTTGGCAGCTGGAGTTGATATTTTGACCAATTTTGACATTTTGCTTTTTGGATCTCAAATATCCAATAGACAGATAATTTCTCTCATGTTTATACTATTAATCAACTTATATCGTTTATTTAAAAAAAATAACACTACGAAAGTGAGTTAAAAATCCATTTTCATTTCATAATTTACCTAAAGCTTAAATATATGGCTCTGTATTTACAGTAAGACTGAGAGAGAGTAAGATAAGAGTAATTTTATAATAATAATAATAATAATAATAATTGCAATATTGGCAAAATGTTGGGCAAAATGGGCAAAATTATCAAAATGTCAACGTTGATTTTATCAGTTGTAATCTGAAGAAACATTTTGCAGACTTTCATAGGCGGTGCTAATAACTTTACAGGTTTTAACACATACTGTCGGAAATATAACGATTTAAATATTTCCAGCTTTAAACCTGTTCGATTTTTACTCCTGATGTTTAGTATTTGACCGTTTTTCGATATTTTCATCAGATTTCATGCTAAATTCTATTAGATTTTGGCATATTGAATCACCAATTTAGAGCATTTACACGCTCGCAATTCAAAATTTTAAATTATTTGGAAAAATGGGCAAAATTATCAAAGTGGGATAGTTGATGTTGAAACTTTCATCAGTTGTAATCTAAAGAATAACTTTACAAACTTTTATAGGTGGTGTTAAAAACTTTACAGGTTTAGACACATACTGTCGGAAATATGACGACAATTTAAATATTTGCAGTTTTATAACTGTTCAATTTTCACTGCTGATGTTTAGTATTTGGCAAATTTCGGATTTTTGATCAGATTTCATGCTAGATGCTGCTAGATTTTGGCATGTTCAATCAATAATTTGGAGCATTTACACGCTCGCAATTCAAATTTTTAAATTATTTGACAGTTGCAATTAAAAAGCTGTCAGATTTTCAAAATTGTATTATTTGATCAAGAAAATTTACAGAAATTGACAAAATCGGGCGGTTAAATCGAAAATTTGACACCTGGAGTTGATATTTTGACCAATTTTCACATTTTGCTCTTGGATCTCAAATATCCAATAGACAGATAATTTATCTCATTTTTGCACAATTAATCAACTTATTTCGTTTATTTAAAAAAAGCACACTTCGAAAGTGAGTGAAAATTCCATTTTCATTTCATAATTTAACTAAAGCTTAAATATATTGCTCTATATTTAGAGTAAGACTAAGAGAGAGTAAGAGTAAGAGTAATTTAATAATAATTGTTTATTGGTGTTTGCAATATTGGCAATATTTTGGGCAAAATGGGCAAAATTATCAAAATGGGATACTCGATGTTGAAAATTTTATCAATTGGAATCTGAAGAAATATTTTACAGACTTTCATAGGTGGTGCTATAAACTTTTACAGGTTTTAACACATACTGTCGAAAATATAACGATTTCAATATTTGTAGTTTCAAAACTGTTCAATTTTTAATGCTCATGTTTAGTATTTGGCAAATTTCTGATTTTTGATCAGATTTTATGCTAAAATCTATTAGATTTTGGCATATTCATCACCAATTTAGACCATTTACACGCTCGCAATTCAAAATTTTAAATTATTGGGAAAAATGGGCAAAATTATCAAAATGGAATAGTTGATGTTGAAAATTTTATCAGTTGGAATCTGAAGAAAAAATTTACAGACTTTCATATTAACTTTACACCTTTACAGGACTAAAACTTTACAGGTTTTAACACATTCTGTAGGAAATATAACAATTTAAATGTTTCCAGCTTTAAAACTGTTCGATTTTCACTCCTGATGTTTAGTATTTGACAGTGTTTCGATTTTTTCATCAGATTTCATGCTAAATTCTGTTAGATTTTGGCATATTCAATCACCAATTTTGAGCATTTACACGCTTGCTATTCAAAATTTTAAATTATTGGGAAAAATGGGCAAAATTATCAAAATGGAATAGTCGATGTTGAAAATTTTATCAATGAGAATTTGAAGAAATTTTTTACAGACTTTCATAGGTGGTGCTAAAAACTTCACATGTTTTGACACATACTGTCGGAAATATAACGATTTAAATATTTTCAGTTTTAAAACTGTTCGATTTTCACTGCTGATGTTTAGTATTTGGCAAATTTCTGATTTTTAATCAGATTTGATGCTAAAATCTGTTAGATTTGGGCATGTTCAATCACGAATTCGGAGCATTTACACGCTCGTAATTAAAAATGTTAAATTATTGGACAGTTGCAATTGAAAAGCCGTCAGATTTTCATAATATTATTATATGATCTAGAAAAATTACAGAAATTGGCAAAACTTTGGGCAAAATTTGCAAAATTTTGGGCAATATTGGCAAAAGTTTGGGCAATATTGGCAAAATTTTGTGTAAAATGGGCAAAATTGTTTAAATGGGATGATTGAAAATTTTATCAGGAATCTGAAGAAAAGTTTTACAGACTTTCATAGGCAGTACGAAAAACGTCACAGATTTTGATACATCCTGTCGGAAATATAACGATATAAATAGATCCAGTTTTAAAAGATTTCACTGCTGATGTTTAGTATTTGATAGAATTCTGATTTTTTCATCAGATTTCATGCCAAATTCTGTTACGTTTTGGCATGTTCAATCAAAAAGTCGAAGCTCGCAATTCAAAATTTTTAATTTTTGGACAGTTGCAATTGAAACATTGTCAGATTTACAAAATTTTATTATTTGATCTAGAAAAATTACAGAAATTGGCAAAGTCGGCAGTTAAATTGAAAGTTGAACAGCTGGAATTGAAAATTTGCCAATTTTTTTACATTTTGCTTTTTGATCTTAAATATCCAATAGACAGATAATATCTCTCATTTTTGTAGAATTAATCAACTTATTTCATTTATTTAAAAAAATAACACTTCGAAAGTGAGTTAAAATTCCATTTTCATTTCATAATTTAACTAAAGCTTATTGCTCTGTATTTAGAGTAAAACTAAGAGAGAGTAAGAGTAAGAGTAATTTAATAATAATAATAATAGTAATAATTCTTTATTGCTGTTTGCAACATTACCAAAATTTTGGGTAAAATGGGCAAAATTATCAAAATGGAGCAGTTGATGTTGAAAATTTTCTCAGTTGAAATCTGAAAAAAAATATTGCAGACTTTCATAGGTGGTGCTAAAAACTTTACAGGTTCTGACTTGCTCTTGGATCTCAAATATGCAATAGACAGATTATTTCATTTTTGTACTATTAATCAACTTATTTCGTTCATTTAAAAAAGAACACTTCGAAAGTGAGTCAAAATTCCATTTTCATTTCATAATTCAACTAAAGCTTAAATATATTGTCTGCATTTAGAGTAAGACTTGGAGAGAGTAAGAGTAAGAGTAATTTAATAGTAATAATAATAATTGTCTATTGGTGTTTGCAATATTATCAAAATTTTGGACAAAATGGGCAAAATTATCAAAATGAAGTAGTTGATGTTGAAAATTTTATCAGTTGGTATCTGGAGAAAATTTTTACAGACTTTCATAGATGGTGCTAAAAACTTTACAGGTTTTGACACATACTGTCGGAAATATTACGATTTAAATATTTGTAGTTTTAAAACAGTTCGATTTTCACTGCTGATGTTTAGTATTTGGCAAATTTCTGATTTTTTATCAGATTTGATGCTAAAATCTGTTATATTTGGGTTGAATTACCAATTTGGAGCATTTAAAAGTTTTGAAATTATTGGAAAGTTGCAATTGAAAAGCTGTCAGATTTTCAAAATTTAATAATTTAATAAAAAAATTATAGAAATTGTCAAAATCGGGCAGTTTATTTGATAATTGGACAGCTGGAATTGAAATTATGACATTTTTTTCACATTTTGCTCTTGGATCCCATTTTTTAATTGACAGATAATTTCTCTCATTTTTGTACTTACGTGTATTTAAGTAAGTCTTAGTTTAGAACTTACTTCGTTTATTTAAAAAAATGACACTATGAACGTGAGTTAATATTCTATTTTCATATCTGAATTTCGGACTTATTTCGTTTAGTTTAAAAAATAACACTACGAAAGTGAATTAATATTCTATTTTCATTTCTTAATTTTGAACTTATTTCGTTATTCAAAAAAAATAACACTACGAAAGTCAGTTAATATTCTGCATTCATTTCTTAATTTCACTAAAGCTTAAATATATTGCTCTTTATTTAAAGTAAGAGCAAAACAGAGTAAGAGTAAGAGTAATTTGAAATTATATGAAGGTCATATCAAGGTGATTGAAGTCATATGAGGAGTTTCTTGATCATTTTACTATTGCTAGTTAAATAATATTAATATTGAGCAAAGATTGCTACTACTACTAATATTTGTATTGTAATTGTCATTGTGATTGCGACATATATACCTACATTTACTTTATCAGATTTCTTTAAATGTAACAGTAATTTTCAGTTATTACTGTCAAGTTTTCAATTAATTAATTAAAATTTTAATCATTATGGCATAATTTCAGATTACTTCTAAATTTTACAGTAATTTTCAATTATTACTGCCAAGTTTGCAAATAATTAATCAAATTTTTTAATTATTATATCATAATTTCAGGGATTACCTACTTTAATATTGAATAGTACTTTACAATTTGTTACCGCCAAGTTTTCAATTAATTCTGTCAAATGTTCAATTATTTTTACCAGAAATTTAATTATTTTAACCAAAATTTTAAATATTTTCAATGAGTATTTCCATATTTTCAATGGGTACTTTAAAATTTTGAATATTTACTGTAAAATTTTCAGTTATTACGTTAATTATTAACACTAATTTTCAGTTATTATTTCAATTAAGAATTACTATCAATGAATTAATCCAAATTTTAATCATTATGTCATAATTTCAGATTACTTTTAAATTTAACAGTAATTTTCAGTTATTGCTGTCAAGTTTTCAAATTTATTAATCAAAATTTTAATCATTATGGCATAATTTCAGATTACTTTTAAATTTAGCAGTAATTTTCAGTTATTACTGCCAAGTTTTAAAATAATTCATCCAAAATTTTATAATTTTTTTTATTGTTACATCATAATTTCAGAGATTACCTATTTTAAAATTGAATAGTACTTTTCAATTTGTTACTGCCAATTTTTCAATGAATTCTGAAAAATGTTCAATTATTTCTACCTGAATTTTAATTATTTTAACCAAAATTTTCATTATTTTATGCATAATTTTAAATATTTTCAATGAGTATTTCCATATTTTGAATGAGTACTTTAAAATTTTGAATAATTACTGTGAAATTTTCAATTATTACGTTAATTATTAACAGAAATTTTCAGTTATATATTTAATTGCTACAATTAACAATTACAATCAATTAATCAATCAAAATTTTAATCATTATATCATAATTTCAGATTACATTTAAATTTAACAAAAATTTTCAGTTATTTCTGTCAAGTTTCAATGAATTAATCAAAATTTTAATCATTATGTTATAATTTCAGTTTACTTTTAAATATAACAGTAATTTTCAGTTATTACTATCAAGTTTTTAAATAATGAATCAAAATTTAAATCATTATGTGATAATTTCTGATTACTTTTAAACTTAACAGCAATTTTCAGTTATTACTGCCAAGTTTTCAAATAATTGATTAAAAATTTTACCAAATTTTTTATTATTACATCATAATTTCAGAGATTACCTACTTTAAAATTGCATAGTACTTTTCAATTTATTACTGCCAAGTTTCCAATTAATTCTGTCAAATGTTCAATTATTTCTACTTGAATTTGAATTATTTTAAACAAAATTTTAAAAAAAATTAGTGAGTATTGCCAAATTTTCACTGAGTACTGTAAAATTTTGAATAATTACTGTGAAATTTTCAATTATTACGTTAATTATTAGCAGTATTTTTCAGTTATTACTTCAATTAACAATTACAATCAATTAATCAATCAAAATTTTAATCATTATGTCATAATTTCAGATTACTTTTAAATTCAACAGTAATTTTCAGTTATTTCTGTTAAGGTTTCAATTAATTAATCATAATTTTAATCATTATGGCATAATTTCAGATTACTTTTAAATTTAACAGTAATTTTTGGTAATTTCTGTCAAATTTTCAATTAATTAATCAAAATTGTAATTATTATGTTATAATTTTAGATTACTTTTAAATTTATCAGTAATTTTCAGTTATTTCTGCCAAGTTTTCAAATAATCAATCAACATTTTTACTAACATTATTATTATTACATTAAAATTTCGTAGTTTACTTACTTTAAAATTGAATAATTCTTTTCAATTTGGCACTGTCGAGTTTTCAATTAATTCCGTCAAACGTTCAATTGTTTCTACTTGAATTTTAATTATTTTAACCAAAATTTTAAAAAAATTCAATGAATATTGCCAAATTTTCACTGAGTACTGTAAAATTTTGAATAATTACTGTAAAATGTTCAATTATTACTGCAAAATTTTAAATTATTACTTTTAAATAATGTTATTGTATTTCGTCCAAAATTTCACCTGTTTTATTATTATTATTATTATAATCTTCTTCTTTTACCCTTTCGGGTATTGAAATGGGGTTATCTTTACTTGTTATGTATTTTCTTTTACCGTTTGGTTCCACCGTTTCTTGTTTCTTGCTATTTCCTTCACTTGTGCATTTGTTATCTCCCTCTTATTCAATATGTTTCCAAAATTTCACAAAATTTGTATGCTGTTTGAAATTCTATATTAATAATTGAAAATTTCGATCCCAAAACTTTCTATAATTATCATTGTTGATGAAGACTAAAGGTTTTTAATTATTTCTGCCACTCTTAATTTTTGTCAAAATTTCAATTGTTTTATTAAACATGTCAATATTTTTTCAAAAAATTTCAAATATCCTCTTATTATTTCAATGATCACTAAATAAAATATTTTAAATGGCTTTCATAGATAACTCCTAGAGCAATCCTATTTATAAGTTGTTTTTTTTTATTAATTGTTGTACATACATCTTATATACAGAGTGATCTATGAGGTCGATGACAAACTTTACAGGTTTAACTTCTTAACTAAGTATAACTTCTTAACTAAGTATAACTTCTTAACTAAGTGTAACTTCTTAACTAAGATGAATTGGACCCATGATATACCAAGCCATTAATATGTATATCTATACTTAGGATCTTAGAACTATAATAGAACTATAAAAATGTATTAAAATGACTGAAAATTGTATTGTTAAGAAGTGCAACATCTTAACTACTTATACTTATACTACTTATACTTATACTTAACTACTTATGTGATCATAAGTATTGACTACTTATACTTAGGATATTAGAACTATAATAGAACTATTAATATGTATTCAAATGATTGAAAATTGTATTGTTAATATGTGTAACTTAACTAATAGAATAGAATAGAATAGTAAAGATTTATATTAATGTTCTTACATTCTACATGTCATTACATCCTAGATGTTTACATAGGTCAATACAATTACATTAGATACAATTTTACAAATATCGAATTATTGAATTGAATTGAATTACAATTAATCATAACTATGTAAAAAAACCTCAGTATTACATCTCCTTTCATGTGCCAAAATTTGTTACCGATACTTTCATAGATCACCCTGTATATCCTTATTCAATCTTATTTTTCAAATATAATTTCAAAAGTATTAATGCATATTGATTTTTATTGAGAATTAGATGAGCTAGTCACAAAAAATTGGCGAACTATGCAACCTTGGGAAGTTCCACAAGTGAACAATATCAAATCCACACCCGCCACAATTCCATACATTTTCCACCACAACCCTCAGCTGGCGATTGAAAAGATATGATTTTATGAAATCATAGCGTGTTGCCCGTGTAAAATACTTGTACAGCTTTACAATCAATATTCCAAGCTGCAGGCCGTCAAAAGCTTGGCACAGTTCTAATAATATTCCCGGGGGAAATTCGCCAGAATCGACTGCGAACTGAATATCATTTATACAGTCAAAAGTGGCAGTGTAAATTCATGCTGCAAGTTACTTTTTCTACAATTGCCACAAAAAGTACACTTTAGCACGTGCTTTTAACAAGTTACTTTTTCTACAATTGCCACAAAAAGTAGACTTAGTACGTGCTTTTGGTGAAATTGTCGTTTTCTGATGACCAATCGCAGCTGTAACTTTTCCGCTTATTTCCGTTGTATTGAAATAAGCGTGTGAACGAATTAGTAAATATTCGACTATTGACTATTTAACTGATTTGTTTACAAGGAGTAATATATAAAAAATGTAACTGTTTGTTGATGCATTTATTGCATTAATGTCATCTGATGTTAATGTCATCAACGAAATTGTAATGGTTGAAACTGCTAGTGTCCAAATAACCAATAATAAGTAGTATGGAGCTTCTGGTCGGTAATGCCCATAGATGGCGTTGCACTCACCTTAACAAAAAAAATTAGTTTCCCGTTTCTGGTTTACGTATTTCCGGCTGCAGTAAAGCTATCGATATACGCATTTTCAAATTTTTGAACATGAACTTCTGAAATCTGTCAAATACTTTACCTAATACTTGACATCAGAAGTAAATATCTGTCTGAGTTTTACCTGCATGTATGGAAATGTGTCTAATTTGCAACTGAAATTGCCCAAATATGTCAATATTTGACAGTTTTTAGGTTCAAGGGTGAAAATGTGAAAATGTCAAATTTTCAGTTGTAATTTTTCAAACCTGTTATAGCCTGCCAGTTTTTGAACGTCAACTTGTCAAATCTGTCAAATACATGACTACAGAAGGTGAATGCCCGTCCAATTTTCAACTGCATGTATCAAACAGTGTCAAATTTTCAGTTATAATTTTTCAAAACTGGCAAAAGTTTTAACTGCAGCGTTAAAATCTGTAAAATTTTCGAAGCAACTGCCCAAAACCGTTACGTTGTCTACTAGTTTATGAACGTCCACTTGTCAAATCTGTCAAATGCCTGATTTCAGAAGAGAATGCCTATCCAATTTACTGCATGTATCAAAATGTGTCAAATTTTCAGATGTAATTTTTCAAAACTGGCAAAAGTTATAACTGCACCATCAAAATCTGTAAAATTTTCGATAGCAACTGCCCAAAACTGTTATGCTGTCTGCTAGTTTATGAACGTCTTCTTATCAAATCTGTCAAATACCTGATTTCAAAACTGAATATCTGTCCAATTTACTGCATGTATCAAAGTGTGTCAAATTTTCAGTTGAAATTTTTCCAACCTATTATAGCTTGTCAGTTTTTGAACATGAACTTGTCAAATCTGTCAAATACTTGACTTCATAAGTGAATATCCGTTCTATTTTCAACTGCATGTATCAAAATGTGTCAAATTTGTTGCTGTAATTTTTCAAAACTGGCAAAGGTTTTAACTGCACCCTCAAAATCTGTAAAAATTTCAATTTTTGGCATGTTTTCAGCCAGTTTTTGTACTACAACTTGTCAAATCTGTCAAATATCTTACTTAATATTTGTCAACAAAACTTGCACTTGTGTACAAAATCAGTCAAATTTTCGATAGCACTTGCCCAAAACTGATATGCTGTATGTGAGGTTTTTGAACTGCAACTTATCAAATCTGTTAAATACTTCACCTAATACTTGACTTCAGAAGTAAATATCTGTCCGATTTTTACCTGCATGTATGAAAATGTGTCTAATTTGCAACTGAATTTGCCCAAATATGTCAATATTTGTCAGTTTTTAGGTTCAAGGGCGAAAATGTGAAAATCTTTGAATCGAAGTGTATTAACTTCCAATTACAATTCTCGATTTTTTTTATATTTGAAACTATAATGTTCGAATTCAGCAATTATTAACTAAAACTGCAATTATTTTAAATGCAACTGGTAAAATCTCTAAAATACCAAGCTTCAACAGTATTATTCGAAAAAGTATCTGACTGTTAAAATTAGTGGAAGTTATTAGCATCTGCAGTAAAAGATTTTCACATGTTGACCCATAAATTGCTTCAACATAAATTGCTTCAACATCTTAAGTCGAAAATGTTAACCACTTTCATCGCAGGTATTGAAACCATAAATTTTAACTTTAGAAAATTTCAATATTAGAACATTTCCAGTAGAAAATTAAAAATATTTAGCCTGTTGTACCTGAATATTTTAAAGATTTCTACATGTTGACCCATAAAATTAACATTAACAGTTTTGGGTGGTGCAGTTGAAAATTTAACAAATTAAGACGGTTTAAATTGAAAATTTAACAAAATTGAAGTATTTAGTTGGAAATTTTGGTATAATATTTTCAACTTCAACTATCAAAATGTGCCAAAGTTGCCAATATAATTCATCAAATTTGTTTATTTTTTATTGAAACTGCCCCAATTTGTCAAATTTTCAAAAGTAACTCATAAAAATCTGTGATATTTAAACTTCAGCTGTGAAATTAAAACATTAAATTCCGTAAATTCGTTAAATTTTCAATTGAACCAATCTGAATTTGCAATTCAACAGAAATAAGTTTATACAAACAATATGAGTATTGTGACACTTATGTAAGAGACACTTGCAAATTAAAAGTAAATTTAACAAAATTGAAGTATTAACTAGGAAAATTTAGTATGCTTTAACATCTGAAGTTGAAAATTTTAACCACTTTTATAGCAGATATTGAAAACATCACAACTTTTAACAGTTCGCAATATGACAATTTGTTTCAGCTGAAAACTTGTCTGATTGTTTAGTTATTTTAGCTAAATGTTGTATTTAAAAATAGGATAAATAAGACAAATTTGTAAGGCTGAACTAGAAAATTTCAATATTTGGACATTTGTAATAGAAAATTTCAAATATTTGGCCAGTTGCAACTGAAAATTCAAAAGATTTTTAAATGTCGACACTTAAAATTGACAGATATTGACACTTCTGTGCGGTGCAGTTGAAAATTTGACAAATTAAGACATTTCAATTGAAAATTTAACAAAATTGAAGTATTCAGTTGGAAATTTTGGCATATTTCAACATCTGAAATTGGAACTATTGATATACTTCAGAAACTTAGTATTTGACAGGTTTGATGTTGCAGTTGAACAAATGAAAGGTTATGAAAGTTTTAAAATTTTACAGTTTTACAGACAGTCGTAATTGAAAAGTTTACAGAAAGCAGCTGTTCAGAGATTTATACAGATGCAGTAAAAATATTGCCAGATCTGAAAAATTATAATTGCAAATTTAACACTTTTAACAACTTTAACATTTCGACAATTTTTACAAACAGCAAGAAACATTTGGACAAGGGCAGAAAAAATCTGCCTTTGTCCAAATGTTTGTTAAAATTTGTGATGTTTTTAATACCTGCGGTAAAATATTATATAGGGTAAAATATTTAACTCCAGATGTTGAAATATGCTAAATTTTTATACTTATTACTTCAATTTTGTTAAATTTTCAATATGCAAGTATCATTTACATGAGTGTCAGAAAAATCATATTCTTTGTGAATAATGATAGATTTTTATCATTATTTATCATTATTCACAAAGAATATGAGCTTTTAGACACTCATGTAAATGACACTTGCAAATTGAATTTTTTTACAAAATTGAAGTATTAAGTATAAAAATTTAGCATATTTCATCATCTGTAGTTGAAAATTTTACCCACTTTCATAGCCAGTATTGAAAACATCACAAATTTTAACTGCTCTCAATATGACAATTTGTCGAAGCTGAAAACTTGTTTCAATTTAAAATTTAATAAAATTGAAGTATTTAGTTGGAAATTTTGGCATATTTTGACATCTGAAATTGGAAAAATTAATGAATCTCAGAAACTTAGTATTTGCTAGGTTTGATGTTGCAGTTAAACAAATGAAAGGTTATGAAAGTTTTAAAATTTTACAGTTTTACAAACAGTCGTAATTGAAAAGTTTACAGAAAGCATCTGTTCAGAGATTTAGACAGATGCAGTAAAAAGATTGCCAGATCTGAAAAATAATAATTGCAAATTTAACACTTTGTTCAACTGGACCGCACAAAACTGTCAATATCTGTCAATTTTATGGGTCAACATGCAAAAATCTTTTAAATTTTCAGTTGCAACTGGCCAAATATTTTAAAATTTCTATTATAAATATCCAATTAGGGAAATTTTCTACTTCAGCGTTACAAATATTTACTTCACAAACTTTGTATTTGACAGGTTTAATGTTGCAGTTGAACAAATGAAAGGTAATGAAAGTATTAAAATTTTTCAGTTTTACAGACAGTTGTAATTGAAAAGTTTACAGAGAGCGTTTATTCAGAGATTTGGACAGATGCAGTAAAAAAAATTCCAGATCTGAAAAATTATAATTGCAAATTTAACACTTTTAACAGTTTTAACAATTTAGCAATAGTTTTTTTTTGGAATTTGTTATAATTTCACAGCTGGAGTTTAAAATTTGATAAATTTTATAAGTTTCATTTGAAAATCTGGCAAATCTGCACAGCTTCAATTCAAAAAATACAAATTTAAAGAGATAAATGGCAATGTATAATAGATTTTGCTGATTAATTAAAAATTAAATTTGAAAATTTAACACTATTAACAATTTTAACTCTTCGACAATGTTTACAAACAGTTTCAAATGAAAAATTAACACAGAGGCAGAAAAAACTGCCAGATCTGAAAAACTACAATTGAAAATTTAACACTCAACAATTTTAACAATATAACAACAGATTTCTGGAATTTAAGTTATAATTTCACAGCTGGATTTCAAAATGTGTTAAATTTTGAAGTTTCATTTGAAAATCTGGCAAATCTGCACAGCTTCAATTCAAAAACTACAAATTTAATGAGATAAATGGCAATATATAATAGATTTTGCTGATTAATTAAAAATTAAATTTGAAAATTTAACACTATTAACAATTTTAACTCTTCGACAATGTTTACAAACAGTTTCAAATGAAAAATTAACACAGAGGCAGAAAAAATCTGCCAGATCTGAAAAACTACAATTGAAAATTTAATACTTTAAACAATTTTAACAATTTAACAACAGAATTCTGGAATTTAAGTTATAATTTCACAGCTGGATTTCAAAATTTGATATATTTTTTAAGTTTCATTTGAAAATCTGGCAAATCTACACGGCTTCAATTCAAAAAATACAAATTTAAAGAGATAAATGGCAAAATTTAATAGATTTTGCTGATTAAGTAAAAATTAAATTTGAAAATTTAACACTATTAACAATTTTAACTCTTCGACAATGTTTACAAACAGTTTCAAATGAAAAATTAACACAGAGGCAGAAAAAATCTGCCAGATCTGAAAAACTACAATTGAAAATTTAACACTTTAAACAATTTTAACAATTTAACAACAGATTTCTGGAATTTAAGTTATAATTTCACAGCTGGAGTTCAAAATTTGATAAATTTTGAAGTTTCATTTGAAAATCTGGAAAATCTGCACAGCTTCAATTAAAAAAATACAAAAATAAAAGAGATAAATGGCAAAATTTTATAGATTTTACTGATTATTGAAAATTAAAATTGTGAATTTAACACTTTTAACAATTTTAACTCTTCGACAATGTTTACAAACAGTTTCAAATGAAAAATTAACACAGAGGCAGAAAAAATCTGCCAGATCTGAAAAACTACAATTGAAAATTTAATACTTTAAACAATTTTAACAATTTAACAACAGAATTCTGGAATTTAAGTTATAATTTCACAACTGGATTTCAAAATTTGATATATTTTTTAAGTTTCATTTGAAAATCTGGCAAATCTACACGGCTTCAATTCAAAAAATACAAATTTAAAGAGATAAATGGCAAAATTTAATAGATTTTGCTGATTAAGTAAAAATTAAATTTGAAAATTTAACACTATTAATAATTTTAACTCTTCGACAATGTTTAAAATCATTTTCAAATGAAAAATTAACACCGAGGCCGAAAAAATCTGCCAGATCTGAAAAATTACAATTGAAAATTTAACATTTTTAATAATTTTAACAATATAACAACAGATTTCTGGAATTTAAGTTATAATTTCATAGCTGGAGTTCAAAATTTTGATAAATTTTTATCATTAGTTATCATTATTCACAAAGAATATGAGTTTTTTGACACTTATGTAACTGACTCTTGCAAATTGAAAATTTAACAAAAATTGAAGTATTTAGTAGGAAAATTTAGCATATTTCAACATCTGGAGTTTAAAATTTTAACCACTTTCATAGCAGGTATTGAAAACATCACAAATTTTAACAGTTCTTAATATGACAATGTTGCAGCTGAAAACTTCTCTGATTGTTTAGTTATTTTAGCTTAAAGTTGTATTTCAAAATATGATAAATAAGACAAATTTGTGAGGCTTAAATAGAAAATTTCAATATTTGGACATTTGCAATAAAAATTTAAAATATTTGGCCAGTTGCAACTGAAAATTTAAGATATTTTTACATGTTGACACATAAAATTGACAGATTTGACAGTATTGTGAGGTTCAGTTGAAAATTTGACAAATTAAGACATTTCAATTGAAATTTAACAAAATTGAGGAATTTTGGCATACTTCGATATCTGAAATTGGAACATGTTGCAGTTAAACAAATGAAAAGTTATGAAAGTTTTAAAATTTTACAGTTTTACAGACAGTTGTAATTGAAAAGTTTACAGAGAGCATCTATCCAGAGATTTGGACAGATGCAGTAAAAAGATTGCCAGATCTGAAATATTAAAATTCAAAATGTAACACCGTAAACAGATTTAACAATTTAGCAATAGTTTTTTGGAATTTAAGTTATAATTTCAAAGCTGGAGTTCAAATGATTTTTTTTATTTAAAAATCTGTTAAATCTGCATAGTTTCAATTTGAAAAAAATCAAATTTTAAGGGATAATGGCAAAATTTTATAGATTTTGCTGATTAAGTAAAAATTAAAATTGAAAATTTAACACTTTTCACAATTTTAACCCTTCGACAATTTTTACAAGCAGTTGCAATTCAAAAATGAACATATTTGGACAGAGGCAGAAAAAACGCCAGATTTGAAGAATTACAATTGAAAATTTAACACTTTTAACAATTTTAACAATTTAACAACAGATTTCTGGAATTTAAGTTATAGTTGCGCAGCTGGAATTCAAAATTTGATATATTTGATAAGTTTCATTTAAAAATCTAGCAAATCTGCACAGCTTCAATACAAAAAATACAAATTTAAAGAGATAAACGGCAAAATTTAATAGATTTTGCTGATTAATGAAGAATTAAAATATAAAATTTATCACTTTTAACAATTTTAACTCTTCGACAATTTTTACAAACAGTTGCTGATGAAAAATTAACAGATTTGAACAGAGGCACAAAAACTCTGCCAGATCTGAAGAATTACAATTAACAATTTAACATTTTTAACAATTTTAACAATTTAACAACAGATTTCTGGAATTCAAATTATAACTTCAAAGCTTGTGAGTTCAAAATTTGATAGATTTTATAAGTTTCATTTAAAAATCTGGCAAATCTGCACAGCTTTAATAATAAAAATACAAATTTAAAACGATAAATGGAAAATTTAATAGAGTTTCATATATTCACATTTGGGCCTGGACAAAATTAACATACATTATCAAATTCGAGCAGTTTCGATTGACACCAAAGTTTAATATACGCAGTTTCTGTAAATTTGTTGTTACTATGCAACTTTAAAGCACGCCGTGAAATAATAAGTACTGACAAATAGTACTGCTTAACGTTTATTGTCTCTCAAAGTTGGTCAATAAATGTATTGTTGCTAGGCAACTTTAAAATACGCTGTACTAGAAAGACGGATTTTCGCACGCTTATTAGTTCGATAACCAAAGATTATGATGCAGGTATGATAAAAATCATATTTTTACATCAAAGGTGAAATTTTCAAATCTCAAATTGACCTGTCCAGACGATTTGGTTAAAAACAAACAAATCCATTATGATTTTTTTTCCTATTTCCGAAAAAATAGGAATTCGCAATAATCAGTACAATTTATAAATATATTTATGTACTAATTTCTGTTTAATCCATGTTTTGATTGTTTAACTTTATTATTATTGTAGCCATAACATTAAATAACACGTACACGAGAATTTATCAAAATTATTCACAAAATCCGTGTTGCAACAAGAAACTGTGCAGACCACAGCAATACGTTACTTCCTACACCAGAAAAATGATGCATATGAGGCAACTGTATTCAATGTGACTTTTCAAAATAGACCTGGCACTTTGTTTAAACACAGTCTTGATGTTCTGCTGCAGCAAGCTCATCTCTTAAACATGTGTAATGCGGATATTATTCGGGCAATTGCAGTTATTTATCGCAATGACAGCATCGGCGTCACTTTTAAATAGAACCTGAAATATTGCGTGTCTGAAATATGGGCAATGAATACGTAATGCATTATATTCTGAAATATGGCATTTCCCTCTACTTGAATTATGCAAGTAATACATATTTTACTGATACGAATGCAATAACCATTGATATTTATGGACGGCGCATAATAATTCAGAGAACTATGAAAGATATTAATTTAGAGATATAATATTCCAATAAATTTCAATAATTTTACTTTACTTTAATATGAATCAATAAACTGAAAATGGATCATTATTTTTGTATTATCCATTAAACACTAATATGAATAAATAACTGGAAATAGATAATTATTTTTGGATATGATTGAGGAATCATAATAAATACAAATTCGATACTAAATAGATTCTCACGAGAGAAATGTTACTCAGAAAAAAATACTTTAGTAAGTTTAGTACAGTTTGTACACATTTAATAATAAAATAAGACATTTACTATAAGTGATCTGACAGGTAATTGAAATTGGGTAAAATTGCGCTTTTTTTATAACATTACTAAGTCATTTCTTGTACTTTTAACTTTAAGGATATATTCATTTTCTTTCAGAATTTCAGTACTTTTTACAAAACCGTCCATACCTTTGAATATTGGAATAATTCCAATATTTTTATCCTCCCCAGGAAACTCTTAGGGGAATACTTGCAGCCAGTATGCGCCATATTATACCGCAACAATGGATATTCTTTTCATACGGATTTAAAAATATTTAAAAACTACTATCAAGGGAATTTTTATCAAAAATAATATGCGCAGATAATTTAGTCAGATAGTTTTGCTGGACACTCGTGCGGATAATTTAAATATGATTAGCTCGAAAGCGGCGTTATTCCGCTAATAGTGTTGCGGGTTTAATCACTGGAGTAGCATCGATTCATGATTTTCAATTTAAATTAAATAATTATAAATTAATTCGTCTCTCGAATGCCTTTTGTAACAAATTATGTTTGCGTTTGCGTTGAGCGTGTTTAGGTTGATTGTTGGCTTAATAATTATTTATTCATTTTCGTTTTAACCAAATATTCATGCTGTATGAAAAATGTACAGTACTTATAATAAAAATGGAACAGATACATAACCTATAAGCGAAAGCACGAAATATTTTTCTAGCACAGAAAAGAGCAACGCAAAGAAATTCGCAATCTTATTGAAGTTGAGATAAGTGTTTCTAAGGTACATCACTCCACCTTCTACCACAATGGTGTAGGTGTGTAACTCTCCGATATTATTTTATTATATTTATTTTATTATTCGTCGTTTTTATGGCGAAATTATTATATAATTTCTTGATTATTTTGGCTCGTGATTTATTATATGATGTTTTAATTATTTTTGGCTCGTGATTTGTTATATAATTTCTTAATTATTTTTGGCTCGTGATTTGTGATCGTATTTAGTACTTACACGTCGTGACGTTTAATTTAACTACCGTGATTACTCTCAAGGTACTTTGCTATTGGTAATGTGTTAATTAACGTACACTAATAATGGATTAATACAAGAAAGCGCCAATTTAAGGATTTGTTTTGTTTATTTAATAATAGACACGCTGAAATTGTAAGACACAGGGAAATAAAACACAGGTTGATGATGATGTAAATTAATTTATATAATTGTAACTTACAGGAAAATAAAACACAGGTTGACGATTATGACATGAATTGATTTATTTTCTTGATTTCGTTGACCTTTTAATGAATTTGTAAATTCTCTTATTTATTCAATTGATAATTTGAAAATGGTTATTACTACGAAGTTTATTTACGAGTGTTTGTTATACATACACGTGCTTCTCTAGTTTCTTAGACCATTTATTACCATGCCCTTTCACTCCATTTAACTACGGGAAAGTGATATGATCAAAAATAGAACTATTTAAAGATGTTGAAATATCCCCAATAATTCATGAATAATTACTAAAGGTATCTCGCGATCTTCCCGAATTTCATGGTTGTGTCGGTGTCCACACAATAATGTAATTATTGGAGCACCATTGTTTACGTTGATTGAGATAAATTAGTAATTCTACCCACGACCACAGCAAGCACCAATGTCAGAAGTAGTCATCACCGTCAGACATGTTACAAGTTGTGTCAAATAACAGTTCTGCTACCTCAATCGGAAATGTTTATGTAATGTTATAATATATTATTATTAGGAACATTGGAGGTTATTAATAACTTCTCTTGTGATTATACCAAGCTTCATTATCTCGTTTATCATTTTCTCTGTTTATACGGGGTTTTAATAATTCCACTTATTTCTTGTTTACGATATTTAACCATAAATTATCATTATGTCTTCAAATTATTGAGATTTAATCCAGCCTATTTTATCTGTTCGATTCTAAATTACTCTGCCCAATAATAGGTACGTTATGTGCTTGTTTTATAATTTGAAATAAAGAAACCAGTATTTTTATACATTATGTTTTTAAATTATTATGATTTAATCCAACTTATTTATTTATACAATTATAAATCAAATCTCTGCCCAATAATATGCACGTTGTGTGCTCATTTACGATTTAAAATGAAGAAGCCATCATTTTTATGAATTATTTTGATTTGAATATGATGATGTATGTCGGAGGGTAACACTGAATGTCTTGATTAGTTGTTATAGTTATGGTGAATACAGCCACGTTAGTTTGCGATCGCGGGCGCGATGTATGATGAGTTTATATGTTTAAATGTTATGATGCTGACGACGATTTGATTCTAGTGGAGGAGGTGATTCCACAATAACAGGTGTGTGAACGAAGTGCGCGGGTGGGCGTCAATTACACCTGTTATTGCTTCCTCTAGTGATTCGTAAACACGAATAGCATTCGAGCCGCCTTTGTTTACTGATAGGAATAGGTAATCGGTGTTTGGCTTTTCTAGGTAACTTGTGGTTGGTTAAATACACTATTTTCCGTCAATTTGAATCTAGTGCGGGAATTTGATTTCACAATAACAGGTGTGTGAACGAAGTGCGCGGGTGGGCGTCAATTACACCTGTTATTGCTTCCTCTAGTGATTCGTAAACACGAATAGCGTACGAGCCGCCTTTGTTTACTGACAGGAATAGGTAATCGGTGTTTGGTATTTATAGGTAACATAGGGTTGATTGAAAGGAATAAGCACTCCCGTGAATTTATAATGAGACTGGTTTAACAACTTTATATTATCGTTAATAATAAAAACATTAAATTACTCTGTACCTAGAATTGTACGTTTTTCGATTTATTCAAATTTTTACTCTACTTTGCGTTTTTTACAACGTTATATGCAATCGTTAATTTAATTATAACCCGACGTGAATTTATATACTCAAAACCGCGAATGTCGTGTGCGTTGCCCGTGGCCGACGCAACTTTCTTACTTATCTCGCTCGTGTGTGGCTTATGCTTAAATAGGTTTTTTCAGCTTCAAATCTCCACTCCCCTCACATATCTACTGCTAAATATTCGCCCCCATCCCTTAGTTATCATGGTGATTATTAATCTTGAGTGTGCGTGTGGTATTAATGCGTTTTTAGCGCAGAGTTTTACACTTAACTTAAAGAGTTGCCATTCGAGGTGATTTTTACGTGCCTGGCGCTTGCTCGTTTCTAAGGGGCGCTGATACCCAAATTGTTTATGTGACACCACGACATGGAATCTTCCAAAACCGTGCATATGCAGAGGCCTCGGCTCTTGAGATATTTGGCGACGCTCTGGCGCGACTTTCGATGGCTATTTATCACATTTCACCCTGGGATTATTTATAAATGAATTAATTTAATAATTTGGTTGTATTCATGATTTTTAAAATATGAGTCACTTTATTGCGTAAATGCGTATTATACTGGGCGTATATTTGGGCCTATTACAGGTATGTTGTTTTCTTTACCCATTTTCTTCTTCTGTTACTGTTTTTCGTTCATGAAGTTCTTCCATTTAGTCCTGCCCTTCGCTAGTTCTTTCGCTTCTTTGCATGTTTTCCCCCTTTCTTCTATTATTGTTTTCATTCTGTCATCCCATGTTTTTTTCGGTCTTCCTTTCCTTTTCTTTTTGTTTTGCTTTCCTTCCCACATTTTTTTCACTATTCTTTAGTTGTCATTTTGTCGTTTACCTTCCTTTGTTTCAGTGTTTTCCATAGTTTCGCTCTTGGTACCTTATCGAATGCTTTCTCTAGATCTAGAAACGTTATGTATATTTTTGTGTCTGCCTGTTTTTTTTTTATGACAATAAAGCTAATGCACCGAAAAATGGTGTATGATTTACAAAAATCCTAACCTCAAAGTTTTTATGTTGCAATAACCATAGAAGAACCCCTGTTTCTACGGCACTGTGTTTACTTAGATGATTGTAATTATTTGTGAATATATGCATTGATAGTGGGTGACTCATCGCCAAACATCAGACATCCAAGTCTACTCTAGTAGAAATGCTAATAAGAAAACTGATTTGCTAAGTAACAATTGAAGGTCCTATATTTTGGAAACAATAGCGATTAGAAAAAAAATTACATTTTCATTTATTTTGCCTTTGTTACCATGCTCCAAGTCTACTCTAGTAGAAATACTACTAAGAAAATTGATTTGCTAAGTAACAATTTAAGGTCCTATATTTTGGAAACAAAAGCGATTAGAAAAAAAATTATTTACATTTTAATTTATTTTGTCTTTCTTGCCATGCTCCTAGATTTATGCCACGAAGTTATGGGACACGTAGTATATTATATTTGCAACGATATACAACAATCCATGCTCGAATTAGGTGTATAATATATTGCGTTAATTAAAGATTAAAGCATTAGCAGAGCAGAGTGATGCATGTTACGATTGTGGAAGCCACATCCTTTGTTGTGGAGTTGTTGCATAAATGATGTTCCAAATTACATTAGCGAGAGACATACTTGCATGTTTGTAGACGGTACATGGATCTAATAATTCTATTAAAAATGCTATAATAAAATTACTGTTTGTATCACGTATATAAATTTATTTTGTAATATAAATAGAATATTGAATTTGAAAATGTAGTTTCAAACTAATTTGAAAATTGTTCAGTCATCATAAAAATGGATATTAACTTCTTTTGTAATATAAATAGAATATTGAATTTAAAAATGTAGTTTCAAACTAATATGAAAATTGTTCAGTAATCATAAAAATGGATATTAACTACTTTTGTAATATAAATAGAATATTGAATTTAAAAACGTAGTTTCAAACTAATTTGATAATTGAAAATTGTTCAGTAATCATAAAAATGAATTGTTTCAATCACTAAGGCGAGAATCTTTAGTACATACTTGAGCATGAGTACGACTTAAGTCGTATATTTGCGTATATTTTGTTGCATTTGGTACATAATCGTTTATAGAAAATTTATTTATTTATTTATTTCTTTGGCTACATACCTTTGGGAACTCCAGCTGTGAAATTATAACTTGAATTCCAAAAAACCATTGCTAAATAGTTAAAGCTGTCAAAAGTTATTTAGTTATTCCTTTGCCTTTCTATGTTTAGGTGTAAGGCATACATTATTAATTATTATAATATTCTCTCCACTTCCTCCTATCTTTTGTTAATTCCTTCATTTCTTCCCACGTGTTTGCTTTTCTTGTTGCCTCTTCTTTTATTGCGCTGTTCCACTCTTTTCTCGGTCTTCCTCTTTGTTGTTTTCCTGTTGCTCTTGTCTTGTATATTTTTTTAGTATTTCTTTCTTCTCTCATTCGTCTCATATGTCCATACCACCTCATTTGGCCTACTGTTATTTTTTCCTGTATTGGTTGTAACGGTCCCGAAATAGCGTTGGCCGAAACGGCATTTTAATAATTAGTTGGCGTATAGACCTGCACGATAGGCAAGCGTGGTCGCATTTTTTTGTTGTGGTGACGCGTTTCCCCTGTGAGCGATTTTTAAATTCGCCGGCGGAGCGCCGCCATGAGGCAGAACTCAATTGACTCGTGCCCAGTATAGATCGTGCCAGAAGAACCGTTGCAGATAAGGTATATCACCATCCGGTTTACGGGAATAATCAACGGTTCTCAGCTAACCACCCTTGAGGGGGATTGAGGCACCGAGTACGGGGCAGAGAACACGCTCATAACACCTGAGTAAGTAGTTATTTCTTTTCCTCTTCGTGAAGCCACGTGTCCGGCCATTTTGATTAAGGCCATGTGCTTTGTAGGCGTTTGGCTACGGGCTGAGCAGCTCGGCCAAAACCACTCTTGGCTGGAGGCCGCGGACCAAGCCCAGGCGTCCTCGACGGAAACCGCCGACATCCCGGAGCTGAACCCAGCCACCGGCGAGACCATCCAGAACTCAGGCCAGATAATATATTGATACCTAACTTTTTTGTGTGCTCAAATTGAGCCAGACCGGTTTATTTAATTTTTCTGTTTATTCTTTTGTGTAAGATTGCGTTTACGTGTTTCGTGTCGTACGTGTTTTGCACTGTGTACGAGAAAGGTTGCTCCCTCGGCCCTTTCAATCGCGCGATTAGGAGCTTATTTTATTCGGCCGAATAGAGTAAACCCTGCGCGAAAGGGTGGCGTTCGGAGGTATTTTTTTTCAGGAGCGCGGACACGGTGTCCGTCATTTGTGTGTGTGAATAAACGCCGACATTTTACCATACCAAACTCACACCTGTTATTTTTTGCTCCCCCCACGTTTTCTCTTATTTCAGTTACAGTTTTCTATTCGATTCATTTCAGTTACAGTTTTCTATTCTCACTGCGAGATTTAAATCTGGTGGTATTGGCGCCAAACGGTCAGCGTTGTGACAGTTCGTGATTTCTGAACTTCGCTGACTGTCTGCCGTCCACCCACGCAGGTAAGGTGGAGCCCCCCCTTTGCGACGAAGTAGCCACGAGGTTAAAATTACGTGGAGCCTTTTTTTAACCCCCCCCCACTCTCTGACACCGAGAGCCTGGCCCTCGTTACTACTTCGAAGGGACCCTCCACTCGCTCCACGGCCTAACGCGCCGACTGCCCTTCAGGTACGTCACATGGTTTTATTATTAAGTTTTTTGTGCGTCTCGTTCCTTATCCTGTTTCTTCATTTTGTTTTCTATTTTTCTTAGGAATCACATCTCCATGGCATTTCTTCTTTTTATTTATTTTCCTGTCATCATCCATGTTTCGCTGCTACAAGTTGGCGTTGGTCTAATTACTGTTTTGACTATTTCTGTCTCTTGTTATTTCCTTCTTGCTAAAAGGTGTTTTTTAACATGTTATATAGTTTTGCTGCTTTTCCTATTTTATCTTCTATTTTATTATCTAATTTACTATTGCTCTGTATGATTGCTCCTAAACATTTGTATTGTTCTGCTTGTTCGATTTTTTTTTCCTTGTATTTTTATTTCGTGTTTCTTTTTCTCTTTGGCAATTATCATGGTTTATATATATATATATATATATATATATATATAATCGAAAACCTATCTACCCTAAGGTGTTAGGTGTTTAGGCTACTTCAGCTTAGTTCGTGTACGAACTTCGCCCACTCTTTTCGGTTTTTCGCCATTTTTTCCCCTCATTCCAGGTCAGTCCTCGGTCTTTTAAAATTTCCCTCACTACGTCATCCCACGATTTTTTTGGTCTGCCTCTTTGCCTTTTATGGGGTGTTATTGCCTGCCATACGCTTTTTGTCTGTCTGGTTTCTTCCATCCTTACAATGTGTCCAAACCATTTTAGTTGTTGCCGCTTGATCTTTGTTATTATCGGTTCCACTTCTAATTCCTCTCTTACCACTTCGTTTCTGATTCTGTCTCTTCTTGTGATTCCTTTGACGCTTCTTAGGTACTTCATTTCTACGGCCTGTATTCTGCTTTCTATCCTTTTAGTTATTATCCAGCTTTCACACCCGTACATTAATATTGGTTTGAATACTGTGTTGTACACTGCTAGTTTTGTTTTCTTTGTAATTTTATTGTTTCTTAGGAATGTGTTATTTAGTGCGTAGTACAGTTTTGTTGCGCTCTCTAATCTGTCATTTATTTCTGCATTGTTTTCTCCATTTTTGTGAATTTTGACTACTAGGTATTTAAAGGTTTCCACTTGTTCAACGTTCCTACCTCTTAGTTTTGCGGGTGCGCTCAGATCCTCTTTCCCTAGTGCCATGATTTTTGTTTTATTTATATTTATTCTTAGATTCCTTTCATGTAAAGCTTTTTCCCATAATTCTAAGTTGAATTGTAGCTCTTGTTTGCTTTTAGCATATATAATTAGGTCATCCGCGAAGGCGCATACTGCTATCTTCACCATTTCCATATTTCTATATCCCACTTTTAGCTTTTTTGTTGTTTTCTTTGTTTCTTTCAGTATATCATCTAGGACGATATTGAAGAGGGTTGGACTTAATACACCTCCTTGTCTCAGACCTTACATCGTTTCAAATTCCTCTGATTGCATGTTTCCAGTTCTGACTATGTTCCTTGTCGTTTTGTAGATGCTCCTAATGCGTTCTATTAAGTTTCTGTTTACTCTTCTTTTTTCAAGACTATTCCAGACTGCATTTCTGGGTATGCTGTCGAATGCTTTTTCGAGGTCTATAAAGGCTACAAATATGTTGTTGTTTTTGCTCTTTTCAATTATTTGTTTCATTGTGAATATGTGGTCTTGTACTCCTCGTCGTTTCCTAAATCCACTTTGGGGTTCTTCTAATTGTTCTTCGATTACCGACTTTAGTCTCTTTTCCAGAATTATTTCATACACTTTCGCCATTATGCTTAGTAGTGTTATTCCCCTGTAGTTACTGCAATCTCGATTGTTTCCCTTCTTATGTATGGGTAGTATTATATCTAGCTCCCACTCTTTGGGGATCTTCTGTTCTATCCAAGCTTTATTGAATAGGGCTGTTAACACTACCATACCATTGCTTCCTAGGTTTATGATCATTTCTGCTGTTATTTCATCACAACCTGCTGGTTTCCCTCGTTTTAGCATTTTCACGGCCTCTGCTACTTCTTCTGTTGTTACTTCTTCTTGTTCCCCAAGTTCGCTATTCTCCTCTGTATTATATTCTGTGTGTGCTATTGTCCCATTTATATTATTGCTTTGTTCCGTATTTAGTATCTCCTCGAAATATTCCTTCCAGCGTGCCATGATGTCTTGTTCTTCTCTTAATATTCTTCTATCCTTGCACTTTATGCACCAGTTTTTAATTTGCTTCTCTTTTCTGAGTGTTTTGAGTGCTTTGTAAAATAATTTCTGGTTTCCGTGTCTGTCCTGTTCCATTTTATTTTCAAACTCTTCCCACGATTTTTGTTTTGCTTTTTCCACCATTTCTTTAGTTGTTATTCTATGTTCTTTATATCTGCTATAATTTTCGTTATTTCTGTTTCCCAAGTACTTTTTACGTTGTAGTTTTTTCAGTTTTATTTCCGCTTTGATTTCTTCGCTCCACCATCTCGTTTGTATTCTTGTTTTGTTTGTTTTTATGCTTCCGCAAGCTTCTCTTGCCACTTTTATGATAATTTCCTTGGTACTTTTCCACAGGTGTTCTAGGGTCACATTATTTAGCTTTCCTTTAATTTTATTCATTTCCAGCTCTATTCTTTCTTTATATATTTTAGCGGTTTCTTCTTCTATTAACTTGTCCGTTTTAATTTTTTCCTTTGAGTTATTATTTTTCCATGTTCCATTTATTTTGTGGTCCCCTTTTTCTTCTTTTATTCCTATCTTCGACAGCACTAGGTAGTGATCCGAAAAGATTTCTGGTCCTCTTCTCACCCTGGTGTCTTTTACTTCATTTCTGAAGTTTCTGTTTATTATCACATAGTCTATTATTGACTTTTCTCCTCTGCTTTTGATTTCCCTCGTATACTTATGTATATCTTTGTGTGCATAGAATGTGTTTGTTATCACTAAGTTATTCATAATGCAGAAGTCGATCTTCCTTGTTCCATTATTGTTTCTTATATTTTCTCCATGTTCACCAATTGTCTCCCCTGTTTCGCCATCCTTTTTCCCTACTCGTCCATTTAAGTCTCCCAGTATTATCAGTCGGCCTTTAGTTTCTTCTGTTACTTCTGTTAACTTGTCCCAGAAAGTGTCCTTTCCCTTCACTGTATCGTCTTCGTTTGGTCCATATACCACTAGTATTGTTGTTTCTGTCGGCTTATCAATTTCCATCTCTATCTTAAGTATTCTTTCTGTGATGCCTATCCAGTTTCTCACTTGTTTCCTGTATTGCTGTCTTATGATACAGCCTACCCCTTCCTTGGCTCTGTTGTGTTGCTCTACTCCGCTGTATATCAAGACATGCCCTCCGTTTAGTTCGACGTCTCCTTTTACTTTTTTCTTGGTTTCTGTTATCCCTAGAATGTCTATTCCAGTATTTTCAAATTCGTCCGTGAGTTCATTTTCTTTTCCATTTAGACTCCTAATATTCCACGTTCCCATTTTCCATATTTTTTCCTTTGTTTTTGTTATGTCGTGCACCTTGTGTTGTATGTTATTTTGGTTATTCACATTGTTATCCGTTTGCCGATTATTAGTTGTGTTCGGTTTTGCTATCCGTGTTGCCGTTATTCCCTTATATATGTTCTTTTCCACGATCCGTTTTCCTAGCTTTCCAGTCCTTGTTTGTGTGCAGCTCTTTTTTCTTTTTGTTACTAGTTTTTATGAGCCTTTCTTTGTATTTCGTCCCACGTCCAAATCTTTCCGTTTACCGGCAGCTTCTTATATCCCACTTTTGTCTGATTCCCCTTTTCTCTTTCTTCCTTAGCTATTCCTCTTATCTCTCTTTGTACCTCGCGCTCCTTGTTTGTTAAATCCGAGTCGATAAAGATTTGGTCCTTTTTGGTTCTTAGTTTGTTTTTATTTTTTAAGATTTCCATCTTGTCTGAGATAGTCTCAGTCTCGATTACACACCTTTCTTCGCCTATCTTGTTATCTCCATTTTCCAGAATCCAATTTTTAGCGTTTACATGTTTTGCTTTGCTTTCTTCATCGCCTTATCCAATAAGATCTATTGCTTCTAATTCACAGATTAGGATTCTAAACTAATTAAAATTTAATATTAAAATGGACATACAATGGTAGACTTTTGCCCTAGATGGGATTTTGAGCCCAAGATTCCTGGGGTTTGATGCATACAACCAACACTAGATATCTATATTCTATGCCACTACAAATGCCAGAAACGAAGTTATCGAATTTATTATTTATCATATTATTGTAATATTCTCGGATATTTGCTATTAATTTTGTTTTCCTACAGATAAACTTCCTAGAATCAATAAACTCATACGTATTTGTGGAAGAATATATTTAGTAGCTGCTATTGCAACTATTTTTTCAACTTGATAATTTATAACTGATGACACATTTATTAATAAAACAATGTGTGTTTGTTTTAGACATACATATTTGTGGAAGAATATATTTAGTAGTTGCTATTGCAACTATTTTTTTAACTTGATAATTTATAACTAACATTTATTAATCAAAAATGTTTGTTTGTTTTTATTTAAGCACAATCTAATTATTTTGTTTACAATGAAGAAAACTACTAAGAAGTGCAAACAGTTTTAACTGTGGTTGGAAAATTAGTGGTGAAGTCTGTGGTAAATAATTTTGTCTCTTTTCTCTTTTTCTCTTTTTCTCTTTTCTCTCTTTATTCTCTTTTTCTCTTTCTTTAATCTCTTTTTTTAGTTTTTTTTTTTGTTCTAGTCTACAACAAACTTGCTAAGAGTAGCAAATCAATGAAGTTATTTGAAAGAGACCTAAGGCAGTTTTTAGTAGAGAAATTCTACTCACTTGATGGAGTGATGGAAATCTATGAAATAAATCTCATAGTATTGTATGGTGATGGAAATTTATAACGCATTATTATAGCTTTAGCCATGTCAATTACTAAATATTTATAAATCGCTATCAATATTTAAGCTATTGCTTTATCTGATTTCTATTTTGTGTTTGTATTATGTGTATTTTTTTATATGTAAAATATCTATTTTTTATATGTAATATCTACCATTATTTTACGTGCACATTTCCGATATTCCTAATTTCTGATTCCTGATTTCTATTTTGTGTTTGTATTATATGTATTTTTTTTATATGTAAAATATCTATTGTTTTTATATGTAATATCTACCATTATTTTACGTGCACATTTCCGATATTCCTAATTTTTATTTTAGTGAAATTACTGACAATTTTCAGACAGTTTTTGACAAATGTCAGTTGTTTTGAGAAATATTACTGGTAATTTTGAAACATTTTTACTATTAATACTTTTTACAACCGATTTAACATACATTTTATGACAAAATAATGATATAACAAATGAGAAAATCAAATACGTGGAAGAACAAAAAAAAAGTCTGAAAACTGAAATTGAGAACGAACAAGTTAAAATTAAGTATGTTTATGACAAAACTTGGTATTTTCAGTAATGATATTCCTAAAATTGTAAGCCTAAAATTATTAGAAACCATAATTTCAAAATATATCAATAAGAAATATGTATTATGTAAATTGTAGATCATCTGGTTAGACTTTTTTGTGCAATGTAGCAGTAAATAAAAAAAAAATCTTTGCCAAACGAACTAGATTTTTTCTATTTTAGTGAAATTACTGACATTTTTCAGACAGTTTTTGACAAATGTCAGTTGCTTTGAGAAATATTACTGGTAATTTTGAAACATTTTAACTATTAATCCTTTTTACAGCCGATTTAACATACATTTTATGACAAAATAATGATATAACAAATGAGAAAATCAAATACGTGGAAGAACAAAAAAAAAGTCAGAAAACTGAAATTGAGAACGAACAAGTTAAAATTAAATATGTTTATGACAAAACTTAATATTTTCAGTAATGATATTCCTAAAATTGGAAGCTTAAAATTATTAGAAACCATAATTTCAAAATATATCAATAAGAAATATGTATTATGTAAATTGTAGATCATCTGGTTAGACTTTTTGTGCAATGTAGCAGTAAATTTTAAAAAAATCTTTGCTAAATGAATTAGATTTTTTCTATTTTTGTGAAATTACTGACATTTTTTAGACAGTTTTAGACAAATGTCAGTTGTTATGAGAAATATTACTGGTAATTTTGAAACATTTAAACTATTAATACTTTTTACAACCGATTTGACATACATTTTATGACAAAATAATGATATAATAAATGTGAAAATCAAATACGTGGAAGAACAAAAAAAAATCAGAAAACTGAAATTGAAACGAACAAGTTAAAATTATGTATGTTTATGACAAAACTTGATATTTTCAGTAATGATATTCCTAAAATTGTAAGCTTGAAATTATTAGAAACCATAATTTCAAAATATATCAATAAGAAATATGTATTATGTAAATTGTAGATCATCTGGTTAGACTTTTTTATGCAATGTAGCAGTAAATAAAAAAAAAATCTTTGCTAAATGAATTTGATTTTTTCTATTTTAGTGAAATTACTGACATTTTTCAGACAGTTTTTGATAAATGTCAGTTGTTTTGAGAAATATTACTGGTAATTTTGAAACATTTTGACTATTAATACTTTTTACAACCGATTTAACATACATTTTATGACAAAATAATGATATAACAAATGACAAAATCAATTACGTGGAAAAACAAAAAAAAGTCAGAAAACTGAAATTGAGAACAAACAAGTTAAAATTAAGTATGTTTATGACAAAACTTGATATTTTCAGTAATGATATTCCTAAAATTGTAAGCTTAAAATTATTAGAAACCATAATTTCAAAATATATCAATAAGAAATATGTATTATGTAAATTGTAGATCATCTGGTTAGACTTTTTGTGCAATGTAGCAGTAAATTTAAAAAAAATCTTTGCTAAATGAACTAGATTTTTTCTATTTTTGTGAAATTACTGACATTTTTTAGACAGTTTTAGACAAATGTCAGTTATGAGAAATATTACTGGTAATTTTGAAACATTTAAACTATTAATACTTTTTACAACCGATTTGACATACATTTTATGACAAAATAATGATATAATAAATGTGAAAATCAAATACGTGGAAGAACAAAAAAAAATCAGAAAACTGAAATTGAAACGAACAAGTTAAAATTAAGTATGTTTATGACAAAACTTGGTATTTTCAGTAACGATATTTCTAAAATTGTAAGCTTAAAATTATTAGAAACCATAATTTTAAAATATATCAATAAGAAATATGTATTATGTAAATTGTAGATCATCTGGTTAGACTTTTTTGTGCAATGTAGCAGTAAATTAAAAAAAAATCTTTGCTAATTGAATTAGATTTTTTCTATTTTAGTGAAATTACTGACATATTTCAGATAGGTTTTGACAAATGTCAGTTGTTTTGAGAAATATTACAGGTAATTTTGAAACATTTTTACTATTAATTCTTTTTACAACCAATTTAACATACATTTTATGACAAAATAATGATATAACAAATGAGAAAATCAAATACGTGGAAGAACAAAAAAAAAGTCAGAAAACTGAAATTGAGAACGAACAAGTTAAAATTAAGTATGTTTATGACAAAACTTGATATTTTCAGTAATGATATTCCTAAAATTGTAAGCTTAAAATTATTAGAAACCATAATTTCAAAATATATCAATAAGAAATATGTATTATGTAAATTGTAGATCATCTGGTTAGACTTTTTTGTGCAATGTAGCAGTAAATTAAAAAAAAAATCTGTGCTAAATGAATTAGATTTTTTATATTTTAGTGAAATTGCTGACATTTTTCAGACAGTTTTTGACAAATGTCAGTTGTTTTGAGAAATATTACTGGTAATTTTGAAACATTTTAACTATTAATACTTTTTACAACCGATTTAACATACATTTTATGACAAAATAGTGATATAATAAATGAGAAAATCAAATACGTGGAAGAACAAAAAAAAAGTCAGAAAACTGAATTTGAGAACGAACAAGTTCAAATGAAGTATGTTTATGACAAAACTTGATATTTTTAGTAATGATATTCCTAAAATTGTAAGCCTAAAATTATTAGAAACCATAATTTAAAAACTATATCAATAAGAAATATGTATTATGTAAATTGTAGATCATCTGGTTAGACTTTTTTGTGCAATGTAGCAGCAAATAAAAAAAAATCTTTGCTAAATGAATTAGATTTTTTTTTATTTTAGTGAAATTACTGACATTTTTCAGACAGTTTTTGACAAATGTCAGTTGTTTTGAGAAATATTACTGGTAATTTTGAAACATTTTAACTGTGAATACTTTTTACAACCGATTTAACATACATTTTATGACAAAATAATGATATAACAAATGAGAAAATCAAATACGTGGAAGAACAATAAAAAGTCAGCAAACTGAAATTGAGAACGAACAAGTTAAAATTAAGTATGTTTATGACAAAACTTGGTATTTTCAGTAACGATATTTCTAAAATTGTAATCTTAAAATTATTAGAAACCATAATTTCAAAATATATCAATAAGAAATATGTATTATGTAAATTGTAGATCATCTGGTTAGACTTTTTTGTGCAATGTAGCAGTAAATTAAAAAAAAATCTTTGCTAATTGAATTAGATTTTTTCTATTTTAGTGAAATTACTGACATTTTTCAGATAGGTTTTGACAAATGTCAGTTGTTTTGAGAAATATTACAGGTAATTTTTAAACATTTTTACTATTAATTCTTTTTACAACCAATTTAACATACATTTTATGACAAAATAATGATATAACAAATGAGAAAATCAAATACGTGGAAGAACAAAAAAAAAGTCAGAAAACTGAAATTGAGAACGAACAAGTTAAAATTAAGTATGTTTATGACAAAACTTGATATTTTCAGTAATGATATTCCTAAAATTGTAAGCTTAAAATTATTAGAAACCATAATTTCAAAATATATCAATAAGAAATATGTATTATGTAAATTGTAGATCATCTGGTTAGACTTTTTTGTGCAATGTAGCAGCAAATAAAAAAAAATCTTTGCTAAATGAATTAGATTTTTTTCTATTTTAGTGAAATTACTGACATTTTTCAGACAGTTTTTGACAAATGTCAGTTGTTTTGAGAAATATTACTGGTAATTTTGAAACATTTTAACTGTGAATACTTTTTACAACCGATTTAACATACATTTTATGACAAAATAATGATATAACAAATGAGAAAATCAAATACGTGGAAGAACAAAAAAAAGTCAGAAAACTGAAATTGAGAACGAACAAGTTAAAATTAAGTATGTTTATGACAAAACTTGGTATTTTCAGTAATGATATTCCTAAAATTGCATGCCTAAAATTATTAGAAACCATAATTTCAAAATATATCAATGAGAAATATGTATTATGTAAATTGTAGATCATCTGGTTAGACTTTTTTGTGCAATGTAGCAGTAAATAAAAACATAAATCTTTGCTAAATGAATAGATTTTTTCTATTTTAGTGAAATTACTAACATTTTTCAGACAGGTTTTGACAAATGTCAGATGTTTTGAGAAATATTACTGGTAATTTTCAAACATTTTAACTGTGAATACTTTTTACAACCGATTTAACATACATTTTATGACAAAATAATGATATAACAAATGAGAAAATCAAATACGTGGAAGAACAATAAAAAGTCAGCAAACTGAAATTGAGAACGAACAAGTTAAAATTAAGTATGTTTATGACAAAACTTGGTATTTTCAGTAATGATATGCCTAAAATTTTAAGCTTAAAATTATTAGAAACCATAATTTCAAAATATATCAATAAGAAATATGTATTATGTAAATTGTAGATCATCTGGTTAGACTTTTTTGTGCAATGTAGCAGTCAATTTAAAAAAAAATCTTTGCTAATTGAATTAGATTTTTTCTATTTTAGTGAAATTACTGACATTTTTCAGATAGGTTTTGACAAATGTCAGTTGTTTTGAGAAATATTACTGGTAATTTTGAAACATTTTAACGATTAATACTTTTTACAACCGATTTAACATACATTTTATGACAAAATAATGATATAACAAATGAGAAAATCAAATACGTAGAAGAACAAAAAAAAAAGTCAGAAAACTGAAATTGAGAACGAACAAGTTAAATTAAGTATGTTTATGACAAAACTTGATATTTTCAGTGATGATATTCCTAAAATTGTAAGCTTAAAATTATTAGAAACCATAATTTCATAACATATCAATAAGAAATATGTATTATGTAAATTGTAGATCATCTGGTTAGACTTTTTTGTGCAATGTAGCAGTAAATAAAAAAATTAATCTTTGCTAAATGAATTAGATTTTTTCTATTTTAGTGAAATTACTGACATTTTTCAGACAGTTTTTGACAAATGTCGGTTGTTTTGAGAAATATTACTGGTAATTTTGAAACATTATGACTATTAATACTTTTTACAACCGATTTAACATACATTTTATGACAAAATAATGATAGAACAAATGAGAAAATCAAATACGTGGAAGAACAAAAAAAAGCCAGAAAACTGAAATTGAGAACGAACAAGTTAAAATTAAGTATGTTTATGACAAAACTTGATATTTTTAGTAATGATATTCCTAAAATTGTAAGCCTAAAATTATTAGAAACCATAATTTTAAAACTATATCAATAAGAAATATGTATTATGTAAATTGTAAATCATCTGGTTAGACTTTTTTATGCAATGTAGCAGTAAATAGAAAAAAAATTTTGCTAAATGAATTAGATTTTTTCTAGTTTAGTGAAATTACTGACATTTTTCAGACAGGTTTTGACAAATGTCAGTTGTTTTGAGAAATATAACTGGTAATTTTGAAACATTTTAACTATTAATACTTTTTGCAACCGATTTAACATACATTTTATGACAAAATAATGATATAACAAATGAGAAAATCAAATACGTAGAAGAACAAAAAAAAAGTCAGAAAACTGAAATTGAGAATAATAATATTATGTAAATTGTAGATCATCTGGTTAGACTTTTTTGTGCAATGTGGCAGTAAATTTAAAAAAAATCTATGTTTAATGAATTTTTTTTTTTCTATTTTAGTGAAATTACTGACATTTTTCAAAGAGTTTTTGACAAATGTCAGTTGTTTTGAGAAATATTACTGGTAATTTTGGAAAAATTTAACTTTACAGGCATCGTTTTTCTGGGAAATTGTTGTTGTTCGTTGTTCTAGAGAAAGATGTAATCAGGGCGTCCTGAATAGACTTTTATTAACTTCTGATCCGTTTTTGGCAAGTATGCGACCTAAATCAACAAAAAAAATCTGCCGTTCTAAAAGGAAGCAATAGAATTATTGAAGCAAGATCAATTTACTGAATCGAAATGTGAAGAAGAATAGAAACCTAGGCATATATCCGACATGTAGATATATGATTTTTGTTACGATAAAATTTGTAATATATTATTACTTTCTTTACTTTATTAATCTTTATCTTTATTATCTTCATCTTTATAAATTCATAGATTCATCTTCAAAACCTACATAGATTTTGTCGTAAAATCCGAATCTGCAATAAAAAATGGAGGTTCCCATTTAACAAGCAAGATTTCAGATTCAGTAAATAAATAAATAAATAAATTAACTAATTTTGGCGCAACGATTTTTTTCAGCGGTTAGGGTTTTCCATCACCGGCACAGCGCCTGTGCGTTAAACAACCCGCCATGGAAATCCATAAGGCCCAGGTGTGGTGAATCGCTCCACAGTGACGGTAATTAGCCATAATAATTTTGGGGCGATTAAAATTCTTTAACATCCAAAGTGGCGTCTCTTGGAACAGATATTGGAACCGACGCATGATAATGCACGTACACTACAAGCTTTGCACACTATATTTGTCTGTACGCTTTGTACTATGTACACGTGTACACGTACAAGTGTACACGTACGTACACATGAGGCGGTCATTAGTTGTAAAGGTAAAAATAGGCGATCGCTAAGTGATTAAGGCAAACAGACGACACCTAATTGAGGCTTTTAAACTTAAACTTTCAAATCTTTTGATCAAGTTTTGTAGGCGGACATATATTTTTAGTAACGCTAGAAGCTCATATATTTTGGCCGGCTCAACGCTTGTGGACACTCCGTGATACCCCGTGCAATGTCAAATGAGTGGTAGATTAATGACTGCAGCTGACACGTACACAAATAATATATAAATTATATATAGAGGGTGACGATTTTCTGCAGCTCAACGCTAGAAAATTTATACTACTTAGACAAGTCGTTTTTCTCCTCCGTTTTCTTGGCCATCAAACACCTATTGTTACTAACAATTGAGCCAGAAACGAGGTGGCAAATTTTTTATTTACCTAAACATCAATGTATTAAAGAATTTATTTATTGTTGTCATACATGTAAATTTTACAAATTTTCTGTATAGATGTCATGATTTTGAAACTTCCATACATTTTTCTGACAGTTTTGCAAATATGCTACAAATTTTTAAGAAAATTTTCAAATTATTCGAAAATATGCATCATATTATAGAAAATTTGCAGAAAATAAAAAATGCAGTGAATTTCTATAAATAGTAACGGCCAAAATATTCAGGATCGTTCAGAAAAAATCTGAAAAAAACTGCTCAAACAAAGTTATCATGGATGCACACAAATTATTCTGAAAATGTCGTAAGTATCTTAGAATAGTTGGAAATACTCCAGGAATTCCACTAAATTATACCAGAAAATTGTCATTCAAGCTTGTCTAATTTCATGGAAATTCATGAAAAAGAAAAGCTTTCATGAAAATTATCGGTAATTTTTAAGTTCTCGTGATATTGCCCCCGAAAATTTAAACTTGGAGAGTTTCGGTTAAAAAAATTTGGCAGATTTCGTCAGTTGTTATTACGATTTTTAAAAGATAAATAAAACACTTAGTTTAAAGTTTTACGGAATTAACATGTTTTAATTAACATGTTTTAATTAACATGTTTCACCAAGTGGTAACCACAAATACATTTAATTTAATTACAATTTTCAGATATTTTTACACCTAGTGCTAAAAACTGCTTCGTTGTAGTTGAAAATATTTTGATAGTTGCAGTTAAATAATAATAATGAATCATTTATTATCATACCCTTACAATGTGGCCATATACAATGTACGAAAATGAAAATGCCAAAATGTATTTATGAAGCACAATATTCATTGACAATGTATTAAAGAATTAATTTATTGTTGTCAAACCTGTGAATTTTACAAATTTTCTGTATAGATTTCAAGATTTTTGAAATCTCCATTAATATTGCTGAAAGTTTTGCAAATATACTAGAAAATTTTATGAAAATTTTCAAATTATTCAAAAATATGCCTGATATTATTGCAAGTTTGTAGAAAATAAAAAAAATGCAATGGATTTCTATAAATAAAAATGGCAAAATTATTCAAGATCATCCAGAAAAAAATCTGGAAAACTGCTCAAACGAAGTTATAATGGATGCCCAGCAAATATTCTGAAAATGTCGTAGGTATCCATGAATAGTTTGAAATACTCCAGGAATTCCACTAAATTATACCAGAAAATTTCCATTCAAGCTTGTCTAATTTCATGAAAATTCATGAAAAAGAAAAGCTTTCATGAAAATTATCGGTTATTTTTAAGCACTCGTGATATTATCCCCGAAAATTTAAACTTGGAGAGTTCGGTTTGGAAAATTTGGCAGATTATTACAATTTTTAGATATGCTTACACCTAGTGCTAAAAACTGCTTAGTCATAGTTAAAAATATTTTGATACTTGCAGTTAAATAATAATAAATAATAATGTATTATCATATACTTACAATGTGGCCATATACAATGTACGAAAATGAGTATGCCAAAATGTGTTTATTAATCACAATATTCATTGACAATGTATTAAACAATTTATTTATTGTTGTCATACCTGTAAATTTTACAAATTTTCTGTATAGATTTCATGATTTTTGAAACTTCCATAAATTTTGTTGACGGTTTTGCAAATATGCTACAAACTTTTAAGAAATCTTTCAAAATATTCGAAAATATGCCTCATATTATAGAAAATTTGCAGAAAATAAAAAATGCAGTGAATTTCTATAAATAGTAACGGCCAAAATATTCAGGATCGTTCAGAAAAAATCTGAAAAAAACTGCTCAAACAAAGTTATCATGGATGCACACAAATTATTCTGAAAATGTCGTAAGTATCTTAGAATAGTTGGAAATACTCCAGGAATTCCACTAAATTATACCAGAAAATTTCCATTCCAGCTTGTCTAATTTCATGAAAATTCATGAAAAAGAAAAGTTTTCATGAAAATTATCGGTAATTTTTAAGTACTCGTGATATTGCCCCCGAAAATTTAAACTTGAAGAGTTCGGTTTAAACAATTTGGCAGATTTCGTCAGTTGTTATTACGAGTTTTAAAAGATAAATAAAACACTTAGTTTAAAGTTTTACGGAATTAACATGTTTTAATTAACATGTTTCACCAAGTGGTAACCACAAATACATTTAATTTAATAACAATTCTCAGATATTTTTACACCTAGTGCTAAAAACTGCTTCGTTATAGTTGAAAATATTTTGATAGTTGCAGTTAAATAATAATAATGAATAATTTATTACCATACCCTTACAATGTGGCCATATACAATGTACGAAAATGAAAATGCCAAAATGTATTTATGAAGCAGAATATTCATTGACAATGTATTAAAGAATTAATTTATTGTTGTCAAACCTGTGAATTTTACAAATTTTCTGAATAGATTTCAAGATTTTTGAAATCTCCATTAATATTGCTGAGAGTTTTGCAATTATACTTGAAAATTTTATGAAAATTATCAAATTATTCAAAAATATGCCTGATATTATTGCAAGTTTGTAGAAAATAAAAAAATGCAGTGGATTTCTATAAATATCAATGGCAAAATTATTCAAGATCATCCAGTAAAAATCTGAAAAAACTTTTGCAAATATGCTACAAATTTTTAAGAATATTTTCAAATTATTCGAAAATATACCTCATATTATAGAAAATTTGCAGAAAATAAAAAAAATGCAGTGAATTTCTATTCACTAATGGCCAAAATATTCAAAATCGTCCAGAAAAAATTTGAAAAAATGGCCCAAACAAAGTTATCATGGATGCACACAAAATATTCTGAAAATGTCGTAAGTATCTTAGAATAGTTTGAAATACTTCAGGAATTCCACTAAATTATACAAGAAAATTTCCATTCAAGCTTGTCTAATTTCATGAACATTCATGAAAAAGAAAAGCTTTCATGAAAATTATCGGTAATTTTTAGGCACTCGTGATATTATCACCGAAAATTTAAACATGGAGAGTTCGGTTTGGAAAATTTGGCAGATTTCGTCAGTTGATATTACAATTTTCAGATATGCTTTCACCTAGTGCTAAAAACTGCTTAGTCATAGTTAAAAATATTTTGATACTTGCAGTTAAATAATAATAAATAATAATGTATTATCATATACTTACAATGTGGCCATATACAATGTACGAAAATGAGTATGCCAAAAGGTGTTTATTAATCACAATATTCATTGACAATGTATTAAACAATTTATTTATTGTTGTCATACCTGTAAATTTTACAAATTTTCTGTATAGATTTCATGATTTTTGAAACTTCCATAAATTTTGCTGACAGTTTTGCAAATATGCTTCAAATTTTTAAGAAAATTTTCAAATTATTCGAAAATGCATTATATTATAGAAAATTTGCAGAAAATAAAAATGCAGTGAATTTCTACAAATAGTAACGGCCAAAATATTCAGGATCGTTCAGAAAAAATCTGAAAAACTGCTCAAACAAAATTATTCTGGATGCCCAGCAAATATTCTGAAAATGTCGTAGGTATCCAAGATTAGTTTGAAATACTCCTCCAATTCCACTAAATTATACCAGAAAATTTCCATTCAAGCTTGTCTAATTTCATGGAAATTCATGAAAAAGAAAAGCTTTCATGAAAATTATCGGTAATTTTTAAGTACTCGTGATATTGCCCCCAAAATTTAAACTTGGAGAGTTTCGGTTAAAAAAATTTTGGCAGATTTCGTCAGTTGTTATTACGATTTTTAAAAGATAAATAAAACACTTAGTTTAAAGTTTTGCGGAATTAACATGTTTTAATTAACATGTTTCACCAAGTGGTAACCACAAATACATTTAATTTAATTACAATTTTCAGATATTTTTACACCTAGTGCTAAAAACTGCTTCGTTATAGTTGAAAATATTTTGATAGTTGCAGTTTAATAATAATAATGAATAATTTATTATCATACCCTTACAATGTGGCCATATACAATGTACGAAAATGAAAATGCCAAAATGTATTTATGAAGCATAATATTCATTGACAATGTATTAAAGAATTAATTTATTGTTGTCAAACCTGTGAATTTTACAAATTTTCTGTATAGATTTCAAGATTTTTGAAATCTCCATTAATATTGCTGAGAGTTTTGCAATTATACTAGAAAATTTTATGAAAATTATCAAATTATTCAAAAATATGCCTGATATTATTGCAAGTTTGTAGAAAATAAAAAAAATGCAATGGATTTCTATAAATAAAAATGGCAAAATTATTCAAGATCATCCAGAAAAAATCTGGAAAAACTGCTCAAACGAAGTTATAATGGATGCCCAGCAAATATTCTGAAAATGTCGTAGGTATCCATGAATAGTTTGAAATACTCCAGGAATTCCACTAAATTATACCAGAAAATTTCTATTCAAGTTTGTCTAATTTCATGAAAATTCATGAAAAAGAAAAGCTTTCATGAAAATTATCGGTAATTTTTAAGCACTCGTGATATTATCCCCAAAAATTTAAACATGGAGAGTTCGGTTTAGAAAATTTGGCAGATTTCGTCAGTTGATATTACAATTTTCAGATATGCTTACACCTAGTGCTAAAAACTGCTTAGTCATAGTTGAAAATATTTTGATAATTGCAGTTAATAATAAATAATAATGTATTATCATATACTTACAATGTGGCCATATACAATGTACGAAAATGAGTATGCCAAAATGTGTTTATTAATCACAATATTCATTGACAATGTATTAAAGAATTTATTTATTGTTGTCATGCATGTAAATTTTACAAATTTTCTGTATAGATGTCATGATTTTGAAACTTCCATACATTTTTCTGACAGTTTTGCAAATATGCTACAAATTTTCATCATATTATAGAAAGTTTGCAGAAATTTAAAAAATGCAGTGAATTTCTATAAATATTAATGGCCAAAATATTCAGGATCGTCCAGAAAAAATCTGAAAAAACTGCTCAAACAAAGTTATTATGGATGAACACAAAATATTCTGAAAATGCTTTGTTTTTTTTTCTCTGTTCTGAGATTTTTTAATACTTTAAAGAAGAGTTTCTGGTTTCTATCCTGTGCTATCTTCTTCCATCTTCTCTCCAAACTCCTCCCAGATTAAATATCGACTTTTTTCAGATTTTTTTTTAGATTTTCGAACGGTCCTTAGATCTACATTTATATATCTATACAAATATAGATATATATTTATAAAATCATTCATATTCTCAATTGTGCTTACTTCGTGTTCTCTTGCTGTTCGTCGGAAATGTTAAATAAACGATTTTGCACAAAAGAAACAACAGGTCGCACTTCTACTGGGACAATTATAATGAAATCGCACAAGTAACGGACTCAAGATAATATTCTAACCTTAAGCCTGTGAGTTGGGGAGTGCCATTGTGCTGGGAATTCAAACAGGTTGGATTGATTACCCCTGGCTTGACGTGGCGCGACGAGCCGTTGTGTTTGTGGTAAATTACCCTACACACGGTCAGTTTTTCAATAAACAGTTGTGGGGGCACGAAAAACTGTGATATTGTCGGCCCGTCGAGAGCTGACAGTGACTCATCGCTCCACATTGCAGGAATCCAACGTACGTTTCTTATTTCATTTCATTTCATTACATACAATACATATTACAAATTTGTAAAGCTTCGACACATGTTGATTTTATCGTTGGTTTATATCGTCAAATTATTATATGATTCTCGAAGATTTTGGCTCGTGATTTGTAATCGTATTAGTGATAGTGATGACACTATTGGTAATGTGTTGGTTAGTAACGCAAATTATGGATTAATACAAGAAAGCACAGATTTATGGATTGGTGTAATTTATTCAATTAGACACGCTGAAGTTGTAACAAACAGATAAATAAAACACAGGTTGATTATTATAAAGTGAATTGATTTATTTTCTATGATTCGGCGGTCTTATGAGGGATTTGTGAATGTCTTTTATAATTCATCTGCCTTATGAAGGCATTGTGAATGTCTTTTTATTTATTCAATTACTATTTTAATGATGATTGTGAATGGTATGTTAAATAAACTACATTATATCAGACTAGCAATGTAAATATATGTCACATTGCAAGTCTGATGTAACTAAATAAAACATGTGAAAAGTTGATATTTATAAATTCACAATATTGGAGTTATACATTTGACAAATTCTGATTGTTACAGATTTGGAGTACACATCAGAAATTTCAACAGATTTTACCAAGGGCAGTTAATTTATAAAACCCAGTATTTGATAAATTTTTCCAGTTGCGCTGATAAAAGGTCATAAGATTAAAACATTTTCAAACAAAAATATGACAGTTTTAGAAAATTGCTGTTGAAACTTTTGATAACAGCAATATAATATACATTCACAACCTTTTTGCAACCGAGTTGGCTGGGTTTTCTTTTTGTCATGTTGGACAAACTGATTCAGTGATGCAACGGAAGTATATTATTTTTTTATGTCAATGTCTATTAGACATTTGCTTCCTACTACATTATCAGATTTATATATTTTTTCACTACTAGCTTTTAAAGATATCATTTTTTTACTGCATATTCGAACCCAGAAATAATTTTCACTTCTGCCAAACTATTAAGAAAAATGCCAAAAATTATACAACTGCAACAAAAAGTATCATTTACATTACATCTGGCAACAATGTTTGCGTTTGTTAGTACAGTAATGATCTCCTTGGTACATTTACTCTACTCGTACGGAATAGTATACAGTAGAATTTGTGCAAGGAGGTACATTACTCATTCTGTCAGTTCAATTATGATTTATTTTAAACTGTAGTCAAACTGTTAGTATATTACACCGTATAGCACTGATAAGTCACTGTCAGACGTACTACTTTTGTCAGTTTAATTAGGATATTGTAAAACATTTATAAAAGTACACAGTACTGTTTTTGTCAGCTGTTATAGTACTTAATTTGTCAGTACAATTTGTCAGTACAGTAATGATTAGTAAAGTATTGCTATTGGAAACACTGATTGTGAAATAGTTGTGAATTGTAAAGTACTGACATTATTGTCATACTAACTGATAGAGTACTGCTTTTGTTAGTACAATAATGAACTCGTCGGTACATTTACTATACTTTTATGGAATAGTGTACAGTAGAGTTTGTGCAAGGAGGTACATTACTTATTTTGTCAGTACAATTATGATTGATTTTAAACTGTAGTTAAATTATTAGTATAGAACACCATACAGCACTGATAAATTACTGTCAGACGTACTACTTTTGTCAGTACAATTAGGATATTATCCAAACATTTATAAAAGTATACAGTACTGTTTTTGTCAGCTGTTAGATTACTTAATTTGTCAGTACAATTTGTCAGTACAGTAATAATTAGTAAAGTATTGCTATTGGAAACACTGATAGTGAAATAGTTGTGAATTGTAAAGTACTGACATTATTATCATACTAACTGATAGAGTACTGCTTTTGTTAGTACAATAATGATCTCGTCGGTACATTTACTATACTTGTATGGAATAGTGTACAGTAGAGTTTGTGCAAGGAGGTACATTACACATTTTGTCAGTTCAATTATGATTTATTTCAATCTGTAGTCAAATTGTTAGTATATTACACTATAAATCACTGATAAGTCACTGTCAGACGTACTACTTTTGTCAGTACAATTAGGATGTTGTCCAAACATTTATAAAGGTACATAATACTGTTTTTGTCAGCTGTTACATTACTTAATTTGTCAGTACAATTTTTCAGTACAGTAATGATTAGTAAAGTATTGCTATTGGAAACACTGATTGTGAAATAGTTGCGAATTGTAAAGTACTGGCATTATTATCATACTAACTAATAGAGTACTGCTTTTTTTAGTACAATAATGATCTCGTCGGTACATTTACTCTACTTGTACGGAATAGTATACAGTAGAGTTTGTGCAAGGAGGTACATTACACATTTTGTCAGTTCAATTATGATTGATTTTAAACTGTAGTCAAATTGTTAGTATCGTACACCATACAGCACTGATAAGTCACTCTCAGACGTACTACTTTTGTCAGTACAATTAGGATATTGTCCAAATATTTATAAAAGTTCACGGTACTGTTTTTGTCAGCTGTTAGATTACTTAACTTGTCAGTACAATTTGTCAGTACAGTAATGATTAGTAAAGTATTGCTATTGGCAACACTGATTGTGAAATAGTTGTGAATTGTAAAGTACTGACATTATTGTCATACTAACTGATAGAGTACTGCTTTTGTCAGTACAATAATGATATCGTCGGCACATTAACTCTACTTGTACGGAATAGTATACAGTAGAGATTGTGCAAGGAGGTACATTACACATTTTGTCAGTTCAATTATGATTTATTTTAAACTGTAATCAAATTGTTAGTATATTACACCATACAGCACTGATAAGTCACTGTCAAACGTACTACTTTTGTCAGTACATAGGATATTGTCCAAACATTTATAAAAGTACACAGTACTGTTTTGGTCAGCTGTTAGATTACTTAATTTGTCAGTACAATGTGTCAGTACAGTAATTATTAGTAAAGTTTTGCTATTGGAAACACTAATTGTGAAAGAGTTATGAATTCTAAAGTACTGCCATTATTGTCATACTGACTGATAAAGTGCTGCTTTTGTTAGTACAATAATGATCTTGTCGGTACATTTACTATACTTGTATGGAATAGTATACAGTAGAGTTTGTGCAAGGAGGTGCATTACTCATTTTGTCAGTTCAATTATGATTTATTTTAAACTGTAGTCAAATTGTTAGTATATTACACCATACAGCACTGATAAATCACTGTCAGACGTACTACTTTTGTCAGTACAATTAGGATATTTTCCAAACATTTATATAAGTACACAGTACTGTTTTTGTCAGCTGTTAGATTACTTAATTTGTCAGTACAATTTTTCAGTACAGTAATGATTAGTAAAGTATTGCTATTGGAAACACTGATTGTGAAATAGTTGCGAATTGTAAAGTACTGGCATTATTATCATACTAACTAATAGAGTACTGCTTTTTTTAGTACAATAATGATCTCGTCGGTACATTTACTCTACTTGTACGGAATAGTATACAGTAGAGTTTGTGCAAGGAGGTACATTACACATTTTGTCAGTTCAATTATGATTGATTTTAAACTGTAGTCAAATTGTTAGTATCGTACACCATACAGCACTGATAAGTCACTCTCAGACGTACTACTTTTGTCAGTACAATTAGGATATTGTCCAAATATTTATAAAAGTTCACGGTACTGTTTTTGTCAGCTGTTAGATTACTTAACTTGTCAGTACAATTTGTCAGTACAGTAATGATTAGTAAAGTATTGCTATTGGCAACACTGATTGTGAAATAGTTGTGAATTGTAAAGTACTGACATTATTGTCATACTAACTGATAGAGTACTGCTTTTGTCAGTACAATAATGATATCGTCGGCACATTAACTCTACTTGTACGGAATAGTATACAGTAGAGATTGTGCAAGGAGGTACATTACACATTTTGTCAGTTCAATTATGATTTATTTTAAACTGTAATCAAATTGTTAGTATATTACACCATACAGCACTGATAAGTCACTGTCAAACGTACTACTTTTGTCAGTACATAGGATATTGTCCAAACATTTATAAAAGTACACAGTACTGTTTTGGTCAGCTGTTAGATTACTTAATTTGTCAGTACAATGTGTCAGTACAGTAATTATTAGTAAAGTTTTGCTATTGGAAACACTAATTGTGAAAGAGTTATGAATTCTAAAGTACTGCCATTATTGTCATACTGACTGATAAAGTGCTGCTTTTGTTAGTACAATAATGATCTTGTCGGTACATTTACTATACTTGTATGGAATAGTATACAGTAGAGTTTGTGCAAGGAGGTGCATTACTCATTTTGTCAGTTCAATTATGATTTATTTTAAACTGTAGTCAAATTGTTAGTATATTACACCATACAGCACTGATAAATCACTGTCAGACGTACTACTTTTGTCAGTACAATTAGGATATTTTCCAAACATTTATATAAGTACACAGTACTGTTTTTGTCAGCTGTTAGATTACTTAATTTGTCAGTACAATTTGTCAGTACAGTAATGATTAAAAAAGTATTGCAATTGGAAACACTGATTGTGAAATAGTTGTGAATTGTAAGGTATTGACATTATTGTCATACTAACTGATAGAGTACTGCTTTTGTTAGTACAATAATGATCTCGTCGGTACATTTACTCTACTTGTACGGAATAGTATACAGTAGAGTTTGTGCAAGGAGGTGCATTACACATTTTGTCAGTTCAATTATGATTTATTTTAAACTGTAGTTAAATTGTTAGTATATTACACCATACAGCACTGATAAGTCACTGTCAGACGTACTACTTGTGTCAGTACAATTAGGATATTGTCCAAACATTTATAAAAGTACACAGTACGTTTTGGTCAGCTGTTAGATTACCTAATTCGTCAGTACAATTTGTCAGTACAGTAATGATTAGTAAAGTATTGCTATTGGAAAAACTGATTGTGAAATAGTTGTGAATTGTAAAGTAGTGTCATTATTTTCATACTAACTGATGGAGTACTGCTTTTGTTAGTACAATAATGATCTCGACGGTACATTTACTATACTTGTATGGAATAGTATACAGTAGAGTTTGTGCCAAGAGGTACATTACTCATTTTGTCATTTCAATTATGATTTAATTTAAACTGTAGTCAAATAATTAGTATATTACACCATACAGCACTGATGAGTCACTGTCAGACGTACTACTTTTGTCAGTACAATTAGGATATTGTCCAAACATTTATAAAAGTACACAGTACTGTTTTTGTCAGCTGTTAGATAACTTAATTTGTCAGTACAGTAATGATTAGTAAAGTATTGCTATTGGAAACACTGATTGTGAAATAGTTGTGAATTGTAAAGTACTGACATTATTATCATACTAACTAATAGAATACTGCTTTTGTTAGTACAATAATGATCTCGTCGGTACATTTACTATACTTGTATGGAATAGTATACAGTAGAGTTTGTGCAAGGAGGTACATTACACATTTTGGCAGTTCAATTATAATTTATTTTAAACTGTTGTCAAAATATTAGTATAGTACACCATACAGCACTGATAAGTCACTGTCAGACGTACTACTTTTGTCAGTACATAGGATTTGTCCAAACATTTGTAAAAGTATACAGTACTGTTTTTGACTAGGTGTACATTTTGGCTGCAACGCAGCCATCTTCAGTATGAAAGTAGTACTGTTGAGTACTGAAATAATTAAAAAATTACGCATTGCCAATCTTCTATACTTAATTTTTTTCTACAGAAAAATGATTGCCAACTGGTAGATCAAAATGGCGATTTGGGTGGCCTAATAATAATAATCATTTATGTAAAAGAATGTACGTCCTTAATTTTGATAAATTTCTTTATTTTACATGAGCATTAACATGACCGGTTTCGATCCCAATATGGGGTCATCTTCAGGTGCTATTCTTGTTTTGGTGTAAAAATTTTGATATTCTGAATTTGAAAGAAATAGTTTTCTCATTTAAGAAAATTTTAATTTCAAAAAAATTACGTTCGCCACAGATAAATATTGCACCTAAATAATTTCATAAAAAGGGGGAAAGGCATTTTAACAGAATCTGATTAATACACGTTTAAACGTACGTAGTGTAAATGCGATAGAAATCTGAATTCAAATTCTCCGTCCATTTACATATCATATATTACAGATAAGCTTTTTAGCTAAGTGATGCCTAAAACGGCCAGTAACAAATTCAGATTAAGCAAACTTGCCGCTAAAGTAGTTATAAACCCTCTTTACCGTGCTACAATTTGGGATTTAAAATACATATAAGATTAATTATTAATGAGTATGACTCCAATATGGCAATGGTAATTGCCACGGTATTAGATGCATACGAGTCTAACAATTTTTAAATGTATGGCCAAATAATTTTGTAGTTACAACTGTTACTGTTTTCTGTTTTCCTACAACTGTTATTTCGCACATTTATGCCTAAAACGTATTATTTAACGAAAAAATAATACCTCACACCTTTTGGAATGCATATTTTACTACGTTGAAAATAATATATGACTTAATTAATTTGTTGTAATTAAACTGTTCGGTCGAAACTATAGTCACTGTATTAAAATAAACGGTGATACCTACAAAGTAAAAAAATGCATTATTTATTTAATTAATTTGACTGATTAATGTAAGAAGTTTTTAATTCACCATACATTTGTAATTTTTTTTTTAATTCGAAAATGTCTATTTTGGACCACGTTTAACAACAACAACAGTGTATTTATAATGTTTATTAATATATTATTTCTTCTTTGTAGTTTCTTTCTTCCTCTTCTCCCAGTACTTTTTCATTTTTTCGCTTTGTCTTTTCTTTCTTTCTGGGTTTCTGGGATACATTCCTAATATTTAAATGAAACACACATTTACAGTAATAACAGCAAAAGAACAGAACTGAACAGTAACAGAAATATGTAGTATTTAAGTACTTAAGCAGTAAGTAGCAGTAAGTAGCAGTAAGTACTTAATACAACAACCTCAATTATTAATAAAGTTGCAAAGTGTTTTTTATCTAATTAAATTGCTTAGAATGTGGCAATAATATTAATTCTTTTAAATTTGCAGCAAAACATAGTTTAAAAGTACATCTGTTATATATGATATTAATGGACACTTAAATCTTTCTTATACATCGATGTATACGTTTATATAACTGCTAATAATATATCACCAGTCAAGACAGTCAAGAAATAAACGGCGGCCATTCATTATAGGAAGAGAGGAGCTTTTAAATATAAACCGGCTACGACAAATTCGGTTGACAGGTACATATATCCATTCAAAATGAAGTTAATACTGCTAGGGCTTAGCTTATTTATGATACAATTCATAGCGTTATTGTTGAAATTTAACTTATTAACACTAATATAACGCCTGAAGTGTTATAGTTAAAACATTGGCTCAGGAGACTACAGAAAAGCGAGCAGCTGCTAAAAATATATCGCAAACGAGGTGTCTGTCATTTAAGAATACATTCAATGAAGTGCAGAAAGATAAATTCACCCGAAACTAGGCGACGAGTGCCTCTCTGACAATGTAACGAAAAAATCAACTGCATAATTCAAACGCTGCAAATAATTATAATATACAATTATTTTGTGAAATAATATAGATTTTTAAACTAAATATTTATTGTGGGTATAACTTCATACTTCGTCATCGATTTTTATTACCTAGCATAAGTGATTAATAACATAATTAATTTTATTTGCAGTGTAAAGCGTAATATTACGAAGGAGGCAAGTGAGTATAGTATACTATTTAATCAACTACAAATTAAGTTAGTGTGATAAACTAGCTTCATACATCATCTAAATTTAATCATATAAAATTTAACTTTAGCATATGTAGCTGCAGAACATCCAAAAATGGTGGCTTAGCCCTACTAAACTATTCTCCGCCGTTTACGTTTACAATGCTACAACTTGTACGATAAATTAATGCTATTAATCAGATGGCCCTCGGTAATAATTTTACATTGCGTGCTGCATAGAGTCGAATACCGCACGGCTTGGTTATTGCCGGGCAAGTAAATAAGTTAGAGGCAATTATTATTTACCGTAACTTCTTAAATTCGCTTGGTTATTTGATAACAGCCTATTATTTTTGCTGTTGGGGCTGATTACAGTTGACAGCAAATGTATTACCACACCGGAAGAATTTTGTATTTGGCATCATCCATATCCATCCATATGGAATGGATCCATATGGAACCGTACATGGGACCTTCAGCTTCTGCCCCTTATCATTCAATCATCCAAATATCATCATAATATTTCGTTATCGAACTAATAACCGCGGGAAAATCCGTCTAATGTTGTTACTAAACACCAGGAACTAATTCTCTTGAAAATTTACCAAAATTTCAGTATTAAGTAAGGGAGAAAATCAAACATTTAACTTTCTGCATTGATAAGTTAACCATTACTGAAATTTCTGAAAATTTATTATTTGCCAATTTCATATTAGATTCATGTACAGTATACCTAAAACAAATTATCCTAAAAATTTGACAAAATTTCAGTATTAAATAGGGAAGAAAATCAAACAAATAAATTTCTGTATTGACAAGTATAGTTTGGCTGTCACTGAAATTGCTGAAATTTTTTTATTTGCCATTTTCATATTATATTCATGTACAGTACACCTTAAACTAATTATCCTGAAAATTTGATCAAGTTTCAGTATTAAATAAGGAAGAATATCAAACAAATAACTTTCTGCAATGACAAGTATGGTTTGGTTATTACTGAAATTTCTGAAAATTTATTATTTGCCAATTTCATATTGTATTCATGTACAGTACATCTTAAACTAATTATCCTGAAAATTTGATCAAGTTTCAGTATTAAATAAGAAAGAATATCAAACAAATAACTTTCTGAATTGACAAGTATGGTTTGGTTATTACTGAAATTTCTGAAAATTTATTATTTGCCAATTTCATATTGTATTCATGTACAGTACACCTTAAACTAATTATCCTGAAAATTTGATCAAGTTTCAGTATTAAATAAGGAAGAATATCAAACAAATAACTTTCTGAATTGACAAGTATGGTTTGGTTATTACTGAAATTTCTGAAAAATTATTATTTGCCAATTTCATATTGTAATCATGTACAGTACACCTTAAACTAATTATCCTGAAAATTTGATCAAGTTTCAGTATTAAATAAGGAAGAATATCAAACAAATAACTTTCTGAATTGACAAGTATGGTTTGGTTATTACTGAAATTTCTGAAAATATATTATTTGCCAATTTCATATTATATTCATGTACAGTACACCTTAAACTAATTATCCTGAAAATTTGATCAAGTTTCAGTATTAAATAAGGAAGAATATCAAACAAATAACTTTCTGAATTGACAAGTGTGGTTTGGTTATTACTGAAATTTCTGAAAATTTATTATTTGCCAATTTCATATTGTATTCATGTACAGTACACCTTAAACTAATTATCCTGAAAATTTGATCAAGTTTCAGTATTAAATAAGGAAGAATATCAAACTAATAACTTTCTGAATTGACAAGTATGGTTTGGTTATTTCTGAAATTTCTGAAAATTTATTATTTGCCAATTTCATATTGTATTCATGTACAGTACACCTTAAACTAATTATCCTGAAAATTTGATCAAGTTTCAGTATTAAATAAGGAAGAATATCAAACAAATAACTTTCTGAATTGACAAGTATAGTTTGGTTATTTCTGAAATTTCTGAAAATTTATTATTTGCCAATTTCATATTGTATTCATGTACAGTACACCTTAAACTAATTATCCTGAAAATTTGATCAAGTTTCAGTATTAAATAAGGAAGAATATCAAACATATAACTTTCTGCATTGACAAGTATGGTTTGGCTATTACTGAAATTTCTGAGAATTTATTAATTGCAAATTTCATATTAGTTTCATGTACAATACACCGAAAACTAATTATCCTGAAAATTTGACAAAATTTCAGTATTAAATAAGGAAGAAAATCAAATAAATAACTTTCTGCATTGACAAGTATGGTTTGGCTATTACTGAAATTTCTGAAAAATTATTATTTACCAATTTCATATTAGGATTATGTACAGTATACCTACAACTTATTATTCTGAAAATTTGACAAAGTTTCAGTATTGATTAAGGGAGAAAATCAAACATATAATTTTCTGCATTGACAACTACGGTTTGGCTATTGCTGAAATTTCTGAAAATATATTATTTGCAAATTTGATATTAGATTCGTGTTCAGTAGACCTGAAATTAATTCTCCTGAAAATTTAACAAAGTTTCAGTATTAAATAAGTGAGAAAATCGAACATATATCTTTCTGCATTGAGAAGTATAGTTTGGCTATTACTGAAATTTCTTGAAATTTATTATTTGCCAATTTGATATTAGATTCGTGTACAGTACAGCTGAAACTAATTCTTCTGAAAATCCTGAAAATTTGAGAAAGTTTCAGTATTAAATAAGGGAAAAAATCAAACATATAACTTTCTGCAAGGACAAGTATGGTTTGGTATTACTGAAATTTCTGAAAATTTAATATTAGATTCGTGTGCAGTACAGCTGAAACTAATTCTTCTGAAAATTTGACAAAGTTTCAATATAAAATAAGTGAGAAAATCAAACAAATAACTTTCCGCATTGACAAGTATGGGTTAGTTATTACTGAAATTGCTGAAAATACATTATTTGCAAATTTGATATTAGATTCGTGTACAATACAGCTGAAACTAATTCTTCTGAAAATCCTGAAAATTTGAGAAAGTTTCAGTATTAAATAAGGGAGAAAATCAAACAAATAACTTTCTGAATTGACAAGTATGGTTTGGTTATTACTGAAATTTCTGAAAATTTATTATTTGCCAATTTCATATTGTATTCATGTACAGTACACCTTAAACTAATTATCCTGAAAATTTGATCAAGTTTCAGTATTAAATAAGGAAGAATATCAAACAAATAACTTTCTGAATTGACAAGTATGGTTTGGCTATTACTGAAATTTCTGAAATTTTATTATTTGCCAATGTCATATTAGATTCATGTACAGTACACCTGAAACTAATTCTCCTGAAAATTTGTCAAAGTTCTAGTATTAAATAAGGAAGAAAATGAAACAAATAACTTTCTGCTTTGACAAGTATGGATTAGCTATTACGGAAATTTCTGAAAATTTATTATTTGCCAATTATTTAATAGATTCGTATTCAGTACACCTAAAACTAATTCTCCTGAAAATTTGACAAAGTTTCAGTATTAAATAAGTGATAAAATCAAACATATAACTTTATGCATTGACAGTTAGCTATTACTGAAATTTCTGAAAATGTATTATTTACTAATTTGATATTAAATTCGAATTCAGTATACCTGATAGTAATTCTCCTAAAAGTTTGACAAAGTTTCAGTAATAACTAAGTGAGAAAATCAAACAAATAACTTTTTGCATTGACAAGTATGGAGCTATTACTGAAGTTTCTGAAAATTTATTATTTGCAAATTTATTACTAGATTCATGTACAGTATACCTGGAACTAATTCTCCTGAAAATTGGCAAAGTTTCAGTATTAAATAAGTGAGAAAATCAAACATATAACTTTCCGCATCGACATCTATGGGTTAGCCATTACTGAAATTTCTGAAAATTTATTATTTGCCAATTTGATATTAGATTCGTGTACAGTATGCCTGAAACTAATTCTTCTGAAAATTTGATAAAGTTTCAGTATTAAATAAGGGAGGAAATCAAATATGTAACTTTCCGCATTGACAAGTATGGGTTAGTTATTACTGAAACTACTGAAAATATATTATTTGCAAACTTGATATTAGATTCGTATACAGTGCACCTGATGCTAATTCTCCTGAAAATTTGACTTATGATGGTATTACTGGAATGCATCATAGTTATGGTGTGTTAATAGAATGCATCATGGTATTTAAGATTTGTTAATAGATGCATCATAGTTAAGATGTGTTGATAGAATGCATCATAGTTATGATGTGTTGATAGAATTCATTTCTAATTTTCAAATCATTTTCAAATCTTAACTATGATGCATCTATTAACAAATCTTAAATACCATGATGCATTCTATTAACACACCATAACTATGATGCATTCCAGTAACACCATCATAAGTATGATGCAATCCTGAAGTTATGATGTGTTAAGAGAATTAATCATAGTAGTTTTGATGTGTTAATAGAATGCATCATAGTTATGACCTGTTAAAGAATGAATTCTATCAACACATCATAACTATGATGCATCTATTAACATATCTTAAATACCATGATGAATTCTATTAATTTAGCATAGTTATGACGTGTTCATAGAATTAATCATAGTAGTTATAATGTGTCAATAGAATGCATCATAATCATAATCTCTTGATAGAATGTATCATAGTTATGAAGTATTGATGGAATGCATTATATCAATACATCATAAGAATTATGATGCATTCTATTAATTCAGCATAGTTATGATGTGTTAATAGAATGCATCATAGTTATGATCTCTTGATATAATGTATCACAGTTATGAAAAAATGATGGAATGCATTCTATCAGCACATCATAACTGTGATACATTCTATCAACACATCATAAGTACTATGATACATTCTATTAATTCATCATAGCTATAAGGTTTTAATAGAATGCATCGTAACTATGATCTCTTAATAGAATGTATCATAATTATGAAGTATTAATGGAATGCATTCTATCAACACATCATAACTGTGATACATTATATCAACACATCATAAGAACTATGATGCATTCTATTAATTCAGCATAGTTATGATGTGTTAATAGAATTAATAATTGTAGTTATGATGTGTTCATAGAATGTATCATAGTTTTGAAGTATTGATGGAATGCATTCTATCAACACATCATAACCATCACACATTCTATCAACACATCATAAGAACTATGATGCATTCTATTAATTCAGCTTAGTTATGATATGTTAATAGAATGTATCATAGTTATGAATCATTGATGGAATGAATTCTATCAACACATCATAACTATGATACATTCTATCAACACATTATAAGAATTATGATGCATTCTATTAATTCAGCATAGTTATGATGTAATAATAGAATTAATCATAGTAGCTATGATGTGTCAATAGAATGCATCATAGTTATGTACTGTTGAAGAATGAATTCTATCAACACATCATAACTATGAGCATTCTATCAACACATCTTAACTATGATGCACCTTTTAACAAATCTTAAATACCATGATGCATTCTATTAACACACCATAATATGATGCATTCCAGTAACAGCATCATAAGTATGATGCATTCCTGAAGTTATGATGTGTTAATAGATTGAATCATAGTAGTTTTGATGTGTTAATTGAATGCAACATAGTTATGACCTGTTGAAGAATGAATTAGTTTACAAAATTGAATAGCTTCGGATATTTATATTTGAAAATTTGACATCGGATAGATTGAATTTATTTTATTTTCTGAACACTGCCAATATAATTTGCTGCAAATTAATTTTATTTCATATTTTATGCGACATAAATTGAAAATTTCAAAATTGACACATTTGATCTGTTGTACTTGTAAATATGATTCAATTTCACAATAGCCGATAAAAATTGAATAGCTTCGGAAATTTATATTTGAAAATTTGACATTGGATAGTCTGAATTTATTTTATTTTCTGTGCACTGCCAATTGAATTTGCTGCAAATTAATATTTTATTTCATATTTTATGCGACATAAACTGAAAATTTCAATATAGACAGATTTGATATATTGTACTTGTGAATTTGAATCAATTTCACAATTGGAGATCAAAATTGAATAACTTCGGAAATTTATGCTTGAAAATTTGACATTGGATAGTCTGAATTTGTTTTATTTTCTGAACACTGCCAATATAATTTGCTGCAAATTAATTTTATTTCATATTTTATGCGATATAAATTGAAAATTTCAATATAGATAGATTTGATATATTGTACTTGTGAATTTGATTCAATTTCACAATAGCCGATAAAAATTGAATAGATTCGGAAATTTATATTTGAAAATTTGACATTGGATAGACTGAATTCGTTTTATTTTCTGAACCCTGCCAATATAATTTGCTGCAAATTAATTTTATTTCATATTTTATGCGACATAATTGAAAATTTCAAAATTGACACATTTGATCTGTTGTACTTGTATATTTGATTCAATATCACAATAAGAGATCAAAATTGAATAGCTTCGGAAATTTATATTTGAAAATTTGACATTGGATAGTCTGAATTTGTTTTATTTTCTTAACACAGCCAATATAATTTGATGCAAATTAATTTTATTTCATATTTTATGCGACATAAATTGAAAATTCCAATATTGACACATTTGATCTGTTGTACTTGTAAATTTGATTCAATATCACAATAGGAGATCAAAATTGAATAGCTTCGAAAATTTATGTTTGAAAATATGACAATGGATAGTCTCAATTCGTTTTATTTTCTTAAGACAGCCAATTACACATTTATTGACCAACTTTGAGCGACAATAAACATCAGGCAGTACTAATTTTTATTGTAATGAATATTAAATGTATTTTGTATTACTGAAAATTCGAAAACCAGGAACCAAAAGCTTCATACTCCATATAATCGGTTATATCGAAACTAGCACTTTCAACCTTCAATATTTCGTTAATGACAGTGACGTCTATAGTAGATGACATAAAATGCAACCCTCTCCATGTTAACGATTAAAAATGACATCCACACGTACCTTGTAAAATAATTTAAATTAATTTTTGTATTAATATTTTAAAATGAAAATGAAAATGAATCTAAATGTTTCTTATTTTCTCTTTATTTCCACATTGTGGTGCAGATGTAATAAAAACAACGTATTATACACGTGCATAAGGGCCTTTCAAGCACTGAGCCGTAAAAAGCACCCCCCTTCGCGTCATGCTCTTAAACCCTGCGAGCGTGCTTGAAATGCTCTCTTATGCACTTGTATCATAATATCGGCGCATTATTTTTTAAAAGGGATACGCGACAATACAATAATTTTTCATGAGGCAACATAAATCGGTTATTAAACGTAAATTCAATGAAATTGGAAGCTTCTTTTAACATTTGTATTACAATTTAGTCTTCATTATTTCCAATTGAACTGTGGTATATACAAATACAAATAATTATATTGTATTGTAATTTACTGTGGTACAAACGTTTGGAAGTTCATTTTGAAGAGTTTGGCAGATTTCACCAGCTGGAGTTATTTTTTTATATCTCTACAGTTAGTGCTAAAAACTGCTTAGTTATAGTTAAAAATATTAATAAACATTTGATACTTCCAGTTAAATAACAATAAATAATAATTTATTGTCATACACTTTGAATGTAGCCATATACAATCTACAAAAATAAAAAATGACAAAATGTGTTAATGAATCATGATGAATGAATGAATGGTGAAATTACGGATTGAATGAATGATGAATGAATGAATGATGAATGAATGAATGATGAATGGATGAATGAATGAATGATGAATGAATAATGAATATTCATTACCAGTGTAACGCTAAAAAATGGATAGATTATTATTGTCGTGCCTGTATTTCAGGTAAATTTGACAAATTTTCACAACCCCCCGTTGTGAAAATTTATCAATCATACGACATTTTTTTAAAGATTCACTTAAAATTTTGATAACAGAGTTTGACCACACCTCAGAAGTTAGCAGATTTTGACAATTTCATATATAAATTGTAAAGATTTTCACAGCTGATGCTAATAGTTTGACAGTGGCAAGATCATATGACAGATGTCACTTGTTGATGTCGTAAATTTGACAAAATTTAGCAGGTGGGACTAAAAAGTGAATAGATTATTAAACAGCATTTAAAAATTTAATAAATTTTAACAATATCAATTGAAAATAGAACATATTTGTGGAAAATATGTCAAATTTCGACCAAATTTAGAATAGTTATATGTAATAACTTAGTTTCATTAGTTTAATTAGTTAGTTTTCCTTAGTTTCATTAGTTCAATAGCTTAATTGCATATCAAGTTTAAATGTCATCAGTTAGTGTCAAATTATCAGTACAGAATACACTCAAATTTCCAATGGCTGCTTTTTATTTAATTATACTAAAATGTCAATAATTTGCCAAAATTTCTATGATTTTTTTCAAAATTTAAAAGATAATTGGCTAATTTTCAGTAATTACGATAAAAGATTCAATTATTGCTGTCAAAGATAAACTTTTTCTAAAATATTTAAAATTACTGGCAAAATTTGAATTATTTCGATACTAATCAAAGGCTACTTTATTTTTGTAAAAATTTCGGAAGGTGGCTCTCAAACCGTTAATTATTATTGTCGGAGTATTACGGTCAATTTTTAAACTATTTTTATAATAATTTGTAACATTTACAATAAAACATTGTATTGTATTGTAATGTACTGTGGTACAAACGTGTAAAGTAAAAATTGTATTGTTGGCGCATATCCATTTTAAAAAAGGATGTGTCGATATTCTATTCTTATAAAAATTGGTTCTAAAAATATATAAAATATATAATATATAAATATATATTATATAAAAATATATAAGATATAAATATATATCTAAAATATATATATATATATATATATATATATATATATATATGATACTCGGCTGACGCCTCGTTTCACAACTTTCCCTTCCATGCGCTAAAGTATAATTTTTTGCTCTATCTATAGATACATAACACCACAATTCGGCTAAACTTTTTTACAACTAATATATATTTTTACATGTCGATAAATATTCAGTACTTTACAGTCAATTATATATTGCAACAAATGTGTGCAATAAATAACACATTTACGTCACGGCAATAAATTTAATGCGGAAAAACTGCCAATTCGTTTCTCCTAAAACTTTCAATTCCGCGATATTCCTTACCTTTCTAAGGAATATCACTCTGGACGGAAAAATAATATTTATATGTTAAACCAGTTGTTAAGGAAGACTCCACTGTAGTATCGAATTCGCCGCTATAAATGTTAAGAAAATAACATGGCATGGAATAATATTTTTGTTGTAAATAAAACTGCCGGTGTAACATGAACATATTGCATTATACGCAAAATTACTGTATAATACAAAATATTATATTTGAATATAATAACGTAAAATAAATTTGATCGTAACTCATATCATTAAACCAAAAATGAATAGAGTAGGTTTAATAATATATTATAGTTAGTAGTTATCCACTAGTTAACCAGAAATGAATAAAGAGTGAGTTTAATAGTATATTATGATCCAAGTAGGTACATAAGAGAGCTTTCAATAGAAATTTTCAATTTATTTCGCGTAAAATATGAAATAAAATTGAAATAAATAAAATATTAATTTGCAGCAAATTATATTGGCAGTGTTACTAAGATTAAAATACAGTTGAACCGCTGCTTAAATATTTATTAATAACACTGTTAAAGTTTTGGATTAAACAGCATTACATTTATATAAAATAATTAAACACAAATAAAAATAAGAATGCCCATTTTTTTATTTATTATTATATTTTAGTTTTTTTTTAGTATTTGAGGCGCTACTTTGTGATACATTTTATCAAAAATAAATAAAACCAATTACTTGAATTGTCCCAAATCATAATAGATAATTTGATGAGTATCACATTACATCAACCAACTAATTTGTTTTATTTATAACTAACAATTTTTATTTCAAGAAAAGTTGCTAAAAATATTGGAACAAATATTTTATTTGGTTTAGTTAAAACCTGTAGAAAAATGTTAGTTTAGCATATCTAAATTCTGTGCTTAATCTGCTATCAAGTTGATAATTGACGTCTGAGTCTGTTTATGTCACGGTAAAATCTCTCTCTCCCGTTCTTGTTATTTTCAACTTTTCGTCGCACGGCGAAGTCATTAATCATTTATTCAGTGAATTATTTGACAAACAATATCATAAGATAATACGCTTTTCATACTGTACATCATTTGACAAAAACATAAAATACTTTTCCTTTAAATTGCGTCCTTGCCATATTCACACACTTAAACACATATCTTAAAATTATCTGCGTTAGTTACAAATATCAGAATGTGATCTTTAGGAATGCAACATACTTATGGTGGTGTTACTGGAATGCATGATAGTTATGATGTGTTAATTATGGTATTTAAGATGTGTTAATAGATGCATCATAGTTATGATGTGTTGATATAATGCATCACAGTTATGACGTGTTGATAGAATGCATCATAGTTATGACGTGTTGATAGAATACATCATAGATATGATGTGTTGATAGAATGCCTCATAGTTATGATGTGTTGATATAATTAATTCTTCAAAAAATCATGACTTTGATGCATTCTATTAACACATTATAACTACTGTTATTAATTCTATCAACACATCATAACTATGCTGAATTAATAAAATGCATCATAGTTTTTATAATGTATTGATAGAATGGATCAGAGTTATGATGTGTTGATAGAATGCATTCCATCAATGCTTCATAACTATGATACATTCTATCAAGAGATCATAACTATGATGCGTTCTATTAACACATGAAAACTATTATGATTAATTCTATTAACACATCATAACTTCAGGAATACATCATACTTATGATGATGTTACAGGAATGCATCATTGCTATGGTGTGTTAATAGATTGCATCATAGTATTTAAGATTTGTTAATAGATGCATCATAGTTAAGATGTGTTGATAGAATTCATCATAGTTATGGTGTGTTAATTGAATGCATCATGATATTTAAGATGTATTAATAGATGCTTCATGGTTATGATACCCCGATCAACAGATCATAACTATGAAGCAGTATATTAACACATCATAACTACTATGATTAATTCTATTAACACATCATAACTTCATAACTATGCTGAATTAACAAAATGCATCATAGTTTTTATAATGTATTGATAGAATGTATCAGATTTATGATATGTTGATAGAATGCATTCCATCAATACTTCATAACTATGATACATTCTATTAAGAAATCATAACTATGATGCATTCTATTAACACAACAAAACTACTATGATTCATTCTATTAACAAATCACAACTTCAGAAATGCATCATAGTTATGATGTGTTGATAGAATTCATTCTTCAACAGATCATAACTATGATGCATTCTTCAACAAATCATAACTTCATAACTATGATGCATTCTATTAACACATCATAACTACTATGATTAATTCTATTAATATCGTAACTATGCTGAATTAATAGAATGCATCATAGTTCTTATGATGTGTTGACAGAATGTAGCATAGTAATGATGTGTTGATAGAATGCATTCGATCATTACTTCATAACTATGATAAATTCTATCAAGAGATCATATCTATGATACATTCTATTATCACATCATAACTACTATGATTAATTGTATTAAGACATCATAACTATGCTGAATTAATAGAATGCATCATAACTAGAGTGTTGATAGAATGTATCATAGTTATGATGTATTGATAGAATGCATTCCATCAATACTTCATAACTATAATACATTCTATCAAGAGATCATAACTGTGATGCATTATATTATCACATCACAACTACTATGATTAATTCTATTAACACATCATAACTATGCTGAATTAATAGAATGCATCACAGTTCTCATGATGTGTTAATAGAATGCATTCCATCAATACCTCATAACTATGATACATTCTATCAAGAGATTATAACTATGATGCATTCTATTAACACATCATAACTATGCTGAATTAATAGAATGCATCATAGTTCTTATGATGTGTTGATAGAATGTATCATAGTTATGATGTAATAATAGAACGCATTCCATCAATATTTCATAAATATGATACATTCTATCAAGACATCATAACTATGACGCATTATATTAACACTTCATAACTACTATGATGCATTCTATTATATCAGCATAGTTATTATGTATTATGATGTTAAATCAATTGATTTAAATCATGATTTAAATCAAATATTTTTTTAGACAATCATTGATTTAAATAATTAAAATAATGATTTTTTTTTTCTAATTAATTATTGTTTTTGCACTGTTTGTGTATTCCAATTGGTGTGATTAAAATAGATAATCGGATAGTTCAGATACACCGATTTTATTTAATCTTCAAATCTTGTTATAATTCACGAATTAATTGATTTAAATCACATAAAAACTATCAAAAACTAATTATAAATATAAAAAAAATCAAATAAACCAAATAAATTATAACTTATTTCATTTTATTAAATCATAGTTTTTTTTTTTTTTTATCAGGATTTATTCTAACCCTGATTGTAAGTATGCCTAAAATTAAGCTCGTATTAAAATAACGATATCGCAAAAACAATGAGTAATTCTGGAGATATTTTATTTTTAGTGATACTAATTGATTTTTAAGGCAATTTCTCCAGTTCATCTTATATTTAATTATCGATATTTTAAGTACTGGCGTATCAATGTCAATGCAATTTATTTTTGATCTTAAGTAATATATCAGTATATCATATGTGCAATTTCGTTAACATTCAATGAGAAATTTCAATTTGTGCTAGAATATTCGATATTTTAGACCTATTGTAAGTACGCCTCCAATTAAGCTCATATTAAAATAACAATATCTCAAAAGCCACCGTATCAATACAAATAAAATTTATTGCTGATATTACATGATGCACTTGAAGTAATTCTGTAGAATTTAATTTCAATCCAATGCGAGATTCTGGGGATATTCAATTTTCTACCGACTTTACATATTTCTCCTTAATGCTCATACTTAAATAACGATATCTCAAAAACCACTATATCAATATGCATATAATTTAATATTTCTATTGAGTGATATACCAGTATTAAACTTGTATAATTAAATTTATTTACCATGAGTAGTTCTGGAGATATTTTATGTTTTGTGTGATTAATTGATTTTGAGGCAATTTCCTCAATTTTTCTCATATTAATTTATCGATATTTTCAGTACTGGCGTATCAATGTCAATGCAATTTATTTTTAATATTACGTGATATATCAGTATATCATATGAGCAATTTCGTTAACATTCAATGAGAAATTTCAATTTTTGCTTGAATATTCGAAAATGTATGCCTATTGTAAGTATGTCTGAAATTAAAATCATATTAAAATGACGATATCTCAAAAACCACCGTATCAATATAAATCAAATGTATTGCTGATATTGCCTGATATATTTGTAGTAGTTTTGTAGATTTTAATTCTAATGCAATGCGAGGTTCTGAATATACTAAATTTTCTACGGGTTTTAAATATTTCTCCATAACGCTTATACTTAAATAACGATATCTCAAAAACCACTGTATCAATATGCATAAAATTTAACATTTCTATTGAGTGATATACCAGTAATAAACTTGTATAATTAAATTTATTTCCAATAAGTAATTCTGGAGATATTTTATGTTTAGTGTGATTAATTGAGGCAATTTACTCAATTTTTCTCATATTAATTTATCGATATTTTCAGTACTGGCGTATCAATGTTAATGGAATTTATTTTTAATATTACGTGATATATCAGTATATCATATGAGCAATTTCGTTAACATTCAATGAGAGATTTCAATGTTTTCTTGAATATTCGATATTTTCGTCCTATTGTAAGTACGCCTCCAATTAAGCTCATATTAAAATAACGATATCTCAAAAACCACCGTATCAATACGAATAAAATTTATTGCTGATATTACCTGATATACTTGGAGTAATTCTGTAGAATTGATTTCTAATGCAATACGAGATTCTGGAGATATTCAATTTTGTGCGGATTTTTAATATTTTTCCATAAGACTCCTACTTAAATAACGATATCTCAAAAACTACCGTATCAATATGCATGTAATTTAATATTTCTGTTAAGTGATATAGGAGCATTAAACTTGTATAATTAAATTTATTGACAATGAGTTGTTCTGGAGATATTTTATTTTTAGAGTGATTAATTGATTTTTAACGCAATTTCTCCAATTTTTCTTATATTTAATTATCGATATATAATGTAATGGCGTATCAATGTCAATGCAATTTATCAGTATATAATATATGCAATTTGCCAACATTCAATAATAAATTTCAATTTTGCTTCAATATTCGAAAATTTGTGTCTATTGTAAGTGTGCCTCCAATGAAAATCATATTAAAATAACGATATCTCAAAAACCACCGTATCAATGGAACAGTTCGTAAATACTAAGTAACTTATAATATAAACTATAAACTTATAAACTATACTTAGTTTACGCAGTGTCATAGAAAAAATATATGTTACAAATCAGATATATAGCTTTTGTAACAGTAATTCAACGTTTGCTCATATTACCTGATATTACCTGATCTCATATCATCAGAAATTGCACCTAAAACAATATAAATGAAAATACTTAAAAATAAAAATAATGAAGTTTTGGAAATATCTCTAAATGGAAACTTAAATATGTATTCAGGACGTTACGTATGCTTGGTTGCCTAAACTTCAGTACTGTTTATTCTGGCACATACTGTATATACAATATTTATACTTTACATATGCAGCACTCTCAACGCATTTAATATAATAAACAATATACTATATTGCATCTGCAATATGTGCTACGTTTATGTTCTTTCATACTTTACTACAAAGCTAATTGAAATTTGTTCAGCAATCCTAAACTCTGTATTTACTATTTTATCGCACTGCGGAGACACAACCGAAATGCGTTTACCACAAAAGTTTTTTAATATATCGCACAGCGTAAAAGGTACAATTTGAAAACTTCGTCCAACTATGAAAATTGTAACACCTTGCGCTTGGATTAGCCAAACTAGGTTTTCGCACTTAAAAAAGAATAACACACATTAGTCCCCAGACTGTGGATCTCGCAGGTGTAAATAAACAGAGAAAACAAACCCATACGTTGCAATTTAATTTTGTCCACTCTACGAGCTTTCATTAATAAGCTTGTTTACTCTTAATATTTGCTCATATTAACTAACCAACGGCCGTCCAGCGTCCAGTGCTTGTTTTTGAGTTAGTGCTTAGCGCTCCAAAAATTCGCCTCCGGAGCGCAGTTAATGTGCTCCCAAATGCAAATGGTTACGGTTTCTGTGCACAATTATGTTATGTTGCGTTGTTACATGCTTTAAACAAATACTCTGACCTGATGGCAAAATCTACGCAATTCTGTAAAGTAGTAAATAATAAAGTGATAAATAATGAATTCTAAGATTACATAATTCTTACATTAATACATTCTAAGATAAGGATGTTAATAAAGAATCAGAAATTTTACTGGTTTCTAAACTAATATTTATATTACAGTTTGTATTATTGTATGGTTGACAAACCTTAATTTTTTTCTTCACTTAACTTTTTATAAATATATCACACCGAAATTTTATCATTAAGAGATCTATAAAAAGAATGAGAATACCAAACAAAATTAGACACTTTTGGATTCAGTGCGTATAAATACATGCCACATGCACGAGTAATTAATTAGCGTATTTCTGTCATGATTTAAATGAACATCTCTTCGAGATATTAATTTGTAATTAACTCTTAATTTGAAAGACTAATGGCTGGACGTTATGATGGGGTTTACATTATATTTTCGGAAACTTTCTGTGCATATCAAAATACACGTATTTTAGTTTACTCGTGCATTAATAATGTACGTTTATTCATCCTCTTTGTTAATAGCAAATCTGCAAAATAACAATATGCATTGTATAACGTGTTATATTGCCGCGTATTATTTACTTGGCCGTTATAAATGATACAATCTTATCTAGTTGGCAATGATACATTGCGCGATTATACACGTTGTGTCTATTTGACTTTAATATCTTAAACAACAAATAGTAATAATAATAATTATTATTATTGTTATTTAAATATTTTGGTAGGTATATATTTGGTTAGTTTTAATGCTGTGTGCACGATACAAAAAAAGCAGCAGTTTTTTATGTAACATAAGATAAATGTCTGATTTACATCACACATGACTTGTGTCATGAAAATTCAGATATAAAACTTTGGCACTATTTTAATTGCTTAAATTCAACACTTTTTCGAGGTTTTTGCATGAAATTGTACGTATGATATACTATATATATATATATATATATATATATATATATATATATATATATATAAACAATCTTTATTGGGCTAATACTAATATATCACTTAATATAAAAAATAAATTGTATTCATATTGATACGCGAGTTCTTAAGATTTCGTTAATTTAATTTTCCGACAAAATGGACAAAATTGCCATAAAAATCAATTACTCACACTAAAAATAAAATATCTCCAGAATTACTCACTCTAAATAAATTTAATTATACAAATTTATTACTGGTATATTATTCAATAAAAATATTAAATTACATGCATGTTGATACGGTGGTTTTTGTGATATCGTTATTTAAGTGCGAGTCTTATCGAGAAATACTAAAAATACGCACAAAATTGAATATCTCCAGAATATCGCATTGAATTAAAATTAAATTCTACATAATCACTACAAGTATATCAAGCAATATCAGCAATAAATTTTATTCGTATTAATACAGTGGTTTTTGATATATCATTATTTTAATATGAGCTTAATTGGAGGCGTACTTACAATAGGTCTAAAATATCGAATATTAAAATAATGCAGAAAATGACACAAAACCTTTAATAAAAACAGTCAATTATATTACGAAACTAAAAACAGTTGTAAAAGCCCAATAAATATACCCAAAAAAATCGCAGAAATTGTATTCAAACTGCAAAAAATTTGAGGAATATTTGAATCAATTGTTATATTTGAATGTGCATTTTTTATTTAATTTTTAGAGGTTATCTTGGCTTTTTCAAAACATTAAAATGTACATTTTTTTGTCATTTTCATAATTTGTAACAAAGAAATTGCCTTAAAAATCAATTGTGCGCACTAAAAATTAAGTATCTCCAGAATTACTTTTGGAAATAATATTTTTATACAAGTTTTGCAGGCTTTTTTTAAACATTACATTTTCCGGTAATTTTCATTATTTGTAACCAGTTTACTGATATTTTTGTTCGCATATTTTGGAAGTTTTAACTAAGTAAAGATCAGATTGTATTGTTTTGATAACTTTAAATTCTTTAAAACTTTCCTGCAATTTTCTGAAAATTTGAGGACCATCTGAATCGACTTTTATAGAGGTTTTTGTAGACTTTTGTAAAACATCTAAATGAAAATGTGTGTTGTTTAATGTTTGCAGATGGCTTTCGGTAATTCGATAATAATTCAATAATATCCGTGAATTACACAAAACTTTTAATAAAAACAAAGAATTCTGAACATAAAAACAACAAAATAAAACAACTTTTAATAAAAATAAAGAATTATGAACATAAAAACATGTAATTCAGAAAATTACACAAAACCTTTAATAAAAGCAGTCAATTATATTATGAAACTAAAAACAGTTTTGAAAGCCCAATAAACAACAACAAAAAACGCAGAAATTGTATACAAATTGCAAAAATTTTGAGGAATATGTGAAACAATTTTTATAGATGATTGACTGCAAAGTTTTATGCACTCTCAAGTTTAATATTTGAATGTGCGTTTGTTTATATAATTTTTGCTTTTTCAAAACATTAAAAAGTATATTTTTAGTCATTTTCATAATTTGTAACAAAGAAATTGCCTTAAAATATCAATTGTAGGCATTAAAAATTAAATATCTCTAGTATTACTCATTGGAAATAATATGTTTATACAAGTTTTGCAGACATTACATTTTCTGGAAATTTTCGTTATTTGTAATCAGTTTTCTGATATTTTTGTTCGCATATTTTGGAAGTTTTAACTAACTAAAGGTCACATATTTAATTGTATTGTTTTGTTAACTTTAAATTCTTTAAAAAATTCCAGCAATTTTCTGAAAATTTGAGGACCATCTCAATCGACGTTTATAGAGGTTTTTGTAGACTTTTGTAAAACATCTAAATGAAAATGTGTTTTGTTTAATGTTTGCAGATAGCTTTCGGTAATTCGATAATAATTCAATAAAATCCGTGAATTACACCAGACTTTTAATAAAAATAAATTATAAAAATAAAAACAGTTAATGAAAGCTCAATAACAAAAACAAAAAATTGCACAAATTAGATATATGAAAATTGCAGAAAATTTGAGAAATACTTGTACGATTTTTTTTACAATAGTGTATCGTAAAGTGACAATATTGTGCCGTAAAGTGACAAAATGGTCCCATAAAGTGACAATGTTCATAAAATGTGCCATAAAGTCGTGTTATCAACGAAATAAATGCGCTAATTTGAAACTTATAACAAAAAAAATTGAATTGTTTGGTAAAACGCTATTTCTACGATCAAATAATGACTTTTCTGAAAATTTCTGAAAATTTAAAACGATTTTGATAGATGCTTTTTGGAGTTTTTTTTAAACTTTAACTGAAAATTTTTTTTTTTAAATGTTTGCAAATGTTTTTCTCTGAAATTCAGAAAATTACACAAAACCTTTAATAAAAACAATCAATTATGTCATGAAACTAAAAACAGTTGTGATAGCCCACTAAATAAACAAACAAAAATAGCAGAAATTGTATACAAATTGCAAAAAAATTGAGGCATATGTGAAACAATTTTTATAGACTGCAAAGTTTAAAATATCAATTGTGAGCACTAAAAATTAAATATCTCTGGTAGTTTTCGTAATTTGTAATAATGAATTGCCTTAAAATTCTTCTCATATTGAATTGTTTGGTCAAACGCTATTTAGACGATAAAATAATTACTATTCTGAATATTTCTGAATATTTAAAACGATTTTGATATATGCTTTTTGGACTTTTTTTAAAACTTTAACTGACAATTTAATTTTTTAAATGTTTGCAAATATTTTTCTTTGTAATTCAGAAAATTACACAAAACTTTTAATAAAAACAGTCAATTATATTATGAAACTAAAAACAGTTGTGAAAGCCCAATAAATAAACAAATTGCAATAATTTTGAGGAATATGTGAAGCAATTTATATAGATGATTGACTGCAAAGTTTTATGCACTCTCAAATTTAATATTTGAATGTACATTTTTTTGTACAATTTTTGCGTTTTCAAAACTTTAAAAAGTATATTTTTGGTCATTTTCATAATTTGTAACAAGAAATTGCCTTAAAATATCAATTGAGCGCACTAAAAATGAAATATCTCCAGAATTACTCATTGGAAATAATATGTTTATACAAGTTTTGCAGGTTTTTTTAAACATTACATTTTCTAGTAATTTTCGTTTTTGTAACCAGTTTTCTGATATTTTTAGTATTTTTGTTCGCATATGTTGGTTTATTTAAGTTTTAACTAAGTAAAGGTCTGAAATGTAATTGTATTTTTTTGTTAACTTTTGTAGATAAAATTCTTTAAAAGTTTCCTGCATTTTTTAGAAAACTGAGAACTATATGAATCGTTTTTTATAGAGGTTTTTGTAGACTTCTATTCTCTTTGTTATAAAACATCTAAATGAAAATGTATTTTGTTTAATTTTTGCAGATGGTTTTTCAGTAATTCGATAATAATTCAATAAAATCAGTAAACTACACCAAAATTTTAACAAAAACAAACAATTATCTCATAAAAATAAAAACAGGTAATGAAAGCCCAATAACAAAAACAAAAAATCGCACAAATTAGGTTTGCAGGTGTTTTTCTCTGTAATGCAGAAAATTACACAAAACCTTTAATAAAAACAGCCAATTATTTTATGAAACTAAATACAGTTGTGAAAGCCCAATAACAAAAGCAAAAAAAATCGCAGAGATTGTATATATTTGGGGAATATTTGAAACAAATTTTATAGAGATTTTAGCAGTTTTGACATAACATTACATTACATTTTTAAAACATAAACATTAAAAACATTACATTTTCTGGTAATTAAAGCATTAGATTAAATTTAAAACATTACATTTTCTGGTAATTTTCGTTATTTGTAACATTTGTAAGGTTGATACAAGTTTGAAGATGAAAAATGCAGAAAATTTCAGGAATATCAAAATAGGATCGATAAATATAAGGAAATTTCTTCCCATTTCGTGGCATTTATCCGCATTTCTTGGCAATTATTGGCATTTCTTGCCATTTCTTGCCAAAAGTTGCCGAAAACATTACATTTTCTGGTAATTAAAACATTAGATTAAATTTAAAACATTACATTTTCTGGTAATCTTCGTTATTTGTAACATTTGTAAGGTTGATACAAGTTTGAAGATGAAAAATGCAGAAAATTTGAGGAATATCAAAATAGGATAAATAAATATATGGAAACTTCTTCCCATTTCGTGGAATTTATCCGCATTTCTTGGCAATTACTGGCATTTCTTGCCATTTCTTGCCAAAAGTTGGGTCAATTTCTGAAACCTTTGTGAAAATTGCGGTAATATATTTATTTGCAGGTTCATTATAATAAAATTATATACAATTTTCATATTTTGTTTTTGTTTCTTGGGTTTTCCTTTGTTTCTTCAGCTTCCCTGCACTTTTATTGGGTTCTTCCAGATTTATTGGCAAGTTTCAGTTTTTATTTAGAGACATATCTAAAACTTCCAATATTTTCATTTATATTATTTTAGGTGCAATTTCAGATGATATAAGATGATGCAAACATTTAATTGCTATTACAAAAGCTATATTTCTGATTTGTAATATATTTTTTCTACGACAGTGCGCAAACTAAGTTTTTGCGCAATGTTCCCAGTACATAAAGTGATGCTTTTTAGCACAAGTGCGTAAAAGAAACATCTGTGCGTAAAAACATCAATAGTGCATAAAATGAGTTTTATGCACAATTAATTTACTCGGCAATTAAAAAAAATATAGTATTTTGCATAAAATTTTAGCTGTTTTTCATAATAACTGTCGTAGGTTTGGTATCGTAACTTTGTATTATACATTTTCGTAAAGTAGTATTTTACGAACTTGTATCATAAAAAACTATATGATATATTACACATTCTAGAATTTTCCATACTGATTGGCAATTTCTTGCCATTTATAGGCATTTATTGGCATTTATTAGCATTTTGTTGGCATTTCTTGACATGTCTTGCCAAAAATTGTGGCAATTTCTGTAATTTTTGTGAAAATCAAAATAAAAATCAATTTTATGCACTAAAAATAAAATATCTTCCGAATTACTCATTGGAAATAAATCTAATTGTACAAGTTTAATGTTGGTATATTAGTCAATAGGAGTATTAAATTTCAATTATATTGATGTTGCAATTTTTGAGATACCGATCCTAATCAAATTATTGTTATAAAAGCTATATTTCTGATTTGTAATATATTTTTTTCTATGACAGTGCGTTAACTAAATTACTAAGGTTGGATGCACCCAGTGCGTAAAGTGATGCTTTTTAGCACACGTACGTAAAAAATCACCTATGCATAAATAAGTTGTACACACAATTCATTCACTCACCAATTAAAAAAGATAGTATTTTGCATCAAATTTTAGCTGTTTTCCATAATAGCTGAACTTTGTATGATTCATGTTCGTAAAATAGTGCTTCACGAACTTATATCATAATAAATAACTATTTAAAATTGTAAAATTTAGAGTAGGCATAGTTATAGTCGTCCCGAGGATTGCTGACAATGACTCAATGTTTTTTCGGACAATATTTTTTCGAATAAGGAATCGCATTTTCTATGCTCGTTTGCATGCTTAAGGTAAATGTAATACAGTGAAAAGAAATATGAAACGTATGTCGAATTCCAGAAATATGGAGCGATGAGTCATTGTCAGCTCTCAACGGGACTACTATACATATGTTTTGTTTTATACTCATTTACATACTTCAAAATATAAGTTATAGTACTGTATAGACATTTAGCCTCTTAAGCACATTAAAACTCATTTTATTCACTTCATTGCCGTCTTCTGAAAAGTTTACAAAAAATTAGGTTATGTTGCTGCTTAAGCAATGATATTTCACGTGTGTGTTAATCTGCATAAATTAAATATGAAAATTGCTTGCAATCACAGCGGTATTGCATAATTTATTTAATACAGGATTCTTTTATCATGTACAACAAAAAAAATACGCTTTGGAGTTTACTCTGGCAGATACCAATTATGATAGATTGCGCCCACAAAAGAAAGCTACAAGAACACGACGAAGAATCGAAAATCCATTAATCTGCAAAATCCGAATTTAATATCGCCACTATGAATTAAAATTTCGCCAGCCTTACAAACGGCTTACCGCAAAACACTTCCCAAAGATCAAGACGACTAATTATCGAGGCCGGCCCGTATTTTGCGCCACTGAACTGGCAATTAAGGGACACACAGGTGAAACCTCGCGTGAATTATAGGCGGAAAGTATTTGCTACATCCCATTTATTTATTACTATTGCCAGATGCGCGCAGTTCCTACTAATTCTATATTTAAGATTTATGATCAAAGGACTGGATACTTAAACTTGATTTGTAGTTATGATAAATTGCTACCTGCAATTAAGATAGTTCTAATGCTAGCGTTGTTTTAAGTGTATAGGCGGGATTTGAATCGATTGTTGTGTGAATATTTGTGAATTTTGTTAATTGCTACATAATTTCAGGAATATCTGAAACAACTTTTATAGAGGTTTTGTTTTATTTTACACTTGAATAAATAAAATGTCTGACAACTTTCGTAATTTATAATATTGGTTGATATATCCTCATATGGATGATCATCAATATTGATTGATGTATCAATACAGGGTGTGCCTAAAGTATGGAATAAATTCAGTAAAACCGAAATGAAGAATTTTAGTAAAAAATCCTCGAACACGTCGATTTTCTTTGATAAAAATACACATTTTTGCATGACAGTCGATCTTCAACCATCATTTGTTTTTGAGTAATGACGTCATACATTGTTTTTTTAAATGACAACCCTATATTTTTGTTCTTGATTTTGAGAGACCTTTTCACCCCTACCTCTACTATTGTGTTTCACAATCAGATGGTGTAAAATTTCATGAATACAACCTTGAATACAACCTATAATAAGGGTAGTAGTTAATTTGTAGTATTTAGCATGCTTTTTTGAATGAATCATGAATCAATGAATGAATGAATGAATGAATGAATGAATGAATGAATGATGAATGAATAATTCATATTCATTGGCTGTGTAACGCTAAAAAATTGATAGATTATTATTGTCTTACCTGTAAGTTTGACAAATCTTTACAACTGGGGGTAATTATTTAACAGATTTTTAAAGATTCACTCAAAATTTTGATAACAGATTTTGACCACACTTCACAATTTGGCAGATTTTGACAAAAGCAGATTAAATTGTCCAGTCTAGTGACTTTTTACATTGGCCAAGAATATTGTCACCCTAACAGATCCAACTTAGTTCAAAATAAAAATGAAGCAGAGTATACAATGTACAAAAATTAAAAAAATACCACAATGTGTTAATGAATCATGATGAATGAATGAATGATGAATAAATGAATGAATGAATGAATGATGATTAAATGAATGAATTAATGAATGATGATTGATGATTGAATAATGAATATTCATTGGCTGTGTAACGCTAAAAAATGGAGAGATTATTATTGTCTTACCTGTAAATTTGACAAATCTTCACAACTGGGAGTAATTATTTGATAGATTTTTAAAGATTCGCTCATAATTTTGCTAACAGATTTTGACCACACTTCAGAATTTGGCAGATTTTGACAACTGCAGATATAAATTGTCTAGTCTAGTTACTTTTTACATTGGCCAACAATACTATCACCCTAACAGAGCCAAATTAGTTAAAAATAAAACTGAAGTATACAATAATAACAAAACTAAAAAAATGCCACCATGTGTTAATGAATCATGATGAATGAATGATGATTGATTCATGAATATTCATTGGTAGTGTAACGTTAAAAAATGGATAGATTATTATTGTCTTTCCTGTAAAATTAACAAATCTTCACAACTGGAAGTAATTATTTAACAGAATTTTAAAGATTCACTTCAAAACTTAAGAATAAAAATGGAGTATACAATGTACAAAAATTTTAAAAAATGCCACAATGTGTTAATGAATCATGATGAATGAATGAATGCATTATTAATGAATGAATGAATGAATGAATGAATGAATGAATGATTGAATGAATGAATGAATGAATGAATGATTGAATGAATGAATGAATGAATGAATGAATGATGAATGAATAATGAATATTCATTAGCAGTTTAACGCTAAAAAATGGATAGATTATTATTGTCTTACCTGTAAATTTGACAAATCTTCACAACTGGGGGTAATTATTTGACAGATTTTTAAAGATTCACTCAAAATTTTGATAACAGATTTTGACCATCCTTCAGAATTTGTCATATTTTTACAATTGCAGATATAAATTGTCTAGTCTAGTCACTTTTTACATTGGCCAACAATACTGTCATCCTAACAGAGCCAACTTACTTAAAAATAAAAATGGAACAGAGTATACAGGATAGTCGCTTTTACGACACCCACCAATAGGATCTGTTAAAATGAAATATATACAGAGTTGGTCAAAAAGGATGAAAGTTTCTCATTGTTGTGCCTTTCAATACACTGAAACGAAATCCGGAATATCTTGCACAGTTCCTGAAATATCGCTGAAAAACTGAAAAAGTGCACTTTCCTTTTCCTGTTATAACTTTTTAACTTTTGAAGAAAATTGTACGAAACTTGGCACTCTTACATTTTTCGACGTGAGCTTTCTGATGACAGTGCCAAACATTTTCTTCGCTAACTAGATGTCCAAATTTTCATAGTCAACTTTTGATTCAACTTTTCAGTCAACTTTTCGGTGAACTTTTCATAAAATTTCCTTCAAAAGTAAAAAAGGTTATTAAAAGAAAATGAAAGTGCACTTTTCAGTTTTTCAGCGATAATTCAGGAACTATGCAAGATATCCTTTTTAGATTTCTTTTCAGAATATTGAAAGGCATGAATTTAAGAAACTTTTGACCAACTCTGTACTAATTTCCGTTTCATTGATCCTAATGGTGGGCATCGTAAAAGTGACCACCTTCTATATGGTAGTTATATTGATTGATTGATTGATCAATATCAATATCATATTGATATTGATATGTTGGTGTTTCTCATATTAATATTTTTGTAAAGATTTTGGGCGTTTTAAAATACGCCCATTTTTGTATCCTACAGGAGGAGACGATCCTGTTTTATACCAAAATTTATATAAACAATTATTGCTTTATTAACTTTAAGTCAATTGGGGTTAATAATAAAAATTTCAGCCTCTTAAATTATTATATATCTCAATTTTCATAAAATGTTATAGACATTCCTAAAGCCTTTATGGAAAGTTTTCTAGGTATATTGATTATTATATATTAATTGCTGAAAATTTAGAATATTTGTTAAATCTGTAAATTGCTGCCTCTTGAAAAATTATATATCACAAACTTCATAAAATGTTTTGCACATTCCTAAAGTGTTGATGAAATGTTTATTCATTTGGTATATGATTATTATATTTAAATTGCTGAAAATTTAGAATATTTGTTAAAAGTTGTACATTGCTGCCTCTTGAATAAATATATATCTCAATCTTCATAAAATGTTTTGGACATTCCTAAAGCCTTTGTGAAATGTGTTTAATGTATATTGATTCTTTTTTCTTTTTCAGAACGCCTCTATTGAATTTTTCAAGTCTGCCTTGAAATTTGCCTTCTAATAGTTTTCACATTTTAGTTGAAATTCTAGACTTCATTTTTTTGATGGCGCATATTAGATATTTACATAAAGATTTGATATAACTTTTTGGCAATTTCTGATATCTTTACGAAATTTTGTGCAACGTGCAAGTGATATATTTATTTGTGTACTTGTGTATTAATTAAATTTCCTGCATTTTTTCGCATTTGGGTTTCTTCAGTTACATTGGATCTTTATTATATTTCTCCAGATTTACAGGCCCATTTTTAGCCCATTCAGAAATAGTTTTGAATTATTTTTAGTAGAATCTGTATTTTTGTCTCGTTAAAAATAAAATTGGATTGATCAATATCAATATCATATTGATATTGATATGTTGGTGTTTCTCATACTTTTAATACTTTTGTTAGTATTTTGGACGTTTTAAAATACATCACTTTGTGATCCTGCATTAGGTCATCCTATTTTATTTGGTATAAATTTTTATTAATTTATTAAAACTAATATATTATTTTATCAACTTTACGTCAATTGGGGTTAATAATAAGAATTTTTGCCTCTTGAATAATTCTATATAACAATATCTATAAAACTTTTTGGACATTCCTAAAGCCTTTATGAAATGTTTATTAGGTATATTGATTTTTATATTTAAATTACTGAAATTTTAGAATATTAGTTAAATTTGTAAATTGTAAATTTCTAGACAATTCTAGACTAGATTTTTTTATGACGATATTTTCATAAAGTTTTGATACATATTTTTGGCAATTTCTGAAATCATTACGAAATTTTGCGCAACTGATATATTTATTTGTTTATTTGTGTATTTTGATATAATTAAACTTCCTGCATCTTTTCGCATTTGCGTTTCTTCACTTACATTGGATCTGTATTATATTTTCCAGATTTACATGCCCATTTTGAGCCTGTAATGTTTTGTTTTAGCCCATTCAGAAATAGTTATGAATTATTTATATCTGTAGGAAATGTGTTTTTATCTCGTTAAAAATATAAATCGAACAGATATATTGCGAAAAATCCAATATTTCGGCCATAAGAAAATCAAAAGTTGACTATGAAATTTTGGGCATCTAGTTGGCGCAGAAAATGTTTGGCACAGTCATCAGAAAGCTCACGTCAAAAAATGTAATAGTGCCAAATTTTGTAAAATTTGCATCAAAAGTAATAAAGTTTTAAAAGGAAAAGGAAACTTTTTCAGTTTTTCAGCGATATTTCAGAAACTGTGCAAGATATCCCGGATTTCGTTTCAGTATACTGGAAGGCACAAAAATAAGAAACTTTAATCGCATTTGACCAACTCTGTATATATTTCCGTTTAATAGATTCTAATGGTGGGCATCGTAAAGGTTCCCACCCTGTATATGGTAGTTATATTGATTGATTGATTGATTAATCAATACCAACATCATATTTATATTGATATGTTGATGTTTCTCATATTTTTAATATTTTTAAAAGAATTTTGGATGTTTTAAAGTACATCACTTTTTCATCCTGCAGAAGGTGATCCTATTTAATACCAACATTTATAAAAACAATTATTGCTTTATTAACTTTAAATCAATAGATTGATCGATGTGGCTTTTATATAATTTTTTTAATTATAATATAATATTTAAATCTTTACTAAAAACAGTTTGAAAATTAAAAAGTGTAACTTTATTTCATACATTTCTAACTTTATGTCATATATCTCAATTGTCATAAAATGTTTTGGACATTCCTAAAGCCTTTATGAAATGTTTATTGGGTATATTGATTTTTTATTTAAATTAATAATAATAAAGAATAATTATTAGCAGAAAAGCTACGTAAACTTACTGAAAATTTAGAATATCTGTTAAATTTGTAAATTGCTGTATCTTGAATAATTATATATCTCAATCTTCATAAAATGTTTTGGACATTCCTAAAGTCTTTGTGAAATGTTTTTTAGGTATATTGTTTTTTTTTTCTGATTCAGAACGCCTCTATTGAATTTTTCAAATCAGCCTTGATATCTGCCTTCTAATAGTTTTCACATTTTAGTTGAAATTCTAGACTTGATTTTTTTGATGGTGCATTTCAGATATTTTCATGAAGTTTTGATACAAATTTTGGTCAATTTCTGAAATCTTTACGAAACTTTGTGCAACTGATATATTTATTTGTTTATTTGTGTATGTTGATATAATTAAACTACCCGCATTTTTTGCATTTAGGTTTCTTCAGTTACATTGGATCATTATTGTATTTCTCCAGATTTACAGGCCCATTTTTAGCCCATTCAGAAATAGTTTTGAATTATTTTTAGTAGGATCTGTATTTTTATCTCGTTAAAAATATAAATGGAACAGAAATATTGCGAAAAATCTAATATTGCGGCCATAAGAAAATCAAAAGTTGACTATGAAATTTTGGGCATCTAGTTGGCGCAGAAAATGTTTGGCACAGTCATCAGAAAGCTCACGTCAAAAAATGTAATAGTGCCAAATTTTGTAAAATTTCCTTCAAAAGTAATAAAGTTATAAAAGGAACAGGAAACTTTTTCAGTTTTTCAGCGATATTTATAACTGTGCAAGATATCCCGGATTTCGTTTCAGTATACTGGAAGGCACAAAAATAAGAAACTTTTATCCAATTTGACCAACTCTGTATATATTTGCGTTTAATAGAACCTAATGGTGCGCATCGTAAAAGTGACCACTCTGTATATGGTAGTTATATTGATTGATTGATTGATTGATTGATTGATTGATTGATCAATACCAATATCATATTGGTATTGATATGTTGATGTTTCTCATATTTTTAATATTTTTGAAAGTATTTTGGATGTTTCAAAGTACATCACTTTTTCATCCTGCAGAAGGTGATCCTATTTAATACCAACATTTATAAAAACAATTATTGCTTTATTAACTTTAAGTCAATAGATTGATCGATGTGGCTTTTATATAATTTTTTTAATTATAATATAATATTTAAATCTTTACTAAAAACAGTTTGAAAATTAAAAAGGGTAACTTTATGTCATACATTTCTAACTTTAAGTCACTTAGGGTTAATAATAAAAATTTCAGCCTCTTGAATAATTATATATCTCAATTTTTATAAAATGTTTTGTACATTTTAAAGCCTTTATGAAATATTTATTGGGTATATTGATTATTTTATTTAAATTAATAATAATAAAGTATATTTATTAGCAGAAAAGCTACGTAAAATTACTGAAAATTTAGAATGTCTCTTAAATTTGTAAATTGCTGTATCTTGAATAATTTTATATCTCAATCTTCATAAAATGTTTAGGACATTCCTAAAGCCTTTATGAAATGTTTATTTGGTCGATTGATTATTTTATTTAAATTAATAATAATAAAGAATATTTATTAGTAGAAAAGTTACATAATATTACTGAAAATTTAGCAGCAAAGCTACATAATATTACTGAAAATTTAGACTATCTATTAAATTTGTAAATTGCTGTATCTTGAATTATTATATATCTCAATTTTCATAAAATGTTTTAGACATTCCTAAAGCCTTTATAAAATGTTTATTGGGTATATTGATTATTTTATATAAATTAATAATAATAAAGAATATTTATTAGCAGAAAAGCTACATAATATTACTGCAAATTTAGAATATCTGTTAAATTTGTAAATAGCTGTGTCTTGAATAATTATATATCTCAATTTTCATAAAATGTTTTGGACATTGCTAAAGCCTTTATGAAATGTTTATTTAGTCGATTGATTATTTTATTTCAATTAATAATAATAAAGAATATTTATTAGCAGAAAAGTTACATAATATTACTGAAAATTTAGCAGCAAAGCTACATAATATTACTGAAATTTTAGACTATCTATTAAATTTGTAAATTGCTGTATCTTGAATAATTATATATCTCAATTTTCATAAAATGTTTTGGACATTGCTAAAGCCATTATGAAATATTTATTGGGTATATTGATTATTTTATCTAAATTAATAATAATAAAGAATATTTATTAGCAGAAAAGCTACATAATATTACTGAAAATTTAGACTATCTATTAAATTTGTAAATTGCTGTATCTTGAATAATTATTTATCTCAATCTTCATAAAATGGTTTGGACATTCCTAAAGCCTTTATGAAAAGTTTATTGGGTATATTGACTATTTTATATAAATTTATAATAATAAAGAATATTTATTAGCAGAAAAGCTACATAATATTGCTAAATATTTAGAATACTTGTAAAATGCTGCATAGTTTTATGGCATGCAGTTACAATTGTATATACTAAAAAATGCGTGTATTATTAGTGCCAGCATCTTTTTTGTTGAAATAGTTTTGAACCTGTATTAAGAGTAGGTAAATGTATTACTTCCTTAAATACAACAATACTTATTTAGGAAATGGCATAATAAATACCATAATTAATGTGGAAATCATTGGCAATGGACAAGGCACAGTTAATTACGTATACAAAAAAAAATCAGCATGCACATGTGTTTTAAATGCACCGCTCAAATGATGCCTAAAACATGTAAAGTAAATATTTTATTTACGTTATTAAAGTTAAGATGAATTGAAATATATATTCCCATAGGAATTGCATTTTTTTAATATAAATTAATTAATAACGAAGAGTTGTTGTGCAAAAATGGCATATCACATTGCAGCAATTTTTATGTTAATACTTCGTTATTAAGATGTCTACTATTACTATAATAAGGGTAGTAATTAATTTGTAGTATTTTGCATGTTTTAACAACATGTGTAAAGATTTTGCAAAGCGTTTTCGTGTTGAATGTTTGGATTTATATAACTCATTACATTTCGGTAAGTAATTCGCACTTTTTTTTCCGGTGTTTATAATAATATAAGTAGATGAATAATATTAAAATTATGACGTTACAAAACAACCACCATAATAATCATAATTGCATGATGCATAATTAAACGTACGTACATACATACATACATGAACGTAAAAGACGAAATAATTAGAATACACATTTGAAAAATAACCCATCAAAATGATACCAACCTTGCGAGGAATCAACAGGGGCTTGAATCACATGTATCTCTTAGTTTTGCAGTTTCGTGGTATTTCCGCAGAAGAAACGGTTCGGTTGTTAGTAATGTCAGTAACTGGTCGAACACCGAAGGTATTGCCGCAGTATCGTACGTGTGCAATTTCATATATTAATAAAACGTGAAGCACGCGACTTCTCACTTCCGGGGACTCTTCGGGAACAACGGATGCCGCGAGCGTCGGTCCAGGACTGCCTGGGATTTCAGGCACCGCGACGCTTTGCACCGACGTCCATACCTCTGCGCGTGCTCCAATTCTAGAGCGGTTCGCTACATGAAATGGTTTTGTGCGGATGTGTGTTAAGCTTTTTTGAAGTTCAGAAAATTAGCAAGAATTCCTCTAAGTTAAACGGATGGCTTTCACTTTTTATGTATCAATGGAAGCCGAATATTCACACTTCGAACAGGTATTAAAGTTAATACATATTTATGTACGCACGTCAACATAAAATATTTGCTCATAAAAAACTAACGTAAAAAAATAATAAATTAGACAAAAAAATCAATAAACAAGTATTGAAAAAGCCTCGACTCAAAGCATAACTTTGTAATAAACAAAACTACCATTATTTGCACACCAGCAGAACTATTGTTACTAAATAACGGACTAAAACAGGGAATGCAGCAAAACAGATTACAGCTAGAAGTCATCAATGGCAGAGAAAACGCATTAAGGATACTAGACCCTGAAGAATCAATTTAGAAGTGACGCTATGAAGATCCTATAAAAAGCAATGAAAAAGCCATACCACGCACCTAATGGCGAAAAGAAAATCGCAAATGAAAAACGAGTGCATGCATTTAAAAGCTGGCATAAAAAATGTACCAATAACCAATAAAGATGTATATATTTCGTCTGTTCAAAATAGAAGGCCCCCGCAGCCGATTGCGTTTGTACAGGGGCGCCTTCACAGAGAGAAATATTTTTCAAAAAAACGTTATTTTTTCACGAAACGCTAAATAACTCGGGGAGTTGTGGGAGTACGAGAATGGACGAGCGCTCAAAATATGCGCCACATATGGGGCTAAGTCCCCATAAAAACATTTGAAAATGTGCCACTTAGTAGAGCTCCCAGTTGACAAAACGTAAAATCGACGATTTTCCGATCACATCGACAAAAAAAAAATCCGAAAAATCGCGATTTTTCGAGTTGCTCCAAATGACCTTAGAGGCACCTGCCTACACTAATCGGACCCTCCCGATTCCAATGAGCACCCATTCAGCCTCCCAGCCCCAGCGGTTCTCGAGATATCCGCCCTCAAGGTTGGGAATTTTCAAAATATAGCATAAAAGGGCTGTTAAAATTAAACTTCTAAATGAACGGTCCTATCTCGATGCCGATAGTTTCATTCGGTTCAGGGGAGTCATACGGCTCATACCAGACCTCATTTGATATACTTTGGAAGACGTTTTAATTTTCGAAATTTTCGAAAATGTCGCGTTTTTTGCCATCTCGATGAAATTCCATTTCGAGAACGCCTCAACCGATTCGGACGAAATTTGGAGGGGTCATAGAGGGCCCAAATACAAGCACAATGAGATATAGTGGCCCCCCTTAGGCAATCGCGTCTGTACAGGGTGGCCTTAAGAAGAGAGAAATATTCTTCAAAAATACGTACTTTTTTACGAAAAGCGAGATAACTCGGGGAGTTGTGGGAGTACAAGAATGGACAAGCCCTCAAAATATGCGCCACATATAGGGCTAAGTCCCCATAAAAAGATTTGAAAATGTGCCGTGTGGTAGAGCACCCAGTTGACAAAACGTAAAATGGATGATTTTCCGATCAAATCGACTAAAAAAAAACCCCTACAAATCGCGATTTTTCGAGTTGCTCCAAATGACCTTAGAGGCACATGCCCAGACTAACTGGACCCTCCCGATTCCAATGAGTACACATTCAGCCTCCCAGTCCCAGCGGTTCTCGAGATATCCGCCCTCAAAATTGGGAAATTTAAATAAATAGCATAAAAGGGCTGTTAAAATAAAACTTCTAAATGAACGGTCCAATCTCGATGCCGATAGTCTCATTCGATTCAGGGGAGTCATACGGTTCGTACCAGACCACACTTGATATACTTTGGAAGACGTTTTAATTTTCGAAATTTTCGAAAATGTCGCGTTTTTTGCCATCTCGATGAAATTCCATTTCGAGAACGCCTCAACCGATTCGGACGAAATTTGGAGGGGTCATAGAGGGCCCAAATACAAGCACATTGAGCCATAGTGGCCCCCATGAGGCGATCGCGTTTGTACAGGGTGGCCTTAAGAAGAGATAAATATTTTTCAAAAAAACGTTCTTTTTTCACGAAAAGCGAGATATCTCGGGGAGTTGTGGGAGTACGAGAATGGACAAGCGCTCAAAATATGCGCCACATATGGGGCTAGGTCCCCATAAAAAGATTTGAAAATGTGCCGCTTGGTAGAGCACCCAGTTGACAAAACGTAAAATCGATGATTTTCCGATCAAATCGACTAAAAAAAAAATCCGAAAAATCGCGATTTTCCGAGTTGCTCCAAATGACCTTAGAGGCTTAGATGCCTAGACTAATTGGACCCTCCCGATTCCAATGAGCACACATTCAGCCTTCCAGCCCCAGCGGTTCTCGAGATATCCGCCCTCAAAGTTGGGAAATTTAAAAACATGGCATAAAAGGGCTGTTAAAATTAAACTTCTAAATGAACGGTCCAATCTCGATGCCGATGGTCTCATTCGATTCAGGAGAGTCAAACGCTTCATACCAGACCACACTTGATATACTTTGGAAGACGTTTTAATTTCCGAAATTTTCGAAAATGTCGCGTTTTTTGCCATCTCGATGAAATTCTATTTCAAGAACGCCTCAACCGATTCGGGGGAAATTTAGAGGGGTCATAGAGGGCCCAAATACAAGCATAACGAGGCATGGTGGGCCCTCTTAGGCTATCGCGTTTGTACAGGGTGGCCTTAAGAAGAGAGAAATATTCTTTAAAAAAGCGTATTTTTTTCACGAAAAGCGAGATGACTCGGGGAGTTGTGGGAGTACGAGAATGGACAAGCGCTCAAAATATGCGCCACATATGGGGCTAAGTCCTTATAAAAAGCTTAGAAAATGTGCCGTTTGGTAGAGCACCCAGTTGACAAAACGTAAAATCGATGATTTTCCGATCAAATCCACTAAAAAAAATCCGAAAAATCGCGATTTTTCGAGTTGCTCCAAATGACCTTAGAGGCACATGCCAACACTAGTTGGACCCTCCCGATTCCAATGAGCATACATTCAGCCTCCCAGCCCCAGCGGTTCTCGAGATATCCGCCCTTAAAGTTGGGAAATTTAAAAAAAAATCATGAAAGGGCTGTTAAAATTAAACTTCTAAACGAACGATCCAATCTCGATGCCGATAGTCTCATTCGAATCATGGGAGTCAAACGGATCATACCAGACCACACTTGATATACTTTGGAAGACGTTTTAATTTTCGACATTTTAGAAAATGTCGCGTTTTTTGCCATCTCGATGAAATTCCTTTTCGAGAACGCCTCAACCGATTCGGGCGAAATTTAGAGGGGTCATAGAGGGCCCAAATACAAGCACAATGAGCCATAGTGGCTCCCCTTAGGCCATCGCGTTTGTACAGGGTGGCCTTAAAAAGAGAGAAATATTTTTAAAAAAAAACTACTTTTTTCACGAAAAGCGAGATAACTCGGGGAGTTGTGGGAGTACGAGAATGGACAAGCGCTCAAAATATGCTCCACATATGGGGCTAAGTCCCCATAAAAATATTTAAAAATGTGCCGTTTGGTAGAGCACCCTGTTGACAAAACGTAAAATCGATAATTTTCCGATCAAATTAACTAAAAAAAAAATCCGAAAACTCGCGATTTTTCATGTTGCTACAAATGACCTAGGAGGCACATGCCTAGACTAACTGGAGCCTCCCGATTCCAATGAGCACATATTCAGCCTCCCAGCCCCAGCGGTTCTCGAGATATCCGCCCTCAAAGTTGGGAAATTTAAAAAAATAGCATAAAAGGGCTGTTAAAATTAAACTTCTAAATAAACGATCCAATCTCGATGCCGATAGTCTCATTCGATTCAGGAGAGTCAAACGATTCAGACCAGACCACACTTGATATACTTTGGAAGACGTTTTAATTTTCGAAATTTTCGAAAATGTCGCGTTTTTTGCCATCTCGATGAAATTCCATTTCGTGAACGCCTCAACCGATTCGGACGAAATTTGGAGGGGTCATAAAGGGCCCAAATACAAGCACATTGAGGCATAGTGGGCCCCCTTAGGCCGTCGCGTTTGTACAGGGTGGCCTGAAGAAGAGAGAAATATTTTTTTTAAAAACGTACCTTTTTCACGAAAAGCAAGATATCTCGGGGAGTTGTGGGAGTACGAGAATGGACAAGCGCTCAAAATATGCGCCACATATGGGGCTAAGTCCCCATCAAAAGATTTATAAATATGCCGTTTGGTAGAGCACCCAGTTGACAAAACGTGAAATGGAGGATTTTCCGATCAAATCGACTAAAACAAATATCCGAAAAATCGCGATTTTTCGAGTTGCTCCAAATGACCTTCGAGGTACATGCCTAGACTAATTGGACCCTCCCGATTCCAATGGGCACACATTCAGCCTCCCAGCCTCAGCGGTTCTCGACATGTCCGCCCTCAAAGATGGGAAATTTAAAAAAATTGCATAAAAGGGCTTTTAAAATTAAACTTCTAAACGAACGGTCCAATCTCGATGCCGATACTTTCATTCGATTCAGGGGAGTCATACGGTTCGTACCAGAGCACACTTGATATACTTTGGAAGACGTTTTAATTTTCGAAATTTTCGAAAATGTCGGGTTTTTTGCCATCTCGATGAAATTCCATTTCGAGAGCGCCTCAACCGATTCGGACAAAATTTGGAGGGGTCATAGAGAGCCCAAATACAAGCACAATAAGCCTTAGTGGGCCCCCTTAGGCAATCGCGTTTGTACAGGGTGGCCTTAAGAAGAAAGAAATATTTTTTAAAAAAACGTACTTTTTTCACGAAAAGCGAGATAACTCGGGGAGTTATAGGAGTACGAGAATGGACAAGCGCTCAAAATATGCGCCACATATGGGGCTAAGTCCCCATAAAAATATTTGAAAATGTGCCGTTTGGTAGAGCACCCTGTTGACAAAACGTAAAATGGATGATTTTCCGATCAAATCGACTAAAACAAAAATCCGAAAAATCGCGATTTTTCGGGTTGCTCCAAATGACCTTAGAGGTACAAGCCAAGACTAATTGGACCCTCCCGATTCCAATGAGCACACATTCAGCCTCCCAGTCCCAGCGGTTCTCGAGATATCCGCCCTCAAAATTGGGAAATTTAAATAAATAGCATAAAAGGGCTGTTAAAATAAAACTTCTAAATGAACGGTCCAATCTCGATGCCGATAGTCTCATTCGATTCAGGGGAGTCATACGGTTCGTACCAGACCACACTTGACATACTTTGGAAGACGTTTTAATTTTCGAAATTTTCGAAAATGTCGCGTTTTTTGCCATCTCGATGAAATTCCATTTCGAGAACGCCTCAACCGATTCGGACAAAATTTGGAGGGGTCATAGAGGGCCCAAATACAAGCACATTGAGCCATAGTGGCTCCCCTTAGGCCATCGCGTTTGTACAGGGTGGCCTTAAGAAGAGAGAAATATTTTTCAAAACAACGTACTTTTTTCACGAAAAGCTAAATAACTCGGGGAGTTGTGGGAGTACGAGAATGGACAAGCGCTCAAAATATGCGCCACATATGGGTCTAAGTCCCCATAAAAAGATTTGATAATGTGCCGTTTGGTAGAGCACCCAGTTGACAAAACGTAAAATCGATGATTTTCCGATCAAATCGACTAAAAAAAATCCGACAAATCGCGATTTTCCGAGTTGCTCCAAATGACCTTCGAGGCACATGCCTAGACTAATTTTACCGTCCCGATTCCAATGAGCACACATTCAGCCTCCCAGCCCCAGCGGTTCTCGAGATATCCGCCCTCAAAGTTGGGAAATTTAAAGAAATAGCATAAAAGGGCTGTTAAAATTAAACTTCTAAATGAACGGTCCAATCTCGATGCCGATAGTCTCATTCGATTCAGGGGAGTCAAACGGTTCATACCAGAGCACACTTGATATACTTTGGAAGACGTTTTAAATTTCGAAATTTTCTAAAATGTCGCGTTTTTTGCCATCTCGATGAAATTCCATTTCGAGAACGCCTCAACCGATTCGGACGAAATTTGGAGGGGTCATAGAGGGCCCAAATAGAAGCACATTGAGCCATAGTGGCTCCCCTTAGGCCATCGCGTTTGTACAGGGTGGCCTTAAGAAGAGAGAAATATTTTTCAAAACAACGTACTTTTTTCACGAAAAGCTAAATAACTCGGGGAGTTGTGGGAGTACGAGAATGGACAAGCGCTCAAAATATGCGCCACATATGGGGCTAAGTCCCCATAAAAAGCTTTGAAAATGTGCCGTTTGGTAGAGCACCCAGTTGACAAAACGTAAAACCGATGATTTTCCGACCGAATCGACTAAAAAAAAAATCCCAAAATTCGCGATTTTTCGAGTTGCTCCAAATGACCTTCAAGGCACATGCCTAGACTAATTTTACCGTCCCGATTCCAATGAGCACACATTCAGCCTCCCAGCCCCAGCGGTTCTCGAGATATCCGCCCTCAAAGTTGGGAAATTTAAAGAAATAGCATAAAAGGGCTGTTAAAATTAAACTTCTAAATGAACGGTCCAATCTCGATGCCGATAGTCTCATTCGATTCAGGGGAGTCAAACGGTTCATACCAGACCACACTTGATATACTTTGGAAGACGTTTTAAATTTCGAAATTTTCGAAAATGTCGCGTTTTTTGCCATCTCGATGAAATTCTATTTCGAGAACGCCTCAACCGATTCGGACGAAATTTGGAGGGGTCATAGAGGGCCCAAATAGAAGCACATTGAGCCATAGTGGCTCCCCTTAGGCCATCGCGTTTGTACAGGGTGGCCTTAAGAAGAGAGAAATATTTTTCAAAACAACGTACTTTTTTCACGAAAAGCTAAATAACTCGGGGAGTTGTGGGAGTACGAGAATGGACAAGCGCTCAAAATATGCGCCACATATGGGGCTAAGTCCCCATAAAAAGATTTGAAAATGTGCCGTTTGGTAGAGCACCCAGTTGACAAAACGTAAAACCGATGATTTTCCGACCGAATCGACTAAAAAAAAAATCCCAAAATTCGCGATTTTTCGAGTTGCTCCAAATGACCTTCGAGGCACATGCCTAGACTAATTTTACCGTCCCGATTCCAATGAGCACACATTCGGCCTCCCAGCCCCAGCGGTTCTCAAGATATCCGCCCTCAAAGTTGGGAAATTTAAAAAAATAGCATAAAAGGGCTGTTAAAACTAAACTTCTAAACGAACTGTCCAATCTCGATGACGATAGTCTCATTCGGTTCAGGGGAGTCAAACGGTTCATACCAGACCACACTTGATATACTTTGGAAGACGTTTTAATTTTCGAAATTTTCGAAAATGTCGCGTTTTTTGCCATCTCGATTAAATTCCATTTCGAGAACGCCTCAACCGATTCGGACGAAATTTGGAGGGGTCATAGAGGGCCCAAATACAAGCACATTGAGCCATAGTGGCTCCCCTTAGGCCTTCGCGCTTGTACAGGGTGGCCTTAAGAAGAGAGAAATATTCTTAAAAAAAACGTATTTATTTCACGAAAAGCGAGATAACTCGGGGAGTTGTGGGAGTACGAGAATGGACAAGCGCTCAAAATATGCGCCACATATGGGGCTAAGTCCCCATAAAAATATTTGAAAATGTGCCGTTTGGTAGAGCACCCCGTTGACAAAACGTAAAATGGATGATTTTCCGATCAAATCGACTTAAGAAAAAATCCGAAAAATCGCGATTTTTCGAGTTGCTCCAAATGACCTCAGAGGTACATGCCTAGACTAATTGGACCCTCCTGATTCCAATGAGCACACATTCAGCCTCCCAGCCCCAGCGGTTCTCGAGATATCCACCCTCAAAGTTGGGAAATTTAAAAATGTAGCATAAAAGGGCTGTTAAAATTAAACTTCTAAACGTACAATCCAATCTCGATGCCGATAGTCTCATTCGATTCAGGGGAGTCAAACGGTTCGTATCAGACCACACTTGATATACTTTGGAAGACGTTTTAATTTTCGAAATTTTCGAAAATGTCGCGATATTTGCCATCTCGATGAAATTCTACTTCAAGAACGCCTCAACCGATTCGGACAAAATTTAGAGGGGTCATAGAGGGCCTAAATACAAGCACATTGAGCCATAGTGGCTCCCCGTAGGCCATCGCGTTTGTACAGGGTGGCCTTAAGAAGAGAGAAATATTTTTCAAAAAAACGTACTTTTTTCACGAAAAGCGAGATAGCTTGGGGAGTTGTGGGAGTACGAGAATGGACGAGGGCTCAAAATATGCCCCACATATGGGGCTAAGTCCCCATAAAAACATTTGAAAATGTGCCGTTTGGTAGAGCACCCAGTTGACAAAACGTAAAATGGATGATTTTCCGATCAAATCGACTTAAGAAAAAATCCGAAAAATCGCGATTTTTCGAGTTGCTCCAAATGACCTTAGAGGCACATGCCTTGACTAATTGGACCCTCCCGAATCCAATAAGCACACATTCAGCCTCCCAGCCCCAGCGGTTCTCGAGATATCCGCCCTCAAAGTTGTGAAATTAAAAAAAATAGAATAAAAGGGCTGTTAAAATTAAACTACTAAATGAACGGTCCAATCTCGATGCCGATAGTCTCATTCGATTCAGGGGAGTCATACGGTTCGTACCAGACCACACTTGATATACTTTGGAAGACGTTTTAATTGCCGAAATTTTCGAAAATGTTGCGTTTTTTGCCATCTCGATGAAATTCTATTTCGAGAACGCCTCAACCGATTCTGACAAAATTTAGAGGGGTCATAGAGGGCCCAAATACAAGCACATTGAGCCGTAGTAGGCCCCCTTAGGCAATCGCGTTTGTACAGGGTGGCCTTAAAAAGAGAGATTTTTTTTTAAATAAACGTACTTTTTTCACGAAAAGCGAGATAATTCGGGGAGTTGTGGGAGTACGAGAATGGACAAGCGCTCAAAACATGCACCACATATGGGGCTAAGTCCCCACAAAAATATTTGAAAATGTGCCGTTTGGTAGAGCACCCAGTTGACAAAACGTAAAATCGAAGATTTTCCGATCAAATCGACTAAAAAAAAATCCTAAAAATCGCGATTTTTCGAGTTGCTCCAAATGACCATAGCGGCACATGCCTAGACTAATTGGACCTTCCCGATTCCAATGAGCATACATTCAGCCTCCCAGCCCCAGCGGTTCTCGAGATACCCGCCCTCAAAGTTGGGAAATTAAAAAAAATAACAAAAAAGGGATGTTAAAATTAAACTTCTAAATGAACGATCCAATCTCGATGCCGATAGTCTCATTCGATTCAGGGGAGTCATACGGTTCATACCAGACCACACTTGATATACTTTGGAAGACGTTTTAATTTTCGAAATTATCGAAAATGTCGCGTTTTTTGCCATCTCGATGAAATTCCATTTCGAGAGCGCCTCAACCGATTCGGACGACATTTGGAGGGGTCATAGAGGGCGCAAATACAAGCACAATGAGCCTTAGTGGCCCCCCTTAGGCAATCGCGTTTGTACAGGGTGGCCTTAAGAAGAGAGAAATATTTTTCAGAAACACGTGCTTTTTCCACGAAAAGCGAGATAACTCGGGAAGTTGTGGGAGTACGAGAATGGACAAGCGCTCAAAATATGCGCCACATATGGGGCTAAGTCCCCATAAAATGATTTGAAAATGTGCCGCTTGTTAGAGCACCCAATTGACAAAACGTAAAATGGACGATTTTCCGATCAAATCGACTAAAAAAAAAATCCGAAAAATCGCGATTTTTCGAGTTGCTCCAAATGGCCTTAGAGGCACATGCCTAGACTAATTGGACCCTCCCGACTCCAATGAGCTCACATTGAGCCTCCCAGCCCCAGCGGTTCTCGAGATATCCGCCCTCGAAGTTGGGAATTTTAAAAAAATTGGCATAAAAGGGCTGTTAAAATTAATCTTCTAAATGAACGGTCCGATCTCGATGCCGATAGTCTCATTCGATTCAGGGGAGTCATACGGTTCATACCAGACCACACTTGATATACTTTGGAAGACGTTTTAATTTTCGAAATTTTCGACAATGTCGCGTTTTTTGCCATCTCGATGAAATTCCATTTCGAGAACGCCTCAACCGATTCGGACGAAATTTGGAGGGATCATAGAGGGTCCAAATACCAGCACAATGAGGCATAGTGGGCCCCCTTAGGCCATCGCGTTTGTACAGGGTGGCCTTAACAAGAGGGAAATATTTTTCAAAAAAACGTGCTTTTTTCACGAAAAGCGAGATAAATCGGGGAGTTGTGGGAGTACGAAAATGGACAAGCGCTCAAAATATGCGCCACATATGGGGCTAAGTCCCCATAAAAATATTTGAAAATGTGCCGTGTGGTAGAGCACCCAGTTGACAAAACGTAAAATCGATGATTTTCCGATCAAATCGACTAAAAAAAAAATCCGAAAAATCCCGATTTTTCGAGTTGCTCCAAATGACCTTAGAGGCACATGCCTAGACTAATTGGACCCTCCCGATTCCAATGAGCACACATTCAGCATCCCAGCCCCTGCGGTTCTCGAGATATCCGCCCTCAAAGTTGGGAAATTTAAAAAAATAGCATAAAAGGGCTGTTAAAATTAAACTTCTAAATGAACGGTCCAATCTCGATGCCGATAGTCTCATTCGATTCAGGGGAGTCATACGGTTCATACCAGACCACACTTGATATACTTTGGAAGACGTTTTAATTTTCGAAATTTTCGAAAATGACGCGTTTTTTGCCATCTCGATGAAATTCCATTTCGAGAACGCCTCAACCGATTCGGACGAAATTTGGAGGGGTCATAGAGGGCCCAAATACAAGCACATTGAGCCATTGTGGCTCCTCGTAGAGCATCGCGTTTGTACAGGGTGGCCTTAAGAAGAGAGAAATATTTTTCAAAAATACGTTCTTTTTTCACGAAAAGCTAAATAACTCGGGGAGTTGTGGGATTTCGAGAATGGACGAGCGCCCAAAATATGCGCCACATATGGGGCTAAGTCCCCATAAAAAGATTTGAAAATGTGCCGTTTGGTAGAGCACCCAGTTGACAAAACGTAAAATGGACGATTTTCCGATCAAATCGACTAAAAAAAAAATCCGAAAAATCGCGATTTTTCGAGTTGCTCCAAATGACATTAGAGGTACATGCCTAGAATAATTGGACCCTCCGGATTCCAATGAGCACACATTCAGCCTCCCAGCCCCAGCGGTTCTCGAGATATTCGTCCTCAAAGTTGGGAAATTTAAAAAAATAGCTAAAAGGGCTGTTAAAATTAAACTTCTAAATGAACGGTCCAATCTCGATGCCGATAGTCTCATTCGATTCAGGGGAGTCATACGGTTCATACCAGACCACACTTGATATACTTTGGAAGACGTTTTAATTTTCTAAATTTTCGAAAATGTCGCGTTTTTTGCCATCTCGATGAAATTCCATTTCGAGAACGCCTCAACCGATTCGGACGAAATTTGGAGGGATCATAGAAGGTCCAAATACAAGCACAATGAGGCATAGGCAACGTAAAATCGATGATTTTCCGATTAAATCGACTAAAGAAAAATCCGAAAAATCGCGATTTTTCGAGTTGCTCCAAATGACCTTGGAGGCACATGCCTAGACTAATTGGACCCTCCCGATTCCAATGAGCATACATTCAGCCACTCAGCCCCAGCGGTTCTCGAGATATCCGCCCTCAAAGTAGGGAAATTTAAAAAAATAGCATAAAAGGGCTGTTAAAATTAAACTTCTAAACGAAAGGTCCAATCTCGATGACGATAGTTTCATTCGGTTCAGGGGAGTCATACGGTTCCTACCAGACCACACTTGATATACTTTGGAAGACGTTTTAATTTTCGAAATTTTCTAAAATGTCGCGTTTTTTGCCATCTCGATGAAATTCCATTTCGAGAACGCCTCGACCGATTTGGACGAAATTTGGAGGGGTCATAGAGGGCCCAAATACAAGCACAATGAGCCATAGTGGCTCCCCTTAGGCCATCGCGTTTGTACAGGGTGGCCTTAAGAAGAGAGAAATATTTTTCAAAAAAACGTACTTTTTTCACGAAAAGCGAGATAACTCGGGGAGTTGTGGGAGTACGAGAATGGACTAGCGCTCAAAATATGCGCCACATATGGGGCTAAGTCCCCATAAAAAGATTTGAAAATGTGCCGTTTGGTAGAGCACCCAGTTGACAAAACGTAAAATCGATGATTTTCCGATCAAATCGACTAAAAAAAAAAACGAAAAATCGCGATTTTTCTAGGTGCTCCAAATGACCTTAGAGGCACATGCCCAGACTAATTGGACCCTCCCGATTCCAATGAGCACACCTTCAGCCTCCCAGCCCCAGCGGTTCTCGAGATATCCGCCCTCAAAGTTGGGAAATTAAAAAAATAGCATAAGAGGGCTGTTAAAATTAAACTTCTAAATGAACGGTCCACTCTCGATGCCGATAGTCTCATTCGATTCAGGGGAGTCATACGGTTAATACCAGACCACACTTGATATACTTTGGAAGACGTTTTAATTTTCGAAATTTTCTAAAATGTCGCGTTTTTTGCCATCTCGATGAAATTCCATTTCGAGAACGCCTCGACCGATTTGGACGAAATTTGGAGGGGTCATAGAGGGCCCAAATACAAGCACAATGAGCCATAGTGGCTCCCCTTAGGCCATCGCGTTTGTACAGGGTGGCCTTAAGAAGAGAGAAATATTTTTCAAAAAAACGTACTTTTTTCACGAAAAGCGAGATAACTCGGGGAGTTGTGGGAGTACGAGAATGGACTAGCGCTCAAAATATGCGCCACATATGGGGCTAAGTCCCCATAAAAAGATTTGAAAATGTGCCGTTTGGTAGAGCACCCAGTTGACAAAACGTAAAATCGATGATTTTCCGATCAAATCGACTAAAAAAAAAAACGAAAAATCGCGATTTTTCTAGGTGCTCCAAATGACCTTAGAGGCACATGCCCAGACTAATTGGACCCTCCCGATTCCAATGAGCACACCTTCAGCCTCCCAGCCCCAGCGGTTCTCGAGATATCCGCCCTCAAAGTTGGGAAATTAAAAAAAATAGCATAAGAGGGCTGTTAAAATTAAACTTCTAAATGAACGGTCCACTCTCGATGCCGATAGTCTCATTCGATTCAGGGGAGTCATACGGTTAATACCAGACCACACTTGATATACTTTGGAAGACGTTTTAATTTTCGATATTTTCGAAAATGTCGCGTTTTTTGCCATCTCGATGAAATTCCATTTCGAGAACGCCTCAACCGATTCGGGCCAAATTTAGAGGGGTCATAGAGGGCCCAAATACAAGCATAACGAGGCATGGTGGGCCCTCTTAGGCTATCGCGTTTGTACAGGGTGGCCTTAAGAAGAGAGAAATATTTTTAAAAAAAACGTACTTTTTTCACGAAAAGCGAGATAGCTCGGGGAGTTGTGGGAGTACGAGAATGGACGAGCGCTCAAAATATGCGCCACATATGGGGCTAAGTCCCTATAAAAATATTTGAAAATGTTCCGCTTGGTAGAGCACCCAGTTGACAAAACGTAAAATGGATGATTTTCCGATCAAATCGACTAAAAAAAAATCCGAAAAATCGCGATTTTTCGAGTTGCTCCAAATGACCTAAGAGGCACATGCCTAGACTAATTGGACCCTCCCGATTCCAATGAGCACACATTCAGCCTCCTAGCCCCAGCGGTTCTCGAGATATCCGCCCTCAAAGTTGGGAAATTTAAAAAAATAGCATAAAAGGGCTGTTAAAATTAAACTTCTAAATGAACGATCCAATCTCGATACCGATAGTCTCATTCGATTCAGGGGAGTCATACGGTTCATACCAGACCACACTTGATATACTTTGGAAGACGTTTTAATTCTCGAAATTTTCGAAAATGTCGCGTTTTTTGCCATCTCGATGAAATTCCATTTCGAGAACGCCTCAAGCGATTCGGACGAAATTTGGAGGGGTCATAGAGGACCCAAATACAAGCACATTGTGCCATCGTTGCTCCCCTTAGCCATTGCGTTTGTACAGGGTAGCCTTAAGAAGAGAGAAATATTTTTCAAAAAAACGTACTTTTTCACGAAAAGCGAGATAACTCGGGGAGTTGTGGGAGTACGAGAATGGACGAGTGCTCAAAATATGCGCCACATATGGGGCTAAGTCGCCATAAAAAGATTTGACAATGTGCCGTTTGGTAGAGCACCCAGTTGACAAAATGTAAAATGGATGATTTTCCGATCAAATCGACTAAAAAAAAATCCGAAAAATCGCGATTTTTCGAGTTGCTCCAAATGATCTTAGAGGCACTTGCCTAGATTACGTTATTTTTTATCGTTTTCAATTTCATTTATCGTCCAAAACAGTGTAATTTTGTGCACTGGACCGCTCATAAGGCTTGGAATGGCATTGCATATTACCATCAGTGAAGTTTGCTTCTAGTTTGTATTCAAGGACTCCTTACACTTAATAACATTGATCATCTAAATGTACCGTATAATGCAAATACTCAGCACAGATATGTGCAGAAATGCACAGATATGTGTAATGCATCATTATAGAATATAGATGCATTACACATAGTTTAATAACATTTGTAATGCATCATTATAGATGCATTACACATATTCCAATAACAACAAATTATTATATTTAATAACCGTGAATCAGCTGCTCATCATAATTGTGAAAATTAACGACGAGAGATGCTTTACCAAACTCCTTCCTTGGGAGACGTAAAGCGCCTTAGATCCATATTACAATATGCATATTTCATAAATGCAATCTAGGTTAGTCGTTATTGATTCATAAAATCTCCCCATTATTACACTAATTAGATCCTTGTGCATACCTCAACTAGTACAATATCCAAAACATAAATTTTATAACAAATATGAAAACTAAAGTAATTCCACACGTAACTCTATATGCACTTGAAACTATGTTGCTAATTGAGTCGTTCAAAATGCAACTAACAGAAATGCATTCAATCATCATCCCTACGATATTTTTTATTTTCATGTAATCAATGTGAAGGATACTAATAATATTGTTGAAGACACATATTTTTTTGTAAATTATTGAAATTTTTAATTTTCAAGGTCTTCAATTGTATCTAAGCTATTGGAACACCCTATATGCTGTGAAAAATGTTTCAAAGTCGTTTATATGCCAATAATCTTATTGGTACGTGATTAATTTTTCTCCACTTTTAGAGGGTATCTATATATAAATAACATTTGTGCAACCTTCGACTGTAGAAGATGTTTTCTCGATAAATTTGCCACAAAACCCACGAACCAGTAAATTACGGTAAGCTTCGGACTTTATTTACGGTACTGTATGAAGAATGTGTAAGAAATTATACTGCTAAAGACTCGCTATTTGAGGTAAATGATGATTTATTACTTTTTCTTAAGCACACAACACAGCCGAGATTTATTTGCTGTGTGAAAAGCATGCTATTGATCTCCACACTATTTACACCGGTATTGCAAACATTAGTATTATTTTTGTTATAGTTTAAAGAAGGAAGAAAGCAACAAAACATATTAGTATTATTTTAATAACAACTTTAGTTTTGTATTGCAAATTAGCTTCTCCAAAATGTAGGACAACATAGTATTCAAACCACTATTCTATCTTTAAGACTGCTTGTTGCGAATAGTAATTCGCTGGACCCGAAGGCTTGGAAATTCTATTGAATATTAATTTTGCAGAAAGGTCTATCGCACCTACCAGCCACATAGGATTTCCTTTTATTATGAGACTAGGCTTATAACTTTATAAAGTAAACTAGATTGAGACTTGGCAATTTTGTTGCCAGAATTGGCAAAATTGTTGTTAAATATAACATTTTATATTTATATATTATATTCTGGTAGCCGTTACTTTGTGGAATATTGTAAATAAGTAAATTAAATAAAACAACTTTGTTATTTCCACTCATACTTTTATTTTTGAACAATAGTATATGGAAAAAATATAATATAGAAGTACTAATATAAACAGCAATGGACTATTGATCCCTGTTTTACTCCTGTTTTTGTTTCAAATTATTCTGATTCCTCATTGTTGGTCCTCATCATATTTTTGATATTGAAAAATGTTTAGTTAAACAAATTTAGCTAAATATTTTTCAAAAATAAAAGTCTGGGTGGAAATGACAAAGTTATATATTTTACTTTTTTATATTTATATTTTATTTTTTGTATAACTTTACAAATTTTATTTATATGTTTATATTAATTCATTTACAATAATTTATTTATATCTTCAAAAACGTATTCAACATATTCAAATAAAAATATTTTCGTGTTAGTTTGCAGAAATTTTAATATTATAGTTTTTTAATGTTTGGTTAATTAATTAAACTTTTATATGAAACTAAAGCAAAAATTATTATTATTATTAAATCTTAAAAATTATTAGGAAGTATTGGCAATTGCGAAATAATGGGAAAATCTCTCCAAATTTGGCAATATTTAGGGATATCTTTATATTTTTTCAAATTAAAGATAATGAAAAATATGAGTAATGATCATGTCAATTATATCTGTGTTATACTTTAAAGTGGAATTTTAAATAGCATTTTTTATTGGGATATTATTTGATTTATTGAAACATCTCCAGAAATCTTGATAATTATTGCGAAATCTGTAGAGATTTCAAAATATAATTGAGAAATCAGGAAAAAGATGGGAAAATTTCACGAAGTTCGACATTATTTAGACATGTCTTGAGACAAATTTGGAGAAAGAAAAGATGTGAGTAATATTCATGTCAAATATTTGTGTTTCTTTTGATCTCGAAATTATTGAATAATCTGTTAAATTCTTAAGAATTATGGAGATACCTTTAGAAATAGGTTTATAAACATATGTTTTTGTAAATTTAGTGGCTTCGTGAATAAAGCATTATTATTATTATTATTAAATCTCAAAAATTATTGGGAAATATTGGCAATTGGGAAATGATAGTAAAATCTCTTGAAATTTGATAATATTAAGAAATGTCTTGATATTTTTTTAAATTGTCGACAAATCTGAGTATGAAAAATGTGAGTAATAATCATGTAAATTATTTCTGATTTTTATTATCTCGAAATTACTAAGTAATCTCCCAAAATCTTAAGAATTATGGAGATACCTTTTGAAATAGGTTTGTAAACAAATAATTTTGTAAATTTTGTGGCTTCGTGAATAAAGCATTATTATTATTAAATCTCAAAAAGTATTGGGAAATACTGGCAATTGGGAAATGATGGGAAAATCTCTCGAAATTTGACAATATTTAGGGATGTCTTAATATTTTTTTAAATTATCGACATATTTAGAGAATGAAGTATGTGAGATATAATCGAGTCAATTATTTCTGATCTCGATGATCGCGAAATTATTGAGTAATCTCTCGAAATCTTAAGAATTATAGAAATAGGTTTGTGTACATATGTTTTTGTAAATTTTTTAGGCTTGTAATAAAGCATTATTACTATTATTATTACAAAATCTAAAAAAAATTGGGAAATATTGAGAATAATTCAAAAATCTCTGCAATTATCGTTATTTATTGGGGAATCTGTGGAAATTTTCAATATTTTTCAAATATTGAAACGGGATGTATTGAGGAAATATTTGTATTAGGTGTGGTTTACAATTTTTATATATCTTTGGTTATTGGTCTCCTTATTATAAATTATTGTTATTTTTGTTATTTTAGCGTTCTAGTAGTAGTGGTATGTACACTTTATCATTTACTAGTAATATATGTAAAAATGAAATCTTTTTTCCGTTAAATAAATAAATAAATAAATAAATTTCCAAAATTATTAAAAAATCTTGGAAATTATTGAAACATGTCAAATAATTTGCATTCTTTGATCTCGAAATTAATTAAACATCTCTAGAAATCATGATAATTATTATTAAATTTGAAGAAATCTCGATAAATATATTGAGAAATCGTGTAAATTATTGGAACATCTCTCGGAGTATTGATAAAATTTAGAAATGTTTATACTTTGAATACTTTAGATACTTTAAAAAATATCGAAACAAATTGTTCAATGAAAAAAACTTATTTAATAATCGTGTCCATCGTGTGAACCATTTTGGAAAATCTGATTTTAATGATCTCGAAATAATTGAAATATTTCTAGAAATCTCTCGAATTAACTAAAAATCTGTATAAATCTCGAAAATTATTGAGAAATATAGGCGAAAAGACCGAAAGTCGATTGAAATATTGTTACTACTGTTATAAGGATGTCTTCGAAATTATTGAAATATCTTTAGATATTTCGATAATTATTCTCGACCAATATCGAGAAATCTCGAACAATATTGAAAAACTTTGGAAATGATTGAGAAATCTCTAGAAATCTAAGTAATGAAAAATATTGAGAAAGTTCTTGGATAATTCTCTAAAAATCTGGATACTACTTAGAAACAACTAGTTATTTTCAGAATTATCGAGAAATTTGCAGAATGAAAATTGTTTGTAATAATCGTATCTATTGTGCGAACCAATTTGCACATCTCTCGGATTGTTAATAAAATTTTGAAATGTTTAGATACTATAAAAAATATTGAATAAATTGAAGAATGAAAAAAAAATAATAATCGTGTCCATCGTGTAAACCATTTTGGAAAATCTGATTTTTATGATCTCGAAAGTATTAAAATATCTCTAGAAATCTCTCAAATTAACATTGAAATCTACATAAATCTTGAAAATTACTGAGAAATATAGGCGGAAAGACCGAAGGTAGACAGCCATTGAACTATTGTTACTACTGTTATTAGGATGTCTTTAGAATTATTGAAAAATCTCTAGAAATTTCTATAATTATTGATAAATTTGTAGAAATCTCGAACAATTTTGAAAAACAATATTGAAATGATTGAGAAATCTCTAGAAATCTTAGTAATGAAAAATATTGAGAAATTGTGGAAATAATTAGAAAATCTCTAGAAACGACTAGATATGTTCTGAATTCTGTAGAAATCTCCAAAATTATTGGGAACTCTTGGGAATTATTGAGAAAATTCTAACAATTTTGCATTTTTTGATCTGGAAACCAACGAAAAATCTCCAGAAATCATGATAATTATTAGGAAATCTGTAGAAATCTCGAAAAATATTGAGAAATCGTGGAAATTATTAGAATATCTCTCGAATTCTTGATAAAATTTAGAAATGTCTAAATACTTATTCTAAAAAAACGTAGAATCGAAAAAAAAATGTAATAATCGTGTTCATCGTGTGAACTATTTTGGAAAATCTGATTTAATGATCTCGAAATCATTGAAATATCTCTAGAAATCTCTCAAATTAACGAGAAATCTGCATAAATCTCGAAAATGATTGAGAAATATAGGTGGAAAGACCGAAGGTGGATATCGAATGAAATATTGTTACTACTGTTATTAGGATGTGTTTGGAATTATTGAAATATCTCTAGAAATTTAGATAAGTATTGAGAAATCTGTAGAAATCTCAACAATATTGAAAAACCTTGGAAATAATTGAGAAATCTGTAGAAATCTTAGAAATCTTAGGAATTATTGAAATATCTCTAGAAATTTAGGTAATTATTGAGAAATCTGTAGAAATCTCAACAATATTGAAAAGCCTTGGAAATAATTGAGAAATCTGTAGAAATCTTAGAAATGACAAATGATGAGAAATTGTGAAAATAATTGGAAAATCTCTAGAAATCTTGATACTACTTAGATATATATTTTCAGAATTATCGAGAAATTTGCAGAATGAAAAATGTTTATTACGAATATTACAATCCATTGTGGGGACCAATTTGCATAATCTGATTTTAAAGATCTCGCAATTATTGAAAAATCTCTCGACATCTTGATAATTAATAAGAAATCTATAGAAATCGAAAGATCGGTTAGGTCAACAGCCGAATAAAGATCGATCCACTACTACTACTACTCAATAAAAAATATTGAGAATATCTCTACTTTGTAAGGAAAGATACTGTAAGTACTGGAAAGTACTTTTGCAACAAAAATTATGTGACTGTGAATGGATTTAAGATCTTTTGTATACCTCAATTGCGAAGAAAAAAATCGTAATCTGTTTAAAAAAAAGTCAAAACGTCATAAGTAAAAAAATACGTAAGTCTAAGATTTAGTATTAAGATTCATTATTGGCTGCGAAACTTTCCATGGATAACTAGAACGTAAATTTAAATGATCACTCGGAATATGTTACAGTCAAATTACTTCCCTGACTAGATTTCTAATTTTACATTCTTTGGTACTTCTTTCTTATTAAAGAATATGATCTTCATTATATTAAATATCTTTCCTGCTATGCTCACTTATCATCTATTTCTATGTATATTTTTCCATTGCTCTCCATATATGTCCCCATGAAATAGTCTACTTGTTCTATTTGATTACCTTGTATCGTTATCTTATGCATCTTCTTTTTCGCTGATCATGCTTTTTATGCTTTCTAGTTTTATTATCATTTTTATTTTTTTCAATTCTTTGTTCAATATGTCTATATTATGTTGGAGTCATTTCCATTTTCCAGTATGCTACTTTCAGTGTTTTAATGGTTTTTTTGTCGCTAAATTTATAGCTTTTTCTAGTACTTATATAAACAATAGTAGACTGAGTATGCACCTCTGCTTTCCTATTTTTGTTTCATTTTTTCTGATTCCTTGTTGTTGGTATTTACCATGTTTTTGTGGTTTTTGCATATTACTGTTATAATTTTGATTAACTTTGTTTTTATCTCTCTCTTCGGTAGCTCTTTCTATATGTCCTCTCTTCTTATCCTGTCAAAGGCTTTCTTCAAGTCTACGAAACATATTTGTACTGTACGTACGTCATTTTCTTATTGCTTCTATTACCTCTTGGTGTTGTATTTTTTTATCTATCTCTTCCGTTTACAATTTTTCTTGGTCGTTATTTTCTTCTTTCTCTATCTCTTTTGCTTCTGTAGTTGTTACTTTTTGGAAGTATTGTATCCCTTTTTGCATTATTGTCGTTTCGTCTGTGAGTACATTTCCATTTTTGCCATTTATGCTCATCATGGTATGCTATTTTTTTGTCTGAGTTGCGTTACTGTTCCGAAGAAAAGTTTCATGTTCTCTCGATAATTTTCATTCATTTTGCCCCCGAAGTTTATCCAGAAGTTTATTTTTCTTTAGCTTTATTGCCTTGTTACTTACCTTCATTGTTGTTGGTATTTTTCACTCTTTTCTGTCGTGTTTAGGTATTTTTGCCATTTTGTTTTTTTCCTTAATTTTCTTGCTTATCTCCTTCTTCGAGAATTCGGTTCTTCTCTCCTCTTTATTTGTTATCTTTTTCGTTCCGCAACTTATTTTTGCTGATATATAGTTGTTCGTGCTGAAATTAAGTTATTAAGAATTAAGATTAATACGTTAAGCAATAATAAACTTCTCGTGCGTACTGTAATACGTAACTTCCCAGCCTACTAACGTAAATAACTTTATTGCTATACGAAGTTTCTACATTATATCCGTTTTGTATCCATAGAAAAAACTAATTTCAGCCTATCACATTCATTCGGTTTTAATGGAAGCATTTTTAAACGAGACACACATCAATTTTCTTGTATCAGTGATATCTTATGCGCTCGAGATTCTCCAATATTCCATCTTTTAGTCGCCTAAAGCGAATTCACTATTATGTGATCAGAAGTGAGGATGCGCTATAAAAAGTGTCGCATCGCATTTACCTAGGTCAGATAGGAACAACCTTCCGGGCTCGAAGCTCCATTGAAAAATAAAGGTATCTACATTGAAACCCAAATAAGCAAATACTGATACACACATCTTACATTAGTCGATAAAAATATTTACAAGTGTTTGAATTGTGTCTTTGAATTGTGAATTTGTGTTTCTTTCTTTTGCATTGTTCTTTTTGTTTTTGTTTGTTATGTTTACCTTTTGTATATTATGTAGCTTTTCTGTAATAAATATTCTTTATTGTTATAATTATTATTATTAATTCCTTGGGAGCATTTTAATGAATCAATTGATGTATAAAAATTCTGCTCATTATGAGTGTTAGATTAAACAAGGAGTAGTAATATGGAGTACAGAAATAATTTATGTAAATATTACGTTGGGTCCAATTTAAATTATTTACATTATAATAAGAAGCTGCTATATTTTATTAGCATTATATTACTTGGGTAACTATGCCAATTAACATTTTTATGCTAACGTGAAATCATATTCACCAGGGCAAAGGCAAAGGCAAATAGATCTGATATAATATCTCAATCTCTCGTTTTATGTATTGTACTTTCATAAAGTTTTTTTTTACGTCATCCCCTTCATTAGGTATATGTATAATAATTAATCAATACGAACATCCTAAGCTTGGCTAATGTTCAAATGCTATTGACATTGTGAATTACGGCCTTCGTTCAAAAATTTAATTAGATATTACTTACGAAAGTATTGTGACAGATGATTTAAATATTTCTGTAATATATTATTCGAAAATCGAATTTGTTGAATTAGTGGCTGCGAAGTGGGAACGACTTTTACGTGATCTGAATATTTCTGCAGATGAATTTAAAGGTATGATTTAAATAGATTCTGCTGGAAGAGGAAAGCTCTGCAAACTAACACGAAAACATTTTTATATGAATATGTTGAATACGTATTTGAAGATATAAATGAAGTACTGTGGTTATTTAAATGATTGTAAATGAATTAATATAAATATATAAATAAAATATATAAAGTAATACCAAATGAAAAAATATAAATATAAAAAAGTAAATTAAATAAAACAACTCTGTTATTTCCACTCAAACTTTTATTTCTGAAAAATATTTAGCTAAATTTATTTAACTAAATATTTTTCAATATCAAAAATATGGTGAGGACCAACAACGAGGAATCAGAAAAATTTGAAACAAAAATAGGAGTAAAACAGGGATCAATACTCAGTCCATTGCTGTTTACATTAGTACTAGATAAAGCTATAAATTCAGCGACAAAAAACAAGTAAACACTGAAAGTGGGATACTGGAAAATCGAAATAACGAAAATAGTGGGAATGATATTTGCAGATGACATGGTGAAAATGTCGTGCAGAAACCGAAGAAGACCTCCAACATAATATGGACATATTGAACAGATAATTGAAGAAAATAAGTATGACAATATAACTAGAAAGTACAAAAAGCACGATAATTGTAACGAAGAAAAAGATGCATAAGATGATAATACAATGATTGCCTTGTATTGTGAATAGGAATTGTAAATTTGTAATAGAATAAGTAGACCATTTGAAATACCAGGGGATGTAGAGAACAATGGAAAATGAAAATGGAAATGGAAGCCAGAGAAATAGACGATAAAGTGAGAAAAACAGGTAAGATTTTCAATATGATGAAGAACAAATACTTTGATAAGAAATAAGTACCAAATAGTGTAAAAGTAGAAAGTAGAAGTTAGAAAATACTCAGGAAAGTAATTAGACCAACGCTAACATATAGTTTGCATATCGATAATTGCAGAGATTTTTGAATTATTCTCAATATTTCCCAATTCTTTTTTTAGATTTTGTAATATTAATAATAATAATAATGCTTTATTCCAAGCTTAAAAATTTTACAAAAACATATGTTTACAAATCTGATTCTACACCCGAAAGGGTAGAAGAATTATGATTATAATAATAATAATTATTATTATTATTATTATTATTATTATTATAATGTTTACAAACCTATTTCTATAGGTATCTTCATAATTCTCAAGATTTCGAGAGATTACTCTATAATTTCGGGATCATCGAGATCAGAAATAATTGACATGATTATTTCTCACATATTTCATTCTCTAAATTTGACGATAATTTAAAAATATATCAAGGCATCTCTAAATATTGTCAAATTTTGAGAGATTTTCACATCATTTCCCAATTTCCAAAATTTCCCAATACTTTTTGAGATTTAATAATAATAATGCTTTAGTCACGAAGCCACAAAATTTCCAAAAACATATGTTTACCAACCTATTTCAAAAGGTATCTCCATAATTCTTAAGATTTTGGGAGATTACTTAGTAATTTCGAGATCATAAAAATCAGAAATAATTGACGTGATTATTACTCACATTTATCATACTCAGATTTGTCGACAATTTAAAAAAATATCAAGACGACATTTCTTAAGATTGTCAAATTTCAAGAGATTTTCCTATCATTTCCCAATTGCCAATATTTCCCAATACTTTTTGAGATTTAATAATAATAATGCTTTATTCACGAAACCACAACATTTACTAAAACATATGTTTACAAACCTATTTCAAAAGTTATCTCCATAATTCTTAAGATTTTGGGAGATTACTTAGTAATTTCGAGATCATAAAAATCAGAAATAAATGACGTGATTATTACTTACATTTTTCATACTCAGATTTGTCGACAATTTAAAAAAATATCAAGACATTTCTTAATATTGTCAAATTTCAAGAGATTTTCCTATCATTTCCCAATTGCCAATATTTCCCAATAATTTTTGAGATTTAATATTAATAATAATAATGCTTTATTCACGAAGCCACAAAATTTACAAAAACATATGTTTATAAACCTATTTCTAAAGGTATCTCCATAATTCTTAAGAATTTAACAGATTATTCAATAATTTCGAGATCAAAAGAAACACAAATATTTGACATGAATATTACTCACATCTTTTCTTTTTCCAAATTTGTCGAAAATTTAAAAAAATCTCAAGACATGTCTAAATAATGTCGAACTTCGTGATCTTTTCCCTGATTTCTCAATTATATTTTGAAATCTCTACAGATTTCGCAATAATTATCAAGATTTCTGGAGATGTTTCAATAAATCAAAAAATATCCCAACAAAAAATGCTATTTAAAATTCCACTTTAAAGTAGTAAAGGAAAGGATAACATGTATTATTGAAAAAAATTACTATTAAAAGAATTAAGAGCTCTACAAAAGTTGTGAAATATAAAATTCGAATTCCATTTAAAAAAATGTAAATGTCGTCTAAAGTCAGACATATCTTAAATTCTTGTAAGTGATTCCATTATTGAAAAATTTCAGCATTTACATATTAAGTACAATAATGTTTACAATAAAATAGCAACAATTATATACGATATATAAAATATGTGGTATAAGATTGATTATACATAGTCATTAATTATACCAATTGTCGAATTTCGTGAGATTTTCTTATCTTTTCCCTGGTTTCTCAATTATATTTTAAAATCTCTGCAGATTTCGCAATAATTATCAAGATTTCTGGAGATGTTTCAATAAATCAAAAGATATCCCAATAAAAAATGCTATTTAAAATTCCACTTTAAAGTAGTAAAGGAAAGGATAATATGTATTATTGAAAAAAAAATTACTATAAAAAGAATTAAGAGCTCTATAAAAGTTGTGAAATATAAAAATTGAATACCATTTAAAAAAATTTAAATGTCGTCTTAAGTCAGACATATCTTACATTCTTGTAAGTGATTCCATTATGGAAAATTTCAGCATTTACATATTAAGTACAATAATGTTTACAATAAAATAGCAACAATTATATACGATATATAAAATATGTGGTATAAGATTGATTATACATAATCATTAATTATACCAATTGTCGAATTTCGTGAGATTTTCTTATCTTTTCCCTGGTTTCTCAATTATATTTTAAAATCTCTGCAGATTTCGCAATAATTATCAAGATTTCTGGAGATGTTTCAATAAATCAAAAGATATCCCAATAAAAAATGCTATATAAAATTCCACTTTAAAGTAGTAAAGGAAAGGATAATATGTATTATTGAAAAAAAATTACTATAAAAAGAATTAAGAGTTCTATAAAAGTTGTGAAATATAAATATTGAATTCCATTTAAAGAAATGTAAATGTCGTCATAAGTCAGACATTTCTTACATTCTTGTAAGTGATTCCATTATGGAAAATTTCAGCGTTTACATATTGAGTACAATAATGTTTACAATTAAATAGCAACAATTATATACGATATATAAAATATGGTATAAGATTATACATAGTCATTAATTATACCAAAGATAACTGAACATACATGCATACATACCTGCACACGTGTATACATGTATACATACATGTTTACACACGAATATCTCCACTATTTAAAGGAAAGGATAAGTATTTTTTGCAAAAAAAATATGGGATTAAGGAAGATTAAGAGCTCTATAAAAGTTGTGAAATATAAAAATCAAGTTAAATTTAAAAAAATGTAAATGTCGTCATAAGTCAAACATATCGGACCACATAATTTTGAAAATGCGGAATAAATAACAAAAATCGACCTGTTCCAAGATTTTGTTATTTTTTAGAGCAGGAGCACGATCTCAGCAGGAGCGATTTGGTTCCATATTTACAAAAGACCTTGTATATTTATTTGTATATTTGCATATGTATTTTGATACATATTGATTTTTTTTTTCGCTTTTGGGTTTCTTCAGTTTTAGTGGACCTTCGTTAAGTTTCTCCAGATTTACTGGTCCATTTCAGACAATTCAGAAACACTTCTAAAACTTCTATTAAGTATATCTGTATGATTTTTAGTCTCAACTTCTGATATATTTTTTTGCAAATTGCATACATTTTGCGCATTTTTTTTTTATGACAATTTCATTAAGTGTTCAAGGACCGTATGTATAGTCCGTACTTGAGCATGAGTACGACTCAAGTCGAATATTTGGGTATATTTGGTTGCGTTTTGTGCATAAACGTTTATAGAAAATACGCAACCAAATATACAACTTGAGTCGAACTCATGCTCAAGTACGGACCATAGATACGGGCCTTAGATGAATTAGAAAATAAATTCATTAAATATAAATTTGAAATTTGAAAAACAATACGATTTTTACAAATTCATTAAACACAATTTTTGTATCACACTCTTATTAAGTATGACTTAAGCTTAAGCTTAACTATTAAGCTTACCTTAAGCTTAATGCATGGAAAATTTCATCATTTTCTGCAATTTGTATAAATTTTCGGAAATTTGAATACATTTTATTACATATTGTAGTTTTATTATTCTGAGATATACTGTATGATCATTTAAGATTCAGCTCTAGTTATCCATGGAAATTTTCGCAGCCAATAAGAATGACGAAATCCACGGATAACAGGAGCTGAAATTTTAATGATCACTCGGTATTAATATAACTTTTCGTGCATTTCTTATTGTAGCAAGGAATTCATCTTATCATTCATTCAGTAAATAGTACTTTTTTAGTTGTGATGTGTATCGTACGATAATCGATGACCAAATTTCGGACGACTTATGCTGGAGGCCAAAGTCCAAGAATTCTTGTGATTTCCAGTTGTCAGCTTGAATAATAAACTGCGGTTATTATATTCATCTGATGACGAATCCCAGATTTGACGACATTCAACTCGCACGTTTGCGTAAATTGAACCATTCTGCTCCATGTAAATAGAGGACTCGCACGAATTTTTATCGGGTGTGATCTCTGGGAGACGACGACATGTTTTACAAATCGCAACTGCAAATTCGTCGGACGACAGACCATAAAATGATCCGTTTAGTCTTGTCGGATGATAGAACGCACGAAAATTTGCCACCGATTGTCGTACGACACAATATCCAGGCCGATCGATATATTTTCGAGCTAACAAGAGTTGTTGAGATCTGATTTCTTCAATACTTTATTTTTTTAAACAAAGCTTGGAATTGTTCGTCTGTGGCTGAAAAATATATAAAAGACTCTTTGGAAAGCAAAAATAAAATTGCCATGATGATACTGAACGGAGAAACCTTTGTCAAAGTATTGCAGCCAACAAAGAAGTTAATAAAATTAGTCTTAGTAACATCATTTCTTTTAGCAGTAATTATCCTCCAGTAACTATTGAGGGCAATACAAATTGTAGGTACCTATTAAGTTCCTACAATTCCTATTATTCATAAATAATGAATTATTATTTCATTAAGTGAAATAATAATTCATATATTAATAATATATGAATATGATTAATATTCATATTAATCTGAATATTAATATTTAAGTTTAATTGTTAATTTTTATTATTGATGTAGTTTTGAATATGATATTTCTTATACATGTTATTGCGATGATTAATTAAGTGTTTCCAATAGCAACACTTTATTGGACTAGACCGTTTTTTTGCGTTTTTCCGGACTGAAATAGTTGACATAAAGTATTGCAATTTGACAGAAGACGAAATAAAATTAATTCCTAGCTTTATACAAATTTAGCCATACTAAACATATCTATTAAAAATAGTTAAGTTTGAAGCGATTTGCGGATACAATTTCCATAACAATGAGGGATTTCGAAGTACGGACCATATTAGCGGATCATTTATAAAGGCGAATTTGCATTTACAAATCGATTCAGTTCTTACATCCCCGGTTTTCCTACCTACCATTTATTATACCTGAGCCATGTAATAAGATTCGAATGCTAACGCTCAGACTGTCTGTATACAGTGCATCCACTGAGTATGGATGCTGTCGATATCCATTATATCCACACCACAAGTCCACAACAGGAAAACCATTTTAATTTGTTAATTTTTGAGAAAATATCGATTTTTAATTATTCTACAACTTTTCAATCACTTAAAAAAATTCCCTTTTTCAGTGATTTAATTTCCCTGTTTCACCAATTATATTATTCTGAGATTCTCTTATGTTGAGATCTCATATTGAGATGACATCTCAACTTGAGATGTTATGTTGAGAATTCGCAATAATTATCAAGATTTCTGGAGATTTTTCCATAAATGCAAAGCTTTTCCAATAAACAAACTATTAAAAACTCCACTTTTTAAGAAAGGATAATTATTTTTGCACAACAAAATGTGTCCCTGTATAGAGCAGTAAATTAAAAAAAATCGAATTCCATTTAATAAAATGTAAATGTCGTCATAAGTCAGACATACTTAATCTACAACTTTTCGATCACTTAAAAATGTTTCCTTTTTCAGTGATTTATTCACTTACTCATTAGATAAAACAAATACTGTTCTTTGTTTATATCACACTGTTTGTTAAAATTAGTGACTTAGTTTCGATCACGTTCTGATCATTATCAAACTTAGAGTGATAATGATCTCTAAGTCTATCACTCTAAGTCTATCTCTAATCACTCTCAGTTTGATAATGATCAGAAAGTGATCGAAACTGTAGTCACTAATTTTAATAAACAGTGTGATATAAATAAAGAAAATAGTTTGTTTTATTTAATTTTATCATGTATCTCGAAGTAGATGCCTCCAACATTGTCACTTACTCATCATTTAATTTCTAAATCATTATTTTACAGTTTTTTAACTTTTGCTCATTATTCTATAATTTTTCCACCATTCTTGTACAATTACTTATCATAAATTTTTAATTTTTTTCCTTCAAACCAAATACAAGACTCGCTTCATAAAATATCAATCTATATGTGTACTTGAAAAAGAACTTCTATTTCTCAACTATCTTTCAGTTTTGAATCATCATTCTACTTTTTTTTATCATTTTTAAACATTTTCCCATTTTTGCGATCATTCGTCTTCAATTTTTCATTTTGTTAATAATTTTTCTGCAGTTCATCAATTTTTAATCATTATTTGACATTTTTTTCAATCATTTAATAAAAAGTTTATTACACTTTTAAGCATTTTTTAACTAAATAGAAGAATGATCATGATAAATAATATTGTAATCATCCTACTATAATTTTTCAATCTTCCCTGAATTTTCTACAAATTTTAAGTCATTTTGTAGAATTTCTAATGTTTCATTGATTTGTCCACAATTGTGCTATTTCTCTTCAATTCGTCTTCAATTTTCCATTTCGTTAATATTTTTTCTGCAGTTCATCAATTATTTATCATTATTAGAATTTTTTTCAATCAGTTAACAAAAAAAATGGCAGTTTTAAGCATTTTTGAGCATAATAAAAAAATGATCATGGTAATTACGTTTGTAATCATCCTACTATAATTTCTCAATCTTCTATAAATTTTCTACAAATTTTCAGGCATTTTTCTAGAATTTCTAATGTTTTCAATGATTTGTCCACAATTGTGCTATTTCTCTTCAATTCGTCTTCAAATTTTCATTTCGTTAATATTTTTTCTGCAGTTCACCAATTTTTAATCATTATTAGACATGTTTTTCAATCATTTAACAAAAAGTTGGTTGCATTTTTAAGCATTTTTCAGCGTAATAAAAAAATGATCATGGTAATTACGTTTGCAATCATCCTACTATAATTTCTCAGTCTTCTCTGAATTTTCTACAAATGTTCGTCTTCAAATTTTCATTTCGTTAATATTTTTTTTTTCAGTACATCAATATTTAATCATTATCAGACTTTTTTTTCAATCATTTAACAAAAGATTCTAGCAGTTTTACGCATTTTTAAGTTAAGAAAATGATGATCATGATAATTAATTTTGTAATCATCCTACTATAATTTCTCAATCTTCCCTGAATTTTCTACAAATTTTCAGGCATTTTTCTAGAATTTCTAATGTTTTCAATGATTTGTCTACAATTGTGCTATTTCTCTTCAATTCGTCTCCAATTTTTCATTTCTTTGATACTTTTTCTGCAGTTCACAAATTTTTAATCATTATTAGACATGTTTTTCAATCATTTAACAAAAAGTTTGTTGCAGTTTTAAGCATTTTTGAACGTAATAAAAGAATAATCATGATAACTAACTTTGTAATCATCCTACTATAATTTCTCAATCTTCCCTGAATTTTCTACAAATTTTCAGGCATTTTTCTAGAATTTATAATGTTTTCAATGATTTGTCTACAATTGTGCTATTTCTCTTCAATTCGTCTTCAATTTTTCATTTCTTTAATACTTTTTCTGAAGTTCACCAATTTTTAATCATTATTAGACATGTTTTTCAATCATTTATCAAAACGTTTGTTGCAGTTTTAAGCATTTTTGAACGTTATAGAAGAATTATCATGATAATTAATTTTGTAATCATCCTACTATAATTTCTCAACCTTCCCTGAATTTTCTACAAATTTTCAGGCATTTTTCTAGAATTTCTAATGTTTTCAATGATTTGTCCACAATTGTGCTACTTCTCTTCAATTCGTCTTCAAATTTTCATTTCCTTAATATTGTTTTCTGCAGTACATCATTTTTTAATCATTATTAGACTTTTTTTTCAATCATTTAACAAAACGTTTGTTGCAGTTTTAAGCATTTTTTAATGTTATAGAAGAATGATCATGATAATTAATTTTGTAATAATCCTACTATAATTTCTCAATCTTCCCTGAATTTTCTGCAAATTTTCAGGCATTTTTCTAGAATTTCTAATGTTTTCAATGATTTGTCAACAATTGTGCTATTTCTCTTCAATTCGTCTTGAAATTTTCATTTCGTTAATATTTTTTTCTGCACTACATCAATTTTTAATCATTATTAGACATTTTTTTCAATCATTTAACAAAACTTTTGTTGCAGGTTTAAGCATTTTTGAACGTTATAGAAGAATGATCATGATAATTAATTTTGTAATTATCCCACTATAATTTCTCAATCTTTCCTGAATTTTCGACAAATTTTCAGGCATTTTTCTAGAATTTCTAATGTTTTCAATGATTTGACCACAATTGTGCTATTTCTCTTCAATTCGTCTTCAATTTTTCATTTCTTTAATACTGTTTCTGCAGTTTATCAAATTTTAATCATTATTAGACTTTTCTTTCAATCATTTAACAAAAATTTGGTTGCAGTTTTAAGCATTTTTTAACGTAATAAAAGAATAATCATCATAACTAACTTTGTAATCATGGTACTATAATTTCTCAATCTTCCCTGAATTTTCTACAAATTTTCAGGCATTTTTCTAGAATTTCTAATCATTTCAATTATTTCTCCACAATTATGCAATTCTAACAGGTTTTCAATTTTAAGTCGTTATTCTAAAATTTTTCGATAAATTATTCATTGATTCCTATACAATATTTCTATTCCTCAATTGTACTTTGATAGTTTTTGAATTTTAAATCATCTATAAGGTTTCATTCTTCCACAATTTCACATTTTTTCAATGGTTCGTCTACTCTTTTTCTATTTCTCCATGATTCTATGCTAGCTTTTCAATCTTTGGTCATTATTTTACAATTTTTCAATCATTTATCTATATTAGTATTCTAATATCTAGATAAATTTCTATAATCTAATAACTAATCCTCATATTAATGCCTACAGAGTTTTAATCTTTTGTCCCATAGCTTACTTACGTATATTTTGTTATAGTTAATTTATGTATACATGTATCAACGTATATATAACGTGCCAAATTTATCATTATTATTTATACTTTATAATTTGTTATTTGTATTGTATATTTTTTTATGACTTGGGTAAACCTACGGGTAACACCAAATAAAGATTATTATTATTATTATAAAATTCCAAAAGTTTTCTGCAACTTCACTAAAATTTTCTGGTTTTCACTTTCTTCGATTTGTATCAAGTTTTTATAAATTTACCATATTATATTTTGATATTTTGATTTTATATACGGGAAATTTTTATTCTCCATGAAACTTTTTGGAAATTTTTGAAACTCTTATAAAATGTTGTGTACCTTTATTGAAACTAATCATATTTTATTAAACACGCTGAAAGTTTAGCATATTTATTGAATATGATGATAATTATTTTGAGAATAAGATTAGTTTGCTGCAATTTAAGTCTTTTTTTCCTATTTCACGTTCTTCGGTTTGTATTAATGTTTGTAATTTGCTTTCTAATATTTTTAATGCTATGAAGCTATAATTTCTTATTAGAATATATTATTATTTGTATTGTATTATTAGAAACTTTCAATCTCCATAAGAAAAAAAAGAGAAAAAAAGAAAGATTGGTTTAAATTTTTTGAAATTTACCATTAAGTTTATTTTAAATTTACCTTCTTATATTTTGATATTTTGATTTTATATATTGGAAATTTGTAATCTCCATGAAACTTTTTGGCAATTTTTGAAACTCTTATAAAATGTTGTGTAACTGTATTGAAACTAATCATATTTTATTTAAAACGCTGAAATTTTAGCATATTTATATGTATACGATGATAATTATTTTGTGAATATGATTAGGTTTTCTGCAATTTCAATATTTTTTTCTTATTTTCACTTTCTTCGGTTTATATTAAGTTTGTATTAATGTTTGTAATTGACTTTCTAATATTTGTAATGCTCTGATTGCGTATAACAGAAACTTTCAATCTCCACAAGAAAAAAGTAAAAGAAAAAAAACGATTGTTTGAAATTATTGAAATTTACCTTCTAATCCTTTTGATATTTTAATTGAAACTCTGAACTTGAAACTCTTTTGATGGCACATTTTAGATATTTTCATAAAATTTTGAATTTTTGGAAATTTCTGATACCTTTAAGAAATTTTGTCTAACGTGTATTTATTTGTATATTTATATATTTTAATGTTTACTGTATTTTCTGCAATATTTTCGCTTTTAGGTTTCTTTAGTTTCACTAGACTTTCGTCAAGTTTTTTGTAGATATAAAGGTCTGTTTTTAGACAATTCAGAAATATTTCTGAAACTACTTTCTAATAGTATTTTTTTGCAAATTGCATACCTTTTGTGCAATGTTTAAATTTTTAATAACAATTTCGTTTACAATCAAAAAATAATTTACAAGTGTTTACAAAAGCTTACAAAAAAACTACTATGATCGAGAAAAACTGCAAAAATTCTATATATTATGCTTCGCGCAGATACGACTAAAATTTACCAAACTAAGAAAAGTTGCTTAGAATCAAAAGTTGCTCTCAAATACTGAATTGTATTTAAAAACTGGAATTTTTAAAAAGCACATTTCATTTTTTTATAACAAATACTTTTAAATTATTTGAAATAATCACATTAGTAATTAAATAAGATTATTTTCTACTAAAAAACCATCCACCTAATGCATTTTTCATGGAACTCTTGTTAAAAAATAACAAATACATCAAGAAATTCCTAAGAGTGAACTTCTATAGAATTTTATCTTAGATTAAGAAAAATCTCAGCAAAACTCGATAATTAGGAGTAACTTTTGATTCTGAACAACTTTTCTGAATTATTTTCAGTTAGTGTATTTTTCACGAAGCTTAATAAATATTTTTTGCAGTTTGTGTGTGCCATTAAAATAACTTATAACCGTTTTGAGTATTACAAAAATGCGTTTTGGTAAACAAAAATTAGAAATTTCTATTGTCAAATATTTACATGTCGTAATTTAGTTACGAAATAAATAATATGCTCTAGTTTAACAAGTTTTTCACGTTTTTCAAAAATTTTTACAAGTTACAAGTTTTACAAGTTTTTACAAGTTACATGTTTAACAAGTTTTTACAAGTTACAAGTTTTTACAAGTTTTTGCAAGTTATAATTTTTAACAAGTTTAACTTCGATCCGTGAAAACTCAAGGAAAACGTAAAGGACTCGCCTAATTCGCTAAATGTGAAACACACTGTATATGTATAATATACAAACATATCTACTTACTTATTTCTATACGTATGTTTATACAATATCATCCTATAATTATACATAGCCATTTACGGCTCAGTAAATTTCAATTACTGGGGCCCACAATAATAGGGAATTTCTATTGTCAAACATTTACATGTCGTAATTTAGTTACCAAATAAATAGTGTGCTGTAGTTTTGGTCATAATGCCGACGGTTCCATTGAAATATTATGTATTGTGCGTAAGTTTGCATTATAAATTGGATGATCCAAATATTTAATAAGTAATGTGTATCCTTAAAATGGCTCGATAATTAATGTTCCATGCACATTCCACACACTCTGTGCACATAAATTTACATGATTTCCACACACTTATTTGTAAAGGTATATGTGATCCCATTTTTTTAATGTTCAGACACGATATAAAATAATGATTTAATTAATTGAAGAATCTCTGATCTGTTGTTATAAGTTAATTAGTTTGTATACATTTTAACATTTGTTATTATTGGCTAATTGGCTTGTCCTATATAAAATCGCCAGGAAAATATTTTCCTTTGTAGTTATATTAGAATTTTATAATAGTAAGAGAAATACTCTTTCATCGTGGTATGATAATAATCCCTATAATAATAACAATCCCGATTATTCCTCTAAGGTAAAATCTTATAAAAATAATAATAGTAAATGTACTTTACTTCAAAACAATTGTACACATTTAAATATGTACACATTTATATTAGATTTAAAATAAATAAAATAAAAAAATTTAATGAAATGGATATTACATGCATTCAACGTGGAAACTTGCACAAGATTTCATATTTTGTTTACAATTATAGAAATTGCTGAGCTTTTCAACTTTTAATTTGTATCAAATATAATGTATATAACTCATATCATAAGTTTGAAAGAAAACTATCGTTAGGCCATGCAAAGCTTGACGTAAAGAAATGGAAAAATAACGAGAAAGTTACTGTCTCTATTTAACTTTAATTCGAATTTTATTTTTAAGTTAAAACACCTGAATAGTTTTAAAAGACGAGAAGACGAGAACTTGTAGTATATTTATTTACTTCAAAATATGTGTGCAAATACAAAATTTCAATATACATATAAAAAATATCATGCTAAAACTTTAGGGTCATTTGCTCATTATCAATATTATTATTATTATTATTATTACAATGATAATCTATGAATAATCAATAGTGCATAAATGACTGTTCCCAATGAAAACATATTACCACACTCAGTGTAGTAATAAACTTCATTATCTAACGCAAATGCAGTCGTGCATAAAATAAATAGCTATTATCATGGTTATTGTTCTGGACAACACAACCCAACATAATGTTGATTTATATTCCATTTAATTATTCTCGTTAAACTTGCATTTCAATGAATTTGTCACATATCATTTGATTTAGAAAAAAAAATCTCTGCTATACTAAAATTAAGAAAATATATAAAGCCAATGGGGTCGATAGCCCAATAAAGATCGATTATATATATATATATATATATATATATATATATATATATATATATATATATATATATAGATATATATATATATATATATATATATATATATAAAGCCATTTCAAAAAATAAAGCTGACTATGGCTTGAAATTAATGTTGATGTTTATAAAAAACAAAATTAGAGGTGTGTTAAAATATCAATCTTACTATCAATACTAAAATTTAGAAAATATACAAAGCCATTTCATAATATAAAGCTGACTATGTCTTGAAAATAATGTTGATGTTTAAAAAATCAAAATTAGAGGTGTGCAAAAATATCAGTCTTCATCACGTCTTTTTGTATTACTACTTTTGACATATTTAAAACTATTGTTATTTTATTGAAACGATCTCTTGAAATAAATATCTATCTACCTATTAGCTATCTATGACTTTTCGTAGGATTTTTAGATTCATTTCGTTTAATTCGTTTTAAATTTTTAAACTATTTAAAACATTTAAAACTTTTGTTATTTTGTTGAAACTATTTCTTGAAATAAATATATATCTAACTATTAGCTATCTATGGCTTTTCGTAGGATTTTTAGATTCATTTCGTTGTTTATTTTTTTAATTTTAACTAATTAAAACGTAATTAAAACTATTATTATTTTGTTGAAACGATTTCTTGAAATAAGTATCTATCTACCTATTAGCTATCTATGGCTTTTCGTAGGATTTTTAGATTCATTTCGTTTATTTTTTTTAATTTTTGAAAAAGTAAGAGTTTATAGCGATTTGTACGAATTGGCCTGTACATGATTAATCACTATTTTTTATTTACTTTCATTCATATGCATCGAGGAAGTCATATTTTTGATGATATTAGTGCAGAATACACTAAAATGTAATCACAAATTAGGCAACCAAATTTGCTAGGTCGCTGTGTTTATGTCTTCCACATTACAAAACATTATGTTATCCACCTCAAATACTTAATAAATACTACTATAGGTAAAAATTAATTAACTCTATCATATGCATTTATGCTTGTTTATTAAAATTGAGCTATTATGGTTCATATTCATAATGAATATAAGGAAAAATCTTCATTTTGTAAATATATGAATGTTTTTTATGGTTATTAGCTAAAGCCTTAGCCTTGTGATGAGACAGGGGCAAATTAGGTTTTGAGACTCAATAAAGTATTGAACTAAAAATTTTCTGAGACGCAATAAAGCATTGAACTAAAAACATAGCAACACTTTTCCGAAATCTGACAATAATAATATTTTTTTGTGGCTCTATTTATGGTGAGGCTATAATTTAGGTTGGTAACGAGCGGCAGTTGGCAGTTTTGCATGTCAAAAATAGCTATTGTCAAAAATGACGTAGAGAGGTTATAAAATAACAAATTGTTCGAAAGCATAACCACAATAATTTAAAATTAATTTTAAAAAACAGTCTTACAAACACAAAGTGATAACTAAATTTTATTACAAACATAAAAAATTCTCACATTAAATAGATCTCCCGGTATCCACAAACGATAAAAACAGACTTTACAAAACATTCACAAGTTACTTTGACTTTTGCGGCTGAATTATTTTGTTTTGAGAGGATTTTATTAGTATTTTTAATTTGTTATGGAATTTCGACAAAATCATATTCTCAGTGAATATTTTAGAAGACAAATTTGACAAATGTTTTATGTATTTTTACAAATATTTGTAATTCACGTGGAATTCCTGCAACGGTCATCAAATTGTATATTTTGTTGACTTCCTAAGACTTTGAGGATAGATTTTTGTAAATTGTGAAGACTTTTTGTATTTTTTTAAGTACGTTGTCCACTTTTCAATGTATTTTACGGTTTATTTGACTTTTGAAAGTTTCGAAGATTATTTATTTTAATTTTAAATATTTGCGACTGAGTTATTTTCTTTTCAGAGGGTTTTATTCGTATTTTTACTTTGTTATGGAATTTCGACAAAATCATATTCTCAGTGAATATTTTAGGAGACAAATTTGACAAATGATAAATGTATTTTTACAAATATTTGGAATCCACGTGGAATTCCTGCAATGTTCATCAAATTGTATATTCTGTTGACTTCCTAAGACTTTGAGGATGAATTTCTGTAAATTGAGAAGTCTTTTGTATTCTTTTTAAGTACGTTGTTCAATTTTCAATGTATTTTATTGTTTTTTTACTTTTTGAAGTTACGAAGATTACTTATTTTAATTTTAAATATTTGCGACTGAGTTATTTTGTTTTCAGTGGATTTTATTAGTACATATTTTTAATTTGTTATGGAATTTCGACAAAATCATATTCTCAGTGAATATTCTAGAAGACAAATTTGACAAATATTAAATGTATTTTTACAAATATTTGGAATCCACGTGGAATTCTTTCAATGGTCATCAAATTGTATATTTTGTTGACTTCCTAACACTTTGAGTATGGATTTTTGTAAGTTGTGGAGACTTTTTGTATTTCTTTTTTAAAGTACGTTGTCTACTTTTTATTGAATTTTATGGTTTTTTGACTTTTTGAAGTTTCGAAGATTATTTATTTTAATTTTAAATATTTGCGACTGAGTTATTTGGTTTTCAGTGGATTTTATTAGTATTTTTTAATATGTTATGGAATTTCGACAAAATCATACTCACAGTGAATATTTTAGGAGATAAATTTAACAAATATTTAATATATTTTTACAAATATTTGGAATCCACGTGGAATTCCTGCAATGTTCATCAAATTGTATATTCTGTTGACTTCCTAAGACTTTGAGGATGAATTTCTGTAAATTGAGAAGTCTTTTGTATTCTTTTTAAGTACGTTGTTCAATTTTCAATGTATTTTATTGTTTTTTGACTTTTTGAAGTTACGAAGATTACTTATTTTAATTTTAAATATTTGCGACTGAGTTATTTTGTTTTCAGTGGATTTTATTAGTACATATTTTTAATTTGTTATGGAATTTCGACAAAATCTTATTCTCAGTGAATATTCTAGAAGACAAATTTGACAAATATTAAATGTATTTTTACAAATATTTGGAATCCACGTGGAATTCTTTCAATGGTCATCAAATTGTATATTTTGTTGACTTCCTAACACTTTGAGTATGGATTTTTGTAAGTTGTGGAGACTTTTTGTATTTCTTTTTTAAAGTACGTTGTCTACTTTTTATTGAATTTTATGGTTTTTTGACTTTTTGAAGTTTCGAAGATTATTTATTTTAATTTTAAATATTTGCGACTGAGTTATTTGGTTTTCAGTGGATTTTATTAGTATTTTTTAATTTGTTATGGAATTTCGACAAAATCATACTCACAGTGAATATTTTAGGAGACAAATTTAACAAATATTTAATATATTTTTACAAATATTTGGAATCCACGTGGAATTCCTGTAATGTTCATCAAATTACATATTCTGTTGACTTCCTAAGACTTTGAGGACGGATTTGTGTAAATTGTGAAGACTTTTTGAATTTTTTTAAGTACATTGCTCAATTTTAGATGCATTTTGTCGTTTTTAACTTTTTGAAGTTTCGAAGATTATTTATTTTAATTTTAAATATTTGCAAGTTATTTTGTTTTCAGAGGATTTTATTAGTGTTTTGATTATTTTATGGCATTTTTACAAAATCATGTTCTGTGAATATTTTAGGATACAAATTTGACAAATGGTTGATCATTTTTACAAATATTTGGAATTTACATGAAATTTCTGCAGTAATCAACAATTTTTATATTTGTTATATTAGTTGACTTCTTAAGACTTTGATTCGAATTATATGTGTAATACAATCATTCTATCAAAATTTGAATTATTCGTACTAAAATTACACATTTTAAGCCCCAATTTTTAATGGTTTTTGTAGCTATACAATATTTAGTTGTAATTTTTACATATTTTACAGACGTTTCAGTTTTTTTCTGCAATGATCTGAACGTAAATGAAAATTGACTGAAATTTTAATAAAAATTTTTACTACCAAAAAGATTCAAATTTGATAGTGGTAATTGAAATTTTAAGCCAAATCTTTTCAATTTTGATACAAATAATTATACCTCAGGTTTCTTAAGTATCAAAATTGAAAAGATTTGTCTAAAAATTTCAATTACCACTATCAAATTTGAATCTTTACTATCAAGAAGATTCAAATTTGATAGTGGTATTCGAAATTTTAAGCCAAATCTTTTCAATTTTGATACAAATAGTTATACCTCAGGTTTCTAAAGTATCAAAATTGAAAAGATTTGTCTCAAAATTTCAAATACCACTATCAAATTTGAATCTTTACTATCAAAAAGATTCAAATTTGATAGTGGTAATTGAAATTTTGAGACAAATCTTTTCAATTTTGATACAAATACTTCTACCTCAGGTTTCTAAAGTATCAAAACTGAAACGATTTGTCTCAAAATTTCAATTACCACTATCAGATTTGAATCTTTACTATCAAAGCGATTCAAATTTGATAGTGGTAATTGAAATTTTGAGACAAATCTTTTCAATTTTGATACAAATAATTATACCTCAGGTTTCTAAAGTTAAAGTAACTCTCTTCCAGTTTATAATAGAAAATCTAGGGAAATGAATAAAATTTCAGTTATTTCTTTCAAAATTCGAAAGATTTCTGTCATATTTGAATTATTACTTTAAATTTTCAATTATTTTTGATATAATTTGAATTTTTCACATCATTTACCACCAGTCTGTTGATGACTTTATCAGATAGGAGTCATCATCCAGTCTGATGGATGATCATCATCAGATGATGAAAATACATATGACATTTTGAAAATAAAAACACAGATAACCGTCAAAATTCATTTTGATTTCATGACTTTCATTTTCCTAGATTTACTGAAGAGTAATTTTTAATTATTTCTGATATAATTTGAATTTTTCACATCATTTACGACCAGTCTGATGATGACTTCATCAGATAGGATCATCATCCAGTCCGATGGATGATCATCATCAGATGATGAAAATATATATGACATTTTGAAAATAAAATCACAGATTAGTCAAAATTCATTTTGATTTCATGATTTTTATTTTCCTAGATTCACTGAAGAATGTTTCTCTAAGTTTGGTAAACTGAGATGTATAATTATTTCTGACAAATTTTAAAGATTGCTCTCAAAAATTAATTACCAGTATAGCAAAAAAAAATAATGAGACCAACTGCAATGCGTTAGGAATATACTTTAAAGTTCCTTACTTAAAACAAATTAACGTAACAAATTACTGCATGTAAACTAAAAAACTTACAAGTAGTACATTTCTCCCTAAATTGAAAGCCCTTGAAACCGTTATTTCTAATATTATAATTTTTAATGGTTTTTGTAGCAATATAATATTCAGTTGTAATTTTTACATATTTTACATACGTTTCAGCTTTTTTTCTGGTAATGATCTGAACGTAAATGAAAATTGATTGAAATTTTGAAAGAATTTTTTGAACATTTGATAGTAACGATTCAAATTTGATAGTGGTAATTGAAATTTTGAGACAAATCTTTTCAATTTTGATTCAAATAATTATACCTCTGGTTTCTAAAGTTAAAGAAACTCTCTTCCAGTTTGTAATAGAAAATCTAGGGAAATGAATAAAATTTCAATTATTTCTTTCAAAATTCGAAAGATTTCAGTCATGTTTGAATTATTACTTTAAACTTTTAATTATTTCTGCTATAATTTGAATTTTTCTCATCATTTACCACCAGTCTCATGATGACTTCATCTGATAGGAATCATCCAGTCTGATGGATGATCATCATCAGATGATGAATATACATATGACATTTTGAAACAAAAATCACAGATTACCGTCAAAATTCAATGTGATTTCATGACTTTCATTTTCCTAGATTTACTGAAGAGTAATTTTCAATTATTTCTGATATAATTTGAATTTTTCACATCATTTACCACCAGTCTGATGATGACTTCATCAGATAGGAGTCATCATAAAGTCTGATGGATGATCATCATCAGATGATGAAAATATATATGACATTTTGAAAAAAAAATCACAGGGTACTGTCAAAATTCATTTTGATTTCATGATTTTCATTTTTCTAGATTAACTGAAGAGTGTTTCTCTAAGTTTGGTAAACTAAGATGTATAATTATTTCTGACAAATTTTAAAAGATTGCTCTCAAAAATTAATTACTAGTGTAGCAAAAAAATAATAATAAGACCAACTATAATGCGTAAGGAATACACTTTAAAGTTCCTTACGTAAAACAAATCAACGTAACAAATTACAGCATGTAAACTTACGAGTAGTACATTTATCCCTAAATCCAAAGCCCTTGAAACCGTTATTTCTAATATTATAATTTTTAATGGTTTTTGTAGCGATACAATATTCAGTTGTAATTTTGACATATTTTACAGACGTTTCAGTTTATTTTCTGCAATGATCTGAACGTAAATGAAAATGGACTGAAATTTTGAAATAAATTTTTGAACATTTGATAGTAAAGATTCAAATTTGATAGTGGTAATTGAAATTTTGAGACAAATCTTTTCAATTTTGATACAAATAATTACACCTCAGGTTTCTAAAGTCAAAGACACTCTCTTCCAGTATATAATAGAAAATCTAGGGAAATGAATAAAATTTCAATTATTTCTTTCAAAATTCTAAAGCTTTCAGTCATATTTGAGTTATTACTTTAAATTTTCAATTATTTCTGATATAATTTGAATTTTTCACATCATTTACCACCAGTCTGATGATGACTTCATCAGACAGGATCATCATCCAGTCTGATGGATGATCATCGTCAGATGATGAATATACATATGACATTTTGAAACATTATAATCCCAGATTACAGATTTTCATTTTCCTAGATCTACTGAAGAGTGATTCTCTAAGTTTGGTAAACTAAGATGTATAAGATGTATAATTATTTCTGACAAATTTTAAAAGATTGCTCTCAAAAATTAATTACTAGTGTAGCAAAAAAATTATAATAAGGATAACTACATTGCGTAAGGAATACACTTTAAAGTTCCTTACGTAAAACAAATGAACGTAACAAATTACAGCATGTTAACTTACGAGTAGTACATATCTTCCTAAATCCAAAGCCAAATCCAAAGCCCAAAACCGTTTTTTCTAATATTATAATGTTTAATGGTTTTTGTAGCGATACAATATTCAGTTGTAATTTTTACATATTTTACATACGTTTCAGTTTTTTTTCTGCAATGATCTGAACGTAAATGAAAATTGACTGAAATTTTGAATGTAATTTTTGAACATTTGATAGTGAAGATTCAAATTTGATAGTGGTAATTGAAATTGTGAGACAAATCTTTTCAATTTTGATACAAATCTTTTCAATTTTGATACAAATAATTACACCTCTGGTTTCTAAAGTTAAAGAAACTCTCTTTCAGTTTATAATAGAAATCTAAGGAAATGAATAAAATTTGAATTATTTCTTTCAAAATTCGAAAGATTTCAGTCATATTTGAATTATTACTTTAAATTTTCAATTATTTCTGATATAATTTGAAATTTTCACATCATTTACCACCAGTCCGATGATGACTTCATCAGATACAAGTCATCATCCAGTCTGATGGATGATCGTCATCAGATGATGAAAATACATATGACATTTAAAAAAACACATATTACCGTCGATATTCATTTTGATTTCATGATTTTCATTTTCCTAGATCTACTGAAGAGTGTTTCTCTAAGTTTGGTAAACTACGATTATTTCTGACAAATTATTTGAGACAATAAAAGATTGCTCTCAAAAATTAATTACTAGTGTAGCAAAAATAAATAATAAGACCAACTGCAATGCGTTAGGAATACACTTTAAAGTTCCTTACGTAAAACAAATCAACGTAACAAATTACTGCATGTAAACTAAAAATCTTAAGAGTAGTATATTTCTCCCTAAATCCAAAGCCCTTGAAACCGTTATTTCTAATATTATAAACTATATAATTAAAACTTATCTCAAAAAAAATTAATATAAATATGTTTTAATTAGATAATTAATTGGTTTTTTGTTTATTATTAAAATATAAAATGATAAGTCAGCAGTTATTTTTTTAAACGTAACATTTAAAAAAATATTGGTAATTAAGAAAATATTATCATGTGTTGTACATTCCGTCAGATTATCGAAATGTACAGTTATGCTCACATAAATCTAGTACAAAACATTTGACATTTCTATATAAAATTGCTATTGTAACCTAATTTCTTGTACTAGATTTATGTGAGCATTAGTGTACGTTATACAAATTTTGAAAATATTTTGTCTTTCATTAGATTTTTTCATCCATTTTTCATTTTGAGGCACTGTGTTAATAAATTTTCGTCTAATTTCGGTAAAATTATTTAATTCAGGAGCGTTAATTAATCATAAAGTTCATCATGGTTAATGATTGACGCGAGGAAAAGGCTTATTTAATAATTTATTTTATATTTCTCAGAGAAAAGTATTTAAAGCGTCATTACGGTTTAGGTTTTGTGATACGATGCAATAGCATTTAGGTATTCAGTAAAGGCTTTCAATATATGTAATCCCATCGGTTTATCAGTCTCTGGTGTCAACAAGTGGTTTACATTTAAATCAGTGAATGTCTTTAGCTCAGCAGTTTCGATTTATAAAAAAGTCGTTACTAAAAAGATTTAGTAACATTATCTCGTGTGTGTGAAAATAATTTTTCAGTAATCAAATCAGTGGCTGTATTTATTTACAATATTTTACAAATATTTCTAATATTTGTCTTTAAGACTTTCTTCTAAGTCTTCTAAGACTAAGAAGTCTTCTAGACTTCTCAATTTCAAAATAGAATTTTCGAGAAACGAACATAAGTAAACGAAAATTAAAAAAAAATAAACAAGATACTATAGTTTCTGTTATATAATTAATAGTATGTTATGATATAAGTCAATAATCTTGCATTATAAACGAATTTCATGCACTATTTTATCGTCAAACTTTTACCCAATAACTCAATTATAAAAATTATTCAAGTCTCAAATTAGCGTATATATTTTGTTGACAACATATTGTCGTTAACAAAAATAAATAAACGAAATACTATATTTCTATTATATATAATTGACTACATAACAGTATATTAAGTAATAAGTGAATAATCTTGCATTATAAACGAATTTCATACATTATTTTATCATCAAACTTTAACCCAATAATTCAATTATAACGATTATTCAAGTGTCAAATTAGTGTACATATTTCGTTGACAACAGAATTTATGTCAGCAAATTGTCACTTTATGGCACAATATTGTCACTGTGCCATAAAGTGACAGTTTATTGACCATATTGAGATTCATAATCATAGCATTGTAGTATTCGTCGATGGTAATATTGTTGACTATGATTATTTATTTAATTGACTATTATAAACTGTCAGGTAAACATATTACGTGAAGGTAGATTACTCCATCTAGAGTAAAAATATATTACATTATAACGTTACTAAGCTTAACGCTGCAGATTTAGGCTGGGCTTAACCTGGCCTCTCGAGGACCATTTGTTGGCTACTGCGTTCATTATATCCCTTGCTAGTCCAAACGATAGGTCTGACACTGCTACTAGTCCTGCAATCTATAACATACAGAGTTGATAAATCTTTAAACCCACAAATAACATCCTATAAAGTTAACCAAAACTCCCGCACAATACTTTACGGTTACCTGCATAACAGAGACATATATGTTCATTGATTAATATTTTTCTGTAAAATTAAATTATACGTATGTACAAACTAATTTAATTATTAAATTTGTTTAATAATAATATGAATAACAAGAATAATTAAATATGTTTAATAATAATATGAATAACACAAACTTTTCATACATGATTCTGATTTCTAAAACAGTATCGTGCTCTGTGTAATAAAAGTTTTAAGTTAATTTTTGTTTGCATAATATACGTATAACTTTTACATTTGAGCTATTATTTATAACTGTATGCAAACAAGGGATGTGTTTAATATTACTTTTAACAAACATTTACTCCCAAAATAAAGAAGCATATTATTTTGTGTTCAAATGCATTATGTATTTAATAAAATATTAATAATAATAATAGTAATATTAATATGTATTGTTGTATAGCCCTAAACATAGTAGATATATGGTATGATAGTGAAGAAAAAATATTACAGTTGTGATATCATGAAAAACAAATACAGTAACAACATTACAGTAACAACATACTGTTTTAACACCAAAAAAATAAGTAGTACATAAACATAAAAAAAACAGAAGTCTATCGGACAACACCCAGTATAGTTATTACAGTTAAATAATGCAAAAACCAAAATATGATTTATGTAAAATCACAGGTAGGCATATTCCAATTCTTTTGTAATGTAAGAATGTGAAATAAAATAATACTAACAAACAATAATAATATAAGATCTAGCAGATAGAAATCTGTCGTTATAAGAACTAGCTTTTTTTTTTAAATAAAATAAACCAAAGAACAGAATATAAAATTGATTAAGAAGGAATAATTTAAACAATGCCAGAAATTATTGAAAATTTAACATTGCCTTTCAAATTAACATGAATAATTGCAACTTTGTCAGAAATTGTTAGATAATTAAAGTAATAGTTAAAATTGGAGAGCTGTATATCGAATTTTGGTCGAATGAGAAAAAATTGAAATTTTATTAATGGATTTATATATTTTCTTTTTGTTCCATTTGTTCATTGCATTTTTTTTGTAAGAATATTCTTTATGGCATAGATATTTACAAGTGAATAATAGAATATAATAGAATAGAAATAGAATAGAAATTATCACGTGATATTGTCAAAATAATTTACATAAGTCAAAATAAGCATATTAATAAATCTAAATGAAATTTATACAGAATTTTGACACTAATATTTGAAATTTTGTCAGGTATAACTGACTATGCCAGAATTTTTTGAAAATCTAACTGACAATGTCAGATATTATTGAAAATTTAACATTACGTTTGAAATTAACAAGAATATTTGCAACTTTGTCAGGAATAATTGAAACAATGTCAGAAATTATTGAAAATTTAACATTACGTTTCAAATTAATAAAAATATTTGCAACTTTGTCAGAAATAATTAAAAATTTAAAGTAATAGTTCAAATTTGAGAGCTGTGTTTCGAATTATGACAGAAAAAAATGAAATTTTATTAACGGATTTATAAATTTTCTTTTTGTTCCATGTTTAATTGCAATTTTTTTGGAAGAATATTCGTTATGGCACAGATATTTACAAGTGAATAATAGAATTGAATAGAATAGAAATAGAACAGAACTGTATCACATTATATTGTCAAAACAATTTACACATGTCAAAATAAGCATAGTAAAGAAGCTAAATGAAATTTATATAGAATTTTGACACTAATATTTGAAATTTTGTCAGGCATAACTGACTATGCCAGAATTTTTTGAAAATCTATCTGACAATGTCAGATATTATTGAAAATTTAACATAACGTTTGAAATTAACAAGATTATTTGCAACTTTGTCAGGAATAATAATAAAACAATGTCAGAAATTGTTGAAAATTTAAAATTACGTTTCAAATTAACAAGAATATTTGCAACTTTGTCAGAAATTATTAAAACTTTAAAGTACTAGTTCAAATTTGAGAGCTGTGTTTCGAATTTTGATACAAAAAAATTAAATTTTATTAATGTATTTATATATTTTCTTTTTGTTCCATTTTTTCATTGTAATTTTTTTGTAAGAATATTCTTTATGGCACGGATATTTACAAGTGAATAATAGAATAGAATAGAAATAGAATAGAAATTATCACGTGATATTGTCAAAACAATTTACACAGGTCAAAATAAGCATATTAATGAAGCTAAATGAAATTTATACAGAATTTTGACACTAATATTTGAAATTTTGTCAGGTATAACTGACTATGCCACATTTTTTTGAAAATCTAACTGACATTGTCAGATATTATTGAAAATTTAACATTACGTTTCAAATTAACAAGAATATTTGCAACTTTGTCAGGAATAATTGAAACAATGTCAGAAATTATTGAAAATTTAACATTACGTTTCAAATTAACAATAATATTTGCAACTTGGTCAGAAGTAATTAAAAATTTAAAGTAATAGTTCAAATTTGAGAGCTGTGTTTCGAATTTTGATAAAAAAAATTGAAATTTTATTAATGTATTTATATATTTTCTTTTTGTTCCATTTGTTCATTGCAATTTTTTTGTAAGAATATTCTTTATGGCACGGATATTTACAAGTGAATAATAGAATAGAATAGAATAGAAATAGAATGAAAATTATCACGTGATATTGTCAAAACAATTTACACATATCAAAATAAACATATTGACAAAGCTATTATAAGTACAGACAAATAAAAAATTAAATTTATATATAGAATTTTGACAGTAATATAAGAAATTTCATCAGGAATAACTGACTATGACAGAACTTACTGAAAACTTAACTGACAATGTCAGAAATTATTGAAGATTTCATATTACGTTTGTAATTAACAAGAAAAATTTCAACTTTACCAGAAATAATTAAAAATTTAAAGTAATAGTTAAAATTTGAGAAATGTGTTAAAACATTGAAATTTTGATTATTGGATTTAAATATTTTTTGTGTTCCTTTTGTTTATTGCAATTTCTTTGTAAGAATATTCTTTATGATACGGATATTTACAAGTGAATAATAGAATAGAATAAAATAGAAATAGAATAGAAATTTATCTTAACAAACATAAAACATTTCTTAAACATTTCTACTTAACAAAGCTAATAAAAATACAGACACATAAAAAATGAAATTTGTATAGAATTTTGACACTAATATTTGATATTTTGTCATGTGATATTGTCAAAACAATGTACACAGGTCAAAATAAGCATATTTATAAAGTTAGCATAAGCCCAGACATATAAAAAATGAAATTTATATAGAATTTTGACTGTAATATAAGAATTTTCGTCAGGAATAACTGACTATGACAGAAATTATTGAAAACTTAACTGACACTGTCAGAAGTTATTGAAAATTTAACATTACGTTTGAAATTAACAAGAATCATTGCAACTTTGTCAGAAATTATTAAAAATCTAAAGTAATATTTAATATTTGAGAGCTGTGTTAAAATATTGAAACTTTGATTATTGGATTTATATATTTTTTTGTGTTCCATTTATTAATTGCAATTTTTTTGTAAGAATATTCTTTATGATACGGATATTTACAAGTGAATAATAGAATAGAATAGAATAGAAATAGAATAGAAATGTATCTTAACAAAGATAAAACATTTCTTAAACATTTCTTCTTAACAAAACTATTCTAAGTACAGACACATAAAAAATGAAATTTGTATAGAATTTTGATACGAATATTTGATATTTTGTCATGTGATATTGTCAAAACAATGTACACAGGTCAAAATATGCATATTAATAAAGCTAGCATAAGTACAGACATATAAAAATGAAATTTATATAGAATTTCGACACAAATGTTTGAAATTTTGTCAGGAATAACTGAAACAATGTCATAAATTATTGAAAATTTAACATTACATTTGAAATTAACAAGAATAATTGCAACTTTGTCAGAAATAATTAAAAATTTAAAGTAATAATTAAAATTTGAGGGCTGTGTTAAAACATTGAAATTTTAATTATTATATATTTTTTTGTGTTCCATTTGTTCATTGCATTTCTTTTGTAAGAATATTCTTTATGACACGGATATTTACAACTGAATAATAGAATAGAATAAAATAGAAATAGAATAGAAATTTATCTTAACAAAGATAAAACATTTCTTAAACATTTCCACTTAACAAAGCTATTATAAATACAGACACATAAGCAATTTAATTTGTATAGAATTTTGACACTAATATTTGAAATTTTGTCAGGAATAACTGAAACAATGTCATAAATTATTGAAAATTTAACATTACGTTTGAAATTAACACGAATCATTGCAACTTTGTCAGAAATTATTAAAAATCTAAAGTAATATTTAATATTTGAGAGCTGTGTTAAAATATTGAAACTTTGATTATTGGATTTATATCTGTTTTTGTGTTATATTTGTTCTTACAATTTTTTATAAGAATATTCTTTATGACATGGATATTTACAAATGAATAATAAAATAGAATAGAAATAGAATACCAATTTATCACTTGATATTATCAAAACAAATTACACAAATGAAAATAAACATATTAACAAAGCTATTATAAGTACAGACATATAAAAAACGAAATTTATATAGAATTTTGACAGTAATATTTGAAATTTGGTCAGGAATGACTGACTATGCCAGAAATTATTGAAAATTTAACTGACAATGTCAGAAATTATTGAAAATTTCACATTACGTTTGAAATTAACAAGAATCATTGCAACTTTGTCAGAAATTATTAAAAATTTAAAGTTAAAGTTAAAATTTGAGAGCTGTGTTAAAACATTGAAACTTTGATTATTGGATTTTTTTTGTGTTCTATTTGTTCATTGCATTTTTTGTAAGAATATTCTTTATGACACGGATATTTATAAGTGAATAATAGAATAGAACAGAATAGAATTAGAATAGAAATTTATCTTAACAAAGATAAAACATTTCTCAAACATTTCTACTTAACAAAGCTATTCTAAATACAGACACATAAAAAATGAAATTTGTATAGAATTTTGACACTAATATTTGATATTTTGTCACGTGATATTGTCAAAACAATTTACACAGGTCAAAATAAGCATATTAATAAAGTTGGCATAAGTACAGACATATAAAAATGAAATTTATATAGAATGTCGACACTAATATTTGAAATTTTGTCAGGAATAACTGAAACAATGTCAGAAATTATTGAAAATTTAACATTACGTTTGAAATTAACACGAATAATTGCAACTTTGTCAGAAATAATTAAAAGTTTAAAGTAATAGTTAAAATTTGAGAGCTGTGTTAAAACATTGAAATTTTGATTATTGGATTTATATATTTTTTTTGTGTTCCTTTTGTTCCTTGCAATTTTTTTGTAAGAATATTCTTTATTGCATGGATATTTACAAATGAATAATAAAATACAATAGAAGTCGAATAGAAATTTATTACGTGATATTGTCAAAACAATTTACACAATCAAAATAAACATATTAACTAAGCTATTACAAGTACAGACATATGAAACATGATATTTATACAGAATTTTGAGAGTAATATAAGAAATTTTGTCAGGAATAACTGACTATGCCAGAAATTATTTAAAATTTAACATAGGGTTTGAAATTAACTAGAATAATTTCAACTTTATCAGAAATAATTAAAAATTTAAATTAATAGTTAAAATTTGATAGCTATGTTAAAACATTGAAATTTTGATTATTGGATTTAAATATTTTTTTGTGTTCCTTTGTTCATTGCAATTTTTTGTAAAAATATTCTTTATGGCATGGATATTTACAAATGAAATAAAATAGAATAGAAATAGAATTGAAATTTATCACGTGATATTGTCAAAACAATTTACACAAATGAAAATAAACATATTAATAAAGCTATTATAAGTACAGACATATAAAAAACGAAATTTATATAGAATTTTTACAGTAATATAAGAAATTTCGTCAGGAATAACTGACTATGCCAGAAATTATTGCAAACTTAACTGACAATGTCAGAAATTATTGAATATGTAACATTACGTTTGAAATTAATAAGAATAATTGCAACTTTGTCAGAAATAATTAAATATTTAAAGTAACAGTTAAAAATTGAGAACTGTGTTAAAACATTGAAACTTTGATTATTGGATTTATATATTTCTTTGTGTACCATTTGTTAATTGCATTTTTTTTTGTAAAAATATTCTTTATGACAGGGATATTTACAAGGGAATAATAGAATAGAATAGAATAGAAATAGAATAGAAATTTATCTTAACAAAGATAAAACATTTCTTAAACATTTCTACTTAACAAAGCTAATATAAATACAGACACATAAAAAATGAAATTTGTATAGAATTTTGACACTAATATTTGATATTTTGTCACGTGATATTGCCAAAACAATTTACATAGGTCAAAATAAGCATATTAATGAAGCTAGCATAAGTACAGATATATAAAAATGAAATTTATATAGAATTTCGACACTAATATTTGAAATTTTGCTTGGAATAACTGAAACAATGTCAGAAATTATTGAAAATTTAACATTACGTTTGAAATTAACAATAATCATTGCAACTTTGTCAGAAATAATTAAAAATTTAAAGTAGCAGTTTATTAAAAAGTTGAGACCTGTGTTATAACATTTAAATTTTGATCATTGGATTTATATATTTTTTTGTGTTCATTTTGTTCATTGCAATTTATTTGTAAGAATATTCTTTATGGCATGGATATTTACAAATGAAATAAAATAGAATATAAATTAGAATAGATATAGAATAGAAATTATTCATGTGATATTGTCAAAACAATTTACACAAATCAAAATAAACATAATAACAAAGCTATTATAAATACAGATATATAAACAATGAAATTTATATAGAATTTTGACACAAATATTTGAAATTTTATCAGGAATTATTGAAATGTAAAAATTACAACTCAAAATTATATCGCTGCAAAAACGATTACAAATTGGGGCTTAAAATGTGTTCTTTAAGTACGAATAATTCAAATTTTGATAGAATATTTGAATTACACATATAAAGTTTCAATTCTTAATAGTTTTTGCTGCGATACAATTTTCAGTTGAAATTTTCATATATTTTACAGACGTTTCAGTTTTTTCTGCAATGATCTGAACGTAAATGAATTGACTGAAATTTTGAAAGAAATTTTTGAACATTTTATGCAAAGATTTAAATTTGATTGTAGTAATTGAAATTTTGAGACAAATCTTTTAAATTTTGATACAAATAATCACACCTCAGTTTTCCGAGAAATGTTTAAAGAAATTGTTGAATATTTCATAGTAAAAATTCGAATTTGATAGTAGGTAATAATTGAAATTTTGAGACAAATCTTTTTAATCTTGATGCACATGTAATGTGTATTAAATGAAAATTGATTGAAATTTTGAAAGTAATTTTTGAACATTTTATGTAAAGATTCAAATTTGATTGTAGTTATTGAAATTTTGAGACAAATCTTTTAAATGTTGATACAAATAATCACACATCAGTTTTCCGAGAAATGTTTAAAGAAATTGTTGAATATTTCATAGTAAAAATTCGAATTTGATAGTAGGTAATAATTGAAATTTTGAGACAAATCTTTTTAATCTTGATGCACATGTAATGTGTATTAAATGAAAATTGATTGAAATTTTGAAAGTAAGTTTTGTACATTTTATAGTAAAGATTCAAATTTGATAGTAGTAATTGAAATTTGAGACAAAGCTTTTAAATTTTGATACAAATAATTAAACCTCAGCTTTCTGAGAAAAGTTTAAAGAAATTTTTAAACATTTCATAGTAAACATTCAAATTTGATAGTAGGTAGTAATTTAAATTTTGAGACAAATCTTTTTAATCTTGATGCAGATATAATGTAACCTTCAATCATCGATTTTATTTTTGTATTGTGTATTAATGCCTAATGGAATGTTTTTGGTGCTATGGCTAATTACAGTCCCCAAGGAGCGATCCACTATACTTAGAATTGCAACCTTCGTAGATTTTGTTTCACCCATATATTTATTCTTCCATATCTTCTTTGTTATTCTTTATTATTAATTACATTTATTATAAATGTATTTAGGAATATTTTACTCGCATTGTTCAGGTTATAAGAAATTATAATATGTTCATTTCTGAGTTGATGAAAATTAGTATTAGGTAACTTCAGACTTTCGCAGTCTGAACGTCTAAATTATGGGATCCGTAAATCAAGCATTATATATCTATGTCGGACTTAATGTGCAACATACAATATTAACCTCGTAAATAATTCAAAAATCGAACTCATTCAGAATGAAATACTGGGCTGTTCACTTATTTAGAAGTGATTCAATGGGGCTTCAGAAGTTGCCCTACCTTTCACACAAGATACCCAAATATCTCGAGAACAGTTAATCAAAGATTGCATCTGTATGTAAATAGAAACATCTTAGTTACTAGAAGTATTTAGTAATTCATTAACTAACAAAAGTACTGAAGATATATCTATATACAGGGTGCATCCAATCCATTATGCGTCGATTGGAAGCTTGTATTTTCGTTACATTTTGCTCTGTACTACTATCATTTCACTAATATCACAAATTAAAATTCTGTAATATTTCTCACATTAAGGTTAAATATTTCAATCATTTATGTAAAAAAAATTGATGTATTATTAATGTGATGATGTATTCCATATTAATGATCAAAATTAAGGATGTACATTTTTTTAGATAAATGATTGAAACAAATTAAAAAGTTATTACTTTTAAAAATTATGGATTTTTGCGTCGATTGGAAGCTTGTATTTTCGTTACATTTTGCTCGGTACTACTATCATTTCACTAATACCATAAATTTAAATTCTGTAATATTTCTCATATTAAGATTAATTATTTCAATCATTTATGTAAAAAAATTTGATGTATTATTAATGTGATGATGTATTCCATATTAATGATCAAAATTAAGGACGTACATTTTTTTAGACACAAGATTGAAACAAATTCAAATGTTATTACTTTTAAAAATTAAATTGAAAGTTTGTACGGTAACCACTTGATGAAACATATTAAAGAAAAGAAAATATGTCACTTGGTATACCAAGTGTATGTACTTATTTTCCTTTATTTGTTATAACTTTTATTGCAATAATAACAAAATCAACACCCTGTATCTCACTAAGGGCAGAACTTATCACGAATTTTTATAGGAACTTTTCCTCATAAAATTGAACGACAAATCACCCTCAACAATATTTCAGATTACTTTGGATCACTCTGTATACCTATGATTTAAACTGTGATAAATTGACAAAACAATCACATGGGGTTCGTTCGTACATTTTTTTACTACTTATCGTACCATTTTTAGTCAACAATACTGCTTTATTTTTTATGAATTTGTTGTAATCTTTAGTGAAAACGAAATGAATTGATAGTGCAACTAATAGATCATGCATAAAAGCAATTTGGAAAGATGTATTAACAAATTAGATTATTTTTTTTATCAGGCATAGCAGTTTTAGCAGTAACTATTCAGTTTATTTAGTGAAACTCTACGTAATCAAGACCTAAATTGATAATATACCTATATATTAGTTTAGTTTATTCATCCTTAAAAAGCAACTTACATTGTTGATTGGTCAAGTCAGGTACAATATAATATAAAAATATACATGTAGAAAAAATAATACAAAATTGTAACACTTAAAAAATGGATACTTTGTTACATACATTCAAACTCAGAGTATGAGTATAGACACCCTTCAATGATAAAAGCTCTGTGTTGATTTTTAAAAGCATTGATATTGATATATATTGCTGCTGGACCAAAGGTATGTGCAAGTAACATAGATTTCATGTTTCTAAGATGATTTAATGAGTTATTGAGTGTTCGCTGTTCAGTAACTGAACATAATGATTGCATTACATCAATATGGTTCCTATATATTGAATCAGAAGAAACGAATCTACGTGCTGTGTTATTTCCATTTTGGTATTGGAAAGTCAGCTATTTATATTTCAGGATACTGGAATCAGGTCACCTTTTATCCTGGAAATTTCATGTAGGTACTTCAGTACAGTACAGCAGCTTCCTGGCATGGTTAAAAATAACAACACTTATGTCCGAGCAGTATTGTAAATTAATCCTCCCACTAATCAATAGTTGTAGGTTCGATTCTCGCTCAGAGCAACGTAAAAATTATTCAAGAAATTATTATCTCAAACACCAGCGTATAAATATTAAAGCATTTTATTGCAGGCATTAAGTCATGTGTTAGTAATAAGTGCATGTAATTTAGTTACTACCTAATGCACGCTTCTTGAGATACTTTACTTTTTTGTACTTATGATTTTTTGGGGCTCTTCATGTATTCTCTGAGGTGGATCATATTAAACTTATTATCTCTAAAACTAGCGTATCAATACTAATATAATATATTACAGATAGTAACTGTTATATTAGTAATAGACATGTGTATTCCCGTTAATATCCAATGAGCGCTTAATTAAAAAAAAAAAAAATTGTGTGAGCATATACAATTTGATATTACAGGTCGAACATTTTAAATTGTGATATCTGCAAATCTAGCTTACGAATATATATATATATATATATATATATATATATATATATATATATATATATATATATATATATATATATAAGCACTATATAACATCGAGGTTGCAAACTTCTTTATCGATTGAATATCTCTCTCTAATGAAATTACGCCGTTATCCCTAAGATAATTTACACTTATAATAATAAAAATCTCTCAATAAATCATAAATAGGTAGGAGTTTATGTTAGTTGTTAAAACAACACAAAAATTCCGAGAAGATTCTTCAAGATCGAACGAAAATATAAATTACAATCCGGTACAAAGATAAATTAAAGACTGTTCAAGATGTGGTAAATCACATCCGATAAATAAATGTCCAGCATACGGTAAAAAATGTTTAAAATGTAAAAAAGACAATCACTTTGCAAATAAATGTAGGAATAAATCTGTAAACCAAGTGAATCAATCGGATAATTGTAATGATCACTTGAGTATAGACACAATTAATAATGGAAACAAAAACCTCAATAATTTTAATCATTGCATTATAGAGTTGAGTATAGGTGAAGATGCAGATGTAAAGGCTAAATTTAAAATAGATACGGGAGCAAGTGTCAATATAATTTCCTACTTTGAATTAAAAGCGTGTAAATTTAATTTAAAAAATATTGAGAACATTAAGGAAAACTTAGTCACATTTACTGGAGATAAAATTCCTATATTGGGAAAATGTTATCTAGATTTATACTATAATGGAAATTGTTTCAAGAAAACTGAATTCTTTGTAGACAAAGGTAATAATGGGTCAATCTTAGGTTTAAAAACATGTATTCATTTAGGAATAGTAAACATAAAAAATGATGAGGATATTAAATTTATTAATACAGTAAATAAAAACCAAATTAAAAATTATGAAGAATTAACCAATAGATATAAAGATGTATTTGAAGGTATAGGTAAAACAAGTAAGCCATATCACATTGAAATACAAAAACATGCAAAACCAGTAGTAAATCCAATAAGAAATGTACCTTTTGCTATAAAAGATCAATGTAAAATATGTTTAGAAAATTTAGAACAATTAAAAATAATAGAAAAAGTTCAAGGCAGCTCAGAATGGATAAATTCATATGTACTAGTTAGAAAATAAGATGGTTCTCTACGAATCTGCTTAGATTCAAGAAATTTAAATGAAGTTATAATAGATAGAAAATACAAAATACCAAACATGGACGAAATAACAAGAAATTTGAATGGTTCAAAAATATTCACAATATTAGATGCAGCTAGTGGATTTTGGAACATTCCATTAGATGAAAAATCTAGTAAGTTGTGCACTTTTGCAACCCCTCGTGGTAGATACAAATTCAATAGACTACCATTTGGTATTAAAACTGCTAGTGAAGTATTCCAAGAAACTTTTCAAGACATTTTTCATATTAAAGGTGTAGTAATCTATGTCGATGATATTTTAATTCATGCCGAGACTAAAGAAGAATATGACAAAATATTGGAAGAAGTATTTAAGATAGCTAGAGAAAAAAATGTAAAATTTAATAGAAACAAATGTAAATTTGGTCTAGATGAAGTTAAGTATTTAGGACATAAGTTTTCAAATAAAGGTGTAGCAATGGATGAAGATAAAATTGAAGCCATCATAGGAATGCCCAAAACAATTAATAAAAAAGATGTCCAAAGATTCTTCGGTTTCATAACTTATGTAGGAATATTTATTCCAAACTTATTAGAAATTACTCAACCATTAAGGGATTTAATTAAAGATAACAATATATTTTCATGGGAACACCCTCAAGAAAAAGCATTTAACGAATTAAAAAAGATAATTTCACAAGAACCAATTTTAAAGTATTTTAATCCAAGAGAGCAAATAACAATATCAGTTGATGCATCTAGCTCAGGCTTAGGAGCAGCACTTTTGCAAAATGAAAAACCATGTGCATGTGCTTCTAGAGCTATGACAGAAACTCAGCAAATATATGCTCAAATAGAGAAGGAACTATTAGCAATATGTTTTGGCGTACAAAAGTTCTATCAATATGTTTATGTAAGAGAGTTTACAGTTGAAACCGATCACAAACCATTAATTCCCATATTCAAAAAATCATTAAACTCATGCCCAGCTAGATTACAAAGGATGTTTTGACATTACAAAAATATAAAATAAATTTAGTTTACAAACCCGGCAAATATCTAATAATAGCTGATACATTATCACGAGCAACAGTAAATAAAGTATTCGAAGATAATTTAGAATTAAACGCTCAAGTATGCCTAATCGAAAAAAAAATTAACAATTAAAGTGGACAGGTTAAAACAATTGATAAAAGCAACTGAAGATGATAAAGAATTAAAAATGATAAAAACCTTTATTAAAGATGGATGGCCAAAGAGCATAAATAAAATGACAGTAAATTTGAAACCATTTTACAAATTAAAGTCAGAAATAACAATGGGAAGCAATAACTTAATATATATGAATCAAAGAGTCATTATACCAAATAATATATATTATTTAGTTTCTCAGTGAAACTAAATTAAGCAATAGATAGATTATATTGTTCTGATTCGGAATATGTAATTACGTTTCTTCTAACATACTTAATAAAGTCAAAAATAGCTAAATAAAATGTAACACATTTTTCGAACCAGGCACTGTTTGGACGACAGTCGATTAAATTAACACCTTACACTGATGGAATTTGCCCTGCTGAATCCGAATCTGTCCTTTGTTTTGCTCTACATAAATTAATAACTTAATAAACAGCAAATGAAAAAATAATTCAAATTTAGAGACATCTAGCGGCGATTGCTTGAACCCGGTAGTCGCAGGCGACGCCAGCGCCGAAACTGCTGAACTTTATACCTATGATTTAAACCGTAATTATTACACAAACCGATTACCAGACATTAACAGACGGCATTTTTAGTACCTATAGTATCATTTTTAGTCGATAATATTGTGCATATACTGATTTATAACGCAATTAAAAGTACGCCTAAATCTAGGCAGCCAAATGTACATACCATCGACTTTGATTTTGCACGGTGTACATTTGGCTGCCTAGATTTAGGCAAACTATTAATTGCGTTATAAATCAATATATGCACAATATTTTCAACTAAAAATGATACCAATGGTATTAAAAAATACCGTCTCATTGCCGCAGGTAATCGGTTTGTCGAATTATCATGCTGTAAATCATAGGTATATAGTTCACCAGTTTCTGCGCTGGCGTCGCCTACTACTACCGGGTTCAGGAAATCGCCGCTAGATGTCTCTATGTGAACAATTTTTCATTTGCAGTTTATTAAGTTAATATTTTACGTAGAGTAAAACGAAGTACAGATTCAACTTAAGCAGCTCGCATTCCATCAATATAGCTTATTAATTTATCTCCAGCGGTCCAAACAGTGCCTGGTTCGAAAAATGTATTACATTTTGTTTAGCCTTTATCGACGTTATTAAGTAAATTAGGAAAATAGTAATTACATATTCCGGTTCAGAACAAGAGAATCTATCTATTCCTTAATTTAGTTTCACCGAAAATTTGCAAATAAAAGTTGACGATAATGTACATTTGGTTGCCTGGATTTGAGCGCACTTTTAATTGCGTTATAAATCAATATCTCCACAATATTATCAACTATAAATGATACGATATGTACTAAAATCGGCTGCCTCTTAATCTCAGGTAATTAGTGTATCAAATTATCACAGTTTAAATCATAGGTATATAGTTCACCAGTTTCTGCGCTTGCGTCGCCGCAGCTGTCAGATCGAGACTACATAGTCTACCAAGTATACACGTTTGAGTGATTTGGGTTGCCTGCGTATGTAAAATTGGCGTCCCGGCTGTGCAACTGAAATATTGTAGGTTATGATTGTTTAACGAGAAGAAAATATCCTTTTAATTTACAAAAATGAGCGCAAAAAGGAAACCTGACTCTCAGGTACCAGCAGAAGAATGTGATCAATTACTGATAAGGCCACTGTAAGTATTACATCCATGTTTTTATGACTTTAATGTTTACAAATATCCAATGTATAAAACTAATTATCATATCTGTAAAAATATCTGTGATACTAAGGCAAAGCCCGATAAGTCGAAGGCCAATATGTTATTGGGTTTTCTCACTGATGAATCGCAATGGAACGTACATATCGGAACAGTTGATTCTACATATTCTACGAGCATGACAACCATATAGGGTTTTGTCGATAAGTCAAAAACCCAAATATTATTAGGTTTTGCCACCGACGAATCACAATGGGTGTACATATCGGAACCTTTATTTTGATTCTATGTATTATATGAGCATGACAACCATATAAGGTTTTGTCGATAAGTCAAAGACCCAAATATTATTAGGTTTTGCCACCGATGAATCACAATGGATGTACATATCGGAACCTTTATTTTGATTCTATGAATTCTATGAGCATGACATCATATAAGGTTTTGTCGATAAGTCAAAGGACCAAATATTATTAGGTTTTCCCACCGACGAATATATATAGTGTTTATATTGATATAATACAATATATAGTTTTTATATTGATATAGGTACAATTTTTTTTATTTTTAGAGGAGCCGGTCAAGAAGTTGGGAGATCATGCATTATGATAGAGTTCAAAGGAAAGAGCATTATGCTGGATTGTGGTATACATCCAGGATTATCTGGAATGGACGCTCTGCCGTTCGTTGATCTCATCGAAGCCGATGAAATAGATTTACTACTAATTTCCCAGTAAGTTTCTACTGTTCTCTCAACTTCTATAAATGGTCCGTGCTTTGTAAACTGGAAACCAATGGAAAAACGCTATCACTATTGGGTTAAACCCAACATATATATCACGCCTGGCAACTTACTGCATAATTCGTACAACAAATTGTTTACGTCATAGCTGGCAATAATGTAAAATTCTATCAACATTATGAATGATGACATAAATCGCATGGAAGGCCGATTATTAAATCTATTATATCTAAATATTGTAGATTTAGATACTATTTCCGGAAACAACTGTAGACTGGTTTCTACCTGATGGGTCTCATCAGTCCAGTGCATCCGCACACTTAATTCTGTAACGTTGTGATCCCTCTTTTAGTTTTCACCTGGATCATTGCGGAGCATTGCCATGGTTTCTTCAGAAGACGAGTTTCAAGGGCAGATGCTTTATGACGCACGCAACCAAAGCAATTTACAGGTGGCTTTTATCAGATTACATCAAAGTTAGGTAAGTGTACATAAATATTGTGCGACTCATATAATTCAAATATTGTCCGATAGCAATATAGCAACAGAGCAAATGCTATATTCCGAAGCCGATTTGGAAGCCAGCATGGATAAAATAGAAACGATAAACTTTCACGAGGAGAAGGATGTCTTGGGAATAAAGTTTTGGGCGTACAACGCTGGACATGTCCTGGGCGCTGCAATGTTTATGATTGAAATAGCCGGAGTTAAGGTATGGTTATACATCTTCGGCAAAAGGTGGTTCTTAAACTTTAGTAGAAGCCATGTAGATAATGAATATGATCTGTTTTTTATCAAAGTAGAAAAGAACATATGTCAATGTCATGCGAACGCAAACTGGAGTTTACAGTATGAAACTATTCAAAAATGAACAGATTATATGTACAATATTTGGAACTCGTGCAGCTTTGTCTGATAAATGCTGTCCAGTGCGGGTTAAATAAAAGTGAAAGGCATGTCTAATCATTTTGGTACTGCTCAAATATAAATAAAAGTGAAAGGCATGTCTAATCATTTTGGTACTGCTCAAATATGAATTAACAAATGTAAATGTATTTTTAATGTTTTTCATTTAACTGCGACAAAGACAGCCAAAAATCATTCAAAATCCTTGGCAATCATGTTTTTAATTAATATTCATCTTCGCTTTCTCGAAACTACAACTAAAAATTAAACCTAAGAAGCAAACTAGTAAAACTTTTGTACCAATAATAACATGGATTTCATGTAATCCAATAATCTATAGACTATATTGAGTAATTAATAAAAGTTAACAGCTAATTAGTCTTCAACTATAACAATTGCCTCCATCCATATTGAAATTCACCATATATCATTACACAATCTGCAGTTGTGCTTTTTTTAAAGACATTAATAAAGTTAAAAAGTAGTTAAATTAATTAAGTACACATTGTATTTATTAATTTTGATTGTTAATTTGAATTGGTATTTTTCTAGATTATGTATACTGGTGACTTTTCTCGTCAAGAAGACAGACATTTGATGGCGGCGGAGATACCAACAGTGCACCCAGATGTTTTAATAACGGTAAGAAAGTGCTTTAACTTGTAGAGAATTATATTTTTCAATCATTGTGTTTCTCAGGAATCTACGTATGGGACACACATACATGAGAAAAGGGAAGACCGAGAAAGCCGTTTTACCACCCTCGTAAACGAGATAGTCAACAGAGGCGGCCGCTGCTTGATTCCGGTGTTCGCTTTGGGCCGTGCGCAGGAGCTGCTTCTCATATTAGGTACTTATTAATGCCCAACTGACGGACGCTAATTGTTAATACAGGATAAGCTTTCCCACGTGCGATTTCACTGCAAATTCTTTGTGCCAATAAGATTATATATTTAAATTTCGCGATTTTAAAACAGTTGATAAAGTAAAACAGTTGATAAAGTAAATTTAAAACAAAAACAATTATTATTTGTATAATATACATGATTAATTTTGTTTTAATTTCGCATTGCGTAATGCATTTGTTGATTTCTTCATTTTCGCTTTGCGTAACCGATTTTTTTTTTCATGATCTACCAATTTCCAAGAGAAATTGGGACATTGGTTGATCTTTAAAAACATCATGCTTTATAAACCCCATATTTAAATGCTAATAGAGTAATATAATAATAAAATTTAAATAAAAGTAAAGTTGTTCATTTCTATCTGTTTTTGTCTTTGCTTTTGTCATGTACGCATTTCTCACAGAATCGAGAACATCAAACGTTTAGGTTATTTCATTTGACATAGTTATTGGTTTCCCACCTTGAAAAACGTCACACTTTCATGATCTATTGCCTTTATTACAGATATTTACTCATGGAGTACAGAGTTGATATATTCTAATCCATGCTTTATTTTCCAGATGAATATTGGAGTCAACATCCGGAATTACATGATATTCCCATATATTACGCTTCGTCCCTCGCTAAGAAATGCATGGCAGTCTATCAGACATATATAAATGCCATGAATGATAAAATTCGCAGACAAATAGCTATCAATAATCCATTTGTGTTTAAACACATTTCAAACTTGAAGGTAAGTCGATAGATTGTGTTTAAATATTCATTTCATTAACATTTTTTACAGGGCATCGATCATTTTGAAGATATTGGGCCGTGTGTCATAATGGCTTCGCCGGGAATGATGCAAAGCGGTTTATCCCGAGACTTATTTGAGTCGTGGTGCACTGATTCTAAAAACGGTGTAATTATTGCAGGTGTGATGTTATTATACTCTGTTTATTAATCAAAAAACTACCAGCATTTCAATTTACACACAATATAGAGCCGGAAACAAAATTCGTCGTAAATCATTTGGTGGAGAACTAATGTAAAATGAAATTAAGAAAAACCACCAACATTGCAATTTACACACAATATAGAGCCGGCAACAAAATTGTTCGTAAATCATTTAGTGGAAAACTGGCGTAAAATGAAATTAAATTTATGTTATTTCAAATGTCAATCGAAAGTTGGAACATTACAAAGTTTGTGTTAACACAATGTTAGCTTTATTTGTCCAATTAGATCACACCAGCAATCAATTGCTAATTTTGTAGAAGGAATTAACAAATTTCTCTCTTTTGTTGCCATTTTTTTATTTTCTGATACCCCAGGAAAGAGGCGATATATAGACCTGACACCATGACGTTTGTTCTGTAACATTTTTGTTTTTACAACCTAATGCAACAGGTGGTGGTATTTTGATTAATAAACACGGTATACTCTATACGTTAATTTTAGAAAATAATACTCACTTGTACGAATTATTATAATTGCATTGTTGCTTGCAGGTTATTGTGTTGAAGGAACTTTGGCTAAAACAATTTTATCCGAGCCAGAAGAGATAACCACGATGGTCGGGCAAAAGTTACCGCTCAAAATGTCCGTGGACTATATATCATTTTCGGCGCATACCGATTACCAGCAGACCAGTGAATTCATTAGAATACTGAAACCGCCGCACGTGGTTCTGGTGCACGGCGAGCAAAACGAAATGAACCGGTTGAAAGCTGCATTGCAGAGGGAATACGAAGACGATCCGAACACGAAAATGCAGCTGCACAACCCCAGAAATACGCACACCGTCGAACTGTATTTCCGAGGCGAGAAAACGGCGAAGGTCATGGGCTCTCTCGCAGTGGAACCGCCGAAGAATGGAAATGTTTTGTCCGGCGTCCTCGTGAAGAGAAATTTCAACTACCATATACTTGCTGCAGAGGATTTGTCCAGTAAGCCTAAAATGTGTTTATCTCAACAAATCTTTTTACGACAATTTTTTTATTTGTAGAATACACAGATATGAGCATGACGCAGTTAATCCAAAGGCAAAGTATTCATTATGGCGGATCTCCAACTGTGCTGCGTCATTTAATTATGCAAGTTGCGGGTTTACTAGAATCAGTCGAGGGAGACAAGAAAATGAGGGCCTTTAATGTCGTCGACATTAGTATTGACAACAAAGTAGTCACTTTAGAGGTTAGTATATTAGAGCGTAAACTCTTAAAATATAATTATATTGAATTGAATATAATCATTTGATAATTTGGTAATCAAATTTGGTAACAATTTGAAATTTTCAGTGGATTGCAAATCCTATAAATGATATGTATGCAGACGCAATTGTAGCTGCCATATTACAAGCAGAAATGTTGGACTCGCCCATGAAGAATATGTCTACAAATGCTAAAGTAGATCGAATGCATTTTAAGGTAAGTTATAATAATAACTTTAAAGCATATATAATTTCGAAACTTTGACACAAGTAGTCATGCTCACATAAATCTAGTACAAGAAATTAGACTACAATAACAATCTTATATAGCAATATCAATATGTTTGTACTAGATTTATGTGAGCATAAATCAATTGTACATTCAAATAAAATTGTTATAAAATAGTCACTCAAAAATGTTCATTTCTGTAAATGTCACCGGAGTTTTGTGAATTAACTATATACAGGGTGTTTCAAATTGAGCCATTTACATTTCTTAAATGTTGTTTTAGTAGTAGTAACAATATTTTATTGGCTATCGACCGTCGGTCTTTCCGCATCGGTTTTAATTTTTTTAATTTTTTTTTAAATTATGATCCTGTTTAGGCATTCAGAGAATCTGCAATAATTTCCTAATGTTTTCCAAATAATGTTATTGATAATTTATTATACTTTCAGGAGTGCCTAATTGAAATGTTGCAAGATATGTTTGGGGAAGATTCCGTTCCGAAAATGTTTAAAGGCGAAAAATTGTACGTTACTGTAAATGAAAACAGGGCGGACATAGATCTTAGCAATTTGGTAAGTACTGCATGTTCATGTTATTATAAATAATAAAAATATTTCAATTGCAGAACGTCACATGTACCACTGATGAAACTTTCCAGCAAATTGTTTATACAGCCGTCACGAAATTATACCAATCATTAGCGCCTCCTCAACTGGGCAATAAGATCATTCCATAGAAAATAAATCCATACATAAAATATTTTATTACAAAAAGGTGTTCGCTGTTGTAGTAGTTTGCAGTATCATAAATTTAATTACAATGAAATAAATGACACAATTAAGTTTTTAAAAGCGCATATAGATTTAAAACCAAATTAAACGGACTCCAGCAAAATCGCAATCCCTTGGCCACCTCCAATGCAGGCGGATCCAATAGCCAGCTTTCCCTTTGTCCTCCTGGAAATTAACTTAACTTATAACGACTCCATGCTTCAATATTTTAAGACGTACCTCAGTTCATGCACTAAGTGTGTTGTGATCCTTGCTCCAGAAGCTGCAAGTGGGTGTCCTAGGGCAATTGCACCACCGTTTGTGTTGAATTTATTCATGTCGATGTCCAATTGCTTTGCACACGACAAAGCTTGAGCACCAAACGCTTCATTAATCTATACAAAAGTAATAATAATAAGTGGTTACATGAATTTGGCATTAACGCTTACTTCAATTAGATCGATATCGTTCAGATTTTTCCCCGCCGCTTTGAGAGCTGCCTGGATGGCGGAAACCGGGCCGATGCCCATAATTGATGGATCGACGCCGACCGTCGAATAAGACACCACCCTCGCCAATGGAGTGAGGTTGTGCTTTTTGACAGCCTCTTCGCTTGCGATCACTATCGCCCCGGCTCCGTCACAAATTCCCTGAAATTCGTTACGATCATATGTGAGTTTACAAACAATTGTTTATGTTTACGTACAGATGCCGAACCAGCTGTGACAAGGCCGTTTTCTTTGAACAGAGTCGGCAATTTCTTCAGGCTTTCCAAAGTTGTTTCTGGCCTTGGATGCTCGTCGACTTCCATGTTGAATGGCTTCCCCTTAACTTTAATTGGGACGGGGCAAAGTTCAGCCTTAAATACTCCCGCATCATGGGCTAAATATAAAAACAAATATATAAGTACAGAATTTTCAGCGAGAATTTTGAAAATACAGAACTGGTTTTTATATATAAGATATAATTTATTGAAGCAATTACATATTTCTTATTGTATGTAATTTTAAAAAGAGGTCTTGCTGCTATGCTTCAAATGGCCATCTGCCGCAGCCTTTCAGCCTGAATTTAGTCATGTGGAGTTGATAACGTTGTGTTTTTATTGGTTACTATTGGTTTTACTGGTTTTTATTTAACGAATTAAAAAAGAAAAACATTGATGTAATTACAACAATGAAACATAATAAATTTACAATTGATGTTATTAGGATATTTACCCTTCTTCCATAACTGCTGAGACCTCAAAGAGAAGTTGTCCACTTCCTCCCTAGTAATTTTAAACTGAGCACCCAATTTTTCAGCGGTGAGAGCCATCGGAAGCTTGCAGTAAGTGTCTGTGAGACCTAGCCAAAGGGAATCTTCTAGAACCGGTGATACACCTAAAGGACTGCCGAATCGTATATTTCTTACAGTGTAGGGGCTCTGCGACATATTGTCCGCGCCGCCGGTGAGCGCAATTTGTGCGGCTCCCGTCATTATGTCCTGAAATAAATCCGCCATGAGCGCACAACTTAATGCACAACACAAAAACCTTACCAGGCAACCGTTGACAACCGACTGGAAGCCAGATCCGCATAACCTGTTCACTTGCAAGGCGGGCCGTTCCAGAGGGATCCCGCACTTTAAAAGCACGTGCCTGGATAAATAAATGCCATCGACTGATGAGCCCTGTCAGAAATAACGCACGATAAAATATGCCTCTGGGGGTTGCAAATATAAACTTACCGTCAGCACGTTTCCAATTGTGACGGTATCTACCAATTCGGGTTTCACTTTTGCCTCGGCCAAGGCCGCTTTGGCAGCCACCGTCTGCAGTTCCGTGACATTTGTTTTTACAAATTTGCCGCCGTACGTTCCAAATGGGGTCCGTTTTGCCCCGACAATAAAAACACCTGCAACATAGTAAATTACAGATAAAGCTCGGATGTTAGTATACATAATGAAAGATATTAAATGTGCATTGTAAATCATATCGACACTTTTTACTTGAATATACTTTAGTGAGTGATTGAAATAGTAATGGGAATATTATATAAGTAAACATTGCTTTAGCATTCCAATAGTTCATTTTAGTATAAACAAAGTATTTATGGCATGCATCATTCGAAAGGAATTTTCTCCCTTAACATTATGCTAGTTCAGGTTCAGGTTTAATTCAGGTAATTGTCTAGTATTTTCTGTGATTGAGATTGAATAAACGTAAACTATAATTATATTAGCAAACAGATTGAGAGAATCCTGAACCTCGCCACTAGGAATGCGCTAGTGGAGCACTAAAAGTGCAGTTTTAAATGGGAATATCGATGTAGCTTGTCTGATATTTACACCTGAATTATGTATCTACTTTTTCATAAATGTCGAGAAAAATTTGTTATAAATGTACCAACAGCATCAAACAGATGATGATGAAGGAACTGGGCTGTTTCGGGACTTGCAAGGGAGCTCTGCTGTAGAAAAAAAATTATGAAATGAATTAATAGTTAGATTTCTTAGGTCGGAGAAAATCTAAGAAATTTTTCGCACAATCGTGCCCTCTGTCACTTTTACCAACATTGCTTCAGCCTGCAACATTTCGTTTGTTTCCATAGACACAGAAGACTGTTATAGTTATAACAGCAAAAATGTTTTCTTTTGCGGCACATATGCAGTTATATTCCCGCAAAAGATATCCAGGCATTGTCTTAATGAGAGAAGCAACCAACATGGAGAGGTGGAATGAAATTGGAAAAGCCAACATTCAGCAGTGGATTGAAATAGACGGATCATGATTCCCGTAGGCTTGTCTCATAATATTTGATATTTTTTATTAGACGTATTATGAATTTTATACGAATAGATATAACATTGGCGTCATTACTCCTTTGTTTTCAATAATAACATATCTAGAATAGTTAAACCAAACTACGTTAACGGGGAGAGATTACTTTTGAACAATTGATTAATATTTATGAAAGTACAGTTGAAAAATCATACGGAACAATTAATTGGGACTAGGAAATCTCAAATATATAGTTTAAAACATGTTTTACCTTTAATTAGAGATGACATCTTGTAAAATTGTAAATTAGAATTCTTGCACGTACCGATGAGCGAAAGTTAGTAACACATCGAACGGAATGGAGCAGAGTTCAGTGAAACCTGTGAAACCGAAGTCCAAAGTTCAAAAGTTTAGTTTGTTCCCCACAATCGCGTGTTTACACAGTTTCTGTGTGCTAGAGCAGGATGAGTGGCAGAAAAGTGGAATAACAAATCGTAATCAGAGAGTGTAGATACGTATTCACATCAAAACACTTACTTATTTGATTAACTAAATAAGTTTTTTACTTGTGCATATGTGAGTGACCCTTTCGATTAGTTTTCGATATTATCTTTAATCTTTAACTTTAAATATTCGCTGAAAACTCTAATTGTAGTTTTTACGTTGGTAGTTACCAAATTGTGAAGTTGGCAGCGTGTAATAAACTGCAAACGTCATTCTGAAGTTTCGGTGTTTTGTCTACTCATTTTTCGTGCTTCAAACTTGAGTTACATACCTAATAAAATATGGTAAGTCTTCATATATCTTAAGTAATAGCAATTTACTTTTACTTACGTTTATACTTGCAACATATTTATGTAATTACGTAAATGCATTTATTAATTGTTTGAAAAAAAATGTTAGGTTAGAAATATGTGTATGGTGCTTTGTCATTGAAGCTAAATATCAAAACATTTTTATATTTCTTGACCATTAACTTTATTTTCAGGCGCGTCGCTATGATACAAGAACAACCATATTTTCTCCGGAAGGTAATTATTCAATTATATTATACTGGGTCACATTTAACAACAACGGCAGAAAAGATTTTTGAAAGGTGTAAAGAACTAGCTAAAAATCTTATCACAGGCAAATATTTTAAACAGAAGAAAGTGTATCGCACACCAGCACTCGTCAGAAATATATATTGATGTATTGCTTGGTAAACTAATCGTAGCCGTAAGAAAATCTGATTTGTCAAAATAAAATGATAATTTATTTGGTTGCAACATTAGATAATGTTATATGGAAGCAATTAAAATTAACTTGTAAATTACTTTGTAGGACGTTTGTATCAGGTTGAATACGCGATGGAGGCAATTAGTCATGCCGGGACTTGTCTAGGGATATTGGCGAATGATGGAATTCTGTTGGCAGCTGAACGTAGAAACACCAATAAGCTATTAGATGAGGTGTTCTCCTCTGAAAAAATCTACAAATTAAATGAGTATATTTAATTATAAGGCTCTAATACTTCAACACATAAATCTTTTGAATTTATTTTAGAGATATGGTTTGTAGTGTGGCAGGCATAACTTCCGATGCAAATGTGTTGACCAACGAATTACGTCTGATTGGACAGCGTTACTTGATACAGTATGGCGAATCTATACCGTGTGAACAACTCGTGTCCTGGTTGTGCGACGTGAAGCAGGCTTACACGCAGTATGGAGGCAAACGGCCATTTGGAGTATCTATTTTGTACATGGGATGGGACAAACATTACGGTTATCAGCTTTACCAGTCAGACCCCAGTGGTAATTATAGTGGGTGGAAAGCAACTTGTATTGGAAATAATAGTTCTGTAAGTATTATTTTCCACTATTTAAGACTGAAATAAACCTCAATAATCAAATTTTGCATTTTCTGAGCTGGCCCATGTTAACGTACAGCACCATTGAAAATCTATGGGAAAGCATAATATTTACGCCTGTTCGGTGATGCTCTACCGTTATAAGTTATCTTTTGACTGTATTTTTACAAATTCTAGATATGTTGCTTTTTGTTTTTCCACACAGCAAATTAATATTTAATACTAAATCCATGGCAAAGCATAATATTTATGCCTGTTTGGTGATGCTCTATCCTTATAAAGTTATCTTTCGACTGTATTCATACAAATTTTAGGATATGTTCCTTTTTGTTTTGGCACACTGCAAATTAATATTTAATACTGCCAAAGTTCCAATTATATTTCACAATGTAATTTACCATTTATACATAATTATATTTAATAACATTTAATATTCTGTCAAATATGTAACACGATATTTTACTGCGCAATAGTTTTGCGACTGATGATTTTGTCATGATGATTTATATATATATATATATAATCGATAACCTATTTACCCTAAGGTGTTAGGTGTTTAGGCTACTTCAGCTTAGTTCATGTACGAACTTCGCCCACTCTTTTCGGTTTTTCGCCATTTTCTTCCCCTCATTCCAGGTCAGTCCTCGGTCTTTTAAAATTTCCCTCACTACGTCATTCCACGATTTTTTTGGTCTGCCTCTTTGCCTTTTATGGGGTGTTATTGCCTGCCATACCCTTTTTGTCTGTCTGGTTTCTTCCATCCTTACAATGTGGCCAAACCATTTTAGTTGTTGCCGCTTGATCTTTGTTATTATCGGTTCCACTTCTATGATGATGATTTACATTACATTAATTGGCAGCTTCTCTACATGTTCTGTAATTATTCCCCACAATACTTTTTCGTACTAATTTTCGTACAAACATAACATAATTTGAAATATTCTGTCAATATTTCAATAATTATTATCAAAATAATGTCGAACGGTTTTAGTGATTATTATCAAATTTTTAGTTCGTTGTATTGTATTTGTATTGTTATTTATATTTGTTTATGTAAAAATTTCAAATATTAGTTTCCCCAACTCCTAAACAAAATTTATTTGCTGTTATGTTAGCCGTTAACTAAATTATTATTTATGTTTTAGGCTGCTGTTTCCAGTTTAAAACAGGAGTACAAAGAAAATGATACTTCGTTAAAAGATGCCAAGGCTTTGGCTGTAAAGGTATTGAGCAAAACTCTTGACATGACCAAACTGACATCTGAGAAAGGTATTCGATTGTTATTAAAAAGTGACGATTAGATTATTTCAATTGTATTGCTATTTCAGTTGAGATGGCTACATTGTCCAGGGTCAAGAACGAAACGGTAATACACGTTCTTTCGTCCAAGGAAGTTGAAGACCTCATAACTGAATTTGAAAAGAGTGAAGCCGCCGCTGAATCTGCGAAGAAAGATAAACAGCAAAAATAGAAGCGTGCAATTGTATAATATTTAAAATGTCATTTACTTATTCCTTATAATGTATTTTTAACGAGCATTTTGTGTTTGATTTTTCTAAACTTTAAAATCATAATGTAATCAACACCACGAAGAGGTCCCATCATAAATAATTTTGATTATTTTTTTGTTTTATTTTTTAAATTAATGTTTTGAAGTTAGTTTTTTACCACTGCTCGGTGGACTGGGGTGACTGGTAAAATGTACCCTTGGCGAAGAATAACGTCAAAGCACTATTGCCGGTGCCCTACAGATAATTCCAGAAGACTACCCGAAGATCCATAATATCTAGAAAAGTTATGTTTTCCATAACTTTGAACTGGATACTATAGATACAAGTAAATTTACAAGAGATAATGAATAAATTAATGTGAGAACTACATGACTTTCTGCGTGTTAATATGAATACATACATACATATATAATCCGGTCCTTTGGTACCCTTACGGTGTCGAGGGATAGTTCCTTAAGTTGTCTTTGTATATGAATAAATTGATTATTATTATTATAATCAGATCCTTAGTCTACCGATAGGGTGTTAAGGAGAATAAATTGATAACATTAATTTCAACGTAGTCATGTCTGCATAAAATTATGCAGTTTCAGTTCATCTTTAGCCCGTATTAAGATATTTGTCACACTTTCAGGATTATTTTGAATTGTAGTCTGTATTTAAACCAGGAGGAAGAATTACGAAATCCAAAAATTACATAATATAGTTGGAAAATTTAAACTGAGTGGGCTCAGTGTGTGGGCAGTATGATAGAGTAGTGAATGCTGAATCCAAAATTGCAAACCGCATTGCTTTGTGGCCCTTAGTTATCGAGAAATAAAATAAAAACCGTGTGAAAACTTGCAGGAATACAGTCATTTTTTATATTGGAAACGATAGACTAGTGAATGCTGAATCCAAATATGCAAATCGCATTGCTGTGCGATCTGAAGTTATTGAGATAAAAATTATAAAAGAAATTAAATATGGCATATTAAATTCCCTCCCACGCAAAAACTATAAGGATATGCACGAAACTGTTTTGGGAAAAGTCTTACACAATGACCTTCTATCGATTGCCCTAGGAAATTTTCAAATCTATTTTTTTCACGAAAATTCCATAAGGTTAACCCCTTTGAACTTTTCACGAAATAGTTGAAAAATTATGATTCAAACTGAGTGCACAGCCCGATAGAGTGGTAAATGCTGAATCCAAAAATGCAAACCGCATTGCTGTGCGATGCTTACTTATCGAGAAAATGATTAAAAACGATTAAATGATCTCTTGCAACTTCTGCGTTCCTGGTACGAAACCGAAAATTACAAAATATGTAGTTCGAAAATTTCTATATAAACTGAGTGCGCAGTATGATAGAGTAGTGAACGCTGAATCCAAAAATGCAAACCGCACTGCTGCAGAATATTTAGTGATTGAGAAAATAATTATAAAAGGCATGTATATGAATCGTTTAAATTTCATAAATAGATAAAATTCAATTAGTGTCTTATAACCGGCAACCCTTACTCTTCTGATAGGTCATAGCAAATTTTGAAAAACCTTCAGTATTGGCCATTTTATTTTGAGTACGCACCGTAGTACGCTAAAATCTCACTAGTACTTCATAGGTCCGTATTATAGGAGATGTCTAGTATCATATTCCCCAACCAGATTGTACAAATCTTAATTTTTCGGCAAGTTATCAAACCAATTAGGAAATACTTTCTGAACGCCCCTCGTATGTGTCGACGCTGGCGCCCTCTTGCACGAGGCTGCGGATTTTTGTCGCAACACTAATTCAAAAACGCCCGCCAGGGCTGCGTTCGCGTCGAATCCGTGACGTACGAGGGCTGTTCAAATATTCAAATATAAAACCAAATTTGAGCAATTTTCAATGTTTTACGGGAATTTCACTTCTCCCACGGTGTTAATCACACCCAACTTGTTGGTCTGTGTAAACTGAGAAAAAAAAAATGATTTAGTTGATTTCTATTTGGTTTTATTGTGAAACCTGCGTGATTATTACATGGTGAATATCAATTAATACACACATTTACTTACCTTGATTGCAGGGAATATAACTCGAAGAACTTCAATAGTGCCTTGCATATACCTGTAGTTTCTGGAAATCGACAGCATTGGTTCCATAAAACTGGATTGGGAAACGCAGTTTCGTCCTTATAGGACTCGTCACCGTAGCTTTATCAGGAGAATTTCGTATAGAAAATCAAATGATCATCTACAGACAGCTCTACCAAAGAGAAACACTATCACTAATATTGATATTCAAGCAACAAATCCCTTTTAAATTTCATTAACAAAGTCATCAATAATTGTGATCAACAAATGATTTACATTTCTAGTAACCAGCTGTCATCACCTCTATATGTATACAAAGCAAGCAGCTGTGATATTAATGGTAATTAGTTCAACTTTTAAATCTCATAATTTTAATAATACTGTTTGAAATAAAATTGTTTTATTTGCTTTGATGACTACCTCAGGCCATACCAGACACAATCAGGATCTGATGTCCTTAAAAATGAATAATCAAAAATAATGAGGAATATAAGGATATGATATGATATATTAGAATTAAATTAAGTAAAAATAAATAAACTAAAAATATATCCAATTAGGTACTTTTTGAACAGATCTGGTACATTTCTACATCTTTATTTTGTACATTTGAATTTTTCATTGTGGTAACACTGACGGTCATATGATAAATAATAACCTTTAGGCTGTAGTTATCGATTGTATATGTGTATTATCAACGACAACTATCAAATCTTGAGCATTAGAAAAGGTAAAGAAAGAGGATGATGTCTACTGCAGAAGAAGTTGCTATGATCAACTCAGACGACATAAAAATTAATGTTAAAACCGAAAACTGTACTTCCCACGATGAGATTGAGAACCCACAAAATGCATTTGATACAGCACAGGGTGCGTTATTAAACTTGTATTCAATTTGGTTAAATAAGTGTTCTGCCCTCCCGCTTGAATTTCAGAAAAGTCCAAGATACTCAGAGCGGCTGTACTGTCTTGCATTACTTTTTTAACAAATATAGATACATTTGTCTTATGTAGGGAAGAGAATGATGTCTACTCCTTCAGAAGTTGATATGATCAAATCAGACGACATGGAAATTAAGGTTAAAACCGAAAACTGTACTTCCGACGAAGATATTGAGAACCCACAAATTGCGTTTGATACCACACAGGGTACGTTATTAAACTAAAATTAAATTTTGTTAAAGAAGTGTTTTGCCCTCCCGCTTGAATTTCAGAAAAGTCCTAGGTACTCAGAGCGGCTGTACTGTGCTGCAATACATTTTTAACAAATATAGATACATTTATCTGTATATATATATATCCTACCTACATATTATGTAGCGATATTTGTAGGAAAGAGGATGACGTCTGCTCCTTCAGAAGTTGATATGATCCACTCTAATGACATGGAAATTAAGATTAAAACTGAAAACTGTACTTCCGACGAAGAGATTGAGAACCCACAAGATGCATTTGATACAGCACAGGGTACGTTATTAAACTTTAATTAAATTTGGTTGAAGAAGTTTTGCCAGTGTTTTGCCATCCTGCTTGAATTTAAAAAATGTTAAGGTACTCAGAACAGCTATACTGCGTCACAATACCTTTTTAACAAGTATAGAAACATGGATGGAGATTGGAATCCCGTAAACGGCGTAAAATATGTAATGTACTAATGTATTTAAAGAGAGTTTAAAGTTTAATGTCGTCAGCCATCTGGTTGACAAAAAAAGTATTGTGGGTGCTTTCATTTACAACACCTTAACCATCTCACGATTTAATAATACCACATGTTTATTTTTCTTCAGTTTTAGAACCAATAAGTTTTGTGAATTGTACATCTAACTGGAGGTCAGGTGAAGATAGTGATTCAGAGGTAGGTAGAAGATCAGATGAGAATGATATAATTTCAAGCACACTGTTTTTTCAGGGCAAATATTGTGGAGTAAAAGAAGAGATGGTGCAGATCAATGAAGTCAGTACATATACATGTGAAATGTGTAATACTATTTACGACGGCTTGGCAATTTATGAGATTCATTTAGAGGATAAACATGGCAAGCATTCTGAAATGTAAGGGATATATTAAAAATCTGGTGAAGAAGTGGTAGATGTTAGGATAGTATATCAAGAGGCGTGTAATGTGCAATCAGGACAAAATCGGAACACTTTTTTTAAAAATATATCTGTATCTTGGAAGTAAAAGGCCTAATGTTTAAATTTTATGATTTCGAGTTATGTAAACCATTCATCTCAAAACTATGTGTTCTACAGTAGAAGCACTAATTTAAAACTTCAATTTAAAAAAATATATTGAGAAATGTCTGTAAAGTTTTATATTTTTTATGGTGTCATAAAATAATGTTCCTCAGTTTTGTATTTGACATTAATTTTTCATATTAATATGCAAAGAAATGTAGAAACACAATATAATTTCAAGTTAAACGTGTAATATTTGCAGGTCATATTTCACCTAACAATTTTATTTTTACAGGCACAACACCATCATCGACTTAGAAAAGCCTTACAAATGTGACGAATGCACTTCTAGTTTCAGTACAAAAACTTATTTGACGAAGCACAAAAAGATTCACACCGGAGAAAAACCTTACAATTGTGATGAATGCAATTCAAGTTTTGCTAGAAAAGATAGTTTAACACAGCACAAGATAATCCATACAGGAGAAAAGCCTTACATGTGTGACGAATGTGCCTCATGTTTCACTCTTAAAACTCATTTGAGACAGCACAAGATAATTCACACTGGAAAAAAACCTTACAAGTGCGATAAATGCAACTCAAGTTTTGCTAGAAAAGGTTGTTTGACACAGCACAAGATAGTCCACACAGGAGAAAAACCTTACCAATGTGATAAATGCCCTTCAAGGTTTGTTAAAAAGGCTAATTTGACGATGCATCAAAGGATCCACACAGGAGAACAACCTTACAAATGTGATGAATGCACCTCAAGTTTTGCTAGAAAAGATGATTTGATACAGCACAAGATAATGCACATAGGAGATAAGCCTTATAAGTGTGATGAATGCACCTTAAGTTTCATTAGAAAAGGTCATTTGATACAGCACAAGAGGATTCACACGGGAGAAAAGCCTTTCAATTGTGATAAATGCACCTTAAGTTTTGCCAGAAAATCTACTTTAATACACCACAATATAAGCCACACGGGAGACAAGCCCTACAAATGTGATGAATGCTCCTTGAGTTTCACTACAAATAGTAGTTTGAAGAGACACAAGGTGATCCACACAGTAGAAAAGCCTTACAAGTGTGAGGAATGCACCTTAAGTTTCATTAGAAAATGTCATTTGAAACAGCACAGGGTAATCCACCGAGGAGAAAAGACTCACAAGTGTGACGAATGCGCCATAACTTACGCCAAAAAACAGCATTTGATGCAGCACATGAGGATTCACATGGGAGAAAAGCCCTTCAAGTGTGACAGATGCACCTTAAGTTTTACAGAAAAAACTAATATGAAGAAGCACAAGAGGATCCACATACGAGAAAAATCAACAGATGTGATGAATGTACCCTAAATTTAACTTAAAATGATTTTTTGAAAAAGTACAAGAAGATCCGCACAGGAGAAAAATTTTACAGAAATTTGAAGATTATTCCATTTGAAAGTACCGCTTTACCGGGGCTAACAATGCACCTTACAACGGCAATGAATGCGCCTCATGTCTCACTTAAAAAAATCTATGAGAGAGAGAGATCTGTACAAGAGTGTACTTCAAGCTTCTGCCATGAAACACGACATTTACAACTTTAAGAAAAATCTGATTTCAATTTGCCCAACCCAAGATGATGCATTTTTTGGTTGAGTTTTATTTCTTTACCTTGGGACCGTATTTATTATATTTTTAATATAAGTTGCTTGTGTTACGTTCTTTTTTTTTTATTGTCACCATTTATCAGCATAAAATAAAGATCTAAAACACCAACACCTAATTTGAATCGATAGATGCTATCCTTTAACTCCAAAACTCTCAACAATCTCACAATAAACGGAGCATTTCTTTTACCATGAAGTGAGTCAAGTGAGTATTGTTTTCATTTTGCCTGGTGGTGTTCAAAATTAAATTCTCAACTCGCTTAATGAGAAGAGGTAAATTTAGGTGGGTTGTATGGGCTTCATAGAAGATTGTCATCTTCACCTGATGGCCTTAAAAACAGGTAATCAAAAAGAATGTGGAATATTTGGATATGTACTTTGTTACTTTTTGAACCGAACTGGTACATTTCTAGATCTGTACTTTGTACATTTGAATTTTTCATTATGGTAACACTGATGGTCATATGATGATAACATTTCTGTAGTCATCGATTGTAAATATATATTTATTATCAACAACAATCAAATCTTAAATATTAGAAAAGGGTAAGGAAAGAGGATAATGTCTACTCCTTCAGAAGTTGATACGATCAACACAGACGACATGGAAATTAAGGTTAAAACCGAAAACTGTACTTCCGACGAGGAGATTGAGAACCCACAAAATGCATTTGATACAGCACAGGGTACGTTATTAAACTTGAATTAAACTTGATTAAAGAAGTGCTTTGCTGTCCTGCTTGAATTTTAGAAAATTCCAAGATGCTCGCAACAGCTGTGCCTTTGTCGCAATACCTTTTTAACAAATATAGATATATTTATCTACATATTTTGTAGGAAAGAGCATTATGTCTCCTCCTTCAGAAGTTGATATGATCAGCTCAGACGACATGGAAATTAAGGTTAAAACCGAAAACTGTACTTCCAATGAAGAGATTGAGAACCCACAAAATGCATTTGATATAGCACAGGGTATGTTAGTAAACTTAAATTTAATTTTGTTAAATAAGCTTTTTGCCTTCCCGCTTAAATTTCAGAACGGCCGTACTATGTTGCAATATCCTTTTAACAAATATACATACATAGACGGAGACGAGAATCTCATAAACAGCGTAAAATATGTAATGTACTAATCTATTTAAAGGGAGTCCTATACATAGTTGAGCATGTCAATACAGGCATTACAGTGATTTAATAATACCATGTGTTTACTTTTCTTCAGTTTTAGAACCAATAACTTTTGTGAATTATACATGTGACTGGAGGTCAGGTGAAGATAGTGATTCAGAGGTAGGTAGAAGAGCAGATGAGAATCATAATTTCAAGCACCCTATTTTTTCAGGACAAATATTGTGTAGTAAAGACAGAGGAAGCGATGGTGCAGATCAATGAAGTCACTCCATATACATGTGACATGTGTAATGCTATTTACGACGGTTTGGCAAGTTATGAGATTCACCTAAAGGATAAACATGGCAAGCATTGTGAAATGTAAGGGATATATTAAAAATCTGGTGAAAAATTGTAGATGTCAGGAACAGTATATCAAGAGCAATGGAATGTACAATCAGGACAAAATCGGAACACCTTTTTGTTGATATATATCTGTACCTTAGAAGTAATAGAGCCAATGTCCAAATTTTACAATTTGGAGTTAGTGGACATAACTCTAAATCGTAAAATTTCAATTCATCTCAATTCATCTCAAAACTATGAGTTTTACTGTAGAAGTAAGCAGTACCAATTTAAAACTTGTAACCGATTTAAAAAATGTCTCAAATTTAAAGTTTTTAATGCTGTCATAAAATAGTGTTGCTCAATTTTATATTCAACATTAATTTTTCATATTTGTAGGCAAAGCAATGTCCAAATACAATTTAATTTCAAGTGAACACGTGTAATATTTGCAGGTCATATTTCACCAAACAATTTTATTATTGCAGGCACAAAATCGTCATCCCCACGGTAGAAAAGTCTTACAAATGTGATGAATGCACTTCTGGTTTCAGTACAAAAACTAATTTGACGAAGCACACAATGATCCACACCGGAGAAAAACCTTACAATTGTGATGAATGCAATTCAAGTTTTGCTAGAAAAGATAGTTTAACACAGCACAAGATAATCCATACAGGAGAAAAGCCTTACATGTGTGACGAATGCGCCTCATGTTTCACTCTTAAAAGTCATTTGAGACAGCACAAAATAATTCACACTGGAGAAAAACCTTACAAATGTGATGAATGCATCTCAAGTTTTGCTAGAAAAGATGATTTGATACAGCACAAGATAATGCACATAGGAGATAAGCCTTATAAGTGTGACGAATGCACCTTAAGTTTCATTAGAAAAGGTCACTTGATACAGCACAAGAGGATTCACACGGGAGAAAAGCCTTTCAATTGTGATGAATGCAATTCAAGTTTTGCTAGAAAAGATCGTTTAGCACAGCACAAGATAATCCATACAGGAGAAAAGCCTTACATGTGTGACGAATGCGCCTCATGTTTCACTCTTAAAACTCATTTGAGACGGCACAAGATAATTCACACTGGAGAAAAACCTTACAAGTGCGATAAATGCAACTCATGTTTTGCTAGAAAAGCTTGTTTGAAACAGCACAAGATAGTCCACACGGGAGAAAAACCTTACCTATGTGACAAATGCCCTTCATGGTTCGGTAAAAAATCAAGTTTGACGGTGCATCAAAGGATCCACACAGGAGAACAACCTTACAAATGTGATGAATGCATCTCAAGTTTTGTTAGAAAAGATGATTTGATACGGCACAAGATAATGCACATAGGAGATAAGCCTTATAAGTGTGACGAATGCACCTTAAGTTTCATTAGAAAAGGTCACATGATACAGCACAAGAGGATTCACACGGGAGAAAAGCCTTTCAATTGTGATAAATGCACCTTAAGTTTTGCCAGAAAATCTACTTTAATACACCACAATATAAGCCACACGGGAGACAAGCCCTATAAATGTGATGAATGCTCCTTGAGTTTCACTTCAAATAGTAGTTTGAAGAGACACAAGGTGATCCACACAGTAGAAAAGCCTTACAAGTGTGAGGAATGCCCCTCAAGTTTCATTAGAAAATGTCATTTGAAACAGCACAGGGTAATCCACCGAGGAGAAAAGCCTCACAAGTGTGACGAATGCGCCATAACTTACGCCAAAAAACATCGTTTGATGCAGCACATGAGAATTCACATGAGAGAAAAGCTCTTCAAGTGTGACAGATGCACCTTAAGTTTCACAGAAAACACTAATTTGAAGAAGCACAAGAGGACCCACATACGAGAAAAATCAACAGATGTGATGAATGTACCTTAAGTTTAACTTAAAATGATTTTTTGAAAAAGTACAAGAAGAGTCGCACAGGAGAAAAATCTTACAGAAATTTGAAGATTATTCCATTTGAAAGTACCGCTTTACCGGGGCTAACAATGCACCTTACAACGGCAATGAATGCGCCTCATGTCTCACTCAAAAAAATCTATGAGAGAGAGATCTGTACAAGAGTGTACTTCAAACTTCTGCCATGAAACATGACATTTACAACTTTAAGAAAATTCTGATTTAAATTTGCCCAACCCAAGATGATGCATTTTTTGGTTGAGTATTATTTCTTTACCTTGGGACCGTATTTATTATATTTCTAATATAAGTTGCTTGTGTTACGTTCTTTTTTTTATTGTCACCATTTATCAGCATAAAATAAAGATCTAAAACACCAACAGCTAATTTGAATCGATAGATGCTATCCTTTTACTCCAAAACTCTCAACAATTTCACAATGAACGGAGCATTTCTTTTACCATGAAGAGCGTCAAGTGAGAATTTTTGTCATTTTGCCTGGTGGTGCTCAAAATTAAATTCTCAACTTGCTTAATGAGAAGAGGTAAATTTAGGTGTGTTGTATGGGGTTCATAAAAGATCTTCACCTGATGGCCTTAAAAACAAATAATCAAAAAGAATGAGGAATATTAGGATATGTACTTTGTTACTTTTTGAACCGATCTGGTACATTTCTAGATCTGTACCTTGTACATTTGAATTTTTCGTTATGGTAACACTGATGGTCATGTGATAATAATTTTTTTTAGTTATCGATTGTATATATATATTTATTATCAACAACAATCAAATATTAAATATTAGAAAAAGGTAAGGAAAGAGGATAATGTCTACTCCTTCAGAAGTTGATACGATCAACACAGACGACATGGAAATTAAGGTTAAAACCGAAAACTGTACTTCCGACGAGGAGATTGAGAACCCACAAAATGCATTTGATACAGCACAGGGTACGTTATTAAACTTGAATTAAACTTGATTAAAGAAGTGCTTTGCTGTCCCGCTTGAATTTCAGAAAATTCCAAGATACTCGCAACAGCTGTGCCTTTGTCGCAATACCTTTTTAACAAATATAGATATATTTATCTACATATTATGTAGGGATATTTTGTAGGAAAGAGCATTATGTCTACTCCTTCAGAAGTTGATATGATCAGCTCAGACGACATGGAAATTAAGGTTAAAACTGAAAACTGTACTTCCAATGAAGAGATTGAGAACCCACAAAATGCATTTGATATAGCACAGGGTATGTTAGTAAACTAAAATTTAATTTGGTTAAATAAGCTTTTTGCCCTCCCGCTTAAATTTCAGAACGGCCGTACTATGTTGCAATACCCTTTTAACAAATATACATACATAGACGGAGACGAGAATCTCATAAACAACGTAAAATATGTAATGTACTAATCTATTTAAAGGGAGTCCTATACATATTTGAGCATGTCAATACAGGCATTAGATTGATTTAATAATACCATGTGATTACTTTTCTTCAGTTTTAGAACCAATAACTTTTGTGAATTATACATCTGACTGGAGGTCAGGTGAAGATAGTGATTCAGAGGTAGGTAGAAGAGCAGATGAGAATCATAATTTGAAGCACCCTGTTTTTTCAGGACAAATATTGTGTAGTAAAGACAGAGGAAGAGATGGTGCAGATCAATGAAGTCACTCCATATACATGTGAAATGTGTAATGCTATTTACGACGGTTTGGCAAGTTATGAGATTCACCTAAAGGATAAACATGGCACGCATTGTGAAATGTGAGGGATATATTAAAAATCTGGTGAAAAAATTTTAGATGTCAGGAACAGTATATCAAGAGCAATGGAATATACAATCAGGACAAAATCGGAACACCTTTTTGTTGAAATATATCTGTACCTTAGAAGTAAAAGAGCCAATGTCCAAATTTTTCAATTTGGAGGTAGTTGACATAACTCTAAATCGTAAAATTTCAATTCATCTCAATTCATCTCAAAACTATGAGTTCTACTGTAGAAGTAAGAAGTACCAATTTAAAACTCCGATTTAAAAAATGTCTCAAATTTTAAGTTTTTAATACTGTCATAAAATAATGTTGCTCAATTTTATATTCAACATTAATTTTTCATATTTGTGGGCAAAGCAATGTCCAAATACAATTTAATTTCAAGTGAACACGTGTAACATTTGCAGGTCATATTTCACCAAACAATTTTATTATTGCAGGCACAAAATCGTCATCCCCACGGTAGAAAAGCCTTACAAATGTGATGATTGCACTTCTGGTTTCAGTACAAAAACGAATTTGACGAAGCACAAAATAATCCACACCGGACAAAAACCTTACAAATGTGATGAATGCAACTCAAGTTTCGCTAGGAAAGATAGTTTAACAGAGCACAAGATAATCCATACAGGAGAAAAGCGTTACATGTGTGACGAATGTGCCTTATGTTTCTCTCATAACACTCATTTGAGACAGCACAAGAAAACACATACTGGAGAAAAACCTTACAAGTGCGATAAATGCAACTCTTGTTTTGCTAGAAAAGGTGGTTTGAAACAGCACAAGATAGTCCACACAGGAAAGCCCCACAAATGTGACGAATGCACCGCAAGTTTCACTGAAAAAACTACTCTGATGCAGCACAAGAGGAATCACACCGGAGAAAAACCCTACAATTGTGACGAATGCACTTCATGTTTTACTACAAAAGATGGTTTGACACAGCACAAGATAATACACACAGGAGAAAGGCGTTATAAGTGTGACGAATGCACCTTAAGTTTCGCTAGAAAATGTCACTTGACAGGGCACAAGATAATTCACTCAGGAGAAAGGCGTCACAAGTGTAACGAATGCACCTCAAGTTTCATTACAAAAAGTCATTTGACACAGCACCAGAGGATCCACACGGGGGAAAGGCCTTTCAAATGTGATAAATGCCCCTTAAGTTTCGCCAGAAAATATAGTTTGATAAACCACAATATAAGCCACATGGGAGACAAACCCTAGAAATGTGATGAATGCTCCTTGACTTTCTCTAAAAGAAGTAGTTTGAAGAAACACAAGATGATCCACGCAGGAGAAAAGTCCGACTAGTGTGACAAATGCACCTCTGTATTGCACACTAAATTCTGTAATTTATCAAGACAACATTATTGTTATTTCCTTTGAATTTTGCATTTATAATACAAATCTTGTATTTTCAATAAAAAATGCAATATTCATTGTAATTTTTCAATTTATTTATTATTGTGTATTTTATCGTCGGCTTACAAGTGAAATCTCTTAAGTCAAAAACTATCAAATGTGAGAAACTGCAATTAAAGTTTTATATTCTGCTGTTACATTTCCTACTCAGTCATTTAATGAGTTAAGAATTTGGAAGTTCGGCTGCAGGACTCTTTACTTTACCCCTACTGAGCCTGAGATTTGGTACAATTTAGTAAACCATGAACCATGGCTCGCTTAATGAGTAGAGGTAACTTTAGGTGTGTTCTATGGGGTTCACAGAAGATTGTCATCTTCACCTGATGGCCTTAAAAATGGATAATCAAAAAGAATGAGGATTATTAGGATGTGTACGTTGTAACTTTTTGAACCGATCTGGTACATTGTAGATCTTTACTTTGTACATTTGAATTTTTCATTATGGTAACACTGATGGCCATATGATAATAACCTTTTTGTATTCATCAATTGTATATATCACAACAATCAAATCTTAAATATTACGAAAAGGTAAGGAAAGAGGATAATGTCTACTCCTTCAGAAGTTGATATGATCAACACAGACGACATGGAAATTAAGGTTAAATCTGAAAACAGTACTTCCGACGAGCAGATTGAGAACCCACAAAATGCATTTGATACAGCACAGGGTACGTTATTAAACTTGAATTAAGCTTGAATAAAGAAGTGTTTTGCTGTCCCGCTTGAATTTCAGAAAATTCCAAGATACTCGGAACAGCTGTGCCTTTGTCGCAATACCTTTTTAACAAATATAGATACATTTATCTATATATTATGTAGGGATATTTTGTAGGAAAGAGCATTATGTCTACTCCTTCAGAAGTTGATATGATCAGCTCAGACAACATGGAAATTAAGGTTAAAACCGAAAACCGTACTTCCAATGAAAAGATTGAGAACTCACAAAATGCATTTGATATAACACAAGGTATGTTAGTAAACTTGAATTTAATTTGGTTAAATAAACTTTTTGCACTCCCGCTTAAATTTCAGAAGGGCCGTACTATGTTGCAATACCCTTTTAACAAATATACATACATAGACGGAGACGAGAATCTCATAAACAACGTAAAATATGTAATGTACTAATCTATTTAAAGGGAGTGCTATTCATATTTGAGCATGTCAATACAGGCATTACAGTAATTTAATTACCATCTGTTTACTTTTCTTCAGTTTTAGAACCAATAACTTTTGTGAATTGTACATCTGACTGGAGGTCAGGTGAAGATAGTGATTCAGAGGTAGGTAGAAAAGCAGATTAGAATCATATAATTTCAAGCACCCTGTCTTTTCAGGAGAAATATTGTGTAGTAAAGACAGAGGAAGAGAAGGTGCAGATCAATGAAGTCACTGCATATACATGTGAAATGTGTAATACTCTTTACGACGGTTTGGCAAATTATGAGATTCACCTAAAGGATAAACATGGCAAGCATTGTGAAATGTAAGGGATACCTATATTAAAAATCTCGTGAAAAAATTGTAGATGTTAGGAACAGTATATCAAGAGCAATGGTGAAAAGGGCACCTTTTTGTTGAAATATATCTGTACCTTGGAAGTAAAAAGGTCCAAATTTTACGATTTGGAGTTAGTGGACATAACTCTAAATTGTAAAATTTCAATTCATCTCAATTCATCTCAAAACTATGAGTTCTACTGTAGAAGTAAGAAGTACCAATTTAAAACTCCGATTTAAAAAATGTCTCAAATTTTATGTTTTTAATGCTGAAATAAAATAATGTTGCTCAATTTTATATTCAACATTGATTTTTCATATTTGTAGGCAATGCAATGTCCAAATACAATTTAATTCCAAGTGAACACATGTAATATTTGCAGGTCATATTTCACCAAACAATTTTATTTTTGCAGGCACAAAATCATCATCCCCACGGTAGAAAAGCCTTACATATGTGATGAATGCACTTCTGGTTTCAGTACAAAAACTAATTTGACGAAGCACAAAATGATCCACACCGGACAAAAACCTTACAAATGTGATGAATGCAACTCAAGTTTCGCTAGGAAAGATAGTTTAACACAGCACAAGATAATCCATACAGGAGAAAAGCGTTACATGTGTGACGAATGTGCCTTATGTTTCTCTCATAAAACTCATTTGAGACAGCACAAGATAACACACACTGGAGAAAAACCTTACAAGTGCGATAAATGCAACTCTTGTTTTGCTAGAAAAGGTTGTTTGAAACAGCACAAGATAGTCCACACGGGAGAAAAACCTTACCTATGTGACAAATGCCCTTCAAGGTTCGGTAAAAAAGCTAATTTGACGAAGCACAAGAGGATCCACACAGGAAAGCCCCACAAATGTGACGAATGCACCGCAAGTTTCACTGAAAAAACTAATCTGATGCAGCACAAAAGGATCCACACCGGAGAAAAACCCTACAATTGTGACGAATGCACCTCATGTTTTACTACAAAAGATGGTTTGACACAGCACAAGATAATACACACAGGAGAAAGGCGTTATAAGTGTGACGAATGCACCTTAAGTTTCGCTAGAAAATGTCATTTGATAGGGCACAAGATAATCCACTCAGGAGAAAGGCGTCACAAGTGTAACGAATGCACCTCAAGTTTCATTACAAAAAGTCATTTGACACAGCACCAGAGGATCCACACGGGGGAAAGGCCTTTCAAGTGTGATAAATGCCCCTTAAGTTTCGCCAGAAAATATAATTTGATAAACCACAAAATAAGCCACACGGGAGACAAACCCTACAAATGTGATGAATGCTCCTTGACTTTCGCTAAAAGAAGTAGTTTGAAGAAACACAAGATGATCCACACAGGAGAAAAGTCTGACTAGTGTGACAAATGCACCTCTGTATTGCACACTAAATTCTGTAATTTATCAAGACAACATTATTGTTATTTCCTTTGAATTTTGCATTTATAATACAAATCTTGTATTTTTAATAAAAAATGCAATATTCATTGTAATTTTTCAATTTATTTATTTTTGTGTATTTTATCGTCGGCTTACAAGTGAAATCTCTGAAGTCAAAAACTATAAAATGTGAGAAACTGCAATTAAAGTTTTATATTCTGCTGTTGTATTTACTACTCAGTCATTTAATGAGTTAAGAATTTGGAAGTTCGGCTACAGGACTCTTTACTACACCCCTACTGAGCCTGAGATTTGGCAAAATTTAGTAAACCATCAAAATAACACTTACCTAAAAACAGCCAAAAATTGACTTAGTGTATTTCACTTGTAAGCCGACGTTTTGTAGCTTCTCCTGGTAACAAACATTATTATTATCATTATTTTCAGTAATTGTATAATTCAAATGAGAATTTTGTGTTCAGGTTAACATTTGCAACCTAAAATTAAAATTTCAGTAACAATATTTTCATATTTAATTTAATTTGGAAATGATCGAGTGAGTTAGCAAAATAGACAGCTTAATTTTTTTAATTTGCTTCGACTATAAACTTTAGCAGTCGTAGTATGGTGCCGCAATATTTTGCGGCACACACACTTTGGGAACCACTGCTCTAGCCGATAGTGCATATTACATATAATTGTCTGACATAATCTGAAACTGAGCTTTGGGCTTGCGGTTAATCGTTGTAGTAAATACGCTGTAGGTCCTTGGCTAAAGAATTAAACACAATAATAAAAAGGGTCGATTATAACTCTCATATGTTTATAATTTATTGAAAGAAAAAATATACAAATATTATGTTTTTACAATAGAAACATGATTCTTTATTTTAGTCATCCATTCAATTAAATGCAAATGTAAACTACTAACTAAAGAATGTATTCTTCTCTGCCTTCACTTCTAACGGATGACCCAGAATAAGTGTAGGGTTCGTAACTTATCTATGGTCACATTGTTGTCAATAATCTTTACCGGGATCCACAAAAATATTTTGTTTATCAAAATTTTCATCCCTATGAGCATACATACAAATTTGTGTACCTATCTGTGGGTCCTAAATAAGCATTCAGGTGTATTGCATATCAAAACACATTAATAGTAAAGTGTTCGTTATATCACATTCAAAATTCATATGCAATTATGACATAATTTTCGATATTTGAATGTGATGCTGTCAAATACACGTTACCGATAAGGTTTTTTAATATGCAATACACATGATTATTGATAACAATACGACTTTAGCGAAATTACAATTCTTAAGCACCTTCTGGATCACCCAGTACAAAATATCCATAATATACGGGGTGCCCCAAAACTAACCACCTATTTCGCTCTTCCTTCACAGCGGAAGGCGTTAATCCAGGGTAAAGAAATTGGGCAACTCTGTTTGAACCACATCCGAGGAAATGTGAAATGTACTTTACATTGTCACTATCATTGCCACGGAGACCTTATTAATGCATGAATGTGATTAGTGTAGTCCCGTGAAGTTATTTGCATGGTTGCCTTTTTATCAGAAAAATGATTTCACATATCGTGAATTCGATTTTACCATAGTTGATTAATTTTGACACACTGCACTGTCAAATATACATATTTTATCACATTAATAATTTACAATAGTAATTTCCACTTTGCCAGATTTGGTTCGTTTTACTCGATATACACTATTTTTAGCATTGCCACTTGTGAACAACAAAAACGGGTGTTACATGTTATGTATATGTATATATTAATCTCTCTAATTACATTATTTTTGGTTTATTCAACAGGACTAATAACTAGAATTTTCATACAGTTTATTTGAATAACTTTAAATAAAAGTTTATCTTATTTTTTTTATTTGTGGCTACACCTCACCGAGAAATAATGTCTAATTTTTGTTTTACTGAAAATATTTTTACTTGCCATACTACTTTGACCCTATTTTCAACCTTTCAATCGTAACAGTTTTCTGGATGTCTATAGTCTGTCCAATATCAAGATAGAGTGCGTGTAAATAACGGCCACAATATACAGAGCCAAGTCTACATGCAACGAGTCTAGCGATTGCAGTAACAAAATCCACTTAGTCCAGCTAGACTTGCGCGACCACCAATCACATTCTTTTATTGAAGCGTTCACTTGCTTATCATACATGTAAGATTGTTTACACCCACTCTATCTTGGAATTGGACAGACTATAATTATCAATGCTATTTATGTCATATGAAGCGTTTTTTTTTTCATTGTTAACGAAAGACTATAATTAACAATGCTATTTATGTTATATGAAGCATTTTTTCATTTTCATCGATAACGAAAGATACGTGTTTATAGTACGCAGTTCGGTGGCCATGAATGCAGTTCAACGATGGCTGCATTAGCTACGAAAATAAAAAATTTAATAATACAGATATACGTCATACAGCAGCTCCATCACGTACTTTATCGCCAAGTCATAGATACGTGTGAGCTGTAAAGTGCACCACACGAAAAAATGAAATTTTTTCCCCTACATTTTAAATTTTAATATATTATTTTGATATTATTTAATATAATTCCTTCATATTAAATACAAATAATATAATGTCGCAAAAATATCTGTTTATAAGAATGAATTGTTACAAGATATATTTGTGTTCCCTTAGTACTTCAAAGTGTTTAATTCAAGCTTTATTAGAATACATTTTCCAAATAAAGCTCATTTGGACAAATAAAATAAAAACATTTCACATTGGCTTTCATTATTCATTTATCCAAGCCAAATAATGATATTTCTTCGAGTTGGCATATGTGCAATGTTGGCAATCCTATCACTCCTGCGTTTTCTGAATTCGGAAGAAGTTGGTTTACATTCTGTGTACAGTGGTACACGTTTGATACAAACTAGAGTTAGCCGACGTCGACTTGGCAGCAAGGTAAAATAAAAATAGTACACAGCATCTGATGCGTTATGCATAAACATTTAAATCAGTGGGGCCACAGCAGTACGCCGACACGACTGCAGCCTTACAGCGGCGAATTATGCTGCTTAGATATGCCTCGCATACAATTTCACGATTTCATGAAATTACCGGCATGATGATAGCCAAAGTCTGCATACAGACAAGGCACCAAAAGAAGAAGATAACTAAAATAAATTACTGATCTCACCCATTCCTTGATGGTGATAGTTGATGGTGTACACTCTGTATATATTCCTATCAGTAAAGTTTAATATAATAAATATAATGTCGATGTATTATAATTAAATCAATAAATATTATACAATTTTTAAACGAACAAAGATAAATATATGCAAATTCCCTTATACACAGTTGTTTATAATATCCTAAGGTAAAAATTCTCTAAACAATTATCATTTGGTTATTCTACCGATTCTCTGGGATTATTATTTTTACAATTCAAAAAATACGATGGCATTTTACAATCCATCTTGTCGAATTATATTACTCTCATGCACAACAACAGATACCTATAGACCGTTTTTGTTTTTAAGATCCACCACCTGTTGCTTTATGTTCTTAAAAAATAAAAATCACTAAGAAAACCACTACATATTGATACGTAAGCTTGTTTTCGAGATACACTAATAACACTAACAGAGTTGCCACTAATACTTTCGAGAGAAATTGCAACGCTGGCGGATCTTTAAATAAAAACAGACTATACATGAAGAGGGAACATCCGCAGACAGGTTCACCTGAAATCTGAGTATATTATATCTCACAGAAAGCAAAATTCGTGCTCATAGCTTAACAACTGCTTAACTTTTGACACATTGTAACCTGCAAGTCATAGATGTTTGTACATTAAACTGAACTATACTCAGCCTATATTAACAAAAAGTTCAATACGATTTTAATTATATTCATTTGTTGCTTTGTAGATGTTGCCAAAAAGTTAAGTCACTTAAATGTTTTCCTTATAAAAAAATGATTGTGATTAGTTTCACATCGCTAAAATTAACTACCTGGTTCTGTTTGGTGACTTTTTTTATATCGGTAGTACAATTTAGTTACCACTTTGAGTTTGTAACATTGCTTTTTTGTTTTTAATTTCAATTTATTCGTTTTTAGATTCTTTTTTGGTTCAGCAGAAAAGCGACCTAATGATATTGAAACATATTTATACAACAATCTTATGCGTTTTTCGTACTAACGAAAAATTTGTGAAAGTGATGCGATTAAAGCGCCTGTCAGTGTACTAACAAGTTTGACTCACGTAACGTAAACATTGATAAAACAAGATTAGATTTGCCTGTTTCTACTTTTGTGCTATTTGCATGAAGGAATATATGTCACATTTATCAAGTTTCAAACCATTAATTAATACCCGATATCAGAGATGGAATTCATGGTTATTTTCATATCATTTTGGTTTGTATTGTATTCAATGGATCACCAAGTTCATTGAAATAGACCCAATTTTAAATGCACGGTGCGTAAAAGGTTCCTAACCTGGAATGCCTACAGCCTCTCTGATTATTCTAGTGTTGTAATATAATTTTTAGATTCATTCGTCCATAAAAATGCTAAACAGTGGTAACGAAATTGCAACAATAATTTTTCTGGTGCATACTATAATATGCTATGCGATCAATAATGTTTGCGTCGATTCAGATTTTCTGCCTAAATTTTGGGGATTCCATTGGACCTTTGGAGCCATGTACAAACTTCCAATTACTCAATAGAGTCGGTGACGACAAATGAATCATACGACTGCTCAATTTAGTAAGTGGAAATGCACACGATGTTGATTAATGAAATCACCAATTTTTTTTTTAAAAATTTCCAAACATTGTCAATCAATCTGTACAATTTCACTAATTTTACTCGTCCCAGTTGATTTTGGTAATGTAAAACTAACAGTATTCAATTTCAAATACTCGACGATTATATACGTACAACTCTTACAATTTAGGATGTTACATAAACTTGGCGCTTCTTGTTTAACTTCAATTCGTGATCTGACCGGCTAACAGCTGATAGTGGCCCGTCAAATTTAATGAGCTGTAGACGTAGCAATCGTCATAGCAATAAATAAATGAATGCATTCAATAACGTTCCGTCTTGTGTGATTCGTGGAAGTGTCCCGTGCACTAGAATTTCATTATTTGACAGGATCTCGCATACAAATAACTTTTTACACGTTAGTAAACCAATAGCTGCGGATTCTACAGGCAAGCGTCTAAAACCTACTGACATGATTATATCTCTGTTTGTAATAAGCAATGGTATTCCGTTTTGTTCGTCTAGATTCAACATTAATGAGAACACATTTAAAATATATATGTATATAATAATTTGTATGACTAATAATAAAGATCTGTCGTAAATATAAAATAATTTACAGTAAACTTATCTAATTTGTTGATTACGCCGAAGTGAATAAGAATTATGTATGCTGCAAGAACAGAAACACAAATATTTTGCTTAAAAATAAACAATTAAAACACTAGTCAGTTGAAGTTTCAAAATTATTCGTGTTCATGTCAGTGATATATACTTATATAGCAGTAATAGGATAAGAATCCTTTATACCTTAATTCCTACACCCTTTTCTCTAAGTAAAAATTATAGTTGTTAAATAAATACAACAATAATGACTAAATAAATTTCGAGTGTCCTTTTAGTATTTTCAACAATAATCATATTTTACCTAGAGATCTATAGGCCTAATTCCTGCAAATTAAAAGTAAACTAAATATACAAGTATAAAGTGATTGTTCCACATGACAATAAATACTTTTAGTACGATACTGAACACACGAAAAACCATTCCAAGTAAATACTGCTTCATTTTTGTTGTACGCTATTGTTATTGATATTAATTTCTCTATACTAAACATATGAAGCGTACCAGTTCAGCGGGGTCGGCTCTCACGTTTGTAGCGCAGTGGATATCTCCAAGTGTATGGCCGCCAGTTCTTGCACCCTCGTAGCCAGCTGCTGGTTAAGTGTGAGGAGAACTTGCCTTTGTGACTCGTGAGTGCCTAGTGCTACGTCAAGCTCGGTTTGTGCTAGTTTCACTGTCGCTTGCAGTTCCTGATTTTCTATCTGAAGACCCTAAAAATATAGCAAAGTTAAATATATTGGCCATTGTGTACATTGGACAATAAAAAAAAAACAAATGTAAAAAATATAGTATAGACTTATGTAAATAGAAATGTATGCTTTATTAATATTGTTATTTAATTTCAATATAATAAAAATGCAGAAGGAAATTTTGCTGGAAATAATATACAATCAAAAGCTTTAATTGATATAAAGTTGATGGAGGAAGCCGTTACTATTTGATAATTAATCATGATAATACAAAAATGAAACACGTTACTACGTTTTTATCACTTTATTGTGATAAAGTGATAAAAAATGTAGTAACGTGTTTCATTTTTGTATCACTTTAATTGATATATTTGATTCACTATGTCGATACATATACATAGTATTTCTCGTATTAAACTTGTAATTTTTGATAACAGTAGCTTGCACAAATATTGTGAAATTTATATTTTGAACCAAAGACTATTTAGTGATGCAAAAATAATTTACTGTAGAAAATTTTTAAACGGCTTACCTGCAAATCTGAATATTTGTGTGATGAAGACTGCTGTTTGAGTTCAGAATTTTTGGTTTCCAATTGGGATTCTAACTGTTCTACTTGAAGTCGCAACGATTGAATTTCCTTTCGAAGATCGTCTGTAATATCTCCGGTACCTAACAAATTTGACTGGCATTAACCACTAAACATAAATGCACAGAAACATAATTAATTGTAAATAAAAACCTAAACTGTATCACAAACGATCCAATTTGAACTTTAGTATTTGTTTCATGTATAAAACGTAAAGGAAGAGATATTGAGAAAACTCAAAGGAAAATGGAGGAAAATGGCAAATAAAACAAATGCGTTTAAATAACAAGATGACAGTAATGCTTATGCAGTAGTGTTGCCACCTGTACATTATCATATTACCTTTTAGAATATTTCTCAAACAAAATAATACTAAATTTAATTTTACTTATATGCAGGTTCACATTACAAAGGCCCACCACCTCTTGATTTATGTTGGCAAAACAATAAATATCCCTAGAGTTCAATCAATAGTAAAACTGAAGACGATTTAAGTTGGTACAACTACAACAATTTAATTGTCCAATTTGCGCATGAGATGAGATGAAGTGTTGCAAAATTTAAATTGATGCACGAAAAATAAAAAAAACTTGCTTAACAAAAGATTTCATTACTGGCTTTCTTCGCTTAAAATATTAAAGTTTTTTCTGGTATAGTTGACCCAAAAATCTAAGAATATTACGACTTTGACTTTTAAGTATTTTATGGGGGTTTTATTTGGTATACTGGCTTTGGGTTACAAGCCAGTATAAGTGACTGATTTTATGGCAACACCAAATAAAACCCCCATAAAATACTTAAAAGTCAAAGTCGTAATATTCTTAGATTTTTGGGTCGACTATACTTTGTAGGGTTCGAGGGTTTTCGAGGTAAATTGGTGGGTTTTTGAAATGTGAATAGCATATACATAAACATTAACCGTGACAATAGATTGTATTAAGTTTAAGCAATTTTGCCAGTACTATTAATGTTTCAAGTAAATTACCGGGAAAACTAAAATAACAATGGCCAGTGCCGGTCTGCAAAGCCTCTGTATGAGTCATAATGATAGTTAGAAGTTAGATTTGTAGAATATATTTATATCAAACTCTGTTTCATAACAAGACCGGTATTGGCAACTACAACGACCAATCTCGGTTAAAAATATGCGATTATTCAAAACAATATTATATTTACAGCGCGGCGAAGCATCGGTCCCCACTACCTTTTTGTCGGCCCTGCAAATTTCATGTCATAGACTTTCGACGGAAAAAAAAAATCACTTTTGGATTAAATGCAGCACGTATCAAACATGCGTTATAACACAAAACGGCTACCTTTCGTGGTTTCCAAATCGGACTGGTACTTTGCCTTCATGCGCATGTTCTCCTCCTTGTACGTGTGCAACTGCCGCTTCCATTCTTCCACGTTCGCCGTGCTTTCTTGCAGAGCGCTTGTTAACCGGGCATTGTTGTTTTTCAACGTCGCTAATTCAATCTCCCACTTCTTTGCGTTTGCCGAACTGAAAAGAGGGGAAATGTTTAGAGACGGTTGTTTGAATGTATGGGCGGACACAGCTGCAACGAGACTAAAAACGTTGTATATATAAAGTACACGAAATGCGAATACGAAGTACAACTTAACACCACGAATTCGACAAAACAATGTATGGCATATATTTTAGCTTGTACATCACATACGATTGCTACAATCACATGGGGCTTAATTTTAAAGCCGTGTTCAAATCTCGCTCCGGGCAATATTATAATTGTTCAATTTACCTCCGTTGACTTTCCTATAGCATGTTCAAAGAAATTGATCTTGATAGGGCCAATGATCATAGCCGTCGATGTCCTAAATCAAACAAAAAAAATCATAATAATAGTTCAATGTGATGTATAAACAAATCTCGATTTCGAAAATTTTCAGGATTATACATTCGTTTCATATGTAAATGAAAGTAAATATAATTCCACATGTGTCATGAATACTGAAATTTTACAAAATCATCACCACATTAATAAATTTTGAAGATACAAATCTCTGGGCATGTAATTTAATAAAAATCAAGTTATCACACATTTCAAATAACTGATGAATAACCAAATACTTAAAAAATTAAATAACAAAGTAAAAATTTTAAGTTCATGTAAATGAACATGGCTTTCTTCATATTAATATAAATAAAATTTAATTTTTTCGTAGTTTTATCCACAAACACAATTCATCAAAATATTTTTCAAATATTTGTCATATTTTCAATATTATTGCCAAAAACAAAACAAAAATATTATAATAAACCCAACTGAGGTTGTTGCTTTTTAAACATTTTCAATTTAGGTTTGTACAAAAACATTATAAAAATATTTAATCAATTATCTTGAACAGTGTTTGCCTTATGGTTTCCACATAAAAAAATATCACACACAGTCACAATGCGAACATTTTTTGAAAATTATTTAATAATCGCCATTAATTGACGATTTTAGAGTGTGCCTATTGAAAAAAATATCCTGGCTAATAACCGAACACTTAAAAAATAAACTATCAAAGTAAAAATTTGAAGTTCAACATGACTTTCTTCATATTAACGAGATTCTTTTTTAAATATTTTTGTAGTTTTATCCACAAAAATAATTTACCAAAATATTTTTTTTGCCAGTATCTGTCATATTCTCAAATGTATTACCAAAAAACAAACAAAAAAATATTACAATAAACCCAACTCAGGTTGTTCCTTTTTAAACATTTTAAATTTAGGTTTGCACAAAATCATTATAAAAATTTTAATCAATTATCTTGAACCGCGTTTGCCTTATAATTTCCGCAAAAAATAAAATTATCACACAGTCGCAATGCGAATATTTTTTGAAAATTATTTAATAATTGGTATATAATTATTTAATAGTCGGCGTTACTTGACGATTTTAGAGTGTGCCTCATTGAAAAAAATATCCTGGTCGTAGGTTCGAATCCCGTGGATACGAACATTTCTGGCCATTAATTTTATTTCAACTAATATGACATCCGTAATATGCTTAAAAGACCTGAGATGTATGATTGTCCACCGGAAATGGGCCTATATATTACACAATAAAGGAGGTACATCATTTAATCCCTAAGGGTTGATTATTTCACGAACGAGCAACGCGAGCGAGGGAAATTAATTATCTATTTCACGAGCGAGCAACGCGAGCGAAATAAATAATTAAGGCAAAAATTAAATGCTCGGTCAGTCCCATGGTATATGGTTATTTTTGACACTTCCGAAACGTGTTGTTTGTCGATATAATATTAATATTCCTTTTGTGTTCCCTTAATTCTATTCCTCAGCGGCAACTGAGCAATTGGAATAACAATTTTAAATTGGCAAATTTATAATGGAAAAATTTCGACATACACGGAAAACACGGTAGATTCAATTGCGTGTTAACAGGAAGCCGCATCATCTAGCGTAGCGGAACACTTGGGGAGAAATCCACATTTGAATATAGAAAATCAACATGAAGGTCTGGGAGTATTCTGCAAGACCGTAGTCCAGAGAAAATGCCCAATGATCAAGATATATTTCATGGTTTTCTTGCACCAAACACATTTAAAAGCAATTATAAAAAGTTATATCTCCGTTCATTATATTTCGCTATAAACTTTCTTTCACAAAGTATTTTTAGTATGTACTAATAGTATGCACACCTACACTAATTGGTAGAAGGTGTAATGATAAATATATATATACTAATAGTATGCATGTATGTAGTTTGATGCAAACAGGATAAAATTCTAGTGCCATAATTTAAAATAAAAATTATTACAAACAAAAGTAGGCAAATGGTTCAAAAACCACGAAAATCTGAAGATATTAATATTTTCTATATTTAAAAAGTTACTTATAAATTTTTGGAGGCTTTTATTTCGTGATAACTTGAAAACTATAGTCACCATAAGACAATAAAGTGTCATGCCAACAAAGTGAAAATTGCATTATTTATCTTTACTTAAATAACTTTTACTTTTTATGTTGCTTAAAAATTTATTATGACTTATTTTGATGTACAAGATTTAATGTACAATCCTTCCAATTTTAAATTATCATTATTTTCGCATTAGAATTGCCTACAATTTAGCAGGAAAAACACAAAATGGGCAAAAAAATCCTAATGTCCTTGCCCTAATTGCTTTGTAAACTTTAACTCGCAAAAACTGGAGTTAAAATTTACATAATCTACATAAGAAAATTTGATTGGATATGAAGCACAGATGGAAAATAAACTGCAAAGAAATTTATTTCTCAATCAAATTTTAATAACATTATGAGATTTAAACGGTTATGAATGTTATTGATGACTCAAACAGTAAACGCAATTTTTTCAACAATTTTCGTGCAGCGAGAAAATTTATTATGATTTAATACTGGTAACAAATCGCCCAATTGCACATTTTTTCGCGACATATTTTAAAGTTAATAAACGTCGTGACTACGGAATTTTTGAGCTTGACTTCATGCTATATGTTTCCCATCACGCTTTTACAACTCTACATGCGATTTAATTGGATGACCAATTATACATTTACACGAATCTATTATACAGGGTGTCAATGCGACTACAACGTTTTAGGGTATACAGGAAGGTCATTTGTGCAGGTTTCTCCCCTGACTCTGAGGATCTAAAAACAACTAATGTGGAATTCGTGTTTTTTTTTCATAGAGAGAAAATTGGAATGAAACGATTATATTTTTGAAAAAATATAATGAAAAAAATTCATAATGAAATTAATATTTATAAAATTTAATATTTATGAAAATTTATGAAAAAACCATGCAACAATGAGATTTTAATTTATGATTTATAAAAATAGGCATTTTTCATAATCAATTTATGATTTTTTTAATATCATAATAAATTTATGAAAAACATCACATGAATTGGAAACTTTTTACAAATTTCGCAAAATCTTTTTACAATCCCAATTATTTTGTTGTACTCAATACCAAAGACTGAAAAGTTTTCCAAGTATGAGAAAAATATTCTGCGAATATTGCACAATTAACTCTAAAATTATAAACATCGCAGCTACAATTGCTTTGTAAACTTTAACTCGCAAAAACTGGAGTTTGGGAGTCTAACATTATGCACATATAAGGCACACATGATTTTGAGATCAATAACTTAAACAAAATAAGTTAGAAGTGTTTGAAGTAACTCCAAACTTAAAAACATGTTATGTTGAAACTCAAAAATTGAATAATGCACTTAGAATTTATTTTTCCACTCTAAAGTTATAAAATGTAAAGTAAACTGTAAGTGTAAATGTAAATGTAAAGTTATATAACAGCCACAATTAATTTGTGAATTTTAGCTCACAAAGAGTGGAATCAAAATTTCAATAAGAGTTGTTTAGTGAACTTAAAACTGAAAAATATTGCAGTTAGAGTTAATTTTGCAACATTAAATTTAAAAATTCTTGAATTTGAGTAGATTTTTGAACTCTAAACATGAAAATATTGCAATTAGAGTTGATTATGAAACTCTAAAGTTATGCACATATAAGGCAGACTTGATTTTGACATCCTTAACTTAAAAACATTTAAGTTAGAAGTGATTTTGTAACTCAAAACTTAAAACCATGTCAACATTTATTTTGGAACTTTAAACTCAAAATTACTTCTCGTAGAATTAATTTTTGAGCTCTAAAATTATAAACATAATAGCTACAATTCAATTTTCAACTTTAACTCATAAAAAGTGTAGTTAAAATTTCAAAAAGAGTTGATTAGTGAACGTAAAACTGAAAAATATTGCAGTTAGAGTTAATTTTGGAATATTTAACTTAAAACACTAAAGTTTGAGGAGATTTTTGAACTCTAAACATGAAAATATTGCAATCAGAATTGAGTTTGGAGCTCTAAAGTTATACACATGAGGCACATAAGGCAAGATTTTGAGATTCATAACTTAAAAAAAAAAAGTTAGAAGTGATTTTGTAACTCTAAACTTGAAAACATGTTACTTTGAAACTCAAAACTTGAAAATATTGTATTTAAAATTTATTTTTGAACTCTAAAATTATAAACATCACAGCTACAATTGATTTGTGAACATAAACTCCCAAAAAGTGAAATTAAAATTTCAAAAAGAGTAGATTACTGAACATAAAATAGTAGAACAGTAAAGTTAATTTTGGAAAATTAAACTTTAAAACACTGGAGCTTGAGAAGTAGTTTGAACTCTAAACATAGAAATATTGCAATGAGAATTGATTTTGGAACTCTAAAGTTATACACATACTTAAGGCATACTTAATTTTAACATCCATAACTTAAAAGCATTCAAGTTAGAAGTAATTTTGTAACTCCAAACTTAAAAACATGTTTACATTTATTTTGGAACTTAAAACTTAAAAATATTGCACTTAGAATTTATATTTGAATTTGAAAATTATAAACAATTAATTTGTGAACTTTGACTTACAAAAAATGGAATTAAAATCTCAATAAGAGTGGATTAGTGAACTTAAAACTGAAAAAAATATTAGTCAGAATTAATTTTGGTACATTTTACTTAAAAACTCTTGAGTTTGAGTAGATTTTTGAACTCTGAACATGAAAATATTTGATTTTGGGACTCTAACATTATGCACATATGAGGCACACATGATTTTGAGATCAATAACTTAAAAAAAAATTAATTAGAAGTGTTTGAAGCAACTCCAAACTTAAAAAAACATGTTATGTTGAAACTCAAAAATTGAATATATTGCACTTAGAATTTATTTTTCACTCTAAAGTTATAAAATGTAAAGTAAAGTGTAAGTGTAAATGTAAATGTTAAGTTATTTAACAGCCACAATTAATTTGTGAACTTTAGCTCACAAAGAGTGGAATCAAAATTTCAATAAGAGTTGATTAGTGAACTTAAAACTGAAAATATTGTTGTTAGAGTTAATTTTGGAACATTAAGCTAGAAAACACTTGAGTTTGTGTAGATTTTTGACTTCTAAACTTTAAATTATTGCAATTAGAATTCATTTTGGAACTCGATTGGACCTTGATTTTGACATCCGTAACTAGCAGATTGCGAATATCATAATAAATTTATGAAAAATATCCTATGAATTGGAAACCTTTTAGACATTTCTAAAAATCTTTTGACAATGCCAATTATTTTGTTGTAGCTTAATACCAAAGACTGGGAAGTTCTCCAAGTAAGTAAAAAATATTGTGTTGTAAGGTTTGTATAATTTTGTACTTTCTTGATAATAATCCTAATTTTAGGATTATGATCAACCTAATTTTTGCAAAATAAAATTTACAAGCGAGTACGAAATTACACAACCCTTCAAGGTTATACTAAAGTTTCAATAATGCATTGACAAAAAAAATTACAAAGAAAATCGCTGCGCCTTTATGACTCTTAAGGTGTCGATTTTGTAAAAGATTTGAAAGTGCAAAACATGTTTTAAATTCTGAAACTAATAGGAAAAATTCTTTCCGCGTAAATGCCAAGAACTACTATAATTGTAATCAATATTAAAAAAACTTACAGTACATCGATGGAGTATTAATGTTGTAAGTAGACTTTCGAATTGTGTTGGTTGACAAAAAAAACCCAATAAAAATCGACTAAATCTTGGCTAAAAACGTAAATTTGGAAAATATGTAAGAGATTCTTGGGAATTTCATAATAAATAAATCAAGAGTTTCACATGATTTGCAAACTTTTTACAAATTGCGACAAATATTTGTACAACGCCAATTATTTTACTGTAAAAAAACGATAAAAATTGACCAAAGCTTAACTAAAAACGTAAATTTGGAAAATATATAAGACATTCTTGGGAATATCTAAGAAATTTATGAAAAACATCACATGACTTCGAAACTTTTTACAAATTTCGAAAAATCTTTTGACAATGCCAATTATTTTGTTGTAACTTAATACCAAAGACTGGGAAGTTTTCCAAGTAAGTGAAAAATATTGTCTTGTAAGGTTTGTATAATTTTGTACTTTCTTGGTCATAATCCTAATTTTAGGTTTGTGATCAACCTAATTTTTATATTGCATAATAAAATTTACAAGCAAGTACGAAATTACACAACCCTTCAAGGTTATACTAAAGTTTCAATAATGCATTGACAAAAAAAATTACAAAGAAAATCGCTGCGCTTTATGACTCTTAAAGTGTCGATTTTGTAAAAGGTTTGAAAGTGCAAAATGGGTTTTAAATTCTGAAACTCATAGGAAAAAATGTTTCCGCGTAAATGCCAAGAACGACTATAATTGTAATCAATATTAAAAAAACTTACAGTACATCGATGGAGTATCAATGTTGTAAGTACACTTTCGAATTATGTTGGTTGACAAAAAAAAAACATAAATATCGACCAAATCTAGGCTAAAAACGTAAATTTGGGAAATATGTAAGAGAATCTTGAGAATTTCATAATAAATTCGTCAAAAATTTCACATGGATTGCAAACTCTTTACAAATTGCGAAAAATATTTGTACAACGCCAATTATTTTACTGTAAAAAAACGATAAAAATTGACCAAAGCTTGACTAAAAACGTAATTTTGGAAAATATATAAGAAATTCTTGGGAATATCTTAAGAAATTTATGAAAAACATCACATGAATTGGAAACCTTTTACAAATTTCGAAAAATCTTTTGACAATGCCAATTATTTTGTAATACCATTTTGTAGTACCACAAAAATCGACTAAATCTTGACTAAAAACGTAAATTTGGAAAATATGTCAGAAATTCTTAGGAATTTCATAATAAATTAATCAAGATTTTCACATGGATTGAAAACTCTTAACAAATTCCGAAAAATATTTGTACAACGCGAATTATTTTACTGCAAAAAAACGATAAAAATTGACCAAAGCTTGACTAAAAACGTAAATTTGGAAAATATGTAAGACATTTTTGGGAATATCTTAAGAAATTTATGAAAAACATCACATGTTGGAAACCTTATAGAAATTTCTAAAAATCTTTTGACAATGCCAATTATTTTGTTGTAGCTTAATACCAAAGACTGGGAAGTTCTCCAAGTAAGTGAAAAATATTGTCTTGTAAGGTTTGTATAATTTTGTACTTTCTTGATCATAATCCTAATAAGATTATTAAGACATAAGACCTAATTTTCATATTGCTAAATAAAATTTACAAGCAAATACAAAATTACACAACCCTTTAAGGTAATACTAAAGTCTCAATACTGCACTGACAAAAAAAAAATTACAAAGAAAATCGTTGCGTCTTTATGACTCTTGAGGTGCCGATTTTGTAAAAGATTTGAAAGTACAAAACGTGTTTTAAATTCTGAAACTCATAGGAAAAAAAATGTCCACGTAAATGCCAAGAACTACTATAATTGTAATCAATATTAAAAAAAAAATTACAGTACATCGATGGAGTATCAATGTTGTAAGTACACTTTCGAATTATGTTGGTTGACAAAAAAAAACAACATAAAAATCGACAAAATCTTGGCTAAAAACGTAAATTTGGGAAATATGTAAGAGATTCTTGGGATTTTCATAATAAATTAATCAAGAGTTTCACATGGTTTACAAACTCTTTACAAATTGCGAAAAATATTTGTACAACGCCAATTATTTTACTGCAAAAATAAACGATAAAAATTGGTCAAAGCTTGACTTAAAACGTAAATTTGGAAAATACTAAGAAATTCTTGGGAATTTCATAATAAATTTATCAAAAATTTCACATGGATTGCAAACTCTTTACAAATTGCGAAAAATATTTGTACAACGCCAATTATTTCAATGTAAAAAACGATAAAAAATAACCAAAGCTTGACTAAAAACATAAATTTGGAAAATATTTAAGAAATTCTTGGGAATTTCATAATAAATTTATCAAAAATTTCACATGGATTGCAAACTCTTTACAAATCGCGAAAAATATTTGTACAACGCCAATTATTTTATTGTAAAAAAACGATAAAAATTGACCAAATCTTGGCTAAAAACTTAGGCTTAGATTCTTGGGAATTTCATAATAAATTAATCAAGAATTTCACATGGATTGCAAACTCTTTACAAATTCCGAAAAATATTTGTACAACGCCAATTATTTTAATGTAAAAAATGATAAAAATTGACCAAAGCTTGACTAAAAACGTAAATTTGAAAAATATTAAAAAATTCTAGGGAATTTCATAATAATTTATCAAAAATTTCACATGGATTGCAAACTCTTTACAAAGTGCGAAAAATATTTGTACAACGCCAATTATTTTATTGTAAAAAACTACAAAAATTGACCAAAGCTTGACTAAAAACGTAAATTTGGAAAATATATAAGATATTCTTGGGAATATCTTAAGAAATTTATGAAAAATTTCACTTGAATTGAAAAACATTTTTTATAATGCAACATTGAGTTAACAAAACTTCGTATTCTCAACGTTGATATTTTCCTGATATTATGATTTTTTCTCATATTAAGTTGCGAAGTTTCGTAAGAAAATATGAGATTTATAAGGTTTTCTGTGGTTTTGTAAACTTTAAACAATTGAAAAAGATAATGTTTGCTGTACCGGACATTGTGGGATTTATGGGTCAGATCCCAGCAAATGATGAAATGACATCAACAGCTTTATCTGCATTTTCATGCAGATAAATTTTCAGACGGCGTATTTTCAGACTAATTACTGAGAAAACGTGTAGTTATATCGCTTTATTATGGGACACCCTGTGCAATTAGAACTAGCTGGACACATTTTATAGGTTCGTGATATTCAACTGGCTATAAAAATCAGGTTAATTGGCTCGTGTGTAAAATGGTTTCACATTTTTCAATTCCGTTTGAAGACGATAAAAGATGATATCATTCCTCCTATTTCGCAATATAAATCTTCAGTATTGCAATTGTGTTATTTTTATCAGTAATTAAGTGAGGCAAGCCAATTTGAACTCCTCAACGTCCATTTAGCTTTTAAAATAATTGTATTAGTTTCGAAAATAACACGAAACAAACTTGGTAACTACGTATTTTTAAAAATCAATTTTTTCTGATTTTATGCTACGAAGTTTCGTAAGATAATATGAGATTTTAGCTAATTTATGTGTTAGAGAGGTGATAGAGGATATTATTGGTCTAATTGGGTTGAGTTTTTTAAGTAATTTAGTTGACTGTAAAATTTAGGTGTAATAGGATTCATTGGTAGTATGTTTTTTAAATTATTTGTATATTATTCTAAAGTAGTTTTTGTGTTTTTTATAATAGTTTTTATTTTGTTTCTAAAAGAGATGATTGGGTTTTTGGTTAGTAGTGTGAACGTGTTGTTATTTATGAAATTTTCTGTTTTATTTAAAATTACTAGACCTGCATTTTTATCTGCAGTCACAATTCTTCAGTTATTAATTTTCTTTTTTATATTATTAAGAATTGATTTTTCCTTTTCATTAGTTTTTGTGTATGTATTAGTATTTTTTTGTTCTGCTATTTTGATTATTTATGCATCAATACCAGTAAGTACGAAATAAAAATACCTTAAAATATGCAATTGTATGAAATTAGTTTCGAAAATAAACTTGGGTAAGTTGGTATTTTAAAAAAAATCATATTTTTCTAATTTTGCGATTTTTTCTCATATTATTCTGCGAAGTTTGGTAATAAAACATGAGATTTATGAGAAAACAAATCAGTTGGGCATGTTTTCTATGGTTTTGTAAACTTTAAACAATGGCAATTTTTTTTTCGAATTGATATTCTTTTATCAATATCTAAATGCATTAATCGAAAGTTGCCACCTTTCATCTTCAAGCATCTTCTAACTTTGGTAAGTTCGTATTTTCAAAAGTCATATTTTTCTTATATTGCGAATTTTTCTCATATTATTCTGCGGAGTTTGGTAATAAAATATGAGATTTATGAGAAAACAAAGTAGTTGGGCATGTTTTCTACGGTTTTGTAAACTTTAAACAATGGCTAAAAATGTTTTCGAATTGATATTCTTTTATCAGTATCTAAATGCATTAGTCGAAAGATGCCACCTTTCATCTTCAGACATCTTCTAACTTTGGTAAAGCGTATTTTCAAAATAATATTTTTCTAATATTGCGTTTTTTTCTCATATTCTTCTGCGGAGTTTGGTAATAAAATATGAGATTTATGAGAAAACAAATCAGTTGGGCATGTTTTCTATGGTTTTGTAAACTTTAAACAATGGAAAAAGTAAATGTTTTCGAATTGATATTCTTTTATCAATATCTAAATGCATTAATTGAAAGATGCCACCTTTCATCTTCAAACATCTTCTAACTTTGGTAAGTTCGTATTTTCAAAAATCATATTTTTCTAATATTGCGAATTTTTCTCATATTATTCTGCGGAGTTTGGTAATAAAATATGAGATTTATGAGAAAACAAATCAGTTGGGCATGTTTTCTATGGTTTTGTAAACTTTAAACAATGGAAAAAAATGTTTTCGAATTGATATTCTTTTATCAGTATCTAAATGCATTAGTCGAAAGATGCCACCTTTCATCTTCAAACGTCTTCTAACTTTGGTAAGTTCGTATTTTCAAAAATCATATTTTTCTAATATTGCGATTTTTTCTCATACTATTCTGCGGAGTTTTGTAATAAAATATGAGATTTATGAGAAAACAAAGTAGTTGGGCATGTTTTCTATGGTTTTGTAAACTTTAAACAATGGCTAAAAATGTTTTCGAATTGATATTCTTTTATCAGTATCTAAATGCATTAGTCGAAAGATGCCACCTTTCATCTTCAAACATCTTCTAACTTTGGTAAGTTCGTATTTTCAAAAATCATATTTTTCTAATATTGCGAATTTTTCTCATATTATTCTGCGGAGTTTGGTAATAAAATATGAGATTTATGAGAAAACAAAGCAGTTGGGCATGGTTTCTATGGTTTTGTAAACTTTAAACAATGGAAAAAGTAAATATTTTCGAATTGATATTCTTTTATCAGTATCTAAATGCATTAGTCAAAAGATGCCAACTTTCATCTTCAAATATCTTCCAACTTTAGTAAGTTCGTATTTTCAAAAATCATATTTTTCTAATATTGCGAATTTTTCTCATATTATTCTGCGGAGTTTGGTAATAAAATATGAGATTTATGAGAAAACAAATCAGTTGGGCATATTTTCTATGGTTTTGTAAACTTTAAACAATGGCTAAAAATGTTTTCGAATTGATATTCTTTTATCAGTATCTAAATGCATTAGTCAAAAGATGCCAACTTTCATCTTCAAATATCTTCCAACTTTAGTAAGTTCGTATTTTCAAAAATCATATTTTTCTAATACTGCGATTTTTTCTCATATTATTCTGCGGAGTTTGGTAATAATATATGCGATTTATGAGAAAACAAATCAGTTGGGCATGTTTTCTATGGCTTTGTAAACTTTAAACAATGGAAAAAGTAATTGTTTTCGAATTGATATTCTTTTATCAATATCTAAATGCATCAGTCGAAAGATGCCACCTTTCATCTTCAAACATCTTCTAACTTTGCTAAGTTCGTATTTTCAAAAATCATATTTTTCTAATATTGCGATTTTTTCTCATATTATTCTGCGAAGTTTCGTAATAAAATATGAGATTTATGAGAAAACAAATCAGTAGGGCATGTTTTCTATGGTTTTGTAAACTTTAAACAATGGCTAAAAATGTTTTCGAATTGATATTCTTTTATCAGTATCTAAATGCATTAGTCAAAAGATGCCAACTTTCATCTTCAAATATCTTCCAACTTTAGTAAGTTCGTATTTTCAAAAATCATATTTTTCTAATATTGCGAATTTTTCTCATATTATTCTGCGGAGTTTGGTAATAAAATATGAGATTTATGAGAAAACAAATCAGTTGGGCATGTTTTCTATGGTTTTGTAAACTTTAAACAATGGGAAAAAATGTTTGGAATTGATATTCGTTTATCAATATCTAAATGCATTAGTCGAAAGATGCCACCTTTCATCTTCAAACATCTTCTAACTTTGGTAAGATCTTCGTATTTTCAAAAATCATATTTTTCTAATATTGCGTTTTTCTCATATTATTCTGCGAAGTTTCGTAATAAAATATGAGATTTATGAGAAAACAAAGCTGTTGGGCATGTTTTCTATGGTTTTGTAAACTTTAAACAATGGAAAAAGTAAATGGTTTCGAATTGATATTCTTTTATCAATATCTAAATGCATTAGTCGAAAGATGCCACTTTTCATCTTCATACATCTTCTACACAGTCTTCAAAAATATGAAACTGCTTTGCTGTAATGAAATTTAGGAGATTTCTGGTATTAAATGCTCTCAAGTATCGTCTTATTCCCATGGATTTGCAATTGAGGGGTCCAGAAGTAAAAAGGTTTAAGTGCATTTTTGGTAGTTCTGAGATAAATGGCTTTAAAGTTGAGTTGAAATTCAAAATTCCAGGAATAAGTTTAGAAAACTGTGTTAATATTTTAGCTTAGGATTAGACTAAAATATTAAAAGTTTTCTAAACTTATTGCTGGACTTTAAAGTTAACTTGAATTTCAAAATTCCAGGAATAAGTTTAGAAAACTGTGTTAATATGTTAGTGTAGAATATGAACACAGTTTTCTAAACTCACTCCTGGAATTTTGAAATTCAACTCAACTTTAAAGCCATTTATCTCAGAACTACCAAAAATGCACTTAAACCCTTTTACTTCTAGACCCCTCAATTGTAAAAACGTTCATTTCGCTTCTGACTAATCGAAATCATAATCAATACAGAGTCAATACCCATATTTCAGTTTTACTGAAGTGTTCAAAGTTTTGTCAATGATATAATAAAAAATGCAACAATTTCAATTGGAAACCAATAGACTCGAAGTGAAATTTAAAAGCCATTTGTCGATCGAAATCGTGCGTACTTTCGGATGTGCACATTTAATTGTCGCCGTATTACATATAGTTAATAATCAGAACGGTTATTGACTTCTTGCAGGCGTACTCACTACACTAAGGCATTATATAACAATACGAATGGTACGGACTCATTTATAATGTGAACCGTACCATAACGCAAATGGGAAGAGCCACACCACTCTGGCTGACACAAGCAATTAATCCGCCATTGAAATCGAAAATAAACATAGCAATACATAAAACTGAACGAAGTGAAAGTGGGATTACTTAGGTAGGTGAGGGTAAGTTATGAGAATTGGTGGAAGCATGAGGATGGTATAAAAGTTGCGGATTCTTTTGGTGATGCATTAGTTCTTTTAACGCACCCTAACACAACAAGAAGATGTACTCGTCTATAGTGAGTGAAGTGGCGAATTAGCAACAATTTGAATACAAATTAAGCGAAATATTTTTTGCAGATTATGATCTCCCTTCTTGGTTGCATCATTGGCAGCCAGGCAGGATACGAACACGGAGGCTTCGATGGTGGTTACCAGGGAGGATACGAGGGCCACGAAGAAATAAGTTACGACGATGGAGGGCACGGACATGAAGATTACCACGTAAGTTATCGCAATTAAAGGAATTCAATGGTTTTAATGATTTTTGTAGTCTCATCCTAAATATAAATTCAACTACGCCGTGCACGATCCTCACACCGGAGACGAAAAGCAGCATCACGAAGAACGAGATGGGGATGAAGTTAAAGGGACGTACATGCTCAAAGAAGCTGATGGGACTACTCGTGTGGTTGAGTACAAAGCAGACAAGCACAACGGGTTCAACGCTGTGGTGCACAAAATTGGGATTCCCACGCATGGACATGGCGGAGGAGCTCACGGTGGACATTACTAACGAAATAAATTAAAAACGAATTGTGATTGTAAAATAAAATTGTTGTTTGTAAAGTATTCACATAAGCACACGTCTTGTTAAGAAATTACTTCGAATAAATTAATTAAACGAACAATTAAAATAATTACTTTGATACAAGATAAAACCCCACAAAGTGTCACAGCATCAAAAGCATAATCAAAATCTACGTTATTTCTACATATGCCTGAAAAATATGAACCTCCTTAATCCCAAAAGGTAGAATCCTACCAACATCTTCATTGGCATTGATACTATTACAAAATATTAATAATTAAATGGATCTTATCCTGAGTCAATTTGAATTGATGTAAAACGTCAGATATATGCAACTATCTCAGATAACCAATTTACATTCACTAATGTGAAATCATAAACGGCAGTGTTATTTGGAATGTTAATTCCAAATTAACATGGAAATTAATTTTCCATGTTAATGGATGTATTGTGTACATCTGACGTTACAAAATATGTTAAACGATGACCAGAGGCGCCGACTTTTGAAAATCGTCGTAATATTACTATTACAATAATTATTATAATATTAATACCACCCATAAACTTATTCAAATGACCAAAAAAAATTAAATCACACTATTAGAAATTACAGATTAGCATGTAGGTACACAATTTAAGGTATTACTACAGAATCAGGGCTTGAAGTATTTTCACCTGAGGCAGGAGAATATTGGGGTGCAAAATTGTTTTTGCATTAAATTAGATGTATGTGTGGTTACCACTTGGCGAAACATGATAAATAAGAAGGTAAATAACACACTTGCTTTAAAGTTTCACGAAATTTCGTAAAACTCCAGTGCCATAGCATCAAAAGCTTAATTAAAATCAATGTATTTTCTAGATATGCCTATGAAAACAAAAAAAAATTAAATGTAATGACTGAAATTTGACTAAAAATTGAAAAATTTCTTGTAATATTTGGAGTATTGGTAGAATTACAGCTTGGCAAACTTTAAACCAAGTGTGTTATTTATCTTTTTTTGTTTTTGCATGCTTTTACAAAATCTTTTTTTTTTGTTGACTTTCAGCCTGTAAATTAAGAATAAATTTTCCACACTTATTCATTACACAATATTCCAGCAGAAAATGGAACAAAATTGAGGACAATTAATAGTTAGTTTGTCCTGAATTTTCGTTTAAACTAATGAATACATTGTGAAAATCAAGATATTGCAATTAACTTTGCAGGTCTCGAGAAAATTAATATTTTATGAAGTTCTAAACTATAAATATTTAAAAAAAAAAACTCTATTTGGAAAGTACACCTTTTAGTATCAGAAATTGAAAAGATCCGAATTCCCCCGTCTAGTTTTTTCAAAAATTGGACTAATAGTTTCCACATTCATTTTGATAGCAACTATGAATACTTTTACCCAATTAATGAAATTTTGACAGAAATAATTAGAAATTTGATACTTTTAAATAATATTCAAATAGTGATGATTGAAAATTTGACAGTAATCCTTGAAATTTTGACTATAATGACTGATATTTTACTGACAATTGAAAATTTCGCCACAATTTTTGAAATTTTAAATGTAATGGCTGAAATTTTACTAAAAATTGAAAAAATCTTGTAATATTTGGAGTATTGGTAGAATTAAAGCTTGGCAAACTTTAAACCAAGTGTGTTATTTACCTTTTTTTGTTTTCGCATGCTTTTACAAAATCGCATTTTTTGTTGAGTTTCAGCAAATAAATTAAGAATAAATTTTCCACACTTATTCATTACACAATATTCCAGCAGAAAATGGAAAAACATTGAGAAAAACCAATCGTTAATTTGTCCTGAATTTTCGTTAAAACTAATGAATACATTGTGAAAATCGAGATATTGCAATTAACTTTGCAGGTCTCGAGAAAATTAATATTTTATGTAGTTCTAGACTAAAATATAAAAAAAATCTGTATTTGTTAAGTACACCTTTTAGTATTAGAAAATGGAAAAATCAGAATTCCTCTCTTCTATAGTTTTTCCAAAAATTGGAATAAAAGTTTCCACATTCATTTTGATAGTAACCATGAATACTTTTACCCAATTAATGAAATTTTGACAGAAATAATTGGAAATTTGATACTTTTACATAATATTCAAATAGTGATCATAGAAAATTTGACAGTAATCTTAGAAATTTTGACTATAATGACTGATAATTTACTGACAATTAAAAATTTCGCTACAATTTTCGAAATTTTTAAATGTAATGACTGAAAATTTACTAAAAATTGAAAAAAATCCTTGTAATATTTGGAGTATTGGTAGAATTAAAGCTTACCAAATGTGTTATTTGCCTTTTTTTTTTGTTTTGCATGTTTTTACAAAATCACATTTTTTGTTGACTTTCAGCCTGTAAATTAAGAATAAATTTTCCACACTTATTCATTACACACTATTCCAGCAGAAAATGGAACAATATTGAGAACAACTAATCGTTAGTTTGTCTTGAATTTTCGTTTAATAAACTAATGAATACATTGTGAAAATCGAGATATTGCAATTAACTTTGCAGGTATTGAGAAAATTAATATTTTATGTAGTTCTAGACTAAAATATAAAGAAAAAATCTGTATTTGTTAAGTACACCTTTAGTATTAGAAAATGGAAAAATCAAAATTACCCTCATCTATAATTTTCTATAATCCAGAAATTGGATTAAAAGTTGCCACATTAATTTTGATAGCAACCATGAATACTTTTACGCAATTAATGAAATTTCGACAGAAATAATTGGAAATTTGATACTTTTACATAATATTCAAATAGTGATAATTGAAAATTTGACAGAAATCTTTGAAATTTTAACTATAATGACTGATATTTTACTGACAATTGAAAATTTCGCTACAATTTTTGACATTTTAAATGTAATGACTGAAATTTTACTAAAAATTTTAAAAATTCTTGTAATATTTGGAGTATTGGTAGAATTCAAGTTTGGCAAACTTTAAACCAAGTCTGTTATTTACCTTTTTTGTTTTTGCATGCTTTTACAAAAACACATTTAGTGTTGACTTTCAGCCTGTAAATTAAGAATAAATTTTCCACACTAATTCATTACACACTTTTCCAGCATAACATGGAAAAAAAATCAGAAAAACCAATCGTTAGTTTGTCCTGAATTTTCGTTTAAACTAATGAATACATTGTGAAAATCGAGATATTGCAATTAACTTTGCAGGTTTCGAGAAAATTAATATTTTATGTAGTTCTAGACTAAAATATAAAGAAAAAATCTGTATTGGTTAAGTACACCTTTTAGTATCAGAAAACGGAAAAATCCCAATTCCCCTCATCTATAGTTTTTCCAAAAATTCGAATAAAATATTCCACATTCATTTTGATAGTAACCATGAATACTTTTACCCAGTTAATGAAATTTTGACAGAAATAATTGAAAATTTTACACTTTTAAATAATATTTAAATATTAATTAAAGAAAATTTGACAGTAATCCTTGAAATTTTGACTATAATAACTGATAATTTACTGACAATTGAAAATTTCGCTACAATTTTTGAAATTTTAAATGTAATGACTGCAATTTTACTAAAAATTGAAAAATTTCTTGTAATATTTGGAGTATTGGTAGAATTAAAGCTTACCAAATGTGTTATTTACCTTTTTTTTGTTTTGCATGCTTTTATAAAATCACATTTTTTGTTGACTTTCAGCCTGTAAATTAAGAATAAATTTTCCACACTTATTCATTACACACTTTTCCAGCAGAAAATGGAAAAAAAATGAGAAAAACCAATCGTTAATTTGTCCTGAATTTTCGTTAAAACTAATTACATTGTCATAATCGAGATATTGCAATTAACTTTGCAGGTTTCGAGATAATTTATATTTTATGTAGTTCTAGACTACAAATATAAAAAAAAAATGTATTTGTTACGTACACCTTTTAGTATCAGAAAATGGAAAGATCGGAATTTTCCTCCTCTATAGTTTTTCCAAAAATTGGAATCACAGTTTCCACATTCATTTTGACAGTAACCATGAATACTTTTACCCAATTAATGAAATTTTGACAGAAATAATTGGAAATTTGATACTTTTACATAATATTCAAATAGTGATAATTGAAAATTTGACAGTAATCTTTGAAATTTTGACTATATGAATTTTGACTGATATTTTACTGGCAATTGAAAATTTGGCTACAATTTTTGAAATTTTAAATGTAATGACTGAAATTTTACGAAAAATTGAAAAATGTCTTGCAATATTTGGAGTATTGGTAGAATTAAAGCTTGGCAAACTTTAAACCAAGTGTGTTATTTACCTTTTTTTGTTTTTGCATGCTTTTACAAAATCACATTTTTTGTTGAGTTTCAGCAAATAAATTGAGAATAAATTTTCCACACTTATTCATTACACACTTTTCCAGCAGAAAATGGAAAAAAAATGAGAAAAACCAATCGTTAATTTGTCCTGAATTTTCGTTAAAACTAATTACATTGTGATAATCGAGATATTGCAATTAACATTGCAGGTTTCGAGAAAATTAATATTTTATGTAGTTCTAGACTAAAATATAAAAAAAAGTCTGTATTTGTTTAGTACATCTTTAAGTATCAGAAAATGGAAAAATCCGAATTTCCCTCATCTATAGTTTTTCCAGAAATTGGAATCAAAGTTTCCACATTCATTTTGATAGCAACCATGAATACTTTTACCCAATTAATGAAATTTTAACAGAAATAATTGGAAATTTGATTCTTTTAAATAATATTCAAATAGTGATAATTGAAAATTTGACAGTAATCCTTGAAATTTTGACTATAATGACTGATATTTTACTGACAATTGAAAATTTCGCTACAATTTTTGAAATTTTAAATGTAAAGACTAAAATTTTACTAAAAATTTTAAAAAAATCCTTGTAATATTTGGAGTATTGGTAGAATTAAAGCTTACCAAATGTGTTATTTAACTTTTTTTTGTTTTGCATGCTTTTACAAAAACACATTTTTTGTTGACTTTCATCCTGTAAATTAAGAATAAATTTTCCACACTTATTCATTACACACTTTTCCAGCAGAAAATGGAAAAAAAATGAGAAAAACAAATCGTTAATTTGTCCTGAATTTTCGTTAAAACTAATGAATACATTGTGAAAATCGAGATATTGCAATTAACTTCGCAGGTCTCAAGAAAATTAATATTTTATGAGGTTCTAAACTATAAATATTTTTTAAAAAATCTGTATTTGTTAAGTACACCTTTTAGTATCAGAAAATGGAAAGATCCGAATCCCCCTCATCTATAGTTTTTCCAAAAATTGGAATAAAAGTTTCCACATTCATTTTGATAGTAACAATGAATACTTTTACCCAATTAATGAAATTTTGACAGAAATAATTGGAAATTTGATTCTTTTAAATAATATTCAAATAGTGATAATTGAAAATTTGACAGTAATCCTTGAAATTTTGACTATAATGACTGATATTTTACTGACAATTGAAAATTTCGCTACAATTTTGGAAATTTTAAATGTAATGGCTGAAATTTTACTAAAAATTGAAAAATTTCTTGTAATATTTGGAGTATTGGTAGAATTAAAGCTTACCAAACTTTAAACCAAGTGTGTTATATACCTTTCTTTTTTGTTTTTGCATGCTTTTACAAAATCATTTTTTTGTTAACTTTCAGCCTGTAAATTAAGTATAAATTTTTCACACTTATTCATTACACACGTGTCCAGCAGAAAATGGAAAAAAATTGAGAACAAGTAATCTTTAGTTTTTCCTGAATATTCGTTTAAACTTATGATTGCATTGTGATAATCAAGATATTCCAATTAATTTTGCAGGTTTCGAGAAAATTAATATTTTATGTAGTTCTAGACTAGAAATATATATTAAAAAAACTGTATTTGTTAAGTACACCTTTTAGTATCAGAAAATGGAAAAATCGGAATTTCCCTCATCTATAGTTTTTCCAGAAATTGGAATCAAAGTTTCCACATTCATTTTGATAGCAACCATGAATACTTTTACCCAATTAATGAAATTTTGACAGAAATAATTGGAAATTTGATTATTTTAAATAATATTCAAATAGTGATAATTGAAAATTTGATAGTAATTCTTGAAAGTTTGACAATAATGACTGATATTTTACTGACAATTGAAAATTTTGCTACAATTTTTGAAATTTTAAATGTAATGGCTGAAATTTTACTAAAAATTGAAAAATTTCTTGTAATATTTGGAGTATTGGTAGAATTAAAGCTTGGCAAACTTTAAACCAAGTGTGTTATTTACCTTTTCTTTTTGTTTTTGCATGCTTTTACAAAATCATTTTTTTGTTAACTTTCAGCCTGTAAATTACTTATAAATTTTTCACACTTATTCCTTACACAATTGTCCAGCAAAAAATGGAAAAAAATTGAGAACAACAAATCTTTAGTTTTTCCTGAATATTCGTTTAAGCGTATGAATGCATTGTGATAATCAAGATATTCCAATTAATTTTGCAGGTTTCGAGAAAATTAATATTTTATGTAGTTCTAGACTAAAATATAAAGAAAAAATCTGTATGTGTACACCTTTTAGTGTCAGAAAATGGAAAAATTAAAATTACCCTCATCTATAATTTTTCAGAAATTGGATTAAAAGTTGCAACATTAATTTTGATAGTAACCAAGAATAAGTAATTTTGCAGGTTTCGAGAAAATCAATATTTTATGTTCTAAACTATAAATGTTAAAAAAAATCTGTATTTGTTAGGTACACCTTTTAGTATCAGAAATTGGAAAACTCCAAGTCCCCTCATTTATAGTTTTTTCCAGAAATTGGATTAAAAGTTGCCACATTAATTTTGATAGTAACCAAGAATTAAGTAATTTTGCAGGTTTTGCAGAAAATCAATATTTTATGAAGTTCTAAACTATAAATATTAAAAAAATCTGTATTTGTTAGGTACACCTTTTAGTATCTGAAAATGGAAAACTCCGAATTCCCCTTATTTATAGTTTTTCCAGAAATTGGATTAAAAGTTGCCACATTAATTTTGATAGTAACCAAGAATAAGTAATTTTCCAGGTTTCGGGAAAATCAATATTTTATGAAGTTCTAAACTATAAATATTAAATAAAATCTGTATTTGTTAAGTACACCTTTTAGTATCAGAAAATGGAAAACTCCGAATTCCCCTCATTTATAGTTTTTCCAGAAATTAGATTAAAAGTTGTCACATTAATTTTGATAGTAACCAAGAATAAGTAATTAAGCAGGTTTCGGGAAAATCAATATTTTATGAAGTTCTAAACTATGAATATTAAAAAAAATCTGTGTTTCTTAGGTACACCTTTCAGTATCAGAAAATGGAAAACTCCAAATTCCCCTCATTTATAGATTTTCCAGAAATTGGATTAAAAGTTGCCACATTAATTTTGATAGTAACCAAGAATAAGTAATTTTGCAGGTTTCGGGAAAATAAATATTTTATGAAGTTCTAAACTATAAATATTAAATAAATTCTGTATTTGTTAGGTACACCTTTTAGTATCAGAAAATGGAAAACTCCGAATTCCCCTCATTTATAGTTTTTCCAGAAATTGGATTAAAAGTTGCCACATTAATTTTGATAGTAACCAAGAATAAGTAATTTTGCAGGTTTCGGGAAAATAAATATTTTATGAAGTTCTAAACTATAAATATTAAATAAATTCTGTATTTGTTAGGTACACCTTTTAGTATCAGAAAATGGAAAACTCCGAATTCCCCTCATTTATAGTTTTTCCAGAAATTGGATTAAAAGTTGCCACATTAATTTTGATAGTAACCAAGAATAAGTAATTTTGCAGGTTTCGGGAAAATAAATATTTTATGAAGTTCTAAACTATAAATATTAAATAAATTCTGTATTTGTTAGGTACACCTTTTAGTATCAGAAAATGGAAAACTCCGAATTCCCCTCATTTATAGTTTTTTCCAGAAATTGGATTAAAAGTTGCCACATTAATTTTGATAGTAACCAAGAATTAAGTAATTTTGCAGGTTTTGCAGAAAATCAATATTTTATGAAGTTCTAAACTATAAATATTAAAAAAATCTGTATTTGTTAGGTACACCTTTTAGTATCTGAAAATGGAAAACTCCGAATTCCCCTTATTTATAGTTTTTCCAGAAATTGGATTAAAAGTTGCCACATTAATTTTGATAGTAACCAAGAATAAGTAATTTTCCAGGTTTCGGGAAAATCAATATTTTATGAAGTTCTAAACTATAAATATTAAATAAAATCTGTATTTGTTAAGTACACCTTTTAGTATCAGAAAATGGAAAACTCCGAATTCCCCTCATTTATAGTTTTTCCAGAAATTAGATTAAAAGTTGTCACATTAATTTTGATAGTAACCAAGAATAAGTAATTAAGCAGGTTTCGGGAAAATCAATATTTTATGAAGTTCTAAACTATGAATATTAAAAAAAATCTGTGTTTCTTAGGTACACCTTTCAGTATCAGAAAATGGAAAACTCCAAATTCCCCTCATTTATAGATTTTCCAGAAATTGGATTAAAAGTTGCCACATTAATTTTGATAGTAACCAAGAATAAGTAATTTTGCAGGTTTCGGGAAAATAAATATTTTATGAAGTTCTAAACTATAAATATTAAATAAATTCTGTATTTGTTAGGTACACCTTTTAGTATCAGAAAATGGAAAACTCCGAATTCCCCTCATTTATAGATTTTCCAGAAATTGGATTAAAAGTTGCCACATTAATTTTGATAGTAACCAAGAATAAGTAATTTTGCAGGTTTCGGGAAAATAAATATTTTATGAAGTTCTAAACTATAAATATTAAATAAATTCTGTATTTGTTAGGTACACCTTTTAGTATCAGAAAATGGAAAACTCCGAATTCCCCTCATTTATAGTTTTTCCAGAAATTGGATTAAAAGTTGCCACATTAATTTTGGTAGTAACCAAGAATAAGTAATTTTGCAGGTTTCGGGAAAATCAATATTATATGAAGTTCTAAACTATAAATATTAAATAAAATCTGTATTTGTTAAGAACACCTTTTAGTATCAGTAAATGGAAAGATCGGAATTTCTCTCATCTATAGTTTTTCCAAAACTTGCAATAAAAGTTTCCACATTCATTTTGATAGTAACCATGAATACTTTTACCCAGTTAATGAAATTTTGACAGAAATAATTGAAAATGTGATACTTTTAAATAATAATTAATATACTTTTATTAATAATTGTAAATTTGACAGTAATATTTGAAATGTTGACTATAATGACTGATATTTTACTGACAATTGAAAATTTCGCTACAATTTTTGAAATTTTAAATGTAATGACTGAAATTTTACTAAAAATTGAAAAAAATCTTGTAATATTTGGAGTATTGGTAGAATTAAAGTTTGGCAATAAATTTTGTCAGTAGGTACTAATTGATATTTTGATACGATTCATAAAACATTGACGCCAATAACTGAAAATTTACCAAAACTTGAAAATTTGGCAGTAAGCTGAAAAATTTGTGTATAATTGAATTTTTTTAAAGTAATTATTGCAATCATAATATTAAAAAAAAAACAGAAATAATTGAAATCTTCATTCTTTAAAATATTGTCAGAAAGAATTGAATATACAGTAAAAATCGATAAATGCAGCAGGCCTGATTCTATTTGTCAAAAAAAGTTGCTTTTAACGAGTATTGCTATTATCGAATTGATTATAAAATTTTAACACAAAGTAGAATTTTCTGATGCTAATACATATAGAAAGTAAGGCCAAACGTACTATATATTTTTTATTAGGATAATGTGAAATGGCGATTTGGGTGGTTTAATTTGAAACACCCTGTATATATCAAGTGACGGAATGTTAAAACAACACTTTTTTTCCAGAATCCAGATCAATTTTGGATCAAAAGGATGCAAGAAAACCCCGAGCTGGCGAACGAAGCTGTCAAGAGTTTGGTTCCATTTGCAATATCATATTTATATGAGTTAAGTTTTACGTCTATGACTTCCATACGGGTGTAAAGTTAGTACGCCTCCTCGTGGTGCACCATGAATAATGCTAAATGAACTAACACATACTGGCAGTAAGATAAGCTCAGCATTTTCTGACTAACGGCACATTCTAGGCCTAGAGCTTCTAGGCCTTCTACCTGCCAATCTCTCAAAATTCGACTAACTGTAACGTGGCTTGACCAACATATCTGCCAATTTCACGGAATGCTAAATGAACCTCATGCATTCCAATAATTGGTCCTCATGCTTAAAAGGCTCAAGTCGGCAAAAAAATGCCGCACTCATAGCATTTCTTAGGGCACCAACAATTAAGCCAAACAAGAGAGTACTGTAAACTAATGCGATAAATAATAATAATATATAAAATATTAATTTATAATGATAAATAATAAGTTAAAAATAAAAGATCAGGTGACATCAACGAGATAATTTGTTTTAGAAGTGACACATTGCCTTCAACATTGAATCACTTGTATGCACTAACTATATCCACATAATTTCTACATTCTACTCAACTCCTTCAGAGTGGTATTTTTTTTTTAAACGCTATGTATTTGATTGTTCGTTTCCCTATATCAAGTTCAGTTCATCATTGTTAGTGTATGTTGTCAAAATTTAACGGCGGTAAAGTATACCTTGTGATTACTCACTGCCAAAAGAAGAATTCTGCTATTAGTGACGATCAGTGATTTGCAGAAAACCTGCAGTGAAGAAACTACAGTACTTGACTTAAATTTACTAACCTTTGCGCGAGAGCTAGTTTGAGACGGTCGTTTTCATATTTCAGCTGCATGTCGTTTGTCGTGGCGTTCGAATTTGACATACTGCTATACGAACTCTTATCACTTTTCGCTTGATGGCTTGGACTCTCATTGCTTTGAATTCCTGATACTGAATGGCTCCTGGGATGCGACAGCTCCTCCTCGAGTTTAATCGAGTTAGGTGTGACGGGCATCAGTGCACTACCTTGAAAGAGAAAAATATATGCTTAAACAAGTTATTGTGCCTTGGTACCAACAAATACGTCTTAGTTGGAAGCAAGCCTCGTTTATGATTTGGAAGTGAGCTTTCTGTATATTATAGGAACACACCCACAAAACCAATATTGAAACACTAACCTGGTGGTTCCAATAAATTATCGAGATTATCGACAGCACCAGTTGCAGCTCGAGCTGTTATGGGACTGGCGTTGGCACTAGTAACTGGAGTAACAGCGGACCCCCCGTTGGTAGTCACTTTGGTAATGGCACTGCGTGTAGCTTCTTTCACCTCATTAAATTTATCGATAAACTGGGGAAAGAAAGTCTTGAATAAGATCCACACAAACCTGCACACATAAAGCTACCTTCTGTAATTCAGCCTCTGAAGAAAATCCCAGACCGTAAACTGTGTTGGCCCTCACATCTGACCACTGACCAAATTTCTGTGAGGTTTTGGTGAACGTCATGTTGGGGGTGACGGTGCTGTTGATGACAGCCTTCGAGCCCTCCACGCTGATAATTCTGTAGAGGCTTCGTGATGAATCATAAAAAAATGATACGCTAACTGCTGTGGTCGATGCTGGCATCCAAGACCGTTTGGTCTTCGGGTCAATGTGAAATACATGCGCCTTACATGTAAAGATAGGTTGTTCACTGAAACAACAATCGAAATTATACGACAAGAAAATTAAACCGGGGAGTGGCATATAAAGTTACTTCTGTCGCCACTGTTCCACGACTAACGAAAATCTCTTTAATTTACACTTGTGTTTTCTGTATGGCAGATAGTTAGATATTGCAGAAATAAAGATTTACTCAACTTTTGCAAAAAAAAATTGAAGAGATTTTTATGGTTACCATCGACTGCATGCAATTTTAATTAATTACCCCATGGTATCTTTTCCCGACGTCATTTAAATAATTGGCATATACGTCCAAATTTATATTTTTCTATATTTTATAAATAAACTGAGAATATGTCAAAGATGAGTGCTGATACCAACATTATAATGATTACGATATTTTATGACGCACGTTGCTAACTTCATCTCCATTGGTTTGAAAATATTAATAATGCATGAATATTGGCTCGGTTTAATATGTATAACTTATTCATAGGTGTACATAATACTATAATTCTAAAGCCAGGCAATTTTTTAATGTAAGGCATGCATTTGTATTGAAAACTGACAGACATCTATGGCTAATATCTATTCACGATCAACTTTTAGTAAGTTAACCATGATATTTTATTATCATGTTTGTAGCAGGAAATTTTGACATACGTCAAACCGAAGTGTAACCAAGATAAAACAGTGGTGCCTACATTTCAGAAGAAAAAAAACACTAAAATATCCACGCAGGCACACAAAAACACACTATTGCTTATTATCTATGAAAAATTAGCAGATACAGAATTAAGATGAATACGATTAATATTAATAAAAAATAACAGTTATCACAATCTTATTTGGGTGCGAAAAATATAAATTACAGCCTCAAAACAAAATTACTTGATGCGCAACTAAATCATGCCATCAAAGTTGCCATCTAATATGGTCTACTTTACTAAAACTTTTAATATCGCGAACAACTGATCGTGAATGAATATTATTAGGTTAAATCAAACACTTGGTTAAAGTTTCACTGTATAACCATTTAACCAATTATTAACCAAGTGTTTGATTTAACCTAATCATAATGTTTCACCAAGTAGTATCCACACATAGTTTCAATTTAATGAATATTATGTATAAAAATGCTTTAACGTATGTCGGCTTTTGAATGCTTAACAGGAACATTATTATTTTGCATGTTGGGGTCACTGAAACTCGAAAACCGTCACTGCCAAGACCGTCGCTAACTTCTCACACCTTTTATTGGTTATATTTTGACGTCTGTTAATGCATGCATGCCACCTGACAAAAAATATCACAGCAACTTTTGGCGAGAATAGAAGAAGAACGCTGCTCAGTGCAAGTAATTTTATAAACGATTAAATTCTAAATTGATGTAGTAAATCTCCAGCTAGATTTAGGAACGCAAAATATTGCACACGATTCGATTCAAAAATCGCTAAATAAATTGAAAGGTTGGCAGCAGTTAAAGGAGTGAAGTTAGTAACGGGCGGAAGGTATTTTTGGGTAGTGGATTTTTGAAATATATATCTATGAAAATATTCAAATAGATGTTTGAATTGCCTACATGTCACTTTACACTACTTTTAATGCATTCATAAAATTCATACTCGAATATGTGAATTGGATTATGTAGGGATGTTTGGCGTTTAAAAACAAATCTAGGGATTTTCGAGCTATTAGGTTGACCGAAAAATTACAACCTCTTTCTGTCTGACGGTCGAAGACCACGTTTCTCGAGTGTCCGTATTTGCAAGAAAACAAGTAAGTTTTAAGTAATTAATTGATTCGCTGGTGTCTAATATCGAGAGTTTCATGTAGGGATGGGTCGTGTACGTACCAAAACCGTCAAGAAGGCCTCAAAAGTCATAATTGAGAAGTATTACACTCGCCTGACGCTCGACTTCGACACCAACAAGCGGATCTGCGAGGAGATTGCTATTATCCCCACAAAGTCTCTGAGAAACAAAATTGCTGGCTTTGTGACTCACTTGATGAAGCGTCTGAGACACTCTCAAGTGAGAGGCATCTCCATCAAGTTGCAAGAAGAAGAACGTGAACGTCGTGACAATTATGTTCCGGAGGTCTCCGCTTTGGAGCATGACATTATTGAAGTTGATCCTGAGACTAGAGAAATGTTGCGTATGCTTGATTTCAATAATATCAGTGGACTGCAGTTGACGCAACCAACTACAAATACTTTTAATAGAAGGGCATAGTTATGTACACTTCGTCTACAGAATAAACAATTTTTTGTGTATACTTTGTATTTCATTATAATCCTACATACGTTTCATTAAAAACGTAATTTCACATATTAATTTCTTTCAAGTATTTCCATACCATCCAGGGTTCCTCGGAAATATTGAAAACAGCATTTCTCTACAAATAAATGTGCCATTATGTTCATAAATAATAAAAGCACGTCCATGTACCGGCAAAACAAAAACGTTGTAAATTCCTCCAAATACGAAATTAAACGCATAGGACACTGCTCCTTCAATGTAAGACACGAACGTGTATACAAAATTATGATTCGTGGGAACCTCACGTTGATAATTTACATAACTCCAAATGACGTCATTTGATAGTAGCCATGCTATTAAAGCTACCAAAGAAAGTCCGCAGAGGCAACCGACAATATAGAAAAACACCATGTAGTACGAGCCATTTAAATCTAAACTTGAAAGATGATATAATTGAAGCATATGATCCATGTTCAGCATACTAACGTTGTTTAAAAAGAGCTTCTTGGTCCAACGTTATTGAATTGGAGCCTTCAATTGTCATGTTGTCAAACGTATATTCTTCGGGGGAATCTCTGACACATGAACATTTCATGCACATGCACATACCATCTGGAAGCTTGGGTAGCATAAATGGTAACGTCATGGAACTTCTAGTTTTCTTCACACCAATTAAATTAGCATACTTTTTTAGCAATCGTGGGTCATCCCAATACGGGCTTTTGTTTAAGTAATTCAGTTTTACTATATTGTGTGTACCCCAGGAATTCCTGTTTAAAGCATAAAATAAAGTTTTGATGATTTTAATTGACATGTTTACGATTTTACCGTTTTTTAATACTTCCTGATAGGGATGAAAGGGTCAGACTGTTATTGCCGTTTTCTTTATTCCATTTAGCCCTGCAAATTAAGCATTGTTAACGGTTCATAGTGTGTGCACGAAGCCGCTGCATAAAAGGTTACAATTGTGTTAGCACTTTAATGCCAATTAATAATTTACTGATGTAAAGCTTCATAACCATAATTAGATTAGTATTTTGCACGTTATTATTAGATTGACTATTTGTTGTACTTTTTATTTATTAGGCGATTAAAGATAAACCCTAGAAATATTAAATTAAATAAATGAAAGTAAGGAAACAAAAATTCCCATCTCATTCCCCATTAAAATTTTGCCTAATAACTAAGTAAAATTATTTGGATTTAAATTTCGAAGATTTATTAAACAGCTTAATTGGTTTATTTGAAATTTAAAACCAAAGCATATGATGGGAATTGAGAGACGTAATAACTAAAATATTAATTGGCCTCAATTTTCTATTACAATTCCAACTTTTATTTCTCAACGGCTGGTGCAGTATTCAGGCTATCAATTAGCCTCAACACCTTAAAAAAACATTAATCAATACCCCTTTCGTTTTACATCAGTTGAAGAACTGCTGCAAGCATCATTTTTGCTTTTAATCATGGTCCCTGCTTGATTTTCTAAACTACTTGAGATGGCGTCTTTATCAACAGGTAATTCTGTAGCTTTCTGTGGTATGGATGAAACATTCATATCATTTGTGTGTGGAGAAATACCCTTTGTAGGTGCTGGATGAATATCATGTTGTAATTCCTTAGTTTTATCCTTTGGCGAATGTATATTTTGACTGAATAAAAAATCGGTTACAATAATGAACACGTTATGAAATAACACTTACAGAGAAAACGTTGGTGATGATTCGGTAATTGGCTGTTCAACGTACCGTGCACCGGAGACATGGGATACAGATGGGGATTGACTCACTTTTTTTGGAGATCTTGCTCTCTCTCTATAACAGATGCATTCGTTGAATATTTGCATTGGTTCAAACACCGGCACAGAAAATGGCATCATTCGCATTTTAAAATAAATCCCTATTTATAAGTTTTTATAATTTTGAATCACTTTTAAAGCATTTATGCAAAAAAAAAACTTTCATAATCTCTTAAAACAATTTTCAAACTTATTGGTGCACCATATTCTGACAAATATTTTCAAAAATTGTAATGTAACTTTAAAACTTATTTATTACTTGTACACACTTATTTATAACTTTAAAATGCAGTTTATTTTAACACTTTATATATGTGTTACTTGAAAATATAAATAGTATTGCCCATTCCATATATCATGTATCACATCGTATATTATATATCTATCAATCTATCATCAATATTATGTTATTATATGTATTAAGTATGCTGCAATGTGTAACTGTATATTGAATAAATGTTCATACTACTACTATAAATAGCAGGTACCTTCTAAATCTTGTATCGGTCCGTTTGTCTTTTGGCATATGTGATATGGCATTGCGTAATTTTTCTATTTCTAATTTATTGCTTTTCACAGAATTCCTATAACTCGTTGCTAACTTTTTTAAGCCTTGAACTGGTCTGAAATGATAATTATTGAGTAAGCCACACATACAATGTTTGCCATCTTACGATTTGCTTTCCCTATGTAAAGTGTGATGGGATAGGCTACGCAATGTTGTTCCAAATCTACTGGCATGTCCATCCCCGTTCTCAGTTCTATGATCCATTTACACAGCAATTGATTTTTATGTAACCGTTCAATGTGGAACTGACAATGGAAAACGGCAAAAATTAATATACCAACTGAATGATATTCGACTTTTTTTTATATAAATTGGATTCGACGGCACATCTATGTATACACCATTGGTACGCGTAACCTCGGTATACCTGACAATTTACAGCAGAATATCTACATAAATATATATTTTTTTAACCACAGAAACTCCACTTTATAAAATTAACTTTTTAAGACATTGATGGAAAGGAATTCGATTGATGTGACATACAATGATGTGTTGTTTTTCATAGAGGTGTTGATAAAATTAGAATGAAACACTAAAACTTTAAAGCAGTAAGTTCATCGGCAATGCTAAATTGCTGAATTGAATGGTATATTTTGATTCGATAGAATAACAAAATTACTCATGTAGGAGGTGTTAACACTTTCCGTACACTATTTGAATATGAAATTGACTCTGTTAGTAATGTCATAATAATTTGTTAGCGGTTAAAGTTTGCACGCACTTTTTATTCGCGATGGCACGGTTAAGTGTAAAACTGGGTAAGTGTTTACAAAAGTAAGATTCTGAAGATGTTCAATACTTATCGCAGGTGAACCTATATCAATAGCATATATCGTCCGTATAGAGGTAAAAATCATTGTTAGATATATTAATAATAACTTGGAATAAAAAAACCAAAATACTCAAGAAGTTGCTTCTACATGATTATGAAAACTATAATTGTTACTTACCTGCATTTGTAAGTATTATCAAAAAGAGAAAAAAATAAAACATGTAAATTATTTATTATAAAAGTGATTAAAATAGGAGCGGACAGTTTAAACGGGTGAAAGTCAGCAAGGCTTATTGTCCACGAATTAAAAGTATATTTTAGCCTGCGAGTGTAATAAATAACTGTTGCATGTTTTAGTTTCTTCTTATTAAAACATTTATATTAAATTATAAATAAATTACACATATAATTTATCAAATAAAGGGATTTTAGAATACTATAAAAAGTAAAGTTTATTTGATTTCGTTAGCTCAAGAAGAAAATGTGTCATAAAAGATTTGAGTAACCCGTATTTGGTTAATACAATTTAAGTCACTTTAATTTATTTAATGTACATTCAAATATTTCCATATAATGTTATCATATAAAGTTATCAGTCAATAATACACTTGAGGAAAATGCTATTATGATCGTGCAAATGGAAATTGAAAACACTTTGTAAACAAATTAACAGAACAACGCTATCACAATATGTGGTAAATCTATTTCTACGGTTATTAGGTACTTTCTCTGTGATGTTTGAAAATCAAAGAATCGTAGCTCGAGGAGGAAGAATTTACGGCATGTTCACGGAATGTATTCTTCTATATATACAAATCTCCCAAAAAAATCTCGCAAACACCCTATATATTTATTCTGCTGCAAATATATGCTTTATTTTGAAAATATGTGATGTACATATTAAATGGACAAGAATATGTACCCACTTAAAAATACGACGTTGCCACTTCGGGTTTCTCATTACAATATGTTTTATAAAAATACATCCAGAAAAATTGGCGAACATAAATACTTTCTATACATTTTTCTTTAGACTGAACAATTCAAAGGAGTTGGTCAGAAAAACATTCACTAAGATAGGAGTTATACTAATAAAAATCTCAAAAATCAATATTAAATAATCGTTTTTAGTTTACCTCTTGATGTAAAATAGATCACAATTTCTTATAGAATAAAAAGGTTAAACAAATTATTTACTTAAAATCACATTTGTTTCAACAATGAAAGCACCACAAATTAAATTCATTCTTACTTACATATATACATATACTAGGGGCATCTGTAAATTGCCTCAAAATCTAGAACATTTTTATGACTTAAGAACTAATACACTTAAGGTGGTATCCTATCGCAGTCATCTGTAATCCTTCGAACTAACTTTACCGAATAAATTTAGAACCAGGATACGTCTGCAAACATAGGAATTACAAAATACAGTAACATGTCAATAAAGAAAAACATTATATCAAAGATATTTTAATATAATTGTAATTAAATGTTCCATAAAACGGAATGGCAGTTGAAGCAATAATGCAGAAAAATATACTTTCACAATATTGACATTATGATTCAGTAAAAAAAAAGGAGCGTCGTATGTTTACTCCTTTTTTCTTCATATAAGTATATATATATATTCATATAAGTATAAAATATAGTTCCAATATACATATTAGGTTGCTTACCTAGCAAACCACAAGCATTATTGTTTACTCGTTACTTATAATGAAGTATATTTTCTAGGTCTTACCTTTTATGGAATGTTGAATGAAGTATACTAAAATTGGCATTTCATGCCTCATGTTCATTACTGTTTATACCAATCAATGCTTCTGTCTGTTCAGATTGCATGTCAGGAAATCTAAAACTAACAGATGATTAATTCGGTTAAACACTATAACAATAACTGTTAATAAGGACGAGGCCAACATCGCCCTTAATCAATATCAAAATATCTACTAGTTTTCTCAAACAATCTCAGATCATACATTATTCCCGCTCTGACTGACGACGTATTGAACTAGAAAACTTCGTTGTAACATAATCCGAGTATGTTGAGGAATACTTGATGATGTCTTTAAAAGCGATGCCACTTTATATTTCTAAGCCTGTATGATTTCGTTTATATCGACATTAAGAAAGTTTGGAATTGTAGTTTTGTCTAGATAATAAAACTGTATAAATACCGAAATCTATTCCGATGAAAAATACAATGGTAGGCACATCTCAGTAAGTCTAAAACTGGGTCCCAATTGTCATAGTGCGAGAGCGCACTTATCGCGACAAATGCAATAATCATTGGTACTGTTCCTAAGTAGAAAAGACATGGATAAGAGATCTTCTTCAGTACAACATCAGCAAGCATAGTCAGCGGAATTGTCAGACTGATTGCTACGGTTGCCATCAAAGACGATGTTAGAAAACAACCCCTACAACAATAAAAAAATAATACAATATTAACACGATTCGTAATCATAAGCATTTACGTTTGCTTAAATATTAGAATTCTTACCACAGCCATAGTGCTTCTGAAATTACTGTTCCCAAAAGTCCGTTTAAAAGTAGAAAAATCATCTGATGTTTGGTAGGTAACTCAAACCTTTCCCACTGACTGTAGTGAAGAAAGAAAAATAGAGGCCACAATAGTATTAGGTTAAAAAATCCTACAAATCCTGAAACATTAATACAGTCTATTAATTGTTTGTTCAAGCATTTAATAAGGATTACTTACCGAAAAATAAAGGAATGTCCATTTTGTCTTCATGATCTACCTTCCGTTTCAGGAATACAATGTATATAGCATAAAAAAACGCACTGAACAGGCTTAGAAAAATGCCCAACGGTAATTGAGATTCTTTTGAAATTCCTGACAAACTAACCATAACCTGGCGAAAATGTCAATGTACGAAGGCTTATTGGCAAACGAGCTTATACTTACTACTCCGCTTAGGCTTAAAACTACCGACACCAACTTGGAGATGGTGAACTTATCGGTCTGACTGGATGGAAAGATGGCAGCTAGTACAAGTGTAAAAAAGCTAGATGTAGAAGATAGAACCGTAACCATGCCAGCCTCAGTTTTAGCTAAAGCTATTTGAAATGCATAATTCGCAAAAAACCACTGAAACAAAAGAAAACATAGTTCAGAGTTATATGAAAATTGTACGTATCTTAAAAAGAATTACATCTAGTTAAATGTGAAAATTTGCTTGATTTAAATTTTTATGGCCCACTTGATGTTAAGGCTGATTTATAGATTTCTTATGCGAGCCTTAACGCTGTGGCAATGCTATCGCTATGAGCATTTTCAATGCGCATAGTGATAGCATTACCATAGAGTTGTATTGCGTAGCATAGGGAATTCATAAATTAGCCTTTATCAGTGTTGCATTAACCATGACTCTCATTCAAACTGCCAACAACAGTTATCAGGAAAGATGCACATTTTGTATTGCATGCGAAATTCAAAATAGACTAGAAGTAATTATTTTTAAGACACGTATTTCAATGTACATACCAACAAACAAAACATTAAAGCAATCTTCGCAACCGTGTGCACTGGCAGTTTATTCGCGGCCCGCTTGGCCATCTCTCCGGCCTTAATGCTGGCCTGATACGACAGTCTGGCGAGAAGTGCTTCGGTCGCTTCAAACTCTGACATGTGGCGCACTTCAGCGAGCTTATTGAACCGCACCGATCTTATCGACGAATCATCGCTTTCAGTGCCGGAACTTGGATCCACAAGTTCACGCTCTGGTACTTTAACAGGAACATATACTGGATTACTCTGAAATTATTAGATGAAAATCACTGTTCACAACATGAGCATTCGTACAGAAAATATTAGAAATAAGATTTTTAGTCTGCCGAAATGAAATATACGATTTTAATGACATGAAGTTATTCGATTGTTGCAATCGTTTGTGTCAGTTGTTCGACTGTTTTAATCGATAATGCGTCAAAATGAAGTTATTCGACTGTTGTAATCGTTTATGCATCAAATAATTGAAAAATTTTGATAGTATTAGGTATGTGATACGTACCAAACTAGTGTTTGCTTCTGTATAGAAATTTTCATGTTCTTGTTCGGGATCTATGAACTAATAATCACCATTATTAATGAAAATTTATTTAAGAATCTTCATACCATGTAGTTATGGGGTTTGTAACAGTAATCTCTCCACGGCGGCCACAAACAAAATCCAATCAAATACAGAGTGAACATGGATGTTTTCACGTAGGTACAGAAAAAAGCCTTTTCAAACTGTTCCTGATGGTACAGGTACTGCAAAGGGGAGAATCATTAGCGGAGGGCACAAGCGGAAAAACTCGCATCTACCTTTGTGAGCTCCGAAGAGGATGCCCATATAACATCGACGACCAGCAAAATAAATCCTCCGAGAATGAAGCGTTGCGCCTTCGAAAGTACGTACCTAATGCTTTCGGTTTCCATGTTATTGAACATATAAAGTGCCAGTGATTATCTTCATCTGTGGATGCAATTCTACTATATTTTATCGGCTGTGATTACTACTTTGGAAGGGTCTGCTTTGGTTTTATATGTTAAATAAATGGTAGGAAAAAAATTCCTAGTTGCAATTGGCCATATCACATAATAAATAGTGATCATGTGAATGGTCTTAAAATAAACAAATGAAGCACACATAAGTATAAAACAAGACAACTTTTTACATCCACTGACAGTTTACGACGCCATGACAACAACCAAATCCATTGCGTAATACTTAGGCAACCATATTATCATGCAGGTATTAATTGTGGACTACAATCTATGTTACAGGAAATACGTAGGTAAAAGTACATTCATTGTCGCTGTAACGCGACGTAAAAGCCAATTCATAGATTCCTTACGCAAGGCAACGTAAAAACGGATTCATAAATTCCTTACGCGACGCAACGTAAAGGGCTATTCATAGATTCCTTGCGCAACGCAAACAATGCTGTCGCTATTGGCATTTTCAATGCATTGCCACAGCGTTATAGCATTTATATTTATGATTATAAATGCATTTTAAAGTATAAATTGACTGGAAAATCATGTGACCAAACTCCGGTTGACTACTTCTTGTGGGATTTTGTGTATACACTGTATGCATGACGAGACCGTACGATATTGAAATGTCTGAAAAGGGAAATGTAAAAAAAATCTGTTTATGCCACCAGCAGTTATCGACAATGTGCAGAAAGAGTTCGTTTATCGCTTAGAATTTCTAAAAACCAAGTGGATGTAGTCGCCAAGGAGACAATGACATATGGTGTAACTTTTGTCAAATTCTGAAAATGAGTAACTAACGATCAATTTCTCTAGTTTATCACTTATGAAACTAGTTTTTAACCATGGCTCCGGAAATAAACAATCGTATTTTTTTACTATCTCTCCTTAACATCACAGCAACTCAAAAAACCTCAGGCCAGTGCTGAAACCCTTAATTAACAACAAAAGCATATTTGTCGCTTCTAAAAATGTGTAAGTAGTATGCTGCCTTTCCTCGTTTCAGCATTGTTAGAACTTCATGTGATCTGCATATACTGCGAAGCATGACTCACTTCCCGCTTCTTCCCAATCTCTTATTACGTTTGCTGCAATGTTTTAGATTCGATTGTTATGTACATTGGTAGGTAATTATCGAAGAGTCAGAGATAAAGACAAGACAACATAAAAAATCCATCGAGAAGTGAATAATGAAACACATTACTCTCATTCTCAGAAACTATATTCATACTCACTTTTACAGAAAATATGACAAATATAAAGTAATTAGTAAATGCCAATATTTGAGGAGAGAAAAATAAAATAATGCTGAAATAAAATTGAAACACAAACTGTTTTATATTTAAAGTTGATAACAGCTCCGATTTTAACATAGTTTCAATGAATATTTGCCATTGCTTTTTTTAATATGTGTAAATTACAAATCTCATGTACGTTTTCAATGGAACAAGAGAGAAATCCAAATCATAATTCTGTCCTCAATACACTTATGTTATTCAACAATTTTATAGGTGAATGACAGTAAAAATGAATGATACTTAATAGAAAATATAATTGCCAAAAATCAATAAAATACAGTTGAGTCTGCTCCAAATGGCCACTAACAATGTAATGCGTATCTATAAAAAATGTAGCAACACTAGCTATCGTTGCTTAAGGTGTTAAAACGATTTTCGAGACTCAGCTTTGGTCCTTGACCACTTGATTTCGTTTGCTCCACGTATCTCAAGGAATTTGATTTGTTATGGGAAACAACCTCAAATGAACCTTCATTGCGACCCCTGGAACAAGAAAACATACACATAATTGCTTACATCTCAAGCGTAAGTTAAAATACCAACCAACACAATATAAATTGTTTCCCTGATGGATTATGTTTTAATGTGGTGTATTGAAAAACTTCGGATTTTGGATAAAGATTGTATAGTGCATTCACAAAACTCACAATTTTGTGAAATTAAGTCTCATTCACACAACAGAAATGCTCTACAACACTTTAATGAACACAACTGTATATTATGTTAACAGTTCCATCTGTTGGCAGTAATTGGAATAGTTGGCACCACTTTCCTGAACGTATTGTAGTATTAAACAAATGTATTACCTCTTCTGTTCCTTCGTGCTTGATAAAGTAGGAAACAAATCCTCATTGTGTACGTCGGGGGCAGCTTTTGACCTAAGGCGGCTGGGCTGAAGCGCTTGCTTTGTCGGCTGGTTCCTCATGCCGGGCGGCACGTAAGCGCCGCCTACCACGTTGGGTGTGGCAGCCGTCGACTCGGTTTTCTTTTCTTCGGCCTTCTGCTCTGGCACCTCGGTCATCCTCTTCCACGGCCCCACCTTCTTCTCCACTTCGTTGCCGGCCTCGTCGTAGGTGGTCTGCTGCTGTTCGTAGCCTCCGTCTTGACCGCCGTTGATCGTTTCCGTTTCCGGGTTTATGGTTAGGTTTCCAATTTTAAGACCTGTGTAATCCTTCTTCTCTTCCTCGAAGTCTCTCCACTCGTCTTGATCTTGCTGAATGAATTAAATAATTTTTTTAGACTCAAGGACAGGCCAAAGAAAATAAGTGATCCTAAACGTATTTTCTTAGAACGACAGACCAGTTTCCAAGTGGCTCTAGTTCAGATAGTAGAAGTTTGGGAACTTTAAAATTTAAGGACGGAAACAGTGAGAAATATCAAGCAATTCTTCACAGCTTGTTATTACATAAGGTGACAAAATTATATACAAATAGAGGCTGTGTGTCAGCAAGACGTTTGGGGATAATATCAGGGTTTGTAATAACAGTTGGCCCAAATAAATTGTAATTTATTTATTATAAATAAAACACATTACTTTGTTAGTATCACATAAAATTATTTATTGATTTGTTACTAATTTCGACTACTTAAGTAATCATTATCAAACAGAGTATCTTAATAATGATTACTTACGTAGTCGAAACTAGTAACAAATCAATAAATAATTTTGTCATATTAACAAAGTAATACATACATACAAAATCCATCCCTCTTTTACCCGTTGGGTGTCGAGGTACAACGTAATGCGTTTTATTTATAATTAATAAAATGTATCACAAAGTAGACACCACCACTATTCAAAATATTAATGTAATGTATTTATTCTTCGTACTAACGCTTCGAAATGGTGCATACCATGTAGCACGTGCGCCTGCACTGCAAGTCCACTTCCACGGGGACTGAATGTACAGGTTGATATGCATAAGTAGCATGAGGTCGAAATTTACAGGAGTATATTATATTGATGGTAAACACGTTCACTGCCACCGTTGCCAAATGGCGACATAGTGATCATAGTCCTGTGCCATTGCCACTAAACGGCGACACAATCCCCCTTCTGTGCATAGTAATAGTAATAATCCCTACTACACCCCTATTGTAGTTCGTTTGCGCAGCTCCTGGCTAAATATTACAACCATTTGGTGGCAGCGAATATGTTAAGTGGTAATGAATTGTATCTACATATTTTTTTTAGAAAATGAGATGTATTACCATCAAACTTCGTAGAAAAAATGCTGCACGTTTTAGAATCAACTCCCATGGAGAAAATCTTCACAAATCTCTTTCCAATTTTAGAAAGGATGTAAGAGACAAATTTGAAGTTATTTAAACGAAGCAAATCAACTTTCCTAAACAAATCTTCAATGATTAAATTGAAGCAATATCACTTTCTGAATCTCAAAAATATATTTCAACTGTAATTTTAAAGACAGGGGTATGTATGGAAGACCGTTTTACTATTTATTCAACAAAATCTTCACGTTTAAAATTAAAGAAGTGTCATTTAAATTACACACGCGATAATTTAAAAACCAACTTTCCAATTATCTGAAATGTAATTTATATAACTTTCAATTTAACTTGCATTGTTTTTAATTATAAATATTCATCTTATGTTGTAAACCGGACATGTAAAGAATTTTCATATTAATTTTTTATTTGTTTCATTGGAACAGGCAGTTTTCTATACACATGTTAAAAGGTTTGGTTTATATGAAACCCAAATAAACCAAGAATTTATTAAAGATTTTGTTGAATAAATAGTAAAACGGCGTTTCATAGGTATGCATCTCCTGTAAAGTTTGTCAAAAATGTATTTGCGAGGTATTACGTCGATAAATTTTCACCTGCATTTCTTATTAACTGATCTTAACCTTAACCACAGAGTCACCTAATGAGAGCTGATAATGACTCATGCTTTTTCAAACAAAGAATTACGTTTTCTATGCTCGTTTGCATGCAGGTAAATGTAATAAGAGTGAAATGAAATATGATGCTTATGTCGAATTCTGGCAATGTGGAGCTGAGTAATTGTCGGCTCTCAATGGGGCTACTGTAGTTGCAGTTGCTAATAATGATACCATTACAGAAAAAAATATAAGGCGTACGAATATTATACATAATTTAATAACTGGTAACTTTGCTAGTCCGTATCTCCTAGTTAAAAGACTGATCCATAGATGGTATATGTGGTATCAATTACAAACCAGGATACATGAAAATGTAATTCTTGGGACAGAAAAACTGTCGCAAAGTCAAGTACTTCGTACAATTTTGTTCCAACAGAATTCGGCCATTATAATATTTTTTGTCTGGTAGCATCTTATATCCAATCCACCCCTAAGTGTACACCAATACGTTTATAAAATATCCAAATGACATCAAAGTTAATTACGTTGTGTGAAGACTAGTAATAAACATGAATGAAATATAAATCCATAATAAATTGAAGAGTGTATAACCGGGAGAGCAACAAGTGCACGAGAGAGCAATAAATACGTCTTCAGATCGGTTCAAAATCTAAGAATCTTGGAACAAAGTCGCCGAAATGACATGTGCAAACGTTTATCGCGAATTTCTCTTCAAAAGGTACAATATGGCTGACATAACCCCATTAAAACCACTGACATACTGCCATATTTCGGTAGTGTAAAACGCTCAATTATGCTACATGCTAAAATATATGTAACTATACATGATTTTCCGTCCCTGCGTCGTCCCCTTCCTGCGTCCGCTCCTTTTTCTGCGGCTTTTCCGGTTTTTTACTAGTATCTTCCAGTTTTTTGGCGACCTCATCGGTGGTTGAGAACTTTTTCGTTTTCGATTTCTTGCGGTCCTTCTTTGCAAAAAAATCGTCTAGATCGGCCATGATTGAAGCACTACGTTTAACTTAAATATGTACAAAAATATCCGTGCACTTTAATTTCATAAAGAAATTACCCGAGGACGGTAGTCAGCGATGGCAGACGTAGACTGACAGAACAGTGTTACCAAAACGGCCACAGTTTATGTCACCGTTATCCCTGTACCAATCACAAAGTGCACCCTAAAAGTCCCTACTTAATAAAACCGAGATCCCTAGTTAAATTCGTTTACACAGCATTACCAACATTAAATTAAAATTTAACAGTAGTAAACGTGTTGAACCGACGCTTTTAAACTATAAATGGTTCTTGCTAAGCTCAGATTATATTATAAACAAAAAGCGTGATTGTTTCATTAGAAATACAAGTGAAAATTCGTCTTGAATGCAACAAAATTCGCAGATTGGGGAAAAGTCTCAAGACTTGGCAACGCCTAGAATCCCCACCTTGCAACAATTGTCTGTCATATCTGTCAACTATTAGGTTAGAGTTCAATAAAAAAAAGCCTTACATTCAAAGAACACCCGTAGGTTATTCATAAATTGCATTTCCGTGCAGCAGAAATGTGCGCCAGGCCCACATATTTTCTCAGCGATAGCTGGACAGTTCTGTTTTTTGCTGCATGGTTGGTAATAAAGGGCGCTGCCGCTGCCAGGTTCACCAACACGAAAAAAAATATGGCCCTGTAATTATGTTGTCTCCTTGTTATAACAGTTGGCTACAGTGCAAGTAAACATGTGATTTTAAAAATGGCGTTTGACAGTTTAGTGTTTTATTATATATCTTCCTGATTATTGCGGGTTATGTTTAACTGTTAATTTTATATTAAGTATTTGCTTCTGTTGAATATTTTTATAACCGAGATTAATCTGATTATTACCTAATAATAAGTTTTTTGCTGCATGGTTGGTAATTGAGAGCACTACCACTGCCAGCTTCACCAACATGAAAAAAAATATGGCCCTTCAATTATGTTGTCTCCTTGTTGCAACAGTTGGCTACAGTGCAAGTAAACATAACATGTGATTTAAAAGAATGGCGGTTGACAGTTTCGTGTTTTATTATTTATCTTCCTGATTATTGGGAGTTGTGTTTAATTGTTAATTTTATATTAAGTATTACTTTCTGTTGAATAATTTTATAACCGAGACTAATCTGATTATTACCTAATAATAAGTTTTTTGCTGCATGGTTGGTAATTGAGAGCACTACCACTGCCAGCTTCACCAACATGAAAAAAATATATAGCCCTTCAATTATGTTGTCTCTTTCTTTTAACAGTTGGCTACAGTGCAAGTAAACATAACATGTGATTTAAAAGAATGGCGTTTGACAGTTTCGTGTTTTATCATTTATCTTCCTGATTACTGGGGGTTATGTTTAATTGTTAATTTTATATTAAGTATTCGTTTCGGTTGAATAATTTATAACCGAGATTAATCTGATTATTATCTAATAATTATTATCAATCTGTTAATAACCAATGCAACCTACGTAAACAAACATATGCGTTGTTGTGATTCATTTTTAAATGCAAGTGACAGTCTGGTTTACTTAATAATAGCCACTTTAAATCACTGCACTCGAAATGGCTGAGGGTGGTTCAGGCACTTGTAAATTCATGTTCAAAAAACGAGGTGTTAATAAAAAATATGCCAGGAAAAGAACCAAATCTTCATCATCGGAAGAAGGTAAACACGGAGTCTGTGCAGCATTTCGTTTGTGTACTGTTACGGTAACGAAAAGTTGGAATTGCCCTGGAAATTTAAAGTCAATTCATATTGAACGGCCCAAAACAACTTATAATATAGATTCGTTGCAAAATGATTCAATAATGTTATTGCATTTTCTGAGAGTTCACTCTTCTTACTGTGTCATGACTAATATCGATTGATTGGCATGTTTAAGATCATAGTTTTATTCACCGCTGCATAATACATAATAACATATGTATTCATAAACTACTACAGTCACAAAATACAATAGAATTCTTATAAAATCGACCCAAGATTTATTGAAGAACTCATCTATAGAAAAAAAAAGTCTGACTGCAGCCATTGTTTCACCTTATGTTTGAATTTAAGCAGCGAAGAACTTATCTATAGAAAAAAAGTCTGACTGCAGCCACTGCTTCACCTTATGTTTGAATTTAAGCAGCGGGATTATTGTTTTCCATGTGATTAAAAATTCGTATGGATCGGTTGATAAAGAGTTATCGTGGATGATAGATTAAATCGAATAACCGAGTCAACAGCCCCTGTGTTATGATTGTGCATACACCTTGCCCACTTTAAAGTACAAGCCCTGAAGATTGGCAATCCATTAAACCATTCAGATCGTAACCACATTACAGAAGATGAATAGGTTAGGTTAGGATCATAGCCACATTACAGCAGAATAGGTTCTCCATTCCAAAATCTTCACAGGTCACTATTTAAAGTGGGATGTAGAAGCTAAAATAGAAAGTGAAAATAGAAAGAAAGTGCTTGAATTAAAAATTCGTATGGATCGTGTGATGAATGACAAGTCGTGGATGATAGATTAAATAATCGAGTCAACAGCCCATATGTTATGGTTGTGTATACACCTTGTGCACTTTTAAGTATGACCCCTGAAGATTGGCCATCCATCAATCAACTCAGATTGTAGCCACATTATAGAAGAAAAATAGGTTAGGTTAGGATCGTAGCAACATTACAGCAGAATAGTTTGTCCATTCCAAAATCTTCACAGAGGCCCTGTTTAAAGTGGGATGTAGAAGCCAAAATAGAAAGTTTGTGTGCTTGAATTAAAAATACGTATGGATCGGTTGATGGACGACAAGTCGTGGATGATAGATTAAATCGAATAACCAAGTCAACAGCCCCTGTGTTATGATTGTGTATACACCTTGCCCACTTTAAAGTATGACTCCTGAAGATTGGCAGTCTATCAATCAATTCAGATCGTAGCAAACATTAGAGAAGAAGAATAGGTTAGGTTAGGATCATAGCCAAATTCCAAAATCTTCATGGGTCATTGTTTAAAGTGTAAATAGAAAATTTGTCTGCAGCATAAGCTTTTGCTAAGACAACAACCATATGTAAATTATGAATTTGCTTTCAATTTCAATTCCAATGTTTCTGTACAGCTGCACAGTGGAAACAAATTTTTTACTGTGTCCTGTGTATCATTTTTCAGAAATAAATCCCGAAGCAAATATAATTAAACTAGCAGCATCAAGGCGTAAGAAACAGAATCCTAACATACAATCAACCGACAAGAAACAAGCGGAACAAAATTCTACCGACGATTTCAAAGAAGAAAATGCCGTGTTTGTTTCGTACAAGTCTCAGAAGTCCGCAATGTCGGCAGGTCCTTCTGACCAGGGAGCTACTGCTATATTGGTACGTATGCTGCAGCTGTACTGCTGGAATTGTATTTACCTTGCAAGTTTTACTTCAGGAAATTGAGACCGAAGTGGACCGTGATGCCCAGGCCATATTCGAAAAGCGGCTGGAAATAAACAAAGAGTTGGAAGGCCAAGCCGACGATAAGGTTTATAGGGGATTAAATAACTACACTCAATATTTTAAACCTAAAGATACTGCTGCCGGAAATGCGAGCTCGGGTATGTACTGAGTGAGCAACAATGATTGTGATCAAATTTCTGCAGAAAAATCTGGGGAATTTATTCTCTCAAAGTTTATCAATACATATTTACATGTTACAGGTCTTGTTCGTCGTGGGCCCATAAGAGCGCCAGCAAATCTTAGAGCAACCGTAAGATGGGATTATCAGCCGGATATATGTAAGGACTACAAAGAAACTGGATTCTGCGGGTTTGGGGACAGCTGCAAATTTTTGCATGACCGCAGTGATTACAAACATGGGTGGCAGTTGGAAAAAGAATGGGCCAACGGGGAATACAGTAGAGATAGTGATGATGACAAGAAGTACGAAATAGATTCCGATGGCGAAGATCTACTGTTCAAGTGTGTAATTTGCCGCAACAGTTTTACAGACCCGATAGTGACAAGGTAATTAAAATCGTATTACATTACATTAGTATTTAAATTTTTCTTTAGAGTAGGGAATTTATATTGCGGTTGAGTTTGGGTTTAACATGCTATTGTGATATTGTTTTTATGTGACAACTATAGTACTTACAGCAATGATTTTTTAACGAGGCTTTCCTAGAATATTGTCCTACATCATTGTGAATTTATATGCACAAAAAGTGCATCAAATTCATCTTAATTTAACGATTTATGTCCTTAGAGTGCCAAGCTCGATTCCGTGCGTAGGCGATTTCCCTGCATACGTCAGTGTATGAGTGTATCATAGTTACAGTGACGTATGGCAACTAGATTATGTTCGAAATAAGCCAATTGTGACGAGATTTGACAGTTCGTGCAGAATTTTGTCATACAAAGCAGAAGATGCGTTATAATATGCCCATTCTTGTGAGCTTTATACGGTTGAAATTTGAAAACTCGATTTGGTTACTCGTGTAAAAAAAAAACCTTTATATGTGATCATAATTTTTGTTTCTGTTGAAAGGTGTAAACATTACTTCTGCGAGGAATGTGCTCTGAAGCAGTACAAGACTACCACGAGATGTTTTATTTGTAATACACAAACCAATGGTGTTTTCAATCCGGCAAAACAATTGATAACAAAGTTAAAAAACGAAGAAGAAAAAATGGTCAAAAATAGCAGTTCCGATTCGGATTAGTCAGAATAGTGTGTAATACATTTATATTAGGTAATAATATAAGAGAAATCAATTTTTGGCCTTATTGAATTAATAAATAACATTGTAATAGAATAAAACAAAAATTGTTTACTTTTATTGATAACCGAATCTCCACAATTAATGATGTATCGTTATTTGTTACCAAGAAAGCAATTTTGTGATGAAGTACTTGGCATTTTGGATTTATTTCATTTTACGCTTTTTTTTACGTACAAGTTTGCAAGTTGCTATGGTAACGTGTTAACAAACTAGTTTTGCGTTCCAAAAACATTCTATTTACCACATTTTATTTCTTAATTTTGCAGTTCCTTCTAATTGATGTTAATTATTTTTTTTTTGCTGCCCATCTTAAAACAGTGTATAGAAATCAAGGATAAATGTTTAAAGCAGTGCGGCTTCGGTTCAAACCAGGGACAGAACATCTGGCATTTACTGCTCATTGCAATGCCCCCTGTTTTCCTTGCTCCACTAAATTAGAGGTCCACAGCACTCGTTAAACTGTAGGTGCCTCACATTTAGAGTACAATGGAAACACGAAATCCATGTGAGGAGGTCACTCACGTCTCAAAATGATATATGGCACCTAAAGGATTAAAATTTGAGAATTAAAATGTAATTAGTTTAATAATAAAATAGAACTTAAATTCCACATCAAAAATATTTATCTAGAATCAAACCATTAAAATACACTTAATAGACAATATTGTACTAATGAACTCATATTATTTGTTAATGGATGTCAAATACAATTGGTGTAAAAAATTCTGTCTTTGTATAAAAAAAATCAGTAATATTTACTAAAACTGGGCAATAGGTATTCTTTTATATCTTGATCTGTACGATGAAGGAAATCGTTGACATACATGGTGTTCACACAGTACACTCCTTTCTTTGCCAAGGGCACATAATCGCTAGTCTTGGAAACCGATTTAGGTTCCATTAAGCAATGTGTCGCAAAAATGGAATCCGGGAAAGGCGGACTGAAACAAATTTGATTAATAAAGTGTTTACGAAAATGGACGACGTTTATACCAAGCATCGATTACCATTCCACCCCCAGCTTCAATTACTCTTATAAGATTTTCTCGCTTACTGGCTACAACAATCGCTTTAACATCATGAAAAGCTCCGTAACCTCGCCTGGAAATCTCCTTTCTCCAATAATTTACACATTTAGCTCTCTCCTTAGATTCTCTGTCCACTCTTAATTTACTTCTAGGATTCCCAAACTCATATTCTTCTTCCTTCGAAAAACAAAATTTATTCAGGTCACACAATAAAAAATAGTACCAATTTACATTCAATAGTTTCCTGGACTTCATGGAATCTTCAATATATGAAATGTGGAGGATCCATTTTCCAGCAGCCATTGAAGCCAACAATTTTTCACTTCTATTCAGTTTTTTGCAAAGCAAATGCGTACTCGCTGGATCATAGTTGGCCAAACTGGACACACTTGCGCCCAATTCTTCAATATTCTCCAAAAGCAGCTCCTTTTCTCCATCATCCACTCCTGATATCATGAATAATGCAGGGCTTACGACTTTCTGCGGACTTTCTGCTTTCTGTAAGGAACGGTTTCCCATTTTATTATAAAAATGCCAATTGGTAGTTGATTGACAGACATAAAGGTCCAGTTGTACAATCTTGGATTATCTTTGATTATAGTTTAGTTACCAAAGATACAATTGATACACCTGAGAAGATTATTATCAATAGTAATAACCCAAGGGCATTGATAATTACGAAAACAAATTAATCAGTTCTGAAAGCACATTGCATTTAAATGTATCACTCGGTAGAAAAACATTATTGTAGCCACATTTTTCTATCAAATAAATCTGTGTTTTTTCATACCATCCATGAGCTTTGAATATTAAGAGTCACGAACATTAAGAATCATATAGAAATAATATTTACCGAATAAACATTTCTGCACTCCATAGGTTCCTCCCAACCGACAGAAAAAGGCTGCGATTCCTTTTCATGACACTCCTCCCTTAGAATTGGCTCACGGTTCCGAATTGAGCTTCTTCTAGAACTGCCGTTAGACAACGCATCCTGTAGATGCTGCAGTTTTTCATCGAGAAGTAAGTTTTCAGGCGTCTCCTAAATTATAAATGTTGAGAAACATTACGTGAGGAAGTAGTCTTTGTTACCACTAACCTCCAAATTTGTCCGGGGAGTGACGGGCAAAGGTTCTACTTGTGATTCGTCAACCACATCGAAGTTCGGCTGTTGGATTTTATTGCACTCATTGTTTCTTAAATCTGGACATATTTGATTCCATAACCGTTTCTTCAGTTCTGACAATGGCTGCAAGACGAATATTGTTATATGGAATTCAACGAACCAGAATAAGTTCTGACAGTTCTGTATAGAGCTTTAACTAGGGCTAAAATTTACATGTAAGCAAATTTTCGCAGGTAATTCTTTTTAAGACACGCTGATTATTTCATTGATTGGTTCAACATAACTAGGAAATGATAGCCTTTTAAATTTTCGCAGCTTAATGTTCCAATGTTTCTGGAAGAGAACTGTGCAGCTGTTGTATGTTACTAGGGCTAAAGAGTAACTAATCGTGAAATAATTATCAATAATCACTTCTACCGTGCTTATTCTGCGTTCTCTCGGTGGTTTTGCATCAGGAAGTCCGTTAATCCATCTGGCAAATTTTTTCCTCAATTCAGGTGGTGGAGGATCACAAATGTAGGCGCCCAAAGGAGATGTAGGAGTTTGTACAAAATTCCACGGTGTTGGTGTTACAGGTGCATTTATACCATAATTACTCCGCATGTCTTTCATAATTTGATTCACTGGTGTAATTTGGCTACAGAGCGGGCTGGCGTTATTAGGTGGCGTGAAAAATTCTAGAGCAAAGAAATATGTACTGCTTATATCTCGTTAAATTATTAAATTACCCGATGCTTTTTTTCCAATTGCCTGTTGAGCCAAGGGCGTGCCGGACCTAGAATTTGTTTCCTTGGCATTTATATTACCATACACTTTGTTAGTACTTGATATTGAAACGTTTAACCGAGAATTATTCAACTGGTCGACCTTGGTAGAAATTGGAACAGACTGCACTTGTTTTGGTTCGTTAAGTGCCATATTATTTCCAACCTTCTTAGTAGAAATTGGAACAGACTGCACTTGTTTTGGTTCTTTAAGTGTCGTATTATTTCCAGAGTAGTTTTCTGAAATAGGGTTTTTAAATATTAAAAAAAAACTTGACTGTTTTATTTTTTTATATTTAGCCACATGTTATCAGTAAAAAAATCAATTGTTAAACTGAAACTTTCCTAAATATGCAGGGTATGTTTAGCTTGAACTTATGAAAGCAGATACAATTTTAAAATATATTTTCTTCATTGAACATTCTAGCTACTATTAAATTTTACTGAAGATATGCAAAAACATAAAATTTTCTTACAGAAAGTGTAGACAAAAACATAATATTAGGCAAATATGAATTTTGTTTTCGAACTTTAACATCACTGGGATTAGCAAATGTAAATTTTCCCGAAATAATTTATATTTAACATACTATTTTTGTAAGTTAATATTTTACTATCAAAACAGACAAAACAGGGGATATACTAAAAAAAATAGATAAAGCAAATGCATCATACTAAAAAAAATTGATAAAGCAAATGCTTAAGACATTATCAATAAAAAAACTTGCGCCAGAATATTGCATTTTGAATGAAATGATTTCATTAAAACCATAAAATGCGTGCTATGAACAAAGCCAAGGTTACTCACTCTATTGCTTACCTTTACTACTTTCCAGTAAATAATCATATTCTTCGATAAATTTTCCATGCTCGGCACAGGCTAACACCCAATCTTTTGAAAGCACCGGCAAGCCCCATTTAATTGCCGCCTCATATTTCTTCCCAGACTCCGTCGAACTAATTAAGTGAGTACACGCGTAAATATTATCTCCGGTTTGCTTCCTAGCCATAGAATCTTGAACGATCGCTCCAAAACTTTCGCATATGGACTTCAGGAAGCTTTTTTCGCATTTATAAAACCCGCTGATGGCGATGACGCGGCCTTTCATTACGGTTGCGTTTTGCACTGTGAAGGGTCTGTGGTAATACATAATTTCTGGAATACCTTGCGTGTCTTTGCATTCAGTGAGCCACAAATCCGTCACAATCTCAGACACCGATTGTTTCAGCACGCTATTTGTTACGGGCACAATAGCGTAGTCGGGAACGCCTTCGTAATGTTCATTAACGACTGTGCCGCCCATCTCCTGTATTGCATCGTGTATATCCTGTGTATCCTCCATGTTATAATTAGCAATAATAAATGTTATGCCTTGAAAAATGGCGTAACCCTGGCTTTCTTCGCAAGATATTGAAATGCTCAAAGAAGAACGATTGGAAGCACCCGGTCTCGGCATCGTTACATCTGTATTAGTAAATGTAACTTCTCGATTTGTGATCGTTGCTCCATGTGATTTTGCTATTGAATCTTGCTTACTTGGTACAATGCTTTTATTACCGTCAAGTTTATTTGCTAAGAGAATGGCAGCCAGAGTGTCTTCCTGGCCTAGAATACAATACATAAATTAGCACAAATAGTCAATCCAGAATTTGGAAGCGAAGTACTTTCACTGTGAGGTTTCAAGTACTGCAGTAAGATGGCATCTTCTTCATTTACTTCTACATCGTTTTCCTTTTGATACACAGGTTCTAAAGTTGATTCATGCTCCAGAACGGACACATCTGTTCTTAAAAGGCGCAAACCCTTGAACACAAAAATAGGACCAGATTATTTTGTGCACCTAACTAGTGGCATATTAAAGCCGTCCTCTGACAAAATTTGTGTCGGTATTTTTGACTATTTGATAAATTTTTGTTAGCAAATTTAGGAATTTTTGTAAGTGTAATCATAACTTTTTTTTCATTTTGTATCACTAATAAAATATTTGCATCTGTTTTCTTAGTATGTACTTTGGGCGATAAAAAAATAACTCTGACAGTTAATATGTTTTAACGTGAATGTATGACATGTATGACATACACCTGAATGCTAAAATCTCTATTAAGGTTGTCCCAGTTTTTTTTTGTGCGTATAATATACCAAAAAGTTCAAAATTCCCACAAATATGACAAAATTATACAGCAATTATTTTGTAATCAAATAACTGTAATCATAAAATGACAGATTATTAAGCTTGACACTATATAAAATTAATAAAAATAACAAATTTGTACCTACCTTTTTCACGAGTGGCGAGCCTTGTTCTGCACCCGGACTTGTAACGGAAGAAATAAGATATTCTTCTTCGGAGACCGGATGCTGCTGTTCCATGCTATCAATCAACCATTTCACGGAAACCAAACAGCACTGATAATTTTTATTACTTATGAATTTAAGCTCATGAGAAGATGGATCTCCCACGATGATATGCGTAATTCTCTCCGTTAATGTATCACATCGCACGGCACCGCTAAAGTTTAACACCTTACACAACTTCTCATGCTGTTCTGGGTTGAAGCCGGCCAGGAAAATCTAAAAGGGTATTTAAAGTTTCAATGTGTTATTAAACGCAGTGTTTCCCAAAGTGTGCGCTGTGGCACCCTTGGGAGCTGTGCAGGGCGCCCTGAATCGAAAAGGTTTGGGAACCACTGACTTAATGTATAAGTTTCTGCGTATTAAATTGTTACTTACACTGCAGCCATCTAAAAATTCGCCAGACCTTTTAACTTTTTTGATATCAATGCAATCTATCAATTCATTAGGTTTCAATGGACCTGAAACAAATCAATTATTTAAGTTTTCGTGCATAGCATATGCAGGGTTCTGCAAGTTTATAATTGAGTTGGAAATTTCAAATAGGTCTCGTCTCCGAACATACAAATTTTTCAGGAGACTGAGAAAAATGGATTTCTGTTGAACCATCAGACTTATTTGAGCAGTTTCTTATTATAAGAATATCTTATAGTTGAGTAAACATCAGTACTGTTTATTCTGGCAAATACTGTACTTGGCAGTACAAGTTAACAAAATCATTTGTAGTAGTCCCGACGAGAGCTCACAATGACTCATACTTTTACAAACAATGAATCACGTTTTCTATGTTCATTCGCATGCTTAACGTAAATGTAATACAGTGAAATGAAATATGAAATATATGACTTCAGCGATGAGTCATTGTCAGCTGTCAAAGGACTACTATACAGATGTAGTTATATACAGGATTATTTACTTTTTCTTTTAGTTGTATTTGCTGGTACTGAGGGACTTGCGAAATTATTCATACTAGTAACATTAATGGTCTCTTGAAGCACTGAGTGGGAGTGATAAGTTCCATTTATAGCACTCATCATCGAAAAGTTAGGATCGATTTGATCTGCTAACTTTGTAGGAGTCGATGTTCCTTTTTTCACGGAGTATTTTTTGATATCTGGTATGGCGTAGCCTACATCAGCGCTCTCCCAGATCCATTCTGCGGTCACACAATCGATATTCCTCTTCCTGGCTGCTTTGTACTTTTCAGTGCTAGAACTGAAGTTAAAATAATTTTACGTCTGTAAACGACATCAAAATATTTACCCATTACAAACTAGGATGTCCGTGCTTTTTAGATGTAACTGTTTTGTAAACGTTCCACCGTTCTCACTAACTACGTTTGCCAATCTATCTTTGTCTGCATGGAAAGTAAAACCAGTGGAACTGATGACGAGGTTATGAAATGGTAGGCACTTATATTTGGCGAAACGTGCATCGTCTGCTTCAATCATATCGTGCTGGTTACACTGCCACACTTCGTCCACCCATACAGGAAGCATTACTTTTACATCTGAAGGTGCTGCAATCTATAGAAAACAAATCAATATAATATGCATTCATAATTAATCAGTAAATAATAATAATCATATTGCACCTCCTCTTGCACACTTACATTGTATTTCTCCGATTTCACAGAGTCTGTAATCAAATGTGTATTTGCAACCACTAATGTAGTCGTAACAAGTCCACCCATGGCTTGCACCTTCGTCCTGATCTCTTGCTTGCGTTCCTTGGGTAAATTGGAACAGGTAACGATGCACCCGTCCATCGCCAGGTTGTGAAGGGGCCAATCCACGTTTGGTATTGGCTTCGGCTTGGTTAAACACGCCAACAAGCACCTCGGTCCCAGAATCCTGCTACAGTGTTAAAATTAAACACATTAAATATTAAATAAAGTAAGCTGTGTGTGTCTTTTACCCATTAAATATTCATTATACAAACCAAACACAATCACTATGAAGATTTAGAAAAATTTCGATTTCGGAAAGATTTCGGTCGCATTTGGGTGCAGCACGTATATTTTAACTATGTATAATTAAATAATGTCGCAATTTTGAAAGTATTAGTGGTAACTCTGTTAGTGTCATTAGTGTTTGTCGAAAACCGTAAAAGGTTACATATTGGTTGAATAAATTTGCCATTTGGATAAACTTGAAATAAATGTAGCTACAAAATACTTACACACACTTTGTGTTGACCGCTTTCTCATACAGTGCTCCGGAAAAATCTTGGAACACTAGAAAATCGGTCTTTTGCAGATCTAGCCCTTCCCCATCTACTTCTTGTACCCAACTGGTCTTCATGAGATTTTGCTTGCATAACTGAAATGAAAATTTTCTTGACCAATGTTAAGGGCAAAATATTTAGGTACTTACCGAGTATACATCTTGCATCACAACTGCTGTTTGCGTTTCGTCCTCGCAGCTCTCGGGTATTATAAATATAACACGTACTTGATAAAAACTCATGCTAAAATAGATTAATTGTATAATATACAGAGAGGAAAGCAATTCTAATAGATTGGCACTGACACAAACAACTTTGGATCAAAACTCGTCGGTTAAAGTGATTTTTCATTTGATGGACATTGAATAAATAACAAATAGCGATTAAACACAGTTCCTGCGTTTTGAAATATTTTTTTCTGATCATTCTTTCGTAAAGTGGAACTTTATAAGCTGTGCTGATTTTTGAGGTGAGTTGGTTTACTTTTGCCATATTTCTGTTTTTATAAACGGGATTTTCAATATTTTATTTCCGAAAATTAAAATTTGCCTATTTGTTTATTTCCCTGGAGCCCCCAGAAAATGTTTTGTACATGCTTTTTATGACACCCTCTATATTTACAATCAATTGGTCATGTAAAAATTACTTAAAAACCCTGAAAATGACCAATGAAAATATTATAGTAATACAAAAGTGTGTAAAAACAAATTAAGTTGACAATTTGAAATCTTGAGTTATATCAATATGAGCATTATTTTGATAAGAATCGAATAATAAGCTTGTAATTATATTGTACAAAAGAGGCCACAAAAAAGGATCCTTATAGACGTGGACTTAAGGGGCATTTTCACAGCACTGTTAATACTTTATGCAGCACATTTATTAATGGTTTATGCAACACATTCAAATATTTGGGCCAGTTCAACGTCATTCTAATGTGATAAGACGTGATGGCAATGTAGACATATATATCAGTTATATTCCTCCAGGTGCGAGGGAAATACAAAGCAGGGGCTTTTATCTGGAGACATGTATATACATGTATATTTCGATCGAAGCCTTGATAGCTTCAAGCAACTTTTATGTTGAATCTAGAGCGTTCCAGTCGAATTAAGTTCGCATTTAATCATTATGTAGGTATCTTAAATCCAGGGAACAACGCTTGCATTGGTGTACAACCGTTTTGATATTTAATTGGCTTTACATGTATACAAGCAGGTGTATTGCGGTAAACAAACGTTAGCAGTAACGTGATACACATTGTATCATTATGTTTTTTAAGTTATTTACAATAGTGATGGCAAAACATAAAAGTCGCAAACACCATAAATTACCAAATCTTGGAGAAGCCGGGTCATGTAAACGAAGGGCTTCGTTAATAAGATAATAGAATATGTCTCTTATGTGATTTAAATCGAATAATTCGTTATTATCTATACTTATCATCTATACTTACTTACTCATCTATACTTACTTGTTGGAACGTAATTTGTCTGTACATAAAAACAATAACACAGCGATGGGGAAATACCTGTTGACCGGTAACCTATTTTAACTGCTTTTACTTAGTACGTGAAACGTTTAAAACTAATAATTCTTTCACTCTTTAGCAAAGACTCTACCAGCAAGTCTTCAAAGAATATGAACAAAGTTTCAAATGAACTTCAATCATATTTACATCAGCCGTTACATATTTCAATTACACACAAGGTTGCCAATAGTTGTTAGATTCAAACATAATCAGAGTTGCCAACATTCGTTTGATTCAAACATGATCAGAGTGGCTAACATTCATTGGATTCCAACATAATTCCATTTTTTTTTAATGTCAATTTGACATTGACATTTCAACATAACCTCTTCAAAACCTTTTTTGCAATGTAAAAGTTTTCTTAACTAAAAGTCCGTAACACAAGATAAAAGTCACTAGTTACTACTTGTTAACGTACTTGTTAAAACTATTTGTTAACGTACTTGTTAACATGATTGCCATTTGCATGCCTTATTTTTTTATTGGACGGCAGAAGAGTTAATTACAAATTTAATTCTTTGGTTGTTTATTATCCTGCAGAAGCTGTTTTATAAATCATTTTTACTAAGGCACAGTTTTAATAATAATATCATACTAACTAATATAATTAATATCACATTAATAATAATAACCATACACTAAATCATTTGAAACCTCCACAATTGAGAATATGCAATCATTTTTAGATGCTTATTGGAAATTATTCGATATATTCCTGAATAGTGTAATATCATTTATGTTTGTCAAGCTGTTTTTTTCCCATTCTCTCATTTCGTTTTGCAGAAGCAACAATCTGCTATCCGAATTCATCAGGGCCATCATCTACGGCAACAAGTGCCCACATAAAACTCTATTTATCTCAATATCACCAGATTCTAATCCTTGTGTCATGTCGAGAATTTCACCCAAAGTGGAAACGTATGTTTAGTAGGATAATCAGGATATTATATACTTCTATAATATTATATACTATAAAGCTCGATGACAATATGAATCCGATACACACAAAAAAAAAAAAAAATGGTAAAAAAACGTTGTTATATTTAGACGAATAAAGGTACTTGTACAAATTTTCACTCTGCAGAAGCTGAACATCTCGGCTCATTCGGGAATCAAAATCTCATCAATTTCACCATCGGAATCACTAATTTGAATAGTTTCATCTAACTGCTCATCATCCTACAATATACGTTCTTTAAATTTTACACAAAAATTGCTTATTAACAATACTTACACTTGCACAATTGCTGTGCATCATGTCAACCAGCAATTTTTTAGAAATCTTCATGGGCAGCTTGGAAGCAATTGTAGAAATTTTACCATTTGGTGTATCACCCTTACTTTTGGCAGTCAACAAAGAATCAATGAAACCGTGCAATAGTATTTCAGTTTCTTTATTACTGCTGGCATGAGCCTCCCGGCTTTCTGTTATATTGCTCTTAAGAATGCCAAATAATTCATCACAATCACTTCCTAATCGGGTTGAACTCTCCTGGGTTGCAGTCACGAATTCACTAAGCTCCAATGAATGTTGGATATTATTTTTAGCAAGATCCTACAATTGTAAAAATAAAGACAATGCTTTAAAACATAGCGAACGTACCTCTTTATCCTGTTGTAATTTATTTAAAACAACGTGAATTTTATTTATCTCCGTTTCATTTATTTTATTAACGCCATTATTTAATGTATCAATTTTTGTACACATTTCGGCATATTTTCCAGCATCGGAATTTATTTTGTGAGTGGTAGATACCATGGAGTCTACACCATTTTCAAGAGCACTGTAGAAGTTCCGTACGTCATAATCCATTCTTTCAAAATTGTTTGTCACAAATTCTTCCGCATTTAAACAACACGATGAAATGCTTCCAAAACCGCCTGTCAAGTATTTATGGATATTCTCTTGCATTTTCAGTGATTTTGTAAGCTCAGATTTGTGAGAATCTATAGACATGCACTGGCTGTTAATTTTTGTTTCGTAAGTGCTCTTAAATTGCTGTAGTTTGTTGTTGACTTGTACTGAGATATCCTGAAGTTCTGACTGAACTTCCTGAAAATAATTGGCTGTAATGTAAACTAATAATTAATATATTATTTACTTGTGCGAAACGCTGTATGGAATTTTCTATTTCTTGCCCGGACTTCCTGTTTTCCATCATTTGTGTTATATAATCTTCATATTGTAATTTAGTCGTGAGTAGAACGTTTCTCATTTGTTCCCGTATAAAGTTGACAGATGCATTAATACCCTCTTGTACAGCAGTATACTTAAATATGAAAAAAAGTTGATTATCAAGAAAGTGTAGCAGCGATTTTCATTGATGCTTACTTGCAATTGAATTTTCTTAGAGTCGTTTTCTATTTCTTTGCAAAATTCTAACAAATTCTTCTGCAGCGTTAAAAAGTTTGTTTCTACTTTAGATTTCGTGTTCTTATTAATATCCTCAATATTTTTGATCAAATCCTCATAAAGTTGATCCCCAGATGTATTCGAGTTTTTTACAATGGCAATATTCATTTCCGCTGCAATATTTATATTTTCGATACTTTTACTAGTTACATCTCTAACGTTCTGTGTTATACAATCATATTTATCTTGCATATCTCCATATGTTTTTTCCAATTTGGACATTTTAATTTGAATTGTATTAAGCTGTTTTTTGATTGAAATCATAAGGTCATTGAATTGTTCACTAACATCACGTTGGTCCAGTTGGTATTTATTTATGAGCTTCTTAGATTCACTATCGTTAGTATTTACAATACTATACAGGTTAGTAACTTTCTCCCGGAGGACTTGATGCTCTTTAACATATTTATCCAAAGTATCAGACAGAGCTTTTGAGTGCTGCCTAAGAACCGTTTGCGCCTCATCATATTTGTCTATTAATTCTTGGCGAACACGACGTTCTACGCGCAGTTCCTCCATGTTTTCCTTGGTTTTTGAAAGTGATAACATTGCTTCAGTTAACTCATTTTTTGTAACTGCATGAATTTCTTGTAATTCAGCTCTGATTCTTTCCAATTCCTTAACGCGTCCGTCAAACTTGGAACATTCCTCAACGGACTTTAACAACTCCTCTTTAGTTTCTTCGGCTTCTTTAATGAGCGCGTGATAATTTTCTGAATCAACGTATATTCCGGTTCGTGTTCGAGCTGTCAAAACGTCTTTCTTTAGGCTGTCGATTGCTTCAACGTATCTGTGCACGAGAGCAGCTTTGGACATTTTTTTAATTAATTTGGGGGTGTTTATGATACTGCTTGCTTTGAAAGCGCAATCTAAAGCAGCGGCAGTTTCTTCGCTGTTGATTGATGCTGGCGAGGCTGTGGCAATAAAGAATGTCTTCGTTTTGCCGCCTAGGCTGTCTTGTAATATTCTTGTTAATTTTGACTCTCTGTACGGAACGTGCCCATTTTTTTCAACGAGTGATTTAATTACACGTCCGAAGGTGTAAAGGGAGTGGTTCATGCTGCCCGTTTCTCTGACTCGTTTCTCACCAGAACTTGCTCTTGACATATTTTCACTGCCCGCAACGTCTACTAGGCACAACTTTCCAGTTTTCATCAGTTCCTCGCCTTCAACCGTCATTTCTCTGCTGTGAACGGTTATAGAGAAAATCGTGTGACTCCGACTCAACTGCGCATTCACCAATGCTGGTGCGGTTGATCTTCTTTCGTTGCCCTTTTCTAAAATTTCGTAAATTTGATTTCTGTGATACACTGTTACTTCTTCCAAGCCGTGAATCTGAACGCTTCCCTTATTTCTTGGATCCTCATAAATTCTGCAAAAGTGAAAAACCCTTGTAACAAACACTACATCTGCGCAATTATTTATTTCTATTTTCTGCGATACAAATTTCACTTATTGTGGTGTTATTGATTCGATAGAAAATATTAATCAAAAACCATACGAAAAAATAATTTTCTGTTGTGTAATGGTATTCCATTATTTGCGTTCATAATTATTACTAATACAAAGTGGCGAGATGAATAGCATTACTAACAAAAGTACTACTTACTAGCATTACTAATAGTATTAACAGTACGGTTTATGGAGTTAATGAATTGGTTAATTAAAAAGCTATAAGAATAAATATTATAAACGTGCATAAATAAATGTAGAACATACTTTAAAACTTTGTCTTCTAATGAAAGCAGATCAATTAACAATTCATTATAAACTTCTAAAAATGAAACTCTCATTGTAAAATCGGCGTTCTGTGAATGGTTTTGAAATAAGTCATCAAGTGCTCTTGGAACAATTCCAGCTTGAGTATCCTGCAAAGTTACAAAAACACGTTGAAACGGAATTAAAGCAACAGATTTTCACTAACGTCTGTATAGGTGGTTTTAGGTGAAGCGGGACCTCCAACCATTGTATGTGTTTTTCCGGAACCCGTCTGTCCGTAAGCAAACACGGTGCAATTATACCCCTGCATTACGTCTCTGATAACGGGACCCATAACTGTCTTGTAGATGTCACATTGTTTTGAATCCATTCCGAACACTTTTTCAAATCTATATGATTTCGATCCGTGCGGTACATGTACCAGTACATCTTTACCGCAGACTTCCAAGCACGATTTTGCATTGCATTCGATTTCCTGTTTATTATAAGGCCTGTAAAGTGAAAAAATATCTTTCAAGACGGGGCATATGAAAGATGACGCTTGCCATATAAAGCATAGGAAATAATAGATCGTATTATATGTAAGTGCATTAGAGTTCACTTGTACACCACAATATGCTTGATGAACCACAATGGAAATCACTCGGCAAATGATGAGATTAGTCTATCTAGCTATCGCAAGTAATGTAAAGACTCATGACCAATTGGCCTACAATGTACTATAATTTGGCTCTTCAAACTTTGTGAATAGACACCAAAGACTCCTGCAAGGATTTGCTATGATTTTATAACTCTGCAGAAGTAATAATTTTCTCAACAAAGACATGTGTAACTTAAATAACATTGTTCGGAGGTGTAAAACGTACATCATTATAATTAAAGAGTTTACCTTAATCTGGTGTACACTTGAATGTTCTGCGTCTCAGTTTTATCCTTATTATTAGCCATTGCCATTTAGTTTACTTATTACAGTTACTTTAGCTTTCAAGTTCATCAGTAAGAATCGGTTAAATTAAACAACTGTCAACGGTCAATTTTCAAATTCTAAGTGATGCCAATAGAAGGTTTATAAACTGTATATTAAGTGGCCACAAATTATTTTAAATTTCTATATTTTGTAAGGCTTAGGTAGTAATTATGTTCAATAATATGTACCCTAATAAATTAATGTATACAGTCGATTAAACGTGCATGCATAGATTGCGTACGCGACGCAACATTACACTGTCGCTATAGGCATTTTCAATGCGCTTTGTTGCGCCTTTAATTTGGCGGGAAATTGTACATTGCAACGCGCGAATTTTAAAATTTTAACGGTTAAATTTCCTTTTTTTAAATTTCATTCACGCATTAAAGTTAAGCACGTAAATATTTGAACCTCTAATTATGTGGGTAATGACCATGGAGTTCTCATATGATTACCAGCCAAGGAAAACGTATGTGTGAGAAAATAATTATTAGATTGTAATGCATCAGAGAAGCATACAAGTGACATCTCTTGTTTGAAATCAATTACCAACGGAGATATTATCTTTCCCCAATTGTCAGAAGAGAAAATTCCCAAATGTACAATTAAACTTTACAACTATTACATTGTTGATGGCTAGTAAAAGCTTCATTCATCAACTTCATAATTATTAGATCATAATTATTATAGATTCATAATGATTAGATATTGCAATACAACTATTCAAACAATTAGAACAAGATATAAAAGGACTAGAGCTACAAAAATTAAAAAAAAAACAATTAAAAAAGAAGATACTCCAATCATAGAAATACATAAAAAACAAATTCCACTGCCTTCAAACCATCAGTACGTAGATTGGCAGCGACCATCCGGTACGAAGAGAAGAAGGCTCTACTACAGAAGGATGTACTTATCATTATAATAATGACACGATTTGTATTCTTATAGAGTAAATAAATAAATCTTGAGAAAAAAGATCTTTGTTTACTACATGCTTTTTTTAATTTCAATTTTGGATTATGCAATGATAGTATTTTTCAGACTTCTGAACACTAAGAATAGCATAAAAAAGTATATATTATCATATAAGAATTACAAATAGAATAGAAGATTGCATTTTCTTTGATAATTTTAAATCTAAGATTTGCAAATTAATGTTTTTCTAATTCATGTATAATATTAGAATTCACAAATAGAATAGAAGATTATATCTTCTTTGATAAGTTCAATGTTAGAATTGTAAATTAATATGTTTTTTTCTAATTTATGTGCACTTAACAGTAAATCTTACATCTCAAAGCAGATACGAATAGAAGATAGAATAGAAGATTATATCTTCTTTGTTGTAATTCAAGCTAAAAATTGTAAATTCATATTTGTTTGTAATTTATATGTTGCACTTACAATAACTATAAAGTCTCAAAGAAGATACAAATAGAAGATAGTATGTATCTTCTTTGATATTATTCAATCTTAGATTTTAAAGAAATATTTCTTTGCAATCTTTCATAATAATTATGTAACCATTAAGTTTAAGGTTTTATGTTTAAGGTAAAACAGACATTTTTCGAAATTCAAATTAAATTCATTATAATAATGACACGATTTGTATTCTTATAAAGTGAATAAATAAATCTTGAGAAAAAAAGATCTTTGCTTACCACATGCTTTTTTTAATTTCCATTTTGGATTATGCAATGATAGTATTTTTCAGACTTCTGAACACTAAGAATAGCATAAAAAAGTATATATTATCATATAAGAATTACAAATAGAATAGAAGATTGCATCTTCTTTGATAATTTTAAATCTAAGATTTGCAAATTAATATGTTTTTCTAATTCATGTATAATATTAGAATTCACAAATAGAATAGAAGATTATATCTTCTTTGATAATTTCAATGTTAGAATTGTAAATTAATATGTTTTTTTCTAATTTATGTGCACTAAACCGTAAATCTTACGTCTCAAAGCAGATACGAGTAGAAGATAGAATAGAAGATTATATCTTCTTTGTTGTAATTCAAGCTTTAAATTGTAAATTCATATTTGTTTGTAATTTATAAGTTGCACTTACAATTAACTATAACGTCTCAAAGAAGATACAAATAGAAGATAGTATGTATCTTCTTTGATATTATTCAATCTTAGATTTTAAAGAAATATTTATTTGCAATCTTTCATAATAATTATGTAATTAGTAAGTTTAAGGTTTTATGTTTATGGTAAAACAGACATTTTTCGAAATTCAAATTAAATTCATTATAATAATGACACGATTTGTATTCTTATAAAGTGAATAAATAAATCTTGAGAAAAAAGATCTTTGTTTACTACATGCTTTTTTTAATTTCCATTTTGGATTATGCAATGATAGTATTTTTCAGACTTCTGAACACTAAGAATAGCATAAAAAAGTATATATTATCATATAAGAATTACAGATAGAATAGAAGATTGCATCTTCTTTGATAATTTTAAATCTAAGATTTGCAAATTAATATGTTTTTCTAATTCATGTATAATATTAGAATTCACAAATAGAATAGAAGATTATATCTTCTTTGATAATTTCAATGTTAGAATTGTAAATTAATATGCTTTTTTCTAATTTATGTGCACTTAAGAGTAAATCTTACGTCTCAAAGCAGATACGAGTAGAAGATAGAATAGAAGATTATATATTCTTTGTTGTAATTCAAGCTTTAAATTGTAAATTCATATTTGTTTGTAATTTATATGTTGCACTTACAATTAACTATAACGTCTCAAAGAAGATACAAATAGAAGATAGTATGTTTCTTCTTTGATATTATTCAATCTTAGATTTTAAAGAAATATTTCTTTGCAATCTTTCATAATAATTATGTAATCAGTAAGTTTAAGGTTTTATGTTTAAGGTAAAACAGACATTTTTCGAAATTCAAATTAAATTCAATATAATAATGACACGATTTGAATTCTTATAAAGTGAATAAATAAATCTTGAGAAAAAAGATCTTTGTTTACTACATGCTTTTTTTAATTTCCATTTTGGATTATGCAATGATAGTATTTTTCAGACTTCTGAACACTAAGAATAGCATAAAAAAGTATATATTATCATATAAGAATTACAAATAGAATAGAAGATTGCATCTTCTTTGATAATTTTAAATCTAAGATTTGCAAATTAATATGTTTTTCTAATTCATGTATAATATTAGAATTCACAAATAGAATAGAAGATTATATCTTCTTTGATAATTTCAATGTTAGAATTGTAAATTAATATGTTTTTTCTAATTTATGTGCACTTAACAGTTAATCTTACGTTTCAAAGCAGATACGAATAGAAGATAGAATAGAAGATTATATCTTCTTTGTTGTAATTCAAGCTTAAAATTGTAAATTCATATTTGTTTGTAATTTATAAGTTGCACTTACAATTAACTATAACGTCTCAAAGAAGATAGAAATAGAAGATAGTATGTATCTTCTATGATATTAATCAATCTTAGATTTTAAAGAAATATTTCTTTGCAATCTTTCATAATAATTATGTAATCATTAAGTTTAAGGTTTTATGTTTAAGGTAAAACAGACATTTTTCGAAATTCAAATTAAATTCATTATAATAATGACACGATTTGTATTCTTATAAAGTGAATAAATAAATCTTGAGAAAAAAGATCTTTGTTTACTACATGCTTTTTTTAATTTCCATTTTGGATTATGGAATTATAGTATTTTTCAGACTTCTGAACACTAAGAATAGCATAAAAAAGTATATATTATCATATAAGAATTACAAATAGAATAGAAGATTGCATCTTCTTTGATAATTTTAAATCTAAGATTTGCAAATTAATATGTTTTTCTAATTCATGTATAATATTAGAATTCACAAATAGAATAGATGATTATATCTTCTTTGATAATTTCAATGTTAGAATTGTAAATTAATATGTTTTTTTCTAATTTATGTGCACTTAACAGTAAATCTTACGTCTCAAAGCAGATACGAATAGAAGATAGAATAGAAGATTATATCTTCTTTGTTGTAATTCAAGCTAAAAATTGTAAATTCATATTTGTTTGTAATTTATATGTTGCACTTACAATAACTATAACGTCTCAAAGAAGATACAAATAGAAGATAGTATGTATCTTCTTTGATATTATTCAATCTTAGATTTTAGAGAAATATTTCTTTGCAATCTTTCATAATAACTATGTAATCATTAAGTTTAAGGTTTTATGTTTAAGGTAAAACAGACATCTTTCAAAATTTAAATTAAATTCATTATAATAATGACACGATTTATATTCTTATAAAGTGAATAAATAAATCTTGAGAAAAAAGATCTATGTTTACTACATGCTTTTTTAATTTCCATTTTGGATTATGGAATTATAGTATTTTTCAGACTTCTGAACACTAAGAATAGCATAAAAAAGTATATATTATCATACAAGAATTACAAATAGAATAGAAGATTGCATCTTCTTTGTTAATTTTAAATCTAAGATTTGCAAATTAATATGTTTTTCTAATTCATGTATAATATTAGAATTCACAAATAGAATAGAAGATTATATCTTCTTTGATAATTTCAATGTTAGAATTGTAAATTAATATGTTTTTTTCTAATTTATGTGCACTTAACAGTAAATCTTACGTCTCAAAGCAGATACGAATAGAAGATAGAATAGAAGATTATATCTTCTTTGTTGTAATTCAAGCTTAAAATTGTAAATTCATATTTGTTTGTAATTTATATGTTGCACTTACAATAACTATAACTTCTCAAAGAAGATACAAATAGAAGATAGTATGTATCTTCTTTGATATTATTCAATCTTAGATTTTAAAGAAATATTTCTTTGCAATCTTTCATAATAATTATGTAATCAGTAAATTTAAGGTTTTATGTTTAAGGTAAAACAGACATTTTTCGAAATTCAAATTAAATTCATTATAATAATGACACGATTTGTATTCTTATAAAGTGAATAAATAAATCTTGAGAAAAAAGATCTTTGTTTACTACATGCTTTTTTTAATTTCCATTTTGGATTATGGAATGATAGTATTTTTCAGACTTCTGAACACTAAGAATAGCATAAAAAAGTATATATTATCATACAAGAATTACAAATAGAATAGAATATTGCATCTTCTTTGTTAATTTTAAATCTAAGATTTGCAAATTAATATGTTTTTCTAATTCATGTATAATATTAGCATTCACAAATAGAATAGAAGATTATATCTTCTTTGATAATTTCAATGTTAGAATTGTAAATTAATATGTTTATTTCTAATTTATGTGCACTTAACAGTAAATCTTACGTCTCAAAGCAGATACGAACAGAAGATAGAATAGAAGATTATATCTTCTTTGTTGTAATTCAAGCTTTAAATTGTAAATTCATATTTGTTTGTAATTTATAAGTTGCACTTACAATTAACTATAACGTCTCAAAGAAGATACAAATAGAAGATAGTATGTATCTTCTTTGATATTATTCAATCTTAGATTTTAAAGAAATATTTCTTTGTAATCTTTCATAATAATTATGTAATCAGTAAGTTTAAGGTTTTATGTTTAAGGTAAAACAGACATTTTTCGAAATTCAAATTAAATTCATTATAATAATGACACGATTTGTATTCTTATAAAGTGAATAAATAAATCTTGAGAAAAAAGATCTTTGTTTACTACATGCTTTTTTAATTTCCATTTTGGATTATGGAATTATTGTATTGTTCAGACTTCTGAACACTAAGAATAGCATAAAAGAGTATATATTATCATATAAGAATTACAAATAGAATAGAAGATTGCATCTTCTTTGATAATTTTAAATCTAAGATTTGCAAATTAATATGTTTTTCTAATTCATGTATAATATTAGAATTCACAAATAGAATAGAAGATTATATCTTCTTTGATAATTTCAATGTTAAAATTGTAAATTAATATGTTTTTTTCTAATTTATGTGCACTTAACAGTAAATCTTACATCTCAAAGCAGATACGAATATAAGATAGAATAGAAGATTATATCTTCTTTGTTGTAATTCAAGCTTAAAATTGTAAATTCATATTTGTTTGTAATTTATATGTTGCACTTACAATAACTATAACGTCTCAAAGAAGATGCAAATAGAAGATAGTATTTATCTTCTTTGATATTATTCAATCTTAGATTTTAAAGAAATATTTCTTTGCAATCTTTCATAATAATTATGTAATCATTAAGTTTAAGGTTTTATGTTTAAGGTAAAATAGACATTTTTCGAAATTCAAATTAAATTCATTATAATAATGACACGATTTGTATTCTTATAAAGTGAATAAATAAATCTTGAGAAAAAAGATCTTTGTTTACTACATGCTTTTTTTAATTTCCATTTTGGATTATGGAATTATAGTATTTTTCAGACTTCTGAACACTAAGAATAGCATAAAAAAGTATATATTATCATATAAGAATTACAAATAGAATAGAAGATTGCATCTTCTTTGATAATTTTAAATCTAAGATTTGCAAATTAATATGTTTTTCTAATTCATGTATAATATTAGAATTCACAAATAGAATAGAAGATTATATCTTCTTTGATAATTTCAATGTTAGAATTGTAAATTAATATGTTTTTTTCTAATTTATGTGCACTTAACAGTAAATCTTACGTCTCAAAGCAGATACGAATAGAAGATAGAATAGAAGATTATATCTTCTTTGTTGTAATTCAAGCTTAAAATTGTAAATTCATATTTGTTTGTAATTTATATGTTGCACTTACAATAACTATAACGTCTCAAAGAAGATACAAATAGAAGATAGTATGTATCTTCTTTGATATTATTCAATCTTAGATTTTAAAGAAATATTTCTTTGCAATCTTTCATAATAATTATGTAATCATTAAGTTTAAGGTTTTATGTTTAAGGTAAAATAGACATTTTTCGAAATTCAATTTAAATTCATTATAATAATGACACGATTTGTATTCTTATAAAGTGAATAAATAAATCTTGAGAAAAAAGATCTTTGTTTACTACATGCTTATTTTAATTTCCATTTTGGATTATGCAATGATAGTATTTTTCAGACTTCTGAACACTAAGAATAGCATAAAAAAGTATATATTATCATATAAGAATTACAAATAGAATAGAAGATTGCATCTTCTTTGATAATTTTAAATCTAAGATTTGCAAATTAATTTGTTTTTCTAATTCATGTATAATATTAGAATTCACAAATAGAATAGAAGATTATATCTTCTTTGATAATTTCAATGTTAGAATTGTAAATTAATATGTTTTTTTCTAATTTATGTGCACTTAACAGTAAATCTTACATCTCAAAGCAGATACGAATATAAGATAGAATAGAAGATTATATCTTCTTTGTTGTAATTCAAGCTTTAAATTGTAAATTCATATTTGTTTGTAATTTATAAGTTGCACTTACAATTAACTATAACGTCTCAAAGAAGATACAAATAGAAGATAGTATGTATCTTCTTTGATATTATTCAATCTTAGATTTTAAAGAAATATTTCTTTGCAATCTTTCATAATAACTATGTAATCATTAAGTTTAAGGTTTTATGTTTAAGGTAAAACAGATATTTTTCGAAATTCAAATTAAATTCATTATAATAATGACACGATTTGTATTCTTATAAAGTGTATAAATAAATCTTGAGAAAAAAGATCTTTGTTTACTACATGCTTTTTTTAATTTCCATTTTGGATTATGCAATGATGGTATTTTTCTGACTTCTGAACACTAAGAATAGCATAAAAAAGTATATATTATCATATAAGAATTACAAATAGAATAGAAGATTGCATCTTCTTTGATAATTTTAAATCTAAGATTTGCAAATTAATATGTTTTTCTAATTCATGTATAATATTAGAATTCACAAATAGAATAGAAGATTATATCTTCTTTGATAATTTCAATGTTAGAATTGTAAATTTATATGTTTTTTTCTAATTTATGTGCACTTAACAGTAAATCTTACGTCTCAAAGCAGATACGAATAGAAGATAGAATAGAAGATTATATCTTCTTTGTTGTAATTCAAGCTTTAAATTGTAAATTCATATTTGTTTGTAATTTATAAGTTGCACTTACAATTAACTATAACGTCTCAAAGAAGATACAAATAGAAGATAGTATGTATCTTCTTTGATATTATTCAATCTTAGATTTTAAAGAAATATTTCTTTGTAATCTTTCATAATAATTATGTAATCATTAAGTTTAAGGTAAAACAGACATCTTTCAAAATTCAAATTAAATTAATTATAATAATGACACGATTTGTATTCTTATAAAGTGTATAAATAAATCTTGAGAAAAAAGATCTTTGTTTACTACATGCTTTTTTTAATTTCCATTTTGGATTATGGAATTATTGTATTTTTCTGACTTCTGAACACTAAGAATAGCATAAAAGAGTATATATTATCATATAAGAATTACAAATAGAATAGAAGATTGCATCTTCTTTGATAATTTTAAATCTAAGATTTGCAAATTAATTTGTTTTTCTAATTCATGTATAATATTAGAATTCACAAATAGAATAGAAGATTATATCTTCTTTGATAATTTCAATGTTAGAATTGTAAATTAATATGTTTTTTTTTCTAATTTATGTGCACTTAACAGTAAATCTTACGTCTCAAAGCAGATACGAATAGAAGATAGAATAGAAGATTATATCTTCTTTGTTGTAATTCAAGCTTTAAATTGTAAATTCATATTTGTTTGTAATTTATATGTTGCACTTACAATAACTATAACGTCTCAAAGAAGATACAAATAGAAGATAGTATGTATCTTCTTTGATATTATTCAATCTTAGATTTTAAAGAAATATTTCTTTGCAATCTTTCATAATAATTATGTAATCAGTAAGTTTAAGGTTTTATGTTTAAGGTAAAACAGACATTTTTCGAAATTCAAATTAAATTCATTATAATAATGACACGATTTGTATTCTTATAAAGTGTATAAATAAATCTTGAGAAAAAAGATCTTTGTTTACTACATGCTTTTTTTAATTTCCATTTTGGATTATGGAATTATAGTATTTTTCAGACTTCTGAACACTAAGAATAGCATAAAAAAGTATATATTATCATATAAGAATTACAAATAAAATAGAAGATTGCATCTTCTTTGATAATTTTAAATCTAAGATTTGCAAATTAATTTGTTTTTCTAATTCATGTATAATATTAGAATTCACAAATAGAATAGAAGATTATATCTTCTTTGATAATTTCAGTGTTAGAATTGTAAATTAATATGTTTTTTTCTAATTTATGTGCACTTAACAGTAAATCTTACGTCTCAAAGCAGATACGAATAGAAGATAGAATAGAAGATCTTCTTTGTTGTAATTCAAGCTTTAAATTGTAAATTCATATTTGTTTGTAATTTATATGTTGCACTTACAATAACTATAACGTCTCAAAGAAGATACAAATAGAAGATAGTATGTATCTTCTTTGATATTATTCAATCTTAGATTTTAAAGAAATATTTCTTTGCAATCTTTCATAATAATTATGTAATCATTAAGTTTAAGGTTTTATGTTTAAGGTAAAACAGACATTTTTCGAAATTCAAATTAAATTCATTATAATAATGACACGATTTGTATTCTTATAAAGTGTATAAATAAATCTTGAGAAAAAAGATCTTTGTTTACTACATGCTTTTTTTAATTTCCATTTTGGATTATGGAATTATAGTATTTTTCAGACTTCTGAACACTAAGAATAGCATAAAAAAGTATATATTATCATATAAGAATTACAAATAGAATAGAAGATTGCATCTTCTTTGTTAATTTTAAATCTAAGATTTGCAAATTAATATGTTTTTCTAATTCATGTATAATATTAGAATTCACAAATAGAATAGAAGATTATATCTTCTTTGATAATTTCAATGTTAGAATTGTAAATTAATATGTTTTTTTCTAATTTATGTGCACTTAAGAGTAAATCTTACGTCTCAAAGCAGATACGAATAGAAGATAGAATAGAAGATTATATCTTCTTTGTTGTAATTCAAGCTTAAAATTGTAAATTCATATTTGTTTGTAATTTATATGTTGCACTTACAATAACTATAACATCTCAAAGAAGATACAAATAGAAGATAGTATGTATCTTCTTTAATATTATTCAATCTCAGATTTTAAAGAAATATTTCTTTGCAATCTTTCATAACAATTATGTAATCATTAAGTTTAAGGTTTTATGTTTAAGGTAAAACAGACATTTTTCGAAATTCAAATTAAATTCATTATAATAATGACACGATTTGTATTCTTATAAAGTGAATAAATAAATCTTGAGAAAAAAGATCTTTGTTTACTACATGCTTTTTTTAATTTCCATTTTGGATTATGCAATGATAGTATTTTTCAGACTTCTGAACACTAAGAATAGCATAAAAAAGTATATATTATCATATAAGAATTACAAATAGAATAGAAGATTGCATCTTCTTTGATAATTTTAAATCTAAGATTTGCAAATTAATATGTTTTTCTAATTCATGTATAATATTAGAATTCACAAATAGAATAGAAGATTATATCTTCTTTGATAATTTCAATGTTAGAATTGTAAATTAATATGTTTTTTTCTAATTTATGTGCACTTAACAGTAAATCTTACATCTCAAAGCAGATACGAATAGAAGATAGAATAGAAGATTATATCTTCTTTGTTGTAATTCAAGCTAAAAATTGTAAATTCATATTTGTTTGTAATTTATATGTTGCACTTACAATAACTATAACGTCTCAAAGAAGATACAAATAGAAGATAGTATGTATTTTCTTTGATATTATTCAATCTTAGATTTTAAAGAAATATTTCTTTGTAATCTTTCATAATAATTATTTAATCATTAAGTTTAAGGTTTTATGTTTAAGGTAAAACAGACATCTTTCAAAATTCAAATTAAATTCATTATAATAATGACACGATTTGTATTCTTATAAAGTGTATAAATAAATCTTGAGAAAAAAGATCTTTGTTTACTACATGCTTTTTTTAATTTCCATTTTGGATTATGGAATTGTAGTATTTTTCAGATTTCATAATAATTATGTAATCATTAAGTTTAAGGTAAAACAGACATCTTTCAAAATTCAAATCAAATTCCAAATATTTATGATGAAATAAAATCAAGATGATGGTTTGTTAATAAAGTGAAGTTAGTCAGGCAAAATAAAATAAATAAATAATAAAATAAAATAAAAATAACTACCAGTTACAGAATAATATATATGTAATAATATTATGTAAATTATTACATTAATGTAATCTTAACTTATGTAATCCTTTGCTTTTTATGAATCTAACGAATTATTTTTTTATGCAATTAGTTTGCAGGTCTTAATCCATAATATCAGAATGTACAAATATTTAAAATTACAGTTGAATTAAATTACATTGCTATTAATAAAACACAGAATGGTTCCTTATTATTTATTACAAAAATGGTGTAAACTATTATCATTTACCGAAACGGCACCATGCACATATTTATTTTCAATTGCCCATCGTTCACTTTAATCAGACTACCTATTTGCTGATAGCCCGCATCAAGGCCTGAGTTTACTGATTATCCAGTCGGTGTACTCAGTCACCCTCGTGTACACACCAGGCCATCCTTGCATGCCGCAAGGAGAAGGCCCGAAGGACACAATTCCCGCGCAAACCCAGTAGCTGTTTCCATCCGGCTTCACAGTCACCGCCATCAGAGGACCTCCACTATCGCCTCTGCACGAATCCTTGCCCCTTTGGCCACCAGCGCAGAGCTGGCCAACTCCCAGATCCACACGTGCTTGCTTGTACACTGAAGTGCATTCCGAATTACTCTTGACAGGAATCTACAAAGAAAAATATGTTAACACGAATTCCAGTTATAGTACAGTATTCGCCAGAATTAACAGTACTGATGTTTAGATACTCAAGCATACGCATCGTACTGAACAGGGCGCAATGCCTATGCGTGGCTGCCCGAACTTCAGTACTGTATATACTGGCGAATACTGTATATTAGCTGAACGAGAACAAGCACGTTTCAAATAAGTATTGTATATCATAATAAAATATCACAGTGGAAAGGTAATCGAACTTTGAAGACATTTCTGGTTTAAGTTGACTTGATTAATTTGGTGTCACAAACAAATATTTTTTGGCAAAACACAATAAAATAATTATTTGTATGCCTAGGCTGTGAAATAATTGTTTACTAGGAGATAAAATTGTAAAACGAGGCAAAGCCGAGGCCAACCAACTCAAGGACGTTATCACAGTTAGCAGACGAGTTGTACACAATAATTTTTACTTACTTAGACAAATACTTTACTTACTTATTAATAATCATTAATAAGTATTGAATTTATACACTCTCAGAATGTACCGATTAAAATTTTCAAATTTTGTATTCATACAAAATGCATTCATGTGCACTTGGGAATTGCAAATCTGACTATATTGGACTGATGAGATCTAATAAGATTGAAATTAGTCTAAAATTGTCCGAGGAAATAATTCCTAAAAGCACATTGAAAATATGCAATTTATAGTGCACGTTTGTGAAAATTTACATTGCTACATTCTGGGAGTGCATAAATCCAATACTTATTAAATCCATCAACTCAGAAAGGATCTTTATATTTTTCAATAATTATTAAATTATTATAATTTTATGCAATTATGGCTGTAAATTTAAACTTTTTACTTTTCTTATAAGCCAACAAAGCAATGTTTTTTTCTTGCAAAAACACGGAGTTTTAGATAATCATTAAGTTTTAATTAAATTGAAACTATGTGTGGATACTACTTGGTGAAACATTATGATTAGGTTAGGTTAGGTTTAACCCATTAAGTTTTAATCAAATAATAATTCAAATATCTATCAAATGTTAAAATTTATTCGTAATGTTGAAGCAAAAAACATGCAACCAAATTTCCCACGTGCAGCTGATCCCTCATTGGCGATGGTAATAATTACCAACAGCGGACTTAACATTCTTGACTCACCTTCAATTTGAGTTTGATGTTGCTCTCTGATCTATTTTCAGTCTTGCCCCAGCCAGCGACATATAGATTGTTACCGTTGAAATCTTTGGCGAGATCTTCAGAAGATGTTGGAAGACAGATTGGTTTGATGAAGTCTAAATTTGATTAAAAACATAACAATTAGAGACAGATTCCGTTTTCGGTTCAGGAAAATATTGTAATTTACAACAAATAGCACTCCTCACTCTCCGTAATTTTCAATGTTTACTAATTAACATATGATTCGGGATTTAAACAACAAATTTAATGCGTCACCTTTCAACATACACACGAAAATGATTTAGTTCAATACTCGGTTTGAAGGTCAAAGGTCGATAGATTGCAGGAATTACTATTTTATTGTCAGTAATATTTTCTGAATGCAATGTTAGCACACGAGATAATCAGATGCAATTCATATTCATGTATTCGCATATTAATTGCTTCTAAAGAGCGCTAATTAAATTATAAGGACACGATACCAAGAAAATATTAATTACTATAAACGAGGCTGGTCTTTTGAATCGGCGATTGTTGTTTTTCTTAGTTACCATGTGGTGTAATGGGAAAAACCCAGGATTTACGCCGATTTAAGAGGCAGATTTAACGAGGCTTTCGTCAATAATGGAGTAAAAAAACAACTAGAAATACACTCACGTTTTCAACCAGAACAACGGGTTTCTGGGATAAACCTATTAATCCACGACGTCATGGAACTACCGCTTTTTACAGATTAACGAAACAATTATTACAGTTTGTAAAGTAATCGGTTTTATTTAGGATCGTTGAACTGTAACACGTATTCTGATTAACTGATTACAGGTTTTGTGAGATAGGTTTACACGCAGGTAAGCAGATAGGTTTTCGATTTTAAGTTTAATTTTACGTTTTTCTTTCCTAATTACACTTTCATTAAGTGTTTCAGATGAATTAGAAAATTGATTGAAATTTGCAGAAAATTGGCCAACTTTTCAGAAACTTCTGGTAAACTTATAAAATTGTAGAAGACTTCCTTGCAAATTTAATATTTAAAACAAAACAATCAACAGCAAACAGACAACTAACTAGATGGGCAGTTGACAAACAGAAACCAATCAGATGTACCTATGACAAGCAGACAACCAATCAGATGGTTGTTGTTTATTATAGACATTACATTTGTCATTTTCGTTTCACCTTCTGCAAATTTTTCTGTTTTTTCTTAGTCACTTTCATTAATTGTTTTACATGAATTAGAAAATGAATTGGAATTTTCAGAAAATTGGCAACCTATCAGAAACTTTGGCACACTTATAAACTTCTAGAAGACTTTCTTCTTGCAAGATTGTATTTTATTTACACAACATATACACAAAATGATATTTAAAAGAGAGAAGTTATTTGTTGCTTATTGCAAACATTATATTTGTAATTTTCGAGTATAATTTTACGTATTTTTTTCTTAATTACACTTTCATTAAGTGTTTCAGATGAATTAGAAAATTGATTGGAATTAGCAGAAAATTGGCCAACTTTTCAGAAACTTCTGGTAAACTTATAAAATTGTAGAAGACTTCCTTGCAAATTTAATATTTAAAACAAAACAATCAACAGCAAACAGACAACTAACTAGATGGGCAGTTGACAAACAGAAACCAATCAGATGGACCTATGACAAGCAGACAAGCAATCAGATGGTTGTTGTTTATTATAGACATTACATTTGTCATTTTCGTTTCATTTTCTGCAATTTTTTCTGTTTTTTTCTTAGTCACTTTCATTCATTGTTTTACATGAATTAGAAAATGAATTGGAATTTTCAGAAAATTGGCAACCTATCAGAAACTTTGGCACACTTATAAACTTCTAGAAGACTTTCTTCTTGCAAAATTGTATTTTATTTACACAATATATACACAAAATGATATTTAAAAGAAAGAAGTTATTTGTTGCTTATTGCAAACATTAAATTTGTAATTTTCGCAAAAAATAGAGCATAATTATACGTTTTTTTTCCCTTAATTACACTTTCATTAAGTGTTCCAGATGAATTTGAAAATTAATTGGAATTTGCAGAAAATTGGCCAACTTTTCAGAAACTTCTGGTAAACTTATAAAATTGTAGAAGACTTCCTCGCAAATTTAATATTTAAAACAAAACAATCAACAGCAAACAGACAACTAACTAGATGGGCAGTTGACAAACAGAAACCAATCAGATGGATCTATGACAAGCAGACAACCAATCAGATGGTTGTTGTTTATTATAGACATTACATTTGTCATTTTCGTTTCACCTTCTGCAAATTTTTCTGTTTTTTTCTTAGTCACTTTCATTCATTGTTTTACATGAATTAGAAAATGAATTGGAATTTTCAGAAAATTGGCAACCTATCAGAAACTTTGGCAGACTTATAAACTTCTAGAAGACTTTCTTCTTGCAAGATTGTATTTTATTTACACAACATATACACAAAATGATATTTAAAAGAGAGAAGTTATTTGTTGCTTATTGCAAACATTAAATTTGTAATTTTCGAGTATAATTTTACGTATTTTTTTCTTAATTACACTTTCATTAAGTGTTTCAGATGAATTAGAAAATTGATTGGAATTTGCAGAAAATTGGCCAATTTTCAGAAACTTCTGGTAAACTTATAAAATTGTAGAAGACTTCCTTGCAAATTTAATATTTAAAACAAAACAATCAACAGCAAACAGACAACTAACTAGATGGGCAGTTGACAAACAGAAACCAATCAGATGGACCTATGACAAGCAGACAACCAATCAGATGGTTGTTGTTTATTTTAGACATTACATTTGTCATTTTCGTTTCACTTTCTGCAAAATTTTCTGTTTTTTTCCTAGTCACTTTCATTAATTGTTTTACATGAATTAGAAAATGAATTGGAATTTTCAGAAAATTGGCAACCTATCAGAAACTTTGGCAAACTTATAAACTTCCAGAAGACTTACTTCTTGCAAAATTGTATTTTATTTACACAATATATACACAAAATTATATTTTGCTGAAAGAAGTTATTTGTTGCTTATTGCAAACATTAAATTTGTAATTTTCGCAAAAATTAGAGTTTAATTTTACGTTATTTTTTCTTAATTACACTTTCATTAAGTGTTTCAGATGATTTAGAAAATTGATTGTAATTTGCAGAAAATTGGCCAACTTTTCTGAAACTTCTGGTAAACTTATAAAATTGTAGAAGACTTCCTTGCAAATTTAATATTTAAAACGAAACAATCAACAGCAAACAGACAACTAACTAGATGGGCAGTTGACAAACAGAAACCAATCAGATGGACCTATGACAAGCAGACAACCAATCAGATGGTTGTTGTTTATTACAGACATTACATTTGCCATTTTCGTTTCACTTTCTGCAAATTTTTCTGTTTTTTTCTTAGTCACCTTCATTAATTGTTTTACATGAATTAGAAAATGAATTGGAATTTTCCGAAAATTGGCAACCTATCAGAAACTTTGGCACACTTATAAACTTCTAGAAGACTTTCTTCTTGCAAAATTGTATTTTATTTACACAACATATACACAAAATGATATTTAAAAGAAAGAAGTTATTTGTTGCTTATTGCAAACATTAAATTTGCAATTTTCGCAAAAAATAGAGTATAATTTTACGTTTAGTTTTCTTAATTACACTTTCATTGAGTGTTTCAGATGAATTATAAAATTGATTGGAATTTGCAGAAAATTGGAAACTTTTGGTAAACTTATAAAACTGTAGAAGACTTCCTCGCAAATTTAATATTTAAAACAAAACAATCAGCAGCAAACACACAACTAACTAGATGGGCAGTTGACAAACAGAAACCAATTAGATGGACCTATGACAAGCAGACAACCAATCAGATGGTTGTTTTTTATTATAGACATTACAGTTGTCATTTTCGTTTCACTTTCTGCAAATTTTTCTGTTTTTTTCTTAGTCACTTTCATTCATTGTTTTACATGAATTAGAAAATGAATTGGAATTTTCCGAAAATTGGCAACCTATCAGAAACTTTGGCACACTTCTAGAAGACTTTCTTCTTGCAAAATTGTATTTTATTTACACAACATATTCACAAAATGATATTTAAAAGAGAGAAGTTATTTATTGCTTATTGCAAACATTAAATTTGTAATTTTCGAGTATAATTTTACGTATTTTTTTTCTTAATTACACTTTCATTAAGTGTTTCAGATGAATTAGAAAACTGATTGGAATTTGCAGAAAATTGGCCAACTTTTCAGAAACTTCTGGTAAACTTATAAAATTGTAGAAGACTTCCTTGCAAATTTAATATTTAAAACGAAACAATCAACAGCAAACAGACAACTAACTAGATGGGCAGTTGACAAACAGAAACCAATCAGATGGACCTATGACAAGCAGACAACCAATCAGATGGTTGTTGTTTATTATAGACATTACAGTTGTCATTTTCTGCAAATTTTTCTGTTTCTTTCTTAGTCACTTTCATTCATTGTTTTACATGAATTAGAAAATGAATTGGATTTTTCCGAAAATTGGCAACCTATCAGAAACTTTGGCACACTTCTAGAAGACTTTCTTCTTGCAAAATTGTATTTTATTTACACAAAATGATATTTAAAAGAGAGAAGTTATTTATTGCTTACTGCAAACATTAAATTTGTAATTTTCGAGTATAATTTTACGTATTTTTTTCTTAATTACACTTTCATTAAGTGTTTCAGATGATTTAGAAAACTGATTGGAATTTGCAGAAAATTGGGCAACTTTTTAGAAACTTCTGGTAAACTTATAAAGTTGTAGAAGACTTCCTTGCAAATTTAATATTTAAAACAAAACAATCAACAGCAAACAGACAACTAACTAGATGGGCAGTTGACAAACAGAAACCAATTAGATGGACCTCTGACAAAGCAGACAACCAATCAGATGGTTGTTGTTTATTATAGACATTACATTTGTCATTTTCGTTTTACTTTCTGCAATTTTTTCTGTTTTTTTCTTAGTCATTTTCATTAATTGTTTTACATGAATTAGAAAATGAATTGAATTTTCAGAAAATTGGCAACATATCAGAAACTTTGGCAAACTTATAAACTTCTAGAAGACTTTCTTCTTGCAAAATTGTATTTTATTTACACAACATATTCACAAAATGATATTTAAAAGAGAGAAGTTATTTATTCCTTATTGCAAACATTAAATTTGTAATTTTCGAGTATAATTTTACGTTTTTTTTTCTTAATTACACGTTCATTAAGTGTTTCAGATGAATTAGAAAATTGATTGGAATTTGCAGAAAATTGGCCAACTTTTCAGAAACTTCTGGTAAACTTATAAAATTGTAGAAGACTTCCTTGCAAATTTAATATTTAAAACGAAACAATCAACAGCAAACAGACAACTAACTAGATGGGCAGTTGACAAACAGAAACCAATCAGATGGACCTATGACAAGCAGACAACCAATCAGATGGTTGTTGTTTATTATAGACATTACAGTTGTCATTTTCTGCAAATTTTTCTGTTTCTTTCTTAGTCACTTTCATTCATTGTTTTACATGAATTAGAAAATGAATTGGAATTTTCCGAAAATTGGCAACCTATCAGAAACTTTGGCACACTTCTAGAAGACTTTCTTCTTGCAAAATTGTATTTTATTTACACAACATATACACAAAATGATATTTAAAAGAGAGAAGTTATTTGTTGCTTATTGCAAACATTAAATTTGTAATTTTCGAGTATAATTTTACGTATTTTTTTCTTAATTACACTTTCATTAAGTGTTTCAGATGAATTAGAAAATTGATTTGAATTTGCAGAAAATTGGGCATCTTTTCAGAAACTTCTGGTAAACTTATAACATTGTAGAAGAGTTCCTTGCAAATTTAATATTTAAAACAAAACAATCAACAGCAAACAGACTAGTAACTAGAAGGGCAGTTGACAAACAGAAACCAATCAGATGGACCTATGACAAGCAGACAACCAATCAGATGGTTGTTGTTTATTATAGACATTACATTTACCATTTTCGTTTCACTTTCTGCAATGTTTTCTGTTTTTTTCTTAGTCACTTTTATTAATTGTTTTACATGAATTAGAAAATGAACTGGAATTTTCAGAAAATTGGCAACCTATCAGAAACTGCAAACATAAAATTTGTAATTTTCGCATAAATTATAGTACAATTTTATTAAATTGTATATTGTTTTGAGGACGTAATTACAAATAAGCATTTATAAACTTAGTATCCATCTTATATAGTGCAATTAATTTCCTCAAGGAAAGTTATTCATTTTATTCACATGAATCTCGGATATTTATCTCTAGATGGACATATTTGTAAGATACTTGGTATAATAGCAATAAATTAATGTACTGGAAAAAGTGGTTATCCTAAAACATAATTTTGACCTTGATAAAATACAAAACTGTTTACTAACTGAATATGGTTCCATTTACCGTTTTTTTTGCGAGCGCTTCCGAGAAACGTTTAAACGAACATTATTATCTAATGTGAAGTTAACTGTTATTTTTAATTTTAACATGAATTTAATTATTTAGACTTCTGAACACTTTAAGAATAGCATAAAAAAGTATACAGTACAAAGTTGAAATCAGATTAAAAACAATACCGAAATAAAAAAAAAGAATGTTGTCATTTAAAAAAAAACATGAATGGCGTCATATCTTTTAAAATTTTGTTTTTTAAAATTTGAAATATATATTTTCATAAGCGCCGTAATTTATATCGTTATCTCCCTTTTAGATTTTTTCTCTCTCATACACATTAACGGAGTTACCGAATGTATCCACTACTTAATTTCCACACTGTATATTATCATAAAAGAATTACAAATAGAATAGAAGATTGCATCTTCTTGGATAATTTTCAATCTAAGATTTGCAAATTAATATGTTTTTCTAATTCATGTATAATATTAGAATTCACAAATAGAATAGAAGATTGTATCTTCTTTGATAATATTCAATCTTAGAATTGTAAATTAATATGTTTTTTTTCTAATTTATGTGCACTTAACAGTAAATCTTACGTCTCAAAGCAGATACAAATAGAAGTTAGAATAGAAGATTGTATCTTTTTTGTTGTTATTCAAGCTTAGAATTGTAAATTAATATTTGTTTGTAATTTATATGTTGCACTTACAATTAACAATAACGTCTCATAGAACTAACCGGTAACTATAACGTCTCAAAGAAGATACAAAAATGGAAGATTGTATGTATCTTCTTTGATATCATTCAATCTTAGATTTTAAATAAATATTTCTTTGTAATCTATGTTATACTTAGCAGTAAGTCTGATATCTTAAAGATGATACAAATAGAAGATAGAATAGAATATTGTATCTTCTTTGATATTATTCAATCCTCGCATTGTAAATTAATATTTCTTATTAATTTTCTGTTAATTCACTTCCCAGTAAATATAACGTATCAAAGAAGATACAAATAGAAGATCGAATATAATATTGTATCTTCTTTGATTGCATTCAATCTTAGAATTGTAAATTAATATTTCTTTGTAGTTTATATGTTGCACTTACCAGTAAATATAACGTCCCAAAGAAGATACAAATAGAGGATTGTATGTATCTTATTTGATATCACTCAATCTTAGATTTTAAATAAATATTTCTTTGTAATCTATGTTGTACTTAGCAGTAAGTCTGATATCTTAAAGATGATACAAATAGAAGATAGAATAGAAGATTGTATATTCTTTGATATATCCTGGAATTGTAATTTAATATTTCTTTTTGATTTATATGTTGCACTTACCAGTAAATATAACGTCTCAAAGAAGATATAAATAGAAGATAGAATAGAATATTTTATCTTTTTTGATTGCATTCCATTCTAGAATTGTAAATTAATTTTTCTTTCTAATTTATACCTTGTACTTAGCAGTAAATCTGACGTCTTAAAGAAGATAGAAATGGAAGATAGAATAGAACATTGTATCTTCTTTGATATCCTTCAATCCTCAAATTGTAAATTAATATTTCTTTGTAGTTTATATGTTGCACTTACCAGTAAATATAACGTCTCAAAGAAGATACAAATAGAAGATTGTATGTATCTTCTTTAATATCATTCAATCTTAGAATTGTAAATTAATATTTCTTTCTAATTTATATGTTATACTTAGCAGTAAATCTGACGTCTTAAAGAAGATAGAAGTAGAAGATAGAATAGAACATTGTATCTTTTTTGATATCCTTCAATCCTCGAATTGTAAATTAATATTTCCTTTTAGTTTATATGTTGCACTTACCAGTAAATATAACATCTCAAAGAAGATACAAATAGAAGATAGAATAGAATATTGTATCTTGTTTGATTGCATTCAATCTTAGAATTGTAAATTAATATTTCTTTGTAATTTATATGTTGCACTTACCAGTAACTATAACGTCTCAAAGAAGATACAAATAAGATTGTATGTATCTTTTTTAATATCATTCAATCTTAGAATTATAAATTAATATTTCTTTCTAATTTATATGTTGTACTTAGCAGTAAATCTGATGTCTCAAAGAAGAAACAAATAGAAGATAGAATAGAAGATTATATCTTCTTTGATGTTATTCTAGGTTAGAATTGTAAATTAATATTTGTTTGTAATTTATATGTTGCCCTTAAAAGTAACTATAACGTCTCAAAGAAGATACAAATAGAAGATTGTATGTATCTTATTTGATATCATTCAATCTTAGATTTTAAATAAATATTTCTTCGTAATCTATGTTGTACTTAGCAGTAAGTCTGATATCTTAAATAACCATTAAGCTGATAAGCTGATACAAATAGAAGATAGAATAGAACATTGTATCTTTTTTGATACCCTTTAATCCTCGAATTGTAAATTAATATTTTTTTTAGATTATATGTTGCACTTATCAGTAAGTATAACGTCTCAAAGAAGATACAAATGGAATATTGTATGTATCTTATTTGATATCATTCAATCTTAGAATTGTAAATTAATATTTCTTTCTGATTTATATGTTGTAATTAGCAGTAAATCCGACGTCTTAAAGCAGATAGATATAGAATATATAACAGAACATTGTATCTTCTTTGATATCCTTTAATCCTCGAATTGTAAATTAATATTTCTTTCTAATTTATATGTTGTACTTAGCAGTAAATCTGACGTCTTAAAGAAGATAGAAATAGAAGATAGAATAGAACATTGTATCTTCTTTAATATTATTCAATCCTCGAATTGTAAATTAATATTTATTTTTAATTATATGTTGCCTTTGTCAATAAATCTTACGTCTCAAAGAAGATACAAATAGAAGATAGAATAGAATATTGTATCTTCTTTGATTGCATTCAATCTTAGAATTATAATTTAATATTTCTTTGTAATTTATATGTTGCACTTACCAGTAACAATAACGTCTCTAAGAAGATACAAATAAGATTGTATGTATCTTCTTTGATTTCATTTAATCTTGTAATGGTAAATTAATATTTCTTTATAATTTATATGTAGTACTTAGCAGTAAATCTAACGTCTTAAAGAAGGTAGAAATAGAAGATAGAATAGAAGACGGCCTCTTCTTTGATAGAAATATTGTATCTTCTTTGATTGTATTCAATCTTGGAATTGTAAATTCACATTTCTTTGTGATTCATATGTTGCAATTACCAGTAACTATAACGTCACAAAGAAGATACAAATAGAAGATGGAATTGAAGATTGCATCTTCTTTGATAGTATTCGATCTTAGAATTGTAAATTAATATTTCTTTGTAATTTATATGTTGCACTTACCAGTAACTATAACGTCTTAAAGAAGATACAAATAAGATTGTATGTATCTTCTTTGATATCATTCAATCTTAGAATTGCAAATTAATATTTCTTTCTAATTTATATGTTGTACTTAGCAGTAAATCTGAAGTCTTAGAGAAGATAGAAATATAAGATAGAATAGAAGATGTCCTCTTCTTTGATAGCAATATTGTATCTTCTTTGATTGTATTTAATTTTGGAATTGTAAATCCATATGTCTTTGTCATTGTAATTCATATGTTGCAATTACCACTAACTATAACGTCTTAAAGAAGATACAAATAGAAGATAGAATAGAAGATTGCATTTTCTATGATAGTATTCGATGTTAGGATTGTATTTTTTTTAATGTATATGGTTTGAACTTACCAGTAAATCTGACGTCTCTGCTTAATCTTAGAAGAGCGATATCGTGGTACTGGTTACTGTCCAGAGGATTGTACTGCTCGTGAGCTATTCTTTCTTCAACTGGCACGTCAACAGGGTCATCAGAGCAGTCCATACCTCCGGCTCCGTTATCCACGCAGTCTCTGGCAGTTTCTGTATTGTACTCGCCCAATCTAACACCGGTCCTGAAGAGAAAAGCAAGATGAGTATTTGAATATATCAAAGATGACTCCAAAAGCCTTTTTTTTTTTGTGCTCACGAAGTTTATGTATTTGTTGTTCAACTTGTTCTTATTTTGTCTTGTCTTGGGATTAAACATTTTTGGTTCATTTGAAAAATATGGATGCAGTTAAGGCAGTTAAGGTTAAGGTAAGGGTTAAGTTAAGGCAGTTAAGGCTCCATAGATTTCTTATCCCATTAGATATGTTTTATTTTTAACTTTTCGAGATAAATAACGAATAATTGCACTTACAGTTGCCATGTCTTCGGCAGGTCCTTTCCTTTGAGGCAATGCGCAGCAGTGAGGACGTATCTTTTGCTGACGAGCACTCCTCCGCAGTAGAATCCGCGACCATTTGCTGCAATAGCGTTAGATTAATTGCACGAAGCCCTAAATTCTGCCACAATTTACGTTTCTTGTACTCCACCAGGACCATCCAAGGGAACTCATCCAATTCGGTGACTTCGCCTCCAACAAGTTTGTCTGCATTGTCTGCTCCACATTCGTTCACTTTAGGCAGCAGGTTTGAGGAAAGTCCTGAAGTAATTGTAATTTTTGTTAACATTTTAATGGCTTAGGATTGTTATTATTATAGTTCTAATATATATTAATTTTAATACGTTTCAATGATTTGGGAAGCCTATAACAATTGGATGTAATTTTGCTAATTACCATTTGAGGTACGAACCTCCATTATTCATGAGTCAAAATCTTCCCTTTTGGGGATTCCCCTCAATCATATGCATGTAGGATGTTATAAAAAGTCTAAGCAAGTTATGTTCTAATTACTGCATACAAGAATAAATAATTATTGTGATGTTATAAAAAGTCTAAGTCTTTATTCTTGTATGTAGTACAAGAATCATTGTTATCGTTATTCGTTTATTTTTGGAACAATTAGAACATAACTTTCTAATTGTTCCAAAAACTCTATAACTATAACAATGATTCTTGTATTTAACTTTACATAACTTTCTAATTGTTCCAAAAACTCAATAACGATAACAATAATTCTTGTACTATATACAAGAATAAATAATTATTGTTACATTACTTAAGAAAGGTACGCCAGGATGGTTATTTTTGGAATTTTCAATATCAAATGATGAACTATATTTGGGCATCATTAAATGATGATTGGGAATGTGCATTGTTTTTTTTTTTAAATATTGGTGATGAGAGTTGAATCAATCATAATTTATATTAAAAAAATACCAGTCTGTTTCTTTGGTATGTCAGTTATTGCTTTATGTTGCTTTGATGGTGATCTAGAACTATTCTGTTGATCAAAATCAACATGCTTAAATAAAGCAAATACATTATTTTTTCTTCAAATATTGGTGATGGGCGTTGAATCAATCATAATTTATATTAAAAAATACCAGTCTGTTTCTTTGGTATGTCAGTTATTGCTTTATGTTGCTTTGATGGTGATCTAAAACAATTCTGTTGATCAAAATCAACATGGTTAAATTTAGCAAATATATATTTTTTCAAATATTGGTGATGAGCATTGAATCAATCATAATTTATATTAAAAAAATACCAGTATGTTTCTTTGGTATGTCAGTTATTGCTTTATGTTGCTTTGATGGTGATCTAAAACTATTCCGTTGATCAAAATCAACATGCCAAGCACTTTTTTTCTTCTTCAAATATTGGTGATGGACGTTGAATCAATCATAATTTATAATTATAAATACCAGTCGGTTTCTTTGGTATATCAATTATTGCTTTATGTTGCTTTGATGGTGATCTAGAACTATTCTGTTGATCAAAATCAAGATGCTTAAATAAAGCAAATAATTTTTTTTTCTTCAAATATTTGTGACGAGCATTGAATCATTCATAATTTATATTAAAAAATACCAGTATGTTTCATTGGTATGTCAGTTATTGCTTTATGTTGCTTTGATGGTTGCTCCAGAACTATTCTGTTGATCAAAATCAACATGCTTGTTACTAAAAGCTTGCCCAAAATTAGAATTGTACCGTTGGGATTGCGACTTATGACAGTGCCTCCTTGGGTTGGGTTGGTTGGTCCTGGATCTGGACCTTTGGATGTTGGGCAGCAAACCTTAGGGTCGGACCCGTCGAAACCACATTGCGACTTCCTAAGATATTCTGCATCATTGGTGGCCAATGGTCTGTTTTGTAACATGGAAAGCAGTGGCTGGCAACTTCGGATCGTCACACAGTTGCCAGGTTCTCCTCTTGGTGTCATGCAACTGTACACATCTGCAAGAAAATTCCGGAAAATATAGATATTTACATTATAATTTTTGCATTTCTTAGTACTATTAAGTATGCTGAATAACCATGGAGAAAAATGAAATTCAAGGTACATTTTTTTGAAAAAAAAAAGAGAAAAAGATTTGGGATTACAAAATAAATAATAATAATATATAAACAATATACAACCTTGAGGCGCAAATTTTCATTTAAATGGAGAATTGTTTTCGCTGAATTCCTTGAATGTAACATAGTGCTCGAATGAGTTTCAAAGGAAATTGTTGAAAAACTTGTAATAGGTATTTTCCGATTTTCATATTTTCTATGAACCTGTAAATTTTTATAAATAATCATTTATTATAATATAACAATAATAATATCATATTATTATAATATTAATATTATAGTAGTATATAATATTAATTAAACGGTAATTTTCAGCATTATTCCTTACAAATTTTTATTTTACTATGCAAAACGTTAATCAGTACACAAAAATCTTATTTGAATTATACAATTTATATTGAAAATAATAATAATCATGTTTATTAGCGGGAGAACCTACAAAATATACACATTAATAAATAATTGAAAAATTTACAATGAATATTGGAAAGTATTTATTGACAATACCAAATTTGTATTATAAATTCCAAAATTTTAATTGTAAATTTCAATGTTTAATTGAAGCATGATATTTTGAGTAGAAATTATGAAGAATTTGTCCACATAGCATATCACTCACTAATTTGTTAATATTTTAATAGAAATTTGCAAAACTTTTAATGGTTAAAACTGTTTTTTTTATTCTACCTAAATTAGAAATTTAAATAGAAATTATAAAATTTTCTTTGAAAATGATAAATTTTATATGCAAATTTTCTTTGCAATTTACGAAATTTTATCACAAATTGAAAATTCATCAAACCACAGAATTCTCATTGAAATTTTATCATTTTGATTGTGAATTACAATGAATGTTGCATTTCTATTGGAAATTACAATATTTTCATTAGAATTTTTTATTACTAATACCAACATTTTCATAAATTACAAAGATTAATGGAATTTAAGAGTTTTTATTTAGAAATTATAATAACGTCTTTTCTCATAAATCATATTCCTTACAAAGTGATTAAAAATTTCATAGAAACTTGCAACAAATATAATGAAAAGTGTAATTTTTTTTTAAATTCAATAACCATGAATAGAAACCATGAAATTTTTGTCATTTTTAGCACAAATTACAAAAATATTTCGATAACCCCATATATCATAATGTTATAATGTTAAAACATTATGATGAATATTGAGAAATTTTTAAAATGGATTTCAATATTTCAATAGAAATTATGGAATATTAAATGTAAATTTCAAAACTTCTGTAGAATTTGTAATTTCTGTAAAATGTTGAATATGAATTGGAACATTATAGTGAAAATTTTCATTATAAATACAATATTACAACGTAAATAGAAAACAATTATTGGGTAATAAATAAGTTTTATTGGAATTATGTCTTTTTCATGTGTGACTCAAAATATCATTTAATATTGCAAAATTTGCATTCTAAATTACAAAATTTAAACAGCTTTATAAATAATTTATTTTAAATTGATAAATTTCACTGTAATACTTATGTCATTGGCAATTTCAACATTGGTATTATAAATTACAAAATTTCAACAGCGACTATGAAAATGTTATTGTAAATTGCCGAAATTTCACTGTAAAATGCAAAATAACATTGGCATTTGCAAAATTTGTATTAGTTGTTAAAATATTCAGAGTTATTTGTAGAAAATTTTGAAATTACTAACTTTTCATTAGAGATTATGAAATTTTCATTAGAAATTATGATATAGTTATTATAAATACTAAATGTTAAATTAGAAATATCAAAGTTTAATTGAAACCTGAAATTTTGGTGGAAATTCTGGAGGATTTATCCACAAAGTATATCACTCACTAAGTTATTAATATTTTAATAGAAATTTGCAAAACTTTTAAGGAAAAATACAAAATTTTGATTGTAAATTGAAAATTTAAATAGAAATTATGAAATTTTCGTTGTAAGAAACAAAATTTTTATGCAAATTTTCTACATTTTCCTTACAAGTTACAAAATAGCATGTAAAAAGCTCATCAAACCACAAAATTCTCATTGAAATTATAATCTGTCGGTCGTAAATTACAATGAATGCATATCTGATGGAAAGTACAAAATTTTCATTAGATTTTTTTATTATAAATACCAAAATTTTCACAAATTACAAAGCTTAAAGGAACCTGCGAATTTTTATAATGTTTATTAGCAGGTATATCTGTATATAGATACATTTTCAAATTTGTATCTAGGTATGTATCTAGATACATTTTTTTAAAGTATCTGTATCTGTATCTAGATACAAAAATAATGTATCTGTTACAACACTGACCAGCAGTAGGTTAACCAGTCAAGCATTTGATTCATTTGCAAAAAAAAACAGTGTTGGCGTTTAATTGAGTCAAGGCTGGAATGAATGCTATCATCATACACGTTATATAAATACGTTACTCGTAAGTACTGTATAAAAATATGTAAATGTGTATCACACTGACACATATTTTGAACACAATCGATTTAAACTAAATATAGTAAACCAAGGTGAATATTATTTTCTGAATATTTGATTAATATGTATTATGGCAAAATGGGCATGCGAGTATCAGATTTTTTTTTTAATTTTTCTGTAAAGAAATCTTTATTAAGCTATTGGCCCTCGGACTTTCCGTCAGTAATCATTCCATATTACTAATAAAATTATCACTAGTTAAATGTCACTAAATATAAATAAGTAAATTAAAAAAAAATCACTAAACTAAATTACTTTATTACAAAATTATGGTCAAAATATATCATAAGTAGGTCAAGATGGGTCCAAAATATGGTCAAAATATATCATAAGTAGGTTAAGATGGGTCCAAAATGATGGTCAAAATATATCATCAGTATGTCAAGATCGGTACAATATTATGGTCAAAATATATCATAAGTAGGTCAAGATGGGTTCAAAATTATGGTGAAAATATATCATAAGTAGGTCAAGATGGGTCCCGGGCACAATAAAACTTGGTTAAACAGCTTCAGCGGGAAACGTAAAAATAATAAGTTTCGGATCAAATCGAAAATTCGCTATTTTTGAAAATTTTAAAATTGAAGCTAGGGACTTTTGAGCCAAATTTCCTGACTAATTGGATCCTCCTGATTCGAAAAAGGCTACTTCCAGGTCTGTAGACCCAGTGGTTCCAGAGATATCTGCCTTCAAAGTTTGAAATAAACAAAATAATAAAATTATAGTAAAATTTCCATTTTGAGAACCGCGAAGAGAGTAATATTTTAATAGAAATTTGCAAAACTTTTAAGGGAAAATACAAAATTTTGATTATAAATTGAAAGTTTAAATAGAAATTATGAAATTTTCGTTGCAAGAGACCAATTATATATGCAAATTTTCTACATTTTCCTTATAAATTACAAAATAGCACGTAAAATGCTCATCAAACCACAAAATTCTCATTGAAATTATAATCAATCGATCGTAAATTTGGTTAAACAGCTTCAACGGGAAACGTAAAAATGATGATCTTCCGATCAAATGGAAAACTCGCGATTTTTGAAAATTTTAAAGTTGCAGCTAGGGACTTTTGAGCCATATTTCCTGACTAATTGCATTCTCCTGATTCCAAAAAAACCTCCCTCCAGATCTGTACATCCCTCGCTTCCCGAGATATCTGCCTTTAAAATTGAAGAAAAAAAAATTGTAACATTTTGGTAAAATTTCTATTTTGAGAACCGTGAAGAGAGAATCAGGAGCACGATTAAAAATCTGCACATTAACTTATTATGCCACATATGATCGTATAATTTCTTCACATATAACATTATGTTTTTATCATATAAAGAAGGAACAAAACAAGATAAAATATTATGTTTTAAGTTATTGTTCTCTCAAAACATCATTGTAACGATGCGAAATAATTTGGGGTCAGATTTTATGCCAAAAATTCATTGCATGCATAAATCTGGTGGATGAGGATAATGAAATAATACGATTCCTTAGTGTACATCGTTATATATTTTTTAATTGAATTACTGAAGTGTACACGAGTGTGAATGTCAATTTTAATTAGTGGCCTCGCCTTTTGATGTAATTGGCAGTTATGAGCTCATTTTATTATAATCAGACTATTTTGCTGAATGTTTTGATCGCACATTACTAATTTTATTGTATATAGTCATGCAGTGGCGGATTACAATTAACTTTTTAATGTAAGGTATATGTATATTTTCATTTTTTAAATGCAGGACATAAACTTTCTATTAAAAAACAATAATATTTCAAAAATAACAAAATTATAGAGGTTTTATTCAGAAAGCTTATCCCTCGAAAAGTTGTTAAAATGTTTGTAGTTATATGTAAACAATTAATTACAATTAACTTTTTAATGTAAGTTATATGTAGATTTTTATTTTAAAAATCCAGGACATCAACTTTCTATTAAAAAACAATAATACTTCAAAAAGAACAAAATTATAGATGTTTTATTCAAAAAGCTTATCCCTCGCAAAATTGTCAAAATGTTTGTAGTTATATATAAACAATTTAACGAAAATTAAATTTTGTAATTATAATTAAAAAATGAATAGGTAATTTTCAGCATTATTACTTACAAGTTTTAATTTTCAATTGCAAAATGTTAATCTGAACACAAAATCCTCATTTGAATTTTACTATTTATAATAAAAATAATAATAATAATAGTGTTTATTCGCAGAAGAAGCTACACAATATACACAAAAATAAATAAATATGAAAAATTACTAAATTACAATGAATATTGCAATGTTTTTATTGAAAAGACAAAATTTCTATTATAAATCCTAAAAGAAATAACAAAGTTGTCATGATAAATTACATAATTTAGTTGGAAATTACGAAATTTTCATTACAAATTTGCGTTAGAAATTATGTAATTCTTATTGTAAATACCAAATTTTTTCATTAAAAATTTGAATGTTTAATTGAAACCTGAACATTTTATTAGAAATTATAACGATTTATGCACAAAGCATATAACTCACTGAATTATTAATCTTTTAATAGAAAATTGCAAAACTTTTAAGGGAAAATATATAAATTTTGATTACAAATTTAAATTTATTTATAATGTATTACGAAATTTTCGATGCAAACGGCAAATTTGTATGAAATTTTCTACATTTCCTCTATAAATTGCGAAATTTTATTACGAATTGCAAAAAGTTCATCAAAGCTCAAAGTTCTTATTGAAATTGTATCATTGCAAATGTTAATTACAATTAATGTTGGAGTTATATTAGAAATTACAAAATTTTCATTAATTTTTTATGATAAATACTAAAATTTTCATAAATACAAATATAGAAAATAAAATATTCATATAGAAAGTTTAATAAAACGAATTTAGTTGGAAATTACGAACTTTTCAATAGAGAATACAAAATATTCATTAGAAATTATGAAATTCTTATTATAAATATCAAAATTTTAATTATAAATTTTAAAGTTTAATTAAAACCTGATAATTTTAGTGGAAATTATAATGGATTTATTCACAAAGCATATCACTGACTAAAGTATTAATATTTTAATAGAAATTTGCAAAACTTTGAAGGGAAAATATATTTTTTTTATTATAAATTAAAAATTTAAATAGATATTATGAAACTTTCGATGCCAGTGGCAAATTTTTTATGAAATTGTCTACATTTTCTTTATAAATTATGAATTTTATTACGAATTGCAGAAAGTTCATCAAACCTGAAAATTCTTATTGAAATTGTATCATTTCAATTGTTAATTAAAATTAATGTTGCAGTTTTATTGGAAATTACAATATGTTCATTACATTTTATATGATAAATATCAAAATTTTCATAAATAGAAATATAGAAAATAAAATATTCATATAGAAAATTTAATGAAACGAATTTAATTGAAAATTACGAACTTTTCAATAGAGATTACAAAATTTTCATTAGAAATTATGACATTCTTTCCCTAAATATCAAAATTTTAATTATAAACTTCAAAGTTTAATTAAAACCTGCTATTTTTAGTGGAAATTATAAAGGATATATCCACAAAGCATATCACTCACTAAGTTATTAATATTTTATGAGAAATTTGCAAAACTTTGAAGTGAAAATATAAAAATTTTGATTATAAATTAAAAATTTAATAGATATTATAAAATTTTCGATGCAAGTAGCAAATTTTGTATGAAATTTTCTACATTTTCTTTATAAATTATGAAAGTTATAAATATTTTAATAGAAATTTGGAAAACTTTTAAGGGAAAATATAAAAAGTTTGATTATAAATTAATAATTTAAATAGATATTTGAAATTTACGATGCAAGTGGCAAATTTTGTATGAAATTTTCTACATTTTCTTTATAAATTATGAATTTTATTATGAATTGCAAAAAGTTCAACAAACCTCAAAATTCTTATTGAAATTGTATAATTTCAATTGTTAATTACAATTAATGTTGAAGTTGTATTGGAAATTTCAAAATGTTTATTAAATTTTGTATGATAAATACCAAAATATTCATAAATAGAAATATAGAAACTAAAATATTCATATAGAAAATTTAATGAAACGAATTTAGTTAGAAATTACGAACTTTTCATTAGAGATTACAAAATTTTCATTAGAACTTATGCGATGCTTATTATAAATATCAAACTTTTAATTATAAATTTTAAAGTTTAATTAGTACATGCAATTTTCAGTGCAAATTATAATGAATATATCCACAAAGCGTATCACTCACTAAGTTATTAATATTGTAATAGTAATTTGTAAAACTTTGAAGAGAAAATATTAAAAATATGATTATAAATTAAAAATTTAAATCGATATTATGAAATTTCCGATGCAAGTGGCAAATTTTGTATGAATTTTCTACACATTCCTTATAAATTACGAAATTTTATTACGACTGCAAAAAGTTAATCAAACCTCAAAATTCTTATTGAAATTGTGTCGTTTCATTTGTTAATTACAATTAATGTTGCAGTGTTATTGGAAATGACAAAATGTTCATTAATTTTTTTATGAAAAATACCAAAATTTTCATAAATAGAAATATAGGAAATAAAATATTCATATAGAAAATTTAATGAAACGAATTTAGTTGGAAATTACGAACTTTCATTAGAGATTACAAAATTTTCATTAGAAATTATGAAATTCTTATTATAAATATCAAAATTTTAATTATAAATTTCACAGTTTAATTAACACCTGCTATTTTTAGTGCAAATTATAAAGGATATATCCACATAGTATATCACTCACTTAGTTATTAATATTTTAATAGAAATTTGCAAAACTTTGAAGAGAAAATATAAAAATATTGATTATAAATTAAAAATTTAAATAGATATTATGAAACTTTCGATGCAAGTGGCAAATTTTCTATGAAATTGTCTACATTTTCTTTATAAATTATGAATTTTATTACGAATTGCAAAAAGTTCATCAAACCTCAAAATTCTTATTGAAATTGTATCATTTCAATTGTTAATTAAAATTAATGTTGCAGTTTTATTGGAAATTACAATATGTTTATTGAATTTTTTATGATAAATATCAAAATTTTCATAAATAGATATATAGAAAATAAAATATTCATATAGAAAATTTAATGAAACGAATCCCTTTGAAAATTACGAACTTTTCATTAGAGATTACAAAATTTTCAGTAATAATATAACAAGAGAGTGAGAATAAATTGAAAATAATTTGACAGATTGTCGAAAACTTGTTGCCAGGCAATAGTCACGAGAGCCCGAAGGGCTCGAGTGACTATTGCCAAATGGCAACAAGTTTGAGACATAATCTGTCAAATTATTTTCTAATTTATCGAACTCTCGAGTTATATTTGATTAGATTATTTTTTGACGTTTTTTGCTTTCTAGTATTTCTTTATCAATTTCAGTATGCGAAACGCAGCTAAAGCGACTTTTATTCATTTTGTATGACACTTTAATATGATTGATAAATTAATAATTTGACAAATATTTTGATTGACAAGAGTGAACCTAGCTACCGAGATTATTCCCACTATAATAATCTCTAGAGAATATTCCCAGTATAATAATGACGGGATTGGTCCAGAAGTATCAATATGACAAAAATCGAAATATATCATTGGTCTTGAGAAACGTCAAAAAATAATCATTAGAAATTATGAAATGCTTATTATAAATATCAAACTTTTAATTATAAATTTCAAAGTTTTATTAGTACATGCAATTTTTAGTGCAAATTATAATGAATATATATACAAAGCATATCACTCACTAAGTTATTAATATTGTAATAGTAATTTGTAAAACTTTGAAGTAAAAGTATAACAATTTTGATTATAAATAAAAAATTTAATAGATATGAAATTTTCGATGCAAGTGGCAAATTTTGTATGAAATTTTCTACATTTTCTTTATAAATTATGAAAGTTATTAATATTTTGATAGAAATTTGCAAAACTTTGAAGGGAAAACATAAAAATTTTGAATATAAATTAAAAATTTAAGTAGATATTATTAAAATTTCGATGTAAGTGGCAAATTTTGTATGACATTTTCTACATTTTCTTTATAAATTACGACATTTTATAATGTATTGCAAAAAGTTCATCAAACATCAAAATTCTTATTGAAATTGCATAATTTCAATTGTTAATTACAATTAATGTTGCAGTTTTATTGGAAATTATAAAATGTTCATTACATTTTTTATGATAAATACAAAAATTTTCATAAATAGAAATATAGAAAAGAAAGTAGTGATATAGAAAATTTAATGAAACTAATTTAGTTGGAAATTACGAACTTGCATTAGAGATTACAAAATTTTCATTAGAAATTATGAAATACTTATTATAAATACAAAAATATTAATTATAAATTTCACAGTTTAATTAACACCTGCTATTTTTAGTGCAAATTATAATGGATATATCCACAAAGTATATCACTCACTAAGTTATTAATATTTTATGAGAAAATTGCAAAACTTTGAAGTGAAAATATAAAAAAATTGATTATAAATTAAAAATTTAATAGTTATTATGAAATTTTCGATGCAAATGGCAAATTTTGTATGAAATTTTCTACATTTTCTTTATAAATTATGAAAGTTATTAATATTTTAATAGAAATTTGCAAAACTTTGAAGAGAAAATATAAAAATATTGATTATAAATTAAAAATTTAATACATATTATGAAATTTTCGATGCAAGTGGCAAATTTTGTATGAAATTTTCTACATTTTCTTTATAAATTATGAAAGTTATTAATATTTTAATAGAAATTTGCAAAACTTTAAATGGAAAACAAACATTTTTGTTATAAATTAAAAATTTAAATGGACATTATGAAATTTTCGATGTCAGTGGCAAATTTTGTATGAAATTTTCTACATTTACCTAATAAATTACGAAATTTTATTACGAACTACAATAAGTTCATCAAACCTCAAATTTCTTATTGAAATTGTATCATTTCAATTGTTAATTAGATTAATGTTGCAGTTTTATTGGAAATTACAATATGTTTATTAATTTTTTTATGATAAACATCAAAATTTCCATAAATAGAAATACAGAAAATAAAATATTCACATAGAAAATTTAATGAAACGAATTTAGTTGGAAATTACGAACTTTTCATTAGAGATTACAAAATTTTCATAAGAAATTATGAAATTCTTATTATAAATATCAAAATTTTAATTATAAATTTTAAAGTTTAATTAAAACCTGCTAATTTTAGTGGCAATTATAATGGATTTATTCACAAAGCATATCACTGACTAAATTATTAATATTTTAATAGAAATTTGCAAAACTTTTAAGGGGAAATATAAAAACTTTGATTATAAGTTAAAAATTTAAATAGATATTATGAAATTTTCGATGAAGTGCTAAATTTTGTATAACATTTTCTACATTTTCCTTATAAATTACGAAATTTTATTACGAATTTTATTACGAAAAGTTCATCAAACCTCAAAATTCTTATTGAAATAGTATCATTTCAATTGTTAATTACAATAAATGTTGCAGTTTAAATAATATTGAAAATAAAATATTCATCTAGAAAATTTAATGAAACGAATTTCATCACAACTTAATTTTATAACTACTGCATTTTAATTACTCATTTGAAACCCGATAACCAGATCATTTCGTAAGAGGTTCTCCTCACCGAATCCTGTAATTAATTAGGAATGCTATGAGGAATGCGGTTTTGGTTTGTACGAGCACTTCAAAAACAAATAAACCGCTACTCGCAAAAATCCAAAAACGCAGTGACGCACCAAAGACCTCGATCTCTGATTTGGTAATGAACTTTTGAACCTTAACTTGATAAACTGCACGCTCCAAGCGTCAATAATGCTCAATGCCTCGAGCAAGTTTTACGTAAAGACGCACTTATTTGCAGATTTCTCGTACTTACAGGTAATCTGCAGAAGCAGCGTGATGGTAATCAAGCTGCTGGGGGCGGCGAAGATCCGCGACTTGTAAGCCACCATCGTCCGCTAATGAGCAATCGAACGCACTACTGTTGTGTTCACTGGTCTTGAGAATAACACTGATGTTGGTCAGCACTGGTCAGTCGAGTGTGTTGGTGTGCGCACGGTTTGTGTAGTAGTCTGCCTTGGGAAATCCGCCGTCTTAATAACCGATGACCGCTGCGATCGTTTCTGCCGGACACCGACCGTCACCAATCTGTGCTGGATTTCGGTGCAATGAAAGGGGCAAGGATAATCCCGCTGAATTGTCCCATGGAATTTCCCACTCAACGCCATGGTACTAATCTCAGAAATTCAAAAAATTTCTACTATCAAAGAGTTCAATTGCCTTCCTCATAAACTGGTTTTAAACGACCTCCCTATATGGAGTTCGTAGATTCGGGAGCTAATGGTATTGTGGTTTAGGCCTTCACAATTAATCAGTTCTAGACAATAAACGGGGATTATCTATGCTATAATTTCATTTATCAACAATATTATGGTAATTAGCAGTCATTTGGTAAATTGCCATGAAATTTATGCGTCCATGTTTTACTCATGCTACTGTGCATGGAAATCCCCTTGTACGTATAAATTGCAACTCCATCTTGTAAAGAATACCACAAAGTTCTAGAAATTTTGTAGTTTTTGTAGTTTTGTAGTTTAGTTTTGTAGCATTTGGCAATAATCTATATGATTCAACTGTAGGTATAACGAATCAATTATTCAGAGCGGTTGCTGTTTCAAGTAGCCCTGATGATTACCGACCTTCGAAACGGGGATAGCACATAAAGAAGAAGAACAATCATTTTTTTAGCAAAGCGCGAGTCCAGTTTACCATCCACTCAGAAACTGGTAAAACCGTATCTCATACTGGAAATTATCCATTTCCCTTTCAAGCATGATTCTTCTACAGTACCTATTACAGAAAACGGCGTGCAAATGTGTGGACGGATAACTGCAGGACCTCGTTCTAGGTCCTAGGTAATTGAAAATGTGTAAGCAAATAAGTATACTAATTTAGGAGCGCAAATAACCAACGACAGAACACTTCAAACCATTAAAGACAGAAATATGCAAAGCAGAGGAGTAATATCTATGATGAATGGAATATTTTGGCCACAAATAAATAATACATTAGACAAATTTTCAGAAATTTCTGTGACAGATATTAGTATACCTATCCACTGGGAAAGTTATATGTTCGATTTTCTCACTTATTTACTTCATTATATTCGTCAAATTTTCAGAGAATATATATTCAGGCATACTGTATCGAAATCTGGCATAAAATTTTCAAAATATCCATTAGACAAATTTTCAGTGACAGATATAGCGATACCTGCCAACTGGGAAAGTTATATGTTCGATTTTCTCACTTATCTACTTCATAACCTTCGTCAAATTTTCAGAGGATATATCTTCAGGCATACTGAATCCAAATCTGGTATAAAATTTTCAAAATTTCTATTAGACAAATTTTCAGTGACAGATATAGCGATACCTGTCAACTGGGAAAGTTATATATTCGGTTTTCTCACTTATTTACTTCATAACCTTCGTCAAATTTTCAGAGGATATATCTTCAGGCATACTGTATCCAAATCTGGCATAAATATTTCAAAATATCCATTAGACAAATTTTCAGTGACAGATATAGACATACCTGTCAACAGGGAAAGTTATATGATTTTCTCAGTTACTTACTTCATAACCTTCGTCAAATTTTCAGAAGATATATCTTCAGGCATACTGTATCCAAATCTGGCATAAAATTTTCAAAATATCCATTAGACAAATTTTCAGTGACAGATATTAGTATACTTGTCCACTGGGAAAATTATACGTTCGATTTTCTCATTTATTTACTTCATAACCTTCGTCAAATTTTCAGAGGATATATCTTCAGGCATACTGTATCCAAATTTGGCATAAAATTTTCAAATTACCATTAGACAAATTTTCAGTAACAGATATTAGTATACCTGTCCACTGGGAAAATTATACTCTTATTTTCTCATTTATTAACTTCATAACCTTCGTCAAATTTTCAGAGGATATATATTCAGGCATACTGTATCCAAATTTGGCATAAAATTTTCAAATTACTATTAGACAAATTTTCAGTGACAGATATTAGTATACATGTCAACTGGGAAAGTTATATGTTCGATTTTCTCACTTATCTACTTCATAACGTTCGTAAAATTTTCACAGGATATATCTTCAAACATATTGTATTCAAATCAGGCATAAAATTTTCAAAATATCCATTACACAACTTTTCAGAATTTTCAGTGACAGATATTAGTATACCTATCCACTGGGAAAGTTATATGTTCGATTTTCTCATTTATTTACTTCATAACATTCGTAAAATTTTTAGAGGATATCTCTTCAGGCATAGTGTATCCAAATCTGGTATAAATTTTTCAAAATATCAATTAGACAAATTTTCAGTGACAGATATAGCGATACCTGTCAACTGGGAAAGTTATATGTCCGATTTTCTCACTTATGTACTTCATAACGTTTGTAAAATTTTCAGAGGATATATCTTCAGGCATACTGTATCCAAATCTGACATAAAACTTTCAAAATATCTATTATACAAATTTTCAGAATTTTCAGTGACAGATATTAGTATACCTATCCACTGGGAAAGTTATGTGTTCGATTTTCTCATTTATTTACTTCATTACATTCGTCAAATTTTTAGAGGATATATTTTCAGGCATACTGTATCCAAATCTGGCATAAAGTTTTCAAAATATCCATTAGACAAATTTTCAGTGACAGATATAGCGATACCTGTCCACTGGGAAAGTTATACGTTCGATTTTCTCATTTATTTACTTCATAACCTTCGTCAAATTTTCAGAGGATATATCTTCAGGCATACTGTATCCAAATCTGGTATAAAATTTTCAAAATATCTATTAGATTAATTTTCAGTGACAGATATAGACATACGTGTCAACTGGGAAAGTTATGTATTCGATTTTCTCACTTATCTACTTCATAACATTCGTAAAATTTTTAGAGGATATATATTCAGGCATACTGCATCCAAATCTGGCATAAAATTTTCAAAATATCCATTAATCAAAATAAATTTATGTGATACTCACAAAGTAACTTGTTTTATTTATAATTGATAAAATGAATCACGAAGTAAACGCCACGACAATTCAGAATACTTTTGGTTAAATGCATAACGAACAAAAGTGCGAAGAAGTATGAAAAATGGAAATGGACACCTCAAGGAAGAAGAATGAGATGAAGAAGACCATTGAAAAGTAGGGCAGGATTGATAATCATCCTCAGAAGGATTCCCAGAAAGGTCAAATCGACATTTTGTAAATTTTTAGCGGGCCTAAACTAAAAAAAAAAAAGTAAACGCAAGGTAAACCGAACAAAGAAAAAACGAGAAATTTGTACAAAATTACATTTTAATGGAAAAATGTTCAAATATATATATATATATATATATATATATATATATATATATATATATATATATATATATATATATATATATATATATATATATAAATTACATCAACATTACAGAAATTACCAAAAAGTTTCACAAACATTTCATATAGGTACTTACTATAGTACTATAGTACTTACTATAGGTAAGAATATTCTATTATTTTGAATTGAATATTAGTTACAGAAGAAGAACAGGCCAAAAAAAGTAATACAAAAATCAGTGATGCCTAAAAATTTAACAAATTTAAATCTGTTCTTGTTATGTAGCTAATGGGAATGTATTTTGTAAATTTTTGGGGGGCCTAAACTAAAAAAAAAAAACGAAAACACAAGGCAAACTGAACAAAGAAAAAACGACAAATTTGTACAAAATTCAAATTTGATTGCAAAATGTTCAAATAAATATATATAAATTACACCAACATTACAGAAATTATCAAAAAGTTTTGCAAACATCTCATATAGATCCTTATAGGTTCTTACTATAGTACTATTGAACTTACTATAGTACTATAGTACTTACTATAAGTAATAATATTATATTATTTTGAATTGAATTAAATTGAATATTAGTTACAGAACAAGAACAGTATAAAAAAAGCAATACAAAGATCAGTGAAGTCTCGGAATTGCCGAAACAAACAAACAAGCGCTTGCCAAAAATTTAATAAATTTAAATCTTTTCTTGTTATGTAGCTAATGGGAATATGACCTATTAATTAAAATTAATTCCCGAACAAGATTTACACCATTTTTACCCCTATTATAAACCACCCTGTATAGCCGGCTATTTTTTAATGTGAGTAACCATTAGGAATATTTCATAAGTGCGATTGGTACTTACTAGTTTATTTTGTTTTGAGCTAACTGGGGGATTGGTAATACAGATTTAAAATAGTCATTTCTTGACAGCAAAATTTCAATTTCATTCTCACTTTTTTCAATTAACTCTACTCGACCAATCTTTCTGTGAAAATGAACATAAATAAATGCAAAACTGTTAGACAAGATACGAAACAATATAATCAGAACGTATTTTCAACTTTTAAAAACTTTATTTTTTGACATTGACATTTCCACATAACCTCATCAAAACCCTTTTTACAATGTAAAAGTTTCCCTTACTGAAAGTCCGTAACACAAGATAAGTCACTAAAGTCATGAGTCGAGATTTTCGTATAAAGTAGAATATGTTTAGTAGGATACTCAAGATATTATATACATAAAGCTAAATGATAACATGTATTCCATACACACAAAAAAATTGAAAGTTATATAGCGATACCTGTCAACTGGGAAAGTTATATGTTCGATTTTCTCATTTATTTACTTTATAGCCTTCGTCCAATTTTCAGAGGATATATCTTCAGGCATACTGATTTTTTTTTTCATATTCGTAACACAAGATAAAAGTCATTAAAGTTACTAGATTTGGTTACTCACATTAAAATAAAACCGCTTTTATATCGTAGATGATTATCGTATATAATTCGTACATGATCGTACAATCGTATATGATCGTATATGATCGTATGATACCGTAGATGTTTAAAAAAACTTGTAAATTAAAAGATTCTGTCGCCGTTGATAAAAATTCAAGTTTCTCATTTACATTCCAACAAAATAACTTTTTATACATACATTTACTAAATTCTCGCTTAAATATAAAAGGCATTTTTATTATTTTTTGTGCTTAGTATTATAAATTATATATATTCGTGCTTAGGCTATCAGTTTTACAATATTTAACAGTCTGCAATTAACGTAAATAGCACTTTAACTGCCCTTGATAGTATTGTTTCAAAAAGAATTGGGACAGAGATAATAAACTATAAAAAAAACAATAAAATCGTAGATAGATAGATAGATAGATAATATTTCATTAATATAATAAGTAGTTATACTAGGACAGTTCCAACGCAGGTCAGGTTAGTTTTCGATTAATTTAATCCGCGGTTTAATCGAACTTTTGATTCGCGTAAGTAGAGCAATTTGGGGGCAATTAGAGCATTAAAGCGGCGGATTAAATTAATCGAAAACTAACCTGACCTGCGTTGGAACTGTCCTAGTATAACTACTATAATAATATTATAATAATAATAATGAATATTTATTAGCAGAAAAGCTACATAATATACAAAAGGTATATTGCTGTACGTAACTGTTACAGCTCATGCTTTCATCATAATTTTCTTTATAGTATATACATAACAACAAACATCACAACAAAACAACAAAAAGAACAATGCAAAAGCAAAGACACAAATAGTAAATACAGTTTTCATATTACAATACTTTATAAATTTCTATTTACAGATTAATTTGAACTACGTATTCCCTCACTTGGGCTTTAAACTGATGAATATTAATCTCATTTTTTATGTGACAGGTCATCTTATTATACAGCTTAAATCCTCTCGAGAAAAACGACTTTCCGCTTTAAAATTCCTTAAAAATATTTTTTAGTATTACTATAAATTAACATTGCATAAAAAACTTTTTATTTCGTTCATAAGAGAAATTACGAATATTATTTAAATCGTCTATACCTTTTCAAGTTCAAATTGAGACCAATCAAGTTCAAATTGAGACCAATTAATTTCAAATTGAGACCAATCAAGTTCAAATTGATACCAATCAATTTCAAATTGAGACAGATCAATTTCAAATTGAGACTAAACAAAATCAAGTTGACACTAAACAATATCAAGTTGCCATAATAAATTTTATTTGTTTACTCTCAACTTGATATTGTTAAGTGTCAACTTGATTTTGTTTAGTCTCAATTTGAAATTGATTGTTCTCAATTTGAACTTGATTGGCCTCAATTTGAAATTGATTGGTCTCAATTTGAACTTGATTGTTCTCAATTTGAACTTGAAAAGGTATAGTTGAAGCAAGAATTTCGGTAATTATGTTTTTCCTCAAAAACTACTCAATTGCTGCTGCTCAGTAGGCTTAACAAAATGTGTTCAGAATTGAACGAGCTAGCTCAATATGTAAAAATATACAGGGTGTTCTATTTAAAATAACAAAGTTGATGGCAACTTCCGGTTAAAACCGAAAGTAATAGAAACGTGTGCGTATTTTCTTTTGAGAGATCACTATGAACGATGTTGATTGCATTTTTTTAAATTGTTATTTCATCAGGAACCCCATAAACTTTTAACCAACGACTTACGTGGGACACCCTATATTAATTATTATTAATTGATTATTGATTAATTGATGAATTAATTGATTTTCTTATTGATTATATTTACTTTACTTATTGAGCATTGTCAGTTTGAATAGAATATAAGATAGCAAAAGCAATTTCTAGAGCTTGCATCAAATCGTTAGAAAACAAACTTTACTCTACAAACTTTTGCCTTGTCCATTTAAAGGCGGTTTTAACTCCAGCCGTAGGCAACCAAATGTACGTGTAAATGGGGTTGCATTTATGGAGAAGTATATGAAAGCACATGCGAGTTGATAAAAGTTGTGAAGAGCAATAATACGAAATTTCATTGAAATTGAAGGGTAAGAGTATAACAGTTTATACAATAATAATGTCTAGATTCACGTGCTTCTGCATTTCCACATATTCTCTGTGTCTATACTTTTCAGTATATCCTGCAACATTCATTGCTGGAATGTATGTGGCACATGTTACAGCACATCACTGAATGTAGAAAAAATGCTGTTCAAAAGTTTGTACCATTTGTACAAACTATTTTGTACCATTTTTAAACCTAAAATTTGATCCCCGCTACCATAAAACAAAACAAGTTTGTTTGAATCTCCAAAAACAAATGATAAAAGACCAAAGAAATTTGAAACTGTAAAAGTAATCCTGAGGTTTTCACAAACATCGATAGATGTCACTGCTGCACAATTTGCAATCTGTGTTTATTATTGTTCAGTTTTAATTGATAGTTTCGGAAGAAATAATCACATATTCGAAATCATAGGGCATAACTACACTAGCAGTTATATGTATTGCCGTTGAGTAAGGAACAATATGTTTCTTACTCAATGGTATTACCAAGTGTAATAATTTTAGTGAAAATATATGTATATTACAAATTCCATCAAGAATATAGTAGCGTAAGTATTAATTATGGAATACTTTTTAGAAACTTCTACAGTTTTAATGTTTAGTGAACATTTGATATATTTTGGCTGGTAAAATCGTTAACTGGAGCAAAATTGGTACAAATTGGGCAAAAGTGTCATAATTTCAGCCAAACCTAAAAAAAAGCATACTTTAGCTGTGCATAATTTAGGACATTTTCCTAAAAGACAATTAATGCAATTTTTATATATTTCTTGACAATTATGAAAAGGACGTAAAAGTTGCACACATTTTGAAAATTCTTAAAACATGAACGGTAACAGCTGAAAATGTACTCAAAATTTTTCAGTAAGCCATAAAAATTCAGTAATTAAAATTTTTGAGAGGAATGACTGCAATCTTAATATTAAAAAAAAAAAGAAACACTACTTTGGCTGACAGGTTAGAAGACTTGCATATCATGCATGAATTCCTGGGTTCGACCCCCAGTACAGGTGTAGTACATTTATACTAAGTAACTCATTAAGCTCATTAAGAGATCTAGAGATATATCCCTAACAAATACAGTCACTTCTGCTACTACTAAAAAAAACAGAAATAATTGTAATTTTTACAACATTCTTTGAAATATTGACAGAAAGAATTAAATGTATTAGTAACCACAAAAAAAGTTACTAAAATTGCCAATTATTATTGAAATTTTAATAGTAATCATTAAAATTTTGATTAGAATAATTAAATATTGGCAGAAATAACTGAAAATTAGACAGTACATAATAATTGGCATTATCATACCAAATAAAAATGTGTCAGTAATCATTGAAATTTTGATAGATTTGAAGCTTTTAGGATTTTTTTAACGTGATAGAAAATATTTAATATTTTGGCAGAAATTAATGACATTTTGATAGCAACTTGAATATTTTAACAGAAATAAAGAATAGTAATAATTGAAAATTTGATAGCAATCTGACAATCTTTCAATTTACCAACAATTGAAAATCCTACAGTTAAATTTTAACTGTAATTACTGAAATTTTACCAAAAATTGAAAAGTTGGCTGTAATCTTTGGCATTTTGGTAGAATTACAAATGAGGGGTCTAGAAGTAGAAAGGTTTAAGTGCATTTTTGGTAGATCTGAGATAAATGGCTTTAAAGCTATTTATCTTGTTCAATAGTTCTATAAGTAGTAATTGTTAATATTTTACACTAAAATGTGAACACAGTTTTCTAAACTTATTCCTGGAATTTTCAAATTCAAGTTAACTTTAAGCCATTTATCTCAGAACTTCCAAAAATGCACTTAAACCTTTTTACTTCTGTACCCCTCACATTTAAGTTTGGTAACAATCATTGAAAATTTGACAGTAATTTTTGAAAAGTCGCCGCTGAAATTTTACTGTAAATTAAAATTTATTTTATAATATGTGGAGTTATGGTAGAATTAAAACTTTGGCAATAACAATTATTGTAATATCTTTAAAACATTGACGGTAATTATTGAAAATTTACCGAAAATTGAAAATTTGGTATAATTCAAATACATATTTACATTAATTATTGCAATTTCGACATTAACAAAATACAGAAATAATTGAAATTTTAACAGCATTCTTTGAAACATTCACAGAAAGAATTGAATATAATAGTAATCACAAAAATGTTAAAATTGACAGTAACTATTGAAATTAAAATTTTGAGTAATTAAACATTGCCAGAAGGAATTGAAAATTAGACAGTCATTATAATTGTCACGACACCAAATAAAAATGTATTTATTTTTATTTTCAAGGTGATGATCGAAATTTTACTAAAAATTAGAAATGTTCTTGTAATATTTGGGTTTTTGGTAGAATTAAAACTATGGAAATAATCATTGTAATTTTAACAGTAGTATTTGAGATTTTGGTTTAACCTTTGAAACATTGACAGTAATGACCGAAAATTAACGAAAATAAAAAAATTGTCAGTAAGATATAAAATTTAAAATAATTTTACAGTAGTCTTTGTTTTTTTAATATCCGAAGTTTTGATATTAAAAATAATGCTGAAATAATTTAAATTTTTGCAGTATTCCAAATTTCAGTAGTCAGTAGTTCAGTAGTCGAAATTTCAGATTTTATTTGGTGTAAAAATAAAAATTATTACTGTCTAATTTTCAGTTATTTCTACCAATAAGTGTTTAATTTATCTAATTTAATTTTTATAATTAGTATAAAAATTTCAATAATTACTTTCAGTTCTAATAACTTTTTTGTTAAGTTTAAAGTTTTATCCATAAGTTACCAGTTATTTATTATAGGTATTATTATTGGGTACTTTGGTAGAATTATTTTTATTTTATTTTATTATTTATTTATTTTATTTTGCCTGACTATTTTCAGTTTTAGATTCAGTTTTGCTATGTATATATCTTGATCTTATTTTTACCATAAATATTTGTAATTAGTTTGAATTTTGAAAACAAAACAGACATCTTTCAAAATTCAAATTAATTACAAATATGTATAGTAAAAATAAGATCAAGATATATTCATAGCAAGATACACATATTATGCTTCTGATGATGGTTTGTATTGACAGTAGACTTGTAGACAGTAAGCATTAAAATTTTGATTAGAGTAATTTAACATTGCTAGAAGGAACTAAAATTTAGACAGTCATTATAATTGTCATTATGACACCAAATAAAAATGTAATTTTTGAAATTTTGAAGGTGATGTTCTTGTAATATTTGGGTTTTTATTAGACTTAAACTTTGACAATAATCATTGTAATTTTAACAGTAGTACTTGAGATTTTGATGTAACCCTTGAAACATTGACGGCAATCACCGAAAATTAACGAAAATAAAAAAATGGTCAGTAAGATATAAAATTTAAGTATAATTTATACTTTTACAGTAGTCTTTGTTTTTTTAATATTTGAACTTTTGATATTTAAAATAACGCTGAAATAATTGAATTTTTACAGTATTCTTTAAAATATCGACAGAAAGAATTAAATATAATAGTAGCAACAAAAAAGTTATCAAAATTGAAAGTATAGTTGGATTTTTTTTTATGTGAGTAACCATTAGGAATATTTCATAAGTGCGATTGGTACTGACTAGTTTATTTTGTTTTGACCTAACTGGAGGATTGGTAATACAGATTTAAAATAGACATTTATTGACAGCAAAATTTCAATTTCACTGTCCCTTTTTTCAATTTACTCAACTCTTTCTGACCAATCCTTCTCAGAAAATGAACATACATAGGTGCAAAACTATTATACAAGGTAAGAAACAACATAATCACAAGGAATTTTCAATATTCAACACTATTATTTTGTAACTTTGACATTTCGACATAACCTCATCGCAAATTGATAAATCAATTGAAAATTTGGCTACAACTAGTGAAATTTTGACTGTAATTACTGAAATATTACCAAAAATTGCAATGTTGCATGTAATCTTTGGAATGTTGGTAGAATTACAACTTTGGCAAAAATAATTGCAAGTTTGGTAGTAATAATTGAAAATTTGACAGTAATATATGAAACAGTGACTGCAATATCTGAAAATTTACTCAAAATCGGGAATTTTCCAGTAAGTTATACATTTTTTGATTCCCAGAAATTGGATTATAAGCCCCATTAATGCCACATTGGGGTGCAAAATTGTTTTTGCATATTTTTGCAGTAACTGTTGAAATTTTAATAGTAATCATTAAATTTTTGAAATTAATCTTAAATGTTGACTATAATAATTGCCATTTTATTAACAATTGAAAATGTGGCTACAACCAGTGAAATTTTGGCTGTAATTACTGAAATTTTACCAAAAATTGCAATGTTGCATGTAATGTTTGGAATGTTGGTAGAATTACAACTTTGGCAAAAATAATTGCAAGTTTGGTAGTAATAATTGAAAATTTGACAGTAATATGTGAAACAGTGACTGCAATATCTGAAAATTTACTGAAAATCGGGAATTTTCCAGTAAGCTATAATTTTTTTGATTCCCAGAAATTGGATTATAATATGGCCCCATTATAGCCACATTGGGGTGCAAAATAGTTTTTGCATATTTTTGCAGTAACTGTTGAAATTTTATAGTAATCATTATATTTTTGAAATTAATCTTAAATTTTGACTATAATAATTGACATTTTATTAACAATTGAAAATTTGGCTACAACTAGTGAAATTTGGCTGTAATTACAGAAATTTTACCAAAAATTGCAAAGTTGCATGTAATCTTTAGAATGTTGGTAGAATTACAACTTTGGCAAAAATAATTGCAAGTTTGGTAGTAATAATTGAAAACTTGACAGTAATCTTTGAAACAGTGACGGTAATATCTGAAAATTTACTGAAAATTGGGAATTTTTCAGTAAGCTATAATTTTTTTTATTCCCAGAAATTGGATTATAATATGGCCCCATTATAGCCACATTGGGGTGCAAAATAGTTTTTGCATATTTTTGCAGTAACTGTTGAAATTTTATAGTAACCATTAAATTTTTGAAATTAATCTTAAATTTTGACTATAATAATTGACATTTTATTAACAATTGAAAATTGGGCTACAACTAGTGAAATTTTGGTTGTAATAACTGAAATTTTACCAAAAATTGCAAAGTTGCATGTAATCTTTGGAATGTTGGTAGAATTACAACTTTGGCAAAAATAATTGCAAGTTTGGTAGTAATAATTGAAAAATTGACAGTAATATGTGAAACAGTGACGGTAATATCTGAAAATTTACTGAAAATTGGGAATTTTTCAGTAAGCTATAATTTTTTGCTTCCCAGAAATTGGATTATAAGTGGCCCCATTAATGCCACATTGGGGTGCAAAATTGTTTTTGCATATTTTTGCAGTAACTGTTGAAATTTTAATAGTAATCATTATATTTTTGAAATTAATCTTAAATTTTGACTATAATAATTGACATTTTATTAACAATTGAAAATGTGGCTACAACTAGTGAAATTTTGGCTGTAATTACTGAAATTTTACCAAAAATTGCAAAGTTGCATGTAATCTTTGGAATGTTGCTAGAATTACAACTTTGGCAAAAATAATTGCAAGTTTGGTAGTAATAATTGAAAATTTGACAGTGATATTTGAAACAGTGACTGCAATATCTGAAAATTTACTGAAAATCGGGAATTTTTCAGTAAGCTATAATTTTTTTGATTCCCAGAAATTGGATTATAATATGGCCCCATTAATGCCACATTGGGGTGCAAAATTGTTTTTGCATATTTTTGCAGTAACTGTTGAAATTTTAATAGTAATCATTAAATTTTTTAAATTAATCTTAAATTTTGAGTATAATAATTGACATTTTATTAACAATTGAAAATTTGGCTACAACTAGTGAAATTTTGGCTGTAATTACTGAAATTTTACCAAAAATTGCAATGTTGCATGTAATCTTTGGAATGTTGCTAGAATTACAACTTTGGCAAAAATAATTGCAAGTTTGGTAGTAATAATTGAAAATTTGACAGTGATATTTGAAACAGTGACTGCAATATCTGAAAATTTACTGAAAATCGGGAATTTTTCAGTAAGCTATAATTTTTTTGATTCCCAGAAATTGGATTATAATATGGCCCCATTATAGCCACATTGGGGTGCAAAATAGTTTTTGCATATTTTTGCAGTAACTGTTGAAATTTTAATAGTAATCATTAAATTTTTGAAATTAATCTTAAATTTTGGCTATATTAATTGACATTTTATTAACAATTGAAAATTGGGCTACAACTAGTGAAATTTTGGCTGTAATTACTGAAATATTACCAAAAATTGCAATGTTGCATGTAATCTTTGGAATGTTGGTAGAATTGCAACTTTGGCAAAAATAATTGCAAGTTTGGTAGTAATAATTGAAAATTTGACAGTAATATGTGAAACAGTGACTGCAATATCTGAAAATTTACTGAAAATCGGGAATTTTCCAGTAAGCTATACATTTTTTGATTCCCAGAAATTGGATTAAAAGTAGCCACATTTATGTCACATTGGGGTGCAAAATTGTTTTTGCATGTTTTCACACAAACACAATTTTAGTCTATAAATTATTATCAAATTTTCCACAATTATTCAATACACAATTTTCTATCAGATTATGACTATGATTCTATGATGTATCTGAACCATGGTTAAAGGTAATCCACGTTTATACAACTGGACATAAACGTGGCACAATTAATTATTGAATATAATAGTAATCACAAAAATGTTAACATTTACAGTAAGTATTGAAATTTTAATAGTAATCAATAAAATTTTGATTAGAGTAATTAAACATTGCCAGAAGGAACTGAAAATTAGACAGTCATTATAATTGTCATTATGACACAAAATAAAAATGTAATTTTTGAAATAGTAAAGGTGATGACCGAAATTTTACTAAAAATTAAAAATGTTCTTGTAATATTTGGGATTTTAGTAGAATTAAAACTGTAGCAATTATCATTGTAATTTTAACAGTAGTACTTGAGATTTTGATGTAACCCTTGAAACATTAACAGTAATGACCGAAAATTAAAGAAAATAAAAAAATTGTCAGTAAGATATAAAATTTAAGTATAATTTATACTTTTACAGTAGTCTTTGTTTTTTTTTAATATTTTAACTTTTGATATTAAAAATAATGCTGAAATAATTGAATTTTTTACAGTATTCTTTGAAATATTGACAGAAAGAATTGAATATAATAGTAGCAACAAAAAAGTTATTGACATTGAAAGTATATTTGGATTCTTTTAGTCTATACATTAGTCTACACATTTTTAGAAGATTAGTCTACACATTTTTGTTTTACGTCCGCAACCTTTAGGATTTTTTTAACGTGATACAGTGATAGAAAATATTTAATATTTTGGCAGAAATTAATGACATCTTTGAAATTTAGACTATTATGGTTGACATTTAACTAACAACTGAAAATTTGGCTAAAACTAGTGCAATTTTGACTGTAATTACTGCAATTTTATCACAAATTGCAAAGTTGCCTGTAATCTTTGAAATTTTGGTAGAAATACAACTTTAAGTTTGGTAGCAATTATTGAAAATTTGACAGTAATTTTTGAAAAGTGACCGTAAATTACTGACTTTAGAAATTTTGACTGTAATCGCTGAAATTTCACTATAGATTAAAATTTATTTTGTAATATGTAGAGTTATGGTAGTATTAAAACATTGGCAATAATAATTATTGCAATTTTAGCAGTACTGATTGAAATTTTGATGCAATCTTTAAAACATTGACTGCAATTACTGAAAATTTAGCGAAAATTGAAAATTTGGCAGTAAAATTTCAGTATAATTTAAATACATATTTTACATTAATTGTCGCAATTTCGACATTAAAAAAATACAGAAATAATTGAAATTTTGACAGCATTCTCTGTCAACATTGATAGAAAGAATTGAATACAAAAATGTTAAAATTTACAGTAACTATTGAAATTTTAATAGTAATCATTAAAAATTTTGAAATTAATTTTAAATTTTGACTATAATAATTGACATTTTATTAACAATTGAAAATTTGACTGTAGTTACAGAAATTTTACAAAATTTTATAGATTTGAAACTTTTAGGATTTTTTTCGCGTGATGAAGTGATAGAAAATATGTAATATTTCGGTAAAAAAATAATGAAATTTTAATAGCAACATGAATATTTTAACAGAAATAAAGAAATAGTAATAATTGAACATTTTATAGCAATCTTTGAAATTGTAACTATAATGACTGACACTAACAATTGAAAATTTGGTTACAACCAGTGAAATTTTGGCTGTAATTACTGAAATTTTACCAAAAATTGCAAGGTTGCCTGTAATCTTTGGAAATTTGGTAGAATTCCAACTTTAGCAACAATAATTGCAAGTTTGGTAGTAATAATTGAAAATTTTACAGTTATCTTTGAAACAGTGACGGTAATATCTGAAAATTTACTGAAAATTGGGAATTTTCCAGTAAGCTACAATTTTTTTGATTCCCAGAAATAGGAAAAAAGTTCCCAACTTTAATGCCACATTGGGGTGCAAAATAGTTTTTTCATGTTTTCACAAAAATACAATTTTAGTCAATAAATTATTATGAAATTTTCCACACTTTTCAATACACAATTTTCTTTTAGATTATGAGTATGATTCTATGATGTATCTGAACCATGGTTAAAGGTAATCCACGTTTGTACAACTGGACCTAAACGTGGCACAATTAATTATTGAATATAATAGTAATCACAAAAATGTTAACATTTACAGTAACTATTGAAATTATTAATAGTAATCATTAAAATTTTGATTAGAGTAATTAAACATTGCCAGAAGGAACTGAAAATTAGACAGTCATTATAATTGACATTATGACACCAAATAAAAATTGGTGAAATTTTAAAGGTGATGACCGAAATATTACTAAAAATTAAACATGTTCTTGTAATATTCGGGTTTTTGGTAGACATAAAACTTTGACAATAATCATTGTAATTTTAACACTAGTACTTGAGATTTTGATGTAATCCTTGAAACATTAACAGTAATGACCGAAAATAACAGAAAATTAAAGAATTGTCAGTAAGATATAAAATTTAAGTATAATTTATACTTTTACAGTAGTCTTTGTTTTTTTAATATTTGAACTTTTGATATTAAAAATAATGCAGAAATAATTGAAATTTTTACAGAATTCTTTGAAATATTGATAGAAAGAATTGAATATAATAGCAACAAAAAAGTTATTAAAATTAAAAGTATTGTTGGTTTTTTTTATGTGAGTAACCATAGGAATATTTCATAAGTGCGATTGGTACTGACTAGTTTATTTTGTTTTGACCTAACTGGAGGATTGGTAATACAGATTTAAAATTGACATTTATTGACAGCAAAATTTCAATTTCACTGTCACTCTTTTCAATTTACTCAACTCTTTCTGACCAATCCTTCTCAGAAAATGAACATACATAGGTGCAAAACTATTATACAAGGTAAGAAACAACATAATCACAAGGAATTTTCAATATTCAACACTATTATTTTGTAACTTTGACATTTCGACATAACCTCATCGCAAATTGATAAATCAATTGAAAATTTGGCTACAACTAGTGAAATTTTGACTGTAATTACTGAAATATTACCAAAAATTGCAATGTTGCATGTAATCTTTGGAATGTTGGTAGAATTACAACTTTGGCAAAAATAATTGCAAGTTTGGTAGTAATAATTGAAAATTTGACAGTAATATGTGAAACAGTGACTGCAATATCTGAAAATTTACTCAAAATCGGGAATTTTCCAGTAAGTTATACATTTTTTGATTCCCAGAAATTGGATTAAAAGTAGCCACATTAATGCCACGTAGGGGTGCAAAATTGTTTTTGATTGTTTTCACACGAACACAATTTTAGTCTACAAATTATTATCAAAATTTCCACAATTACACAATTTTCTATGAGATTATGAATATGATTCTAGGTAACTGAGCCATAGTTAAAGCTAATTCGCGTTTGTACAACTGGATTTTAAAGTGGCACATTTAGTTTTCGGATGAAACAAATGAGACATTCGGAATCGGGTGACAAAACCACGTTGTCGTGTATTTTATTAGGTTCTTGTAATGTTTCAGAAAGGTGAGTTAAAGAAACTGCTAATTTTATTTTTCATTTCGTTTCATTTTTGAATTTCAGGTGGAAAACTCCGTGGGTTGGTACCTGCCCCCTCTCCGGAAAAACCTGGTGACTTTCGCCAGCGCAGACTTGTGTTGGCAGTGTCGCAATGCATTGTTGGGAAATCGGCCAAGATGGCCGCTCACAGTCGAGTAGTATGAAATGGTTACATTTTTACAATGTTTCTTTTATAATTTGTACATTTTAATTAGATAGCCTCAAACCGAGACTACTAAGCTACCAAGGGACTCGTCGAGCGGCCAGCAAGTGAGTGTGTACAGTGCGCAATTTCCCTACCGACCAGCAAATGTGACGATGTAGCTGGTGGAGATAGTGAACATATATAGCATACAGCGGCTCCCGAAGGAGATAAGGAGGCACCCGGGAGCGCAGAGAGGCGGCGGATCGGGCGGCGAGGAGGCGAACGGCGCGGCGACGGGATCCTGCGGCAGGAAGGAGCCAGGCCGTGCACGTAAGTCACAAAGGGGGCGCCGCCGTGACGGGCGGAATGTCGAGAGAGGGACGTCGCCATGGCCGGCGATCGCCAGCTTCGGGAGCCTCCACGGCCCCGGGGAAGCACTCCCCGGGGCCGGACGTCCGGTTTCGCGGCGGAAGCGGGCCTCCCGCGGGGGCAGGGCGGCGGCGGTGCGGGCCCCACGGCCTCACCGCAGCCCGAGCTGCGAGGGCGCCGTCAACAGCTGTTCGTCGGCGACCTCGCAGCGGCGAGACACGGCGACGTTCGGCGGCGATTTCATTATATAAACACACAAATGGCTTGTAATATACCCCCAGGGGCACCTCTTCCATGTAACTACACCTTGAGCACTTCTATTAATCATGAGTTTGCGCTGGCTCAAGAAATGTGTGCGAGAAATGTTTATCCGGAAGGATGAATGTGTGGCGTATTAAATACCACAAAAATTTGAGATATTCTTGCGAATTGTGCGCACACATAGCTTCGTACAAAACGCTCCCACCTTTAAATAAACTACGCCTGAATCACGGGGGCAACCACTATGAAAATTTAGTACACAGCCCTCGCAAATGAATGCCATTTTGTGCAATCATGAATTTTAGATCACTATTTCAAACCTAAGTGGATCAGTTTCAACTATCAATCGGATAATTTAAAGCACATACTGCTTTGCAATTGGGAAAGTATGATAAACTTTCACAAAATATGCTGCAATTTCGTACTGACTAAAAAAATCTAAATTCTGATGAAAACACACAATTTAGATCTACAAAATATTACAAAAGTATATTTGTGAAAGTTTAACATACTTTTCCGATTTATTACTGTTCCCAATTTTGGGCCAATTCCATGTAATTGTACAGAGTTGTATTGATTCTTTTCATGACATGTACTAAAATTATTGTAGCATTAAGAGGCCTCTTTACCCAAACGCGGTATAGGGAATTGCTAGTAAACGACAGCGAAGATATTCATGAACATAATTACAATCGGAGACCTGATTTAGAAAGTTTAGACATTTATCTACAGTTAAGCCGAGTTGTTTTAAAAAATAAAAAAATGGTGATTTTTTATGTTGATTAAAAGCAGGTTTAGCCTATTTGTGATATTTTCTTCTGTATTTATTTAATTAAGACGGGAAACATACAGGGTGTCTACGCTAAACCGTTCGTTAAAAGTTTACGGGGTTGCCGTTGTACTAAAAATTTAAAAAAAATCCTCGTTACACGGTTGAATCAGTTGTCCTCATGTGAAATATTTTCAAGTTTCTATCACTTCCGGTTCCACCGGAAGTAGCAGCAACTTTCTTATTTTAAATGGAACACCCCATATATTATTATATTTTTGAATTCCTCGCTTAAATTGGAACATATTTTGTAAGAACGTATGTACACTTATCTCTTCTAGTTTTCAAGAAAAAAAATGTTTTCTAAAATTTTGACCTCTAAAAGGTAGCCTGAAATCTGTCTATAACTTCTCTTAGGAATAAGATAAAATTATGAATTAAATTTCTAATTATAGATAGAGGATGCCTCTATGAGTGAAATAATTGGAAACTGTCAATTTTGATAATAAGTGTTCATAAAATGTCAATATCTAAGTGCCCTCTTAAATATCCTGTAATTCATTTTTTTTAAATTGAATGACCCATTTTTTATTGCATAGCACGATAGGGAGAAAAATTTACTACAAAAAAGTATAATACAACCATACTCCTAAAGCAAGTATATTTTGAAATATTTCGAGGATTACTTTTTCGTCGCATTTCTGCAGGGTATAATTGTGCATGTCACAAGTGCACTTTAGTAGGCATGTGATATGCTTTTGTTTTATCGCCATTGTAATGCAACTGTCAAATAATTAAACTATTTAGAATAAAGAGCTTTTGTCGATGTCTTATTGCATTCACTTGTCCAAATTAAACAACATTTGATTCCAATCTTCCAAATCTTGTTTTATTCATCGGCGGCAAATGTGGATAAGTTTTATTGAATACTCTACATGTTAGAGCAACAATTTTATCGCAGTTGCCATGTATAAAAAATAAATTGATAATTTGTTGATTTGTGTAATGATTCATTTTGTTCATTTTGATTTCTGTAATACATTATTCTAAATGTTTTTATTATTTGACAGTTTGCATTACAATGGCGACAAAACAAAAACATATCACAAGCCTACTAAAGTGCACTTGTGACTTGCAAAATTATACCCTGCAGAAATGCGACGAAAAAGTAATCCTCGAAATATTTCAAAAAATACTTGCTTTAGGAGTATGGTTGTATTATACTTTTTTGTAGTAAATTTTTCTCCCTATCGTGCTATGCAATAAAAAAATGGGTCATTCCATTTAAAAAAAATGAATTACAGGATATTTAAGAGGGCACTTAGATATTGACATTTTATGAATACTTATTATCAAAATTGGCAGTTTCCAATTATGTCACTCATAGAGGCATCCTCTATCTATAATTAGAAATTTAATTCATAATTTTATCTTATTCCTAAGAGAAGTTATAGACAGATTTCAGGCTACCTTTTAGAGGTCAAAATTTTAGAAAACATTTTTTTTCTTGAAAACTAGAAGAGATAAGTGTACATACGTTCTTACAAAATATGTTCCAATTTAAGCGAGGAATTCAAAAATATAATAATATATGGGGCGTTCCATTTAAAATAAGAAAGTTGGTGCTACTTCCGGTGGAACCGGAAGTGATAGAAACTTGAAAATATTTCACATGAGGATAACTGATTCAACCGCGCGACGACGATTTTTTTGAAATTTTTACGACAACGGCAACCCCTAAACTTTTAACGAACGGTTTAGCGTAGACACCCTGTATAATGGAAATTCCCTCGGTGTATTTGGAGCTAATGTTGCGAACCACCTTCTTTTTTTTGTTCCAATATCTTGAATTATAATGGAGTATTCTTGTCTGCACATAAATCCGATTAGGTGATTAGAAATAAGTCACCTTTAATTTATTTCTTAAAACTACTCCGCTTAATTGTAGATAAATGTCTAAACTTTCTATATCAGTTCTCCGATTGCAATTATGTTAACCCGTTCATGAATTATTTAGCTGTCGCTTATTAATAATGCCGTATACTAGCTGGGGTAAAGAGGCCTCTTAAGTTATTGTAAAAAATGATCATTTAGCAACTTAATACGCGTTTTGTTTTATCGACATGATAAATTGTCACAAAGTAATGGGATTCATCTCTAATTTTAAATTTGGTTCAAGTTATGGTGAAAAACTGCCCATTTAGCAACTAATAAGTGTTTTTTCTCAAACTTTTTCTTCTCAATATACTAAAACACACAAAAAAAATTGCATTGACCCGTTTTGGAATGAAAAGTGCAAGTAATAAGTGTTTTATTTTATCGACATGATTAATTATCGCAAAGTCTCTGATTTTAATTTTGGTGCGCCTCATATAAAATATGTCAAAGTTGAATTACATTGGTACCACTACCATCTGTCACTAAGGTCTGACCGTTGAATCTTTGGGCTAACATCATCAATTATCGCTTCAATAAATGACAAACTGAGTCAATCTGACGAAATAAATCAAATAATAAATCAATAAATAAATAATAATAATAAATCGTTAGAAAGAGAAACCACCACAGAACATATGTCTGCAACTGCCGGTGGAATAAACTTTTTCTTGTTTGACCGTTGAATCTTTGGGCTAACAACATCAATTATCGCTTCAATAAATGACAAGCAGAGTCAATCTGATGAAATGAATCAAATAATAAATCAATAAATAAATAATAATAATAAATCGTAGAAAGAGTAACCACTACAGAACATATGTCTGTAACCGCCGGTGGAATAAACTTTTTCTTCTCAGTATACCAAAATGAAAAAAAAAATTGCAGTGATCCGTTTTGGGATGAAAAGTGCAACTAATAAGTGTTTTATTTTATCGACATGATAAATTATCGCAAAGTCTCTGATTTTAATTTTGGTGTACCGCATATAAAACCTGTCAAAGTTGAATTACGTTGGTACCACTACCATCTGTCAGTATAGTCTGACCGTTGGATCTTTGGGCTGACAACATCAATTATCGCTTCAATAAATGACAAGCGGAGTCAATCTGAGGAAATAAATCAAATAATATATCAATAAATAAATAATAATAATAAATCGTTAGAAAGAGAAACCACCACAGAACATATGTCTGTAACCGCCGGTGGAAGAAACTTTTTCTTCTCGGTATAATAAAACGCAAAAAAAAAAAACAGTAACCCGTTTTGGGATGAAACGTGAGTGAAGTTTGGGGCAGGCTTTCAGCTTTAACAAATTTCACGAAATTTACATTTAAACATTGCAGTCAATCTCCAGACCTTAACATTATTAATTTACAAAAAAAAAAAACTATTTATATAATTATTAATAAATCAATTTTTCTTAATTTGTCTTAATTTTTAATTGACTAAAAAACATCTTATATTTTGTATTTGACTCATATTAAGATAATTTTAACTATTCAGTAAAAAAAAACCTGTACTTCCTTAATTAAAATTTTTAATCCTAAACTTTTTTTAGCATGATACAGTGATAGAAAATATTTAATATTTTGGCAGAAATTAATGAAATTTTGATAGCAACATGAATATTTTAACAGAAATAAAGAAATAGTAATAATTCAAAATTGTATAGCAATCTTTGAAATTCTAACTATAATGACTGACAATTTAGTAACAATTGGAAAATTGGCTACGAGTGAAATTTTGACTGTAATTACTGCAATTTTACAAAATGTTATACATTTGAAACTTTTAGGATTTTTTTTAACGTGATGAAGTGATAGAAAATATGTAATATTTCGGTAAAATATAATGAAATTTTGATAGCAACATGAATATTTTAACAGAAATAAAGAAATAGTAATAATTGAAAATTTTATAGCAATCTTTGAAATTGTAACTTTGACTGACAATTTACTAACAATTGAAAATTTCGCTACAATTAGTGAAATTTTTACTGTAATTACTGATTTTTTTTTCAAAAATTGCGATGTTAATAATGTTAATAAATGACAAGCGGAGTCAATCTGATGAAATAAATCAAATAATAAATAATAAATCAATAAATAAATAATAATAACAATAAATCGTTAGAAAGAGAAACCACCACAGAACATATGTCTGTAACCGCCGGTGGAATAAACTTTTTCTTTTCGGTATACTAAAACGCAAAAAAAAAAAAACCACAGTGACCCGTTTTGGGATGAAAAGTGAGTGAAGTTTGGGGCAGACTTTCAGCTTTAACTAATTTCACGAAATTTACATTTAAACATTGCAGTCAATCTCCATACCTTAACATTATTAATTTACAAAAAAAGAAACAACTATTTATATTATTATTAATAAATCAATTGAAAAGTCTTAATTTTTAATTGACTAAAAAAACATCTTGATTTTGTACTTGACTCATATTAAGGTAATTTTAACTATTCAGTAAAAAAAACCTGTACTTCCTTAATTAAAATTTTTAATCGCTTTTGCAACCGGTTTCGACCAGACAGTTTTTTTTTTTTTATTAATGTACAATTGTAATCTGTTGTTCTTTTTAGTTTTGCCTGATGATGACCAATTAATTGGTCGAAACCGGTTGCAAAAACCAATAATTTTTTTAATCAAAGTAGTACACGTTTTTTTTTTGTTTTTTTTTACTGAATACTAAAGCAAGCATGCCAATTTCAAGGCACGTAACTAAAATATCTACATAACTAATATTAGCGTCACCGGGAAAATTTCCCGGTACCCTAGATTATTTTTAGCTCTATTTTGTTTTGCCTGATGATGACCAATTAATTGGCCGAAACCCATTACAAAAGCAATTAAAAATTTTAATTATGGAGGTACACTTTTTTTAATGAAAGAAAACACATATGTTGAGCAAATATCAGATGTTTTGATTGAAAATGAAAGTTGAATCTATTACAATTACGTATGAAAAACAGTATCATTCAACCTCCACATCTGTCAAATGTCAAAATTTTGACAAACGAGACAATTTTACCACATGAACCATACCACTTTTTTTGTTTTTTTGTTTTTTTATGAAAGAAAACACATATTTTGAACAAACATCAGATATTTTTATTGAAAATGAAAGTTGAATCTATTACAATTTTGTAAGAAAAACAGTATCATTCAACCTCCACGTCTGTCAAATGTCTAAATTTTGACAAACGAGACAATTTTACCACATGAACCACACCACTTTTTTTTTTTTTTTTTTATGAGAGAAAACACATATTTTGAGCAAACATCAGATATTTTTATTGAAAATGAAAGTTGAATCTATTACAATTATGTATGAAAAACAATATCATTCAACCTCCACATCTGTCAAAAGTAACAATTTTGACAAACGAGACAATTTTACCACATAAACCACACCACATTGTTGTTTTGATTTGTTTTTTAATGAAAGAAAACACATATTTTGAGCAAACATCAGATATTTTTATTGAAAATGAAATTGAATCTATTAGAATTATATTTTGAATGGTGGTGGCGTCTACTTCGTGATACATTTTATTAATTATAACTAAATGATAAAATTACCAACTTGTAGCTACGACTTCCATATAATAATATAACGTGCGTACAACAAAATTCTATGACACGTTGGCATTGGCAATCTTAAGTCATGTCTGCACTAAGATCACACACACACATGTATTAATCTGGTTGTCATGTTGGCATGTCAGATGTGATCTTAGTGCAGATACGACTTGAGATTGCCAACGCCAACTTCGTCGTCGATTTTTGTCGTACACACGATATATATTTGTTGATGGTTTAATATCAATTGGAGTTGCTATGCTCTCTCACAAGAGTTTTGATATTAAAAGTGTCAAATTTTTTATGGTTAACTGTCACCTTGACAGTAGTCAACTTAGTAAAATCAATGTTGCCACCACTTCACAACATAAATTCCCCTTCACATTATTACACTATTGTAAAAATTGACAGTCACATGATATGCAAAAATTAGACAGTAAGACAATTTCCTATTTCTATACAATTTGTTTTCTTGTACAAACGTGACCATTGTCTATTGACTATTACAACGTGACAAGTAAAGTAAAGTAAGATATACACTGACTCATTTTAAGTGCCCGGATTTTTAATTCCTGTACGTAATATGTTTGAAGAAAAATACATTTTTCTACAATGGTAATTAATGCGACCTCGGGCAGATCCCCTTCACTTTAGCTGGATACACTGACAGGTGTATTCAGCTGTCAGTGACATGTTCCGCCTTATTTCATAAACTACATGATACTAAACGAAGATACTATTTACGGTGAAATCTGATTTTGAATTTAACGTGCAAAAGGTGGCATAAGTAAGATTGTAGAAATGGATTATTCCAACTTGACGTCACCGACATTTAAACATCGTCCTAATTGGGGCACAGCAAAAAAATTTGAATACACACATTTGGGACTTTCACATTAAGGTTCCGTCATGGTGTTCGAGTGCACAGTCACAACATGACCTAGAATTAGCTAACCTAATTGTATAACCTATGACTACTCTCGAATAATAATATAATAATAATAATATAAATAATTGAATAATAATATATCTAACAGTGAAAATGCATCATAAAACCTAATGTACAGTAAAGACGCATTTACATAGGGTGTTGCATGACATACGGTACAAACTCAAAAAAACAGTTTTTTTGGAATAATTTATTGATTATCACAAACTGTTTAAATTGACTTCAAATTTTTTATGGTTAACTGTCACCTTGACAGTAGTCAACTTAGTAATATCAATGTTGCCACCACTTCACAACATAAATTCCCCTTCACATTATCGTACTAACGAGCTTTAGCCGATGTAAGTCGCAAAATTAAAATCGGTTCAGATTTGTAAATGTTATTTACAGCAAAAATGTGTAATTTTAATGTAAAAATTGACTGTCACTTGACATGCAAAAATTAGATAGTGAGACAATTGCCGCGTTCTATATAATTTGTTTTCTGCGATTCTACTTAAATTCTTGACAGGTCAAAAACAAAACTTGTAGAGTAAATTTCAAAATTATGAGTACACCTCAAAAGGCAAGAAGTTTATTTATTTCAGATTTCTACACATGTAAAACACAGTTTTAACATTTTCATGTGACATTGCGTTAATACATGAAAAATGGCACTGTGCATTACGAAAGTGTGACATTGATAATGAAAGTGTGCCGCTCTTCTAAGATTAGATTTTTATCGCCCAAAATCTGTAAAACCTGAAAATTTATTAACGTCTAGACCCTATTGTAAATCAACCGTTTTCACCGATCTGTTTATTTTTATGTAGTAAACCTCAAGCAGATTATTTTATAATTCTTTAATACAAATAGTTGTAAAATTTTGCATGCAGATTAGATAACGATTTAAGTAATTATTAAAATAGTAAGGCAAAAAAATATCTGCAAATATGTACACAATAATTAGTATACTTTTGAACATACAAAACATTTATGAAAATGATTGTTTGTTTTATACAGGTACATGTAAATTTCAAATTCATGTTAAATTTGTTTTCGCTCAAATATCAGAACTAACCGAAAACCTAACCTACACTGACGGACGACTCAATAAATTCTTATAAGAAGTGGGTCACGTGCAAAACAATTTTCAGAGGTTTTTAACTAATAATAATAAAAATAATGGGAATATTTATTAGTATAAAGCTACATAATATACACAGAAAGTATAACAAAAGATAAAAAAATATATCAACATATACAGTAAAACATATGGTACACAATAATTAGTATACATTTAAACATACAAAATAGTTATGAAAATGATCGTTTGTTTTATACAGGTAGATGTAAATTTCGAATTCATTTTATATTTGTTTTCGCTCAAATATCAGAACTAACTGAAAACCTAACCTACACTGACGGACGACTCAATAAATTCTTATAAGAAGTGGGTCACGTGCAAAACAATTTTCGGAGGTTTTTAACTAATAATAATAAAAATAATGGGAATATTTATTAGCATAAAGCTACATAATATACACACATAGTATAATAAAAAATAAAAAAAATATATCAACATCATTTTGAAATCATTTTCGGACTGAGAGACCCATCGGTTCGAAAATAGTCTTGGGCAGGTAATTATTAATTATACACTAAAAAACAAATCTGAAAATTTATATTTTAAATTTTTTTAATGGATTTGTTTTATACTTGTGATAATAAGATAATATAATTTATCTTATATTATTATATAATATTATTATTATATTATGTTACATAATTTGTAATAATAATTTATTGATGTCTCTGACACTAGTATGTCTTACACAGGCCAAATGAGGAATGTCAAATGTGAAAATGTCAATAAAGTAAGAAAATCGAGTTATTTACTTTCTGCACTGAGAATGTGTGTAATTATTATAATGAAATCACTCAAATTCATTCTTTTCTAGTTTTTTGTAAACTTATTTCACATACATTTTGTATGGTGTTTGCTACTTGTTCATAACTGGGATCGTTTATTTGTCAACCCAAAGTGATTTAGATCGGAATAACAATTTTATCGATTTGTTTATAAATTTTTATCTTAAAATGCGTGTTAAAACAATCAACAATATTCATAGATTTGTAAATATGTCTAATTTCTTTCTGTTACGTAATCGAAGCATCAGGCGGGTGTTCGCCAATTTAAATGATAAGGTAATTAAAACTCGTCGTTTTGGAAATAATGTGGACCATAATTTAATGGGTAACAATAATTAATACACAGCGATGTACACCGGGAAGGTAACGAATTGAAGTGTCGTCTGCTCTGCATTCTTACAATTAAATCTTTGAGTTATTGGGGTGGGGTGCAATTTGAATTGTGCACCGCGAGGGGTGGCTTGAAGATGATTCCTTATTGGTGCGGCATTTCGTTTCGGTAAGCCATGTTGCCACACTTGGTTATCACAAGACTTGGTTAATTCCTCTATCTGGCATTTCTGAGGATTCCTAATGCCGTCCAATAAATATATTTGGGATTTCCTGGTCGCTAATTGTATTTGCCGAAGTGGCAATCCTTGCTCAATAAACGGCTTAATGTGCCTATTGATCTTCATGCGCACCGTACTTTACTTAAGCACTTCTCGGTGAACATAATGGCTAAATAATAGCCACCCCAATAAATTGTCTTTACAATCTTAATACTACAAATGTATCGGCTGCAATAAAGGCCGACTAATGCGATTACACTTTAACCGATTTGGGGTTCGACGCTGTGCAATAGCGCCGAAACACTTTCTTTGTTTAGAAATTCATTCATTTCTAGTTTTTTCTAAACTTATTTCACATACATTTTGTATGGTGTTTGCCACTTGTTCATAACTGGGATCGTTTATTTGTCAACCCAAAGTGGTTTAGATTTTATTATATAGAAACAATTTTATCGATTTGTTTATAAATTTTTATCTTAAAATGTGTGTTAAAACAATCAACAATCTTCATAAATTTGTCAATTTGTCTAAGTTCTGCCTTTGTTTCACAAATTGCTTTACCTGGTAATGTTTTGTTTTACCTTGCTACCGTTTTTTTTTTTTTTTTTACCGTAAGTTGCTTTGTTTTGTTTTATCTTGCTTCTCAATGACTTCTTTATTTCGCCAGATTTAGAGAAAATTGTGCGTACGACAAACGTCACCGAGCGCTATTTACTCACCGAATTTGTGCGTTTAGTGAGTAGGTGCAAGTTAAACTTTCATCTCTACCTCGTTAATCCTCTTAGAGTCAATATTTACTCACATTGCGTGTCATGATTGTAGAAATTGTGTTTGAATCCTCCAAGTAATCACCATAACCTGACTGAATATTTCCAGTTACTTACGATCTTTGTCATTGGGAATGTGCTTTATTGGCTTAACGAATTATCTGCATTAAAACTTTTAATAATGACATGACTCATTTATTAATTCAACAAACAAACAATTATTAACAAAATATAATTATACCAGAGTAATTTACAATTATTTTTGTTTACAAATATACAGGGTGTTTTTAAAAAACTACCAAGTTTTCTCACTAAGCTCACTGAAGGCCACAAAACATCTGCATTTCAAGGAAAATACAAACTAATTGACAACACTGAATTTTGGCTTTTGGGAATGTACTTTATTGGCTTAACAAATACACAAATAAACACGTTTGATAATGACGTGACTCATTTATTAATTAAACAAACAAAAAATTATTAATAAAATATAATTATACTAGAGTAATTTACAATTATTTTTGTTTAAAAATATACAGGGTGTTTCAAGAAAACTACCCACCTTTCTTACTAAGCTCAATGGAGGCCTCAAAACATCTGTATTTCAAGGAAAATACAAACTAATGGACAACACTGTATTTTGGCTTTTGGGAATGTGCTTTATTGGCTTAACGAATACACAAATAAACACGTTTAATAATGACGTGATTTATTAATTAAACAAACAAAAAATTATTAACAAAATATAATTATACTAGAGTAATTTACAATTATTTTTGTTTAAAAATATACAGGGTGTTTAAAAAAAAATACCCACCTTTCCTACTAAGCTCACTGGAGGCCGCAAAACATCTGTGTTTCAAGGAAAATACAAACTAACTGACAACACTGTAATTTGATTGACAGTGACATTTATTCCAGGTAAAATGTCAAACTTTAGTACTCTGAAACGAGTGAATATACACTAATCAAAAGAATTATCACATATTTGTTATTGTTATTGTTATTGTTATTAATTTCTTTCTTTTTTGATCGATATCCTCTTTTACCTGTATTGGGTGTTGAGGGTAGTTATTAATAATAATGATTATATGCAATTATGAAAATGTATATTATTCATATGTATGTATTTTTTTTATATGCGATAATTTTTTTTGAGTCTTGCAGATAAACTGTTTTATGTAGTAAAAGGTGAACATGTTATAAACGTCAGCGACTATAATACTGGTGATGTAGTACAGAAGAGGCGAAGACTGATTATTATACTGTGTATTAGATAGATAAGTGAAAACGTAACATTGACAGATATTTTAAGGTTATTAAAATTATATTGTCATTGCATGCTTCGTTGCTACTTTTCAAATTTAAATAATTGCTTAAGTAAGTGCCATCTACAGATCGTAAATGGAAAACTGGGTAGCTATTTTTGAAACATCCTGTATATAGATATTGTGACAGATATTTTAAGGTTATTAAAATTATATTGTCATTACATGCTATGTTGCCACTTTTACAATTTAAATAATTGCCTAAGTAAGTGCCATCTACAGATAGTAAATGGAAGACTGAGTAGCTATTTTAGAAACATCCTGTATATATGTATTATTTATTGCTACGTTGCTACGTTGCTACTTTTCAAATTTAAATAATTGCTTAAGTAAGTGCCATCTACAGATCGTAAATGGAAAACTGGGTAGCTATTTTTGAAACATCCTGTATATAGATATTGTGACAGATATTTTAAGGTTATTAAAATTATATTGTCATTACATGCTATGTTGCCACTTTTACAATTTAAATAATTGCCTAAGTAAGTGCCATCTACAGATAGTAAATGGAAAACTGAGTAGCTATTTTAGAAACATCCTGTATATATGTATTATTTATTGCTACGTTGCTACGTTGCTACTTTTCAAATTTAAATAATTGCCTAAGTAAGTGCCATCTACAGATCGTAAATGGAAAACTGGGTAGCTATTTTTGAAACATCCTGTATATAGATATTGTGACAGATATTTTAAGGTTATTAAAATTATATTGTCATTACATGCTATGTTGCCACTTTTACAATTTAAATAATTGCCTAAGTAAGTGCCATCTCAGATAGTAAATGGAAAACTGAGTGCTATTTTAGAAACATCCTGTATATATGTATTATTTATTTGACGACGGCCTAAATTCGGAGTAACGATTTTCTATACTGATCTAGTTTCTTCGTCTTGATCATTTGATTAGTTATCTCACAATATAATACAACCACAAGGAGCTTAGAAACTCTCTGGAGAGGTTGTCTATCGGACATGTTCGACAAAATCTTGCTTTATGAAACTTATTTTTAAATAAACTATTTTCTCCCTGACCTACAAATAATCTCGTGCCAAGCCAACTGAAATTTCGTAATAGATAATATTTTGTTGCTAAAATCAAGTGACAGAAAAATTCAACAGAAATTATATATAAACTTGTTTCATTTGTTTATTGCTAAGAATACAAATCTGAAAATTTACTGATTTACATTTTTTGTAGTTATTTTAAAGTATGTATTAGCTTTTTCAAATAATAGTTATTTATTCATCAAGGGCATAAATAGGAGTATATTGCCCTTGGTGTACCAATTTACACTATAATGGCTGTAAATGCTAATTATGCATATTACTCTCAGCGGACCAAAAATTAAAAACCGTTCCAATTTCATCCTCACACAACATCACAAAGTTTAAAATGTGGTAAAAGCACTAAGAGGGCTATAATGGTATTTTATTGCCCTAGGGATATATTTTATTTATTTATTTTGTCATTTTTCCTTATACTGTTCGATGTCGGGACTCAAGGGCTGTAATGATTCTGTATTGCCTTAGATTATCTTCTAAAAAAAAATGAATTAAACATCTTATATAATGGTACTTTCTTGCCATAGGGCCATAATGTTTCTTTATTGCCTTAAATTTTCTTCTAAACACATTTAATTTCATAATTTTATATAAAGTTACTTTAACATTAAACTTTAACTAACCATAGGGCCATAATGTTTCTTTATTGCCTTACATTTTCTTCTTTCTTAATTTCAAAATTTTATATAATAATACTTTATTGCCCAAGGACAGTAAATTTGAAAATTTACTGAAAGTATCCTTTTTTGCAGTTATTTTGTAGTATGTATACGCTTTTTTAAATAATAGTTATTTATACATCAAGGGCATATAGGAGTTTATTGCCCTTGGTGTGCCAATTAACACTATAATGGCTGTAAATGCTAGTTATGCATATTACTCTCAGCGGAACAAAAATTTAAATTTTTATAAATCTTAACCGTTCCAATTTCATCCTCACACAACATCACAAAGTTTAAAGTGTGGTAAAAGCACTAAGAGGGCTATAATGCTATTTTATTGCCCTAAGGATATATTTTATTTATTTATTTTGTCATTTTTCCTTATACTGTTCGATGTCGGGACTCAAGGGCTGTAATGATTCTTTATTGCCTTAGATTATCTTCTTAAAAAATTGAATTAAAAATCTTATATAATGGTACTTTCTTTCCATAGGGCCATAATGTTCCTTTATTGTCTTACATTTTCTTCTAAAAAAATTTATTTTCATAATTTTATATAATATTACTTTAACATTAAACTTTAACTAACCATAGGGACATAATGTTACTTTATTGCCCAAGGAATGTTTCTTTATTTCTTTATATTTTCTTCTAAACAAATTATATTCAAAATTTTATATGTTACTTTATTGTTATAGGGCCATAATGTTTCATTATTTCCTTATATTTTCTTCTAAACAAATTTATTTTCATAATTTTATATAATATTACTTTATAACATTAAACTTTAACTAACCATAGGGACAAAATGTTACTTTATTGCCCAAGGAATGATTCTTTATTTCTTTATATTTTCTTCTAAACAAATTATATTCAAAATTTTATATGTTACTTTATTGCCATAGGGCCATAATGTTTCTTAATTTTCCTTATATTTTCTTCTAAACAAATTTATTTTCATAATTTTATATAATATTACTTTAACATTAAACTTTATCTAACCATAGGGACAAAATGTTACTTTATTGCCCAAGGAATGATTCTTTATTTTTTTATATTTTCTTCTAAACAAATTATATTCAAAATTTTATATGTTACTTTATTGCCATAGGGCCATAATGTTTCTTTATTTCCTTATATTTTCTTCTAAACAAATTTATTTTCATAATTTTATATAATATTACTTTAACATTAAACTTTAACTAACCATAGGGACATAATGTTACTTTATTGCCCAAGGAATGATTCTTTATTTCTTTATATTTTCTTCTAAACAAATTATATTCAAAATTTTATATGTTACTTTATTGCCATAGGGCCATAATGTTTCTTTATTTCCTTATATTTTCTTCTAAACAAATTTATTTTCATAATTTTATATAATATTACTTTAACATTAAACTTTAACTAACCATAGGGACAAAATGTTACTTTATTGCCCAAGGAATTTTATATGTTACTTTATTGCCATAGGGCCATAATGTTTCTTTATTTCCTTATATTTTCTTCTAAACAAATTTATTTTCATAATTTTATATAATATTACTTTAACATTAAACTTTAACTAACCATAGGGACAAAAATGTTACTTTATTGCCCAAGGAACGATTCTTTTTTTTTTCCCTCTAAACAAATTATATTCAAAATTTTATATGTTACTTTATTGCCCAAGGACTTTAATGATTCTTTATTTCCTTATATTTTCTTCTAAACAAATTTATTTTCATAATTTTATATATTACTTTAACATTAAACTTTAACTAACCATAGGGACAAAATGTTACTTTATTGCCCAAGGAATGATTCTTTATTTTTTTATATTTTCTTCTAAACAAATTATATTCAAAATTTTATATGTTACTTTATTGCCATAGGGCCATAATGTTTCTTAATTTTCCTTATATTTTCTTCTAAACAAATTTATTTTCATAATTTTATATAATATTACTTTAACATTAAACTTTAACTAACCATAGGGACAAAATGTTACTTACTTTATTGACCAAGGAATGATTCTTTATTTTTTTATATTTTCTTCTAAACAAATTATATTAAAAATTTTATATGTTACTTTATTGCCATAGGGCCATAATGTTTCTTAATTTTCCTTATATTTTCTTCTAAACAAATTTATTTTCATAATTTTATATAATATTATTTTAACATTAAACTTTAACTAACCATAGGGACAAAATGTTACTTTATTGCCCAAGGAATGATTCTTTATTTTTTTATATTTTCTTCTAAACAAATTATATTCAAAATTTTATATGTTACTTTATTGCCATAGGGCCATAATGTTTCTTAATTTTCCTTATATTTTCTTCTAAACAAATTTATTTTCATAATTTTATATAATATTACTTTAACATTAAACTTTAACTAACCATAGGGACAAAAATGTTACTTTATTGCCCAAGGAATGATTCTTTATTTCTTTATATTTTCTTCTAAAAAAATTATATTCCAAATTTTATGTTACTTTATTGCCCAAGGACTATAATGATTATTTATTTCCTTATAATTTCTTCTAAACAAATTTAATTCATAACTCTATGCAATTATTTTTGAATAATTTTTGATTTATCGTGTCCATATAAAAAGTTATAAGGTACACACAGCAGGAAATTTTATAAACACATACTTTATAAATGTGTATATTCTCCACATAGAGAAATTGGAAATAACATATTTCATGGACAATGACTTAATAAAGGGATACAATTTATGACCCTACTTAAGTTTTATGTTGTTTCTCATTTATTTAGAGTAAAATAATATACACTATGAATTTATTTAGAGTGAAATAATATTCTCTGCTCAGTATTAATTTAGAGTGAAATAATATTCACTATTCAGTATTAATTCAGATTGAAATAATATTCACCATTCAGTATTAATTTAGAGTGACATACTATTTAGTATTAATTCAGAGTGAAATAATATTCAGTTACTACTTAAGTTTTATGTTGTTTCTCATTTATTTAGAGTAGAATAATATACACTATGAATTTATTTAGAGTGAAATAATATTCTCTGCTCAGTATTAATTTAGAGTGAAATAATATTCACTATTCAGTATTAATTCAGATTGAAATAATATTCACCATTCAGTATTAATTTAGAGTGAAATACTATTTTGTATTAATTCAGAGGGAAATACTATTTAGTATTAATTTAGAGTGAAATAATATTCAGTACAAATTGAGAGTGAAATAATATTCAGTACAAATTGAGAGTGAAATAATAATATTAATAACAATAATTCTACTTTACCATTATTAAAACCTCGCCAGAAACAATTTATCTGACATAATGATTATTATTATTGTTGTTTTGAGTTTCCTTTTGCATTCCTTTATTTACGGTGCTGATTCACCGCACGAAACTTGCAATCATTTTTGCAGCAGCACCGCCGACGTGGGGATCGAACCCACTCGTGCAGGAAATCGAGAGGGACCTCCCACATACGACACCAATCCCACCCGCGCTCCACAAGCCATACACCATTAGCAACAAACAGTGCAAACTGGCTATCAATCGTGACCCACTTTCCGACAGTTTGTTCGTCACACTCACATCACAAGCTGATCTGTTTACACACGCACTTAACCTTATCAGCACCGCGGAGTGGACAACGTTCGTCTGTGGAAACTAGTGGTGTATGCGTGCCCAACTCCTGTGCAGACGATCAATTCTTAATTACAAACCGTTACTCGGCTGTAGAATATTTAATGTGCACGTAATGTGTTCAAGAGTGGGTTGTGATGGATTTTCGTTTCGTCTATTGTCAGCATTAGCTCTTTTCGTTTAGTTTTTATTTTTAATAGTCATAAGAGTTTATTCCACAGATTATTTTAATTAATGATAAGAGCTTTAACCGTTTTAAACTTTGTGTGACAAACGAAGAAATTGGGAACTGTCAAACCTTGTAGTTGTGTGATTTTTTTGTTTTACCAAAACAAAAATTCTGGTGTAAAAGTTTGTTGAAATTTTGTTAAACATATTGAAGGAAATTTTGAATAATAATTAAGACAGTGCAAAACAAAACAAAAATGTTGCTGTGACAATTTCTTAAGATCTTGTGATTTTTTTGTTTTTCACGAAAACAAAAATTCTGGTGTAAAAGTTTGTTGAAATTTTGTTAAACATTTTGAAGGAAATTTTGAATAATAATTAAGACAGTGCAAAACAAAACAAAAATGTTGCTGTGACAATTTCTTAAGATTTTGTGATTTTTTTGTTTCACCAAAACAAAAATTCTGGTGTAAAAGTTTGTTGAAATTTTGTTAAACATTTTGAAGGAAATTTTGAATAATAATTAAGACAGTTGCAAAACAAAACAAAAATGTTGCTGTGACAATTTCTTGAGATTTTGTGAATTGTAAAAAATGAAACTTTCTGCAGTAAATTTGAATTAATAATTTATAACATTACAAAATCCAACAATTAAATATTAGTTAGGTCATCACACATTATGAGCATTGCACAGTGTACGCAAAAATTGTTGATGCTGACTGTTAATAATAAACCGTTTTAATCTGTTCTGCGTGCAAATGATAATGTGAATGTGTGACTCACAACTCGGGATTGGGGTTCATGGCATTATGAGACAGCTTCAAAATTCGCACAGTTGCATGCGATGATAGTAATAATCACATTATTATTTCACTATTTATGTAATATTCAATATTTGATTAAATATTGAACCTCTGATTTCTCAGAGGTTATGTCAGTTTTTAAAGTTGCATTTGTTTTTCATGCCAGTAACATTTAATTTGTTAAAGTTTGCTGACTTTTCTGGTTTACAGCCAACTTCTTCAAAGTCTCTTTCATTTCTGTCTCTTAATATGTATCAGCTGATTTGCCGTAATGATAATTGAATTGTTGCTGCAATAATTGCGGACGAATCACTTGCAAACTCAGTTTGGTTATACTGATGAAACTGCGATCAGTTGGTGTTGTTGATTACAAACATCTGTTTGTTTTTGGCTTGACTTATTGACTCTTCGTTAATGGGTGAACTTAACCCTCGGGCAATAAACGTTATCACAGTTTATCAACGCTCCTGTCACCGATCATTTGAGTTGCGTTCGTGGCCGCAGTCCGTGTGCTGAAGGACGCGATGGCTTTGTGCGTTGTGTGGATCAGCAAATTTGTAAGTGTGTTTTAATGTGCGTTTGTAAACACGATTTGTAAGCAGTAGTAGAATCGGAAGATTGATTTGGCCACAGCCACAGTTCTAAATAATAATTTTTACAATTAATATGTACTGTGCGTGACAAAAAAAGTGGAACAGTTATTAAAATAAGTATTACTTATTAGTATTAATAATACTAATAAGTATATTATTCACTTTAGAGGTTATATACAGATGTGATGTCGGTCAATGAGAAACAAAATTAAAAAAAATGTTCTAAATTATTTACTTTAGAGGTTATATACAAATGTGATGTCAGTCAATGAGAACAAAAATGTTCTAATGTGAATGTGTCTGATTAAGATGATTGATAATTAATTTGAAATACGTCTTATTTATCTATCAAAATGGTTTGAAGCCTCGTTCAAGCTAATAAAATAATGCTAAAATTAATGAAGACTTTGTAATAATTTTCAACTATTGGTTGACGATCGTCCCAGGAAAATGTAATACTTTTTTTTTACTGTTGTTATGGTTAATATTAACCTTAATGTTAAGCATTTAATTAAAGTAAGTAAATAATAGAGAAAATTTCGCAACATCGATATTTAATTATGCCAAAAGATTCATTCTGCTGTTTAGGTCATGACACTATTTTATCACCGGCTCATAAAAACGGCCATTCAAAGGTTAAGAAACACCAAAGGAACGTAGTTAGACGAGGATGATTAAGATTACAACCCAATTATAACTGTAGCTATTCTCGTTTTTAATTCCAGAGTGCAATGCAGGCAATGGACAAACTCCAGAAGGAAATAGAAACGTTTAAATCCGACGAAGTCTGTTTCGTATGCGGCAACCGAGGCCACCCGCAGTCCTACTGGCTGCACACCAAGCCGACGCCGAGCAAGCCGAGGGAGCCGTACTTCCCGTTCCTCGAGTCGCACGAGCCGCCCAGCGGATATGCCCCCAAGAGCGATGCCGCCGTCCCCGCCTGCAACCTGTGCTACACGCTGCTGCTGCAGCAGTGGGAGGCGTACGAGAGGGCCTCCAGGCCCCACTCGGAGCGCCTCTACTGGCTGAAGAGGGTCGACAACGGCCCGTACACGGGCGCCGACATGGGCATGCAGGGCGAGTACGCCGCCCAGGTCCTCGGGCTCAACAACGACCCGTCGGGCATCGCCGTCAGGCCGCCCTCCAGGCGCGAGGAGCTGCTGCACAAGTTCAAGGCGTCGCCCAGACCTTCGCAGGTAACGAATAACGTTCTATTGGAATAGAGAGAATTATTCCCTGACAATCTTATATTAACGAAATTTGTAAGGCCCCGTGCTATACTATGATTCAGATTTTTTTGTTTCTGTTTCGGCAAAATATTTTGTGGTTATAATATCACCTCCACAAAAGGTCCTAAACGATGCACTTTCTTTTACCATTTTCAAAAGTTAGATTATGCTGATAAGGTGCGATATAGCTGTAAATAATACCAACTTAAATAAATACAAATCGTAAATTTCTAAGAAAATTGCGGAATTTCAATATTTTTTTCATATAAATGCTGCAGCTTACGCCTTTTATTAAATCGTTGTCGAAGTCTGGGTTCAAAACTTGTCAGCTCTGCCACCTGTAAACTTTCCAGTAGCAGAGTTATTGATGTGTTATCATGTTTGTGGTGGCCGCTGCGGGCCAGTGATAATGTAAAAGTAAACAGCAAAGTTGAATAATCAAGTGAAAATTAAACATCTTATCATATGATATCGAGATGTAAATAATTACCCAGCCACATGAATAACGACCATTGTGAGTTCGGTAGTAGCAGTTGATGAAGCAATTGAAATAAGTAATAACATTAACCAGTGAAAGAATAACAATAAGTGAAACATGGCGATTTACGTTTGTCATATAGATTTGCAGATAAGTAAGTAAAAAATATATTAAGAATTCAGCCCGTGATTTACACAGGACAATTACTTTTTGAAAACTGTAATTAAAGCATGCATTTGTGAGGAGACTTATTAAATAATTGGTTTTTATTATTGTGGGGAATTTTGGGAAAAAGCTTTGCTTTGTTTCTAAATAATTATTAGTTAGTTTGCAAACCTATTAATATGAGAAAAATATGCTTATAATGGTTCATTATTGTCCTAAGTTTATAATAGTACATTACCCTAGGACTATAATGGTCCTTTATTGCCCTAGGACTATAATGGTACTTTATTGCCCTAGAGCAGTGGTTCCCAAAGTATACAGCGTGGTGCTCTGGGATACCCTTCGCAGGGCTGCGCATATTTTAATTTTAAATTCCAAATATTAATCACAACATAAAATCCTCATTTGGATTATACAATTTATATTGAAAATAATGATAGTAATAATAATGTTTCTTAGCAGGGGAAGTTACATAATAGACACTAAAAGGAATATATGTATATGAAAAATTACTAAATTACTTACAATGAATATTGCAAATTTTTGATTGAAAATGTCTTTATATCTTGTTTCATTTTAGATGTCGAATCCGGAAAGGGAGGACCGTGACGTACCGGAAGCCCTAGACCTGAGGAACACTAGCTCGAGCACCCGCAGCTCACCAATTGCGCCCTCGGTGCCCGTGTTCCACAGCCAGAACTCGAACTCCTCCACGGGCACGGACATCCTGGACCTGAGCATGCCCGACAAGAACTCGGTGACGGAGGTGTGCTACGTGTGCGGCGACGAGTTCAAGCGCGGCAGCCTGAACTACATAGCGGCCAAGCAGCTGCCCGAGACGCCGGTGACGCCGTTCTTCCCCAGCCTGATGCTGCACCCCCGGCCGAGCCGGTCGCGCCCCATGGACTCCTCGGGCAAGGTGCAGGGCTGCAACGAGTGCCAGCAGCACCTGGTCAAGCAGTGGCACACGTTCCAGGCGCAGGGCGTGCCGCACTACGAGCGCAACTATACGCTGCGGAAGCGGCAGGCGCCCGCCATCGACACCACCACATTCATTTGTTACACATGTGCACTGGAGTATCCGTCGAGTAGTATTAGGCTGCTGTACTGCTGCCCGAACCCGGAGAAGGAGCCGTACTTCCCGTTTATACAGACACTCAAGCCGCCGCCGGGCGCGAGCCCCATCAGCCCGCAGGGGATGGTGCAGGTGTGCTCCATTTGTTACAAGGCCATACCGCAGAAGCACCAGGTGTTCGGCAGTGACCCTAGTGCCGTAGTTAATAACCACGTGTCCATCATGGATGTGCAACACCACAATAGCAACTCATCGAGGCCCAGCACTGTCAAGTCACCCGCAAACAGCGCCGGCTCCGACATTAGGTATAAGCCGTACGAGATCAATAAGGCCACTATAATCACCAGCAAGAAGAAGCAGGCCGCCAACGAACTTAGGCAGTTGGCTAAGGTGAGAATTTTTAAATACATTTTTCAAAAGGGGACACAAATCATAAAAGCACAAATTCATCTTCATTTGAAATAATTAAGAAATACTGAGTGATCCATTTACGGTGAGACTGTAATTTAGTGTAATTTTGTTTTGTAACGTGCAGCAACTGGCAGCTTTGTGTGTCATCAATGATGTGGAGAGGTCAGTGTTTTTATCAAAACATTGTTTGAAAGCATTACCATAATAATTTGAAATTTAAACAAACTGCCACAACTGCAAAATGGTAACTTATATTACCAACATAAGAAAATGTGTTTATAATAAGCACTAACCTCTGTACATAATTTTTGACAATACACATTTTTACCAACCTAAATTACTGACCACCCTAAATGGATCACCCGTTATCAGGACTGTAGACAGTGTGAAGATGTGCCCGATCTCTTCCGTTTAGCTACAAAATGTTATTTTGGTTATGTATTTTTTGCCGTTAATTGTTATTTAATTATTTACCCAGTTATTAAATCAGGTATCACTTATTTCTCATAATTGATATGTCAGAAATCTATTGAAATTTTGATACTATAATAGGAATTTGGCCGAAAGTTCTTCAAAATTTGATAGCAATAATTAAAATATTGGCAGTAATCTCTGAAAAGATCGACTTATTGAAATAATTGAAATTGTTATAAACATTTGCAAATTTGAAAAGTAAAAATTGAAATTTACTGTAGTCTGAAATTTGGATAGAATAATTTTAAATATTGGTAAAAATAAATAAACTATTTTATGCAAATAGTTGAACTGATAAATGATTCGTTAAAAATACATTAAAATCATTGAAATTGTTAACATAATTTAAACTTTGCTAGAAATAATTAAAATTTTGACAGTTATCTCTGAAAAATCTTAGAATCATTGAAATTTTGTAGTATTTGAAATGTTGTCTGAAATTATTCAAAATTTAAGAGCAATAACTGAAATTGAGTGTAGCATCTGAATTTATGAATTCATGACAAAAACACTTGAAATTTCCTTGCAAATAATTGAATTTATTATACAAATGATAGAAATGATGCAGAAATTCATTGAAATTTTTACAGTGATCTCCGAAAGAATCTATTAAAATCATTATTATTATTTTTAATAATTGAAATGTTGCCAAAAATGATTTCAAATTGTGCAGAAATAACTGAAATTGAACACCTGAAGTTTTAGCAGAAACAATTTAACTTTTGCAAAAAGTAACTGACACTATGACAGAAATACATTGAAACCATTGAAATGTTGACACAATAATAGGAATTTGGGCAGAACTTATTCAAAATTAGGAAATTTTGAAAATTATTTAGAAGTAATGATTGTAATTGACTGTAGTCTGAATTTTCGATGGAAACTATTGAAATTTTGGTAAAAATGCATGAATTATTTTATACAAATAATTGAAATGATAAATAATTCATTAAAATCATTGAAATTTTGTCATGATAATTGAAATTTTGTCAGAAATTATCCAAAATATGAGGTAAATAATTAAAATTTTGACCATAGTCTCTGAAAAATCTACAGAATCATTGAAATTTTGTAGTATTTGAAATGTTTTCTGAAATTATTCAAAATTTAAGAGCAATAACTGAAATTGAGTGTAGCATCTGAATTTATGAATGTATGACAAAAACACTCGAAATTTCGCTGCAAATAATGGAATTTATGATACAAATGATTGAAATTATGCAGAAATACATAAAAATTATTGAAATTTTTACAGATATCTCCGAAATAATCTATTAAAATCATTTTTTTTTAATAATTGAAATGTTGCCAAAAATGATTCCAAATTGTGCAGAAATAACTGAAATTGATGGTAACACCTGAAGTTTTGGTAGACAAAATTTAAATTTTGCATAAAGTTACTGACACTATGTCGGAAATACATTTAAACCATTGAAATTTTGACACGATAATAGGAATTAGGGTGGAAGTTATTCAAAATTTGAAAATTTTGAAAATTATTAAGTAATAATGATTGTAATTGACTGTAGTCTGAAGTTTTGACAGAAACTATTGAAATATTGGTAAAAATACATGAATTATTTTATACAAATAATTGAATTGATAAATAATTCATTAAAAACATTGAAATTTTGTCATGATAATTGAAATTTTCTCAGAAATTATTTAAAATGTGAGAGAAATTGTTTGTTTTTGGCAATAATCTAGGAAAAATCTACAGACTCATTAAAATTTTGTAATATTTGAAAAGTTGTCGTAAATTATTCAAAATTTAAGAGCAATAACTGAAATTGAGTGTAGCATCTGAATTTTAACTAAAATTGAGTGTAGCATCTGAATTTATGGCAAAAATACTTGAAATTTTCATAAACTAAGTCCATTATAGATATGAATTGTCAAAGTGCCATTGGGTTGGCATTATTGATAAAGTTACTAGGAACGTAAATGTGTATTTTAACTATTTCATTTTGGCGGCAATATCAAAATTCCATATTCTAATAAGCCTTGGGTGACAATCGAATAAAAAATGCATGGCTGTTGTTTTTTTTATGTGACTATTGTCAATATTCGCCTGGTAACGCAAATATTTGCAGGATTGCCCAATCAAATGGTGAGCACTTGAATTGTCTTATCAATGACCTGACATTTTTAACCGGTTTGTGGTGCCGTACGAAACCAGTTCATTGTGTACACAGATTTCAATTTGTACAGCAATTACTAGTGTGTAAACCTTTTTTATAACGAGCGTCAAGCGCTCTAATAATAGAAATGGGTGGAAACTAACTTTGCACAATTCATTGTTCTCCATTTTGAACAGGCTCAATGGAAAGCGCAAGCATTGACCCACTTAATACGGCATTTTTTTTTTTTCAATTTTATTTCATAATTTATACTCAGCTCCTAATCGATTGATAATAGGTGATAATAATTGATAATAGATGGGGTGGTTGAATAATGGAGAAAAGTTAATTTTCATATATGTAAAATTATTTTATTGATTTATTAATGTTTTTTAGGAAATATATTTTGTTAGGTTTAATTTAAGATAAATTTTAAGACCAATTAGACCATTAAGTCCAAAAGTCATCAACATTCGTATGTTTACAAACCGTCTTCCCATTAAGTGTAACTCATTATTGCCCTAGAGAGTGTAAGAAGGTTTACATTGGCATTTTATACGGAGAGATCATTTTCCAGGTCAAAATATTATTATACACTAAATCCATTATAGATATGAATTGTCAAAGTGCCATTGGGTTGGCATTATTGATAAAGTTACTAGGAACACCAATGGGTATTTTAACTATTTAATTTTGGCGGCAATATTAATATGATTATTCATAACCTCATGTTCTCATAACCTCAAAACACATGTTGACATTTTTTTTTTACAAGTACACTGTCAAAATTATTATACAATGTGAGATTTTGGTCGACCTTGAATTTGACAATTCATATCGATAATGGATGATCTGTACTTTCAAATTGAAATATAATATAATAGTAATAAAAATATATTTTAATTAAATTATCACTCTTGTTTATTATTCCATTTTTATTAATCAAAATGGAATAATAAATAAAAGTAATAAATTAATTAAAAACATACTATTTCCATTAAGAATGTAGTAGCTAACGTACTAATAAAAATAATCCGTTTAAAAATAGCAATGTATGTAGCATTTAAATAGCAATGTAAATAACAACCTTTTTTTCAAAATTTGGGGTGCGTGCGTTAAAACTCTGATGTGACGTCTGTCAAAATTCAATTTTGTGGTTATATGATAGCTGATGACACCTTACATAATTATTTTCCTTGTTTTTCTGCAGGCCAGCAATTCATTGAGCACAAGAACATCGTCGCCAGCGCCCGAGGTGAACGGCCAGAGCCTGGGGCAGAACTACCGATGCTACATATGCGCGGGGCTGTTTCCCAGGACGCAGATGGAGTGGCTCAGCACGAGCCCTGAGGGGATGAACTCGCACGCCATGCACTTCCCCGTGCTGCGGACGGTTGCGAGGACCTCGGAGAACAGCTGCATGGACTCCCACGGACGAGTGCTCAGCTGCACGAAGTGCGTCAACCACCTGGCGCAGCAGTGGGACACCCTCGAGGCCGAGAGGGTCCCACTGGAACGACGAAGGTAAGAATAAAAGTTAAACACTAATGTTAAGATATTATATGTATACAACGTGTCTTGAAATGAATTCTATTAGGTTAATATTCTGTGCAAAATAAAATGTGCCGCTCTCATGCAATGCTGTTGTGCTAGTAGGCGGAAGAAAAACATAACCGCAATAATCTTTTTTGGCAGTTTCAATTACAGTGCTGTTTTGCTTTAGTCTGTTTTTTTTTTTTAAGTCGTAGTTTCTTTGGAAAGTATTAATGGGTCGTAGTTTCTTTGGAAAGTATTAATGGCAACTCTGTTAGTGTCATTAGTGTTTCTCAAAAATGAGGTTACGGTTCAATTTGTAGGGATTTTTGTTTTGACCAACATAAAGTAACAGTTGGTGGATCTTTTAATGAAACAGACTATAGTAGGCAGAAGAATAACATAACCTCAATAACCTGTGCTGGTAGTTTGAATGACAGTTCTGGATAATTCAGCACCAATAACAATCAAGCGGCACATAAAAATTGACATGCAAGCGATTCTCACAGGTAACTTGATGAATTCTTTTTAAGACACGCTGTATTCGTCCCTAATTTAAGTAAGTATATCATTGAATTTTTGTTGGAGTAAACGTATGCTGATTATGAACTAGTTAACAAAAATATTTGATTATCAACAAATCTAGGCAAGAAAATGCACCAAACCTATTAAATAAATTAAATTGGTAAAGAATTGGCAACTATTTCCCAATTAACTAATAAAAAACTATTGTTTTCAAGTGTGATTTAAATTCCCATTATTACAGTAATTAAAAATTATTCATTCGTTAATTAAAGTTCATTAGTTTATTATTTAAAACATTTTGGTTATGTTTTACTTGGCAGCGTTGTTTTCCATGAAAAACAGTATGCGGCGGAATATACAGTACTGATATTCAGGCAACCAAGCATACGCACCGAACTGAATATGGTGCAATTCATGTGGTTGGTTCCATAAACTAAACTTCAGTACTGTATATTCTGGCGCATACTGTATTTCAATTGACCAAAAATTTCAAAACAATTTGATATCTGAATTTTATTTTATAATATTTCGGCAATACTGTGATTTAATTTCATATTATTTGGTTTCGATTTTCGAATGCGAAATTTTGCATTGTTCTTCGGTCCACATTCGTTATCCTCTGTTCTACTTTTAGATACGATGTTCCGACCCCCATCTACGAGCAGAACTCGTTGAATGGTGATCGGTGCATACCCACGCCGCCGAGCACAAGCAGCGACCGTACTATGATGAGCAACCCACCTGGCAGCAGCATCTACTGCTTTCTGTGTGGACTGCACTCGGAATTCATTTTAGCCAGGGTGGTCTATAGTAGACCGCAAGGTAATATAATTTCAGCGTTTGCTTGTTCTCCTCGCTTCATATCACTTCATCTAATGAATCTCATAATAATACGATTTGTGCTGCGATCATTGCTGACCCCATTTCAGCTGCCGATTATCTTCTTGCAATGCCACGCTTGAATCCGAGTGCAGGCAACTTCCCCACTTGCACTAGTGGTGTGCATTGCGTTACTCCGTCGGTATGCAGAATTTTTTGCTTCGTACTTAGCGACGTTCCTCTTTGTCAATTACCACTTGTTTATTCAACGCCTGTTCTTAATTTTGGTAGCATTGACTGTCGCTGATACTATTCTAGTGTCCATTTCTTTATCTGAATATACAGGGTGTTTCAAATTAAACCATCCAAACCGCCTTTCAAATTAAACCATCCAAACCGCCATTTCCATGGTGTAAATGGCAATTTGGGTGGTGTAATTTGGAACACCCTGTATATGTATAAACAAAATTAGGGCTTAGTATTAATTCTTGCAACATACACGATACTGGCAAATGTCAGTAAAAGATAGAAGTAATCAATTCTTGCTCCGAGTAATATTAAATTTGTTCACATTTTCTGTAAGACTTCCCCTAGAATATTCTGATTGACGTAACAGTCAGTGTATGATTACAGATCATCCATTATAGATATGAATTTTCAAAGTGCCGTTGGGTTGGCATTATTGATAAAGTTACTAAGAATGCCAATGGGTATTTTAACTATTTAATTTTGGTAGCAATAGTAATGTGATTATTCATTGAGTTCTCATAACCTCAAAATACATGTTGACATCAATGAGATATTTGTTACTAGTTTTATTATACAATGTAACATTTTGGCTGAGCTTGAATTAGACAATTCATATCTATAATGGATGATCTGTAAGAAAATGAACTATGTGTGTAACTTTTTTTGGTTTCTCAAATGGTGATTGTTGTTTGAAGGTCGGAACGCTCCTTACTTTCCGGCACTGTTGAAGCACACGAGCCCTCCGAACGCAGAGCAGCTGAGGGAGGACGGCTCGGCGTTGGTCTGCACGTTTTGCTACCACAGCCTCGTGAGCCAGTACCGGCGGTACGAAGCGCAAGCTGCGACGGCTCCGCCGGCCGACAGGCGGGAGTACAACACCCACGACTATTGCTGCTACGTCTGCGGCATCACCACCTACAGGAAACGGGTTAGAGCTCTCCTTATAAAGGTAATTAATTAGCAAACGTTCTGCTAATCTTTTGTAACCAAGTTACTGATCAATTGTCAAATATGAGAACTTGTTTGTAATGAATTCAAAGAGAAATTTCAACCCACCCAACGTCACCTCGCCCAAACAGAGAAGGCCTATTGTAAAGTGTAAATAAATCTTCCCAATTAAAAATAATACAATAAACAAAAAGTATAACAAACTTTTAAAGATGTCTTTGCCATCAGTATTTCTTAATTGGTTAAAACTTTGATCAGTATCTTGTTTTTATTTTTGATAATTAAATGCACATTTTTAATTGCTTTTATTTTGTTCATTTAGGATTTTCCGTTCTTGAAATTTCATCCTCAGCCAGAGTTGTCATTGTTGCTGGAGAACGGTGATTACTCGGTGGTGTGTTTAGATTGCTACGAAACACTGCGCACCCAGAGCTTGGAGTACGAGCGATGGGGTCTTCCATTAGATAAGAGACAATACAATTGGATCACGCAGCCGCCTCCACCGGAGGACAGCCCGGAGGCCACCATCGCCAGGCTTCCCAGTGGACAACGAAGTGACAAAGTGGTGAGTAAAATGATTGTGTATACTCGTCCTGTTGATAGGTGACAATGACTCATTTCTTCATATTGCTGGAATTCAACATACTTTTCTTATTTCGTTTTATTACATTTTCCTTAAGCATGCGAACGAGCATAGAAAATGTGATTCTTCGAAACAACATGACTGTTTTTTAATTATAGAAACAACTGTTGGTTATAGTTGCAAAAAAAATATTACTAGAGTTGGGGTTAGGAATTTACAGTTGTACAGTTGGCGTGTCATTGCTGTCATTCTCACTGTCATGCAAATTACCCAAACATGTAAGATTTTAGCTCCGAAATTTAAACTTTGAAACCAAAGCTTAAAATGCCACGTAAAGGAACGCAATCATTCGAACAACGATCACGAGCATACATTGGCATACATGTACCTAACTCTACATATGCTCTACATAACCCTACTTTATTATTTCTCAATGTCAAATGCGTGCAATGATGATGGTTGTGGGTTGTGTGGAAGGCGGTGTTGTGGTTCTTTGATTAAAAAACAGATACATATCATCCATTATAGATATGAATTGTCAAATTCATGGTCGGCCAAAATGTCACATTGTATAATAATTTTGACAGTACTTGTAAAAAACTAGTAACAAATATGTCATTGATGTCAATATGTGTTTTGAGGTTATGAGACCTATTAGTTTTTAATAATTTGAGTTGGTTTAATAACAAGAAGTAGGTACCGTTGCAAGTTTTAGCTAATAAATTGTGAAAATGAGAAAGAAACAAAAACGTTTTAAATTCATTCAAAATTGGACAATTGGTCTTGTCAAACTTTGAAGTAATCATTTTAATATTGCTGCCAAAATTATTAGGCGTTCCTAATAACTTTATCAATAATGCCAACCCAATGGCACTTTGACAATTCATATCTACAATGGATTTAGTTTATTAGTATAGCACATAAACTGTTAAATTAAAATAAATTACCACAAACATAGTAACACTTGCTGCCATTATGTTTATTATTATCTGTAATTTTTAATTTTGTAAATTTTTGTTTTAAAGGTTCCACAAACATTTGTTTCGAGGCCTGCACGGAAAAACTGTTCGCCAAAGACTGTTGATAGAAAACCCAGCACTGCCACTGCAAACCCCAAAGCTGATCCTGGTGAGTGTTTTTTAAAATTTTTGAGATGAGTTTTTTTTTACAATGCTTTGCGAAATGTGGTGTAAACTTTTACGCTGGATACTATTAGATGGCACTGTTCAAGATGCAAATCAAATAATAATCATAATCCGTACTACTCCTCCACCTATGGCGTAATTGGTTACTGTCATAATTTTTGACAGAGAATGCTGACCCAATTACATTTTATTTTACCATAGGCCCCTGAACTATTACTAGTTATGCGGGCGTTGAGAGGAGAGGGGCATTATTATTATTGCCCATCTGCGCCTGCATGCGACTTAAATACGCCTTACAACATTGCTGAAATGTTTCCTAGGATATAATCAAATAATTCAACTAGATTTTATCTAATGTCATCATTGACAGTTGATTTTAATAATTTAATCTAACTTACATTAGCAATGATTTGTGATGTTGCCATCTATCAAAATTATTTCATGCTAAAAGTTCCACCTGTTGGCACTAATTGGAAAAGTTGATGCCATTTTCCTGGGCGCATTTTACTGTGGTTATTGAAGAATAATAAGGGTAAATTATTCGGTGTGCGTTATTGCGGTCAGTATTATTATTTCAGAAATGATGATACAGATTCATTTCTTAATGTAAGCGAATTGGCAATGATAAATACAACCACATCAAGAATGACTGAGTCTGTTGGTGGTAAAACAATTGAAATATCTGGGGTTTTTTTTACCTTACAGTTGGCAAACTGGATGTTTTAACTTCGAACAATATCGAAAATTTCTGGTTATGTGTTAAGTGTTAATATTACCAACCATTAGATGATAAAATTACCATGAAACCATGATTAAAAATTCCGGTACGAAAATTCGCCATCCTAATAAAAATGTTATGTTCCAGTCTAAAAACCATTTCAATTAATTCATTATTACAAAAGTACAACCTTTTTATGACAAATTTCAAATTTGCCTGTCAAAACTGACAACAGAAATGTGCTTATGTACTGGTACTACTAAAACCATTTACATTTCGTTACCACCACCATTGCTGTATTACCAGCAGTATTACCAACAGACTGTCATTGTTTATCACGCTGTGTATGCCTTAAGGTTTTTTTAAATTTATATGGTTATGTCATCATTCATAAGTGCGCCAGAACTTGACATGCTTGCCGGAACACAAATTTTGAATATTTTATATTCAAAATTGTTTCAAATGCTATTGAGAAATAATCTAAGAAAATAATGAGATCTGACTTCTGTCAAATCAGACAGAAATAATACTAATAAAATTATAATAGTCGCATTAGTTAAAAAATAAATAAATCAATACTAATAATGGAAATAAAATGATTTACTGTGCTGTTTTACACTAATAAACACTTATTTCTGTTTAATTTGACAAGTATTTGATGATGTAAATGAATTTCATAGGTATTTACAATAAACCCACACCCAATTTAGCCCACACCGAAAGGTAAAGGGCGTTTTGATAATAATAATAAAAAATTACAATAAACATAACTATATCAGCTTATACTACTATATCCGACTATAACAATTCTGCGTTTTTAAATATTGAGCATAGTTTAAAAACAAAACAGTACTTATGATATACAATTGTAATGAGAATTTGATTTAGAATCTGATTCTGTAGAAATATACAGGGTAAAAATATTAAAAGTTATATATATATATATATATATATATATATATATATATATATATATATATATATATATATATATATATATATATATATATATATATATATATTATTTAAATAGGTAGACTATGAAAAATTGTGCGCTATTTTGTTGTTAGGTTACATTTGACTGATTGAAGTTCCTTAAGAATTTGACAAGTTTCTTGAGAAACTTTTTTTTATATCTTTGACATTTTAGTAGGTATCAGCTGTATATCGAATAAACAGCCACCCTGTATACTTAGAAATGTAAAAAAATCTTTAGCAACTGTCTCAAATTTACAACAAAAATTTATGAAACTTTCAATCCACATCTATTCTAATACGAATATTTACATCAATTCATTTAAATAATTTTTAACAATAATTTGACCTTATGTTACAATAGTGAAATCATTTCATGAATTTAAATATTTCTATCAAATCGACTTCCAAAGTTATAAAAATATAATTTTCAATTTCGACACTACTTTTAGAATCATCAGGTATATTTATTTGAATACATTTTGTTGATTTATAAAAAAAAATATCTTTTCATGTGTATTGGAGTATCTTTTCAAACATTTCAGTGGTTTTCCCTCTTATAATGTATGTCTTGATTTATATGAAAGGTGCAGAGTTTACTTTAAATTAAAGCATTAATGGCCATATGCATAGTCGACCCTGGTAGCTACTAAAGCTTAGTAGTTACTAATGCTAATTAGAATGTGATGCATCTTGCAGAAATGGCATTCAGTGATGCACTTTCTAACCTTTTTTATCTACAAAGCTTTAGTAGCTACTAGTGTCGACTATTCCTATGGCTGTAAATATCCAATACAGATAATATACATACATTTATTTTTACAATGTTGTGGTACTTTTCACCATATGCGAAACTTTTTTTTTTTGTCCAATAAGGTTATAAGTAAACATTATAAATAGTTAGCCCACATTTTGAAATCGGATTTAAAAAATGACTATTTTCTTGATTTCTAAATTTGAAAAAAGCTTTTTTAGGGGTATTTGCTGTATTAAAAAAAAAATGAATATTCGAATGTTCAAGTCTCTGTGATTTCTTTTCGTAATCGAGAATGTAAGGCTATGTAAGTTTTGGATTATACCTGGTGATTCAAATTTATTGTCCAGGCGAATTAAACCTATTTAAAGTTGTGCAAAAATTATTGAATTAGATACCAGGGATATTAATCTACCAATTGGTCGTTTAAAATTTTCAATATCATTTAAAATACGTCTATAAATTTAGAAAAGTCAATTTTTAACCCAATGTTCAATTTTTATTTTTTTTTATAAAATAGCCCAAAAAGATCCTTTTATTTCATAGGACCCAATATGAAATGGCGTTTAAATTTTTTTATTGGTTTATAAGTAAATCGCACATTTAATTTATTTTTCTATGATTTACGGTCTCCCATAAACTAGAAAAGTCAAGTAGTTCAGATATTTATGGAATTTGCCATATATCTTGGTAATTATCTGTATTAGCAAAACATGTTTGGAATAAAAGTTGATGGGTATTTATAACTCTAAGATATGAAAATATTTAATTACTAAAATAAAGCTCAACTATTATCATATGTGTTTTCAAAGACAATAAATATGATATTAATTTGAAAGAGTTCTTTTCCTCTTCAATGAAAAAAAAAATGTGCAAAATTTTAGTAGCCTTTTGCGCAATTTGAATACATTTTTTAACTTCTAGAAAATCATTTTGGGAGGTCATTATAAGGAGTTAATCACTTATTAAATCATAAGAATAACTACCAACAAATAGACCTATGTTGACCAATTTTCAACATACCTTCTTAGATGTGTATACACTACGTTTTTAAATTATAATCAAATATAGTATCTATTATCATACAAGGTGTATCAGCCAAATGGAATAAATTCAATAATAAATAAATGGGGGCGTGTTCGAAAAAACGCTCGGACACGTCGATTGTTATTTTTAGTTGCGCATTTTTTTCAACAAAAACTTTTTATACAGGGTGTGTCATGTGACCGTGGCCAATACCAACTTTCTTATTTTAAATGCAACACCTGGTATATTATTCAATTTTTGGATTCTTCAGAAAATTCTAGACATATTTCATGTACAATGTCCTATACCTATCTTCAACTGTTTCGGAAATATTAAGTGTTTTCAGATTTATTGCAAAAATTAACATTAAAAAAAGAAAATTATTTGATTACAGAAATTCGTTACAACACACTCAAAAACTAATAAGTAATACTGTTTATTTCTTGATAATGTAAACAAACAAAAAAAAAACAATAAATTTCAATGGAGGAGATGTTCAAAATGCTCGCCGTGAACGTCTTGGCAACATCCTAATCTTATATAGAAATTTCTTCTAACATTACTCAACATCTCAGGCGTGACCGATCTATTCGCAAGCATTATTCGTCTTCTAAAGTCAGCTAAGTCGAGGGGTTTAGTTTTGTATACAATACTTTTGACATATCCCCATAAGAAGAAGTCTAATGACGTCAGATCAGGGGATCGTGCTGGCCATTCCATCGATCCTCGCCTCCCTATCCACCGATTTGGAAATATATATTTTTTTAAATTGAAATTTATTGTTTTTTTTTTGTTTTTTTACATTATCAAGAAATAAACAGTATTACTTATTAGTTTTTGAGTGTGTTGTAGCGAATTTCTGTAATCAAATAATTTTCTATTTTTAATGTTAATTTTTGCAATAAATCTGAAAACACTTAATATTTCCGAAACAGTTGAAGATAGGTATAGGACATTGTACATGAAATATGTCTAGAATTTTCTGAAGAATCCAAAAATTGAATAATATACCAGGTGTTGCATTTAAAATAAGAAAGTTGGTATTGGCCACGGTCACATGACATATGTGACCCTGTATAAAAAGTTTTTGTTGAAAAAAATGCGCAACTAAAAATAACAATCGACGTGTCCGAGCGTTTTTTCGAACACGCACCCATTTATTTATTATTGAATTTATTCCATTTGGCTGATACACCCTGTATAATGTATTGCAACCAACACTTTTAAAATTTGACTATATGTAAAAAAACGTTGAACCTATCAGGCATATTGTAAACTAACAAATGTTATTTGATGTTTTCTTCTTAAAAATTATAAAAACAAGAAAACATCTTTATATATAAACTACCAGCAAGTACTCCAATTAAGAAGAAAACAATAAAATATAATAATAACAGGCATAAAAAAAAAAATGAATGAAACTATAACAAAAATGTGTTTTTATTGAATACATTAGATTTGGATGGCTGAAGACGAACCCCAGACCAAAACCTATTTAGAGATACATATTTTATAAGTATTGACTTTGGTAGAATTTATGTCAAGTTGAAGAGTTCTTTAAAAAAAAACTTGACATAAATTTTACAAAAGTCAATATTTATATAATGATATAAATATAAAAGAAGCGATATAAAACATTTTATATCTCTAAAAATATAAATTATATAATATATATTTTTACATAAAATATGCCCTCTGATGATGACTATTTAAAAAAGTCGAAACTAGTAAGGCAGTAAAATAAAAATAAATAATATATTACAACTATTATAATTTTTTAAATAATAATAACAACTACCAGTAAGTACTCCCAAAATAAATAAATCAAAGAAGAATACAATTGAAAAATTGTATCAATGGATGAAACAACAATAATAACTATAAATGTAATACAAATTTTCGATTCTTCAGATACATATTGTTTTAAATTTCGTTTGGCTGAATTAATTTATAGACAAACATTTTAAGGGTATGAGAAGTGTTTTCAAAATTTCTTAACGTGCAAATTTTGACTGGTCTCCCTAGATATTGTGTTGGCTATGTAAATTTCCCATTGTATGAAAGGTGAAGAAACTATTTAGAATTATTAAAAAAGTCACAAAACTTCAAATTCAGAGAATATTATTCACATATATTTGCTTTAAAAATGTTAATTTACAATAATAACTATTGGCGAAAATAAATTTAAAAAAAGTAATTACTGTGAGTTTAAAACAATTTGTATTCCATTTAATATTTAAAACGTAAATTAATTACTGTTGTAATAAAGTTTTTCTACACCCACATTAGTAAGTTGTCAATTACACACGGACTTCGTGGCTAATAAATCAGTTATAACGTAACAGTTAATATATTTGCTTTCTAAATTGTAATTTACAATAATAACTATTGGCGAAAATAAATTTAAAAAATAACTACTGTGAATTTAAAAAAAATATGCATTCCATTTAATATTTAAAACGTGAATTCATTACTGTTGCAATAAAGTTTTTTTACTCCCACATTAGTAAGTTGTCAATTACACACGGACTTCGTGGCTAGTAAATCAGTTACAACGTAACAGCGTTATGTAATAAAAGTCACTAGTGTTATGTAATATACAGTATGTCTCCTGATTGAGTTTACAAAAGGGATATTTTTTTAATTTTTACTTTAAATAAAATTGTTATAGGAATTATAATTCCTGCTTGGTCTGAAACTACCAGTTCCGTTATTTAAATTTTGATTTATTTATACAGAGTGTTGGCAAAATCAAGATTTTTAAATCTTATTTTGACACTTATTTATTTACTATTCGCCAAAGGAATTTAAAATTACATTTAACAGCATTTAAGAAAAATAAAATCATTCAAACAATCCACCAAATGCAGAAAATGATACTGAAAATTTAAAAAGTCGCCTATCAGAGGCATTTGCATCAATAACTATTGAATAAATCTAAAACAGTCTTCCGGAGTTCCATACCAGGCTTGAACAGTGTGAAGAAAATGGTGGGGGATTGTTTAAATGATGTTATTTTTCATAATTATTTGACATAAAGTATCAATATTAGATTTTTTTTTTTAATTAGCCAACACCCTGTATAAATAAATCAATGTTTTAATACCTGAAATGGTAGTTTCAGATCAAGCAGGAATTTTGATTCTTATAACATTTTTACTTAAAAGTAAAAATTAAAAAATAAATCCCTCTTGTAAACTCAATCTGGGGATATACTGTATATTACGTAACAGTTAGAGGGGAATTATTTTTATGAGCAGTGGCAACATTTGAGGTGACATTTAGACAGCAGTGGTGACATTTAATTTTGAATAGTCATATGATGGCCAATATCAAATATTGCTATGAGCATTTGACAGAACAAAATTGTATCAATTTGTGCAAAAAATTTCATAACTATGGCTGGGAGTAGAAAAAATAGCGTACATTACTTGAGTTGTAAGGCAATTACGCACTCGAGAAATTACGCACCTCGCCTCTGAGCGACTCGGTACGTAAAATTTCTCTTCGTGCGTAATATGCTTCTTACAACATTCGTTATGTAATATACTATTACAGCTACTAAATTAGAAGAAATTCTGGAAAATTGGAAAATGCCTTATACACTTTTGTCCACAACTTAATTTTAGATTTAATATTAGAAGAGCAAGAATGTGTTGTGAGTCAGCGGGGGGTCATATGAACACTTTGATTAAATTTGAGTTGGTAATAAAGAAAAAATAAATAATTGTTATTAATAAAACATTACTTTATTCTACATGTTATTTGCTTTCTTAAATTTTGCTCATAACTTTTAACTATTATGTTTTGGACAAAATTTTATAATGCATTTTCGACTAAAAATTGCCCAAGAAATAAGCTCTTAAGCTATGCGCACCATGTCACGGGACACCCTGTATATACCATAGATGGCTAAAAATCAACCGTATGTTTGAAAATGGCTATATTGCTGTCAAAAAAAGTAAATAAAATTACCTACATTCTGCTGCAAAGAAAATATCGATACGATTATTTCGACAGTAGATTCGCAGTTTGAAAATGTTAGGAAATTTGACTAAAATTGCATTTTTTTGCAAAAGTATTAGATATTTTAGCTGAAATTAATTTAGTTATTTTTGAACAATATGGCCTACCTACACCCAAAATTGTGTCCAATTCGATTGAGATTTGGCCGATATAGCAGCAATTATTTTTTTTTTTTCGAAAAAAACGTATATTAAGGAGGGGGGATGGATATAACCCCGCAAAATTTTTACTGGAGATTCTATGAACATGGACAATTAAATGGTACCAATTTTTGTACCTTGGCTACTGATTTGAGTAGTCGAAAACAATTAAAACATAAGAACAACCTCCAAAAAGGGTCGATTTACCCCTTTTTGGCAAAAAAAGGGGGTTGCAGGGTTTTTTTTTTCAAAAACTTGGGTTTTCTTACTTTTGCTATAAAACAAGTTCCACCGGGTCTCGTTACTTTTACCAAAATTTACCTACTTTTGTCCTGATTGGCTCCACTACATATTATACATTCACGACTTTTTTGCAACCGAGTTGGCTGGGTTTTCTTTTTGTCATGTTGAACAAACTGATTCAGTGATGCAACAGAACTTAATTATTATTTTGTGTCGATGTCTATTAGACATTTGCTTCCTACCACATTGTCAGATTTATAATTTTCGGCTGTTCCATTTTCATCTTTAATAACACAGGTCATCACTGTTTTTTTTTTTCTGAAATTTAATGACTGTTTCTAAGTATATTTAAGGTGCTAATTACAAAAATAATACTGGTTTTCTTCAAGCAGCTCTAATTTTTGAAATAATATATCAACACTTTTTTTTTATATAAAGCCAATTTTTGAACAGTTTCTTTAAAAATATCATTCAAAATCACTACAAAACCTTCTTTTGTAGAATTTTCTCGAATGCATTGCTTGAAGTTGATCCCTGTATATACTCCAGCAATAATCTGCCATTTGGATGTACTACTGTCCCCTGATAATGGTTTTCCATTGTATATATTTTATCTTGGTACATTCCTTTTTCTTCAAACGTCAGAAAATTATGTCATTATTTAACTCTGTTGACTGTGGAAAATTTTTACATTTTCGCCAGCGGAAGTTTTTCTTTTCCTTTCCCAGCCCGCGTTAGGGAAAGTGTTGTCATGGCAACATTAAATAAACAACTCGAAGCAATACTATAAATTTCATCATATAACAATTAAAGGTGTCATTTCTTTTCCTATTTTCTGGTAGATATACTGCTTTCACTAATAATAGATTTAATCTATACATGGTTTCTTCAACAAAAATTATCACTGTCACTGTCAAATGCTGAAATAGTTTCTGTAAAGAAAACAAAAAAACATACGATGCATTATTTGTAATTTTAAATTTATTTGTAAGAATTAGGTATAAAAATTACGAGTTTTAGTATTTTGCAGTACGTTTAACATCACGGCTAAAAAGCTAGGAATGACAATAGCAACATCAAAAACAAAGTGTATGACTACATCAAAAACACCAATCAGATGTAAGTTAGCGGTAGACGATGAAATCATCCAGCAAGTAATGCAATTTAAGTACCTGGGCATAGAAATATCAAGCTTTGGAGACATTGAAAACGAAGTCAGAAACCAGGCGTCAAAAGCAGCAAGAACAGCGGCCCAACTGAACGACACGATATGGACAAACAAACACCTACAAACAGTAACCAAAACCCGCATCTATAAGGCAGCTATAAGACCGATATTAACATATACAGCAGAAACAAGACCTGAAACGTGTAAAACTAAGCAGATCTTAGAAACAACAGAGATGAAAGTAATTCGCAAAATAACCGGCAAAACATTGAGAGACCGGGAGAGAAGTGAAAACATTAGACGAATATGCAATATTAATAATGTCAACGATTGGGTGTTGGGAAGAAAAACCGAGTGGAACGAACACATTAGCAGAATGTCAGGTGACCGAATTGTAAAAATCTCAAGAGACAAATCGCCGTCAGGGAAAAGGAGTACCGGAAGACCACGAAAACGGTGGAACGACAACCTCAACGTACAATAAAAGGACCGGGCAAAATCGACGAAGAACAGGCGATCCGCCTATTTAGAAGAAGGAAGAAGAAGAAGAAGCAGTACGTTTAAAGAAAAAATAGTATATTTCACTTGGAGGCGAAGTGACTTTTCATGGCTTACCTTCTATTACGCAAACTCAAAGGCGCGCCATGAAAAGTCTCATTTGTCCTCTACGTGAAATAATATACTATTATCTGTATGTTAGTGCAAATAATGAAGTTTATTAATCATGTTGTACCCAACATTTTTCAAATTGATCAGCATACTAACAACTAACTGAAAAAAGTCGTCCGACTTATGGTTTAACAGAAAATTTTGGTGATTTTGGTGAAGAAACTTGGTGATTTTGATTTTCCAGCCAAATCATCGGAGTTTTGAATTTGATTTTTTTTTCACTTGACACTCTAGACTACTGGCATACATTATGGGGTACCCATGGCTTGTCTTGATTGCGCAACTTTATCCCGATAATGTTAGAATATGTAGTTTTCACAGAATCTGGGATAGATTTTCTATATCATTAAAAGATGTATTCACCACAGATTTAACAAAATACAGGGTGGTCACTTTTACGACGCCCACCATTAGAATCTATTAAACGGAAGTACATACATAGTTGGTCAAATGGGATAAGAGTTTTTTATTTTTGTGCCTTTCAATATACTGAAACGAAATCCGGGATAAATTGCACAGTTCCTGAAATATCACTGAAAAACTGAACTTTCATTTTCCTGTTATTACTTTTTTACTTTTCAAGGAAATTTTACAAAACTTGGCACGCTTACATTTTTCGACGTGAGCTTTCTGATGACAGTACCAAACATTTTTTGCGCCAACTAGATGCCCACATTTTCATAGTCAACTTTTGATTTTCTTATGGCCGCAATATTGGATTTTAATAGCATTCAAAAGAGCGAAATAATCCATTTTAACTATGTATTACACATGGGCAATCTGATATTATTTACCACCAAAAATCGATAATTTAAAAATTTGTTGCAAAAATCAATCTGCTGGGGGCTCTAAAAATCAAGTTGCCATGGAATAACAAATTACCATTTTGATATTTCTTCATACGAAGAAAATAACTTCTGAGTAATTGTATTGTGTATAAAGTGCAAAAATGAGATAATACCTTTGATTATTAAAAATGGCAAAATATTATCCTCAACATGAAAATAATGACATTTACAATCTCTATAATGTAATATCTTACATTATATTTCGCTGACCGAAATTGCAAATTATAAATCATATTGTATTCATTAAATAATCTGATCAAATGCCATTCTTGAATTAAAATTTAGGATATTTAATTATTGCCATATATACTAATCAAAGATATTATCTTCTTTTTTGCACTTTATACACAATAAAATTAATCAAAAGTTATTTCCTTGTATGAAGAAATGTGAAATTTGTTATTCCATGGCAACATATGGATAATTTTAATAACATCTCCGAGCCATATTATTATCGACAGTTTTTAGACAAACTATTTATGAGTCACGCAGGAGTTTATTAAGCTTACCGCTTAATCACGAGTATTTTAAAAATATTTCAAAAACTGGAGCTATTATACAAAAACTAATGTCACATTGACAATTAGCACATTGAAATAAAAGACAAACGTTAAAAAAATCCAAGGAAAAAAAACAAAACGTACAATTTTGTTGAGCAGTGTAATTTAAACTTTACATCTGGCAACAATGTTATTTAAAAAATATAACCTTAAATTGAAAACAACTTAACCTGAAAAAAATTGACAAGTTCCATTGGGGAATTTAGTTATTTCCAGAACACTAGATTACTAGATATTATTAGACAAAATTACTAGATATTCATAGACTCCCTTGACGCAAAAACATCGTGAATGGAGATTAGGTTTTGTTCAGTTTTAAAACGACAGGATCAATTGCATTGCTAACATGTAATGGTTATGCAATTAAAATTACAAGCGCGATCAAATCGATCATTTCAAATGTCAAAACTGTTGACAGAAAATGTACTCAACGCAAGTATTCAAATAGGTTGCGGTTGCCTCCTGGGCAGGAATGGCGCTGCACAAACCTGCAAACCAATACAAAAACTTCCACCGTTGACTTTTCAACTTTCTAGATTGCTCCATGCAAGTAAGCTGTTGGTACAAGAGGAGTGCACGTAATCTCAACGTTGTTGGCTCTCATCGAAGTTGAAAACCAGAGTGGTATAAATCTGTTTTATTAAATTGTATGAGAAAGTGGTTACTTCTTGGTGAAACATATTGATTAGGTTAATTAAGAAAACACTTGGTAAAGTTTCACAAGTTTTATAGAATTGCTCTACAACTGTTTCGGCACTGCTGCCATTCTCAAGAGCGATAAACTGAATACAAATTTATATTGTTTAACTTAAATACTAAACGCGCTTAATTAATAATGTTGGTGGGATTGCTTGTTCATTCATTACACGGCTTTCCAGGATGCCGTTAAATATTGGCGTGTTTTCAAAGCATACCTGGTCGTTAACGATGTTCCCCGTAGCTTTCTTGATTTCGAGTATTTCCAATAGATCTAATCTTCCTTTTGGCCGTTATGGAGCAGCGATAATCATTCCTTATGTACATAATGGTTAAATTGATTATAAAATCTTTGTAGTAAATGAGACAACTTATTATTTTGGGTCCAAGTAACACCCTCCAGTAGGATTTTTTATTTTTTTGTGTCAATTTTTGGAAAAAACTAAAGTATCACTAATGATACTTTGGGCACAAAAAAAAAATCATATTGAACTATTCGAACAAACAATATGCAAATAATAAATAAACCACCCAACCAAAGTACTAAACACAACTTATTATTTTGGGTTCAAGTAACACCCTCCAGTAGGATTTTTAATTTTTTTTGGCAATTTTTGGAAAAAAAAACTAAAGTATCACTAATGATACTTTGGGCCTTAAACACAACAAAAAAATCATGTTGAACTTATATTTTATTGGTAAAATTGCGCAGAACAGTTTCGGTCAACGCTGCAGCATAAAAAAACCTTACAAAATGAGTACTTGGCAAAAGTGAGTTTTTTGCAGCCCGGATAGCGACATGTAGATCGTGATTTTTGTTGATGTTTCATGAACTGCGGAAGATGTTTGTTCTCTTTCTTTTGAATCCTTTTCTCGGGAATTGCCTCTACCTTTCTGCGCTTTCTACTGGTCTGTGCTGTTTCCTCATCCTCACTGTCACTCTAAATATTGCGGGTTTGCAGCAAGACCTGACGACAAAAGTGCTTTCGCAATTGAAAATTTAAAATCAAGGTAATCCAGTTTTTCTGTTTTTGGAACATTTGCAGCTTCAGCATCTTCTCGATATTCTAGCCAGGCGGCCGTTGCACTAAAGTCTACAAAATGGCAAATTGCACGAATGGTCCATTTCTTAGTACGACTCTTCATTCGGTAGTTTGAAATAACTCGATCAAGCAAATCAATGCCTCCCATGTTTTCATTGTACGATTTTACAAGAGATGGACGATTTATTTCATTGTATTTGTTGTCAACTTTTGACCAGCGCTTGCACAATCCCACAGGTTCAGTTCCAAATTCCGAAGACCCGATATGAACTGGCTCGGAGTCGTACCATTTAACCAAAGCTATTTTATTATCCTCAGTAACAAGCATATTTTGGGAACCACGGCCAGATTTTTTCATTTGATTATCTGTTCTGAAACTCACCACTTTTGGGATTCGATTTTTCATGAGAGTGCCAGTGAGAGTAATCGCACGAGCGAGAAGTGTTTCTATTAATGGTATTGACGTAAAAAATCTATCAGTAAAGACGGATACTCCAACTGGTAAAGTATCCGCAAGTATGAGAACCACCCTTCCTCCAACATCTAATTTTTCGGGAGTAGGTACCAAGCAGGATTCTGTTGTTTTTCCCTTTCCTTCATACATGAGGAAGTCCAATGGAATTCCTTTTGCCGTCGTCATCACAAAATTCTTGAGAGCAACAGGATGTGGTTTTCCACGAACAAATTGTCTCAATCTTACCTTACCATGAAAGAGGATCGTTTGTTCATCCACTGATATTCCATTTGTCCTTTCATTCTGTAGACACGCTTTTTGAATTCGGTTTAACAATGGCCTTATTTTACAAAATCTATCATTTTTCCGAGCTTTTTTCGATACAGCATTGTCATCTACTATTTTTAAACGAGTTCGAAGCGCATAAAACTGATTTCTGGAAATGTTTTCACAAATAATTGGTACTCTGGTACCCATTTGCCAGTACATCCTGATTCGTGGTAGGTTAGGTTAGGCAAATTAACATGCTGCATGCAAAGAAAACTTTCAGCTCTGCCGCAGAAGTATCTAAGACTTTCCGGTTTTATTTATTTCGTTCGTGTTGGTCACAACGGTCATGGATTCAAAGAAATCGTCTTCGAGATATCTCCTGAAATAACTTATTGGATCCGGAATGTTTTTAGGCAAAAGTTCAGCACGAACCGTTGGTGAATGTTTCACAGCAATTCTAGGTACAAAAGCACTTCGTTCCCATTTCCTTTTCTTTCCATTTGGTAGCAAGTGAACCAAAGGCTGCTCGTCATCTGAAGAAGAGACTGTATCTCCAATTTGCGTCTCCTCTGCTTCATTTTCTTCGCCACTTTCTGTGGTACTGTTACCGTCATCATCAGTTTCAACAGTTTGCTCTGGCACATCTTCCTCCATTTTACCAATTGGTTACTCAGTTTTGTTCTTGTCAAGGGTTGTATTTTTCTGGACTTATCTGAATTTAAGGAAAAAAATGACTTGCAGCAGTCTGGTTTCAACTTCGATGCGAGCCAACAATGTTGGGATTATGTGTGTTCCTCTTGTCACATCCAAGACGGTGTTTCAAGGGCGCCTGGCTGTCTCGCGGAAGCCGGACGTGCAGCACACACACGCTACACCCTTAAAATATGCAGGACTTGAGGGGTACCTGCGGCGGATGTTATGCTTTGCGCCACCCCCTTGGTCCCAATGCGGGGGTGTACATCGTATACTTGCATATACAGGGTGTGCATGAGGCGGCGGCGGCTTCACACATGCGCCGTCACCGCGCCACGGAATGGGGGGCGGCGGAGGTCGCCATGAAATGCATCGCCGTTCCGCAAGGGTGGAGCGGGGGCGGTTTAAGGGCGCGCAGGGTCGCGGCGGGGGTTGGAGTGAGGGAGGGGGGTGCGACTGAGCGAGGGAGAGAGTCACAGTCAGACCACCCCCGACGCTCTGCGGCTCGAAATCAAGTATCGCAGACGGGAGAGGGTCGAGCTTGTCAATAAACGCCTTTTTGCGGTCACCCTCTCACACGCCCAAAGCGTCGACGCGACTGCCCCGCCGCCTCGGCTTTGTTTACGGCGCCGGGGGCCGCAGCCAGCAGTTTTCGGAGTGCGTCGCTCCCGTCATCACCAGGAAGCGCCGTCAATAACAAATAAGCGTATTTAATAAAGTACACAACAGTGCAGTGCGGGCGTCGGGACGCCGCGTATGTTCCGCGTGTGCGTCGCACCGTTTCCGCTTCCGGTTCGCCCGTTGATCGTCATCCGTCAGGCATGGACTTTAAATATCCGCACGGCCTGCCCAACAACTATCAGCATCCGCATCCGCATCCGTACAGCCTTCCTTCCGTAGGTAAGCACCAGGTATCAATCATCGACTAATGCTTGTTCCAAATTATTCTACTGATTAATTATTGTTTTTTAATTTGTTCATAATTTAATATTTCTATTGCAATGTAGTATGATTAGTATGATTACTAAATTCCAATAGATATATTAAACATTAATTTCGTATTTACAGAAAGTTCAATTCAATTCAATAAGTTGCCAATATGAATTTATTTACAAAAAAGTTCAATTCAATTCAATCAGTTGCAAATATGAAAATTAAAGTTCTTCCTTTTATATTATTTCCTAATAACATTTTAAATTCATGTGAAGAATGTGAAGAATTGTAGTAGTTTTAATTCAGAAATCATTCCAGTAAATGCAAATTTTATTATTATTGTGAACTCTCGAAGCTTAAGGATTTAAGTGTCACTAATTATTATAAGCTCTACGACTCTATGACTCTAGAACAGGGGTCCCCAAACTACGGCCTGCGGGCCAATCCGGCCCTTGAAAGCATTCAATCCGACCCGCCAATAATTTATTCTTCAAATTAAATTAAAAATTGTCAACTGGGTTTTCACAAATTAACAATAACATTTGTCTTTGGCGCAGAAAACATAGATATTAATGGTGAAATAGAAACTGCAATATGATGCTGAAGAGGGACTGATAATTTTGGGAGTTAGGCACTGAATTATGGCGTCTGGATGTAGAAAAATATTTAGAAAAATGTTAACCGATGTTGCAAAGTGCGACAGAATCCTCCTTAGGTTAGGTTAGGTTAGGTAGATAGGTTTCAGAGCCAAACTAAAAGAAAATAGAATAAATATTTATTTTCCAATTCGCATTAATAAAATGCTCGTTATGTATATTGAATCTCATCCTTAAAACTACACTTTAATCGAATGGCTGAATAAAATGTTTACGAGGAAATGGCCAACTTTATCACTCGTTGAATAATATACTATTTCAAATGAAACCCATTTTTCATCACACGAGCCACACGAGCCGAAGGCGAGTGGAGTAATTTATTCGAGTGATAATGGCCATTTCTCACGAGTTCAATACTATACTTTTTCTAATCATATTAAAGAATTAAGTAATAATTGTAATATTTTAATAATTGTAAGTACACATGACAGCATATGCATATTATTAAGAAGTTGATATTTTACCTTTGTTGCAAGATATACAGGGTGAGTCGAGAGGAACGGACCAAACTCCAGGAGTATATTGTACACGTGAAAATAATTTAAAAAAATCATATGTTGTTATCCGATCTTCATTTGTTTTCAAGTTATAGCTTCAAATCTTGAATATGCAAATGTGGTGCTTGTCTATGGTTTTTGTAATGGGAGTGCTACAGCTGCTGTTGAAAGATATCGTCAACGATTTCCACATTAGAAAACTCTGGATAAAAATGTATTTATCCGACTTTTCAACAAACTGTTCGAAACTATCACTTGAAAACAAATGAAAATCAGATAACAACATTTGAGTTTTTTAAAATCATTTTTACGTGTACAATAAACTCCTGGAGTTTGGTCCGTTCCTCACGACTCACCCTGTATTTCTATATTTCATCTGGAGCTTTGCAAAAGAATTCATCAATTTCCTTGGGAGTAAATGTTTTTGATTTTATAGCTTGATAGCCCTCGGATTTTCTTTTTAATAATGCACGTAGCTTAGGATAGGTTTCAATATTAATATTGTTGTGAATGCTCAGAGTAGATCTTAGTATAGAATATTGAGACCATAATGAATTTGTATGTCTCTGCTAATCCGGAGAAATACGCCAAGAGAACATTTTCGGAGAAATTTTCTTCGTGTTCTTTGTGCCGCGCCAAACCATGAAAGTTTTGTAACTTAACTCGTATTTCTTACTCGACTTTTGTGGCAAGAGGTTAAGTATAAGTTTGGCAGCCTCTTGCACGTCTGCCGGCGTACAATTCTCTATATCATCCATACCATTTTTTCTTGATATTTTGTAGAGGTGGAACAAACACAGATTCAATGACAAATGTCAATGTCAATTAATTTTAATATTAACGTTAAATACTACCCGTGGAGAAAAGTAAAATCTCGTCTTCACATTGTCCAGTAACCCGTGGAGAAAGTGTTCAATTTTCTCCACAGTTGAAGACTGAATAATTTTCTCAATTTAAAATGTATAAGAAATGTACAGATTCTTTAATATGATTAGAAAAAGATGATTTTTTTGGAAAAAATCAGGATCAATTTCAAATTGCTTACAATTTTCTCAATTTAAAGTGTATAAGAAATGTACAGATTCTTTAATATGGTTAGGAAAATATGATTTTTTGGAAAAAATCAGGATCAATTTCAAATTGCCCTGAAGCCCAATCAGCAAACACACGATGCTGATGATGGTCAACTGGTTTCAGTTCTTGAGTCAACACAATGTTATATGGATGTAAACCCAAATATTTTCTCAAAATACGCCAAGTTGTCATTCTTAAAAAGCCAAGTTCTTGAGAACGTCGATTAATCGACTGATATGCATCTGCTGTAATTGTGGCACTTACAGCGTCAATATTCTCTTGGTTTCTTGCGTTTCGTTGTCTTATTAATGTTCTGGTATCATGTAAAGTGAAATTAGTTTCGAATTTTTCAACGATTCGATGAATAGCAAGCACAGAAGGGCTATTTTATGGACGAAAATCTTCACCAAGATCACGTTGAGTTTGAATAAAAAAACGATTATTTTTATAACATTTTTGGATAATTAATCGTTGTTGAACGTGCATTTTGCCATGATGAATTGCCAAACTATACTAAAAACAAATGACAGCTAGTGAAATTTCTACAGTTTTAGATATGGTTGCTGTGATGTTTTAAAAACATATCGTTCCTACTGAGAGACCCTTTAGAACCAAATAAAGGTTCCGCAATGTACATTTCTTTGATTCATCGGTAGCAAAACCCTATAATATTTTGAGTTATCGGGTTTTGCCTCAGTACCACAGACATATGTTATTAAATAAAACAATAAGTTTGCAGCGAATTATATTGGCAGTGTTAGGAATAGTAAAAAAAGGTCAAATTTTCTAATAAAAATTTCCGAATTTGTTCAATTATGTCTCGTATAGTGAAATTATATCAAATTTACAAGTACAGCAAATCAAATCTGTCATATTTTCTATTGCGACTGTTCAATGCTGTCAAATTTTCAGCTGCGAGTTTCAAAATCTATCATTTTTAAAGTGGAACAATGTAAATCTGTCATTTGTATCTCCAACTATCAAAATCTATGAAAGTCGAAATATACAAAATGTTGACACTTAAGTTGTCAAATCTGTTATATTTTGAATTATAATTGTAGACATGGGTACAAGAATAGCGGAAGTCGAAAAAATGTGTTTCGAGAAAAACGCGTTTAAAGATTCAAAACTTAATAAAAGTTGTAATATAGCAATAATTGCTATATTTTATTTTTATAATTTATACATTTTTCTATGAACAGTAGCTATATATTTTTTAACAGACTTATAAATAATGGTAAAAATATTCAGATAAACAAATTTGTAAATATTATTGTGAAATTTGTATAGTATATAGTATATAGTTGTATAGTATACTATATAGTATAGTATTTGTGAAATAAATCGACTTACGCTGTTCTTGCATCCAGCTCCTCAATTGTCAAATTCTGCCGATGTATCTGCACAACTATTTAAATACTAAGCTGCAGAGGTATACTTCGGTCAAACTTTTATTGTTATTGTCAAAAGTTTCAACTGCAACTTTCCTAAACCGACATATTTTCGTCTGAAACTGTCATAACCTTACGACATTTTAGCGTTCGAGTCTATGAATTTCTAGTAATTTTGTTGGTAGTGTATCGGAAAAACTGCATTCGCCAATGGAACTTGGTCATTTTTTTTTAGGTTAACTTATTTCCAATTTAAGGCTATAATTTTTAAATAACATTATTGCCAGCTGTAGAGTTTAAATTATTACAGATGAAAATGGAACGGCAGAATAGTATATAACGCCATTAGGCCGATATGTAGCAAATAATAGGCGCGGGTTGAAGTTTGTAAACCGAGGCGAAGCGAAGCGGAGCGGAGCGCAGCCGAGGTTTATATTCAACCAAGCCTGTTATTTGCATATCGGCCGAATGTTGTTCGATACTTTTTGTAATACCTAAATTACAAAAACTGATCAATTTATCAATATTAAATTTAAAAAGTAATAAACTTGTTATCCAGGCGCAATTTGATACCATAGCAACATCAACGGTTCAAATACAAACAAACAAATCAAAGTGAAATTAGAAAAATAATGTCAGATGTGCAAAGTTCTTCGTTTTGTGGTATCCCCGAAGATGTATTAAATGAAGCAAATGCTGCCACAATCGATTTACTTCCCCAAAAAAGCAGCAGCAGGTATGAGAAAGAATATGAAGACTTTATTGCTCATAAATTTGCGTTGTCATTTAAATAACGTCCACGGCCGTTATTATAACGGCCAAGGCCTTTACGCCTGTCATATCGATCAAGCAGACAGTACTGATAAATGTCAATAACACAGAGGTATTACAAAAAATTATAAATCTGACAATGTGGTAGGAAGCAAATGTATAGACATCGACACAAAAAATAACTTCCGTTGCATCACTGAATCAGTTTGTCCAACATAACAAAATGAAAACCCAGCCAACTCGGTTGCACAAAGGTCGTGAATGTATAGTATACATTTTCAACTTCAACTTGGCAGATTGGACATAAATCAATACCATGGTGGCAATAAACAAATTCACGTTTTCATTAACAATATCAAATTGGCAGATACATTAATCAAAAACAATTTTGACTGTAGCAAATAGAAATCAAATGACCCAAACCGAATTTCGCGTTCAGCGACTGGAAAATGTTCTCAGCAACAATATTAATATCAATAATAATAATAATAAGTTATTGATGTTTCTGACACTAGTATATGGTGGACCTTACACAGGTCAAATTAAATTGCACATCGAAAACAAATTACAACGGTCATACAAGTACTGTGGAAGAACATTGGAAAAATAGATGTTGTTAATTATTGTGCAATGTACATTGCCTACGTTCAACGATTGATTCATTCAGTACTCAACACGGAGTATGTTAATTTCTAAAATATAAAGTATGTTTGTAATTTGTTAATGATCATAATATTTATGTAAAACCAGTGAGTCGAATCGGAACCGAACTGAAACCGAAATCCGAAATTAACCGGAATTCCAACCTGAACCGAAACCGTAGCCGGAACGAAAAATTGTAAAAATTTAAAACCGCAACGAAAAATTGTAAAAATGTAAAACCGAATCCGTAACCGGAACGAAATTTTAATAACGGTTAATTTCAGTTTGAAACAAAAAATAATTTTTAATAACAGTAGTTTATTTTGAATATTTTTTAAACATTTTGTAAAAAAAAAACGTTTGACGTTTATTAAACACTATTATTATTTGTTAGGAAACACTTGCATTTATATATTTATTCGGTTCATTAAATGTCTTTATCTGGTTTTAAATGTATTTTGAATTTTACTAGTGGTCCCTTAATTTTGTCCAGAAGTGTAACTTAATAATTAATAGTTTATTTAACTGTTAAAATTGGCCCTATTATCAACTATGGGTGTCAAAATCTGTGAAGTTTCTAGCTCCAGATGTGAATATCTGTAAAATTTTCAAATCCAGCTGTATAACATATTTTCCAACAGAACTCAGCAAACATGTTACATTTTCAATTGTACTTGTTAAAATTTATCAAATTTTCAAATGATCTGTCTAAATCTATAATTTTTTTAGTACCACCTGAGCTAAATTTTAACAAATTTACAACTCTATTAATTGAAATCTGTCATATTTTCTTGCCACTCTCGGTGTATTAGCATAAGATGTGAAAATCTGTACCTTTTATAACTGCAAATGTCAAAATATGCCATTCTTAGATTTTAAAGTGTGCTTCAAATATGTTTCAACTCAAAATTTTGAGTTTAACTATCAAAATTTGTCAAATCTCAAATGATTACCTGCAGTTACAAGATTTTTTAAAATTTAACTTCCACTGTCTGATTATTTGGTTGACACTATCTATGAAAATCTCTACAAAATTCAACTCCAACTGACGAAATCTGCTAAATTTACCAAACCGAACTCTCCAAATTTTGTTAAATTTTCAAACAAATTTGCTAAAATCTTAACATGTGGAGTTATAATAGATGTTGGCAGATGCACTGGAAGATTTGATAAATTTCAACAATTTCAATTGAAAATTTAACACATTTGAAGAGATTGTATCTGAGATTTTATCTGTGGTCTTTTTTCAAAAAACAAGAGCATATCTTGCATAAGCTCTTTAAACGAGAACTCTTTCCTCATTTAACCGAATCTCTATGTCTTATTGTTTCCGAGATCCCAATGCTTAAAGTGAAAAAGAACTCACCCTGTATATATATATATAATATAGGAAACGAAACCGGTCGTGTTAATGCTTATGTAAAATAAATAAATTTATCAAGATTAAGGATGTACAAATTTTTTACTTAAATTATTGAATTAACTATTAGTTTTTAATCGCGTGTATAACAAGTAACTATAACTATTTTTGTTTTTATTATATTCCGTTAGGCTCAATAGTATTTGCAATTATTATTACTAGAAATTTTACTTTAAACATTTTGTTTCAATATTTGTTAAAAACCAACGTCGCAATTTCTGTCGAAAGTACCTATATTATACTTTCAAGAGAAATTACGGCTTTCTTGGATGTTATAAAAACGAAATTTGAAGTATTGTACGCTCTAGTTTAAGAATTATAACATACGAGTTAATTAATTTCATAAAACACTAATATTCTCGTTTATTAACATTTAAAATAGTTTTATTTTATGAAACATCAACGTCAATGTATAAACTGGATTTTTTTTATATTCAGCATTCTTACATTTTTCTCTTCACGGTATATTGCAACATATATGTAAACATGTCCCAGTCTGAAAGCAATTTAAGAGAATTGCAACGTACACGAGTTTACGGTTAACAATGCAATAAGGTAAAATGTTATAAGGTCTGCCATCTATTTGTTTGGTTTGCCATGTTGCCTCCTTAGAGTAAACTGCGTTTTTCTATACTCTTATATGTGAAAGTAACAGTAACAATTACAGTAAAGTAACAATTTTTCCACGGCATACTACACAAGAAAATGATACTTTTTAGTCTAGATGTGGAAATATTTTCGCATCTAGAGATGAAAATAAACATGTAAAATTAAATGGAAGCATGCATTAATTTCTATTGAAACGACTTTACAAATATTATTTTTTCAGTTATTTGCATTGTGACAGTGACAGTTCATTTCGAATTAAATTGAACTTGAAAGTTCTCTAATATCCAATATTTTATAAACTGCAATATCGTAGAAAAAAAAATCGCATTTCTTACTCGAGATTAGTAGGAATAGTCATCAAAAATACGTTTTTTTCGTTCGTGGACTTGCACCACTCGACGGAAAAATACTATGTTACTCTAAACTATGTATACTCTATAATCTATACTATGTATACTATTGTTGCAAAATATACTATTTTTTTGCCATATTGCATACTAAATTTTGTCTATTGACGTCTATTTATGTATAAATAGACCTCAGAATATGATATGAAGAAAAAAAACCTAACCATTTTTTGACATTGTGTGGCTGATTGAGTTTTGTAACGTATTAAAATTTTATTAAGGCAAAGTATACAAAAAAAAAACTAAGAAAGAACGTGGAATACCGAATTCAGATGGAGGACATTGAATATACACTTGCATATAACACCAAGCCTTACACCGAAAGGTAGATAGGTAAAGGAATAAATAATATAAGTAAATAAAACTTATACTGGCGCTAAATTATAGTATATTACATTGGGGGCTTTTTGTAATTTTTGGTGAGCTCGCGAAACAAACATGAGTATGAGAAACGTTGTAATATGCACAAAAGCTACTCTTATTCTGCACAATTTCTCAACATAGTCGCCACCTACTTCTAGGTATTTGTTGCAACGGTACCTGTTTTTGTATACCCTCTTCATAGAATGTTGTAATGTCATGTTTTCTGCATACACATACAGTAGCTACCCCACCGTCCGGCCTGCTAAATCACACATGGTTGATCCGTATGTGCCTCTACCCAGATTTTTGTGAAGATCGAAATTCGCTCTGGTTTATTGGTTTTTGTGAGTTTCAGTGGTCGTACTTATAAAATTTGCAACCCCCTACATTTCTCAAGCCTCTGGTTAATGGGATTTTATACTGTTTTGTCTATAATCGAAGGCCCAAGGTAGCAATTATTTCTTTTGCACTGCCATTTGCCACAATCATGCTGCTGCCCACCCAATCTCTCTCCACTGTTCTGCACGCACCGATGGACGTTTCATCATCCCATTGCCACGCAAACCGTGAAACGGTTAATCGACGGATCTCAATTAACGTGTGCCGTCCCATCGAGGGAGGCTGGCGGAATCCTGGCGACGCGAGAACACACGCTCGGGGCCGGAACTGATTGCAATCGATTCACCCTCAAATCCCCCTCCAAAAAAACAAAAACCGTCAGCTCCGGGAGAGGTTAGGTGTATAAACTCCGGAGGACCGGGCGGCTTTAACCTTTTTTTTTTCTCTTCTACAACACGGCGATTTCCGATCTCCGGGCGATAACTTCTTTTTTCACTCCGTAAATTGAATTGGGGCGAATCGGGTAACGCAATCTGGAAAGATGATTCGTTTAATTGGGAAATTGAGGGTTTGGCCCCTTCACCCGGCGGCTTTGGCGGCTATCGCTTTTCAACCGAAGCTAGAAAAGTTCTAGAGCGTGTATATGTAACATCTGACGTGAGCAAGGACATGGTTTTCCTCATATATGGATAGGGCAGTCAAATGGCACTATTCTTTGAACCTTGTGTGGTGAGGGAAGTAGACGGTGACCTTTCACACTTGGAAGTTTAGTAACCATGGTGCGTTGGACGGGTGAACAAGGTTTTCCTCACATACAGTATTGGGCAGTTAAATGTGTTAAATGCAGTTAAAAAATAAGGCTACACGTAATTTTAACCTCGCCACTACTTCGTCGCAAAGGGGGGCTCCACCCTACCTGCGTGGGTTGACGGCAGACAGTCAGCGAAGTTCAGAAATTACGAACTGTCACAACGGCTGACCATCTGGCGCCCACACCACCAGATTTAAATCTCGCAATGAGAATAGGAAGTTAAACTGAAAAGAATGCCCGATTGAGAAAACGTGGGGGGAACAAAAAATAACAGGTGTGAATTTTGTGGTATAAAATATCTGCGTTTATTCACACAAAAGACAGGACACCGTACCTACGCTTCCTGAAAGAAATCCCTCCGTCCGCAACCCTATCACGCTGGGTCCACTAGATTCGGCCGAATCCCGCGAACACGTAATCGCGCGATGCGAAGGGCCGTCGGAGCCACCTCGCAACGCAAACACGCAACGCAAATTTACACAAAAGAAAAGAACGATATATCAAACGAAATTAAAACAATAAATGAGAACAAAAAAATATATAAAGATCTGGCCTGTGTTCCTCGTGTGCGACTCCACTAGACTCGATTCTGGGCTCGGCTCTCGAAACTGGATGCCGCCACTAGCTGCGGTCTTCAGATAACTCTGGCAGGGTGGTCGTCGCCCCTAGCCAAGAACCTGGCTGGCTGGGTTACCTCAGCCCTTACCCAAAAAAACGCTCTGATGTTGTGAGCGTGTGGAGTTGAGTCGTACAGTGCCCTCCCTTGCCTTGTGCCTGGTGCCGTCAATCCCTCTTAGGGTGGTTAAAGGAGGACACGTTTTAAATCCCGGAAACCGGTTGGTGATATACCAAAGAAAAACTGTGACCTCGTGACACGTCTGCACTCTAGGGAAGGTGACTAGCTTCTACCTCATGGTAGCGTCTCGCCGACGATTTTAAAAATCACACGCATATAGGAAACACGTCACGTTTAAAAAAACGTGTGCGCAACGGTTGCCTACGGTGGCGATCCAGGCGCGCAATTAGTAATCGAGACAGTTTCCGTCGGAGGCAAAACCGGACCGTTACAATGTGCCAAAGAGTTCAGGTACCTATGAGTAACCATACAACACGAAGGTAGAAATGACAACGAAATTAAGGAAAAGTTAATAGCAGGCAACAAAGCATTCTATGCAAATATACGAACTATCAAAAGTAAACAGTTACGCAAAAACACAAAGATTAAGATAAGACACTAATAAGGGCAATTACATCGTATGCCGCGGAGACACTTACATTAACACAAAAAGACGAAAATAGATTGGAGGTTTTCGAACGAAAAATCATGAGAGCCATACTCGGACCACAAAGGATAGATGATGAAATCTTCAGAAGAAGGACAAACAGAGAAATAGCAAAAGAATTACATTAGGAAACAATAGTAAAAATTATAAAACAACACAGGATAAGATGGCTAGGGCATATAAGGAGAAAAAGTGAAAACGATGCCACAAAAAAAAAAAAAAAGGTATGGAAACCAACGAATGAGAGAAGTATAGGAAGACCGCGGAAGACATGGATAGAGCAAGTGACGGAGGATTTACGAAAAATGGGCATCGTCAAATGGGAAGAGTAATCGAAAGACCGATTTTTTCAAATCATTTGGCTCAAGTTCCGATTATAGATATGACCTTAAATCTGATAGTGCTAAATCAATATTGACAAATTTGGGCCAACGAGCTTGAAAATTAGATAATTTTTACTGCATGACTTTGAAAATTGAGCCAAGTGTTCAACAGGTGATAAATTTTAGTTAAAATAATGACACATTATAATATTTGAAGTCGAAAATTGACAGTTTTTAAATATTACAATTGAAAATTTAATAAGTCCAGTTATAAATTTGACGGATTGGGAAAATTATAATAGAATATTTGACAAGGCAGTTAAAACTTTGGCAGTTGAAAATTTAATAAGTACTGTTACAACTTTGACAGATATAGAAAATTACAATTGAAAATTATGTACCACAAACAACTTAATGCCAAATTTCATAGCTGTGGTTACAAATGTGATTCATTTAACCGTTGCGTTTAAAAATTTGATGAATTTCGATAGTTCCAATAAAAAAATACAAATTTAAGGAGAAATTTGGCTAATTTTGAAAGTTGAAAATTTAACAGATAAAGATCTATACATTTGGGAAATTCAAAATTTAGTTTTTATTTAAGTTTCAATTGAAAATTTAACAAATTTGGAAGTCGTATTAGAAAATTTGACAGATGTTGTTGAAAATTTTGCAGATTCGCTCAGCTAGTGTTAAAAAATGTACAGATTTTGTTGCAAATATGACAATTGTGATAGTGCCACCTGAAAACTCGTTCGATTTTCACCGCTAAAGCTTAGTATTTAACAGATTTTGCCAGTTATAAATTTGATAGATTTTGACTTTTTTTTTGCGAAATTTTTTAGCTGAAAGGACTAATCCAACCAAATCGATTTGTAAACTTCCGATGGAGGTGGCGAAACGCCACAGGAGTATATACCAACTATAGGACATTACATTGCTGGAAAATCAGACCAATGGCTTACATTATTGTGGAAATATTTGCCCACCAACATAGTATTAAATGCTTAAAATCCGAATTTTGTCCATTTTCAAAGTCAAATATCCAAAAAGACGTCCCTCGAACTCTAGTTATTTTAGTACCACTGAAAAGAATATATTTTTTTCTACTGCAATCATCTTTCTATTTGTTAGGACCTTTTAGGTAAAGGCATGAAAAATGTCTTAAAACATTTTTTGTCTTAAAACTTTTCATTGTGGGCAATGAACATTAATCTGTTAATGAAACGCTTGGTTTGGTCCAAGTACCAAAAAAGTCAATTAACAATATTGAATTGTCTTTATAATTGAATACAAACATGAATGGTGATAAATTTCAACAATTTCAACATTCTGTGAATATCAATATGATTCAATAAATAAATCTTGTTTGAAACATCAACAAGTGAAAACAAAATTATAGAAATAATCCAGAAAAAACACTCACAATGACATAATGTCATTCGACATTCATGAATTTTATTGAGTTTGGAAAGATTGTTTTATAGTATGTGCCTTAAATTTTAACATTTTGGTGCTTTTGGTGGGGTTTTTTTTAGAAATTTACAACGAAATGACGAAAAGTATGGCGCAGTAAAACTGATGACAAATGATATATGTACATAAAATACATTAATTTGGAATGGTTGTATCATTTACAACAACTTTAAGTTTTTTACAACAACGATAACATTTACAACAACTTTAAGTCTTTTACAACAACGATAACATTTACAACAAATTTATGAATTAATTCACAAACTATTTAAATGGACAACACTCATCAAGAAAATATGAAAATCACAGAAGATTACATTTAAAGTTTTCCGACAATTTTCACTTACTTGCAATAAGAACGATCATTGTAAATTTTAATTAAATTTAATTGATCAGTATAAAATAAGTTAATATGGAATGGTAGCTACCAGTAGTTGTACTGTGACAGTTCTGGACCACCCCCGCAGAGATTTAGATTAATCTAAGTACATACATACATACATACACACATACATACATAAGTACATACATACATACATACATACATACATACATAAGTACATACATACATACACACATACATACATACATACATACATATATACATACATATATACATACATACATACATACATAATCCATCCGTCTTTTACCCATTGGGTGCCTAAGTAGCGCTTTCAATTCGCGGATTTAATCGAAATCTCTGCGGGGGGTGGTCCAGAACTGTCACAGTACAACTACTTATACCTATCTTAATAAAAAGAGAAGTCTTTTACAACAACGACAACATTTACAACAAATTTATGAACGAATTCACGACGTACTTAAATGGACAACACTAATCTATATGTAAGATCCTATCTCGACAATATGACGATAATCTGCATTTCAGATTATCTTTTTTTTTAAATTACAATTCGACTAGAAGAATGTCCCCAGGTAATTAATCCATATTAAATAGGACTTAAGATTTGACGTAACCCAAAATTTCCATGGCCCTTTCCGAGTTGCATTTCAGTTTTTACAGTCTACAGACATGTTATGATAGAAATAGTCAAACTTCAAAATAATACGCTGGAAAGCTAACAATAAAGTTTAGATATTCTAGAATACACGAATACAAAAATTTGACGATAATCTGTATTTCAGCTTTAAACAATGCGTATGGCATCTATGTATTTTAAAAATTACATTTCGACTAGAAGAATATTTCCAGATAATTAATGCATAATGGACATGACTTAAGATTAGACGTAACCGAAAATTTCCATGGTCCTTTCTGAATTACATTTCAGTTTTTACAGTCTACAGACATGTTATAATAGAAATAGTCAAATTTGAAAATAATAAGGTGGAAAGGTGAAAATAAACAGAAAAAGTAATGTTCGTAGCACGGGATGAAGAGTACCTTGTTTCACGATATTTTTTATGCGTTCACATGAAACATGGACCAAAGCGTTTCATTAACATAAATAATGTTCATTGCACTGATTGAAAAGCACTGAATTTAAGACATTTTCCATTTACCTAAAAGGTTCCAACAAATAAATGATTTCAGTAGGAAAAAAAAGCTCTTTCCAGTGGTACTAAAATAAATATAATTCGAGGGGAGTCATTTTGGATGACTTTGAAAATAGGCAAAATTCGCTTTTTAAGCAGTCAACACCATGTTTGTGAGCAAGTATTTCTACAAGATTGTAAGCCATTGGTCTGATATTCCAGCAATGTAATGTCTTATAGTTGGTTAGTAAATCAGTAAAAGAACCACTTACCAATTGTTTCGGGTTTTAAGTTACATGCTGCCAAATTATGGCAAAAACATCGCGCATTATAATTTTAAGGCCACTTTGAGATTCAATTGTGATTGGTGCATTGCTTTCTGAGTGTTGGTACTATTGTTTTCGTATTCATCAGCAAAAGTTGGTCTAAGGTGTCGAATTTCAGCTTCACAACTAATCTAGATGAGCAGTGGAAACACGTGAAACTGTGCAAAATTCTTGTGGCAGACGCTTCGAGTTTGGAGTGAGCTCCACGGGAAAGGCTGCAGTGGCTCAGATATTCGATATCTGGAGCTAAAGCTTTACAGAAGTTCCTTTCAAACATACATAGACATCCATATTAATGTTCATCAAAATTGAAGGTGATCGAGCGTTGACATGTATTTGCCAGATGCAAAAGCATGCATTTGAGTAGTTAGGCAACGGTGGTTCCAACGCACCCCCAACAGAGATTTCGATAAAATTAATTCGCGGTTTTAATCGGCGGTCTAATACCTCGCGGCAGGCGCCTCGAGTTTTGAGTGAGATCTACAGGAATGGCTGCAGTGGCTTAGATATTTGATATCTGGAGCTAATACTTCACAGTAGTTCCTTTCAAATATACATATACATACATATTAATTTTCATCAAAATTGAAGATGGTGTAGGGAGCAATATTTTCAAAGCTGGTCCACTTGACATGGTGGCACATCTATACGCTTCATGTTTAAACTCCTGCCAACGCCGACATTAAACGGATATTGGCGTTTTTTTATGTAAACCGCCAATAAACCGTCAACTCGTCACGACCTAAATTCAAGGAAACTAGAAATCTTTAATTTTTTTTGCTAACTTCCGTTTTTTTTGCTAACTTCCGGATTTGCACTCGTCGATTGAAAGCCGCGCGCTCTCTTCGTCCAGTTCCCTCTCGTTCGCAGACTTCGCTCGCAAAATGATTACGCGGCAATCCTGACTTCCGTTGCCGGCCCCGGAGTGATTGATCTAATTAAACCGGAAATAATTTCGTCGGGGCGGCCGCACTACCCGGGAGTTTTATAATTAAATTAATCCTTCTTGAGGGGCGGATTACACGGTGTCAATTAATTGCTGGGTCGAATCCCCGTGCGGCCCGACGAGAGCGTCCGCGACGGGCCCTCGTAAATTTGGCACGCTAATTTGCACGGTTGAAGATTTAGTATTGGTACAGTTGAATTATTAAGACTGTCTATACGCAATAAGAATAATTGCCTTTAAATCTCTATTTCTTGAATGAGGCCACTAAGAGGAATTGTGGAAGCGACGATCGTTTTTCGCAAGTTTGGCACATTTGGTCTACGTTTACGATTATTTATGTGGCGCCTTCAACGCCAGTATCGGTCAGAAAGAGGAAATAGATTTAAATAATATCGGGCAGTTTGGGGAGGAAGTAAGAAACCAACGTGGAGATATGCTGCTAGACTTAACACATCATTACCTGATGTTCCCAAAGAAGGCTTGGTTGGTAACCATCCTCTAGAAAAAGTGGGCGCCACGCAACACATCGTTACGATGCCAAACCTGATATTCCCAAAGAATGCTCTTGGTTGGTAACCATCGTCTAGAAAAAGTGGGCGCCACGCAACACATCGTTACGATGCCAAACCTGATATTCCCACAGAAGGCTTTGTGACGTACCTGAAGGGCAATCAGCGCGTTAGGCCGTGGAGCGAGTGGAGGGTCCCTTCGAAGCAGTGGCGAGGGCCAGGCTCTCGGTGTCAGAGAGTGGGGGGGGGGGGGGGGGGGTTAAAAAAGGCTCCGCGTAATTTATCCTCGTCCCTACTTCGTCGCAAAGGGTGGCTCCACCCTACCTGCGTGGGTGGACGGCAGACAGTCAGCGAAGTTCAGAAATCACGAACTGTCACAACGCTGACCATATGGCGCCAACACCACCAGATTTAAATCTCGCAGTGAGAGTAAGATCTGAAAACTGAAACGAATGCCCGATCGAGAAAACGTGGGGGGAACAAAAAATAACAGGTGTGAATTTTGTAGTGTAAAATGTCGGCGTTTATTCACACAAACGACAGGGCACCGTGCCTACGCTTCCTGAAATAAATACCTCCGTACGCAACCCTATCACGCAGGGTTCACCATATTCGGCCGAATATCGCGAGCTCCTTATCGCGCGATTCTAAGGGCCGTCGGAGCGACTTTCTCTTACACAAGCGCAAAACACGTACGGCACGAAACACGTAACGCAAATTTTACACAAAAGAAATAAACGATATATCAATATGGAATTAAACTCAAAGGAGAACAAAAAAAATATATATATCAAGATCTGGCCTGTGTTCCTAGTCTGTCTTCGCTGGCGGGCTGAGTTCGGCTCCTGGACGGCGGCGGTATGCGTCGGGGACGCCGATCACTCGATTCCAGGCCTCACAGCAGGATGATCGCTGCCTCTAGCCAAGAACTGGTTGGCTGAGCTACTTAGCCCTTACCCCGTAAAAAACGCCTGCAAAGCACATGGCCTTAGTAACAATGGCCGGACACGTGGCTTTAGGAAAAGGAAAAAAAATATCGGGCTTAATTACTTACTCGGATGTTGTGAGCGTATGGATAGTACCTTGCCTTGTACTTGGTGCCTCAATCCCCTCAAGGGTGGTTAAATGAGTCCCCGTTTATTATCCCGGAAACCGGATGGTGGTATATCAATTAAAACGGTTCCTCTGCACGTCTGTACGACACGGAAGGCAACTGATTTCTCTCTATGGTGGCGTCTCGCCAACGATTTAAAAACTCACACAAATGTAGGGGACTCGTCACCACAACAAAAAAGTGTGAGTACGGTCGCCTACAGTGCAGGTCTGTGCGCCAATTAATTATTAAAAGGCAGTTTCTGTCGAAGGCGTTTCCGGACCGTTACAGCTTGGTAACCACCCTCTAGAAATAGTGGGCGCCACGCAATTGGCTAACGAGTGTTGCAGTGACGGCTCCTGAATATCATCAAAATATCGATGTTAACCCCTTGTTTATGGCAAATCGTTTAAGGCGCAACCCTTTGGTACCGTCAAATCGCCGTGGTGCAGCCTCCACTCTCCCAATGCGACACTTGTCGGTCTCTGTTCCTTTTTTCCATTCCGCCTGGCATTGTCGCCACTTCAGTCCGACGCACGGATCCGCATTACAATTGCAAATTAGTTTTTATCCTCTTATTTATGCCCCCGTTACATCAAAGCCGTCGGGGTAAATTGGGCGACTGAGGGGGGCTGGTCGGGCGGCGGCTCGGGGGCGGCGGGGTTGGCAATAAAAACGCGGAGTAGCGCGTCGAATATCGAGTTTATCTCACGACGTCGGATGTTCGCGATGTTCGCCAATAATCCAGGGGGAGATGCTAAAAGATGACGGGTTGGGATGATAGGTGGGGATGTTGGGTGTGTGATGAGATAGATGAAGAGGTGTGCGTGTAAGTGGTTATTGAGTCCTTGGAGCGTTGGCCGAGATTCATAAATACATTTCAATTTATTTTATATAATATAACATTAAAACATTAAAGGGTTGTGTGTCAAAAAATCGCAAGGGTTAACTAGCTAAAATCGATAGTCTTGTCTGTCAAACATTACGTATGGTATCTGTCAAATAACGTAAATGCCATGTATCAAACAATGCAAGTGGCATCTATCAAAAAACACAGGTGCATGTCAAATTTGAGTGTCAAATATCATACGTATCATACGTGGAATAAACAATACATGTCGTTGCTCGACATGTTGCAGCTCAGCTGTTTCGGAATTTAATTCCTTAGCGTACGCACATAATTGTTCGTTGCACTAACTGTGTGGTCTATTTCACTTCAATGGAAACAACTATCGGTGTATTGAAACTAATTGTTATTAATTTGGTTTCCCTAATTATCGCTCAGATGCGGAGATTTGGTCGGATGCGAAATGATTACTGTTTTTAAATTGTTTGTTTATGTGTTCGTACACTGACACTTGTAGCACTTTTGTTTGTTATTTTCCACAACGGAAAAAAATATTGGCGTAACGATACTGTTTGTTTCTAAACTATCTTCCGTTTCTTCCGCATTGAGACGTGAGCTTTACCGGGAACGTATGTAAACTAGGACATCTGGTGTCACCAGCCATATTTATAAACACAGACCAGACAGTCACTTTTCTATTATTGATTTTTCGTTTGTCGTTCTTCAGAATTTGAAAATTTACAACGTCATCCGACAATTCATAATCGTTGCCATGATGATCATTCAATAATGTATAATTTCTTATTTACTTTTACAAATTGTCGCAAACCCAAATGTCCAATCCAAAATTTAATGCGATATTCATTATCCTGATAATTTTCCGCTTCCAATGAAATGTCGTACGGTCTTGTACGTCATATTTGAGGTTTTCATTGTAATTACGAATTTTAAGTAACTCATTACATTATTAATTATTAATTGTGCCCTAATGATTCACAATATTAACTAAAAAGCACTATATAATTAGTTATCTAACTCGATTACTATCTAACTAAACCTATTCCTACTCTATTTAAATAAAACTATCAACAAAATTCCTAAATAACTATAAAATTAACTTATAACTATCTTGACAATACGTCGGCTTAATGTTACAAGGTTGTATGTGCAAATTTGTAAATTTGGGAAAAAAGATTTTAAATATGTTTGCTATATCAAAAAATTATAAATTTTGCACTGTCAATAGATATGTTTTTATCACAGGTTCCTAATGATCCAATATTAATCTTCCAACAAGTTGAAAGGTCCCGCTTTGAAAACATATAGCCCTGCACAGCTATAGAACTAAAAATTACAAAAATGTTACATGCAACCTTGTAACACCAAGGCGACGACTATACAAAACTGTTTTTGCTACTCCTGAAATAACACAAATGGCAAATAACATATTTTGCCATAACATTATTGAAATATCATAATTCACATCCGTCAAACTCGTCTGTCTTTTGTCAATTAACAAACCTATCATCTGTCAAAACATATAGTATGATCTGTCAAATAAATCATCTGTAAAAAAACAGATATGTCATCTGTCAATTATCATATGTATCCTCCAATACAAAACACCACTGTCATGTGAAATATCAAAAGGATCAACTGACAAATATCACACCTGTCCAATAACACAAAACACCACTGTCATGTGAAATATCGGAACGATCATCTGACAAATATCACACCTGCCCAACAAGACAGGAGTCTTCTGTCAAATATCAATCTGTCATCTGTCAACACATACCGGGTGATTCAAGTTTATTATCCAGGGCGAAAATGACTACTTGCCAGAGATAAATTGAGATAATAAGATAGCATCATTTTATTAGATATATTAGTCGTACTTTATATTTAAAATTGAATATTATTGAACCAGGATATTTTCCCTCAGATTAATTTTTGGAATTTTTATAATTTTTTGCTCGTTTTCTCAGTAATTGTGTAGTTTTCTGTATCGATTTATTTGTCTGATAATATGGTTGCATATTGGTACATTTGGAAGAGCAATTAAAATTAACTAATATGAGCAATTAAAATTAACTAACATGCTTTACTTTCTGAAATAAATGCATTTCAATATTTCGCAAGGAGTCTATAAAATGGTTTAATTGAAGTTGTGTAAATTATTTTTGACAACAGGGCAAAATTATAGCCACCAATCCGCGGAGCACCCTATTTTTACGAGCCTGGCCTGCCGCTGTAATAAAATCTTTATTTCGGCCATAAGTCATAAATTGTCTCTCTGCATCGGCAAAGACCATTATTGCCATAAATATCTGAACTACTTGACTTTTCTACTTCATGGGAAACCATAAATCATAGAAAAATAAATTAAATGTGTGATTTACTTACAATCCAATAATTTTTTTTAACGCCCATTTCATAATTGGGTCCAATGAATGATCGTTTTGGGCTATTTTATATAAAAATATAAAAACTGAACATTGGGTTCGGCTATAATTTTTTTTTAAATTTATGGCCGTGTTTAAAATGATATTGAAAATTTTAAACTACCTGTTGGTAGATTAATATCGTAGGTATCTAATTCTAATAGGTTTAATTCGCCTGGACAATTCACTTGAATCACTCGGTATAGTTTGATCTATCAAATATCATAGAAGATAGATTATCTATATATGTAACATCTGTATCTGTAACTAATCTGATACATAACAATAAATATGGTCAGAGAATTAATATATCTATAAAAGAATATAATGCTGCCTAGCAGATTGAAGGGTATAGACAATTATAAAATATTTACAATTAAAATTAAAATTTTGGTCAAGGCAATAATGAACTACTGTGATTAATATACTACAAATAATTATTATATGTAGCAGGGATGAAACTATGTAATCAATAATTTACTGAATTAATTCGCCTACTTACCTTATAAAGTACAAATAATATACGCTTAGGTAATAGAATTATTATAGGTAGATATAAGATTAAGAAACAACAATCCACTATTACTGTATTTTATATTAGAATTAAATTAAATTTAAAAAAAAAACTGTCAAAAACACAAGTGATATTTGACCGACAATCACAACGGTCGACTATCAAACATTATGCCGTCTGTCAGATGTCATCAAATGTCTGTCAAATACGTCATATGCCAAAAAACAAATTGGCTTCGGTGTAATATCATACTTAAAAACATAAAAAATCACAGGTGTCAGTTGTCAAAAAGTTAGTGTCATCAATAAAGAACTTCCAAACATCATTTATCATAGAATTTAGATACTATTGTAACAATAAATATCATCTATAATTCTATTACTATAGGTAGAGGAGCAGTAATGAATATTATTATTATAGTTGTATATTACATCTATCTCATTCAATTGTCATGGGCGTGTCACAAAATGACAAAATGAATCAAGCATATGCCAGCTGCTATTTATCAAATGTTTCAATATCATTTATTAAGAAATATTCCAAAATATTATTATTACAGTTGTAGTTTACATCTATCTGATTCAATTGTCATGGGTGTCACAAAATGACAAAATGAATCAAGCACATTCCAGCTGCAATTTATCAAATGTTTCAATATCATTTACTAAGAAATAATCCAAAATATTATTATTATAGTTGTATGTTACATCTGTATCATTCAATTGTCATTGAAATTATAAATATAAATTGTTATTGAAATATTGGTGTGTCACAAAATGACAAAATGAATCATGCATATGCCAGCTGCTATTTATCAAATGTTTCAATATCAATTATTAAGAAATATTCCAACTTAAATCTCCCAGAAAGGTACCACCAGTACTATATAGCTGTCAATTGTGTTAAAATTCATATGCTTTTCTAAATATAAATCTTCTAAAAACGTTTAGTGGCAGTTTCAGCTGTCGTTCATCAAATGTTTTTATTGTTATTTATATCTTATATCTGCCAAAAAAATCCGTAACGTGCTTGCCATCTGTCATTATCAAAACCTTAATATAATATTAATAAGCTGTATCTTGAAATTCTATATTCAAGCATTTTTCAATTGAACGAGAAACGTGTGAAATTAAGAGGACTAATTCTTACCTAAAGATCTAAAATGGCCGATAAGTGATGTAATCTAAGATCGTATGTATTTTATCAAAAATTTAAAATATTCGTCTCAAAAATGGTACTGATTATGATATATCTAATTGTAGTAATAAAATTACTTCTTATAGTTCAGGATTTTTTTTAATACATTGATTTTGTAAAATTTGTGTACCAGAAACGCCAACTGTTGTCCTGTCAAACATCTTCAGCTGTCATCTTCACATAAATTTAGGCGTCTTCGGCAGTACTTTTCTACATATTTTTAATGTGTTTTAAATGAGTAACACTTAACAGTTTTACTTTATGATACATTGTGAAATAGGTAAAAAACACACACAGGTTACTTTGTTAGTACCAAAATTACTAGATATTCATAGACTCGCCTGACGCAAAAACATAGTGAATGGAGAGTACATTAATCATTATATTGAAAAAAAGGGTAATGGCGCAAATTACGTATAAAATCAAGAGGAAAAGAAAAGGTCAAATGTGAATAATAGTATATTTTGCAACAACTGATGAAAACGCCGTTTTTTTTCCGTAAGTGGATAGTTAGCTCGAGTAGGAAATGAATTTTTTTTCTACGATATTGCAATTTATAAAATGTCAGATATTAGTGCACTTTCAAGTTCAATTTATTTCAAAATGAACTATCACCATCACAATGCAAATTACTGAAATTAATGTTTGTAAAGTCGTTTCCATAGAAATTAATGCATGCTTCAATTTAATTTTATATGTTCATTTTCATCTGTAGATGTGAAAATATTTTAGATGTAAAAGAGTAACACTTTCATGTATAGTAAGCCGTGGAAAAATCGCTAGTTTTACATGTATGAGTAGAAAAAAAAGTAAAATAGTCCTATTTGTTCTCGCAGTAGCTCACCGTGCCTCGTGACCCCTAAGACTCTCCAGGGCTGAAATCCCTTAACCCAGAATCGTACACGTAGGGAGGTACGAGATACAGCTACCCGCAAGAAACGGTCTAAAGGTAGAGGCTAGTATCAGCACCACGTGTTAAATAAAGATGACTAATTCTTACCTAAAGATCTAAAACGGCCGATAACTGATTTAATCTGAGATCGCATCAGGCGAGGGGAGAAAGTGAATTAATGAGCTCGTCTTGGTCGCCTCCGTACACAACCTCGCAACCATCGCCGTGCGTAAAAATTAAAACGTTACAATATTAAAATATATCGATAAAATACTTTCATTTGTTAAATGTTTTAAATGAGAAACGCTTGACGGCTCTACTTTGTGATACATTGTGAAATAGGTTAAAAAAAACACACACAGGTTACTTTGTTAGTATCACTTAGATTTATTTTGTAGTGACATATAGTTTCGACACTTTAACGGGTCATTATCAAACTTTCAATAAGTTAAAATTACGACAGCGGCAACATTTCAACTACACATTAAAATTACTTAGTGAATGGAAATGCAGCAAATAATTCACATCATTTAAATACCTAAATTATACTTTTAAATAGGGCGAGTATAACAATTCGGTTTGGTCAATGTTTAAATCATGGTCATGTTTTAAATGTTATTTATCAATTATTTTATCTTATATCTGTCAGAAATATCAAATTCCATCTTTCAATAGATCTCAACACGTTTCAAATACGTTTAGATGTCATTTGTCAAAGGTTTTAAACGTTATTTATCAATATTGTGCCTTGTTTCTGTCAGAAATGGCAAAGGCCATTCGTCAATGGTTGTCAATCGTTAAATATCTTTGGCTGCCATCGATTAAATTCCGTAAGCTTTCGTCGCTAAATATTTTTAGCGTCATCAATTAAAATCCCTTAATCTGTCACGCATACACGTATTGTGTATGAAAAAATGTTAACAGTGACATATACGTTAGTTGACAGCATCATATTCAAATGTCAGATGCAATTATTACATACAGATCATCCATTATAGATATGAATTGTCAAATTCAAGGTCGTCCAAAATGTCACATTGTATAATAATTTTGACAGTGTACTTGTAAAAAACTAGTAACAAATATGTCATTGACGTCAACATGTGTTTTGAGGTTATGTGAGGTTATTATCGTGACATCTTAAATGGGTTCGTTTAATGGGTAATGTGTCTGTTAGTAATTTTTGTTAGTAAGTAAAACACAGATATATAGATTCAGTGAGATTTATTCATTTTGAAAGATTAGGCAAGGACAGGTAAATAAATTCAAATTGGACGTTATTTATTTTATTTACTTTATTGCAAGCGACAGGTTAAAAAAATTCAGTTTTATCATTCAAATTAGACGTTATTTATTTAATTTACTTTATTCAAATTTTGCTAATATTTTATTTAATAATTATTGAATCTTTATTTATATTTTCTGACGTTAACTGTTTGACTTTATTTTGTAAAATTGGTTATCGTTAATAATCAATATTGGAATCACAAAGTGATATAAATTAGCGACTTCATGTACCAAATTATTTTCAAATACATGTCATCACTGCATAGAAATTGATTAGCATTTGTGTCTACCAATGTATGTACGCCTCCTTGTGGATAGGAACAAATCACATAAATGAATTCATGCCATACCCCATCTTCAAATTGAGCAGATATGTTATAGCATGTCATCATCGCATAATATTAACATTATTTGAGTATACTATTAATCTCAGCCATATGATCAATCAAAACTTTACGAGGTAATATTATTTAAATAAATCGGATTACGGTCTAGTTTTATCAGGTTCAATTCTACTTCTACCCTCATCTATACATACATACATTCATACGATTGATTCGGTTTGAAATGCTGATATTGTTTGAATATCGGAGCGCTGAACAATTTTATAAAGCGAAATTACATTGATCCAGAATATTAAATTAACTGTATTGAGAGATTTATATAGGGTGGTCACTCTTACAACGCTCACCATTAGGATCTATTAAACGAAATTATATGTATTTTCGTTTAATAGATCCTCTCTGTATGCAGAGAGACAGTGTCAAATAGGATCAAAGTTTCTTATTTTTGTGCCTTTCAATATAGTGAAACGAAATCCGGGATATCTTGCACAGTTCCTGAAATATCGCTGAAAAACTGAAAAAGTGCACTTTCCTTTTCCCCTTATAATTTTTTTACTTTTGAAGGAAATTTTACGAAACTTGGCACGCTTACATTTTTCGACGTGAGCTTTCTGATAACAGTACCAAACATTTTCTGCGCCAAGTAGATGCCCAAATTTTCATAGTCAACTTTTCATTTTCTTATGGGCGCAACATTGGATTTTAATAGCATTCAAAAGAGCAAGTAAATCCAATTTCAACCATGGGTAATCTGATACTCTGTCGAGCAGAGTAACGTTCTGCGCTGGTGGTTACTTCTAACTGATCTGAGTGTGCCGAATTTCTGAATTTACACTATTTCTTCTTCCACCTTTTACCACCCCGTCCCTATTTTCGCTGGTTTTTCTGAACATGATCTCTCTCTGCACGTGTGCACCTCCCAAGGTTACCATGCCGGTGGCGAATTCAGCCTCCGCGTTATATGAAGATGTAGGTAGTTAAAATTCGAGTGGACGTTAGTTTATGCTTCCATTAATATATGTCGGCTTTCTCTCAATTGTGCATGTTCGAAAATGCGGGTGGTCGCATGCCTTCTTGCGCCCTCTAAAACCTTTATTATGCGTTTTTGTATTATACGTTTTAATTATAGAATAATTATATTTAAATATTAAATATGGATCGGGTCCTTACAAGTATAAAGCTAACTATGTTCTTTCTTAGTTTACTATTGAATTTTTTTGAATTCATGCTCGCAAACCACTTTGCTACTCTTTTATGTATCGTAAACACTTCTTGCCTGCCGCTAACTCCTCCGCAATCCGCGCCGACTTTAGGCTCCGTCGCGAGCAATGCTTTGCGAGCCAAAACTGCCGCGTTCCGGGGGCCACTTTCGTGGGGAGCATCTGGCGCTCCCGGAGAAGGGACCCTTGGAGGAGGGGGTCTAGAATTGCACTTCCGTGGGGGCCGCAGTTAAGCCGGGGGTTGGGGACACTGCGGCGTGCTTTATGGAAATCGCCCCCGGCGCGGCCGTTCTGCGAGGGTCGGCCCGGAGTTATTGGACATTCCACGGTCGCACCATCAACGTGTGTAAAAGCGGAAGGGCGCCACGAGGTGTGCCAGGAACTCCCCCGGGGCTACCGGAAGCCGTCGTCTGCGGAATTGGCAGAATTTCGGGAGAGCAGGTGATGCCCGCAATTACCGTGAATCTTCTTTGCGATGTACGTGTAGGGACTTTGTAATTATGCACATCAATATGACAGTAATGTATTCTTTGACCGTTGGGTCTTTGGGCTAATGACATTAATAATTATCGCTTCAATATGATGAGGGGGAAATATATGTATACAGAGAGCGCATTAACATACCAAAATGATTTTTTTTTCAAACAAATTTGTAGAGTCCATTTTCAATTTTCCATCTCTCTCCGTTTTGAAGTTATGACGTCAGAGCCTTTTTTTTTAAATGACAACCTATATTTTTTTATTAATGATTTTGATAGTACTTTTTATTATGTTTTCAACAACATGACATTTTCAATATGTAATATTTGAAAAAAAAAAAAAGTGCCTTTGTGACGTACCTGAAGGGCAATCAGCGCGTTAGGCCGTGGAGCGAGTGGAGGGTCCCTTCGAAGCAGTGACGAGGGCCAGGCCCTCGGTGTCAGAGAGTGGGGGGGTTAAAAAAGGCTCTACGTAATTTTAACCTCGTCGCTACTTCGTCGCAAAGGGTGGCTCCACCCTACCTGCGTGGGTGGACGGCAGACAGTCAGCGAAGTTCAGAAATCACGAACTGTCACAACGCTGACCATTTGGCGCCAACACCACCAGATTTAAATCTCGCAGTGAGAATAAAAAACTGAAACTGAAATAAATGCCCGATCGAGAAAACGTGGGGGGAACAAAAAATAACAGGTGTGAATTTTGTTGTGTAAAATATCGGCGTTTATTCACACAAACGACGGACACCGTGTCTGCGCTCCTGAAATAAATACCTCCGTACGCAACCCTTTCGCGCAGGGTTCACCCTATTCGGCCGAATATTGCGAGCTCCTGATCGCGCGATTCAAAGGGCCGACGGAGCGATCTTTCCCTTGCACAAGCGCAAAACACGTACGGCACGAAACACGTAACGCAAATTTTACACAACGGAATAAACGATATGTCAATATGGAATTACATAAAGGTCTGGCTCAATTGAGAACACAAAAAAATAGGTATCAATATCTATATCTGTATCTGGCCTGTGTTCCTGGTATGTCTTCGCTGGCGGCTGTGTTCAGCTCCTGAATGGCGGCGGTTTGCGTCGTGGACGCCGATCTCTCGATTCCGGCCTCAGAGCAGGATGATCGCGGCCTCCAGCCAAGAACTGGTTGGCTGAGCTACTTAGCCCTTACCCCGTAAAAAAACGCCTGCAAAGCACATGGCCTTAGTAACAATGGCCGGACACGTGGCTTCACGAAAAGGAAAAACATATCGGGCTTAATTACTTACTCACATGTTATGAGCGTTTGGATAGTTCCTTGCCCTGTACCTGGTGCCTCAATCCCCTCAAGGGTGGTTAACTGAGTCCCCGTTGATTATCCCGGAAACCGGATGGTGGTACACCTATTTCAACGGTTCTTCTGGCACTTCCGTACTGTACGCAAGGTAGCTGAATTCTGCCTCTATGGCGGCGTCTCGCCGGCGAATTTAAAAATCGCACACATGGGAAACGCGTCACCACAACAAAAAAAGGTGCGAGTACGGTCGTCTACAGTGCGGGTCTATACGCCAATTAATTATTAAAATGCAGTTTCTGCCAACGACATTTCTGGATCGTTACAAATTTCATTAACTTTCAGCAATATCACTAGAATATGATGAGATTCAATGAAATTACACAAAATTTATAAACATTTAAACATATAAAATATTGAGAAGTGTTTGGATCCATTCTGATTATAAGTAAATTTAACAGGTAAAGTCAGCACTATCAGGTACTATAAAGCCAGTCATACAAAATATTAATAATAATATCAAAAGTATTAAAAGGTTCAGGAAATGCGAACATTACATCAACCAATGTTGCAAAAATAAACGAAAATTGCCAGACGATTACAAGGTTTAAAAAAGTTGTCCAATTTCCTGATATTTTTATTTATAACGTTTCTAACTTAATGAAAGTTTAATAGATAGCAAATAATCAGTTTGCATACATTTCAAATTGAAGAAAATTCAATAAAAACATCAGAAGTTGCAAATGAAAACTCTACAAAAAAAATACCAGTTTCAGAATTGATTGCTGAAAGTGCTGAAGTGAAAAGGCACCCAAAGATAAAACTAAAGAAAATTGAGTTATAATATCGAAATTTGAAAATAAATAATACATAGTACACCAAATTTCATAAAGATTTCTGATATATCCAAAAAAATATATGGTAATTTATTTAAAAAATTCTATGTGCCGTTAAAAGAGTCCAGAATTTCAATTAAAATATCAAAAGTATAAGTCATAAAGTATAAAGTATAAGGAAAGTTTAGAAGAATGTTTAGAAACTGCAAACATTGTAGTAAATTTCAGAAAGGGATTATGGAAGTGACCAAAGTGATAAACTAAAAAAATGTAATGATATTGCATAAAACACTTCCATCATATTATCATATCTAAGTAATTATCAAAATTTAAAATGTAATGTTATAAACTTTCAGGTTTAGAAATTGCGAACCTTGCAGTAAATATTTTTTGTAAATGCAATTTCGAAAATGTGTTTTGAAGCTGAATTAAGTGAAACACTAGAAAATGTTAATAACGTTGCATATAACCTTTCCATCATATCATATTAAATTAATTATCAAAATATACAAATAAATACCAAACTTTTAGCAAGTTGGATAGAATATGAAGAGTTTTAAATAAATTACACAACATTTCATAAAGATGTGAGATCTCTACCTAGATAATTGCCCCACGCCTGGTATTATCAGATGGCTGGTTCAACTCGCGCGCCGCACCGCCACATCGGGGGCGGTGTGACAGTGAGGCGGGGGGCGGCGCGGCGGCTAGTCTGGTATGTCACTCGGGGGCGGCGCGGGGGCGGTGGTGTCGGGGGCGGCGCCTGTGTGGCGATCCTCAGTCCTGCGAACTATGATATCAATTTGATCCGCGGTGATTAGACTGCCAATTAAATTCGCAGATCGTCAATTAACCTGTAGTTAAAGTACCTACAATTGATGTAATTATTCCATTGTTATTCTGCAATTGTGATTAAATTACTCGCAATCAATCTATTGTTACCGCTCGCGGTGATTAGATTGCCAATTAAATGCGCGGATCGTCAATTACCCTGCAATTAAAGTACCTGTAATTGCAGTAATGCACCTGTAATTAATGTAATGCATCTGCAATTATTCCATTGTTATCCTGCAATTGTGATTAATTACTCGCGATTTCCGCAATCAACCCATTGTTACTGCCCGCGGTAATTGATTAATCCGCCAATAAAACCGCGGATTAAATTAATCGAAAACGAACCTAGCCTGGGTCAGAATCCCCATAGTATAACTACTTATGTTGATTATAAAAATAAATAAATAATGGAACTACTTCAGATTTTTTTGAGCTAAGATACATCGGCGGGCCGGATCAAATTCTTTCGAGGGCCGGATCTGGCCCACGGGCCGTAGTTTGGAGACCCCTGTTCTAAACAACCGAATGTGGTGTGTTTACAAGACGTCTGCACTGGCACGTGAGCGTTCGCAAACGTTTCAAACTGGTGTGGACGCGCTTTTAGGTGTTTGGGAATATTTTACGGCAAGATTAACGAACGAAACGTTAGCCGGTAATTGGGCTAATAAAACGTGTTCAAATCAGTCTCCGTACGAATTACGCAGTTGATTTTTTCCGAGGGAAGTCGTCAGGTAAAAAGTGTTTCGACCGCACAAAGGCCTTAATTACGTGTACGATACGCAAGCCCGGCAAACATCAAACACCCCCGGCAGCCTTATCAATTCTAAATGACCGCAAATTGGACACGATTACGCCTGGCGCCGTGCCCCGTCAATTCCCCTTTTCCGGGTCGATATTTTCGGCCGGGCGCCGAGCGATTTATCCCCGCTTAATTATTCACGCATCGTGAAATTGGACGCTTATTGGGGGCGGCCGGGCGGGGTGGGGGTCGGGGGCGGCGATGACAATTTCAATTATTAACGCGAGATCCGCGGGCAATCGTCGCGCCCCCGCCGTTGGGGTCACGAAATTGCCGCCCCCGACTTCCGGTCGACGTCTGCCGCCATTCATTACGCCAGCCGTCCGCATATTAAACCCCCGGCGAATTCCCGGAATGCGTCATCTTTTCCGCCCCCGATGGCGTGCCGCAAGTATGCGGAATTGCTGCCCCCGGATTTACTCTCGCAGAGGAATTCGCGTGGGAGTGGTCGGTTGTAAAAACGCACGGGAGGAGACGGATTATCCGGCTCGTAACCTCGTGGGATGGGGTGTCACCTCAATTAGCGGATGTGCCTTGGGTCGTCTCGAATTAATTGTTCGTGACTCGCAAATCAAAGGCGAAGTCTCATGCAAACGTTCTGCGATCTGCGTTTGGAGTCAAATATTATTTGTACAGTGTTTTACGTGTTTACCAATGTTTCGCGTGAACTGCAGGGCACAAAATGGCTTCTCGGCTTTTATCTACAAATCGCGTTATCGAAGCTAAAACAAAAGAATTTCATGATGAGGGATGTAGAATATAAAAGTCTTAAGCGTCATTATAATAACTGACAGGTTAAATTAGTATACGCAGTTTAAGTAACACAAGATAAAATTTAACTAAGGGCTAAATCCTAAAGTGTGTTCCACCAACGCATTTTTCACCATAGTTAGGATTGTAATAAAATATTGCTAAATTTGCTGAAAATGTTCAGCTAAATTTGCATTTGTGCGCTTCGATATTAAACTAAACAAAATATACTTTGGACTAGTCTCGTATTGGAAACCGTCATCATCAACTACCCATAAATCTACACATGTCTACATGAGTAGATGTGTTTACTTGACTTTAAACTAAATTTCGGGCCGTCCAGGCGCAAAAAGAACATGCGTCTGTTAAATTATTTTGATCAATTAAAATAAAAAAAAAATATTCGAAACATACTGAAACAAATGAGTCAATGATTAAAAAAAGAGTTTATTGGGAAAATCGAGTAGATTTTCATAAACACCCTGTATATAAAAGGAGAACAGAGGTGAACATGGTGCAAAAATAGAAGAGCTACTTTTAAACATACATATATCATTTGCAAATATTTCATATAGAACTCTACTAAATATTTAGACCGGTGAAATTACTTAAACTGCTCTACAAGAATCAATCAAAAAAATTATACCGTGCCATTAAAAAAAAAATGTCGGTGACGTCACTACAAATAAATGAAGGTGTTTAAAAAATATTTGTTTTCACCAACTTGTAGCTAATACTGTCCCATTTAATAATAAATATGGTTTGTTGATGATTCAATAACAAATTAAGTCGCTACACTCTTGGACCCTTTTTATCGAACATACTGTATGTTAGTGACTTACATTACATAACACTGTTACGTTATAATTGATTTACTAGCCATCATACCCGTGTGTAATTGACATATTACTAATGTGGGAGTAGAAAAAAATTATTAGTGTACACCAATTCCTTGCTATTCTTCAAATCTTGTAGAACTCGTCACGATGTTTCACCATTTCACATATAACTATATACTATATTGTATAACTATAATTGCTTTATTACACCATCTTTCGACACTGATTAAGTTGACTAACAAACCCTATTATTACGCCACTAGTAACACAAATTCCTTAATATTTTTCAATATTTTATAGCTCATGACTATGTTTTATTATATTATCTCCAACTACTTTATAAAAACCTTATTACACCATCCTTTGGCTCTTTTTCAGTTTAATAATGAAGCTTATTACACCACTTGTAGTGTGCACAAATTCCTTAATATCCTTCAACTTTTTATGTTTTGTGACGATGTTTAATTATTTTATATCCAATTATAGTGTATTTTTTTGCGTTATGGTGCCAAGTTGTAAAGTCTATTTGTTTCACTTCAGCGCGTATAACTAAGCAAGACAGGCAGAGGGGGTAGACAGTGGTTGAACGGAAAATTAAATTTTTCCAATTCGCTTTATTAAAATGCTCATTATGTATATTGAATCTCATCGTTAAAACTACATTTTAATCGAATGGGTGAATAAAATGTTTACATTTTCACTTTATTCTCTATAACCACTGACAACGTGAATAAAGTAAAATAAAAAAATGGTAAATTCGCACTATTCTTGAAATTTTCGTTGTCACCTGACAATGTGACACTTTACGCAAATTCTTCAATTCTGATAACGAATTGGAAAACATCTTGTATGATACACGTCAATACAGCAATTTTATTCACTTATACCATAAATAGCTATTATTCTACCACTAGTGGTGTACACAAATTCGAATAATGAATTTTATTACACCACTAGTGGTGTACACAAATTCGTTAATATAGTCTTCATTTATTTTATGGCTTGTGACGATGTTTCATTATTTTATCTACAACTACTTTATAAAATCCTTATTACATCAACCTTTGACACTATTTCAGTTGAATAATGAAGCTTATTACACCTAGTGGAGTACACAAAGTCCTTAATAGTCTTCCAATTAATTTTCTATGGTTTCTGACGATACCACCACTAGACACCACTAGTGGTGTACACAAATTCGTTAATAATCTTCATTTATTTTATGGCTTATGACGATGTTTCATTATTTTATCTGCAACTACTTTATAAAATCCTCATTAGGCCATCCTTTGACACGGTTTCAGTTGAATAATAAAGAGTATTACACCACAAGTGTTGTAAACAAATTCTTTAACATCCTTCAAATTTGTGAACATCAAATATTTTGATGTTTCATTATTTTATCTACAACTACTTTATAAAAGCAGCATTACACTATTCTTTTGGCACTCCTTTTGGCACTGTTTCAATTGAATAACGAAGCTTATTACTTACACCAATCGTGGTGTACACAAATTCCTTAATATTCAATTGTTTATGGCTCATGGCGATGTTTCATTATTTTATCTACAACTACTTTACGAAAGTCCTATTACACTAGCCTTTTCATACTGTTTCAGTTTAATAATAAAGATTATTACACCACTAGTGTTGTACACAAATTCTTTAACATTCTTCAAATTTTTGAACATCAAATATTTTGATGTTTCATTATTTTATCTACAACTACTTTATAAAAGCAGCATTACACTATCCTTTTGGCACACCTTTTGGAACTTTTCAATTGAATAACGAAGCTTATTACGTACACCAATCGTGGTGTACACAAATTCCTTCCTTAATATTCAATTGTTTATGGCTCATGGCGATGTTTCATTATTTTATCTACAACTACTTTATAAAAGTCCTATTACACTAGCCTTTTCATACTGCTTCAGTTGGAAAATAAAGATTATTACACCACAAGTGTTGTACACAATTTTTTTAACATTCTTCAAATTTTTGAACATCCAATATTTTGATGTTTCATTATTTTATCTACAACTACTTTATAAAAGTCCTATTGCACTAGCCTTTTCATACTGTTTTAGTTGAATAATGAAGCTTCTTACTCCATTAGTGGTGTAGTATGAAGAAAAAAACACCAAAGAAGAAACTGAATAGATATCAATAAATTACACTAAATATATATTTTGACTAGAAAAAACACTAAAGAACGATGATTTCTAAATAATTTCATAGAATACCATACGCAAAAATGCTTTCTTAAAAATTGCTCAAAATTGCAACAGTTTTGTAGTATGGGTAATTTTTTTTAAGAATACTTAAAAATAATGCACAAGTTTTAAAGAACACTTAAAATATACATAAGTTTTTAGGATAGTTATAAAATGCACCAGTATTAATATATAATAACAAAATTGCAGTGTTTAAATCTGCAATTAAAGTGTGTTCTTTCGAAAAAAAAAAAATTAAGTGTACTTAAAAAACCGCGCTATTTTTTAGCCATTCTACAAAGATTTTGCAATTTTTAACAATTCTTTAAAGATTTTGTACTTTAATTAACTAACTGTCAGCTGTTACATCAAAAATGACCAATTTTGTAACTATTTTATAAAAATTGTGCATTTTTTAGTCCATATAATGTTTATTAATTAATTTTTAGTCCATATAATTAATTTTTAGACTAAGATTTGTGCATTTTTCAATTGTTTTTTAAAACTTGAACAATTTAAGTATTCTTTAAAAAATCGTGCATTATTTAACTGTTCTTTAAAACGTGCGTGTTTTTTAAGAATTCTTTAAGAAGGGCAAAAAACCCATTATATACAAATTTTGCAATTTTAGAATAATTCTTTAAAGATCTGTACTATAATTTATCTTTACTATAAATCTCCTCTTTGAAAAACAAAGCCGATACGTTGCAATTTTGTAACTACGTATGTTATAAAGATTGTGCATTATTTGAATTAGATAATATTATTTATCCAATTCGCATTATTAATATGCTCATTATGTATATTGAATCTCATCGTTAAAAGTACACTTTAATCGAATGGGCGAATAAAATGTACTGCACTTTAATCGAATGGGTGAATAAAATGTTTACATTTTCACTTTATTCACTATAACCATTGACAGCGTGAATAAAGTTATAAAAAAAATAGGTAAATTTGCACTATCCTTGAAATTTTCGTTGTCACCTGACAATGTGACACTTCACGCAAATTGTTTTTCCGTGGATAAAATTCGATTTTATTCACCCATAAATAGCTTTTCTTCTTTAAAGATTGCAACTGATCTTTAAAACTTGTGCATTTTTCAACTGTTCCTTAAAACTTGTCCATTTTTGAATTATTATTTAAAAACTGCGCCATTTTTTAAACCGGTGCAATTTATTTAGTTATTTCTTTAAAAAAAATGTGCCGTTTTCATATATTAATAATATAACAATATTGTAGTAATAAATAAATTAAAAAATATAAAAATGGTGCAATTTTTAAATTTTAATACTTAGGAGTATTATTTATTCTTTAAAAGTGTTGCATTTTTATAACAGGTCTTAAAAACTTGCGCATTTTTGTAAGTATTCTTCAAAACTTTGCCTTTTTCTTAAGTTTTGTTTAAATATCTTCTACCTATTCTATAGAAATTGTCCCAAATGTACATTTTGACACGAATCGCGGTCATATATTCACTAGACATCAATTAATGTATTAATTTTCTTTTCCATATAAAAAAAAATAACAAGTGTATATTGTAAGTGGTATCTTGGAGCTTGTGAAAGGTTCGTATTAATAAAGAAAAAAACACCTTTTTCACAAAACACATTTATTAAACACCGACTAAAGATACTGAAGGTACTGAAGATGATCGAAATGTACATTTAGATAAAATAAATGTGTTTTGTGAAAAAGGTGTTTTTTTTCTTTATTAATAAGTATATATTGTGACAAAAAAAAAAAAAAAAAGATTTATTTTTACTTTACTACCAAATTTACTTTTTGACACAAAATGCAGTCATCTTCAATAGATCAACAAATGTTTTGTTGTTTGTGATGTAATTGTTTCGTGATAAAATAAAATTGCTGTAAACAAAACTAAATTTAAAACTTTTTGTTTAAAACAATAACCTCATAATTTCAGAAATATCAAAGCAGATGATTTAATTAATGCCGAGGCTTTGAACCAGGGTTGGAATAAATCATGATTAAAAATAAAAACAAAAATCATATAAATCATGATTTATTTGTTTTTTTTATATTTCTGATCAGTTTTTGCCAGTTTTGGTGTGATTGATCAATTGATTTGCATCACGATTTAAATCCATATGATTTTTAAAATAAATTCTTAAATTTGATGATTGGTGATAATCTTTTTTTTTTCAAATACATGGTGTTCGAAAGTTAGTCATTGATAACAATATTTTGTCCCAAATACGGACTTGTCCTCTCGTTTTACATTAAGATTAGGATCAAGAAATTAAGAGTATACGAAATACTTGATGATTTTGTTGATTAAACTTGGAAAATTATCATTTTGGAGAGGATTTTTTTTTTTAATTTTGTGCCACCTTATAATGGAAACATCTAGAATTGACTCAAGTTAATAAGTAACAAAGTTGTATGCGGTAGTACCAAATACATTCAGTGTTACTTAATTTTTTCTGCTCTTTCCAAATTTGCGTACAAAATTTTAAAATATTAATATACAGGGTGTTGTTTCGAATCGAAACCTACTTATTATTTATTTAAGGCCGGACCTAGAACAAGATTTTTATATATTATGGTAATCGACACCACAATGGACAAATAATAAACGTACCAAATATTACCTAAATTTATAGGGTTTTTCGTATGTAAATAAGTAATATTCGTATGTATAAGTTATGATGAATTGAAAAAATGGGAAATATTAATGAATCACCCTGTATATAATGGTAATAATAATTTTAAATCTCCTCTACTTGATACTATACATTCACGATCTTTTTGCAACCGAGTTAGCTGGGTTTTCTTTTTGTCATGTTGGACAAACCGATTCAGTGATGCAACGGAAGTTAATTATTTTTTTGTGTCGATCTCGATTAGACATTTGCTTCCTACCACATTGTCATATGATATCATTATTTATTTAGTTTTTACTTCATATTCGAAAACCCAGAACTAATTTACTTCTGTCAAAATTTTTAAATTTTCTTTCTTGCCGTTCCATTTTCATCTCTAATAATTTAAACTTTCCATCTGGCAACAATGTTATTTAAAAAATATATCCTCCAAACATGAAAACAACTTAACCTTAAAAAAATTGACAACTTCCATTGGGGAATTCAGTTATTTTTTGCATTAATTGAGAATATTTATATACCATCTTGGAAAATTTAAAATTGTTTGATAATTTCAGATGTTTTATTTATAATTTTCTTTTTCAATAACATTTTTGAAAATTGTGAAATTTCCCAAAGTTCCATTGGGGAATTCAGTTATTTTTTGCATTAATTGAGAATATTTATATACCATCTTGGAAAATTTAAAATTGTATGATAATTTCAAATGTTTTATTTATAAATTTCTTTTTCAATAACATTTTGGAAAATTGTAAAATAGTGAAAATGTCATCGATTTTTTCACCACATTCATTCCGCTTAAAACAAAATAAAAACAGGTATAATTTGGCAATATACCAAGAAAATTTGTCTAAAATTCTATCGGTATATTGTCACTATAACTATACCGGGTGAATCAACAATGTCCGAAGAAATGCAGGCCTCGATTGCGCCTCGTCCGGTTCAATATTTCTTCCAATGTTAAAATTTTCTTCTTCAACCTTTCTTTAAATATCTACGTGCTTTCTTAGTTTTTCCAAATACTTCTTTTAAATTAGTTTAAATTCTTAATCTAAATTTTCGTTCCTGGTATGGTATCTTTGGATGTGGTACTTTCGTACATCGACATCATTATTATTATTAAAACCGGGCTCAGAGATTTTCTTTCCGCAACTATAATCTTGGCGAGCGTTCTGAGCTCCGCTGGCATTAAGGCGGCTGCCGGTTATTAAGATTTCTCGTTTGATAGCCGCACTCCCCGCAGCCTCCAGTCTTGTTAATGTTTCCCTTTGTCCGCGGATTTACAAGGACACGTTCGCAGATTAAAACGTCGACGCTTTGATGCTTTAATTACCGTTCCTGTGCCGATACTCCCCCGCCTCATTGTTCGTCCGCCGACGTCCGCGTCGGATTGGGAACGTGCCACGCCGCCGCCCCCGTGTGCACCGAGAGGGGGGTGGGGGCGGCATTTCCACCCCCCCGCAATCCCGTGGAAAGCCCGACTATCGATTCGCATCTCTCTCTCCTCTCACGCGCGCTTTAATTCTGACATTCAAGTTCGCACTTCATTTAACTGGAAATTTTGGCCAGCGGATTCCGAACCCTGGGACACATACCCCAGGGGCTACGTAATTAATTTCCTATAATAATTAGTTCTGAGGGCAATAAAATATAAGGGAAACAACTTCGCTATGTTTTTACCGGCATTAATGTGACTAATTGTTCAAATTAGAAGCGTACAGATGCAAAAGCAGACATTTGACACATAACCTCCTCGGGCCCACCGCTAAATTGATTATAAAATCTTTATAATAAATGAGACAACTTGTTTAATAAATCGGGTGGGATTAAATGGACTGTATATTAATTTTAACTATGATGATAAAATTTCTTGCTGTAAGCGCGGCGTGGGCGTTAAAGTGGTCGGCGAAATGGGGTTCTGACTTACCCTCTGGTAGGCTGCTCAGGGGATGACGGCACGGGTTCCGTGGCACGGTTTTCGAACGACTCTGCCAGGTGTCCACTCTTTTCGAGCAGACTTAAGATCGGGCCTGCGCTCTCGTCAGTTCCCGACAATTGGCCGACCATAGGCGCAAAAAAAGGCGAAATTTATTCGAACAAACAATATGCAAATAATAAATAAACCACCCAACCAAAGTACTAAACACAACTTATTATTTTGGGTTCAAGTAACACCCTCCAGTAGGATTTTTAATTTTTTTTGGCAATTTTTGGAAAAAAAACTAAAGTATCACTAATAATACTTTGGGCCTTAAACACAACAAAAAAAATCATGTTGAACTTATATTTTATTGGTGAAATTGCGCAAAACAGTTTCGTCAACGCTGCAGCATAAAAAAACCTTACAAAATGAGCACTTGGCAAAAATGAGTTTCTTGCCGGATAGCGACATTTAGATCGTGATTTTTGTTGATGTTTCATGAACTGCTGAAGATGTTGGTTCTCTTTCTTTCGAATCCTTTACTCGGCAATTGCCTCTACCTTTCTGCGCTTTCTACTGGTCTGTGCTGTTTCCTCATCCGCACTGTCACTCGAATCTGAATTTTGCGGGTTTGCAGCAAGTCCTGGACAAAAGTGCTTTCGCAATTGAAAATTTAAAATCAAGGTAATCCAGTGTTTCTTTTTTTGGAACATTTGCAGCTTAGCATCTTCTCGATATTCTAGCCAGGCGGCCGCTGCACTAAAGTCCACAAAATGGTAAATTGCACGAATGGTCCATTTCTTAGTACGACTCTTCATTCGGTAGTTTGAAATAACTGGATCAAGCAAATCAATGCCTCCCATGTTTTCATTGTACGATTTTACAAGAGATGGACGATTTATGTCAATGTATGTGTTGGCAACTTTTGACCAGCGCTTGCACAATCCCACAGGTTCAGTTCAAAATTCCGAGACCCGATATGAACTGGCTTGGAGTCGTACCATTTAACCAAAGCTATTTTATTATCCTCAGTAACAAGCATATCTTGGGAACCACGGCCAGATTTTTTCATTTGATTATCTGTTCTGAAACTCACCACTTTTTGGATTCGATTTTTCATGAGAGTGCCAGTGAGAGTAATCCCTCGAACGAGAAGCGTTTCTATTAATGGTATTGACGTAAAAAATCTATCAGTAAAGACGGATACTCCAACTGGTAAAGTATCCGCAAGTCTGAGAACCACCCTTCCTCCAACATCTAATTTTTCGGGAGTAGGTACCAAGCAGTTGTTTTTCTCTTTCCTCTACATGAGGAAGTCCAATGGAATTCCTTTTGCCGTCGTCATCACAAAATTCTTGAGACCAACAGGATGTGGTTTTCCACGAACAAATTGTCTCATTCTTACCTTACCATGAAAGGGGATCATTTGTTCATCCACTGATATTTCATTTGTCCTTTCATTCTGTAGACACGCTTTTTGAATTCTGACTAACATTGGCCTTATTTTCCAAAATCTATCATTTTCCCGGGCTTCTTTCGATACAGCATTGTCATCTACTATTTTAAAACGAGTTCGAAGCCCAAAAAACTGATTTCTGGAAATGTTTTCACAAATAATTGGTATTCTGGTATCCATTTGCCAGTACATTCTGATTCGTGGTAGGTTGTAGATGCCAATTAACATGCTGCATGCAAAGAAAACTTTCAGCTTTGCCGCTGAAGTATCTAAAGACTTTCCGGTTTTATTTACTTCGTTCATGTTGCTCACAAGGGCCATGGATTCAAAGAAATCGTCTTCAAGATATCTGCTGAAATAACTTATTGGATCCTGAATGTTTCAGGCAAAAGTTCAGCACGAACCGTTGGTGAATGTTTCACAGCAATTCTAGGTACAAAAGCACTTAAATTTCCTTTTCTTTCCCTTTGGTAGCAAGTGAACCAAAGGCTGCTCGTCATCTGAAGAAGAGACTGTACCTCTAATTTGCCTCTCATCTGCTTCATTTCTTCGCCACTTTCTGTGGTACTGTTACGGTCATCATCAATTTGAGCCGTTTGCTCTGGCACATCTTCCTCCATTTTACCAATTTCGTCTTCATTTTCACTGTCATCATCAGGTAGTACATCACCATCAAGATCAGAGTCATCGAAGTTCCAATAATCAACGATCTCCTGGAGTTCTTTCTCAGAGAGAGCTAAAAAAACAGATGATAGACAATTGTATTGGATATTGGGTAAGGCCCGAAGCATCACCAAAGATACTTCGAGTAGATAGGCCAATAGGTTTTGTAAACTTTTAGATACTATAGCTTTGAAGGCAGTAGAACCAACAACTAACCTTCACTCAATGAGACGCTAGCGCAAAATGCATAATTAGTTAATAATAATAACAATCTTTATTAATGCTTCTGACACTAGTATGTCTTACACAGGTCAAATTAAATTACACATCAAAAACAAATCAAAACGGTCATACAAGTAATAGCATACATTAAAGAAATAAAAATACAATAAAACTTATAATCTAGCTTGGCTAGTTTCAGTCCTTCCCTGCATATATTTCAAACTCGCTCCATGTATAAAATGTTTCGCGCAATAGAGCGACTTTCACTTGAGATTTAAAACATTTTACGTCAAGTTGCCGCACACTCTGTGGTAGCGCGTTGAAGAATTTAATTGCATAGAAAGTTGTTCCTGTTTGGGTACGTAACAGTCTGTTTTCTTTAGGATACACATTGTTTTTATTGTTATTACTTACCTTTTTTTTGATCACGTTTCGAACTGGACGCCGTAACGAAAAGACTATATAATAGTAGCTAATTATACTTAGGAAGCTTTAAATATCAAATTTATATTATTGAGTGCACATGTTATAATTTGTTGTCCTTCATTTGAAGGCGCGGATTCTTGTTGCTTTATTACTGCAAATTTCTTTGCCATTATTCGGAATTTTAATATTGCGCTCTCATCAAATGAAAATCTCTATTTTCCATTTTCGCCCTCCAGTTCGTTTTGCCTGTCTGTGCGCCAATGGATCGCGTCGCTTTGTAGGGGCGGCGCGCTCATGCGGAAATTATCGCGGATCTCTGCACACGGCTCCTATCCGACTCCCACGCACTCACCGACTAATTAATGAAAATATTTGCCAATTAGCGTCTATCCGGACGCGGAAACGCTCAAAAAGCGACGGGCGCATTTTCACTGATGCGCTCGGTTCTGTAATTGGACCTATATGTCCGGCGGACGCCACAATAATTTTAATATTGGGAATGTTTCCCGGGGCTAATAGGGGGAGGCTGGCGAAAATTTAAAGCAGAAAGGCGAAAATGAATTTGTTTGAATCAAATAAATCTGCACATCTGTTTATAGTTTCGCTAAAATTATTGTAACTTGTAAGCCTAAAGTTATCTATAAATCTGAGTATCTAATACGCCAAAATAGTATTTTATGTGTAATCCTGAGTGTTTAAAGAAAAGAAAAATGCATCAAGTAAGAATCTTTAGACATAAACGACGCATCTGGTGCATTGAGCAACTGTCAGATTCCTTAAATAATGGCATTTTTGAAATACCATTTATCAAAATTTTTAGATGCAAAATATTTCACACATCTTTCAGATATTCTTCCAAATGAAATTCTTGTGTTTACCCATTTCTAAGAGAAGTTGAAGCCATTTTTGAAAACTTCTTTTTAAGGTAAACATTTTGAAATGCTATTATTATCTCGAAAATTATAAGAGATCTCTTCAAATTAAGTTCGAAACTAAACGGGGAAGCCAAAAACATGAGTGTTCCATCTAACAATGCTAACAAGGAGCCAACAATTACTTCTGTATTGTTGATAAAGATTCGCGTTTTCTGTACTCGTTCGCATGCTTAAGGTATATGTAATTGAGTGAAATGAAATAAGAACCGTATGTCCAATTCCGACCAATAATAATAATAATAATAATAAAATTGCTAAATATTTTAATGAACTTTCATTATGAAGCTTAGCAAAATTGTCGAATCTCTAGAAAATTGCTAAACTTCATAATGAACCTTCATTATCATGCTTGGAAAAATAGTCGAAGCTCTAGAAAATTGCTAAACATTATAATGAACCTTCATTATGATGTTTATCAAAATAGTGGAATCTCTAGAAAATTACTAAACATCATAATGGACCTTCATTATGATGCTTGGTAAAATAGTCGAATCTCTAGAAAATTGTTAAACATTTTAATGAACTTTCATTATGAGACTTAGCAAAATAGTCAATAATAGTATGGTAGGCACATTGCGATTTTCAGCAATATCATAGAATCTGTAGTTAATACAATAAATATTATTAGTTTGGGGGAAGAATTTTAATGTTTTGGAAAATGGATCCCAGTTGAACCTCTAATATATTGGTCTGGTGGAAATTCTTTACGATGTTTAGTAAAATTGTAGAATCTCTAAGAAGTATATTGTAAACCTAGAAATGTTGAGGCTGGAAGAGAAAAAGGAAGAGGTAAACAGAAATGGAAAGAGCCTACAGGTATATCCACCAGTAGATGAATCAAGGCTGAAAAAGAGAAGGGAAAAAAGAAATGTTCTAGTAAACATAGTAGAATTGATGTTCTATAAAAGACTAGTGAAACCTCTAGTAAATTGCTGTGGGAAGGTTCATTATGATGTTTAGTAAAATTGCCGAATCTCTAAAAAAATGCTGAACATCATAATGAACCTTTATTATGATGCTTAGCAAAATTGTCGAATCTTTAGAAAATTGCTAAACATCATAATGAGCTTTTATTATGATGCTTAGCAAAATAGTCGAATCTATAAAAAAATTGCTAAACACCATAATAAACCTTCATTGTGATGCTTGGCAAATTAGTCGAAGCTCTAGAAAATTGCTAAACATTATAATGAACCTTCATTAGGATGCTTATCAAAATAGTGGAATCTCTAGAAAATTACTAAAGATCATAATGAACCTTCATTATGAAGGTTCAAGAATCTAGTAGTAAAATTAGTAGAATCTCTAAGAAGTATATTGTAAATCTAGAAATGTTGAGGCTGGAAAAGGCCTAGAAAAAGGAAGAGCCTACAGGTATATCCAGCGGTGGATAAATCAAGGTTGAAAAAGACAAGAGAAAAGAGACATGTTCTGGTAAACACAGTAGAATTGATGTTCAGTAAAATACTAGTTGAACCTCTAGTAAATTGGTGTGGGAAAGTTCATTATGATGTTTAATAAAATTGCCGAATCTCTAAAAAAATGCCAAACATCAAAACGAACCTTTACTATGATGCTTAGCAAAATAGTCGAATCTCTAGAATATTGATAAACATCATAATGAATCTTCATTATATGTTTATTAAAATAGTCGAATCTCTTGAAAATTGCTAAACATCATAATGAACCTTTATTATGATATGATGCTTAACAAACTAGTCGAATGTCTAGAAAATTGCTAAACATCATAATGAACCTTTATTATGATGCTCAGCAAAATAGTCGAATCTCTAGATAATTGTTAAACATCATAATGAACCTTTATTATGATGCCTAGCAAAATAGTCGAATCTCTATTAAATTGCTAAACATCATAATGAACCTTCATTATGATGCTTGGCAAAATAGTCGAAGCTCTAGAAAATTGCTAAACATTATAATGAACCTTCATTATGATGTTTATCAAAATATTGGAAACTCTAGAAAATTACTAAACATCATAATGAACCTTTATTATGATGCTTGGCAAAATAGTCGAATCTCTAAAAAATTGCTAAACATTTTAATAAACTTTCATTATGAGGCTTAGCAAAATAGTCAATAATAGTATGGTACGCACATTATGCTTTTCAGCAATATCATAGAATCTCTAGTTAATTGTAATACAATAAGTATTATTAGTTTGGGGGAAGAATTTTGATGTTTTGGAAAATGGATCCAAGTTGAACCTCTAATAAATTGGTTTGGTTTGGTTTGGTTCTTTACGATGAAATTATGTAAAATTTCTTTATGATGTAAAATTGGAAAATCTCTAAGAAGTATATTGTAATCCTAGAAATGTTAAGGCTGGAAGAGGCCTAGAAGAAGAAAGAGGTTAACAGAAATGGAAAGAGCCTACAGGTATATCCAGCAGTGGATAAATCAGAGCTAAAAAAAAGAAAGAAACAGAGAAATGTTCTAGTAAACAAAGTAGAATTGATGTTCTATAATAGACTAGTTAAACCTCTACTAAATTGTTGTGGGAAGTTTCATTATGATGTTTAATAAAATTGCCGAATCTCTAAAAAAATGTCAAACATCATAACGAACCTTTACTATGATACTTAGCAAAATAGTCGAATCTCTAGAAAATTGCTAAACATCACAATGAACCTTTATTATATAAACCCATAATAGACTAGTTAAACCTCTACTAAATTGTTGTGGGAAGTTTCATTATGATGTTTAATAAATTGCCGAATCTCTAAAAAAATCCAAACATCATAACGAACCTTTACTATGATGCCTAGCAAAATAGTCGAATCTCTAGAAAATTGCTAAACATCATAATGAACCTTTATTATGATGCCTAGCAAAATAGTCGAATCTCTAGAAAATCGCTAAACATCATAATGAACCTTTATTATGATGTTTATCAAAATAGTGGAATCTCTAGAAAATTGCTAAGCATCATAATGAACCCTTATTATGATGTTTGGTAAAATAGTCGAATCTCTAGAAAATTGCTAAATATTTTAATGATCTTTCATTATGAGGCTTAGCAAAATAGTCAAATCTTTAGAAAATTGGTAAACATCATAATGAACCTTTATTACGATGTTTAACAAAATAGTCGAATCTCTATAAAATTGCTAAACATCGTAATGAACCTTCATTACGATGTTTATCAAAATAGTGGAATCTCTAGAAAGTTGCTAAACATAATTATGTACGTTCATTGTGATGTTTGGTAAAATAGTCGAATCTCTAGAAAATTGCTAAATATTTTAATGATCTTTTATTATGAGGCTTAGCAAAATAGTCGAATCTTTAGAAAATTGCTAAACATAATAATGAACCTTCATTATGATGTTTGGTTAAATAGTCGAATCTCTAGAAAATTGCTAAATGTTTTAATGATCTTTCATTATGAGGCTTAGCAAAATAGTCGAATCTTTAGAAAATTGCTGAACATCATATTGAGCCTTTGTTATAATGTTTAGTAAAATGTCCGAAACTCTAATATCAGGTAACCAAAAAGTTCGTGCGATTTTTGATAGTGAAATTTTAAATTATTTTTAGATATAAATGAAACAATTATTGTCAACTTTGACAATAGAAGAGTGATTCACTAAAATAGTCAACACATGTACCTAGTGATCATTTAAATTTCAACTCTAGTAAGAGCTTACCGAGAAGAAAGACGAGATCATGAATCTCGCATTTGCTATTGTATGCGAAAATTTCCATGGATAACTAGAGCTGAAATTTAAATGATCACCTGGTTTAAATAAGTACTTTCGATAACAAATTAAAAAATTTCATGGCAATATTTATTTAAAAAAATCGCACGACCTTTTTTGGTTATCTGATAAATTACAAATTTATAAATATGTCAGTTTGGGGAAGCATTACATGTATATTCTGGAAAATGGACTGGTCGAACCTCTGGAGAACTTGTTTGGGAATGGTCCACTCTGTACTCATAGTTGTAAGATTCAATCCACAAGAATGTACAGTCATGCTCACATAAATCTAGTACAAGAAATTAGGTTGCAATAGCAATTTTATATAGCAATGTCAAATTTTTTGTACTAGATTTATGTGAGCATGACTGTACTTCAAAACTTTTTGGCAGGATCTACATCAGAATTGTCCAGAATTCTCCTATATCTCGATCCTTCGAAAGAATGTGGTGACACATACATTTCTAATTATGGTTTTCCAACCATCTCGATCTTGAGCTACAGTTCAGGCTTCAGAATTGAATGCACACAATTATATAATTCGGAATGGTGTTTATAGATAATCATGATTTTGTCCAACCTTTCCCTGCAACCCTTTTTTTTTGCCAAAAATTGATAAACTGACCCTTTTTGGAGGTTGTTTTTAAGTTTTATTTTTTCGACATTAACCCGCAAAATTTTAACCGGAGGTTATTTGAACATTGACAATAAAAGGGTACAATTTTTGTACCTTGGCTACTGATTAAGTGGTCGAAAAATATTAAAACATAAAAACAACCTACAAAAGGGGTCTCCGTAATTGCACCGGTCTCGTTGCTCGTTCCCAGGTTAGGAAATTTCCAAAATTTCCTAACTTCGCCTAAAATTTTCCCAGATTGACTCCACTACTTCCGGTTTATTGGTTTTAATTTTTATTTTTTTGGGTGAGCGTATCGCCATTTACGGGCATTATCGCTTCTATTGGTTTTCAAAGGCTCATTATTCTTACATTAATATTCATACATTAGTGCCTCTGTAATCGTCTTTTAATAGGTAGGACTTAATTTAAATCAGCCAAAAGAAACAAAGACGTTGACTTCCTTTTAAGACGTTGACTTCCTTTTAATTTCATGGTACTTTTACTCATAGTTTGATTTGAGGTGTCAATTGCAGTACAACTTATTAATATGCGTTTTATTCGTAGAGTACTTCAGCCATTTCATGTCCTGTTCGTTCGCGACGCAACGAATACATTATGATATAAATGTACAATGGCGATGGCTAATGGTAAAATAAGCTTGGGCTTTAAAAAAAACGAATCACAATGGAAAAAATTCTTGAACCTTCTTCGCATTCTCCTTCTTGTGCGAGGAATTCGCGTCGTCCTTGAACCAGGGGCCCGCGCATATGGCCTGGTCTACGTGAGATTCTGCCACTGTGAATCGCATTGTCGGGCGTTGTGCATCTGCATTGCATTTTGCATTCAGCCGTTTTCCAAACATTTTCGCGAGTTTCACATGAGTGTGCACTGTGCAGTGATAGGGTTTGTACATTGGCAGAGTTCACTGTGACGTGCCATTGCAATTAACGCGATCGCTCGGGGATTTAATTGCGTTACAAAGTAATCAAAGCCGAGTAAGTCATTACTAATTAAAGTAATAATAAAACCTTAATAGAAAAGTAATAATAATGATAAATGCGATACCTTCAGTATGCTATCGCTATATGGGACTTAAAACATGTAAATCTGATGTGTATTGTATGCTTTGTTATACAGGGTGTCTCTAAATTACGTGGACATGGCTTTACCACAGATTACTGGGATAAAAAAAGACGATTTAACAAAACTTATCTATATACAAATGTGTCTGGTTTAGTCAGTATTCAGCTTCAAAGTTAATTTAAAAAGAACAAAATTTGCTTATAACAAGAGAACGTTTACATTGATTTGGATGTTGTTTGGTATGACACTCTATACGGGTATAACTCATATTTTGACATAATATTGTTATTTGACAAATGATCGGAACGTGATCGAAACTATAGTCACTAATTTTAATAAACAGTGTGATATGAACAAAGAAAAGTGTTTGTTTTAGTCGAAAAATTAAGATTTACAATATTTGTGACTTGTCATCTAGTTCGTCAGTATCCTGCTGATTTTTCTAGATTAAATTATCGAATACGCCTGTCCAAATTTCAATGATTATTATCACATTTTTAGCTATTTCTGTCAAAATTTTATTACCCACTGCCAAATTTTTATTGATAACTGTCCACTCTAGTGAAAACTGTCAGATTTTTGATTATTTTAATAATTATTTTTACCTAAATTTCAGTATTTCTGTCAAAATTTCAATTGTCTCTATGAAAGTTTTATTGTTTTGTCATAGTGTCAATGATTGCTATCAAAATTTTAATTCAACAAAATTTAAAATTTAAAGTTTCTTTATAATGGAAATTTTCTTTGTCAAAATGTTATTATTTTTGTCACAATTTTATATTTCTGTCAAAATTTCAATTGTCTCTGTGAAAGTTTTATTGTTTTTTCATAATGTCAATGATCAAATATCTGTCAATTTTAATGAAAACTGCTAGATTTTGATTATATTTGTTAAAAGTCAATTCTTTTTACCTAAATTTCAGTGGTTTTGTCAAAATTTCAATTGTCTCTATGAACGTTTTATTGTTTTGTCATAATGTCAATGTTTGCTATCAAAATTTTAATTCAACAAAATTTAAAATTCAAAGTTTCTTTATAATATAAATTTTATTTGGAATTTTTTTAATATTTTTGTCACAATTTTATATTTCTGTCAAAATTTCAATTGTCTCGGTGAAAGTTTTATGGTTTTGTCATAATGTCAATGATTGCTATCAAAATTTTAATTCAACAAAATTTAAAATTTAAAGTTTCTTTATAATGGAAATTTTCTTTGTCAAAATTTTAATATTTTTGTCACAATTTTAATTATTCTGACAAAATGTCACCGATTTGCCTAAATTATTACTGAGAAATAGGATAATTTTTCCACATTCAATCATCGATTACAACTGTCAACATTTCCATGGTTATTGTTAAATTTTGAAGAGTTTCTGTTAAAATTTCAAGGATTGCCGTCAAATTCTTAATGATTACTGTGAAAAAACAGCTAGATTTCTATTTATATTTGTTAAAAATTCAATTGTTGTTGCCTAAATTTTAGTATTTTTGTCAACATTTCATTTGCTTTCTAAAAATTTCAATGATCACTGTCAAATTTGATGACTCAGTTTAGATGTTTTAGAAAAATGTCATCGATTGCTGTCAATTTTTCCATCCATTTCTGTCAACATTTCAATGAGCATTGACAAATTTTTAATGATTACTGTTAAAATTTCAACAAAAACTATTAAGGTTTTTTTATTGTTTTCTTAAAAAGTCATTTTTGCCTAAATTGCAGTAGTTCTGTTTCTGTATTGTTCTAAATCATTTTTTATTTTATTTTGTTCTGAAACATACAATATATTTTTGTGTCAATTTTTTTTATTTTGTCATAATACCAATGATAACTATCAACATTTGAATTTTGTTTCATTTTGTTTCATTTTTTCATTTTGTTGAATTTGAAGTTTCAGTGATTAGTTACTATCAAAATTTCAATTAATCTGTTAAACTTTCAATGATTGCTCTTATATTTTTAATAATTTTGTTATAATTTCATTGTTTACTATAAAGAATTTAATGCAGCAAAATTTCAATGATTTGTTACTGACAAATTCCTGCCATAATATAAATTATCTGTACCAAATTATTATCGTTTCTGTCCCATTTTTAAATATTCTGACAAAATGTCACCGATTTACCTATTCTGTCACAATTTTATATATAATAATAATAATAATATTTTCATTAATTGTATTTGGATTCATAGAGAATATTACAGAGTCAAAATACACAGGAACAGTATACAAAAATGTTAAACTGTCAAACAATAAGAGGATATATATACGTACATACATATGCATACATACTCATACATACACATGCATACACATACATACATATACATGCATACATATACATGCATACATACACATATACATACATACATACATACATACACACATACACACACACATACACACTTAATTATGATACAATATTAAATGGATAGCTAATTAATATCCCAGTCATTTCTAATATTCTCAAAAAATGTCGCTGATTTACCTAAATTATTACTGTCACAATGACCATGATTTTCCACAATAAATTAACGATTTCGCTGATGAAAATTTCAATGATTATTGTTAAATTTTCTACAATTTCTGTCAAAACTTTAATGACCACCGCCAAACTTTTTAATGATTACTATCATATTTGCAAACAAAACTGCCAGATTTTCAATTATGTTTGTTTAAAAGTCAATAATTTTTACCACAATTTCAATAATTGTTAATGTCTACCATCTTTTTTTTTATTTCATTGTTGAATACTGTCAAAATTTGAACATTTTCAGTATACTATAAATTATTATTTACTAAAATTTCAGAATTTTTCTAAAAATTTCAATGATTGGTGAATTTTTAATTATTCAACAATTTCTGTAAAAATGTAAATTATTTGTACCACAATTTTTATATTTCTCTCACTGTTTAATTATTCTCATTAAGTGTCACTGATTTGCCAAAATTATTACTGTCAAAATAAATATATTTTTCCTCAATAAATTTATCGATCACCTCTGTCAAAATATCAATTATTATTGTAAAATTTCCTCCACATTCAATTTATCGATCACCCCCTGTTAAAATGTCAATGATTATTGTGAAATTGCCAACCTTTTTTGTCCAAATTTCAACAAAAACTATGATTTTAAAATTTCTTTAGAATAATCTTCTAAAATTTCAGTTTTTAGGTCAAAATTGATATTTATCTATACCAAACTTTTATTATTTCTGTCACAATTTTAAATATTTCTACAAAATGTGTTTTGTCCAAATTTCTACAAAAACTATGATTTTGATTTTCTGCTTCTAAAATTTCAGTTTTTAGGTCAAAATTTAAATTTATTTATACCAAACTTTTATTATTTCTGTCGCAATTTTAATTATTTCTCCAAAATGTCACCGATTTGCCTAAATTATTACTGTCAAAAAGGAGATAATTATCCACATTCAATTGCCAATTATTCAATTGATTTCAAAATATCTATTTTAATGATACGTCAAATTTTCAACCTTTACTGTTATAGTTTCAATGATCACACATTTTTAAGTCAGATTTTTAAATATAGTTGTATTAAAAAATTAATTATTTTTACCTAAATTTCATCATTTCTGTCAAAATATGAATGATTGCTGTGACATTTTTATTGTTGTGTCATTTTATCAATGATCACAATCAGAATTTTAATTCATCAATACTTTAATGATTAATTGTTGTCAAATTTTCAACAATTTCTGTTATAATATAAATTATGAATACCCCAATATTTTATAATATAAACTATGATTACCAAAATTTTATTATTTCTTTAACAATTTTAATTATTCTGACAAAATTTCACAGTAGAAAGCTTCTTTCATCATGTCATCTTTGTTATCTGTCAAAGTGGACCAATTACTTAGGTAATTAGACGTAAAAACTGAAATTTTAGAAGAAGAAAATAAAAATCATAGTTTTTGTTGAAATTTGGACAAAAAGGTTGGCAATTTCATAATAATCATTGATATTTTAACAGGGGGTGATCGATAAATTGAATGTGGATTGGAAATTTTACAATACTTGATATTTTGACAGAGGTGATCGATAAATTTATTGAGGAAAAATATATTCATTTTGACAGTAATAATTTTGGCAATTCAGTGACACTTACTCAGAATAATTAAATAGTGACCGAAATATAAAAATTGTTGTACAAATAATTTACATTATTACAGAAATTGTTGAAAATATGACTGAAATTAATCACTGAGCTTTTCTTAAACTAAAATTTTGATAGTTATAAATGACATAACAAAATTATTAAATATCTGACGGCAATTATTGAAATTTTGAAGTGGATGTAACAAAGATGTACAAATCATTTACATTATTACAGAAATTGTTGAAAATATGACTGAAATTAATCACTGAACTTTTCTTAAACTAAAATTTTGATACTTATAAATGACATAACAAAATAATTAAAAATCTGACGGCAATTATTGAAATTTTGAAGTGGATGTAACAAAGATGGCATGATGATGAGCTTTCTACAGTAAACTAGAAAGTATGTACGGATTGATCCCAAATCAGTCATCCACGAAATTGCCTGGAAATTGATCAATGCAATAGACACTAAAAACGCCACAAAAGACAAAAAAATACTAATACTTTATTCATGCTTCTGACATAACATCTTACTACACAAGTCCAACAAGAATGTACACAATATCTAATATACAAAAGTGTCTACTATTAAAATTATTCAACAATTTCAATCATTAAATTTTGTCGTAATAAATTTCACTAATATAGGCATTTAAAATTTAGATTTCTTTATGATTTGCATTCTTGCTTTAAACTATACTGGGAAACAGGAAATTACGTAACTATTGTTTCAAATGTTTAATCTCTCTGACCACCTGATGACCCATTGTGTTCTTATATTATAGAATCTGTCCAAGAACATTTTCTCAGGTCATCATATTTTATAAATATGCAAAACTTTGGCTTCTCATTGGTTTATGGTATTAGCTATATGCTAAGAATTTATTCATCTAGCAATAAGTATTTTGTATTTTTCTCCTGATATCCTTAATATGAGGTTAATCCATTTAAGAGTTTGAGTTCCAAACTCTTGAGTTTCAGTTCCAAACTCTTGAGTTGATCCATTGAGTTTAATGGCACCAACTTTTGCACGCATATTCTTTAGGAGTAGAGAGAAGAAGATTGGACGTGCAATGTACTATGAATTTGTACATTTCAAAGCAATTTCAACTTTTTTTTACAACATCCTTCATTTTACATCCTTCAATATTCTGCTAAGAAAAAATTAAACGGAATCCTCCTCTTCTATATTCAACATTAAGTCCATTACAAATATGCTGCAATGATAACGTGGAAGTTACACAAATGAACAAATTGAGATGTATACAGCATAATTAATATTGAAACCAAATCGCGTTTGAACACGAAATGTATTACCATAAAAAGCTGTCTCTTCTAAAAGTGCTGTCTGTATCGTAGTGTAATTTACAAGCGATATCATCGCTGAAACAAACGGAACCACAAAAACAGCCGCTCCGAGGGGGCCTTTATTTCTCCGGCGACATTTGTGTTCTTTGGTGTATGGGGTGGGTTTGCTCGCTCGCTTGCTTGCTTGCTTGCATTAGGAACAGATCACTGTCCATCGGAATCTATTTCTGATGGCAAAAAGTTTACCGCTCGAGCAAACTACACGAAACTCTGATGCATCCCCTTTGCGAATCGATATGGTTATAATCTAGGGGCGTTTCGTTAATTCAATCAACTATCAAAGAAATCAGTGATGCACAGACCATCTTAATCAGAGCTGACACACATAGAATTCGATCAACTAGCAAAGAAATCAGTGATGTACAGACTATCTTAATCAGTTCTGACACACATAGATAGATTCGATGGATTAGATAAATTTGCAATTAATAGAATAAAACGAAATGAGAATGCATTATTAAAATAATATAAATGTAGTAAGTTGTACTAAATGCAGTGTTCCCAATAGTGGAAATTAAAAAGGAGTTGTTTCAGTACTGAATAAGTGTGAAAATCAAAAGTAGGTTAGGTTAGGTTATAACTTCGACTTGAAAAGTTTTCTGGAAGATCCCTTAGAAGTTCTTTCTGGAAGATCCCTTAGAAGTTCTTTCTGGAAGATTCCGAACAGATATAAAGAGTTGAACAATGCTATGCCATGATAGCTCACAGCATTTCCGGAACCTGTCATCTTCAATGAGTTAAGACATATGTTTTGTCTATTTTCTCTAAGATGAGTTATAAATACAACAATTTTAGATAAATTTTGCAATTAATAGAATAGAATAGAATAAAATAAAATAAGAATGCATTATAAAAATCGTGAAAATGAACTAAGTTGTACTAAATCCAGTGTGGCCAATAGTAGAAATTAAAAATAAGTTTAACTTCGACTTAAACAGTTGTTTTGTGGAAGATCCCTTAGAAGTTTTCTGGAAGATTCCGAACAGATATAGGAAGCGAGTTCAAAAATTTTATGCCATAATAGCTAACGGCATTTCTGGAATCTATCATCTTCAATGAGTTTTAAGACATATGTTTTGTCTATTTTCTCTAAGATGAGTGATAAATACAACAATTTTAGATAAATTTTGCAATTAATAGAATACAATAGAATAAAATAAAATAAGAATGCATTATAAAAATCATGAAAATGTACTAAGTTGTACTAAATCCAGTGTGCCTACTACTGAAAATTAAAAAGAAGTTTAACTTCGACTGAAACAGTTTTTTGGAAGATCCCTTAGAAGGTTTCTCGAAGATTCCGAACAGATATAGGAAGCAAGTTCAAAAATTTTATGCCATAATAGCTCACAGCATTTCTGGAATCTGCCATCTTCAATGAGTGAAGACATATGTTTTGTCTATTTTCTCTAAAATGAGTTATAAATACAAACATTTTCGATAAATTTTGCAATGAATAGAATAGAATAGAATAAAATAAAATAAGAATGCATTATAAAAATCATGAGAATGTACTAAGTTGTGCTAAATCCATTGTGGCCAATAGTGAAAATTATAAAGAAGTTAAACTTCGACTGAAACAGTTTTTTGGAAGATCCCTTAGAAAGAAAGAAACAGATATAAGAAGCGAGTTCAAAAATTTTAAGCCACAATAGCTCACAGCATTTCTAGAACATGTCATCTTCAATGAGTTAAGACATATATTTTGTCTATTTTCTCTAAGATGAGTTATAAATACAAAAATTATAGATAATTTTTGCAATGAATAGTATAGAATAGAATAGAATAAAATAAAATAAGAATGCATTGTAAAAATCATGAAATGTACTAAGTTGTACTAAATCCAGTGTGGCCAATAGTGGAAATTAAAAAAAAAATAACTTCGACAGTTTTTCTGGAAGATCCCTTAGAAGTTTTTTTCTGGAAGTTTTCCAACAGATATAAAGAGTTGAAAAATGTTATGCCATGATAGCTCACAGCATTTCTGGAACCTGCCATCTTCAATGAGTTAAGACATATGTTTTGTCTATTTTCTCTAAGATGAATTATAAATACAAAAATTTTTGATAAATTTTGCAATAAATAGAATAGAATAAAATAAAATAAGAATGCATTATAAAAATCATGAAAATGTACTAATTTGTACTAAATCCAGTGTGGCCAATAGTGGAAATTAAAAAGAAATTTGACTTCGACAGTTTTTCTGGAAGGTCCCTTAGAAGTTTTTTTGGAAGATCCAGAACAGATATAGGAAGCGTGTTCAAAAATGTTATGCCATAATAGCTAACAGCATTTCTGGAATCTCTCATCTTCAATGAGTTTTAAGACATATGTTTTGTCTATTTTCTCTAAGATGAGTGATAAATACAAAAAATTTAGATACATTTTGCAATGAATAGAAGAGAGAATAGAATAGAATAAAATCCAATAAGAATGCATTATAAAAATCATGAAAAATGTACTAAGTTGTACTAAATCCAGTGTGGCCAATAGTAGAAATTAAAAAGAAGTTTAACTTCCACTTAAACAGTTTTTTTGTGGAAGATCCCTTAGAAGTTTTCTGGAAGATCCCGAACAGATATAGGAAGCGTGTTCAAAAAATTTATGCCAGTGAGTTATAAATACAAAAAAATTAGATAAATTTTGCAATGAATAGAATAGAATTAAAAAAATAAGAATGCATTATAAAAATCATGAAAATGTGCTAAGTTGTGCTAAATCCAGTGTGGGCAATAGTAGAAATTAAAAAGAAGTTTAACTTCGACTTTTTTGTGGAAGATCCCTTAGAGGTTTTCTGGAAGAACTCGAACAGATATAAGAAACGAGTTCAAAAATTGTATGCCATAATAGCTCACAGCATTTCTGGAATTTGTCATCTTCAATGAGTTGGGACATATGTTTTGTCTATTTCTCTAAGATAAGTTATAAATACAAAAATGATCATCAATTACAAATATACCTGTGCTATTTTAGTTGAAAATTATAACGGATTTCCCCACAAATAATATCATCTTCCTTTAATATCCTTTTCCTCAGGAAACTATTAAATTTTCATTTGCAAAAAATACAGGGTGTCCCACGCTCATGGACCTTTAAAAGTTCCCGGGGATTCCCGACAACATCAAAATTTGATAAAATCATCCAAACATGGTTGATTCCGTTCTCCTCAGGAGAAATACTTTCAACCTTCTGTCACTTAGAGTTCTACTGGAAGTAGCCATCAACTTTTATTTTAATGGGACACCCTATATATTATTATATTTTTGGTTTCCGCGTACAATTTGAAACAACTTTTGTAGAAATATGTGTATACCTATCTTTTATACTTTCTGAGATAATCATGAAATTCCAAGATTTTGTCCTCAAAAAGACGTTATGTAAAATGGCTTACAAATGAGATAAAAACGGAAAATTTATCTCGAATTGTACCTGAAAGGTACCTCTTTAACTGGTGTATGAGCCGTTGATTTTGAAAGTGGGCCAAGTATTTTTTTTTTTTAATTCAGTTATGTTCAGAAATGTTAAAAAAATGTTGTCCCTTCTATATTTCTGAACTTTTCACAATTTAAAACAAAAATTGCCCACTTTCAAAATCAGCGGCTCATATGTTGCAGCGTATTTAATTTTTTCTAATGGACTGACATACGTTTTATCTCGTAGAGCAATTGGCATGACAATTTGCTACAAAAAAGTCTTGTACAACCATAATCTCAAAATAAGTAGGTTTTGAAATATTTCGAAAATTCTAATTTCTGCATCATGTAAATTCGCCTATACTATTTAAACATACACCATATTTTGCAAAATATGCTTATTTTTCGTCACTGTGATAATAATCAATGTTAAAGAAATTTCAATTTTGAAACGTTCACTTTAAATGTGTTAATATCGTTGATGATATAAACCCCAAAAATCCGTTTTGACGGAAATAAATTATCTCGTTTTGAAATTTGGTATACATACTCTTGAATGCTCTAGAATCGAATATCGCCGAGTTTCCCCTTTCCCGGTGGAGGCATCATCCCTTGATATTGAAAAAACATCCCTCAAACTGCGAACTGACTGAATTTAAATGGTGTTCATCGATAACTTTGGTTAACAAACTATAAAACTCAGAGACTACTAACCTAACCTAATCTAACCCAATTTAGCCCAAAGTCCATTGTACAAGCCCTTGATGTAGCTTCAGGGTTTCTTAAACCTAGTTTTGAAAGACGATTTAAAAAACTTCCTTGTATTCTGTCATAATTGTAAAGATTTCTCTCAAAATTTAAATAGTTTCTGTCGAAATTTCAGTGCCTTCTATCAAGTACTATATATCTACTGACAAAATTCAGTTATTTTCCCAAATTTTTAAGGATACGTGAAAAAATTGTAATTCTGTCATAATGTCCAAGATTATTCTGAAAAATCCAATTCCTTCGTAATTGCCATGATTACCCCTAAAATTTCAATTATTTCTGTCTAAATTTCAATGGTTATTGTCAAATTTCAAGTATTGCTGTAATATTTTCAATAACTGGTGTCAAAATTTCAATTATTTCGACTAAAATTTTAATAATTACCGTCAAATTTTACCCATTTTGCAATTTTTTTTAATGATTATTGTGAAGTTTTCACTTACCCCGCCATAATTGTTAAGACTGCTCTCAAAATTTCATTTAAATTGTTCTGTCGAAAATTCAATATCTAGTATCATATATTCAGTTGTTTTTACTCAGTTAAAATTTCAGTTAATTTCTCAATTCTTTCAGTGATAAGTGTAAAACTTTGTAACTATAATTGCTAAGATTTCGCCCAAAATTTGAAATTTCAATGTTTACTGTCTTGTTCTAAATATTTACTGTCAAAATTTCAGTTATTTTCTCAAATTTTCAATGATACGTGAAAAAAAATATGTAATTCTGTCACAATTTCAAAGATTTTTCTTAAAAAACCAGTTCTGTCATAATTGCTATGATTACCCTTAAAATTTCAATAATTACTGTCAAAATATCAATTATATCGTTTAAAATTTCAATTATTATTGTCAAATTTAACTCATTTTGCCAAATTTTCAATGTTTATTTTGAAATTTCCTTGTATTCTGTCATAATTGTTAAGATTTCTCTCAAAATTTAAATAGTTGCTGTCGAAATTTTAGTGCCTACTACCATGTGCTATATTATTATTTATATTTGTATCTATTTTATTTACTGTCAAAATATCAGTTATTTTACCAATGATACGTAAAAAAATATGTAATTCTGTCATAATTTCAAAGATTATTCTTAAAAATCCAGTTTCGTCATAATTGCCATGATTACCCTTAAAATTTCAATTATTTCTGTCGAAATTTCAATGGTTATTGTCAAATTTCATGTATTGCTGTAATATTTTCAATAACTGGTGTCAAAATTTCAATTATTTCGAGTAAAATTTTAATATTTACCGTCAAATTTCACCCATTTTGCAAATTTTTTAATCATTACTATAAAGTTTTCACTTACCCCGTCATAATTGTTAAGACTGCTCTCAAAATTTCATTTAAAGTGTTCTGTCGAAATTTCAATAACAAGTATCATATATTCAATTGTTTTTACTGTAAAAATTTCAGTTGATTTCTCAATTCTTTCAGTGGTAAGTGTAAAACTTTGTAACTATAATTGCTAAGATTTCGCCCAAAATTTGAAATTTCAATGTTTACTGTCATGTTCTAAATATTTACTGACAAAATTTCAGTTATTTTCTGAAATTATCAATGATACGTGAAAAAAATGTAATTCTGTCACAATTTCAAAGATTATTCTTTAAAATCCAGTCTGTCATAATTGCCATGGTTACCCTTAAATCTCAATTATTTCTGTCAAAATTTCAATATTATGATTTATGATTATGATATTGATTATTGATGGTATTGATTTATTTTCCACGTCCATTGGCAGGAAAAAAAATCAGTCCTGATACTTATTGGACAAACCCTTTATAAACTTAAAGGGCTATGGAAAAGAATGATTAAGGTCCGTTTTTATCGAAATCGTGTTGATGATTTTGTTGAAAAGAATGATTAATGCCAATTTTTATCGAAATCGTGTTGATGATTTTGTTGAAAAGAATGATTAATGTCCATTTTTATCGAAATTGTGTTGATGATTTTGTTGCGTGGGCGAAGTAGTATAAGTTTTCTGGAAAATTAATAAAATTGACATTTGATTGTTTTCCCTGTAGCGCTTCACTTATAACTAAATTAACGCACTATGTGCTATATATTTAAAAAACTCGGCATTATACAGGGTGATTCATTGGGAAATGCGCATACACTACTGGTAGATGCAGCACACCGAGGTGATTCTAAATATACTATATTTTATGGGACTATGTTGTTTATAATCAATATACAGGGTGTATAATAATATTTTGTCCCAAATACGGATATGTCCTCTCGTTTTACATTAAGGTTAGGATCCAGAAATTAAGAGGTGATTCTAAATAAACTATATTTTATGGGTCTATCGTTGTTTATAACAATATACAGGGTGTATAATAATATTTTGTCCCAAATACGGATATGTCCTCTCGTTTTACATTAAGGTTAGGATCCAGAAATTAAAAGGTGATTCTAAATAAACTATATTTTATGGGTCTATCGTTGTTTATAATCAATATACAGGGTGTATAATAATATTTTGTCCAAATACGGATATGTCCTCTCCTTTTACATTAAGGTTAGGATCCAGAAATTGAGAGAATGTGAAATAGTTGATGATTTTATTTATTAAAGCTGGAAAATGATCATTAAGGTGAGATATTTTTTTTATTTTGTCTACCTTATTATCGAAACATTTAGATTTGACTCAAGTTAATGAGTAGCAAAGTTGAAGAAGTACCAAATACATTCAGTGTTACTTAATTTTTTCTGCTTTTTCGAAATATGCAAACAAAATTTTAAAATATTGATATACAGGGTGTTGTTTCGAGTCGAAACCTACTTATTAATTTTTTTAAGTCCGGACTAGAATAAGATTTTCATTTATTATGTTAATCGATACTACAGTGGACAAAGAACATACGTATTAAATATTTAAAACATTTATAGGGTGGTTCGTAAGTTATGGTTAATTGAAAAAATGGGCAATATTAATGAATCACCTTGTATACTGGTTATAAAGAACAGTAGACCCATAAAATATAGTTTATTTACAATCACCTCGGTGTGCCGCATCTACCATTACTGTATGCGCATTTCCCAATGAATCACCCTGTATGAGTATAATTGGATTTATCAATGGTCTCGAGATTTTGAGCTGTCCGCATCGTCAATTGGGCTTTTAAATGCTCGATTGAATTGCTTAATTTTTTGTGTACACACTGCACTTGGGGGGTAGTAATGCTATTACATTTCTCATTATAAATATCGACTTTTTCAGCGGTTTGCATCCGAGTTAGAGGTTTTGCTCGGTGTAGTCGGGGAGATCCCCATCTCCCGGCACTACCCTCGCCTGCAATCGATTCCTGCTCGCCCTCCAGTCATTTGTTCAGTCGCCGGAGACGAGCGTTTCTCGATTTTTGAAAAGTAAACATGTTATTGACATATATATCTGTCCTATTATCGGCGTCGTTTACGCCGGGCTGCTTTCGGGGGGCGGCGAGTTGGGGCGGGGGTGAATGGATATAGCGCGGTCGGGGTCCTCTCCCGCCCGTGATTGAAGGCTCCGGATGGCTTGTCGCGTGGGTGGAGCCCAGCATCCGGTTCAAATCACCCCCCTTCGATATCTTGTTGCACACACGCGTCGAATAAGCGCATATTTAGGCGCAGATGGGATGAAATTAACGATGACGTGCTAACGATTTTTTGCGCTCGGAGCACCACCGAGGTGTTGTGTGTGCGCCCATCAAATATTCATGAATCAGGGGCGAGGAGAGGACCGTGATGGCCTTCAACCCCACCGCTCGAATGCATCTCCTTCAACTGGATGAGCCACGTCGTTTCCGGTTTCCCGGCAGGGCGGGGGAGGGGGGTGGCGTGCAAACGACGACGGGGGATATTGTCGGGATGCAGCATCCCAATATCGCGACAAAAGAAGGGAATAGCAAAAATGTTTTCTTGGATGTAGTTTTCACGACCACTCTGTATTGAAAACTAGCTCATGTGGTAGTCATAATTACAAAGAAGTCATGAATCTAACACCTGCAATGGAATGTATATGTGCCGTTCATTGTTAAAGTGACTCATCTCAATCTAATGGCATATTGGAGTATTAAGCGTTTTGCAAAATCATCTATAGAAAAAATAATGAAACTATTTTTTATTGATTACTAACTTTTATTATTTATGAAAGTTTCAAGATTATAAAAACGTTACAAATGAGTAATTAAGATCAATATTTATAATAAATAACGAATATAACTTTTTTTCTATGGAGTTACTTCACTGTTACAGTGACTGTGGCTCTTTAATCATAAGTGATTTCTTCATTGGAAGTACGCTCATCGGTTTCTGATGCGGTTGCGCATTTCTGATCATTTTCGTTGAAAATTTCATTAGTTCCAATAAAAAAAATCAATTTCCAGCAAAATTTTAAGCTCTTGCTGAGAATTTTATAATTTTCAACGCTGTGTTTAATTTATTATCAAAATTTTACACTTTCCAGTGATTATTGCTAATTTTTAATTATAGTTTCTTAATTATTGATGAATATTTGATAAATTTTATCGAAAATTTCATCAATCCAGTAAAAATTTTGCAATTTCCATTAAAATTTTAGATTCATGATAATTTTTTTATAATTTTCACTGCAATGTTTAATTTTCAATCAGAATTTTGCACGTTCCAATGAATATTGTGAATTTTCAATTACAGTTTTTTAATGTCGATGATTTTTTGGTATCTGTCATTAAAAATTTCATAAATTCCGGCAAGAAATTTTCAATTGCCAGCAAAATTTTGATTACTTGATGAGAATTTTTAATATTTTAGGGCCATGTTTAATTTCCAATGAAAATTTTGTACTTTCCAATAAATATTGCTAATTTCCGATAATTTTCGTTGAAAATTTCATCAGTTCCAATAAAAAAAATCAAATTCCAGCAAAATTTTAAGTTCTTGCTGAGAATTTTATAATTTTCAACGCTGTGTTTAATTTATTATCAAAATTTTACACTTTCCAGTGATTATTGCTAATTTTTAATTATAGTTTCTTAATTATTGATGAATATTTGATACATTTTATCGAAAATTTCATCAATTCCAGTATTTTTTTGCAATTTCCATTAAAATTTTAGATTCATGATATTTTTTTTATAATTTTCACTGCAATGTTCAATTTTCAATCAGAATTTTGCACGTTCCAATGAATATTGTCAATTTTCAATTACAGTTTTTTAATGTCGTTGATTTTTTGGTATGCCATTAAAAATTTCATAAATTCCGGCAAGAAATTTTTAATTGCCCGCAAAATTTTAATTACTTGATGAGAATTTTTAATATTTTAGGGCCATGTTTGGAAATTTTGTACTTTCCAATAAATATTGCTAATTTCCGATCATTTTCGTTGAAAATTTCATTAGTTCCAATAAAAAAAAATCAATTTCCAGCAAAATTTTAAGTTCTTGCTGAGAATTTTATAATTTTCAACGCTGTGTTTAATTTATTATCAAAATTTTACACTTTCCAGTGATTATTCCTAATTTTTAATTATAGTTTCTTAATTATTGATGAATATTTGATACATTTTATCGAAAATTTCATCAATTCCAGTAATTTTTTTGCAATTTCCATTAAAATTTTAGATTCATGATATTTTTTTTATAATTTTCACTGCAATGTTCAATTTTCAATCAGAATTTTGCACGTTCCAATGAATATTGTCAATTTTCAATTACAGTTTTTTAATGTCGTTGATTTTTTGGTATGTCATTAAAAATTTCATAAATTCCGGCAAGAAATTTTCAATTGCCAGCAAAATTTTAATTACTTGATGAGAATTTTTGATATTTTAGGGGCATGTTTAATTTCCAATGAAAATGTTGTACTTTCCAATAAATATTGCTAATTGCCGATAATTTTCGTTGAAAATTTCATTAGTTCCAATAAAAAAAATTCAAATTCCAGCAAAATTTTAAGTTCTTGCTGAGAATTTTATAATTTTCAACGCTGTGTATAATTTCTTATCAAAATTTTACACTTTCCAGTGATTATTGCTAATTTTTAATTACAGTTTCTTAATTATTGATGAATGTTTGATAAATTTTATCGAAAATTTCATCAATTCCAGTAAAATTTTTGCAATTTCCAATAAAATTTTAGATTCATGATATTTTTTTTATAATTTTCACTGCAATGTTTAATTTTCAATCAGAATTTTGCACGTTCCAATAAATATTGTCAATTTTCAATTACAGGTTTTTAATGTCGATGATTTTTTGGTATGTGTCATTAAAAATTTCATAAATTCCGGCAAGAAATTTTCAATTGCCAGCAAAATTTTATACTTGATGAGAATTTTTAATATTTTAGGGCCATGTTTAATTTTTAATGAAAATTTTGTACTTTCCAATAAATATTGCTAATTTCCGATAATTTTCGTTGAAAATTTCATTAGTTCCAATAAAAAAAATCAATTTCCAGCAAAATTTTAAGCTGTTGCTGAGAATTTTATAATTTTCAACGCTGTGTTTAATTTCTTATCAAAATTTTACACTTTCCAGTGATTATTGCTAATTTTTAATTACAGTTTCTTAATTATTGATGAATATTTGATAAATTTTATCGAAAATTTCATCAATCCAGTAAAAAATTTGCAATTTCTATTAAAATTTTAGATTCATGATATTTTTTTTATAATTTTCACTGCAATGTTTAATTTTCAATCAGAGTTTTGCACGTTCCAATGAATATTGTCAATTTTCAATTACAGTTTTTTAATGTCGATGATGTTGTACTTTCCAATAAATATTGCTAATTTCCGATAATTTTCGTTGAAAATTTCATCAGTTCCAATAAAATAAGTTTCAATTTCAATTCCAAATTTTAAATTCTTGCTGAGAATTTTATAATTTTCAACGCTATGTTTAATTTCTAATCATAATTTTACACTTTCCAATGATTATTGCTAATTTACAATTACAGTTTCTTAATTATCGATGAATATAAGATATCTTTTAGTGAAAATTTGATTAATTCCAGTAAAAATTTTGCAATTTCCAGTAAAATTTTACATCTCAAACATTTGTCACATTAGAAGTGAATCATCTCCGGACTTATCACTATTATGCTGAGTTGTGACATACTTCACTATTATAATGAATTATTTAGACATTTTAGTTCTCTTTATTTACAAGTAACGCCGTCTAACGAAATTAGAGTGCAACTGGGAGTTGATTCACTTTTATATGAGAAGACATAAAAAAATCCGATCCATTTGCGCAAAAATATTATATTTGAAAAAAATGGACTTACGCCACTATTACAATGAACGTCAAATATGTTACTATACAAAGAGCGCATATAGTATTAAGACCTGGCTTTATTTTTCCCCTGTGTAAATTTTCGAAAAACGCTTCAACAGGTCAAAATGATTTTTTCTCAAACATATTTTGAGACCATTTTCAATTTTCCATCTCTCTCCGTTTTGAAGTTATGACGTCAGAACCATTTTTTTTAAATGACAACCTATATTTTTTATTATTGATTATGATAGTACTTTTTATTATGTTTTCAACAACATGACATTTTCAATATGTAACAATTGAAAAAAAAATGAGAAAAAGTGCGTTAAAGTAAAACTATTAAATTATTATTTCAATGTGCAGAATGCATGTAGTTACCATTCAAAACAACGTCAGTTAAGCATTTTTTAAAATTTATACAGGGAGAAAAATAAACCCAGGTCTTAATACTTTATGCGCTCTCTGTATGTACTCGTTACTAGTTAGGTATTTAGAAAACAGCTCGATTAATAATATTTGCATCCAAATGTTTTGATGTAAGAAAGGAATGATATTTTACAATATTCTACTGTCGTGTTGAAAATATTATCAGGACAAGGTATAAAAGCCTACCCGCGCATTTTGTGGCGACAGTGACCCACGTTATTTTACCTTTATTAACTTCGATCAACTACTCTAGCGCTATGGCACAGTAGCATCACTAGATAGGTTTTGTCATTACTACATTACTAACTTGGTGGTTTATCTTGAGGTCTTCCTTGTATCCTTCACCGATCGATGTACGTGACCTACACATAACATTGATCACCCATATAAGCAGACATGTATTAATGTTAGGGAGTCAGCGATTACATAGTTTTATATCTATCAATCTATGTATAGATTGTAAATCTATTACGCCTTATTGGTATCCCAACCTTGAGGGGTTGAACACCCCTTTCACGACAATCCTGCCCTCAGACACCGTCTGAAGCTTAGGAATAAAACACATGCTTAATTATTCATCCCCCTTCAGGTTTCCGAGAGTAAACGGAAGTAGCGCCTTAATTTCCAAGCCTAAAAAGGCATGCATCCAATTAACGCCCCCCATTAAATAATCAATTTTGACTTCCGGCCGTCCCTGCACGTATCAATCTCCCCGCCCCCGGGCAAATCCTGCATCTCCATTACATCTCTGTCGGGGGCGCACGCAGGCCGCAGTCGCCGGACGTCAAAGGATAACGGAGGGGCTTTTAACAGATGGTCTGCGAGGGTCGACGGGGGCGGCTGACCGCCGGCCGCCCTTTAACCCCCGAGGGGGGCGGCCCTGTTTCGGGTATATATCACGCCCGGAGATCCCCACCGAAATGCGAAACACGGCGGACGGCCGGCGTGAAAACGCAATCTAGATTTAAATGCGGCCCGCGTGAATATTGATGGGGGCGGCTCGAGGGGCTCACACGTACGTACGCACACACGGCGGGAAGGGATCCGGTGGCTTGCCTTCGTAGGGGTTGGCAGGAATTGATGAAGGCGGCGAATCGGCGAAGTAAGGCGACATGTTTTTAGGGAAACCGATTTTTACCCCAGATACAGCGTGTATTCAAAAGAATTACATCTATATTAGCATATTTTATTAATAGAAATTAAAATGTGCGTACTATTAATAGAAATTTTAACCTATTAATTGCGATTTCGGCAAAAGTAATTAAAGTTTACTACATATCTTTACAACTTTATCAGAAATCCTTAAAAAAATGCCTGGGATATTATAGAATCATTGAAATTTGGACAAAATACTTGAACATTTAACAGTACTTATTAAATGTTCACAGAATAATTGAAATTATGCCTCACGTAAATGTAAATTCGACTGTAATAATTGTAATCTTGAATAAAATAATTTAAATCTAGACAAATATAACTCAAATTCTGACAGTAATAATTGAAAATTTAGTAAAAATAATTGAATACTCGAGATATCTTTAAAAGTATGATAGAATAATTGAAACTATAAGAAAATAATTTAACAAGTGGCAGTAATAATTGAAATTTTGTTAAAAGTAAGTAAAGTACTAGTACTATTAATAGAAATTTTAACAGAGTAATTACTTTTTTGGCATAAATAACGAATGTTTACTAAAAATTATGAAAATTTTTACACAAATCCTTAAAAAATTGACAGGGATATTATAGAATCATTGAACTTTGGACAAAATAATTGAACATTTTGAAATATTGACAAAAATAATTGAAAATTTGGTAAAAATAAGTTAATATTTAAAATATCTTTAAAAATATGATGGAATAATTGAAACTATAATAAAATAATTTAACAAGTGGCAGTAATATTTGATATTTTATTAAATGAAATTAAAATGTGCTTACTATTAATAGAAATTTTAACCTATTAATTGCGATTTTGGCAAAAATAATTAAAGTTTACTACAAATCTTTACAACTTTATCAGAAACCCTTAAAAATTTGCCAGAGATATTATAGAATCATTGCGATTTGGACAAAATAATTGAACATTTAACAGTACTTATTAAATGTTCACAGAATAATTGAAATTATGCCAAACGTAAATGTAAATTCGACTGTAATAATTGTAATCTTGAACAAAATAATTTAAATCTAGACAAAATAACTCAAATTTTGACAGTAATAATTGCAAATTTAGTGAAAATAATTGAATTCTCGAGATATCTTTAAAAGTATGATAGAATAATTGAAACTATAAGAAAATAATTTAACAAGTGGCAGTAATAATTGAAATTTTGTTAAAAGTAAGTAAAATACTTGTACTATTAATACAAATTTTAACAGAATAATTACCTTTTTGGCATAAATAACGAAAGTTTACTAAAAGTTATGCAAATTTTTACACAAATTCTTAAAAATTTGACAGGGATATTATTATAGAATATTATAGAAATATTGACATTGAAAATTTGGTAAAAATAATTGAATATTTAAAATATCTTTAAAAACATGATAGAATAATTGAAACTATAATAAAATAATTTAACAAGTGGCAGTGATATTTGATATTTTATTAAAAGATATTAAAATGTGCGTACTATTAATAGAAATTTTAACCTATTAATTGCGATTTTGGCAAAAATAATTAAAGTTTACTACAAATCTTTACAACTTTGTCAGAAATTCTTAAAAATTTGCCGGGGATATTATAGAATCATTGAAATTTGGACAAAATAATTGAACATTAACAGTACTTATTAAATGTTCACAGAATAATTGAAATTATGTCAAACGTAAATGTAAATTCGACTGTAATAATTGTAATCTTGAACAAAATAATTTAAATCTGGACAAATATAACTCAAATTTTGACAGTAATAATTGAAAATTTAGTAAAAATAATTGAATACTCGAGATATCTTTAAAAGTATGATAGAATAATTGAAACTATAAGAAAATAATTTAACAAGTGGCAGTAATAATTGAAATTTTGTTAAGAGTAAGTAAAATACTAGTACTATTAATAGAAATTTTAACGGAGTAATTACCTTTTTGGCATAAATAACGAAAGTTTCCTTAAAAATTTGACAGGGATATTATAGAATCATTGAACTTTGGACAAAATAATTGAACATTTTGAAATATTGACAAAAATAATTGAAAATTTTGTAAAAATAATTTAATATTTAAAATATCTTTAAAAATATGATAGAATAATTGAAACTATAAGAAAAAATTTAACAAGTGGCAGTAATATTTGATATTTTATTAATAGAAATTAAAATGTGGGTACTATTAATAGAAATTTTAACCTATTAATTGCGATTTTGGCACAAATAATTAAAGTTTACTAGAAATCTTTACAACTTTGCCAGAAATCCTTAAAAATTTGCCAGGGATATTATAGAATCATTAAAATTTGGACAACATAATTGAACATTTGAGAATCCTTATTAAATGTTCACAGAATAATTGAAATTATGCCAAACGTAAATGTAAATTCGACTGTAATAATTGTAATCTTGAACGAAATAATTTAAATCTAGACAAATATAACTCAAATTTCGACAGTAATAATTGAAAATTTAGTAAAAATAATTGAATACTCGAGATATCTTTAAAAGTATGATAGAATAATTGAAACTATAAGAAAATAATTTAATAAGTGGCAGTAATAATTGAAATTTTGTTAAAAGTAAGTAAAATATTAGTACTATTAATAGAAATTTTAACAGAATAATTACCTTTTTGGCATAAATAACGAAAGTTTACTAAAAATAATGAATTTTTTTACACAAATCCTTAAAAATTTGACGGGGATATTATAGAATCATTCCACTTTGGACAAAATAATTGAACATTTTGAAATATTGACAAACATAATTGAAAATTTGGTAAAAATAAGTTAATATTTAAAATATCTTTAAAAATATGATAGAATAATTGAAACTATAATAAAATAATTTAACAAGTGGCAGTAATATTTGATATTTTATTAATAGAAATTAAAATGTGCGTACTATTAATAGAAATTTTAACCTATTAATTGCGATTTTGGCCAAAATAATTAAAGTTTACTACAAATCTTTACAACTTTATCAGAAATCCTTAAAAAGTTGCCTGGGATATTATAGAATCATTGAAATTTGGACAAAATAATTGAACATTTAAAAGTACTTATTAAATGTTCACAGAATAATTGAAATTATGCCAAACGTAAATGTAAATTCGACTGTAATAATTGTAATCTTGAATAAAATAATTTAAATCTAGACAAATATAACTCAAATTTCGACAGTAATAATTGAAAATGTAGTAAAAATAATTGAATACTCGAGATATCTTTAAAAGTATGATAGAATAATTGAAACTATAAGAAAATAATTTAACAAGTGGCAGTAATAATTGAAATTTTGTTAAGAGTAAGTAAAATACTAGTACTATTAATAGAAATTTTAACGGAGTAATTACCTTTTTGGCATAAATAACGAAAGTTTACTAAAAATTATGAAAATGTTTACACAAATCCTTAAAAAAATTGACAGGGATATTATAGAATCATTGAACTTTGGACAATATAATTGAACATATTGAAATATTGACAAAAATAATTGAAAATTTGGTAAAAATAATTTAATATTTAAAATATCTTTAAAAATATGATAGAATAATTGAAACCATAATAAAATAATTTAACAAGTGGCAGTAATATTTGATATTTTATTAAAAGTAATTAAAATGTGCGTACTATTAATAGAAATTTTAACCTATTAACTGCGATTTTGGCAAAAATAGTTAAAATTTACTAGAAATCTTTACAACTTTGTCAGAAATCCTTAAAAAATTTCCAGGGATATTATAGAATCATTGAAATTTTTACAAAATAATTGAACATTTAAGAGTACTTATTAAATGTTCACAGAATAATTGAAGTTACGTAAATGTAAATTCGACTGTAATAATTGTAATCTTGAACAAAATAATTTAAATCTAGACAAATATAACTCAAATTGTGACAGTACTAATTGAAAATTTAGTAAAAATAATTGAATACTCGAGATATCTTTAAAAGTACGATAGAATAATTGAAACTATAAGAAAATAATTTAACAAGTGGCAGTAATAAATGAAATTTTGTTAAAAGTAAGTAAAATACTAGTACTATTAATAGAAATCTTAACAGAGTAATTACCTTTTCGGCATAAATAACGAAAGTTTACTAAAAATAATGAAATTTTTTACACAAATCCTTAGAAATTTTACAGGGATATTATAGAAACATTGAACTTTGGACATAATAATTGAACATTTTGAAATATTGACAAAAATAATTGAAAATTTGGTAAAAATAATTTAATATTTAAAATATCTTTAAAAATAAGATAGAATAATTGAAACTATAATAAAATAATTTAACAAGTGGCAGTAATGTTTGATATTTTATTAAAAGTAATTAAAATGTGCGTACTATTAATAGAAATTTGAACCTATTAATTGCGATTTTGGCAAAAATACTTAAAGTTTACTAGAAATCTTTACAACTTTGTCACAAATCCTTAAAAATTTGCCAGGGATATTATAGAATCATTGAAATTTTGACAAAATAATTTTACATTTAAGAGTACTTATTAAAAGTTCACAGAATAATTGAAATTATGCCAAACGTAAATGTAAATTCGACTATAATAATTGTAATCTAGAACAAAATAATTTAAATCTAGACAAATATAACTCAAATTCTGACAGTACTAATTGAAAATTTAGTAAAAATAATTGAATACTCGAGATATCTTTAAAAGTATGATAGAATATTTGAAACTATAAGAAAATAATTTAACAACTGGCAGTAATAATTGAAATTTTGTTAAAAGTAATTAAAATTCTAGTACTATTAATAGAAATTTTAACAGAGTAATTACCTTTTTGGCATAAATAACGAAAGTTTACTAAAAATTATGAAAATGTTTACACAAATCCTTAAAAATTTGACAGGGATATTATAGAATCATTGAACTTTGGACATAATAATTGAACATTTTGAAATATTGACAAAAATTATTGAAAATTTGGTAATAATAATTTAATATTTAAAATATCTTTAAAAATATGATAGAATAATTGAAACTATAATAAAATAATTTAACAAGTGGCAGTAATATTTGATATTTTATTAAAAGTAATTAAAATGTGCGTACTATTAATAGAAATTTTAACCTATTAATTGCGATTTTGGCAAAAATAATTAAAGTTTCCTACAAATCTTTACAACTTTGTCAGAAATCCTTAAAAAATTGCCTGTGATATTATAGAATCGTTGAAATTTGAACAAAATAATTGAACATTTAACAGTACCTTTTAAATGTTCACAGAATAATTGAAATGATGCCAAACGTAAATGTAAATTCGACTGTAATAATTGTAATCTTGAATAAAATAATTTAAATCTAGACATATATAACTCAAATTCTGACAGTACTAATTGAAAATTTAGTAAAAATAATTGAATACTCGAGATATCTTTAAAAGTATGATAGAATAATTGAAACTATAAGAAAATAATTTAACAAGTGGCAGTAATAATTGAAATTTTGTTAAAAGCAAGTAAAGTACTAGTACTATTAATAGAAATTTTAACAGAGTAGTTACCTTTGTGGCATAAATAACGAAAGTTTACTAAAAATTGTGAAAATTTTTACACAAATCCTTAAAAATTTGACAGGGATATTATAGAATCATTGAACTTTGGACAAAATAATTGAACGTTTTGAAATATTGATAAAAATATTTGAAAATTTGGTAAAAATAAGTTAATATTTAAAATATCTTTAAAAATATGATAGAATAATTGAAACTATAATAAAATAATTTAACAAGTGCCAGTAATATTTGATATTTTATTAAAAGTAATTAAAATGTGGGTACTATTAATAGAAATTTTAACCTATTAATTGCGATTTCGGCAAAAGTAATTAAAGTTTACTACAAATCTTTACAACTTTATCAGTAATCCTTAAAAATTTGCCTGGGATATTATAGAATCATTGAAATTTGGACATAATAATTGAACATTTGAGAATACTTATTAAATGTTCACAGAATAATTGAAATTATGCCAAACGTAAATGTAAATTCGACTGTAATAATTGTAATCTTGAACAAAATAATTTAAATCTAGACAAATATAACTCAAATTTTGACAGTAATAATTGAAAATTTAGTAAAAATCATTGAATACTCGAGATATCTTTAAAAGTATGATAGAATAATTGAAACTATAACAAAATAATTTAACAAGTGGCAGTAATAATTCAAATTTTGTTAAGAGTAACTAAAATACTAGTACTATTAATAGAAATTTTAACGGAGTAATTACCTTTTTGGCATAAATAACGAAAGTTTGCTAAAAATTATGAAAATTTTTACACAAACCTTAAAAATTTGACAGGGATATTATAGAATCATTGAACTTTGGACAAAATAATTGAACATTTTGAAATATTGACAAAAATAATTGAAAATTTGGTAAAAATAATTTAATATTTAAAATATCTTTAAAAATATGATAGAATAATTGAAACTATAATAAAATAATTTAACAAGTGGCAGTAATTTTTGATATTTTATTAAATGAAATTAAAATGTGCGTACTATTAATAGAAATTTTAACCTGTTAATTGCGATTTTAGCAAAAATAATTAAAGTTTACTACAAATCTTTACAACTTTATCAGAAATCCTTAAAACTTTGCCTGGGATATTATAGAATCATTGAAATTTGGACAACATAATTGAACATTTGAGAATCCTTATTAAATGTTCACAGAATAATTGAAATTATGCCAAACGTAAATGTAAATTCGACTGTAATAATTGTAATCTTGAACAAAATAATTTAAATCTAGACAAATATAACTCAAATTTTGACAGTAATAATTGAAAATTTAGTAAAAATCATTGAATACTCGAGATATCTTTAAAAGTATGATAGAATAATTGAAACTATAACAAAATAATTTAACAAGTGGCAGTAATAATTCAAATTTTGTTAAAAGTAATTAAAATACTAGTACTATTAATAGAAATTTTAACAGAGTAATTACCCTTTTGACATAAATAACGAAAGTTTACTAAAAATTATGAAAATTTTTACACAAATCCTCAAAAATTTGACAGGGATATCATAGAATCATTGAACTTTGGACAAAATAATTGAACATTTTGAAATATTGACAAATATAATTGAAAATTTGGTAAAAATAAGTTAATATTTAAAATATCTTTAAAAATATGATAGAATAATTGAAACTATAATAAAATAATTTAACAAGTGGCAGTGATATTTGATATTTTATTAAAAGATATTAAAATGTGCGTACTATTAATAGAAATTTTAACCTATTAATTGCGATTTTGGCAAAAATAATTAAAGTTTACTACAAATCTTTACAACTTTATCAGAAATCCTTAAAAAAATGCTTGGGATATTATAGAATCATTGAAATTTGGACAAAATAATTGAACATTTAACAGTACTTATTAAATGTTCACAGAATAATTGAAATTATGCCAAACGTAAATGTAAATTCGACTGTAATAATTGTAATCTTGAACAAAATAATTTAAATCTAGACAAATATAACTCAAATTTCGACAGTAATAATTGAAAATTTAGTAAAAATAATTGAATACTCGAGATATCTTTAAAAGTATGATAGAATAATTGAAACTATAAGAAAATAATTTAACAAGTGGCAGTAATAATTGAAATTTTGTTAAGAGTAAGTAAAATACTAGTACTATTAATAGAAATTTTAACGGAGTAATTACCTTTTTGGCATAAATAACGAAAGATTACTAAAAATTATGAAAATTTTTACACAAATCCTTAAAAATTTGACAGGGATATTATAGAATCATTGAACTTTGGACAAAATAATTGAACATTTTGAAATATTGACAAAAATAATTGAAAATTTTGTAAAAATAATTTAATATTTAAAATATCTTTAAAAATATGATAGAATAATTGAAACTATAAGAAAAAATTTAACAAGTGGCAGTAATATTTGATATTTTATTAATAGAAATTAAAATGTGGGTACTATTAATAGAAATTTTAACCTATTAATTGAGATTTTGGCAAAAATAATTAAAGTTTACTACAAATCTTTACAACTTTATCAGAAATCCTTAAAAATTTGCCTGGGTTATTATAGAATCATTGAAATTTGGACAAAATAATTGAACATTTAAGAGTACTTATTAAATGTTTACAGAATAATTGAAATTATGTCACACGTAAATGTAAATTCGACTGTAATAATTGTAATCTTGAACAAAATAATTTAAATCAAGACAAATATAACTCAAATTTTTACAGTAATAATTGAAAATTTAGTAAAAATACTTGAATACTCGAGATATCTTTAAAAGTATGATAGAATAATTGAAACTATAAGAAAATAATTTAACAAGTGGCAGTAATAATTGAAATTTTGTTAAAAATAATGAAAATATTAGTACTGTTAATAGAAATTTTAACACAGTAGTTACCTTTTTGGCATAAATAACGAAAGTTTACTAAAATTATGAAAATTTTTACACAAATCCTTAAAAATTTGACAGGGATGTTATAGAATCATTGAACTTTCGACAAAATAATTGAACATTTTGAAATATTGACAAAAATAATTGAAAATTTGGTAAAAATAATTTAATATTTAAAATATCTTTAAAAATATGATAGAATAATTGAAACTATAATAAAATTATTAACAAGTGGCAGTAATTTTTGATATTTTATTAAAAGATATTAAAATGTGCGTACTATTAATAGAAATTTTAACCTATTAATTGCGATTTTGGCAAAAATAATTAAAGTTTACTACAAATCTTTACAACTTTATCAGAAATCCTTAAAAATTTGCCTGGGATATTATAGAATCATTGAAATTTGGACAAAATAATTGAACATTTTACAGTACTTATTAAATGTTCACAGAATAATTGAAATTATGTCAAACGTAAATGTAAATTCGACTGTAATAATTGTGATCTTGAACAAAATAATTTAAATCTAGACAAATATAACTCAAATTTTGACAGTAATAATTGAAAATTTAGTAAAAATAATTGAATACTAGAGATATCTTTAAGAGTATGATAGAATAATTGAAACTATAAGAAAATAATTTAACAAGTGGCAGTAATAATTGAAATTTTGTTAAAAGTAAGTAAAATACTAGTACTATTAATAGAAATGTTAACAGAGTAATTACTTTTTTGGCATAAATAACGAAAATTTACTAAAAATTATGAAAAATTTTACACAAATTCTTAAAAATTTGACAGGGATATTATAGAATCATTGAACTTTGGACAAAATAATTGAACATGTTGAAATATTGACAAAACAAATTGAAAATTCGGTAAAAATAATTTAATATTTAAAATATCTTTAAAGATATGATAGAATAATTGAAACTATAATAAAAAATTTAACAAGTGACAGTAATATTTGAAATTTTGTTAAATGTTAATGTATGAAACTTATGCGTAATTAATGCTGCGTAAATATTTCGTCGGCCATAGGATATTGATCGGCTCTAATAAAATCTCGAGCGTCCGCCGTAATTAACCAAAACCAGCGGCCGCACAAAGCGAATCGCACATTTATTCAACCAATTAATTAATTAATTCGCAATAATTATCACAATCGCACGTCAATTTACATGGCAATTATCGAACCGTAATTCCCATTGTTACGAGACCATGGCACACACCAATTTCGCATCTGTTTGTCGGCAAACACCAACCCCCCGCACCCCTGAAACCCAGGCATCTTGTTTGCCATACTCAACCCCGCCCAGGTGTGGGTGTGTGCGTGGGCTTTTGCCGTCGAAGAGGTCGTTATCGTCGTTTTTTCGCCCTCTCCTCGTGGCCCGGCGTGTCGGGGGGTTATCGCAAGAGGCCGCGATGCTCCGATGGAATCGTGACCTTGACTCCTGGCTTCTCGCTGACCCGCAGGACCCCGGCGAGGGGTTCACCGGGGCCGGGACCCGGGGGCCTGACCCGCGACCCTGTTATATCATCAAACCGCTGACCCCGTAAAATTGAGTTCAGCTGTTAATAAAAACAATAGCGCCGCGATGTATGTGCGACGGCAGTTGTTTTGAGTCCACGCAGTGGCCAATAAACTAAAATTATCAAACGACACAAAACATTAACCCGGCGTAACACATGTGGGGTCTCACAAACCCCAAGCCTGTTTAAACGCATCGGAAACAATTTAATTGCCATCTGATGCGCATACCCCCACCAGTACCTTCCTATAAAACATCACTCCTTTAGATACAAGTGTCAGTTTCATTCTACACACGAGGAGGCTACATTTATAGGCAACCAAAGCTCCTTGGGGTCCATCAAACCCCACCTATGTAATAAAGGAAGTAAATTACGCATAAAAGGTATATTATTATGTTTTTCAATATAACACTAAAACTACTAATTCTTGTATTTTTTACATAGAAAAATGTCATATGAAAAGGAACAATTAAGACTTCAGGCTCTTTTGGATGAGGATCAAAGTGATGATGAAATTATTTTATCAGGGAGTGAAAATGGTAGTGATCATGTGTCAGGGAGTGAGCACGATACTAACTCTGAACAGGAAATAACGGCAGACGACGAAATAGAAGCTGAAGCAGTGACGGAAATAGAACAACAGGAGGAAAATGCAATGGGGCATAAGCGAAGCAAGGTTGATGTCTATTTCGGAAAAGATGGATCGAAATGGGACAAAAATGCATCAAATACATGTATTAGAACGAGGTTGAAAAATATTGTTACTGAAGGTCAACATGTGAAAGACTACGCTAAAAGTGCAAAAAGCATGCTGGAGTGTTGGCAGCTATTTTTTGACACTCAAATAGTGGAGGATATTGTGCGATGGACTAATGTAAAAATAGAGGAGAAATCAGTTTCCCATCCAAACAAATCTCTGGTCAAACTTACTTGTGTCCCCGAGATGAAAGCTTTTATTGGCTTGCTTTACCTGGCAGGAATGTTTCATTCTAATCGCCAGAATTTGAGAGACTTGTGGCAAACAGATGGCACTGGAGTAGATATTTTTCAAATAACGATGCCCATCAATCGTTTTCAGTTTTTGATGGTTTGCATTCGTTTCGACAATGTAAAAAACCGCCAGATCAGGATCAAAATTGACAAACTTGCTCCCATACGTGCGCTTCTAGAAAGATTTGTAGACAATTGCAAACAATCATACTCTCCTTCGGAGTTCTTGACCATAGATGAGAAATTAGAGTCCTTTAGGGGAAGGTGCTCATTCAAGCAATACATCCCAAATAAACCGGCCAAGTATGGCATCAAAGTACAAGCATTAGTAGATGCGCGATCGTACTATGTTATGAATATGGAAGTGTATGCAGGTCAGCAGCCGCAAGGGCCCTACAAACTCAGCAATTCTCCCTCTGATATTGTTGAGAGACTTATACAACCCATTTCTGGAACGAATCGGAATGTAACTTTTGACAATTGGTACACGGGATACGAGCTGATGATAAAACTCCTCAAAAAACACAAATTAACATCAGTCGGTACTTTGAGGAAAAATAAACGATGCATACCAGATAATTTCATTTCTGTAAGAAGCAGAGAAATAAAAAGTAGTTTATTTGGTTTCCAAACGGACGTCACTCTCGTATCCTATGTACCAAAAAGAAATAAGAATGTTTTGTTGTTGTCCACAATGCACCACGATGCGAAGATTGATGAATCTAGTGCAGAGAAGCGTTTACCGGAAATTATAACGTTTTATAACGCTACAAAATGTGGAGTCGACGTAGTAGATGAGTTATCGGCTTCATATAACGTTTCCAGAAATTCAAGAAGATGGCCTCTAACTCTCTTTTTTTCTCTACTGAATACGGCAGCTGTAAATGCTCTTGTCATATACAGAGAAAATGTAAAAGATATAAAACTTTGTAGAAGGATCTTTATCAAGAAACTGGGCCTTCAACTTATCCAGGAGCATATCGAAGAAAGGAAAAATAATTGTAGGGTTCCAAGGGAAATTCGTCTAAAAATAGGGAACCTAATCGATGATGGCCATGGTGAACAGTCCCTCAATATTCCAAAGCCTCAGGGAAGGTGTTCTGTATGTCCTAGAAAGAAAGATCGAAAAACAAAATATTTCTGTGTTCATTGCAAATCATTATTGTGCCTTGAACACGCCGTTATGAGTTGCCAAAATTGCGTACATTCAAAAGACCAATAGTTGTTTTCCCTCTGATTGTATGTGATTGGCTTTTTTTTAGAGTTACTTAATATGTTTGCTATTATTTTTTATGTTTTTACTTGAATTTAATGTTTTTTCTTATGTTATATAATGTGTTATTGCCATTAGAAGTATTTTGTATTTTAAAAAATCACTACTTTCAGTTTTCTTTCTGTAAATTTTTAAATAGAAATATTATGTTTAATCTGTTTGTATTTAATTCCAATATGAACCTATATGAGACCCCTAACATACAATTTTGAAGAAAAAAAATGCGAAAAAAAAATTTACATCTATTTTAGTACTGGGGTTTGTCACACCCCACTTATGTAATGGTGCACAAAATCTTCACATGTGTAACGCCGGGTTAAACAACAAAATCCACACAATATAATTTTATATTTTATTAACAAGAACGCACTATAGGTAGATAAAAGTAATATTTAAATAACATAGGTTTTGGTGATTAATATTAATAACAATAATAATTAATAACAAATAATGATTACTGCGCATTTTTAAATGAACTAATAATTAAATGTTTTTCTAAATTTTCAACGGAAAATCCCATTCTCCTATCACTGAGCACATTTTTTAAGTGTGAAAAGCTTCTCTCCACATCCACACTTGTAATCGGTGCATATTTAAATTTGGGAACAATTGTAATATTTATCAGCAAATCTTCCTCGAAATCTCCTTTTAAAACTGTTGATATTTTTTATAACTCGCCAAACCCTTAATTTTTTGACAAAACCTCATCACATTTTTATTTAATAATCTCTCCTATAGATCCCCGTTCGTTTGAGACGTCGTTCCTAAAATCTTCAACTATTTGAACCGAATCTACCAAAGTTGTGTCATTTGCTTGGAGTTTATCAATCGCTTTGCTTACGAAACTGTAGGTGGTTTTTAGGAATGCTAAATTTTGTACAACCCTCCTATCTTTAAGAACTTTGTGGCATTCTTTAATTGCCTCTGATACATTTTCAGGAAACTCTAACACAAGCTCCTTAAATGAATCGAAATGGTCGGTATAATAGCAGGCAGCATCTACCCCATCTAGTTATAACCGGTGACAGGAGGAAGAGGTACATTTGGCATTCTTTCCCTAAACATTTCAACCCTCAGTGGAGCTTTTCGGAAAAATTTCTTCCCGTTTTTATCAAATCATTGACCAGGGGAAATTGCAGTCTGATCGTTTCTGCAACTCGATTAAAACCATGTGCCAAACAGGCATTAATTGCTCATAAAATACTTTTAAATTAGAATATGCCTTCAACATATATGCAGCGACATCAGAAAGCATCAATAATAATTTATCATTTGGTACGGGGTTTGGCAAAAAAAAAAAAATGTTATTCCATCGTGAACGAATTTGGCAACGGTATTGCCATTTGTTTTTTCTAACTGCTTGGAATTATTTAAAAATGCATTGGTGGAGTCTTCGTTTAATATTCCAATCATTAAATGGGCGATGTACCGACCACATGAATCAGTAGTTTCATCTGCACAGAACCATATGTAATTGTTGCCAATTATCTTTTTTATTTCCTCAATGTGTTTATATACTTGCTCGACATAGTTTTTGCGAATGGTTGATTCGGCAGGAATATGTCTACCGGTGTATTTTTGTAAAAAAGATTTAAACATACTATTATCTAGTTTTTTTAACGGAATGTTAGAAGATACCATCGTATTGCATAAATAAAAGTAAAATTCATTTTCATTCTGTGTAGAAGTACTCGCAAAAGACTCGGAAATAGTTTGCTGGGTTCTCAGGGTACTGCTTGCAGATTTGTGTTTTTTTTTTTAATTTTCCAGGTGAACTGTTGTTTTGATATGTTGTGTTATGTTAATTTTTTTCTCGCAGTAAATCTACAACATAATACATGCTTGTACCTAGGCCAGTAGTTCTCAAAGTGGGGCGCGTAGGTTTTTCAGGTGGGTCATGAGAATTTAAGGTGGTCTTATGATATTTGAAGTTGGATTTTAATATCGAATTAATATTTGCTGCAGCACTTAATTAAAAATATATTAAATTATAATATATTAAAATTTATATACACATATGTATATAATATACATTATCATAGCGTTTTACTTAAACGTTATTGTACTATAATATTGATCGAAAAAAATGCGTTAACAAAAATTTTTGTTTTTCCACGTATTTAATCGAATCGACAAAATCATGTGTCGCGACGTCGTGGCTCGATGACTGTTGGTACACGAGTCATATTTTCAACTAGTGTTCGTCTAGTATTCATTGTCAGTACTTGCATTTACGTCTTTTTCAAGTGTTTTTCGTGTCGAGTAGGTGTATATAAATCAGTTCATTGTTCTTTTTCGATGTTGTAAGAGAGTTTTTCAATTTGCTAGTTATTAAAGGTAAGTTGCATTTTTTATCAAAAAATAATTTAAAAATACTAAATACAACATAATTGTAGCTAATTTTGGCTCAATATAAAAATGGCTAGCGCCAAGAAGATAAAGACTCGCCAATACAAAGAAGAATTTTTAAATTTTTGTTTCATAACCGCTATAAATGATGAAAGATCGCCTTTCTGTCTACTATGCCATCAATCTTTGAGCAATGAATCAATGAAGCGTGGCCGTCTCGAGGCACATTTTAGAACCAAACATGCTGCTCATGCGAATTCAGATTTAAATGACTTCAAATCATTAAAAGAGAAATTCGAAAAGCGAACAACCATAAAAACTTGGTTCACTGCGAGAACTGCTGTTGCTAATCGTACCTTAGAGGCAAGTTACGAGATTTCTTTATTGATTGCAAAATGCGGAAAAAATCATACCCTGGGCGAAGATCTTATTAAACCCTCGATATGCACCGAACACACTCAATCACACGAGCCACCTCAGATATACAGGGTGTCCCATTGGTCGAACTAAAGACGAAATTATCAGACATTCCCAAGAAAATCACTCAATCACACGAGCCACCCCTAAATATAGAGGGTGTCCCAGTTATCGGGCCCAACACGCAAAAAGTAGGGCATATGAAACAAAATAATCTTGAGGCCAATACCTACGTAGCCACGAAATGTTTCAGAACTCAAAAAATGCATTTCCGAACATACCAAATAAAGACAAGTTCATTAAAAATTGCAGATTTTACTTTGCCACGAGAAATTCTAAACTTGAATATTGTGGAAAGCGCAACATTTTCATATAAATTACAATAATTTTATTATTAGAGCATTATTTCAATGAAGTTCATGAAAGAAAATCGCGAAAATAATGAAAAATGAGGATCATAAAAGAAATATATTCATTTTATTACATATCTTATACTTTGTTTTTTGTCGTTCATTCAACGTTGAAAAATAAAACAAATTCTTTGTAGCTTGTAATGTTTTCCGTACAAATTATAAAATTACATTGAAAACTGCAAAATTTTTGCAGGAAATTATGACATTTCCAACGAAAACCACAAACTTTCAGCCAAAATGTTAAAATATTACTGAAAATTATGAAAGAATTGTTGTAAAACGTAACATTTTCATATAAATTACAATAATTTTATTATTAGAGCATTTAAAAATCATAAAAGTATTGTGGTAAAACGCAACAGCTTCATATAAATTACAATAATTTTATTATTCGACCATAATTTCAATGAAATTCATGAAAAAAGAAATTTCAAAGAAAATCTGAAATTCATGAAAAATGAAGATCATGAAAGAAAATGGATTCATTCCTATTACAAATCTCATACTTTGTTATTTGTCGTTCATTCAACTTGAAAAACTAAAACAATTTTTTTGTAACTTGTAATGTTTTCAATATAAACTATAAAATTTCATTGGGAACTGCAAAATTTGTTCAGGAAATTATGACATTTCCAACGTAAATCACAAAATTTCAGCGAAAATAGTAAAATTTTACTGAAAATTATGAAAGTATTGTTGTAAAACGTAACATTTTGATATAAATTACAATAATTTTATTATTAGAGCATTATGTCAATGAAATTCATGAAAGAAAATCCTGAAAACCATGAAAAATGAAGATCATGAAAGAAAATGGATTCATTTTTATTACAAATCTCATACTTTGATGTTTGTCATTCATTCAACGTTGAAAATTAAGAAAAAATATTTATTACTTGTATATTTTCAGTATAAATTACAATATTTCAGTGGAAACTGCAAAATTTGTACAGGAAATTATGACATTTCCAATGAAAATCACAAACTTTCAGCGAAAAAGTTAAAATTTTACTGAAAATTATGAAAGTATTGTGATAAAACGCTACAGTTTTATATAAATTACAATAATTTTATTATTAGAGCATTATTTCAATGAAATTCATGAAAGAAAATCCTGAAATTCATGAAAAAAAATCATGAAAATCTTGAAAAATAAAGATCATAAAAGAAAATGGATTCATTTTTATTACAAATCTCATACTTTGTTATTTGTCATTCATTCAACGTTGAAAATTAAGAAAAAATATTTATAACTTGTATGTTTTCTGTATAAATTACAATATTTCATTGGAAACTGCAAAATTTGTTCAGGCAATTATGACATTTCCAACGTAAATCACTAAATTTAAGCGAAAATGTTAAAATGTTACTGAAAATTATGAAAGAATTGTTGGAAAACGCAACATTTTCCTATAAATTACAATAATTTTATTATTAGAGCATTATTTCAATGAAATTCATAAAAGAAAATCCTGAAAATCATGAAAAATGAAGATCATGAAAGAAAATTGATTAATTTTTATAACAAATCTCATACATTGTTGTTTGTCGTCATTCGACATTGAAATTTAAAACAAATTCTTTGTAAAATGTAATGCTTTCAGTATAAATTACAATATTTCATTGGGAACTGCAAAATTTTTGCAGGAAATTATGATATTTCCAACGAAAACCACAAACTTTTAACGCAAATGGTAAAATTTTACTGAAAATTAGGAAAGTATTGTGGTAAAACGCAACAGTTTTATATAAATTACAATAATTTTATTATTAGAGCATTATTTCAATGAAATTCATGAAAGAAAATCACGAAAATCGTGAAAAATGAACATCATGAAAGAAAATGGATTCATTTAAAAAAAGTATTGAGGTAAAACGTAACATTTTCATATAAATTACAATAATTTTTTGCACCGAACATAAAAAGTCTTTGTAGCAGACACCAGGCTCACGGATCACATTAATTAAACCAAATTTACTTACAATTATTATATCCTTTGTTTTTTTCTTAAAAATTTTCGGTTTATACTTTTACTAATATATACCTACATATACAAATTTATTATAATATTTAATTTTATAGCGATTTTTTTTTTTTTTTTTGTTACTTTGAACCTGGTAGTTATTATAAACAATATTTTATAGTTCTTATTAAAAAATCGTTTTTCTTGAATTTATATTTTATGACCATTCTACTTTGCGTATATAGACGAAGAAAAGCAATTAATAATTTAGTCATGCTGTGCAAAAGTTCCGACATTTTGTTTATTTTATATATGGGGCATCAGATATTTAGTAGCTAATTGGTGGGGCATGGATCAAAAGAGTTTGAGAAGCACTGACCTAGGCCAATAGCAACACAAAATAAAACCTACCGGTTTGATACAAGCCCTGCAAATGAATTTGCCGTTCTCATATTTTAATTCAGAATGTCCACGTATCCATTCATCGACGGAAGGTTTTACTTTCGGCATTTTATACAAGAAAACTTATAAACACGTAATACACACAAGGCATAAGCACAACGCACTGAATATTGAGATAAATTGGACTGAATTGATGGCACACTTGCCCCAGATGCGTTCTGTGCACGTAAAAATAGGGTAATCCCCGAAATAATCAAGCTTTGTTGATGATTTTGTGATAAGCAAGCACTCTAGACGTAACGGAGTAATATTAATACTGAATTCTCATTACAATAATGTGCAACAAAATATATTTCTAGCTAATATAAATAATATGCTATAAAATTGTGAAATAAGCACAAAAAATAAGGAAATATGCACAAAAAATGCATTAAAGCAATTATAAACTTAAAAACTGAAAATATGCATAAAAGCACAAAAACAAAAATTGTCAGGTTGCTTCATTTGCTGAAATTTGTATAGATACGAGGTCATTTTGGTCTGCTATTAAAACTGATGTATAGCAAAATACCTAGAAATCCGCGCCTTGGCAATTACACTAAAATGTCATTTTTTTCCAAATTAACCTTACCGGAGTGTAAGCCGCGAATAGAGGATAGTTTAGAGCGCCGAATAGTTTCTTTGCCCAACTATTTATTTGCACCAAAAATTTAGCAGCACGAAGTATGGATCAATATCATTTAGTTTTCTAAATGAATTACATAATTACATAATCATGAGACATATAATCTTACCCTCAAATCCTTGTGAAATAACTTTCCACCAAGCATATTCGTGTTTATAGGAAGCCTGGCAACGACAAGTGCGCAGGACGACGTAAACTTTTTACGATGCCCTCGCAGCGATTGTTTTTTATTGTTCCCCGCGATCTCGTCTTGGGGTTCACTTCGCAGCGGAGAGCAAGAAGTAATTAGCGGTTTTGTTCTTTTCTTCCGCGTTGCACGAACGCAATTTGTAAAAGATACGCGAAGCGCGAGGGGCAGGAGGCGGCATTAATTTCGTCTTCACCTCTTCGAAATGAACTAATGGGACCTTACACCCCCTAAAATGAATTTATTTTTAAATTCTTTCCGAGCAAAACACATCTAATTAAATTTCATAACACCGAGATGTTCATATAAATCAACTGTAGATTTTTAAAGATATCTCAAATTTTCAATTATTTTTAGGAAGCTTTTACTCATCACAGTGAAATTTAATATTTTCTGTCAAAATTTTAATTATTATGTGAACATTGAATAAGTTCTGTAAAATGTTCTATTATTCTTTAAAAAAAAATTAATAGCCAATTAAATTTTTTAAGGAATGCAGTCCAAATTTCCATTGTTTCTGTCTAGCATCAGAAAATTGTACTAAACTTGCAGATATTCAACTAAATTTACATAATTATTTTTACACTACTCATTTTCTACTAAACTGCATTGAAACTACACATTTTTCTATTAAAATTCTGCCAGATTCGAGATAACCCAAATAATTCTACTAATAGCCAAAACTTTCAATAAAATTTATTTAAAAAATTAATTGTTTTGACAAATATTCTACTGTAACAGTAAACAAAAATTGGTTTCTTTTGAAAGTTCTATGGTGTGTGACATACATTCTACTGAATAGGTCAAAAATTCTATTGCTTCTGCCTAGCATCAGAAAATTGTACTAAACTTGCAGATATTCAACGAAATTCACATTTTTGCACTACTCATTTTTCTACTAAACTGCACTGAAGCTACACATTTTTCTATTAAATTTCTGCCAGATTCGAGAAATCGCAAATAATTCTACTAATAGCCAAAACTTTCAATAAAATTTATTTGAAAAAATAATTGTTTTGGCAATTATTCTACTGTAACAGTAAACAAAAATTGGTTTCTTTTGAAAGTTCTATGGTATGTGACTAACATTCTACGGAATTGGTCAAAAATTCTATTGCTTCTTTATAGCATCAGAAAATTGTACTAAACTTGCAGATATTCAACGAAATTCACATTTTTGCACTACTCATTTTTCTACTAAACTGCACTGAAGCTACACATTTTTTTATTAAATTTCTGCCAGATTCGAGAAATCGCAAATAATTCTACTAATAGCCAAAACTTTCAATAAAATTTATTTGAAAAAATAATTGTTTTGGCAATTATTCTACTGTAACAGTAAACAAAAATTGGTTTCTTTTGAAAGTTCTATGGTATGTGACTAACATTCTACGGAATTGGTCAAAAATTCTATTGCTTCTTTATAGCATCAGAAAATTGTACTAAACTTGCAGATATTCAACGAAATTCACATTTTTGCACTACTCATTTTTCTACTAAACTGCACTGAAGCTACACATTTTTTTATTAAATTTCTGCCAGATTCGAGAAATCGCAAATAATTCTACTAATAGCCAAAACTTTCAATAAAATTTATTTGAAAAAATAATTGTTTTGGCAATTATTCTACTGTAACAGTAAACAAAAATTGGTTTCTTTTGAAAGTTCTATGGTATGTGACTAACATTCTACGGAATTGGTCAAAAATTCTTTTGCTTCTTTATAGCATCAGAAAATTGTACTAAACTTGCAGATATTCAACGAAATTCACATTTTTGCACGACTCATTTTTCTACTAAACTGCACTGAAGCTACACATTTTTCTATTAAATTTCTGCCAGATTCGAGAAATCGCAAATAATTCTACTAATAGCCAAAACTTTCAATAAAATTTATTTGAAAAAATAATTGTTTTGGCAAATATTCTACTGTAACAGTAAACAAAAATTGGTTTCTTTTGAAAGTTCTATGGTATGTGACATACATTCTACTGTATTTGTCAAAAATTTTACTGAATTTGTAAAAAATTCTATTGTTTCTGTCTATCATCAGAAAATTGTACTGCTAAACTTGCAGATATTTACCCAAAATCACAAAATTCTCTTGAAGCAACTCAAGTAGTAACTGCTTATAGCAGTTACTACTACTGTTTCAAAAATAATGAAACAGCGAACAAACATTAGCAATGAGCTTAGCAACCACATAGAATAATACCTTGATTTAATAGTAATTCATTGTTGTCATGACAGTTCTGTGTTTTATAATTCATAAAACACCGGTGAATTATGAAGAGCAACTACGTACAATGAAGACTTGATTTAATAGTAAACCATCGTTAACTTAATCATGGAAATTTTGACTGGAATTAAGTACCTTTTTTTTTAATTCGTTTATATTTTTTGACAGTAACTATTGAAATTTTTACAGAATAATTTAAATGTTGACAGATATAATTGAAATTTTGACAGGAAAATTAATAATTGCAAGGTTATCATTACATTTTTTTATTAAATTTTAAAATAAGTTACTAATAGTATTTGACAGTAATTATTGTATTGTATCATAAGTATTTTAAATCTAGGTTAAAATCATTATAATGTTGATAGGTATAATTGAAAGTATTGCAGAAATTGTTGAATTTTTTATATAAGCAGACTTAATCATGGGAATTTTGGCTGGAATTATATACATTTTTTATTTTAAAAATCATAGAAATTTTGACAGAAAAATTAAAATTTTAGTGTTGTCATTAAATTTTTATATTAAATTTTAAAATTAGTTACTAATAATATTTCAAAGTAATTATTGTATTGTATCATACGTATTTTAAATCAAGGTTAACATCATTATAATGTTGATAGGTATAATTGAAAGTTTGCAGAAATTATTGAACTTTTGAAACAAGCAGACTTAATCATGGATATTTTGGCTGGATTATACCTTTTTTATTTTAAAAATCATAAAAAATTTGACAGAAAAAATAAAATTTTAGCGTTGTCATTAAATTTTTCTATTAAATTTTAAAATTAGTCACTAATAGTATTTGGCAGTAATTATTGTATTGTATCATAAGTATTTTAAATCTAGATTAAAATCATTATAATTTTGATAGGTATAATTGAAAGTTTGCAGAAATTATTGAACTTTTGAAACAAGCAGACTTAATCATGGGCATTTTGGCTGGAATTATACCTTTTAAAAAAAAAAAAAAAATTATAGAAATTTTGAAAGAAAAATTAAAAAAAAATCGGGTTATCATTAAATTTTTATATAAAATTTTAAAATTAGTTACTAATAGTATTACACAGTAATTATTGTATTGTGTCATAAGTATTTTAAATCTACGTTACAATCATTATATTATTGATAGGTATAATAGAATATATTTGTAGAAATTATTGGATATTTGATATAAGTACACATTGAAATTTTCACAGAATAATTAGAATGCTAACATAAATAATTCAAATTTTGACAGAACATTCTACAATTTAAGTGTAATTATTAAAATTTTATATTGAATTTTAAAGTTAGAAAGTCATCAATAGTATTTTGACAGTCATTATTGCATTATATCATCAGTATTTTAAATTTTGGTTAAAATCATTGAAATGTTTATAGGTACAAGTGAAATTATTGCAGAAATTATTGAATATTTGATAAATCGCAGACTTAAATCATGGAATTATGTACATTTTTTTAAATTTATATTTTTGACAGTAATCACAGAAATGTTTATAGAATATTTAAAATGTTGACAGAAATAATTGAAATTTTGATAGAACAATTGAAAATTTTACAGTAGTCATTTATTTTTGATATGAATTTTAAAATTAGAAAGTCATGGTTATTTGACAGTAATTAATTACGGTCTGACAGAATAATATAATTCTGAAAATTTAGTAATCATGTAAATGTAATCATTAAAATTTTGACAACATATTAAAATTTTTGCAGAAATAATTGGTTTATTTTGAATCAATGGAACTTTCAGTTTTTAATTTCTTGCTAAATTACCAATTTATTACCAAAAATGTTACATGCCAAACAAGACATTTTGTAGTAACAGTTAATTGATGACATTATTGAAAGCTTTGATCTTTGATCAATTGAGCTTTTAGTTTTTAATTACTTGCCAAATAACCATTTCATTAGCAAGATTATCTTTGATCAATTGAACTTTCAGTTTTGAATTACTTGCCAAATTACCATTTTGTTAAGAAATTTACCATTTTACCAAAAATTTACCAAAGCGCCATTTTGCATGACACTACCAAAGTTCAATTCAATTCAAATTTTATTCTTGTAAATGACTCCATCGTGGAAAATTACATTGTTTACATAGTAAAATATAACAATATTAACATCAATTGAACATTCAGTTTTGAATTACTTGCCAAATTACCATTTTGCTACCAAATTCACCATTTTACCAAAAATTTACCAAAGAGCCATTTTGCATGACACTATCAATGTTCAATTCAATTCAAATTTTATTCTTGTAAATGACTCGTAGAAAATTACATTGCTTACATAGTAAAATATAACAATATTAACAATAATAATAATTATGTACAATATTTAAAATATTATAGTCATTACTTATACTTAAAATACATTAACACAAACACACACTCAAGTTCAAGACAACTACCAATGAAAAAAGTTTTGTCTTTTTTTGATCAATTGAACTTTTAGTTTTGAATTACTTGCCTACATTACCACTCTGGTTTCTCTTCAAAGAGAATAAATCCTTCGGCTTGTACTTTTATAAATTACCAATTAATTACCAAGTTTACTTACCAAATGAAATGTTGACTAAGTCTCTATGACTAAAATGTTTCTATTTATTACTATTATAGGTTGATCGATGTGGCTTTTATTTGTTGAAAATTCATAATTACTAATGTATGAAATAAAGTTACGCACTTTTTAAAAAAATTCAAAATTGTTTTTTATTGTTCACGACAATTGTTTCGCCACACTGTGGCTTCTTCAGGTGAAGAAATGATCATTTCTGGCGAAACAATTGTCGTGAACAATAAAAAACAATTTTGAATTTTTTTAAAAAGTGCGTAACTTTATTTCATACATTAGTTATTACTATTATTTTTTTTTAATTATATTTTCATCCATTATACCTGTTGTATGCATTATATTATATTTATTTTCTTCTAACACAACGGTAGAAAGGGATATTGACTATATATATTTTTTCTTGTACTTATTGGTAAAAAATTGAAAATTAAAATAAATTCTGTACCGGTAAATACAAGAAAAGAAATATAATATACTATTATTATTATTATATTTTTGTATGTTACTATTATTGTTATTATTATATTTTTGTATGTTACTATTATTATTATTATTATATTTTTGTATGTTTGTTGCAGGCCTGTCGCAGAGCCCGAAGGTGACCGGCTCGACGAACGGCAGCACGAAACAGCGGTCGACGACGGGCCACGCCGTCCCCGGCCCCGGCCCGGGGGCCCCCCAGGCGCCACCGCCGCAAGCCTCCTCGCACTCGTTCGCCGCCGCGCTGAGGAACCTGGCGCAGCAGTCGGTGCCGGGGGTGTCGGAGCACGCCGTGGTCACGGCGACGGCCTCCACCGCCGCTGCCAACGACTCGCACCGCAGAGAGTCCGGTAGGTTAACCATTTGAGATTCCTTCATGTGCCAGGCGGCGGCATGTAAGTTGTACCTTCGACTTTCAGCCCCCGTGGCCAGCGAGAAGTCCTCGAAGGCCTCCGAACTGCCCATGTACGCCGCGGGGAACAGCACCGGCACAGGGGTCGTCCGGCCACCGGAGCCCCGACTCTCGAATCAGCAGCCGACGGACAGGTTTCCAGGATCGGATATGAGGAGCGGGTTTCAACCCTACAGACCAGAAGAAAGGTAAACACATTTGATTAAAATTTTATTCTCTAAGAAGTACAAATATATTTTTACATTGAGATTATAAAAAAAAGGGTGCCAAACTACCAAATATGTAATTATTTTTTCGGCAAAAACATTTTATTTTTCAACACAAGTTGCCCATTAGCTTGATAAACTTATTCAATGTTTTTCGTTCAATCCTTTTTGAATAATAAGATTTCTCCAACCCTTCAAATTAGGAGTGTGTTGCATCGTCAATCTCATTAGAGATGAAATTCTGTTTGCCAAGCTAATTTGAAACATTTGGATCATTTTTATACATCACTGCTTGGCATTGATAAAGACATAACTCAAAAAATCTCATGTTTAAATGCTTAATGGTTAAATACTCCTTTTGTTGGTGTTTTTGGTTAATTTGTACAAAACTCAATAATATAATTACAAATTATTTTTGCTATAATCAATAATAATTATTAACACAGTCTGCATTTGATATTTTCAACAAATTAAAACTTTAAATTCTAAAGTTTGCAATTTTTGCATGTGTCTTATCAATACCAAGCAGCGACATTATGCAATATCGTTGATTGGCTCGGAGAAGGTCAATAATATTGTCAATTATATTGACAGTTTCACAAGCACTCAATGAGTCAAGTCAGTGAGTATTATTGACAATATTATTGATATTCTCCGGGGCATTTAATTGTCATGTATTATGAACCGCCACAACTACATATTTTCTTCAATTCTAAAATATAGATTACTAATGGTTGTGACGTTCAAGTTTAATGAAAGTTCGATTTACAGGATACCTTCACTGCCAATTGCTTTGGATGTACCTGGATATCCACCATACGCTGCATATCCCCACATGTCTCTCATGGATGAACAGCTGTACCTGGAGAGGATGGGATTACTGAGGCCACCTTGGCCCCCTATGGGACACGCTTATCTCCCTTACATGTTACCTGGGGCTGCAATGCCCCTCTACATGCATGAAAGGTAAGAAATAGTTAATAAATATTTTTTGGAGCTTGGTTATAAGAATTCTTTGCGCAGGTTAAAATTGGAAGAAGAGCACCGGCAGAGGCTGGCGAGGAAAGAGGAGCACGTGGAGCGCGAGCTCTTGGAGCAGAGGGAGCTCCTGCAGCACCAGCGGGAACGCGAACAAAGAGAGAAGGAACGGGTGCAGCGCGAGCGGGAGAAGGCGGCCCTGGCACGGATATCCCCCGCGCACCCAACACCCCAGGGCCCGATGATGATCCCCATGATGCACACGGCGACCATGCTGCCGCCACCCAAAGACATCTACCCGAACCCTTACGGCCTTTCCACCCGCCAATCACCGATAAATGCCGGCCTGCTGCCGCCCACGTCGCAGCCATACTCCTCGATGCCGCGCTCCAGCCCCTCGCTGCAGAGACACTCACCGCACGCAAGTATCCACACCAGCGGCATAGCGCCGCCGACCAACGCCTACTCGTTAAACCTGACGCAGCCCCGGCACTCGCCCGTCATCCAGCCGTCGGGGCCGCTCATAAACAACACGATGGCGCCGCCCGTCGGGCAGTCGCAGACCAGGTCGTCGCCGAAACCGCCGACGCCCAAACAGAGCCCCAAGCCGGTGCATGTCAACAACGTGCCGAGCCCCGTGCCCATGGGGGGCGAGCCGTCGATGATGGCCCCCTCGCCCTCCGGAAAGGCCCCCGAGGAGGTTGCCATTTCGAGCGCAGGTGAGGGGAATCGGGACAACGGAGAAAATGCCTGACATCTCCCCATTGCTTGTCGTTTGTCACTATCCCCAAATTTCGGTAATAATCGTGGTTTATGTTATTTTTTTATTTTCTCTACACTGTATTTGGGTTTGGTTGTGATCTATTAGAGTTGTCTCTTAACCTCGCATAAATCTCTCCAATAATCACGTTCTTTGCAACTCTCTGCTTTTGTAGGCTTACATTTTGTTATTGATGGTGAACAAAGAAAAACTAATAATACATGTCCTGGCTAGTTTACCCACGTGGTAAATTTCTTCTCTTTGAAATTGTCTGTGGGATTAGTACTTGAATATTTTTGAAAGGGTACAGCCGTGTTCATTAATGTGTTGTACAGCATTTCTGCTGTGTGAATATGACTTAATTTCACAAAGTTTTAGTTCAAAATTTAAAGAAAAATGATACCATTCAAACAATTCCCCAAATGCAGAAAATGATACTGAAAATTTAAAAACTCGCCTACGAGAGGCATTTGCATCAATAACTATTGAGGAAATCAGAAAACAGTCTTCAGGAGTTCCATGCCAGGCTTGAACTGTGTGAAGAAAATGGTGGGGGATTGTTTAAATGATGTTATTTTTCTATAATTTTAATTATAGAAATGCGCCTGCGCCTGCGCATGCAGGCGCAGATGGGCAATAATAATTATGCCCCTCTTCTCTCAACACCCGCATGACTAGTGATGGTTCAGGGGCCTATGGTAAAATAAAATGTAATCGGGTCAGAATTCTCTGTCAAAAATTATGACAGTAACCAATTACGCCATAGGTGGAGGAGTAGTATGGATTATTATTATTATTATAATTTAGCCAACACCCTGTATAAATTAATCAATGTTTTAATAACTGAAACAGCAGTTTCAGACTAAGCAGGAATTTTAATTCCTATAACATTTTTACTTAAAAGTAAAAATTAAAAAAAAATCCCTCTTGTAAACTCAATCCGGGGACATACTGAATATTTCTGTACAACACATTTTTAAACATAAGTTACAACAACCAATTATTTGTGTACAACTCATTTTTTAACACGACTATACACTTAATCAATCGATTTTAATTTTGGTTCATAAGTTATAAATTTGCCTATTTCATTTTTGTTATTAAGCTGGTTCACTTGCAAAATTGTCAATTAAATCATGCCACGTGTAAAATTAGTTGCTTTTATTAGCGCCAACTAAAAAACTTATCTGACAGACGTTTCATTTAATAATTAAAGAAGGAATGAAATTGTAAAGTTTGAATTTCATTTGTTTTTGTTTAATTTTTACAAAATTAAGGTTTTCCCAGTTTTTGTGGAAATTCATTAAATTATTGAAGTTGTAAAAAAGGTTCATTTCATTGTTTAGTTTTATTAACAGTCTCACATTGACATCATGCGTTGTTCCACTTATTGGCTTCTCACTATTTAAGTTTGTTTCAAAATTATTTTGGTAGTACTGTACAATTCATTAGATAACGTGCTATTTTGTTATTACTCTCAAGTGCATACACCTACAATTGAGGGGTCTAGAAGTAAAAGGGTTTAAGTGCATTTTTGGTAGTTCTGGGATAAATGGATTTAAATTTAACTTAAATTTCAAAATTCCAGAAATAAGTTTGGAAAACTTTGTTAATATTTTAGTCTAAACCTAAATATAAAATATTAACACAGTTTTCTAAACTTAAAGGTAAAAGGAAGTAAAAGGGTTTTTGATAGTTCTGAGATAAATGGCTTTAGAGTTAACTTAAATTTCAAAATTCAAGGAATAAGTTTAGAAAACTGTTAATATTTTAGTCTAAACCTAAAGCTGGTTCACTTACAAAATTGTCAATTAAATCATGCCACGTGTAAAATTAGTTGCTTTTATTAGCGCCAACTAAAAAACTTATCTGACAGACGTTTCATTTAATAATTAAAGAAGGCATGAAATTGTAAAGTCTGAATTTCATTTGTTTTTGTTTAATTTTTACCTAAGTCTAAAATATTAACACAATTATCTAAACTTATTCCTGGAATTTTTAAATTCAAGTAACGAGAACTACCAAAGATGCACTTAAACCCTTTTACTTCTAGACCCCTCAATGATCTAATTAGCCTATTTTCCGGTTGTTTTCTATTAATCTATTAACATGTCAAATTAATTAACGGCAATGTAAATGTATTTTTCTTAACTCTTCAATTTAGAACTTCATATTTTGGAATTGTTCATTTTGATAATTGGTAGTCCCTCACATCAAGTAGGCCGTGTGTAGCTGTGTAAACGTTCCTCTTTAATGCGGTTGTAAACTCTGCTTATTATGTTGTCAAATCCGCTGTGAAATGTCAAACTATTTACTAATAGGTTAGTATAAAACGAATTTATTCAGTATTTACGTTTTTGTTCTTGTTCGTTCTCGTCCGTTTTTTCTTTGTAAATCTTTGAATCACTTTAAAATAGATTTTTTTGTTTGGAATTTTAATATTTTTCTTGCCATTTTTAACTTAAATTTGTGTATGTTTTCTTACAACAGATACGCTGTCCTAATGGCATTTGTGACAGGGTACCAACCTAATTATTTGATGCTCTTTAAACACTTCTGGAATTCAACTTCATAACTGAAAATTTCCCTTAGACCATTCATTATCAAAGTCATCAAAGTCAACGGCCTATGAGTAATATTGCATGGGTACCCTTCCTATAAATAACAATAACATAATTAAGGTATCATTGGGTACTTACTGGTAAAGTAATTTTTTTTTTTTTTTTAATATTTATTTTATTTTGTTTAACTAGTTTCAGTTTCTAACAAACCATCATCAGAGGCATGATATGTGTCTTTTGCTATGTATATATTTTGATCTTATTTTTACCATAAATTTACCATAAATTACAAATATTTATGGTAGAAATAAGATCAAGATATTTACATAGCAAAATATCACATATCACGCCTCTGATGATGGTTTGTTAAAAACTGAAACTTATCAGGCAAAATAAAATAAAATAAAAAATTACTCTACCTGTAACTACCCAATAATAATACCTTGAATAAATAACTGGTAGCTTATAGGTAAAACCTTAAACTTAATAACATATTTGATTAAATGGGCAATAATTGTGTAGTTTTTCATGCTAATTCACATACCGAGTAAAGATATCACAAATACTCGCGTTCTTCGTAAATCTTATTTATTTTTGAGTATTTTTCCAATCCTGGACACTGGTATACAGAGTGATCAACAATGTTTGGGCCAATTCAAATTTCCTGCCAAACGTTGTTGATCTCCCTGTACATTTTCTTGTATGATTATTTATTGAAGTCACTGTAAAATTTATTGTACGATTAATTGTGTTTTGTCATTGTATCACATTATGGTTAAATTTTGTTTTTAACAGCAGTAGAAACTTATTGAAGTCACTGTAAAATTTATTGTACGATTAATTGTGTTTTGTCATTGTATCACATTATGGTTAAATTTTGTTTTTAACAGCAGTAGAAACTTATTGAAGTCACTGAAAAATTTACTGTACGATTAATTGTGTTTTGTCGTTGTATCACATTATGGTTAAATGTGGTTTTTAACAGCAGTAGAAAAGCTGTAAAAATCATAATATTGATATTGAATATTTAAATTTTGTGTCAATCTGAAAAATGGGACTGATATCCCAGACTTTGCCTATCAAACAGAATTTCCTTTTTAATTAATGAAATGTTCCTGTTAATTTACTGAAAATATTGCACAAACTTTACAAGCTACACATTTTATGCGTTATAATTAATGCTCATCAACACATATTTGATAAAATGGGCAATATTGTGTAGTTTTTCATTCTAATTCACATGCCGATTAAAGATATCACAAATACTCATCTGTTTGGAAAATTACTGAGAAAACTGAAGGCTATCTTGTTCTTAGTAAATCTTGAATAATTTTCTAATCGTTTCGTTAATTTTCTAATCAACACATGATTTGTTTTTTGAATTATTATTTGAGGCTCTCGTATGTTTATTATTTATCTACAAATTTTACGAGTCGATAAATCAAAAGTTAACCATTCTATTCTAGGCTATTAATTATCTAGTTTGATTGTTAAACACAATTTTAATTCCATGATTTTATTTGTAGCGAAAAACTTAATGATAGTTTTGCTTTCTGGTCATACATAACAAACTGATAAACAATATCATCATTCCCCGTAGAGAATTCAATTGGCACCACCAAACCTAAAAACATCACGTAGTGTCGATTGTGTACATTACATCAACATAATTGATGGTATTTGTTTTAGCTAGGAAGCCTACCATAGTAGAAAAGGAATTATGTCAACCCCAAAGCAGCTCACAGGAACCCGAACGGGCCAGGAGTAAGGAGAGTGTTGTCAAACCATTATCCCTAAAAAGTAAACTGTACAGTATTGACGCTCTTGTGAATAGTGGCAATGACAAACAAACGGGCAACATCGACGGTGGCCCCAAAAAGCCCGCGGGCGATGTGAAGCCGGCTGCAGATGGCGGCGAGCGGAAACCAGTGGATGAGAGCGGGAGTTGCAGCGACGAACAAAAAGTGTCTAGGCTATCGAATGGCGGCGACGTGGACGCCGACTCGCCGCCGCCGCCGCCCACCGATTCTAAGGTTGGCATATACAAGGTGGACGATCTGAGTTCGGAGGTAAAGCACGCGAGCACCCCGCTAACCGAGACTGTCGAGCAGACCCACAGCCCGCAGCTGCCGATCCCATCCCCGAACTACCCGATCCAAACGCAAATCAGCACGGACACACTGTTCGTGAAGCAAGAATTTAGCAATGTGCGTAACGCGTCTACGCAAGTACCAAATAATAATGTTCCTACCGTAAATAATAATTACATAAGCACACCTCATACAACTAGTCAGATTGAGTATATCCCACATTCCGAGACTGGCGATGACCCGAAATTGAGTACCGAACATTGCAACAACGTCATGAACAACAACCACATAGACTACATAAACAATAATAACAAAGTGAACCCCAAGTATGAGATAATTGTAATTGATAGTGATGAGACTAAAAACTACGAGAATCTGTTACGTGCCAACCGCATCATAAACCTGAGCGCGATAAATGAAATTGTGAGTAACGAGGTCACCTACGAGATCATACCTATAACCGCCACTAACGAGATCAGCAGCTCTTTCACCGTACTTAACGTTCCTCAAGTGATAATATCGCCTCCGTACAAGAAGCAGAAGCTGAGCAAGATTGACCTGGCCACCATCAAGAGGAAGCTGCGCCGCGAGAAGCGGCCCCGCCCCCCCAGGCCGACGGCCGACGAGAAGGCCCCCTCGAACAACAAGTCAATCGTCACCGACTTTGGAGTCAAGGTCTACGGCTACTCGGACAGCTCCAGCGCGAGCTGCAGCTCCGACTCCGACAGTGAGAGATCCGTCGCGGAAGTCGACCTCTGGATTAAGTCGGGGCCGCCGTCCAAGGCCGACCTCAAACCCGAAAAGGTCGAGTTCCTCCAGATATTCGGTCTTACCACGCACGACAAAAAAAATGGTAAGCTAACATTATCAATTTCCATTCCACAAATAATAATGCAAGCAATATCAATTTTTGGGCGCAGTGGTCGAAAACGTTTGGGAAACACTGATTTATACTGTTTAATGCGAATCTTGTAAGGAACACGAAATTTAAGTATCAATTCTGCATGATTCATTATTGATTAGAGTGCAGAAGTAATGGCCGGGCTAAATTTCTACAGAACAAAATATTTACTTATAAATAAAACACATTACTTTATTAGTATCACTTAAAATTAGTTATTGATTTGTTTGATAATAATTACTTAAGTAGTCGAAACTAGTAACAAATCAATAACTAATCTTATGTGATACGAACAAAGTAATGTGTTTTATTTATAATTAATAAAATGTATCACGAAGTAGACTTCACCACCATTAAAAAAATATTTACTGATTGGCATATTGCATTTCCAGTTGTAGAACTGAACAAGCTTGAGCGGCGGAAATGGAATCCAATATTAAAAGTTACCGAACAAGAAGAACGTAACGAGGATGCCATTGACTTACCAGTGCCTTCGCAGTCACCTTCCATTTTGAATTATTCAACTGATTTTCACCAGAAGATGGGTTTTCTGCAGATCTTGGGACTCAAAACTGTGCCTCAACAAGTCCGATATGGTATGAAATTTTATGTTATCACTATTTTCTACCTCCCCAAATAACCAAAATGAATATTAAACGATATTGCAGACCACACATCAGAAATAATTGAAATTAATGTGAAAATATATTTTTCTACGACACTGCCTAGTGGGTGTTTTATGCACTGTTTACATTGAATAAAGTGATTTTAGTAAAGTTTAGCACAAGTGCGTAAAAAATTCACCACCTGTGCGTAAAAACATATACTGTATGTAAAATAAGTTTTACACACAATTGAGTCGTATAGAATCAAAACTCACAATATCCAAAATCATCTAAATCGATTTTTATTTGAAATTTTGCTCTGAAATCAAATATGACGTCTGTTCAAGTCTAAACTCATTATATCCCGTGTAAAATGCTATCAGAAGTAGAGGTTTCGAGTCAAAACTAACACTATTCATTGGATATTGTTACTTTTGACACCAACTGATTTTCAACCAATCACAAGCCATCTTATGGCTGTCAACCTCACCCAAAGGTTACTGTTTATAACCTATTTTTGTGCCTAGTTTTGATGGTTTTGTCTGTTTTGCTCTAATAAAATAAATTTTATTGCATATATAATTAGATATTTTATTAATTTTATAACTATTATGAAATCAGAACCAATCATCAAAATAAGATATTAAACTTTATCTACATATTGGTTTCAAAAGTAACATTATTCATTTTTTAACTGCTTTTATTATTAAATGCTATATAAAAAGCATTTTTTTATTTTACAATTCATTTTGTAGTGTTAACAGGATGTAAAAAATTCATTGGCAAAATTCGGGGAAATAGATTGTCGAGTAGAGCGGTTTTTGGTTAATTCCCAAAATTTTGGTATTTGGATATTGTGAGTATTGATTCTATACGACTCAATTCATACAGTCACTCATTAAAAAAAAATAAAGTATTTTGCATCAAATTTTAACTTTTTCATAATATAGGTGTCGTAGAAAAAACTTTGGATGATACATTATTGTAAAGTAGTGCTTATTTGCACTCTCGTGAAAATTCACGCTCATACAAAAAGAGCACTACTTTACGAACTTGTATCATAAATAACTATTTTGATTTCTTGTTGATCATTAATTAATATATTAGTATAAATGAAGCACTTGTTTCACAAATTTTTACACAAATTTTTAATAGAAAAACTCTACAATTGTTTCAGTCTCACGACCAGTATCAAGAGACAAATAAAATTCATACAATCTAATTAGTATATATGTTATATAAATAACTAATTTAAGTATTTAATATAATTCATTATAATATAATAAATAAATGTTGATCCCTTTACAAAACAGAACGTTTCACTGGCTTCTTGAACTCTATGAATGGTTTTTTTTTTCTTTATAATATCCTGTAAATTTGTTTTTACAGAATTTGAAAACAATTGGATGAAAGTCGTGGAGCAAAGGATGAAGCGCAACTCGCAGCCTGCTCTCTCCAAGTACTACGTGTCGGCCAACAAGAAGCTCTCGATCCTCTACAAGGAGGAGTCGAGGTCGAGCTTTGCGCACCAGATAATCAGGCAGCCGCGGCAGTACATGCAACACCCGAGGCTGTACCCGCACTTCGGCCCGCCGCGCGACTTCTTCGACCAGCCCAAGCAGGAGGCTTTCCAGTTCATCAACGGCTTCTCGGCGCGCCACGTCAACACCGACGACATATCCAACAGGTTCTACACCAACAGCCACATGTGCGCCAGCATAGACGGCACCGTCAAGGAGGAGTTTAAGGTGGAGGCCCTGATCAACAAGGTGCCCGAGCGGCGGCAGGATGCTTTCACGCACAAGTACTACTGGCCGGGCGTCGACGAGATCATGGCCTCTTATCAGAGATTTTCCAGAGGTAATTTTGTTGTATAACAGAATCTTTATTATAATATGTGATATCGATACAATTTTATATTGGACGTATAACGCTCAAAACTAGGGATCAAAAAGTCATAACAATGGGCAACTGAAAACATTCGAGCTTTGCCAATTTAAAATGTGCCATGAAGTAATACATTTTAGTTTCATTCACTCAAATCACTGATCACAACAGTTACACTGGTCAACGCAATTTTTGTCCCTTAGGCTTTAATAGCCGATTACGATAGAAAATATTGCGCTGATTTCAGACGCGCCAAAAACTTGTTTCTAGCACGTCAGGTTTTTGTGATACTTCAATTTTTGGTAACAATGGGCAACTGAAAACATTCGAGCTTTGCCAATTGAAAATGTGCCATGAAATAATACATTTGAGTTTCATTCACTCAAATCACTGATCACAACAGTTACACTGGTCAACACAATTTTTGTCCCTTAGGCTTTAATAGCCGATTACGATAGAAAATATTGCGCTGATTTCAGAAACGCCAAAAAATTGTTTCTAGCACGTCAGGTTTTTGTGATACTTCAATTTTTGCAAAATGTATAACTTATTTTTTTTTTCGGGTTGCACGACCGATTCAGATTATTTTTTATGGTAATGCTGCGCTGATTTCAGAAATGGCAAAAATTTGTTTCTAGCACGTCAGGTTTTTGTTATACTTCAATTTTTGCAAAATGTATAACTTAATTTTTTTCGGCATGCAAGACCGATTCAGATGATTTTTTATGGTAATGCAGCGCTGATTTCAGAAACGGCAAAAAAAAATTTCTAGCAAGTCAGGTTTTTGTGAAACTTCAATTTTTGCAAAATGTATAACATAATTTTTTTCGGGATGCAAGACCGATTCAGATGATTTTTAATGGTAATGCTGCGCTGATTTTAGAAACAGCAAAAAATTGTTTCTAGCATGTTAGGTTTTTGTGATATTTCAATTTTTGCAAAATGTATAACATAATTTTTTTCGGGATGCAAGACCGGTTCCGATGATTTTTTATGGTAATACTGGATTCAAATTTCAGTTTCCGGTATCATTTTTGTAACTTCTTTTTAACTGATAACGAGTTTTTGTAAGTAAATAGTGAAAAACTATGTAAAATATCTTTAAAAAAAATTACCTCCAACACAACATTTTATTGCACATTGTACATATGCATAGTAATTACTTTTCGAAAAATTCATTTAAATAGAAGGGACAACACATTTGTCAAAATATGTCGACCAGTGTTATTTTCAATATTCGTACCGTTTCTATACGCTACCAAATTTAGTCCACAATAAAAGATAAATTTATTCGCTTTATAACTGAGAACGTGAAATATTCAAGACTCAAATTTTCTCAAGAGACCAACAGTAGGTACTATTAATCATATTGTATGATTGAATAATTAGATTAATATTTATTATAGAAAAGATTTGATCAATTTATTTTTTGTTCTTGAATGGCCTGTTGTACAGTTGTATTGAGTGTTGCACGTCTGCAGATAGAAATTACGAGATGTCTACTCTGAAGAGGAAGTGCTCCCTGCAGAAGCAGAACCTGCTGCAGCTGCAGTTCGAACTGAGGACGTTGGAGCACAGGCAGAAGGACCTAAGGTGCATCAGCCTGTCGTGCGAGCAGAAGAAGGTGAAGCTGCGTGAGAACATCGACCATATGACCAAAATGATAAAAGACTTCAAATCGTATAGGTAGCATTTATTAAAGCGACGCGTCGAATGATATACAATAACGTTCGTCGAAGGCATCGGCTCAAACTGCTGTGGAAACGGGGGAGGTCGGCATTATTTACCGTGGGACGGAGCTTTTTACTACTGATTTGATTGCCTCATTCACTTTCACTTCCTCAGTTATTTTCCCGCAGTCAAATTGTGTATATTTTTTTAAGTGAGTAACTATGAATTACGGGACTGTGATGAAATTTTTCAATGAGAGAATCGTTTTAAATCAAAGAAAAGTATTATAATTTTAACGGTTATCTTCGTGCGCATGTAATTTTATCTTTATTGTTTTGTTTTATTTTTTTATTAACTTATTAGGGGATTGCGTTATTCGAAAGTTATCATTGCTTGGCTGAGTCAAAATTCTTCGTTTTTTTTTTTATTTTTTACTTCGACGAGACAATTCGGTTACGACATGTTTTATTCATTTTACGGGTGATTAGATATTTAGAGAGTGGTGTTCACTGATTCTGTGATAAATACAATTTTAGTAACCCTGACGTAAACACTGTTTCTAGCATACGACAACTTAATAAATGTACAGAACATTAAACTTGCCGTTTTATTCATGTGCCCCCTTTAAAACTACTTCCAGATCATTTGCATTCTTAGCTGCTAGTCGGTGTTGAAACTATTATATTACTAGCATGCTAAGATTAGCAAATGGTAAAATTTTTGTGTGTTTTGTTCAAGAAAGAAGAAAATTAATAAGGGTATCAAAACCATAAGTCCCATCTTTCGTTTATGTATTAATCCCATGAAGTATTAACTTTATTATTTTTAGATGCAGTACTAAAATATGCAATAGGGGATCTGTTGCCTCTATAAACAAGCCACCGGTTGGTGCTTATTTCCAGTAAATATCATTGTGCGACAGTTTATTGCACTTTTTATGATTATTTAAAATATTATGGATTGATTTACTACTCTCCTACGGTAAATTGGAAAGTTATACTCAATGACTACATTGTTGCTGCACACGAACCTTTGGGATGGTATGTGTTTGCGTCATCAATAATATAATTGGCAGTTACAATATTAAAAAGGTTTATTTTGTCTTCAAATATGTCACCTGTACAGCATATTGGAAGATGTAAACAAAAACCATCTGGGTGTGCCCAGTTTAGGCTCTGACTTTTATAATCAAAGCTTCCATACTTAACAACATCAAAATTATGTTTAGTATGATTGTTCAATGGCATATGCTGAAGAAATTGACTTGATAGGGTTAATTATTGCCCAGAACAATACTATAATTTTAGTTTCAGTGGGCTTTCGGCAATTTAATTCTAATTGAAATATATCTCGTCCAATTGGAATGTTACAGATCAGCATGATTTAATTTCCACTAATTCAAACATAGTGGGACTAATTATAATAGTCAGGGCATCAATAATCTTGAGCCCCAGTGCCGTAAAATCTTTTAGTCCGCCCCTGATCGTCCAGTAATTATTTATCGCAAGCAGTTTTTCAGCACGGGAATATTAGAGCTCGTTCAAACTGCGTTTGGCATTGAAAACACACAATGCACGTTCCAAATACATAAAAGAATCTCAGCAAAAAAGTGCGTAATAGCCGGCTGCATGACCTCGAAAATCGAGCGTGTCTGTGCCTGAGTGCAGCCGAGTGAGTTCTGCCGAGTTCTGCTCACGGTGCTACAAGAAATTCCCGGCAAAAGGGGCCCAAAAGGGGCTTCAAGAGTTGCACGGATCATCCACAAAGGGGGCCACCATTTACCATCCGCAAGAAGAATTTCGAAATTCGTCCCGGAAGTTCCGATATTCGAAAATCTTCGCCCACGCAGCCACAGACACTGGAAATCTTTTGAAGGGAGGCTTCAAGCGACGAGGGATGTTTTTAAAAGGTTGGAGTTTGCACGTTTCTGCACTTCAAAATTTACGAAGCTCAAAAAAACGCACGATTCCATTCTCTTATTCATAACCCACGCATTTCATGTGTAATAATTTGTTCTAAATGACTTCAAAATGTAACTAATTATTGCACATAATTTGCGAAACTGCGTAGTTTTAAATTACGGTATTTTTAAACTAATTGGCTCCACATTTTTTCACTTCTTTTTATTCTGAGCGCGACGTGTCTGATAAAAACGATCCAAGCCTTGAAAATTTCCTTTCAATATTTCTTAACATTTTAGTACAATGGAACGGAATGTTTGAATATTTGCGCGTCATTTAAATATAATAATAATATTTCTCAACATTTTCAAATTAGTGTTTAAGATAACTTTGCTATTGTCTTTAAACAAAATTAAATGACGATTTGCTATTTAAATTAACCAATGATAAATTACTTGAAGTAACGATGATTTCAATATTTGCTTTAAAATTATTCCAGCGGTTGTGTGTTCTTGGTTTAACTTATCATTGACAATATTAGTGTGATACTTTGCAGTTATGTATTGAGGCGAATTCACAATCGCCAGGAACGAGAACGGAACAGGAAAGGGAAAGTTAAATTATACCATGCACATAATATTCCTCTGAACAGGAATTTGTTGTGCATAGTTACATGTGATTGGGACGATTCAACTTTTCCGTTCCCATTCTGTTTCGAGTCGATTGTAAATCTGCCTCTAGAATTGATGTGGCAAGATATTTTGTCTGGCTTTGCATTGAAGACCTACAAAGTATGTTGCATTAACGTTTGCAAATAACCAATACATATTTTTCCACATCGATACTTAATAACTGCGAACTAACTTGCATTTCGGTTCATCCGCATACACAGGGTCATCAGTTTCCCTCGAGAAGCGTGTGCGCCAACCTCTCGGCCACCGTTGGCTTTTAACCAATTAATATATTCATAGTAAATAGATACTTTATGGAAATCGTTTTGATATTACACACAATCCAGCGACACTTTTATAACTTAACTAAATAAAACATGCAAATATTTTTCGTACCTACAAAGTCGAGTCTCTATATTCAACAAAATAAGTATCAAAACTAATATCATTTCCGTCTATATTATTTGTACCCATTTCCATCACTATACTATTACATATTTCAGGAAATCGACAAATACTTTCGTTGGCTTGGTGAACTGACTGTTGTCGCAACTCTGAACTGACATGAATTTGTGTACCTGGCAAGGAACAGTGCATCTCCAATGGCCTCACCGAACCAACCACTGCCCCACGAACTTGCAAACCACCGAAAGAATTGCAAGGTAGGAATTTTCTTTCGTATTTGTTACATCTAATTATGAATAATGTTAGTTCCGAGGTTATCTTAATTTCAAGTACTATGTATGAGTATGTGTTAACAAACATTATTCAAAATTATCAATCATAAAAGCATTAAAAAGGACCATTTCGACAGAGTATCACGTTAAGTATCATACATTGCATTCCAACACATAACATCAATTATAAATAGCCTTTATAATTGATCAAAATTTATTAATTTTGTGCTGCAAACAAAGTATTAAATTATATAATTAATACTTCCACTACAGCATTTACCGAGTGATCATTTAAATTTCAGCTCTAGTTATCCATGGAAAATTAAGCATCTAACAGGAAACACGACACCGGAGATCTAGCCTTGACTGTTTAAATTTCTATGGATAACTAGAGCAGAAATTTAAACGATCACTCGGTACTACGGAATTTTAATGTAATGGAATGTAATTTATTATGTATTTATTTAATTATTACGCTTATTAATCCATAAATTTTTACTACTATATCAGTTATATCGATATTATTTATTTATGGATTAACAAGTGTATTAATTTAATAAATAAATAACATTAAATTGTTTGCATTGATATTCATAACAGCCCACTATTCTAATATGTATTTTATATTTCAGGAAAAAATAATTGCTTCATTGAATTGGGATATGGATTTTCACGATCCGGAAGTGTGCGATGGCTTGCAGGACAGCTGGCACCGTTGGAATGTTCATCGGACTCAATTTTGCAGCAGCAGCTGGAAGTCCGCCATCGGATTCTAAAGGTAGGAACTTTCATTTCTAATAACGACGAGTAGTTATGAACAATGGCATGTAATATTGTGTCTCCCAGAAAGCTGATTTTACCCGAATTTAGCGTGAAACATTCGTCCACTCTGTTACTGATTCTTGTCGATAATTTGCATTCATGACTGCCTTCGTTCTGTGCAAATAAATTAACCTCAAATTAAAATAACAGGAGTGCCCCAGTAGCAATTGACAAGCATTATTCATAACTAGTAATAATCCAAGTGTCAATATTTTAATTGTTAGTTCTAATATCTATTAGTATCCGAATCAAATTCATTCTGCATTAATTATGTTTACTTTAATGGGCAAATTACGAAACGCGCTTTTAAATTGAATCATTTATATACTTTCATATCATATCTCTGAACACTTTTCTTTGAAGCAATGAATAGTACTGATGATTACACATATGATTTTGCGTTTTTTTTTCTTCTTTTTTTTTAAATTTTGTCACAATGTGAAACACTTTAAAAACGAATCCAATTAAAATATACAAGCGATTGTTTACAAATTGTCTGAAACTGATTCAAAGTTGATAAATGTGTATGAATTAAATTAAAAGCCTGGAAATTTGGTGAGATGTGGAACAATTTATTAGTAAATATGGGGCTTCAAACGTGGCATCAAGGGCAGTAAAAATTTCATTGCTCTTTTTAATTACCACAAATTTTCAATATTATGTCAGAATTTCATTTATTCTGCCAGCATTTTATAGTTATACTATAATGAAATTTCATTGATCACTGTCAAAATTTCAATGATTACCATCAAATTTTTAATTATTTTAAATTTCATAATCGTAACTCAAAATATTTTAATGATTGCTGTAAAGGTTTCTAAGATTGCTATCAAAATTTCAATTATGTATAAATTACAATTATTGCTGTAAACATTTCATTGATTAAGGTATTTTTTTTTATCGTTTCTCACAAATTTTCTATTATACTATCAACATTTTATTGATTACGATTAAAAATTTATTGATCACTGTTAAATGTTTAATGATTTAATTTTAATAATAACCAACAATATTTCTATGGTTGCTGTCGAAGTATTAATATTATTTAATATAATTAATATATTATTTCGTCTAAATTACAATTAGTGCTGCCAAAATTTCTATGATTACCTTAATTTTTTTATTATTTCTAACATATTTGCAATTATTTTTTCGATATTTTAGGAATTTCAGTAATTGATAAATCATACTGCTCAAATCAGAAACTTATATATTCAATTTTCTCACTTATTTAAAACAGAATCGTTCTCAAATTTGCAAATGGATTACATGCAGGTATACTGTATACATATCTAGCATGAAATATACAAAACATGAATTAATTAAATTTTCAGAAAATTCAATAATCTATATTTCATACTGGTCAATTCAGAAAGTTGTATTCGATATTCGATTTTCTCACTTATTTAAAACGGAATCGTATTCAAATTTGCGAAAGAATTGTATGTAAGTATACTGTATACAAATCTGGAATGAAATATATAAAACATGAATTGATTAAATTTTCAGAAAATTCAGTAATTGATATTTCATACTGCTCAATTGAGAAAGTTATAAATTCAATTTTCTCACTTATTTAAAACGGAATCTTCATCAAATTTGCGGAAGAATTGTATGCATGTATACTGTGTACAAATCTGTTTCAAACCTGAATTGATTAAATTTTCAGAAAATTCAGTAATTGATATTTCATACTGCTCAATTCAGAAAGTTATATATTCGATATTCTCACTTATTTAAAACGTAATCTTCGCCAAATTTGCGGAAGAATTGTATGCAGGTATACTGTATACAAATCTGGAATGAAATATACAAAACATGAATTGATTATATTTTCAGTAAATTCAGTAATTGATATTTCTTACACCTCATTTCAGAAAGTTATAGATTCGATTTTCACACTTATTTAAAACGGAATCTTCGTCAAATTTGCGGAAGAATTGTATGCATGTATACTGTATACAAATCTGGAATTAAATATACAATACATAAATTAACGAAATTTTCAAAAAAATCAGTAATTGATATTTCATACTGCTTACTTCAGAAAGTCATATATTCGATTTTCTGACTTATTTAAAACGGAATCTTCGTCAAATTTGCTGAAGAATTGTAATCAGGTATACTGTATACAAATCAGGAATGAAATATACAAAACGTACAATAATTAAATTTTCAGAAAATTCAATAATTGATGTTTCATACTGTTCAATTCAGAAAGTTATAGATTTAATTTTCTCATTTATTTAAAACAGAGTCTTTGCCAAATTTGCATATGGATTGTATGCAGATATACTGTATACATATCTAGCATGAAATATACAAAACATGAAATAATTAAATTTTCAGAAAATTCGATAATTGATATTTCATACTGGTCAAATCAGAAAGTTATACATTCGTTTTTCTCACTTATTTAAAACGGAATCTTCGTCAAATTTGAGGAAGAATTGTATGCATGTATACTGTATACAAATCAGGAATGAAATATACAAAACATGAATTGATTAAATTTTCAGAAAGTTCAGTAATTGATATTTCATACTACTCAAATCAGAAAGTTATTCGATATTCTCACTTATTTAAAATGCAATCTTCGTCAAATTTGCGGAAGAATTATAATCAGGTATACTGTATACAAATCAGGAATGAAATATACAAAACATGAATTAATGTAATGTTAAAAAAATTCAGTAATTGATATTTTATACTGCTCAATTCAGAAAGTTATATATTCGATATTCTCACTTATTTAAAACTTAATCTTCGTCAAATTTGCGGAAGAATTGTATGCAGGTATACTGTATACAAATCTGGAATGAAATATACAAAATATGAATTGATTAAATTTTCAGTAAATTCACTAATTGATATTTCCTACTGCTCAAATCAGAAAGTTATATATCCTATTGTCTCACTTATTTAAAACGGAGTCTTCGTTAAATTTGCGGAAGAATTGTACGCAAGTATACTGTATACTAATCTGGAATGAAATATACAAACCATGAATTAAGTTTTCAGATAATTTAGTAATTGATATTTCATACTGCTCCAATCAGAAATGTATATATTCGATGTTCTCAGGAATTAAAAACTGAATCTACGTCAAATTTGCGGAAGAATTGTATGCAGGTATACTGTATACAAATCTGGAATTAAATTTACCAATCATGAATTGATTAAATTTTCAGAAAATTCAGTAATTGATATTTCATACTGCTCAATTCAGAAAGTTATATATTCGATATTCTCACTTATTTAAAACGTAATCTTCGTCAAATTTGCGGAAGAATTGTATGCAGGTATACTATATACAAAACTGGAATGAAATATACAAAACATGAATTGATTATATTTTCAGTAAATTCAGTAATTGATATTTCGTACTGCTCATTTCAGGAAGTTATAGATTCGATTTTCTCACTTATTTAAAACTGAATCTTCGTCAAATTTGCGGAAGAATTGTAATCAGGTATACTGTATACAAATCTGGAATTAAATATACAATACATAAATTAATGAAATTTTCAAAAAAATCAGTAATTGATATTTCATACTGCTTACTTCAGAAAGTCATATATTCGATTTTCTGACTTATTTAAAACGGAATCTTCGTCAAATTTGCGGAAGAATTGTAATCAGGTATACTGTATACAAATCAGGAATGAAATATACAAAACGTACAATAATTAAATTTTCAGAAAATTTCATACTGCTCAATTCAGATGGTCATAGATTCAATTTTCTCACTTGTTTTAAAGAGAATCTTTGTCAAATTTGCACATGGATTGTATGTAGGTATACTGTATACATATTTCGCATGAAATATACAAAACTTGAATTAATTAAATTTTCAGAAAATTCAATAATTGATATTTCATACTGCTTAAATCAGAAAGTTATATATTCGATTTTCTTACTTATTTAAAATAGAATCTTTGTCAAATTTGTCTATTGATTGTATGCAGGTATACTGTATACATATCTAGCATAATTTAATTTTCAGAAAATGTAATAATTGATATTTCATACTATTATATTTCATACTATATATTCGTTATATAAGTATGAAAGTTATATATTCGATTTTCTCACTTATTTAATGCGGAATGTTCCTCAAATTTGCAGAGTAATTGTCGTCCGGTATACTGTATACAGAACTGGTATATAATTTTGAAAATATCAATTAGATGAATTTTCAGAAATTTCAGTGACTGATAACTTATACTGTTAAACTCGGAAAGTTAATAACTCGATTTTCTCACTTATTTAAGACATACTCGTGGTCAAATTTTCAGAGGATTTGTATTCAATCATAGTGTATACAAATCTGCTATGAAATATACATAACATGAATTAATTAAAATTGCAGAAATTCAAGTTATGTTAGAAACATAAGTTGCTGAGATAAAGACAAATTTGACCATATTACAATTTGAAAATATTAATAATAATATTGATGGGCACTAGTTTGAATATTTTACTGTTTTAACGCTACAAAATTATACATTTAGGTGAATTTTCCAAATGACTTTATTAAAAATATATGCATATTATATGCATATGCATATTAACACAATTTAGAGTATATTCGAAGTTTATTAATTAATGTATATATTTTAGTTTATACGTGTTACATTTTTTAGCACGAAACATTCATTTTCAGGTCCTTGCACGTTTGCTGGCTTGCATTGTTATTTTCGCCGAGCGAGCGAAGAATTTTTGGCAAAAAACTGGGTCGGTGCGGAGCAGCGATAAGCCGCTGCTCGAGCGGTGAGGCGGGGACGTGTTTTGTCCGCAGTCGTCCGAGCATCTTCCACGGTTTAACACCTCTGCACTTGCCCGGTGAATTATTCACAACGAAATCAATTAACGAAGTTACTAATTAATAATTTCTTATTTCAGAACGATTGGTGGGATGCGTTTCAACATTCCGACTTCTGAAATCCACTGCAAACTAGAAGTTTCCCCCCAGGATTGCCGTCCACGCACCCAATTAGAGCCCGCAAATTTTCACAGAAGACACAAATTCGTCTGGAAGATGTTATTAAGGTAATGGCAATTGATTTTTTTGCGAAATTTGCGTGGTTTTCTGCACTTTTTAGTTTTTTTTTAGCGGTGCATAAAATTGCTCAACATTTCCAATTATCATAATTTCACACATCCACATGAAAACCTTTTCTAATTACCCCAAAATTGGCTTAAAATCTAATTAAATGAACGCGGAATATTCGAGAAATCGCTATTTTTCCTGTCCCATTGTATGTACCGCTACACAATCGATTCGGTTTAGCTAGACAAAAAAGTGATATGTCTCATTTCAATAGCCTTTGAAAACATTCCTCAAATCATTGTTAAACTCCTTAAAATAAATCTAATAAATAAAGCCTCTCAATGGCGCAACATTACAAATGCAATAAAATGTATTTAATAATAAATTACATTTGTATTGTTACTCAAAATCACAAGAATATTAATTTGATTAATACTTATCCAACATAATTTCTTATATTTCATACAGATTTTTAAAACTTTCATTGTTAAAAATTCATTTAAAATTAGTAGATAATCTCATTAGTTGCAAAATTTTTCCAAATTTAATTTAAAGATGCTTCCTAAAAAACAACCAAACGTAAACCACACTGTTAAAATAATTTTTAACATTTCAGACCAGCGAATTCCTCCGTTGAAATTTGGTAAATGTGAGTCCGTTTATACCGGCGAGGAACAGAAATCGTCTCCGATGGTAACTTCACCGAACTGAAATCGTCGAAGGAACTATAAGGTAGGAATTTTTATATTTATGACGTTTCGTTATGAATAATGTTTTTATATAACAAATACTTTGTTCTTTATTAATCAACATTATTTATAACTATTAATTACTGTGTTGATATTGGCTCCACGTGCACTGAATGCACGGGGAAACCTAATTTCCTAATGTTGAATGCTGTATCGAACAATACAGCATTCAACATTCGGAAACGCATTAAAATTTGTTTTACTGCCCGTTATTTAAATGTAACAATAATAATAGTTTGCAACATTTTAATAACAAACTAATTTTTTCCATCAATTTTGCTGTTGTCTTGAAATATTACATTAATTACGATCTGATATTCAAACGAAAACATAGAAACCTGATTTGTTGAAGTGAATTTTGCATTATTGGTGTTAAAATAATTCTATTGGTGTGTACGCTGACCGCAACGGTATATAATTCATTAATTCAATTAAAATCGGATTCCTAAATTGAGCCGGGCTTGCACCAGTTATCATGTGGGCGATGACTAAGATCGCATACAAACGGTAATTGTTGGAATCTTCCAATTATAGGTGAGACCAGTTAAACTTGGTAGAACCCATCGCAGTTATGTATCTGAATTGATGCGACCAAATATTTTTTCAGGCTTGGTGTTACGGACGTACAAATTATGTTACATATAAATTTGCAAGTAACGATGGCACAAAATATTTTGAGCTATCGATACTAACAAATAACTGCGACGGTCGCATCCAAATAAACATGTATACTGCTGCTTATTTATTAATTTGCATACCTACAAAATTGCTGTGAACAATAATTATCTAACATAATTTCTAACACGGTGCAGACTTTTAAAATTTGCATTGCTAATAAATTTATTTAAAATTAATAGATACTTGCAAAAATTTTACAACTTTAATTTCAATTTGCTTCCCAAAAACGACCAAACATGTCTCACTGTTAATATAATTTTCAATTTTTCAGAACAAATACCTTCGTTGAATTGGTAAATGGACCATCTGTTAATGCAACGCAGAACTGATGTGAATTTGTTTACCTGCCGAGGAACAGCGATTATCTCCGATGGTTACTTCACCGAACCAACCTTCGCTTCACAGTTTTGCAAATCATCGGAGGAATTATAAGGTAGGATTTTTTTTATTTATCACCTAGTTATGAATAATGTTATTATTTCACAAGTTTTCTCTATTAAAAATAACTTGTTTTCGATTGACCAACATTATTCAAAACTATTAATTTGTGTCGATATTTTTTACTTACCTTTATCTATATCCAAATTAAATTTAATCAGGGGCGATATTTTAACGGTTTTTAATTTTAATTATGCATTCATAAATGTTGCAATCTAAATAGTTCAATTATATTTGTATTCAATTAAGATTGATTCAAAGTCAAACACACCCCTATACCCATTTTGACTACTTACAATAATGTTGCATCGCTCGCCTTACATCTGCCTTTATAATAATTTTAATGCTTTGATCAGATTTTAGCAAAATAGCATTTATTAATTTTGTGTTCTAAACAAAGTAACATTAAAACTTTAGCATACACATTGAAACACATATTTCAGAAACAACTCAAGTCACACATCTAGTTTTCAAATAATTAAATAAATATTAATTAGTCATGAACTTAGATTATTTCTGCTCTCAGTTGATATTTTCAGAGAGTCCAATACACCTTTTAAATATTAGAATAAGGTTCTTTTTGCGCTCAATCAAAAGAACTACATCTTTTATGCGCCATTCTATGTATAATTTAAATACGTAACCAAAAGTGGACTTGGGCGGTTTCTGAAATCAGCGATTCTTGTAATATTTCACTATTCTAATAGGTGTTTATGTTTCAGGAAATAATAATTGCTTCGTTGAATTGGTAAATGGTACATCATATAGAGACGAAAGTATATGCAGCCTTCTAGTACTGCCGGCACCGCAGAAATCGTCATCGGAGACAATTTCTCAGCAACGATCTTCAAGACTGCCAGTGGATTCTAAAGGTAGGAACTTTCATTTCTAATAACCGCAACTAGTTATGAATAATGCTGTGTAATATTTTGTCTCCGAAAAAACTGATTGTATCCAAGTTTAGTTTCAAACATTCATCCAGCAGCCAAGAAATTTGTCTCAAATTACTAATTATTGGTAATTATTTATACCTATACAGTAATTTTTGTTCTGCAATTTACAAGCATTATTCATAACTAGAAACATTTGGAGCGTCAATATTTTAATTGTTGGTTCAAAAATCTACCAGTGTCCAAATCAAATTCAATGGACAATAATTGCTTTTATAGTCATATTAGTAAGCGCGCTTTTAAATGAAACAATATACACATATCAGACTTCTGATCAGTTTTGTTTTTAATTATTTGCGTAGGTACTTTAAGTAAATATTCCTCTGAGCTCTGAGCTTCATTTTTTCTGCACCAATAATCACCCAATTTCTTAATTTATCTAATCTAACGGTACAGAGACGGACCACGATTAGAAATAATTATTAATTTAATTGGGTCGCATATCATGTATTTTACTTGGAACACTTACTGTTTTGCTTCACTCAGAGCCTTGGAGGATAGCCTATAGTGTTTAAGATAGTTTGCGTAGGTACTTTAAGTAAATGTTCCTCTCTGTGTGTCCGAGTAATATGCTTGTGCAGTTTGTACAAACTACCCAATTGTTATCTTCAGTTATCTAATCTAAAGGTACAGAGACGGACCAAGATAGAAATAATTGTTTAAAATGATCGGGTACCGCGCCGTGCTTCAGATCATTCATCTCTCCACTGGTTCATTTCAACCGCACTAACGTAACCAATACTTGGGCCCAGCTGGGGCTTGTCCAGCTATCTAACCGGACTGGTGTCTCAAGGGATATCGATTCGGCTGTTTTTACTGATGAAGAGATGATGATTTGCCAGTCCTTCTGAAGCGATCGCAAAGAGGTGCCGTTGTTCACAAGGAAGGCAGATATTCTCGTTACGGATTCAACATTTAAAAAAGTGCAAAAGGCGCTAAAGTTGCAAAAGTTGCAAAAGTTACTGCTTTGCTTTACTCGGACACTCACAGGACAGCCTCCTTTCACACAATTTTTGTAGGTCACTATAAAACAATTGATCAACTTTTGAACAAAGTCGTAACCTCATAAAATTTTCATAATTTAAACTTTATTGATCAATTACGAGTATATATTGAAATTTTGAGAAGGCATTCGATTAATTTCTCGGCTATGAAGATGGTAGAATACTAGATTTGTTATCTAGAGATAGCTGGTGCGAATCCAGTTTGGGGAATTAATTTTCTGCGTACGTATTATTTCATTCAATTTTGCGCATTGCTTTCAATTAATATCAATACTCAATACTCTTTGAGTAAACAGTAGAGTTGTGAGAGCTGTCAATGCAGAAATTTATTGATTATTAAAGTTAATTCTGCAATCATGAAGATGGATAAAGCTGGATTAAATTCCAGGCGTTGCTGGTTGAAACCCAGCTTGTAGAAATAATGATCTACGATTTAATGAATTTAACTTTCATTTAAAGCGCAAATGATTGCTCTGACAACATGTAAAAATTTACTCCTTTTAATGCCAGAACTCGGCGCTCAGTTTCACTTTAATTTTTTAATTAATCTGTGCTTATTTGTTTGTTTATTTTGTACACTTCAATTAAATAATTTCACATAAAGATTATTATTGGCGTTAACGACATAATTGCACATTTTGTATTCGCACTAATGTGTTTTAGTCAACAGTTCATTTTTATTTGCTTCAAACTTGCTTGGCTGTTGACATTCATACATTTTGTTCTATTGTGAACCTTAATCACAAGTTATTAATCATTTAGTTGTTATTAAAATTCGTTTGTAAGTTTATTTCCTTTTTAATTATTATAAGAAAGAACCACATTATACAATCCTTGCATTTATTAATATTATTCACATTAAATATATGACGCCTCTGTCATGTATCTTGTTAATTTACATATACATATGCTCCTCTCTGTGTTTTCGAGTAATATGCTTGTGCAGTTTGTACTACCCAATTGTTATCTTCAGTTATCTAATCTAAAGGTACAGAGACGGACCACGATAGAAATAATTGTTTATAATGATCGGGTACCGTGCCGTGCTTCAGATCATTCTCCTCTCCACTAGTTCATTTCACCGATATCAATTCGGCTGTTTTTACTGATGAAGAGATGATGATTTGCCAGTCCTTCTGAAGCGATCGCAAAGAGGTGCCGTTGTTCACAGGGAAGGCAGATATTCTCGTTACGGATTCAACATTTCAAAAAGTGCACAAGTTGCAAAAGTTACTGCTTTGCTTCACTCGGAACCTCACAGCCTTGCATAATAATTTACCAAAATTAATGTTTTATTGTCAATTTTTTGGGTTTAATGGTTATTAGTCGGTTCATATTAAAAACATCCATTTAAAGTAGAGTCGATTTTAGATTAGAAGTAGATTTAACTTGCCATGTTAAACTACCCCTCAAAAATTGTCTAGTTTTTAGACATATTTTCAAATGCAACTTATACAATGCAATTATTTTAAATAATCATATTCTTGCCACATTACTAGGTGTCATAAATACAATGAGAAATGTGATTATACATTCGTGATGCATGTCGAAAAGACTTTAGGTATTGTGTGAGTGTTGATATTGAGACTGATTGTTAATTAGGGAAAAGGCGGCCGCCGACTTTAGCGTTGTTTAACACTATAGCAATTTACTTGCTTAATTTGTCTTTCAGAAGACTCCTTGGTGTGTATGCTTGTTGTTATGTATATATGATAGAACCAGTTGCTGGTTTGTAGGTTCTGATATCTTAATGATATCATAGGTGTAGGTACAATTTCGTCTGAAATTGAACCAGTTGCTGGTTTTTAGGTTCTGATATCTTAATGATATCATAGGTGTAGGTACAATTTCGTCTGAAATTGGTTGATGGGGTGGGATTTTCTTAGACGCATGTCTTTGATATTATATTTGGTATTAGCTTACTCCTGCGCTTATTATATTCGACCCGTCTAGGAAACAAGTTCATCTTGTTTATGTAACATGTATGTAAACGCATTTCTCATTGATAAAATATTTTCCATAGTGGGAATAAAAGTTGTTGATCAATTTATATGAACCAATTCATTGCCAATAATCTATTCAAATTTCAATTAATATGTGCAAGAATTTATAAATCACAGTCATTACGCGTTATATTTTTATAATTTTTTTACTTTTTTAAATTGTTTAGTTTATATAACAAAACTTGTCTTACTGCAATATTTCGAAGCAGTAATGTGTCACAGTTAATCATATTAGGAACTCGTAATTCGAAGTGTTGTAATTGTATTAATAGTACAAATGAATTTTACGAATAATTAATAGACTAATAAATATTCAATAACCCACAATTCATTTAAATTGAATTGTCATTGACGCTTTTAAATATCTACCAAATCAATGTGAGTAACACATTATTGATTAGACCTAGCTTGCATGTGTTACTTTATCAATAAACATTATAAACAATTAACAAAGCACAGAAATATATGTAATGCATTCATTATTATGCATTCAAAGTTTCAATTTTTCAATTAGTTTTCATGGAGTGTTAATTTTTCCATGTTTTTTTATTTTAATAATATATCTTTCACCCTAGCCAAGTGTTGGAATGTATTATTAAATTTTTTGTCAAATAAAAAACAGTGTTGGTTCAATTTAACACGGAATTAAATCGTGGAAAGCAATTTTTAAATTGCTGTGCCGATGGTTCTCAAAATTCTAAATTGCATTCATTATTCAATTTAATGATTGAATGAGTTAATAATTATACAGAAAGAGAAGCTGGACAACTAATTCAATATAAACTAGATGTTTTGTTATTATATGAGCCAGTATAATAATGAGATTGATTGTTCTTGTAAGTTTAAATTTAATTTGTCGCTTAATAGACTAGCCACCTGTTAAGCATAGATTCACGCGCTTATCAATTGTTAATACAGTGAACTTACAGTTTAGATGGGGGGTGCACTATTCAGTACACTAGATTAGGTTATAGGTATGTATTCATTTTAGTCAACTTGGGGGTAAAGCGCACTTCAAATGTTTTTTTGTTTTATATGTATTTAGCTATAAGTTAGTTAACCACAAATTCTTGTATGTCTTAAGTTTTTTACTGCTTCTCAGTAGTTGTTTTTACCAAATTGTTATCTTCAGTTATCTAATCTAAAGGTACAGAGACGGACCAAGATAGAAATAATTGTTTAAAATGATTGGGTACCGTGCCGTGCTTCAGATCATTCATCTCTCCACTAGTTCATTTCAACCGCACTAACGTAACCAATACTTGGGCCCAGCTGGGGCTTGTCCAGCTATCTAACCGGACTGGTGTCTCAAGGGATATCGATTCGGCTGTTTTTACTGATGAAGAGATGATGATTTGCCACTCCTTCTGAAGCGATCGCAAAGAGGTGCCGTTGTTCACAGGGAAGGCAGATATTCTCGTTACGGATTCAATATTTGAAAAGTGCAAAAGGCGCAAAAGTGCAAAAGTTGCAAAAGTAACTTTGCTAACGTAATTAGTAAATTACAGACATACCAGTACTTGTGGTCACGCATAAATGAAATTGGACAGAAATCTGAAGTTGTGTATGTTGATTAGTTTGTTTTGGTAGTTCTTAATAATCCTCGTACATACGGTTCACTTTTTGTACACCTCTTTTCTGTTTTCATGATCCATGCAATTGCGAGATGACTGTGAAGAACTTCTGATTGCCACCAACTTTCGAGGAACAAGACACAGGAGTGGCTGGTAGCTGCAATGTAGACAGGACTCCACCCTTTCGTGCCGAAGTTGAAATACATCAATGAACCCGCATCTTGGCAGATGAAGAATTGCAGTCGGGGATCCTCGAAAGACCTGCAGATATAAACGGTAAGTTATTTTCCTCAAATGTGCAAGCACATAGGAGCTGTCAACCGACTTGGTTCAATTAATGTGTTTATGCATATTGGTCACAAGAAGTCTAATAATGACGATATTACAAATACATTTTTTTAAATTATTTATGATTTTGGACGGCAAGTTATATAGGAAAAATAATTTTATTTTACGTTGTTATTTCATGATAGCTAAAATCTTCGTCAAGTATTCACAATACTACATTACTTGTTAGTATTAATGCAATATATACAGGGTCCGTCATTTCACCTCCCGTTTTCTATAGCTCAGTTACTAATTGAGTTAGGATTTTGATATTTTGCAGGCCTTACTTACATTCTGGGGCGTATTTCAGGAAAATATTTTTTATTATACAGAGTGGCCCAAAAAAGTGATTAGTAACTGAGCTATAGAAGACGGGAGGTGAAATGACGTACCCTGTATATATAAAGCATTTGGAATGAATTGTACTATATTTATTCACATAAAATTTACAAAAAGTAAGATCACTTCGGCTGCTGAATATTTGGATGGAAGTTTTTTGTTCCATCGTCGCACACCTTAAACCAATTTCAAAAAACTGGAATTTTAATATGTTTGTATTATTTTAGGGCTCTTCATATGGAATTGCAACAAACTTACGAAGAACTAGACACCGAACTGGTAATTGCAGTGTAGACGGGACTCAACCCTTTCTTCCCGAAGTTGAAGTACATCAATGTTAACCAACAGCTTACCAGATGGAAAGTTGCAGTTGGATCCAGAAAGAGCTTCGGATATAAAAGGTAAATTATTTGTATTTTCCTCAAATTTGCAATCACTCAGGAGCTGTCAACGACTTGGTTGAAAAAATGTTTAAGCAGATCGGTCACAAGAAGGCTAATTATGAGGATGTTACAAATATATTTTTTAATTATTTATAATTTTGGACGCCAAGTTACAGAGCATATTCAAGAAAGCGGTGTCAACTCTTCCAACAACGAAGTTATGACAAGAAATCACATTTTAAAAATTCTGGTTATATTATTTGCTTGTATCCTAGAAAACATTTCTGCAACGCTGCAAAACATATTCGATTTGCAGCTTGAACAGTGTCATTTAATAGTATCCAGCATTAAAGTTGACATCACTTTCTTTAACAGTCTGTATGTACGAAAAATTATTATGTCATGACATCTTAAATTTACTTCAAGTTTTACAATATAAAATAACTTGAAGTTAGTATTAACCATTTATGCTATTTTTGCTAATTAAACCATTAATTAATCCATTAATGCAATATGTTTATGGCATTTAGAATTAATTGTTACATATTTATTCACATAAAATTTACTTAAAGTAACACAGCATTAATTTTGTTTAAGAATTCCGGTTTAAACTTGTCCATTGTGAATAACATTTTCATTCAGTGATATATTGCATTAAACGAAAGAAATTTATAAATCCTTTTACTATTTGAATGATATTTATTCATTTCGTAGCAGCATGAATGGTATTGTATTTACTCTAGACAAACCGTAACTCTGTATAAATAGTTTAGGCTAATGGTTTCGAAACTTTTTCCGCTCACAGCGCCCTTTTTGAACTAAGGTTTTTTCAAACCTTCTCTAAGTTATATCATGACTAACTGTAATGGATCTTTTAAATATGTTATTTACTATTATTGAAAGCCATCTCATTGTAAATAATGTCAGTCTGCAAAATACCCGGGTTAATTTTTCTATTAGTTTATTCAACTTAATTATAAACCTTTTGCAATATTCTGCGGCACCCCTGGAAAGACGGCTCTCCAGGGTGCCCCGACGCACACTTTGGGAACCACTGGTTTAGGCAATACCTTGTATGGTTTATTAATATTGTTTGATGCTAGCAGTGAAAGGATTTATATTCTTAACATTTTCACAATCTAAAATTTATTGTATTTTTAGCTAATGGGCTTTTGCTGGAACCAGAATATCTGCAGGTGGATGACTACGATGACACTACTTCAACTTCTGATTACGATCCACTCTGATCTTGAACAACGTGGGAACCTAGATGACTTTGGATGGAAGACATCGGATCAAGAACATCGCTGAGGAGACTTTAGAAAATAGTTTAGCTGTAACCAAGTCATAAACTATTTTAGTATTACATTCATACATTGCATTAAGTGTTCTTGAAATTTCCATGCAATAATAATTAGTTATAGATAAATAGACAATTCTTTGTTTATTACTTGGTTGTAGCTCGAAACTTATCCACACAAACTAATTATATGTAGATATAATTCATAATATAGAGATAATAAGAGATAATTCATAATACAGAGATACTTGATAACATGAATTAGATTTTGTGGATAAGTAATTTATTAATAGATTTAAATAATTTTAAGGGTAGGTATCCCCAAACTTGCGTAACCAACGACTTTTGTAATTTGCAGTTACGTATTAAGGGTGGAAATTGCCAGAGAACTGCATTTCTCTTTATAACCATACACCTTAAACACACCCTTTGTTTTTATATTCCTTCATAATTTTTTTTTTTTTTTTTTTATAAAGTTGTACTTATGCAATTTACAAATTTGACTAACTTAAAATTCAAGTTATTTAAAAGTTTACAGAACTCGATAGTTACGTAACTTGAGGGCATGCCTGTATGTAGTAATGTTTTGATGACGCAATAATATTTAAAAAATTGATTCCTATCCCGTCCCAAATATAATTTTTATTTATTCAAATGTCAATAACCCTGATGTGATTTTAAGATTCCAAATTTGCTTATCCGATTTTGATTAATGGTTGTTCAACCATATCACTTTTCATTCTTTAATTTCAAAATTGTCTAGTCTTTAATCTCATTAAATTCCACTTTTAGTCAATCGTTGGACCTTACTTTTTAATACGAATTCAATTGTATTTTGCAAGGGTTATTGAGGTTTGAATATTTGATTCGTAATGTGACTTGGTACATATAAATATTTTTTAAGATTCTCTAAGCGCTATTTGTCCCGATTTTAAAATTATTTGCGTAGGTACTTTCAAGTAAATGTTCCTCTCTGTGTGTCCGAGTAATATGCTTGTGCAGTTTGTACAAACTACCCAATTGTTATCTTCAGTTATCTAATCTAAAGGTACAGAGACTGACCACGATAGAAATAATTGTTTAAAATTATTGGGTATCGCGCCGTGCTTCAGATCATTCATCTCTTCACTAGTTCATTTCACCGCACTAACGTAACCAATACTTGGGCCCAGCTGGGGCTTGTCCAGCTATCTAACCGGACTGGTGTCTCAAGGGATATCGATTCGGCTGTTTTTACTGGTGAAGAGATGATGATTTGCCACTCCTTCTGAAGCGATCGCAAAGAAGTGCCGTTGTTCACAGGGAAGGCAGATATTCTTGTTACGAATTCAACATTTCAAAAAGTGCAAAAGTTACTGCTTTGCTTTACTCGGACACTCGCAGGACAGCCTCCTTTCACACATTATGGTATCAGAATAACATATTCTCGTTACGTATCGCGGAATTTATATGAAACCATAATGCTTTGCTTCACTCGGAGCCTCCGAAGATAGATTTCAAGCGCTATTGGCTCAGATTTTGAATTTAGTCGAAATATTTTTCATTTCATTCCAGATTGTGATTATACATCTAGTATATATACATAGATATATAATTATTATTAATGAATTGGCAAAAATACCGCTTTGAGAATCACGATTTAAGGATTTAGAGTTTTAGATTCGGTCCTAATGTTTAGAATTCCTCAGTGGTTTTTTTTAACCATTTTTTTTACCCAAGTCAATTTTTTGCCCGTTTTGTTTTTAAGCCAAGTCAATTTTTTTATCAAATTTATTTTTGAATCTATTTTTTCTTAAAGCCAAGCACATTTTTTATCCATTTTTTTTTTTTAATCAATTTTTTAAATAAATTGTGTAATTTATGAATTATCGGTGGAGTAGTTATTGGTAAGTGCGATTCATTTGTGTTTAAGAGAACCGTGCAGAGAGCTTGAACAGCATTTTAAGATTTGTTTCAATATATTGCGTTACTATTTAACTACTCCACTGGCTATAGCATTTAACCATTAGTATAGTATAGTATAGGTTTAAAGGTGGTAACGGTTTCAAAACTGATTACATTCTTAATCTACTGATTGATTTTCATTCCAATTAAATGATCATTCAGGTCATTATAGCAATAGTAGAAAGTGCCAAAACGTTAACGTTGCATCATTTTGCCTAAATAGTCAGATAGGGATGAAAAGGCGGCCGCCGCTTTTAGCTCTTTTTTAGTTTGGTGTGTGTGCATTGATTTCTATGATTTGTCTCTGTGTGCTGGTGTTTCGTACGCTTGTGATTCGTATGCTTGTGATTTCGTCTGATTTCTGGTGGGAAGGGTTGGGCGTCGTATTTCAATTACGGCATCGGATGCAACGTTAACCTGAAAGCACTTTTTATTATATTTATATAGAATTAATTAGCTTGTCATTAAAAGTTTTATAACTTATATTGCAATTAAATTGCGAAGATTAAGATTAAATTTTAAATTGCAAGATTAAGAATGAGAATGATTTTTGAAATCGTAGTACAGTATTCATATGATAGTATTTGTATCGGTATCTAAAGGATTATGTGGCAATCCAGCTTATGATGATATCCTGGCGATGCTGATTTGAGCTTGCGTTAATCCTGGCAATGATGACAACATTCGCCAGCCTTAACTGATGCTGCTTGCGCTAATCCTGGCGATTCCGATTAATCCTGCCATACTGAATACTGACCCTGCTTGCGCTTGCGTACGTACAAAAACCAACTTTTTGGTTTATTGCAGTATCGCTATCAATTCGGTCAACTACACAAACTTCAATAGGTCATATGTTGGCGGGCAAACGTCCTGCCCACATACGACCCTGTGAAGTTTGTGCAGTAGTCCATATTGATCACGATTGTGCAATAAAGCAAAAGCGAAGTTTTTGGGTGTACAGCCACGGACTCTCAGAATGACGCGTCCGTCCGTCCGAGCAATCTTCTATCCTTGTCTACCCCGTGCCCCTACTGTACGGGACCAGACAAGTATAGCAAACTGCTCGGACGGACAAGCGCGTCATTCTTATCGTCCGTGGCTGTACAACCTACTGAGTTACCGCGACGATTTGCATTTGTATTAAATAAAATGCGGAAAGACTCCATGTGGGGTCCTAGCTCAATAAATATCGTTGCTCTAAAATGATCGTAGCGCAATAAAGTTCGTACCCGAATATAGACGTAACGCTATAAATATCGTACCCGAATAAAAATTGTAGCCCAATTAAATCGTATTCCAATAAACATCGTACCCAAATAAAGATAGTAGCGCAATATAGGTTGTAACTGAATAAATATAAAATCGTACCCCATAAATATTGTAGCCAAATAAAGATTGTTTAGGTTAGGTTTTCGCTCCCGAATATAAATCGTAGTTTTGTTAAGGCAGATTCATTGATTCTTTACGTGGCAATGCTACGCTGTGACAATGCTATCGCTGTAGGCATTTACAATGTGCATTAAACGCTGTTGAAAATGCCCGTAGCGATAGCATTGTCACAGCGTAGCATTGTTGCGTCGTGTACAATGATTCGGCTTTTAAGATTATCCAATAGACATCGTATCTGAATAAAGGTGGCGCAATAAAGGTTGTCACCCAGTAAAGATCATATACTTATAAACGATCTTTATTTAGCGACAATATTTATATGTATTTAAGTTTAGGTTGTACCGAACTGAATAAAATTCATTTTCACAAGTATATTAGAAGGGTATGTAAGGCCTAGGGTACGATTCAAGCAGTAAGCGGCGCAGGTGACCGACAAAACAAGTGTTTTGCTCCTAGCCCTTTCATATTCGCGGCCTCTCACCGCTTGCATCGTAGCCGAGGCCATCGATAGATCGTCACGCCATAAATATCTTGCCTAAATAAAGATTGTATCCACATTAAATCTTAATCCAATAAACATTGTACCCTTTAATTGCACCCTTATAAACATTGTAGTTAAATAAAGATTGTTTATATGTATTTAAGGCTAGGTTGTACCGAACTGAATATAATCCATTTCCACAGGTATTTTAGGACGGTATGTAAGGCCTTGGGTACAATTCAAGCATTACACTTGTTGCTCACTGCTGCTCCTAGCCCTTTCATATTTGCGGCTTCTCACCGTTTGCATCGTACCCGAGGCCATCGATGGATATAGTACATCGATAGATCGTCGCGCCATAAATATCTTGCCTAAATAAAGATTGTAACCTAATTAAATCTTAATCCAATAAACATTATACCCTTTAGTCGCACCCTTATAAATATTGTAGCTAAATAAAGATCGTTTATATGTATTTAAGGCTAAGTTGTACCGAACTGAATAAAATTCATTTCCACAGGTATTTTAAGACGGTATGTAAGGCCTTGGGTACAATTCAAGCTTTACACTTGTCGCTCACTGCTGCTCCTAGCCCCCTTTAATATTTGCGGCCTCTCACCGCTTGCATCGTATCCGAGGCCATCGATAGATCGTCGCGCCATAAATGTCTTGCCTAAATAAAGATTGTAACACAATTAAATCTTAATCCAATAAACATTATACCCTTTAATCGCACCCTTATAAATATTGTAGCTAAATAAAGATCGTTTTTATGTATTTAAGGCTAAGTTGTACCGAACTGAATAAAATTCATTTCCACAGGTATTTTAAGACGGTATGTAAGGCCTTTGGTACAATTCAAGCTTTACACTTGTCGCTCACTGCTGCTCCTAGCCCCCTTTAATATTCGCGGCCTCTCACCGCTTGCATCGTACCCGAGGCCATCGATAGATCGTCGCGCCATAAATATCTTGCCTAAATAAAGATTGTAACACAATTAAATCTTAATCCAATAAACATTATACCCTTTAATCGCACCCTTATAAACATTGTAGCTAAATAAAGATCGTTTATATGTATTTAAGGCTAGGTTGTACCGAATTGAATAAAATTCATTTCCCCAGGTATTTTAGGACGGTATCTAAGGCCTTTGGTACAATTCAAGCGGCTGCGGTGAGCGACAAACAATTGTTATGTTCACGATTTGAATGCAGCATGCTGGAAAAATCTGTACGCTTTACACTTATCGCTCACTGCTGCTTCTAGCCAATAATATTTGCCGCCTCTCACCGCTCGCATTGTACCCGAGGCCAAAGGCATCAGAGTGCCTGTAATTCCGTAAGAGTGAGCAGTCCACTGTCCTTGTACGTAGGTCTTGTCCTGCACTGTTAGAGACAAGGATAGCGCACTGTTCGGTCTTACGAACCGAGACATTCTCATGGCTGTACATCATCGATTAGATAATACTTAAGGTAATAAAGTATATGATTAGGTGTATTGCGGATCAAACAACGTACAACAGTAACGTGTACGTTAGTTGCAGTCGAGCGTCTGTCGTAATTCCATCGGACATTTGACTGTGATGCTGTCGGCTAACGTACACTTTACTGCTAACGTTGTTTGATACGCACTACACCAAATTATATACTTTATTACCTTAAGCATAATCTAATCGATGTTAATGTTCTTTGATACGCAATACACCTGAATAAATTATATGTAATAAACAAAGTAAAACTTGTGTAAATAAAGGAGTTTATAAAATAAATAGTGTATAACTTAATGTGTGCGTTTTCTTCACTAAAGTTAAATAGGGAACTAGAAAGGGAGATATGAAACAGGGCTAACATTTTCGGGCAGTTCTCGGTAGTAAATTTTTACAAGTCCCTTTACCCGGCGCCTCCACTAGATTCCACATTTTCGGTGGTAAATTTTTAAAAGTCCATTTACCCGGCGCCTCCACTATTTGACTTTAAAAATGTTGATTGAATAAAAAATTGTAAAAGATTGCCTGTTTTTCGTATATCTCTTTCCCCCCTCCCTCGCTGCCGAATCTCATCCCCACTAATTTTTCCAATTTTCCGCCCCCGCATCGCTGCTACCCCCGCTTCCGCCGCTCCCGCTGCTTCCCCACCACCGGCGTTTCCGGCGCTCCCACCGGGTCCCTGCCGGGCCCCTGGCTGCTGCCTTCCGCCGCTTCCCGGCGCTGCCACCATCGCAGCCACGGCGGCGGCACCCGCCACCGAATCCCTGCCGCACCCCCCGCTCCAGCATCGCTTCCTCCCGCCGCTGCCACCATCGCAGCCCCGGCGGCACCCCTGCCGGTCCGCAACCCGCCGCAATTTTTATTCGGCCGGCTGGATTTGAACCCACGGTTCGCTGCAGCGATCGGGGGCCAACCCATCGCTGCAGCGAGCTACGCTATCGAGCCATGGAAATCCATCGACCAAAATCTTCATCTCTTCTTACAGATTCGCGATAAGCGCCCGTGAGTGCGAGAAGGTAAGTAGACCCGGCCAACGAGTGGAAGTGAGACGGGACGATTTGCCTCGCGATTACTATAAATTGTATACTATAGTATACAATAGAATATCGGTGGGGGTATCTAGGGGTATAGATGTGGGGGGTGGGCAATATGCACCTGCTAGGTACGACGTACCTAGCAGGTGCCCACCCCCCGCCCAGGTGAGAAGCTTAAAAAACGCGCGTCAGGCGTCAGGCGGGCGGGCGTCGCGACGCCCGTGTGTGCGCCCACACACACACGCACACGTCATGTGACGCGCGTTTAAGCTTCTTTCCTGGAGCTCGACCGGTAGAAATTTTTCTATAAAACCAGTAGGGGTCCGTAGGACCCCTACTGGATTTATAGCAATATAGATATACTATATGTTTATATTACATTATATATACGCGCGCGCGCGCGCGAGGCTAAATTTTGCGGGTATTCGGGCTGTGGACACCCTGTATATATCGATTTTCGTGGGCTGCACAAAATTCATTAGTTTTTGGATCACCCTGTATATCGATTTTTGCGAGGAGCAAATTGATATATACAGGGTGAGTCGAATTTTTTTTAAATTTTTTGGATCACCCTGTATATTGATTTTTGCGAGGAGCAAATTGATATATACAGGGTGAGTCGAAAATATTTTAATTTTTTTGGATCACCCTGTATATCGATTTTTGCGAGGAGCAAATTGATATATACAGGGTGAGTCGAAAATATTTTAATTTTTTTTTTCACCCTGTATATCGATTTTTGCGAGGAGCAAATTGATATATACAGGGTGAGTCGAAAATATTTTTAAAAATTTGGATCACCCTGTATATCGATTTTTGCGAGGAGCAAATTGAGATTTTGTAGGCGAATATTTTCTATTTACTTTGAGTGGGCACTATGAATAAAAGATCTCTTTGACCTCCTGTGATCCTGGTACGAAATCCGAAAATTATAAAATATGTAGACGAAAATTTTCGATTTACATTGAGTGGGCACTATGAATAAAAGATCTCGTTGACCTCCTGTGATCCTGGTACGAAATCCGAAAATTATACAATATGTAGACGAAAATTTTCGATTTACATTGAGTGGGCACTATGAATAAAAGATCTCTTTGACCTCCTGTGATCCTGGTACGAAATCCGAAAATTATAAAATATGTAGACGAAAATTTTCGATTTACATTGAGTGGGCACTATGAATAAAAGATCTCGTTGACCTCCTGTGATCCTGGTACGAAATCCGAAAATTATAAAATATGTAGACGAAAATTTTCGATTTACATTGAGTGGGCACTATGAATAAAAGATCTCGTTGACCTCCTGTGATCCTGGTAGGAAATCCGAAAATTATACAATATGTAGACGAAAATTTTTGATTTACATTGAGTGGGCACTATGAATAAAAGATCTCGTTGACCTCCTGTGATCCTGGTACGAAATCCGAAAATTATAAAATATGTAGACGAAAATTTTCGATTTACATTGAGTGGGCACTATGAATAAAAGATCTCGTTGACCTCCTGTGATCCTGGTACGAAATCCGAAAATTATAAAATATGTAGACGAAAATTTTCGATTTACATTGAGTGGGCACTATGAATAAAAGATCTCGTTGACCTCCTGTGATCCTGGTAGGAAATCCGAAAATTATACAATATGTAGACGAAAATTTTTGATTTACATTGAGTGGGCACTATGAATAAAAGATCTCGTTGACCTCCTGTGATCCTGGTACGAAATCCGAAAATTATACAATATGTAGACGAAAATTTTCGATTTACATTGAGTGGGCACTATGAATAAAAGATCTCTTTGACCTCCTGTGATCCTGGTACGAAATCCGAAAATTATAAAATATGTAGACGAAAATTTTCGATTTACATTGAGTGGGCACTATGAATAAAAGATCTCGTTGACCTCCTGTGATCCTGGTACGAAATCCGAAAATTATAAAATATGTAGACGAAAATTTTCGATTTACATTGAGTGGGCACTATGAATAAAAGATCTCGTTGACCTCCTGTGATCCTGGTAGGAAATCCGAAAATTATACAATATGTAGACGAAAATTTTTGATTTACATTGAGTGGGCACTATGAATAAAAGATCTCGTTGACCTCCTGTGATCCTGGTACGAAATCCGAAAATTATAAAATATGTAGACGAAAATTTTCGATTTACATTGAGTGGGCACTATGAATAAAAGATCTCGTTGACCTCCTGTGATCCTGGTTCGAAATCCGAAAATTATAAAATATGTAGACGAAAATTATAAAATATGTAGACGAAAATTTTCGATTTACATTGAGTGGGCACTATGAATAAAAGATCTCTTTGACCTCCTGTGATCCTGGTACGAAATCCGAAAATTATAAATTATACTGCCCACTCAGTTTGAATCTAAAATTTTCATACTACTAGTGCTCACCTGAATTGCAGTTGAAGCTCTTAACTTGGGAAGAATCTGGAACGACGTAAGCTGTTTCGTCCTTATAGGACTCGTCAGCGCAGCTTTATCATAAGATATTCATATCGAATGTCATATGATCATCTACGGACAGCTCTTACACTTACCTCAACCAAAGAAAAAATTCTGGAAATGAACCATTATTTATCCCACAGTATAACATAATCGACGTACAAACTGTCCTAAATTATCTGCGGGAATGAAGATTTATTCATCCCGCAGTATAACCTAATTGATGTATAAACCGTTGTAAAATTCTGCAGAAATAAAGAATTATTCATCCCGCAGTATAATCTAATCGACATAGAAATCGTCCTAAAATATCTGAGAAATTAAGAATTATTCATCTCACAGTATAACCTAATCGATGTGTAAATCCTCCTAAACTATCTGCAGAAATGAAGAATTGTTCATCCCACAGTATAACATAATTGACGTGGCAACCGTCCTAAAACATCTGCAGAAATAAAGAATTATTCATCCCACAGTATAATCTAATTGATGTGTAAACCGTCCAAAAATATCAGCGGAAATGAAGAATAATTCATCCCGCAGTATAACCTAATCGATGTATAAACCATCCTAAAATATCTGCGGAAATGAAGAATTATTCATACCCCAGTCTAACCTAATCGACATAAAAATCGTCCTAAAATATCTGCACAAATGAACAATTATTCATCCCGCAGTATAACCTAATCGATGTTTAAACAGTCCTAAAATATCTGCAGAAAAAATGAATTATTTATCCTACAGTATAACATAATCGACCTACAAACTGTCCTAAAATATCTGCAGAAATGAATAATTATTCATCCCGCAGTAAAACCTAATCGATGTATAAACCGTCCCAAAATATCTGCGGAAATGAAGAATAATTCATCCCACAGTATAACCTAATCGATGTATAAACCGTCGTAAAATATCTGCGGAAATGAAGAATTATTCATACCACAGTATAACCTAATCGACATAGAAATCGTCCTAAAATATCTGCATAAAAATATCTTAATAAATGAACAATTATTCATCCCGCAGTATAACCTAATTGATGTATAAACCGTCCTAAAATATCTGCAGAAATAAAGAATTATTCATCCCGCAGTATAAGCAAATCGACATTGAAATTGTCCTAAAATATCTGAGAAATTAAGAATTATTCATCCCACAGTATAACCTAATCGATGTGTAAATCGTCCTAAAATATCTGCGGAAATGAAAAATTGTTCATCCCACAGTATAACATAATTGACGTAACAACCGTCCTTAAATATCTGCAGAAATAAAGAATTATTCATCCCGCAGTATAACTTAATTGACATAGAAATAGTGCTAAAATATCTGAGGAAATGAAGAATTATTCATCCCACAATATAACCTAATCGATGTATAAACCTATTCATCCAACAGTATAATCTAATCATTGTGTAAACCGTCCAAAAATATCTGCAGAAATAAAGAATTATTCATCCTACAATATAACATAATCGACGTAGAAACTGTCTTGAAATATCTGCCAAAATGAAGAATTATTCATCCCACAGTATAACATAATTGACGTAGAAACCGTCCTAAAACATCTGCAGAAATAAAGTATTATTCATCCCACAGTATAATCTAATCGATGTGTAAACAGTCCAAAAATATCTGCAGAAATGAACAATTATTCATCCCGCAGTATAACCTAATTGATGTATAAACCGTCCTAAAATATCTGCAGAAATAAAGAATTATTCATCCCGCAGTATAACCAAATCGACATTGAAATTGTCCTAAAATATCTGAGAAATTAAGAATTATTCATCCCACAGTATAACCTAATCGATGTGTAAATCGTCCTAAAATATCTGCGGAAATGAAAAATTGTTCATCCCACAGTATAACATAATTGACGTAACAACCGTCCTTAAATATCTGCAGAAATAAAGAATTATTCATCCCGCAGTATAACTTAATTGACATAGAAATAGTGCTAAAATATCTGAGGAAATGAAGAATTATTCATCCCACAATATAACCTAATCGATGTATAAACCTATTCATCCAACAGTATAATCTAATCATTGTGTAAACCGTCCAAAAATATCTGCAGAAATAAAGAATTATTCATCCTACAATATAACATAATCGACGTAGAAACTGTCTTGAAATATCTGCCAAAATGAAGAATTATTCATCCCACAGTATAACATAATTGACGTAGAAACCGTCCTAAAACATCTGCAGAAATAAAGTATTATTCATCCCACAGTATAATCTAATCGATGTGTAAACAGTCCAAAAATATCTGCAGAAATGAACAATTATTCATCCCGCAGTATAACCTAATTGATGTATAAACCGTCCTAAAATATCTGCAGAAATAAAGAATTATTCATCCCGCAGTATAACCAAATCGACATTGAAATTGTCCTAAAATATCTGAGAAATTAAGAATTATTCATCCCACAGTATAACCTAATCGATGTGTAAATCGTCCTAAAATATCTGCGGAAATGAAAAATTGTTCATCCCACAGTATAACATAATTGACGTAACAACCGTCCTTAAATATCTGCAGAAATAAAGAATTATTCATCCCGCAGTATAACTTAATTGACATAGAAATAGTGCTAAAATATCTGAGGAAATGAAGAATTATTCATCCCACAATATAACCTAATCGATGTATAAACCTATTCATCCAACAGTATAATCTAATCATTGTGTAAACCGTCCAAAAATATCTGCAGAAATAAAGAATTATTTATCCTACAATATAACATAATCGACGTAGAAACTGTCTTGAAATATCTGCCAAAATGAAGAATTATTCATCCCACAGTATAACATAATCGACATACAAACTGTCCTAAATTATCTGCGGGAATGAAGAATTATTCATCCCGCAGTATAACCTAATTGATGTATAAACCGTTGTAAAATTCTGCAGAAATAAAGAATTAATCATCCCGCAGTATAATCTAATCGACATAGAAATCGTCCTAAAATATCTGAGAAATTAAGAATTATTCATCTCACAGTATAACCTAATCGATGTGTAAATCCTCCTAAACTATCTGCAGAAATGAAGAATTGTTCATCCCACAGTATAACATAATTGACGTGGCAACCGTCCTAAAACATCTGCAGAAATAAAGAATTATTCATCCCACAGTATAATCTAATTGATGTGTAAACCGTCCAAAAATATCAGCGGAAATGAAGAATAATTCATCCCGCAGTATAACCTAATCGATGTATGTATAAACCATCCTAAAATATCTGCGGAAATGAAGAATTATTCATACCCCAGTCTAACCTAATCGACATAAAAATCGTCCTAAAATATCTGCAGAAATGAACAATTATTCATCCCGCAGTATAACCTAATCGATGTTTAAACAGTCCTAAAATATCTGCAGAAATAAAGAATTATTTATCCTACAGTATAACATAATCGACCTACAAACGTCCTAAAATATCTGCAGAAATGAATAATTATTCATCCCGCAGTAAAACCTAATCGATGTATAAACCGTCCCAAAATATCTGCGGAAATGAAGAATAATTCATCCCGCAGTATAACATAATCGATGTATACATCCTAAAATATCTGCGGAAATGAAGAATTATTCATACCCCAGTATAACCTAATCGACATAAAAATCGTCCTAAAATATCTGCACAAATGAACAATTATTCATCCCGCAGTATAACCTAATCGATGTGTAAACCATCCTAAAATATCTGCATAAATAAAGAATTATTCATCCCGCAGCATAACCTAATCGACATAGAAATCGTCCTAAAATATCTGAGAAATTAAGAATTATTTATCCCACAGTACAACCAAATCGATGTGTATATGTGCGGAAATGAAGAATTATTCACCTCCCAGTGTAACATAATTAACATACAAACTTTCCAGAAATATTTGGGAAATGGGGAATTATTCACCTACCTGTATAACGTAATCTTCAAGAAGAGTGCACTGAATCGTAGTGTTCCTCGATGCCTGTAATCATCCTTAACAGTAATGCGTCACACACAGCAATACGCACGTTTAAAAAGGAAGCACATCCATAACAGCGCAATGTAAACGATAACGGGATTATTTAGTTACAAGAAAAACATTCTAAGTGTTGTTTAGAAACATATTTTTATGTGCATTTGTTTGCTGCATTGAAATTGCGATCAACGCGACGTCTGGCGACAAAAAATATGAACTAAAAAGCACCTCAGAGACATCTGTTGACGCACGAGTGAACAAAGAAACAAATAATATTACAGGTTTCTATTTGGTGTAGGTTAAAAAGATTTCTGGAATTCCAGATATCTTTTTTACCGACACTTCAGTGAGCAGTTAGATAAATATGCGGTAGATGTCGCCAAAAAATTAAAAACTGTCGCTTTTTGCACTTGAAAATGCCCCCAGTGACAGTAAAAAAAAAACTCTAATTTAGCATTCCAACTACAAAAAACCTAATAAGGATATGCAAAATACCCTGGCAGCACTCATGTTTCAATACTGACTCAATGTATCAAATGAAGAAAGACTCCCGAATAAATTCTCCCCATGATTATTAGGTTAACTTACAGCCAGTTGAAAACCAGCTCTGTATTAAAAAGGGCATGAATAATTAGCTCCTAACAGGTTTTGAAATATAAAGTCCAACATGATGAGAATGGGGGAAGCAGAAGTAATTGTTATGTGTGAGCACCAAATTAATCAGTCATCCGAGTCATCTCGGTTCGGAAGGATTTCGATTATATCGTAAAAGTCACTGTTGTTAATAGTAAAAAAACAATAAATAAAATAGTAATTAAAGTTATTAGTAAAATCCTACCTTTGTTCGGGTGGAGACTGCGTTGAATCACACTGTTGTTCGATGCCTGCAATCCGTATTCTGCCAAACACAGCAATGGACACGTTTTGAAGTAAGAAGATCTATAACAGCGCACTGAAAACAATAACATTATTAGTTACTTAAAAAGAATTTTTCATCCTACAGTATAATTGAATTGACGTATAAAACGTACAAAAATATCTGCGGAAATGAATAATTATTCAACCCGCAGTATAATCTAATCGACGTATAAACCGTCCTGAAATATCTGCGGAAATCAAGAATTATGCATCCCGCAGTATGACCTCATCCAAGTATAAACACTTCTAAATACCTGCGAAAATAAAGAATTATGCACCCCGCAGTATAACCTAATCGAAGTCATCCAATTGGTATAATACATTATTCCACCCATTTCGCATTAGCAAGACGATTTTTACTTCATTTATTACGATCAACATCAGTCCATCAGACCAACATCAGTCGTTACTTGACGAGATAAAGGATCATATTTAGTTTTTATGCAGTATTTAAAAAGTGATGTACGTTTTTTCATTACACCTAATGTTTTCTTATTACACCCAATCAATATCGTTTACTGTAATTTGATGAAAATTCAAAGATTTTTTCAAATCGCAGCTTAATATAACCAGCTTGAGTGATTTCGGGTTTCCCTAACAGGCTTCATTCACCTTCTTGAGGATGTGGTTTTTAATTCCAAACTGAAATCTTGCATTGCCTAAAAGTCTATTTCAACTTCAGATTTAATCAAATCCATATTTTTTCTTAGCTCCCTGAATTCCAAACTCCTGCCTAGCTCCTAATTGCAGTTTGCGAACAATTCAGAGAATGTACAATACCAATAGCAGACTCACCTGTTCGAATATGTGAAATAATTTGTTTCAAAAGATAAAGTTGACATCACATCTGAATATATAATTAACAACATTCTGTTAAAATGTTAAAGTTGGATGTCATTACAGTCATTGGTTTACAATCAATAGCTCGGACAATTTCGCCTGCGAATGCCTTCAAGTTATGATACCTCCTGGAAAATAGTATATTGTGCATCAAGGCCAGAAAATAGGCTTTAGCAGCCCGCTTGGCGGATGAGCGAGCGGAGGGAGCGAGGTCGCCAATAAATGAAGGCTGCTAAAGCCTTCGGCCTGCGGGACACACTATTTTTCTGCCTGCCTACAATATCTGACTTTTGCTTTATAATCAACCGAATTTCGTTTCAGGTACCTACTTCAACATTGAAAGTTCAACCACAATGTAGCACTATTTTCTTCTTTCTGCTACTCGTATATACGCCAGTACTGTATTCTCTGTAATGCTTTTTTAACTTTTTGGCCGTTTCCAACTATAAAACTTATTATATTGGAGAACATACAGAGTCTAAGATTTTATTGGTTAATTAGGTTAGCGGTAACAGCAGTGGCAACTTCCCTTATATCAACTGGTGTAAGCCACAGACCACCTATAAGCCAAGTGTAAGCCAAGTCTTCATCGCTGCACTCCATTGCACTTTGCATTGCACTTAAAACACTTTTTAATTAGAGTAGTTAGAACGTATCTGTCACAGTCACATTTGTTTATGAAAAGTATGCTGCCATCTATGGGAATATTTCTGTACAATTTTAGAGGCCCTAGGGCTTCTAAATCGCATTTTCCGCCCGAAAAATGAACTTTCAGTGCAGGTAGGCGGAAAATATTGTATTGCAATGCTTAGAAACTTAATTTTGTATAAAACGCAATTCTTGTAAACCTTGTATAAAAAGAAAACCAGGTGAATTTAAATCGTAGTTTATTATCACTTGAAATAATAGAGTCTGATGTTACATATACATATATACAAAAGTAACGTTGAAAAGAATCGATGAAGTGGTGGCGCATAGGCCGAATACATAGTCAGGAGCATTAGGGAACACTCAAACGGGCAACTAAGCATAACAAAATATATTCAGTTACTCTATAATAGATTCTAGATATAATATATGCTGTTCCTAGCATCTTTCAATAGTGATTTTGGGAATAAGGTAAGACCTCCCAATCGTTGCTGCTTGGAGCACTATCCAAAGAACTTGACTGCCTACGTTCGGTATATATATAAAGACTTGTATCAATTACACAAAAATAGATATTTTGAATAACAAAAGGGATTATAAATAAAATGTATTTAGTTTAGTGGTGGACACAGCCGGATCAGGCTTAGCAATCTAAGAAGTTAGCAGCCATCAGCAGCTCAAGCGCAATCTCGGGGGCGATTGGGAACTCGGGGATCTCCGTGGAACTGTTGGTATACCTAACTTTGTATGTAAAGTACATACACACCTTTTGCAGTACATGGGACCTGAAACAACCGTAGCGTGCAATCTGGGATACACCACAGGCGGCTTCGCAACACTCACGGTATCTCCCTGAAGTTCACCTCGTTGGCTTCGTTCTCCGCAAATTGTCCGGGTCCGCTCAGCATTGCCTTGATCGTGCCTGAGGTGAGGGCGTGCTCACGCTTCACTATGAATTCGTGCCCATCGGATGATATCAGTTTGACGTACATTGCGTCTGGCCCCTCGCAGCCTCCGTACACACGCTGCGGCTCCACAGTCTTCATCATGCCAGGCGTCTCTTCCACCTCCGTCATACTCATCTTCTTTCCTTCTTGTGTAACTGTTTGCTCCTAAAACCATCAATCGCAACAAATATAGTATTTGTTATGAAGTGATTGGTGAATCCTACTAAATTTTAGTGAGCGCATCCTAATAAATTCTAGTGAACTGTACAAAGAAGCACAAAGAAAGAGGAATGGCAGCCTCTATTGACTCTTGAAAACATTTTTTAATTGCTTTATTATTTGTTAGTAGTAGTAAGTAGTAGCGGTACAAAATTATTCAACACTTAGTGTTATTCATAAAAATTTAAGCCGTGGTTTAAAGGTGGTTTAATCTTAGTAACCTTGGTAAACCTTTGTAGAACACCGCTAAACCACGGTTTAAATTTTTATGAATGACAGTGCTAGAAATTTATAGTTATGAAAACCGAAAATATACGGCATGTAGAAATCAAATAATGGAGCATCCTTTTGTTTCAACATCTAAGGCAGAATCTATGAAACTCGATCATTATTGACTAAAAATATTGATAAATACTTGGAAAAATAACACAGAAAACAATAAATCACAAAAATAGGCACTTGATTTCCCGGACACGTTACCCTGCCGCTACAAATGCTTCGGAATCCTTACGTGTCATATTTATATTTAGGTTTCAATTGACAGGTGTCATCTTAAACAACAAGTGTTCGGAATTGGGTAACACCGATAGTAGCTGACAACATAAACTTACTAGCTATTGCCTAGGAAATTGATGATTTTAGTTTTTTGACAGGAATGATGCCAGTCATTTGGTCTGTTGGCAACTTTAATAAAATTTCAATGTCAATAAATATCTATTTTTTTTAGAAAATATCATTCAAGAAGTTGGGCAACCAAGAAGTTCACCAAGGCAAAATTTTACAAAAATGAGTTGATAAGACTGTACCATAAAAGCTCGTATTTATCAGGAAAAAGTTTCTATGTTGTATCATAGTTCACTGGAATGTTAATTAAAACTTTGCAAAAACCATAATATAGCAATAAATATTGAAAAGACGTATGTAAAATATAGATTTAGAGAAGATATAGATTTATCATAAAGTGTTAAATTTTCAAATACATTTATGTTAAAACTATCTTGGTCACTTTTGCTTATAAACCCACGAAATCTAAATAAATATGTACATATAAATAAGAGTTGGATTCCCGGATGCTTTGTTTAAATAATTGAACGAGGCTATAAAAACATTTGCTTTAGAAACAAGCAATTTATTGCTTTATGTCAGTTTAACGCAAACAATATATAGCCGTTCCGGAGCAACAATGACGCAACTACAAAATTATTTTTTTAGGAAAGACGATAAATAATTGTTAATTACTGAGTTTTGAGGAAGGACTACATTTTATTGGTTATAACATTAAAATCATTACCAATAAAATGTATACACTTCATTGAAACTCAATAATTAACAATTGTTTTTCGTCTCCTGAAATATACATTTTACAGTTGCATCAATGTAGCTTCGGAATGGCGATAGTTCACTAATATGTTATCTTATTGAATTTGCAGACCTAGTTCTAACAAGCATTGGTTATTGGTGCTAAAGTATGTCAAAAAGATATGAGATATACTTGAAAGTATTTCAGCCGTAAAATAATTTTTAAAGAGTACTAAACGGTACAATGGTTATCACGGATATGAAATAAGTCGTTATTTTTCATGTGTTCAAATATATCTCAAATGAAGCAAATAATCATCCAAGCAGTTTGCAAAAAACAATTGTCACACATGTGTTATCAAATATTCAAAGTAGAAAAACAGGTGAATCACTGCATACATGCAACAAACTTCATACCAATGAGTTAGCATTCATCTGTTTTGCCCCACATGCACCTAACTTTGCTGTTAATTTGTAATACAATTGCACGGCCGCAGAGCATTTTAGCTGCCCATAATAAATTCTTCCTGGCCTCTGTGGGACGTCGATACTATTGGCGGCGAGCTTCGGGTCCCCCGGGGGCCCCGAAGCTCTGCCTAAAACCGTGCACCCTCATGCTGTTTGTTATTATAGCTGCACACCTGTTATGCAGCAGAAACTGCGGTTTTACTCACCCAAAGTGAAATGGGTTGAAAACAATAAATCCAAGAAAATGCTGACAGGTTCGCTGTCAAATTTGAACAGCGTGAAGCCAACAGCGAACACCTAGAAGCAGTGCAGCCAATCTAGTGTATGTTCACTGTGTCTAATCTAGTCAAGCGCGACCATTAATGATGACGTCAGACTGGCGCGAAATAATTAGTGTTGCTCCGTAAATAATAAGTGAAGAATATGTACTTGAAATAGTGTGAATTTGTCATTAAATTACACTCTGATATGGTTAAAGCGGCATCTTCCCCTTGGAAGAGCCTCGAGGAGAGCAATTTTAAAGCAACTCCATCAAGTTTGATCTAATTTTGAGAGTTAATAAATAAGGAATACGGCTACGAAAACAGCGACTTTTCGGAAAAATAAACTGTTTATGTGATTTGTTTATTGCAAATACTGTCAAATTTGATTACTTCAGCAAATACCTGTCAAATTAGTCAAAAATCAGTGTTTATTAGTATAATTGCCGACCCTAATTGAGAAAAAATAATAATGAATACACTAACAGTGAAATAGTTCAAACGCTGTGTCTTTTTACAGTAATGAACAAGTATTTCTGTCTGATTTGACACCTATTAGGTCACTAAAACAAGTTTGACGGGTATTTACAATTAACAAACCAATATCACAACCAACTATAACAATTTTGTGTTTTGAAATATTGAGCCTAATTTAATAGCAAAATTGTACTTGTGGATGCACTGTTATAAAGATAATTTGATTTAGAATCGGATTCTGTGAAAATTTACAGGGTATTCCATTTAAAAAGTTACCTAATAATATATACCTATATATTCAATATTATACAGTAATTAACGATATCCATATAACGTTTAAGCACTTTTATAAATTACATAAATTTAATGATGTAACTGTTTTCAATGTTGAATGTGCGAAATTGCAAAATAAATTATACTTTCGCACATACTGATGCTATACATCTAAATCAACATTACACCTACAAAATTCAGGAGCGTCAATCCTATTATTACCTTTTTCATTGTAACTTTATTTATTGCTAATTGTAATGAAGAGAGTATAACGTACACAGGTAGTGTGAGAGATATAAAGGTATTATTGCTATTTTGGGTCAAAACTCACTCTTCGGCCTAAATCATCTTCGTTCTCGCGCATTTGAGGACGACTTTCAGAAGCCTGCGGTGGTTGCACTTCTTGGGCTTCCATTTGCCCTTGAGGACTATCCATCGCAGCTTTTGACATTCTTTGGTGATTTGGTTTGCAGAATTTTAAGATGCGTTTTACTCAGTACAATTAAATTGATGAACTGTCATTGTCATTCAAACACGGCCAATTTCTGAAGATAAAAAAAAAACAAAATGAAACACCATTTATTGCAAGAAAGTAATAGGCTACTATAACTTTAATTAATTAAGTTGATTTTATTCAATGTATTGCCCTAAATAAAAGAAAAAATAATTTTGTTATCATTAATTTTTTTTAATATAAATTAACTCTAAAATTGATTGCTTAAAACAGCCACCATCTATAAACATAATACAGTTTTGAAGAAAAATAATGTTAAAAAATTAAAATAGTTCTCAATGGTGTTTACATTTCATTGTCTTCCTATGACACGAAATTTTAATAGTTAATTTAAGAAATACTGTAGAACATTGTTAAGATCTAATTTAAGAAATAGTATACATTTAATTGCCTTCATTGTCCTAGGACACGAAGTTTAAATAGTTAATTTAAGAAATACTGTAGAACATTTTCAAGATCTAATTTAAGAAATAAACTATTAGCAGACTGGATAAAAAGCTTTCGAGGCCATAGTTTGGGGGTGCCTGTTCTAGGGTATGATTCCTTTCAAGTTTTTGTCGCGTCCCAATAAATTTTTAACATTTTTCATATACATCTGGTGGCCAGGAGAGATTTGACCGTCGGTCGGCAAAACATTACCCCCAGCCCCCAACAATATTTGTGGGTGGGAGAACCTAAATTATTTCATTTAACTTTTTTAAGTCTGTGAGTACACATAGATTCAATTTGCGCTCTGATTATTACTCCTTGGTGGAAGCTACACGATTACAAGATTCGCCGTTGAGAAGGTACTTATTTGTTTTATATTCGACATAATAAAAAAATCTGGTGTTAATTTTGAAAATAGATACTACTGTAATATTTATGAATACCTACATAGCGTGAATTAATTATGCAAGTCAGTTACATTACATAAATTTAAATATTGATATTTATGCCGATTACATGTAAAAAATAAATAGTTGATTAGTAATTATTAGATTAGTAAAAGGCATTAACCATTTTTCACACATACGAGTAAATGCAAAAATGTTTTAGAAAACTCTAAATATAAAAAAAATAATAGTTGGTGTTTTCTAAAACATTTTTGCATTTACTCGTATGTGTGAAAAAATGTTAATGCCGTTTTACTACCTTACAAAAATTTAAAAAAAAATGAAATATTACAGCAATTTTCCGCCAACTTCCCGCGTACTTTTCTTACCGTTTCAAAAAGAGGTTACTTCAAATACCACTATTACTATTTATTGGTATGACGTCGATTTTCCGAACATTTTTATAATTGCATGTTAGACTGGTGTAAGTAATATATTCATTATTTAAATAAATAAATAAATAAAATAAAAATATATTATGTTTCTGCTAAACTCACTAAAAACTGAATTCACTAAATATATTTAATTTGAACACATTTTCTGAGTAATTAATTGAATTACTCAGACGATCTATCTATCTATCAAAACTTGTGCATTAGTAATGTTTACCATCATCTACATAATTTCGTTTCGTAAGACTTTACTACTGGTCGGCGAATTTTTGAATTTCAATGAAAATTGTGAAATATTTTGGAGAATTTTAGTCAACAGGTTTTGATTGATTTTCGAATTTTTGACTATGACTTATGACTATTATCTACCATTGGTCGGCGTATTTTTGAATTTAAAAAAAAAATTGTGTAAAATTTTGGAAAATTTTGGTAAACAGGTTTATGATATTCGAATTTATTATCGCGTCCTTGTAAACATATGAACACTATGAAATACTCTAAAGTATGTAATTACCAATAGTACTGTAATGGAGATTAGATTTGGGAAAGTTGGCCCAGGACAGGATTATATTGAGAAGAGACTACAGTACCACTGAAGTGTTATTCAAATCAGTATCATTAAAATAATCTATTGGTATTCTATACTACTATTCTAGAAGTTGTTATAATCTTATAATAAAGTATAATCGTTAATAATTGTTGATACAGTAAAATTGAGTAATATTAAAATTGCTCCTCTAATTTTAATTGTAGCCACCTCAGGACAAATATTTATAAAAGTTTTTATTACCAGTATTAGAAAAATCATCACCAGGATAATATTCCAGGATTTGCAAAGTTTAAATATGAATTTTCAAGAAGTCTGAGCTCTGTACTGAGGGCCCCAGATAGACAGATACACAAACACACAGGCGGCAAACAATGCTTCAAAAACCATGTGTTCTATATATATGCAAAAAAAACTTAATAAAATTTTTTTTTCATTATTACAACTTACGTAGTTTTTAGGTATTTTCTTAAATACGTAAATGAAAGTGAGATGATGTTGATGTTGCATTTTTTTATTTCACGATTTCAGAAGAAAAAACAATGCATAATACTTTTTGCCCGACTGACATGACTGACATGATTTTGTATAATTCATATCCACATATATGATAAAACATTCAACTTTAGTGCTTGGTATTGCCATTGATTATCAGTGTTGAAATGTATCTAGATACATGTATTATTTAATAATAATTATTATTACAATAAAATAATTTAATAATCTGTAATAAAGTGGTGCCCTTTATTCGAAAAATGTGTAATAATAAAATCTAAGTAACTGTGCGTAATACATAAAAGAGTAAATATTTCATCTTTGCTTCTGCTTTATTCATTTGATATTATATCAACATGTCCAGAAATTATTTGTTTCTACATTTGTAGGTAAATAAAATAATTTAATAATGTGTAATAAAGTGATGCACTTTATTCGAAAAATGTGTAATTATAAAATCTAAGTAACTATGCGTATTTATACGTAATACATAAAATAGTAAATATTTCTTCTTTGCTTCTGCTTTATTCATTTGATTTTATATCAACATGTCCAGAAATTATTTGTTTCTACATTTGTAGGTAAATAAAATAATTTAATAATCTGTAATAAAGTGGTGCACTTTATTCGAAAAATGTGTAATTATAAAATATAAGTAACTGTGCTTATTTACACGTAATACATAAAATAGTAAATAATTCATTTGCTTCTGCTTTAATCTTTTGATTTTATATCTTTTTATATCAGCCAATCTAGTATATGTTCACTGTGTCTAATCTAGTCAAGCGCGACCATTAGTGATGACGTCAGACTGGCGCGAAATAATAAGTGTTGCTCCGTAAATAATAAGTGTAGAATATATACTTGAAATAGTGTGAATTTGTCATTAAATTACACTCTGACATGGTTAAAGCCGCATCTTCCCCTTGGAAGAGCCTTGAGGAGAGCAATTTTAAAGCAACTCCATCAAGTTTGATCTAATTTTGAGAGTTAATAAATAAGGAATACAGCTACGAAAACAGCGACTTTTCGAAAAAAATAAACTGTTTATGTGATTTGTTTATTGCAAATACTGTCAAATTTGATTACTTCAGCAAATACTTGTCAAATTAGTCAAAAATCAGTGTTTATTAGTATAATTGCCGCTGCTAATTAAGAAAAAATAATAATGAATACACTAACAATCTAAAAGTTCAAACGCTGTGCCTTTTTACACTAATGAACAAGTATTTCTGTCTGATTTGACACCTATTTGGTCACTAAAACAAATTTGACAGGTATTTACAATAAACAAACCAATATCGCAGCCAACTATAACAATTTTGTGTTTTGAAATATTGAGCCTAATTTAATAGCAAAATTGTACTTGTGGATGCACAAGTCCAGAAATTATTTGTTTCTACATTTGTAGGTAAATAAGATAATTTAATAATCTGTAATAAAGTGGTGCACTTTATACGAAAAATGTGTAATTATAAAATCTAAGTAACTGTGCTTATTTGACTACCTAATTCATTTTAATATGCTCGTCATAAGTGCTTTACATTTTACACATTTTCAATGTGATATATTTTAACTTTATAAAGTAACAATAATCAATAATACATATATGTAAAGAATAATAGGAATAATAATAAAAATAATTTTACATTTTATAGGTAATTTTTTTATGTTGTAATTTTAACTTTATAAGTAACAAGAGTAAAATTTAAAAATATGTCTACACTGATGAATGAATTCGGACGAAAAAATGTATTTTTTATTATTTTGATTTTTTAAGTAAGTAAATAATTAAATTTAAGATATAAACCAAACTTAATGTACCAATAAGTAAGGATATTAATTGATGGTGGAAAATTAGTTATATAAATGTTTAACGAACGTGTAATTTTCATATATATATTATTACACCTTCTACCAATTAGTGTAGGTGTGTGTAATTTTCATAAAATCTATAAATTATAAAGAAATTCGCTAAATATACACGAACTTATTTTTTAAAACATTTTATAAAACAAACAATAAATCCCAACAAAATATATTTAGTTATTAAGGACGGAAACAATAATTATTATGTTTAAGAACAAACAGAAACAAAAAAACAATTATATCTAAAACAAACTTGGGCATTTGAAAAATTGAATGTGTGTAACAATACAAAACTAGATTTTTTTAATATAGATAATATACATTATTTAATTACACAAGAATATTAATGCTAATGATCATTATTTAATACCTTATGTAGGTATCTAATATGTATTAAACGATTACTGTTACTTTTGAATAAAAATCATTTGATCAAATCAATTTTGATCAAAAATATTTATTAATTATTAAGATTATTAGTAGATAGTTGACACACACTGCTCAATATTATCAATATGCAATATGCCAATAAATATGCGAGCGGTTTCAATTCTGTGTCATTGTATTTCATTTGCAATTAGCCAAAGCCAAAATTTGCTGTGGATTATTTTATAGATATCTCTTCGGTTTGAAAAAAAATGCCCGAGAGTTTTTTTTTATGGCCCTGTAAAATGGTTACTATTTATCTCGTCTAGCGTCCTGAGGGGTAAACCAACTGTTTTATGACTTTTCGTTCGAGTATTCTGAACAATCAACAACGGCAATAAATTACCTTTCACGCCTCTCGAAAATATGCGCCCCACATGGCCCTACGAAAAGGTTTGCAAGTTTTTAAAATGTGTACAGTAATCACGTTTCATGCCTGACAGTTGAGCTATTTTATTACTTTACTAGCCACATTTAGGCACTGTATCACATTTTTTATAACAGAAAATATTTCACTGCTTACAATATAGCACTTCAAACAGCAGTAATTATTCGCATAAAAGTGCTATTATAATGGAATAGAATGATTATATTTGTAAAGAATCTTTGAATAGACATCATCAAGTCAGATCTTCATCATATCATAATCATATCATATCATATAATAATATCATCAGATATTATTGATACAAATTCTATGCAGAGTAACATTTCTGAACGTGCCAATAGATGCGTAAATTACTGCGTGCTACAAATGTTATTAGTTTATTAACGAATACATCTATAACACTTTAAATAGTTTAATAAAAAATAAAAGGCGGAAAGACCGCAGGTCGATAGCCATTAAATATTGTTACTACTACTAAAAAATAAAAATAAACCAAAGATCGCGGAAAATTTAATAAATATATCAAATTGGGCAGGTAAAAAGTTGCCCAATTATTTAAAAATTGTATTAAATAATTTGTCAATACATCTACCAGATTTGAAAAGGGTAATCGAAAGTTTTAGAATCGCAGAAAATTTTGGAAAATTTATTGAAAAATTGTATTAAATAATTTGTCAATACATCTACCAGATTTGAAAAGTGTAATCCAAAGTTTTAGAATCGCAGAAAATTTTGGAAAATTTATTGAAAACTGCAAAACTTGCAGGTAGAATTTTCGTGCATTATAATTTGAAATTTTCGGACTTCGTACCAGGAACACAGAAGTTGCATGAGATCGTTTATTGGTTTTTAATTTTTATCTCGGGAACTAAGCATCGCACAGCAATGCGGTTTGCATTTTTGGATTCAGCATTCACCACTCTATCGTGCTGTGCACTCAGTTTGAATCAAAAATTTTCAACGATTTCGTGAAAAGTTCCAAGGGTAACCTTATGGAATTCTCGTGAAAAAAATGGATTTGAAAATTTGCTATGGTAATCGATAGAGGGTGATTATGTAAGACTTTTCCCAAAACAGTTCCAAGCATATCCTTCTGGTTTTTGCGTGGGAGGCAAATTAATATGCCATATTTCATATCTTTTATAATTTTTATCTCAATAACTAGAGATCGCACAGCAATGCGATTTGCATATTTGGATTCAGAATTCACTAGTCTATCGTTTCCAAAAGATAAATTGACTGATTTTCTGTTAGTTTGTGTGTAACATTTCGTACTGTGTAACTTTATTAATTTACTTAATAATTAAATAATTAATAAAAATGTAAAAAATTAACCATAAAATAGCAGCAAATTTATTCAAATTACAAAAATATTATTTCAACAGTGGTGGTAAGCTTATTGAAAATTTCGCAGAAAATGTAAAAAAAGACAGGAAATGTATACAAATTGCAGAAAATTTAATAAAAATATCAGCCTTGTAGATAAAAACCCTTTAAATGGAAATTGAAGAAAAAAAAAGTGGTGGTAAGCTTATTGAAAATATCGCAGAAAATGTAAAAAAAGACAGGAAATGTATACAAATTGCAGAAAATTTAATAAAAATATCAGCCTTGTAGATAAAAACCCTTTAAATGGAAATTGAAGAAAAAAAAAGTGGTGGTAAGCTTATTGAAAATATCGCAGAAAATGTAAAAAAAGACAGGAAATGTATACAAATTGCAGAAAATTTAATAAAAATATCAGCCTTGTAGATAAAAACCCTTTAAATGGAAATTAAAGAAAAAAAAAGTGGTGGTAAGCTTATTGAAAATATCGCAGAAAATGTAAAAAAAGACAGGAAATGTATACAAATTGCAGAAAATTTAATAAAAATATCAGCCTTGTAGATAAAAACCCTTTAAATGGAAATTAAAGAAAAGAAGTGGTGGTAAGCTTATTGAAAATATCGCAGATAATTTTAAAAAAAGACAGGAAATGTATACAAATTGCAGAAAATTTAATAAAAATATCAGACTTGTAGTTAAAAACCCTTTAAATGGAAATTCTGAAAGTTTCAGAAACTTAAAAATATATAATTTGACGTATAAGTGACATATGTCTGGAAAGTCCTTTGGCAAATTATGAAAAACAATTGACAAAGGGGATAAACAAAAGAACAATACTTTAATGGTGGCAACCAAATGTACGTGGGTAATTGGGAATCACTGATTGCACGTAATTAATGAATTGTGAACTGTGTAAATGATATTAAAAAAAAATCACTGATCTTATCATAGAAAAATAGATACTGGATGGGCCTGTTTTTGACTACAGTCCAACTTTAATCAAAATAAATTGGCGAATGTGGAATACTTATACAAAGTATTTTCGTGATACTTGATTGTAATTTCATATTATCGGTACTCAGGGGAGGATGGGGAACATACAAGCGGCCCGGGAACAAACTTTTATCGGCCCATTTTGCATTCACATAAAATTGCAATAATACCATATAATCAAAATAATAATCATACTTCAAAATTTGACAAACATGTAAAAATCAAAAATACTTTACAATAAATCATTTAAAATTGAATATATTATTTTTATTTTTAAAATATATTAAAATGTATTATCAGAGACATAACACCTCTGAGGATTGCTAATAAAAGCCGAAACAAGTTGGGTGAAGAACATCAAATAAAAAGATTGCATAACTAAGAGAAAGTACTCCCCATAAAGAAAAAATCAATATAAAATTTAATACCGTAAGTTTTTCATAATACTTATATATTTATTAATACAGAGGTTCCTAAAGTGTGCGATTACTGTACTGCTTTCAATCATATTAAATAAAATATGAAAAGATTAGGTAATTAGAATTCATGCTTCGACTAAGAAAATTTAATTGTAATTATAAAATCTTCATTAAAATTACAAAGTTTTATTAGGCCCAGCATTTTTTTTTTAATTATTGGAGTTTTATCCCGAAAGCTATCCCTCACAAAGTTGTTAAAATGTTATTTGCAGAAAATTTCACTTGATTTGAATTTTTACATGAAAGTAAAAAATGTATATTATAAATTCCAAAACTCAAATGAAATAACAAAGTTATCATGATAAATGATAGAATTTAGTTGGAAATTATAAAATTCTTATAGTAAATTCGAAAATATTAATTATAAATTTCAATGTTAAAATAAAATTTGACATTTTTTAGTATAAATTATAAAAAAAACTTTATGCTTAAAACATGTAACTCACTAAGTTATTAATATTCTGACAGAAATTTGCAAAAATATTAATGCAAAATACAAAATTATGTACAAAATTACAAAGAAAAGCTATGAAGTTTTCATTGCAAATGACAAATTTTGATATTTTATTACAAATTGCAGGTTCACCAAACCATAAAATTCTCATTGAAACATCTCGCTTGTAAACTGCAATGAATCCTAAATTACAAAATTTTCGTTAGAATTTTTTAATATTACTAAAATTACTAGACTTTTCATAAATTGTAAAGATCAATGGAATCTGCGAGTTTTTTTATTCTAATTTATAACGTCTTTCCCCAGAAATCATATTCCTTGCAATTGTGTTAACCATTTCATAGAAATTCGCAAAAAATATAATAGATGGTGTAAAATGTTGATCAAAATGATAGAATTTAGTTGGAAATTATAAAATTCTTATAGTAAATACGAAAATATTAATTCTAAATTTCAATGTTAAAATAAAATTTGAAATTATTAGTATAAATTATAAAAAACTTTATCCTCAAAACATATAACTCACTAAGTTATTAATATTCTGACATAAATTTGCAAAAATATTAATGCAAAATACAAAATTATGTACAAAATTACAAAGAGAAGCTATGAAGTTTTCATTGCAAATGACAAATTTTGATATTTTATTACAAATTGCAGGTTCACCAAACCATAAAATTCTCATTGAAATATCTCGATTGTAAACTGCAATGAATTGGAAATTACAAAATTTTCATTAGAATTGTTTAATATAATTACTAGACTTTTCATAAATTGTAAAGATACATGGAATCTGCGAGTTTTTTTATTCTAATTTATGACGTCTTTCCCCAGAAATCATATTCCTTGCAAATGTATTAACAACCATTTCATAGAAATTCGCAAAAAATATAACGGATGGTGTAAAATGTTGATTAAAATGTTTTTAAATTCAAAATGATGAATGTTACGAAATTTTGATGATGGATTTCAGTATTTCAATAGAAATTATGGAGAATTAATTCTAAATTTCAAAAGTTTTAGAATTTGTAAACGTTGAATATAAATTGGAACATTGTAGTGAAAATTGCAAAGTTTTTATTATGAATACAATATTTCAATGGAATTAGAAAACAATCATAAAGTATAAATAAGTTTACATTATCACTATAACAAATACAATAATAAATAAGCAAATAAGTAAATAAAGAAATAAATCAGTTTTATTGGAATTATGTAATTTTCGTTGTGACTTTTATCATTCATCATTCTAAATTACCAAATTGCAATAACTTTATGAAAATTTCATTGTTAATTGATAAATTTTAAAGTATAAATATGTTTACATTAACACTATAAGAAATACAATAATAAAGAAGTAAATAAGTAAATATAGAAATAAATCAGTTTTATTGGAATTATGTAATTTTCGTTGTGACTTTCATCATTCATCATTCTGAATTACAAAATTGCAATAACTTTATGAAAATTTTATTGTTAATTGATAAATTTCACTGTAAAATGTAAAATATTCAACATTCGTATTATAAATTACAACATTTCAGCGGCGATTATGAAAATTTTATTGTAAATTGCCAAAATTTCACTATAAAATGCAAAATGTCATTGGCATTTCCAAAATTTGTTATATCGAGTTGTTAAAATGTTTATAGTTATTTGTAGAAAATTTTATGAAACTAAACTTAGGTGGAAATTACGACTGTTCATTAGAGATTTCAAAATGTTTATTAGAAATTATGAAATTCTTATTATAAATACCAAAATTTTACTACATATACATTTTCCTTGCAAATTAGAAAATTTTATTAAAAATTGCAAAAAGCTAATCAAACCACAGCATATTAAAATTAAATCATGTCGATTGTAAATTAAATTTACAAAAGCTTCAAAATTTGCAATACATTTTTTATTAGAAATACCAAATTTTTTATAAATTACAAAGATTAATGGAACCTGCCAATGTTTAGTTGAAAATTATAACGGCTATCTACACAATTTATATTCCTCGCCAAATTATTTCATATTTCATAAAAATTTGCAAAAAATATTATGGAAACGGAATGGATCCATGGAAAATCCTAGTTCAAAAAGGGAGCTGCGAGGCAAAAAAGTTTGGGAACCACTGTGTTAATACATATATAAACAATCTTTATTGGGCTATCGACCACATGGGGTCTTTCCGCTTTGTGTTATTACATTGAATCAAAATTATTAATAAACTTGTCGTCGGATCTGGGAAAATTCTGGGGCTTCCGGCCCAACATTCGGGATGGCTACCGGCCCACCGGGAAATTTCCCATTTTCCCGTATGGCCCATCCGCCCGTGTCGGTACTGTCTCCATGGTTGTTATTAAACTGATATCAGCCACGGCCGTTAAAATTTAACAGCCGTGGAAAATATTTATTATGGTGTTCACAAGTGTTACTATACAACCATCACAGCATACTTGAAATATGTCATTATGATTTATGAAAATAATTGCGAAATATGCGAAATAAATCACGAAAACTATAAAACGGCATACGTCCGATATGGATATAACAGACTCGGTTGATTACAAAATCTCGGCTGCGCCTCGGTTTTACAATATCTTAACTTCATCTGTTATATAACCCATATCGGCTTAATACTATATCTGAAGTCATAATTTGAATAATTACAATATATTTTCAGTTGTGACAACACGGTGTCATTTATGTCACGTAGATTACATGCTGTTAACCGTTTCAGACTTGAACAAACTTATTGAAGAACTACAATTATCATTCGCAATTTTCTGTGTTTCTTTATATTATTTGTATGCATTAAGAACGATTACTGCAAGCAAACCACCTTGTCTCCGACCAGCTTTCTGTATTTGAAGAAATCAACCAGAGGCCGCGAATATTCAAAGTTTTTCTGGATTGTTCTCCACACCTCGTGATTCCTGGCCACAAATCAGATTGAGTCGGTAGGAAGTTGTGGTGTTTTGCTGGAGAAGCACATGTTCATCGTTTTTTATGTTTACAGTCGAACCAAACTGCCGTTTTGCGTCCGTTAATTAACGTGCTGTTTCGTGAAGACTACAATGCCGTTTCCACCGGAGAAAATCATGGAGATCCGTACCAACAGGGCCCTCTTCAAGCGCGTCAAAAAGCCCAGGGTGAGCTCCATCCTCAAGCAGACGCTGAAGAACTTGAGGAACACAGGTGACGACAATAGTTAGAGAATTGCGTTAATAAAGATTAGTAATTTTTGACTTTGTAAAGGTCTCGAGGGCCGACCTTGGCTAAAAACTTTGTTGTAAATGCCAGAAATTTACTAGATCCATCTTTCAATTCAAATAAAATTTTCATGGAAATTCACGTTCTAGAATTGAAAATTTAGTGCTTCGTGTTTATTGAAGAGACGAATCAAACATTTTCCTCCAATTGGTCAGAAAATTAATGTTGGGCACATTGCTGTTTCTTAATAGTCGATATTTATCATATTTTTACGGAACATACGTTTAAACAAACTTGGAATTCTGTTTGCACAGCTTTATTAATTACAGCTGCCTTTTTTTTACAGATCAACCTTTTTAAAACAGGCATTTGGTTAAATGATGTTTGGTTTGTAGGAACAATTAAACATCATAATCCATTATGAGGGATTTTAAGTAAATATCAATTTCTAACATCAGTTGGCAACAAATCTTACTAAAAAATGTAGGGACTTTTGGTAAATTTAATATTTCCAAGGAAGCAACACCGATAATTAAACGTTATGTTATCGTTTGTATATCATTTAGATATTTTTGGCTCTTAATTTTTTTCCAAGCAATTGCGATTTTACCTTGCGGGTTTTTGCTCTTAAACATAATTTAATTCTTCATCAGAAGGTTCGCTGCCCACAGAAAACGGATCACACAGATGTATGGTCCGTTTTTATTTTAAATCCACCTCTTGTTGCTCATGTTGGTCAAAATAAAACTCACTACAAAAATCACTGCATATTGAACTGTATCCTCGTTTTTGAGAATGACTAACGACACTAAAGAGCTGCCACTAATACTGCGGAGAAAAATTGCGACGTTCGTGGATCTTAAAAAAAAACAAGACTACATTTTTCCATCAAAATTATCCCAATGGACTCAGTACTGTATGTTACTTATCGAACATGGCATGAATGTCTTCATGTCACACAGTATAATGCTGATTGGGATTTTTATTGATGATACAAAATGAAAATATAGTCTGAAGTATTTGAATTATGAAATATCAAAGGTGAAAATGGAGAGAAAATTTTAAACTTTAACAGTCATTATTTGGCAGGGTCGACGATTAAAGAAGGCCAAGAATGGACCAAGAACAACGAAGTAATGGAAGAAGACTTCACGGAAGACTCGCTCGCCCTACAAATCAGTAACATATCCATGCAAGACCTGGACGACTCTACAGTCAGCGAATTTAACTGCTCCACACGAAAGCAAAGCATCTGCAACACAAGTGTCGGCAGTCCATTTGTGGTCAGAGACGGCAAACGTCTAAGCAAATTACAAGCTACACCTTTAAATAAGTTATGCAAATCAATGAGCTTTGCTGCAGAGAGCAACAATAACTCGGTGGTAATCATTGATGATGACGATGATATAATATTCTCACCTGTAACGGTAGCCAAAGAAACCCAAAACTCGTCCGTTTCACCTAAAGTGAAAAAGGAACGAGTCAAATCGTCAGATTCTGTAATTTTTGTGAAGCAGGAGAGACGCAATCGGCGCTCACTTAAAACTACCAGGACACGAGTCCTGAAAGATATGGCACTTTCCCCCATAGTGATTCCGGGCCTCAGCCAGACCCAAGCATTCCATGAGGCTTCAACACCGAAAAGACCCATGAAGGAAGTTTTCAATGATGACTACACCACCTTGTCGAGAAGCGAGAACTTGAATCTTGTAGTTAACTTGCTGCAGAAGCTACTGAGCAATCCCGTTTTAATGAAGCTGAGCGAGAATGTGAACGTTAAAGCGCCAGTAGAAACTATGGAATGCAGTAACGATGCTCGAAAGAATTCGAATGTTGAACAGCAACCAGACGGTGCTATGCAAATAACTGGTACTTCATCTGCACCGGCTACATTATCAATTGATGCGATTCCGTTAGCCCGTGATAATCCGGGTAATAAATTGCCAAGAACTGCAGGTTGCACTGCAGCAACTCAAACGGCGCCACTCGGAAAAGCTGAACTATCTCCTTCAAGCAGTGCAAGTACTGCACCCACAACCTGTGCAGGAGCACCCATTACCGATTTACATTCAAAACCTCTGCTGGCTGCACCAAATGGGGGTGCAACCATCAAAGGTTCGCAACCGACATCCGTAGCTTCTGCCAAAAACCATGGAAGCTCAGTAATTAAAGGTGCACCTGCAACAAAACCAACAGCAGTGACCACTGCAGTGACAGTCAAAAACAATCGAAGCTCAGTAAGTCAAGGTGCACCTGCAACAAAACCAACATCAGTGACCACTGAGCCGCTAGTCCGTTCGACTGTTACAAAGGTAACTTATTACAAACCGAAAACCAATAGAAATAAGAGCAAACCAAATACCATATGGAATTCAAATAGTGTGAGACCACAGAGTGGCTACCAGTCATCGTACCATTTTATATCAGAAAATATCAGCTATGATGGCAACTATTACCGGGAAGGGCTTCGCCCCATCGTGATAGATGGTAGCAACATCGCCATGTCGTAAGTCTTTTATTTTAATACATATTTCTGTTCACTGCAGGTTATTATAAAAAATAATACAGGGTGTTTAAGAACAACTACACAGTTTGAAATTTACTATACCTTTTCAAGTTCAAATTGAGACCAATCAAGTCCAAATTGAGGCCAATCAATTTCAAATTGATGCCAATCAATTTCAAATTGAGGCCAATCAAGTTCAAATTGATACCAATCAATTTCAAATGAAGACTAAACAAAATCAAATTGACACTAAACCATATCAAATTGAGAGTAAACGAATAAAATTTATTATGACAATTTGATATTGTTTAGTTTCAACTTGATTTTGTTTAGTCTCAATTTGAAATTGATTAGTATCAATTTGAACTTGATTGGCCTCAATTTGAAATTGATTGGTCTCAATTTGAACTTGATTGGTATTAATTTGAACTTCAAAAGGTATAGTTAAAGGTGGCACTAACTCAGGGAATTATTTAATTGGAAAAATGGCATCTTCTTACGTGCATAAGTTCTTACTTATCTATCTAATTATACAGTATAATAATGCGTCTTCGCTTCGTCTGTACTATTGCTACAGTATTATTGTCGCTGAATTTTATAATATATCCCCCTTTCAGTAAATTAAAGAGTATAACTTTATTAACTCATTTCAGAGTACTCAAGTTTGGCATTTTACTTGGAATGAATGTCCCCGTCAGTCAAAATACAGTGCTGTCTATTAGGCAGTATTTTCCCTGAAATGAAGATGTTTTGCGCCTTCTAATGAGCTTAGTGGGAAAAGTGGTAGTTTTTAAAACACCCTGTATTATAATGATAAAATTAAATATATGTTGTAATAGCTTGTACCTTGAAATGTACAAGCTATTGCTTTCACCTTTCAAATTGTTTATGACCCGACTCTTGCAGACATGGCAATGGAAGAGTGTTTTCTGTCAGAGGCTTGAAGATATGCATCGACTTCTTCCTACATAGGGGGCATAAGGTGTACGCATTTATCCCGTCCTACAGACTAAAACGGGACCAGAGTGACAATCAGTGGCTGCTGCAGCAGCTCGTCAAGGACCAGCACGTATTCTGCACGTCCTCCCGTGAAGTATTTGGGAAAAAAATTTGCTCGTATGATGATAGGTGAGTTGGCCAATACTTCGCTTCAAAGATTTTATTATGCATAAAAATCATAAGAAGTGTGCATTAAATTGTTGCCCAATAAAACTTAGGCAAGTTAGTCCCGAAAGAGTGAAAAGTAAAAAATATACGGAACTCAAGTTTAGGCAACCAAAAACATGCATTGCACAGTATTCAGTACGGTGCGTATCCTTGGTTGCGTAAACTTCAGTACTGTTTATTTGGGCGCATACTGTCTGTTTGGGAAGCCCTTCCCTGTGCATTCCGTCATGCCGTTGTAGTTGCTTGAATAACTTTGTACATCAGTGTACACTTTGTGTACACTTTGTGTACACTGATTTCGTGGCCGTAATAAATTCCAACTCGCAACTAAACTTCCTTGCTAATTAACTATAATTCGCCTTACAGGATACTGGTTCAAGTGGCGGCTGCGATGTCCGCCGTAATTGTGTCGTGCGACAATTACAGGGATCTGCTCGTCGAGGACAGGCGCCTGGTTCCCGTGATCCAGAACAGCCTGCTGATGCCTACATGGGTTGGCGACATGATCATATTTCCGGAGGATCCGTTGGGGAGGTTCGGGCCGAAACTTAATACGTTCCTCCGCTACATGTGAATGTTTGGTGATCTTACATTTCAACGGTTTCAGATTTTTATTAATTAATATTTTAGTAATGTGTATCTGACGATGTTAATTTTGTTTACGGTGCTTGAAAATGTTAAATTCAAGCACTGTTCTTACTAGTTTGTGTTTTAGTTGTTTAGTCGGAAATATTTTTATTAAACCGTTTTATGCTAATAGTGTGCCGATGACAGTGAACTTGGCCTCTTGTATGGTTTTAATTTGTTTTTTTTTATGTAGTAATTGTCAGTGAAATAAAATTGTTTCTTTAATTTTTTTTTTTCGTTCTTGATCTGCTTTTTGGTCACTGCGATGTACTACCATTAATATTGAAGATATCAAGACCATTTTTTTACATTTTTAGACCATATGTACATCATTGCAAAATAGAATAATATTACTGTCAGAATTTTATTTATTGTCAATATTTCAATAGAAAGTGTCACAATTTCAGTTATTACACTCTAAATTTTGGTAGTCACGTCAATATTCCAATTATTATTGCAAAAATTTAATGATTCTTATAATTTCAATGATCAAAATGTTAAATTCTGGCTACATTTCAACAGAATAATCATTAAATTTTAACAATAGCATTGAAATATTGACATAATTATGATATTAAAATTATGGTCAATGTTTCACTGATTACTGTCATAACTCTCAAAATTTTTCATCAAGCATTCTTAATGTTTCAATTATTAATGTAAAATTTTTAGAATTTTTAGAAATCATTCTCAATGTTTCAATAGTTACTGTCATAATTTCAATTATAACTCTCAAAATTTCAATTATCATTCTTAATGTTTCAATTGTTAATGTAAATTTTTTAGAATTCTCATAATTACAATGAGTGCTGTCAAAATGTCACAATTGTGGCTAAATTTGAATAGAATAATCTTTGAAATTTTAACAGTGAACATTGAGACTTTAACATAGTTATGATATTAAAATTATTATCAATATCCCGAACGGTCTGTGATTATATCCTGCAAGTGGTATTTTCCAACTTGCTGTAGGAGGGTAGTAAATCAACCCTGAATATTTGAAAACATCATAAATAGTGTGCATTAAATTGGAATATTTAAAAATAATATAAAAAGTGTGCATTAAATTGTTGCCCAATAAAACTGAGGCATGTTAGTCCTGAAGGGTTTGTGAATGTACCCTGTAAGTGGTATTAACCAATTTGCCGTAGGAGGGTAGTAAATAAACCCTGAATATTTAAAAAAATCTTAAAAAGTGTGCATTAAAGTGGAATATTGGAAAATATAAAAAGTTTCCATTAAATTGTTGCGCTATGAAATTCAGGCATGTTAGTCCTGAAGGGTCTGTGAATATACCCTGCAAGTGGTATTTTCCAATTTGCCGTAGGAGGGTAGTAAATTAACCATGAATATTTAAAAAAATCCTAAAAAGTGTGTTTTAAATTGGAATATTTAAAAATTTCATAGAAATTGTGCATTAAATTGTTGCTCTATGAAATTCAGGCATGTTAGTCCTGAAGGATATATGAATATACCCAGTAAGTGGTATTCTCCAATTTGCCGTAGGAGGGTAGTAAATTAACCATGAATATTTAAAAAAAATCATAAAAAGTGTGTTTTAAAATGGAATATTTAAATATTTCATAAAAAGTGTGCATTTAATTGTTGCTCTATGAAATTCAGGCATGTTAGTCCTGAAGGGTCTGTGAAAATACCCTGTAAGTGGTATTTTCCAATTTGCCGTAGGAGGGTAGTAAATTAAACATGAATATTTAAAAAAAAACAAAAAGTGTGTTTTATATTGGAATATTTAAAAATTTCATAAAATGTGTGCATTATATTGTTGCTCTATGAAATTTAGGCATGTTAGTCCTGAAGGATCTGTGAATATACCCAATAAGTGGTATTTTCCAATTTGCCGTTGGAGGGTAGTAAATTAACCATGAATATTTAAAAAAATCATAAAAAGTGTGTTTTAAATTGGAATATTTAAAAATTTCATTGAAATTGTGCATTAAATTGTTGCTCTATGAAATTCAGGCATGTTAGTCCTGAAGGATCTGTGAATATACCCAGTAAGTGGTATTCTCCAATTTGCTGTAGGAGGGTAGTAAATTAACCATGAATATTTAAAAATATCATAAAAAGTGTGTTTTAAATTGGAATATTTAAAAATTTCATAGAAATTGTGCATTAAATTGTTGCTCTATGAAATTCAGGCATGTTAGTCCTGAAGGATCTGTGAATATACCCAGTAAGTGGTATTCTCCAATTTGCTGTAGGAGGGTAGTAAATTAACCATGAATATTTAAAAATACCATAAAAAGTGTGTTTTAAATTGGAATATTTAAAAATTTCATAGAAATTGTGCATTAAATTGTTGCTCTATGAAATTCAGGCATGTTAGTCCTGAAGGATATATGAATATACCCAGTAAGTGGTATTCTCCAATTTGCCGTAGGAGGGTAGTAAATTAACCATGAATATTTAAAAAAAATCATAAAAAGTGTGTTTTAAAATAGAATATTTAAATATTTCATAAAAAGTGTGCATTTAATTGTTGCTCTATGAAATTCAGGCATGTTAGTCCTGAAGGGTCTGTGAATATACCCAGTAAGTGGTATTCTCCAATTTGCTGTAGGAGGGTAGTAAATTAACCATGAATATTTAAAAAAAAAACATAAAAAGTGTGTATTAAAATGGAATATTTAAAAATTTCATAAAAAGTGTGCATTAAATTGTTGCTCTATAAAATTTAGGCATGTTAGTCCTGAAGGGTCTGTGAATATACCCTGCAAGTGGTATTCTCCAATTTGCCGTAGGAGGGTAGTAAATCAACACTGAATATTTAAAAAAAAACATAAAAAGTGTGCATTAAATTGGAATATTTAAAAATATCATAAAAAGTGTGCATTAAATTGTTGCTCTCTGAAATTCAGGCATGTTAGTCCTGAAGGATCTGTGAATATACCCAGTAAGTGGTATTCTCCAATTTGCTGTAGAAGGGTAGTAAATTAACCCTGGATATTTAAGTAATCATAAAAAATGTGCATTTTTATAATCTTTATAAATATACAGGGTAAATTTACTACCCTCCTAAGGTAATCAAGATACTGCCATTAATAGGCGGTGTTTAAGAGTCTATTAAGACTGACAACGTTCAGTTTTAGTGAGCAACATTTTATTGTACAATTTTTAAGTGTTTTTTTATGAGCAAATTGCAAAATCGCTCTTAAAGAATTTTCCAATTTAGTATCAGAGATGTATTGTATTTAGCAAGCAAAAGTTTTTAAGCCGTTTACTTTTAACTTGATCCACTGTAAAAATGTGAAGCTGGCAGAAAAGAGAACTGAATCTGAAGCTAACTTCAACCACAGTGATGTCAGAATGATATAATGATGATATAATTTCAATGAGAATTATGTGGTTTGATGAGCTTTTTACAATGTTTGATAAAATATTGTAATTTGTAAGGCAAATGCAGAAAAATTGTCGCTTATGACAAATGAAATTTTTGTTGCAGTTTATAATTTTCAATCAAAATTTTGTTGTTTCCCTGCAAAAGTTTTGAAAATTTCTATCAAAATATTAATAACTCATAATTAATAACTCACAATAACATAATAACTCATAATAACTAATAATTAATAAGTGACGCTTTGTGGATAATTCCTTTATAATTTCCACTAAATTGCAGGTTTCAATTATACTTTGAAATTTATACTTAAAATTTTTCTGTTTAAAATAAATATTTCATATTTTGTTACGTGAATTTCCAATGAAAATTTTGTAATTTACGACTAATTTCTGTAATTTATCATGACTACTTTGTTATTTTCTTTGAGTTTAGGAATTTATAATACATTTTAAGTTAATTACGATTATATGCAAATTTGATCAATTTAGTCATCAGTATGCTTTCGACCTTTACTACGTGGTACTCTATATTAAAAAAACAGAGAAACAACTTGCTATGTTTTACCACAAAATGGTATTTTATACCACATTAAAAAACAGAGAAACAACTTGCTATGTTTTTACCACAAAATGGTATTTTATACCACATTTTGTGGTAAAAACATAGCAAGCTGTTTCTCTGTTTTTTAGATAAATTTACTTAGAATTCATGTTGTTTAAAAGTTTCAGTTAATTCCTTCTACTAACAATTTTTTTTCTACCAAGAAATTCTTCTTACATTTACAAGAAAAGTCTAATTATCTGAGAATTAGCAATTATTTTTCAGTGGCCTAGAAGCAAAACGTGACAAGTCACAACTTTTCTAAATATGTTTAATACACAAAACAAATATATAATGCAAAAGCCCACTGTAATAGATGTATGCAATATAGATGTAATGATGTAATGTATGTAATGTATGTGCCTTAGAGGTAAATAAGGTTGTCTAACCTACCGCAACGACCACGCATAGAAGTTTAATAAAGACAGTATACACATGGCAGTTGTGTTGTTCAGTCGATTCCTAGATCCACTCCTAGATATATAACATGGCGCAGCTTAACGGACATTAAAAGGAGAAATAAAAAGAAGACGTGAAAATGGAAAGCAGAGGAATCCAACCAATTAAATTAAACGGCAGACAATGGAAGCAGAGGTATGAAATATACTCCGCCGCTGTAGAATTAGACTCAAAACCAGAAAAAAACGCAATGTGCACATTTACTGCATTTAATGGGCGAAGAAGCCATTGCAATCTACAATAGCTTCACATTTAGTGACGATGATAAGGACGAAATTACTGTACTAAAGAAAAAATTAAATGACTATTTCATTCCAAAAAAGAACCCAACCTACGAGAGATATACATTTTTCACGTCCCGCCAAAATGAGGAAAGCACAGAACAGTATGTCACGTCATTAAAAAACCAAGCAAAACAGTGCGAATTCCTTGAAAATTTTAAAACGGTATTAATAAAAACGATGCTAATCATTGGGATAAAAGATGAGAAGGTTCGAGAGCAACTTCTACAACATCAAGAGTACACCCTGGAAAAAGCAATCGAGACATGTGTGTTAACCGAAACATCCAGACAGCAGCTTCAGGATATGAAACAATCAACGAGTGGAGACAAGACAAGAAATTACAAAGAAGTGGATCAAGTAAGAAATCAGAAGAAAACAACACAAAAATTCCGAGAAGATTCTTCAAGATCGAACGAAAATAGAAATTACAATCAGGTACAAAGAGAAATTAAAGACTGTTCAAGATGTGGTAAATCACATCCGATAAATAAATGTCCAGCATACGGTAAAAAATGTTTAAAATGTAAAAAGGACAATCACTTTGCAATTAAATGTAGGAATAAATCTGTAAACCAAGTGAATCAATCGGATAATTGTATTGATCACTTGAGTATAGACACAATTAATAATGGAAACAAAAACCTCAATAATTTTAATCATTGCATTATAGAGTTGAGTATAGGTGAAGATGCAGTTGTAAAGGCTAAATTTAAAATAGATACGGGAGCAAGTGTCAATATAATTTCCTACTTTGAATTAAAAGCGTGTAAATTTAATTTTAAAAATATTGAGAACATTAAGGAAAACTTAGTCACATTTACTGGAAATAAAATTCCTATATTGGGAAAATGTTATCTAGATTTATACTATAATGGAAATTGTTTCAAGAAAACTGAATTCTTTGTAGACAAAAGTAATAATGGGTCAATTTTAAGTTTAAAAACATGTATTCATTTAGGAATAGCAAACATAAAAAATGATGAGGATATTAAATTCATTAATACAGTAAATAAAAACAAAATTAAAAATTATGAAGAATTAACCAATAGATATAAAGATGTATTTGAAGGTATAGGTAAAACAAGTAGGCCATATCACATTGAAATACAAAAACATGCAAAACCATTAGTAAATCCAATAAGAAATGTACCTTTTCTTATACAAGATCAATTTAAAAAATGTTTAGAAAATTTAGAAAAATTAAAAATAATAGAAAAAGTTCAAGGCAGCTCAGAAAGGATAAATTCATATGTACTAGTTAGAAAAGAAGATGGTTCTCTACGAATCTGCTTAGATCCAAGAGATTTAAATGAAGTTATAATAGATAGAAAATACAAAATACCAAACACGGACGAAAAAAATAGAAATTTGAATGGTTCAAAAATATTCACAATATTAAATGCAGCTAGTGGATTTTGGAACATTCCATTAGATGAAAAATCTAGTAAGTTATGCACTTTTGCAACCCTTCATGGTAGATACAAATTCAATAGACTACCATTTGGTATTAAAACTGCTAGTGAAGTATTCCAAGAAACTTTTCAAGAAATTTTTCATATAAAAGGTGTAGTAATCTATGTCGATGATATTTTAATTCATGCCGAGACTAAAGAAGAACATGACAAAATATTGGAAGAAGTATTTAAGATAGCTAGATAAAAAAATGTAAAATTTAATAGAAACAAATGTAAATTTGGTCTAGATGAAGTTAAGTATTTAGGACATAAGTTTTCAAATAAAGGTATATCAATGGATGAAGATAAAATTGAAGCCATCGTAGGAATGCCCAAACCAATTAATAAAAAAGATGTCCAAAGATTCCTAGGTTTCATAACTTATGTAGGAAAATTTATCCCTAACTTATCAGAAATTACTCAACCATTGAGGGATTTAATTAAAGATAACAATATATTTTCATGGGAACACCCTCAAGAAAAAGCATTTAACGAATTAAAAAAGATAATTTCACAAGAACCAATTTTAAAGTATTTTAATCCAAGAGAGCAAATAACAATATCAGTTGATGCATCTAGCTCAGGCTTAGGAGCAGCACTTTTGCAAAATGAAAAACCATGTGCATATGCTTCTAGAGCTATGACAGAAACTCAGCAAAGATATGCTCAAATAGTGAAGGAACTATTAGCAATATGTTTTGGCGTACAAAAGTTCTATCAATATGTTTATGGAAAAGAGTTTACAGTTGAAACCGATCACAAACCATTAATTTCCATATTCAAAAAATCATTAAACTCAAGCCCAGCAAGATTACAAAGGATGCTTTTGACATTACAAAAATATAAAATAAATTTAGTTTACAAACCAGGCAAATATCTAATAATAGCTGATACATTATCACGAGCAACAGTAAATAAAGTATTCGAAGATAATTTAGAATTAAACGCTCAAGTATGCCTAATCGAAAAAAATTTAACAATTAAAGAGGACAGGTTAAAACAATTGATAAAAGCAACTGAAGATGATGAAGAATTAAAAATGATAAAAACCTTTATTAAGGATGGATGGCCAAAGAGCATAAATAAAATGACAGTAAATTTGAAACCATTTTACAAATTAAAGTCAGAAATAACAATGGGAAGCAATAACTTAATATATATGAATAAAATAGTCATTATACCAAAATCATGGAGAAACAAAGTCCTTGAAGACATACACACAGGTCATTTAGGTATAAATAAATGCATACCGAGAGCAAAATTTGCAGTATATTGGCCTAATATGATAACACTTATAGAAAATGTAATGAATAGATGTTACGTATGTAATAAATATTCAAACTCGAATAGAAGAGAGCCTATGATAAATCATCAAATAATTAAAAAACCATGGCAAAAAATAGGAATTGACTTATTTGAAATACAAGGTGAAACATTCCTTATTGCAGTGGATTACTACTCAAAATATCCCGAAATCATGACGTTGAACAAAAATCTAACTTCCAAAAATGTAATCAACAAATTAAAATCCATATTTGCTAGACATGGAATACCTAAAATTGTTGTATCAGATAGTGGAAGACAATTTATCAGTGAAGAATATGAAACATTTTCCAAAGAATGGAATTTTAAAATAACTAAATCATCCTCATATCACCAACAATCCAACGGTTTTACAGAAAGATCAATTCAAACCATTAAGAAATTAATTAAAAAGACATTAGAAAATAAAGAAGACATATACTTAGCTTTATTAAGTTACCGTAACACCCCTGTCTATGATACCTACACACCATCTCAGATATTAATGTCACGATACTTAAGAGACAACTTACCTATTAATGAAAATAAACTAAATTCTCAAATTATAAATAAGACAAAACTAAAGAACAAAATTGACACAAGACAAATCAAATCAAAAATTTATTATGACAAATCAGGTGTACGTTCAAACGTTGAACTTAGAAATGGAATGCAAGTTTGGTTCCAAGAAAAGCCTAAAAGCACTTGGAAACTAGGAAAAATTAAGAATAAAATAAGAGAAAGAACTTACGAAATAGAAAAAGAGGATGGAAGATGTATAATAAGAAATAGTGTTTACATTAAAAACTTCAAAGGTTCAAACGAAGTGATACAACGTTCAAATTTTGTATATAATAATAATATTGTAAATGATAACATTGCAGATGATAATATTGTAAATGACAACATTACAGATGATAATATTGTAAATGACAACATTACCGATGATTGTATTGTAAATGATAACATTGTAAAAAGAGTGAACTGTAAAAGAGTAACCAGAAAACCAAAAAGACTGTATGACTATGTAACGTAATAAGGGAGATGTAATAGATATAGATGTAATATAGATGCAAAGAAGCTTGTCTAACCTACCGTAAAGACCACGCATAGAAGTTTAATAAAGTGAGCATACACATGGCAGTTGTGTTGTTCAGTCGATTCCTAGATCCACTCCTAGATATATAACACCCACATATCCTTAGTTACTTTCTTTGCTCAAATAAATATTTCACACGTTTTTTTTTAAATTCCTATTTGACTGGACTTTGCTCATTGGCGATTGATTTTCGTATTTATAAAATTTCAATAAAATGTTGAACACTTGTAAACACGTCGCAGATGACTATTATGAGTTTCCCATAATAATTTTAAATTATTATTTAATTAATTAATTTAAATTATTTATTACTTTATTAATTATAATTTCATGTACATGAAATCCGAACACTGAATGTTATTTTTCAGCTAGAAAATCGTCATACATTTATTTCCAATAATAATGTATTGCCAATATATTGCGTTGTGTAAGTAGTAATTAATCTACCACTTAATGTACCACAAAGTTCCACGTATCAGCAGTTAGTACAAATATATTCATTGCCTATTGTACTACTGTACGTTGTAAATATATAAATAATTTACGACAACAGGTTTAAATATCCTAGGCAAGGAATAAAAGCAGTTAGTTTTCTATAGTTTATTTACAACAGTGTAAGTAATACATATTTTGCTATTCGATTAAGAAATTTTGCTATTAATAAAAAAAAACTGGATGAATACAGAGAACAAGAGAACACGTTTATTGCTCTATAAAAATAATAATAATAATCACTGCTGCTCTTCCGTCATACACACTTTGACTTGTGTATGCAGTATAACCCTAAACGCAATAAATATTATTATTGTTGTTATTACCTATGGCGTAATTGGTTACTGTCGTCATAGGCATATGATAATAATGATAATAATCGTAATGACTATTAAGTTTAAGGTTTTATCCAACACGTCGCAGAAGACTTTTATGAGTTTCTAATAATAATGTTAAATTATTATTATTATTCTATTAATTATTATTTCATGCATATGAAATTCGAAAACTGAATGTTAATTTTCAAATAGAAAATCGTCATACATTTATTCCAATAATGTATTGCCAATATATTGCGTTCTGTAAGTAGTAATTAAGTAATTAATGTACCACTTACCAATATAGTATTGCCAATATATTACGTTGTGTAAGTAGTAATTAGTGTACCACTTAATGTACCACAAAGTTCTGCTATAAATAATAAAATACAATACAAAATAACTCTATCAGTAAGTACAGAATAATAATACCATAAATAATGATTATTATTATTAAAGCTTTACACTCCCTTTTGGGATTTAGACACTCCTAAGGAGTTTTCAAAATCCAATTTCCGAGGTGGATTAGTCCCTATAATCATGATAATAAAGATAATAATAATAATTATTATTAAAGCTTTACACTCCCTTTTGGGATTTAGCCACTCCTAAGGAGTCTTCACAATCCAATTTCCAAGGTAGATTAGTCCCCATAATCATAATGATAATAAAGATAATAATAATTATTATTATTAAAGCTTTACCATCTCTTTTGGGATTTAGCCACTCCTAAGGAGTCTTCAAAATCCAATTTCCAAGGTGGATTAGTCCTCATAATCATAATTACAATAAAGATAATAATAATGCTTATTACGTTGTCAGTTTTCTTTATCAATCCTTTATGTTTCAGGTAAAAATGACGAAAGTTTTGCAAATGGTTGTATTGCTAATAGGTAATACTCGAAATAGACTGTGAGCAGCTAAAGCATGGAACAAATTGGTCAAAATTAAAACCACTATTTTTTTTGAAAAATATCCTAGTACAGGCAAGATTTTATTTTTTAAAGAATTCTATGTCAAATTCAATTTCTAAGCATCATTTTGTGGGCATACAAGAAAAAAACAAAATTATCATCAAAAAATTATTTGAAATACATACCAGGTATCATGAAAGCTCGTTGTATTTATCAGGAGAAAGTTGGAATGTTGTATGTATCAACGTTCTCTGGAATGTTAATAAAAACTATGCAAAACAATTAATGTTGATAACTAGATTCATCATCATGTATTGAATTTTTAAATGTATTTAACTCGAAACAGTCTTTTTTGATTGTAAGTCCACGATTTTTTTAATGATAACACTACATCTTTTAAAAATCATCAACAAAAAATTATTTGAAATACATACGAGGTATCATGAAAGTTCGTTGTATTTATCAATGAAAGTTGGAATGTTATATGTACTAACGTTCTCTGGAATGTTAATAAAAACTATGCAAAACAATTAATCTTGATAACTAGATTCATCATCATGTATTGAATTTTTAAATGCATTTAACTCGAAAGAGTCTTTTTTGATTGTAAGTCCACGATTTTTTTAATGTTAACACTACATCATTTAAAAATTATCAACAAAAAATTATTTGAAATACATATCAGGATCATGAAAGTTCGTTGTATTTATCAGTGAAAGTTGGAATGTTATATGTATCAACGTTCTCTGGAATGTTAATAAAAACTATGCGAAACAATTAATGTTGATAACTAGATTTATCATCATGTATTGAATTTTTAAATGTATTTAACTCGAAACAGTCTTTTTTGATTGTCTTTGATTGTCTTTTTTAAGTCCACGATGTTTTTAATGTTAAAACTACATTTTTTAAAAATTTTGATAGCTCCCTTAATTGTCAAAATGGCACAATAAATATTTTGACAGGTCCCCTAAGTGTCAAAATAACAACAAAACTTGGTCACTTTTGCTTGTAAGCTCACAAAATGATGGTTGTAAATTGAATTTGATATAGAGTTCTTTATAAAATAAAATCGTATTTTATCATCATTATTTTATTATCTACTCTATCTTTTTAAAATTTTGACAACTCCCTTAATTGTCAAAATGACACAATACATATTTTGACAGCTCCCTTAATTGTCAAAATAACATAATAAATATTTTGACAGCTCCCTTAATTGTCAAAATAACACAATAAATATTTTGACACCTCCCTTAATTGTCAAACACATTTTTACACCTTACATAAGAAATGTGTGGAACAAATTGCAATGGAAAATAAGATCATTAAAAAACCCTGCTGTCAAGCAATTAAATGAAATAATTAAATTAAGTGCTCAAACTGGCAGCCATCTATTTCTTGACAATTCTAATAGAATTCTTCTATTTCTCTATTTCTGACGCATTCTAAAGTGGATGATTCCGACTTACCAGAAATTAAATTTGATATGGAATTGTGCATTTTTATAAAACATAATCCTGTCCGAGGTTTTTTTCGCATTGCATACTTTAGTCGCCCACTTTATGTAATTCTGTTTACAATTATTATTTTAATAAATATTTAATTTTGCAGTTGTACTATCAATATCTTCAACTTTTGCACGTAAAAATTGCTATAAGAAGTGTATAGGTATGCAGGCAATAATTTGTGCAATAGATAATAGAGGCAACAGAGTCACATTCAATAATTCATGTGCATTCTCACGTGCACAATGTTTGAACCCAGAGAAAAGTAATATGTTTAATATTATTAATATTTTATCTTACCAAACTGTATTTTTAGATTATCAACAACTGCGTTCAGGATGCTATGGTTCAGGTAGGGAGGTGTAACTCAACAATCTAGTTTTGATGGACAATCCTTTTGAAACAACTCATTTCTGTATAACACTTTCTTCTGTTCTTCTTCTTCTGTTTCTTATATTAACACTGACAGTGAATAACTCTACATTGACTAAGAGATCGGATCTTTTGCAACATCTCTAGAGTTGGTAGTGTCTTTATTAAGTAATTGAAAACTGTAGCTTGAGGATGTACTCACATTTTAATAAATAATTTCTTGCTTTAGCCATGTGTCTTTATTAATATTTTTATCATTATCCTAGGCAACTGATTTCCGCATTTATAAAATTTGAATCAAGTATGGAACACTTGTATAACACTTCGCAGAAGACTTTTCTGACTTCCTCATAATAATTTTTTTTTAATGTTATAATTCGTTAATAATTTTAGAGCAAAGAGCTTAGATTATTAGCAATTTATGTATCAGAATCATAATTCATGAAATTGCTTACAATTTTTCAGTAATTTCCTTATTCTAACAAAAACAAAACAAAAATATGATAATTCAAAGAGGTAAAAATTTTGCAAATTATTATTTCGTGTAAGATTATTTAGACTCTTAGATTCTTAGATTATTAGCAATTTTTGTATATTCAATCAGAATTTATGAAATTGTTTTAGCATTTTTCAGTAATTTTCTTTTTACCAAAAACAAGAAAAAAAACAATTCAAAGAGGTAAAAATGTTGCAAATTATTATTTCGTGTAAGATTATTTAGACTCTTAGATTCTTAGATTATTAGCAATTTATGTATATTCAATCAAAATTTATGAAATTGTTTTAGCATTTTTCAGTAATTTTCTTCTTCTAACAAAAACAAAATAAAGTGATAATCCAAAGAGGTAAAAATTTTGCATATTATTATTTCGTGTAAGATTATTTAGGCTCTTAGATTACTAGCAATTTATGTATATTCAATCAGAATTTATGAAATTGTTTTAGCATTTTTCAGTAATTTTCTTCTTCTAACAAAAACAAAAAAAAGTGATAATTCAAAGAGGTAAAAATTATGCAAATTATTATTTCGTGTAAGATTATTTAGGCTCTTAGGTTCTTAGATTATTAGCAATTTATGTATATTCAGTCAGAATTTATGAAATTATTTTAGCATTTTTCAGTAATTTTCTTATTCTAACAGAAACAAAAAAAATGTGATAATTCAAAGGGGTGCAAATTTTGCAAATTATTATTTCGTGTAAGTGAAATGAAATTTAAAACCCAATATTATTTTTTAACTACAGAATCGTCACACAATCATTTCCAATAATGTATCGCTAATATATTGAGGTATGTAAGTAGTGATTAATCATGTAACCCAAAGTTACGCTTATCAGCAGTTAGTACACATATATTCACTGCATATTGTATTACTGTACGTTGTAAATAAATAAATTATTTACAACAATTGGTTTATATACACCAGCCAAGGAATAAAAGCAGTTAGTTTTCTATGGTTGATTTACAACAGTGTGAGTAAAATTTTATTATTCCATTAAGAAATTTAGCTATTATTGAAAATAAAAATATGGACCGACTGAGTACAGCAAACGAGAGAAAGTGCTTATTGATTAATAATAATAATAATAATAATTAAGTTTAAGGTTTTATCCATAAATTGCCAGTTATATTTTTAAGGTATTATTATTAGGCTCTTACTGGTAAAATTATCTTTATTTTATTTTATTATTTATTTATTTTATTTCGCCTGACTGGTTTCGGTTTTTAAAAAACCATCATTAAATAATCAAAAAAAATCATTTAATAATATTATTTCAAAAACAAATATTATTAAATGAACGATGGACTATTTATGGGTTCACCAGTTAGTGGTATACTAGCAAACATCTTTCTTGATATTTAGAAAACCTAATTATTAATAACACAAATCATTATATCAATTCATTATTCAATGAATACATAACTCTTTGGAAACGCTATAAAAATAATTTTACCAATGCTAACAAAAATAAACGCTATAAATATAATTTTATGCTTGATAAAACATTTTATCATGCATCATCAGATGCATGATATATGCGTTATTATTATTTATTTAATAATATTATTTCAATAACAAATATTATTAAATGAATGATGGACTACCTATAGGCTCACCACTTAGTGGCATACTAGCAAACATCTTGACAATTTAGAAAACCTAATTATTAATAATACAAATCATTGTAATGAATACATAACTCTTTGGAAACGCTATAAAAATAATTTTACCACTAAGTACCTAATAGTAGTACCTTAATAATAATAATATTTTCGGCGTAATTGGTTACTGTCGTTTTTGGCGTAATTGGTGGAATTGGTTACTATGGCGAAATTGATTACTGTCATCATGAATAGATGATAATTATGATAATAGCGTAATTGATTACTGTCATCATGGATAGATGATAATAATGATAATAATAATAATATCCTTATGTTTCAGGTGAAAATGACGAAATTTCTGCAAATGGTTATGTTGCTAACAGGTAATACTCAAATTGTGAAAAATGAGAGGCTATAGTATGGAACATGGAAGGATTATTTCTTTAAAAATATTCTCGTACATGACGACTTTATTTTATAAAGAATTATATGTTAAATTTAATTTCGAACCATCATTTCTCTTCCAGTAATGACGTGAGCGTCAAGATTTTAATGTCAATCCAGTCTTTTAAAAAAATTGTCAGTTCCCATAGTTGTTAAAATGACACAATAAATATTTTGACAGCCCCTTTAATTGTCAAAATGACACAATAAATATTTTGACAGCCCCCTTTAATTGCCAAAATGACATAATAAATATTTTGACATTTCCCTTTAATTGTCAAAATGACACAATACATATTTTGACACCTTACGTAAGAAACGTCTTGAGCAAAATGCAATGGAAAATTAGATTATAAAAATTGTTGCTAAGCAAATAAAATAATTAAATTAAGTGATTGAACTGGCATCCATATATTTCTTGACAATTCTATTGACGCATTCTAGACTGGAATCACTAGAAATTAAATTTGATATGGAATTACATATTTGTATATAGGGTGTTCCTTAATGACGTGCTAAAATTTAAGGCTGTAATTCCTCAGGTGATTTTATGAAGAAAATATCATATGAACATATATCCGCAACGGCTTAAATTTTTAGCTACAGGGTGTTGAAATATTTTTTTAAATCGTTATTTTTTTAATATCTCCGAAAACACTTAAAAAAATAACCATTTAAAAATATATTTCAATAGCAAAAAATTTAAGCCGTTGCGAATATATATTCATTAAGGAACACCCTATATACAAATATGTAATTCCATATCAAATTTAATTTCTAGTAATTCCAGTCTTTGAATATATATTCGCAACGGCTTAAATTTTTTGCTATTGAAATATATTTTTAATGGTTATTTTTTTAAGTGTTTTCGGAGATATTAAAAAAATAACGATTTAAAAAAATATTTCAACACCCTGTAGCAAAAAATTTAAGCCGTTGCGGATATATGTTCATATAAAATTTTCTTCATAAAATGACCTGAGGAATTACACCCTTAAATATTAGCACGTCATTAAGGAACACCCTGTATAATATATGGCAGACAATTTGTTCTAAAACTGCTTCAGCATACTTTAGCCGCTCACTCTATGTATTATATTCTCGATTATTACTTTAATTAATAACAATTTGTTCCAAAACTGCTTTAGCATAATTATTTTCTCAATTATTACTTTCATTAATATTTATTTTTGCAGTTGTCCTATCGATTTCTTCAACTGCTGCACAAAGGAATTGCTTTAGGAAGTGTATAGGTACTCAGGCAATAGTATGTGCAACAGATAATAGAGGCAACAGAGTCACTTTTAATGATTCATGTGCTTTCGTACGTGCAAGATGTCTGAACCCAGAGAAAAGTAATACGTTTAATATTAATAATATCGTATCTTACCAAATTATGTTTTTAGATTATCGACGAGACAATTCATGCTAGGGCCTAGGCATGGATATGTTACTCAACAATCTAGTTTTGATCTTTTATAACAAATAATTCGACAATCCAAGGACCAATATTTTCTGCATTTGCAATAATAATAATAATAATAATAATAATACTGTTTATTTCAGATGATTAATAATAATAAAATGAAATACATGTCACAATAGTAGATAAAACAACACAGCTTCTGGAAAAACTCCCCGAAAATTCAGCCGATTAACGCGAATCAAACCGCGAATTAAATTAATCGAAATCTCTGCGGGGGTTGGTCCAGAAGCTGTGTTGTTTTATCTACTTGCAATATAACACTTACAGTCAATATCTCCACATTGACTTTAAGGCATTGGGAACATCTCTATAGTTGGTTGTATTTTTATTATGTTGTTTGTAATTGCAAACTGTGGCTTGAGGATGTGCTCATATTTTAATAAATAATTTCTTGCTTCAGCGATGTGTCTTTATTAATGTTTTTTGTTGTCATCATTATGCTCCTAGGCGACTGATTTTCGTATTTATGAAATTTGAATATAGTGTTGAACATTTGTATAACACTTCGAAGAAGACTTTTATGAGTTTGTTATAAAAATATAAATCTTTTTAATTGTTAAAATTCGTCAAGAATTTTAGAGCAAATTAGATTAGATTATTAGCAATTTATGTATATTTACTCAGAATTTATGAAATTGTTTAGCATTTTTCAGTAATTTTCTTATTCTAACAAAAACAAAAAAAAGTGAGAATTCAAAGAGGTAAACATTTTGCAAATTATTATTTCGTGTAAGATTATTTAGGCTCTTAGATTATTAGCAATTTATGTATATTCAATCAGAATTTATGAAATTGTTTTAGCATTTTTCAGTAATTTTCTTCCAACAAAAACAAAAAAAAAAAGTGATAATTCAAAGAGGCAAATTTTTTGCAAATTATGATTCCGTGATAATACACAATTAGATACAATAAAGCACTACTAAGAGCACTAAAAGCACTACTTTCAAGAAATTTACAGCACAAGCACAAAGAGAGCACAAGAAAGCAGCACTAGTATTTTGGAGGAGAGGAATGGAAGAGCAGATACACGAAATGCCTCTTAACGATGTGTTGGGTTTTTGAAAAAGGTTTTACAAAAAGTTTTGAGAATTGATTATGCGATTTTTTAAATTTAGTGGTGTTCAACTTGTGGGTTAGCTTTCAAAGGAGTCTCACTTCTCCAATTTTAGTATTATTTGTGTCTGCACGAAAACATAAAATTTGATAAATAAAAGTAACTCTATTAAAATATCCAACTTTTAATTATAAGGAGTCTGACCTTGAAAGTTCTACAAAAAATGAAGCTGAGTGAATATTTTTACATTTTCACTTAACTTTAAAATTTTGTTTTTAAATCTTTAAATTTTATAACATTGCTATGCTCCATTAAATATTAATTATTGTTTTTAATTATTTGTAATTATAAGGAGTCTGACCTTGAAAGTTCTACAAAAAATGAAGCTGAGTGAATATTTTTACATTTTCACTTAACTTTAAAATTTTGTTTTTAAATCTTTAAATTTTATAACATTGCTATGCTCCATTAAATATTAATTATTTGTTGTATTAATTTTGTTTTTAATTATTTGTAATTATAAGGAGTCTGACCTTGAAAGTTCTACAAAAAATGAAGCTGAGTGAATATTTTTACATTTTCACTTAACTTTAAAATTGTGTTTTTAAATCTTTAAATTTTATAACATTGCTATGCCCCATTAAATATTAATTATTTGTTGTATTAATTATTGTTTTTAATTATTTGTAATTATAAGGAGTCTGACCTTGAAAGTTCTACAAAAAATGAAGCTGAGTGAATATTTTTACATTTTCACTTAACTTTAAAATTTTGTTTTTAAATCTTTAAATTTTATAACATTGCTATGCTCCATTAAATATTACTTATTTGTTTTATTAATTATAGTTTTTAATTATTTGTAATTATAATGAGTCTGACCTCGAAAGTTCTACAAAAAATGAAGCTGAGTGAATATTTTTACATTTTCACTTAACTTTAAAATTTTGTTTTTAAATCTTTAAATTTTATAACATTGCCATGCTCCATTAAATATTAATTATTTGTTTTATTAATTATTGTTTTTAATTATTTGTAATTATAAGGAGTCTGACCTTGAAAGTTCTACAAAAAATGAAGCTGAGTGAATATTTTTACATTTTCACTTAACTTTCAAATTTTGTTTTTAAATCTTTAAATTTTATAACATTGCTATGCTCCATTAAATATTAATTATTTGTTTTATTATTTATTGTTTTTAATTATTTGTAATTATAAGGAGTCTGACCTTGAAAGTTCTACAAAAAATGAAGCTGAGTGAATATTTTTACATTTTCACTTAACTTTCAAATTTTGTTTTTAAATCTTTAAATTTTATAACATTGCTATGCTCCATTAAATATTAATTATTTGTTTTATTTATTAATGTTTTTAATTATTTGTAATTATAAGGCGTCTGACCTTGAAAGTTCTACAAAAAATGAAGCTGAGCGAAAATTTTTATATTTTCACTTCACTTTGATTTTTTTTTTAAATCTTTAAATTTTATAACATTGCTATGCTCCATTAAATATTAATTATTTGTTTTATTAATTATTGTTTTTAATTATTTGTAATTATAATGAGTCTGACCTCGAAAGTTCTACAAAAAATGAAGCTGAGTGAATATTTTTACATTTTCACTTAACTTTAAAATTTTGTTTTTAAATCTTTAAATTTTATAACATTGCCATGCTCCATTAAATATTAATTATTTGTTTTATTAATTATTGTTTTTAATTATTTGTAATTATAAGGAGTCTGACCTTGAAAGTTCTACAAAAAATGAAGCTGAGTGAATATTTTTACATTTTCACTTAACTTTCAAATTTTGTTTTTAAATCTTTAAATTTTATAACATTGCTATGCTCCATTAAATATTAATTATTTGTTTTATTATTTATTGTTTTTAATTATTTGTAATTATAAGGAGTCTGACCTTGAAAGTTCTACAAAAAATGAAGCTGAGTGAATATTTTTACATTTTCACTTAACTTTCAAATTTTGTTTTTAAATCTTTAAATTTTATAACATTGCTATGCTCCATTAAATATTAATTATTTGTTTTATTTATTAATGTTTTTAATTATTTGTAATTATAAGGCGTCTGACCTTGAAAGTTCTACAAAAAATGAAGCTGAGCGAAAATTTTTATATTTTCACTTCACTTTGATTTTTTTTTTAAATCTTTAAATTTTATAACATTGCTATGCTCCATTAAATATTAATTATTTGTTTTATTAATTATTGTTTTTAATTATTTGTAATTATAATGAGTCTGACCTCGAAAGTTCTACAAAAAATGAAGCTGAGTGAATATTTTTACATTTTCACTTAACTTTAAAATTTTGTTTTTAAATCTTTAAATTTTATAACATTGCCATGCTCCATTAAATATTAATTATTTGTTTTATTAATTATTGTTTTTAATTATTTGTAATTATAAGGAGTCTGACCTTGAAAGTTCTACAAAAAATGAAGCTGAGTGAATATTTTTACATTTTCACTTAACTTTCAAATTTTGTTTTTAAATCTTTAAATTTTATAACATTGCTATGCTCCATTAAATATTAATTATTTGTTTTATTATTTATTGTTTTTAATTATTTGTAATTATAAGGAGTCTGACCTTGAAAGTTCTACAAAAAATGAAGCTGAGTGAATATTTTTACATTTTCACTTAACTTTCAAATTTTGTTTTTAAATCTTTAAATTTTATAACATTGCTATGCTCCATTAAATATTAATTATTTGTTTTATTTATTAATGTTTTTAATTATTTGTAATTATAAGGCGTCTGACCTTGAAAGTTCTACAAAAAATGAAGCTGAGCGAAAATTTTTATATTTTCACTTCACTTTGATTTTTTTTTTAAATCTTTAAATTTTATAACATTGCTATGCTCCATTAAATATTAATTATTTGTTTTATTAATTATTGTTTTTAATTATTTGTAATTATAAGGAGTCTGACCTTGAAAGTTCTACAAAAAATGAAGCTGAGTGAATATTTTTACATTTTCACTTAACTTTAAAATTTGTTTTAAATCTTTAAATTTTATAACATTGCTATGCTTCATTAAATATTAATTATTGTTTTTAATTATTTGTAATTATTAATTATTAATGATTTATTAAATATTTGCGTTAAAGTATTGCTATGCCCCATATACTATAATATTAAAAACACTGCCTTCTAGAGCAGTATTATTTTCTAAGCTGTTTGGTGTTTGCCCCATATACAAAAATATTGAAAACACTACCTTTTAGTGCAGTTTTCTTTTCTAAGCTGTTTGGCAACAGTTTGGAAAAGTAACGTTTTTGTTAAAGTTTTTGTCCATACAATCTTTATCTCATAATTTTTAATAATTTATTGTCTTAATCTCTTTTTTTTTTGTTGCTTTTATATCTTTTTGTATGCTTATGACTCAAGTAAAACATTCTATGTTAGAACACCTATACACATTATTATTATTATTATTATAACGCTTATCGGTGCAATAAATGTTGAAGTTGTTACATATTACCTATTGAAAGTTATCATTGTCGTGCTAGTTTTAAACCGATTATAGTTTGATTTATTGATGCACGTTGAAGCTATAAATATGAGTACCTTAAAAATTAAACTATAGAAGTGATTGCAGCATTTGCCCTAAATAACATGTAAGTAATTATATTACACTAAAGATTGGAGTAATAAATTAGCATTCATCTTTATTACGAAGTATGTAAATATGCTGTATTAATATTTATGCATTTGTGTGCTTAATTTTAATAAGGATCCATATTTATTAATGAAAAGTGTGTTAACATTAATAAATAGATGTTTTGTTCATATTTTTGTATGGCTGTGTTCGAGGATTTGGAATATCAACTGCTTATACATTAGTTAATTAACTCAAAACATTAATAAATAGATGTTTTGTTCATATTTTTTTTATGGCTCTGTTCGAGGATTTGTATTATCAGCTGCTTATACATTAATTAATTATACATTAAATTTGAATGCAAAACGAATTTGAATGCTGAAGACGGCTTCCAAGCCGAAACTAGTTCATAAAAACAAAGGTTTTTCATTACCCTACACCTGAGAGTGCATAAATATTCTTATATTATTAATAATAATAAGTTACAAAATAAAAATTGAGAATTGATGTGATTTTTTAAAATTAATGCCTGATATTTTCTTTTTTTAGTAGGGATTATTATAATTACTATTATTCTTTAATTTAATTGTTACTAAATTTGTTAAAAGATATATGATTAAAAATACAATAAAATGTATATATGTATTACCTAAACTAATTAAAAGATAATTAGATAATTATAAATTAGATAATTAAAGACAACAACTTAGTATTTCTAAGTTTTCATGCAATATGTAAAAATCTACTAAATGTACTGACCTGTGTAAAACAGATATTTGTTAATGCACCAAATAAATCTAATCTAATCTAAAAAAAAAAACTTGTTTTTAAATAAAAAAAATTTTAAGTAAAACGAAATGAGTACTAAAGTGAGCAAAAACCGGCACTAAACTAGCCCATTATTGTACGATTATGTGCAAATTTGGTGGCTCACATAACATAAGCATAAAGTCATTTAGGTTTCTCATATTAAGTTTTTTTTTCTTTAGTATTTGGGGCAGAAGTAATGTGTACTTTTATAATTCTTAAAAATGAATGAAAACGTAACAAGAATTAAAGAAGTACTTGTTTCTACCTCAAACACTATAAGCATAAAGTGCATAGCCAAGTTTAGTGCCAAGTAACCCATTATTGTACGATTATGTGCCAATTTGATGGCACACATAACGAAAGGAAAACGTGTATAACCAAGTTTAGTGCCAACTAGCCCATTATTGTACGATTATGAGCCAATTTGATGGCACACATAACAAAAGCAAAACCAAGTTTAGTGCCAACTAGCCCATTGTTGTATGATTATATGCCAATTTGATGTCATACATAACAAAAGCAAAAAGTGCATAACCAAATTTAGTGCCAACTTTGCCCATTATTGTACGATGATGTGCCAATTTCATGGCATATATAACAAAAGCATAACGTGCATAATCAAGTTTAGTGCCAACTAGGCCATTATTGTACGATTATGTGCCAATTTGGTGGCATACATAACGAAAGGAAAACGTGTATAACCAAGTTAAGTGCCAACTAGGCCATTATTGTACGATTATGTGCCAATTTGGTGGCGTACATAATAGAAGCAAAATGTGCATAACCAAATTTAATGCCAACTAGTCTACTATTGTACAATTATGTGCCGTTAAAATTGATTTTTATAATTTTATTTGTGATTCCTTTATAAAAAGTAAATATTTTGATGAAATCAATTTTTATATTTGGTATATTTTTTATATATAAGCATAAAATGCATCACCAAGTTTAGTGCCAAGTTGCCCATTATTGTACGATTATGTGCCAATTTGGTGGCATATATAACTGAAGCAAAAAGTGCATAACCAAATTTAGTGCCAACTAAGCCAGTGCCAACTATTGTACGATTATGAGCCAATTTGGTGGCACACATAACGAAAGGAAAACGTGTATAACCAAGTTTAGTGCCAACTAGGCCATTATTGTACGATTATGTGCCAATTTGGTGGCGTACATAATAGAAGCAAAAAGTGCCAACTAGCCCATTATTGTACGATTGTGTGCCAATTTAATGGCACACATAACAAAAGAAAAACGTGCATAACCAAATTTAGTGCCAACTAGCCCATTATTGTACGATTATGTGCCAATTTAATGGCACACATAACAAAAGAAAAACGTGCATAATCAAGTTTAGTGCCAACTAGGCCATTATTGTACGATTATGTGCCAATTTGGTGGCACACATAACGAAAGGAAAACGTGTTTAAAGCCAACTAGGCCATTATTGTACGATTATGTATGTGCCAATTTGGTGGCGTACATAATAGAAGTAACATGTGCATAACCAAATTTAATCCCAACTAGTCTATTATTGTACGATTACGTGCCGATAAAATTGATTTTTATAATTTTATTTATGTTTCCTTTATAAAAAGTAAATATTTTGATGAAATCAATTTTTATATTTGGTATATTTTTTATATATAAGCATAAAATGCATCACCAAGTTTAGTGCCAAGTTGCCCATTATTGTACGATTATGTGCCAATTTAATGGCATACATAACAAAAGCAAAACGTGCATAACCAAGTTTAGTGCCAACTAGGCCATTATTGTACAATTAAGTGCCAATTTAATGGCACACTTAACGGAATCAAAAGTGCATAACCTAGTTTAGTGCCAAATAGGCCATTATTGTACGATTATGTGTCAATTTAATGGCACACATAACGAAAGGCAAACCAAGTTTAGTGCCAACTAGGCTATTATTGTACGATTATGTGCCAATTTGGTGGCGTACATAATAGAAACAAAAAGTGCATAACCAAATTTACTGCCAACTAGGCCATTATTGTACGATTACGGGATAATTTGGTGGCATACATAACACAAGCAAAAAGTGCATAACCAAATATAGTGCCAACTAGTCTATTATTTTACGATTATGTACTGATAAAATTGAATTTTATAATATTATTTATGATTAAAAAAAAAGATTTTGATGAAATCAATTTTTATTTTTGGTGGCAAGTCAAAAGTACACATGAATTTTCATTTGTTTTGTTGTGTGTCAAATATCAAATCTAAGAGAAACTACATTATTATTATCCATTATTAGTGTTTTCCACTAGTAGCAAGAACTATAAGTGAAACTGTTTGAAACCTACAATGTGGTTTAAATTCAATTATGCTTCAAGCTAATGTATAAATTGGGCTGCATAGATAACATAGCTATAGAATCGATAACCTATGTTATTATTAAAATTGTTCAGCCGTGTGTCACATATATTATTATCAAATCAAATTCGTAAATGAAAACGTAAATACATAAATATTTACAGTAATAATATATTAATTTAAAATGAGTAATCGGAAATATGAATTTATTGCCTGTTTAAAATGCATTTAATCTAAAATAATGTTTCAATTACTTAATTGTACCATTTAAAAAAATAATAATATGTAGGCGAAAAGACCCCATATGGGGTCGATAGCCCAATAAAGATCGAATATATATATATATATATATATATATATATATATATATATATATATATATATATATATATATATATATATATATATATATAATAATATGTTACTAGGCAACAATAGCTATTTATGGTATAAGTGAATAAAGTCGAATTTTATCCACGAAAAAATAGTTTAGTGCAAGAGGTGAAGCCGAGTGCGATAATATTTTCGAGGGGTTAAAATTACATTATTCACTCATAGCATACAATTTTTTTTCCAATTAGTATTCAGAATTGAAGAATTTGCATGCAAGTATCAATTGTCAGGTGACAACAAAAATTTCAAGGATAGTGCGTATATACGTATTTTTTGATTTTATTCAAGTTGTCAATGGTTAGAGTGAATAGAGTAAAAATGTAAACATTTTATTCGCCCATTCGATTAAAGTGTTGTTTTAACGATGAGGTTTAATATACATAATGAGCATTTTAATAGTGCGAATTGAAAAAAGATATATTTTTATCATTCATGTGATTATTTACACCTAAAGCAGCATTTGAATTCTTTACAGGATTTTTTTTCCATAAAATGTAATGTACTAATTTTTGTGTTTCATAAGTTGTATTCACATCACATATATTCCATGTCTAACAAGTAAAGTTTTAACTTTGAAGTTATTTGCGCAAAAATATTCAGTTATTATTATTATTATATTATTATTAAGTTATTATTTTTCTTTGAATGGTGGTGGCGTTTACTTCGTGATACATTTTATTAAGTTTTATTAAGATAAAACCATGACTTTGTTATTATCACATAAAATTATTTATTTTTTTGTTTTTACTGGTTTCGACTACTTAAGTATTCATTATCAAACAGAGTGGATTCAAACTCTGTTTTATAATGATTACTGAAGTAGTCGAAACTAATAACAAATCAAAAAATAATTTTATGTGATACAAACAAAGTATGTTTTATTTATTTTTATTTTTCAGTTATTTAAATTCTGTTAAAAAACTCTCGAGTCATGTTACACAAATATTTTGAAAAACGTGGCCCCAAAATTTGTATTTAAAAAAAATCTGAACGTGTAATCATGTAACATCAGATTTTTCTAAATTTGTCTTTTCTCGATTTTCCATTTCTTGGCACACACACACACAAACATTTACATGTACAAATTTAACATCAGACTAATAACTAATAACAAATCATAAATCATTTTATGTGTTACTAACAAAATAATGTGTTTTATTTATTATTATTTTTCAGTTATTTAAATTCAGTTAAAAAACTCTCGAGTCATGTTACACAAATATTTTGAAAAATGAGGCCCCGAAATTTGTATTTAAAAAAAATCTGAAAGTGTAATCATGTACCATCAGATTTTTCATAATTTATGTTTTCACGATTTTCCATTTCTTGGCACACACAAACAAACATTTACATGTACAAATTTATTTTCAGTTTGCAAGGAAAATGGCAAGAATTGGTCAAGTGGTTGTTCTTCTACTAGGTGAATACGAATTTTTATTTTTATAATAATGATTAAGTGAGAAAATGTGTTAATTGAAATAAAAATCGAACTGCTTCAGGCCATTCAAAAACAAAAAAAAATTATAATAACGTTTATTTAAGTGAGAAAATGTATTGAAACAAAAATCAAAATGCTTCCAGCTTTTCGTAAAAAAAAAAATACACTTTTAGTGGTTAACGAAAATAAAACAGATTTCATTTAAATTGCTTATTTTCATTAGTTTTTCATTCATTTTTTTGTGAATAATAAAATTTATGGTTTTTAAGTTTTCTAATTCCATTCTTAAGTTTCATTGTTCACAAATTTATCGAAATTTGTATGCTACAATTTCGACAATCAAAGTTCAAATCAAAACAAAACGAAGAGTTAAATAAATAGACAAAATCTTCAAAACAGAGGCCTACTTTTTTGTGTAGAATTCTTGTTTGAATTGTTAGAATTTGAGTGTAGAATTTTTGTGAATGTTTTGAAAACCAACGTATTACACAAGGATTTTGAGATTTTTGCACAAACTTTCTTAATTCAAAATTTTTAGTCATTCTAGGCTGTGGCTATGTCGAATTCATGTTTGAATTGTTGGAATTTGAGTGCAGACAAAATTATAATAACGTTTATTTAAGTGAGAAAATGTGTTTATTGAAACACAAATCGAAATGCTCCAAGCTTTTCGTAAAAAAAAATACACTTTTAGTGGTTAACGAAAATAAAACAGATTTCATGTAAAGTGTTTATTTTCATTAGTTTTTCATTCATTTTTTTGTGAATAATAAAATTTATGTTTTCTAAGTTTTCTAATTCCATTCTTAAGTTTCATGGTTCACAAATTTATCGAAATTTGTATGCTACAATTTCGACAATCAGAGTTCAAATCAAAACAAAAGGAAGAGTTAATTAAATAGACAAAATCTTCAAAACAGAGGCCTACTTTTTTGTGTAGAATTATTGTTCGAATTGTTAGAATTTGAGTGTAGAATTTTTGTGAATGTTTTTAAAACCAACGTATTACACAAGGATTTTGAGATTTTTGCACAAACTTTCTTAATTCAAATTTTTTAGTCATACTAGGCTGTGGCTATGTCGAATTCATGTTTGAATTGTTGGAATTTGAGTTTAGACAAAATTATAATAACGTTTATTTAAGTGGGAAAATGTGTTTATTGAAACAAAAATGGAAATGCTTCAATCTTTTTGTAAAAAAAAAATACACTTTTAGTGGTTAACGAAAATGAAACAGATTTCATTTAAATTGTTTATTTTCATTAGTTTTTCAATAATTTTTTTGTGAATAATAAAATTTATGTTGTCTAAGTTTTCCAATTCCATTCTCAAGTTTCATTGTTCGCAAATTTATCGAAATTTGTGTGCTACAATTTTGACAATTAAAGTTCAAATCAAAACAAAAGGAAGAGTTAATTAAATAGGCAAAATCTTCAAAACAGAGGCCTACTTTTTTGTGTAGAATTCTTGTTTGAATTGTTAGAATTTGAGTGTAGAATTTTTGTGAATGTTTTTAAAACCAACGTATTACACAAGGATTTTGAGATTTTTGCACAAACTTTCTTGATTCAAAATTTTTAGTCATACTAGGCTGTGGCTATGTCGAATTCATGTTTGAATTGTTAGAATTTGAGTGTAGAATTTTTGTGAACGTTTTTAAAACCAACGTATTATACAACGATTTTTAAATTTTGCACAAACTTTCTTAATTCAAAATTTTTAGTCATACTATGCTGTGGCTATGTCGAATTCTTGTTTGAATTGTTAGAATTTGGAGTAGAATTTTTGTGAATGTTTTTAAAACCAACGTATTACACACGGATTTTGAGATTTTTGCACAAACTTTCTTAATTCAAAATTTTTAGTCATACTATGCTGTGGCTATGTCGAAGTCATGTTTGAATTGTTAGAATTTGAGTGTAGAATTATTGTGAATGTTTTTTAAACCAACGTATTACTCAAAGATTTTGAGATTTTTGAAAGAACTTTAATTGTCATAATTTATGTTCTCTAAGTTTTCTAATTCCATTCTTGAGTTTCATTGTTTACAAATTTATCGAAATTTGTATGTACAATTTTGACAATCAAACTTCAAATCAAAACAAAAGGAAGAGTTAATTAAATAGGCAAAATCTTCTAAACCGAGGCCTACTTTTTTGTGTAGAATTCTTGTTTGAATTGTTAGAATTTGAGTGTACAATTTTTGTGAATGTTTTTAAAACCAACGTATTACACAAGGATTTTGAGATTTTTGAAAGAACTTTAATTGTCATAATTTATGTTTTCTAAGTTTTCTAATTCCATTCTTAAGTTTCATTGTTCGCAAATTTATCGAAATTTGTATGCTACAATTTTGACAATCAAAGTTCAAATCAAAACAAAAGGAAGAGGTAATTAAATAGACAAAATCTTCAAAACAGAGGCCTACTTTTTTGTGTAGAATTATTGTTTGAATTGTTAGAATTTGAGTGTAGAATTTTTGTGAACGTTTTTAAAAGCAACGTATTATACAAGGATTTTGTGATTTTTGCACAAACTTTCTTAATTCAAATTTTTAAGTCTTACCTGTGGCTATGTCGAATTCATGTTTGAATTGTTAGAATTTGAGTGTAGCATTTTTTTGAACGTTTTTAAAACCAACGTATTATACAAGGATTTTGAGGTTTTCTTAATTTAAAGTCATACTAGGCTATGGTTTTCAATCTCTCGACGTTTACGAGATCCCCACCTTGAAGTCTATAACTGAGACACCCTGTATATATATATATATATATATATATATATATATATACAGGGTGAGCCACGAGGCAAGGTAAATACTATAAGGAGTGGTAGTATAGGTCAAAATATAAAAAAAATAAAAAAATCATATGAATATAAGTATAATTCTCAATAGTTTCAGAGCTGTTTGAACTTTGCAGAGTTTTATTATCTATTATTATGATTATTACGCAAATTATCAAAAATATAACGGTAAACTTCAATATAGTTGCAAACTCATAAAAAAAAATAATGAGAATTATGCATAGGTTCAAATGTTTTTTTTAAATTTTGGCACATACAACTACTTCTTAAAATATTTACCTTTTTCGTGACTCACCCTGTATATATTCGTCCAGTTGAAAGCTGACAATGACTCATCGCTCCATATTGCCTCAATTCAACATACGTTTCGTATTTCATTTCACTCTATTACATTTACCTTGCGAGCGAGCGTAGGAAATGCAAAGAAAAAACATGAGTCATTGTCAACTCTCGTCTGAAGACTATATTCTGTATCTGTTTACAATGGCATTTCACAGGAAAACTTTTGATTTTGTTGCCTTGAATCATACTGTAATCGACAAATTCTACAGTATACTAAATATTATAATTAATAGTTATAGCGTCGATGTCAATGGCTTTCAAAATAAAGAGATGCGATAAACCATGTATTGGAATAGAAGCAGTAATGTGTACAAGAGACGTATTTGGCAATCTCAAAACATTTTCCAATGCCTGTGCACTGAAACGAGCAAATTGTGAACACCCATGGAGAAGTAACTTGCTGGGATAAAATAATTGCGAAAATATCTCATATTTTTATGTTTCAGAGTATATTCCTGTAGATTATGCTGAATGTGATCCTATCAACAATTCCGGGTGGAACAAATTTGTTATAGGAGGGGGATGGTAATTTCTATGCAGATGTGCGCTCATATTATTTTTTTTCAGCTGGTTAAAAATGAGATGAGCATTTCAGAATTTCGCAATTATACTGTTGCAATTATATGTACACTCTTATAATTGGTAAACATGATAAATACATATGTAAAGAATGCAAGGTGTGTTATTTCAACTATAGATAACTATTAGTATTAATATTATTAGATAACTATTAGGTGGAAGAATTATTATAATGATAGGGAATTAGAACATATCATGAGCACCTTTCAGACTTACTTTTTCAAAAAAACTACAAAACGATTTCATAATTACCAATATATTTCCACCATACCCATATTTCATGATCCATTACTCCTGATGATGCCTAAATAAAATAGAAACCGGTTAAGTATACAACAAAAACATATTATTTTTATAAGGAGTATAATTTTTAACTTACTAATGGATTTACTTTTTCCAAAAAACTACAAAACGAATTCATAATTACCAATGTATTTCCACCATACACATATTTCATAATCCATTACTCCTGACGATGCCTAAATAAAATAGAAACTGGTTGAGTATACAACAAAAATATTTTATTTTTATAAAGCAGTACTACCTACATATAACCTGCAATTTTAACATTTGTAACTTACTTATGGATTTCTACAATTAGCTATAATACTGATTACATTTGTACTAATATTTGGACTACATTTTAAACATAAAACTACTATTCTAACAACATTATACTAGAAATGTACTTAATGATACTGCAGTGAAAGAAATCAAATATCTTGCTAGTCAAAGAAGCGGTAAGTATTAAATAACCATTTTTATGCTATGAAATATGCAGTATAAAAGCCAGGAATCATCCTTTATGAACAATATTTACCGAAAAATTGTGACAAATATGAGTTTATACAGGGTGTTTCAAATTAAACCAATCAAATCGCCATAAGTCATCTGGTGGATGAAAATGGCGATTTAGGTGGTTTAATTTGATACATCCTGTATACATTAAAGATGTATAAAGATCCTGTTTTATAATTTCATTAAAATTGCCATAAGTAGAATCAATGGACTTTCAATTTTCAAATTGTGCTCATATGGATATGAGCACAAATCATATGAATATCCAAAATATGGATATGATAAATATTCAAACATTTGAATATTCTAATAAAATATGAAACCTGAACAATATTTACCGAAAAAATTGTGACAAACATAAGTTTATACAGGGTGTTTCAAATTAAACTACCCAAATCACCATAAGTCATCTGGTGGATGAAAATGCTGATTTGGATGGTTTAATTTGATACATCCTGTATACATTAAAGATGTATAAAGATCCTGTTTTATAATTTCATTAAAATTGCCATAAGTAGAATCAATAGACTTTCAATTTTCAAATTGTGCTCATATGGATATGAGCACAAATCATATGAATATCCACAATATGGATATGATAAATATTCAAACATATGGATATTCTAATGAAATATGAAACCTGAAGGATATTTATCGAAAAAATTGTGACAAATAATAATTTATACAGGGTGTTTCAAATTAAACCAATCAAATCGCCATAAGTCATCTGGTGGATGAAAATGTTGATTTGGATGGTTTAATTTGATACATCCTGTATACATTAAAGATGTATAAAGATCCTGTTTTATAATTTCATTAAAATTGCCATAAGTAGAATCAATGGACTTTCAATTTTCAAATTGTGCTCATATGGATATGAGCACAAATCATATGAATATCCAAAATATGGATATGATAAATATTCAAACATATGGATATTCTAATGAAATATGAAACCTGAACGATATTTATCGAAAAAATTGTGACAAACAATAATTTATACAGGGTGTTTCAAATTAAACCAATCAAATCGCCATGTCATCTGGTGGACGAAAATGTTGATTTGGATGGTTTAATTTGATACATCCTGTATACATTAAAGATGTATAAAGATCCTGTTTTATAATTTCATTAAAATTGCCATAAGTAGAATCAATGGACTTTCAATTTTCAAATTGTGCTCATATGGATATGAGCACAAATCATATGAATATCCAAAATATGGATATGATAAATATTCAAACATATGGATATTCTAATGAAATATGAAACCTGAACAATATTTATCGAAAAAATTGTGACAAACAATAATTTATACAGGGTGTTTCAAATTAAACCAATCAAATCGCCATAAGTCATCTGGTGGATGAAAATGTTGATTTGGATGGTTTAATTTGATACATCCTGTATACATTAAACATGTATAAAGATCCTGTTTTATAATTTTATTAAAATTGCCATAAGTAGAATCAATAGACTTTCAATTTTCAAATTGTGCTCATATGAATATGAGCACAAATCATATGAATGTCCAAAATATGGATATGATAAATATTCAAACATATGGATATTCTAATGAAATATGAAACCTGAACAATATTTACCGAAAAAAATGTGACAAACATAAGTTTATACAGGGTGTTTCAAATTAAACTAATAAAATCGCCATAAGTCATCTGGTGGATGAAAATGTTGATTTGGAAGGTTTAATTTGATATATCCTGTATACATTAAAGATATATAAAAATCCTGTTTTTTAATTTCATTAAAATTGCCATAAGTAGAATCAATGGACTTTCAATTTTCAAATTGTGCTCATATGGATATGAGCACAAATCATATGAATATCCAAAATATGGATATGATAAATATTCAAACATATGGATATTCTAATGAAATATGAAACCTGAACAATATTTAGCGAAAAAAATGTGACAAACAATAATTTATACAGGGTGTTTCAAATTAAACCAATCAAATCGCCATAAGTCATCTGGTGGATGAAAATGTTGATTTGGATGGTTTAATTTGATACATCCTGTATACATTAAAGATGTATAAAGATCCTGTTTTATAATTTCATTAAAATTGCCATAAGTAGAATCAATGGACTTTCAATTTTCAAATTGTGCTCATATGAATATGAGGACAAATCATATGAATATCCAAAATATGGATATGATAAATATTCAAACATATGGATATTCTAATGAAATATGAAACCTGAACAATATTTATCGAAAAAATTGTGACAAACAATAATTTATACAGGGTGTTTCAAATTAAACCAATCAAATCGCCATAAGTCATCTGGTGGATGAAAATATTGATTTGGATGGTTTAATTTGATACATCCTGTATACATTAAAGATGTATAAAGATCCTGTTTTTAAAATTTCATTAAAATTGCCATAAGTAGAATCAATGGACTTTCAATTTTCAAATTGTGCTCATACGGATATGAGCACAAATCATATAAATATCCAAAATATGGATATGATAAATATTCAAACATATGGATATTCTAATGAAATATGAAACCTGAACAATATTTATCGAAAAAATTGTGACAAACAATAATTTATACAGGGTGTTTCAAATTAAACCAATCAAATCGCCATAAGTCATCTGGTGGATGAAAATGTTGATTTGGATGGTTTAATTTGATACATCCTGTATACATTAAAGATGTATAACGATCCTGTTTTTTAATTTCATTAAAATTGCCATAAGTAGAATCAATGGACTTTCAATTATCAAATTGTGCTCATATGGATATGAGCACAAATCACATGAATATCCAAAATATGGATATGATAAATATTCAAACATATGGATATTCTAATGAAATATGAAACCTGAACAATATTTATCGAAAAAACTGTGACAAACAATAATTTATACAGGGTGTTTCAAATTAAACCAATCAAATCGCCATAAGTCATCTGGTGGATGAAAATGTTGATTTGGACGGTTTAATTTGATACATCCTGTATACATTAAAGATGTATAAAGATCCTGTTTTATAATTTCATTAAAATTGCCATAAGTAGAATCAATGGACTTTCAATTTTCAAATTGTGCTCATATGGATATGAGCACAAATCATATGAATATCCAAAATATGGATATGATAAATATTCAAACATATGGATATTCTAATGAAATATGAAACCTGAACGATATTTATCGAAAAAATTGTGACAAACAATAATTTATACAGGGTGTTTCAAATTAAACCAATCAAATCGCCATAAGTCATCTGGTGGATGAAAATGTTGATTTGGATGGTTTAATTTGATACATCCTGTATACATTAAAGATGTATAAAGATCCTGTTTTATAATTTCATTAAAATTGCCATAAGTAGAATCAATAGACTTTCAATTTTCAAATTGTGCTCATATGAATATGAGCACAAATCATATGAATATCCAAAATATGGATATGATAAATATTCAAACATATGGATATTCTAATGAAATATGAAACCTGAACAATATTTATCGAAAAAATTGTGACAAACAATAATTTATACAGGGTGTTTCAAATTAAACCAATCAAATCGCCATAAGTCATCTGGTGGATGAAAATGTTGATTTGGATGGTTTCATTTTATACATCCTGTATACATTAAAGATGTATAAAGATCCTGTTTTATAATATCATTAAAATTGCCATAAGTAGAATCAATGGACTTAAAATTTTCAAATTGTGCTCATATGGATATGAGCACAAATCATATGAATATCCAAAATATGGATATGATAAATATTCAAACATATGGACATTCTAATAAAATATGAAACCTGAACAATATTTACCGAAAAAATTATGACAAACGTAAGTTTATACAGGGTGTTTCAAATTAAACCAATCAAATCGCCATAAGCCATCTGGTGTATGAAAATGGCGATTTGGGTGGTTTAATTTGATACATCCTGTATACATTAAAGACAAAAAAAATATTTTTATTGATATAACAATTATCCAAAAAACACTGTTTTATAATTTCATTAACATTGCCATTAGTAGAATCAATGGACTTTCAATCTTCAAATTGTGCTCATATGGATATGAGCACAAATCATATGAATATCCAAAATATGGATATGAAAAATATTCATAGAATATCTAAACATATGGATATTCTAATAAATTTCAATGTTCAAATTGTGCTGATATGGAATATGAGCACAAACATATAAATATCCAAAATATGGATATGAAAAGTATTCATAGAATATCTAAACATATGGATATTCTAATAAATTTCAATCTTCAAATTATGCTCATATGTAATATGCGCACAAATCATATGAATATTCAAAATGTGGATATGAAAAATATTCATAGAATATCCAAGCATATGGATATTCTAATAAAATATGGAACCTAATTGGGGAAGTTTTGTTTTAGATGATTGCATTTCCACATTTTTTCATATAAGCATATCTGTTAGCAATTTCCAGGATAAAAGATGATTCCTTTCTTTTATATTCAATGTGAGTAATATACCTGTAGTTTTATAACTACTCTATTTGCTGTTAAACTACTGTTATAGCAGTAAGTTATAGCTTACTGTATAACGACTTTATAATGTAGTACTAACAATTGTACGATAAAAGTTAAACAAATATACAATAATCGGGTCAACTTTTGATGATTAATTGAAATCTCTGCAACAAATACAAAGAAGTGACTAAGTAATTCATTATACACAATGCACATGTACATTTCAAAGTTAACGTACTTAAAAACAAATGATGAAGTCACCACTGAACATGAGTAATTATCAATAATAATATTTATGTAAACATTGGAAAGCTTTTAATATGAACCAAATTTCATAAATCTTAAGGTCTTAACTGTTAAAAAATTGCGTAAATTAGTAAAACAAGTTTTAAAAATATTTTTTTGAATAAACACGTATTTTAATCTTATAATGAAGCGATTTTAGTTTCAAACAAAGTAAGCATTGTAACTGTGAAGAACATTAAACTTAACACTCCAAAATGACTAAAAGGTGGGCACAAGTTTGTTACAGGAAATAAGGACAAGTTTTCAAAAGTTTTACAGAAAATAAACTGCAAAAGTTTGTTACAGGAAATAAGGACAAGTTTTCAAAAGTTTTACAGAAAATAAACTTTTTTGGAGTAATGCTCCTTTGGCCTCTGCAGTACATAAATTACCTTCAGTAGTACCATAATGGTGTGAATGATCGATACATAAAGGTAGTTCTAATCTAAGAGAATAATATTTAAAAAAAAATTGAAAAATAGTATAGCCACAAAGTCTTATTGATAAATCACATTTGGGAAAATCTCCGTAAAACCTGACAATATACTTTGATTATACAGTAAAGTATTCTTGAATTGTTACGGTTATTAACCAAGTAAACTAAAATTTAAAGCATCCAGTGCAGTCATGTGAACATTTCACTAGTACCATACTGCATTTTAGTAATCACATGGATGCATCTCAATATTTAAAAATTAATTTTGAAAAGCTTGGAGCTTCAGTCTGGATGGCGCAGAAAGTCGTTGAGCTTCGGACCGGACCTCCCCAGAGGGTCCTGTGGGAATACAATCATGTCTTCCACCCATGTTGGGGTCAAAAGGTTATTCAGGATCACAGGAACCAGGCGGTGGTCCTCAAGGAGCAGATCGCGGTAGTTATCAGCAGACACGATAACGGCACTCAGTGCAGCTGCTACCTGAACTAATATTCTGTAAAGTGAGGGTATTAGTACGGAATCCACTAACGTTGCAATTTCTGTCGAAAGTATTATGGAGAACACTACTATATTATTATTACTATTATAAAGTATAATACTTTCGAAGAAGTCGCGACGTTGCTGGATCTAAAAACAAAAAAAAAAAAAAAATCACAAATTTGATATAAAATGACACATGTCATTCATGTTATTATGGCTTAGCTAGAAATACCATTTTGATTTCTATAAGTGTTCATCCATAAAGGAGAAAAAAAAACCTATACTGGATCTAAAAAGGAGAAACAACAATATAACAATGAAATAATTGTATTCACTTTGGGAAAGCCTGCTTGCAGTTTTCTTAATTATATTGCAAATATATTAGGAAAATACAAGCCTTAATATTAAAATCTTACCAGTTTTACATCCACGAAGCATGAAATGCTAAGTACAATTTGTAGGCATTAAAATGTTGCTTCCTCAGTCTGTCATATTTTTTGTCAGCATGCATTTTAATAGTCAAAATGATAAAAAAATACTGCAGAGATAGGTATTTATGTTTGTAAAGAAGAACTGTCAAGAACAGTCAGGATTAAACGACCTCAGATTACAACACTTATCGGCCGTTCTAGACCTTTAGGTAAGCAATAGTCAAAATGATAAAAAAATACTGTAGAAATAGGTATTTATGTTTGTAAAGAAGAACTGTCAAGAACAGTCAGGATTAATCGACCTCAGATTACAACACTTATCGGCCGTTCTGGACCTTTAGGTAAGCATTACCCTTCTTTGTTTCACGCGTGGTGCACCCCAATAGTAATAAATATGGCAGCATTATGTTTCTATGTAAACAAACGAAATGGCCAACTTACAAATGACGACGCAATTTCGGTAAAAGCATAAAAGCACGATCGTGCGAAAAAGTCTTCGTTACTCATACTAGTACGAGTTAGTCGAAACAGCAAAGATTTCCAAAATAATTAACGAAATTTAATATTGCCTGGATTTATAAAAGATGTTTTCGGAATCAAACTATCACATGATTGTTATTAGGAGGTAATATCATAAGAAAGGTCACAGGATCAATATCACAGCAGGTCTATTACAAGAAAAATAATCCACCAACAACGCAATTTATCTGGAAAGTCTAATACGTTCGTTTACCTCATTTTATATTTGTCTTACCTTATCCAGAACATAATTTATAACATGCGATTTCAGGTTCCTATAAAGGTATAATTAAAAATATAAATTTTAATTATAATTACTTACATACAATAAAATAATCGGTTGGAGCTTGTGAAATATTAATACTTAAAGAAAAATAACAAATTATCATTTATTCATTTATTTCTCTAAATATACATTTCAACCACTACGTGGTCATCTTCAGTAGACATTTGTACTTACATAGAGTCGGTTCTTCAGAGTCCAGTTGGTGTTCTAGAGAATGGGTAAGCAGTAAAGTAATTTTTAAATATGATGTAAATTAATTTATTAATCAATGCACGCAATCGAACATATAACTAGTACAACAATAAACTAGAATAATGCCAATTGCCATGCTAATGATAACAGGATTACAGTACCTTTCGAGCAAATTCAGTCCCTATGTCCTCTTGTTTCTTCTTCTGTAAGTCCTTATTAAGTTTAAATTTTTAACAATCCTTTGAAGGGCAAGAAATGTAAGAATCAAGAATTGTGAAGGAGCCACGATTGAACAGTTTATTGAAAATGAAATATGGCCTCGAGGATAAGTTGTTAGAAGAGGAAAAAGGGAATAAAGTGTGATTATTAAAAACAAAAAAAAGTTTTAATCCGAAAATGGTGAGACGACTTCAGTGGTAATTTGTAACGTTAGATTTTGAGCGTACAGCGGTGATCGCTTGGTAACGTTAGCACCCTGTCGTGATATTTAATTCAATCTCCTCTCCTAATATGGGATTTCGAGGTGGCGAACAGTGCTGCCAACTTACACGAAAATCCCCCATTTAGGGGAAGATTTCGTTAAATGAGAATTTATGGGGGATTTTTGTTTTCTCGCACGGCAACGAGCGTACGAGAGCACTAACGAAAGTCAACTAACTATAATTGAAGGGGTCAGAATAAAAAGGGTAAAATAAACATTTTCAATTCATCGATACATTACACTTATTACAATCGATGCAATAGAATACCTGAATTTACACATTGCTGATGATATCATCTTTGACTTGGACAATATTCCTTAAGATTTTAAAAAGATTCAGAAAAGTACTATACTAAGTAATAAATTATATATAGTAAATTTTCGAACCAGTCAGTGGTTGCAGAACTATTATACTCAAAATTTCAACTCACCCATTTGTATCCTCCGGAAGCACTGGTAATAATGATTAAAGGTGAAAATGGTAATGAATAATATACAGGGTGTTACTGAATTGCTTCGTTCTCGAAATAAACGTTCTGAATACGTTTCAATTCTGAAAACGTAAAAAGTAGGGTAGCCTATAGGGTTTCTGGACCATTTGATTGACCCAATTAAAATCTCAATCAAATTGATGTCGCGGGATTAATCTTGATTTTAATTGGGTCAATTTGAGTTGACCTCCACATTCGCGAATTAATCGCGACGAATAAAATCTCGCGACATCAATTTTATTGAGATTTTAATTGCGTCAATTAAATGGTTCAGAAAGCCTATAGTTTATCCCACTGTAAAACTTTGATTTTGTCTCTAAGAAATAAAAAAGCAATACCAAATTAGAGTTCAGTAAATTTGAAAATTAGCCAGTAACTTTTGAAGTAAGCATCAGTTACACCCTGTACCGAAAAATAAATGTTCATAATTAAATTATTTTTTTCAAAAATCATCTGAGATTCCATTTATTTCAATACGTATTTATTAAAACAAAACTCACCTTACTAATAAAAAATAGGAGTACTATGTTTGTAGTTACCAAACAGTTGTAGCAGTTCTTAAGGTAAAAGCTTCTGAAGAAAATTTAATTTTTAAAGAAGAAAATATAGTATGAAGGTATTTCTTATTACTATGTACATACTTACTATATTTTTCCAGAAAACAGGAGTTTGGCGTACCCTATGATAATGTCAATTTTTATCTATCTTCTGAAGTAACCTGTTTCAGAATACCTGTTCCAACAGACTTACTGCAGAGCTTCTTCAGTAGACATGCAATAATAACAACAATAATAATAATGTACAACCTCAGATTCGAATTAATAAAACTACGATACCATTAATTGAATGACACACATTAACCCTTTTTCAAAAAAAAAAAAATTCATGTGAAAAATGGTTAATGTGTGTCATTCAATTATTTCTCCTTTCACAAGCTCGAAGAAAACCTAATCAATTGAAAATTTATTGAAAATAATAATAATAATAATGCAATGAGAATCCTTGTACTATTTAATTTCATGTTACTCTTAAAACCGATTGTTTATAATCACATTTAAAGCAAAATCAAGAGTAAACTGTAAAACCAGCTATCTTAAAAGTTTCTTATCAATATAAATTTGATTCATTTTACAAATATTTTATTTACTGAAGCTGTTTTTTCTATATGTATAGGTTTGTTACTAATGAGAATTTGATGTTTTGTAAGTAATAGAATCGTCAATTATATTTTACTGACTTGTGTAACATTTCTGAACAACTTTAAATAATGGTCAGCTTATAATATTATACCAGGACAGACTTTAAATCAAATTTAACCTAACATGTGATTTAAAAAATGAAAGCGTCCCATGAAAAAAATTGCGTATTCTGTTTACTTTTCTGCTTAATTTATCAAAGTGAACGATCACTTCCGGAAAAGTATCTTGGAAATCTTCAAATGTATTACATGTCGAATGCATTCGTCACTGACTAAACCCACTGCTTATCAATTTTTACACCAATCATAACCATAACGTTAAGATCAATAAGATTTCACATTCGCAAATTCGAACTCTCATCTGACAAATTTTATACCTATCCTATTTTCATGTCAACTTTGAAGAACGGTTTTTTGAATCACTCGATATATATATAAGCAGTTATGTTAAAATGAGGTTTTAGGCAAAAATTGACAGTTCAGACTATTTTATCACAGAGTGATAAATTGACAAATTGACAGCTGAAAACAGAAAATTTGCAGCTGAAACTATAAAATTCACACTTGCAACTAAAAAATTGACAACTGCAACTACAACATTGACAGTTGCAAACTATAAAATGTATCATTGTACATACCAAACAGTTGTAACAGTTCCCAAGGCTTTTTGGTATTTGCTTATTCAACACTTTTAGAAAGATAATGCTGAAAGCTTAGTCTTTACTCTTCTATATTCGGTTTAAATTCTGTTTAAAACAGATTTTAATTCTCTTTTATATCACATTTGAAGCAAGACTAAGAGCGTGACTGTAAAACTAGCTATCTTAAAAGCCTCTCTAAGATTATAGTATTTATAACAAACTTAATACTCTGTAAAAGAAGTTATGTCGAAACCACTAAGAATTTTTAGGCACAAATGGACAGTTCTGAGTGATTAATTGACAGCTAAAAGTACAAAATTGACAGCTGAAAGTACAAAATTGACAGATGAAAGTACAAATTGAATTGCTAAAAGAATAATATTGACAGCTGAAAATACAAAATTGACAGCTGAAACTAAAAAAAATGACACTCGTAAATAGAAAATTGGCAGTTGAGATGAAAGTTTAAATTGAATTGTTAAAAGAATAATATTGACAGCTGAAAGTACAAAATTGACAGCTGAAACTAAAAAAAATGACACTCGTAACTAGAAAATTGGCAGTTGCAACTACAAAATCGACGTTTGTTAAGATTCTAGTACCAGGACTGTATTTATAACAAACTCAATACTCTGTAATAGCAGTTATGTCGAAACCACAAAACATTTTTAGGCACAAATGGACAGTTCTGAGTGATTAATTGACAGCTGAAATTACAAAATTGAGAGCTGCAAGTACAAAATTGATAGAAGAAAGTACAAAATGAACCGCTGAAAGTATAATATAGACAGCTGAAAGTACAAAAATTGACAGATGAAATTACAAAATGAACTACCGAAAGAATAATATTGAGAGCTGAAAGTACAAAATTGACAGCTGAAACTAAAAAAATGACACTCGTAACTAGAAAATTGGCATTTTGAACTACAAAATTGACAGCTGCTAAGATTATACTAACCGGACTGTATTTATAACAAACTCAACGCTCTGTAACAGCAGTTATATCGAAACCACTAAGAATTTTTAGGCACAAATGGACAGTTCTGAGTGATTAATTGACAGCTGAAATTACAAAATTGAGAGCTGCAAGTACAAAATTGATAGAAGAAAGTACAAAATGAACCGCTGAAAGTATAATATAGACAGCTGAAAGTACAAAAATTGACAGATGAAAGTACAAAATGAACTACTGAAAGAATAATATTGAGAGCTGAAAGTACAAAATTGACAGCTGAAACTAAAAAAATGACACTCGTAACTAGAAAATTGGCAGTTTGAACTACAAAATTGACAGCTGCTAAGATTATACTAACCGGACTGTATTTATAACAAACTCAACACTCTGTAACAGCAGTTATATCGAAACCACTAAGAATTTTTAGGCACAAATGGACAGTTCTGAGTGATTAATTGACAGCTGAAATTACAAAATTGAGAGCTGCAAGTACAAAATTGATAGAAGAAAGTACAAAATGAACCGCTGAAAGTATAATATAGACAGCTGAAAGTACAAAAATTGACAGATGAAAGTACAAAATGAACTACTGAAAGAATAATATTGAGAGCTGAAAGTACAAAATTGACAGCTGAAACTAAAAAAATGACACTCGTAACTAGAAAATTGGCATTTTGAACTACAAAATTGACAGCTGCTAAGATTATACTAACCGGACTGTATTTATAACAAACTCAACACTCTGTAACAGCAGTTATATCGAAACCACTAAGAATTTTTAGGCACAAATGGACAGTTCTGAGTGATTAATTGACAGCTGAAATTACAAAATTGAGAGCTGCAAGTACAAAATTGATAGAAGAAAGTACAAAATGAACCGCTGAAAGTATAATATAGACAGCTGAAAGTACAAAAATTGACAGATGAAAGTACAAAATGAACTACTGAAAGAATAATATTGAGAGCTGAAAGTACAAAATTGACAGCTGAAACTAAAAAAATGACACTCGTAACTAGAAAATTGGCAGTTTGAACTACAAAATTGACAGCTGCTAAGATTATACTAACCGGACTGTATTTATAACAAACTCAACACTCTGTAACAGCAGTTATATCGAAACCACTAAGAATTTTTAGGCAAAAATGGACAGTTCTGAGTGATTAATTGACAGCTAAAAGTACAAAATTGACAGCTGAAAGTACAAAATTGACAGATGAAAGTACAATATTAACTACTGAAAGTTTAATATAGACAGCTGAAATAACAAAAATTGACAGATGAAAGTACAAAATGAACTGCTGAAAGAATAATATTGAGAGCTGAAAGTACAAAATTGACAGCTGGAATTAAAAAAAAATGACACTCGTAACTAGAAAATTGGTAGTTGCAACTACAAAATTGACAGCTGCTAAGATTATTGTACTGTATTTATAACAAACTTTTTTGTTATAAATTGACAGCTTGATTAATTGACAGTTGAAAGTAGAAAATTGATAGAAGAAAGTACAAAATTAACTACTGAAAGTATAAAGACAGCTGAAAAAACAAAAATTGACAGATGAAAGTACAAAATGAACTGCTGAAAGAATAATATTGACAGCTGAAACAAAAAAAAAGGCACTCGTAACTAGAAAATTGACAGTTGCAACTACAAAATTGACAGTTGTAAACTACAAAATTGACGCTTGAAAACTACAAAATTGACAGTTCCAAACTTCAAAATTGGGGAATGCCATTATGAGAGTTGCACTTACATTTTGACAACGCATTGATAATTGAGGGTTGATATAAAACTTGCCTTAGATTTTTTTTTATATAATAGATACTGCAATGAATTGATAGTTGACATATATGTACTGCCGATGTTGTATTAAAAGAACTGAACAAAAAATTCAAATTATCATATTAATAGAAAATTTTCAATCACAAATTGGCTGTAATACATACATAAGTGAAACTATTGCATACAAGTGTCATTAGTCATCAATTTTATTCGGGTTCTGTCATATTTTGACATCTAGCAGTGAGAATTGACATTTGCTTTAAAACTGTAATAATTGTACTTTTAATGTCAATATTGTGAATAATTAGTTTCTGATTTTAATCAATTATTACATTGATTTGCTGTAAATAAATATGTAGTAGTAACAGTTTAACAGTAGAAAATTTTGTGTGTGTGTTGTGTGTTGCTAGCGCAAGTGTAAATTGTCGACTTCGATAAAATGCCGATAACAATCTCTCAATCGACAATGTATCATTTTGCGATTTTAATACACTAACAGCTATTTCAGCAACACATGTTTATCTGTGACATTTTGAGAACTAACAGTGATAATTGACAGTTTATTCATACAAATTGACAAATGTGATCAATAAATTAACATCTGAAATCAATAATGACAACTACCAATTTTGTAATGCAATGAGACAAGACTCCATACGTATTACATGGGCGGATTATTTGCTACTTTTCGCCATTTTGTTTTTGTATACCCTCCTGATACCCTCTTGTACCTTCCCGATACCCTCTTGTACCCTCCCAATACCCCTCCTTACCCTACTGTACCCTCTCATACCCTTCAGATACCCTCCGATATAAATCTTATAATAAATCCCTTTCTGGGAGGGTATCGGGAGGGTATGGTAGGGTACTGTAGGGTAGGGAGGGTATTGGGAGAGCATAGGAGGGTACGGGAGGGTATTGGAAGAGCATGGGAGGGTACGGGAGGGTATTGGGAGAGCATATGAGGGTACGGGATGGTATTGGGAGAGCATAGGAGGGTACGGGAGGGTATTGGGAGAGCATAGGAGGGCACGGGAGGGTATTGGGAGAGCATGGGAGAGTACAGGAGTGTATTGAGAGAGCATAGGAGGGTATGGGAGGGTATTGGGAGGGTATTGGAAAGGTATTGGGACGGTATCGGGAGGGTACATGAAAGCAATATCGCGAACAGTAGCGAAAAATCCTCCCATGTATTTCGTATTGAAGTTCTGGGGCAGTACTTTCATTGCATTACTACTAGTGTTATATAAAATTTGTCAGCTGCTTCATAAATATGAACACTTAATTATAAAAAAAAATTACATGTATTGGAGGGTATTGGAAACGTATTGGGAGGGTATTGGGGGGGGTATACAATACCAATATCGCGAAAAGTAGCGAAAAATCCTCCCATGTATTTGGTATGAGAGTTTTGGGGCAGTACTTTCATTGCATTACTACTGGTGTCATATAAAAATTTTCAGCTGCTTCATAAAAATCGACAATTGATTATAAAAAAAATGACATCTACCTGATAAAAAATGACAAATTCAATGGAAAACTGATATTTACGTCAAGTGCATAAAGTAACACTGCATGTGTATTACTGTCTATTACACTATTACTGCATGTCCACCTTAAAAAAAATCTGAAAAAAGATTACATCTACAACTGGAGCCTAATTCACCTAAACCTGAATTAATAGTCGTAATAACAGAGTAAAGAACAGAGTCCAATTTTTTATGATGTTATTACTCTTTGTTGTTTTGTTCTTCTGCTGCAAATCAGGAAATGATACCTCCTAGAGCAAGAGCTGTAAAAGCAGAAGCTCGTCATAGCTGAACAAATGCAAGTAATGAAATAACAATGCATACATTAACCAAGTATAGTCAGAAGCTTGTCATAGCTGAACAAATGCAAGTAATGCAATAACAATGCATACATTAACCAAGTATAGTCAGATGCTCGACATAGCTGAACAAATGCAAGTAATACAGTAACATTACATATATCATCCAAGTATAGTCATAATTTCAACTACACGCCGAAATACATGATTCATATTAACTGTACAAGATAGTCAAATACATTACAAGAGTTTAAACCCCTTCACTCCGGGAAACCAATCTCCGAAGATATTGCGGAGGTCTAGAGGAAGCACTGCGAAAATCTCTTTAGAGAAAATGATGATAACAGCAGAGAAAACAACAACTCAAACCAAGAACAGCAGGAACCAAGCATACTAAGTACGGAACTAAAAATACAACAAATATACAGCTAAAAAATCGGAAATCACCTGGAAGTAACGCTATCTGCCGAAACCATCAAGTCAATGGGAGGCCTAAGCAATGAGGTTGCATGGAGGATATGTAGGCATAAAGGGCTAGAATTCCCGCATGACAGCATACCGTGGAATGAATGAAATAGTAGAAATAGGTATATACGAAATAGAATTGCTGCGAGCTTTTTCTAGTGGAAGACGAGACACATCATGTACGAATGCTGTACTGGTACTGGTACTAGTACTGGTACTGGTGCTAGCACTGGTAGTGGTACTAGTACTGGTACTTGTACTGGTTCAAGGGTGTGACCCAATCTCACGCGTCGCGTGTGTGATTGCTCGAGTTGCGTACAGTTTCTCTCTCTATTTGTGCTTCTGTTATTAACTCTTGTATTGTCAAAGCTGCCATGCGAAAATTCCAGCCCTGTATATGTTGATACCTGCGAATGTCTTCCATTTTTGCATTCGCTCGCATTTTTATCCAACACTTTTATTTGAATTGCTCAATTGGAGTCATTCGTATTGCCTTCAAAACCGCGACCATTAGCCTACCATATGAGTCAGATTCCATCACCATCACATGTCGCACTTCCGCAAAATGACTCCAAAAATGTAAGAGAAACCGTGCTAATCCTCCCAGGTACACCAGCGTTTACAAAAGAAAACTAACGTGACAGGATGTTGATATATCAATTTTCACGTTGACGAGGTTAAGTAACGACATTCTGCTTCAAGCGTGAAAACGGCACAAAAAACTGCCATTGGCGCAACAAAATACCATTCATCTAGATCTAGATTCTAGATGGTCGGGACCTTTATTATGTGGTGATCCATATTCTGAGTTATAAAATATTATTCGCTTCTTCCATCTGAAAAGTGGAAGCTTTTGTGCGAAACCATTTAGACTCACCTATCGTCGTACGAGCAGATTTTCAGGCCGAACACTTCCCTGGACGACGTGCAGAAGACGAGCTGGTCTTCGACGAGCTTCATCAGCAGCGCCTGGTTGTCGCTCTGACCGCGCTTCAGCCTGTAGGACGGGATGAAGGCGTGCACCTTGTGTCCACGCTCGAGGAAGAAGTCGATGCATATCTTCAGACCCTTCACGGAAAACACCCTGTGCTTGCCGTGCCTGGAAAACCGTTAAAGTGCAAGTGCAAGTACTGTCACCGCACACAAAAGTACTTACGACATGGCTATGTTGCTCCCGTCTATAACGATTCGGCGCAAACCGCGCAGAGGTACTTCGCCTTCGTACCGGATGTTCTCGGAGATGAAGTTGTAGGTGCTGCTGACTAATTTGACGTCCTCCTCTTTGGGGATGGCCCGTTTTTTGCCCTTTTTCGGTAAAAGTTTTTTTCCCTTTGCCGAAGGTGTGCTTCCACAAGATGCGCCAATGCCGGTGGTCGTCGAGGAATCCGCGGGTAAGCCCACGCTTACGGGTGGTTGATTCGCCGAGTTGTTATTGCAATCTGCGATAATTATGTCTTTGCACGCCTCTCTCACATCGGGGTTGCCCAAAATGCCCTTGAGCACGTTGTAGATGAGCCCCAGGTTCTCTGGCTTTGATAATGCACTGTAATCATTGCCAAAAGACAGCGGATGTAGCTGCCTTTGTGGCTGCGAGTTGGAGGTGGGCAATGTGGAGGAGACTGTTGGTGGAGCAACCTCAACCTTATTCAAACTGCTCTTTGATGTGGGTGCTGAGACAACCTCAACCTTAGTGGCGCTCTTCTTTGATATGGGTGAGGCTGTTGGTGGGACAACCTCGACTTTTCTGGCGCTCCTCTTTGATGCAGACAAGATTGTTGGTAGGGCAACCTCCGCCTTTCTGGCGCTCGTCTTTGGTGGGGCTTTGGTGGATGATACTGTTGGTGGGGCAACCACAACCTTAATGGCACTCTTCTTTGATGCGGGTGATACTGCAGGTGGGGCAACCCCAACTTTACTGGCGCTCTTCTTTGGTATGGATGATACTGTTGATGGAGCAACCACGATTTTACTGGCGCTCTTCCTTGATGCGGATGAGATTGTTGGTGGGATAATTGCAGGGGCAACCTCAACCAGGGGATGATGGATGAGCGCCTCACTGGAGCTCCTCTTCAAAGTTGATAGGGTTGGCAGGGTAACGCCAACCTTACTGACGCTCGTCTTTGGTGTGGATGAGACTGTTGGTGGGGCAACCACAACTTTACTGGTGCTCTTCTTTGATGCGGACGAGATTGTTGATGGGGCAACCTCGATTTTACTAGCGCTCTTCTTTGATGCGGATGAGATTGTTTGTGGGATAATTGCTGGGGCAACCTCAACCAGGGGATGATGTATGAGCGCCTCACTGGAGCTCCTCTTCAAAGTTGATAAGACTGTTGGTAGGGTAACGCCAACCTTACTGGCGCTCGTCTTTGGTGTGGATGAGACTGTTGGTTGGGCAAAATTAACCTTACTGGCGCTTCTCTTGATTGTGAACGAGACTCTGGATGGGGCAACCTTAACATTACTGGCGCTCTTCTTTGATGTGCATGAGATTTTTGGTGGGATAACTATAGGGGCAACCTCAGCCAGGGGATGATGGATAAACGCATCACTGAAGCTCCTCTTCGAAGTTGATAGGACTGTTGGTTGAGAAACGCGAACCTCAATGGCGCTAGTTTTTGGCGTGGAAGGGACTGTTGGAGGGGCAACCTCAACCTTACTAGCGCTCTTCTTGGACGTGGACGAAACTGGTGGTATGGCAACGTCAACCTTAATGGCGCTCGTCTTTGGTGTGGATGGCAGTGTTGGAGGAGCAACTTCAACCTTACTGGCGCTCGTCTTTGGTGTGGATGAGACTGTTGGTGGGGCAACCACAAGCTTACCGGTGCTCTTCTTTGACGTGGATAATACTGTTGGTGGGGCAACCTTAACCTTACTGGCGCTCTTCTTTGATGTGCATGAGATTTTTGGTGGGATAACTATAGGGGCAACCTCAGCTAGGGGATGATAGATAAACGCATCACTGAAGCTCCTCTTCGAAGTTGATAGGACTGTTGGTAGAGAAACGCGAACCTCAATGGGGCTAGTTTTTGGCGTGGAAGGGACTGTTGGAGGGGCAACCTCAACCTTACTAGCGTTCTTCTTGCATGAGGACGAACCTGGTGGTACGGCAACGTCAACCTTAATAGCGCTCGTTTTTGGTGTAGATGGGAGGGTTGGAAGAGCAACCTCAACCTTACTGGCGCTCGTCTTTGGTGTGGATAATACTGTTGGTGGGGCAACCACAACTTTCCCGGTGCTCTTCTTTGATATGGATGATACTGTTGGTGGGGCAACCTTGACCTTACTGGCGTTCTTCTTCGGCATGAATGAAATTGTTGGTGGGATAACTATAGGGGCAACCTCAGCCAGGGGATGGTGGATAAGCGCCTCACTGAAGCTCCTCTTCGGAGTTGATAAGACTGTTGGTAGAGCAACGGCAGCCTTAATGGCGCTCGTCTTTGGTGTGGATGAGACTGTTGGTGGGGCAACCACAACCTTACTGGTGCTCTTCTTTGATGTGGATGATACTGTCGGTGGGGCAGCCTCAACCTTAACAGCGCTCTTCTTGGATGTGGACGAAACTGGTGGTAGGGCAACGTCAACCTTAACAGCGCTCGCATTTGGTTTGGATGGGGGTGTTGGAAGGGTAACCTCAACCTTACTGGCGCTCGTCTTTGGTGTGGATGAGACTGTTGGTGGGGCAACCACAACCTTACTGGTGCTCTTCTTTGATGTGGATGATACTGTCGGTGGGGCAGCCTCAACCTTACTAGCGCTCTTCTTGGATGTGGACGAAACTGGTGGTAGGGCAACGTCAACCTTAACAGCGCTCGCATTTGGTTTGGATGGGGGTGTTGGAAGGGTAACCTCAACCTTACTGGCGCTCCTCTTTGATGTGGACGAAACTGTTGGTGGGGCAACCTCGACTTTACGGGCGCTCCTCTTTGGTGCGGATGGGGCAACCTCGACATTACTGGCGCCCCTCTTTGATGCGGATGAGACTGCTGGTAGGGCAACCTCAACCTTACTGGCGCTCTTCAGTGGTATTAATGAGATTGTCGGTGGGATAACTAGGGGGGCAACCTCAACCTGGGGATGACGGACGAGCGCCTCACTGGAGCCGCTCTTCAAAGTTGATAAGGCTGTTGATAGGGTAACGCCAACCTTACTGGTGTTCGTCTTTGGTATGGATGAGACTGTTGGTTGGGCAAAATTAACCTTACTGGCCCTTTTCTTGATTGTGAACGAGACTCTGGATCGGGCAACCTTAACATTACTGGCGCTCTTCTTTGATGTGGATGAGATTATTGGTGGGATAACTATAGGGGCAACCTCAACCAGGGGATGATGGATGAGCGTCTCACTGACGCTCCCCTTTGAAGCTGTTGAGACTGTTGTTGGCGCAACCTCAACCTTACTGGCGCTTCTCTTGAATGTGAACGAGACTCTGGATGGGGCAACCTTAACATTACTGGCGCTCTTCTTTGATGTGGATGAGATTGTTGGTGGGAAAACGATAGGGGTGACCTCAACCAGGGGATGATGGATGAGCGTCTCATTGGCGCTCCCCTTTGAAGTTGTTGAGACTGTTGTTGGCGTAACCTCAACCTTACTGGCGCCCGCCTTTGGCGTGGTTGAGGCTGTTGGTGCGGCAACCACAACCTTACTCTTTGGCGTGGTTGAGGCTGTTGATGCGGCAACCACAACCTTACTCTTTGGTGTGGTTGAGGCTGTTGGTGCGGCAACCACATCCTTACTCTTTGATGTGGCAACCTCAACTATTGGTGCGATACTTATAGGGGCAACCTCAACTGCTGGTGCGATAATTATAGGGGCAACCTCCACGAGGGGATGAGGCCTGAGGCCCAGCTTTCTCCCCTCAACAGTGCGGTCCTCTAAAGCCTCCTCGCTTACAAATACAACGGAATTCGATCGTTTCCGTTTTTTCTTCTTCTTGCTGGACGACTTCCGGCTACGTTTTCCAATCACAGTTTCCGGCGAATCCTCCGTTTCTGATACGACAATTACTTCATCATTCTCATCTTCTATAACTATTACAGGAATCTTGGCGGTTGGTTGTGCTTTATCATCATTCGCCGTCGCCTCGGGTTTTGTCATGGTGCATGAATTTGAAGTACTATTATGAGAATGTTGTTCAGAATTTTCTGTTTCATTTGCCGCATCTTTACATTTCATTCCGCCTACAGGTGAAGGCTTAATTTGTGCCAGATCTTTAGAATTTTGTTTGATGACTTTCTTTTCCGGCGTCAGATCAATTGTAGTTAGCCCATTAGAATCTCCCATGACATTTTCCTTATGGGAAACAAGATCTTCAGAATTCCGTCCGATGACTTTCTTTTCCGGCGTCAGATCAATTGTAGTTAGCCCGTTAGAATCTCCCATGACATTTTTCTTATGGGAAACAAGATCTTCAGAATTCCGTCCGATGACTTTCTTTTCCGGCGTCAGATCAATTGTAGTTAGCCCGTTAGAATCTCCCATGACATTTTCCTTATGGGAAACAAGATCTTCAGAATTCCGTCTGATGACATTCTTTTCCGGCGTCAGATCAATTGTACTTAGCCTGTTAGAATCTCCCATGACATTTTCGTTATGGGAAACAAGATCTTCAGAATTCCGTCCGATGACTTTCTTTTCCGGCGTCAGATCAATTGTAGTTAGCCTGTTAGAATCTCCCATGACATTGTCCTTATGGGAAACAAGATCTTCAGAATTCCGTCCGATGACTTTCTTTTCCGGTGTCAGATCAATTGTAGTTGGCCCGTTAGAATCGCCCATGAAATTTTCCTTATGGGAAACAAGATCTTCAGAATTCTGTCTAATGACTTCCTTTTCCGGCGTCAGATCAATTGTAGTTAGCTTGTTAGGATCTCCCATGACCATTTCCTTACGAGCAACAATGGAAATTCGAGTTTCATTTCCAGAATTCTTGTTTAATATTTTTACATGGGGCGTCTTATTAATCCGAGTTTGATGGCTGCCCGTATTATGTTCGAAGAGGCCAGTTGTAGTCTTAGTGTCATCACTTAAATCTATGGTTTTAATAGGTCTGCAAATACGTGTCTTTGTGATTGAGGGTTGATTTGCAGAATTTTTATTGAGTTTCAAGGGTGTGGCTTCATCGCATGAAACTTGGCTGCTATTTTCGGCGATTATTTTCGAGGTGGATGTTTCTATTCCAGTTTGATCAATCGATCTTTTTCTTGAAGTGCAATTTGTTTGCCGTTCTTCCATAATGACATTTTCAATGTTCGTCTCTTGTGAGACAGAACTAGGAGGAACAGAGGTTGGAAAACTCATTAAAAAATCGCGATATACTTGACCTAAATTACTCATTGGTGCCTTTAGAGCACCATCTACTTTAGTGTCATCCGAAGTCGGTAATTGCGTCGAGGTTCTAAAACCCATTAAATCATCAGGCTTTACTTGAGCCAAACGACTCATTGGTGCCCTTAGAGCATCAGCTACTTTAGTTTCATCCGAAGATGGTAATTGTTTCCAAGTTCTAAAACTCATTAAAACCTCACGCATTACTTGATCCATACGACTCATAGGTGCCTTTAGAGCATCATCTACTTTAGTTTCATTCGAAGTCGGTAATTGCTTCGAGGTTGTACAACTCATTAAAACATCACGTTTTACTTGATCCAAATGACTCATTGGTGCCTTTAGAGCACCTTCTAGTTTAGTTTCATTCGAAGTCGGTAATTGCTTCGATGTTCTAAAACTCGTCAAAACAGCACGCTTTACTTGCTCCAAACGACTCAATGGTACCTTTAGAGCACAATCTACTTTAGATTCATTCGAAGTCAGGATTTGACTGCATACATTTTGATCCACCACTATTTCTGGCGATGTAAACCCTTGAGTTTCATAACTATTTGCACTGTTAATCTTTGTTTTAATCATTTGAGATTCATTAACTTTGTTCATTATTACAGAATGATTGCCAGAATCTATTGTGCTCAATGCAGATGAAGCTGAAAAAATATCATCGCTTGTGATTTGAGCATCTAATTTAGCACATGATTTTGGCTTCATTTGAGAATGATTAGTATTTTCACTGAATATGGGATTTGTTGGAGTCGAAGAAATTTGATTGTTCGTCATTTGCACATCCATCAGACTTTCGTCAACAGAGCATTTTGGCGTTACTTCAGATTTGTGGCAAGTATTTTGACTCAATATGCCTTTCGGAGTAATAGTATATAAATCGCTTGTAATCGACATATATTCCTTGAAGTGTGTATTCATGTGCACGCCAACATTTTTAATTTTATCAGTTTTACGTTTACGTATACGTTTACGTTTTTTAGCAATAACATTTGCTTTACAATTTTGATTGCCAGAATCGATTGTGCCTAATGCAGATGAAGATGACACACTTTCGTCGGCTGCGATTTGAGCATCCAATTTAGTACATGATTTTGGTTTCATTTGAGAATGATTAGTATTTTCACTGAATATGGGATTTGTTGGAGTCGAAGAAATTTGATTGTTCGTCATTTGCACATCCATCAGACTTTCGTCAACAGAGCATTTTGGCGTTACTTCAGATTTGTGGCAAGAATTTTGATTCAATGCGCCTTTCGGAGTAATAGTAAATAAATCGCCTGGAATCGACATATATTCCATCAATTGTGCATTCATCTGCACGCGAACATTTTTAATTTTATGAATTCTACGTGTACGTATACGTTTACGTTTTTTAGCAAATAAATTTGCTTTACAATTTTGATTGCCAGAATCGATTGCGCCTAATGCAGATGAAGATGACACACTTTCGTCGGCTGCGATTTGAGCATCCAATTTAGTAGATGATTTTGGTTTCATTTGAGAATGATTAGTATTTTCACTGAATATGGGATTTGTTGGAGTCGAAGAAATTTGATTGTTGGTCATTTGCACATCCATCGGACTTTCGTCAACAGAGCATTTTGGCGCTACTTCTGGTTTGTGGCAAGTATTTTGACTCAATATGCCTTTCGGAGTAATAGTATATAAATCGCTTGTAATCGACATATATTCCTTCAAGTGTGTATTCATCTGCACGCCAACATTTGTAATTTTATGAATTCTACGTGTACGTATACGTTTACGTTTTTTAGCAAATAAATTTGCTCTACAATTTTGATTGCCAGAATCGATTGTGCCTAATGCAGATGAAGATGACACACTTTCGACGGCTGCGATTTGAGCATCCAATTTAGTACATGATTTTGGTTTCATTTGAGAATGATTAGTATTTTCACTGAATATGGGATTTGTTGGAGTCGAAGAAATTTGATTGTTCGTCATTTGCCCATCCATCGGACTTTCGTCAACAGAGCACTTTGGCGTTACTTCAGATTTGTGGCAAGTATTTTGACTCAATATGCCTTTCGGAGTAATAGTATATAAATCGCTTGTAATCGACATATATTCCTTGAAGTGTGTATTCATGTGCACGCCAACATTTTTAATTTTATCAGTTTTACGTTTACGTATACGTTTACGTTTTTTAGCAATAACATTTGCTTTACAATTTTGATTGCCAAAATCGATTGTGCCTAATGCAGATGAAGATGACACACTTTCGTCGGCTGCGATTTGAGCATCAAATTTAGTACATGATTTTGGTTTCATTTGAGAACGATTAGTATTTTCACTGAATATGGGATTTGTTGGAGTCGAAGAAATTTGATTGTTCGTCATTTGCACATCCATCGGACTTTCGTCAACAGAGCATTTTGGCGTTACTTCAGATTTGTGGCAAGAATTTTGATTCAATGCGCCTTTCGGAGTAATAGTATATAAATCGCTTGGAATCGACATATATTCCTTCAATTGTGCATTCATCTGCACGCCAGGATTTTTATTTTTACCATTTTTACGTTTACGTATACGTTTACGTTTTTTAGCAAACAAATTTGCTTCACAATTTTGGTTAGCAGCGCTCATGTTTTCGCCAATATTTCCGAAATTAATTGTTTGGGCTTCATCGCAGTTTTTGTAAAAAGTGTTATTTTCGGGCAGACTGAACAATTCGTTTATGAATGAAACGGCGGGGTCTTTGGCAACCTCATCATAGTCACATTGGATCGACATCTTGCTGGTTTCCAAGATAAGACAGCTTTCTTCTGAGAGGCACAAGCCCTTGCCATGATAAGTCTTGTCACAATAAAAACTTTCACCTTCACAATCTTCTAATGCGTATATATCTTCACAATTGCGATCTATTTCGTCATCAATGCCCAGACCTACATGGCAAGATTCTTGCGAGTTCGACATTCCTACATTACCAGTTTGTTCTGTTGGTGTCTTTGGTAAATGTTGTGGTTGAGAGTTTAAATATGTCGTTGGTGGCTTGTTAACCAATGGTGATGTATGTTGTGGCCGAGAGTTTAAACATATAATTTGTGGCTCGTTAACCATTGGTGATATATGTTGTGGCTGAGACTTTGAACATGGCATTTGTGACGCAGGTGATATATGTTGTGGCATTGTATCCTCTGCAATAAATTAAAAATCAGTTTTTCATTTGACGATATTGTAGCTTTCCCTACCAACTTTATCATCAATTTTACAAATGGCTTGTAAACTGTTTTCGTTATCCTGAATAATTTTAGTATTGTTCAGGGATTCTGATAATACATTTTGTCCCGATTGTGGCGTCTCTGCAATAAATTAAAAATCATTTTTTTCATTTTATGATATTGTGGCTGTCCTTACCAATTTTATCGTCAATTTTAAAAAAGGCTTGTGAAATTTTGTTATCCTGAATAATTTGAGTATTGTTCATAGATTCTGATAATACATTTTGTCCCAATTGTGGCGTCTCTGCAATAAATTAAAAATGTTTTTTTCATTTCATGATGATATTGAGGCTTTCCTTACCAATTTTATCGTCAATTTTAGAAAAGGCTTGTGAAATTTTGTTATCCCGAATAATTTGAGTATTGTTCTTAGATTCTGATAATACATTTTGTCCCGATTGTAGCGCCTCTGCAATAAATTAAAAATGATTTTTTTTTTATTTGATGATGATATTGTGGCCTTCCTTACCAATTTTATCGTCAATTTTAGAAAAGGCTTGTGAAATTTTGTTATCCTGAATAATTTGAGTAATGTTTATAGATTCTGATAATACATTTTGTCCCGATTGTGGCGTCTCTGCAATAAATTAAAAATGATTTTTTTCACTTGATGATGATATTGAGGCTTTCCTTACCAATTTTATCGTCAATTTTAGAAAAGGCTTGTGTAATTTTGTTATCCTGAATAATTTGAGTATTGTTCATAGATTCTGATAATACATTTTGTGCATCTGCAATGAATTAAAAATGAGTTTTGTGTTTGATGACATTTTGGCATTCCGTACCAATTTTATTATCAATTTTAGAAATGGCTTGTGATTTTTTTTTATTATTGTGTATAATTTGAGTATTGTTCAGAGTTTCTAATAATACATTTTGTCCCGCTACCCCTGAAATACATTAAAAATCAGATTTTCATTTAATGACTTTGTGGCTTTTGTTACCAATATTTTCATGAATTTTAGAAATGGCTTGTGTTTTTTTTTCATTATCCTTAATAATTTGAGTAGTTTTCAGAGATTCTTTTTCATTATCCTTAATAATTTGAGTATTTTTCAGAGATTCTGATAATACATTTTGTCCCGATGATGGCGATTCTGTAATAAATCATAGTGATGGGCTCTTAAGAATCTGGGGAGGAATTCTGCTGGTGTTAATTTTGTGGGATAATGTGAAGATTGGAATTTGATGTTGGTGATGATATGCCTAATTCATTCTATCTTTAAAACAAAGATGCATGAGATAATGTGAAGATTAGAATTTGATGTTGGTGATGATATGCCTAATTCATTCTATCTTTAAAACAAAGATGCATGAGATAATGTGAAGATTAGAATTTGATGTTGGTGATGATATGCCTAATTCACTCTATCTTTAAAACAAAGATGCATGGGATACGGTGAAGATTAGAATTTGATGTTGGTGATGATATGCCTAATTCACTCTATCTTTAAAACAAATATGGATGCGATAATGTGAAGATTAGAATTTGATGTTAGTGGTGACATGCCTAATTCATTATATCCTTAAAACAAAGATGCATGGGATAATGTGAAGATTAAAATTTGATGTTGGTGATATGCCTAATTCACTCTATCTTTAAAACAAAGATGCATGGGATAATGCGAAGATTAGAATTTGATGTTGGTGACGATATGCCTAATTCACTCTATATTTTAAACAAAGATGCATGAGATAATGTGAAGATTGGAATTTGATGTTGGTGATGATATGCCTAATTCATTCTATCTTTAAAACAAAGATGCATGAGATAATGTGAAGATTAGAATTTGATGTTGGTGATGATATGCCTAATTCATTCTATCTTTAAAACAAAGATGCATGAGATAATGTGAAGATTAGAATTTGATGTTGGTGATGATATGCCTAATTCACTCTATCTTTAAAACAAAGATGCATGGGATACGGTGAAGATTAGAATTTGATGTTGGTGATGATATGCCTAATTCACTCTATCTTTAAAACAAAGATGCATGGGATAATGTGAAGATTAGAATTTGATGTTAGTGGTGATATGCCTAATTCATTATATCCTTAAAACAAAGATGCATGGGATAATGTGAAGATTAAAATTTGATGTTGGTGATATGCCTAATTCACTCTATCTTTAAAACAAAGATGCATGGGATAATGCGAAGATTAGAATTTGATGTTGGTGACGATATGCCTAATTCACTCTATATTTTAAACAAAGATGCATGAGATAATGTGAAGATTAGAATTTGATGTTGGTGATGATATGTCTAACTCACTCTATCTTTAAAACAAAGATGCATGGGATAATGTGAAGATTAGAATTTGATGTTGGTGATATGCCTAATTCACTCTATCTTTAAAACAAATATGCATGGGATAATGTGAAGATTAGAATTTGATGTTGGTGATATGCCTAATTCACTCTATCTTTAAAACAAAGATGCATGGGATAATGTGAAGATTAGAATTTGATGTTGGTGATGATATGCCTAATTCACTCTATCTTTAAAACAAAGATGCATGGGATAATGTGAAGATTAGAATTTGATGATGGTGATGACATGCCTAATTCACTCTATCCTTAAAACAAAGATGCATGGGATAATGCGAAGATTATAATTTGATGTTGGTGATGATATGCCTAATTCACTATATCTTTAAAACAAAGATGCATATCAAATAATTGCCAACATTCTCAACTGTCTTTTCTCTGACCTGACTACAAAAAAAAGCTTTTAACAACAAAATCAATCTACAATTGACAAAGCTCAAAGCTCAAAGTTTTTCTCAAGCCTACAAAGTATTTCTAGTGCTTAGACATAAAAATAAAGCTACAAAAGTTTCCGTTTATAAGAAATTGCGGTTTTGCAGAAAATTTTCAGGAAAAATTGCACTCCTTAAAATTAATTTAAAACTTATAGTTACTTATAGTTATAGTTTTTTTATATATTAGTTTATTTGTTTGAGTGATTATAGATAACGTTTACCAAAATCACAGATATTATAGAAACTTGTGCGCGTAAAATAGTTATTTATGATACAAGTTCGTAAAGCACAACTTTACGAAAATGTATCATACAAAGTTATTTCTACTACAGCAATTATGCAACACAGCTCAAATTTGATGAAAAATACTATATGGTGGACAGTGCGTAAAAACTTAGTTTACGCAATATACTGTAGAAAAACACTATTAAATAACTCTTTAGTGATAACTGATAGCTATAACCTGAAGTACTATTAGTTTCATAGTTGAGATACTTTCGAATTTTTCGAATATTTTATAGAATTTCATAATGTGTAAAAAGTCTAAAAATGTCCTGATATTTGATTAAATATTATGAGAAGTATGACAGTATGAAAGCAATAGTACTGCACAAACAATGAAATATTCATGACAATTGTTTGATATTGTGGCAAAATTAATGAACTGTGGTAAAACATTCTCCATTTCATGACTTTTTATGGAATGTTCTTGAAATATTACGAACTGTTTACTATTGTACTTAGTGATGGGCTAATTCGAATTATAATAATCGAATAATTCGAATTATATATATATATAAACAATCTTTATTAGGCTATCGACTCGAATTATAATAATCGAATAATTCGTATTATAATAATCGAATAATTCGATTATTAAAATCATTCGGATTATCATTGGTAGAAATCATTCGGATTATCATTCGGTAAAATCATTCAGTAAAATCATTCGGATTATCATTATTAGTACACATTATTCGGATATCATTCGGATTATAATTCGTGGAAATCATTCGGACTATCATAATTCAAATTATAATTCGATTTTTACAATAATTCGTACTCGCATAATTCGATTATTGCAATCATTCGATTATGCCCATCACTAATTCTACTGTTGTATACGCCACGGACTCTGGGAATGACGTGTCCGTCCGTCCGAGCAGTCTTCTATCTTTATCTATCGTGCCCCTACCGCGCGGGACCAGACAAGGATAGCAGACTGCTCTATCTTACGGACGCGTCATTCGCAGAGTCCTTGGCTGTACTGTGTACAGTGTAGTGTTGTTTGTATAAAGATTTCTTAAAATTTTAATCATTTGGGGCAATATGACCAAATTTAATAAAGTAGTTGGAAAATTCATGAAATTTGGTAAAATATTTTACAGAAAATTATGACAACTGACGGGAAATTGTGTCTTCAACAAATTCGTATAATTTCACGAAACCTTCTTGAAACATTATTAAAATCTAAAAAAATACTGTAATATTATTGGAAATTTCCTTAAATATCAAATGGAACACATTTCAAATCGGGAAAATAGGAAATTAGGAAAAATATAATGAAATTTAATAACATTGTTGAAAAACTCAAGAAATTAGGTAACTTGTTCAAGATTTAATGAAATTTTAAGAAAGGGTCCTGTAAAATAACGATGTTTGAAAAAAATAAAATTGTAGACAATTCTAAAACTTCTGGGAATTAGGTGGAATGTAATGAAATCTAATTACATTGTGGAAAAACTCTTTAAATTTGGTGACATAGTGAAGATTAAATGACATTTTAATAAAGGTTCTTGTAAAAAACCAATGTTTGAAAAAAAATCTACATTTCTATTTCATGTTACAATTTCATACTACATATTTCAAGAACATTTCATGGCACATTCCATGTGTCATGTTGAAATAGTACACAATTCTCTAAAACTGCTAGAAATTAGGTGAAATACACGGAAATTTGGTAACATTGGTGAGAAACTCGTGAAATTTGGTAACATGCTCAAGATTTAATGAACTTTTAAGAAAGGTTAAATTGTAAAATAATAATATATGAAAGGAACATTGTAAAAACATAAAACTTTCATTGGCTATCAGTAAATTCCAATGTTTGTTTTGCAAAATAAAAAAAATAAAGTAGAAAATACAATGTCGGCATTATACATTTCACAATATGAGCTAAAATAACAAAAATTTGAAAACAAAATTCAACATTTTAATGAAATTAGAAACTAGTTCTTATGAAAAAATCGAGTTTTAATGGAGATTATTCTACTCATAGAGGCATCCTCTAAGTACAATTTGAAATATAACTCATAATATTATCTTATTCCTAAGAGAACTTATAGACAGATTTCAGGCTACCTTTTGAAGGTCAAAATTTTAGAAAAAAAATTTTCTTTAAAACTAGAAGAGATAAGTGTACATACGTTCTTACAAAATATGTTCCAATTTAAGCGAGGAATTCAAAAATATTATAATATATGGGGTGTTCCATTTAAAATAAGAAAGTTGGTGCTACTTCCGGTGGAACCGGAAGTGATAGAAAGTTGAAAATATTCCACATGAGGATAACTGATTCAACCGTGTAACGAGGATACAACGGCAACCCCGTAAACTTTTAACGAACGGTTTAGCGCAGACACCCTGTATATATTGTGATGTTATTTAATAGATTTAATTTGTTATTTTATAGTACACGTTAGATAGGATTTTGTTTATAGAAAATTATACTGAATATATTAGATTTAGGGTATTTAGATATTAATAGGATTACTTAGGTAGTCAAATAGGATTTGTACAGCTAGAATTATAATTAATTCAGGGCACAATTAACGGAAAATAATTGTAATGAGTCAGTTATATGTATAAAATTCAATGGAAAATTCACACCCATCGTACAAAGACGTTCGACATTCGCATAGAAGCAGAAAAATTCAAGGATCTCGAATATCAGATTAAAATCACAATTGGAATTATGGATAATTATAATCATAATTATAATTTGTTGATTCGTTGCCGTGGTTACAAACTGGATTCCGGTAGCAACTCGACAATTTACACGCTTATTTGTACACGTAGGCGGATTTTAACAAGCGAAAATCACTTGTTTAACCGAAGTTTTAAAAAGGCTGAACGCCGATAAACAATCAGATCCGCTTTAGATCCCGGAGCATCCACGTCGGTCAGCAGAGAAAAAGAAAACATTTGTACAGAAACAAATATCGTCGACCAATAGTTATATACATTCACGCGTAATTCAAAAAAAAGTTTGATTTACGTTTTGTTTACGCGGATATAATCAATTTCGGGACAGTAATTATTTGCGTTCGAGCATCTGCAAACACTCGACGTGAACTAGGGAATCATTATCAACACGGAACGGCTGAAAGGAGTCCAAGAGGATTCAACGAGAACTTCAACCCCAAAGACGATTCAGCGAGAACGTCAACTATAGAAGAGGATCAACCGAGGACAGCAGGACTTTGAATCGAGGGAATTGGTGCCGACTTAATCGAATTTACTGATTCGACATCTGCAACCAGGATTGCCGATCACCACTGCGAGTTGCCGCTATTCGCCAGGAATATGAATATTAATGCAAGGTAGAATTTACTAAAATTACTACTCAATTAGGGACTTGATTGTGCGAATTAGGAATTTAGGGAATTATTGTTATTAAATATTGATAGTGTTAGTTTGTTAATTGGTGAGAGGACTTGCTTTTTATTGTCAAGCGTTCATTTTGTTTCGTACTGGATTAGTGTAGTGTTTGTTTTGTTATCAATTATCTAAATATTTAATATTATAATAAATATTAATTAAAATTAATACTTTTTGCCTGCCAACTAATTTATTTTGATCCCTTAGGACTTGCTTTCTATTGTCAAGCGTTCATTTTGTTTCATGTTGAATTAGTGTAGTGTTTGTTTTGTTATCAATTATCTAAATATTTAATATTATAATAAATATTAATTCGAATTAATATTATTTGCCTGCCATCTAATTTATTTTGATCCCACTTTTTGACCCTGAGAAGAGAGGAAACAAAATAATAAAATTCATAACAAAAGTAAGTAGCAATTTTATGATTCTTAATTCTCAACCCAATAATGAATCTACGCAGTTAATAGACTTGGTATATCAGCACATTTTAATAACGCGAACGTGGGGCATTGTCTATAACGTAGTATTTGGCACCCTAAACGTGGGGTAAATCATAATTATTGTGTTAAAATAAATAAAACCTAACAATAACACAGCAATATGTTTATTTATAAATCCCGTCTTTTTTAACCACGTAGCGCCATCTCGATTATTCTGGCTACATTAAGAGCTATAGGGGCGCCATCTCGTGTGTTGTTTTGTTAAGAAAGGTACGGAGCCAAAAATGATAGAGGGCGCGCAAACGCGACAAATGTTTTTTACAGGGAGTGCCTTATCTTATGACTGTACAATTTATTGTTTTACATTTGTGAATATAAATTGTTTTACTAGAATTGTTTTACTTAATTGTTTTACATTACTTGATAATGCTTTTTACATTAAATCAAATTAATTGAGGTTAGGATCCATACAATTATTAAATCAATGATTGTGTTGTGGCCACTTGGCAGGAATAACTTAACTCCTGCTGAGTTACCTCACAATCATAACCATTATATATGACACCCAACAGGACATGTCAGTTTATTCCTGCTGAGTTACTTCACAATCATAACCATTAGATAGGACACTCAACAATTCAATCTTCAACACTAATATTAATATTATATTAGTACATTTAAAAATACTGCCCCACCACTGAATTCTGGGTATGGTAATAAATTGATGAGCATTGGCGAAGTAACAATAACATAACCATGGCACTGTTTATGCTAGCTTTAAGCTGAATAAACTGCTTCCACCCATTGCACGATACGTTGCCTTGCAATCCTGCACCTCACGAACTTCTCACCTGCTTCCTGGATCTCCTGCAGGATACTCCTCAGCTCCTTCGTGGGGACGAGCTTCTTCTTGCCTCTCTTGTTGCTCATCCGCTTGGCCCTGATCTCCAGGATCTTCTCGAAGGATGGACACAGCACGACCCCTACCAAACACGCGAGATGTCAAATGAGACCAAGTGAGCCACAAAAACACCTGACAAGAAGACCCAGACGCACCTGTAAACATCACGTGATGCGCGTTCAATCCCCAGAATTTCGAAGCTTGCGAAGCTGCAGTTTTTTAATATTTGTTATATTACGCCTCGAAGTGCAGATTTAAGCATTACTAATATTTTGTGCGTTTCAGCTGAAGACTGCATTGTTGCCACCTCTAATCGTCGATTGCGCAATCCAGCTGCATAATATCTGCGTAATAATTTGATCGCAACAGGAGTAATTCTGGTGGTATTTGGGCGCAGTGGGATTGGTACACTGCGTGAAATGGTAACACTGCGAAATCACAATTACAATCGCCTCAGAACACTTCGACACTGTTAATAATTAAAAAGTCTCAGTTCTGACCGCAATGTCGTGCGATATGGGCCGATATCACACGAGTTGTGATGGCTACAGCATTGCCGATACTTTTTAAAAACCATTTTACAGGACCACTCGATTGCCCTCCATAAATCATTCTCAGCATATTTACAAACACATTCGGCACGTAGTGATTTTATTGCTAGCTCAGGTATCGATAAGATTTCGTTTGCCTCGAACTGAATGTGTCATTGTTCCATTGTTTTTGCATTGCTATCAATATCGAATATAGTCATTACAGAGATAATTATTCTACATTAAAAATTCTGATCGGAACGGAACAGAAAATTTATGACTGCAAAAGCGCCGCAGCGGCCATAACTTGCAGTTATTATGACTGCATGTTATGGCTCCATGGGGCCCTTGAATTTGCGCACCAAACTCCAGCAGTGTATTGTACACATAAAAATAATTTAATAAACTCAAATGTTGTTATCCGATTTTCAATCGTTTTCAAGTTATGGCGTGATTACAAAATTATTACGACATAGTACGTAGCAGAAGTACGTATACAAATTGGAACATATTTTATATTTTTATACTACAGTACAGTATTTTGAATACAACATGGCAATAATTTCAGAAACAGAGGAAGAACTGCAACACAACTTGGCAATAATTGAGAAAGAGATTAAGAAAATAAACATGAAAATAAACTACGAAAAGACAAAAACCATGATAATTGCCAAAGAGAAAAGAAACAAGAAATAACGATACAAAGAAAAAATATCGAACAAGTAGAACAATACAGATATTTGGGAACAATCATACAGATGGTAAATTAGATAATGAAGTAGAAGATATAATAGGAAAAACAGCAAAACTATATACTATGTTAAGAAACACCTTGTTTTAGCAATAAGGAGATATCAAGAGACACAAAAACAGATATAGTAAAAAAAAGTAATTAGACCAACATTAACTTACAGCAGCAAAACGTGGACGATGACAGGAAAACAAATAAAAAGAATAAATGCCATGGAGATGAGAATCCTAAGAAAAATAGAAAACAAAACAAGAAGAGACAGGATAAGGAACGAGACGCATAGGAAAAACTTAAAAATAAAACAAATACCGGAAAAAATAACAGAAGGCCAAATGAGGTGGTATAGACACATGAGACGAATGAGAGAAGAATGAAACCCTAAGAAAATATACGAGACAAGAGCAACAGGAAAACAACAAAAAGGACATGGACGATGACAGGAAAACAAATAAAAAATAATCAATGCCATGAAGATGAGAAGCCTAAGAAAAATAAAAAACAAAACAAGAAGAGACAGGATAAGGAACGAGACGCAGAGGAAAAACTGGGAGGCTGTAATAGATGTATGTAATATAGATGTAATGTATGTAATGTATGTGCCTTAGAGGTAAAGAAGGTTGTCTAACCTACCGCAACGACCACGCATAGAAGTTTAATAAAGACAAGGTACACATGGCAGTTGTGTTGTTCAGTCGATTCCTAGATCCACTCCTAGATATATAACAGAGGCCAAATGAGGTGGTATGGACACATGAGACGAATGAGAGAAGAAAGAAACAGTAAGAAAATATACGAGACAAGAGCAACAGGAAAACAATGAAGAGGAAGACCGAGAAATGAGTGGAACAGCGCAATAAAAGAAGACGCAGCATGAAAAGGGAACACATGGGAAGAAATAAAGGAATTAACAAAAGATATGAGGAGTGGAGAGAATATTATAAAAAAATTATAATGTATGCTTTACACCGAAAGGTAGAAAGGCAAAGAAATAAATAAGTAAATAAATAGTATTTTGAAAACATTTTAAAGAATACTATAGAAATTTGAGTATTATTTATTGTGTAGAATAATATACTACAGAAATTTTAAAACACTTTATAGTGTACTACAGTATTTTGGTAATATTTAAAGTAGCTTACGAAATTTTAAATTAGGAAAATTACGTAAGTAGATTACGAAAATTAAATTACGAAATTACGAAAATTACGTAAGTAGATTACGAAATTTCATGGTGAATTACAGAGTTTTGGAAATTTTCCATAGTATAGTTTAAAAATTTGAAAATATTAAATATTTTATATGACAATACACTATTTTTGAAGACATTTTATAGCGCACTATAGAAATTTGAAAATATTTTAAATATAAGTATTTTGAAAATGTTTTACACTAGACTAGAATTTTTAAAACTTCCTACTGTATTATAGTATTTTGGAGCTTATAGTGTAGTATTATATAGAAATCTGAACATATGTTATAGAGCAGTATAGCATTTCGAAGACATCACAGAAATTTAAAAAAAAACTTGATTGTGTTAAACTGTAGTATTTTGGAAATGTATAATACAGCAATTCTAAATAAATTTTTAGTGTACTATAGTATTTTGGGAATATTTAAAAGTAGCTTACGAAATTTTTAAAGCTTTTCATGGTGTTCTACAGAATTTTGGAAAATTTTCACAGTATGGTTTAAAAATATGAAAATATGAAATAGTTTATGTGGCAATATACTATTTTTGAAGACATTTTATAGCGCACTACAGAATTTTCAAAATATTTTACTTATAAGTTTTTATGTACACTAGTCTGGTGAATTTTTAAAACATTTCCTACTGTATAATAGTATTTTGGAAATAGCTTATAGTGTAGTATTATATAGAAATCTGAAAATATGTTATAGTGCAGTATAGCATTTCGAAAACATCACAGACATTTTAAAAAACTTTCTGTAGTTCTATAGTATTTTGGAAATGTATAATACAGGAATTTAGTATTATTTTTAGTAATTCTAATGTTGACTGTCACATCCACTAGCAGATGTAAATACACTGTACACGTGGCGACGTGATTAAATAATTAAATAAAAAAAATAAATAAATAGTGCAGTATAGTATTTAGAAAATATCACAGAAATTTAAAAAACTTTATAGTGTTCTATAGTATTTTGGAAATGTTAGTGAATATTATATAGTGTACTTTTATATAGAAATCTGAAAATATGTTATAGTGCAGTATGGTATTTCGAAAACATCACAGAAATTAAAAAAAAAACTTTATAGTGTTCTATAGTTTTTTGAAAATGTATAATACAGGGATTCTAAAACATTTTACAATGTACTATAGTATTTTGGGAATATTTAAAAGTAGCTAACGAAATTTTAAAAGCTTTTCATGGAGAACTACAGTGTTTTGGAAATTTTCCACTGTATTGTTTAAAAATTTGAAAATATGTAATATTTTATATGGCAATATACTATATTTGACATAACATTTTATAGTGCACTATTGAATTTTAAAAATATTTTACTTATAAGTTTTTTGAAAATGTTTTACACTGGTTTAGTGAATTTTTAAAACATTTCCTACTGTATTATAGTATTTTGGAAATAGCTTATGGTGTAGTATTATATAGAAATCTGAAAATATGTTATAGTGCAGTATAGCATTTCGAAAATATTGCAAAGTATATTATACAGGGTGTCTTACAATAATGGACCATTAAACCTTTATAGGGTTCCCGAAAAGACAAAAATTTGGCAAAAATCATCCACACATGGCTGATGGCTCTTTTAACTTTCCGTGATAAAAATTAAATTTATTAATTAAATTTTTATTGCATTAATTAACAAACAATACCAATTAGAGTAATAGAAAATAAATATTTAATGTATCAAATCAAACTTTCTATAAATAAAAAATAAGAAGAATTCTCAAAGGAATAATAAATAACAAAAACAAATAATAAATTGGCTAAATATTTATTTTAATTATTGCATTAAACAACAAATAATGTAAATAATGGCTTTTTTTGTGTAGTATTATGTGCTACAGAAATTTTAAAACACTTTATATTGTTCCCTAGTATTTTGGAAATATGTAATAGAGGAATTCTATATACAGGTTAATTAATATATACAGGGTGAGTAGGGAGTATCGCAACAAGCTCCAGCAGTATATTGTACACATAAAAATAATTTAAAACACTCAAGTGTTGTTATCCGATTTTCAATTGTTTTCAAGTTATAGCGTCATTACAAAATTATTACGACATAGTACGTAGTAACAGTACGTATACAAATTGGAAAATATTTTAAAATTTTATAGTACAGTATAGTATTTTGAAAACATTTTAAAGAATACTATAGAAATTTGAGTATGTTTTATTGTATAGTATAATATGCTACAGAAATTTTAAAACCCTTTATAGTGTTCTATAGTATTTTGGGGAATATTTAAAAGTAGCTTACGAAATTTAAAAAGTTTTTTTATGGTGTATTGGAAATTTTCCACAGTATAGTTTAAAAATTTGAAAATATTAAATATTTTATATGGCAATATACTATTTTTGAAGACATTTTGTAGCGCACTATAGAAATTTGAAAATATATTAATTATGAGTTTTTCGACAATGTTTTACACTAGCCTAGTGAATTTTTAAAACATTTCCTACTGATTATAGTATTTTGAAAATAGCTTATAGTGTACTATTATATAGAAATCTGAAAATGTTTTATAGTGCAGTATAGTATTAAGAAAATATCACAGAAATTTAAAAAAACTTTATAGTGTTCTACAGTATTTTGGAAATGTTTAATACAGGAATTCTAAAACATTTTATAGTGTATTATAGTATTTTGGAAATATTTAAAAGTAGCTTATGATATTTTAAAAGCTTTTGATGGTGTACTACAGTATTTTAGAAATTTGTCATAGGATACTTTAGTAGGAATTAATTAATAGTAATTAATAGGAATTTAATAGGATAGGATAGTTATTTGAAAATATTAAATATTTTATATGGCAATATACTATTTTTGATGACATTTTATAGTGCACTACAGAATTTTAAAAATATTTTACTTATAAGTTTTTTGAAAATGTTGTACACTAGTCATGTGAATTTTTAAAACACTTCATACTATATTATAGTATTTTGAAAATAGCTTATAGTGTAGAATTATATAGAAATCTGAATATATGTTATATGAAATAAGTATAGCATTTCGAAAACCTCACAGAAATTTTATAAAACTTTATAGTGTTCTATAGTATTTTGGAAATGTACAATACAGGGATTCTAAAACATTTTATAGTGTACTATAGTATTTTGGTAATATTTAAAAATAGCTTACGAAATTTTAAAAGCTCTTCATGGTGTACTACAGTATTTTGGAAAAATTTCACAGGATAGTTTAAAAATTTGAAAATATTAAATATTTTATATGGCAATATACTATTTTTGATGACATTTTATAGTGCACTACAGAATTTTAAAAATATTTAACTTACAAGTTTTTTGAAAATGTTCTACACTAGTCTAATGAATTTTTCACTACTACACTTCAACACTGTACACACTTCCTACTGTATTATAGTATTTTAGGAAATAGCTTATAGTGTAGTATTATATAGAAATCTGAAAGTTTGTTATAGTGAAGTATAGCATTTCGAAAACATTGCATAGTGTATTATACAGGGTGTCCTACGTTCATGGACCATTAAATGTTTATTGAATTCCCTTTAAGATAAAAATTTGACAAAAATCATCCAAACATGGATGATTCCGTTCTCCTCAGGTAAAATACTTTCAACCTTCTATAACTTCCGGATCTACCGGAAGTAGCCATCAACTTTTGTTTTTTAAATGGAACACCCTATATATTATTATGTTTCTGGGTTCCCCGTTTAATTTGAAACATATTTTATAGATATGTGTGAACACTTATCTTTTTACTTTCTGTGATAAAAATTAAATTACAAGATTTTGACCTCAAAAAGACGTTATGAAAAATGACCACAATTTCTCTTACAAATAAGATACAAACGGATAATTTATATCGAATTGTACCTGAAAGGTACCTCTTTAACTGATATATGGTTCGGCCGAAAATTTTGACAATTAATCATTAAAAAATGTCAGTTAAGTGCCCACCTAAAGTAAGCGTATTTCATTTTTTTCATTTCATTTTTGACATACTTATTATTTTATGGAGCAAATGTCATTAGTTAAGTGCCCACTTGAAGAAAGCGCATTTCATTTTTTTTAATGGAATGACATAATTTTTATTTGATAGAGCAATTGGCATGATAATTTGCTAAAAAAAAGGTATTATACAGTCATAATCTCAAAATAAGTAGTTTTTGAAATATTTCGAAAATTCGAATTTCTGCATCATGTAAATTCGGCTATGCCTTTTAAACATGCACCATAGTTTCCGAAATATGCTTATTTTCGTCACTGTGGTAACCAATGTTAACAAAACAAATTCTAGTAGTGAAAAAAATATGGTCATGTATCCTCGGCGCTATCAATAAAATAAAACCATACACTATTATCATAGCTACAGTATTAATAATAGTATAGTAAATATTAATAGTATATTTGGTTATTGGACTCCTTATTATAAATTATTGTTATTTTAGTGTTCTAGTGGTAGTGGTATGTACACTTTACTAATTATTTGTAATATATGTAAAAATGTAGTCTTTTTTTCCATTAAATAAACAAATAAATAAATAGTGTCTACTATAGTAGACTACTGTAGTAGAATACTAAAGTAGAATCATTTGGGAGGCAAAGTTGTTTACCTCCCGTGGGAGGAAAAGTAGGACCATCCTCCCTCATATGATGGAGGAAAGTGTGTACTTTCTATTAAGGGAGGAGAAAAAATATTTTTTTAACTTTCCAACATCTTTCCACAATGGTAACAAAAATTTAAAAATAAGCCTTAAGGTCCAACAATTTTCAAATATGGCATACAATAGACATGAAATATTCAAATAAATATATAAAAATAGAAAGTACATTCTTCATTCTGTGGCATAAAATCCTTTGTGGGTCTTTCTTTCAAAGAAGCGTCTAAATAGGAAATATCGAATGAAATATTACGAAATATTGTACTTTGTATTAATTTGTACAACTTGTACAATACAATAACCTTGTAGAAATCTGTAAACCATATTTCAACGTTGCTCGAAAATTACTTATTTCAAAATATTATACATTAATAGAAAATATCAAATGAAAAATTACGAAATATTGTACTTTGTATTAATTTGTACGACTTGCACAATACAATAGCCTTGTACAAATCTGTAAACCATATTTCAACGTTGCTCGAAAATTACTTATTTCAAAATATCATACATACATAGGAAATATCGAATCAAAAATTACGAAATATTGTACTTTGTATTAATTTGTACAACTTGTACAATACAATAACCTTGTACAAATCTGTAATCCATATTTTAACGTTGCTCGAAAATTACGTATTTCAAAATATCATACAATGAAATTCTCAAACATTTCAAAAATATTTCGATTTATTGGATACTTTATGCACTTTTGCAGAATGAACCTTTTTGGGAATCCTAAAACTCCACAAATATTTCTAAAAATTCTAAAACAAAAATTGTTGTTTGAAAAGTTTTTCGTATATTTGAAATGTTACATCACAATTTTATTAAATATGAGGTTTTTTAAGTTTTTTTTAGCATCTTCAGATACATTATCAAGTTTTGGAATTTTTTGTACCTACGAAGGATGGTTGGAATAAATCATGATTTATTTGATTTATTCCTAAAACTATAGCTACAAATTATCAATTCTAGCTATGTTTGTAATAGGATCTGTTTGCCCAAAAAACGTTTTTAGGTTCCCAAAATCTTCCTGTGGAGGAATGTGTCTCTTTTTCCACTCACATAATCAATTGTAACTAATATTAGAAAAACTAAATCTTATTGAATGAATTGGCATCAACATTTCTATTCATTTAATTTGGTACACCGTCATCAGCAAACGGCAGACTCGAAGGCGACTCAAAAATATCATTACTTCACACACTTCTAGTTGTCCTAGGAGTTGGCATGATTTTGTAGGAAGTACGCAACACAGTATAAACGACTGGCTGTAATCCAGTTCACATCAATCGTTCAAAAAATGTTATGTAATGAAGATAGATCGCCAGGTCTAGTAATTAATCAGCCCAGGACATGTGCCAAACATCCTGAATTAAAATTGGAGGCCGAACTGTGTTACATTGGAAGCTATATTTATTTTAATCTAAAATTTACGTCTGAAGTTTTATTTAAAAAAGCCGTAAATTATAGAACGTAACAGAATTATTTAAGAGATATTCAAATTCATTAAATGAATAACTGAAACAATAAGAATTACTACAAGAATATAAACAACTAAAACAATGGAAGAGATTACAGAAACAATATTAACTACAATGAAAACACTAACTACTAAAACAACGGGAACGATAGATAACATAACAAGGCAACAAACAAACAACAACAAAAAATAAGAATTGCTAATAACTAAAACAGTAAGAATTGTTACAAAAATAGTAAAAACAATAGAAGACATTACAACAACGCTAACAAATTTTACAAAAGAAGCATTAAAAATAAAACAAAACCAAACAGACAGACACCAACAATAAAATAAGAATTTCTAACTGAAACAATAAGAATTACTACAAGAATATAAAAAAACTAAAACAATCTAAGAGATTACAGAAACAGTATTAGCTGCAATGAAAACACTAACCACTAAAACCACGGCAACGAAAACATAACAAAACAACAAAAAAAAATAAGAATTGCTAATAACTTAAACAGTAAGAATTGCTGCAAAAATATTAAAAACTCTAACAACAGAAGACATTACAACAACGTTAACAAACCATACAAAAGAAGCACTAAAAAGTAAAACAACAGCACAAACAACAAAGAAACGACATCAAATACATCGACAACAACAACAACGCATTAAAAACTTCAGTTTTGCAGACAAGCATCACAACTATGAAATACTCTATTATTGAATAATAATAAGTATAATAACTATAACTAAAAAAAAAACAACCAAAGACTGCTGTTACAAGAATACTAAAAACTGAAACAATGGAAGAAATTAGAGAAATAATATTAACTGCAATGAAAACACTAATAACTAAAACAACTGCATCGATAATATAACAAAACAAGAAACAAACATCAACAAAAACATAAGAATTGCTAACAACTAAAACACTAAGAGTTGCTACAAAAATACTAAAAACCACAACAATAGAAAACATTAGAACAACGCTAACAAATGTTACAAAGGAAACACAAAAATGTAAATCAACAGCACAAACGACATAGAAACGACATCAAATACATCAAATACAACAATAACTCAAAAGAAAAACTAAAGACTGCTATTACAAAAACACTAAAAACCAAAAGAATGGAAGAAATTACAGAAATAATTAAAAGAAGCTACACCGAAAACACCAACCACTAAAACAAAGGCATCAATAACGAAACAATAAACACCAACAAAAAATAAGAATTGCTAACAACTCAAACAATAAGTATACTAATGATTATGGTCAAGTTGTAACCGAAATATATATTTAGTCACCAATAAATATAGCGAAGAAACGGTACCACAATTATTATTTTCGTAAACAATATCCTTCACGAGCTCAACAACATATATTATATCTATCAATCAATAAGAATTGCTTTAAGAATACTAAAAACTACAACAATAGAAGATATTACAGCAAAGGAACGACATAAAATGCATTTACAACAACAACAAATTAAAAACATCAGTTTAGTAATAAATAATCAAAATTATGAAATACTTTACTATTAAACAACAGTAAAAAAACCACAATGACGCAAAAATACTAAGAACTGACAAAGACAATAACCTCTCAGACTGCTATTAATATAGTTTTACTAATGTCATCAAAATGCAAATTCGATAAAATCCAATGTACAGTAATGCTCACATAAATCTAGTACAAACAATTTGACATTGCTATATAAAATTTGCTATTGTAACTTAATTTCTTGTACTAGATTTATCTGAGCATATTAATATATATTAACTTTTTTTTTCACGTGCTCAACAACATTATATCAAACAATAAGAATTGCTACAAAAATACTAAAAACTACAACAATAGAAGACATTACAACAACACTAAGAAATGTTACAAAATATGCACTAAAATGTAAAACAACAGCACAAACAACAAAGAAACGACTTCAAGTACATCGACAACAACAACGAATTAAACACTTCAGTTTTGCAGACTAGCATCAAAACTATGAAATACTCTATTATTGAATAACAATCAGAAGAATAACAATAATATAACAAACAAACATCAACAATAAAATGAGAATTACTAATCATTAGAACAGTAAGAATTGCAACAAAAATACTATAACAATAGAAGACATTACAACAACACGAACAAATGTTACAAAAGATGCACTAAAATGTAAAACAACAGCACAAACAACAAAGAAACGACTTCAAGTACATCGACAACAACAACGAATTAAACACTTCAGTTTTGCAGACTAGCATCAAAACTATGAAATACTCTATTATTGAATAACAATCAGAAGAATAACAATAATATAACAAACAAACATCAACAATAAAATAAGAATTACTAATCATTAGAACAGTAAGAATTGCTACAAAAATACTATAACAATAGAAGACATTACAACAACACGAACAAATGTTACAAAAGAAGTACTAAAAAGTACAGCAGTATAACGGACAAAGACATCAAATACATCGACAACAACAACAACAAATTAAAAACTTCAGTTTTGCAGGCAAGCGTCAAAACCATGAAATACTCTATTATTGAATAACAATAAGTACCTTCAATTGAATAAGTACCTTCAATAACAATAACTAAAAAAAACATGGACAACAACAACAACAAATTAAAAACTTCAGTTTTGCAGACAAGCGTCAAAACCATGAAATACTCTATTATTGAATAACAATAAGTACCTTCAATTGAATAAGTACCTTCAATAACAATAACTAAAAAAAAAACTAAAGACTGCTGTTACAAAAATTCTAAAAACCAAAACATTGGAAGAGATTAGAGAAATAATGTTAACTACAACGAAAAAAGCACTAGCCACTAAAACAACGGCATAAATAACAAAACAATAAACACCAACCAAAAATAAGCATTGTCAACAACTAAAACAATAAAAATAGTTACATGAATACTAAAAACTACAACAATAGAAGACATTACAACATTAAAAACTTCAGTTTTGCAATAAATAATCAAAACTTTGAAATACTTTACAATTAAATTACAATAAGAAAAACAATAATGACACAAAAATACTTAGAACTGACAAAGACAATAACCTCTCAGACTACTATTAATATAGTTTTACTAATGTCATCAAAATGCAAATTCGATAAAATCCAATGTACAGTCATGCTCACATAAATCTATACCATTTCAAGTTCAAATTGAGACTAATCAAGTTCAAATTGAGACCAATCAATTTCAAATTGAGGCCAATCAAGTTCAAACTGATACCAATCTATTTCAAATTGATACTAATCAATTTCAAATTGATACCAATCAATTTCAAATTGATACCAATCAATTTCAAATTGATACCAATCTATTTCAAATTGATACCAATCAATTTCAAATTGAGACCAATCAATTTCAAATTGAGACTAAACAAAATCAAGTTGACACTAAACAATATGAAGTTGTCATAATAAAATGTATTTGTTTACTCTCAACTTGATATAGTTTGGTATCAATTTGATTTTGTTTAATCTCAATTTGAAATTGATTGGTCTCAATTTGACTGGTATCAATTTGAACTTGATTGGCCTCAATTTGAAATTGATTGGTCTCAATTTGAACTTGATCGGCCTCAATTTGAAATTAATTAGTCTCAATTTGAACTTGATTGGTCTCAATTTGAACTTGAAAAGGTATAGTACAAACAATTTGACATTGCTATATAAAATTTGCTATCGTAAGCTAATTTCTTGTACTAGATTTATCTGAGCAGGACTGTACTTAAAAAAAAGTTCCAAACGTTTTCCAAAAATACATAAAAATCAAAATTCCACAAGCGATCCCAAATATAAATTAGAAAAACGTATCGATTTTTTATGTACACATGAGAAAGAACAGTAGATTTGCAAATATATGACAGAAGACAGCTGAAATATACAACGGAACATTGTAATTGTTTAATTTTTTAAAATTTGATTAAAAAAATTAAAATATGACACATGACAACTTATTGACAGAAGACAGATGAAATATATGATAAATGACAGTTCATTTTTGTAACAAATGACAGCTAAAGTACATGATAGAAGACAGATGAAGTATACAACAGAGGACATATGTAATATATGACAGAATACATCTGAAATATATGACATATGATAGCTCAAATATATGACAGCACATTTTAATCTTTTAATTTTTTTAAATTTGATTAAAAAAATTAAAAAAATGACACATGACAACTTAATTGACAGAAGACAATTGAAATATATGATAACTGACAGTTCATTTTTGTAACAAATGAGAGCTAAAGTACATGATAGAAGACAGATGAAGTATACAACAGAGGACATATGTAATATATGACAAAATACATCTGAAATATATGACATATGATAGCTCAAATATATGAGAGCACATTTTAATCGTTTAATTTTTTTTAAATTTTATTAAAAAAATTAAAATATGACACATGACAACTTAATTGAAAGAATACATCTGAAATATATGACATATCACAGCGCAAATATATGACAGCACATTTTAATCGTTTAATTTTTTTAAATTTTGATTAAAAAAATAAAAATATGACACATGACAACTTAATTGACAGAAGACAATTGAGATATATGACAGCTGACTGTTCAGTTTTGTAACCAATGACAGCTAAAGTACATGATAGAAGACAGGTGAAGTATACAACAGAGGACATCTGTAATATATGACAGAATACATCTGAAATATATGACATATGATAGCTCAAATATATGACAGCACATTTTAATCATTTAATTTTTTAAAATTTGATTAAATAATTAAAATATGACAAATGACAACTTAATTAACAGAAGACAATTGAAATATATGACAGATGACAGTTCATTTTTGTAACAAATGACAGCTAAAGTACATGATAGAAGACAGATGAAGTATACAACAGAGGACATCTGTAATATATGACAAAATACAAATGAAATATATGACATATGATAGCTCAAATATATGACAGCACATTTTAATCGTTTAGATTTTTTTAAATTTGATTAAAAAAATTAAAATATGACACATGACAACTTAATTGACAGAAGACTATTGATTATATGACAGCTGACAGTTTATTTTTGTAACAAATGACAGCTAAAGCACATGATAGAAGACAGATGAAGTATACAACAGAGGACATCTGTAATATATGACAGAATATATTTGAAATATATGACATATGATAGCTCAAATATATGACAGCACATTTTAATCGTTTAATTATTTTTTTAATTTGATTAAAAAAATTAAAATATGATACATGACAACTTAATTGACAGAAGACAATTGAAATATATAACCGATGACAGTTCATTTTTGTAACAAATGATAGCTAAAGTACATGATAGAAGACAGATGAAGTATACAACAGAGGACATCTGTAATTATGACAGAATATATCTGAAATATATGACATATGATAGCTCAAATATATGACAGCACATTTTAATCTTTTAATTTTTTTTAAATTTGATTAAAAAAATTAAAATATGACAAATGACAACTTAATTGACAGAAGACAATTGAAATATATGACAGCTGACTGTTCATTTTTGTAACCAATGACTGCTAAAGTACATGATAGAAGACAGATGAAGTATACAACAGAGGACATCTGTAATATATGACAGAATACATCTGAAATATATGACGTATGATAGCGCAAATATATGACAGCACATTTTAATCGTTTATTTTTTTTAAAATTTGATTAAAAAAATTAAAATATGACACATGACAACTTAATTGACAGAATACATCTGAAATATATGACATATGTTAGCGCAAATATATGACAGCCCATTTTAATCGTTTAATTTTTTTAAAATTTGATAAAAAAATTAAAATATGACACATGACAACTTAATTGACAGAAGACAATTGAAATATATGACAGCTGACTGTTCATTTTTGTAACCAATGACAGCTAAAGTACATGATAGAAGACAGATGAAGTATACAACAGAGGACATCTGAAATATATGACAGAATACATCTGAAATATATGACATATGATAGCTCAAATATATGACAGCACATTTTAATCGTTTAATTTCTTTAAATTTGATTAAAAAAATTAAAATATGACACATGACAACTTAATTGACAGAAGACAATTGAAATATATGACAGCTGACTGTTCATTTTTGTAACCAATGACAGCTAAAGTACATGATAGAAGACAAATGAAGTATACAACAGAGGACATCTGTAATATATGACAGAATACATCTGAAATATATCACATATGATAGCGCAAATATATGACAGCACATTTTAATCGTTTAATTTATTTTTAAATATGATTAAAAAAATTAAAATATGACACATGACAACTTAATTGACAGAAGACAATTGAAATATATGACAGCTGACTGTTCATTTTTGTAACCAATGACAGCTAAAGTACATGATAGAAGACAGATGAAGTATACAACAGAGGACATCTGTAATATATGACAGAATACATCTGAAATATATGACATATGATAGCTCAAATATATGACAGCTGATAGCTGACAGCTCATATATCATCAGCTTTTAGTTGTCATAAATTTCAGCCGTCTTCTGTTTGACAATTTGACATTGCTATATAAAATTTGCTATTGTAACCTAATTCATTGTACAAGATATATCTGAGCAGGACTGTACTTAAAAAAAAGTTCCAAACGTTTTCCAAAAATACATAAAAATCAAAATTCCACAAACGACCCCAAATATAAATTTGAAAAACGAATCGAATTTCAATGTACACATGAGAAAGAACAGTAGATTTGCAAATATATGACAGAAGACAGCTGAAATATATGACAGAACATTCTAATCGTTTAATTTTTTTAAATTTGTTTTTAAAATTAAAATATGACAGATGACAACTTAATTGACAGAAGACAATTGAAATATATGATAACTGACAGTTCATTTTTGTAACAAATGACAGCTAATGTACATGATAGAAGACAGATGAAGTATACAACAGAGGACATCTGTAATATATGACAGAATACATCTGAAATATATGACATATGATGGCTCAAATATATGACAGCACATTTTAATCGTTAATTTTTTTTTTAAATTTGATTAAAAAAATTATAATATGACACATGGCAACTTAATTGACAGAAAACAATTGAAATATATGACAGCTGACAGTTCATTTTTGTAACAAATGACAGCTAATGTACATGATAGAAGACAGAAGTATACAACAGAGGACATCTGTAATATATGACAGAATACATATGAAATATATGACATATGAAAGCTCAAATATATGACAGCTGATAGCTGACAGCTCATATATCATCAGCTTTCAGCTGTCATAAATTTCAGCCGTCTTCTGTCATAAGTATATTACAGCTGTCTTCTAAACTTCAGCTGTCTTCTGCAATGTACTTTAGCTGTCTTTTGTCGTATACTTCAGCTGTCTTCTATCATGTACTTTAGCTGTCATTTGTTATATAAATAAACTGTCAGTTGTCATATATTTCAGCTTTCTTTTGTCACATATTTTAGCTGTCTTCAGTCATGTATTAAAATTCAATCATTATAATTTTTATAGCTATGGGTTTAGAAAATTGTACCTACATTCTTAATTAGGTCTTCATTTTTATCTATATACATTTGCGATCGGTTTCGATACTCATTTTGATTATTTCCAGGCGTAAAAACTAAAATAACAATTAGAACATTACAGGTTTATATGTTTAAATTTTATAATTTTTGATGTGTGACCGTTTTATTTTGCAATTTCAAGTTACACTAGACCAAGGGTTGGCAGACTGTAGCTCGCGAGCCACATATGGCTCTTTGTATACATAAGTTTGGCTCTGAAGAACTACAATTCAACGTGAAAATATAACCATGCGGTCATATTGACCCCTTATGACCACATAGTTTTGTTTTCATGTTTAATCGTGGTTCTTTAAATTTGATTAAAAAAAATAAAATATGACACATGACAACTAAATTGACAGAAGACAATTGAAGTATATGACAGCTGACAGTTCATTTTTGTAACAAATGACAGCTGTACTATCAAATTACTTCTAAGTCAACTTATTGGAGTCTTACAAGTGAAATGATCGCAAGTAAATACACATTGGCCAATGATTTTCGAGATATACATTTTAGTATTATTTTCTTTAACATTAGCAACTTGAATTTTAAACGCATATATCGAAATAATAAGTTTTAGAGGGTTGAAATACAATTAAACAGGTTTTATAGTTTGGCAATATTTTCATTTAGGTACATGAGAAGAAGAATGGTAAATAAACACCTTGTTATATCAAATAATCTTTTATTTTCATAAAAATAAACAATGCATTAAGAACTATTACGAGAATAGCTTACAATTAAAAAATGCACATACAATATAAATTCAAATCAATCAATATGATTTCGTAATCATTACAACCATCGCTCTTTGCGACAATACAACCAACTTCGTCTTAGCAAACATTATCTCTAGGGGGTGTTTAAGGTACAAATATACACAAGGACGACAGGCACGAGTTCGCCGCCTTCGTCGTCCGACAAATTCCCTACAGCGGGGGGCCCTGTGCGGGCCACGCCCCGTGGAATGCAAACAGTGCGGGGCGCAAGGTTTCGCCCTCGTCTTCGGGGGACCGCCAGGTTCAGGCGTCAATGAGGAAACAGTGTGTGATGAGAGGTGTGGGCTCTAAGTCATGACCCGCGCGCAACAGCGTGCCCGGGGGCGTTCATCTGGGGAGCTGCACCACCGGCGTCGGGTACTCCTCCAGCGTGCACTCGTAGAAGTCGGCCAGGGTCTGCTCGCCGTTTGTCAGTGGCGGGTCGAAGTTTGTGTCCCACGGGATTGTCAGGTCACGGGTTACCACCACGCAGGAGCACTCGATGGACTGCGACTTCAACGGGGCTGTTAGGCCGGAGAGTTCAGCTAGTTTTTCACTACTGTCAACCTGAAACAATGAGAAGAGCAAAATAAGTAAAGTGGAAATTAGGGCGAGCAGTGAGATGATTGGTAAATGAGGATTCAACTGTTCTCTAAATTCTCAGTAAGAAGAAGCTCTAAGTTAAACAAAAACTATTCTCTAAGACTAAAGTGGAAATTAGGGCGAGCAGTGAGAACATTTTTAAATGTGGATTAAACTGTTCCTAAATTCTCAGTAAGAAGAAGCTCTAAGTAAAACAAAAACTATTCTCTAAGTACTGATAGCATTGGTCTGATAGTTTAGTCCGTTTAGTCCTATAGTTGGTCCGCTTATTCATAGTTTACAAAGGCTCTTGTGTCTTAAGTTATTTTAACAAAGAAGAGTTTAATTGAGATATTAAAATTATATACATATAGTATTAAAAAGATGCACCGCTCAAAACAATTCGATAATATTGATCAGCATTTATAAAAATTTTAAAGAAATGAAAAAGAAATGAAATAAATAAAGAATGTTGTTGATATGTCTTAAAGTGACAGCTCTAAAAGTGCTTTTTAAAGCTAATAGTGAGCGCAGTAAGTGCTTTTAAAGCTAATAGTTAGCGCAGTAAGTGCTTTTAGAACTAATAGTCAGCGCAGTAAGTGCTTTTAAAGCTAATAGTCGTACACACTTTAAAAGCTAAAGTCAGTGGAGAATACTGACCATTGTCTTTAAAATGTCTTCAATGTCAGAATGCCTTCAAAAAATTGATCAGAAAATATTATTTTCAAATTTTGTTACTTAAATGAGTATGCAGTAATTGTTGTTTTTTGCTTCAAGAGTAAAACGAAAATATCCAAAGAAATAAAATAATTGTGTGGTTTCTTATAATTCATAATTTACAAAATAAACAATGAATGTGAATGCCAACGTAGACAACCCAACTTGCGTGAAACTGCAGCACTTCCAATACTTGATATGACCTTATAAAACGTGAAAAACATCATCGTTTACAAATAAATAAACGATTAGTGGAACTGTAGCACTTCCAATACTTGATATGACCCTTTAAAACATGAAAAACATCATCGTTAATCAAATAAACGATGATGTTTTTCATGTTTTAAAGGGTCATATCAAGTATTGGAAGTGCTGCAGTTTCACGCAAGTTGGGTTGCCTACGTTGGCAGAATTAAATCAGACGCCATGTGAAATGTGAATTATTATCAAATTAATCAGATCTATGAATAATTATACAAATTTGATGAATTTCGGAATATTTGGTATTTGGTATGTAAAAACCTAGTTTACGTACTGTGGGGAGTGCGTAAAAACCTAGTTTATGTACTGTGGGGAGTGCGCAAAAACCTAGTTTACGTCCTGTCGTAAAAAAAAAGTATTATTGTATTATTTTATGAAATATAATAAATGTTTATTTCACAACTAACGTTAGAGATATATTATTTTATTCTATTAATTTTTATTCCATTAAAACAAAAAAAAGATCCATTTCCGAAAAAATAGTTCTTATTCAAATCATTTGTGCCTTTTGCACATTTATTTTACAGAAGAAAACAAAAGAAAACCAAAGGAGTAAATTTTACTGTAAACTGAAGTTCAACAATTTTATGATCTAAATTATCATTATCGCAAGAGATAAGCACACAATTGAGAGCAAGTTTCAACTTGTTTGCTGTATACACGTTGAACGTTGCGCAACTTGGAAGTGTTTTACCGTGAAATAACGGGTCTGCTCAGGTATTCAGGTCGCCACTTTTACATGGAATCTCGCTGACGCACGTGAGACTTTCACGCCAATGGCAATGGAAATCCCCCGATTTCATTAAGAAACTGCGAGTTGGTCCACGAGGAATCAGCAAAAAACTACTAATTGGCTTCATTTTGTAATCAAGATTTTTGTGCGTTATGAAATAGCACGTGGTTTTTGCAAATAACGAAAGAGAAAGAGGAGATAGATGTAAAAACGTAATAATTATGATAATACAAGTTGAAATACAAACAGTTTTGAATTACTGTCAAAACTCTTTAAAAAGTTTTGAAATACTGTCAAAACTCTTTAAAATGTTTTGAGTTACTGTCATACTGTCACATAATTGGCTTCATTTTGTAATCAAGATTTGTGTGCGTTATGGAATTGCACGTGGTTTTTGCAAATAACGAAAGAGAAAGAGGAGGTAGATGTAAAAACTTAATTATTATGATAATACAAGTTGAAATACAAAAAGTTTTGAATTACTGTCAAAACTCTTTAAAAAAGTTTTGAGTTACTGTCAAAACTCTTTAAAATGTTTTGAGTTACTGTCAAAACTCTTTAAAATGTTTTGAGTTACTGTCAAAACTCGTTAAAAAGTTTTGAGTTACTGTCAAAACTCTTTAAAAAGTTTTGAATTACTCTCAAAACTCTTTAAAAAGTTTTTGAAGAAATCAAAGGATGATTTTAATGTTTATGAAAAGGACCAATCAAGCCCAAAACTTATAAATCTTCTTGTGATAACTACTTTCAATTCAAAAAATCATGAAATCAGTACTAGAGGCTTCTTCAAGTTTGAGAGATCTAATTGTGCAATTCAAACATTCAAATGCAAATGTAGGCAAAGAAAACGTAGCAACATTTTAAAACCATACCAAAGAAGAAGAGAATCCAACAATATTAATAAATCACAAAAAAATGAAGTGTATTTGTTTTAAAATGTTGCTTTGTTTTTGATCGAAAGTCTTGATGCTTACGTTCAAACGTAAATGTGGGCATAGAAAAAGTAGCAACATTTTAAAACCATACCAAAGAAGAAGATAATTCAACAAGTCTGATGTATTACAAAAAATGAAGTGGTTATATTATAAAATGTTGCCTTGTTTTAGTTTTTGATCGAAGGTCTTGATGCTTGCGTTTAATCGCAAATGTGGGCATAGAAAAAGTAGCAACATTTTAAAACCATACCAAAGAAGAAGATAATTCAACAATTTTGATGTATTACAAAAAATGAAGTGCTTTTGTTTTAAAATATTGCTCCGTTTTTGTTTTTGATTGAATGTCTAGATGCTTAGTGTAATGCTTAAATGCAAATGTAGACATAGAAAACTTAGGAACATTTTAAAACCATAGACGATTAAAATCTAAGAAATTTGTTTTCGTATTACAAAATAATTAATAAATGCCTTCTTTTTGTTCCAAAGAAGATGAGTATCTGATAATTTTAATGTTACAAACAAAATTATTGGTTTTAAAATGTTGCCTTGTCTTGGCGTTTTGGATCGAAGGTCTTGATGCTTACCTTGATTACTGGAATGTAGTTTTCGTAGCAGAAGGCCTGCAAGAGGACGGTCTGCATGTGTGAGGCTGCATCGCCTGGCCTTGTTTCGGGCAGGAGGCACATTAGAGCATCATCAGGGCTCTTCTCCAGGTAGGAGATGGCAGGCATCAGGCCGCAGATCAGGCGGCTTTCGCCTTTAGCCTGGGCTAGGACTCCCCTTATGGCTCTGCCTAAACCGTTTCTGCAATAAAAAAAGGCATTGGTCAGATTTACAATTCTCAAAAATGTCATAAATTTTGAAATATTTCTCAAAAAATTGCTAATAAAGACCGCAGGTCGATTGTAAAATATTGTTAATACTTACTGTTATTATCAAATTACTATTGAATCCCGAAGGTCGATAGCCAAAAAAAAATTGTTACTACTTACTATTATCATATTATTATCAAAATACTATTGAAGACCGCAGGTCGATAGCCAATAAAATAATGTTACTACTTACTATTATTATCAAATTACTACTGAAGACCGCAGGTCGATAGCCAATAAAATATTGTTACTACTTACTATTACCATATTATTATCAAAATACTATTAAAGACCGCAGGTCGATAGCCAATAAAATATTGTTACTACTTACTATTATTATCAAATTCTATTGAAGACCGTAGGTCGATAGCTAATAAAATATTGTTACTACTTACTATTATTATTAAAATATTTCAAACAATTTTGTTTTGGTATTGCTCTTATTAATAATGGCTCTTATTACTATAATTGGATTTGAATCTGCTACTTGATACTGACACATTGTTGATGTACTTAGTATGACTTTCTATTTATTGATAATAATACAATTAAATTGAATGTGTGTGTGTGGTAATAACTTGGTGAAATATATTGATTAAAGAGATTGAAAAAACACTTGGTATAAGTTTCATAATTTTTTTAATAGAATTAACTTTACAATTGTTTCGGTAGTTAAACCATTTTCAAGAGCAAAGTAGTATTTGAGTATTCATTTGCTCCTGAAAATGTTTTAACTACCAAAACAATTGTAGATTGTTCTATTAAAAAAAATTGTGAAACTTATACCAAGTGATTTTTAAATCTCCCTAATTATTATCAAATTACTATTGAAGACCGTAGGTCGATACCCAAAAAAATATGGTTACTACTTACTATTATCCTATTATTATCAAATTAGTGTTAAAGACCGCAGGTCGATAGCCAATAAAATATTGTTACTACTTACTATTATTATCAAATTACTATTGAAGACCGCAGGTCGATAGCCAATAAACTATTGTTACTACTTACTATTATTATTAAAATATTTCACACAATTTTGTTTTGTTATTGCTATTGCTATTATTATCAATTAAATTGAATGTGTGTGTGGTAATCACTTGGTGAAACATATTGATTAAGCAGATTTAAAAAAAAAAAAAAACAAAAAAAAAAAAAAAACTTCGTTTAAGTTTAATTTTTTTTTTAATAGAAGTAACTACAATTGTTTTGGTAGTTAAACCATTTTCAAGAGCTAAGGAGTATTTCAGTATTCATTTGCTCCTGAAAATGGTTTAACTATCGAAACAATTTTAGTTATTACTATTTAAAAAAATGTGAAACTTATATCAGAATAAACTTAAATCCATTAAGCAGCTCGAACAGAAGCTTAATTATTATCAAATTACTATTGAAGACCGCAGGTCGATAGCCAATAAACTATTGTTACTACTTAATATTATTATTAAAATATTTCAAACAATTTTGTTTTGTTATTGCTTTTAGAGCCATTATTACTAGAATTGGATTTGAAGCTGCTACTTGATACTGACACATTGTTGATGTACTTAAGTATGACTTTTTATTTACTAAATTCTTACTCAAATAATAAATAATAATAAAAAAGCATTTAAAAAGTATTGAATATTCTTAAACTTATTTTAAATTAAAAAAATGTTGTTTTGTCAAAGTAGGCAATACGCAAACAAAAAATATTCATCGAATTCTCAAAAATTCATGAATTCATGAATCACAAAAAAATATTTTAGACTTTTATGACAGTTTGACAGTCTTTTTGAAAGTTTTTACAGTCTTTTTTGAAAGTTTTTACGGTTTTACTGGCAGTTTCGACAGATTTTCTCTTCAAAATTTCAAAGATGGTACTACGAAAACAAATAATTATCAAAGTATACAAATGTTGATTAGGCTACTAACAGTTTATGACAATGCTTAAAACAATAGTCTTCAAGCAACATTTTGAATGATTTTGGATCAAAACAAGTTCAAGTAAAATTTTGAATGGTTGTTGTTTTGTTAAAGTGGGAAAAACGCAAACAGAAAATAATCCTAGAATTCTGAAAAATTCATGAATTCATATTTTGTGCAATAACAATGCTTAAAACAATAGTTTTCAAGTAAAATTTTGAAAGATTTTGGATCAAAACAAGTTCAAGTAAAATTTTGAATGATTGTTGTTTTGTTAAGTGGGCAAAACGCTAACAAAAAATAATCCTCGAATTCTGAAATATTCATGAATTCATGATTTTGTGCAATTGCAATGCTTAAAACAATAGTTTCAAGCAAAATTTTGAATGATTTTGGATCAAAACAAGTTCAAGCAAAATTTTGAATGATTGTTGTTTTGTTAAAGGGGCAAAACGCAAACAAAAAATAATCCTCGAATTCTGAAAAAATCATGATTTCATGAATCATGAAAAATCATTTTAGACTTTTATGGCAGTTTTGACAGTATTTTTTGAAAGTTTTTACGGTTGTACTGGCAGTTTTGATAGTTTTTCTCTTCAAAATTTCAAAACTATTAATAATAATAATAATAATAATAAAAATAATAATAATAGTATAATAGTAATAATAATATACGAAAACAAATTATAATCAAAGTATACAAATGTTGATTAGGCTATTAACAGTTTGTGGGTTTACGACATACTTCTGTTATCACGATTAATTACGTGAAAAGCGCGGAGAATTTTTAATTATTTGGTTTTGTGCAATGACAATGCTTAAAACAATAGTTTCAAGCAAAATTTTGAATGATTTTGGATCAAAACAAGTTCAAGAACAATTTTGAATTATTTTTGATTAGAACAAGTTCAAGCAAAATTTTAAATGATTTACTTCTGTTATCACGGTTAATTACGTGAAAAGCGCGCAGATTTTTAATTGTTTTAATTTGTACAATGACAAAACTTGCAAAATTTTGAATGATTTTTGATCAAAACAAGTCCAAGCAAAATTCTGAATTATTGTGGATCGCAACAAGTTCAAGCATGCGTGCCAATGACTTGTATGTTGTAAGAATACGTGTGCTATTTTTCGGCCTTGAGGTTGTGCAATGTTGTAATTGGTTTCGTTATGAATTTGCAAAAGCAAATTTGATGATGAAATATTGAGTTTCGAATTGGGTTCGATATAAATTTGCAAAAGCAAATTTGATGATGAAATATTGAGTTTCGAATTGGGTTCGATATAAATTTGCAAAAGCAAATTTGATGATGAAATTTTGAGTTTCCAATTGGTTTCGTTATGAATTTGCAAAAGAAAATTTGATGATGAAATATTGAAATTCCAAGTTATTTGAAGAAGCATTTTTTTCTTAGGCGTAGGGCAAATATTACTGTGTTTAAGTGGCACAAAAGCAAATTTGATGATGAAATGTTGAATTTCCAAGTTATTTGAAGAAGCATTTTTTTCTTTGGCGTAGGGCAAAGATTACTGTGTTTAAGGGGCTTTTTGAATTGTGAATGCATAATGTAATATTATTTGATTGCCATTGTTTTGCAAATATGACAAGTTTTTGAATAGTGTTTTACAAAAGTAACAAATTTTTGCAGTGTTTGAAATTTTTTCATATTATCTACTTTGAATTGGTGGCAGTTATCTATAAGATTTCAATTTGTGGCAGTTATCTATAAGACTGTTATTTCTTTGAAATTTCGGTTAACTAGATTTGATTATAAAGTATGTAGTTACAATGTGTTATAGGCTTGACCAAAAATCGGCTATAACGTAACATAAAATTTTGGGGAAATAAATTTTGGTGATTAAGTTATTAATATAAGTTATAAGTTATTAAAATTTTGGGGAAATAAGTTATTAAGTTATGAATATAAGTTATAAGTTACTAAAATGTTGATAGTTGAACAAAATTATGCACCTAACTTATTACTACTATTACTACTACTATTATTATATGAGCAAACTTTTACACTGGCAATTTGTATGGTAGCATCAAATTTTTAATAACTTATTTCGACTTTTGTTTCATTAAGGGCGAATTTTGAGTCTTAGCAATTAGTGTGATAAAGTTATGTGGTAGCATCAAATTTTTGAAAATTAATTTCGAAAATTTGATGTTATTTATAATTACATATTATTTTGCAACATTGTGCTGTTTATTTACCTATTAAGCATCTTGCACTTTCCTTCACTATACTTTGATATGCACATTTTGGTAGCTGTAGAATTTAACACTCTGTGATGCACTGTGTGGTTTTCTTGTGGCTCACTCAAAATGTCCAACTTGTTCACTAATATATTAAGGTAATCCAAAAAACACAAACACCGGCTTGCGATTACTCAACGTTGTGTAACACGAGGAATCGCCGACTGTGTTGGAGTTGTACGGTCTGAAATCGAGTTGAGACTGTGACGCAAAGCCTGAGGCCTGCCGGTTTTATTGAGGCCGGAGGAGCGCTGGTGGGGGTGTGGACACGTGACGCTTCGAGGAATACCCCGGGCCCACCGGGCACCAGGTATTCTCCACGGGCCGGCTCGCCGGAATCGGCGGGTTCGTTGGAATCGCCGTCTCTCTCGTTTGGCGAGAGAGGCTGATATTTTCCGGTCCATTCACGTTCGTACAAGTCGTGAATGGATTTTCCTGCGGCGACACGCAAAAAATCGGCGCGTCGCGTCGTCTAGCGCCGAGAGGAATCTCGGGATTGCGAAAGGTCGCCGTTGAGGTGAAGGGCGAAGGTCAACTTCGGGCAACTGAGGAGCTCGCGGCAGTGGATGCGCTAAGTTGCGGAAGGTTGCAAATTTTTGCATTATTGCTCTACCTTGGAAATTGAATTTTACTATTTCGAGTAATGTTCACCATTCATCTCAAAACTATCAGTTATATCAGTAGAAGAAGCGCCAATCCCCCTATTATCGTTAACCGGTAAAAAAATGTGCCAATATCCATAAATTTAATCAATAAAAACATATTTAAAAGTAATTCTAGATTTCTGTACCAAGGAAGCAGCACCTAGGAAACTAGTTATCCTTTGGGCAAATTGCCCAAAACAGGATTTGGGGCCCTTCTCATTTTGGGCCCCAAATCCCCAAAAAAAGGAAAACAAAAACATTAAAGTCCAGTAGTTCAATTTCTAGAGCTACCATTGTATCGACAATTCTATCCTAGGTAACTGAACCATGGTCAAAGGTTATCCACGTTTGTACAACTGGACCTAATAGCCTTAGTAAAACTGCATTTTATGCCCCTTATACGGCTCATAGCCTAAATCGGAAATTCTGCTGCAGAAGCTTGCCCGAAAGCACTTAATTTCTTCGATTTTATTCAAAATCATTTGCATTTTGCCTTTTCTTTTATAAAGAGATAACGAATTTTAATGAAAGCAATTTCAAAACGAAACTTAACATTAAAAAAAAAAGTTCTACAAGATGGTCCTCAAGAGCTGATTTCAGCTGTTATGGTGGATTTTTTTAACCATAACATAATGTTTATTTAAGAGTTTTGAAGAATCTAAGGAAAAGCCTTTGACAAATAGAAGCAAATACATAGCTATAGCTAAAACAACAAACCATAAATGAAGATGAAAACAGGCCAAATAGATGACCCCCAAGAAATAAAGGACGTTTGGAAAGAACATTTTGAAACGATACTGTTCCCAGAAGAAAATTTAAAAAAACAAGTAGCAGAAGACCATACGATACAAGAGATTCTAGAGGAAGAAGTAGAAGTTCCTAAATTAGAGGAAATGCAAAAATAAATAACATAACTTAGAAATAGGAACGCAACAGGAGAAGAAGAATTAGAAGCTAAATTTTAAGATATGAAAATTTTGAGAACTCTTTTCTTTTTTTTTAATATGGTATTCAATTTTACAAAAACTGGCTGCTACCAGTAAAACTTGTCAAAAATAAAAAAAATGATTTGCGCAGTGTCTTAAATCTTTTGAAAATCATTATTTGTACATGTGAGAAACGCGAAAAGTGAAAACGCAAAAGAACTTTACATCAGAATTTCTTGTATCATGTGTATGACAGTCTAAACAAAAAGTACTTTACATTACAATTTTTTGTATCATGTGTATGACAGTCTAAACAAAAAGAACTCCACTGCATAATTTTTTTGCGATCAGGCCAAAGCATTTGCTACTGTTAACCATGCTATTCACATTGCGAAACTTGAATTCTACGGATTCAGAGGAATTGCTTCTAGTTGGTTCAAACTGTATCTATCTGGATATCGCAATTCGTAAGAATCGCTGCGAAAGACTCTGAGTTATTGCCATGTAAGAGAGGCGTCCCGCAGGGTTCTGTTTTAGGGCCGCTTCCTTATTTATATTAATGATCTCGTTTATCTACCCGTGAAAGTCAAATTTACTCTTTTTGCAGATGACACTACTATCTGCTGGTCAGCAAACCATGCTAAGGAACTTGAGTCTATAATCAATTCTGATATAATTCAAATAATGAACTGGTTCCAATCTAACTACTTACGCCTGAATGCCTAACTCTTCCAAAACTTAACTTCTGAATTTCACTAGTCAGCCAATAGAAGTCTCTGTTGATAATGTACATCTACCTAATTCCACTTCTTTAGTGTTTCTTCTTCTTCTTTGGTGCTATTACTCCACCAGGGAGTGTAGGGCATCTTTTGATATTTCTGTGACTGATACCAATAACCAGTACCAATAACATTTCGTTACCATTTTACTGTTCTTTAGTATTTATAAAACATTTAAATGGTCATCCCATTTTAATGCAGCAAATTAGCTCAGAGTTGTTAAGCGATCAAAACCATTGTTTATGGACTAGATTTTCAGGCTGGTAAATTAACCTATCACTCTTTGTTTGAATCCCAAGCAAGATATGCTATTGTGATTTGGGGCTTCTATAGTAACAAAAATCTAAACACTGTTTTCAAACTACAAAAAAGAGCAAATGCGTATTCTGGCGAATGTGAAATCCAGAGATCACTGTCGCCATCTATTTATACAACACAAAATTCTGACAATTTATTCAATATTCTCACAATAATTCTGAAAAATTCATGAATCATGAAAAATCATTTTAGACTTTTATGACAGTTTTGACAGTCCATTTTGAAAGTTTTGACGGTTTACTGGCAGTTTTTCTTTTCAAAATTTCAAAGCTGTTAATACGAAAACAATAAGTATCAAAGTATATAAATTTTGATTAGGCTATTAGCAGTTTGTAGGTTTACGACATACTTCTGTTATCACGGTTAATTGCGTGAAAAGCGCGGAAAATTTAAATTGTTTGTTTTTGTGCAATGACAATGTTTAAAACAGTAGTTTTCAAGTAAAATTTTGAATGATTTTGGATCAAACAAGTTCAAGTATTTTGTTTCTTACGACCAATAAATACTATACTGTACTATACTTTGTTTGAATCCCATAATCCCAATAATTTTAATATCAATATTTGATTGTTTTTGAAAGCTTCAAGATTAGTCTCATTATTCGTATATCATATTGTTTATATTTTGTTGACCCTTCTTCGTTGCTTTTGTTGTTTCATGTAGTTCATCTTGCAATATACTTGTTATTAAAAGTTTGTTGCCATATTTATATTACGTACATCTTCCCATGTCTTCGTCCCACTTTCATTCTTTCCGATTAATGATTTTCAGCATTCTTCGGCTTGATATTTCTTATATATTTTTATACTGTAAAGTTATTCATTATCTCTTTGAGCGTTTTCCCATATTTTGTATCCACATTCAGTCCAAATATTTTTAGATTTTTGTAATGCAGAAATTGTACTGTAATTGTACTTGTAATTCTAGTTGTTTTATTTAATGTTTTTAAAAAGTCTACAAAACCTCTATGGAAACAAATTTAAACTATTCTTCAAATTTTCTGAAAATTGCACGAAACTTTTAACAAACTTGCAATACTTTTGATAGGATTTACTTGAAATTTAATAACTTTTTGACCTAAAATTAATACTTATAACTTATACTTACTCTTATAAAAAAATACGTTTTTATTAATCTTTTCTCAATTTTTGTAGATTTTATAAAAACGTTATAATGAAAATCAAACATAATCTCAAACTGCATATTCATCATTGCGATGAAATTTACCTACATTTTTTATATAGTTTTACCAGACGTAGCATTTTAGTTACACTTTTTTTTTAAATTTCTTCAATTTTTCATTGAAAGACTCGATGTAGCATATTGGAAAATTTTGTCGCAAAGTGGAATTATAAGTAGTATACAGGGTGTTAAGGAAGTCGACCGAAAACTTTCTAGGGGTGAATCAGGATGCAAAATGAAGTTGAATAATACTTCTGATACGTTTGAAACATTACTAAAAAAATACTTCCATCTAAACAAAAACATCTTCCCCTTCTGTCGATTTCCCTAACACCCTGTATAAGTATAGTATATAGTTATATAATTGTATATAATTGGTTATATTAGTATGTTTCCCCTCATGTTTAATATTTATGGTAGGATTTACTACAATTTCTTAAATTTTTGATGAAAAGTGGAATTTCATTTCGGAAAATTTGCGTTTATTGGCAAATTGGTTGAACTTATTTTGACTTCTGATTGATTATCGAGAATTTTTCAAGTAATAATCATAAGAGGAATTTTAGAGTACAGAATTTGAATTTGTTGGAATACTTGGTAATGATTCCTTCTATTATATTCAAATATTTGCACTGCTTTTTAGTTCCACTAAGCAAGTTTTATGGTCTAGCATTTGCTCTGTATAAACTTCTCTAAACATATGTTTCTGTTTCTATAAGAATTTCCATGGCTTCTTTTAATACATTTTCTTCATTTGTATCAATATTTTACCCAGTTACAACTATATTAAACTTTATATAATTTTTAATTCCTTCATTTCCATTTTTCAAAGTCTCATTATATGCATCCTTTCATTTATACTGTTATTTAGTCATTTTACATTTGAAGCTTTCTTATTTCTTTTAGCAATTTTCTTTGCAATTCCGTTTTTATTCCTTTAATTTCAGTGGTTAAGTTAGCAATAATCTATTTTTATTTTCCATCATATTTCAATTTTGAGCAAGGTCAAGCCTTTGCTCTGTTTAAACTTCTCTAAACATCTGTTTCTGTTTCTATAAGAATTTCCATGGTTTATTTTAATACATTTTCGTCATTTGTATCAATATTTTACCCAGTTACAACTATATTGTACTTTATATGATTTTTAATTTCTACATTTCCGTTTTTCAAAGTCTCATTATATACATCATTTCACTTACACTGTTATTTGGTCATTTTACATTTGAAGCTTTCTTATTTCTTTTAGCATTTTTATTTGTTTTCATTCCTTTTTTTTTCATCGTTTTCATTGATCGTTTTCATTCCTTTAATTTCAGTGGTTAAGTTAGCCTTAATCTCTTTTTATCATCCACAATATTTCAATTTTCTGGGTTTTCAGTATATCTGTTTATAGAATTTTCGGGCACACGAGTTGCAAATTCTACGCATTTTGGAGTTTTTGAGCTTTTTAAACTAAATATCTCAAACTACATATTTAATTCTTTAAAAATATCTGTGCTTGATAAAATGGACCATTTTGGGTCAAGTTAATCTCTTATTATCTCTTTTTATCTTGCTTTCTTCTTTTAATTTTTTGGGTCTTCAGTTTATATTTTTATGGAATTTTCGAACATCGAGTTGCAAATTCTATTCATTGTGGACTTTTTGGGCATTTTTAAATGAACATTCAAAACTATTAAAAATATTTGTTCTTGATAAATTGGTCAAATTTGGGTTATGTTACCCTTAATATCTTCTAATCTTTCTCTACTCTTGCAATTTTCTGGGTTTTCGGTATATCTTTTCATGGAGTTTTCGAACATACGAGTTGCAAATTCATTGTGTAGTTTTTGGGCTTTTTAAAATGAACATTCCAAACTATTTAATTATTTAAAAGTGTTTATTTTGCACTTTACTATAATTGAATGATAACTCCTAGAATACGATATATGTAAACATATGTTCATAGCAACCGGGGCATAATAAGAGGGCGTATTGAATTCATTACGGCCTCTTATTACGCGTATTAGGGCGTAATGAATTAATTACGCCCTAGAGTGTATTATCATGTAAACATGTCCATAATTACCCGGGCATAATAAGAGGGTGTAATTAATTAATTACGCCCTGGAGTGTATTTTTTAAAAATTGAATACACACACAAAATTAAATACATAATGAATATATAAATAACGCACGTGAATATATCTCTAAATAAGAAAAAAGTCACAAACACAAACTAAAAGTACATAAGCTAATCAATATCTTATTTTCATGCAAACATGTCCTTAACAACAGGGACGTAATAAGAAGGCGTAATAAATTCATTATGCCCTAAAATGTATTTTCCAGACTAAGAGAAAAAGTGAAAAATAAAATCTTGTATGCACCACGACGTCACCGAATGACTACGCCCATCGAACGATATCCACCTCTCGGGCTAAAGGTCTCGAGCTGGATTTTATTGTTCTCCGGGCGTAATCATTCTAGTAACCAATTACGCCATAGGTGGAAGAGTAGTACGGATTATTATTATTATTATTATTATTATTATTATTATTATTATTATTATTATTATTATTATTATTATTATTAGTAACGTCCTTAGTGCATACATAGCTATTGTGCTTGATAAATTGGACCATTTTGAGATTTGAGATTTTGGCTAATCAACAAAAATTTCAGGAGCAAGTAAGTAATTACAATATAAGTATTTAATAATAAAGAAAGCGCACTATAATGGAAATGTGTTCGTGTCTGACCAACTACATTTTAATGTTCTATTTATACAATTAAGTGTCTGTCCGTCATGATATATTAATTGCCTTTTACACTTTAACTCATTTACATGTTGTTTCTGTTTCTTTCCTTCATGACTAGTCGGTGTATGTAAATAAACGTGTCAACACAATTAAATATAAGAAAGAGGACTGCGTAAAAATTTACCAGCAGTGGCTTAAAATTTCCATTAATGCTTCGATAGTTAGATTATTATCTCACTTGATATCATTCTGGTAAGTGCGTAATATAATAATTATAGTTTTTTTTATAATATTTATAGTTATAATGGTTAAAGTTTTATATGTATAATAATATAAGTTTATAACGGTTTATTATTAAAATGCTTCAACAATTCTCAAAATACTGAAAATAATAACAAAGGTCTATGAAAATGATTTAAAACTTGCTTAAACTGAATAAATATTTTTGAATTTTACAAAATTGTTCATTTTACACAATTCACAAAAACCTAAACAAATATGGAAGGTCCATGAAAATGATTTAAAATTTGCATAAATTAAATAAATATTTTTGAATTGCAAAATTTGTTCCCTTTTGAAAAGTCCATAACAATTCACAACATTCTGAAAAAAGAACAAAGGTCCATGAAAATGATTTAAAATTTGCATAAATTAATTATATATTTTTGCATTTTGCAAAATTGCACTTAAAATAAATATTCAATTCCACAAACTATCGCTAGACCGATGATTTTACGCATAATCTGCCTTCGTTGGGAATTAGCATAACTACAGGTAACGAAACGTGAATAATTGAATGAATAGTAATCGGCGAGTTGTCCGGGCCCAAAAAACTCGTAGCCAAACAATACATTACTATTGTTATATTGGCAACCATGGAATTTTCACGGCAATACATAACTATTGTTATGTTGGCAACCATGGATTTTTCGTGACAGTACGTAACTATTGTTATGTTGGCAACCATGGATTTTTCGTGACAGTACGTAACTGTTGTTATGTTGGCAACCATGGATTTTTTGTAACAATACATAACTATTGTTATGTTTGCAACAATGGATTTTTCGAGACAACAGTAAATTTTGTTTGAGCGAGTTGTTATGTTGAGATACTCCCATTAGTAAACTCAATAGAAAACTACTATTATGTTGGCAACCATGGATTTTTTGTAACAATACATAACTATTGTTATATTTGCAATAATGGATTTTTCAAGACAATAGAAAATTTTGTTTCAGCGAGTTGCTAAGTTGAGATTCTCTCATCAGTAAACTACACAATCTAGATAATCATAATTAAACAGAATCAGTAATAATTAATACAATTAATATTAATAATGAAGAGAATTATAACAATTAATACGTTATGTGTACAAACAACTCTTTTTTGCTATAAAGGATAATGATTTTTATGGTTGTTTTAATTTACAAGTTATTAATCAAAATTTAAAAAATAAATAAAAAAAATCAATAAGGTCAAAAATAAAATTATATAAAAAAACAGTCTGTTAACAATAGTTTTTGTTAGTGTCACTTTTGTTTTCAATGTGCTATTATGCTGGTAACCATAGATTTTTTGTAACAATACATAACTATTGTTATGTTTGCAACAATGGATTTTTCGAGACAACAGTAAATTTTGTTTGAGCGAGTTGTTATGTTGCGATACTCTCATTAGTAAACTCAAGAGAAAACTACTATTATGTTGGCAACCATGGATTTTTTGTAACAATACATAATTATTGTTATATTTGCAACAATGGATTTTTCAAGACAATAGTACATTTTGTTTCAGCGAGTTGTTAAGTTGCGATTATCTCATTAGTAAAGTACACAATCAAGATAATCATAATTAAACCGAGTCAGTAATAATTAATACAATTAATATTAATAATGAGGAGAATTATAACAATTAATACGTTATGTGTACAAACAACTCTTTTTTGCTATAGAGGATAATGATTTTTATGGTTGTTTTAATTTATAAGTTATTAATCAAAATTAAAAAAAAAAATTAAAAAAATCAATAAGGTCAAAAATAAAATTATATAAAAAACAGTCTGTTAACAATAGTTTTTGTTAGTGTCACTTTTGTTTTCAATGTGCTATTATGCTGGTAACCATAGATTTTTTGTAACAATACATAACTATTGTTATGTTTGCAACAATGGATTTTTCGAGACAACAGTAAATTTTGTTTGAGCGAGTTGTTATGTTGAGATACTCTCATTAGTAAAATCAATAGAAAACTACTATTATGTTGGCAACCATGGATTTTTTGTAACAATACATAACTATTGTTATATTTGGAACAATGGATTTTTCAAGACAATAGTAAATTTTGTTTCAGCGAGTTGTTAAGTTGAGATTATCTCATTAGTAAACTACACAATCTAGATAATCATAATTAAACCAAATCAGTAATAATTAATACAATTAATATTAATAATGAGAAGAATTATAACAATTAATACGATATGTGTACAAACAATGCGTTTGCTATAAATGATAATAATTTTTATGGTTGTTTTAATTTATAAATTAACAATCAAATTTAAAAAAAAAATAAAAAAAAATCAATAAGGTCAAAAATAAAATTATATAAAAAACGGTCTGTTAACAATAGTTTTTGTTAGTGTCACTTCTGTTTTCAATGTGCTATTATGCTGGTAACCATAGATTTTTTGTAACAATACATAACTATTGTTATGTTTGCAACAATGGATTTTTCGAGACAACAATAATTTTGTTTGAGCGAGTTGTTATGTTGAGATACTCCCATTAGTAAACTCAATAGAAAACTACTATTATGTTGGCAACCATGGATTTTTGTGTAACAATACATAACTATTGTTATATTTGCAACAATGGATTTTTCAAGCCAATAGTAAATTTTGTTTCAGCGAGTTGTTAAGTTGACATTATCTCATTAGTAAACTACACAATCTAGATAATAATAATTAAACAGAATCAGTAATAATTAATACAATTAATATTAATAATGAGGAGAATTATAACAATTAATACGTTATGTGTACAAACAACTCTTTTTTGCTATAGAGGATAATGATTTTTATGGTTGTTTTAATTTATAAGTTATTAATCAAAATTTAAAAAAAAAATAAAAAAAATCAATAAGGTCAAAAATAAAATTATATAAAAAACAGTCTGTTAACAATAGCTTTTGTTAGTGTCACTTTTGTTTTCAATGTGCTATTATGCTGGTAACCATAGATTTTTTGTAACAATACATAACTATTGTTATGTTTGCAACAATGGATTTTTCGAGACAACAGTAAATTTTGTTTGAGCGAGTTGTTATGTTGAGATACTTCCATTAGTAAACTCAATAGAAAACTACTATTATGTTGGCAACCATGGATTTTTTGTAACAATACATAACTATTGTTGTATTTGCAACAATGGATTTTTCAAGACAATGGTAAATTTGGTTTCAGCGAGTTGTTAAGTTAAGATTGTCTCATTAGTAAACTACACAATCTAGATAATCATAATTAAACCGAATCAGTAATAATTAATACAATTAATATTAATAATGAGGAGAATTATAACAATTAATACGTTATGTGTACAAACAACTCTTTTGCTATAAATGATAATGATTTTTATGGTTGTTTTAATTTATAAGTTATCAATCAAAATTAAAAAAAAAAAATCAATAAGGTCAAAAATAAAATTATATAAAAAACAGTCTGTTAACAATAGTTTTTGTTAGTGTCACTTTTGTTTTCAATGTGCTATTATGCTGGTAACCATAGATTTTTTGTAACAATACATAACTATTGTTATGTTTGCAACAATGGATTTTTCAAGACAATAGTAAATTTTGTTTCAGCGAGTTGTTAAGTTGAGATACTTCCATTAGTAAACTCAATAGAAAACTACTATTATGTTGGCAACCATGGATTTTTTGTAACAATACATAACTATTGTTGTATTTGCAACAATGGATTTTTCAAGACAATGGAAAATTTGGTTTCAGCGAGTTGTTAAGTTAAGATTGTCTCATTAGTAAACTACACAATCTAGATAATCATAATTAAACCGAATCAGTAATAATTAATACAATTAATATTAATAATGAGGAGAATTATAACAATTAATACGTTATGTGTACAAACAACTCTTTTTTGCTATAGAGGATAATGATTTTTATGGTTGTTTTAATTTATAAGTTATTAATCAAAATTAAAAAAAAAAATAAAAAAAATCAATAAGGTCAAAAATAAAATTATATAAAAAACAGTCTGTTAACAATAGCTTTTGTTAGTGTCACTTTTGTTTTCAATGTGCTATTATGCTGGTAACCATAGATTTTTTGTAACAATACATAACTATTGTTATGTTTGCAACAATGGATTTTTCGAGACAACAGTAAATTTTGTTTGAGCGAGTTGTTATGTTGAGATACTCTCATTAGTAAACTCAATAGAAAACTACTATTATGTTGGCAACCATTAATTATTTGCCACAATACATAACTAATGTTATATTTGCAACAATGGATTTTTCAAGACAATAGTAAAATTTGTTTCAGCGAGTTGTTAAGTTGACATTATCTCATTAGTAAACTACACAATCTAGATAATCATAATTAAACCGAATCAGTAATAATTAATACAATTAATATTAATAATGAGGAGAATTATAACAATTAATACGATATGTGTATAAACAAGTCTTTTGCTTTAAATGATAATGATTTTTATGGTTGTTTTAATTTATAAGTTAACAATCAAAATTAAAAAAAAAAAAAAATTAAAAACAATCAAGAAGGTCAAAAATAACAAACGGTCTGTTGACAATGGTTTTTGTTAGTGTCACTTTTGTTTTCAATATCCGATATATAATAATACAAAAATATTAACTATTATTAGATAATACTACTATATTATTATAGTTATTATAATTCAATATTCATAATTTTATAATAAATATATCAATTACTAAATAAATATATAAATAGTTTTCTGTGTAAAATGATTATCATCTACTGATAAATATTAATCAATTTCCACATTAATACATAAACAATTTTCTGCGTAAAATGATTATTGCGTACTGATAAAATTGCGCGGATGTTTGAAAATAATTTAGTCGACTTACAGTAATTGAACTTGTTTATGTGCTGTGTGTGCCAATTTTGTAAATTCCGAAAATGAAACCGACACGTGTCGTCCACACACATATTTTTCATGCGTTTGTGACTCCGTTTTGTACTGAAAACTGTGTATTTTAATTTTGCGTTCGAAACTTACTCCAAATAGCGTTCTGAAAATCCGTTCGAATATACATGTTTCCAGGTTTTTGAGATTATTTGGGTCGTTTTTGTAATATTTATGCATTGCAAATTGATTATGCCGTCGCCTATAGCCTCTAAGAAATTTGCCATATGTTGCTATTATATTATGTACTTATACAGGGCGTCTCAAAATTGTAGCTGTACTTTTGGGATTATCATACAACTGTATGATATTCATGCAAATTCATTAATAATTATTATTAGTATAAATAAAGCACATGGTTAAGTTTCACATTTTTTTAAATAGAAAAAGTACAATTGTTTCATTACCATTACAGGACATTACCATTTGTCATTTGCCATAAGAAAATCAAAAGTTGACTATGAAAATTTGGGCAACTAGTTGGCGCAGAAAATGTTTGGCACTGTGATCAGAAAACTGACGTCGAAAAATGCAAGAGTGCCAAGTTTCGTAAAATTTCCTTCAAAAGTAAAAAAGTTATAAAAGGAAAAGGAAAGTTTACTTTTTCAGTTTTTCAGCGATATTTCAGGACCTGTGCAAGTTATCCCAGATTTCATTTCAGTATATTGAAAGGCACTAAAATAAGAAACTTTTATCCCATTGGACCAACTCTGTATATATTTCCGTTTAATAGATCCTAATGGTGGGCGTCGTAAAACTGACCACCCTGTATACTGAAATGTGTAGGACATATTTTAATTACTGCGATGCAATAATGCATTTCTGCAAGATTTTTTTTTTATATGACTGTTAAAAGACGAATAATAATTAAAAATCTCGCGATGGTCCTAATGATTCAGAAATATTGTGTTAAAACTTAGTGTAGGACATACTACGATACAATAATTCATTTCTAGAAGAAAAAAAATTATATGACTGTTGAAAGACGAAAAAGAATTAAAAACCTCGCGATGGTCCTAATGATTCGAAAATATTGTGTAAGAACTAAAATTAGCATTAATACGACATTTGCGAATTCCTTGATTATTTTCGAAAATACTTTTAAACGACGTGTAGCCAAAAAGGGTCTTCACTCGTTCCAATACAATTCAAATTTTATTTTACAACCCTCAGATAAGGCAAAACATGACTGCTGATGATACCACCCATTGTATTGCCTAATGTGTTTTTCGTTATTTTGGGTGCCCATTAACTACCAATTAGCCGTAAAGAAAAGAGGCTGATTTGACAGGGCCTCGCAAAGAGATAACGTTACAGAGATTTATGAGCGTTTGTAAAACGCTCAGGAGAGTTGCTAATCCTATTTGATTTCGTTAACGACCCTTGCAATATAATAAGCAGTGTAACAATCCATTTCCTCTTTCCCTTTGTCAGACTACTTAGTAATTCAGTACCAAGAGAAATAACAACATTTTACGATGGATTTTAGAAACCAGATAATTTTTTATGGACCTACAATAAAAACAAAATGTCCTTTCAATTGTTTACTAATATGTTTGTGCGTGTATCTTAATTGCTACATGGATCTTGAAAATGCCCGAATAACTTTGTTACGGACCCACAATAATAACAAAATTCCTTTCACTAATTGGTAGGATTTGAATTTTAAATAACAGATTTAAATTATTTTATTTGTATTTAATCTTGTAAGCATATTTAGAACTGCAATTCAAAGTGATACTTAATACTTTATTTATTTATTCCTTTGCCTTTCTACCTTTCGGGGTAAGGCCTACATTATTAATTTTTATAATATTCTCTCCACTTCCTCTTATCTTTTGTTAATTCCTTTATTTGTCCCATGTGTTCCCTTTTCTTGTTGCCTCTTCTTTTATTGCGCTGTTCCACTCTTTTCTCGGTCTTCCTCTCTGTTGTTTTCCTGTTGCTCTTGTCTCATATATTTTCTTAGTGTTTCTCTCTTCTCTTATTCGTCTCATGTGTCCATACCACCTGATTTGGCTTTCTGTTATTTTTTCCTGTATTTAAGTTTTTCCTATGCGTCTCGTTCCTTATCCTGTCTCTTCTTGTTTTGTTTTCTATTTTTCTTAGGAATCTCATCGCCATGACATTTATTCTTTTTATTTGTTTTCCTGTCATCGTCCATGTTTCGCTGCTGTAAGTTAGCGTTGGTCTAATTACATTTTTCACTATTTCTGTTTTTGTGTCTCCTTCCTGCTAGAAACGGTATTTTTTTAACATATTATATAGTTTTGGTGTTTTTCCTATTTTATCTTCTATTTCATTATCCAATTTACCATAGCTCTGTATAATTGTTCCTAAATATATGTATTGTTCTTCTTGTTCGATTTTTTTTCCATTTGAGCCATTTGAGCACTTAAATCGAATATTTATTACATAATGAACTCGTAAATAATTACAGAGTGGAAATAATGTGGAATGTAGTCGTTCAGAAAACGTTAATCGATAGCTCTGAATAATATAGGAGTAAGCGTTAGTGACCTCTTTTCTCGGGAGACGAATAATTGATTATTATCATTTAAAGTTAGGATGTTATTCTACGTTCTGCGAATTGTGAGCGAGAACGGGAATGGAAATCGATAGCCTTTTGTGGCCTTTCACGGTAACGTGTTAATTAAATTTTTGCTGTAACGCTTCGCGTGAACTTTAACTTTTCTGGTAATGTAAATTATAACGCATGTACGTATAATTGTCATAACAAATACGAGAAAATTGCATTGCAGGAGAAATCTTAAAATTGACTGTATTTCAATTATGAACTATAACTTTTCTGGCAATGTAAATTATAACTCAAGTACGTATAATTGTCATAACAAATGCATTTAGTTTGAAAATAACAAAATTATCAAATACAAGAAAATGACATTGTAAGAGAAATCTTAAAATTGACAGTATTTCAATTATGAACTATAACTTTTCTGGTAATGTAAATTATAACGCATGTACGTATAATTGTCATAACAAATGCATTTACTTTGAAAATAACAAAATTATCAAATACAAGAAAATGGCATTGTAAGAGAAATCTAAAAATTGACAGCATTTCAATTATGAACTATAACTTTCCTGGCAATGTAAATTATAACTCAAGTACGTATAATTGTCATAACAAATGCATTTAGTTTGAAAATAACAAAATTATCAAATACAAGAAAATTACATTGCAAGAGAAATCTTAAAATTGACAGTAGTTCAATTATGAACTATAACTTTTCTGGTAATGTAAATTATATCGCATGTACGTATAAGTGTCATAATAAATTCATATATTTTGAAAATAACAAAATTATCAAATACGAGAAAATGGCATTGTAAGAGAAATCTAAAAATTGACAGCATTTCAATTATGAACTATAACTTTTCTGGCAATGTAAATTATAACTCAAGTACGTATAATTGTCATAACAAATGCATTTACTTTGAAAATAACAAAATTATCAAATACGAGAAAATGGCATTGTAAGAGAAATCTAAAAATTGACAGCATTTCAATTATGAACTATAACTTTTCTGGCAATGTAAATTATAACTCAAGTACGTATAATTGTCATAACAAATGCATTTACTTTGAAAATAACAAAATTATCAAATACGAGAAAATGGCATTGTAAGAGAAATCTAAAAATTGACAGCATTTCAATTATGAACTATAACTTTCCTGGCAATGTAAATTATAACTCAAGTACGTATAATTGTCATAACAAATGCATTTACTTTGAAAATAACAAAATTATCAAATACGAGAAAATTGCATTGCAAGAGAAATCTTAAAATTGACAGTAGTTCAATTATGAACTATAACTTTTCTGGTAATGTAAATTATATCGCATGTACGTATAAGTGTCATAATAAATTCATATATTTTGAAAATAACAAAATTATCAAATACGAGAAAATGGCATTGTAAGAGAAATCTAAAAATTGACAGCATTTCAATTATGAACTATAACTTTTCTGGCAATGTAAATTATAACTCAAGTACGTATAATTGTCATAACAAATGCATTTAGTTTGAAAATAACAAAATTATCAAATACAAGAAAATTACATTGCAAGAGAAATCTTAAAATTGACAGTAGTTCAATTATGAACTATAACTTTTCTGGTAATGTAAATTATATCGCATGTACGTATAAGTGTCATAATAAATTCATATATTTTGAAAATAACAAAATTATCAAATACGAGAAAATGGCATTGTAAGAGAAATCTAAAAATTGACAGCATTTCAATTATGAACTATAACTTTCCTGGCAATGTAAATTATAACTCAAGTACGTATAATTGTCATAACAAATGCATTTACTTTGAAAATAACAAAATTATCAAATACGAGAAAATTGCATTGCAAGAGAAATCTTAAAATTGACAGTAGTTCAATTATGAACTATAACTTTTCTGGTAATGTAAATTATATCGCATGTACGTATAAGTGTCATAATAAATTCATATATTTTGAAAATAACAAAATTATCAAATACGAGAAAATGGCATTGTAAGAGAAATCTAAAAATTGACAGCATTTCAATTATGAACTATAACTTTTCTGGCAATGTAAATTATAACTCAAGTACGTATAATTGTCATAACAAATGCATTTACTTTGAAAATAACAAAATTATCAAATACGAGAAAATGGCATTGTAAGAGAAATCTAAAAATTGACAGCATTTCAATTATGAACTATAACTTTTCTGGCAATGTAAATTATAACTCAAGTACGTATAATTGTCATAACAAATGCATTTACTTTGAAAATAACAAAATTATCAAATACGAGAAAATGGCATTGTAAGAGAAATCTAAAAATTGACAGCATTTCAATTATGAACTATAACTTTCCTGGCAATGTAAATTATAACTCAAGTACGTATAATTGTCATAACAAATGCATTTACTTTGAAAATAACAAAATTATCAAATACGAGAAAATGGCATTGTAAGAGAAATCTAAAAATTGACAGCATTTCAATTATGAACTATAACTTTCCTGGCAATGTAAATTATAACTCAAGTACGTATAATTGTCATAACAAATGCATTTACTTTGAAAATAACAAAATTATCAAATACGAGAAAATTGCATTGCAAGAGAAATCTTAAAATTGACAGTAGTTCAATTATGAACTATAACTTTTCTGGTAATGTAAATTATATCGCATGTACGTATAAGTGTCATAATAAATTCATATATTTTGAAAATAACAAAATTATCAAATACGAGAAAATGGCATTGTAAGAGAAATCTAAAAATTGACAGCATTTCAATTATGAACTATAACTTTTCTGGCAATGTAAATTATAACTCAAGTACGTATAATTGTCATAACAAATGCATTTAGTTTGAAAATAACAAAATTATCAAATACAAGAAAATTACATTGCAAGAGAAATCTTAAAATTGACAGTAGTTCAATTATGAACTATAACTTTTCTGACAATGTAAATTATAACTCAAGTACGTATAATTGTCATAACAAATGCATTTACTTTGAAAATAACAAAATTATCAAATACGAGAAAATTGCATTGCAAGAGAAATCTTAAAATTGACAGTAGTTCAATTATGAACTATAACTTTTCTGGTAATGTAAATTATATCGCATGTACGTATAAGTGTCATAATAAATTCATATATTTTGAAAATAACAAAATTATCAAATACGAGAAAATGGCATTGTAAGAGAAATCTAAAAATTGACAGCATTTCAATTATGAACTATAACTTTTCTGGCAATGTAAATTATAACTCAAGTACGTATAATTGTCATAACAAATGCATTTAGTTTGAAAATAACAAAATTATCAAATACAAGAAAATTACATTGCAAGAGAAATCTTAAAATTGACAGTAGTTCAATTATGAACTATAACTTTTCTGGTAATGTAAATTATATCGCATGTACGTATAAGTGTCATAATAAATTCATATATTTTGAAAATAACAAAATTATCAAATACGAGAAAATGGCATTGTAAGAGAAATCTAAAAATTGACAGCATTTCAATTATGAACTATAACTTTTCTGGCAATGTAAATTATAACTCAAGTACGTATAATTGTCATAACAAATGCATTTACTTTGAAAATAACAAAATTATCAAATACGAGAAAATGGCATTGTAAGAGAAATCTAAAAATTGACAGCATTTCAATTATGAACTATAACTTTTCTGGCAATGTAAATTATAACTCAAGTACGTATAATTGTCATAACAAATGCATTTACTTTGAAAATAACAAAATTATCAAATACGAGAAAATGGCATTGTAAGAGAAATCTAAAAATTGACAGCATTTCAATTATGAACTATAACTTTCCTGGCAATGTAAATTATAACTCAAGTACGTATAATTGTCATAACAAATGCATTTACTTTGAAAATAACAAAATTATCAAATACGAGAAAATTGCATTGCAAGAGAAATCTTAAAATTGACAGTAGTTCAATTATGAACTATAACTTTTCTGGTAATGTAAATTATATCGCATGTACGTATAAGTGTCATAATAAATTCATATATTTTGAAAATAACAAAATTATCAAATACGAGAAAATGGCATTGTAAGAGAAATCTAAAAATTGACAGCATTTCAATTATGAACTATAACTTTTCTGGCAATGTAAATTATAACTCAAGTACGTATAATTGTCATAACAAATGCATTTACTTTGAAAATAACAAAATTATCAAATACGAGAAAATGGCATTGTAAGAGAAATCTAAAAATTGACAGCATTTCAATTATGAACTATAACTTTCCTGGCAATGTAAATTATAACTCAAGTACGTATAATTGTCATAACAAATGCATTTACTTTGAAAATAACAAAATTATCAAATACGAGAAAATTGCATTGCAAGAGAAATCTTAAAATTGACAGTAGTTCAATTATGAACTATAACTTTTCTGGTAATGTAAATTATATCGCATGTACGTATAAGTGTCATAATAAATTCATATATTTTGAAAATAACAAAATTATCAAATACGAGAAAATGGCATTGTAAGAGAAATCTAAAAATTGACAGCATTTCAATTATGAACTATAACTTTTCTGGCAATGTAAATTATAACTCAAGTACGTATAATTGTCATAACAAATGCATTTAGTTTGAAAATAACAAAATTATCAAATACAAGAAAATTACATTGCAAGAGAAATCTTAAAATTGACAGTAGTTCAATTATGAACTATAACTTTTCTGGTAATGTAAATTATATCGCATGTACGTATAAGTGTCATAATAAATTCATATATTTTGAAAATAACAAAATTATCAAATACGAGAAAATGGCATTGTAAGAGAAATCTAAAAATTGACAGCATTTCAATTATGAACTATAACTTTCCTGGCAATGTAAATTATAACTCAAGTACGTATAATTGTCATAACAAATGCATTTACTTTGAAAATAACAAAATTATCAAATACGAGAAAATTGCATTGCAAGAGAAATCTTAAAATTGACAGTAGTTCAATTATGAACTATAACTTTTCTGGTAATGTAAATTATATCGCATGTACGTATAAGTGTCATAATAAATTCATATATTTTGAAAATAACAAAATTATCAAATACGAGAAAATGGCATTGTAAGAGAAATCTAAAAATTGACAGCATTTCAATTATGAACTATAACTTTTCTGGCAATGTAAATTATAACTCAAGTACGTATAATTGTCATAACAAATGCATTTACTTTGAAAATAACAAAATTATCAAATACGAGAAAATGGCATTGTAAGAGAAATCTAAAAATTGACAGCATTTCAATTATGAACTATAACTTTTCTGGCAATGTAAATTATAACTCAAGTACGTATAATTGTCATAACAAATGCATTTACTTTGAAAATAACAAAATTATCAAATACGAGAAAATGGCATTGTAAGAGAAATCTAAAAATTGACAGCATTTCAATTATGAACTATAACTTTCCTGGCAATGTAAATTATAACTCAAGTACGTATAATTGTCATAACAAATGCATTTACTTTGAAAATAACAAAATTATCAAATACGAGAAAATGGCATTGTAAGAGAAATCTAAAAATTGACAGCATTTCAATTATGAACTATAACTTTCCTGGCAATGTAAATTATAACTCAAGTACGTATAATTGTCATAACAAATGCATTTACTTTGAAAATAACAAAATTATCAAATACGAGAAAATTGCATTGCAAGAGAAATCTTAAAATTGACAGTAGTTCAATTATGAACTATAACTTTTCTGGTAATGTAAATTATATCGCATGTACGTATAAGTGTCATAATAAATTCATATATTTTGAAAATAACAAAATTATCAAATACGAGAAAATGGCATTGTAAGAGAAATCTAAAAATTGACAGCATTTCAATTATGAACTATAACTTTTCTGGCAATGTAAATTATAACTCAAGTACGTATAATTGTCATAACAAATGCATTTAGTTTGAAAATAACAAAATTATCAAATACAAGAAAATTACATTGCAAGAGAAATCTTAAAATTGACAGTAGTTCAATTATGAACTATAACTTTTCTGACAATGTAAATTATAACTCAAGTACGTATAATTGTCATAACAAATGCATTTACTTTGAAAATAACAAAATTATCAAATACGAGAAAATTGCATTGCAAGAGAAATCTTAAAATTGACAGTAGTTCAATTATGAACTATAACTTTTCTGGTAATGTAAATTATATCGCATGTACGTATAAGTGTCATAATAAATTCATATATTTTGAAAATAACAAAATTATCAAATACGAGAAAATGGCATTGTAAGAGAAATCTAAAAATTGACAGCATTTCAATTATGAACTATAACTTTTCTGGCAATGTAAATTATAACTCAAGTACGTATAATTGTCATAACAAATGCATTTAGTTTGAAAATAACAAAATTATCAAATACAAGAAAATTACATTGCAAGAGAAATCTTAAAATTGACAGTAGTTCAATTATGAACTATAACTTTTCTGGTAATGTAAATTATATCGCATGTACGTATAAGTGTCATAATAAATTCATATATTTTGAAAATAACAAAATTATCAAATACGAGAAAATGGCATTGTAAGAGAAATCTAAAAATTGACAGCATTTCAATTATGAACTATAACTTTTCTGGCAATGTAAATTATAACTCAAGTACGTATAATTGTCATAACAAATGCATTTACTTTGAAAATAACAAAATTATCAAATACGAGAAAATGGCATTGTAAGAGAAATCTAAAAATTGACAGCATTTCAATTATGAACTATAACTTTTCTGGCAATGTAAATTATAACTCAAGTACGTATAATTGTCATAACAAATGCATTTACTTTGAAAATAACAAAATTATCAAATACGAGAAAATGGCATTGTAAGAGAAATCTAAAAATTGACAGCATTTCAATTATGAACTATAACTTTCCTGGCAATGTAAATTATAACTCAAGTACGTATAATTGTCATAACAAATGCATTTACTTTGAAAATAACAAAATTATCAAATACGAGAAAATTGCATTGCAAGAGAAATCTTAAAATTGACAGTAGTTCAATTATGAACTATAACTTTTCTGGTAATGTAAATTATATCGCATGTACGTATAAGTGTCATAATAAATTCATATATTTTGAAAATAACAAAATTATCAAATACGAGAAAATGGCATTGTAAGAGAAATCTAAAAATTGACAGCATTTCAATTATGAACTATAACTTTTCTGGCAATGTAAATTATAACTCAAGTACGTATAATTGTCATAACAAATGCATTTAGTTTGAAAATAACAAAATTATCAAATACAAGAAAATTACATTGCAAGAGAAATCTTAAAATTGACAGTAGTTCAATTATGAACTATAACTTTTCTGACAATGTAAATTATAACTCAAGTACGTATAATTGTCATAACAAATGCATTTACTTTGAAAATAACAAAATTATCAAATACGAGAAAATTGCATTGCAAGAGAAATCTTAAAATTGACAGTAGTTCAATTATGAACTATAACTTTTCTGGTAATGTAAATTATATCGCATGTACGTATAATTGTCATAATAAATTCATATATTTTGAAAATAACAAAATTATCAAATACGAGAAAATGGCATTGTAAGAGAAATCTAAAAATTGACAGCATTTCAATTATGAACTATAACTTTTCTGGCAATGTAAATTATAACTCAAGTACGTATAATTGTCATAATAAATTCATTTATTTTGAAAATAACAAAATTATCAAATTGTCAAAACGAGAAAATGGCATTGTAAGAGAAATCTTAAAATTGACAGTATTTCAATTATGAACTATAACTTTTCTGGCAATGTAAATTATAACGCAAGTACGTATAATTGTCATAATAAATTCATTTATTTTGAAAATAACAAAATTATCAAATACGAGAAAATGGCATTGTAAGAGAAATCTTAAAATTGACAGTATTTCAATTATGAACTATAACTTTTCTAGCAATGTAAATTATAACGCATGTACGTATAATTGTCATAACAAATGCATTTACTTTGAAAATAACAAAATTATCAAATACAAGAAAATTACATTGTCAGATAAATCTTAAAATTTACAGTATTTCAATTATGAACTATAACTTTTCTGGTTATGTAAATTATAATGCATGTACGTATAATTGTCATAACAAATGCATTTACTTTGAAAATAACAAAATCATCAAATACAAGAAAATGACATTGAAAGAGAAATCTTAAAGTTGACAGTATTTCAATTATGAACTATAACTTTTCTGGCAATGTAAATTATAATTCAAGTACGTATAATTGTCATAATAAATTCATTTATTTTGAAAATAACAAAATTATCAAATACGAGAAAATGGCATTGTAAGAGAAATCTTAAAATTGAGTATTTTAATTATGAACTATAACTTTTCTGGCAATGTAAATTATAATTCAAGTACGTATAATTGTCATAATAAATTCATTTATTTTGATAATAACAAAATTATCAAATACGAGAAAATTACATAGCAAGATATATCTTAAAATTGACAGTAATTATTTTATATGTTTCCTTGAGAAAGTGTCATATTTGAGTCGCTGATAGATTAATTGATTATTAAGAAATTAAATAATTATGCGTTATCCTCAAACAAGCGAAAAGATAAGTGACTAAATTTAGTCAGCCGATTCACTTACGTGTATTTTGATTGTGGTCAACAATATCTTGATGACTAAAGGATGATTGTGTTTACGCGCATTCATAAAAGTAAAGCAAGTACTTCCGGTGTTTGGGTTTAAATTTAGTTCTCATACGATCAATGTGGTTTGGTGGTGCAGCCAAAACACTCATAATAGAACATTCACTTCGACCACAGACAATTCTGCTTGGTGCGATTTAAAAAAGCTATATTTTACCTCATCAGCTGCACATAGAGCAAAGTTTAGCGATTTTTAAGAACCACCCTGTACATATAAACATGTATGTATATACTATGTATCATTGGGTATGTGGTTTATATATTCCTTGAAGGAGATAAATAAGCTGTTTTTTTAACTTTTTGTTTATACTAGTTGAATGATATACATGCAACTATAATTCATCAATAATTATTATTAATCAATTATTATACACGGTGGTCACTTTTACCATGCCCACTATTAGGATCTATTAAACTGAAATCTATACAGAGTTGGTCAAATGGAATAAAAGTTTCTCACTTTTGTGCCCTTCAATATACTGAAATAAAATCCGGGATATCTTGCACAGTTCCTGAAATATCGCTGAAATACTGAAAAAGTGCACTTTCCTTTTCCTTTTCTAACTTTTTTATTTTTGAAGGAAATTTTACGAAACTTGGCACTCTTACATTTTTCGACGTCAGTTTTCTGATCACAGTGGCAAACATTTTCTGCGACAACTAGTTGCCCAAATTGTCGTAGTGAACTTTTGATTTTCTTATGGCCGCAATATTGGATTTTAAAACCATTCAAAAGAGAGACAAAATCCAATTTCAACAATGTATTACACATGGGTAATCTGATATTATTTACCACCAGAAATCGATAATTTAAAAATTTGTTGCAAAAATCAAACTGCTGTGGACCTGCTCTAAAAATCAAGTGCCATGGAATAACAAATTACCATTTTGACATTTCTTCATACAAGTGCATTTATATCATAAATGTATTTGATATTTTAATGTGATAATGTAAAGTAACTTGTACGTTACTGCTAACGTTTTTTGATACTCAGTACACCTGAATATTTCGAGTTGAATCGTTTGTGGATCGCAATACTGCGAAGATACACAATACAATAATTATCTCATGTATCTACTCAAGAACGAAACTGGACATACAATTCTGTGAATCGTTATCACGTTATCAATTACGAGTGGATTAGAAGCTGAGATATCCAGGAACGTCGTTTATGTAACTATATTGATTTTATCGATCCCATTCACGTCTGATGCCATAAATAGTAATTCAAATGATTGCGATGAGTCCAACTATGAGGGTCTTATTTGTTTTAACATTTCTCAGTAACCGATATGATCAATGTGTGATGGTATCCAGCTTAACAACACAGATGTATTGAACAACAGACAATTCAGGCTGAGACAGGTTCAGACTGTTTCAGGCAGGTACAGGTACAGACAGTTCAGACAGGTACAGGTTCAGACTGGTTCGCATAGTTCAGGATACAGCAGACAGTTCAGACAGGTACAGGTTCAGACAGGTTCGCATAGTTCAGGATACAGTAGTCAGATAATTTTACGAATTGAGAAAATTAAATTAAAATAAATTAAAAATTGTTAAAAAAAACTGATTTATAACTTTTAGTGTTGAAATATTATTGTCACACTTCCACAGGAAATATTTCTACATATCCTAACATTATCCAAATAAGTATTCAAAACTGTAGTAGAAACAGTAAAACTGTAGATATCTAAATTGTAGTCGAAACAATCCAAACAAGTATTACGTATAAAAAAACGTTAGAAGTAACTTGTACGTTACTTCAACAGCATCACATTCAAATGTCAGATGCTTACATGTCATCAATGCATCTGATATTTGAATGTGATGCTACGGTAACGTACACGTTACTGCTAACGTTTTTTTTTATACAGGGTGTTAATACTAAGTTGTAACACCCGAAAATGGCAGTTAGAGCTCATTGAAACAAACAACTTTTCTTGGTTAAAATTTTTGAATTGGAGCCCAAGTTGATAGTTATTGGCGTTCTTTTGTTTTTCGAAAAATTGTCATTACTCCCTTATTTTAGGGAATATTTAAAAAATACAAAAACGTTCATCATGCGCTTTCGGTTCTCTAAAGCATTTGTATTTACAATTATTTTCTATTTAATCAAATAACAAAATGGCAACCGATCAAAAATTTCTAAGCAAGATATTTTGAAAACCAATCGATCGATTTTTGAAAATAAAACATTTATAAAATCCTTGAACTATCTTATAACATTTGTCTGTTTTGATAATTATGCATTTTTATACACAAATTATGCAAAATACGCACACAAATGATAAACGTGACAGAAACTTTTCAAGATGAAGCAGAAATTTCTGAAGAACAAGATCAAAAAGTGTTTAAATTTGAACGTACAAACTAGAAAACACGTGCCTCAACTTGTTTAATGACCTAACTTAAGGTTAGCCTACTTTGTTTTAAATGATTGTTGCAGTTTGTTAAAATTTATCTTGTAATTCAATTTGAATAATAACTTTTTTGGACAGATCGAAAAAAATGTTTCAGACAAATGTTATAATATAGTTTAAGGATTTCATAAATGTTTTATTTTCAAAAATCAATCGAGTTATTTTCAAAATATCTTGTTTCGAAATTTTTCTTCGGTCGCCATGTTGTTATTTGATAAAATAGAAAATAATTGTAAATACAAATGTTTTAGAGAACCGATAGCGCATGCTGAACGTTATTGTATTTTTTAAATATTTCTTAAAATAAGGGAGTAATGACGATTTTTCGAAAAACAAAAGAACGGCAATAACTATGAACTTGTGCTCCAATTCAAAAATTTTAACTAAGAAAAGTTGTTTGTTTCATTGAGTTATAACTGCCATTTTCGGGTGTTACAACTTAGTATAAACACCCTGTATACGTAATACACTTGAATACTATGTTTTTGTAATTAATACATATCAATTTATTGGAGACCATTGCTAAGATGAACAAAAAATTACAGTTTTTATACTTAAACAACTACGACAATGGCTCTACTGTAATATGGTAAATTGGTAATCACAAACCGTGCCATCTTCGAAGTTATTTCTGTACAATCTGTATCTGCAAATTTACGTGCCTTATGCCTAATATCGATTGGAACGTGCTGTTTGACTACGTCCTTCACGTTCTCAACTTTCGCATGTACGCAGTTCCATGAACCAATTATTATTATCACGATTGACGCATGTATTGGCTGTAGCTCGCAAGACAAATAAATTAATTGTTGAATTTGCACATGTCTTTAACATATCGATATCGTAATAGTCAATTTCAAGTATTCTTTTCGATTAATGTAGATAATCGTGATTCGTACATTTCTTGTAATCATTTATTTTTCTACGGTATGGTGATAATTTGCCCGCATTCAGGATGGTATAATAGCTATTTATGGTATATGTGAATAAAGTCGAATTTTATCCACGTAACAGTTTAGCGCAAAAGGATAAGTCGAGTGCGATAATGTTTTCGAGTGAATAAAATTGCTTTATTCACGTGTATCATACAAGATTTTTTCCAATTCGTTATCAGAATTGAAGAATTTGCACGAAGTGTCACATTGTCAGGTGGCAACGAAAATTTCATGGAGAGTGCGAATTTACCTATATTTTTACTTTATTCACATTGTCAATGATTATAGTGAAAAAAGTAAAAATCTTAGATCGCAGAGATAAGTACCTATTATAACAAGTATTTGTGTCAGATAATGAAGTTCATTACAAAAATGAGTGTGGTAATGAAATTATTATGTCATTCAATTTAATTGACAAATTTACTCCAAACAATCCTTTCAAAATCGTGGTGGTTTCAATGTTTCTACTGTGGCTATTAGTTGAAATATTCATCTGCATATTTGTACCTATATTTTTTTTAACCTTTTTACCTTTGTACTTTTTACATTTGTTAGTAACAACGTTTCTTCAGCCTTCAGCTTCAGCTTCTTGCAAAAACTTGGTAACGTCCTTTTCAGTTAAAATGTTTGACTGCTTAGGTTTATACCTAGGTATAAACCTAGGTTTAGGTTTAAAGGTTTAGATTTTTATATTAATTTGTCTGTGACGCTATATTTATTATTATTTTGTGTTTTCATTTGAATTATGTATCTAGTGTAATTTATGACGTAAGTATACTTTATTGTTTTAACACGAATAAAAATCTATCTATCTATCTATCTATATTAGGCCTGCAGATACCGAAGATTTCAGGATCCGGATATTCGGATCCAACAGGATTCGAGTACCCAAATATCCGAGGTATCTGGATCCGGATAATTTCGGGTTCGGATCCTAAACTATCCGATTATCCGAATCCTTCGCTATGGGATAGCGGATCCAAATTCGACATGTTGGAGAGTGGATCTGGATCTGAGGTGTCTGATAGTAGATCCGGATCCGGATCCCTAGATATCGAATAGTGGATCCCGACTTGAGGTGTCGGATCCAAGGTGTCGGATAGTGGATTCAGATCCTCGGATATGGGAACCATTATCCAATATCTTGGAATTTGATCCGCTATCCGACAGCGTAGGATCCGGATAATCGGATAGTTTAGGATTCGAACCCGAAATTATTCGGATCCAGACACCTCGGATATTTGGGTACTCGAATCCTATTGGATCTGGATATCCGGATAGTTTAGGATCCGAATCAGAAATTGTCCGGATCCAAGTTGCAGGCCTAGTTTATACACTTCAGATATTTTTTTGGAAAATGCTACCTATTGAATATTTTACTGACATTTTTCTTTATAGCTATCTTCACTCATAGCATTGAATAACATACCCAAATCAAAAGATTTATAAATTTTAGACGTATTCTAAATACGCAGCACTATTTCATTTGCAATATTTTTGATTTCTATCGCATATTTTGATATGCGTCGAGGGAATACTTTAATCGCTAAAGATTATATCGTTGGCATACAAGAGAAAGTGGCTAAGTCCATTTTTCATAATTTCAAGTTCATTTTTTCTTCTGTATATTTAATTTAAAAAAAGGACTTGGTCAATTATGAATTTACAGAAAAAAAGTACGAATTTCTTAGATAATGGATTTAGTAAATGTTTCATGAAAAGATAAGTATGTTTTAGATTCATTGATGTTAAAAAATCAAAATCTTTAAATTTTGGACTTAGCCACTTTCTCCTATATACATAGGCTAAGTCCAAAGTGGGTAAGTCCAAAATTAAAAGATTTTGTTTTTTAACATCAATGTATCTAAAACACACTCATCTTTTCATGAAACATTTACTAATCCATTATCTAAGAAATTCGTACTTTTTTCTGTAAATTCATAATTGACCTGAAAGATTTCAATCAAAATCTTTAAATTTTTGACTTAGCCACTTTCTCCTATATACATAGGCTAAGTCCAAAGTGGCTAAGTCCAAAATTTAAAGATTTTGATTGAAATCTTTCAGGTCAATTATGAATTTACAGAAAAAAGTACGAATTTCTTAGATAATGGATTAGTAAATGTTTCATGAAAAGATGAGTGTGTTTTAGATAGATTGATGTTAAAAAAACAAAACCTTTTAATTTTGGACTTACCCACTTTGGACTTAGCCTAGGCATATAGGAGAAAGTAGCTAAGTCCAAAATTTAAAGATTTTGATTTTTTAACATCAATGTATCTAAAACACACTCATCTTTTCATGAAACATTTACTAAATCCAACATCTAAGAAATTCTTACTTTTTTCTGTAAATTCATAATTGATCTTAAAGATTTTGCTTTTTTAACATCAATGTATCTAAAACATACTTATCTTTTCATGAAACATTTACTAAATCCATTATCTAAGAAATTCGTACTTTTTTTCTGTAAATTCATAATTGACTTTAAAGATTTTGATTTTTTAACATCAATGTATCTAAAACATACTTATATTTTCATAAAACATTTACTAAATCCATTATCTAAGAAATTCGTACTTTTTTTCTGTAAATTCATAATTGACTTTAAAGATTTTGATTTTTTAACATCAATGTATCTAAAACATACTTATATTTTCATAAAACATTTACTAAATCCATTATTTAAGAAATTCGTACTTTTTTTCTGTAAATTTATAATTGACCTTAAAGATTTCGCTTTTTTAACATCAATGTATCTAAAACATACTTATCTTTTCATGAAACATTTACTAAATCCATTATCTAAGAAATTCGTATTTTTTTTCTGTAAATTCATAATTGACCAAGTCCTTTTTTAAATTAAATGTACAGAAGAAAATGTGAACTTAAACTTTTGAATAATGAATTTAGCCACTTTCTCCTGTATGCCAACGATATAATCATGAACAATTAAAGTATACCAACGATAATTATGTGTACAAAGTTTTCTAACATACATGAGTTTAAAAATAATAATATTAGTAATATTAATAATGTTTAAGGTATTATCATTGGGTACTTACTGGTAGAGTTATTTTTATTAGAGTATTTGGATAAGTTTTGGCGTACTAGCAATTTTCATTAAGTTTAAGGTTTTATCTATAAGTTACCGATAATAATGTTGGTAATAATGTTACCAAACTAAATTAATAATTGAAGGTGTTAGTTTGTACTTACTGGTAAAGATATTTTTTATTTTATTTTATTATTTATTTATTTTTAATTTTTAATTTTATAATTTAGTTAATAATTGAAGGTATTAGTTTGTACTTACTGGTAAATATATTTCTAATTTAATTTTATCATTTATTTATTTTTTATTTTTATTTTATAATTTATTTAATAATTGAAGGTATTAGTTTGTACTTACCGGTAAAGATATTTTTTATTTTATTTTATTATTTATTTATTTTTAATTTTTAATTTTATAATTCATTTAATACTTGAATGTATTAGTTTGTACTTACTGGTGAAGATATTTTTTTTAATTTATTTTATTATTTATTTATTTTTATTTTGAATTAATAATGTTGATAAAAATAAAACAGTTGCTTAAGACCATTTTAGAGATTTGACATATTATACATTCACAACCTTTTTGCAACCGAGTTGGCTGGGTTTTCTTTTTGTCATGTTGGACAAACTGATTCAGTGATGCAACGGAAGTTAATTTTCTTTTGTGTCGACGTCTATTAGACATTTGGTTTCTACCACATTGTCAGATTTATATATTTTTTAAGCATTTAATACAAATTGGCATACCCAAGTCTAACATAACTAATAATATAGTAAGAATAGTTGTTAAACATCGAAACATTATAGTTAATTAGATTTACACTTATTATTATTTTACTGTGATATGATAATTGTTCTGAGACATTTGCTTCCTACCACATTGTCAGATTTATTTATTTTTTAAGAATTTAATACAAATTGGCATACTTAAGTCTCCATACAATCTTTGTCCAAATTGCAATAAATTGAATGTTTTCCAATGCATTATTTCTAATTTTTTTTTCTGACGTTCCATTTTCATCTCCAATAATTTAAACTTTACATCTGGCAACAAAGTTATTTGAAAAATATAACCTCAAATTCAATACAACTTAACCTAAAGAAATTTGACAAGTTCCATTGGGGAATTCAGTTATTTCCGAAACACTACCAACAAAATTACTAGATATTCATAGACTCCCCTGATGCAAAAACATCGTGAATGTACAGTTATGCTCACATAAATCTAGTACAAACAATTTGACGTTGCTATATAAAATTGCTATTGTCACCTAATTTCTTATACTAAATTTATGTGAGCATGATTGTATATGCATAGCTTTGATTTTTTTTTTTGTGGATGCAATAAGTTAAGACCTAATCAAGTTAATTAAATCAAACAATTAAATTCGAACTTTGATCCAGTGCTGGCGCCCCAGTTCTTAAATTCATAATTAGATTAGTGGTAATTAGTAAATAAATATTTGGTGAGAGCGGCATTTGTCGTTGAAAGCAAGTGTTATTTCAGAATTTCCTTATCAAGATATTAAAATTCCGTGCGTGTTTACATTACGATACCTCACAGACTACTTATCTCGCCGTCAATTCAAAACTTAGCTACGTATTAACAATGCACTCAGCAGTACAAAAGTACTCTCTGTGAAAAGTACGTCATTGATACCAGTTAAGTAACTGGCTGGTGATAGCAGGCTGGGAGAAATTTGAGAAATGCACGCCTGAAACAGATTGCATTCTTATCGAGCATACAAATTAGAACTAATCATAGGTGGATTAATAAGTAACGAGAGGTTGCCTACGTATGATTATTTTAATCACCGGTTTAATCGCTGCAATGAATTATTTGTTTGATGTTTTATAATTGATTAATTTAATCAGGGATTACAACTGCCCATACACTATGCAATCTGTAGTACGACAAGTTGTACTGCAGATCGGAGAAACAATCGGTACAACAAGTTGATAGGTATTTCACCCAAGACACAAACGATTTGAACATCAATCAGTCGTTGCAATTGCCAGTTGTGGATGATAAACCTACCAACTTTAATGTTTGGTGTAAAAATAATGTATTTGCTTAATTCTCTTAAGGTTAGGCCAGTTTAGGTTAGGTTAGGTCTCTTGACAGTAGGTTAGGTTAGGTCTCTTGACATTAGGTTAGGTTAGGTTAAATCAAGTAACCTAACATAACCCAACCTATTATGTTACCTTATAGGTTAAAATATTAGGTTAGGTTACTTGATCTAATCTAACCTAAGGTCAAGAGAATTAAGGAAGTGCATTGTGTCTACCCCAAACATTAAAGAAAAAAACTTAATATGAGAAACTTAAATGACCTACCAACTTGTTATACCGATTGTTTCTGCGATCTGCAGTACAACTTATCGTACAACAGATTGCCCATTTTAGACATGAATATATTACGAATGTGATGATTTGCCCGAAGAGGGCGTTAAAGAGTCCGTAAATGTATGATCATGTATACATGCCTTTACCCCACGATTGAAATACAACTTCTCATCTACGACTGTCCAAAATTGAAAGAAATACGATATTGGGTAAAATATATCTAAGATAACTTAGTTTTTTAAAATTAAATATCAACAAATGGAACTTAAATCTGAAAGAAACATCACTAAGTTATGTTTCGCAAATTGGTATTTTTTTATCAAAAATAAACAGTTTTTTCGTCAATTTCGTTCAATCGTCTTACACTACTAACAATGATATTAACATTTGCAAATTTCGTAAAATTTCGTATAAAAAATCATTAAACAGCCAACATCATGTCCAGCCATATGCCTAGTGAACTTAGTAGCGTCTAAACCTTAGTGGATATTAATAACCTTTAGAAAGTACATCACTGAATATAATTTCTGCAGGATAAATCACATTCTGATTAGAATTAGCAGCGAACTAAACTTACTACTACTAACACTGATATAAATATTTGCAAGTTACGAAAATTTCGTAAGTAATGTATAAAAAAGCATTAAACAGCCAACATCATGTCCAGCCATATGCATAGTGAACTTAGTAGCGTCTAAACCTTAGTGGATACTAAAAACGTTTAGAAAGTGCATCACTGAATATAATTTCTGCAGGATAAATCACATTCTGATTAGAATTAGCAGCGAACTAAACTACTACTACTAACAATGATATTAACATTTGCAAGTTTCGAAAATTTCGTAAGTAATGTATAAAATATTATTAGACAGCCAACATCATGTCCAGCTATATGCATAATGAACTTAGTTGCGTCTAAACCTTAGTGGATACTAAAAACGTTTAGAAAGTACATCACTGAATAGAATTTCTGCAGGATAAATCATATTCTGATTAGCATTAGCAGCGAACTAAAGTTACTACTACTAACAATGATATTAACATTTGCAAGTTTCGAAAATGTCGTAAGTAATGCATAAAAAATCATTAAACAGCCAACATCATGTCCAGCCATATGCATAGTGAACTTAGTAGCGTCTAAACCTTAGTGGATACTAAAAACGTTTAGAAAGTACATCACTGAATATAATCTCTGCAGGATAAATCACATTCTGATTAGCATTAGCAGCCAACTAAACTTACAACAAGTAACAATGATATTAAAATTAGCAAGTTTCGAAAATTTCGCAAGTAATGTATAAAAAATCATTAAACAGCCAACATCATGTCCAGCCATATGCATAGTGAATTATTATAAAAAAAACAAAAAAAATGCGATTTTCTAAAAACTCCGATATTTCCATAATTATTAAAAGTGCGTAAATAAGTTTAAAATAAAAGTTACTTGGTTCGATTGTACAAACTTAAAAATTAAGTCAAAACAAAAGTCAAGATGGCGGTGTACGACATAAAAATAGCAACTTTCTTATTTTAAATGGCCGCTATATTTGATTTTTACACTGCTAAATCGACTTTTTTTGCTCTTTTCAATATGTATATCACAAAACAGTGTTAATGTAAATTGTAAATTATGTTAAATCTGGTTTTATGATTTTCTTGTATCATAGGAAACATTTCAGCAATGTTGCAAGACATATTTATTTTGCACCTTGAACAGTGCCATCAATCAGTACCCATTGTAAAAGTGAACATCACTTTCTTGAACCCTCTGTATAAATTGCCTTTATACGCGTGAATGTTAAAACCATGGTTTTGGTTTGGTTTCTAAGATTTCTAAGATTTCTAAAATGGAGTAAGTAATTGATTTTAAATAAACCTTAATATCTAAATTTTTTGTAATCGTCTTAAAGATATGGTTCACTCTCATCTCTTTTCAAAATTTGGTTATTTAAATTGTACTGTAAAACGTTTCTAATTATTGTTATTTCAATTGTACTATCAAAATATTCTTTTCTAAATGTTTTTTTATCTGGAATTGATTGAAGGAGGATATTACACGTGCACAAAATTGCGTAAAGTCAGCAAACTGATTCTTCGCCAAACATAAGTTGCATCATGCCATCAATATTCCGTTGTCATTGTGTTGATTTGGCTGCACGAGGTTATCGAAGTTTGTAATGCGATATTCAGGCGGACAATTAATGTGAAGTGTTGGTTGTTTATTCCGCGTAATTAGATTGAAGAGCGCGCGTATGTTGGAAACCGTAAAGCGATCGATTATTGCGTTATCCCATTTCCCTCGATAAACCAATATCCCTGATGGATCCTATTAGCGAATTAACTGTAATTCACGAAATTATAGTTTAGAAATGATATTAAGTTTCTTGGAATGATACCCATTTAGTTCGGTAATATTTTGTTTTATTAATAATATAACGCAGTAACTATGGATAGAAAATATAACAAATTCAAGCATAAACAAGATAACATTTAATTTGTCATTTGTTATTCAATGCAAAATATTTTTTTAAGTTTTCATAAATAAACATATTTCAATTAGTAATTTGTTATTCAATGCTAAATATTTGTATTTTGGTAGATAAACAGATTCCAATTATTGGTGTATGTACGTATACATGTACGTAAATGGTAATGCACCTGGCAATGTGTTTTAAAGTCCAAAGCACCGTTCTGCGTCGTAAAAACAGTAATTTATTAGTGTAATCTGCACCTAACATGATTCTCGTAGGAATACCAGGACATTTTTGACTAAAAACATTATTTTTTTACAATTTGCGAACTTGCTTAAAAAAATGCGAATTGCGAACTTGCAATTTTGCAATTTGTCACAAAGACACCATTAATCACAAAGACACCAAACCGGATTTATTTTAGAAAAATTTTAGAAAAAAAATTATAGTTGTTTACGATTTATCAGGGAATTTTAAAATATTTGTTGTCGCATTTCCACTTTTAAATGGAAATGAATTGCGTAGATGCAAAATAGAATATTCATTGCATGGATATGTGAAAGAAAATAGAAATCAGGTCAGTTTCTACAAAACAGTTGCGTCTAAACGACTTAGTCCACAAATTTTGAATTCATTACTCCAATCAAATGAAATGATAAATATATTTTATTTCTTTATCATGCAGATACATTATAATTGGAAACATTTGGTAGTTACTACTAATTAATTACCAATCGAGAATATAATGTGTGAAATTGAACAGTTGCTAGGAAACTGTTGCAACTGTGTAGGCAACTTGTACTTGGCTTTGATAACAATTGTACTTAACTTGAAAATGAAAATTACTTCAATTCAACCGATTCTATCTGCAAAATTATTTACATGTAAAATTTCATAGACATTGTGTAGGCACAAAATCGTAGAATAACATATATTATTTAATGTAATGGTTTTTTTTATTTTTATTTTTTTCAAAATAAATTTCTTATAGTTTTTATAGTGCAGATATATTATAATTGGAAACATTTGGTAGTTACTACTAATTAATTACCAATCGAGAATATAATGTGTGAAATTGAGCAGTTGCTAGGCAACTGTTATACTTGGCTTTGATAACAATTGTACTTAACTTTGATTATTTACTTCTTTAATTACTTTACTTCAACCGATTCTATCTGCAAAATTATTTACATGTAAAATTTCATACACATTGTATGGACAAAAAAACGTAGAATATTTTTTTTTAATCTTAGGGTTTCTTCATTTTTTTATTCAATAAATTTTATATAATTTTATTCAAGATATTTCTGATAAATAAGATACAAAAAAAAAAACAAGCCTCTGAAGACGGCGATAAGAAAAACTAGCAGGCAATAATTGATAAAAATAAATAATAAAATAAAATACAACTTTAATTTACCACTAAAAACAATAAAACCTACAACACTTTTTAATTATTATTTGTTATTTGTTAAAGTACTTTCTGGTATCTTCTAGTATTTATTTAATTATGATTTCCCTACTAGTTTCGGCTTAATATTCAGCCATCATCAGGGGTTTTTGTAAATTAAATTATATTTTTGAAGATGTATTTGACTTTTTGTGTCGTGTCACTTTGAAAAAATGTTAAACAAAATAGAAAATCAGGTCAATTGTCTAGAAAACACACACATTGCACATTGATTGCACATTGAAAAAATGAATAAATAAATACAAGAAGATACCAGAAAGTACTTTAACAAATAACAAATAATAATCAAAAATATCTGGTAAAATGGATAAAAACTGACAACATTTTTACGTTAGGTTAGGTCTCTATTACTGATATTTTTAAAAATTTATTAGTTTGAATCAAGTTTTAGGAAAATTTATTAGTTTTAATCAAGATTTAAGACAAAAAAAGTAAGATACAAAAAAAGCCCCTAAAGATGGCGATACGTTGAAACTAGTCAGGCAATAATGATAAAAATAAATAAATAATAAAATCAAATATAACTTGAATATACTAGTAAGTACTAGAAACAATAATACCTACAACATTTTATTATTTATTATTTGTTTTTTGTTTTCTGTAAGTACTTTCTGGTATCTTCTAGTATTTATTTATTTATGATTCCCCTACTAGTTTCGGCTTAATATTCAGCCATCAGGCTTTTTTGGAAATTAAATTATATTTTTGAAGATGTATTTGACTTTATGTGTCGTGTCACTTTGAAAAAATGTTAATCAAAATAGAAAATCAGGTCAATTGTTTACAAAACAATAGCATAGGGAAAAAAAATACAAGAAGATACTAGAAAGTTCTTTAACAAATAACAAATAATAATCAAAAATATCTGGTAAAATGGACAAAATACTAACAATATTTTCACGTTAGGTTCTACTACTGACATTTTTGAAAATTTATTAGTTTTAATCAAGATTTAAGAAAAAAAAAACTAAAATACAAAAAAGCCCCTGAAGATGGCGATAAGCCGAAACTAATCAGGCAATAATGATAAAAATAAATAAATAATAAAATAAAATATAACTTGAATTTACCAGTAAGTACTAAAAACAAATAACAAATGATAATCAAAAATATCTTTCAAAATTGATAAAATACTTACAAAATGTTTAGGTTAGGTTAGTAGAAATAATATATATATATATATATATATATATATATATATATATATATATATATATATATATATATATATATATATATATATTGTATATTAAATATTAGATTTGTGTCCAGTGTACCTGATGCTAATTTTCCTGAAAATTTGACAAAGTTTCAGTATTAAATAAGTGAGAAAATCAAAAGTAGGTTAGGTTAGATGAGGCTCGGTTAGGTTAGGTTAGGTTGAGTTAGATCTCTATTACTGAAATGTTTGAAAATTTATTTATTGCATATTTAATATGAGATTTATGATTAGTATACTTGAAGCTAATTTTCCTGACAATTTCACAAAGTTTCAGTATTAAATAAGTGACAAAATCAAAAGTAGGTTAGGTTAATTTAGGTTAGGTTAGGTCTCTATTACTGAAGTTCTTGAAAATTTATTTATTGCATATTTAATATGAGATTTGTGTTTAGTATACTTGCAGCTAATTTATCTGAAAATATGACCAAGTCTCAGTATTAAATAAGTGAGAAAATAAAAAGTAGGTTAGGTAAGGTCAGGTCTCTATTACTGAATTTTTCGAAAATTTATTTGTTGTATATTTAATATTAGATTTGTGTTTAGTATACTTGAAGCTAATTTTCCTGAAAATTTGGCCAAGTTTCAGTATTAAATAAGTGAGAAGATCATAAATAGGTTAGGTTAGGTTAAATTAGGTCTCTATTACTGAAATTTTTGAAAATTTATTTATTGAATATTTAATATGAGATTTGTGCTTAGTATACTTGAAGCTAATTCTCATGAAAATTTGACTAAGTTTCAGTATTGAATAAGTGAGAAAATCAAAACTATAACTTGATGCAATGACAAGTATGAATTAGTCAATACTGAAATTTCTGAAAATTTATTTATTGCATATTAATTATCAGATATCTGTTCAGTATTCCTGAAGCTAACTCTCATGAAAATTTGACAAAGTTTCAGTATTGAATAAGTGAGAAAATCAAAACTATAACATTATGCAATGACAAGTATGAATTAGTCAATACTGAAATTTCTGAAAATTTATTTATTGCATATTAATTATCAGGTATCTGTTCAGTATTCCTGAAGCTAACTCTCATGAACATTTGACAAAGTTTCAGTATTGAATAAGTGAGAAAATCAAAACTATAACTTTATGCAATAACAAGTATGAATTAGTCAATACTGAAATTTCTGAAAATTTATTTATCGCAAATTATTTATCAGATATCCGTTCAGTATTCCTGAAGCTAACTCTCATGAAAATTTGACAAAGTTTCAGTATTGAATAAGTGAGAAAATCAAAACTATAACTTTATGCAATGACAAGTATGAATTAGTCAATACTGAAATTTCTGAAAATTTATTTATCGCAAATTAATTATCAGATATCTGTTCAGTATTCCTGAAGCTAACTCTCATGAAAATTTGACAAAGTTTCAGTATTGAATAAGTGAGAAAATCAAGACTATAACTTAATGCAATGACAAGTATGAATTAGTCTATACTGAAATTTCTGAAAATTTATTTATCGCAAATTAATTATCAGATATCTGTTCAGTATTCCTGAAGCTAACTCTCATGTAAATTTGACAAAGTTTCAGTATTGAATAAGTGAGAAAATCAAAACTATAACTTTATGCAATGACAAGTATGAATTAGTCAATACTGAAATTTCTGAAAATTTATTTATTGCATATTAATTATCAGGTATCTGTTCAGTATTCCTTAAGCTAACTCTCATGAAAATTTGACAAGGTTTCAGTATTGAATAAGTGAGAAAATCAAAACTATAACTTTATGCAATGACAAGTATGAATTAGTCAATACTGAAATTTCTGAAAATTTATTTATCGCAAATTAATTATCAGATATCTGTTCAGTATTCCTGAAGCTAACTCTCATGAAAATTTGACAAAGTTTCAGTATTGAATAAGTGAGAAAATCAAAACTATAACTTTATGCAATGACAAGTATGAATTAGTCAATACTGAAATTTCTGAAAATGTATTTATTGCATATTAATTATCAGATATCTGTTCAGTATTCCTGAAGCTAACTCTCATGAAAATTTGACAAAGTTTCAGTATTGAATAAGTGAGAAAATCAAAACTATAACTTTATGCAATGACAAGTATGAATTAGTCAATACTGAAATTTCTGAAAATTTATTTATCGCAAATTAATTATCAGATATCTGTTCAGTATTCCTGAAGCTAACTCTCATGAAAATTTGACAAAGTTTCAGTATTGAATAAGTGAGAAAATCAAAACTATAACTTTATGCAATGACAAGTATGAATTAGTCAATACTGAAATTTCTGAAAATTTATTTATTGCATATTAATTATCAGATATCTGTTCAGTATTCCTGAAGCTAACTCTCATGAAAATTTAACAAAGTTTCAGTATTGAATAAGTGAGAAAATCAAAACTATAACTTTATGCAATGACAAGTATGAATTAGTGAATACTGAAATTTCTTTATGCAATGACAAGTATGAATTAGTCAATACTGAAATTTCTGAAAATGTATTTATTGCATATTAATTATCAGATATCTGTTCAGTATTCCTGAAGCTAACTCTCATGAAAATTTGACAAAGTTTCAGTATTGAATAACTGAGACAATCAAAACTATAACTTTATGCAATGACAAGTATGAATTAGTCAATACTGAAATTTCTGAAAATGTATTTATTGCATATTAATTATCAGATATCTGTTCAGTATTCTTGAAGCTAACTCTCATGAAAATTTGACAAAGTTTCAGTATTGAATAACTGAGACAATCAAAACTATAACTTTATGCAATGACAAGTATGAATTAGTCAATACTGAAATTTCTGAAAATGTATTTATTGCATATTAATTATCAGATATCTGTTCAGTATTCCTGAAGCTAACTCTCATGAAAATGTGACAAAGTTTCAGTATTGAATAAGTGAGAAAATCAAAACTATAACATTATGCAATGACAAGTATGAATTAGTCAATACTGAAATTTCTGAAAATTTATTTATTGCATATTTAATATGAGATTTGTGTTGTACCTGCAGCTAATTTTCCTGAAAATTTGATAATGTTTCAGTATTGAATAAGTGAGAAAATCAAAACTATAACTTTATGCAATGACAACTATGAATTAGTCAATACTGAAATTTCTGAAAATGTATTTATTGCATATTAATTATCAGATATCTGTTCAGTATTCCTGAAGCTAACTCTCATGAAAATTTGACAAAGTTTCAGTATTGAACAAGTGAGAAAATCAAAACTATAACTTTATGCAATGACAAGTATAAATTAGTCAATACCGAAATTTCTGAAAATTTCCTGAAGGTAATTCTCATGGAAATTTGAGAAAGTTTCAGTATTAAATAAGTGAGAAAATCAAAACTATAACTTTTTGCAATGGCAAGTATGAATTAGTCAATACCGAAATTTCTGAAAATTTTCTGAAGCTAATTCTCATGAATATTTGACAAAGTTTCAGTATTGAATAAGTGAGAAAATCAACACTATAACTTTAATAACTTTATGCAATGACAAGTATGAATTAGTCAATACTGAAATTTCTGAAAATTTATTTATCGCATATTAATTATCAGATATCTGTTCAGTATTCCTGAAACTAATTCTCATGAAAATTTGACAAAGTTTCAGTATTGAATAAGTGAGAAAATCAAAACTATAACTTTATGCAATGACAAGTATGAATTAGTCAATACTGAAATTTCTGAAAATTTATTTATTGCATATTAATTATCAGATATCTGTTCAGTATTCCTGAAGCTAACTCTTATGAAAATTTGACAAAGTTTCAGTATTGAATAAGTGAGAAAATCAAAACTATAACTTTATGCAATGACAAGTATGAATTAGTCAATACTGAAATTTCTGAAAATTTATTTATCGCATATTAATTATCAGATATCTGTTCAGTATTCCTGAAGCTAACTCTCATGAAAATTTGACAAAGTTTCAGTATTGAATAAGTGAGAAAATCAAAAGTATAACTTTATGCCATAACAAGTATGAATTAGTCAATACTGAAATTTCTGAAAATTTATTTATTGCATATTAATTATCAGATATCTGTTCAGTATTCCTGAAGCTAACTCTTATGAAAATTTGACAAAGTTTCAGTATTGAATAAGTGAGAAAATCAAAACTATAACTTTATGCAATGACAAGTATGAATTAGTCAATACTGAAATTTCTGAAAATTTATTTATCGCATATTAATTATCAGATATCTGTTCAGTATTCCTGAAGCTAACTCTCATGAAAATTTGACAAAGTTTCAGTATAAAATAAGTGAGAAAATTAACACTAACTTTTTGCAATGGCAAGTATGAATTAGTCAATACTGAAATTTTTGAAAATTTATTTATTGCATATTTAATATGAGATTTGTATTCTGTGTACCTGCAGCTAATTTTCCTGAAAACTTGACAATGTTTCAGTATTAAATAAGTGAAAAAATCAAAAGTAGGTTAGTTTAGGTTAGATTGGGTTAGGTTAGGTTAGGTCTCTATGACTGAATTTTTTGAAAATTTTGTTATTGTATATTTAATGTTTCATTTGTGTTCAGTATATCTGAGGCCAATTTTCGTGAAAATTTGACAAAGTTTCAGTATTAAATAAGTGAGAAAATCAAAAGTAAGTTAGTTAAGGTTAGGTCTTTATTACTGAAATATCTGAAAATTTAATTTTTATATATTTAATATTTTAGAATATTTTAATATTAAAATAATATTAGAATTCTGTTCAGTGTACCTGAAACTAATTTTCCGGAAAATTTGACAAAGCTTTATTTTGTTGCAATAAAAATATAGCCAATTTTATATATTCTCTTTTCTAAAATGATCAATCTAAATGGTGTTGATATTACTTATCGTTAATGACATGGAAGTTCATTATGATTTTTAAAAGTTTGGTAAGTTTCCACAAGTTTTCCTAAATGCAATCATTGGTTGTTATCTATGGAGACGGTAACTTGCAAGTACATCGTTATAGGAAATTTCCTCAAGACTGATAACATCCATTCCAGTTATGCTACTGGGTTACTAACCTATTAAATTCAATTATAAAAATTATGAAGTGATCAGACCTATCTAAATTATACATGTTATGTTAAAATTTCCATTGTTTATTATTGTGTTGATAATTATCAACAGTGGAATACATATTATTAATTACTTATTTCCGAAGTTGTTATCGCCTAATCTATTCCTTCCTCCTTCGCATTTTTGTGGCAATAAAATTTAATAGGTTTTACTTATTTTAAGATTTTTAGTGAAATTACACAAGTTTTCCTAAATGCAATCATGGCTGTTATTGGTGTGTACCTGAAAGTAAATCGTTGTAGGAAAATTCCTCAACACTGATAGAAATCCATTCCAGTTATGATACTGGGTTAGTAACCTGTTACATTAATTTATAAAAATATGAAGTGCTCAGACCTATCTAAATTATACATGTTATCTAAACATTTCCATTGTTTATTATTGTGCTGATAATTAACAATAGTGGAATAATATATATTATTAATTACTTATTTATGAAGTTGTTGTCGCCCAATTTATTCCTTTCATTGCAGAATTTTTGTATGTGACATGTGATCATATTTAATAGGTTTAAGTTATTTTAATAGCTCATTCTTATGCGCCTATTTATAGTTCTACATTCCTTTTTGTCTCCCTTTTCATCCAGGCAGTATGGACACCTCTTAGAAACTTTCGGATACTGAAGAAGAGTTAAAAAGAAGGATGATACAAGTTTATCAGAAAATACCTCAAATTATAAAAAAAAAGTTCGATGGAAACTTTTCATTTTTTTTTATTATTGATTTTTTTTTCTTACTGGTAATACATTTCTCGTATTTTTTATGTATGTATATTCAGATGGATATTCTTTATAAGAACGAAAGAAAAACTATCAGTGCAAATTAAAAAAAAAGTCTGTTAAAAAATACATGTCCAAAAATTAATCGGTTCATATTGAAGTGTTTTTATAAAAAAAAAATGATTTCTTGAATCATTTAGTGAAATTTGTATGTAACTTAGTATGTATGTATGTATGTATGTATGTATGTATGTGTGTATGTATGTATGTATGTATGTATGTATGTATGTATGTATGTATGTGTGCATGTGTGCATGTATGTATGTATGTATGTATGTATGTATGTATGTATGTATATATGTATGTATGTATATATGCATGCACGTATGTATGAATGCATGCATGTATGTATGCATGCATGTACGCATGCATGCATGTTTGTATGTATATATGTATGTAAGCATGTATGTATGAATGTATCTATAAGTAGTAACTGAAATATAGTTTCCTGTGTGCGAATGTATTTAAGCTTTTCGATTAATCGACAGCTAATTTCAACGCTTCAATATCAAAATAATTACATCACTTAAAAAAAAATCTGCAGCCCATAGACTGAAAAATTCGCTGTCTATTAATAGAGTAAGTACAATTGGTTCTTGACCTTCGGTAGAAAATAGCCTAACTCGCTCGCACAGGTCAGTTTTGGCTGTCAATGACGGCGGAAATCTAAAAACCGCACTTTTCCTGCAATCACCTCAGTGATTAATTGGCGGCCTCCTTAAATTTATTTTCGTGCCCCTCGGAAATAGAGGATCAAGATTTGAGAGAAAATTGAGTATTTTGGGCTGGTCTATTTGCGATCTGCTCTGAAGGCCGATTTTGGCGTGTTTTGTTGTTTGTTGGTGGTCTGAGGATGGGCGAGAGATGAAAAAACTGATGAACAAAATACAGGCATTTATAGTATTTAATGGAATTAACAGTGTTAATTTTAGAGAGGGCATAATAAAGCCAAATAAATCCAAAATCGTAAACACCAAATTAAATATTATTATTTGTGTAAAGGAAGGTAGAAATCAATTTGAACATCTTATAGTCTGAGTGCTTGTCATTTACAACTTTAATTGATTTTGTTGTTTGTTGTTGCGAGATAGTTTATTTAGGTTTGCTAGTTTTGTTTATTAGTTTTGTTTTATTAGATTGTTTCTGTTTTGTATTATTAATCCACATCACAGAGAATATTTATTTTAATTATTACTCCATTACTTTTTGGTCTGGTAGTTTTGTTTTGTTAGATTGTTTTTGTTTTGTTTAGTGTTACATTTTGAATACTGATTTTCAAGTAATTATTGAAATTTTTGGCAGTAATTATTGAACGGTTGACCAAATAACCGAAATTCCGGTAAATATTATGTACTAATATTTCCTGAAAGATTTCAACGTTTAAAAATTTTAACGTTTTAACGTTTTAACAAAAATGATTGAAATTTTTACAGTAAAGATTATAATTTTGACAAAACACGTGAACATTTTACAGTTATCATTAAAATTTTGACAGAACTAGAAAATTTGAAGAAATTAGAGAAAGTTTGACAGTAATTATTGAATGCATGACAGATATTTTAAATTTTGGTAAATATTACTAAAATTTTGCCAGTAATAGATGAAATTTTGCTAAATATGATTGCATTTTGTTGGAAATGATTGAAAATTTAGGTACACTGCTCATCAAAATTAGGGGAATACCTTAAAAAAGGGTAAAAATATAAATTTAACAACTATACGAAATTAATTATTTTTGATTAATCTTAATTCATGTTAATGTAAACAGAAAGAGGCATTTTAAAACCATGTGCTCAAAATAAGCAAAAAAATACCACCTACTATAAAGAAAATTTACCATTTTAACCTCTTTTTATAGGTGTTCCCCTAATTTTGTTGAGCAGTGTACATTGAAATTATGGCAAACAGATAGAAAATCTGACAATAATTATTGCAATTTTGGCAAATGTTGCTAATATTTTGCCAGTAATAAATCAAATGTTGTTAAATATGACTACATTTTCTTGAAAATAATAGAACATTTCCGTCGTCATTGAAATTTTGGCAAAACATTTTGAAAATCTGACAGTAATTATTGATATTTTGGTAATGTCACTAATTTTTTCGCAGTAATAAATAAAATTTTATTAAAGATAACTACATTTTCGTGGAAATAATAGAAGATTTGCGTTATAATTGAAATTTTGGCAAAAAATATTGTAAACCTGACAGTAATTATTGAAATTTTGATGAATATTACCTATGATTAGCCGGTAATAAATAAAAATTTATTAAATATGCTTAAACTTTCTTGGAAATAATAGAACTTTTTACATTAAAATTATAAAACTTTTTTTTATCAATGAAATTTTGACAAAAATAGTGATTTTAAAGTAATTATTGAAATTTTGATAGTAATTTCTCGAAATTCTGGGAAATATTACTGAAATTTTACCAGCAATAAATAAAATTTTGTTAAATATGACGAAGTTTGAATTGAAACAATTAAAAATTTGAGTTATCATTGAAATTTTGGCAAAACAGATTGAAAATCTGACAGTAATTATTGAAATTTTGCCAAATATTGCTAATATTTTACCAGTGAAAAATAAAATATTGTTAAATAGGATTACATTTTCGTGGAAATTATAGAACATTTTACAATATCAATGAAATTTTGACAGTAATACTGATTTTAAAGTAATTATTGAAAATTTGGCAGTAATTACTCAATGGTTGGCCAAATAAACGAAATTCTGGTATATATTACTGATATTTTGCCAGGAATAAATGAAATATTGTTAAATATGACGAAATTTTGCTGGAAATGATTGAAAATTTGAGTTATCATTGAAATTTTGGAAAAAAGGATTAAAAACCTGACAGTAATTATTGAAATTTTGATGAATATTACCAATATTTTGCCAGTAATGTTTAAAAAAAAAATTAAATATGATTAAATTTATTTGGAAATAATAGAACATTTTACAATATCAATGAAATTTTGACAGAAATACTGATTTTAAAGTAATTATTGAAATTTTGACAGTAATAATTCACTGGTTGGCCAAATAATCGTAATTCTGGTAAATATTACTGAAATTTTGAAAGCAATAAATGAAATTTTATTAAATATGACGAAATTTTGTTGGAAATAATTGAAAATTTTAGTTATCATTGAAATTTTGGCAAAACAGATTGAGTTTGACAGTAATTATTGAAATTTTGGCAAATGTTACTGATATTTTGCCAGTAATAAATAAAATGTTGTTAAATATGATTACATTTTCTTGGAAATAATAGAAAATGTTATAGGTACCAAGAAACATTGAAATTTTGACAAAATACTGATTTTTAAGTAATTATTGAAATTTTGACAGTAATTACTAAATTGTTGGCCAAATAATCGAAATTCTGGTAAAAATTACTGAAATTTTGCCTGCAATAAACGAAATTTCGTTAAATATGACGACATTTTGATGGAAATAATTGAATTTTTAAGTTACCGTTGAAATTTTAGCAAAACAGATTGAAAATTTGACAAATATAGCTAATATTTTGCCAGTGAAAAATAAAATGTTGAAATATGATTACATTTTCGTGGAAATTATAGAACATTTTACAATATCAATGAAATTTTGACAGAAATACTGATTTTGAAGTAATTATTGAAATTTTGACAGTAATTACTTAATGGTTGGCCAAATAATCGAAATTCTGATAAAAATTACTGAAATTTTGTCAGCAATAAATGAAATTTCGTTAAATATGACTAAATTTTCATGGAAATAATTGAATATTTGAGTTACCATTAAAAGTTTGGCAAAACAGATTGAAAGTCTAACAGTAATTATTGTAAATTTTGCAAATATTGCTAATATTTTGCCAGTTATAAATAAAATGTTGTTAAATATGGTTAAATTTTCTTGGAAATAATAGAAAATTGTGCAGTTATCAATGAAATGTTGACAGAAATACTGGTATTAAAGTGTTTATTAAAATTTTTGACAGTAATTACTTAATGGTTTGCCAATTAATCGAAATTCTGGTAAAAAATACTGAAATTTTGCCAGCAATAAACGAAATTTCGTTAAATATGAGTTACATTTGAAATGTTGGCAAAACAGATTGAAAATTTGAGAGTAATTATTGAAATTTTGGCAAATATTACTAATATTTTGCCAGTAATGAATAAAATGTTGTTAAATATGGTTAAATTTTCTTGGAAATAATAGAAAATTTTACAGTTATCAATGTAATTTTGACAGAAATACTGATTTTAAAGTAATTATTGAAAATTTGGCAGTAATTACTCAATGGTTGGCCAAATAATCGAAATTCTGGTAACTATTACTAAGATTTTGCCAGTTATAAATAACATTTTATTAAATATGACGAAAGTTTGTTAGAAATAATTGAAAATTTTAGTTATCATTGAAATTATGGGAAAACAGATTGAAAATTTGACAGTAATTATTGAAATTTTGGCAAATATTGCTAATATTTGGCAGTAATAAATAAAATGTTGTTAAAATATTATTAATATGACTACATTTTCTTGGAAATAATAGGACATTTGACAATACCAGTGAGATTTTGACCAAAATACTGATTTTAAAATAATTATTAAAATTTTAACAGTAATTATTCACTGGTTGGCCAAATAATCGAAATTCTGATAAAAATTACTGAAATTTTGTCAGCAATAAACGAAATTTCGTTAAATATGACTAAATTTTGATGGAAATAATTGAAAATATGAGTTACATTTGAAATGTTGGCAAAACAGATTGAACATCTGATAGTACTTATTGGAATTTTAAAAAATATTAGTAATATTTTGCTAGTAATAAATAAAATGTTGTTAAATATGATTAAGTTTTCTTGGAAATAATAAAAAAATGTGCAGTTATCAATGACATTTTGAATACTGATTTTCAAGGAATTATTGAAATTTTTGACAGTAATTATTCAATGGTTGACCAAATAATCTAAATTCCGGTAAATATTACGTATTAATATTTTCCTGAAAGATTTCAACGTTTAAAAATACAAATACTTATAAATTGCAATTATTTCGAGAATGAAGGTTAATAAATCAAAAACAGTCAACATAAATATTTTTATATTTGTAGATACTTTTGTATATTTGCATAATGTCATAGCAAAAATACTGTTAATTTTGAATTTATTAATTATATCAAGATTTGAAAATATTTTTTTTATAAATTCAAATAATAATAATAATAATAATAATAATAATAATTTATTAATGCTAATACCATTTAGGAATAGTAATAGTTTATTGGTGCAATAACAGTAATGTAATAACAGTAATTTACAGGCTTACACAAGTCAATATAATTTCCACAATATAATATATATATACAGGGTGTACCCTAAAAAAATGCCGCAAGCCATAAGTCCTTTATTTTTCGGTCGATTTAAATTATACAAAAAAAAATGGCTCCACAAGTTCTACAAAGGGGCCATAATTTTCGCTTTTTGCAAAATTCACTTTCATTTCAGCAATAGTCACCCTTTTTCTTAACATGGTTACGTATATTTCCTTATTATTTTTCTGGAGAGATTATTTTTCTAAATCCTAAGATGTCCAATAAGGCTTTGATACAATATTCATCACAGAAAAAAATTAAATGTTTATTAACATAAAGTTGTTATTTTATAAGATTATTCCAAATCCTGGCAGAATAAAATATAACCTTTTGAAATTTTGAAAAAAGGTTAAAAGAATTTCAATTTATAAAAATGATTCAATACGGAACAAGTCAGTTGGGAAACTAGAAAATCAAACTAAAAACTAAAAAAATAAACTTTATGTTAATGAATTAGATTTTTTTTCTTTAATGAATATTCCATCAAAGCCAACTTGTTGGATATATTTGGAATCAGAAAAATAATATTTACTCGAAAAAAAAAAAGAAAAATATACGTAACCATTTGAAAACAAAGAATTGACTATCGCTGAAGTAAAAGTTGATTTTGCAAAATAAACAAACTTATGGTCTTTTTGTAGTACACGTGAAGCAATTTAATTATTTTCTCACATGGTTACGTGTATTTCCTTAATATTTTTCCGGTAGAGATTATTTTTCTAAATCTTAAGATGTCCAATAAGGCTTTGACAGAATATTTATCACAGAGAAAATAAAATGTTTATTAACATAAAGTTGTTATTTTATGAGATTATTCCAAATCCTGGCAGAAATAAAATATAACCTTTTGAAATTTTGAAAAAATTTCAATGTATCAAGGAAAGACAAAATTATTCAATACGGAACAAGTCAGTTGGGAAACTTGAAAAACTTAAAAAATAACTAAAAACTAAAAAAAGAAACAACTTTATGTTAATAAATTAGATTTTTTTTCTGTAATGAATATTTCATCAAAACCAACTTGATGGATATATTTGGATTCAGAAAAATGATCTTTACTCGAAAAAAATAAGAAAAATATACGTAACCATTTGAAAACAAAAAATTGACTATCGCTGAAATGAAAGTTGATTTTGCAAAATAAATAAAATTATGGTCTCTTTGTAGAACACGTGAAGCCATTTAATTATTTTCTCAAATGGTTACGTATATTTCCTTATTATTGTTCTGGTAGAGATTATTTTTCTTAATCCTAAGATGTCCAATAAGGCTTTGATGAAATAGTCATTACAGAAAAAAAAAAGTTTATTAACATAAAGTTGTTATTTTATGAGATTATTCCAAATCATGGCAGAATTAAAATAGAACCTTTAGAAATTTTGAAAAAAAATCTATGTACCAAGGAAAGACCAAATGAATCAATACAGAACAAGTCAGTTGGAAAACTTAAAAAACTTAAAAAAATAACTAAAAACTAAAAAATAAACAACTTTATGTTAATAAACATTGATTTTATATTGTGTAATGAATATTCCATCAAAACCTAAGTCAGTTGGAAAACTTGAAAAACTTAAAAAGTCTTAGCAATCCACAATCCAAATTCAAAATATTCACTATTTTTAATGTTTCATATCAGTATGTCATTTATTTTGGAATTGTGGAATTTACGTTTTGTTTAATTGTGTACTTTTTTTAATTTCATGACCTTTGTGTGTAACAAATTTCCCATACGATAATTACTTGCAAATAACAAACTGTTTTCGTTTCCTGGCCGGGAAAAAACGTTCAAATATTCCCGCATAGCACGCACATTAAGCTAATCGACACTCGTGTACCAGGAATTTCTGGTAATGATGAATTACTGTCGCGGGACAAGTGATCTCGTGACCTGTGTGACCTTCGTGCCTGCCGCATCGATCCACGGAGAAATGTAACACTCACATTCTCCGTAGCTACGTAATAAACGGGGGCAAGGCTCGGATTCCCCGTATTACATAATATCTTTTATGATATTCTGTTATTGCATCTGCCTTTACACTCCGAACTACGAGATTCGCAGAATATTGGATCGATATGACTCGTAACAAAACCCATTTAGTTGCGGGAATTAAATCTGCCCACTAGTATATTGATCGCAGTCTGGTGACTTTGACAATCAATTGTTTTTCACGAACGAAGCGAGTTAATGATCCATGCTAATTGATAACTTTTACTAGTTACTGCAGAAAGTAGAGATAGTTACATATACACATTGCACACTAGATCAGCGATGACGAACCTATGACCCGTAGGTCACACACTGACCCACGTAACTATTTCAAGTGACCCACGAATCCTAGTCAAGTTGATTTAACCATGTTTCAAAATATCAACACGTTTATGACAAAACTTGACATTTTCAGAAATGATTTGAGACTGAAAATAGGTAACGCAATATTTTTCAAACCTGCAAAACTTGATATTTTCAGTGATGATTTAAGAATCAAAATAGGTAATGCAATACTTCCCATGCCTACGAAAACATTTCCAAAAAACGAAATATTTTGAAGATTCTGGAAGATATTTCAACAACTTATGAATTTGGAAAGTACATTACCATTCATTTTGGATTGTTTTTGGAATTAACCATGTTCACTTGATTAGGACTCGATAATTTAGAAATGAAATTGGTGGAATTCCAAAATAGTTTTATGTGGAAAACCCAATTTGATAATTTATTAAATTCCAAATCAAATTAAGAATAAGGACGCAACAATAGAAAAAATACCTGAGAACATTATATTGGGAGAATGGGCCTCATTACCTGATACATTCAGTGCAATAAATGATTTAGCTAATATTGTTTTAACTTCATATTTGGTAATGGTATTGGTTTGGTAAAATAATGTGTGGTTCAACATATGCATGCCAAAAACTATTTTCGTCGACAAATTCTATAAAATCTGCGAATGAATCGAAGGAAGGAGATATGAATATTTAAATTTGTCACTAGAAATATTCTTATAGGAGCAGTTTCATTCAATATTCTAGAGATAACTGGTAATTTCTTAGTACATATCTATAAAATGTTGTAGCTCAAATCTGAAAATAATTAGAAATGTCAATTTCAGTTTTTGTTTTGCTTTTGTTTTGTTTTTGTTTGTTTTTGTCAATTTTTCTGTAGAAAACTGCCAAGTTTTACAAATAATATACAGGGTCATTCTTCAATATTGCGAAAAACTTTAAGAAACGATTCCTTGTCAAGAAATAAGAGGGGTCTTTTATATAAAGTAGGTTGACATACGTCAAATTTGACGTATCACTTAATACCTCGTCTAAACATATCAAGAATGCAATGTAATTTCTGTATCTTGTGCTTTTGCTACTTTGTTGTTTATTTTTGCTGTTGTATTTTCTTTTTTTTCTGTTTTTGTTTTAAAGCGCATGGTCCCGTAAATAAATAAATAAATAAATAAATAAATAAAACTGTTTAGCCTTAAAATGTATATGTAAACTACACAAGCAGTGAAATGTGCGATATGGACTTTGTTTATGGTCTTGCAAACAGCAATGCATTAGCAGCAAGGCGACTTTATGAAGAACGTTATCCATAGTTATACATTTTAAGGCTAAACAGTTTTATTTATTTATTTATTTATTTATTTATTTATTTATTTATTTATATATTTATTTATTTATTTATTTATTTATTTATTTACGGGACCATGCCCATTAAAACAAAAAACAGAAAGAAAGAAAAAAGAAAAAAAATACAACAGCAAACATAAAAAACAAAGTAGTAAAAGCACAAGAAACAGAAATTACATGGCATTCTGGATATGTTTAGACGAGGTATTAAGTGATACGTCAAATTTGACGTATGCCAACCTACTTTATATAGAAGACCCCTCTTATTTCTAGACAAGGAAGACTAGAAGTAAATTATTAATTGTAAATTTGAATTTTCCAAAAAAAAAAATTACTACTATTAATTTTCTATAGGGTATTACAATTTGCTCAATTTCTTTTTGGAAAATTTCTTTTTTCAGAGATAAGCCGACATTTTTCTAGAGTGTATTCTGTCAATTTTCAAGAGATTAGTTATTTGTATTTATTCCTTTGCTTCTCTACCTTTCGGTGTAAGGCATACATTATTAATTTTTATAATATTCTCTCCACTTCCTCCTATAATTTGTTAATTCCTTTATTTCTTCCCATGTCTTCCCTTTTCGTGTTGCCTCTTGTTTTATTGCGCTATTCCACTCTTTTCTCGGTCTTCCTCTTTGTTTCGTTCAAAATTTCAAAAGCGTATGTTGTTTTGTGATGATCATCACCAGTCATCAATCTTCAAAAAGCTAGTGTAGGCGAATTTTGTTTTGTAGAGTGAATAAAATTATATAGTTTTCCAAAAAAATTAAATATGTTTTCCTTTCTTTATTGAATAGATAGTGAATAGATGCATTCGGATGCTGTTTTGGAAGTGTTTTTCTTTCAAAATTCCAAAAACGCTTGTTGTTTTGTCATCATCATCATCGCCAGTAATCAAAACCTATTGTGGACGTTGGTTGGCCAAATAATCGAAATTCTGGTAAAAATTACTGAAATTTTTCCAGCAATGAATGAAATTTCGTTAAATATGACCAAATTTTGAAGGAAATAATTGAATATTTGAGTTACCATTGAAATTTTGGCAAAACAGATTGAAAATCTGACAGTAAATATTGAAAATTTGGCAAATATTGCTAATATTTTCCCAGTAATAAATAAAATGTTGCTAAATATGGTAAAATTTTCTTGGAAATAATAGAAAATTTTACAATTATCAATGAAATTTTGACAGAAATACCTATTTTAAAGTAATTATTGAAAATTTAGCAGTAATTACTCAATGGTTGGCCAAATAATCGAAATTCTGGGAAATATTATTGAAATTTACCATTTCAATAACACCATTAATATCTATTAAACGGACCAACTCTGTATGCAGAGTTGGTCAAATGGGACAAAAGTTTCTTATTTTTGTGCCTTTTAGTATACTGAAACGAAATCCAGGATATCTTGCACATTTCCTGAAATATCGCTGAAAAACTGAAAAATGGCACTTTCATTTTCCTCTTATAACTTTTTTGCTTTTGAAGGAAATTTTACGAAACTTAGCACGCTTACATTTTTCGATGTCAGCTTTCTGATGACAGTACTAAACATTTTTTGCGCCAACTAGATGCCCAAATTTTCATAGTCAACTTTTGATTTTTTTATGGCCGCAATTTGGATTTTAATAGAATTCAGAAGAGCGAAAAATTACAATTTCAACCATGTATTTACACATGGGTAATCTGATATTATTTACCAACAAAAATCGATAATTTAAAAATTTGTTGCAAAAATCAAACTGCTGTGTACTGCTCTAAAAATCAAGTTGCCATGGAATAACAAAATACCATTTTGACATTTCTTCATGCAAAGAAAATAACTTCTGAGTAATTTTATTGTGTAAGTTCAAAAAGGAGATAGTATCTTTGATTAGTAAAAATGACAAGATATCCTTAAAATGAAAAAAATGACATGTACAATCTCTATAATGTAATATCTTACATTATATTTCACTGAGCGAGATTGCAAATCATAAATCATATTGTATTAATTAAATGTTGGTGATGTTGTTTTGGAAGTGTTTTTCTTTCAAAATTCCAAAAGCGCATGTTGTTTTGTCATCATCATCATCATCGCCAGTCATCAATTTTTTTTTAATTCAATTTAGTTTTGCTTAACAGGCAGTTGTATATTTTGAGTTAGTAAATTCTACTTGTATTTGAAGCTTCAAAGATACCAGCCAAATTAATTTCTTGACTAAACCAGATAATAGTAAAATACCATTAAGTGTTTTGCTTAATAAAAAAAAAAAACAAATAAGGATGACCTCTGTGTATCCTTAGAGATATTCGTATTTCGTGGTTTTTAACCATGAAACCATTTAACCATTAACCATTATCTGTTAACCATTAACTGTTAACCATTAACCATTGAGTATTAGCAATATAAAACATGACCTAAATTTCAGAATTTAAAACTGTTAAACTTGCTATATAACATTCCCTTTATATTTATATTTATTTATTCCTTTCCCTATCTATAAGAATTAGAAGTTGATACCAATTCATCCAATAAGATTTTTACTTCTAATATTAGTTTGAATTGGTTGTGAGAGTTGAAAAGGGACAGATTCCTCCAGACGAAAATTTTGGGAAAGTAAAAAATAACATTTTTTAGGCAAACAGATCGTATTACAAGAAAAGTTTCGATTGATAATTTGTAGCAATAGTTTATACACATTCACAGATAAAACTTTTTTATTTTACTTTTTTTTATATTGCCAGTTGTGTGGATCCATTCTGAGTTTGTTAATTAATTAATTTATTTATTCCTTTGAATATCTATCTTTTGGTGTAAAGCCTACATTACAATTTTTTTAAATATTTTCTCCAAAATGTCTCCAAAATCCAAAATCTCAGATTTATAACAACGCTACCTAATCAATAAATTACAATAATTAAATTATTGCTTCAATCAATTAATTATATTTGGGCTAAATGTAAATCAATCATCAACTATATTATATTATAATTTGACTGATTTGCTTTTGTAAGATACAAATAGCAAATAAAGTTATTTATTTATTACTTTGCCTATCTACTTTTCGGTGTAAGGCCTACATTACTAATTTTTGTAGTATTCTCTCCACTTCCTCCTATCTTTTGTTAATTCCTTTATTTCTTCCCATGTGTTCCCTTTTATTGTTGCCACTTCCTTTATTGTGCTGTCTTCCTCGGACTTCCTCTCTATTGTTTTCCTGTTGCTCTTGTCTCGTATATTTTCTTAGTGTCTCTTTCTTCTCTCATTCGTTTCATGTGTCCATATCACCTCAATTGGCCTTCTATTATTTTTTCATGTATTGGTTTTATTTTAAAGGTTTTCCTGTGCATCTCGTTCCTTATCCTGTCTCTTCTTGTTTTGTTTTCTATGTTTCTTAGGAATCTCATCTCCGTGGCATTTATTCCTTTTATTTGTTTTCTTGTCATCGTCCATGTTTCGCTGCTGTAAGTTAGCGTTGGTCTAACTACTTTTTTAACTATTTCTATTTTTGTGTCTCTTGATATCTCCTTCTTGCAAAAAAAGTTGTTTTTTAACATGTTATATAGTTTTGCAGTTTTTCCTATTTTATCTTCAATTTCACTATCTAATTTACAATTGCTCTGTATGATTGTTCCTAAATATCTGAATTGTTCTACTTGTTCAATTTTTTTCCTTGTATTTTTATTTCGTGTTTCTTTTTTTCTTTGGCAATTATCATGGTCTTTTCGTAGTTTATTTTCATGTTTATTTTTTAATCTCTTTCTCAATTATTTCCATGTTGTGTTGCAGTTCTTCCTCTGTTTCTGCAATTATTGCCATGTCATCCGTAAATAATAGTTCTGCTATTTTTGTTATCTCCATTTTCCAATATCCAATTTTTAGCATTTTCATTTTTTGCTTTGCTTTCTTCATCGCCTTATCGAATACAATTGTGAAAAGCAGAGCGCTTAGCACGCATTCTTGTTTTACTCATTTCTTCGTTTCGAATTCTTTTGATTCCTCATTGTTTGTTCCCACAATATTTTTGTTTTCTCCGTACATGTATTTTATTACATTTATTATTTCTTCCTCTATCTGCTAGTTCGTTCCAAATGTCCTCTCTCCTTATAATGTTATTTCCATTTTTTGTTGTTCCGCAGGTCTCCCTTGCCGCTTCTAGTATATTTCTTTTGAATGTTTCCCATTTTCCTTCTATGTTTAGCTTCATTTCGCTCTCTCTGAATTTATTTTGTAGTATATTTTTGTATTTCTCTTGTGTTTGTGTTTCTCTTAATCTGTAGGCTTTTATCTCTTCTTTAACTTTTATCCTCCTCTTGTCTGTTTTTTGTATTTTCTTCCAACTCATGTCCAGTTTTAGTAGGTGATACTATTTTTTTGGGAAATACGATATTAATTTTCTAATTTCAGATCCAAGTATCAATGTATCCATTTGTGCAAAATTTTCATTTTTCTGGACATAGACTATCAGGTTTTCAGGTACAAGTATAATTTTTATCGATCACGTTCTTGATACTTACGATATACTAGCGATATTTAAGAATATCAATTAATATGTTGTCATATATAAACATAACTGTCAATAATTCTATAATCTAACTATTTTTTTTAGGGAAAATAGAATCAATAGAAAAGTTTATAGAAAATAAGCAACTGGTGGGGACATCTAATTATGATCAAAAATACGAATCAAACAAAACAAATCTGGGAAGCAAAAACAGGAAAGAAACCAGGAAGAGGTAGACCAAGACAAGAATGGGACAACAAAATAGAAGAAGTAATAAACAGCAGAGGGAAGACAGTGAAACAAGCAAGAGAAATGGCAAAGAACAGAAGAGAGTGGAAAGAATTTGCAAATACATAACAAAACAATGTAATATAACTGTAATGTAAGATATGTAACATGTATAGCCCACACCGAAAGGTAAAGGGCCTATTGATAATAATAATAAATAACTATTTTTTTGAATTCTAATTTGTATTCTAATAAAATTTCAAAATTCCATAAATTTAGAAGGTTTTGGGCATTTCCATTAGGATTTTCAACATTTCCTTATAATTTGTAATCAAATTAGGAAACTATCATGCCTATATAAGATGATGGGAATTTTCTATTAATATAGATCTAGATATATTCTATAAATTTAAACTTTGGGTTTAGAAAATAAAATATCTTGAAGCATTTTGGCATAATGGTAACTTCTGGTAATTTTCTTGTAATACGATCTGTTTGCCCAAAATAACATTTCCCAAATTCTTGCTCAAGTGGAATCTGTACCCTTTATATCTCGCACATTAAATTTAAAAGTCGAAGCCTAAAATTGCAGTATTTTTATTTCAGTCAAAATAGTACAACCATAAATTCCACCAGCTCATTCATCAAACACTGACGAGCCTATTTAAAACCCATTACCGACTTGCTGAAGCCTAATGAGCTCCATGAAACGAAACGAAAAGATCGGATTCAAGTTATACCGGCAGCTACACAAACATTTCCATTGCGTGCCTTGAAATCTTTCCAGAAGGCACTTTTACATTTATATTGCCCGAAAGAATTCATGAATCTGGGAATAAATACAACTTTCGTACCGCAATATCTATTATAAATTGATGGTATTGTTTACGTAGATTGCGGCTCTTTCACATGCAAGTAAATATTGTTAACGTTAATTGTTTACTGAACTGGAGAGCTATAAAGATACGAATAGTTATTGTTGTTGACTGTTTGTATCGGTATTTCAAAGGTCAGTGATTCTTCTACGTTGCGTTTAAGGGCGATGTTTGCGATGTTTGATGGAGTGCAAATTTTGTGATGGCAGCATGCGTGAAAAATTGCAGTAGAAAAATAATATTAAAAAATGTGGTATTGACTTATAAACCATAACACATTTAATAAATCAATTTATGACAATAAGTTATTACTTTAAGTAATAGTAATAGTAAAAGTATACTATTTACTAGTACTATAAGTAATAGTAAATAGGTGACCGTTTTTAAATAGGTTTGTCTTATAAATAGGTTTACCCAAAATTGGTGTTCAAACAATTGTTTACACAGGTCATAATATTAAAACACAGAAAATCAATAATACAATAAGAGAAAATATGGCAGACGGATCCCCGTTGGTCGATAGCCAGTTAAGGATAATATACGTCACAATTACTAAGAAAACAACTTTTCAACCTTATTGATAGCCAGTTAGGGATAAAATCCCTAACAAATGCAGTTACTACTCGTACTACTAAGAAACCTAACTTTTTAACCTTCAAGATCCACGAAGCAACAACAACAGCTCTGTTCGTATTTATTTTCTGGGCATGGTATATGCTTGAAACAAATACCTAAAACCAGCCAGCGAAATTATATTTTCGATTTTCGACACTTCCTTCCGGCAGTTCGTGTGTAACCAGTAAATCCATTGGCAAACATCCACACCTACTTCAGTGCAAATGATCAACAGACGCTCGTTTCGCGTAAGCGATGATTAACCGGGAAACCGGTTACACACACTTGCAAGGTCATCTCTAACTTATCTCAGTATTGATAAGCCTGCGATGGGATGTGCGAATCACGAGATGATCTCTATGTATTTCGCGGGAATGTTTTGCGCACGCGAGCCAAAACGCAACTTATAAATATCAACAAAGGTGGTTCAGGCTACTGTGCTGTTTCTCTGTGGTCTACGAGATTCTCAGCAAGAGCCAAAAAAAAAAAAAAACTGACGTGTTAACGTACTCTGGCTTGTCTCGGGCTTCCACAGTATCATGACTTGTATAAACATGTAATAACATAATTGATAGCTGAATAATATTTCATTTGTTATAATTTATAATTATATTGAAAATTGAGGTTATATGCAAATATTGACAAGTATGAAACAAACTATTTTTTTCAATTATTATGTGCCTCGAATGGATGGATTCAGATCTCTTTTCTTTTTGTTCCCTTCTCAAGATAATGTTTTATCAACAAATCCACGACAGCATATTAAGGCAGAATCAAAAATATCTTTACTGCATCTACCTCAATACTGTGCATCTATTTTTTCTTTATTTACTATATTGAACATTAGCTCAAATTTTTTTGCTTGGAGCAATAATACTACCAGTATTTACTCCAATACAGATGAAAGTAAACAATATTTCTTTTGCTTAGCATTGGAAAAACTTGTTATCAAATTTCAAGGAAAATATGTACCAGATTTCATAACACCCGAGTGTGTTTAGCCAGTTTAGAAAATTATCTGTCGGTATTCGTATGGAATCGTATAAAATATTCTGGAATATTAATCTGTAAAGCATTAAAATTGTTGCAGGTTTTGAAAGGTTTGGCAGAGATATGTACTTTTTAAGAAATTGTGTGAAATGTTCATGTAATATTGCGATATTGTATAATAGTATGGTATAAATGAATAAAGTCGAATTGTATCCACGAAAGAACAGTTTAGAGTGCGATAATGTTTTCGAGTGGATAAAATTGCTTTATTCACGTGTATCATACAAAATATTTTACAATTCGTTATTAGAATGGAAGAATTTGCGAAGTGTCACATTGTCAGATGACAACGAAAATTTCAACGATAGTGTGAAGTTACATATTTTTTTACTTTATTTATGTTATCATTGGTTGTAGTAAATAAAGTGAACATGTAAACATTTTATTCACCCTTTCGATTAAAGTGTTGTTTTAATGACGAGATTCAATATACATAATGAGCATTTAAATAATGCGAATTTGATAAAGTGTAATAATATATATTTTTTTTATAATAATAATATTTATTAGCAGAAAGCTACATACATATTCCAAAAAATAAATACAAATTTTCAAGATTTTCAAGAAATCTACAAAATCACGAAGATTTTGTAAGTCCATCAAGAGCCTTATAAGGCTACCAAGTTTTTGTTTTGCAAAACACAAAAAATCTGTTATAACTTAGATTTTCAAGAAATCTATAAAATCACCAAGATTCTGTAAGTTCATCAAGAGTCTTAGAAGGTTACCGAGTTTTTTTGCAAAACACAAAAAATCTGTTATAAGTTAGATTAGATAGAGACAGTTACTAAACGAATTTAGCAAATTTTGAGCGCCAAAAATTCTATTTTAATATGAATTGGTATTCATTAACACTGTAGATTTCTCTTAGTGATATATTGTAAAATAAGTATGTCTGTAATACACTTTTAACTTTGTTTTAGAAATTTGCATTATAAGTTTGATTACTACCAGAGTATTTTTTATAAGCTTTTATAAGATTACTAAGTTTTTTTTTCAAAACACAAAAAATCTGTTATAACTTAGATTTGATAGAGACAGTTAGTGGAAATTTTAATAAATATTACTACTGACCCATGATTTTGCATTTACATACTTATTGTGTATTAGATATATCCTGGAAATTTTAATAAACATATGAAATTGATTCGGAAAGTTTAGGTTAAAATGTAGTAAATATTTCAAAATAAAAACTATTTTCAAGAAATCTACAAAATCACCAAGATTCTGTAAGTCCATCAAGAGTCTTTTAAGGTTACCAAGTTTTTGTTTTGCAAAACACAAAAAATCTGTTATAACTTAGATTTTCAAGAAATGTACAAAATTACCAAGATTCTGTAAGTCCATCAAGAGTCTTAGAAGGTTACCAAGTTTTTGTTTCAAAACAAAAAAATCTGTTATAAGTTAGATTTGATAGAGACAGTTAGTTAACGAATTCAGCAAATTTTGAGCGCTAAAAATTCTATTTTAATATGAATTGGTAAGTCTTGTATATTTTATTACGACTGTAGATTTTTGTTAGTGTTTTATAAGTTTGTATTATAAGTTAGTTATTGTATTATAGTTTACATGATACTTAAATCAAAAGAGAGTATCATAGACATATTCATTTTACCACATATTCTGATCATTATCAAACTTATAATGCAAATTTATAAAACATACTCTGCTCGTTATCAAACTTATAATACAAACTTATAAAACAAAGTTAAAAGTGCATCATAGACATACTTATTTTACCACATACTCTGATCATTATCAAACTTATAAAGCAAACTTATAAAACATACTTTGATCGTTATCGCAGTTATATTGCAAACTTATAAAACGAAGTTAAAAGTACATCATAGGCATACTTATTTTACCACATACTTTGATCATTATCAAACTTATAATGCAAACTTGTAAAACATACATTGATCGTTATCAAACTTATATTGCAAACTTATAAAACAAAGTTAAAGGTGCATCATAGACATATTCATTTTACCACATATTCTGATCCATTGTCAAACTTATAATGCAAGTTTATAAAACATACTCTGCTCGTTATCAAACTTATAATACAAACTTATAAAACAAAGTTAAAAGTGCATCATAGACATACTTAGTTTACCACATACTCTGCTATTTCATTTTAATTTTTAACTGACAACGTTTGTCATATTTCTTTTATATTTTGTTTAGTTGTTCAATTTTTCTTTTCATGTGTGAGTCTAATAATGTTTCTCAAAAAATGTATCAATTTAAGCACGGATTTTAAACACTCGCATGTTTAAAACACTTTAAAGCTAATATGAGTTTGCTTGCTTGTTTGCATAAAAATGTTATTGGTTTTAATTGACTCATTAATATTAAATCAATAATGAAAAAAATCCAAAATTAATCAAATTTTAACAGGTTAACCAAAGTTAATTGTTAATTGTGTTTATTAGTGTTATGTTAAAGATTATTTTTTTATAGGAAAATGTTTAAATAATGATAAATTAAGGATGACATTTTACTAAAAACTGAATCACAATATTTTATATTGTTTTCTTTCTATTTTATTAGTAGTACTTAGTGGTAGTATATTAGAAAATAGAAATATTTTTCTTAGTTTATGTTGTTTTTAGATATATAGATAGATATTTCACGAAAAACTATACCTTTTCAAGTTCAAATTGAGACCAATCAAGTTCAAATTGAGACCAATTTCAAATTGAGGCTTATGAAGTTCAAATTGATACCAATCAATTTCAAATTGAGACCAATCAATTTCAAATTGAGACTAAACAAAATCAAGTTGACACTAAACAATATCAAGTTATCATGATACATTTTATTTGTTTACTCTCAACTTGATATTGTTTAGTGTCAACTTGATTTTGTTTAGTCTCAATTTGAAATTGATTGGTATCAATTTGAACTTGATTGGCCTCAATTTGTAATTGATTGGTCTCAATTTGAACTTGATTGGTCTCAATTTGAACTTGAAAAGGTATATAATACATCATATGAAAAAGGCGCACAATTAAATAACTACAATTGCAATTAACATAATATTTGAGACACACACATTGTATAAAACAATAAGAAAAAAACAGCCGCTCAACTAAAACTAGAAGAAACAAATATATAAAATTATTGAACACTAAAAGAAAAATATTCATGAATGCCATGAAAGGCATTATTATTTGTTCTTAATCTGATTAGTTTCGAAGAAAGAAAACAATATAAAATATAATAATAACTGGTATAACTAATACCAATAATATTATTAATAATAATAATATAACTAATGGAAATATTTTATATATATATATATATATATATATATATATATATATATATATATATATATATATGTCTTTTTTTGTATTTTATGTTTTGTAATTTTTGTGTATTATTGACTGACTTGTGCGAGGCTTCTTGTTTGTAATCAGGAGCATTAATAAAAAAAAGGAAATGAAATGATGAAACTAAAATAAACAAAAAATAACAAGAATCACAATAGATTTCAAAACATGAGAAAAGCATATACAATATACATGCCATTTCGTGGTGTAATCAATTCCTCAGTCGTAAAATTAAAAAAAAAAAAACCATGCAATATCTAGCTTAATTCAGCAGTTCCAAACATATTGCGATACCAAAATATGCGACAAGTTTAACACGGATTTAGGGGGCAACTATGCATCAGGGCCAAAAGTGGCAAAGGAATATTCGACTTCATTTTGCGCCCTGATTCATCCCTAGAAAGTTTTGGGTCGACTTCCCTAACAACCTGTATATAACCATATGTACCCATATATTTGTACACACATCATTACAATAGTTTTTGTCTGAACAACCAACACAATTTTTCAGAAATTACTAAAATTACTATTTTCAATCGAAAACGAATTAGAAGATATATAGAGGATTACTATTTCTTCAATCAATAACAAATTAATACAAACTTTCTTAAAACAAGTTACCAAATACCGAATCTCTACATATTTTATCTAGAGTTTCTCAGTAATTATGATTAGTAGGATAGTAGGCACTTACTTCAATCGATAACGGATAACTAAAAGTGATAACAATAGTTACTAAAAGCAGGCAGAATAGCTTTCGCTGAGAACTCTGCAAATGTAGCAAAACTAAAGAACTGGATCTGAATATTTAAAAAACAAAACTGTTCTGTCGAGTCTGGTCTGTTACATCAAGAATTGATTATAGTTTTTTTAATACATTAAGCTTATTTCATATTTCATAATTAATAAGATAGATAATTAACAATGTCTTTGAAATAATTGATTGCTACTCAATGTTATTGTTAATTATTACTTGATTGAGTGAATTTTACTTTGCTTACTATAGTTATCATAGTATTAGTATTATAGTATTATAGTTATAGCAATTATTATAGTTAGTTGCCCAATAAATCAGTTTTAAAATTGCCGCATGTTTTGGTACCGTATATTTTTTAACTGTTGTCTGAACAACCAATACACATTTTTCAGAAATTACTAAAAGTACAAGTAAACTTGTATGTTTATTGTATTTTGTCAATGTATTGATAACTAACATTATCAGGTTATTGTTATTACCACTTCGAATATACCTACTATAAATGTATTGCTTTCTAATAAGTGATAGTGCTATCACACGAAATATTCAATTAAAAAAAAGGTTTTTATTTAAAATATTTGCCATTTTTAAGTAAAAAAAACTCAGTTATTTTGGATGCCCTAATTACTACAATAATACATAATACACCATATAAAATAAAAATATTCAATTTACATTTGCGATTTTTTAATACATATTAGTTTACATTCGGTAAGATTTGTTTACTGTCGACTCGAAGTAATTAATATTTCAAAGTTTTTAGTAACGAGAATTGTATGTAATTGATTTTGAGTTACTCGTAAATTGTCATTTCTAATAAATACGTTTCCTGTATGCCGATAAATCGCTAATGAAGCCGTAGGAAGAACCGTGAATTGAAATCGTTTACGCGGCATGCATTTTTAATGGAGGCTAACGTCCGTTTTTCCGATAAACATTAATATTTCGTGATGATGGCTTCGTAGTATAAGAAACTAGGTCACTTCCAGCGCATGGGGTTGCGCGCTTCGCCGGAAATTCCGATTCGCCGTAAACACAACAGGCGAGGAATTGAAATATTGATGTCAATTCGCCATTGAATAAAGCAGACTGTTCTATTGATTATTGATTTCCTGTCAGAAAAAAATGCAGTTGAATGGGGATTACGTGGTCAATCGCTTTTTATTGATTTTGTTATCGGTGTAAAAACTTTAGAATTGTGAAAATTTTGAAAACTACGAATACATATAATAATAATATAAAGAGTATATATTAGCAGAAAAGCTACATAATATACAAAACGTAAATATATACATGACAACAAACAATGCAACAAATACATACACAATTAGAAAAAACTGGATTTCTTCCTTAATTTATTAATATGAAAACTTAAAATTAAAATTAATATTACGTCAACAGCTAGTTGTAACGTTCCGATATTATTTTATTATATTTATTTTATTATTCGTAGTTTTTATCGTGAAATTATTATATAATTTCTTGATTATTTTGGCTCGTGATTTATTATATAATGTTTTAGTTATTTTTGGCTCATGATTTGTGATCGTATTTAGTACTTACACGTCGTGACGTTTAATTTAACTACCGTGATTACTCTCAAGGTACTTTGCTATTGGTAATGTGTTAATTAACGTACACTAATAATGGATTAATACAAGAAAGCACCAATTTAAGGATTTGTTTTGTTTATTTAATAATAGACACGCTGAAATTGTAAGACACAGGAAAATAAAACACAGGTTGACGATGATGTAAATTAATTTATATAATTATAACGTACAGGGAAATAAAACACAGGTTGACGATTATGACATGAATTGATTTATTTTCTAGATTTCGTTGACCTTTTAATGAATTTGTAAATTCTCTAATTTATTCAATTTATAATTTGAAAATGGTTATTACTACGAAGTTTATTTACGAGAGTTTGTTATACATGCACGTGCTTCTCTTAGACAATTTATTACCATGCTCTTTCACTCCATTTAACTACGGGAAAGTGATATGATCAAAAATAGAACTATTTAAAAATGTTGAAATATCCCCAATAATTCATGAATGATTACTAAAGGCGATCTTCCCGAATTTCATGGTTGTGTCGGTGTCCACACAATAATGTAATTATTGGAGCCCCATTGTTTACGTTGATTGAGGTAAATTAGTAATTCTACCCACGACCACAGCAAGCACCAATGTCACAAGTAGTCATCACCGTCAGACATGTTACAAGTTGTGTCAAATAACAGTTCTGCTACCTCAATCGGAAATGTTTATGTAATGTTATAATATATTATTATTAGGAACATTGGAGGTTATTAATAACTTCTCTTGTGATTATACCAAGCTTCATTCTCTCGTTTATCATTTTCTCTGTTTATACGGGGTTTTAATAATTCCACTTATTTCTTGTTTACGATATTTAACCATAAATTGTCATTATGTCTTCAAATTATTGAGATTTAATCCAGCCTATTTTATCTGTACGATTCTAAATTACTCTGCCCAATAATAGGTACGTTATGTGCTTGTTTTATGATTTGAAATAAAGAAACCAGTATTTTTATACATTATGTTTTTAAATTATTTTGATTTAATCCAACTTATTTATTTATACAATTATAAATCACTCTGCCCAATAATATGCACGTTATGTGCTCATTTATGATTTAAAATGAAGAAGCCATAATTTTTATGAATTATTTTGATTTGAATATGATGATGTATGTCGGAGGGTAACACTGAATGCCTTGATTAGTTGTTATAGTTATGGTGAATACAGCCACGTTAGTTTGCGATCACGGGCGCGATGTATGATGAGTTTATATGTTTAAATGTTATGATGCTGACGACGATTTGATTCTAGCGGAGGAGGTGATTCCACAATAGCAGGTGTGTGAACGAAGTGCGCAGGTGGGCGTCAGTTACACCTGTTATTGCTTCCTCAAGTGATTCGTAAACACGAATTGCGTTCTAGCCGGCTTTGTTTACTGATAGGAATAGGTAATCGGTGTTTGGCTTTTCTAGGTAACTTGTGGTTGGTTAAATACACTATTTTCCGTCAATTTGAATCTAGTGCGGGAATTTGATTTCACAATAACAGGTGTGTGAACGAAGTGCGCGGGTGGGCGTCAATTACACCTGTTATTGCTTCCTCTAGTGATTCGTAAACACGAATAGCGTACGAGCCGCCTTTGTTTACTGACACGAATAGGTAATCGGTGTTTGGTATTTCTAGGTAACTTAGGGTTGATTGAAAGGAATAAGCACTCCCGTGAATTTATAATGAGACTGGTTTAACAACTTTATATTATCGTTAATAATAAAGACATTAAATTACTCTGTACCTAGAATTGTACGTTTTTCGATTTATTCAAATTTTTATTCTACTTTGCGTTTTTTACAACGTTATATGCAATCGTTAATTTAATTATAAACCGACGTGAATTTATATACTCAAAACCGCGAATGTCGTGTGCGTTGCCCGTGGCCGACGCAACTTTCTTACTGATCTCGCTCGTGTGTGGCTTACGCTTAAATAGGTTTTTCAGTTTCAAATCTCCATTCCCCTCACATATCTACTGCTAAATATTCGCCCCCATCCCATAGTTATCATGGTGATTATTAATCTTGAGTGTGCGTGTGGTATTAATGCGTTTTTAGCGCAGAGTTTTACACTTAACTTAAAGAGTTGCCATTCGAGGTGATTTTTACGTGCCTGGCGCTTGCTCGTTTCTAAGGGGCGCTGATACCCAAATTGTTTATGTGACACCACGACATGGAATCTTCCAGAACCGTGCATTTGCAGGCCTCGGCTCTTGAGATATTTGGCGACGCTCTGGCACGACTTGCGATGGCTATTTATCACATTTCACCCTGGGATTATTTGTAAATGAATTAATTTAATAATTTGGTTGTATTCATGATTTTTAAAATATGAGTCACTTTATTGCGTAAATGCGTATTATACTGGGTGTATATTTGGGCCTATTACAAAGTCAAGAGAGATTGATTCAATAATTATCTGTAATTCGATAATTATCAATGACAAATATTTACGAAGTTTTTGTTAATCTTGGATGGGCCTCTGCACTTTCAGTTCCCTAAATTCTACCTGTATTCACTAATAATCCACCAAATTCGTTTCACAAAAAAAAAATAAGTATCAGGTTGTCAAACAAGGCATTAATGTATCAATAACAATTTTACTAGAAATTTACTAAACAGAAACATTAATTTTAACAACTCGTATATTATTAATTTTCATGAGGCTAATGATTATCACAATCATCATCAAATACGTTTCGCAAAAATATACCAATTTCTCAAACGAGGCATTAATATATTAATAACAATTTTACTAGAAATTTACTGGAAATTTACTAGAAAACAAAACTCATCTTTTTAATTTTCATGAGGCTCAATGTGTGATGAATAAAAATAAGTGATTGACTTGCAAGGATTAAAAGTTACTGCGTATTTTTTTACAGCATCAACGCAAACAACTCAATAAAATATCAATAATACTTAATGGCGCGCGTCATTGTATTCGATTCGTATCAATAATCACGATTATAACGAGACCACAATTTCCTCAACTTGTAAGTGAAACGGGTTTGATTCCATTCTTAACATTCTGAAGCACTAAATTATTGAAATCTTTCCAAATCGTCGAAATGCACTGATTGATGACCCGCCTGCGTTGTGGAAAATTCAAGCGTCAATTAGGCGGTTTTTTAATTAATAAGCGGCGGAAAATAAACAGTGGTTTGTGATGAATTGCTTTCCGTTATGTAATCAAGCACGGTTGCAAGTGACTCATCTGCCTGAACATGTGTGTATGTGTGTGTGGACATGAAGAACGCTATTGGCCATGAACCCCGGTGACTAACCCCAGTATGAATTTCCAATGCTAATGCGAAGGTCACGTATGTACCTTGACCTGAATTCCACGAAAATTTAGGCATTATGAAATATCTTAAAATCGCTGATAAGGCATGCAATATGTAAATTATTTGATGTCAAATAATTGTAACTAACAATTAAATATCAATATATCGGTGTCATGCTATTATTTTGCAAACAGTCATCATTCCTTAATAATATTCAATTGAGAATATAATTGTAAACGTGACCTAGTGACCTTGACCAAACAATCAGGTGCACAAAAATGCCTTGTTATAGCTAGATCATAGATATTTGGTTTTCACAAATTTCGCACATAAGGCCCAGTTTTACCATCGTGGATTATCTTTGTTCGTGGTACATTTGCCTAGGATACCATTGTGTCAATAATGGTACAATTTTCATTTATTTTACGGTGTGACACAAACCCGCAAAATAATTGAAAAATGTACAGTAAACACGATAATTTTCACATATACGTAATATTTTCACATATACGTAAAATTTTCACAGTACTTTTCTTCAAGCAAAATCTTAGCAGAATAACGAAGTTCTGAAATTCGATAATTTCTGATCACAGAGAAGATAGAATACAAATAAAACGAAACGAAAAAAAAAAACATAGGAATCCAAATACAATTCGTAGAATTCTCTGGCCAGCACTACTCAGTTTTGGTAAAAATGACAATTTTGTTGGACATAATTAAAAAATTAAACAGTTATCATAGATATTTTAACAGCAACGAGTAGCAATTTTAAAGCAATTATTTGAACGTTTGACAGAATAATTGAAACTGAGCTAAATATTTCTAATCTTGCCAGTACTAAATGAAGTTTTCCTAAATATGACAATAAATGGAAATAATTGATATTTTTCAGTTATCTATGAAATTTTAACAAACAATTCAAAACTTTACAGTAAATACTATCAATGTTATTAATAAAAAATGAAGTCGTGGTTTAATGGTGGTTTAGTGTTAGTAACCTACAACTAAATGAAGTTTTCCTAAATATGACAATAAATGCAAATAATTGATATTTTGCAGTTATCTATGAAATTTTAACAAAAATAATTAAAAACTTTACAGTAAACACCATCAGTGTTATTAATAAAAATTTAAGTCGTGGTTTAACGGTGGTTTAGTGTTAGTAACCTTGGTAACCCTTTGTAAAACTCCGCTGAACCACCGCTAAACAACGGTTTAAATTTTTATAAATTACGCTGTATAATTTTGCCAAAATACGTGAAATTTTCAGACTACATTTGGTCAAGCGAAAACTTAGCAGCATAATGATAATTTTGTTAAATACGACTGAAAAGTTTGTAGACATAATTGAAAATTTTCCTGTTATGATTGCAATTTTGGCATAAATGAATTCAAATTTTGTAGTAAATATTTGAAATTAGACAGAAATTATTGAATATTTGACAGAATTTTGACATTAGTAAATAAAATTTTATCAAATATGACTAAATTGTGTTGGTAAATTGAAAATTTGTGTTTTAACAATTTTTACAGTAATTATTGAATATTTCACAAATTAATATAAGTTGTGGCAAATATAACTAATATTTTGCCAGTAATAAATAAAATTTTGTTAAATATGACTAAATCTTGTTGAAAATCATTGAAAATTTTATGGATATCTTTGAATTTTGCCAATAATAAATTAAATTATTTGTTAAATACAACTAAATTTTGTTCGAAAAATTTGAAAATGAATTTTTTATTAATGTCATTACATTCTAGATGTCATTACATCCTAGATGTTTACATAGGTCAAATAGAATACATTACATATTTTTGAAATTTTGGAAAATCTGACAGTAATAATTGAAATCTTGGCAAATATTACTAACATTTTGCCAGTAACAAATAAAATTTTGTTAAATATGACTACATTTTCTTCAAAATAATAGAAAATGTTACATTCATCAATGAAATTTTAACTCAAATACTGATTTTAAAGGAATTATTGCAAATTTACAGTAATTATTCAATGGTTGTCTAAATAATCAAAATTTTGGTAAATATTACTGAAATTTTGCCAGCAACAGATGACATTTTATTAAATGAGACTAAATTTGGTTGGAAATAATAGAAAATTTGAGTTACCATTGAAATTTTAGCAAAACAAATTGAAAATCTGACAGTAATTATTGAAATTTTGACAAATATTACAAATATTTGGCCAGTAATAGATAAAATTTTAGTAAACATGACAAAATTATACTGAGAAATTGAATATTTTAGCTGTGACAGATTAATATCAGTTGTGGTAAATATTACTAATATTTTGCCAGTAATAAATAAAATTTTGTTAATCATGACTCTTTTTTGTTGGAAATAATTGAAAATTTTATGGTTATCTTTGAATTTTCCCAATATTAAATTAAATTTTGTTAAATACGACAAAGTTGTGTTCGAAATAATTGAAAATTTTACAGTTATCATAGAAATTTTTACAGAACCAGAAAATTTAAAGCAAATATACAAAGTTTGACAGTAATTATTGAATGTTTAACAGTATATTTGAAATTCTGACAAATATTATTAAAATTTTACCAGAAATAAATGAAATTTTTGTTAAACATCACAGAATTTTGTTGGAAATAATTAAAAATTTAAGTTCAATGAAATTTTGGCAAAACAAATTGATAATCTGGCAGTAATTATTGTAATTTTGGTAAATTTACTAATATTCTGCTAGAATAAACAAAATGTTGTTAAATAGATAGAATAGATAGATTTTTTATTAATGTCATTACATTCTAGATGTCATTACATCCTAGATGTCTACATAGGTCAAATACAATATACATACAATTTTAAAAATATGGAATTATTGAATTGAATATGGCTACATTTTCTTTGAAATGATAGAAAATTAGAGTGATCATTGAAATTTTGGAAAATCTGACAGCAATTATGGAAATCTCGGAAAATATTACTAACATTTTGCCAGTAACAAATAAAATGTTGTTAAAAATGACTACATTTTGTAAGAAATAATAGAATATTACATTTATCAATTAAATTTTAACCGAAATACTGATTTTAAAGTAATTATTGCAATTTTTCAGTAATTATTCAATGGTTGTCCAAAGAATCTAAATTCTGGCAAATATTATTGAAATTTTGCCAGCAACAGATGACATTTTATTAAATGAGACTAAATTTTGTTGAAAATAGTTGAAAATTTGAGTTACCATTGAAATTTTAGCAAAACAGATTGAAAATCTGACCGTAATTATTGAAATTTTGACAAATATTGCTAATATTTGGCCAGTAATAGATAAAATTTTAGTAAATATGACCAAATTGTACCGGGAAATTGAAAATTTGAGTTGTGATTGAAATTTTAACAGTAATTATTGAATATTAGACAGATTAATATAAGTTGAGGCAAATATTACTAATATTTTGCCAGTAATAAATAAAATTTTGTTAAATATGACTAAATCTTGTTGAAAATCATTGAAAATTTTATGGTTATCTTTGAATTTTGCCAATAATAAATTAAATTTTGTTAAATATGACCAAATTTTGTTCAACATATTTGAAAATTTTACAGTTATTGAAATTTTGACAGAGCTAGAAAAGTTAAAGTAATTATGGAAAGTTTGACTGTATTTATCGAATGTTTAACAGTACATTTGAAATTCTGGTAAATATTAAAACAAATTTGCCAGTATAGATGACATTTTATTAAATATGACTGAATGGTTGGAAATAATTACAAATATAAGTTCATTGAACTTTTGGAAAACAAGATTAGATATTTGTCATTCATTATTGCAATTTTGGTGAATATTACTATTATTTTGCCAGTAATAAATCTAATTTTATTAAATGTGACTACATTTTCTTGGAAATAATTGAAAATTTTACAATATAAGTGAATTTTTGACCGAAATACTGATTTTATAGTAAATAGTGAACTTTAACACTTTTGAATCGTGAACTTTTTAACAGTAAATATTCAATGGTTGACCAAATAATCGAAATTCTGGTGAAAATTATTGAAATTTTGCCAGCAATAAATGAAATTTTGTCACAATTTAGTCTTATTGATGCAAATAAATGAAAATTTGAGTTACCATTGAAATTTTTGCCAAAATCAATTGAAAACCTGAAAGCAATTATTGAAATTTTGGTAAATATTACAAATATTTTGCCGGTAATATTAAAATTAGTATTTTAAACTTATTCCCCTTTGGCAGCACACGCAGCATACTAAAAAATACTACTTTACGAATACTTATGCAAGAAAGCACTACTTAACGAACTTGTAGTACAAATAACTATTATTATCTTTAATAGTAAAGAACTGAAACGTTTTTCTTTTAACTGCCTAAAATTAGAATTTCGAACTTATTCCCTTCGTCGCAGCAGTCTTCAATTATCTTATTTCTTAGTTTGCACAAACCTTTTAACAGTAGGATAAACGGTCACTCTTTTCTGAAGAATCAACTTCCGATATATTTGATATTTGACTACTCCATATATTTTGGCTTGCATTAAATTTTTTGCAAAATCTATGCTTACCCTCTGAACAATATTGATTGTTTTACTGTTTTTATTGTTTCATTGTTTTGAATACATTATCATACTAAATAATATAAAGAAATAAGTAAAGTCAAAGTCAATCATCATAATGCAACTTCTCAATCCAATAAAAAGCAAACTTTTAGGCTAATAAGGTTAATTATATGTAAATTAGGTCAACGAGTGGCTTTCAGTAGCTTTTGCACGCAAGCTTCTAATTACTTTGCATATTTGGGTCATAATAAGAGTGAGTAATTCATTCGGACATCCGATGTATCGGCGGCACTTGAAAACTTCCAGTAACCAATTAGCAATGGGTCAAAGACCTCGAAATTTTCAATGACTTGCAGTAAACGAGCGAAACTCCAATAGTATTCAATAAATACGATTATATTTTAAAACATATTTTGTACCATTGTAAAAATTGGTACTTGTCTTTTCGAAATTATTCGATTATATGATAAATATAATCAAATAATATATTTGATTACTATTATTATTATATTATTATAATAATTGAAAATTAAAATATTATATGTTAATAAATTATTATATATTTTTTATAATTGTTTTCTTCTTAATTGGAGTACTTTCAATTCAATAAAGTAATAAAAATCTAATATCTTTATATATATATATATATATATATATATATATATATATATATATATATATATATATATATCTATATATATATATATTGATTTTTTTTCCACGTCCATGATTTTTCGTCAAATTTTATTAAAATGTGAATAACTTAGCCACGTTGCATCTGATCTCAAAAAATAAAAATGATTTGTGAAGCCCACATAAAGCAGATTATAAAAATGGAATAATATACAGGGTGATCAATTTAAAAAAGAGACCAAATTTTGTGTCCCGGATTTATGGTACACTCTGTACACTTGAAAATAATTTTAAAATGTAGCACATCAAGTATCCAATAACTTCCAATCAGATGTTTTCTTAAATTTTCATTAGTCTAGCAGCAATGGTCCGAGTGAGGATAAGTTTGCCACCCTGTATGTAGTGAATGGTGGCAAAATCGGGAGTAAATAAATCTGTTATACTACGATTTTGTGTCTACATTCACTCGTCAAATAACTTGCACGTTTCCGAAAATTTAGGAACATTTCTGAAACAATTATTTTCATTTATATGATTTTAGTTGCACCTTCTGCTTTTCTGCCATTTTCTGCAATTTGCATACATTTTCTGCGATTAAAAAAATTCGTTACACATTCATTAAGTGCTTTTAGATATGTATAAGTATATAAAAATTAATCAATAAAACTTTCAAAAACTTTTCAAAAACTTCAGGTAGACATAAAATCGTTGAAGAATAAATTTTGTTATTGAATTATAATATAATATAGTAATATTATAATAATTATTCAATATGGTTTTAGGATTTTCATGTATAAATATTATATAAATGTATAATATCAGAGAATAATAGAAATGTATAATGGATAAAGTAAAAGTAGCTCAGGCCTGTCCAAACTTTTCAAAATTCCTAAGTGGCCCTTCTGCCAAATAGTTTAGGGACCCTTGGCGTACATAAAAAATCAAATACAGCCGTTGATGTATTGAGTAAGGAATTCCTTACTCAACGACTGGAGGCACTTCAGACTCAGGCACCTCCTGGGATACGTCTCGATGGGCATTCCCAGCATTCCAATCTTCTGACTAGTGGTATGCCATGGTATGCAGACTTTACCGACCGGAAGGGTCACGCATGAACTTTGTAATCTACGCACATTTTATGTACAATTTTTTAATTATTTCTTTCATAATACAATTATGATTCATGGAATATCTGCGGAAACATATTTAAAAAAAGGGAATCTCACTTCTGGTTATATTGTAATAATTTAATTTTCCCTTCGAGGGATGAATTTATTTAAATCAAAAAAATAACTAATGCTGTAACTACAAACGGTAGAAGAAAATGTAAGGTAAAAAATAATACTAATAAACGGCTACTTTTAACTTGGATATGTGGTCAAAAAAGATTATAAATAGGGTTGAAGAAAAAATCCATTTAATTCAAAATTTGTACCATCTAAGATCCTGCTATCAATTATTTTATCAATTTTATTCTACACTGCGCCAGAATAAATTTATTGTTGTGAGGAATTAGGCTTCTTTATAGTTATTTATGATACAAGTTTGTAAAGTAGTGCTTCTTGTATGAGCGTGAATATTGTCGAACGAGGCACAGCCGAGTTCAACAAAATATGCTAGAGCAAAAAAGCACAATTTTACAAAAATGTATAATGCACAGTTATTTTATACGACAGCTATTTGATGCAAAATTTAATTGCAAAATATAATTTATTTTAATTGGTGAGTGAATTGTGTAAAAAATATTTTACTCACACTTGACGTTTTTTAGCACAGGTGATTTTTGTACGCTAAAAAGTATCACTGCGAACAATGCGTTAAAACTTAGTTTACGCACTAACGTAGAAATATTTTTAGATTATTATACAGGTACACGTCTACTGCACCATTAGTACCTTGTGGTTCAAAACAAGTGTACAATTTAAATTGTAATGCAAAGAATTATATCATTTATGAACTTTATCACCTACACCATTGTGGTAGAAGGTGGACTGAGATATATATATATATATATATAATATGAACTTTATCATTCGAAATTATGCTTTAATTGCACTCAAATTTCAAATTCTGAGAGGGCAGGGCACAAATAAAAATTTAATCAGCTCGCAAACTTCAGCGCCTGGTTATGTCATTTCCCTGGAAGCGCCGCTTTGGCACCGAATTTCCTCGGAAACTGTATCAGCGTTTCAGCTGAAATATCGACCTCCAGCGAAACTTTCTCCAAAGCGCTCGAGTGGCAAGGTTTTCCCGTGAAATTTTCCGTGAAAGCGGTTCTCGCGTGGAATACGTGCCAAAAGACCTCAAGCCCGTGCCAAAAAAATGTATTTTGAGTAAGTGAACAGTTGGTTTCCGGCAATTACGACCAGGTGTTGGAAAAATTTGATTACTTTGTTTTAAATATGAAAAATTATTAATATATTTTGGTAGGCAGCTGATTCGTAACAGACGCGAATTTCCCGCTTAATAATAGATGATTTTCAAGGCTTCTTGCAATAGTTGCAGTACTTTTTACGTTTTCGCTTAGAACTTATGCCAGTTTTCAGATTAGTGTTGCGTTAATAGTTTCTTATATTAATTTACAAATAACCCTGGTTTATGCATTAATTTATAGAGAAAGCAGCATTTTTTATTTTCTAAGGAAATTGCTATATCATAGAATATGTGCATTTCTGTACTTCATTACATTACATGTACACTTATGGATAATAAAATTGACCATCCTTATAGTTAATAGTTAATAGTTCCCTATATTAACTTACAAATAACTCTAGTTCATGCATTCATTTATAAAGAAAGCAGCATTTTTTTACTTTTTAAGAAAATTGCTATATCATAGAATATGTTCATTTCTGTACTTCATTACATTACATGTATATACAACTACTGATAGTAAAATTGACCATCCTCCATACAATTCTTTGCCAAGTCAAAATACGTTTGGCACTACAAAACTAATATCGATCAGTTATAGATCAAAATTTCAATAATATATATTCTTTTTCAATCTCAATTACTTGGCAAAATACCAAAAATTGATAATAAAATTGTCCATCCTGGATACATCTATTTGCCAAGTTAAAATACGCATGGCACTTCAAAACGAATATCAATCAGTTGTCGTTCGAAATTTCGACGTTTTTTATTATTTTCATATCTCAATTACTTGGCAGAACAACAAAAATGTCACATTTATCATTGTCACAAACATGCCACTATCTGCATTTGCCATTTTAAACTGTAACTGTTTATATGATTTTCATATCTCAATTACTTGGCAGAACAACAAAAATGTCACATTTGTCATTGTAACAAACATGCTACAAATTTGTCAATTTAAACTGCAACTATTAATTTTTGACATATTTTCAATGTCAATCTCAAAAATCAGATGTGAATAAATTTGCAACGTTGCATCTCATCCCTGAAAATAAAGATGATTTGTGAAGGCCACATGAAGCAGATTTCAAAAATTAAAGAAAAACAAGTGAGTTTGTTCACAGAACAATATAAATGGTTAGTGGTAAAAGATGGCAAATTAGGTTGCAAAAATTGTTCAAAAATGAAAACTTTAGGAATAGAAAATAAAAAATATATTCACGTATCAAATAGTGGATTTCATGTTCAGTAATTCTTAATGGAACTAAAAAGAAACAAGGCAAGGTTTTCTATGCAAAAAAATTAAAGAACATTCCACTTCATGCTCACATTTAAAAATTCAAGAAACAATTATTCAATCTAACAAGCAAGTTTTACCAAATGTAGTTAAAATATTTAATTCCGAAGCAATTAACATTACTGTAGAATTTTTTAGCGCAGTTATAGTCTTGTTAAACGAAACAGACCATTGTCTGATACAGAAGCAGCTTTGGAATTACAAGAAAAAAATTATGTTAATATAGGACGTTGTTTACATTCCAGACGCATTGCCACTAGAATTGTCAAACATATTGCGATGCAGATTAAAAAACTGCTTTTAAAAACATTATCAATCAAAATTCAAAAATTTGTATAATAATTGACGAAGTTTCTACACTTGCTAAAAAGTACTTTGGTAATATTTTTACAGTGTGAAGTACAGTCTGCAATTGAACCTCTCATGATTTTCGTAGATTTAAAGAATTGACGTCAACAACTGCCGACAATATTTTTATGGCGTAAATAGACTGTCTTACTGACTATGGATTTGATAAAAAATATTGACAAAGAAATCTCATAGGATTCTGTTCAGATGGTGCATCGATAATATTAGGAAGAAAATCTGAAGTAGCCACAAAATTAACTGAAATGTGTCCAAATATAATCGTGTGGCATTGTTTGAATCACTGATTGCAATTGGCACTAGATTATTCCATAAGCGAAATTAAACAAGTAAATCATTTTAAAATATTTTTAGACAAAATATATGCGATATATCATCAGTCAAATAAAAACCAAGCTGAGTTGGAAACTATTTCTAGTGATTTGAACCTAGAAATAATAAAAATTGGTCGCGTTTTTGGACCTCGTTGGGCATGGCATCCTGTAGCTTATGACCAGCTCCTGCTGTGTGGTGAGCATGCCCAGCATTGTATACACATTTTATCCAGTCTAAATCAAATTCAGGAATGGCCAAACAGTTAGCTAATACACATTTTATTGAAGATTTAGCTTTAATGATAGATATCTTAGAAGAATTGTCAATACTATCCAATGCGCTACAATCAAGAAAAATTACCATATCTAAAGCTGATCAATTAATTAACCGTTCAATAAGAGCTATAGAACTACATCAGAATGATAATTTTGGTGTCTACGAAAAAAAAGTTCAAAATTTAATTTCAGCAAATGAGTTCAAATGCATACTATTTATAATAATTATAATATTAAGATTATAATAATAAATTTGTAGCTTTTGCCAGAGAGCAATTATTAGATAGTGTGGCAAAGAATATGAAATCAAGACTTTTATCGGCTAGTCATATAAATATGGACGAGGATAAGAATGAGAACAATGACACTGATAACTATGAAAAAATTGTGCAGCTCTTCGAGATTTTAGATCCTTCTACCTGCTCATTAGATACAATTATGTCACCATGGCTAGAAGGTGAAGAAATGGTTAGAAAATTATGTGAAATTTTAAAGTTTCAAGTATATGTTAATGATTTTCGTGACTTTGTAGACGCAAACAGACAACTGAAAAATGTTCAGTTACCTAATTCAATTTTAAGCGCTATAAAAATAGCAAGCACAATTTCTATTAGCAGTTCGGAAGCTGAGAGAGGTTTTAGCTTAATGAATTTAATTGCATCAAAATTAAGAACCAGCCTTTCTGTGGAACATATATCCAGTCTAATGACAATAAATTTATTGGGGAAACCAATAGCAAATTTCGAGAACCTTTCCTTTGATTACATCTTGGATGAACCAGAATCACAGGTTAGCAACAGAAACAAGGGTAAGAAAATAGCACAATAACGATGTTTCTGCAAATTAACAAGGCATATGGACTACACTAATTAATTAATTATGCATATACATAGCATAGTATGTTAAATTTGGAATTTATCAGTTTTTTTGTGCAATAAATGTTTGGTTTAGTTATTTTGTGCAATAAATGTTTTGTTTTGTTATATATTATATATTTTATACTGTACAAAAATAAATGAAGACAATGTACTCATTTGCCGTTTTTTTTTCTTCGAAATAATAGCGAGTCGGTTGTTCAAAATTTGGCAGCCCACCGTTGCCTACAACTACTGGTATTGAGTACGCAATAAATGTAATAATTATTATTAATGCACTTTTACTTTCGAAGAACCAGTGGAATAATTTTAATTTTGAAGTGTTTAATTTTCAATGAAATCTAGTCCTTAGCCTGATATCTGCTTCGCTGTGGAAAAAACGCAGTCAGTGGGTCAGTCTTGCAATCTTCAAGGACGAATTATTTATTGTGTATGCTTGTTCGGTGTTGAATTTCTTGCTGGGTGTGCGATGGGTATTCGGAATTCCCAGCTGTAGATCGGAATCCGATGTAAATAAGCCGGGGCATTTGTTGGCACACGATTATGTTTGTTCTTGACCTTCCGCTCGCCATACAGTGCAAGTTGTTAAACCGCAATGAAATAGTTTTATCAGAGTTGCAAATCAATGGAATAGGTAAATGCGCCAAGAAAACTTTCTTAACCGCTGCAGATTATTTCCTAACGACACTAATTAGCCCTAGCAAATAGAAATAAGATGCCATTAAATAACTGGAGATGCAATCAGTAAGCAAAGCACAATAGAAAAAAGCCAAATTTTGTGAATTAGAAAAAACATGTCATTAAATAATTACAGAAAAAAACACGAAACAAAACAAAATGCAAAGAAGTAAAATTTTGGAAATTAAAATATATGCCAAATTACAAAATATAACTTTTGCATCCACAAAATCAGTAAATTAGTTAATTGTGTAGTTATGAATGAATGAAAAGAGAGTCTATCAAACAAGGAGGAATACGCAAACCAGCTGGTGCACAGAAGAGGTACGAGGAGCCATGAAAGATAAGAAGGAAGCGTGGCAAAAGTACAGCAGCAACAACAACAACGAGGAATACCAAGAATATCGCAAAAAGCGCAGGGCAGCCAAAGATATAGTAACGCAAGCGAAGAGGAAAGAATGGGAAGTATTTGGGGAGAAGACAAAGAAAAACAGCAAAGAAAATCAGAATCAATTTTATAACATACTATAAAGAAGAAGAAGAAGAAGAGAACTACATATTAGATAGAGAAGGTAACCTTTTAAAATAAAGAGAGGAAATAATGGAAAGATGGAGAAAATACTTTGAAGAACTGCTCAACGTAGAACGGGAGGAAGACGAAGAGTATGGAAACCAAATAAACATGGATATGACAACAGAAAACGTAAATTTAGAAGAACTAATAGAAGCGACCAAAGAACTAAAAATGGGAAAGGCACCAGGAATTGACAAAGTTGAGACAGAGATGCTAAGGAACATAGGACCAGTAGCGCTAGACAGACTTCACAAACTATTCAAACAAATATGGAATGAGCATATGGAGGATATGATATGAGAGGATATGGAACAAAGCATACCGAACGAATGGAAAACAGTACTTATAGGTGCCAATACATAAAATAGAAGACAAACAAAAAATGTAATAACTATAGGGGTATAAGGTTAATCAATATAGGGACAAAAGTACTACAAACATTTATAAATAAAATAATAAGATGAGAAATTGAAAGCACAATAGACGAAGCGCAAGGAAGAGCAATCTAAGACTATATTTTTACAATAAAACAATTAGTAGAAATGAAGTATCAAACAAAATAAAATATATATTTAGGATTTATTGACTTGAAAACAGCATTTAATACAGTACCACGCAAAAAAATCTGAATATATTACTTGAAAGAGGAATAGAGCAAAAAAACCATCAATATTATAAAACAAATTTACAAAGACATTAAGAATGTAGTCATACATAACAATTACAAATCGGAACACTTCAAAACAAATAATGGTTTCAGGCAAGGTGGAGGACTTAGTCCAATTATTTATATTATATATAGACGAAATTATAAAGAAAACAAGGGGCAAAATGAAAGGAATAACAGTAGGACACAGAAACATGTTACCAGTAAACATAACAGAAGGAGCATTCGATGACGATTTAATGATATTAGCAAATAGTACAACAAACTTACAAAATAACATAAATATATACAGTATGTCCCCGGATTGAGTTTACAAAAGAGAATTTATTTTTATTTTTACTTTTAATACTGTTATAGGAATAATAATTCCTGCTTGGTCTGAAACTACCAGTTCAGTTATTGAAACTTTTGATTTTTTTATACAGGGTGTTGGCAAAATCAAAATTTTCAAATCTTATTTTGACACTTATTTATTTACTATTTGCAAAAATAATTTAAAATTATTAATATATGTATATATATTATTATATAAATAACAACATCAAAGAAAAATATAATCATTCAAACAATCCCCCAAATGCAGAAAATGATACTGAAAATTTAAAAAATCGCCTACGAGAGGCAATTGCATCGATAACTATTGCAGAAATACAAAACAGTTTTCAGGAGTTCCACACCAGGCTTGAACTGTGTGAAGAAAATGGTGGGGGATTGTTTAAATGATGTTATTTTTCCAAAGCGTCAAAATTAATGAATGAATTAAAAATAAATTTAATCTAATTTATTTTTATTTAGCCAACGCCCTGTATAAATAAATCAATGTTTTAATTATTGAAATGGTAGTTTCAGACAAAGCAGGAATATTAATTCCTATAACAGTTTTACTTAAAAGTGAAAATTAAAAAAAAGTCCCTGTTGTAAACTCAATCCGGGGACATACTGTATAACGAAGTAATGACAGAATATAATATGAAGGTAAACAAACATAAGACAAAAGTAATGGTGATAGGCGAAAACAGAGAAAAATTTCAAATTCGAATAGGAAATGAATAAATCGAGCAGGTAGAGCAATTTAAATAGCTAGGAGTAGATACTCCTACTGCCAACGTGTGTCAAATGTCAAATGTCAAATTTGTTCAAATTTGTTCAAATTTGTTCTTAATTTGGTGTGTCTTATGTGTCTGTGTATCTTTCTTTTTAAATTATTTGCCATTATATGACATTACTTGTAAATTGACTCTGTAATATTCTCTTTGAATCTAACTGCAATAAATGAAATTATTATTATTATTATTATTATTATTATTAATTATTATAGACATAACACAGAAAGGGAAAAATGTCAAAGAAATGAGTACCAGAATCGACAAGACATTAAAAGTATACTATGAAATGAAAAAGATACAAAAAAACAGAGAAACGAGAAAGACCAAATTAAACGTATACAAAGCAATATACCGGACAATCTTAACGTACGGCTGTGAAATATGGATAATGACAAAAAGATGTGTAAGCTGAATCCAAGCGGCTGAATTTAAGTAGCTGACGAGAGAGAAAGACAAAAATGGGCAGAGTAAGAAATGAGGTAATCTGGAAAGAATCGGAAATCGAAACTATATAGGAGTACACAGAAAAGAGCAGATTAGTAAGTGGGGTCACTTAATAAGAATAGATGAAACGGCTCAAGTAAAAAGAACGTAGGAAGTGAAGACGATAGAAAAGAAGAAAAGAGGAAAACCCAGAATAGGATGGAATGAAACGGTTATAAAAATACTCGAAAAGAAAGGAATGTCAGAAGGAGAAGCAAGAAAACTAGCAACAGATAGAGACGAATGGATAAAATTTGTAAATGAAAAGTAGAAAGAAATTGGAAAAAGAAGAATAGGAAAAGTGGGATGTAAATTAAATAACACTATACACAAAACGCCAATACCGCAAGGTAAAATGGATGTCAATTACTAATGTATGAAATAAAGTTACGCACTTTTTAAAATTTTCAAAATTGTTTTTTATTGTTCACGACAATTGTTTCGCCACACTGTGGCTTCATCAGGTGAAGAAATGATACATAAACTGTGTACAATTTGCTTAAGTAGTGTATTGATGGGGGTGGGGGGCTAAAAGCTAAAATTAAACAACGAACTACAAACTTAATATACCCACGAGGAAAAGATAATAATCATATGAAGTATGCCTCCATCACGTATTCAGGATCCTCATCCTTAAAAATTGCAAACATCCTGAAAAAGAAAAATGTGAAAGTCTTGTTCAAAACAAACAACAACCTAGGTAGAATAATAAAAAATAACAAAAGTTCAATTATCAAAACTGACCGCAGCGGGGTTTACATGTTGACGTGTGGGGACTGCCCAATGATTTACGTAGGGCAAACAGGTCGTGCCTTCTCAGAAAGGATCGAGGAACATCAAAAATGTTTCACTAATAATAAAAATTCTTCCACGTACGCGAACCACCTACGAGAGGAAGGACATTCGTTCGACCCCAAATTCCAAATACTCCATCAAGAAGAAAAAGGAAGGAAACTTAACCACCTGGAAAGCCTGGAAATCAACAAAAGGAAATTAAGCGGCCTCCTACTTAACGACCAAACGGACGTCAATCATTCACCGCTCCTCAATATTTTTAAAACTTGTTAATAGCTACCCCCCACCCCCATCAATACACTACTTAAGCAAATTGTACACAGTTTATGTATCATTTCTTCACCTGAAGAAGCCACAGTGTGGCGAAACAATTGTCGTGAACAATAAAAAACAATTTTGAAAATTTTAAAAAGTGCGTAACTTTATTTCATACATTAGTAATTATGAATTTTCAACAAATAAAAGCCACATCGATCAACCTATGGATGGCAATTAATAATAATAATAAATCTTTATTGGTGTTTACACAAAAATTTGTTCACACAAGTCAGACAGTTCAGTACAAAAATGCAATAGCAAGTCTAAAATTATCCAAAATAAATACTAATAAAATGGACAGCAATGGATGCACAAATAAACAGTGCTTAAAAAGACTGAAATACTAAATAAAATAGAACGAAAATACATTGACATAACATACGATTTGAAATGTGGACCTAAGACAATTGATTAAATAATAAATTATAATGTTTTAGAAGGAGGCGGAAAGACCCCACGAGGTCGATAGCCCAATAAAGGTTGTTTATATATTGTGATGATATTTGATAGTTAATTTTATCGTTATTTAGGGGTTTTGTTGATAGTTTTATTTAAATTAATAGAGTAGGAATAGGTTTAGTTAGATAGTTATCGAGTTAGGTATTTAATTAGATAGTGTCTTTTAGATAATATTGTGAATCGTTAGGGCACAATTAATAATGTAATGAGTTAATTAAAGTTCGTATTTACAATGAAAACCTCAAGTATGACGTACAAGGACGCACGACATTTCATTGGAAGCTGAAAATTATCAGGATAATGAATATCGCATTAAATTTTGGATTGGGCAATTGGATTTGCGAGAATTTAAAAAAGGTAAATTAGAAATTATACATTATTGAATGATCACCATGGCAACGATTATGAATTGGCGGACGACGCAGTAAATTTTCCAGTTCTGAAGAACGACCAACGAAAAATTAATTAAAGAAAAGTGACTGTCTGGTCGGTTTTTATATGACCGATGACACCAGATACCCCAGTTTACATTCGTTCCCGGTAAAGCTCACGTCTCAATGCGGAAGAAACGGAATATAGTTTAGAAACAAACAGTATCGTTACGCCGATAATTGTTTCTGTTGTGGAATGTAACAAACAAAAGTGCTACAAGTGTGTGTGTATCGTTATTCCCTATTCATTCATTAAAAAAATGGTTAAGAAGCTTAATGAAGATTAACTTCTCTCTCTGAATTATTTTGTCATTTAGAATTGCCAGCTACGTGTGTGGGTAGCAGCAAGTACAAAGGTACAAAGCAGCCGCCCTTCTGTACACACCCAAGGGGGATGCTCAAATCGAAGACTTTCAATTTCCCAACCTCCTGCAGCAGTTAACTTGTAAACTATTTAGACACAATCGCCCACAATTCTCGAAATCAGCGACGACCTCACAGGCTTCTTTTCCTTTGATAATTTGTATGAGATCCGAAAACAAGATTTGAATAACTCAATTGAGCGGCATCCACAAGGGTGTCTGCAGCCAGCCCAGTTCTCACTTGTCCAACTAACAATGCTGCTGGTGTTTACTAAAGAGTGGCTGGCGGCATTGCTGAGGAGGAGGTTTATTGGGACCACCGAGGCTCAGCATTACAGGTAAATTTAGGCTTTTGGCGTCAAGCAGAGGGGGCGGTGCTTTTTGTAAATATTTTGCAAGATTTATCACAAGAATAACAGGTAAATTTTGCGTGTTGGAATGTAAGAAGTTTACAGCTCTACTGTGAAATTTATTGCGGCAATTAGTTCTAGTCAACCGTACACATAATTGGACAATAGAATATATTCGGTCGGTGCGATCTTATAGAGATGTCAATAATTTGTGATTTAAATTTTAAAGAGATGTTGGACTAATATGGAACGCCGTTTTACTATTTATTCAAAAAAATCTTCATGTGTAAAATTAGTGTCATTTAAATTACACACGCGATAATTTAAAAAAAACATCTTTCCAATTATCTATGTAATTTATATAACTTTCAATTCAAATTGCATTGTTTTTAATTATTTTTTTTAATACAAATGTGTTGTTGCTAGGCAACTTTAAAAAGCGCCGTGTTAGAAAGGCGGATTTTTGTACTCTTACTAGTTCGATAACCAGATTATGGTGCAGGTATGAAAAAAAAAATGTTTTAAAACTGTTCGATTACATAATTAATTCTTCGGACGTCACTTGGGTAACGCAACGAGTGCATTATTCATGAAGTCCGGCTGAGTTGCAGCGGAGAAATGAGATCCTGACATGGTTTTTCACACTCCGAACGAAGGGAATTCCCCATTCACGCGTGTTCTGCTCGAGGAGTCTTGTGCTTGGAGAGAACCTGCTGACGTGGGTAGGATTCTCCACGCACCAACACCGGTTATGCAAGAGCTGCGAGCCGCTGAGTATTTATGTAAATTATTACCTTGTTGCTTGTTACATTATTTAAATACTTTTATTTTCAATTGGAAATAATTGGCATTTATTATTGGCAAATAATATGGCAAATTTGGCAAATATGGCAAATTTTTGTTATTCATGAAAACACCGTTTCTTAACAAGATTGACTAGCACAGCGATGGCAAACTCATGACCCGTGGGTCACACACTGACCCACGTAACTATTTAAAATGACCCACGTGCCCTAGTCAAGTTGTATTAACCATGTCTCAAAATATCAACACGTTTATGACAAAACTTGATATTTTCAGTAATGATTTGAGAACGAAAATAGGTAATGCAATAATTTGCATGCCTGCAAAACTCGATATTTTCAGTAATGATTTAAGAATCAAAATAGGCAATGCGATATATTTCTTGACTACGAAAACATTTCCAGGAAACGAACTATTTTTAAGATTCTGGAAGATATTTCAACAATTATGAATTTGGAAAGTACATTACCATTCATTTTGGATTGTTTTTGGAATTAACCATGTTCACTTGCTTACGACTTAGTTAAGAATTGGAATTCGTGGAATTCCAAAATAGTTTTATGTGGAAAAACAAATTTGATAATGTATCTACAGAATTTCAAAAACAAATTAAGAATAAGGACGCATACCTGAGAACATTACATTGAGTGAATGTATGTACAGAATTTCAAAATCAAATGAAGAATAAGGACGCAACAATAGGACAAATACCTGAGAACATTATATTAAGAGAATTGGACTCATTACCTGACACGTTCAGTGCAATAAAGGATTTAGCTAATGTTCTTTTAACTATGTTTGGTTCAACATATGCATGTAAAAAACAATTTTCGTAGATGAATTTTAGAAAATCTGCGAATGAATATAACGAAATTGTCTAAACATAAACATGAACAAAATTTTCATAAAATATTATACAGGGTATTTTTTTAAATATGGTACAGATCTATTTTTGTTATTTATTCTGTATATTCTGAGGCACTTATACAAAAAATATATCGTCAGTAATTATTGACTTGTAATGTCAGTGGGGTTTTTTTTAAACAGAATTTTTTATTTCATAACTTTTGTACTGCTCTTAATTCTCTTTACAGTCGTATAATTTTTTTTTTTTGCAAGAATACCTTTAAACAGTGGAGACTTTCTCAATAATTCTTATTGATTTGAGTACGTTGTTATTTATTCTGTATATTCTGAGGCACTTATGCAAAAATTATATCGTCAGTAATTTTTGACTGGTAATGTCAGTGGGTTTTTTTTAAACAGAATTTTTTATTTCATAACTTTTGTACTGCTCTTAATTCTCTTTACAGTCGTATAATTTTTTTTTTTCAAAAATACCTTTAAACAGTGGAGACTTTCTCAATAATTCTTATTGATTTGAGTACGTTGTTATTTATTCTGTATATTCTGAGGCACTTATAGAAACATTATAACGTCTGTAATTTTTAACTGGTAATGTCATTGGGATTTTATTTAAACAGACTTTTTAATTTGATTTAATTTCATAACTTTTATGGTGCTTTTAATTCTCTTTATAGTCGTATAATTAGTTTATGCAAAAATACGTATCCTTTTCTTTAAACAGTGGAGACTTTCTCAATAATTCTTATGGATTTCAGTATGTTGTTATTTATTCTGTATATTCTGGGGCACTTATAGAAAAATTATAACGTCTGTAATTTTTGACTGGTAATGTCATTGGTTTTTTTTCTTATTTTATTTTTATTTCGAAACTTTTATAGTGCTTTTAATTCTCTTTATAGTCGTATAATATTTTTTTGCAAAAATACATATCCTTTCCTTTAAAAAGTGAAGATTTTATCAATAATTTTTCTTGATTTCAGTATGTTGTTATTTATTCTGCATATTCTGAGGCACTTATAGAAAAATTATAACGTCAGTAATTTTAGACTGGTAATGTCAGTGGGATTTTTTTTAAACAGAATTTTTTATTTTACTTTTATTTCATAACTTTTATGGTGCTTTTAATTCTCTTTACAATCGTATAATTATTTTTTGCAAAAATACATATCCTTTCCTTTAAGCAGTGGAGACTTTCTCAATAATTCTTATTGATTTCAGTATGTTGTTATTTATTCTGTACATTCTGAGGCACTTATAGAAAAATTATAACGTCTGTAATTTTTGACTGGTAATGTCATTGGGATTTTTTTTAAACAGAATTTTTCATTTTACTTTTATTTCATAACTTTTATAGTGCTTTTAATTCTCTTTATAGTCGTATAATATTTTTTTGCAAAAATACATATCCTTTCCTTTAAGCAGTGGAGACTTTCTCAATAATTCTTATTGATTTCAGTATGTTGTTATTTATTCTGTATATTCTGAGGCACTTATAAATAAATTATAACGTCTGTAATTTTTGACTGGTAATGTCATTGGGATCTTTATTAAATAGAAGTTTTATTTTTTTAATATTTCATAACTTTTCTAAGTGCTCTTAATTCTCATTACAGTCACATAATTACTTTTTGCAAAAATACATATAATTTTTATTGATTTTAGTAGATTTCTCATTGATTATCATGATTTCGAGAGATTTTTCGAAAACTTCGAAATCATTAAAGTCCGAAAATGAAAATTGGTTGGAAAATTTTATATACGATTATTACATAGACCCTTCATTCTCCAAAATGCTAGATAATTCTCACAATATCTATTTAGTCATTTCTATGTAGTATCAAGAGATTTTCTCAATCAATTCCAAGATTTTTCAACGTTCTTCGAGATTTCTACAGATTTCGTATTAATTATCGAGATATTTAGAGGTTTTTCGAGATTTCTACAGGTTTCTCAATAATTATCGAGATATTTAGAGATTTTTCGAGATTTCTACAGATTTCTCAATAATTATCGAGATATTTAGAGATTTTTCGAGATTTCTACAGGTTTCTCAATAATTATCGAGATATTTAGAGATTTTTCAATAAATAACAAGATTTCTTAATAATTTTCGAGGTTTATACAGATTTATACAGAGTATTATATTGTAATTGTATGACCTGAGTAAGTTGGGTAACGACACGCATAAATAAATATTTTTATTCTATTTCTCATTAATTGTCAAGATTTCGGGAGATTTGTCAATAATTTCGAGATCATTTAATCAGAAAATCCAAATTGATTTACATGATTGACACGATCATCAGATAAATATTTTCCATTCTACAAATAATAATAATAATAATAATAATAATAATACTTATTTTTTCGAACATTCTTAAAAAAATTTTTCGAGTATTCTTAAAGAAATTTTTCGAGTATTCTTAAAGAAATATTTCGAGTATTCTTAAAGCAATTTTTCGAGTATTTTTAAAATATCTAAACATTACTAAATTTTAGCACGATTCCAAAAGATTTTCCAGAATTTCAACAATTTCTCGATATTTTTTGGGATTTCTACAGATTTCCCAATAATTATCATCATTTCTGGAGATAATTTCGAGATCAAAAAATTGATCTCGAATATGCCAATCGCAAATTGGTATATTCAATAGTTCCATAGATTTCTCAATTTTTTTTAGATTTCCACAGATTTTCTAATAAATATCAAGAATTTCAGAGATTTTTTAATAATACCCAAGGTATCCTAATATTTTTTGAGATTTCCACAGATATCTGTTTTTTTTTTTAAATCAAATTTAAAATTAGCCCCTAATTCTGCTATAAATATAGTTATTCTACCAATAAATAATAATAATATTATTAAATGTAAACTGAAAGATAAATTAAAACGAATTAATAAGTAAACACCAGCTGATGAGCTGAATACTTCTTAAGTTTTTTAGAGATAAATTCGAGATGGCACAAATTAAAAATGATTCATTATTATACATGATAATTCTCTTATTTTTTCGTTCTCCAAATTTGTCAATAATTTAAAAAATATAAAGATATTTCTAAATATTGTCAAATTTCTGGAGATTTTTCAATAAATCCAAAGATGAAAATGCTATTAAAAACTCCACTTTTAGGGAAATTAGGGAAATTAAGGAAATTATAAGCATTTGTACAAAAAATTAAAGTACTGTGAAGAGAATTAAGAATTCTACTATGTTCTCTATGTTTCATAATCTAAAATAAAATATATAATATTTCAATGGTTTTTTTTTACTTGTCCCGACTCAAATAATAGCTGACCCACGAGTGAGTATAAAGAATAGAATATCATTGCCCTCAGCTTGAAATACCATAAACATATTGTCAATATAATCCTTTAGAACTTATGATAACATTATTAAACCAAATACCAAACAATATGTTTCGCCTCACAAAATTTTGTAACCATGGCTTTTTAACCCTTGTGTTGATGTATTTTTTAACCCTTCCAGTATTCCAGTCCTCGTATAGTTTGAAAAAAGTGCACTGTTAAGCACCGAAACGTCATTATAATATATTGTTTTTTAAATTTATCAAATTTTTCTGCTTTTATACTATCATTAAATACATATCATATGTGCCCAGTACATTAAACTTAATCAGAAAATTGTTTTAAACTCGCCTGACCTACCTAATCCCCAAAAAATAATAAAGAAAAACATAAGTTTTCAAACAGCTAATGAAAACAACGACATATTCTAAATATATTAGGCCAATAACATTTCGCATAAAGATTTTTATACTTTTTGTAATTTTCATAAATTTACACAACCCTTTTGAGAATAATTTCTGTAAAAAAACAGTAGTCATTCTTTTATCATAGTTCCACTGGTTTGTGGATAATGGTAAACGAATACTACGAAATTAAATATATAAAATATATAAAATTATATATATATATATATATATATATATATATATATATATATAATTTTGACCCAGTAGCAAAAAAGATTCGCCATTGCTGGACTAGAAAAGTTGGCAAACAGGGATTAACAAAAACAAAAATATATAGAGTTTTGTTATAATAAGAAAAAACTGCAATATATATTGATGTTATATCATAAATATGTTGATTTTTGTACTGGTAGGTATTTCTATTATATAAAGATATTTGGTTTATATAAAATTTTATTATTTTAATTATTACCTAGTTTCGGCTTATTTAGTATTTTGGCAATCTTCACCTTCTACAAAATATATATAAAATATAGAAAATATATTAGTTAAAATTTATTGTTTTAGATGTGTTAGTTTTATGATCATTAGTGAAATGTGTAGTATTTAGAATAAGTTAGTGTTATAAGTTATGTACGTGTTTTAATATGTATGTGTGTATTTTTATTTAAGTTTACTTAGGTACTTTATATATATATATATATATATATATATATATATATATATATAATATATACAGGGTGTCCAAGATAAGGATCAACAGAATGGGAATCTCGGAAACCGTAAAAGTAACAAAGGCGGCTAAATTACAAAAAAGTTGCGCAATTTAGTGGTCAATAATATTCTGTTGAGAAAACCAGAAAATTCCGCTTACTTCCGGAGATATTCGACAACATGCGAAATCTTGCGATTTCGTTTTTATTAGTTTACTGAAGTTATTAGTAATATACTGTTGAGAACATTCCGCTTACTTCAGGAAATATTCGACAAAATCCGATATTTTGCAATATAATTTTTATGATTTTCCGAAGTTATTTGAAATGGTATAAAAAAACAAGAGACTCTTTCTCCTTGCCACGTTTTTAGCTCTACGAGACAGCATTTTTTAATAATTGTGGCAATGAGAAAGTGCTTTTGGTTTTCTTATACCTTTTCAAATAACTTCAATTACGAAAATAACTCAACGAAATCGCAAGATTTTGCCCAATATCTTCGAAAGTAAGTGGATATTTCTGGTTTTCTCAACAGAATATTACTGACCACTAAATGGCGCAACTTTTTTCTAATTTAACTGCCTTTGTAACTTATACGGTTTCTGAGATCACCAAACTATTGACCCTTATCTTGGACACCCTGTATAATATTGAAATAATATGTTTCAAAATATTTTGTCTTTTAAAATTATTTGTTAAAAAAATCAATATAATAGTAACTAGTATTTTAAATGGATGAAACTATAACAAAAAACAAAATTTTCTGAAAGGTAATGAAAGAGTATTTTTTTGCATACGTATTTGCATACACGTATATTGCTATTGCATGACATTGCCAATTATACTACTATTGTATTAATAAATTGTATGTCTGGCGTTTTATTGTACTTATTTTTGCGTAAATATCCGTTATCGATTTTTTTTTCTGAAAAATTGGATTTCAGAATGGTGCCTGTTTATCAGTCTGCTTGTCTGGGCCATTTCTGTAGGGTTATCTAACTGGCTTGAAAATTCATATTTAGGTTTATAGAAAAATTGGAAAGTCTCAGTTTTTGACCAGATGTTGTAGTTTATACGGTATGGTTTTAAATTGTTTTGCTTTTACTTTCAAAAATACTCATATTTCAGGTATATGAAAAAAAAAACTCAGGAGAACGAACGTGTTTTAAATTAAATTTGGAACTGATTTTGTTCTTATCATTATTCCAAAATTTGACTTCAGAAATTTACTCATTCAGATAGTAACGCTCCTTATTACACAAATGCTAAAAATTTTGCCTTTTGATTTTGCAAGAGCTTATTTATTTTTAAATTAGGTGGTAAGTTATTAAATATTTTCATAGCTGCATAACATGCATTTCTTGAGCTAATGCCTAGGCGACATTGTTTGACTTAACAAAATTAACAAAAATATATACAAAGAGTTTGCATAAAATACAAACAAAAACAGATTAACAAAACGTGGTCATGTTTTTGTCAAACAATTTAATATGCAACAATATTCCAAAAACGTATTTTTAAATCTTGTAATCCTTCAAGAAGTGAAAAACTTAAATTATTTATTCTGCGGAATTTCCATATAAATTGCAAATTCCTCATTTAATTTTCTTATTTGAATTTTTTTTTTGTTATAACAGCTCGTCAACTATTACAGGAGTTCAATGGAAATTTTAAATGGTTCCAAGCGAAACCATTGTTACACGCGGCCGGAAATCCGAAATTAAATAGTGAAGTGGTCGCTAACCTTCATCAATGGCACAAGAAGAATTAGAAGCAAATTTGACAAATTTTTCAGGCCAACCAGAATCTGGTCTTGAAAGCATGATTTAACGTTATAATATCGATTTTAGATACATGAATTTTGAATTGTTGAAAATACTTCAATATTGCAACATCGCAATATTGCGATATTGCAATATCACAATATTGCAATATTTCAATAGTTTACAATGTAATAAAAAAAAATCATAACTAAATCATAAATAATAAAAAATCATAACATAATTTGAAAACATAAGCATAAACTTTCACAGTTACCACATAAATGCATACAAGTTTCTTATTAATTTTTATCTGTTTTTGCACTGCACACTAATTAGAATATGTGTATGTCAGCGCTCGCTTAATTAGCGGCGTGTCTGGTCAATAATAAATTGTGCGCGTACGCAAATTGTTAATCGCGAGGAGAATTCTGTACAATTATTGTGCGTCACAGAAATTAATCGTGCTATTTATAGCGGTCTGTGGCTATTTATACATTGGGTTTTGCTGGTAGCAGGTTGTAAATAGGACGACTGACGAATGCGCAAACCTACCGTCGCGTTTTGTGGAGTAGCATGTAAACATTGCTGATTTTTTAATGCTAATTACATAATTGCAATAAACAGGAAAACCACACTCAGACCAGGCTTTAGCAATTTGAAAATAAATATATAAAATGCAATATAAATATATAAATTCTGAACTATCTGATTTTTTATAACTATTGTTTACCTTATTATTTTAACGTATTTATGAAAATCTTTGGCATTTGGAAACATTTCAGAAACATTTGTTAATAATTGTATGACAACAATGTGTAGTACGTTCATAAACTACATTATATCTAGATTATAATGAGTGATTTACTGGTAAAATAAAAAATAAATGTATGTACATTGTAATTATTTTTATAATGTGTTTCGTGTAAATAAAAGTTAACATTAATATTTTTATAAAGTGTAATAATGTGTATTATTGTATTGTTGATTTTCTGTGTTTTAATATTATGACCTGTGTAAAGAATTGTATCAACACCAATAAAATACTATTACTATTACAATTACAATGTGGTGACTTTTTTTATCTTTCGAAATTGTTTTGATAAATTTATAACTAACATTTTTATTTCAATGATTTTTTTTGTAAACTTTATAACTCTTTCTTCCCACTTTCTTTATCTTGTCATTGTTAATATGTTTATGTCCAGGGAGATACTCATATGCTGCCCACATTCGATTATAATTAATTTCCGATTGAAGTTATTTACGCGAATAACGCAATTTGTTTAAATAAGTAATAACAACAATCAGTATTAGTAATAACTGTTAATTTCACAATCGCAGAATAGTATTATGCATAGGAAGGACACGGCTATTGATCAAACGAGGAGTGGCAGCAATAAAACACACGATCAGCCTTAAATTTCGATACAAACAGTACTTGAGTTAAAAAAAAAAACTCCGCGAAACCTTCGGGCAAACCTTCATTGTGTAAAAGAGTAGTGAACTCGGTTTTGACCCCAATGATGCTGACGTAAAATTTCGCGAATCTGGGATTTTATTATTTATTGCACCATTCAACTGACAATTGCCATTTAAAATTTTATAATTTGCTATCAGCACAAACAGTACATACTAAAAAATACACTAAACATTTTTTTTTAGTAACTCCTAAGAGGTTTGCAATCTGCCCGAAGGCAATAAACAAATGTTAGTTATAGTGTGCCTGGCTAGTTTGCTAGGCAAGCGGGTGTTAATGGACTTACATTAAAGTACTAACAAACTAAACACTAACACTAAACATTGAATATTTGTATACAAATTGTTTCTATTAGCGTTAATTTTCGAACGTAGTACAATATAGTGGTTCGGTTATTATTGGTTAGTTATAGGTCTGTTACGAATTTTTACGACAAAGAAATATAACGTTTTTTGAAGGAAGAGATTTTTTTCTTAAGATTTTTATTAAAATGAATTCATGAAACATTTATTTTTTCAGCAATATATACAGGGTGTCCAAGAAAAGGATGAACAGATTGGGGATCTCGGAAACCGTAAAAGTTACAAAGGTGGTTAAATTATATAAAAGTTGCACAATTTAGTCGTCACTAATATTCTGTTGAGAAAACCATAAAATTCCGCTTACTTCCGGGAGATATTCGACAACATCCGAAATCTTGCGATGTCGTTTTTATAATTTTGCTGAAGTTATTTAAAAATGTATAAAAAAAACAAAAGACACTATCTCGTTGGCACTTTTTTAGCTCTACAGGACAACGTTTAAAAATTTTCAGTACAACGTTTCGTTTCGAAGAAACCATCATCAACTTTATTTCTTTATATGGTCCGTAAAAAAAGTACACCCTGTAATAGATAGCATTTTCTATTACGAATTCAACAATTTATATCACAGTATGGCTTTATTAAAAAAAATATTTGTTAATACATTTCGAACATTTTGGTCTAGTAGGCATTGAAATAACGGCCACGTAGAAGACCTAATAAAAAAAAGTAACTAGTAGTCTTAAAAATAAAATTATAAAGATTTCCAGAAAAATGTTCACTCTTAAAAATAAAATTTAAACTTTAAAATTACCAATTCAAATTGGTGTCAATCGTGTTACACTATTATTACATGCATTTTTCAATTCTTCAAATTTTTCGATAATTCCTAAAATATCTAAAGTTTTCTAAATTCTATGAAGATTCCGAGAAATTATCCAATAATTTCCACGCTTACTCAATTTTTTTCGAGATTACTACATATTTCGTAATAATTGTCATGATTTCTGGAGGATTTTTTAATTATTTCGAGATCAAAAAATGCAAATTGGTTGACAGATTTCAATAATTCATAAGATTTCTCAATAATTTTCGAGATTTTCAAAGACATCCCAATAAATATCAATAAAACCAGAGAATATTGAATAATTTTTCAATATTTTTAGAGATTTCTAAAGATTTCCTAGTAATTATCATGAATTCTGGAGGATTTTTTAAATAATTTCGAGATAAAAAATACAAATTGGTTGACAGATTTCAATAGTTCACAAGATTTCTCAATTATTTTCGGAATTTCCAAAGATACCCCAATAAATATCAATAATTACAAAGATTTTTGAATAATACCCAATATTTCCCAATAATTTTCGAGATTTCCAGTGATATTTCAATAGTTCGTAAGATATTGAGAGATTACTCAATAATGCCGAGATCACAATAATCAGAAATGATTGATATGATCCCTCACATATTTTTATTCACCAAATTTGTCGATAATTCAAAATCATTTTGCAGTAGTTATAAAATTATAAAGCTGAAACATTTACGACTATAAGAAATAGCGGATTTGAAGAAACATTTTTACTCTTAAAAATTACAAGTTCATTTTTTTAGTGATTTTAAGAGAAAAACAAATTGGTGTCAATCGTGTGACCCCCCATCCTTCAATTTTACAAGGATAATGATCAATAATTGATCTGCACTTGTTTTTAAACATCATTAAGATACAGATGATTATTCAAAAAATTAAATGATTTTGGATACGTAGAATTTAGAAGATTGTTATACCTATGCCCACCCAGCCACTCTCCAATTTTACACAAATAATGGTCAATGATTGATCTGTACTTGTTCTTAAAAATCATTAAGATGATTATTAAAAAAATGAATATGATGATTTTAGACTCGTAGAATTTAGGAGATAATTATACTTGAGCCCACCAACCCACCCTCCAATTTTACACGAATGATGGTCAATAATTGATTGGAATTTGTTTTTAATACTAAAACTCTACAATTGTTTCGGTCTTACGACCATTATTAAGAGACAAATAAGACTAAAACTGAAACTGAAACTTTAGACAATCTAAATATATTTACTACTCTGGTCAGGCCCGACCTGAGTTTACAAAATTCCCTACTCAGACCCCTACTCAAAAATATCACATGTAATATATATCAAGACTATATCAAGTTTATATGTAGTGTAATTATTTGGTACAACGTGTTATCTAAAATTAACTTAGCTTAAAAATGATTACGAAGTTCTAATATGGTTTTATCGGAATATGTCAAAGTTTTAAGATATGTCAATATGTCAAATATGTCAATATGTCAAATATGTCAATATGTCAAATATGTCAATATGCCAAATATGTCAATATGTCAAATATGTCAATATGTCAAAGCGTTAGTTCAATTTTAAAGAAATGTCATCACGATTGATTTCAGTAAATGCTATATTCTGCTAAAGACATTGAAATGGAAAAATCTCCGAATTTTGTACTTGAGCTTGTGCTAATTTTGTCATAATTCGGCGTAAGAAGAACTATGATTATGAGAAAAACGCTGTGCAAAGATTCCTAAAAAACTTTGGAACAAACTTTTCACGAAAAAAAAATTACCGATAGGAACTATTTGAATTCTTTTGTAATATATTAAAAATTATCAAGATTTACATATGGCATTGGCAATTAGTATTGATTCAGATATGGAGTCAATTAGTGCAGCGAACTTTCAATTCTTAAAAATATTTGTTATAAATGTTATTTCGGCGGTGGAAGTTCTTATTATATTGATTAGAGGAATTTAACAGAAAATCTTCCCAATGGTTTTCTATCATTGCTATATTTTTAACTTTTTCTAAATTGTTGCAAATGTTCAATCATCCAAGAAATGTTTTTTTTTAACAAAGATTTAGCTAATTATAATATATTGATTAGAGACATTTAACAGAAAATGTTCGCAATGTTTTTGTATCACTGCGATATTTTTAACTTTTTTTGAATTGTTGCCAATGTGCAATAACCCAAGAAAGGTTTTTCTTTAACAAAGACTTAGCTAAGTCATAATATATTGATTAGAGGAATTTAACAGAAAATGTTCCCAATGTTTTTGTATCATTGATATAATTTTAACTTTTTCTGAATTGTTGCCAGCGTGCAATGACCCAAGAAAGGTTTTTTATCAAAGAATTAGCTAAGTATAATAATATTTTCTTTATAAATTTCAAATTGCTAAAACTATAAGGAAAATATTATTATATTTAAATATAGACTTTCAAAACATAACAGTCACATCTATTTATTTAAATGTGCTATTTTAACGTTGCAAATATGTAAAGATACATTTGAAATAATGACAATTGAATGAAACAAATCTAATTATATATATATTGCCAGTTCATATACATGTTTGGTGAAAGGTTAATAGCAGGTCACAAAACCCGAGAGAGAGCAACGCAGACGGACACAATTAACTGAGTGCGATGCACCTGAAGCTCTGGCTAATTGCGACACGATGCAAAAGCCAATAAACACTCGCCAGACTTCGAAATGAGAGTAAACAAAATCGAGCAAAAATAGGATGCATTGCAAAAATCGAGGCGCACTTCGCGTGTTTTATTTATCCTTACAGTAGCGTACTTTTGCATTATCTCCTCTTTTGTGTGCGCACTTGTTGACGAGTCAACACACTTTCGGTGAAAATTTGCGGCGCAGTTCGTGTACAATGCATCCCGACAAAATATTTACCACTAATGCAGCTGACAAAGACAATGTGCGTTACAAATAAATAAAGGGACAATAAAGGGGAACAAAGGAGCGAAGCACATTTTTGTTTTCCTTTTGTAAATTAATTTGGTCAAAACTTTTTAAATCGATTAATCTGAAGAACATGAATTTTGAGTATAATATTTTAATCGAGCATTATACAAGGTGTACCTAAATGATTGTTGTTACGTAATCACTTCAATTCAATTGTGCCGCCTTTCAAATTTGTATACCGTACTATTTATAACTGTCACTGTCAACTATACCTGTCAACTGTCAAACAACATAACAATAGTTTCTTAAAATGTACACCGATCAGAACAACACTTTTATTGTTGAGGCTTACTTTCGTAATGGATGATTTGAAAAGGGAGAATGGATTCATTCAATTCCAGAGTGCGTTTGGGAATTTCAACAAAAGTTCCCTGACCACCAATGTGAATACTCGGTTCTGTCAGTACATATTTTACGAATAGTGCACCGTTTTAGGGAAACTGGTAGTGTTCAGAAAGGGAAATCCTCAGGCAGACCCTCAGTATCAGGAGAGGTTGTTGCAGATGTTCGTGAGCGACTCGAAGTAAGCCCTCAAAAATCAATTCGTAAATTGGCTATGCAAGCTGGAATTCCCTCGAGCACCTGTCATAGAATTGTGAGAAAGGGGTTGAATTTATACCCTTATAGGGTCTCAGTGGAGCAAGAATTGTTGCCAGTGAATCCTCAATGACGATTGAGTTATTGCCGATGGTTTATGGAAAATTTAAATGACGATCGATTGCACGATTTAACATTTTTCAGTTATGAAGCTTGGTTCCACCTATCAGCATATGTTAATTCACAAAACTATAGGTGCTGAAAACCCTCATATTTTTGTGGAAGCACCACTACATCCTTAGTAAGTTGGAATTTGGTTGGCTGTATCTTGCCGTAGAATAATTCTGCCTATTTTATTTCATGACACAATAAACGGTGAGAGATATCGGCAACAAATTGTCCAGCCTTTCGTAGACCAATGAGATGATGAAGAATTGCAAAACGGATACTTCCAACAAGATGTTGCAACAGCTCATACAGCCAGAGCAACGTTAGCCTATCTGCAAGATTTTTTTGATAATAGACTATTAGCTAAAGATTATGGCCGCCACGCTCTCCAGATCTAACTCCACTGGACTACTCAATTTTTGGATATTTAAAAGATAGAGTTTTCCAAAGAAGACTGCATTCGTTGGAAGATATAACCAGATCTAACTCCACTGGACTACTCAATTTATGGATATTGAAAATATAGAGTTATCCAAAGAAGACTGCATATGTTGGAAGAGTTAATGGCAGCAAATGTTTGCCGAACCATAACTCCTCAAATGCTAATCAACATTTTCAACAATAAAAGAAGACGAGTGCAAATCTGTTTACAAGCAAATGGTACACATTTTCAACATCTGCTTTGATTATATATTTTATTTATTAATTATGTTTTCTAAATCTATATTTCTTTTTATGTTTTTGTTTATTAAATAATTTACTTTGATTACTTTAATAACTTTATGTGATTGTTTTATTGTCTACTAGTCCTCAATTTGCAATAGTAAAACATTTTGTAACGTTGTCAGATTTAAAGCGGAGCAATTATTAGATTTGTCGCAGTTCGTTTATTTAATTAATTCTTGCATGAATTTCACTTTACAGCTTGTTTGTACCGTAGAAAAATCTGCCCCACTTGGAAATGTTGCCTGTGAGGACTTAATTTTCATGCATATCTGGTTATTTTTATGTACACGCAATTTAAGAATGCCCCAGATTTTAAAAATAAGGTTATGTAAATAATGTACATTTAAACTCGTGGGCCCTTAAGTAATTCTTCATTGTAGTCTTTTCATGTGCTTGGAAGCCACAAGTATTGCTGAAACTAATAATTATTTACCATTTGAGGAGCCAAATATTAACTGCCACAATAGAAATTTAAATTGCATGAAGATAGCTTTAAATGCCATCTTCATGAGTACTGAGTGAAATGTCTCGTGCGTCTTTAAATAATTCTTCATTACTGTCTTTTCATGTTTTGCCACAAATATTGTTGAAACTAATAATAATTTCGTATTTGAGCAGTCATATATGACATTCCACAATAGAAATTAGAATAGCATGAAGACAACTTTTATTGCCATATTCATGTCTAATGGGTGTAAATGACGTTGCCTATGTCGAAAATAGAACTATTTTTACTGGAGCGGAACAAAAATATATTACATGGTGACGTAATTACAAGCATTTAGATACACCTTCCTTGTATATGCTTGACATAAATACGTAAGATATACATATGATATAAAATATTTGAAACGGTTTAAATGTCGCGGGAGATAGATACTTAATGCTAGAGATGTTATTACTTGTTTAAATAGCCCTTAAATAACAAAGTAATAGGGACTAATACAACTGTTCATTGGTTAGCCAGGTCTGCATAGTTGACGCTTCTTGACTTTTATTTTGCAGGGTACTTTAAAGAAGAAAATTTATGGAAGTAACTTCAATTATGATAATGTAGATGAACTTCGTGAAGCAATGACAGAGGCAATAAAAGGCGTTATTCGCAACACATTGCGATAAGTAACTGGCAAAATTCTAAAACGCTGTTAATTGTGTTTAGCTTATTTTTGGCTATTTAGCCAATAATAGGAAGCATTTTGAACACATTTTAGAATTTATTGTTATTTTACTACTTAGTTGTATTACGTTTTTTAAAATTTGTATTACATTTGTTTTAAAAATAATTTATAGAATAAAAATAAAAATGGGATTAATTGATATATCCCATATTTTTTTATTTTGACATAGGTCATACATAGGTTATACATCGTTGAAAAGCGAAAAAAAGTCGATTCAGACGTGTAAAAATAAAAAATGGCGGCCATTTAAAATAGGAAAGTTGCTATTTATATCTGAGAAACTGCCATCTTGACTTTTGTTTTGACTAAATTCTTAATTTTGTGCGATCGAACCTGGTAACTTTGATTTTAAACTTATTTACGCATCTTTAATAATTATGGAAATATCGTAGTTATTAGAAAATCGCAGTTTTTAGTTTTTTTAGAATAATTTTTAAACTGCTCGGACTTTTGAAAATTTTTCAACATAATCTGAACCAGTATACAAAACTGCATGACATTCCCCATTTAACCAGATATCTAGCTTTCAAAATAACAAGGATACCCATGCAATCCTACTTTATTTAGAACACCCTGTATAGTATTTTATTTATATTAACGTTGGGTTGTCAAGTGATCCAAAATTTTCCCAATTTTTGACCTCACCAGCTTGAATTTTTGTTTCAAATTTACACCACCATCAGAGGTAGTCTAGTCAACATTATTTTTTTAGATTTTATCTGTATTCGTTTTTAAGTTACATCCCCATGAAATTGCGGAAAAGCGTCTATATCTGATAACAACTAATTACATAAAAAAGATATATTACATTAGCTGGAAATAAGCATTATTTTAATCACAATTTATTGTAATGTGTAATTAATTTTATATTCTCTATTGAGAAATAAAATCTTGTATGCACCACGAGCGATATAAGCTGATAGTGCCAACGGGCGATATCCATCCCTCGGGCCAGAGACCCTCGCGCTGCCTCACGTCGTCCTTGTAGCATAATCATCGGCATAACGCTCTTGATACATAAATATCTATTAATAATAACAATTTTAGTGGAAAAATTATTTTTTACTGTAATTACACTTTTAGATTGAACAATTTTGACTAAATACGTCCTCATAATTAATCAACACTACAACTTAACAACAAAAAAAGTTCCATCATTACATAAAAAATCATTAATATTTCATTATCAAGCTCAAATTTAGATATCGGAAATTAGAGCATTGATAACGGATAATTGGTGTAATTTTATTGTTATCGATAATAACATTACATTTCGATTACGAGAATCAACAGCAGCATACGGTGATACAGACAGAATACCCCACCCCATTTGGACCATGCGTTTCCGGATGATTTCGCATGGCGGGGTTCCCAGTCGCACGACTGATAATGATAACCCATATCGGCTGTAAAGTACGCCATTATCAACGCACTGTTTTTATTTAAAACGCCAATTAACAATGGAAAATTTCCAGTGGTAATTTTCTGTTCCCAGCAATGCTGATGTGAATCGAGCACTGCGTTCGTGAACCTGAATGATTAAGAGTCAATTTGAGGCATTGTAATTTGTAATGTGACGTGCCTTTTACAATTTTTAAAACGACGAGAATAACCTTCAATATAAACAGATACGTGATGAATGGATTTACTTGCGAAGGAAAACTTTCCAGGTGGCGCTAATGGTTTCGACGGATCATTTTCGTAGTTTGTCATTAGTAATAATTTTTGTTGTTTTTGTGCGTAAAATCTTGTGCTCTCTGTCGTTGAAAAACACAACTTCTAAATCATTAAAGTACATTTTATTAATCAAAAGCAATTCTTTTAATTAGGAATCAAATTTAATACAGATTCCATTAGTTTAGTAATAACGAAGAACCATACATATTATTGACAAAAGTATTAATTTCTTATACCGTGATGAAAAGGGCCCAAGAGTGTAGCGACTTCATTTGTTATTTAATCATCAACAAACAACAAACCATATATATTATTAAATGGGACAATACTAGCTACAAGTTGGTAAAAAAAATCCTTTTTAAACCCCTTCATTTATTTGTTGTGACGTCACCGACAATTTTTTCAAATCGCTCTGTATAATTTTTTTGGTGTGTTCTTGTAGAGCATTTTAATTACTTTTCATCGGTCTTAATTTTTAGTATTGTTATACTATGAAATTTTTGCGACTTGACTCCATGAAAGTGCATAATTTTTGTTTGTGTATTTTTTTTAATAAATAACATGTATTCATTGCCTCAATTAAGCGGAGATACAAAAGTGAAGTGTTGTACTGATTTTCAAATGAAATGATTGAAATGGAGAAAGCTATAATACAGGGTGTCCCAACGCTCTGGGAACCGTCAAATACGGGGTTATTAATCAAAATATCAAAAATTGTTTTATACAAAAGTTGTGTACAATAATGAGCTGTATTTCGTAAAAATATTGAAATTTATACAGTGCAGTTCTTATGAAATTACAGACTAAACTTATGTTTTTTTTAAATGGAACACCCTATATACCTCTACTTTTTTTTAAATTGAAATCCCCGAAATCGCCGAAAAATGTTATTATCCGATAACACTTCATCAAGTAAAGATAGCCAATATGATAGCCAACATCCGGAACGGATAGGCACTTGCAGAAGAAGATAACATTTAATTACATAAAAAAATATTACACAAGCTGTATATAGAGCAGATGGATGGGATAAAAATCAATGTGTAACATAGTTTATAAGCCTTCATACCACGTATAATAACACTAGATTGGTAAGGCACCTCCGACAAGGTCTTGCCGCAATTAAAAAAAAATGAATTTCTCAAAATGCTTTTTCTAATTTGAAAAAATCACATTTACATTTCTCAGTAAAAATTGTGAAACGTTTTATCATGGGATCGCATGGGAGCAGAGTTTAAAAAAAATATATGTTATGTAGTTTATGTTTATGTAATACTGTAATATTATTTAGTTAAGTTTAAGGCTTTATCCATAAGTTGCCAGTTGTTTATTTAAGGCATTATTAATGGGTACTTACTGCTAGAATTATTTTAATTTAATTTAATTATTTTTTAATTTTATTTTGCCTAACTAGTTTCAGTTTCTAACAAACTATCATCAGAGGCATGACATGCCTACAAAGAATACAATAATTAGATTAGATATAAATTAGCGTTAAGTTTGTTATAAAAATGTTTAAATATAAATTATATTAATATTTGTTGTGTTTACTGTTGTATGTAGTATGTATAAATTATTTAGTATTTATGTAATTTGTTAGTGTTAATATAATATTTTGCCTAACTAGTTTCAGTTTCTAACAAAGCATCATCAGAGGCATGACATGTCTACAAAGAATACAATAATTAGATTAGATATAAATTAGCGTTAAGTTTGTTATAAAAATGTTTAAATATAAATTATTTTAATATTTGTTATATGTTTAATGTTGTAGTGTGTATAAATTATTTAGTATTTATGTAATTTGTTAGTGTTGATATAAATTAAAATGTGTGAAACTATCTTTTTTAGGGGTATTAATTTTAGTAATAGAAAGTAAAAACAACTCTTAAATAAGTGTTTTAGTTATTTTATATGTATATATTAAGAGTTATTTACTTACGTATTTTGCTATGTATATATATTTTTATCGTACTTTTAGCATAAATATTAGTAATTAATTTGAATTTCGAAAAATTTCTATGCGAAGTTTAAGTAAATTGTTTCATATGTTAAATGGATTATTTATAAATTTATAAAGAGGTTTAAATGTTATGCAACCTTAAATAATACTGTAATATGATTTGTCTACTCCCACATTAGTAAGTTGTCAATTACACACGGACTTCATGGCCAGTAAATCAGTTGTAACGTAACAGTGTTATGTAATGAAAGTCACTAGTGCTATGTAATATACACTAGTGTACATACAGTGTGTTCAATAAAAAGCACCCAGAACTATAGTGACTTCATTTGTTGTTTAATCATCAATAAACCATATACATTATTAAATGGGACAGACTAACCTAAAAGTTAAAAAAAATGTCGGTCACGTGACAACAAATTAATGACGACGTTTTAAAAAAAATGTTTTCGCCAACTTATAGTTAAGACTGTCCCATTTAATAATATACAGGGTGGCCCACCTATCCTCGCTCGGACCATTGCTGCTAGACTAATGAAAATTGAGGAAAACATCCGATAGGAAATTATTGGACACTTAATGTGCTACTTTTTAAAATTAGCTTCGAGTCTACAGAGTGTACCATAAATCCGGGACACAAACTTTGGTCTCTTTTGATAATTAGATCGCTCTGTATATTGTTTCATTTTTAGAATCTGCTTTATGTGAGCTTCGCAAATCATTTTTAGTTTTTGAGATTAGATGCAACGTTGTCAAGTTATTCACATTTTAATCAAATTAAACGAAAAATCATAGACATGGAAAAAAAACAACAAAACCTTATTATATGAGATCAATAAAAGAATCTGCATATGCAAGTAGCCAAGCAATGAGCCAAAACATTCACAATATTTGGAGTCACATTGAATACACAGGGTGTTCTGAAATAAAGATCGAATTTTGCTATTTTCAAATGACTAAAACTTACAACGATACAATTTTGCTATTTTCAGATAGCTAAGGCCCGTATCTATAGTCCGTACTTGAGCTTGAGTTCGACTTAAGTCGTATATTTGGTTGCGTTTTTCTATAAACGTTTATCTACTAAACGCAGCAAGTGTACGACTTGAGTCGAACTCAAACTCAAGTACGGACTATAGATACGGGCCTTAAACTCATGTTTATCAAATGGAACACCCTGTATATAGAATCATATTCTGAGTGCTCATCTAATGGGCTATTCAATGGTAGCATATGGATTGTAATCAAATAATATTTTTCATAATATAAATATCGTAACTAAGAGGACATTACTTTAGAGTATAAGTATAAGTATAAGTGTTCATATTATGTAATATTGTTCCTCTATAACATATTTGCTAAATAAAGTTCGATTATTATTATTACATTACTTGAGTTGTAAGGCAATTACGCACTCGAGATTTTACGCACCTCGCCGTTGCGCGACTCTGTACGTAAAATTTCTCTTCGTGCGTAATATGCTTCTTACGACTCTTGTTATGTAATGTACTATTGTTTATCCTTAATACCCTACGGGTAGACTAAGGATCTGATTATAATAATAATAAACTATTGTTTATTAGTTTTAGAAATGTATGCAAAATATGTATAAAGTATTTTCGTTAGTAGTACATTCAGTAGTACGAACATATATTCCATATACATAATTTACATAACATGCATAATACATAATACATACAATATACATACATACATTGATATATGATCTATATACATGACACATGATAAATTATATATGGAATGGGCTATCGACTATCGTTTTTCGGTCCGAATACACTCAGTAACTAAAGATAAAATTAAATGTACTTTAATCAACTCATAAACCTTAATAACTATTACTCTTACTTTTACATATTTACCATTACTTATAAAATTTTAATATTTTCTAGTGTATTTAATGTTAATCTCTCTTTATTCGCAACTTACGTTACAGAAAAAATCTAAATAATATAGTGTATTTAATAATTATTGCGAAGCCGGGAGGCGTTCGTAAGAAAAAAAAATCTACTTTTTTAATTATCAAAAACTGTAATTAAAATATTGCGTATAGGTTAAATTAAATTTGCCTTTTTAGGGGCGGCTTTTATCTGGCGAGGGTGTTAATTGAACGTAGTGCTTGCTAATTCTTAGCTTCTGATGTGGACTAATGATTTTAAGTTTTTTAATCAACGTCTTTCAATCATCAGATATTTGTAGCCAACGGTAAGCATAAATCGGCATTTTTATTTAAACCGAGCTTAACCCACTGTTGGTAAAACCCGCTAAACCGGGGATTTAGCCTTTAGTTTAACCGAGGGTGAGACAGGGTACCAGCAACACCAAGAGGTGATCGAAACGCAAGTTGTAGCTTTATCGACGCGCCTCCGTTCAGTTCACTCATACGATATGGTGTGGCGCCATGAGTCGAAGCTGCGACTAGATGAAACTTATTTGAATTGCAGTCAGTGATAGAAATAATTGAATATAATAGTAACAACAAAAAAGTTATTAAAATTGAAAGCAATTATTGAAATCTTGATACTATTATAGTCAAATGAAATTAGAGTAATTAAATACTTAAGGCTGATCATAGATTTCTTACGCTATGACAATGCTATGGTTATTGCTATATGCTATAGGCATTTTCAACAGCGGTTAATATGCGTTGAAAATGCCCCTAGCGATAGGATTATCATATTGTAGCGTTGCGTCGCGTAAGAAAACTATGAATAAGTTTTCCATTTCCTGACAGAAAATTGCATTTTGAATACGTGAGGAAAATTTGATAATAATTTATAGACTAAAATTGCAAAAGCAGTAAATTGTAAAAAAATTGTATTGGCAGAAAGAACTGAAAATTAGACGGTAATAATTTTCATTTTGACACAAAATAAAAACTCATCGGCAATCTTTGAAATTTTGACTACAATAATTGACATTTTACTAACAATTGCAAATTTGGCCACAACTAGTGACATTTTGACTGTAATGACTAAAATTTTACTAAAAATTGCAAAGTTGCCTTTGGAATTTTGGTAGACTTACAACTTTAGCAATACAAATTGCAAGTTTGAAAGTAATAATTGAAAATCTGACAGTAACCTTTGAAACAGTAACGGTAATATCTAAAAATTTACTGAAAATATTTTTTCTAGCTAGCCATAAAAATGTTATAGTTCTAGAAATTGGATTAAAAGTTACCACACTAATGCCACATTAGAGTACAACATTGTTTTTGCATGTTTTTACAATTTTAGTCTCTAAATTATTATCAAATTTCCCACTCTTATTCAAAACACATTTTTTTACATTACAACTTTAGCAATAATAATTGTAAGTTTTAAAGTAATAATTGATAATCTGACAGTAACCTTTGAAATAGTAACGGTAATATCTGAAAATTTACTGAAAATAATGTTTATAGTTAGCCATAAAATTTTTATAGTTCTAGAAATTGGATTAAAAGTTACCACATTAATGCCACATTGGAGTACAACATTGTTTTTGCATGTTTTTATAATTTTAGTCTCTAAATTATTATAAAATTTTCCACTCTTATTCAAAACACATTTTTTTACATTACAACTTTAGCAATAATAATTGTAAGTTTTAAAGTAATAATTGATAATCTGACAGTAACCTTTGAAACAGTAACGGTAATATCTGAAAATTTACTGAAAATATTTTTTCTAGTTAGCCATAAAATTTTTATAGTTCTAGAAATTGGATTAAAAGTTACCACATTAATGCCACATTAGAGTACAACATTCAACACTCAAATTACACTCTACTCAACACTCTAAATTATTATCAAATTTTCCACACGTATTCAAAACACATTTTTTTTTTTAGAAAATGGAAACACTTGAGAACATGGGGTGTTCTCTTTACTTATCCCGAAACTTTCGTTTAAACTTATGAATACATTGTGATAATTTAGATTTTGTTCTTAGATGACAGAATCCGTTTTACCTTCTTTGCCTAATATGATTCCTAGAGGATTAACATGGGAAAGAATCAAACAACTCACACAAGATAGAAGAAAATGGAGAGAAACCTACATGAAGAAACAATAAACTGTAAAACCCTACACCAACAAGGTGAAAATTTAACATTTATGAAAATTAAGCACTAATGAAAGCGAAAGTAACTTAGTATGAAGATGAAACTAACAGAAAAAAACGAAAAATCCAGTCAGATGAAACCAGAGCAGGAGATGTAGAATTGATTGGTAGAGAAAATTTCAGAATCAAGAGTACAAAAATTCTTGTCTTCAAAAGTTCAACATGCAACAAGCACTTTGACATTGTGTGCAAAGCTTCAGTAGGTTCCCTTAGAATATTTTACTTTTTCGGAAATTTTCCTTTAAATTCTATGGACATTTTATCTAGTATTTAGTAGTAAATATTACTTCGAAAATTAACTTTGTCTATTGAACAAGTGTCATCATACTACAAGAATGATTGTAATGCTTTTGGACGTTTTTTTCTGAATTCAAAGATGAATAACAAGATGGCTTTGATGGAATATTCGTTACAGAAAATTAATTTTCTTAACATAAAGTTGTTTTTTTGTAAGTTTATCAAGTGTGCCATGGAAAGCAAAGTGAACACAAAAACAGTAAAAAGTCATTTACGCGATAGTCTGTCAAATTCTCCTTTTTGTCATGATCTTTGTCGGTCCAATTTTAGTGAAATAACTCAAGTGATGGCTGACAATTAACAATCAATTGACTGCCATGTTCAAGTGTATTTCGAATGCAATAGAAATCGCGATCAAACAGTGCTCCTGTACATGGACCGTTTTCCGAACAGAGAAGTTGCAGAGCCTAGAAAATTTGGAAGACATGAAAAAAATTTAAGAATGATCTTTTAAAGAAACCGAAAAGAGGAACAAATATTTCACGGATATGTGGAATTTGATGTACTTCTTAATGTGCTAGAAAATCCAAGAATATCTATTCGGGAATTTGCAAATAACATTGGCATATCAAAACGAATGGTAAATGCAATTCTTAAGAAACAAAAATACAAACCACAAAATGATTTTTACTGTTTTTGTGTTCACTTTGCTTTCCATGGCACACTTGATAAACTTACAAAAAAACAACTGTACGCTAACGAACATTATTTTTCTGTAACGAATATTGCATCAAAGTCTACTTGTTATACATCTTTGGATTCTGAAAAATAATCCCTACCAGAAAATAAAAATAACAAAATATATGTAACCATTTGAAAATAAAACGTTGACTATCGTTGAAATGAAAGTTGATTTTGCAAAAAAAAGAAAATTAGAGCCCCTTCATTTTACGAGACACCATGTATTTTAATGAGCAACGCCATTGAGCCATTTTGCTGTTGCATCAGATATTCTTTAAAATATTCTAAAGTTGTCAGGTATGTTAATTTAACTGCCTTAATGGCATAAATATGATTTACCATTATTCTTAATATATCTTCTGTTCTACTATCATCAGCCATAACAGCAAAATAATATGCATCAATAGTTTCTTTTACAAACATATTCAATGAACAATTAGCTTTACTGTCTACAATTCCAATTAGATACACATCATCTAGACACAATTCTTGGGAGGATTATAACTTTGTAAAATTGGTAAAAATTTTTTTCAAACTTCAAAAACTTCTTTTATACAATTTTCACGATTTGTACTTTCTAGACACAATTCTTGGGAGGATTATAACTTTGTAAAATTGGTTAAATTTTTTTTCAAAACTTCAAAATCTTCTTTTATACAATTTGTACGATTTGTACTTTCGGCCTTTCATTATGATCTCTAAACAAAACAAATTTGGTGTTTGTTTTGTAATAAAACAACTTCTGAAGTGATCATATTTGAGACACCTATTAAAAAGAGACCATTTTTGCATAGCTCTCGATCTATTCAAAATCTCGATGTTGTACTTGATATTTTCTCAAGCTTTCTTCCAATATTTAAAGCCGAATGAGATAAGAAGTTAAAAAAATAATTGGAGGTTTTACTGAATGTTATGCAGAGCACCCATGAGCCCATTTGTGGGTGCTAGAGCACCAGAGCACCCAAGTAGTCGGCGCTCATGATTTCGGTCAACGTAATTTCAACCATCAGATATTTGTAGCAGAAGCTCGACGGAAAGCATAAATCGGCATCTTAAGCCGAGCTTAAACCGCTGTTGGTGCAACGCGTTAAACCGGGGATTTAGCCTCTAGTTTAAGCGAAGGCGAGACAAGCAAACAGGAACATCAAGAGGTCTTTTCAACGCAAGATGTTGCTTTATCGACGCTCCTCAGTATAAGTTCACGTAAACGTTATGGTGTGGCGCCATGAAGCTGAAACTGCGGCGAGTTACAAATTAAAATAAAACTTGTTTGAAATGTAGTCAGTTATGCATGCAAAATTTTGTTGTCGTCAATTAAATGTTATGACAATTTTACCAGTTAATTAGAGCGTTCGTTACTAAAATAAAATAATAGTACAACACATTAATGAACTATCGCACTACTCATTTTATCGATTTCTGTTACAAAAATAGTTCTTTAATTAATTAATATAATTTAATGTGTATAAAATTGTGTGTGTAGACAATTAAACGTGTATAATTATATAACTATATGTTATTATCGGTATGTGTTGTTAGTCACTTTTTGTTTATTTATAGGCAGGGGAATCAAATGTGTATCATAGTGTGGTTTTATGTTTCCTGGAGGATTTGTTTATTATTAAGCAATGAATAATTGCGTTATTTTCGATTAAAACATAATATTTTTATCGCTAAGTGATAATCAATGATTAATAAAGTTTGTAGTTTCCCAGAATTGATGATAGTAATATACTTTATTTTATAACTAAGTCAGTTACTTCCTATAACAATAATATACAGGGTGAGTTTTTTTCGAATATTTAGAAAGGAGATCTCGGAAACTAGCGGAGATAGAAGAACGATAAAATGGGGAAAGAATTGCAGTTTACGAGCTCAATTTCATGAGCTTTTTGTTTTTTTGAAAAATTGCATGGCCAACTACATGTCTCGAAAAAATATATTTTCTGTTATTTTGTTCGGTGCCAATGGATCTGTTATTATTAACTTTAGAAAAAATGTGTAACAGAAAAAGTTGTACGTAATTATGTGCTTAATAATACAGTCTTACCGATTATTTTATTTAAGCTATAATTTTTGAGTTATGACACAAAGTTGAGTTTTTTCTAGTGGAAACCATAGTTGGCCATGACTTTATAAAAAATGCCTTTTTTCAACTATTCTAATGATATCCAATTGATATAGTTATTTTTATAAATAATTAAATTATTACATAAACATTATTACTTTGGTGTAAAATGTTTATTCCGTTGGAATTACAATTTTATATAAAAATAATTTCTGATAAAACAAAACTGCATAAGTACAAAACTACTAAACAGGGAATGTCAGACGATAAATTGAGAAATAATACAAGCACATTAGAAAGTAACCAAAGCTGTACCAAAACAACGTAATTTAAGTTAGGAAAGTGTTTAAGACTAAATATGTTCAAAAGGTTTACCATTATGATTAATGCACACCTTTTTAAAACAGAATTTGTTGCTTTTCTAACGGTGCGTCCATCAATATTAGCAAAAACTAGTAGTACACCTTCTCTAAGGTCATCTACTGTAACGTACGATGTTTGATATACCCTATCTTTTACCATTCCCCATAAATAAAAATCTAACACAGGCAGATCGGGAGATCGGCCACCTCGATAATTGTCGTTTGTATCTATCAATTGTTTCTATAGCGTACTAATTCGTATAGTTCGAAACTGAAAACAAGAAAAATGCCATAATTTAATTATTTATAAAAATTACTATGTAATATGGTATATCATTAGAATCGTTTAAAAGAGGCCTTTTTTATAAAGTCATGCCGGTTATGGTTCCATTAGAAAAAAACACAAGTTTGTGTCATAACTCAAAAATTAAAGCTTAAATAAAATAATCGGTTAGACTGTATTATTAAGCACATAATATTACGTATAACTTTTTCATTTACACATTTTTTCTAAAGTCATTAATAACAGGGTCCTAGGCACCGAACAAAATAACAAAAAATATATATTTTCCAGATATCTCGTTAGCTATGCAATTTTTCTAAAAAACAAAAACCTCATGAAATTGAGCTTGTAAAACAATTCTTTCCCCATTTAATCGTCCCTCTATCTCCGCTAGTTTCCGAGATCCCCATATTAAATATCCGAAAAAACTCACTCTGTATATTAGTTTTCGGTCAATTCAACTATGGTCAATTTTTAATCTCTATTGATCTAAATTTACCATATTGTGAATGGTGTGTGTGAATTTGATAAATATTGATGTGAATTGCCAAATTTTTGTTGTATTTCTCTCGAAAACACTCAAATTCCATACTAATGATTAAATTTGAAAAATATTTTCCAATTTTACGAGTTTTTAACTGTGATTTAATAATTTTAACAAGAAATGAAAAATAACTCAAAAAATCATATAGTAAGTAGTATGTATTGTAACATTTGGTCGAAAGTAAACTGAAATTTTATAAAAAACATGTACATGTTTATAAAAAACTATAATTTGTAAATTTCTTTTAAATCTTTGACTACTATTCCTAAATTTTAATAAATTTGTGAGATTTTGTTAGCAGGTGGCAAATTCCACCTGTTATTTTAATTAATTGTCCTTTGTCACAGTCCAATGGTAACCATTATTTGTAAGGAATATATTATTATTATTCCTTATGCTTCCTTCCTTTCCTTATTTCCTATTTTCCTTATTCCTTATTTATTAATATTATTATTATTCCTTATTCTTCCATCCTTTCATAATTCCCTATTTTCCCTATTCCTCATTTATTAGTATTATTATTATTATTATTCCTTATTCTTCCTTCCTTTTCTAATTATTCCTTATTATTATTATGTTTATAAAAAACTGTAATTTGCAAATTTCTTTTAAATCTTTGACTACTATTCTTAAATTTTAATAAATTTGTGAGATTTTGTTGGCAGGTGGCAAATTCCACCTGTAATTTTAAGAGAAACTCTCAAATTTAATGTTAATTCTCACAGTCCAATGGTAACAATTATTTGTAAGGAATATATTATTATTATTCCTTATTCTTCCTTCCTTTCCTTATTCCCTATTTTCCTTATTCCTTATTTATTAATATTATTATTATTCCTTATTCTTCCATCCTTTCATAATTCCCTATTTTCCCTATTCGTCATTTATTAATATTATTATTATTATTATTCCTTATTCTTGCTTCCTTTCCTAATTATTCCTTAGTATTATTGCTTATTCCTTACTCATTGCCAGTACCCAGGCACATAATATTTAAACATTCAAATACAAATATACCACAGTACAAATATAATTTATAATTTATAATAATAATGCTGAAACACTGCTGAAGGTTTACTTTCAACTTTGCCCGAAACTTTGACTGAAAACTGCGAGTAAGACGAGTTTCCGTAGCAAAAAATTGTATGCGCTGAGGAGCAAAACTGTCGTAACGGAAAGTGACTATTAAATATTTAGTAGGTACTTTAATCGGGAACTGTAGAACGTACTAACCGGCGGTTTAGTCTCTAATTTAACAGAGAGCGGATCAGGACAGCAGAAGTCGATGCAAGTGTGATTACAGAATCAGTGGTCAGTGTAGATACAGATTACTGTACTGCCGGCCGAATTTAGTAGCAGTTCACTTGTTTAGGACAGAGCGGCGCCACAAACCAGTCTTGCTTGAATCGACACGAAGAAAACTGTTTTAACTCAAATCTGCTGAGTTACGGCTCATAAATGTAAAATACAACTGCTTAATAAAGGCCTGATTATATTATCCATATGGCATTGTTTCAGTTAAATAATGAGGCATATTACACCACTAGTGTGCAATATTAAAAAATCACCAATCGTTAATAAAATAAATTTTTATTAAGAATAATCTTTAATTTAATATATTAAATTTCAAAAACATGAAATGTTTGCCTGTTCTCAAAATCCCAAAAATATCATAAAATGCTAAAAATGAAAATAGTTTGCTAACTCTCTGAAGTTTTGACTTTTGCCATCTCTTTTGAATAGTCCGATTTCTCAATATCTGGAATATTCAGATGTAAGATATGTAGTAGAAAATAATTCTAATTGAAGTTGTTGAGGTTTTTACTAGCGATTCGCAATTTTCTGGAATTTCACAAATATTTTTAAAATGCTCAAAGTGATAGCATTTCCACAGCATAGCGTTGCCTAACAAATAACTCATTATTATTATTATTTTTTATTTCGTAATTTTCAAATCGTAACAAATCTATGAATCAGTCTTTATGCCAGATGAATAATAGCATTGATTATAATACTTCAATGGGCAATTTAGTAATCAATGATAATAGCATTGATTATAATACCCTAAGGGTATTATAATCAATGATAATAGTCACTGGTACAGTAATACGAATAGCATAATAGGAGAAGCCTGTAAATTGTACAGTTTACAGCGCGCTGTTCGTATAAGCGGTAAAGTATTATTTTACGAAGTTCGGCCACTGCATAATACGTGACGCTGCTGAGGCCTATTCTTCATTTCTTCATTACTGTAGGGAATATATCCACACGTGTACTATTTTTACATTTATATTCTATTTTTACATTTACCGTGATTACACGTAATTAGGTATAATTTATATATTTGGAGGTGAAAGGAGATAACCTTTTTATGAATTTATTGGGTTTTCAATGTACCTAAGTAATAAATGTATGTCAATTGGATTTATATACCAAATTACCGGTGGATTTATTTACCATACTTAATTATTATCTTACCAAGTTTTAACCACTTGATTTATTATATGAAGTCGTTATATCCTAGTAAGATAATAATTATTTATTAATCACAGACTACCACATAGTAAAGGTAGAAACAATCTTAATGATTTATTTACCAGTATCAATAATAATAATATTATTATCTGTATCTGCAGCATGTTATTATTTTTGCTTTTATGCATTGTTAGGTATGCAAGTTAGGCAGTTTTATACTTCTGATAATACATATATTATCACTAGCACCAAGTTATCAGGTATTTGAAATCTTTCAAAGCTAGTTTTCAAATCTTTGATCTCTGTTTTAGATAGTTGTTAGATATTTGATAGGTGTCATAGTTAGTTGTTAGATATTTGATAGCTGTCATAGCTAGTTGTTAGAACATATTTGACAGCCGTTATAGGTAGATGGTAGATATTTGACAGCCCTTATAGGCAGTAGTTGGATATTTGTTAGCTGTCATAACTAGTTCCAAGGTATTTGATAGTCGATATAGGTAGTTTTTAGATATTTGACAAGTGTCATAGGTAGTTTTCAGATATTTGACAAGTGTCATAGGTACTTTTCAGATATTTGACAGCTGTTATAGAAAGTTGTTATATATTTGACAGCTGTCATAGCTAGTTGTTAGATATTGGCAGCTGTTATAGGTACTTGGTAATTATTTGACAGCCGTTATAGGTAGTTGTAGGATATTTAACAGCTGCCACAGCTAGTTGCTAGATATTTGACAGTCGTTAAAGGTAGTTGTTAGAAATTTTACAGCAGTTATAGGTAGTTAGATATTTGACAGCCGTTATAGGTAGTTGTTAGATATTTGACAGGTGTCATAGGTAGTTTTCAGATATTTGACAGCTGTCATAGCTAGTTGTTATATATTTGACAGCCGTCATAGCTAGTTGTTAGATATTTGATAGCTGTCGTAGCAAGTTGTTAGATATTGGCTGCTGTTATAGGTACTTCGTAGTTATTTGACAGCCGTTATAGGTAGTTGTAGGATATTTAACAGCTGCCACAGCTAATTGCTAGATATTTGACAGTCGTTAAAGGTAGTTGTTAGATATTTGACAGCAGTTATAGGTAGTTGTTAGATATTTGACAAGCGTTATAGGTAGTTGTTAGATATTTAACAGGTGTCATAGGTAGTTTTCAGATATTTGATAGTTGTCATAGCTAGATGTTATATATTTGACAGCGGTCATAGCTAGTTGTTAGATATTTGATAGCTGTCGTAGCTAGTTGTTAGATATTGGCTGCTGTTATAGGTACTTCGTAGTTATTTGACAGCCGTTATAGGTAGTTGTAGGATATTTAACAGCTTCCACAGCTAGTTGCTAGATATTTAACAGTCGTTAAAGATAATTGTTAGATATTTGACAGTCGTTATAGGTAGTTGTTTGATATTTGACAGCCGTTATAGGTAGTTGTTAGATATTTGATAAGTGTCATAGGTAGTTTTCAGATATTTGACAGCTGTTATAGCTAGTTGTTAGATATTTGACAGCTGTAGTAGAAGGCGATAGAGTATTTGACAACTATCATAGCTGCTTCTCAGATATTGAATAACACTTTGCGGAAATTTAAATCCCATGTCTGATGATGTTTACTTATTTGGCGAATAAAGTTATAATATTGATATTTGATTGGTAATCGCTTGATATAAAATTTGGTGAAATTTAAATACCACATCAAAATAATAATTAGTCATTCCGAACATATGATTCAGATAAATTTTAAATTTTAATAAAAACAAATATAAATATATAAATAGCCTCTGATGATGGCCGTAATCAGCCGAAACTAGTTAGGCAGATATAAATAAAAACATAAAAAAACTAAGAAACCTAATTCTTTACCAGCTAGTAGAGGAAAGAAATATAATATGAAATAATAATAGTTTTATTATTCAGTGCACATTTACTTTCTATACGTTTACTACTAATGTATTAATATAAGTTATATAAGTTGCAAACGTACTAATATATTTATATAATATAATAAAATAGTAATATAATTTTGTATCTTTGTAAGTAAATTATTAAATTTTTGAACGGTTTATATATTCGGCGATTTTTTTCATTAATTCATGTAATATGCAATTACAAAATCGCATATAATTTCTTCGACTATCTTGTAGAGTTTAGGGTATAGAATATGTAGAACATCTATAGAATTTTAACATAAAAATTTTCAATAACCGTTGATCAATTTTATTCTAGAATTTCTGTAAAAGTTCTATGAAATTCTATGAAATTTTCTATGAAACATTTAAATTAAGCTCCGTGTTGCAGATCAACTTCAACAGAAGTTAATTGATGCATAGAATTTGTATAAAAATATATGTTTTTGTAGGAATCTATGGGAAAATCTGTGCAATTTATTGTAAAGAATGCTATTTAAATGTACATCTTTGAACTTGCAGACTCAAACAACAAGTTCATGTGATTGATTCAAAAACTAATTCTTTAACTACAATTAGTTCAACTACATTAGTTCAACTAGCGACTACTTTAACTACAATTACTTCAACAAGAAAATACTTCAACGCAGAATTACTTAAACTCGAAAATACTTCAACTAGACAATATTTCTACTGCTAATGACTTCAACTCGAAATACTAGAGAATAGAACTTATGTTAACTTGTAATGACCTAACCTAACCCAACCTAACCTAATCTAATCTAACATAACCTAATCTAATCTAACCTAACCTAACCTAACTTAATATAACCTAACCTAACCTAATGCAAGGTGAAGCAATTTCGAATTGAAGTAATTAACAAGAGTTGAAGTATTTTCTTATTGAAGTAATTTTGCTAACCGAACCTAACCTGACCAAACCTAACCTAACCTAATCTAATCTAACATAACCTACCCTAACCTAATATAACCTAACCTAATGCAAGATGAAGTAATTTCGAATTGAAATAATTAGCAAGAGTTGAAGTATTTTCTTATTGAAGTAATGTTGCGTTGAATTATTTTAATGTTGAAGTAATTGCAGTTGAAGTAATCGCTAGTTGAAGTAATGTAGTTGAAGTAATTCTAGTTGAAGTAGTGATTTTTGTAGTACATACATACTTCTCATCAAATCTTAAAATGCTATATAAATATACAAAAAAATAAACATTTTTAGCATCGTTTCTGCTGTGTTTTTCAAAATACAATATTGAAGTTAAAGTTGTGATTTTTGAAGTACTTACGTACTTCAATCTCATCAAATCTTAAAATGCTACATATACAAAAAATGAAACCTATTTTGAACCATTTATTTCGGTGTTTTTCTAAATAAAATTTCTAATCACGCTGTTTCTAAGGAAGAATGAAGTCAGATTTTAATCAATTTACTAAGTATATCCATTATGGCATGAAAGATCAGAAAATCTTCCATTACCTGAATAAAAAATATATCTGATCTGATATATCTGATATATCTTTTTATGAACTGATCTAATAGACACTCCCACAACACAAGAAAAAAAAATGAAAATACAATTACTATAAAAAAGAAGAATCGAAAATTCCAAAAGTGTTGCATATTGTTGCAATTTATGAAACTTTGCAAGTAATTTTTCATGTACTCGCAATAGCTGGAAATATCCGAAAATTTACTAAATCTAATTGACACTCCCACAACATAAGAAATAAAAATGGAAATACAATTACTATAAAAAAGATGAATCGAAAATTCCAAAAGTGTTGCTTATTATTGCAATTTATGAAAATTTGCAAGTAATTATTCAAAAAAGGTTTGCAATGCAAGCATTTTTTTAATTCATTCATGATTTAGTGGGAAAATGTAAACAAAAATTTCTCGAAATTGCAGTTTGCTTAAAATGTCATAGTTAAAAGTCAAAATTTATCTTACATCTGCAATACTTCATCTTGCATTAGGTTAGGTTAGGTTAGTCTAAATTTATGAAAATTTGCAAGTAATTATTCAAAAAAGATTTGCAATGCAAGCATTTTTTTAATTCATTCATGATTTAGTGGGAAAATGTAAACAAAAATTTCTCGCAATTGCAGTTTGTTTAAAATGTCATAGTTAAAAGTCAAAATTTATCTTACATCTTGCAATACTTCATCTTGCATTAGGTTAGATTAGCTAGACTAACCTAACCTAACCTAATGCAAGATGAAGTTATTAGGTTAGTCTACCTAATCTGCCTAAATTGCTTGCATTGCAAACCTTTTTTGAATATTATGAATAATAATATTGAATAATTTGAATAGTTGAATAATTAATAATCAGCAACACTTATGGAATTTTCGATTAATCTTTTTTATAGTAATTGTATATCCATTTTTATTTCTTATGTTGTGGGAGTGCCAATTAGATTTTGTAAATTTTCTGATATTTCCAGCTATTGCGATTACATTAATGCACATGGATTGGAAATTCTTAAGAATTGCAATAAGAGGCAATATTTTGGGAATTTTCATTTCTGTTTTACAGCTATAGCTTTTTTTTCGTATGTTATGGGAGTTCAATTTCATTTTGTCAATTTTCGAATATTTCCAGCTACTACGAGTACATCAATGCATATGGATTGGATTTGTTTAAGAATTGCAATAAGAGGCGGTATTTTGGGAATTTTCATTTCTGTTTTATAGCAATGGCTTTTTAATTTTTCGTTTTCGTATGTTATAGGAGTGTCAATTTGATTTTGTCAATTTTCGAATATTTCCAGCTACTACGAGTACATCAATGCATATGGTTTGGAAATTGTTAAGGATTGCAATAACTTGCGATATTTTCGGAATTTTCATATATCTGTTTTTATAGCAGTGGCATTTTCTTTTCGTTCTGTACATTTTGATTTTCTAAATTTTCGAATATTTCCAACTACTACGAGTATATCAATGCATTTGGATTAGATTTTTTTAAGGATTGCAATAAGAGGCGATATTTTTGGAATATTCAATTCTGTTTTTATAGCAATGACATTTAATTTTGTTTTTAATAATTAATAAATAAATAATAATTAATAATTAATTTTAATCATTTAATGATGTGTTAAGTAAGATATTAATCATTTTATTAAGTATTTCCATTATGACATGAAAGATCAGAAAATCTTCAATTGCCAGCATTAAAAATAAATCTGATCTTTTTATGAACTTTTAACCAAGGCGCGGATTTCTAGGTATTATCCTGTACATCAGTTATAATAGTAGACCAAACGGACCTCGTATCTATACGAATTTCAGAAAATGAGTAACGTGACAATTTTTTTTTGTGCATTTATGCATATCTTCAGTTTTTAAGCTTATTGCTTTAATGCATTTTGTATGCACATTTCCTTATTTTTTGTGCTTATTTGCTTATTTCTCAATTTTATAGCATATTATTTATATTAGCTAGGAATATATTTTGTTGCACATTATTGTAATGAGAATTCAGTATTAATATAACGTCTAGAGTGCTTGGTTATCACAAAATCATCAACAAAGCGAGCGTGCGTACGTGATATTTGGTAAACAAACCTTGATTATTTCGGGGATTACCCTATTTTTACGTGCACAGAACGCATCTGGGGCTAGTGTGCTATCAATTCAGTCCAATTTATCTCAATCTTCAGTGCGTTGTGCTTGTGCCTTGTGTGTATTACGTGTTTATAAGTTTTCTTGTATAAAATGCCGAAAGTAAAACCTTCCGTCGATGAATGGATACGTGGACATTCTGAATTAAAATATGAGAACGGCAAATTAATTTGCAGGGCTTGTATCAAACCGGTAAGTTTTATTTTGTGTTGCTATTGGTCTAGGTACAAGCATGTATTATGTTGTAGATTAACTGCGAAAAAAAATTTATAACACAACATATCAAAACAACAGTTCACCTAGAAAATTTAAAAAACAACACAAATATGCAAGCAGTACTCTGAGTATCCAGCAAACTATTTCCGAGTCTTTGGCGAGTTCTTCTACACAGAATGAAAAGGAATTTTACTTTGATTTATGCAATACGATGGTATTTTCTAACATTCCGTTAAAAAAACTTGATAATAGTATGTTTAAATCTTTTTTACGAAAATATACCAGTAGACATATTCATGCCGAATCAACGATTCCCAAAAACTATGTGGAGCAAGTATATAAACACACTATTGAGGAAACAAAAAAGATAATTGGCAACAATTACGTATGGTTCTGTGTAGATGAAACTACTGATTCATGTGGTCGGCACATCGCCCATTTTATGATTGGAATATTAAACGAAGACTCCACCAATACATTTTTAATTAGTTTCAAGCAATTAAAAAAAACAAATGGCAATACCGTTCACGATGGATGAACACATTTTTTTCTGCCAAACCCCGTACCAAATGATAAATTATTTTTTATGCTTTCTGATGCCACTGCATATATGTTGAAGGCATATTCCAATTTGAAAATATTTTGTGAGCAATTAATGCATTGCACCTGTTTGGCACATGGTTTTAATCGAGTTGCTGAAACGATCAGACTGCAATTTCCCCTGGTCAATGATTTGATAAAAACCGGGAAGAAAATTTTTCTAAAAGCTCCACTGAGGGTTGTAATGTTTAGGGAAAGAATGCCAAATGTACCTCTTCCTCCGGCACCGGTTATAACTAGATGGGTTACGATGGTGCCTGCTATTATGCCGACCATTTCGATTCATTTAAGGAGCTTGTGTTAGAGTTTCCCGTAAATGTGTCAGAGGCAATTAAAGAATGCCACAAAGTTCTTAAAGATAGGAGGGTTGTACAAAATTTAGCATTCCTAAAAACCAACTACAGTTTTGTAAGCAAAGCGATTGATAAACTCCAAGCAAAGGACATAACTTTTATAGATGCGGTTCAAATAGTTGAAGATTTTAGGAACGACGTCTCAAACGTACGGGGATCTATAGGAGAGATTATTAAAAAAAAGTGATGTAGTTTTGTCAAAAAATGAAGGGTTTGGCGAGTTACAAAAAATATCAACAGTTTTACAAGGAGATTTCGTGGAAGATTTGCTGATAAATATTACAATTGTTCCCAAATTTAAATATGCACCGATTACAAGTGTGTATGTGGATAGAAGCTCTTCACACTTAAAAAATGTGCTCAGTGATAGGAGAATGGGATTTTCCGTTGAAAATTTAGAAAAACATTTAATTATTAGTTCATTTAAAAATGAGCAGTAATCATTATTTGTTATTAATTATTAATGTTATTAATATTAATCACCAAAAGCTATGTTTTTAAAATATTACTTTAATCTACCCATAGTGCGTTCTTGTTAATAAAATTATGTTTTGTTGTGTTTTTCTGTATTTTCAAAATGTTTCAGAAATTAAAACTTTATATAACATTCCTATTATAATTTTGTTTAAATTAGTGTAATATTTTTATTAGGTCTGCGCAGTAAATTTGCTGCTCGATATCGCATCAAGATCAACCAATGTATAATGCGTTCAGCAATGAATAAAACATACATCAGAGCGTGATATACACGACACCGTAAGAATGCCAGTGATTTTAATAACATAGTTGGAAGCGTCTTATAATGTATTCACCGCTTTACATGCTTGCATGTGTGTGTATGTGTGTGATGTTGGAGTTGCTAGTTTGAGGTCCGGACGAAGGCGAAGGCCGGGTACGGGACTGCAGTCTGTTATTATCGCGTTAGGGCCCCCACATCGCTCAAGGGACGATGTTCTAGCACATCCCTCGGGGCCCCCTTCTCCGGAATAACGGCGATCATACTAACTCAATACCGCCGTCGGTGGAATACATCATAAATAATGTCCTGTGGGGGCTGCGGGGGATCGGGGGCAGCAGCCACGTCCGAACGCCAAAACGCCGGATAATTTGCTGGTGTCAAGAAGGAATGGGATGGACGACACCAGGCGTGGTCGAAGTCTTATTCTCATCTTTGGAGTGTGTTAGTTTTATAGTACATATGGCAGAACTGCAAACTGGCCTTTTCATAAGCGACGATAAAACCTCGATAAAATCGCGCAATTCACAACGTAAACTTTTATAGTTGCAATTCATATATTTTGTCTTAATTTCCCATTAGTTTCCATTGGCGCTCATAACTCACACACAAAGTAACAGTTTCAAAATTAAAGATCCCATTTGCCATATTATAAAAAAAATGTGCTAGTTTAACAATTCATAATAATAATTACAATGAGAATAAATTAATAATGTAGGGACAGCTTTAACTAGTCATTTTTCGAATCCAAGATGACGAAAAAGAAGAAGAAATCATTAATTATGCAAATAACGCAAATAACTAACAATGACACATATAAGAATAAAAGAGAAAAAATAGGGGACATAAAGAGTATAAGAAACTCAGAGATCCGGATAAAATCTAGGAAACAGATGAAAGTTTAATTCGCATTAATCTGCCTAACGTAGGCAGCTTTGCCACCACCTCTGTGTCATGTATCAAAACACTGTATCATCAAAATTTCGTCATTTCTAATAAAAAATTAAGTATTCAATGATTTCAATTTACATTTGCATGTTTGTTAAAAGTTTCAGCCAATTTTCTGAAAATCTGAGGAATATTTAAACTTGTTTTCATAGACGTTTCGTAGATTTTTTGAAAACATAAAAAAATTACTGGACTTTTTGTAATTTTTAACATTGGTTGATATAATGTTAGCATGTAAAAACGAAAAAAATATTAAAGGTATCAGAACGTTCAGTAGCTGCAAACATTGTGGTACCTTTAATATTTTTTGCACTACTAGTCAAAAGACGCATCATTGTGTCATGTATCAAAGCACTGTGCCATCAAAATTTCGACATTTCTAATAAAAAATTTAAGAATTCAATGCTTTTTTTGTACTTTTGCATGTTTGTTGAAAGTTTCGGCCAATTTTCTAAAAATTTGAAGAATATTTGAAATTGTCTTTATAGACGTTTCGTAGATTTTTTGAAAACGTAAAAAATTAGAGGCAATATTCGTAATTTTTAACATTGGTTGATATAATGTTAAAATGTAAAAATGAAAAAAATATTAAAGGTGTGAAAATGTTCAGAAGCTGCAAACATTCTGACACCTTTAATATTTTTTGCACTACTAGTCAAAAGACGCAACATTGTGTCATGTATCAACGCACTGTACCATCAAAATTTCGACATTTTTAATAAAAATTTAAGTATTCAATACTTTTATTTATGTTTGCATGTTTGTTAAAAGTTTCGGAAAATTTTCTGAAAATCTGAGGAATATTTAAAATTGTTTTCATAAACGTTTCGTAGATTCTTTGAAAACATTAAAAAATTACAGGCAACTTTCGTAATTTTTAACAATGGTTGATTTAATGTTAAAATGTAAAAATGAAAAAAAAAAAAAAATGACAACTTGATATTGTTAAGTGTCAATTTGATTTTGTTTAGTCTCAATTTGAAATTGATTGGTATCAAATTTGAACTTGATTGGCCTCAATTTGAAATTGATTGGTCTCAATTTGAACTTGATTGGTCTCAATTTGAACTTGAAAAGGTATAGTGTCTTTTTACATTGGCCAACAATACTGTCACCTTAACAGAGCCAACTTAGTTAAAAATAAAAATGTAACAGAGTTTAAGTATCTCACCTTTCACAAAACGCACTTGTCTCATAAATTTAAAATATTGATTTCACTTGTACCCTTATTATTTTAACCCGTTCAATTAAATTTGTCTCAACATAATATTTTATGAGAATTGCTAAATCCAAAAGTGCAGTTAAATGAAAATCTAAATGAAAATTACATCATTTTCAATAAACATTTTGCTTTGAAGTAAATTTTCAAATTCATGCTGAAAATTTTATCATTTTCGCTGCCGTGTTTAATTTACCCTCATAATTCTGCTAAACTGCTTGCCAACTTCCAATAAAAAAATCGAATTATCAATTACACTTTCATAATTTTCGATAAATATTTTATAAGTTTTAATGAAAATGTCATCATTTCTGCTTGTTTACTAACAATAAAAATTTCGAATTATCAATTACATTTTCATAATTTTGGATAAATATTTTATAAGTTTTAATGAAAATGTCATCATTTCTGCTTGTTAACTTCCAACAAAAAATTTCGCATTATCAATTACATTTTCATAATTTTCGATAAATATTTTATAAGTTTCAATGAAAATGTCATCATTTCCTACAGAAAGTTTTCCCATTTTCGGTAAAACTTTAAATTCAAACTAAAAATTTTACAAATTCCACTGCCATGTGTAATGTACAACATTTCTCAATCTGCAATAATAATTTGTAATCTTCGCTTATATTATCACATTTTCTTTAATTCATTTATATATTATAGGTATATACAATAGAAATAATAACCTAAAAACTAAAAGTTACAATACTTTCTTCTAAGAATTAAAGTTTCAATGAATTTGAATGAGTAAGTTCAATAAGTTTCATCATTTTCTGTTAAAATTATGCCATTACCCTTAAATTTTAAATACATGCCGAAAATTGTATAATCACTTCCGATGAAAATTTGTAACTTTTTAATTACACGTTCATATTTTTCGATAAACTAATAGATGTGGCTAAAAAAATAATATTTTTCAATGAATATTTCATAGGCTTGAATGAAAATGTCATCATTTCCACTGAAAGTTTTAAAACAAATTTTAAATTCATGCTGAAACCTTTATGATTTTCACTGCAATGTTTAATTTACGCTCATGATTTCGCAACTTACAATGAAAATTTGTGGTTTTCAAATACATTTTCATAATTTTTGATAAATGTTTTATAAGTTTCAATGAAAATGTCATATTACCAGTGCCTTGTATTTTTATGCTAATAAATATTCTTATTATTATCATTTCAGAAAAATTTTAAATTTACGCTGAACAGTTTACTATTTTTAATGCAATATTTAATATACCATCAAATTTCGTCATTTCTAATAAAAAAATTAATATTCAAGGATTTTATTTATATTTGCATATTTGTTAAAAGTTTCAGCCAATTTTCTGAAAATCTAAGGAATGTTAAGAATTGTTTTTATAGACGTTTCGTAGATATTTTGAAAACATAAAAAAATTACTGGCAATGATCGTAATTTTTAACATCGGTTGATATATTGTTAAAATGTAAAAATGAAAAAAAAAAAATTAAAGGTATCAGAATATTCAGAAGCTGCAAACATTCTGATACCTTCAATATTACACTACTAGTCAAAAAACGCATCATTGTGTCATGTATCAGAGTACTGTATTATAAAAATTCCAACTTTTATAATAATAATTCAAGTATTCAATGATTTTTATTTTATTTTTGCATGTTTGTTAAAAGTTTCAGCCAATTTTCTGAAATTCTGAAGAATAATTAAAATTGTTTTCTTAGACATTTCGTAGATTCTTTGAAAACATTAAAAACATTACTGGCAATTTTCGAAATTTTTAACATTGGTTGATATATTGTTAAAATGTAAAAATGAAAAAAAAAATTAAAGGTATCAGAATGTTCAGAAGCTGCAAACATTCGGATAACTTTAATATTTTTTGCACTAGTAGTGCAAAAAGTCAAAAGACGCATCATTGTGTCGTATATAAAAGCACTGTATCATCAAAATTTTTACCACTCTAATAAAAATTTAAGTATTCAATTATTTTTTTACCTTTGCATGTATGTTAAAAGCTTCGGCTCATTTTCTCAAAATCTGAGGAATATTTAAAATTGTTTTCATAGACGTTTCATAGATTCTTTGAAAACATTAAAAATTACAGGAAATTTTCGTAATTTTCAACATTGGTTGGTATAATGTTAAAATGTTAAAATGAAAAAAATGTATTAAAGGTATCAGAACGTTCAGAAGCTCCTAACATTCTGATACCTTTAATATTTTTTGCACTACTAGTCAAAAGACGCATCATTGTGTCATGTATCAAAGCATTGTACCATCAAAATTTCGACATTTCTAATAAAAATTTAAGTATTGAATTATTTATTTTTTTAACCTTTGCATGTTTGTTAAAAGTTTGGACCAATTTTTCGAAAATCTGAGGAATATTAAAAATTGTTTTTATTGACATTTCGTAGATTGTTTAAAAATATTTAAAAAATACTGGTAATATTCGTAATTATTAACATTGGTTGATATATTGTTAAAATGCAAAAATGAAAAAAATATTAAAGGTATGAAAATGTTCAGAAGCTGCAAACATTCTGTTACCTTTAATATTTTTTGCACTACTAGTCAAAAGACGCATCATTATGTCATGTATCAAAGCACTGTATAATCAAAATTTCGACATTGCTAATATTCAAGTATTCAATGATTTTTTGTTTTACTTTTGCATGTTTGTTAAAAGTTTCAGCCAATGTTCTGAAAATTTGAGGAATATTTAAAATTGTTTTTCTAGGCGTTTTGTAGATTTTTTGAAAATATTAAAATATTACAGGCAACTTTCGTTATTTTTAACATTGGTTGATATAATGTTAAAATGTAAACATGAAAAAAATATTAAAGGTATGAAAATGTTCAGAAGCTGCAAATATTCTGTTACCTTTAATATTTTTTGCACTACTAGTCCAAAGACACATCATTGTGTCATGTATCAATGCACTATCATAGTGTATCATAGTGTATACTATTTAATAACCAATACTAACACTACTATTATAACCACTGGTCATGTATCGCGAGGCGCTAGATATTTCACAACCTTGGTGTCTAATATACTATTTTATTTAACATTGTGGACGTTTTAACTCTCTTTATATGTACTGTAAGTGCATTTTGGAAAATTTCTCAATAAAACTTATCCTAAAAATCGTTATGAAATGTTGTGGCTCCTCATTAATTATTTTAGTCAAAGTGCTGGAAGTTTAGTATACAGGGTGTGTCATTTTAAGTGATACAACTAAATATCTCTAAATCTAAAAATTCTACAGAAAAATTCTTCAGATAAGATTCGTAGCATTTCAAGCTCATACGTTACTCTCATGCTTCATTATTTCCAAATATATTCTGCTACATTTAATCTCTTCCTGATGTCTTATTGATCCTTTATTATATCTTTCTTTGTAACGTCTTGCACTCTTCTAAAATATTTCATTTCTGCTCCTTGTACTCGGCCGTCTTGTCTTTTACTCGTGATCCAGATTTCGCTTTAATTTGTAAGTAGTTAAGCTATGAGAGTTTCACTTCACCCCTAGCGAGATCCCCTGCCACCTCCTAGCAGAGAACTTGATTAAATTAATTCGCGGTTTTAATTGGCTCTTTTAATCGGCGGTTTTAATCGGCGGTCTAATCACCACCGATTTAATCAAGATCTCTGCTGGGGGTGAAGTAGAACTCTCACAGCTTAACTACTTATGTATGTACGGTTAATATACCTACAGATTTGAACATTTCAATCTTTGGTTCTTTGATATTTCTACGTTGTTCAGAAATTTGGAGATAATTTCAAGACAAATGAAATTTAGAAGTTTTATATACTCTATTGTTGATTTCATATACAAGCCTGCAATTTCTTCTATAATTGCGCTTAGATATTTGTATTGGGATACTTCTATTCTATTCTATTCGTTCTATTGTGCCATATCCGATTGTTATCTACGATTCTTTATTGCTTTGCAATTTTCATCACCTTTGTTTTCCATTTATTTAGTACCAAGTTAAAGGTTTCATTCTCGTTCTAATATGCTAAAACGCATCTTTGCTTCGTACACTTGGCACATGTCGCAACAATAGGAAAAATAGTGCGTATTGCGTTCCAATTACAGCCTCACATGCGGGTGTCGATGGGTGGTCCACGCACAATTGTGAAATGTGTGTGGATCCTGCACACGCACGTACGCACGTTGTTATTCTGCGTGTGCATGCGTTACACCACAGCCCAGTCAAGCAATTAACGATGCCCACCGATGACAAGGGATGACGACAATAATTAATTGATATCCTCCTTTGTTCGCTGCAGAATCGTACGTGATGTTCATGGATGGGAGCCCAGCAGTCGATCGACTTGGTGTGCTACATTAATTAGAAGAAGTAGACAAAAAATGCCTCAGTACATTCAGCCAGACAAATTAATCAATACTGCAGAACGAAATCTGCATTCAAAATATATTCAAAATCTTAAATCATATTTTAGAAAATATTGAGCAGAAATACATTTCAAAAGTATTCAAAACTCAATCATATTTTAGAAAATATTTATCAGGTCACAAAAATATTGCCAACTGTTCCATAAGTTCTAGTAATTAGTAGAATTTGTAATAAACTTCTTCCATTCAAATTTTACTAAACGACGAGAGTAGTTTGACCTATTAAAGAGTATTGAAGATCATTGCTGAACATAGACTATCAATCATTACTTGCTTAGTTGGAACTGCTATTACATTAACAGCAGAATAAAAATCGGGAGAATAAAATTTTGTTCTTAGTATTCCAAAAATTTTTAGTCTTCTTTCCATTTCATGCCAGAAACTATTAAAGCTTTCGAAGAAACACGTACATAAAACCAGACAGATCGACTCATTAAAATCCACGACAGCGCTCAAAGCGCATGCCAGAAATTAATAAAGCTTTCGAAGAACCACGTATATAAAACCAGAAAGATTGACTCATTAAAATCCACGACAGCGCTCAAAGCGCATGCCAGAAATTAATAAAGCTTTCGAAGAACCACGTAAATAAAACCAGAAAGATTAAAACAGTCTTCAGCAGTTCCATACCAGTCTTGAACTGTGTGAAGAAAATGGCGGGGGATTGTTTAAATGATGTTATTTTTCATAATTATTTGATATAGTATCAAAATTTGATTTTATTTTAATTTACCCAACACCCTGTATCGATAAATCAATGTTTTAATAACTGAAATGGTACTTTCAGACCAAAGAGAAATTTTAATTTTTATAACATTTTTACTTAAAACTAAAAATAAATCCCTCTTGTAAACTCAATTCGGGGACATACTGTATATGCATGTGTGTCTGTTGTTCGCTTTTTTGACCCTTACCCTTTGAGTTTTGTTTCAGTAATTGCCAATAAATCTAGTCCTGTTTTTTTCAAACTCCATTTCTAATTCTTCTTCTTTTCCTCTTAATTCTTCTTTTTTTCCTCTTAGGCTCCTAACATTCCAGGTTCCCATTTTCCATGTTGTTTCACTTTGCATTTTGGTTTGCATTTTTATATTTCCTTTATATAAGCCGTTCCGTTTGCTGTTGCCTATCAGTTTTTTGTTTTTACCTATGATAGTCCCTTTATTTTGGTGTTCCATCTATACTCTTTTTCATTTATTATTAGCTTCCGGTATCCTGTTCTTACCGTTTTCCCTTTATCTCTTTCCTCTTTGGCTATCTCTCTAATCTCTTTCTGTGTTCCCCTTTCATTTTTTGTCATGTTATTATCTATGTACACCCAGGGGACGATGGGGAACATACAAGCGGCCCGGGAACAAACTTTTATCGGCCCATTTTGCATTCACATAAAATTGCAATAATACCATATAATCAAAATAATAATCATACTTCAAAATTTGACAAATATGTAAAAATCAAAAATACTTTACTATAAATAATTTAAAATTAATATATTATTTTTATTTTTAAAATATATTAAAATGTAACATAACACCTCCGAGGATGGCTAATAAAAGCCGAAACAAGTTGGGTGAAGAACATCAAATAAAAAGATTGCATAACTAAGAGAAAGTACTCCCCATAAAGAAAAAATCAATATAAAATTTAATACCGTAAGTTTTTCATAATACTTATTTATTTATTAATACAGAGGTTCCTAAAGTGTGCGATTACTGTACTGCTTCAATCATATTAAATAAAATATGAAAAATATTAGGTAATTAAAATTAGTCATGCTTTGACTACGAAAATTTAATTGTAATTTATAAAATCTTCATTAAAATTACAAAGTTTTATTAGATCCAGCATTTTTTTTTAATTATTGGTGTTTTATTCAGAAAGCATATCCCTCACAAAGTTGTTAGAATGTTCAGAGTCATTTGCAGAAAATTTATGGAACATGAAAGAAAAATATTAGTAATTAAAAAAATTGAAATATAATTTTCAACATTATTACTTTTACAAATATTACATTACAAATTATAATTTAAATTGTAAAATATTAATCAAAACACAAAATCGTCATTTGCATTATACAATTTATATTAAAAATTATAATAATAATATTTACTAGCGGGAGAACCTGCATAATATACACATAAAAATTAAAAATTAAAACTTACTAAATGAAAATGAACTTGAAACTTGATTTGATTTTTTACATGAAAGTAAAAAATGTATATTATAAATTCCAAAACTCAAATGAAATAACAAAGTTATCATGATAAATGATAGAATTTAGTTGGAAATTATAAAATTCTTATAGTAAATACGAAAATATTAATTATAAATTTCAATGTTAAAATAAAATTTGAAATTTTTAGTATAAATTATAAAAAACTTTATCCTCAAAACATATAACTCACTAAGTTATTAATATTCTGACAGAAATTTGCAAAAATATTAATGCAAAATACAAAATTATGTACAAAATTACAAAGAGAAGCTATGAAGTTTTCATTGCAAATGACAAATTTTGATATTTTATTACAAATTGCAGGTTCACCAAACCAAAAAATTCTCATTGAAATATCTCGCTTGTAAACTGCAATGAATTGGAAATTACAAAATTGTCGTTAGAATTTTTTAATATAATTACTAGACTTTTCATAAATTGTAAAGATCAATGAAATCTGCGAGTTTTTTTATTCTAATTTGTAACGTCTTTCCCCAGAAATCACATTCCTTGCAATTGTGTTAACCATTTCATAGAAATTCGCAAAAAATATAATGGATGGTGTAAAATGTTGATTAAAATGATAGAATTTAGTTGGAAATTATAAAATTCTTGTAGTAAATACGAAAATATTAATTATAAATTTCAATGTTAAAATAAAATTTGAAATTATTAGTATAAATTATAAAAAACTTTATCCTCAAAACATATAACTCACTAAGTTATTAATATTCTGACAGAAATTTGCAAAAATATTAATGCAAAATACAAAATTATGTACAAAATTACAAAGAGAAGCTATGAAGTTTTCATTGCAAATGACAAATTTTGATATTTTATTACAAATTGCAGGTTCACCAAACCATAAAATTCTCATTGAAATATCTCGCTTGTAAACTGCAATGAATTGGAAATTACAAAATTTTCATTAGAATTGTTTAATATAATTACTAGACTTTATAAATTGTAAAGATCAATGGAATCTGCGAGTTTTTTTATTCTAATTTATAACGTCTTTCCCCAGAAATCATATTCCTTGCAAATGTATTAACAACCATTTCATAGAAATTCGCAAAAAATATAATGGATGGTATAAAATGTTGATTAAAATGTTTTTAATTTCAAAATGATGAATGTTACGAAATTTTGATGATGGATTTCAGTATTTCAATAGAAATTATGGAGAATTAATTCTAAATTTCAAAATTTTTAGAATTTGTAAACGTTGAATATAAATTGGAACATTGTAGTGAAAATTGCAAAGTTTTTATTATGAATACAATATTTCAATGGAATTAGAAAACAATCATAAAGTATAAATAAGTTTACATTATCACTATAACAAATACAATAATAAATAAGCAAACAAGTAAATAAAGAAATAAATCAGTTTTATTGGAATTATGTAATTTTCTTTGTGACTTTCATCATTCATCATTCTAAATTACCAAATTGCAATAACTTTATGAAAATTTCATTGTTAATTGATAAATTTTAAAGTATAAATATGTTTACATTAACACTATAACAAATACAATAATAAAGAAGTAAATAAGTAAATAAAGAAATATATCAGTTTTATTGGAATTATGTAATTTTCGTTGTGACTTTCATCATTCATCATTCTAAATTACAAAATTGCAATAACTTTATGAAAATTTTATTGTTAATTGATAAATTTCACTGTAAAATGTAAAATATTCAACATTCGTATTATAAATTACAACATTTCAGCAGCGATTATGAAAATTTTATTGTAAATTGCCAAAATTTCACTATAAAATGCAAAATGTCATTGGTATTTCCAAAATTTGAATCGAGTTGTTAAAATGTTTATAGTTATTTGAAGAAAATTTTATGATAATAAACTTAGGTGGAAATTACGAACTTTTCATTAGAGATTACAAAATGTTTATTAGATATTATGAAATTCTTATTATAAATACTAAAATTTTACTACATATACATTTTCCTTACAAATTAGAACGTTTTATTAAAAATTGCAAAAAGCTAATCAAACCACAGCATATTAAAATTGAATTATTTCATCAACATTTTCAATACATTTTTTATTAGAAATACCAATTTTTTTATAAATTACAAAGATTAATGGAACCTGCCAATTTTTAGTTGAAAATTATAACGGCTATCTACACAAGTTATATTCCTCGCCAAATTATTTCATATTTCATAAAAATTTGCAAAAAAATATTATGGAAACTGAATGGATCCATGGAAAAGCCTAGTTCAAAAAGGGAGCTGCGAGGCGAAAAAGTTTGGGAACCACTGTGTTAATACATATATAAACAATCTTTATTGGGCTATCGACCACATGGGGTCTTTCCGCCTTGTGTCCCGGTGGGCCGGTAGCCATCCCGAATGTCGGGCCGGAAGCCCCAGAATTTTCCCAGATCCGACGACAAGTTTATTAATAATTTTGATTTAATGTATTAACTTGTCGTCGGATCTGGGAAAATTCTGGGGCTTCCGGCCCAACATTCGGGATGGCTACCGGCCCACCGGGAAATTTCCCATTTTCCCGTATGGCCCATCCGCCCCTGTGTACACCTGCCTACGTCTAATTATGTTCTTTGCCTGCATTATTTCCATTTTCTTACTAAACGATTCAACTTCCACTACGATCATCTCTCTCTTTCTCTCTCTGTCTATTACAATTTGGTATGCTGACTTTATTGCAGCTGGTACTTGTAAATTCAGATTGATATATTGTTCTATTTTTTCTTTTTCGGTTAGGTTTCTCTACTTTCAGCCTTTTTATACTATATATTATATAATTTATATTATAGGTTTATTATTAGTTTTAAGAATTTTTATTTTTCATTATTGGTTTTAAGAATTACCACTTCATTTGCCAAATAAATCAACTTAATTTTATAAATGACCAAATAACTGACTTTACTTTTTGCCCCCCTCGAGATTCTGAAAAGTCGGTGCCTATGTTCACGGGGTATTTGTTTTCGGCACTTTGGTAGGAATTTACAGATTATTGCTATTCAATTTTGAAAAAATCAATACCATCTCGAACACAGTAACTTTTAAATAAATCGGATAATACTCTTATGGGATATGGAATGACCCATTTTCACATGGCCAGTCTGCCTCTGCATATTGTAAAAGTTTGTTCCACATGCTGTGACTCACCCTGTATAAGAGTTGGCCAAAACTATATAAGTTAATTAGATTAATTTATTCTCATCGAGATTTTTAACGCCCTTAAACTTTGAGCTTAATATTTATGTCGTGCAGTCAGGTTTTTTTTTTTGAGTGCGACATGTAGTCTGGCATAATCAGGGGCGGATGGGCATCATACAAGCGGCCCGGGAGCAAACGGCCCATTTTGCATTCACATAAAATTGCAATAATACTATATAATCAAAATAATAATCATACTTCAAAATTTGACAAATATGTAAAAATCAAAAATACTTTACAATAAATAATTTAAAATTGAATATATTATTTGTAAAAACATAACACCTCTGGGGATGGCTTGTAAAAGCCGAAACTAGTTGGGTGAAGAACATCAAATAAAAAGATTACATAACTAAGAGAAAGTACTCCCCATAAAGAAAAAATCAATATGAAATTTAATACCGTAAGTTTTTCATAATACTTTTTTATTTATTAATACAGACGTTCCTAAAGTGTGCGTTCGGTACTGCTTTCAATCATATTAAATAAAATATGAAAAATATTAGGTAATTAAAATTAGTCATGCTTTGACTACGAAAATTTAATTGTAATTTATAAAATCTTCATTAAAATTACAAAGTTTTATTAGATCCAGCATTTTTTTTTAATTATTGGTGTTTTATTCAGAAAGCATATCCCTCACAAAGTTGTTAGAATGTTCAGAGTCATTTGCAGAAAATTTATGGAACATGAAAGAAAAATATTAGTAATTAAAAAAATTGAAATATAATTTTCAACATTATTACTTTTACAAATATCATTACAAATTATAATTTAAATTGTAAAATATTAATCAAAACACAAAATCGTCATTTGCATTATACAATTTATATTAAAAATTATAATAATAATATTTACTAGCGGGAGAACCTGCATAATATACACATAAAAATTAAAAATTAAAACTTACTAAATGAAAATGAACTTGAAACTTGATTTGATTTTTTACATGAAAGTAAAAAATGTATATTATAAATTCCAAAACTCAAATGAAATAACAAAGTTATCATGATAAATGATAGAATTTAGTTGGAAATTATAAAATTCTTATAGTAAATACGAAAATATTAATTATAAATTTCAATGTTAAAATAAAATTTGAAATTTTTAGTATAAATTATAAAAAACTTTATCCTCAAAACATATAACTCACTAAGTTATTAATATTCTGACAGAAATTTGCAAAAAATATTAATGCAAAATACAAAATTATGTACAAAATTACAAAGAGAAGCTATGAAGTTTTCATTGCAAATGACAAATTTTGATATTTTATTACAAATTGCAAGTTCATCAAACCATAAAATTATCATTGAAACATCTCGCTTGTAAACTGCAATGAATTGGAAATTACAAAATTTTCGTTAGAATTTTTTAATATAATTACTAGACTTTTCATAAATTGTAAAAATCAATGGAATCTGCGAGTTTTTTTTATTCTAATTTGTAACGTCTTTCCCCAGAAATCACATTCCTTGCAATTGTGTTAACCATTTCATAGAAATTCGCAAAAAATATAATGGATGGTGTAAAATGTTGATTAAAATGATAGAATTTAGTTGGAAATTATAAAATTCTTGTAGTAAATACGAAAATATTAATTATAAATTTCAATGTTAAAATAAAATTTGAAATTATTAGTATAAATTATAAAAAAATTTATCCTCAAAACATATAACTCACTAAGTTATTAATATTCTGACAGAAATTTGCAAAAATATTAATGCAAAATACAAAATTATGTACAAAATTACAAAGAGAAGCTATGAAGTTTTCATTGCAAATGACAAATTTTGATATTTTATTACAAATTGCAGGTTCACCAAACCATAAAATTCTCATTGAAATATCTCGCTTGTAAACTGCAATGAATTGGAAATTACAAAATTTTCATTAGAATTGTTTAATATAATTACTAGACTTTTTATAAATTGTAAAGATCAATGGAATCTGCGAGTTTTTTTATTCTAATTTATAACGTCTTTCCCCATTCCCCAGAAATCATATTCCTCGCAAATGTATTAACAACCATTTCATAGAAATTGGCAAAAAATATAATGGATGGTGTAAAATGTTGATTAAAATGTTCTTAATTTCAAAATGATGAATGTTACGAAATTTTGATGATGGATTTCAGTATTTCAATAGAAATTATGGAGAATTAATTCTAAATTTCAAAATTTTTAGAATTTGTAAACGTTGAATATAAATTGGAACATTGTAGTGAAAATTGCAAAGTTTTTATTATGAATACAATATTTCAATGGAATTAGAAAACAATCATAAAGTATAAATAAGTTTACATTATCACTATAACAAATACAATAATAAATAAGCAAATAGGCTTAATATTTATGTCGTGCAGTCAGGTTTTTTTTTTTTGAGTGCGACATGTAGTCTGGCATAATGACGGAAAACACAAGTCCTGGACATTACAAATCACACGGTGCGAGGCTCGAATGGCTTCGCGCAGTTGTTGAAATTTCAACATTAAATTCGTATTACGAAACGTAATCTCTGTTAAATGCGTTTTTAATATTATCCCTCTCGAAAAGTGTGTAATTATTCCGGACAACAATACGAATCCTGGCGAATGAGGCGCTTGTTGTACATGTGTACGTACGAATGCGCTCCGAGCTGTGCCTGATGGAACTGGAATTATATTGTGCCCACAAACGAGCGCAGGTTTCACAATTCTTCGGCGGGTGTTTCTCGAAAAATCTCCAAGTGCCCTGTTGAGATTGCTGTGATCAGATAGCCGGGGGATTGGGAATAGATAAAAAGGCTTGGATTGGGGTCGCGTCAGCTGAATTTAAAAGCGGTGCGAGCTGTGCGCGCGCACGCTTCGATCCGTCCAGAAGATAACGCTGTTTTAAATTTTAAATTATAGGCCATCGGAATATTTATGGATTATGGACGCCGCTTACGTTTAGAAAATGATCGAACCCTTTGCCATCCTCCTCCGCTCCACCGATTGTGAGTGACTGATTGGCGCTGCTCTTGCATCCTCTTTGCTGTGCCACCGATCGGGCAGAGATTGGATTCGGGTTAGGAAGGCCACATGAACACAAAAAAAAACAACCGAAGACGCATACATATTCATGCGTGATTACGTAATTAGGTGACCCCCCTGTAATTGAGCGCGCCCCCTTCGTGAAATCGCAATTACTCGGGGAGTCGAGAATACGGTGGGATATGTAAATGTGCGGCCGGCTGTAGTAATGCGGCTCCGAAATGATACGGATTTTTTTTTTCGCCGAGAGAGGTATTAAAAAGTTATCAGGGTGTGCGTAATGAAGTGCTCCACGGTCCCATGTCCAAGGCTCGCCGTCGGGATATAAAAATATTTAAAATGCGCCTCAAATTACACACTGCCGTGTGTTAACGAAGTCCCAAATAATATCAGTGTCCATAATGACGGGTCTTGATAAAATTGTCTGTATCTGTGGGAATGGCGCTCGTTATACCCGCAGTCTCCGCTCTGTATCACTTTTAAACACTGTCATTTCACAAAATGCCATCTCCCCGCAGCTTCCCTGCCCCATGCACACCGACTTTTTGATTAGAAAGGGATTACCACACACACAAACACACACACATGCAAGCATGGTGCATATGGACACAATTCTAAGTAATCCATCAGACGTTAAATTTTAAGTAGCGAAACGCTGAGATAATAACAGACGAATGGGTCACTGCAGAACACAAACGAATCTCAACGTGGTAATTTGCAATCAGTCGCAGAATTAACAGTAATAATGAAGCATTAGTCCATTTAGTGGCCCAAATTTGTACTTTATGTGTGTTGTTTAAGACGATTGTTAAAATGAACCATAAATATATTACGAAGGTAAATTAAGCGACGGGAAAATGACCACATGCTCATAGAAAAACCAGAAGAAAACTCAATTAAAAACATTAGAGCTTACAGGAGACCAGGCGCAGCCTAGGACCATTACTTAGTAGGAGCAATACTCAAACAAGTAATTCCAGAAATAAGAAACAGGAGAATGAAGAGAAAGAATAACAACAAGGCAGTGAGGCTAAGAAGCAAAAGGAAACAAGAGAAGTACAGGAAACAATAGAAGGAAAGCTAAGTGGTATCAGATGAGGAAAAATAAAAGACATAGACAAGAGGTCAAAATGTTAATCATTATTGTTAAAACTGCAATGATTGTACCCAATTTTTTAAATTCTTCCTAAATAACACATTTTTCTGTCAAAATGTCAACCATTATTGTCAATACTACAATGATTGTCAATGATGACTAAAAACCATATTTTTCTGTCAAAATGATAATCATTATTGTCAAACTGCAATGATTATTGCCAAATTTAAAAAAATGATGCCTATTCATTTTTATGTCAAATTGTCAATTATTATTGTCAAAACTGCAATGATTTTTACCAAATATTGAGAGTTGATGCCCTAAAAACACATTTTTCTGTCATAACGTCAATCATTATTGGCAAAGCTGCAATGATTGTTACCAAATATTTAAAGATAAAGCCTAACTAAGACATATTTATGTCATAATGTCAATAATTATTGTCAAAACTGCAATTATTGTTACCAAATTTTTATAGATGAAGCCCTAAAAACACATTTTTCTGTCAAAATGTTAATCATTATTGTTAAAACTGCAATGATTATACCTAATTTTTAAGATTATGCCTAAATAACATATTTTTCTATCAAAATGTCAAACATTATTGTCAAAACTATAATGATTGTTACCACATTTTTATAGAGGAAGCCCTAAAAACACATTGTTCTGTCAAACTGTTAATCATTATTGTCAAAACTGCAATGATTGTTACCAAATTTTTATAGTTGCAGCCTTAAAAACACATTTTTCTGTCATAATGTCAATCATTATTGGCAAAGCTGCAATGATTTTTACCAAATATTTAGAGTTGAAGCCCTAAAAACACGTTTTTCTGTCATAATGTCAATCAATATTGGTAAAGCTGCGGTGATTGTTACCAAACATTTAAAGATAAAGCCTAACTAAGACATATTTCTGTCATAACGTCAATCATTATTGTCAAAACTGCAATGATTGTTACAATATTTTTAAAGATTAAGCCCTAAAAACACATTTTTCTGTCAAAATGTTAATCATTATTGTAAAAACTGCAATAATTGCACCTAATTTTTAAAGATTTTGCCTAAAAACATATTTTTTCTGTCAAAATGTCAATCATTACTGTTAAAACTGAAATGATTGTTACCAAATTTTTATAGATGAAGCCCTAAAAACACATTTTTCTGTCAAAATGTCAATTATTGTTATCAAAACTGCTATGATTGTTACAAAAAATTTATAGTTCAAGCCCTAAATACACATTTTTCTGTCATAATGTCAATCATTATTGTCAAAACTGCAATGATTGTTACCAAATTATAATAGATGAAGCCCTAAAAACACATTTTTCTGTCAAAATGTCAGTCATTATTGTTATTGGCAATCATTCAAAACTGTAATGATTCTTAAGTACGAAATTTAATGCTTAAAATTTTAATTATTGCGTTAAAATTTTATTATACGTTTTACATACACACATTTAAATTGAAGAATTATAATTATTACAGCCAAATATTAAATTATTTATGTAATTTTTCTAACAGCATTTCACTATTTCGATTAAAATTTCAGAAATTAGTGAAAAATATTATCATCGAAAATGTCATTCTTTATTTTCAAAACTATGATGATCGTTACCAAATTTTCAATTATATTGCTTAAAATATACATTTTTTGTGAAAATGTCAATAACTATTGTCAAAGCTGCAGTGATTGTTATTAAAATTTTACATATGATGCCTAAAAACACATTGTTCTACCAAAATATCAATCATTATTGTCTACACTGCAAGAATTGTTACGAAATTTTTAATAATAATGCCTAAACATTTTTCTGTCAAATTGTGAATCATTATTATCGAAACTGTAATGATTCTTTCCAAATTTTTATAGACGAAGCTGACGAATGATTGTTACAAAAGTTTTATAGTTGATGCCCTAAATACACATTTTTTCTGTCATAATGTCAATCATTATTGGTAAAGCTGCAATGATTAGTACAAATTTTTTAAAGATGATGCCTAAATAACACATTTTTCTGTCATAATGTCAAACATTATTGTCAAAACTGCAATGATTATTACCAAATTTTTAAAGATTTTGTCAAAACATTTTTCTGTCAAATTGTCAATCATTATTGTCAAAACTACAATGATTGTTACCAAATTTTTATAGATAAAGCCCTAAAAATACATTTTTCTGTCAAATTGTCAATCATTATTGTCAAAACTACAATGATTGCTACCAAATTTTTATAGATAAAGCCCTAAAAATACATTTTTCTGTCAAAATGTCAATCATTATTGGTAAAACTGCAATGATTGTTAATAATTTTTTAAAGATGATGTCTAAATAATACATATTTCTGTCATAATGTCAACAATTATTGTCAAAACTACATTGATTGTTACCAAATTTTTATAGATAAAGCCCTGAAAACAAATTTTTCTGTCAAAATGTTAATCATTATTGTTGAAACTACAACAATTGTATCAAATTTTTAAAGATTTTGCCTAAAAAACACACTTTTCTGTCAAAATGTCACACATTATTGTCAAAACTATAAAGATTGTTACCACATTTTTATAGGTGAAGCCCTAAATACACATTTTTCTGTCAAAATATTAATCATTATTGTTAAAACTGCAATGACTGTACCTAATTTTTAAGATAATGCTTAAATAACACATTTTTCTTTAAAAATGTCAACCATTATTATCAAAGCTGCAATGATTGTTACCAAATTTTTATAGATAAAGCCCTAAAAATATATTTTTCTGTCAAAATGTCAATCATTATTTTTAAAGGCGCAATGATTGTACCAAATTTTTAAAGATGAAGCTTAAATAACACATTTTTCTGTCAAAATTGCAATGATTGTTACCAAATTATCAAATATGATGCCTGAAAACACATTTTTTTGCCAACATTTGTCAATTGTCAAATCTGCAATGAGTGTTACCAAATTTTTATAGATGAAGCCCTAAAAACACATTTTTCTGACAGAATGTTAATCATAATTGTTGAAACTGCAATAATCGTATCTAATTTTAAAAGATTTTGCCTAAAAAACACATTTTTCTATCCTAATGTCAATCATTATTGTCAAAACTGCAATGATTGTTACCAAATTTTTATAAAGCCCTAAAAACCCATTTTTCTGTTATAATGTCAATAAATATTTTTAAAGATGTAATGTTGTACCAAATTATTAAAGATGAAGCCTAAATAACACATTTTTCTGTCAAAATTGCAATGATTGTTCCCAAATTGTCAAATATGATGCCTGAAAACATATTTTTCTGCCAAAATTTATCAATTGTCAAAACTGCAATAATTGTTACCAAATTTTTATAGATGAAGCACTAAAAACACATTTTTCTGTCAAAATGTTAATCATTATTGTTAAAACTATAATAATTGTACCTAATTTTTAAAGAATTTGCCTAAAAAAACACATTTTTCTATCAAAATGTCAATCATTATTGTCAAAACTGCAATGATTGTTACCAAATATTTATAGATGAAGACCTAAAAACACATTTTTCTGTCAAAATGTCAATCATTATTGTTAAAACTGCAATGATTGTTAGCAATTTTTCAAAGGTTATGCCTAAAAAACACATTTTTCTGTCAAAATTTCAATCATCATTATAAAAACTGCAATGATTGTTACCAAATTGTCCAAGATGATGCGCGAAAAACACATGTTTCTGTCAAATCAAATCATTATTGTCAAAACTGCAATGATTGTTACCAAATTTTTAAAGATGAAGCCCTAAAAACACTTGTTTCTGTCAAAATATTAGTCTTTATTATCAAAACTGCAATGATTGTTACCAAATTGTTAAAATTGTAGTAAAAAACCACACATTTTTCAGTCAAAATGTCAATCATTATTGTTTTGGCAATCATCCAAAACTGTAATGATTCTTAAGTACGAAATTTTTAATAATAATGCTTCAAATTTCAATTATTGTGTTAAAATTTCATTATACATATTACATAGACACATTTAAATTGAAAAATTATAATTATTACAGCCAAATATTAATTTATTTAAAATATTATTATCATCGAAAATGTCATTCATTATTTTCAAAACTGTTACGATCGTTACCAAATTATCAATTATGTTGCTAAAAAAATACATTTTCTGTCAAATTGTCAATCGTTATTATCAAAACTGTAATGATTCTTTCCAAATTTTTATGGATGAAGTTATAAAAACACATTTTTCTGTCGTAATGTTAATCATTATTGTCAAAACTGCAAAGATTGTTACCAAATTTTTAAAGATAAAGCCCCAAAAATACAAGTTTCTGTCAAAATAACTATTATTATTGTTAAAACTGCAATGATTGTTACAAAATTTTTATAGATGAAGCCCTAAAAACACATTTTTCTGTCATAATGTCAATATTTTTTTGTCAAAGCTACAATGATTATTACCAAATTTTTAAAGATGGTGCTTAAATAACACATTTTTCTGTCAATATATCAGACATTATTATCAAAACTGCAAGATTGTTACCAAATTGTCCAAGATGATTCGTGAAAAACACATTTTTCTGTCAAGTCAAATCATTATTGGCAACACTGCAATGATTGTTACCAAATTGTCAAAATTGTCATACAAACCACACATATTTCTGCCAAAATGTCAATCATTATTGTTTTGGCAATCATCCGAAACTGTAATGATTCTTAAGTACGAAATTTTCAATTATAATGCTTAAAATTTTAATTATTGTGTTAAAATTTCAATATACATTTTACATATACACATTTCAATTGAAAAATTGTAATTATTTTAGCCAAATTTTCTACTATTTCTATAATTTTTCTGTACAGCATTTCACTATTTCGGTCAAAATTTCAGTAATTGTGAAAAATAATATTATCAGCCAAAATGTCAATCATTATTTTCAAAACTACAATGATTGTTACCAAATTTTTAATTATGTTGCTAAAGAAATACAATTTTTGTCAAAATGTCACTCATTATTGTCAAAACTGCAATAATTATTACAAAATTTTCAAAGATGATGCCTTAAAATTTTTCTGTCAAACTTTCAATCATTTTTATCAAAACTGTAATGATTCTTTCCAATTTTTTTTAAAGATGATACCTAAATAACACATTTTTCTGTCATAATGCCAATCATTATTGTCAAAACTGCAATGATTATTATAAAACATTTAATGATGATGTCTAAACATTTTTCTGTCAAATTGTCAATCATTATTGTCAAAACTGCAATGATTGTTACCAAATTTTTAAAGATGAAGCCTCAATAACACATTTTTCTGTCAAAATGTCAACCATTATTGTCAAAACTGCAATGGTTGTTACCAAAGTTTTAAAGATGAAGCAATAAATATACAAGCTTCTTTCAAAATATCAATAATTATTGTCAAAACTGCATTGATTATTACCAAATTTTAAAAGAAGAAGCCCTAAAAACAGATTTTTCTGTCAAAATGTTAATCATTATTGTTAAAACTGCCATGATTGTACCTGTTTTTTAAAGATTTTGCCTAAAAAACACATTTTTCTGTCAAAATGTCAATCATTATTGTCAAAGCTGCAATGATTGTTACCAAATTGTCAAAAATGATGCCTGAAGAACACATTTTCTATCTTTCAAAATGTCAATCAACATTGTCAAAACTACAAAATCATTGTAGTTTTGACAATGTTGATATGTTGATATGTTGATAATGTTACCAAATTTTTACAGATAAAGCCCTAAAAATACATGTTTCTGTCAAAATAACAATCATTACAATCAAATCTATAATGATTGTTACCAAATATTTAAATACAAAAATAAACACTAGTCAATCATTATTGTCGAAACTGCAATGACTGTTACCAAATTCTGATAGATGATGCCTTAAACTTTTTTCTCTCCAAATGTAAATCATCATCGTCAAAACTGTACTGATTGTTACCAAATTGTTAAAGATGATTACTAAAAATCACATTTTTCTGTCAAAATGTCAGTCATTATTGTCAAAACTGCAATGATTGTTAGCAAATTTTTAAAGATGATGCCTAAATAACACATTTTTCTATCAAAATGTCAATCATTATTGTAAAAACTGCAATGATTGTTACCAAATTGTCAAAAATGATGCACGAAAACCACATTTTTCGTTCTTTCAAAATGTCAATCATTATTGTCTAAACTGCAATTACTGTTACCAAATATTTAAAGATGAAGCCCTAAAAACACATGTTTCTGTCAAAATATCAATCATTACTATCATAACTATAATGATTGTTACCAAATATTTAAAAATGAAACCCTAAAAACACATTTTTCTGTGAAAGTGTCAATCATTATTGTAAAAAATTAAGTGACTGTTACCAATTTTTTTATTATGATGTCAATATATAATAGAAGAATAATAATTGAAGACTGTTTATTACATTTCCGGCCTAGGCCGGCAATGAATTATTCTAGGAGGTCTAGCAAATAGCTAGCAAATAATTTCTTCTTAGATCTTGATATTATGTTTTTATGAACTTGCGAAAATATTGCGATGGGTGAAAAAATAGTATGTGCGGTTCGTACATGAAGTGCCTCTTCGGCTTGCTCAATTACCACATCGGCCGGGAATATATTACTTCCCGTACTGTCCACACAATAAACCTACTATTGTATGCTAGACATGTCATTCAAGTAAACTTTTTCTTCATTTCGGGAGAAGAGAGAGTAAGTCTCTCTTATGGGCTTATGATGTACATAATCAAAGTTATTGTTTTTGGAATAATTTTTTTGTGATTGTTCGATTTTTTTTTTTTTGTGTTCTTAGCTGAACAATTCTTGAATATAGAATATTTAAGAATTTTTGAATATGGAATATTCAAGAATTTTTGAATATGGAATATTCAAGAATTTTACAGCTAAGAGTTTAAATTAATAACAAATTTATATACATTTAGGTAAAATTCATAGAAGTGTTTCGCATTTTTCAGTTGATTAACAACTTTTAGAAAAGTCTTATAGGTATTCATAGACAACTAAGAATTTTGCAATAATTATTTCGTTGTATAGTTGTGTAGTTATTATAAGTATATAAAAGTTGAATAGGATTTTAATCATTTGTATCAAACTGCATAGAAGAGTCAAGAGCTAACGTTATAAAATTATAACGTTATAAATTATAGGATTTTACCCAGAATTTATGAAATTGATTACAATTTTCAGTTACCTTCTTCATCGAGACGGTAAGATAGAAAATATATAAACTAAAATAAATGTAATTATTTAATTATATTTGTAATATAATATATAACAAATAGCCCTACATATCTGATTTTTTAACGTGTACCACGTTACGAGTGGCGCACGGATTAAAAAAATAGGGTGAATAAAAACCCTAAATAGCTATGGAGAAGAATCTTTTCTCTAAAAACCTTAAACCTTGAGGGGAGATGATAAACCTTAAAGGTGATGAACAGGCGTTTGCGTTTATAGTGCATCTCTTATAGTGAGAAATAGCGCCGATAATACACAAATACATAAATGGCGCACCTGCAAGAAAAACCCTACTCACTCAAGCGATACACTTTTAATTCCTTTCGGTGGCGCAATTAAAGAGAAAAGACGATCACAAGGTTTGGGCGCATATAAGAAACCGTGCAACAAGTGTACTAAGGGCGCTCTAATACCTTATTAGAAGGTATTCCTTCTTTTTACAACGGTAAACGGAAGGAATACCGCGATAAATAAGTTGGGGCGCATTTGGTGGAGACCTACAAACCTTGGTTGCGAGAAAGTGATCAAAAAAGGTACTCACTGCGAGGCGTCTTGGAGCTCTTCTCAAAAAAGACCTACCATTGAATTTACGTTTAAAGTTGTATTGGCGAAGATCCAGTACCCTGCAACTCCGAACTCCGAAAACAAATCGGAGTTCGAAATTTGACGGTGTGGTCGCGGGTGAGGAAAGCACGAAACAAACGCAACAATCCTCAGGCTCAACCATACCCGAACTGGCTCTAAAAGGACATTTATCGTCAGAAGGTAATCTGAACTACTCAAGATACTTTCACTAATTATGTGTTGAAGACAAGACAAAGAAAACACTAAAAAGTATACGTTTGACTTGGGAAGGTAATCCCAAAGTATAATCGCGAATTTAATACTTTCTGGAAGAAAATTACAAATTAGTTAACACACACACACACGCATATATACGTACATATTCAATAACTGTAGGTGCAATGAATATTATGAATAGGAGCAAGGAACTCTAAATTGGGGACTCTACAAGGATCATTATCTGCAATATTGCACCAAAAGCCAATATATACATAAATATAGACAATATACATTCATACACACCACACTTCAACCAAACCCAGGTTGGCCCAGAAGTGATTGAAGCACAAATATAAGATCATCTCACATGATTCACTTTGGGGAGTTCTAGGTGCCCTGAAATATTAAGGAATTTTTTTAAATCTATTGCATGTAAAATTTAAACGTTGATTTCTGATGAATTGGTTTAAAAGAGTGCATTCAATGAAGTCAGTACGTTTGAAGTTTAGTAGTCCAAATCAATCAGATTGATTTGCACAATCAATCTGATTGGATGGGGAGATCCCGCCAGGGCAGTACCATCCTCCTGAAGACGTCCAAATTGTACATAACGCAAACTGTGGGTACCACTACGCATTTTTGGTTTAGTTGGGGCCTCTCAACAAGTCAACAAGACAAGGAAGAGGTTCAAGGAAGTTCAAGGAAGTTCAAGGAAGTTCAAGGAAGAGGAAGAGGCTTACGGAATGACTTACACGATTATTGACGCCAGAAGGTAATCTGAACGCTGACAAATACTTGCATTCATTATTTTAACGCACAAAAACAGGTAGTTTTCGCGAAAACTGAGACGGATTGTCCGAATAAATTAAGCAAAATACGTTTGATCTGAGAAGGTAATCCTAAGGTGTAATCGCGAAGTTAAACATTCCTGAAATACATTTCAAAATTAGTAATCACATAAAATATTACACACAGAATCTTACCAAATTCGGGATACGAGCTCCTAAGGGGTGGGAAATCTGTAGAAGATCATACCTTATGATTCACCTAGAAGATTTATTTGCACTGTTGACCTGAAAAAAATATAAAATAATGAAATTCTGTTTACATAAAATTAAAACGAGTGCAACAAGGAGCCGCGTTTTACAAGAGTACTCAGAACTCAGAACTCAGAACTCAGAACAACTCAGAACTCACAACTCAGAACTCAATGACATCTATTACATGAATTAAGAGACATCTTAATCTTGCTCAACATTCCTGCACTATCATGTATTTACATTTTTTAATGTAGGTATTTTGCAGTTTCTATTATTATTTTAAAAGGTGTGTTAACGATAAGGGATGAACAAATCTATAATAATAATGAAAATAATGGTTCTGGTTAAATTCAGATACAGAATTCCCAAATCTTTGATATGGTCGAAAGAAAGAAGAAACAGAAATGCAAATAATTCCAAAAGTTGATCGTGAATGGTACCTCTGAAAGTTATAAGGAGCTACAGGAGAAAACAGGACATCAAAACATGAAGTCAAGGAAATGGTCAAAACATACAAATTAAATCAAGAAGGAGGGGAAGCAAAGTACAACAAGCCAAATAATAAAAACACACATATTAAATGAAGAAGGAGAGGCACCAAAATACAACACAAGACTTGAAAAACAGATGGACAAACTTCAACGAAATAAAAAGAATTCTTGGTAGAAAACTTATATGGGCGTGGAGGAATCTCTGATAACGACATTCTAGGAAATGTGTGAGACCATCAAAAATACAGAGTCGAAGAAACAGGAGAAATAGTCGAAACAAGATATAAATAAGAAGATCGTATAAAAGAAAGATAAGAAACAAAAATGCAAATAATACTAAAAGTTGATCGTGAATGGTAAATCTGGAAGATTAAGGAGCTACAGGAGAAAACAGGACATCAAAACCTGAAGCCAAGGAAATGGTCAAAACATACAAATTAAATCAAGAAGGAGGGGAAGCAAAGTACAACAAGCCAAATAATAAAAACACACATATTAAATGAAGAAGGAGAGGCACCAGAATACTACACAAGACTTGAGAAACAGATGGAAAAACTTCAAGAAAATGAAAAGAATTCTTGGTAGAAGACTTATATGGGCGTGGAGGAATCTTTGATAAGGACATTCTAGGAAATGTGTGAGACCATCAAAAATACAGAGTCGAAGAAACAGGAGAAATAGTCGAAACAAGATATAAATAAGAAATAAAAGAAAGATAAGAAACAAAAATGCAAATAATACTAAAAGTTGATCGTGAATGGTAAATCTGGAAGATTAAGGAGCTACAGGAGAAAACAGGACATCAAAACCTGAAGCCAAGGAAATGGTCAAAACATACAAATTAAATCAAGAAGGAGGGGAAGCAAAATACAACAATGTGTGTGGGACCATAAAAAATATAGTCATATATAGTAATAATAGTCCAAGAAACAGGCGAGATGGTTGAAAGAAGATATTTAAAAGAAATGAATAAGAGAAGAATTCAGGATGGTTTCGACCTTTACTACATGGTAGTCCATATTATAAAAACAGAGAAACAACTTGCTATGTTTTTACCACAAAATGTTCATATACAGGGTGTTAATACTAAGTTGTAATACCCGAAACTAGCAGTTAGAACTCATTGAAACAATCAACTTTTCTTATTTAAATTTTTTTAATTGGAGCCCAAGTTTATAATTATTGGCGTTCTTTTGTTTTTCGAAAAATCGTCATTACTCCCTTATTTTAAGGAATATTTAAAAAATACAAAAACGTTCAACATGCGCTTTCGATTCTCTAAAACATTTGTATTTACAATTATTTTCTATTTTATCAAGTAACAAAATGGCGACCGATCAAAAATTTCTAAGAAAGATATTTTGAAAACCAATCGATCGATTTTTGAAAATAAAACATTTATAAAATCCTTGAACTATCTTATAACATTTGTCTGTTTTGATAATTATGCATTTTTATACACAAATTATGCAAAATACGCACACAAATGATAAACGTGACAGAAACTTTTCAAGATGCAGAAATTTCTGAAGAACAAGATCAAAAAGTATTTAAATTTGAACGTACAAACTAGAAAACACGTGCCTCAACTTGTTTAATGGCCTAACTTAAGGTTACCCTACTTTGTTTTAAATGATTGTTGCAGTTTGTTAAAATTTATCTTGTAATTCAATTTGAATAATAACTTTTTTGTACAGATCGAAAAATTTTTAAATGTTTATATAAATGTTATAATATAGTTTAAGGATTTCATAAATTTTTTATTTTCAAAAATCAATCAAGTGATTTTCAAAATATCTTGTTTCGAAATTTTTCTTCGGTCGCCATTTTTTTATTTGATAAAATAGAAAATAATTATAAATATAAATGTTTAAGAGAACCGATAGCGCATGCTGAACGTTTTTGTATTTTTTAAATATTTCTTAAAATAAGGGAGTAATGACGATTTTTCGAAAAACAAAAGAACGCCAATAACTATGAACTTAGACTCCAATTCAAAAATTTTAACTAAGAAAGTTGTTTGTTTCAATGAGTTGTAACTGCCATTTTCGTATGTTACAACTTATTGATAACACCCTGTATATATATATATATATATATATATATATATATATATATATATATATATATATATATATATATATATATATATATATATATATATATATATATATATATATATATATATGTCTATATATCAATGAACATTTTGTGGTAAAAACATAGCAAGTTGTTTCTCTGTTTTTTAATATGGACTATAGATCCATATAGTTATAGTTATAGATCCAAACACATATCAAAATTACTTGTAAATTGACTTTCTTGTATTTAACTTTCCAATATTATTTCTAAATGTTTGATTGATCCAATTATTTACTATGTTTGTCTTATATTTTATATTGGTCACAAAATTGAATATTCTAATAAGTTTTTGCCACTGCCATTTTTTGACAAATTTGGGCAAAAACCTGAATTGTGTCGGTAAATTTCTTTATTATTTATGTCTATAGGAGATTTGCTACAGGGCGTTGAAATTTTTTTTAAATCGTTATTTTTTTAATATCTATTCATATTGATGAATAAATTTTGAACACAAAATCCAGTTACTATGAAACAAATAAAGTTTTTACAAATATCATTCAAAACAATAATTGTTGACATAAAGTAAGTTGTAGGTGTTTCTCGATTTTTAGCAAAATTGAAAATCATTCCTAAAGTGTTTTAGTAGATATTAAAAAAAATAACGATTTGAAAAAAATTTCAACACCCTGTAGCAAAAAATTTAAGCCGTTGCGGATATATATTCATACGAAATTTTGTTCATTAAATAACTTGAGGTTTTACACCCTTAAATCAGTCATTAAGGAACACCCTGTATATTGAGAAAAGTCCAGAAATATACAAGGGACAACATTCCTTGTGTATTTCTGGACTGATCTGTTATTTAAAAAAAATGAACTTGAACCACTTTCAAAATTAAGGCCTCAAATATTAAAATTGACATTTTTTAAGAAAGGTACTTTATTTATAACAATGTGAGTTGAGTTTTTAAATATTGTTTTGCAAATTCTATTATTTTCGACGTTGGTCGTATAGTATACCGTAGTATTTATTGGTATTCCTTAACAATACAGTTTTGCACAAGTCAAAGGAACAATATACAATTAGAGTTAGAGTTAGAGCATACATACATAGTGATCGCAAAATTTTGATATATTGTTAGACTTAATGAAAAAAAAAAATGATTAAGTACTGCATTGTACAAATATTTTCCTTGGTTCCTTTTAATAAAAATTAACATTTATTTGAAAGAAAATGTACCCAAATATGAATCGTATCTATCAATTTCTTTAATATTCGTGCCTAACTGAGAATATAATTTGCTTTTTCATACTCAGTTTTTCCTTATTTTCTGCAAATCGTTCATTATTTAAAATTTTTCTATGGCATAGAATCTTATGTTATTCTATCAATTGCTTCAATTATTTCACATATTTCGATGTTATCATAAACTTATAATATTCTGTGAGACTGATAAAAGAAGTCTATCAAATATATTTTAAATACACACTACTCAAAAAAGTAATTGTATATTCAAAAAAATAATATATGTATTAATAATATTGTATAATACTGATTTGTGACATGTATTTCATTTTATTATTATTAATCATCTGAAATAAACAGTATTATTATTATTATTAATATACATATTAATTATTGCATTAATATATAATCATTATTATTAATAATTATTAATATTAATCATAATATTATTATTAATATGCAAAAATTCATTTGCGTAGCGTAGTTTGTGTCCATTTAATTGAAACTGACATTTTTCTTTTTTTGGAAAAGCTGGTATTTTTGGGAAAAATGTCAAAAATATAACCAGTAGCTCAATGTCAGAGATTGAAATTTGCTTTTTCGTACTGAATTTTCAAATATTTCAAATGTTCATAAGATTCAGTTCTTTTTAATTTTTGTCATATATTTTAGAGCGATCATAAAATTTGAATTTCTTTTAGACTCACAAATAAATTATCAATTCTTTCGTGTATTTCACAAATATTAAAATTAACTTTTTGTTGATAGAAGGCGGAAAGACCCCATGGGGTCGATAGCGCAATAAAGATTGTTGATATATATATATATATATATATATATATATATATATATATATATATATATATATATATGTTGATAGAATTGTAAGATGTGGGTAAAATATTAATTGTATCAGTCAATGTATTCATAATTTTTCTAAAATTGTTCCCATTCGTACTGAATTTTAAAATATTTTTATCAAATGTACGAACAACTTATTTTTTTTTAAGTTAGTATTTTTGGATAAAAATATCAAAAATATAACCTGTAGCTCAGTGTCAAATATTAAAATTTGCTTTTTCTTACTGAATTTTCGAATATTTCAAATGGTTATAGGTTTCAGTTCTTTTTAATTTTTGTCATTAAATCCATTTTTGGATGATGTGTTACTACCCAATTAAAATGATATAAGATAATTGCGGTTGAAACCTAACTGTTTTCATTTTATTCAGATGTTTATACAAAAAAAAATGCAATTTCATTAATTTGTCTTGCTCTTATTGATAGTAATAATAATCTTTATTATTCTTCTTGCTTGCTCTTATTGATGAAGTTAACAAGTTCTAATTCGGTGTGTAATTTTATACATAGTTGGCCTTCAATAATAAAATTAGATCTGATACATGCCTCACGATATCATACAGGGTGATCGATATTTGCAAACTGCACCATTTGTTCATTTTTTTTTGTTTTTTAAAGAAAGACCCTATATATTATTTCATAGTATCAAAGTCCATTAAATAAGGTTTCATTTAATATAAGGTTTCCTATACTCAAACCTAACAGTTACTCTAGTACTCTAGTAAAATGAAAATACTTTATTACGAATAAATTCCAAGTTATTAGAGTAACTATTAGGTTTTGGTATAAGAAATCCTACATCAAATGAAAGATCGTTTAATGGACTTCTATACTATGAAATAATATATAGGGTGTTCCATTAAAAAAAAAGAACAAATGGTGCAGTTTGCGAATATTGATCACCCTGTATGATATATATATATAGTAAGTTATGTGTCAAATAAAAAAATGTTATTGAAGGTTAGCTATCAATAAAAAACTACACACCTAATTAGAGCTTACTAACTCTATCAATAAGAGTAGAAAAACTGTATACATTTTTGAATAAACATCTGAATAATATGCAAATGGTTAGGTTTCAGCCCCTATAACCCAATATCATTTTAATTTTGTAGTAACACAGTATCAAAAAATGTAAAGATATATAGGGTGTTCCATTTAAAAAAAAGTTTAGTCTGTAACTTTCATATGAACTACCCTGTATAAATTTCAATATTTTTACGAAATGCATCTCATTATTGCACACAAGTTTTGTATAAAATATTTTTTGATATATTGATTAATAACTCCATAGTTGTCATTTTTTGCATTTGTATTTGTTGATGTTTCTGTTATTATATAAGTTTGCAATATGTTTTCTGAAAGGTTATAAATGAGGATAATGATAATGAGAGATAATGATAATGATAATGAGATGATAATGATTAATATGATATAATTTTTTTTCTTTTAAATCGTAACGCCACAATTTTTATGCATTGGTGGTCCTACAAAATGCATTTCTAAACCTAACCTTACCTAACCTAACCTTTTATTTTTAGAATAGGAATACGTTTTTTTTTAGAGTATGAATGCGTAAAGTCCAGTACCTTCAACCAGGGGCGTGAGGGACTCCTGGTATTATTCAAAATAGGCCCTACCCTCTAAACCTACTCTCACCTAACCTAACCTAAACTAACCTAAACTGACTTAACCTGACCTGGGCTGAAAGCGTCAGATAGATATACGCATCTTTATCTCTGCAACAGATTATTAAGATTGTTGACTAGGTTTCAAAATGTAATGATTGCAGCAAATTTGGGTACCTAAACATTGCAGAATATGCAGATCTGAGTTTTAACTATTTTATTCAACGAAAAATCAACGAAAACGAGAAAATGACATATTCACGCAGGAATTGGCTACTCGGAAGAAAATCAAATGAAAAATATGACGATCGTCGCATTTTCTCCCATTTTTCTAACTGCGGACGATAATTAGATGGAATTTTCTGATTTACATTATGCTAGATTGTTTTCAAAACTAAATTGTCGAAGCGAAACTCGAAGCGATAATCTATACGTTTTCAACTTCAATTTGGCGCTAATCACAGTCAAATTGGCATTAGTCAATATCCATTTGGCATTAATCAAAACCATGTTGGCATTAAACAAATTCATGTTTAATGAACAATCATGCAAACATAGTTTTGATTAATGCCAAATTGATAATGATTAATGCTAACTTGACTGTGATTATTGCCAAAATGATAATGATTAATGCCAACTTGACTGTGATTAGTGCCAACTTGAAGTTGAGAAGGTATAGACGAAAAAGTGTAATGAATTTCAAGCCTTAGAACAGTCATATCGAGAAGGAATTCAAAATATTAACTGCCCTGAGCGAGAATCAAAGCAACGGCAATGGATAAGTCGGAACCTTAAGTCACTATACGATAGTCTGTTGCTTATTTATTTCAAATATGTAATTCTCAAACAAAATAAATAAAACAGTTAAAACTCAGACTTTGCAATGTCTCAACTCGACATCCAAAATTGCTGCAATCATTACATTTTGAAACCTAGTCAACAATCATAATAATCTGTTGCGGAGATAAAAATGCAATTATCTATCTGAAGCTTTCAGCTCAGGTCAGGTTAAGTCAGTTTAGGTTAGGTTAGGTTATGTTAGGTGAGAGTAGGTTTAGAGGGTAGGGCCTATTTTGAATAATAGGAGTCCCTCACACCCCTGGTTGAAGGGACGGGGCTTTACACATTCCTACTTAAAAAAAGGTTTGGTTCGGTAAGGTTAGGTTTAGGAATGCAATTTCTAAGACCACCTATGCATAAAAATTGTAGCGTTACGATTAAAAAAAAAATCATATCATATTAGTCATTATCATCACATTATCATTATCATCATCTACCATTATCATTATCCTTATCCATAATGACGATGAAATTTGGCGGATCAGGATGGACTTCGAATTAAACAAGTTAATAAATGGAGCTGCCATAGTTAGATTTATGAAGGTCCAAAGAATTTTATGGATAGGGCACTTAATCAGAATGGACCACGATAAACCAACAAACAAAGTCTACAATTGGAAATTTTCAGAGAAAAGCAGAAGAGAGATACCACGGAAAATATTGATTGACGACTTGGAGGAAAATTTAAGAGCGATTGGTATAAGAGGTTTGAAGAAGAAAATTCGAAGAGAGATAGGAATGGAGGAGTGCTATTTAGATGCTATAGAGGATGCGAGAGTATAGCAAACTATACATTTCTGGGAAGCAGAAGAATGAAGTCTTCTGGTACACAATTATGCAAATTCTGCTCAAATTAAAATAATTCCTAAACTTTTCAGAAAACATATAGCAAACTTATACCGAGTGTTTGGGATAAGGGGCGATGGAACATGTAAAATTAAATATGTGTAATTATTAGCTCCCCTATAAATTTTAGAGAAAAATTGCAAAGGAATATTTTTGAGAGTATTAAAAACTGTAAATGTATCATCCATATAATTTACGTATGTGCCAGAATCCACCTCGGAAATAAAAAAAAACTTGAACATTGTACCATAAAAACCCTTGTCATGAGTTTGACAAATGTCATGTTATAGTAACCCTTACACCCATTTGGGAATTCAAGGAGATTTCCGATTATATACAGGGTGATTCATTGGAAAATAGTCATTGATAACCATATTTTGTCTCAAATAGGGGGACCTGTCCTCTCGTTTTACATTAAGGTTAGGATCCAGAAAGTAAGTGAATATAAAATAGTTTATGATTTTATTGATGAAAGCAGGAAAATTATCATTTAGGAAAGGATTTTTTTTAAATTTTGTGCCACTTTATTATCAAAACATCAAGATTTGACTCAAATTAATAAGTAACAAAGTTGTATGCGGAAGTACCAAATACATTCAGTGTTACTTAATTTTTTCTGCCTTTTCCAAATATGCAAACAAAATTTTAAAATATTAATATACAGGGTATTGTTTCGAGTGGGCACCTATTTATTAATTTATTTAAGGCCGGACCCAGAATAAGATTTTCATTTTTTATGTTAATCGACACTACAGTGGACAAAGAACATACGTACCAAATATTACAAAAAATTATAGGGTGGTTCGTAAGTTGTGATTAATTGAAAAAATGGGTAATATTAATGAATCACCCTGTATATTGGTTATAAAGAATGATAGACCCATAAAATATAGTTTATTTAGAATCATCTCGGTGTGCCGTATCTACCATTACTGTATGCGCATTTCCCAATGAATCACCCTGTATAATAACTGAAACAGCAACAGCAACAAAAACAAATGCAAAAAAATATCAACTATGGGGTTATTAATCAAGATATCAAAAAATATTTTATACAAAAGTTGTGTACAATAATGAGATGCATTCCGTAAAAATATTGAAATTTATACAAGGTAGTTCATATGATAGTTACAGACTAAACTTGTTTTTGTAAATGGAACACCCTATATATCTTTACATTTTTTGATTCTGTGTACTTCAGAATTAAAATTATATAGGGTTGTAGGGGCTGAAATGTAACCGGTTGCATGTTATTCAGGTGTTTATACAACCATTTATACAATAATATTATTTTTTTCTACTCTTATTAAAGGAGTTAGTAAGCTCTAATTACGTGTGTAGTTTTACTAATAGTTAACCTTCGATAACAAATTTTTATTTGACACATAACTTACTATATCATACAGGGTGATCAGTATTCGCAAACTGCACCATTTGTTCATTTTTTTTAAATAGAACACCCTATATATTATTTCTTAGTATGGAAGTCCATTAAATAATATTTTATTTGATGTATGATTTCTTATACCGAAATCTAATGGTTACTCTAATATTTCGGAATTTATTCGTAATTAGAGTAATTACGTAAATATTTTCAAGTTACTTGAGTGCTAGAGTAACGGTTTGAGTATAGGAAACCCTATATCAAATGATTTTAATGTACTTTTATACTATGAAATAATATATAGGATGTTCCATTAAAAAAAAAAAAAATGAACAAATGGTGCAGTTTGCAAATATCGATCACCCTGTATGATATCGTGAGGTACGTATGAGATGAAAAATTATTATTGAAGGCCAACTGTGAATAAAATTACACACCGAATTAGGGCTTGTTAACTTCATCAATAAGAGCTAGAAAAATTAATGAAATTGCATAATTTTATGCATAAATATCTCAATAACATGGAAACGGTTAGGTTTCAACCGCAATTATCTTATATCATTTTAATTGTGTAGTAACACAGTATCAAAAAATGCAAAGATATATAGGGCGTTGACACTCAAAAATTTCAAAAATTATCGTAAATTGCGACCGAATAACCTCTGAATTACTCAAAAATACCTTAACATAAATTTACATTATTATATTAATTGCGCAGAATGAAGTACTTCGCCTGTACTCATGTGCGCATACCGTCGGCCATATTGACTTCTTCATTAAAGTACAAAATCTTCATACATTGATTATGACCCGATGCAACCTTTTCAAGCCTTGGCACGGGTGTCAAAATGACCACAAGGCTTTGGAGAAGAGTTTGCCCACACTTCTCGCACGTCAGCGAGTGTTTTTTGATCATATTTTGGCCAAAGGTACACTTGCGTATGTCGCCCATGTTAATTACATATACTCCACCTACCTGTGTAAATTTCCGGGAACTCGGTGGGCATTCATCGTGATTGCGATGATTCGCCATCTGTTCCACCCCCATGAATTGTATCAAAAGAAGCCTCGTCAGCCGGGCAAGACTTTGGCGGTCATTCCGGGGCGCCTCCGAGCAATTTCCACCGAAAATCTGCATTTTTCCGGGGACCGTGCCCTTGTCGCCGACATTTCCCTCCCGCGGACCTGCACAGTGGCCAGCCTGCTCTGTGCGTGGCGCCACCTGTGGCCGAAAGAACAAAACTATCACATCCTGAGCCATGAAACCCTAATCCCCTACAAAGTACTATTATAAAAATACATGCCATATTTGATGAAACATTTCATCATATAGAATATACAAGGTGTCCCACAACTTCGTGGCATAAATCTAGGAGCATGCTAAGAAAGGCAAAATGAAATGAAATTGTAAATATTATTTTTTATAATCGCCTTTGTTTCCAAATATTAGGACCTTAAAGTATTACTTAGAAAATCAGTTTTCTTATTAACATTTCTACTAGAGCAGACTTGGAAATCTGATATTTTGCCATGAGTTATCCAACAGGAGGTTAGAATTTTTTTTAAACATATACCATTTTTCGAGCTTTATTGTCACAAAGAAGGTATAACGAAGGTCCTATATTTTGGAAATAAAAGCGATTTGCACAAAAAAAAATACATTTTCATTTAATTTTGCTTTTCTTAACATGCTCCCAAGTTTATGCCACGAAGTTGTGCGACATCTTGTATATTATAATTAATTTTATTTAATATATTTTTTCTGTGAACAATAAGAACCATGTAGAAAAAAATGAAAAAAAAATGCAGAAATTAACAGAATGGCATAAAAGCCTACACCAAAGAAAATTGAATCAGTCAATATTTTGCAAAAATGAGTACGAAACATACAAATTCCACCTTCGCCATAGATATAAATATTACTTTAATTTGGTAAAAAATACACACAGGTAACTTTGTGTTTTTTTTACCTATTTCACAATATATCACAAAGTAGAGCTGACAACCATTACTCATTACTTTAATTGACTAATCCAATTCCAATTTTGTAAAAAAAAAACAATTTCAAGATATACAGATATTTCAAGATATTCAATTAATAACTATAAAATATCTGACCAAAAAGCCAAATTACAATCTCCTTTGGAAAAATAATGAATTAGTTGAATGATACAATTCAAGTTTCACTAAAATCTTCCAATTCACATTCTCATCAATATTTTCATCAACAAAAAGTCAATTTTAATATTTAAAAAATACATGAAAGATAATTTTTTTGAGCAGTCTAACGGTAATTCAAATTTTATGATCGCTTTATAATATATGACAAAAATAATAAAGAACTGAAACTTTCAACCATTTGCATAAAATATTTGAAAATTTAGTACGAAAAAGTAAATTTCAATGTCTGACATTGAAGTACTGGTGATGTTTTTGACATTTTTACCCAAAAATTTCAAACGTTCTAAAAACGGATTAGTTTCAATTTTAGAAAGATATTGAATACATTGTATAATTCAAATTTTAGCCAAATCTTACAATTCTATCAACAAAAAGTCAATTTCAGTATTTGCAAATTACATGAAAGATTTACTATTACCATTTTTTTGTCAGTTCACAGAAATTCACATTTTATGATCGCTTTGAACTACACGACAAGAATGAAGAAGACCTGAAACTTTCAACCATTTTATAAAATATTAGAAAATTCAGTAGGAAAAACCAAATTTCAATCTCTGACACAGAACTTCTAGTGATATTTTTGACATTTTTCCTTAAAAATTTCAAATGTTCAAAACAAGTCAGTTCCAATTGAATGGAAACAATTTTAGAAAAAATAATGAATACATTGACTGGTACAATTCAAATTTCGTCAAAATCTTACAATTCTATCAACAAAAAGTCAATTTTGATATATACAAAATACATTAAAGATTTTACCATTTTTTGTCAGTCCTACAGATATTCAAATTTTATGATCGCTTTGCACTACATGACAAGAATGAAAAATAACTGAAACTTTCAACCATTTGCATAAAATATTTTAAAATTCAGTACGAAAAAGAATATTTTAATCTTTAACATTGAAGTACTGGTAATATTTGTGACATTTTTACCCAAAACTTTCAAATATTCCAAAAAAGTCAGTGATAATTGAATGGAAACAATTTTAGAAAAATAATGAATACATTTACTGGTACAATTCATATTTGTCCCAAATTTTAGAGTTCAAGCAACAAATAGTTAATTATGATATTTATGCATGAAAGACTTGGCCATTTTTTATCAGACTAACAGAAATTCAAATTTGGTGATCGCTTTGAACAATATGATAAAAATTAAAAGCAACCAAACCATTTGCATAAAATATTTGCAAATTAAGTACGAAACAGAATATTTTATGGTCAGACATTGAAATACTGGTGATATTTTTGACATTTTATCCAAAAATTTCAAATATTCCAAAAAAAAGTTAGTTTCAATTGAATGGAAACAATTTTAGAAAAATAATGTATACATTGACTGGTACAATTCATATTTGTTCCAAAATTTAGAGTTCTATCAAAAAATAGTTAATTATGATATTTATACGTGAAAGATTTGGCCAATTTTTGTTAGACTAACAGAAATTCAAATTTTATGATCGTTTCGAACAATATGATAAAAATTAAAAACAACCAAACCATTTGCATAAAATATTTGCTGATTCAGTACGAAACAGAATATTTTAATGTCTGACATTGTAGTACTGGTGATATTTTTGACATTTTCACCCAAAAATTTCAAATATTCCAAAAAAAGTTAGTTTCAATTGAATGGAAACAATTTTAGAAAAATATCGAATACATTGAGTGGTACAATTCATATTTGTCCCAAATTTTAGAGTTGTATCAACAAATAGTTAATTATGATATTTATACATGAAAGATTTGGCCATTTTTTGTCAGACTAACAAAAATTTGAATTTTATGATCGTTTCGAACAATATGATAAATATTAAAAACAACCAAACCATTTGCATAAAATATGTTCAAATTCAGTACGAAACAGAATATTTTAATCTCTGACATTGATATACTGGTGATATTTTTGATATTTTTACCCAAAAATTTCAAATATTCGAAAAAAGTAAGTTTCAATTGAATGGAAACAATTTTAGAAAAATAATGAATACATTGACTGGTACAATTCATATTTGTCCCCAAATTTAGAGTTCTATTAACAAATAATTAATTATGATATTTATACATAAAAGATTTGGCCATTTTTTGTCAGACTAACATAAATTCAAATTTTATGATCGCTTCGAGCAATATGACAAAAATTATAAACGACCAAACCATTTGCATACAATATTTGCAAATTCAGTACGAAACAGAATATTTTAATGTCTGACATTGAAATACTGGTTATATTTTTGACATTTTTACCCAAAAATTTCAAATATTCCAAAAAAAAGTTAGGTTCAATTGAATGGAAACAATTTTAGAAAGATAATTAATACATTGTATAATTCAAATTTTACCCAAATCTTACATTCCTATCAACAATTAGTCAATTTTAATATTTGCAAAATACATGAAAGATTTGATAATTTTCGTGTCAATCTAACAGAAATTCAAATGTTATGATAGCTTTGAATTATATGACAAGAATGAAAAAGAACTGAAACTTATAACCATTTGAAATATTCGAAAATTCAGTGCGAAAAAGCAAATTTGTATCCTGACATTCAGCTACAGGTTATATTTTTGATATGTTTACCCAAAAATACCAACTTTTGAGAAAAAAGTCAGTTTCAATTAAATGGACACAAACTATATTACTCAAAAGATTTTTTGAATATTCATTATCAGTAATATTGATTATATGTTAATGCAATATTAAAAATGTATATTTTTAATACATATTTTATTTTTTGGAATATGCAATAACTTTTTTGAGTAGTGTATATTTGAAATATATTTGATAAACTTAATTTATCAGTCTCACAGAATATTATAGTTTTATGATAACATTGAAATATGTGAAATAATTGAAGCAATTGACAAAATAACATAAGATTCTATGCCAAAGAATTTTTTTAAATAATAAACTATTTATGAAAAAGAAATTGACAAATACGATTCAAATTTGGGTAATTTTTTTTTCAAATAAATGTTAATTTTTATTAAAAGGAACCAAGTTAAATATTTGTACAATGCAGTACTTGATAATTCTTTCCTCATTAAGTCTAACAATATATCAACATTTTGCGATCACTATGTATGTATGCTCTAACTCGTAACTCTAATTGTATATTGTTCCTTTGACTTGTACAAAACTGTAATGTTACTGAATACCAATAAATACTACAGTATACTATATGACCAAAGTCGAAAATAATAGAATTTGCAAAACAATATTTAAAAACTCAACTGACATTGTTATAAAATAAAAAAAATATCTTAAAAAATGTCAATTTTAATATTTGAGGCCTTGATTTTGAAAGTGGTTCAAGTTCTTTTTTTTAAATTACAGATCAGTCCAGAAATACACAAGGAATGTTGTCCCTTGTATATTTCCGGACTTTTCTCAATATACAGAGTGTTCCTTAATGACGTGCTAATATTTAAGGGTGTAAATCCTTAGGTCATTTTATGAAGAAAATTTCATAGGAATATATATCTGTAACGGCTTAAATTTTTTGCTACAGGGTGTTGAAATATATTTTTAAATCGTTATTTTTTTTTTAATATCTCCTAAGACACTTTAGAAATGATTTTCAATTTTGCTAAAAATCGAGAAACACCTACAACTTACTTTATGTCAACAATTATTGTTTTGAATAATATTTGTAAAAACTTTATTTGTTTCATAGTAACTAGATTTAGTGTTCAGAATTTATTCATCAATATGAATAGATATAAAAAAAACGATTTAAAAAATATTTCAATGCCCTTTAACAAATCTCCCAAAAATCTCACAAATAGACATAAATAATAAAGAAATTTACCGACACAATTCAGGTTTTAGCCCAAAATTGTCAAAAAATGGCAGTGGCAAAATCAAATTAGAATATTCAATTTTGTGACCTATATAAAATATATAACAAAAATGGAAAATAATTGTATGAATCAACCATTCAGAAAGAATATTGAAAATTTAAATCCAAAAACGCAATTTTGAAGTAATTTTGATATGTGTTTGGATCCATCCTGGTAATTGTTTGAAGTAATTGATTTATACAAACTCAAGTTGTACCCAAAAACAAAATTGTTTAAAAAATGCCAATTTTATTGGAATACTACCAAAATATAAACAAAAAATAGCGATATATTTACAATATGCCAGTATGGTTTTGAAGATTTTTTTAATACTTTTACAGAATAGTGCAACTAAATTATAAGACTCTGTATTTACCCTTTGGTAAAAAGGTATTGTGACCGATATTAAATTTATGACAAAACTGGAAAAAAATTAAGTAGTCATTTGGGAAAATTCTGTATGAAAAGTAGTAAGTATGAAAGTAGCAAATTTCACTGTACTTTTTGTTTTTTAAGTTTTGAAATACTGTCATTGGCAATATTATTTACAAATTGCGCATAGAAGATTTACAAACAGGAAATGTATGAGTGTATTTTATAATCCTGCTAAATATATTTCTACAAAATTATAAAATTTTGTAATTTCAGATTTGACGGCAAATCAAATATAAAATACTGATATGGAATTTTGTTCCACACACAAATGAATGATATGCATATGTAGCTCATCCATAGTTATTAATGATATTCCTATCAGCAGACTGGAAAACAGAATAATGGTAATCTACAGTGACAAAATATAAGTCAAAATTATGCAAAATATTATATATAAGTATGCAGGGTGTCCCGCGCTGGTGGACCATTAAAAGTTAATGGGATTCCCGATTAGATAAAAGTTTGAAAAAAATCGACCGAATATGGCTGAATCCATTCTCCTCAAGTGAAATACTTTCAAGCTTCTATCACTTCCGATTCTACCAAAAATTGCCATCAATTTATGTTTTTCTTTAAATGGCACACCCAACATATTATTATGTTTTTGGCCTCACCGTTTAGTTGGAAACATCTTTTGTAAAAATGTATGTACACCTATATTTTATATTTTCTGAGATGAAAATTTAATTCCAAGATTTTGACCTTAAAAAGACGTTATGAAAAATGAAAAATGGTACGAAAAATTTATTTCGCATTGTACCCGAAAGGTGCCTCTATGACTGATATATTTTGCAGCTGAAACTTTTGACAATTAGTCATTAATAAGTCTCATTAGTTAATATTATTGACATTAGTCAATAAGCCCACTTAAATTGAACGTATTTCAATTTTTCGAATTTCGGAATTTTGGAATTTTTGGTAGCAAATTATCATGCTACTTTATGAGATAAAAACTAGATAAAATAACCAAACTTATATAATAAAAGAAACAGCAACAAAAACAAATGCAAAATGTCAACTACGGGGCTATTAATCAGAATATCAAAAAATATTTTATACAAAAGTTGTGTACAATAATAAAATGCATTTCGTAAAAATATTGAAATTTATACACGGCAGTTCATATGAAAGTTACGGACTAAACTTAAGTTTTTTTTAAATGGAACACCCTATATATTTTTATACTTTTGGATCCTGTGCACTACATAATTAAAATGATATTGGGTTGTAGGGGCTGAAACGTAACCGGTTGCATGTTATTCAGGTGTTTATACAACCATTTATACAATAATATTATTTCCTTCTACTCTTATTGATGGAGTTAGTAAGCTCTAATTAGGTGTGTGGTTTTACTGATAGTTAACCTTCAATAACGAATTTTTATTTGACACATAACTTACTATATCATACAGGGTGATCATTACTCGCAAACTGCACCATTTGTTCATTTTTTTAAATAGAACACCCTATATATTATTTCATAGTATGGAAGTCCATTAAATATTATTTTATTTGATGGATGATTTCTTATACCCAAACCTAATAGTTACTCTAATATTTCGGAATTTATTCGTAATTAGAATAATTACTTAAATAGTTTCAAATTACTAGAGTGCTAGAGTAACGGTTTGAGTATAGGAAACCCTGAATCAAATGAATTAAATATACTTTTATACTATGAAATAATATATAGGATGTTCCATTTAAAAAAAAATGAACAAATGGTGCAGGTTGCAAATATCGATCACCCTGTATGATATCGTGAGGTACGTATAAGATGAAAAATTATTATTGAAGGCCAACTGTGAATAAAATTACACACCGAATTAGGGCTTGTTAACTTCATCAATAAGAGCTAAAAAATTAATGAAATTGCATAATTTTATGTATAAATATCTCAATAACATGGAAACGGTTAGGTTTCAACCGCAATTATCTTATATCATTTTAATTGTGTAGTAACACAGTATCAAAAAATGCAAAGATATATAGGGCGTTGACACTCAAAAATTTCAAAAATTATCGTAAATTGCGACCGAATAACCTCAGAATAATTCAAAAATACCTTAACATAAATTTAGATTATTATATTAATTGCGCAGAATGAAGCACTTCGCCTGTACTCATGTGCGCATACCGCCGGCCATATTGACTTCTTCTTTAAAGTACAAAATCTTCATACATAGATTATGACCCGATGCAACCTTTTCAAGCCTTGGTACGGGTGTCAAAATGACCACAAGGCTTTGGAGAAGAGTTTGCCCACACTTCTCGCACGCCAGTGAGTGTTTTATGATCATATTTTGGCCAAAGGCACACTTGCGTATGTCGCCCATGTTAATTACATATACTCCACCTACCTGAGTAAATTTCCGGGAACCCGGTGGGCATTCATCGTGATTGCGATGATTCGCCATCCGTTCCACCCCCATGAATTGTATCAAAAGAAGCCTCGTCAGCCGGGCAAGACTTTGGCGGTCATTCCGGGGCGCCTCCGAGCAATTTCCACCGAAAATCTGCATTTTCCGGGGACCGTCGCCCTTGTCGCCGACATTTCCCTCCCGCGGAACTGAACACTGGTCAGCCTGCTCTGTGCGTGGCGCCACCTGTAGCCGAAAGAACGAAACTATCACATCCTGAGCCATGAAACCTTAATCCCCTACAAAGTACTATGATAAATATACATGTTATATTTGATGAAACATTTCATCATATAGAATATACAAGGTGTCCCACAACTTCGAGGCTTAAATCTAGGAGCATGCTAAGAAAGGCAAAATGAAATGAAATTGTAAATTTTTTTTTTTTGTAATCGCCTTTGTTTCCAAATATTAGGACCTTGAAGTATTACTTAGAAAATCAGTTTTTTTATTAACATTTCTACTAGAGCAGACTTGGAAATCTGATATTTTGCGACCAGTTATCCACCAGTAGGTTAGGATTTTTTTTTAAACATATACCATTTTTCGATGAATAAGCTTTATTGTCACAAAGAAGGTATAACGAAGGTCCGATATTTTCGAAATAAACGCGATTTGCACGAAAAAAATATTTACATTTTCATTTAATTTTGCTTTTCTTAACATGCTCCCAAGTTTACTCCACGAAGTTGAGGGACATCTTGTATATTATAATTAATTTTATTTAATATATTTTTGCTGTGAACAATAAGAACCATGTGAAAAAAATGAAAAAAAAAATGCAGAAATTAACAGAATGGCATAAAAGCCTACACCAAAGAAAATTGAATCAGTCAATATTTTGCAAAAATGAATACGAAACATACAAGTTCCATCTTCGCCATAGATATAAATATTACTTTAATTAGGTAAAAAACACACACACAGGTAACTTTGTGTGTTTTTTAACCTATTTCACAATATACCACAAAGTAGAGCTGTCAAGCATTACTCATTACTTTAATTGACTAATCCAATTCCAATTTTGTAAAAAAATCAATTTCAAGATATAAAGATATTTCAAGATATTCAAGTAATAACTATAAAATATCTGACCAAAAAGCCAAATTACAATCTCCTTTGGAAAAATAATGAATTAATTGAATGACACAATTCAAGTTTCACTAAAATCTTCCAATTCTCATTCTCATCAATATTTTCATCAACAAAAAGTAAATTTTAATATATAAAAAATACATGAAAGATATTTATTTTGGCAGCCTAACAGTAATTCAAATTTTATGATCGCTTTATAATATATGACAAAAATAATAAAGAACTGAAACTTTCAACCATTTGTATAAAATATTTTAAAAATTTAGTACGAAAAAGTAAATTTCAATGTCTGACATTGAAGTACTGGTGATGTTTTTGACATTTTTACCCAAAAATGTCAAACGTTCCAAAAACGGGTTAGTTTCAATTGAACGGAAACAATTTTAGAAAGATAATGAATACATTATATAATTCAAATTTTACCCAAATCTTACAATTCTATCAACAAAAAGTCAATTTTAATATTTGCAAATTACATGAAAGATTTACTATAACCATTTTTTTGTCAGTTCAAAGATATTCAAATTTTGCGATCGCTCTGAATTTCATAACAAGAATAAAAAATAACTGAAACTTTCAACTATTTGTATAAAATATTTTAAAATTCAGTACGAAAAAGCAAATGTCAATCTCTGACACTGAGGTTCTATTGATATTTTTGACATCTTTCTGCAAAAATTTCAAATGTTCAAACAAAAAGTCAGAATGGAAGCAATTTTAGAAAAAAAGAATGAATACATTGACTGGTACAATTCAAATTTCATCAAAATCTTACAATTCTATCAACAAAAAGTAAATTTTGATATATACAAAATACATTAAAGATTTTAACATGTTTTGTCAGTCCTACAGAAAATCAAATTTTATGATCGCCTTGAACTACATGACAAGAATGAAAAAGAACTGAACCTTTCAAACATTTGCATAAAATATTTTAAAATTCAGTACCAAAAAGAAAATTTTAATCTCTGACATTGAAGTACTGGTAATACTTTTGAAATATTTACTCAAAGGTTTCAAATGTTCCAAAAAAGTCACTTGAATGGAAACAATTTTAGAAAAATTATGAATACATTGATTAATACAATTCAAATTTCACCCAAGTCTTACAATTCTATCAACAAAAATCCAATTATTGGTGAATATTCCAACGTTGTGATTAATATATAATTTATGACAAAACTGGAAAAAAATTGAAGAAAGTAATTTTGGAAAATTCCTTCAAAGTAGCAAATTTCACTGTAGTTTTTGTTTTCGAAATACTCCTGTTATTCGCAATAATATTTACAAATTGCGCATAGAAAACGTAACAGGAAATGAATGAGTGCATTTTATAACTTTTCTTAATATACAGTATGCCCCGGATTGAGTTTATAAGAGGGATTTTTATTTAATGTAAACTTTTAAGTTAAAATGTTATAGGATTTAAAATTCCAGCTTCGTCTGAAACTACCATTTCAGTGATTAAAACATTGATTTATTTATACAGGGTGCTGGCTGAATTAAAAAAAAACTAATTTTGAAACTTTATGACAAATAATTATGAAAAATAACACCATTTAAACAATCCGCCACAATTTTTTTCACACAATTCAAGCTCCTGAAGACTAGTTTAGATTTCTATAATAGTTATTGATGCAAATGTCTTTCGTATGCGATATTTTAAATTTTCAGTATCATTTTCTGCATTTGAGGGATTGGTTGAATGATTTTTTTTTTTAATGTTGTTAAATGTAATTTTAAATTCTTTTGGCAAATAGTAAATAAATAAGTGTCAAAATAGGATTTAAAATTTTTGATTTTGCCAACACCCTGTATAAATAAATCAAAGTTTCAATAACTGAACTAGCAGTTTCAGACCAAGCAGGAATTATAATTATTTACTTAAAACTAAAACTGAAAATAATATCCCTCTTATAAACTCCATCCGGGGACATACTGTATATAAAATTTAGTAATTTCAGATTGGAGTAAAATTCAAATTAAAATTTTGTTCCTAACTTAAATAAATGATTGTACATCCATAGTTATCGATGATAACCCTATCAGCAGACTAGAATACCGAATAATGGTGATCTTCAATGACAAAATATAGGTCAACATTATGAAAAAAATTGTAATTAAGTATATACAGGGTGAGTCTTTTTTTCATTTTAAGCACTGGGATCTCGGAAACCATAAGACGTAGAGATTCGGTTAAATGAGGAAAGAGTTGTCGTTTTAAGAGCTTATGCAAGATTTGCTTAAATTTTTTGAAAAACGACTACAATTTTTCAGTTATTTAATTATTTAAAGATTACACAAAATTTAATTTTTTTAAATATCATAGTTGGCTTTGACATTTTTAAAAAGAACAAATTTTTCTAAATAGCGATATAAAGTTTGCTATACTTTCTTTGATAAATTTCTTTGATAAATTCTTTGATAAATTCTTCGATAAAGCATAAATCAAAAGAGCAATGTAAATTTTAAATTATAATCAAACTTAAAATTATATATCTATGGTTATTGGTTTCTTATTATAACTTATTGTTATTTTAGTTATTTTAGCGTTCTAGTGATAGTGGTATGTACACTTTATCAATGAATTGTAACATATGTAAAAATGGAGTATTTTTTCCGTTAAGTAAATAAATAAATAAACTTATCATCTATTAAACTTCAAACGGCATCTCCCTAACATAAATTAAATGAACAGCTTCAGCAATTTTATTACTTGCTATTATCTTAATCACTAGAAATTCTATCTTAATTAAAAATATCCATCTTAAAAAATTAACTTTACAATAATTATTACTAACTTTGAAAAATAAACAGGATACAGTACTATTTGTATTATATAGAGTAGCAAAAACAGAATGCGCCATGGAAAATATTTTTTGTTTGCTCCTACTACGAGAATTCTATTAATATTTCTTCTAATTACACTAAATTCTATTCAAATTATACAACGAAAATTCCTGCATCTAATTTATTTCTGAAAGTAAGTATAGCAAACGTTATATCGTTATAAAGAGAAAAAAATGTACTTTTAAAAAATGTCAAACCCAACTCTGACTCAAGAAAATTTTCGAAACAAGATATTTTGAAAATCACTCGATTGATTTTTGAAATTAAAACATTTATGAAATCCTTAAACTATATTATAACATTTGTCTGAAACATTTTTTTCGATCTGTCCAAAAAAGTTACTATTCAAATTGAATTACAAGATGAATTTTAACAAACTGCAACAATCATTTTAAACAAAGTAGGCTAACCTTAAGTTAGGCCATTAAACAAGTTGAGGCACGTGTTTTCTAGTTTGCACGTTCAAATTTAAATACTTTTCGATCTTCAGAAATTTCAGCTTCATCTTGAAAAGTTTCTGTCACGTTTATCATTTGTGTGCGTATTTTGCATAATTTCTGTATAAAAATGCATAAGTATCAAAGCAGACAAATGTTATAAGATAGTTTAAGGATTTTATAAGAGATTTATTTTCAAAAATCGATCGATAGGTTTTCAAAATATCTTGCATAGAAATTTTTGATCGGTCGCCATTTTGTTATTTGATAAAATAGAAAATAATTGTAAATACAAATGTTTTAGAGAACCGAAAGCGCATGTTGAGCATTTTTGTATTTTTTAAATATTCCTTAAAATAAGGGAGTAATGACGATTTTTCGAAAAACAAAAGAACGCCAATAACTATGAACTTGAGCTCCAATTAAAAAAATTAGTAAGAAAAGTTGTTTATTTCAATGAGTTCTAACTGCCATTTTCGGGTGTTACTACTTAGTATTAACACCCTGTATAATATTTTAACCTCTCAAAACCAGAAAATTTTATAAAAAAATAAATCAAAATTCACAGTATTTGATGTTGCTTTGCTCACTCCAAAGCAAGATTTTAGTATTTTTTAATAGTTCTCCAAGCACTGAAATTAGTTTGTATTTTCTAATTGTCCAATATGTATTTAGAAAACGTATAAAACTGCTTACATAATATGTTGTTGGATATTAACCAAAAATACTTATTTTATCTTTAAACAAAAATAAAGACAACTTCAACAATTTACGATACAATTATAATAAAACACTTTTAAACAAAATATTTTATGTGATATTGCTAAATCCATAACTGTTTGGAGCTTTATGTTCTTTTTAATAATATTTCCACCTTTTTTTTTTCTTTCAATGGTTTATTTTATTGTAAGTACATATTGTTACAATCTTCAGTACGTCAGTATAGATATATCGGGGCAGTCTAGATATATATATATATATATATATATATATATATATATATATATATATATATATATCAAATATATTTGGTAAGTTTCGTGCAATTTTCTGAACATACCAGGAATATTCTGAAACTATTTTTATAGAGAGGCAGTAAATACGCGCCAATAAACTAAATTCACACCAGTCCACAGCATATGATTTCTACTTTCTACTACACTAATATATAGTACTAGTAGACGAGTTTTGACGAGTTTTGATGTAGACATTCTATCATTCTTTGTAAGAAAAGTATATGAAACGTAGTATTGCGTAAATATAGTGGCAAATATTTATGTATTACTATTATTTTATGTATTATTATTATTTTATATTTTAGTATTTAAGCTGACTTGTGTAAAATTACCTTGTTATAGCATAGTATTATAATAACCTTTTTATATTATTACTGAGTACATGGCACACGATTTCTCTGACATTGGCGTACTTCTGTACTTATTTTATTGTATACAATGTATTACTATGTATTGTTATTATTTTATATTTTAGTATTTAAGCTGACCTGTGTAAAACTCGAGTTATTAACACGAATAAATATCAATATCAATCAATATCAATATCAATACTTACAGTTTCTGGCGTTAAATTTCATCTCCAGCATTCTCTTGGCATCCCATGCATGTGAATCCCATCTGAGCCCATCGTAAGATATTCGCATGGCAATTGACAGCTCGCTTCCAGAAATATGCACAGCTCATCTGCAAAAACCTCACTTCACACATTCGCGTTTAACTCTGCAATTCGAAAAGGTATCGGCGCCAAATTTGCACATCATCTTTAGAACACCTCAGGCAAAGTCTCAGGCAAAAATAAGACGATTACACCCATAATTTTGGCGGTGCGATTGCCTGAAAACCGGACGTGGTTTAGCGTGCTTATTTCCGGCGTCAAAAAACGCCACTGGGCTCATTAGGTACACATCCTAGCAGATATGAACATCTTGGCTCTGATTGTATATTGCCAAAGTGGGGTGATTGGAAAGACATGCAAGATTACTTTGCTGTCGATAGACAAAGATGAGAGTGAGTTAATTTATTCACAGCGCGCCGAGCGAAGTAACAGAGCAAAAAATTGTTTGCACAATGGCCCAATTAAAATATCCATTATAGGCAAAAAACGCTGCATTGTAAGTGATTGCATTGAATTTTGGCAAAAAACGAATTCACGTGCAGATATCTGATGTGGCTTGTAAAATATTGTTTATCCAGTCTTCTAAACGCTTGATTTTGGTCTCTGAAACTAACACCACAAGCAAACTTCTTGGTTCGTAATTCAATAAATTTCGACGTTAATCCCCGCAATTTCTCCGGATTAAATGATCGCGATTGCCATCCGACACCCTCTCTGTGCACATATTCTCCTATACAAACACATGCAGATCCAAATATATACACTCGCAAAATATTCTGTGGTGTTCACGGATTCGTTTCGCGGACGTAAACCGTTTATGCAAATGTCCCTCGACAAGTCGATATCATCGCATTTGTGTGTGCCCTGTGAGAAAACGTCCGCATTGGGAGTTCCATTTGTCAGTGTGTGTGTGTGCATGTGTGAATATGTATATTTCTTTGGGTGAATGTGTGGACGATTGTACCGCATATGACTGATCCGATCGGCAAATACTGGCCTAATTTCTGCCCATGCTTAATCCCGTTACGCTTAATACAGACCAGAAAGAGCATTCGCTGGGGGATGGATGAGGGTATTATTCATATATTGCAAGGGTAATAAATAAGCTGCTGTTTTAACGCTGTAACTAAACTAAGAACAATTTTCAACATGAATGGAATTTAGAATGTGAACAATGATTATTGCAATTTCCAAATATTTAAGAAAATATCAAAAACTATGAACATTTCTACAGTTCTCTGTTTTCAGAATAATTTAGCACTTTATTGGTACATTTAGGCATTTTAGAAAGGGTTTAAAATATGTTTTTCCAAATATTTACGAAAATTCAATGACCCCAATTTTTATTTTATTTCAAATTATATATCATTTCCTACATATATTCGAAATATTTGGAATTTTTTATGAAACTTTCTAGCAAACCTGGGGAATTCTTTGAGATATACATATCCATAACCCAAAGAATTCCCCAGGTTTGCTGGGAAATTTTATTAACATTTCAAATACCATGAAATGGATTTTAGAAACTATATTGATTTTAGTTGAAATTTTTTTGAATTTATCAAAACTATTGAATTCTGGACATATATTATTAAAAATAGAAGAATATTTAATAAATAGTACAAAAAAATTCATAATTTGTAAAAAACAATCTTTGAGTTCTAAAAACTATATTAATATTAGTTGTAAATCCATTGATTTAGGTGAAACTATTAAATTCTGGATAAATTTCATGAAAACCTTAAATTTTTTGTACAAAAGTTTCATTAAATTCGCGAGAAAGTCCATTGAATTACGTAGAAGTGTGAAGAAAATTCCCGAAATTACATTATTATCTACAAATTTCGTATAATTCGTTAAAAATACCATTCAATTCTCTGGAAATTTGACTGAACTCTTCAGAAAACCTTGAATTTTACACAAATTTAATCTAAATTAAAAAAATATTGAATTCTGGACATATTTTTATTAAAAATAGAAGAATATTTAATAAATAGTACAAAAAAATCATAATTTGTAAAAAACAATCTTTGAATTCTAAAAGCTATATTAATATTACTTGGAAATCCATTGAATTAGGTGAAACTATTAAATTCTGGATCAATTTCATTAAACTCTTAAGGTTTTTGTACAATTTTTTTATTAAATTCGCTAGAAATTTAATTGAATTACGTAGAAGTGTGAAGAAAATTCCCGAAATTACAGTAATTTCTACAAATTTCGTATATTTTGTTAAAAATACGATTTAATACTCTAGAAATGGTTCTCCAATTTTGCTGATAATGTTATCAATTGATTTTCTAATGTATCTAAACTACTTAATAAAGGTGTAATCAAAAACAAAAAAAATGTTATAAATTCATTGAAAATATCAAATTTTGTAATTATAAAGATTACGGAAAAATATTGACAAAACCTTTCTAATTTCCTAAAAATGTTATGAATTGATTTTCTAATATATATATATATATATATATAAATCACTTGATAGAAGTGTGTTAAAAAACGAAAAAATACTGAAAATTTATTGAAAATATAAAATTTTGCAATTTAAAGGTTACAAAAAAAAATTATAAAAGTTCTTCAATTTCCTGAAAATGTTATCATTTGATTTTCTAATATGTCTAAACCACTTAACAAAAATATAATAAAAAACAAAACAAAACAAATTTTGTAAAGTAGAGTTTTCTCAAAAGGTACAAATTATGTTTCTAATATAACTAAATTACTTAATAAAAGTATAATAAAAAAATGTTAACAGTAAACAGTAAACTTAAGGAATACATAGTTGCAAAATTTGATGCGTATAGATTTTCAGATCTCCCTTCATTTATTAGTCATAATGATAAGATGACGCTAGTCATTAAAATTTTGATGTTAATTTAAAGAAAAATTGAAATCATTCAATTATTCAGTTTATTGAAAATTTCACAAAATAATTATAATTTTGATAAATCAATTAAAAATTGTGCAGTAATCATTAAAAATATAATTTTTGTGAAAATTATTAAATGTTGATTAATAAAGAATAAAAATGATTATTAAAGAATCATGGAAATGTTGAAGGAATAATTTATACATCCATTCAATCAATTTTGAGAGAAATAATTGTAAATTTTACCAAAATCATTTGACTTCTCACAGAAATATTAATAATTGGCCAGTAAATCAGTGACATTTTTGTAGAAATAATTAATATACTGACAATAATAAATGAATATATGACAGCATAATTTAGATGTTAATTAAGATAAATGTTAATTAAGACAGCATAAATAAGATATTATGTTGAAAAATAGATACCAGTTAAGTAATCGGTGAATTTTTGACATAATAATATATTCGTTGATTATTATACATTTAATATCAGTGACTTTTATTTAAAAACTCAAAGTGAATGCGATTTGACCATAAAAACACTTTTTATTGACATATTATATGACATATATGTATCAGTAGTGTTATGGCAAAACATGTTATCTCCATTTTTGTTATTTTACAGGAGAAGCAAAAACAGTTTGCAAAAATACATGTTATGTATGCATTTATAATTGTGAATGTAGATGATGTATGTTATGTATGTTTCATTACCACAGTTATTTATACAAAGGTACAATACAACACTAAACCTTTTGATCAACTTAAAGTATATTTTATTTGTTTCCATTTAATACCAAAAAGTGCATTTTGAAACAAAGGCAGATAGCATATTTTCTCATAACATTACTGATATATTTGACATATTACTCTTGACAATAATTTGACACAGGGAAAAATCATTTGACAATTTGTGAAAGCTGATAAAATAAAAGAAAATGTAATAGCGAAACATACAAATAAATATTCACTTCATAAAGATTTAAAAAATCATAAACACTTTGATTAAAAATTTCTAAAAATGCAATAAAAATATCATGACAATTAACATAAATATTAAAAGTGTCAGAATTGTCATTAGAGTTATTCAGGATCTGCAAACATGATACCAAGCAATGTTGCAAATTGCGAAAATTTCCAGGACATTTTTTTATGTTTTACATAATGACATAATGACTACAAAATTTCTTGAACATAGCTCCAGAATATTTAATGATTACTGTCAAATTATGAAAGATACCTATTAAAATTTTAATTGTTTTTATTGTAAATAAAATGGTAAGCTTTTTAATTGTTTTTCTGAAAATTTCAAAGACTACTACAAAGACTATTACAAAGACTACAACTTATGTTGTTTTTTTTTTAATTTGTTAAATTGCATATTGTTGTCAAGAACTTTCATACTTTTGTCATACTTTCGTCAAAACAAAATTGTTGTTGTTGTTTTGTCAAAATTGTCAAATTTTTAATTACTTTTGTCAAATTATTTCAAATACTCCACTGAGAGTCGACATACAAATTAATTATTATTATCATTATTATAACAAATTTGTGCAAAATATACCAAATGTTTCTATTTTTACGTTTAAGGATTTCTGTTAAAATTCCAATTATTTTTGGGCTTTTTAAATTACTAGTAGTCAGTAGTAGTTTGTTCAATCACTTTTATTAAAATTTGTCAAATTGTTGTCAAACTTTTTAAATTTTTATCGAACTGTTGTCAAAACAATTTGTCAAATTGTATTGAGTGTCAAATTTTCAAATGGTTAAATTGTATTATTGTCAAACATTTGTCAAAATTATTTTATATACCTATTTCCATAAGTACTTTTAAATTTATAACATTCATGTGTTATTTCTATTCCTTATAATAAAGTTTTAAGTAGTTTTATCAAGATTATTACTATCAAATTTTGAATTAATTTTCTCAAAATTTCAATGATTTCATTAATAGATTGTGTGTAAGGTAGCCACTTGGCGAAACGTTTTATATATAGGAATATCAAAATTTAAACACTCCACAATCCAAATACTCCAAAGTACTCAAAATACTCCAAAGTACTCCAAATGCTCCACTGAGAGTAGACACACAAATACATTTTTATTTAATAATAATAATAATTTATTTGTATGTCGACTCTCAGTGGAATATTTGGAGTACTTTGGAGTATTTGGAGTACTTATAACAAGTTTGTGAACAATATACGAAGTGTTTTTATTTCTAAATATAAGGATTTCTGTTAAATTTCCAATTATTTTTATCAACATTTCAAAGATAACTGGCAAAATTTCATTTACTTATAATAAAATATATATAAAAAAATATCAAGATAATGACTATTACAATTTTAGAAATGCTAATAACATTTCAATTAATCGTATTAAAATTTTGTTTTAATCAAAATTAAACATATTACTGTCTAATTTTCAGTTATTTTTCTCAACATTTCATTAATTCTGTTATATATCAATAGTTATAGGTAATATTTTAAATTATTTATATGTAGATAGAAAATTTAAATTATTTTGAAGTTATTACGGTTAACTTTTCCATTGATTTTGTCAAAAATTCCAAAATTCTGCATAGGTCATTGATAAATTTCCAACGATTTCAGTTAAATTTTCAATTATTTGTACTAAAATTGTAATTGTTCTTATCGAAATTTTATTGATTATCAAATATTGTTGTCAAAACTTCTATTAAGCTTTAAGCTTATTCAATGACTACTGTAAAATGTTCGTGAACAGTGCAACAATGTAACAAATAATACTATTTCACAAATTTTCACATTTTTACAATAGAAAATGAAATTATTTTGATTAATTTTGCAATTATTCTGGTTACCTTTTGAATTGATTTTGTCGAAATTCTAAATAGTCTGTTATCAATAATTCTGTTATATTTCAATAGTTATAGGGAAAATTTCAAATTATTTATACGTATATAGAAAATTAAATTATTTTGATTAAGTTTCCACTTATTACGGTTAACTTTTCGATTGATTTTGTCAAAATTCTTAATATTCTATCACATGTCATTGATAAATATCCAACGATTTCTGTTAAAATTTTAATTATTTGTACTAAAATTGAAAATTGTTCTTATCGAAATTTTAATGATTATCAAATATTTTTGTTAAGATTTCTATTAAGCTTTAAGCTATTTAAATGACTACTGTAACATTTTCGTGAACAGTGCAATAATGTAACAAATAATACCCGCTCTTGTAGGACTTTTCACAAATGTTCACGATTTTCACGATAGAAAATGAAATTATTTTGATTAAGTTTGCTATTATTCTGGTTAACTTTTGAATTTATTTTGTCCAAATTCTAAATAGTCTGTTATCAATAATTCTGTTATATTTCAATGGTTATAGGCAAAATTTCGAATTATTTATTCGTGGATAGAAAATTAAATTATTTTGATTAAGTTTCCACTTATTACGGTTTACTTTTCAATTGATTTTGTCAAAATTGTAAATATTCTGTCACATGTCATTAATAATTATCCAACGATTACTGTTAAAATTTTATTTATTTGTACTAAAATGGTAATTGTCCTTTTCGAAATTTTAATGATTATCGAATATTTTTTCAAAATTTCTATTATTTAAGCCAATTCAATGATTACTGTAAAATGTTAGTCAACAGCGCAACAATGTAACAAATAATACCCGCTTTTGTAGGACTTTTAACAAATTTTCACGGTTTTCACAATAGAAAATGAAATTACTTTGATTAAGTTTGCAATTATTACAGTTAACTATTGAATTGATTTTGTCAAAATTCTAAATATTCTGTCACATGTCATTGATAAATATCGAACGATTTCTGTAAATTTTTTATTTATTTGTACTAAAATTGAAATTGTTCTTATCGAAATTTTTATGATTATCTAATATTTTTGACAAAATTTCTATTAAGCTTTAAGCTATTTCAATGATTACTGGAAATTTTTACAGTGCAGCAATGTAACAAATAATACTCGCTTTTGTAGGACTTTTAATAAATTTTCACGATTTTGAAAATTGTGTTGTCAACACAATAAAGTAACTAGTAATAATGAAAACGACGATAATTTTATTCTTCTCGCCTTTGTAAGACTTTTCTCAAATTTTCACAATATTGAAAATTGTATAGTCAATACAATAAAGTAGTAATAATAAAAGACAATCATTTTATTCTTCTCTATTGTAAAATTTTCGTGAATAGTGCAATAATGTAATAAATAATACTCTCTGCTGTATCACATTTCACAAATTTTCACGATTTTGAAAATTGTTTAGTTAATACAATAAAGTAGTAACAATAAAAAAGACGATAATTTTATTCTTTTCGCTGTTGTAGGACTTTTCATCAATTTTCACGATTTTGAAAATTGTTTAGTCAAAACGATAAAATAGGTACCTAGTAATAATGAAATTGACGATAATTTTATTCTTCTCGCTTTTGTAGAACTTTTCACAAATTTTCACGGCTTTGAAATTTGTTTAGTCAATAGAATAAAGTAGTAATAATAAAAAAAGACGATAATTTTATTCTTCTTGATTTTGTAGGCTTTTTCACGATTTTAAAAATTGTTCAGTTAATACTATAAAGTAGTAATAATAAAAATCAATCATTTTATTCTTCTCTATTGTAAAATCTTCGTGAACAGTGCAATAATGTAACAAATAATACTCGCTGCTATATCACATTTGACAAATTTTCACGATTTTGAAAATTGTTTAGTCAATATAATAAAGTAATAATAATAAAAAAGACCATTATTTTTTTCTTCTCGCTTTTGTAGCACTTTTCACACATTTTCACGATTTTGAAAATTGTAATGATAAACAAGATAATCATTTTATTCTTCTCGCTGTTGTAGGACTTTTCACAAATTTTCACGATTTTGAAAATTGTTTAGTCAATAGAATAAAGTAGGTACCTAGTAATAATGAAATCGGCGATCATTTTATTCTTCTCGCTTTTGTAGGACTTTTCACAAATTTTCACGATTTTGAAAATTGTTTAGTTAATACAATAAAGTAGTAATAATAAAAAAGAAGATAATTTTCTTCTTAGGGCATTTTTGAGTTTCATTTCTAATTTTGAGATAAATTTTATGTTCCCATTTATATTTATACTTACATATACATGCATTCGTTTGCAATGAAGGAAACGATTATGAGAAGTTGATCTTGACTTTGTTTGCTGTACAAATGGCCCCAGTGCAGTTTGATGCATAATTGTGGGTCTTCATTGCCTATCAGAATTTTGATGCGTTTGGGAATTTCTCACCGAGGATGCCCAGCATACCTCCGCGCTAATTCGCGAGCGATTACCATCGTTATTGAGAAGGGCGCATGGAGCGGGCCGACCCTGTTATTTACAATGGGCCCCATGTAATGGGCACCGAGCTGCCCAAATTACAAGCCAGGGCCGTCATTACACGATCGCGTTTCCCGAAATGTATCAAATCGTGAGTGGACCACGAGCGTGTAATAGACACATTAAGGCGATTTTTGGGCGAGGGTGGGAAAGACGATCTTTTTCGCACATAGCGACGGTGAGAAAATGCAATGCATGACCTTGCTGTAGTATTTTGGGGATTGCGTGTGTGCCTATCCGTCCTCTCCCACACACAGAATGCCGCCGAGGCACGCATTCCGCATACCTTGCGCCACTAGTGGTGTAATAGGCTTCATTATTACTGTATCAAAAGGATGGCAAAATAATGCCATAGCCATTTGGCTATTGTTATATATCTAGGATGTCATATATCTAGGAGTGGGTCTAGGAATCGACTGAACAACACAACTGCCATGTGTATACTGTCTTTATTAAACTTCTATGCGTGGTCGTTGCGGTAGGTTAGACAACCTTCTTTACCTCTAAGCCACATACATTACATTATTACATCTATATTACATACATCTATTACATCTCCCTTATTACGTTACATAGTAATACAGTCTTTTTGGTTTTCTGGTTACTCTTTTACAGTTCACTCTTTTTATTATGTTATCATCTACAAAGTTATCATTTACAATACAATCATCTGTAATGTTGTCATTTACAATATTATCATCTGTAATGTTGTCATTTACAATATTATCATCTGCAATGTTATCATTTACAATATTATTATTATATACAAAATTTGAACGTTGTATCACTTCGTTTGAACCTTTGAAGTTTTTAATGTAAACACTATTTCTTATTATACATCTTCCATCCTCTTTTTCTATTTCGTAAGTTATTTCTCTTATTTTATTCTTAATTTTTCCTAGTTTCCAAGTGCTTTTAGGCTTTTCTTGGAACCAAACTTGCATTCCATTTCTAAGTTCAACGTTTGAACGTACACCTGATTTGTCATAATAAATTTTTGATTTGATTTGTCTTGTGTCAATTTTGTTCCTTAGTTTTGTCTTATTTATAATTTGAGAATTTAGTTTGTTTTCATTAATGGGTAAGTTGTCTCTTAAGTATCGTGACATTAATATCTGAGATGGTGTGTAGGTATCATAGACAGGGGTGTTACGGTAACTTAATAAAGCTAAGTATATGTCTTCTTTATTTTCTAATGTCTTTTTAATTAATTTCTTAATGGTTTGAATTGATCTTTCTGTATAACCGTTGGATGGTTGGTGATATGGGGATGATTTAGTTATTTGAAAATTCCATTCTTTGGAAAATGTTTCATATTCTTCAGTGATGTATTGTCTTCCACTATCTGATACAACAATTTTGGGTATTCCATGTCTAGCAAACATGGATTTTAATTTGTTGATTACATTTTTGGAAGTTTGATTTTTGTTCAACGTCATGATTTCGGGATATTTTGTGTAGTAATCCACTGCAATAAGGAATGTTTCACCTTGTATTTCAAATAAGTCAATTCCTATTTTTTGCCATGGTTTTTTAATTATTTGATGATTTATCATAGGCTCTCTTCTATTCGAGTTTGAATGTTTATTACATACGTAACATCTATTAATTACATTTTCTATATGTGTTATCATATTAGGCCAATATACTGCAAATTTTGCTCTCGATATGCATTTATTTATACCTAAATGACCTGTGTGTATGTCTTCAAGGACTTTGTTTCTCCATGATTTTGGTATAATGACTCTTTGATTCATATATATTAAGTCATTGCTTCCCATTGTTATTTCTGACTTTAATTTGTAAAATGGTTTCAAATTTACTGTCATTTTATTTATGCTCTTTGGCCATCCATCCTTAATAAAGGTTTTTATAATTTTTAATTCATCATCTCCAGGTGCTTTCATCAATTGTTTTAACCTGTCCTCTTTAATAGTTAAAAAAATTTCGAGTAGGCATACTTGAGCGTTTAATTCTAAATTATCTTCGAATACTTTATTTACTGTTGTTCGTGATAATGTATCAGCTATTATTAGATATTTGCCTGGTTTGTAAACTAAATTTATTTTATATTTTTGTAATGTCAAAAGCATCCTTTGTAATCTAGCTGGGCATCAGTTTAATGATTTTTTGAATATGGAAATTAATGGTTTGTGATTGGTTTCAACTGTAAACTCTCTTCCATAAACATATTGATAGAACTTTTGTACGCCAAAACATATTGCTAATAGTTCCTTCTCTATTTGAGCATATCTTTGCTGAGTTTCTGTCATAGCTCTAGAAGCATATGCACATGGTTTTTCATTTTGCAAAAGTGCTGCTCCTAAGCCTGAGCTAGATGCATCAACTGATATTGTTATTTGCTCTTTTGGATTAAAATACTTTAAAATTGATTCTTGTGAAATTATTTTTTTTAATTCGTTAAATGCTTTTTCTTGAGGGTGTTCCCATGAAAATATATTGTTATCTTTAATTAAATCCCTTAATGGTGGAGTAATTTCTGATGAGTTTGGAATAAATTTTCCTACATAAGTTATGAAACCAAGGAATCTTTGGACATCTTTTTTATTAATTGGTTTGGGCATTCCTACGATGGCTTCAATTTTATCTTCATCCATTGATATACCTTTATTTGAAAACTTATGTCCTAAATACTTAACTTCATCTAGACCAAATTTACATTTGTTTCTATTAAATTTTACATTTTTTTCTCTAGCTATCTTAAATACTTCTTCCAATATTTTGTCATGTTCTTCTTTAGTCTCGGCATGAATTAAAATATCATCGACATAGATTACTACACCTTTTATATGAAAAATTTCTTGAAAAGTTTCTTGGAATACTTCACTAGCAGTTTTAATACCAAATGGTAGTCTATTGAATTTGTATCTACCATGAGGGGTTGCAAAAGTGCATAACTTACTAGATTTTTCATCTGATGGAATGATCCAAAATCCACTAGCTGCATCTAATATTGTGAATATTTTTGAACCATTCAAATTTCTTGTTATTTCGTCCATGTTTGGTATTTTGTATTTTCTATCTATTATAACTTCATTTAAATCTCTTGGATCTAAGCAGATTCGTAGAGAACCATCTTCTTTTCTAACTAGTACATATGAATTTATCCATTCTGAGCTGCCTTGAACTTTTTCTATTATTTTTAATTTTTCTAAATTATCTAAACATTTTTTAAATTGATCTTGTATAGCAAAAGGTACATTTCTTATTGGATTTACTACTGGTTTTGCATGTTTTTCTATTTCAATGTGATATGGCTTACTTGTTTTACCTTTATCTTTATATCTATTGGTTAATTCTTCATAATTTTTAATTTCGTTTTTATTTACTGTAATAATGAATTTAATATCCTCATCATTTTTTACGTTTACTATTCCTAAATGAATACATGTTTTTAAACCTAATAACATTATTACTTTTGTCTACAAAGAATTCAGTTTTCTTGATACAATTTCCATTATAGTATAAATCTAGATAACATTTTCCCAATGTAGGAATTTTATCTCCAGTAAATGTAACTAAGTTTTCCTTAATGTTCTCAATATTTTTTAAATTAAATTTACACGCTTTTAATTCAAAGTAGGAAATTTTATTGACACTTGCTCCCGTATCTATTTTAAATTTAGCCTTTACATCTGCATCTTCACCTATACTCAACTCTATAATGCAATGATTAAAATTATTGAGGTTTTTGTTTCCATTATTAATTGTGTCTATACTCAAGTGATCATTACAATTATCCGATTGATTCACTTGGTTTACAGATTTATTCCTACATTTAGTTGCAAATTGATTGTCGTTTTTACATTTTAAACATTTTTTACCGCATGCTGGACATTTATTTATCGGATGTGATTTACCACATCTTGAACAGTCTTTAATTTCTCTTTGTACCTGATTGTAATTTCTATTTTCGTTCGATCTTGAAGAATCTTCTCGGAATTTTTGTGTTGTTTTCTTCTGATTTCTTACTTGATCCACTTCTTTGTAATTTCTTGTCTTGTCTCCACTCGTTGATTGTTTCATATCCTGAAGCTGCTGTCTGGATGTTTCGGTTAACACACATGTCTCGATTGCTTTTTCTAGGGTGTACTCTTGATGTTGTAGAAGTTGCTCTCGAACCTTCTCATCTTTTATCCCAATGATTAGCATCGTTTTTATTAATTCCGTTTTAACATTTTCAGGGAATTCGCACTGTTTTGCCTGGTTTTTTAATGACGTCACATACTGTTCTGTGCTTTCCTCGTTTTGGCGGTACGTGAAAAATTTATATCTCTCGTAGGTCAGGTTCTTTTTTGGAATAAAATAGTCATTAAATTTCTTCTTTAGTACAGTAATTTTGTCCTTATCATCGTCACTAAATGTGAAGCTATTGTAGATTGCAATGGCTTCTTCGCCCATTAAATGCAGTAAATGTACACATTGCGTTTTTTCTGGTTTTGAGTCTAATTCTACAGCGGAGGAGTATATTTCATACCTCTGCTTCCATTGTCTTCAATTCTCACTGAGATTGCCGTTTAATTTAATTGGTTGGATTCCTCTGCTTTCCATTTTCACGTCTTCTTTTTATTTCTCCTTTTAATGTCCGTTAAGCTGCGCTATGTTATATATCTAGGAGTGGGTCTAGGAATCGACTTCTAGGGATTATCTACGATTCTATCTAATACCTATCTAATAATAATAATAAATCTATTCTAATTAATATATATATATATATATATATATATATATATATATATATATATATATATATATATATATATATATATTACATGTTATCTTCACACGATAATCAATTTGTGCGAGCTTTGGCCGATATGATTACACGAAGATTACGTCGCTCAGTTCATAGCGTAAATGAGGAACTAAATCCGTTTGGGATTTTGGAGACGCAGTATAGTTAGGTCATGACTGATTACGGACATAATCAGGTCGGACGTCGCAGCGTCGCTTGACAAATTATGACCACCCCGTCTCCTGGCGTCCTTCACTGCCACTTAGACGCCCATCAGACGCCATCCCCTCATTTATGGGGATGCTATTGTGTGCGCGCACGCACAGAATAATTATTGCTTTGTGGCAGAAAAATACGCAACCCTTGCGCCAACAAAAGGCATTATTTGCATGTACAGACTTCAATGAGACATAATTGAGGGCGAATTAGTGGTGTAATGTTGGGGGATGCGAAATAGTATTTTTGGACGGTGAAGATTTCATGAGTATAAATATTCTTACACCACTTTCTTGAACGCTCTGTAGATAAATAAAAATAGTATTACTATTTATTTATTTATTTATTCCTTTGAATATCTACCTTTCGGGGTAAATCCTACATTACTAATTTTCATAGTATTCTCTCCATATGATTGTTCCTAGATGTCTGTATTGTTCTACATGTTCAATTTTGTTCCTTGTATTTTTATTTCGTGTTCTTTTTCTCTTTGGCTATTATCATGGTTTTTGCCTTTTCGTAATTTATTTTCATGTTTATTTTCTTAATCTCTTTCTCAATTATTTCCATGTTGTGTTGCAGTTCTTTCTCTGTTTCTGTAATTATTGCCATCTACCAAATATTATAAAAAATTATATATTGTTGTAAAATTTTATATTTTTGTGCCGAAACTATAACAGATATCAAAAACTATAATGCTTTAAAGAAATTTAATAATTAATGCCACCATTCGATTTCATTAAAAAAAAAATTAATTAACTTTGAAGCTGAATACTGGCTAAACCAAACGCATTTGTATATAGATAAGTTGTATTAAATCGTCTGGTTTTTATCCCAGTAATCTGTGGTTAAGCCATGTCCACATAATTTAGAGACACCCTGTACCTTTCAATATTCTTAAGATAACTCAATTGTTATGAAAAATCATTAATTTAATTGCCAATTTTGTAGAGAAAAATATCTCTATATTAATATTTCGGAAGTGGCAGGTAATGTTTGCGGCCAAATATATTTTTTTCTGAGATTACTCATATTCTTAGGGCAAAAGAACATAATATCTAGACATATCTGGTTATTTATCAATAATTACATTTATCAGTTTTGTATAATATTACAAATTCTGGAAGCAATTTCGATTTTTCAGAAAAACAATGAATTTTGTAAAATTGTCAGCAAATTTTCTGCAGGCAGCTGTAACGTTTGTAGAGATAATTGGCAATATTTGAGGGATAACTCAATTTTCAATAGAACAGTATGAATTTTTTAAATATTAGTCAATTTTAATTATAAGTTAAGTCAAGTTGAGTTTATTTAAGTAGATTTATTGTCCCTTTTCTAAAGATCTGTCAACTATCAACTATCTAGAGATAACCATAAATTTTTAGAAGAAACCATTTTTTAATTGTCAATTTAGCATGTGTCAATTGTGTAGAGATAATAGCAAACAAGCAAATTTCGAGGAAGAGTTCTAAAAATGAGTTAGTTTTCGCTTATATAAAGATGCATGTCAACTTTCTAGAGGATCAATTTTTAGGAGAAATCATTTATTTTCGAATGGTAGTTGGTAATGGTAATGTGTCAATTTTGTAGAGAAAATGATCTCTATACAAAACTCTGTACAAAATATTAGCAAATTTTATATACACTACATAAAAGAATTATCGCATATTTTTATTTATTTTTTTGGTTTCTACCTATAAACACGAATCACATAGGCACCTTAAAACAAATAAAAATGGTGTTTTTAGGAATATGCGATACTTGTTTTGAGTAGTGTAGGTACCAAATTGTCTCTTTTATAAATAGAACTGTTAACTTTCTTGAGATAAGCATCAATTTTTAGGAGATATTATTTTCTTCAATTGTCATTTTAGTGTGTGTCAATTCTGCACAGATAATTATCTCTATTTTAATACATACTTATGACGTAAGTGACATTTAATGTATGCAGCCAAATATTAATTCTGCTGAGATTACTCCAATCGTTTGGGTTCAATAGTAGAATATCTAGAGATAATCGATAATATTTATCAGTTTTGTATAATATTGCAAATTTTGGAAGCATTTCCGATTTTCTTAGAGAAACTATCATTTTTATAAAATTATCAGCATATTTTCTGCTGGAAGCTGTAATATTTATAAACATATCTGGCAATGATTTAGAGATAATTAAATTTTCATGAGAAAAGTATCAACATGTAAAATATATTTATGAAGAGAATTTTTTTGCCGAATTTTTAGAAATCCAATAAAATTCGTGTATGTGTAGGTACACGAAAGATAAAGACAATTGTTGCTTTTATAAAGATGACCACCAACATCAAGAGATCACTGAGAATTTTTAGGAGAAATATTTTTTTTAAGTGTTAGATTCATAGGTGTCAATTATCATTATTTTATTATTATACAAGTGAGACAATAGTTGTAAATTTGTAGGCAATATTACTGCCTTATTTAGAGTCTTATATTACTTTTATAGTAGTAGTAGTAGTAGACAATCTTTATTAGGCTTCGACCTTTTTGGGTCAAAATGTAAATTATCGAGATATCTATCAGTACTATTTATCAGTGTTATATAAAATCATATATTTTTGGAATCAATTCCGAATTATTTAAAAAAACTATGAATTTTGTAAAATGATCAGAGAAATGTCTGTAGACAGCAATAACGTTTGTAATTATAGAGGTGGCACTTGTATACATCTAAATATGTATAAGCAAATAGTATCTAGGTAATTGACACTTTTATTAAGATAACTGTCAACATTCTAGTAATAAATATCAACATTCTATTGATAACTGTCAACTGTCTAGTGATCACTGTCAACATTCTAGAGATAACTGTCAACTGCCTAGTGTTGACCGTCAACTTTCTAGAGATAACGGCCAATTTATTGGAAAAATTATTTAAAAGAAACTATCAATTTTACAAGTAATAACGTATGTAAATATATAGGTAGCACTTTATAACTATACATCTGAATATGTATAAGCAATAATATCTAGGTAATTGACACTTTTATTAAGATAACTGTGAACATTCTAGTAATAAATGTTAACATTCTATTGATAACTCTCAACTGTCTAGTGATAACTGTCAACATCCTAAAGATAATAGTCAACTTTCTAGTGTTAACGGTCAATTTATAGGAGAAATTATTTAAAAGAAACCAACAATTTTACAAGTATCAATTTCGAATAGATAATAATCTTGGCACTTTTTGGCACTTTTTTAGTGATATCTCTCCGGAGAAAAGTATAAGTCTGAAAATGTATTAGAAAATATTATCTAGGTAATTGACACTTTCATAAAGATAACTGTCAACATTCTAGTAATAACTGTCAACATTCTAGTGATAACTGTCAACATTCTATTGATAACTGCGAACTGCCTAGTGATAACTATCAACATTCTAGAGATAACAGTCAACTTTCTAGAGATAACGGTCAATTTATAAGAGAAATTATTTAAAAGAAACTATCAATTTTACAAGTATCAATTTCGTACAGATAATAATCTTGGCACTTTTTGGCACTTTTTTAGTGATATCTTTCCGGAGAAAAGTATAAATCTGAAAATGTATTAGGAAATATTATCTAGGTAATTGACACTTTCATAAAGATAACTGTCAACATTCTAGTAATAACTGTCAACATTCTAGTGATAACTGTCAAACATTCTATTAATAACTGCCAACTGTCTAGTGATAACTGTCAACATTCTAAAGATAACAGTCAACTTTCTAGAGATAACGGTCAATTTATAAGAGAAATTATTTAAAAGAAACTATCAATTTTACAAGTATCGATTTCGTACAGATAATAATCTTGGCACTTTTTGGCACTTTTTTAGTGATATCTCTCCGGAGAAAAGTATAAATCTGAAAATTTATTAGGAAATATTATCTAGGTAATTGACACTTTCATAAAGATAACTGTCAACATTCTAGTAATAACTGTCAACATTCTAGTGATAATTGTCAACATTCTATTGATAACTGCCAACTGTCTAGTGATAACTATCAACATTCTAGAGATAACATTCAACTTTCTAGAGATAAAGGTCAACTTATAAGAGAAATTATTTAAAAGAAACTATCAATTTTACAAGTATCAATTTCGTACAGATAATAATCTTGGCACTTTTTGGCACTTTTTTAATGATATCTTTCCGGAGAAAAGTATTTGACACTTTCATAAAGATAACTGTCAACATTCTAGTAATAACTGTCAACATTCTAGTGATAACTGTCAACATTCTATTGATAACTGCCAACTGTCTAGTGATAACTATCAACATTCTAGAGATAATAGTCAACTTTCTAGAGATAACGGTCAATTTATAAGAGAAATTATTTAAAAGAAACTATCAATTTTACAAGTATCAACTTCGTACAGATAATAATCCTGGCACTTTTTGACACTTTTTTAGTGATATCTCTCCGGAGAAAAGTATAAATCTGAAAATTTATTAGGAAATATTATCTAGGTAATTGACACTTTCATAAAGATAACTGTCAACATTCCAGTAATAACTGTCAATATTCTAGTGATATCTGTCAACTGTTTAGTGATAACCGTCAACGTTCTAGAGATAACTGTCAACTGTCTAGTGATAATTGTCAACTTTTTAGAGATAACAGTCAACTTTCTAGAGATAACGGCCAATTTATAGGAAAAATTATTTAAATGAAACTATCAATTTTACAAGTATCAATTTCATATAGATAATTATAAATAAATTATAAATTATTAAATAATTCTAGCAATATTTATCTCCACTTATAAGGGAAAGCACCATATAATTATATGAAAGTAACAGCTAACTTTGGGTAGACAAATATTAATTGTTTTACTATTTTAAGAACTTTTTTTATAAATTGTAACTGATCAATATTCTGCCATTTTTTTAATTAAATCTCCATTGGATTTTAAAATAAGTCATTTATTCATCTTTTTACACAGAAAAACTTTACTAACTGGATATTTTCTGTAAAGTGTTAAATTATTAAATAACTGATGATAGCGTGATCAGATCAAAATTGTTAAAGAGCTGACTATACCTAGAATGATCAGATGAAAATTGTTAAGGAGTTACAATAAAATAATCAGATGAAAATTATTAAAGAGAATACGATAGTCTTAGATTTAAAGTCACAAAACTTGTCCTTCGTTTTGATTCTTTTTCTTTCAAAGCACATGGAAAGTAGAAACTTCGAGGAGTTGTAATTAAAAGTGAATTTTGAGACCCATTTCTCTTTTGCTTCATATTTACTCTATTATCACAATAATAATAATAATATTAATAATTTATTAATGCTAACACCATTTACAGGTTTACATAAGTCAATATATCAATATAATTCATACAATATGTTTATACAATAATAATTATGTGGTGAGATCTTCAGGGCAAAAGATTCTTAAAAAATGGAAACAAAGATTTTTCAAAAATGCCAGAAGGTTTCTATTTAACTTAGCTATTCAATTTTTCTCTTACAAATACAGGGTCAGTTTATTTAAGCATTGGGATCCCGAAACCATAAAGCATGGAGATTCGGTTAAATGAGGAAAGAGTTGTCATTTTAAGAGCATATTCAAGATATGCTTTTGTTTTTTGAAAAAAAAACCCATAGTTTTTGAGTTATAATACAAACTGATGTTTTTTAATGGCAGTCATAGTTGGCTTTGGCGTTTTTAAAAAGGACATATTTTTCTCTTTGTAACGATATAAGGTATAGATTTTCCAAATATGCCAGAAGCTTTCCATTTAACTTACCTATTCAATTTTTCTCTTACATATACAGGGTCAGTTTTTTTAAGCATTAGGATCCCGGAAACCACAAAGCATGGAGATTCGGTTAAATGAGAAAAGAGTTGTCATATTAAGAACTTATTCAAGATATGCTTTTGTTTTTTGAAAAAAAAAACATAGTTTTTGAGTTATAACACAAACCTTTTTTTTAAATGGCAGTCATATTGGCGTTGGCGTTTTTAAAAACGACATTTTTTTCTCTTTGTAACGATATAAGGTTTGCTATACTTACTTTCATAAATAAATGTGATGCAGGAATTTTCGTTGTATAATTTGAAAAGAATTTAGGAAAATTAATAGAATTCTCGTATTAAGAGGAAAACAGTTTTCCATGACAAACTCTGTTTTTGCTACTCTCAATAATACAAATAGTACAGTATCGTGTTTATTTGTCAAAGTAAGTAATATTTCTCATTAAGTTAATTTTCCAAGATGACCTTTATTTATCAAAGTAAGTATAGCAAACTTTATATCGCTATAAATAGAAAAATTGTACTTTTTAAAAATATCTAAGCCAACTATGACAGCCAATTAAAAAAATTAAAGTTTGTATTATAAATGAAAAACGGTGGTCTTTAAAAAAAAAACAATAGTATATCTTGCATAAGCTCTTAAAACGACAACATCATTTAACATTTCATCATTTAATCGAATCTCTATGTCTTCAGAGATCCCAATGCTTAAAAGGAAAAAAAAAACTCACTGTATATTTTCATAGAAAATTCAAGCAAACATAAGGAGAAATGCAATAATAGGACAGGGTAAATTTTCAAAAATGCCAGAAGCTTTACCATTTAACTTTGCTATTCCCTTTTGCTCTTACAAATATAGTTTCCTAGAAAATTCCAACAACGAAAATTCGGAGAAATGCAATAATAGGACATATAATTAATAAAATATTGTAAATTGTCACCCTGTATATTTTCATAGAAAATTCAAGCAAACATAAGGAGAAATGCAATAATAAGACAAGGTAAATTAAAAAAAAAATGCTTGAAGCTTTACCATTTAATTCTGCTATTCCCTTTTTTTCTTACAAATATAGTTTCCTAGAAAATACAAACAACAAAAATTCGGAGAAATGCAATAATAGGACAATAAAATTAATAAAATATTGTAAATTACACACATAAACATTTCAACCCTTAGTTTGTACAAAATCGGTAAAAGTAATTAGATAATTATAAAAGTAAAATAAATAAATAAAATAAAAATAAAATAAAATAAAATAAAGTATAATAGTAAAATTATATAAAATATTATATATATGATTATTAAAGTAATTAGATAATAGGATTATCTAAAACTACAAAAATTCGACAATATTAAGTAATACGTTTTGACCAGATGAATGGTTTAGGTTAATAATAAGAAATATCATAAGTAATATTAAAAAAAACACTATAACTTAAAACAGACCTAATGAAAAGTCCATAAATTGGAACTTATATATAAGTACAATCAAATAAATGTAAGAACACTTATAATAATAATAATAATTTATTTGTTTTAAAGTTAAAGTAAACTTACACAGCTCAAAAACGTACATACATATATAAAACTAGACAGAATAACAGTTAAGTGTATAAATAAAAATATTGTATAAATTTAACAAGACTACGAAGTAGGTTGTATAAATAGAATCACTTTATTACAGATCACAGTTCCATCTAAATTGTACACGATATGGATTCGTGTACAATTTAGATGGAACTGTGATCTGTGATAAAGTGATTCTATTTATACTCAATGAATTGGTTGAGCTGAAACTTGGTTGAGTTTCACAGTTTTAAATAGATATCTCTAGAATTGTTTCGGTGTTGCAACAATTTTGAACTAATATCATTTAATTGCATATAATCCAAAAAAATCATTATAAAACATGCTAATCTTATAAACTCGTGTCTTAACTTTGTAGATTTAAATACTCATATAAAAAAATTTATCCATAACTTATTATATAAACTTTTCCTTATAAAAAACATCATCTTCAAGTTTACTGTATTTAAAATTTGAGTGACTCCTACTTCAGTTAAAATGGGTACAGTTACAAGTAATAATAAGGGGAGTATTCATATTTTTAATTCGCAATTAATTAGCAATAATTTGCAATAATCGACAAAAGGGACTAAAGTTTTTCAGTATGTTCCTCCCGTTTTGGCTTTACTATTTTTCATTACTTCGGCTTAGAAAATGTTCTGCATGTATTCTTCATGTATGCGAGGCTCAGTACACGAAACGCTAAATTTCACCGCGAGGAGTTTAGCGATGGCCCGAAATTACAGACAGTAATACCATGTAAATTCCAATAATTATGCGCTCCGTTTATAAGTACATACGTGCATGGTGTTTGCCCCTCGACGCAGACACCCCAAAGGCATGCACAGAGCCAATTCGGCGCTTAAGACCCTCACGAAAATGTAACCACCGCCAAATAAAAAGTATATACTTTTGCGAATATAATCGTCAAGATAAAAAACTCAATTTTTAATTGTACACGAACACATGCGAATATTTTAGTACATAAGTTCGCGCCAATTATTTCAGCACGAAATATAAGATTCTGTAGGCTGTAAGTGGAATCATTGGCGACATTTAAATACAAATTGAATTACCTATAATCAAACTGATAAAAATAAAACTTCAAAAACTTTTTGATCTAACAATATTAAATAGAAAAATATTTTTTTTCATTATATTGTTATATTTATGCATATGTATAAGATATATGTATATATGTTTGCATAAAACTAAAAATAATAATAATAATAAAATAATAGAAAAAAAAACACTTAATACTAAAAATGTTCCAAATTAATTTTTATTTCAAGAAATAGTGCTAAAGATACGTCATTATTTGAATCAAACATCAAATATCCACAATGTAATTTTATCCCCAATAAACATCTGGATAAATAATCAGGAAGAAAAAGGAATTTGAGTTCTTTATGTCAAAGCAGTTAGTGCTACCAAAAAAATAGTTAAATAATAACGTACTAAATACCAATCTAATCATAGTCATAACATATTTTAAATCTTCATATGTTAATCGGTTGTTTGCCTTTCTAATTTATTCACGTTCTACAAGATATCCTCATATTTTATTGTGCGAACACTTCATTTGCACCACCTCTAATAATATTGTTGATTTTATTTATCTTATTTAAAGTTATAGGTCAGTTGTGAATTTTATAATGCATTCAGTCGAGCATACCTTTACAATCATAAACTATTTACATTTTCTTACCCTTACATGTATATTGTGACACTCCAATTGTGCTCTAGTATGGGAAATTGAGCATGCAGACCTGTACGAATGCACATAATACCGTTATGTGTTATCCAATTTGGAGCAGGTACCCGAAAAATTTGCGAGAATAGCGTCCCCATAAGGGCATCAGGTGATATATTTAGGGGATGTCTTCACGGTCAGGGCGCGATTCGTCGCGCGTAATTTGGTTTAATGGTCGATTTCATGGTAGTAGGAGGGCATCAAAAGTGCACCCTTGTCGTGGTCGACGATTGAGAAATGTGGGAAATAAAATTACGCATTGTGCTCAGGTTGCAGGCACCTGATGCCCTTAAGACAGCGAGTTTTGCTTGCGGATTGGATTAGTGTCGAGAGAAATTTGTGCAGATAAGTGGATGCGGGAAAGATTGGTGGGTGAAAAGCGGTTTCTCACGAAAATAAGAAAGGTCGATTTTGTTAGTGTTATGTTTGTGTTTGATAAGTATTATTAACAGTCAATGGACTGAGATCTTAAGCCAAGTACAGTATTTATAAAATACAGTAGAAAAGAAGCAATTCCAAAAAATACATATAAGAGCAATAGCTTTAATTTCCCTTTTATAGGGATCTGATTAGGGATAGAATTTTCTAAATATTCTTTAAATAATTCATTAAAGTCTGAGAAAATATATGCAAATTGTGGTAAATTTAATGAAAATATCAATATCGTATAAAAGAAGTATCTCAATTTTCGAAAAATTTCATTATGATAATATAAAATTTTGCAATTACGAAGTCTGTGATAACTTTATGAGTAGCTATACCAGAAATTTCTTAATTTTCTGATAATTTCATTAAATAGTTGGAAACAAATGAAAAAGCACAATATAAAAAGAAATGGTAGAAAATGTATGCAAATTGCTGAAATATTTTTGTGCATATCTGTTGAAACCACCTATAGAAACCCTACATACAGGGTGTCAATTTGAAAAGTTGCCATCGACTTTTTTCATAGAGCACATGATTATTTTTAAATTTACTCAAAACCGTTTGGGTGGTTCGAAGGGGGGACCAAAATGACCCACCCTTTAAGCCACAGCCACCCCAATCTAAAAAAAAACTTCTAATACATCGTTGGAAAGCTCTTGAAAAATGGTTTCTAATCATTATTAATACAATATGATTTGGTCAACTAGTTTTGGAATTAAGTGCAAATACAGTTCAAAAGTGTTCAATGTATTAAATTCAAATAACATATTAAAGTAAATGTTGGTATGGTTTCCCTGTTTTCTAAACAAACATATGGATACTTTCATTTTCCGTTAATTTTCATTGGTATACTGTTCACAGTTTTTAAACTTCCTGAGAATTTTGATATTTTGATTAAAATTCATGATATTTTGATTAAAATTCGTGATATTTTGATTGAATTTTGCGTATTGAAATTTACAATCGTCACAAAACTTGAATAAAATGTTCGGGTTTTTCATTTTCTTCGGTTTCAGAATGCCTATAATGGGTTTTTGAAATCAACTTGCTAATAATTTGATATTTTGGTTTATATTGTGAACATTTTAACTATATTTTAACAATATGAAGTGATGTGACTGTATATTTTGGAAATTTTCAACCGTCATTAAACTTTTTGGCAATTTCTGAAACCTTTATAAAATGGTGTAAAACATTACTGAAACTCATCATATTTTATTGAAAATGCTGCTACTTTGGCATATTTATTTCTATATTTTGATAATAATTTTGATAATAATTTTTCCGAAACTTCAATAAAATTTCTGGTTTTTCAAATTCTTCGGTTTCGGTGTAGAAAAGAGTGCTTATAATCAAAAATTATAAATAATCGTATCAATTTTATAGATATAAATCGTAATTTTTATTTCAAGGAAATTTGCTAGAACAATTATTTTTTTAAATTTTGTTTTTGTTTTAATTATTTTGATTTTTTTAAACCCTGAAGAATAATTTTAAGTTTAAAAAGTCTTAATTATTTGTCGGTATCAAGACATTTGATAAACATGATATTTCAACCAGAAACAAATTTCCAGATGTAATGTTCATTTACTTATTTGTGTAAATTTTTAATTAATAGCGTCGAAATCGCAATCATTGTTATGAATATTTTAATTCTACTGGTATAACAAAGATTATTGGAAAAAATTAAATTTCTAGAGAAAAATTCAATTACTAAACTGTCAAATTTGTATTCTAACCTGTCAAAAATTGAAAAACTACTGTCAATTTTTTAATTATTTGTGTGTTTTTTTAAATATTTCTGTCCAAATATCAGTTTCACTAAAATTTCATATACTACTGCTTCATTACTTTCTTGAAAATTTGATAGTAATGACGCAGTAGTCCATGAAATTTTAGTGAAATTGAAATTTTGATAGAAATATTTAAAAAAAAAATAGAAATATGTAATTTAAAAAAAAAATCAATAGTTTTCTACTGCAAAAACTGTAACTTCTGTATATTTTTATTATTTTTTTTACATATTCTTAATTTCACGTTGGCATATTCATGGATGATTTTTTTTAAATTGTTATTGTCGCACATGGTATCACATTTTAATTCAATAGACATTTAAAAGATTTCTGATATACTTATCAACATTTTACTTGTTACTCCCAAATATTCAATGATTTCTGTCGAAATTTCAATAATCAATAAATTGCAGTAATGTAAGCCATGCTATTTTTTTATTATGTTTGAAGCAGGAAATTTTGACAAAGTGATACCCTAACAGATTTACCTTACTAAAAGTTGATCGTGACTGAAGAATATGTCAAAATATTTATGATTTTAAGAAAATTTCTGCCAAAATTTTAATTATTACTGCCAAATATAGAACTATTTCTGTCAAAATTTCAATGTTTATATAATTTCAATCAAAATTTCAATTATTTCTGCCAAACTTTCAGTTGTTTCTGCCAAATGTTTAGTAATACTCTGAAATGTGCCATGTTTGTAAATATTTTAATAAAAATATAAAATATTTGTAATTTCAATGTATATATGCTAAAATTGTGTCAACAATTCAATTATTTTTGCCAAAAGTTCTATATTTATGTCAAAATATGATGTTTTAAATAATTTCTGCTAAACTTTCAATACTTTCTGCCAAAATTTTAACTATTTCTCTCAAATATACCATTATTTTAATAAACTTTGCAACAAACATATTATAATATATAAATAAATATTTGTGATTTCAAAGAATATTTCAATATCTGCCTAAATTGTAATTATTGTTAATAAATAATCAAAAAATAAACTATTTCTGTCAAAATTATGTCAAAATATAATTTTAATGGCAATTTCAATTATTTCTGTCAAAATTTTAATTATTTCTGCCATATATATTTTATTAGTTCTGTCAAAATTTCAATATTTATATCGAAATATGACTTCAATAACAATTTGAATTATTTATGTAAAATTCAGAATAAAACACTACTATGTTTTAACCACACAATTTATTGTTACATATATATATATATATATATATATATATATATATATATATATATATATATATATATATATATATATACATATAAGACTACATATATACACATATAAACCTTAAACCACGACTCGAGTTTCAACCTGTGATGGCCATTATCAAAATTTTAATTATTCCCATCAAATATTCTATTATTTCTATCAACAATTTAATATATATCTCAAAATATTCACTATTTCAATAGTTCTACAATTTTTTTGAATTATTTCTGGCAAATTTTCAGTGATTATTGGTGAAGTTGTATTTATTAGCATCAAAATTGCAAATTAGTAATTAAATTTAAATTCTACTGCATTTTTTTCCGTTTTTTCACATCTGGTGTTAGAATATTCACAGATTTTGACACTTACAGTTGATAACAGGACATATTTTGACTGTTAAATGAGCCACTTTAGATCAGAATTACAAGGTGACTATATTATGTAACAAAATGAAAATGTAAAAAGTTGCCGTTACATTATTATATTACAATCTTAGATTGTTATATACAGGATGAGTTCTTTTTTGATTTAAAGCATTGGGATCTCGCAAACCATAAAACATAGACATTCGGTTAAATTAGAAAAAGTTTGTCATTTTAAGAGCTTATTCAAGATATGCTTTTGTTTTTTGAAAAAAAACAGAGTTTTGGAGTTATAATACAAACTTCATTTTTTTAAATGGCACAGTTGGCTATGCCATTTTTAAAAACGAAAATGTTTTCTCTTTATAACGATTGAAGGTTTGCTATACTTACTTTCATAAACAAATGAGATGCAGGAATTTTCGTTGTATAATTTGTATAGAATTTAGCATAATTAGAATAGAAAAATTAATAGAATTCTCGTAGTATGAGAAAAAAAAAATCCTTGGAAAAATCTGTTTTTTGTTACTTTAAATAATACAAATTTGAATAACATTCCTGCGCATTTAAATATGTTGATCACGTCAGTAGTGTATTGGAATTTGTATTGTATTATTATGTATTGATGTTTACTGCGTCATTGTGTACTATTGTACATTTTATATGTTACATTTTATATTTCGTATAATTTTATTTTATATTATAAGTATTGACAATGTGACACCCTATGAGGGTCATAAACTGAATGATAAATAAATAAATAAATAAAATATTTAAAAAAAATAGTCCTGTATCGTGTTTATTTGTCAAAGTAAGTAATAATTGTCAAAAATTAATTTTCGAAGATGGCCTTTATTTATCAAAGTAAGTATAGCAAACCTTGTATCATTATAAAGAGAAAAAAATTGTCTGTTTTAAAAATGTTAAACCCAACTATGCTGCCATTTAAAAAAATAAAGTTTGTATTACAACTGAAAAAATGCGATCTTTTTTTCAAAAAACAAAAGCATATCTTGCATAAGCTCAACTATTTTCTCATTTAACTGAATCTCTATGTCTTATGGCTTCCGAGATTCCAATGCTTAAAATGAAAAAAAACAACTCGCTCTGTATTTAGAGTTTCACATCAGTCGCACAAAATTACATTGCAGATTCAATCTAAATCAAGACAAACATTGCTAACAAAGTACTATAAGGTTCCTATGGTATGAAGGACACCATTAATTTAAACCCTACTGTAAATATTTTAAATTCTAATATCAATAATTTCGATGTTGCATCTCATTCTATATATATATATATATATATATATATATATATATATATATATATATATATATATATATATATATATATATATATATATATATATATATATATATATATATATATATATAACTATTGCTCTTAAATATGCCATCATTTCTGTCAAAATTTCAATAAACATGCGAACATATTTATAATTTCAAATCATAATTTCAGTTATAAATGCCCAAATTGTAATTGTCACCGTCAATTATTCATTATAATCATAATTTCTATTGTATCTGCCAAAATTGTAATTGTTACTATCAATTATTCATTTGTTTCTGTCAAAATTTCAATGCTTATTTGAAAATATGATTTCAATCAAAATTTCTATTATTTCTGCTAAAAATTTAATATTTTCTGCAAAAATTTGAACTATTTCTCTCAAATATGCCATTATTTCTGTCAAAATTTCAATAAACATGCAAACATATTTGGAATTTCAATTATAATTTCCATTATATCTGCCAAAATTGTAATTGCTACTGTCAATTATTCATTTATTTCTGTCAAAATTTCCATGCTTATATTAAAACATGATTTTAATTAAAATTTCAATTATTTCTGCTAAACTTTTAATATTTTCTGCCAAAATTTTAAGTATTACTCTCAAATGAGCCACTATTTCTGTTAACATTCCAATAAATTTAAAAATGTTTGTCTTAAAAAAATATCTACCAAAATTGTAATTGTTATCAAATATTCAATTATTTCTATCAAAATTTCAATATTTATGTAAAGATATGATTTTGATGAAAATTTCAATTATTTCTGCCAAACTTTCAATACTTTCTGCCAAAATTTGAATTATTATTACTCTCAAATATGCCATTATTTCTGTTCAATGTTTATTGAAATATGTCACGAAATTTGTGATTTCAATAAAAATTTCAAATAAATCTGGCAAAATTGTAATTATTGTTGTCAAATAGAATAGTAATAATAATAATAATTTATTGATGTTTTTGACACTAGTACCCATGTCTCTACACAGGTCAAATTATTCAATTATTTCTGTTAAAATTTTAATATTTATGTCAAAATATGATTTCAATGGCAATTACAATTATTTCTGTTAACATGTTAATAAGTCCTGTCAAATATTTATAGATATCTGTCAAATGTTTAATATTTTTCTCAAAATATTTACTATTAATAATAATTATTATTGGTATTACCATTAAGTTACACAAATTATGACAAAAAAGTATACAGTATAATGTATACATAATAGGTTAGAACTACATGTGCATAAGTATACACCATATGTATGTATGTATATGTATGTATATTGTTCAAATTTTGGCAGAAAGTAAGAGAGTATTGAAAGTTTGGCAGAATACCAGATACATCATCAATAGATATTTCAATATTTCGATCAAAGTTTTAATAATTTCTGTCAAATTTTTACAGATTACTATTGAAATTTCAATTATTAGCCTCAAAATTGCATTGATTAGGTACTGACAAAGTTTTAATTTCACTGAAATTTTAATTATTACCGTAAATTTTTGAATTCTTTCCGTCCAAATTTCGATGTTTATGTCGAAATATGATTTAAATAAAAAAAAATCAATTATTTCTATCAAACTTTCAATACTTTCTGCCATAATTTTAATTATTTCTCTGAAATATGGCATTATTTCAATAAACTTTTCAATAACCATGTGAAAATATTTGCGATTTTATTGAAAATTTCAATATCTGCCCAAATTGTAATTATTGTTATCAAATAATCAATTATTTTTATCCAAATTCCAATATTTATGTTGAAATTGTATTTATACAATTATTTCTGTCAAAATTTTAATTATTTCTGCCAAAATTTCAGTATTTATGCCGAAATATGATTTCAATAACAGATTCAATTATATTTGTGAAAATTTTAAATATACCCATCAAATATTCTACTAATTCTGCCAACATTTTAATATTTGTCTCAAACTATTAACGATTTAAATATTTGTATATATATTTTTTTAATATTTCGGTCAACTTTCAGAGATTACTGGTAAAATTTTAATTATCACCGTCAAAATTACAAAGATTCCTAATCAAGTCTATATTCTACTGTAATTTTTTTTTAAGTTTCACATCTGGTGCTAGAAAATTCACAGATGTTGACACTCACAGTTGATAACAGGACAAATTTAGACTGTTAAATGAAAAACTGTAGATCAGCATTACAAAGTCACATATATTTTGTAACAAAATGAAAAATGTCAAAAGTTGCCGTTACATTATTATGTTACAATTTCACATTGTTACATATTTATATGTTACAGTTCAGAAAATTTGGCAAATTTTGACAGTGTCAGTGTGATGAGCCGTTGAGTTTGAAAGTGAAAGTGAACAATTTCAATTAGTTATGTCAAAATTTTAATTATTCCCATCAAATATTCTATTATTTCTGTTAACATTTTAATATTTATCTCAAAATATTCACGATTTCAATATTTCTACTTTTTTTAAAAATTATTCTGTCATATTTTCAGATATTTCTGGCGATATTTTAATTATTTTCGTCGAAATTGCAAAAATTACCAATACTATTTAAATTCTACTGCAATTTTGTAAAAACTTTACAGATTTTAACACTCATAGTTGAAAACAGGACAGATTTAGACTGTTAAATGAACCAATTTAGATCAGAATCACAATGTGACATATATTTTGTAACATAATGAACAAATGTTAATAGCTGCCGATACATTATTATGTTACCATCTTACATTGTTATATATTTTGAATTTGAGTCGCACAAAATTACATTGAAGATTCAATTGAAAACAAGAAAAACATTGCTAACAAAGTACTGCAAGGTTCTTGTAGTATGAAGAACACCGTTAATCTAAACCCTAATGGAAATAATTATAATATCAATAATTTCGATGTTGCACCTCATTCTATATGTTTAACGTACACTTCAGAAAATTTGGCAGATTTTGGCAGTGTCAGTTAATATATGAGCCGTTGAGTTTGAAAGTGAAAGTGAACAATTTCAATTATTTATGTCAAAATTGTAGTTATTCCCATTAAATATTCTATTATTTCTGTCAACATTTCAATGTTCATCTCAAAATATTCGCTATTTCAATATTTCTACATTTTTTAAAAATTATTTGTCATATCTTTATTGATTTCTGGCGACATTTTAATTATTTTGCTCAAAATTGCAAAAATTACCAATACAGTTTAAATTCTACTGTTTTTTTTTTCACATGTGGTGCTAGAAACTTTACAGATGTTAACACTCATAGTTGGTAACAGAACAGATTTAGACTGTTAAATGAACCACTTTAGATTAGAATCACAATGTGACAAATATTTTGTAACAATTGCAGATTTTGGCAGTGGCAAAATTGATACTGGTTGAAAACTAGTATTTGGCAGAGTTAGCCAATTGCGTTGCTAATTGCTCATCAACTCAGAATAGGTTAAATGATGTGTCAATATTAAACATAGAATCGGATGTCTTAGACCTGATTGGATTTGATGATATCATAGAAGAGAGAACAAAAGAAAAGGTATTTCTAAAATATGTACTTACCAATGTATTTTTAGTTTTTAGTTTTATTTTCCAACTTTCTATAACAAAATAACAGATGGTGGATATTTATACACCAAGGGAGTAGTTAAACCATCGTCTATTTGAGAATAATGATTATTCTTCGATGATATGGACAAATCTCTTCTTTAAGAGACTTAATATTTTGGGGTCCGGTAAATTGACCGCCCACAATTGACCGCCAACAATTGACCGCGATTGACCAATTGACCAATTGACCAATTGATCAATTGCGGGCGGTCAATTGTTGGCGCGATCAATTGATGCGGCGGTCAATTGTTGGCGGTCAATTGCGGGCGGTCAATTGTTGGCGGTCAATTGCGGGCGGTCAATTTTCCTAGACCCTAATATTTTAACGTTATCATCGCTGTTCTTGTACGAAACTTTGATCTTAATAGCAAAGAACAAAAACCAGTATGCCAAACAAAATAAAATTCACTGGCACAATACGAGATTGTGTGGGCAATTATACATTCCTAATAACCTTAACTCGACAAAGTATAAAAACTCACCGTTAATTAGAGAAAAAGATCTATTTTACAAACTCCCTCTAGTATAAAAAAAATCAGAAATCATTAAATTTATTTAAAAAAAACTCAAACATTGGCTCCTAGAACGGTGTATTTACAGTGTGGAGAAATTTAATAATATACAACACTGATGTTCTTTTTTTTCCTCTTGCTTCTGCATTTTACTTCTGCTAATGAAAGATTTCGCATATCGTATGCTGTTAGATGTGTATTTTGTTCTTTATTTTTAATTTTGTATTTCGTATTTTATGTTTTGTATTTGTATTTGTATTTTATATTTTGTATTTTATATTATCATGACACATCACATCCATGTAATGAATATAGCTACATGAAATAAATAATGTATCTATATATCTATAGTTCATTCAATTTTGCGAAAAAGCTTAATTTTACAAATTATTATTAATTTATGCAACATGAGATAACAAAATCTAGTCGTGCAATGTGTGAGTTGATTATTTTTTAACTCAGTCTAATGTTACAAATGCGTTAATTATTTATTTTAACTCAATTGTGATTAAAATTGTTTTTAACTCACTAGCGTATAAACATTTGTTTACCTCAGTTGTTTTGAGGTTAATAATGACTATTTTAAAACGTCAAAACTGAACGATATACCTTAAAATATTGCGTTATATGTAAATATTATGTGATAGTATTATATGTACTTATATTAAAACTTGATTCAGTATCATATGTACTTATATTAGCACTTGATTCGGTATTCTACTTGGCAAATATTTTCGATATTTTCAGATATTTCTGTCTTATTTTTTCTATAAAATTTCCGGAGGCTCCCAAACTTATTTGTGTCCGGGGCCCCATATTTCCTTAGAACGGCTCTGATCATAAGGTTTCGACAGTTTTAGACAAAAATGTGACAGTTTTGGAAAATTGCAATTGAAACTTTTGACAACAGCAATACAAGTTTGACCGTATTCTACCTCTGCAGATTAATATTTAAATAGTTGTATAGATAAATTAAGAGAATTGGACATTTGCAATAGAAAATTGAATACAGATTTGATAAATTTAGGATGAAAAATTGGTACATTTCAATAATTGCTATTGTAAATTACAGCTGAAGGTAAAAACTTGTCAAATTTTGATAGTTGTAGTTACAACTCACAGATTTCGATTATTCAGTGTTATAAATTGTAGATTTTGACATTCGTAGATCATAATTTGACAGATTTGGATACTTGCAATAAAAAATTGACATATTTGATCTGTTGTATTTGTATAAAATACAACAAATATATATAATTTCTCAATAGGAGACCAAAATTGACAATTTGTGATTGAAAATATGACATTGGATAGTCTCAATTTGTTTCATTTTTCTAACTCTACCAATATAGTTTGCATGGAAATAATATATCATAGGTGACATAAATTGAAAATTTCAATTGTATCAATTTTTCTTCAAAAGTAATTCCCACTACTTTGTTTGTATAAACTCTGCAAACATTTATAATTTCAAATGACTTTACATTTTATGGTTTCACATAAGTGAATATAAATTGTTTACCTGAGACAGGTGCGTAAAGCGTTTTACATCAAATTTACAATTGAATTACACTAACATATTGAGAAATTGTGGAAACTGTACTAAAATATCTCGGAATCTTGCTAAAATTTAGAAATGTTTAGATATTTTAAGAATCATCGAAAAATTTGTAGAATGACAAAAAATACTAATAATTGGGCGAATCATCGAAAACGATCACGAAATTATTGAAAAATATCTCGAAGTATTGAGAATTAATGAGAAATAGAATAGAAATTTTTATTTTTGCGTGTGGTACTTGACTTGCACAAGTCATTACACTTGACTTGCACAGTATTATAACAATTATAATACTTTCTTCTGTGTATTCTGTATATTCTTTATTGTGTATAAATCTGTATAAATTTCAATTTTTTTAAAGAAATCTTGGGAGTTATTAAAAAACCCAAAGAAATCTCGATAATATATAATAATAATATATTTATTGATGCCATCACAGAGATAGTGTCACACAAGTCAGAATATAAGGTACACATAATATAATAAAGTACAAGTATAAAAATATATATAAAATATATCTTAGTGAAACCTTAGAAATGATTGAGAAATTTTTAGAAATCTTAGCAATGAAAACTATTGACAAATCAAAAAATATGAAATAAATGGAATATAATGGAATTTATTGGAAAATCTCGATAATTGCATATTGAGAAATCTATAGAAATCTTGAACATGAACAAACTTAGAAATGATTGACAAATTCTTAGAAATCTTAGCAATGAAAACTATTGACAAATCAAAAAATATGAAATAAATGGAATATAATGGAAATTATTGGAAAATCTAGATCATTACATATTGAGAAATCTGTAGAGATCTTGAACAACATGGAAAAACCTTAGAAATGATTGAGAAATTCTTAGAAATCTTAGCAATGAAAACTATTGACAAAACATTAAATATTAAATAAATGGAATGTAATAAAAATTATTGGAAAATCTCTTGATACTGCTTAGAAATGACTAACTAGATATTTTGGGAATTATCAAGAATTTTGGAGAATAATAAGTGTATCTATTAATCGTGCTAACCAATTTGCATTTTCTGGTTGTATTGAGTTCAGAATGATTGCATGATTGCATTTTAGAAGTATCATTCGAAATAAAATGATAATAAATGAGAAATGTACAGAAACCAATAAGAATTATTGAGCATGTCTCCACTTTTTAAAGGAAAGGATAAGTAGTTGTGCAAAATATATATATATATATATATATTATGAGTGTAGAGTGAATTAAGAGCACTACAAAAGTTAGGCGTGATAATTATCATCAATAATAGTTAAAATATCAGAAAATTATCAACAATTTGGCTAATAGATACATAAGAATAAAGACATACATAACATAAGGAAAGGATAAGTAGTTTTGCAAAATATATATTCGTGTACGTATATATATATATATATATATGAGTGTAGAGTGAATTAAGAGCATTACAAAAGTTGGGCGTAATAATTATCATCAAAAATAGTTAAAATGTCAGAAAATTATCAACAATTTGATAATTGATTTATGTTATGTAATACATACATAACATAATTAAAATGTAGTTTGGAACCATTTAATATTTTTCTAACCAAGTGATCTACAATTTGATAATTCAATGTTACAAATTTCGGCAATTTTAATGTAATTTTTTAATATATCTTACCAATACGTCTGAAAATTTAAAATAATAATTGTCAAATGTCTGAAAATGCGGTGTTCATAAAAAAATAAACCTAAAATTAAACTAGTTTACATAGGGTTACCAAGGTTACTCAGATTAAACCACCGTTAAACCGTGGTTTAAATTTTTATGAACCACACTGTTAAATTTTAAATGTTGCAAAAACTCCTGGAGACTGCTACTAATTTTAATAAAAATAATATTTTGAAATGGTGATTTCAAATAATTTTAAAGCAACAATTTCAAGATATTGTTATTAAAATTTTAATCCAAGGTACTAAAATATCTTAAAATCGGCAGGAGTATTGCTAAAATGTTTGTAATTGCCAGAAATAATTGTTAAAATGTCGAAAATTGCCAGTAATAATTATCAAAAATTATCACATTTGAACATTTGTTGTGTTGCTTTGTTGTATGTTACATTCTTGAATCTTACATGTTTTGTTAAACAACATAGTAACGAATTCTGCATTTTTGGTGATTTTCAAGATTAACTTTTATATATTGTTTTGCCATAAAATGTATCTTTGTAATTGTTAAAATAATATGTTACAATAGTTAACATTTTTGTTAGTATTTCATCTATGTTACCAGATATTGTTGATTAATATTTGTTATTTGTTATTTTACGTACTTTCTTCTAGTATTTATTTATTTATTTTTCCCTACTAGTTTCGGCTCAACATTCAGCCATCATCAGGAGTTTTTTACATGAAATTATATTTAATGTACAGTGTCAGTGTCAGTTTGTATTATTACAAACTTCAAACTGACACGACATAAAAAGTCAAATATATCCTTCAAGAATATAATTTAATTTATAAAAACCCCTGATGATGGCTGAATGTTAAGCCGAAACTAGTCCGGAAGAATAAATAAATACCAAAAGATACCAGAAAGTACTTAAAATAACAAATAATAATAGTTAAATTGATTCAAAATTGCCAGTAATAATTGTCAGAACCACTGACATTTGTCAACAACTGTCGGAAAAATTTCAGTAATTTGACTAAAATAGAAAAAATCTAATTTATTTACCAAAGATTTAAATTTTTATTTACTGTCACATGCCACAAAATAAGTCTAATCAGATGATTTTCTAACCAATTTATATAATATTTTTAATTGAAATATTATGAAATGATGATTTCTAATCATTTTAAGCTAACAATTTAAAAAAAAATATTTCAAAATTACAATTCAGGATACCAAAATGTCTTAAAATCAGCAGGAATTTTGCCAAAGTGTTTGCAAATATTCAGAAATAATTCTTAATATGTCGAAAGTTGCCAGTAAATTATATATATATATATATATATATATATATATATATATATATATATATAATCAGTATCCCTTCTACCATATAATGGTGTAGGGTGTCTAATACAGGTTCTTTTACATATGTACAAATTTTGCCCACTCCTTTTTGTTTTTCGCCATTATTCTTGCCTCTGCCCACTCCTCTGTTTTTCAGAATCTCGTTTATGGAATTGTTCCATGTTAGGCTTGGCCTTCCTCTGCTTCTCCTTTATCCAGGTCTGGCTTCCCACATTCTCTTAACTGGCTTTGTGTTTCTCATTCTTTGTAGATGACCCCACCAGCTCAGTTTACTTCTTGCCATAACTTCCTCTAACTTCTACTTCCAACTCTTCTCTGATTTGGGTGTTTATGATTTTGTCCCTCCTTGTAACGCCTCTTACTCTTCTGAGGTATTTCATTTCAGTTGCCTGTAATTTGCTCTTTTCTTTCTTGGTTAGTGTCCATGATTCGCAGCCATATGTCAATATCGGTCTAAAAAGCGATTTGAATACTTTTATATATATATAGAATATGTTTATTTTAATAATACAACGATATACATTATAAGTAGTACATACTAGATTATATAGGTGGTTTGATTACTATTAAAAAGGGCTATCGGCCTATACTTTTATTTTTGTCTGACGGGATATTTCGTGTTTATTTATGAAAATCTTGTTCAGCGCGTAGTAAGTTTTCATTGTCTTTTCTATTCTGATGTTAATCTCCGTTTCTTGCTTGCCATCCTTATATATTTCTACTCCCAGATATCTCATGGTTTCCACTTCTTCCATGTTTCTGTTGTCTATTCTAATGTTTATTTTTGTAGGTTCCCCGATTACCAATACTTTTGTTTTGTTTATATTCATCTTCATACCATATTCTTTTAGTACCTTATTCCATATGTTTAGGCTGTATTGTAGATCGTCTTCCCCTTTCGCTATTATTATTACATCATCCGCGAATGCACCTTCCGAGATTTCCACTCTATGCATATTTTTGTATCCAATCAGTAATTTTTTGGTTTTCTGAGTGCATTTTTTTAACATCTCGTCCAAGTAGACGATGAAGAATGTTGGGCTTAAGCTTCCCCCTTGCCTTGATCCTTCTTTCGTTTTGCACTGTTCTGATTGCTGATTACCATGTATTATCACGTTTGTGTATGTGTTGTAGATTTGTTTAGTTATTCTGATTAGTTTGGGGTTGACTCCTCGTTCTTTAAGTATATCCCACAGCGTTTCTCTGTTCACCAAGTCAAAGGCTTTTTCCATATCTATAAAACCCAAGGAGACGTTCTTTTTTTTATTTTTGATTTCTCTATTATTTGCTGAATCGTGAAAATGTGATCTTGCTGGCTGTGTTTCTTTCTGAAGCCACTCTGTGATTCATCTAATATTGGTTCTATCTTTGTTCTTAGTTTTTTGTCTAGGATTTATTCATACATTTTCATAGTTGTGTTTAGTGATGATATTTCCTGGTAGTTTTGGCACTCTTTTCTGTCCCCTTTTTTATATACTGGAAGTATTTGTGCAGTTTGCCAGTCTTTCGGAATTTGTTACTTTTGCCACACTGAGTTGTACAGTTCCAAAAGTAGTTCTGATCCTTTCTTCCCTATATTCTCTATCATTTCAGCCGTGATTTTGTCCGATCCGGATGCTTTTCCATTTTTCATTTTCTTTATTACCTTTTTTAGTTCTTCTATAGTTATTTCTTCATTTGATTTTTCCTCGTGTCTGGTTGTTTCCTCGTTCTCTGATGTTTCTCCAACCGTGTCCGTGCCAAAAAGCTCTTCAAAATACTCTTTCCACCTTTCCATACTTTATTTTCCATCTGTTATTTGTTTTCCTTCTCTGTTCTTTATTTGTCTGGTGTTGTATCTCTTCTCATTTCGGCAATTTTTGAGTACTCTATAGAAGAGTGTCTGGTTTCCTTTACTATGCTGCTCCAAGTTTTTTGCCAAACACTTTCTATGTTTCCTTCTTTGATTCTATTATTAATTCCTTGATTTTTCATCTTTTTTCTTTATATTTATGCCTTCTGTCTTTTGTGATAGGTAGTCTTTCCACGCTTTTTTCTTATCTCTAACTTCTTTTTTGATTTCCTCCGTCCACCATGCACTTTGCTTTTTGTTATTGCTACTTTTGTTTGTGCCGCCAGTAAATTTACTAGAATTAAAAAAAAAATCAAATTTTGTTTGCAATCATAAAAATGTTGAAATTGTACTAAAATATTGGCGGACCGGATTGAAACCTCTCCAGGGCGGGATTTGGCCCGCGGGCCGTAGTTTGGAGACCCCTGATCTAGAGCATTCAGGCAACAATCGCCCTCATCAATAAATCTCTAAATTCCATTCAAGAATATGTGTCGTTACTGTGGCATATAATGATATATCGCCTCATTTTCTATTCCAAGACCCTAATTAAGAACTACCGTCGCCCGTTTCCTCCAGACTTTTACGACAAACTGTGTATAATTAACGAAAACCCCGACACACAGAGATACGGATCGAGAGATCGGAGATCTGAGGCACGGAGAGAGGAAAAACGATTCGTGCGCTTAATAAATAACTAATCAGAGATTTCCGTGCTATATGCATACAAATGTTATAAATAATTCATATTTTTCTCCTATATGTATACGTGAATTAGTGTTTGGCTGTGTGTGTTTGGGGCACCGTAAATTAGTCGAGAGTCGATTCCTTATCAATATTCATTGGGGGCGTGCCGCATCTGTCTCGTAAAAAACGGCCCCAGTCAGCGACATAATGCAAGCTAAACTCATATGTTATAACGAACCGTACATAATTTACTCGCTCTCCCGCTCGTATATATCATCCTGCGTTCTGTGTACGGCCGTGTTATGAGCGTATGCATACCTAGGGCCTAGGAGGAGGAGGCATCGGGCAGGCATAAGGCATCCCTCGCCTAGGGCTCCAGTTCCTCCGTGCGGGTTCATGGGTCAATGTAGTGCTTAAAAACTTCAATTAAAACGGATGTTGTATCAATTATCGCCTGACAGGAAACCACTTACCATTTGGGACATTAGCCACGAAGTCATTCCGCAATGAACAGATTGCGTATCCCTGATGTGTGCGGGGCTGTATGGGGCTTTGTACTTTTTTGTTGTTTAATTGATTTTTTAATAACCAATCAATAACGTGATGAAATCATTATCAGCCAAACTATGGAAGGAGCACAATGCCACAAGCCTAATCATTATTTATCTAAGACCATAAATTGGATGGCGTTGTGCAGAAAGATACACATTAGAAATAAAGCGAGATATCAGAGAAACACCAAAGTAGAAGATTTTTAGGTCAATTTCAAACATATAGTAAGATAGGCAACAAAACACGCCTGTGGAAAAACTAAAAGTACACCCAACAAAACAAGCTGGCTGAACAAAGAAGTGAAGGAAGAAGTTAGGAAAAAGAAACAAAAATGGAAAAAATACCTAAGCACAAAAAACGAAGAAGACTACGAAATATACAAGCAGCAAAAAAAAGAGAGTAAAAGCAATAATAAGGATGGAAAAATACAGAAAATAGGAGGATTTCGGAACCAAATTAGAGGAACGTTTTAAATGAAATCAAAAACTAATCTACAGAACACTGAAAAGCTGCAGGAAGGAAACAGAAACAATCCTAAAGCTACTCAAAAATAAACATGGTGTACTAATGAAAGAGGATAAAGAAATCATGAATAGATAGAAAGAGCACTCGCAAGAGCTTCTGTCTGGAAAAGAGACAACCAATGAAGAAAATGAAAACGAAGAGGAACAAGAGAAGAGTAACGAAACAGAAGAAGAAAAGGGATCTATAACAGAAGAAGAGTTAGAAAACGCACTTAAGAAGTTAAAGCCCCAGGTCACGACAAAATCAAATCTGAACAGCTGAAATACATAGGAAAGGATGGGAAACAACTACTACTACAGTTAACAAGTAGAATATGAGAAACAGGAAAAATACCAGCAGACTGGCAAAAAGCAGTGATCTTCCCAACACATAAAAAAGTGGACAGTAGAAATTGCAGCAACTTTAGGGGAATATCCCTGCTGTGCACAGCAGCAAAACTGTACGAATCAATACTAGAGAACAAACTAAGAAAGGAAATTGAAAAAACAATGGAAAAGTCACAAAGTGGATTCATGAAATGACATTCAACACAAAACCATATCTTCACAATTAAAAAGATGACCGAAAAAATATTAAGAGAAAACAACAAACTATACATGATATTCGTGGACTTAGAAAAGGCATTTGATAGAGTCCTAAGAGCCAAAGTGTGGGAAATACTTGAAGAAATGAAGATAAAAGTGCATTTAATAAAAGCAATCAAGAGTATGTATGAAACCACAGAAAACTACGTAAGGACAAATAATTCAATGATATTCGTGGATTTATAAAAGGCATTTGATAGAATCTCAAGAGCTAAAGTGTGGGAAATACTTGAAGAAAGGAAGATAAAAGTGCAATTAATAAAAGCAATGAAGAGTATGTATGAAACCACAGAAAACTACGTAAGGACAAATAATTCTACATCTGAGAATTTCACAACCACACAAGGCATTCGTCAAGGGGGCGCTTTAAGCCATCTTCTCTTTATTATATTCCTAGGCAACATAATGAAAAAAATTAAGGATAACACCAAGAAGGTAGAAATAGGATACTATAAAATGAAAAGAATAGTGATAGCAGAATGTGCTTTTGCTGATGACATAGTCATGCTAGCCAAAAGCGAAGAAGATCTACAACACAATATAAGCATATGGGAGGATAAACTGAAAAAACACAACATGGTAATTAATAATAAACAAAACAAAAGTAATAGTAGTAGCAAAAGAGGAAACAAAAGCAAAAATACTAATAAATTTGTGAAGGGCAGAACAAGTTGAAACCTTCAAATATTTAGGTACAATAATACATAATAAAGGAGCCAAGGAAAACGAAATAAATAACAGAATCATGGTCGCAAATAAAACCTACTATGCAATGAACAAGTACATTCTAAACCATAGAAGAGTCTCCAAAACCACGAAAATGACAGTTTTCAAGACAATTTATAGACCAACACTCTTATATGGAAGCGAAACCTGGACAACAAATGAAAAGACAATGAACAAAATACAAGCAACCGAAATGAGATACTTAAGAAAATTTGAAGGAGATCAAGGATCAAGGATTGAACAGATCAGGGAAAACCTACAAATACAAAGTGTGCAAAAATTAATACAGAAATGACAACTAGGATGGTTCGGGCACCTGATAAAAATGCCAGAAGACAGATAAACAAAAGTAGAATGGACATCAAAGGACGAAAAGAAAAAGAAGGAAAGAGGAAGACGAAGGAAAAAATGGGAAAACAACAAAAAAGAGATCCTAAGAAGAAACTACCTCGATCAACAAGAAGCAAGGAAAAAGGCTACCAATAGAAAGGACTGGAAAAACTTCGTAGACAACATAATTTTGTGGTGGCATGAATCTCGACACCCGAAAGGGTATAGGAGATGTAAATTGATTATATATATATATCTATGCACTATTATAGGCTTGTACCAAATTTTGTACACTTTTTTTTAAATAATTTAAATTAATTTTTCATATTTTCATTATGTTTTAAAACTAATAAATCACAATTTTGAGCAAAATATTTCTCTGTAAGATTTCAATTGTGCTAAATATGGCGGTGTTTTGAGGGTTGGTAGCTTTCTGCTCTTTGTAAAAACAATAAAATCACATATTTTGAACTAAAATTGTCTGATCTTTCTAAGACTTAAACAGAATAAAAAGCAAAATTTATATATATATACAAAAACAGTGTTAATTCATGTTTTTATATTTTGAGGATTGGTAGCTTTCTGCATAACGCGATCCAATTATTGTAGTACACAAATTGGTACTAATGCTAATATAGAGTTGAGAATTGGGCTGTAGCTATATGTTGTTACATTTAATTCAGAGGCAATTTATTGTCTAACGCAATGGTCCCAAAACGTTTTGGCAGAAGGAACATATAAGAATTTGGCAAAGTATGGGTGGGCATGATATACTTTTAGCTACATCTGTACATGATATTAATATATCCATATATTACATTATTTGCATTACATATATAAAATATTGTGATGCTATTTGTGTTATAAGTAGAGTAGATTAATTAGAATATATTTATTATTATTATTAGATAGGTATTAGATAGAATTATAATCTTAAGGGCACAAGCTAACTAAAATTATTGTAAATATTGTAAATGTGAATGTGAACAAGTATGCACAAATCTACAGAGAAATGTGTAAGACATTTTATGGACACACAAAATCGCAAGCTTTATGGATCCGCGGATGGAGGTTGTTGATCGGTTACCACGGGTGACAGGTGACTCCGTGCATAGACGCATGTGAGATTGAAGAATTGAAGATCGGAAATAATCAACAAGAAACAGATTGACGAGTCGAGGGTAGAGGGTGAACGGCGAGCAGGGGAGACGGTAGTGGGTCGAGGGTCGTGATGTTGCCCTAATACTAATAGATTACATAAAATTAACGCGTGTTCAACGATAGGACATAGGACTGGAAAAAGGCAGTCAACAAGGAGAGGACTTCAACAAGATAGGAGCCGTGACGGAGATATTCGAAAATCAGGACTTCAAGCCGCTAAACTTCGCGCACAAAAGTAGCTGTTTACTTTTGTGCAAATCAACAAAGGATCAGAAGACGAACGCAGGGACAAGAGGACGACTTAATCAAGGGACCAAAAGCAAGAAGATAACTGCAAGTGTAGAGTTTGCGTAAATTACAAGAATCATATTCTCACATAAGTTAGCTTGTGTATATAGGATTTATTTTGTTAATGTTGGTCATAGTTTATTAGTTTTTTTTAATATAATTTTGTTTTCTATTGTTTTGGATTTGTTTGACTAGTTCACTTTATATTAGACGTTTTTAAGGTTTTTGGTTATTATTAATTCATTAAAGCATTTGAACAAGACTCTATTTAGTTCTGATTGAACCTACCATTGACCCTGAGATAAGAGAAATAATAAGGAGTTACAAAACAAGTAAATACGTAAATATTCAACACCCATAAAATAGGTAAAGTAAAAAAATAAAAACGTAACAATATATATATATATATATATATATATATATATATATATATATATATAAATATTATATTAATATTATTAATATCATGTACAGATGTAGCTAAAAGTAGGTCATGCCCACTCATACTTAACCTAAATACTTTTCTTCGTCTTGTTCTATTCTTGCTGATTTTCTTCTCTTGACCATGTAAAATTTTACTTGCCTATCTTCCCATATTATTGGCTATGTCTTTTTTCTCAGAATTCTTGTCATTGCTTCTAACCATTTCAATTGTCCCTTGTATATTTTTCTCCTATTTTCTGTTTTCATTTTGTTATAATTTTTTTATATTTTGTTGTTTTTTTTCTCCTCACGTTATCACATTCTGTCTGACCAAATCGAGGACCACACCTAGAAGAACCATCAACATCCAGGAAGGAGGAAGACCGAATCAAGGAGCTGAACGATATACATCTCGGATTGCGTCAACACATGCACATGATCTACCAGGTGAGGATATGGCCAAAAAAGAGAAGATTTTATTCATCCTACGAGGAATGCATCCCAGAATGCTCCAGAGAGTCAACCTAATGCGGAACGTTACGGTCGAGGAACTTTGTAAGAACCTCCAGGGGATGGAATCGAAGGACTTCTTAGTACGACAAAATCGTGGACTACACCTAGAAGACCCATCAACTTCCAGGAGAAAAAGCAAATAAAGGAACTGAGCGGAATACATCTGGGACTACGTCAACGAAATCATGCACATGATCCACCAGGTGAGGGATGATATTGCTGTAGAAGGGAAGATTCTGTTCATCTTACGAGGAATGCAACCCAGAATGCTCCACAGAGTCAACTTTATGCGGAACGATACAGTGGAGGAACTTCGCAAGAAAATCCAGAAGATCGAATCGACGGACTTCTTGGTACGACAAAATCAAGGACTCCACCTAGAAAAACCATCAACATCCAGGAAAGAGGAAGACCAAGTCAAGGAGCTCAACCGCCGCATACAACAGCTAGAAATGGATGAAGGTAGGAATTCCCAAGATATACTCTTAGTTTTAGAGCGCTGAATAATAACTTTGCAAAAACAGGATATTAAAATATTATTTCCGAAATCCAAAAATGGAAACAAAACAAAAAAGAAATCCCTATGGTGCATTACCCGATGCTAATCCAGGTATACCTATAAATACATATAAACAGAGCTTCGAGTTTCTATTAGTTTTTGTTGTTTCACAAGTTTCTATTGTTGCCTCTTCTATTGCCTGTTTGAAAGCTTTCCAGATATCTTAGGTTTCTTTTAATTGTGTTGCTGTTAAGTTAGTTGTCTAATTTTTACCATGATGTTTTTTTTTATTGTTTTATTATCTTTTAGACTCTATTTCTTTGTTCTTTGTATTTGCCATAGTCTTGTGCTGTTCTCATTTCTAGCTATTTTTTCCATAGTTACTTCTTGGTTCTACCATCTTTTTGTATCTCTTCTGTCCACCAGATGCCCGCTTCAAGTTTCTATTGGTTTTTGTTATTCTACAGGTTTCTATTGTTGCCTCTTCTATTACCTGTTTGAAAGCTTTCCAGATATCTTAGGTTTCTTTTAATTGTGTTCTGTTAAGTTATTTGTCTAATTTTTACCATGATGTTTCTTTTGATTGTTTTATTATCTTTTAGACTCTATTTCTTTGTTCTTTGTATTTGCCATAGTCTTGTGCTATTCTCGTTTCTAGATATTTTTTCCATAGTTACTTCTTGGTTCTACCATCTTTTTGTATCTCTTCTGTCCACCAGCTTGTCCGCTTCAAGTTTCTATTGGTTTTTGTTTTTCCACAGGTTTCTATTGTTGCTTCTTCTATTACCTCTTTGAAAGCTTTACATATATGTTTGGTTTCTTTTAATTGTGTTCTGTTAAGTCTTTTAATTTTTTGTTCCATACTTTTTTTATACTGTTGTTACTTTGCTGGGACTTTTAATTTATGTGTATTTATATTTGTACTTATCTGCACTTTTATTCTATATTTGTTTCCGTGTCTTCTGTTTTATCTCTCTTTATTGTTGCTCCTACTAAGTAGTGGTTGCTCCCTATTTCACAGCTGCTATATACTCGTACATCTTCAGTATCTTTTTTTTGTTCGTATCTTGTAATTATATAATCCATTATTGATTTTTCGTTTTTGCTGCTTTCATTCTTTCTTTCTTAATCTTTCTCTCTTTTGCCCTTTTGGGCGTTGAGGTGTAATTGTTGCTCCTACTAGGTAGTGGTTGCTCCCGATTTCATAGCTTTTATATACTCGTACATCTTTAGTATATATTTTTTTAGTTCGTCTCTTGTAATTATATATTCTATTATTGATTTTTCATTTCTACTGTTTTCTATTCTTGTGTATTTGTGTATGTTTTTATGTTTGTATCTTGAATTTAGTATTGTTAAGTTATTTGTAAGTCAATCAGCCTATCGCCGTTGTTATTTCTATGTCTTTCTCAATGTTTCCCCATCACGTTCTCTATTCCTGTGTTTTGGTTCCCTATTCTTGCATAAAAATCTGCTGATATATATATATAATATATATATATATATATATATATATATATATATATATATATATATATATCTACCACTATATATATATATAGTGGTTCTTCGTTTAATTCTATTACTTTTTGCAGTTCATTCCAGAATATGTCTTTTTTTCTTTTCTTTCCGTTTCGTCTGGTCCATAAATTATTAGATAGTTTATTTGCTTCCTGTTGTTATTGATATTTACTGTTAGTATTCTTTCCGAGTGTCCTGCCCAACCGGTTAGTTGCTTGTTCTCTTCTTTTTTGATTATGCATGCTACTCCTGCTTTTGCTCCTTGATTTATCTCTACTTCACTGTATATTAGTAGATTCCCTTTCAGACAGGTTGCACCTTTTCCTTTCTTCTTAGTTTCAGTTATTCTTATTAATTCCATTTTTGTTTTATCGAATTCTTGTATTAGTTCTTCTTTTTTTCCATTTATTGCTCTGATATTCAATGTTCCCATTTTCTTTCAGCTTGTTGTTTGGTTGCTCATTCTGTTTGTATTATTTAATGTTTCGTTTTGTTCGTTGGTTTCTCGTTGAGTCCTAGTTCATTTCCAAGTCCATGTCCGTTTGCTAGTTTTGTCGTATGTATCGGTCTTATATTTTATGCTTTTTTTTAGGGTTTTGTACTTCTCCTCCATTTCTTGCCTAAAAAATTTGCTTAATAAATACGAGGTATGATACAAAAAAAATCTTCAATTTACAAAACAATATTTATTTATTCATCTATTATGTTGCATATTCCACTGCAACGTTTCTATTTCGTGTATGGACAAGCAAATCACTTGTCCATACATAACCCCCTTGTACTTGTCAAATAATGACATATGACGCGAAGTTCGTCAGTTCGTACCATCTTTGAAACATAAAATTTAGCGTGCGCTATAGTTTGATATTATGATACCGAAACACGTGTGATAATAGCCGGCAAATTATTAAAACATAATATTTCTTCAGCTTGAGCACTTATTCTCTTTCCATTTCCAATAAACACCTGAAACTTGTGCACGTCTGTACGTGAATCGGGGAGCATTAATTTATGCACGAACACGGGTAGATGGAATCAGTTGCGCATAACAAATGAGCGAGTGAACCGCCGCCGCCGCCGCCCATGCCTCAGGCCTCAGGATCAGGTCTTGGATGACCCGGTGGTTTACGTTGTTGGCAGGCCTGGCGGGGACCCGTGCAGGGTCCGAAATAATTTTTGACCGAGGCTCGCGGCCTCGTCATTAAAATGCACCCGCTACCTGTCGATTCAACTACCGTATTCAACACAATGCCTATGATTCGCCACTTATCCGCAACAATAATAGTACAAGTGCATAAGTTCGCCGAGTACGACGCGAAGCGGAGTGCTTTTAACGGCGCAGCTTTAACTTTTTGGCAAAATTTTACATTTTTAATACATTTTTTGCAATACGCATGAATTGTGTGCAATTTGAATAAATTTGATTACTTATTACAGTTCTATGATTCTAGGTATAGATATATTAATATCATGTACAGATGTAGGTAAAAGTAGGTCATGCCCACCCATACTTTACCAAATTGGTATATGGCCCTTCTGCCAAATCATTTTGGGACCTTTGCGTTAGAAAATACATTGCCTCTGAATTAAATATAACAACAAATAGCTATAGTTCAATTCTCAACTTTACCAAATTCTTGTACGGCCTTTCTGCCAAAACGTTTTGGGACCTTTGCGTTAGACTATAATTTGCCTCTGAAGAAAATATAACAACATATAAGTACAGCTCAATTCTCAACTCTATTTTACCATTAGTACCAATTTTTGTACTACAATAATTGTATCGCGTCATGCAGAAAGCTACCAACCCACAAAATATAAAAATGAATGAACACTGTTTTTGAACATATTAATTTGAGCTTTTGATTCTGTTTCAGTTTTAGAAAGATCAGGCTTATACTAAATTGTAAAAGTTTTCACTACAGCTTTTTTTCATTTATTGACTCATGCTTTATTTAAAGCAACTTTATTTATATGTGTAGATTGTATAATTCATAGTTTATGTAATTGTCAAGATATTCGTTTTATCATTTTTAATATTCATTATTTAATTTTTCAGAAAGCGACCAACCCTCTTAGCTTTACCTATTTTACGTTTTATTTATGATTTGTTAAAGATCTTTCAATTATTTTCATCAAATTTGTTCAGTTTTATCAACCATTTTCCAGAAAATTATTTTAATGGGTCTACTAGATTATTACAAGTAGGCGGCTGTATAAGAAAAAGAGAGTTTGACATTGTGAATTAATAATTTTAAAGTTTTGTCGTATCTGTGTTACAAAATTTGTTAAATAACATGGAAATAACGGAAACACGAAAGGATAGGGCAATACAGAGTAAATAGGTGAAAAACAAAGGGAAAATAACTGTCAAAACTCACGAGCCAAAATTCAGGAGGTACGGAAAGAATACGAAAGACTAGTAGAAAGGGGATTCAAAGAGAGTGATGGGATACAACAAATTAAAACCCACAATAATAACTGAATGTATTTTCCCAGACGATGTGGCAATCATAGCACAAAATCGCACTATTTTTGAATAGAACTTAAATATGTTATTAAAACTGACGAATCATTCATGAACATTGATATTTTTACACAAACTTTCTTAATTTAAACGCAAGTCTAGGTCCGTACCACAAAAGTAAAAAAAAACGACTTTGAAATTTTCGCTGAAAAAAACTGCAGCAATTCACATAATTACGTAATGGTCCCCCAGTAACGAGCTCGTCAGGAATGCGGGGCGCAACTCTCTGTTGTTTCTGCGTGCCTAATGTTCCCCCAGGAATGCAAATAAGCGGCGTTACGTGCTGGCAAAGTGCACGCATACACCCCGTTCCTTCACTTTCTCCCCTCTTTGCTTCGCCAAATTCGTAATACGTATGTTTTCTGGATCCCCCCGGAGCCCCGCGAGTTTCGCAGTAAATTACGCGGGGCGAAAGCGCCGGATTGAAAAATAAAACAAACGGGAAAACTCCCGAAGTGCAAATGAAACTTTTCGCCAACTTCGTTTTTACCCTGTCCGCCCTCCATCAGCGCCCCCAGAATTCCCAATCGCCATTAGAATAATTAAAATGATAACGTGCGCCAGCGCCTTCAAGTTTCGTTTTTTATTTCCAATTAAAAGTTATTTAAACGTGAAAATAAATACTAAATCTGAATCTATGAATGTTAACAGATCAAGTTTTAACACACAATACATTACACCTGAAACCAATTCTCCTGAAAATTTGACAAAGTTTCAGTATCAAATAAGGAAGAATATCAAACATATAACTTCCTGCATTGACAAGTATGGGCTAGCTATTACTGAAATTTGTGAAAATTTATTATTTGAAAATTTGATATTAGATTCGTATAGAGTACACCTGAAACAAATTCTCCTAAAAATTTAACAAAGTTTCAGTATTAAATAAGGGAGAAAATCCAACATATAACTATCTGCATTGTCAAGTACAAGTTAGCTATTACTGAAATTTCTGAAAATTTATTATTTGCAAATTTGTTATTCGATTCGTATACAGTACACCTGAATCTAATTCTTCTGAAAATTTGACAAGTTTGAGTATTAAATAAGGGACAAAATCAAACATGTAACTTTCTGCATTGACTAGTATGGATTAGCAATTACTGAAATTTTTGAAAATTTTATATTTGCAAATTTGATATTAGATTCGTATACAGCAGGTGTCTCCAAACTTTTTGGTAGAAGGGCCACATACATATATTACAAGCTTTTAGCGGGCCAGGCCCCGAAAAGAACATACTTGTGGGTAAGTGTAGCAGAATAAGTTTTTGAAAAGTTGTCTTCTTGACATATAATTATAATTAAAAAATATGTGTATCTTTGACTGATTAAAAATTGACTACGCCGCTGCATTTTTATCAAAAAAGTGCATGAAGAACGCAGAAATTATTTATTTCTATTCTCATAAATAAGTGACCTACAGCCGTAAAACGAAGTCAAAAACATGTTTTGCGAATAACTAGAAGACAAAGGACAATAGCCAATTTTTGTTTTCGCCATTAAGTTTTTCTCGAAAAAAGAGATCAAGGATGGGGGGTCCACTCTATCATACCTATCATAGTTATCGAGATTCACTATTAAAACATCTAAATTTACCCACCCTGTACAATTAAGTAACTTTTTTATTCCAAAATATCTCAAATATGATATTATCAGTTGAAGCTAAAATATTTGTCAGTTGAATTTCAAGAAATTTCACAAATTTGAACAATTTACAATATATGCACTTACGTGTCGGATATCAATTGCGTCGTTGAAATAAATTGTAATTTTGACAGTCGCAGATGCATCTATCAAAATCTGTTAATAGCTCCCACCTGTTTGTCCAATTTTAATTAAAAAAATTAAAGAATCAAAGAGTTTGGTTTGGAAAATTTGGAAGATTTGTCAACTGGAATTACATTAATATTTTTTTTTAGAAATTTTCACAGTTAGTACAGTTGAAAATATTTTGACAATTGCAGTAAAATATCAATAAATAATCATTTATTATTACACACTTATAATGTGGCCACATATATTATAACGAATATAAAATATGCCAAAAGGTGTTGAATGAATCACAATATTCAATGGCAGAGAATTAATGAAAGTTTTTAAAATATGATTATTATTCGTGTAAATTGACAAATTTTCACAATTGGAAGTAATTATTTGTTAAATTTTGTTAGTAGCCTCAAAATTTGAAGATTTGAAGCACACTTCAGAATTTGGCAAATTTTGATAGTTGCAGTTATAAATTGTACAGGTTTTCACATCTGATGCCAATAGATTGAGAGTGGCAAGAAAATATAACACACTTCAATTGTTAAAGTAGTAAATATGACAAAATTTAACAGGTGATGCTTACAAATTAACAGATTTTGGCAGATGCATTTGAAAATTTAACAAATTTTAACAGTTTATGAAAATTTAAAATAATTACAGTACAGAGAGTTCAGAGTAGACTTCAGATGGAAAATAGGTCAAATATCTACACTTTGAAGTTGAAAATTTTACTGATTTTCACATTTGATGATAGAATGTGACACGAAGTTGCTATTTATGAATTAACAATATTGTAACTATAGATTTGACAAATTTTTATTTTTTGAGATTTGTAGTACTCTACAGAAAATTTGATAGTGGCAGTTAATATATAAAACCATTACCTAAACTTCAATTTCAGAAGAAGTAAAGTGAATTTCTGAAAAAGTAAAATCAATTTTTGGAAATATAAAATAAATTTTAGGAAAAGTAACATCATATTCAGAAGAATCAACTTCGACTTCAGAGAAAGTCCATTCAGAATGGTTTTTGTTTCAAAAATTGTATCTTGAATAAGTTACCTAGTATTTACAACACAGTTAAGAAACTCACTACAATATTTGATGTACATTACTATTAATTTATATCGTACAGTGTCTTCCTAATTTCCGTTTTCCTTCTGCTTCAGTTTCTTGCATTATTCGCGCGCACGAGATTCATCGCTGGCTTTGTTATACCTTCTTTTGCATCTATTTTGACGATTTTCATTATCATTTTCCAATAGTTTGTGGTTATCGTAGTGATTTTACAATATTAAATACAAAACTATTCACATTATTGAGATACAAAACCATTGAACAGTTCATTCAGTTTTATTCACTCTAGCACTCTACTGTATAAATATTCTGAAATTTAAATTACTTCTGAAGTCGATGTTACTTTTTTCTGAATTTGATGTTCCTTGTTCTAAAATTGATTATTCACTCTAGCAGTCTACTGTATAAACATTCTGAAATTTAAATTACCTCAGAAGCCGATGTTACTTTTTCTGAATTTAATGATCCTTGTTTTAAAATTGATTTTACTCTTTTTCTGAAATTGACTTTACTTTTTTTGAAATAGAAGTTAAACATGTCTAGTATTCGACAGATGTGCCCAGTTGCGTTGCTAAAAGGTCATAAGGTTACAACGGTTTAGACGAAAATATGACAGTTTTTGAAAGTATCAGTTGAAAATTTTGACATCGGCAATAAAAGTATTATCGAATTCTACCTCTGCGGCATAGTATTTAAATAGTTGTATAGATAAATTGACAGATTTTGACAATTACAATTGAAAATTGAACAGATTTAATAACTTCATTGTGAAAATTGGCCATGATACGACTATGCTATTGCAAATTACAAAAAAAATTCATAGATTTTGATGCAGATGGATGCAAATGACAGATTTTGATTTTTCCACTTTCAAAATGGTAGTTTTTGACACTCGTAAATGAAAGTTTGAGAAATTTGGGTAGTTGCAATAGAAAATATGTCAAATTTAATCTGTTGCACTTGTAGATTTAATATAATTTTTCAATAAGCAATCAGAAATGAACACCCCCGGAAATTTGTATTTGGAAATTTGACATTTAATAGCATAAATTTGTTTAATTTTGTTAACAGGATCAGTATAATACGCTGCAAATGAATTTAATTTCATATCATATGTGACATAAATTTAAACTTTCAATTGAAGCATTTGATCTTATGTGGAAAATGGATTCCATTAAATAAGGGAGAAAATCAAACATATAACTCTCTGCATTGGCAAGCATGGATTAGCATGGATTACTGAAATTTCTGAAATTTTATTATTTGCAAATTTGATATTAGATTTGTGTACAGTACGACTGAAACTAATTCTCCTGCAAATTTAACAAAGTTTTAGTATTAAGTAAGCGAGAAAATAAAACATATAACATTTTGCATTGATAACTATGGGTTAGCTATTACTGAAATTTCTGAAAATTTAGTATTTGCTGATGATTTGTTGATATTTGTTAATATAAGTTTCGTTTATTATTTGTTGATATTTTGTTAATATTTGGTGATATAAGATTCGTGTAGTGTATATCTGAAACTAATTCTCCTGAAAATTTGACAAACTTTCAGTATAAAATAAGTTAGAAAATCAAACATATAACTTTCTGCATTGACAAGTATAGGGTTAGCTATTACTGAAATTTTTGAAAATTTATTATTTGCAGATTTGATATTAGATTCATGTACAGTACACCTAAAACTAATTCTCCTGAAAATTTAACAAAGTTTTAGTATTAAGTAAGCGATAAAATCAAACATATAACTTTCTGCATGGACAAGTATGGGTTAGCTATTACTGAAATTTCTTAATATTTATTATTTGCAAATTTGATAATAGATTCAAGCACAGTATACCTAAAACTAATTTTCCTGAAAATTTGACAAAGTTTCAGTATTAAATAAGCGAGAAAATCAAAAATATAACTTTCTGCATTGACAAGTATGGGTTAGCTTTTACTGAAATTTCTGACAATTTATTATTTAAAAATTTGATATTAAATTCGTGTACAGTACACCTGAAACTAATTATGTTGAAAATTTGACAAAGTTTCAGTATTAAATAAGCGAGAAAATCAAAAATATAACTTTCTGCATTGACAAGTATGGGTTACCTATTACTGAAATTTCTGAAAATTTATTATTTGAAAATTTGATATTAGATATGTCTAGAGTACACCTAAAACGAATTCTCCTTAAAATTTAACAAAGTTTCAGTATTAAATAAGCGAGAATATGAAACATGTGTCTTTCTGCATTGACAAGTCTAGGTTAACTATTACTTAAATTTCTGAAAATTTATTATTTGATATTAGATTCGTGTACAGTACATATGAAACTAATTCTAGAAATTGACAAAGGTTCAGTATTAAATAAGGGAGAAAATCAAACATATAACTTTCTACATTGATAAGTATGGGTTAGCTATTACTGAAATTTCTGAAAATTTATTGTCTGCTTATAATTTGTTGATATTTGTTGATATTAGATTGGTATATTATTTATTGATAATTTATTGTTATTTGTTGGTATTTGATTCCTATATTATTTATTGATGATTTGTTGATATTTGTTGATATTATATTCGTGTACAGTATACCTGAAACTAATTCTCCTGAAAATTGACAAAGTTTCAGTATTAAATTAGGGAGAATATCAAACATACAACGTTGTGCATTGACAAGTACGGGGTAGCTATTATTGAAATTTCTGAAAATTTATTATTTGCAAATTTAATATTAGATTCGTGTACAGTACACCTGAAACTAATTCTCCTGAAAATTGGCAAAGTTTCAGTATTAAATAAGGGAGAAAATCAAACATATGACTTTCTGAATTGACAAGTATGGGTTAGCTCTTACTGTCATTTTTGAAAAATTATTATTTGTTGATAATTTGTTGATATTTGTTGATGTTAGATTCGTGTATTATTTGTTGATATTATATTCGATGTTTATATTAGACAGTACACCTGAAACAACTAATTCTCCTGAGAATTTGACAAAGTTTCAGAATTAAATAAGAGAGAAAATCAAAAATATAATTTTCTGCGTAGACATGTAAGGGTTAGCTATTACTGAAATTTCTGAAAATTCATTATTTGCAAATTTGATATTAGATTCGTGTACAGTACACCTGAAACTAATTCTCCTGAAAATTGACAAAGTTTCAGTTTTAAATAAGGGAGAATAATTAAATAGTACTCAATGTTAAGAGCAATTTTGATTAGTCGAGGATAAAGTATAGTATATAACTCGCTATATTGGCTATTCGGATAATTTTCATAATGTTCATAGTACTTAATATTAAAAGTAATTCTGATTAGTGGTGGCTAAAGTATAGTATACAGCTGGCTATATTGGCTATTCGGAAGACTTTCATAGTGTTCATTATACTCAATGTTGAGAGCTGCTTGGATTAGTTGTAGATAAAGTATAGTATACAAATCGCTACATTGACCATTCGGATGATTTTCATCTTTAGGAATAATAGTATTCTTTTTGCATTAGAGTACAATAATAATATTTATTTAGAACAACAATAAGAATAATAATAATAATTTTTATACATGCCAGTATCCAACAGGATTTACATATGTCAAATTTAAAGTTAAAAGTTGAAAAAACTCGCAAAACATGATAAGGGCAATAAATACACATATACAAAAAAATAATATCACTATCTTACCAAGTACACTCTCTCACTAATATGTAGTCATGCTCACATAAATCTAGTACCAGAAATTAGGTTACAATAGCAATTTTATATAGCAAAGTCAACTTTTTTGTACTAGATTTATGTGAGCATGACTGTACATTAGTACCAGAGATACATCAATTTAACATGATTACCGTTAAAAACGTATATAACTTTCTTCATTCTTCTTTCCCTCTTTTACCGCTTTGGGTGTTGAGGTGTACTTCAATTTTTTATAGAATTTTATCCATTATTTTCTGTTGCCTGTTAGTTCCTTTGCTTGCTTCCAACTCTTCCCTTTTTTCTGCAGCGTTTTGTTTATTGTACGGTTCCATGTTTTCTGTGGTCTTCCTCTAACTCTCTTCCCGTTTGCTCTTGCGTCCCACACTTGTTTAACTGGCCTTTCATCACTCAGTCTGTTTATGTGCCTGAACCATCTTAATTGTCCCTTCTCTATTTTCTTTATTATTGATGTGGTTCCCAAGCTCTCTCTTATTTCTACGTTTCGCGGTCTGTCTTTCCTTGTCACACCTTTCACTCTCCTTAAGTATTTCATTTCTGTCGCTTGTATTCTCTGCTTGCTTCGAAGTCTTCCCTTTTTTCTCTAGGGTTTTGCTTATTGTATTGTTCCATGTTTCCTGTGGTCTTGCCCTTGCTCTCTTCCCGGTTGCCTCCCACAATTTAACTGCCCCCTCTTTACTCTGTCTGTTTATGTCCCCGAACCATCTTAATTGTTTCTCCTCTATTTTCTTCATTATTGATGTGGTTCCCAATCTCTCCCTACGTTGCGTAGTCTGTCTTTCCTTGTCACACCTTCCACTCTCCTTAAGTACTTCATTTTTGTCGCTTGTATTTTAGATTTTTGTCTTGCGTCAATTACCCACGTCTAACTCCTGTATATCAGTATTGGTGCAAATATTGTTCTGAAAACTGTCATCTTTGTATTATTTGATATTCCTTTTTTGTTTATGAACGCTCTTCTTAGTGTACTATATAGTATCTCTGTTAGTTTTACTCTGCTGTTGATGTACTTTTCATATTTTCCTTGACTGTCTGTTATTGTTCCTAGATACTTAAATTCTTGCACCTGTTCGATCTGTTCTTCACTTATTCGTATGTTGGTTATTTTGTTCTCCTTTGTTATCACCATTGATTTTAGTTTTTTCTCTCTTCATCTTCAGATTCCTTCGTATGTTGGTTATTTAGGTCTCCTTAGTTATCACCACCACTTTTGTTTTTTCCCTATTTATCTTCAGATTCCTTTTATTTGGAGCCTCCTTCCATATTTCCTCATTCTCTTTCAGTTTTTTTTCTGTTTCTGCAAATGTCACTATATCATCTGTAAATGCACACTCTTTTATTTCTATTTTCCTCATATTCATGTATCCCACTTATACTCGTTTGGTTCTCAGATTTGTTTCTTTTATTATATCGCCCATTATTGATATGAATAATAGTGGGCTTGGTATTCCTCCCTGTCTCATTCTGTAGTTTGTCATGTATTCTTCTATCTGCCTGTTTCAGGTTCTTATGTAGTTTCTCGTTTCTTTGTATAATGACTGGATTGCCTTTATTAATTCCCCAGCTGCCCTTTTTTAGTCTAGTCCCTTCCATATTTTCTCCCGTGGTATACTGTCAAAAGCCTTTTATAGATCTATGAAACATAGGTATTCTTCTTTGTTATCGTTGTCGCGATTTTTTTCAGTTTTATCGTAAAAATTTGGTCCTGCATACTGTGTCGTGGTCTAAACATGTTCTGGGAGTCGTGTAGTTGGTGTTCTATTCTTTTCCTTAGCTTCATTTCGAGAATTCTCTCGTATATTTTTGCCAGCACACTGAGATGTGATATACCTCTGTAGTTGTTACATTGTCTGCTGTCTCCCTTTTTATATACTAGTATTATCACTTCTACTTCCCAGTCTTTTGGTCTTCTTTTGTGTTTCCATACCAATTTGCAGGTGTCTAGTAGCTCTCTTTCTCATATATTTTATTTCCTCTGTTGTAATACCATCATGGCCTGCTGCCTTTTCCAGCTTTATACTGCCTACTGCTTTTATTAATTCTGCCTCGGTTATTGTTTCCTCCTTTGTTTCTCCTGACTGGCTTTTACATCCCTCTTCTTTTTCGTTTCCTTGTTTGGGTTCTTCCGTCTTTCCATCCTCTCCTTTAAGCAGCTGCTTGAGGTGCTCTTTCCATATGTTCACGACTTCCTCTTCTTCTATCAGTACTACTCCTTTTTTACTCTTTAATTGTTTTGGCTGCGTTTTTCCTCTGTTCTAAGAATTTTTAATACTTTAAAGAAAAGTTTTAGACCTTAAAGGGTCCCTCTGCTATCTTCTTCCATCTTTTCTCCAAACTCCTCCCAGGCTTTTGCTTTGGCACTTTGTATTTCTTCTTAGGCTCTCATTCTATGTTTCTTGTATCTCTCGTAGTCCTTTTCTGTATCTGTCTGCAGATACTGTTTCCATATTATTTTGTTTCTTGTTACTTCCTCCTTTACCTTTTTGTTGCACCACTTTATTTGCTTCCTCCCTGCCGCTACATATGTTGTCCCGTTCGCTACTTTCGTTGCTGTTCTTATCGTTTTTTTGAACTTTTCCCATATTAATTCAACCTCTCTTTCTTGCTTGTCAGTCTCCTCTTCTGTACCCCTTTCTACTAGTCTTTCGTATTCTTTCCGTACCTCCTGCTTTTTTAGCTCGTGAAGTTTGATAGTTAGTTTCTCTTTGTTTTTCACCTATTTACTTTGTATTGCCCAATCCTTTCGTGTTTCCGTTATTGTCATGGTCAGTAGATAGTGGTCGCTTCCTGATTCCGCTCCTCTTCTCACTCTTGCGTCTATAACCTTTTTGCTGCTCTCCTTTTCTACCAGTATATAATCTATTATTGACTTTTCCTTTCTGCTTTTCATCTCTCTCGTGTATTTGTGGATTTATTTGTCGAAATCTAGTATTTACAATGACCATGTTGGTTTTTGGACATAAGTCTAGCATTCTTTTCCCATTGTTGTTTTTTGCTGTTTCTTCGTGCTTTCCTATTATCCCCTCATACCCTGCCGTATATAACTACATTGTTCAAAACTTAAAGCGTGACCATTCAATACAAAAATCTTCAAGATCGCCTATCTCCTTCATTCCTGCTGTCGCTGAGCCATTTCGAAGTTGCCTCGTTCTTCAGGACCGTGCTTTGGCTCCGGAGGGCGGGGTGGGTCCGCTTGGTGCTCGCTGACCTCCGGTGACCCTCACGGCAACGGCACGCGCGTCTTACACCGCGGAACACAAACGTTTATCCTTCACCTCCTCCGCCGCTCCTCTTGCTCGCGCTCCTCCTCTTCTTCTTCTTCTTCTTCTTCTCTGGCCGTGCAGACCGAAGAGGTTGTAATCAATTGTGACATTAAGCATTTAGCTGAAGCGGGGAAGTCTTATCTGGAGATGAAGACCTGCACGAAGATCACGTGCGTCTCCTGTGTGATTAATCGGCCGGCGTGCGCTATCCAGGCAAACGTATCATTATGGCTTATTGATTGCCCAGCACTGAAAGAATTTCCATGCACAGGGATATGCATATTTTTAATGGTCCAAAAAATCTTCAACAGATACATCCAAGACGTTTAAATGCTAAACAAAACTAACAAATCAATTATCCAATACTTCTATTCTTGTACAATAGGGGGTATTTTGCATTTTGTACCAACTAATTGCGGGGGCAAAATCCAATAATTTTAGAAAATATTCATATTATTATTATAATTTTTAAACTCGCTAATTCACTTGGGCCTTACAAATTCCAATAATCAAAAATATTATTATATATATATATATATATATATATATATATATATATATATATATATATATATATATATATATATATATATATATATATATATAATCGAAAACCTATCTACCCTAAGGTGTTAGGTGTTTAGGCTACTTCAGCTTAGAGTTCATGTACGAACTCCGCCCACTCTTTTCGGTTTTTCGCCATTTTCTTCCCCTCATTCCAGGTCAGTCCTCGGTCTTTTAAAATTTCCCTCACTACGTCATCCCACGATTTTTTTTTTGTCTGCCTCTTTGCCTTTTATGGAGTGTTATTGCCTGCCATACCCTTTTTGTGTGTCTGGTTTCTTCCATCCTTACAATGTGTCCAAACCATTTTAGTTGTTGCCGCTTGATCTTTGTTATTATCGGTTCCACTTCTAATTCCTCTCTTACCATTTCGTTTCTGATTCTGTCTCTTCTTGTGATTCCTTTGACGCTTCTTAGGTACTTCATTTCTACGGCCTGTATTCTGCTTTCTATCCTTTTATTTATTATCCAGCTTTCACACCCGTACATTAATATTGGTTTGAATACTGTGTTGTACACTGCTAGTTTTGTTTTCTTTGTAATTTTATTGTTTCTTAGGAATGTGTTATTTAGTGCGAAGTACAGTTTTATTGCGCTCTCTAATCTGTCATTTATTTATGCATTGTTTTCTCCATTTTTGTGAATTTTGATTCCTAGGTATTTAAAGGTTTCCACTTGTTCAACGTTCCTACCTCTTCGTTTTGCGGGTGCGCTCAGATCCTCTTTCCCTAGTGCCATGATTTTTGTTTTATTTATATTTATTTTTAGATTCCTTTCATGTAAAGCTTTTTCCCATAATTCTAAGTTGAATTGTAGCTCTTGTTTGCTTTTAGCATATATAATTAGGTCATCCGCGAACGCGCATACTGCTATCTTCGCCATTTCCATATTTCTATACCCACTTTTAGCTTTTTTGTTGTTTCCTTTGTTTCTTTCAGTATATCATCTTGGACGATATTGAAGAGGGTTGGACTTAATACACCTCCTTGTCTCAGACCTTCCATCGTTTCAAATTCTTCTGATTGCATATTTCCAGTTCTGACTATGTTCCTTGTCGTTTTGTAGATGCTCCTAATGCTTCCTATTAATTTTCTGTTTACTCTTCTTTTTTCAAGACTATTCCAGACTGCATTTCTGGGTATGCTGTCGAATGCTTTTTCGAGGTCTATAAAGGCTACAAATCAGGCGTTGTTTTTGCTCTTTTCAATTATTTGTATCATTGTGAATATGTGGTGTTGTACTCCTCGTCCTTTCCTAAATCCACTTTGGGGTTCTTCTAATTGTTCTTCGATTACCGACTTTAGTCTCTTTTTCAGAATTCTTTCATACACTTTCGCCATTATGCTTATTAGTGTTATTCCCCTGTAGTTACTGCAATCTCGATTGTTTCCCTTTTTAAGTATGGGTAGTATTATACCTAGCTCCCACTCCCTGAGGATCTTCTGTTCTATCCAAGCTTTATTGAATAGGGCTGTTAATACTACCATACCATTGCTTCCTAGGTTTATGATCATTTCTGCTGTTATTTCATAACAACCTGCTGCTTTCCCTCGTTTTAGCATTTTCACGGCCTCTGCTACTTCTTCTGTTGTTACTTCTTCTTGTTCCCCAAGTTCGCTATTCTCCTCTGTATTATATTCTGTGTGTGCTATTGTCCCATTTATATTATTGCTTTGTTCCGTATTTAGTATCTCCTCGAAATATTCCTTCCAGCGTGCCATGATGTCTTGTTCTTCTCCTAATATTCTTCCATCCTTGCACTTTATGCACCAGTTTTTAATTTGCTTCTCTTTTCTGAGTGTTTTGAGTGCTTTGTAAAATAATTTCTGGTTTCCGTGTCTGTCCTGTTCCATTTTATTTCCAAACTCTTCCCACGATTTTTGTTTTGCTTTTTCCACCATTTCTTTAGTTTTTATTCTTTATATCTGCTATAATTTTCGTTATTTCTGTTTCCCAAGTATTTTTTCCATTGTAGTTTTTTCAGTTTTATTTCCGCTTTGATTTCTTCGCTCCACCATCTCGTTTGTTTTCTTGTTTTGTTTGTTTTTATGCTTCCGCAAGCTTCTCCTGCCACTTTTATGATAATTTCCTTGGTACTGTTCCACAGGTGTTCTAGGGTCACATTATTTAGCTTTTCTTTGATTTTATTCATTTCCAGCTCTATTCTTTCTTTATATATTTTAGCGGTTTCTTCTTCTCTTAACTTGTACCTTTTAATTTTTTCCTTTGAGTTATTATTTTTCCATGTTCCCTTTAATTTGTGGTCCCCTTTTTCTTCTTTTATTCCTATCTTCGACAGCACTAGGTAGTGATCCGAAAAGATTTCTGGTCCTCTTCTCACCCAGGTGTCTTTTTGTCTTTTACTTCATTTCTGAAGTTTCTGTTTATTATCACATAGTCTATTATTGACTTTTCTCCTCTGCTTTTGACTTCCCTCGTATACTTATATATCTTCTCTATATACCTATATATATATATATACCTATATATATATATATATATATATATATATATATATATATCTATATATATATCTATATACGTATATCTTTGTGTGCATAGAACGTGTTTGTTATCATTAAGTTATTCATAATGCAGAAGTCGGTCATCCTTGTTCCATTATTGTTTCTTATATTTTCTCCATGTTCACCAATTGTCTCCCCTGTTTCGCCATCCTTTTTCCCTACTCGTCTATTTAAGCCTCCCAGTATTATCAGTCGGCCTTTGGTTTCTTCTGTTACTTCTGTTAACTTGTCCCAGAAAGCGTCCTTTCCCTTCACAGTATCGTCTTCGTTTGGTCCATATACCACCAGTATTGTTGTTTCTGTCGGCTTATCAATTTCCATCTCTATCTTAAGTATTCTTTCTGTGATGCCTATCCAGTTTCTCACTTGTTTCCTGTATTGCTGTCTTATGATACAGCCTACCCCTTCCTTGGCTCTGTTGTGCTGCTCTACTCCGCTGTATATCAAGACATGCCCTCCGTTTAGTTCGACTTCTCCTTTTCCTTTTTTCTTCGTTTCTATTATCCCTAAAATGTCAATTCCAGTATTTTCAAATTCGTCCGTGAGTTCATTTTCTTTTCCATTTAGACTCCTAATATTCCACGTTCCCATTTTCCATATTTTTTCCTTTGTTTTTGTTATGTCGTGCACCTTGTGTTGTATGTTATTTTGGTTATTCACATTGTTATCCATTTGCCGATTATTAGTTGTGTTCGGTTTTGCTATCCGTGTTGCCGATATTCCCTTATATGTGTTCTTTTCCACGATCCGTTTTCCTAGCTTTCCAGTCCTTGTTTGTGTGCAGCTCTTTCTTTGAGCCTTTCTTTGTATTTCGTCCCACGTCCAAATCTTTCCGTTTACCGTCAGTTTCTTATATCCCACTTTTGTCTGATTCCCCTTTTCTCTTTCTTCCTTAGCTATTCCTCTTATCTCTCTTTGTACCTCGCACTCCTTCTTTGTTAAATCCGAGTCGATAAAGATTTGGTCCTTTTTGGTTCTTAGTTTGTTTTTATTTTTTAAGATTTCCATCTTGTCTGAGAAAGTCTCAGTCTCGATTACACACCTTTCTTCGCCTATCTTCTTAGCACTTCTAAGTTTAGCCTTTATCTGTAATTCTTCCTCGATGAATTTCTCCACCACCTCTTTAATAACAATTTCCTCATTCGAGTTTATTTTAAATCCACTTATTATTAGATTTTTCTTTTTGCTCTCCTTTTCCATACTTTCCATTCTCTCACTTAGATTTGTGATTTCCTTTTTCATAATCATGTTTTCTTGCTTTACCTCTTCCAGTTGTTTTTGGTTTTCTCTAAGTTCTTTACCTATTTTCTTAATTTCCTTAATCATTTCATCATTTTTATTCATCATTTCAACATTTTTGTTCATTAGATCCTTCATCATACTTATCATTTCTTCTTCTACCCCACCCTTGCTCTGTTTATTGCTTTTCGTAGGGGATCTCCTTGTTAATTTGCTCCTCCGAAATAGCATATCGAAGTCCTCCCTTTTTCTTTTATATTCCTCTTCCGTATCTGTACCACCGAAGAGCGACATTTTTAAGTACTTTAACTCTTTCGGGTTTTCTATCGTTACTCTTTGAACTGTCTGCGTCTCCTGTACTTAATCTCACACACCACGCTATGCGAGACGAGGCCCAGATCAACTCCTCGGAGACCCCTCTCGCTCGTACCGCTCCCGCTCGTTTTTGCGCTCGCTCGACGTCTCTCTCTGTTTTCCTCGCACCTGCGCGTAATGCTCCTCGCGGTCTGGCTATTTAACCTCTTTTTTCCGCTAATTTTTCGCTATTTTTATTACGTTATCACTTGTTCCTACGCTCATTTAACCTCTCTACTAACCTTCTCTCCAGCTTGACTCCCTCGCCTCTACCAGTCTACACTTTGCACCTATCACTTACTACACAATATCGCTAATTAAACTTTCTGTAGAACGCAGCCGATGTATCGGGTGTCACGTTGCTACGTACTCTGTCTACGCTACGTACTAAAAATATTATTAATAATATAAAATAGCACACTTAACACACACTTCCATTTTTCACTACAAAATCGCACACTTAACAAACACTTCCACTTTTCACCACAAGCAGCTTCAGCTTAATTCAACTCCTCCTCTCCTCTCTCCTATTGAAAACTATCAATTTGATCCTGAACAATGCACAATGCCCTCCGAACGAATCCGTTTATTAACTGCAAAATATACTTCTATCCCCACAAATCCCGAAAGCTGGGGTGTACACCGTGAATGCTCATACATACACACATGGAGGGAATGTCGCCCCTGCTCCAGTAAACCGGGTATTTATTACATGTGTGTTGTGAAGGGGGTGCGTGATGTGTATGCGGTGTTTAACATATGCGTGGTCGCCGCTGAAGCGGTGCGACCAAACAAAACCGCAATTTCTCGATTGAATTCATCCGACACACACACAAGAGGCTAATGACGAGGTCCGACGACAGCTGCCTTTGTGCGTTTTCTCCGGCAGTCAGTCGCACGAGATCAAATGATCAGGTCTTTCTGCTAAACGTTTTGGGCGTGAGATTCAATCAATTTTTAATTAGCCATCTGTACACTTGGTTGTATCTTGCAATCTTATCTTTACTGGGCTATCAAATGGACGTATTTCCGCCTTTTGAAATTGTAATAAACTGAATTGGTTTGGCTTGTTTAATAAACTATGTAATTACACCAGTAGTTTACATAAAATAATTGTTTATATAACATACGAGGGCTGTTTGACGGAAGAGTGACTTTTTAATGAAAACGTTATTTTTCTGTTCAAAATATATTTTATTTGTCAACATAACACCCTTTCAAGTGTACACACTTAGCCCGGCGAGTTTACAATTTTTTTAAACCTTCCAAAAAGTAATCTTTCGGAAAGTCTTCAAAATATGCATTTGTGTCGGTTATCTCCTTTTTATTTGCCTGAAATCTTTTTCCACACAGCCATTTTTTTAAATTTGGAAATAAGAAGAAATCACTGGGAGCCAGATCTGGCGAATATGGCGGATAAAGCAGTAATTCGTAATGCAATTCAGTCAATTTAGTTGTAGCAATTGCAGACGAATGAGAGGGCGCATTATCGTGATGGAACAACACTTTTTTTCTTCATCAAATGTGGTCGTTGTTTTTCAAGTTCGGCATCAATACATGTCTGCATAATCAGCATAATACTGGCCAGTTATGGTTTTTCCTTTTTGTAAACAATTAATAAAGATTACACCTTTAGAATCCCAAAAAACTGTGGCAATGACCTTATTGGTCGAAAAAAGTGTGTTTGCCTTTTTGGGAGCATATTCGCATGGAGAAATCCAGTATTTAGACTGTATTCTTGTTTCTGGAGTATAATGATGTATCCAAGTTTCAACTACTGCGACATATCGACGAAAAAAATCCTTTGAGTTACGTTGAAAACGGCAAAACATTCTTCTGAATTCTTAATGCGAGCGCGCATTTGATCACCATTAAGCAAACGCGGCAACCATCTCGCGGATAGCTTTTTCTTATTGAAATGTTCATGCAAAATATTGTATACCCGTTCGGTTGAGATGTTTACTTCATTAGCTATCTCACAAACTTTTATTCGACGATTGCCAATTACAAGGCCATAGAGTTTATTAACCATTTCTGGAGTAGTCACAGTAAATGATGGTTTCGGACGATCTGCATCAACCGTGCTCATATGGCCACTTTTAAAAGCAGAAACCACTTACAAATCATTCCATGGGACGGAGCAGATTCTGGATAATATTTACGTAACTTTTCCTCGGTTTCTTTAATTGTTTTTTCACGTAGAAAATAATGTTTAATCAACACTCGATTTTTTTTTTTTTACATATTTACAAAACAACGAAAACAGTTTCCTTCAAATAAGTATAAAACATAATCTATCTGTCAGATTGGTGCCAAATTTTGACAGTAGACCTCCGAAAGACCTCAGGAGCTAGCAACATAATCATTATAACGAAAGTGTTACCAACCTTTGAAAAGTCACTCTTCCGTCAAACAGCCCTCGTACATGCAGATTCATTTTACTTGAGAAGCTACTAGAAAGTTTATTGCAAAATTGCATAACTTATACCATTATTACTTTCTTCAAATTTTTCGAAATTGTTTTTTAATTGAATATTATAGCTGCTAAGAGATAGAAGCCACGATTCAAGAGGCACAGAACCCGAAGAACTGAAAAAAAATATCCAGCAATGGACGCGAAATTTTTCATATGAATGATTATGATGATGATGCTGAAGAAGAAGAAGATAATGTTGATGATGATGAATAGAATAGAATAGAATAAAATAGGATAGAATACATAGAAGACAAAAACAATGTGTACAAAATTTGATACTAGCCTATAATAGTGCATAAAATAAAATATAAAAATATATCTCGATTTTGTAGCAGCCCTACATTCCTAGAGTCCCTAAGCTACGATTAGCAAAAATAGATAAAAAATCAAGGCATTTACACAATTTCTGGGATCAAAATTACAAAATTGCAAAATCTTTGGAAAAGTGTCGGCTTTCAAAAGGTTTCGATAGATTTCTTCTTGGAAGTTTTCAAAATTTCAAAATATTTTAGAAATTCTCAAGATATTTCAGCAAATTCTGAAGATATTTTAGACATTCTCAAGATATTTCTGTAATTTTCAAGGTATTTCAGAAATTCTCAACGTATTTTAGAAATTCTCAAGATATTTAAGAAATTATCAAGATACTCAAGATACTCGATTAGATTTTTATATTATCATACGTTTTCTTAACTTAACGAACTTAATTCTTAACGAATTTACAAAATTATAAAAAAAAAATATTTACTTAGGAGATATTATAATAATTAATAATTTTAATTAAACCTTCTTCATATTTTCTAAACATTGTCGAAACATATATGTGAGATTATCCTAAAACTGTCAAGGGAACGTAATGGAAAATTTCCGATACATTTTGTATTAAATTGTGGAGACATTTACTACACCAATTGTCAAGGCAAATGTTTAAAAATATACATACCGAAAATGTTTCTCATATTTATAAAATATGTCCAATATGGCTATAATTTTTCTATACATTGTTACAAAATGTTACATTGTTATAAATGTTAACTAATCTACACAAATTACTGAAAAGAGTGTCCCACATTTACTAGGGATTATTTTCAAAAATGGATACACTTTTTTAATATTAACCGACACAGATTAGGTACCAATTGAAATGTGTTTAAAAACACATTCTTGGGAATTTTACTTAGTAATGTTAATATTGTATATTAGTATAACCAAGGTTGTGAAGTATACAATAATAGCCGAGGGCTGTTGTACTGCGAGGTGCATAGCGCCGAGCGATACATAACCCGGGCTATAATAGTATTCACATGTACTTAGTAATGTTTAAATAGTATATTACTATAACCAAGGTTGTGAACTATACAATAATAGCCAAGGCATGTTGTACTGCGAGGTACGTAGAGCCGAGCGATACATAACCCAGGGCTATAATAGTATTCACATTTACTTAGTAATGTTAAAATAGTATATTACTATAACCAAGGTTGTGAACTATACAATAATAGGCGGGGGCTGCTGTACTGTGAGGCGCGTAGCGCCGAGCGATACATAACAGATAATAGTATTCACAACCGTGGTGTATATACTATTTTTTGAACTAGAAAAATTACAATCAATTAAATTTATATATTAAAATATAACAAACATCTGTCAAAAAATGGTACGGACCTGTACACAAAAGTAAAAGTGTTTACAATTACTTGCAGAGTAAATCTATAAATTAGACACCTGCAGGAAAAATAAACAAATAGTGAGAAGGGCAAAGTAAAAAAGTCGTGAGAATGTCAAGAAAAACATTACAGAATGGCAAATAGTAACACAAGTAAGAAGAAAAGACGGAAAACAAAGGAGGCGCAGAGAGGTAAAGTTAGCCCCAAGGAGTAGATCCGGGTGGCTTGCCTAGCGCGGCGCACTCGTAAGAGACAGGACCGGCTTAGATAATTTTTCCGAATTTTTTATAGAAACAATGAAAGCAAAAAAAGACCAGCAGAGAAGAGAGAAGAGGTAGGAGTTAAAAAAGATGACCTCAAAGAAAACGCCCAGATCACCAGAGCAAAAGAAAATAGAAGAAGTAAGGAAGAAGGAAGAAGAAAGAAAATGTAAAGCACTAAAAGGTGAAGAAGCAGACATGGAGGAATTGAAATAAATGTTGTCCAATTTAATGAAGAGCAATGAAGAAATAAAAACTGAGATAAAATAACTAAGAAACGAAAACAGTATAAAAGAAGAAAAGTGGGAGATTGAAAAACGAGAAATGGTGACTAAATGAACTAAACTAACTAAAACTAAACTAAACTAACTAAGTGAACTAAATGGTGAAAAACTAGAAGAAGGAATGAAGAGAAATAAAAACTAAGATAAAAGAACTTAGAAATGAAAACGGAATAAAAGAAGTAAAGTGGGAGATTGAAAAAACAGAAATGGTGACTAGAATAGTAGAAAGAATGAAGAGAAACAGATACAGAAGGAATAGAGGAAAAAAAATCGTAATTAAATAATTACAACCAAAAGGAGCAGATATAAAGGAAGAAGTGGATAGTTTTGTAAAGAAATATATATTGAAGGATTGCCACCAAAAGGAGCAGATATAAAGGAAGAAGTGGATAGTTTTGTAAAGAAATATATAGGAGTAGACACAAATATAGCCAATTCATACATGATAAAGAAAGGCACAAAATCAGAGATGATAGTAATGGAAGTAGAGTCATGGGAGAAAAAAGAAGAAATCATGAAAGCAAACAGTAACAAACTGCGAAACTCGAAAATATACTAATAATAATAATTAATATTAATAATTTGTTTACTCATGTACCAGCCTTGGGCCGATATGATATGTCACAGATTAAAAAATTACATGGACGATGATTTAGCAATAGCGGAAAGAGTCATACAGAGGGAAATCAGAAGCATTGCTAGAGAAGAGAGCAAATGTTTATGGAACTGAATACAGATGGAACCCAGAAACAGACCGACTAACGGAGGTCGGAAGTAGGGACAGTAAAAAAAATAAAAACAAAAAAGAAGAAACAAATGAAAAAGACAAAGACGAAAAAGGACTCGGACACAAAACAAAAAAGCAGGAAACTACTCAGTATGGGAACCTGGAATATTAGAGGAATACGAGGGAAAGTAGAAGAGCTCATAAGAGAAATACAAAAAGTAAAACAAGAAATACTTACCATAAAGGAAACGAAAAATAAGGGTAAGGAACGCAAAACGTCTGGAAAGCGGATATGTGGTGGAACAAATGAAAAAACTATGGCAATCAGCACTAAGCTACTAACAAGAAAGAAGCAGGTGTTAGTAGAGAGGAATCCAAATGCAGGAGATGCTTCTTCCACTGACTTTAATACTCCTAAAGTCAGTGGAAGAAGCATCAGAAGTTACAGAATGGAAAGCGGTGTCAGAGAGAATAATGACAATTGAGATGGGAAAGAAGCAAGGTGCCAAAACCACAATAATTGTAGTCTATGGGCCCAACGATGATGATAATAAAAGAAATAAGGAAGTGTCCTGGGAAGAATTACAGATGATAACGGAAGAAAGTGCAGGACAAATTATTATAGCTAGGGGCTTTAATTGTAGAGTAGGAAACAAAATAAGAGGGTATGGGGAAATAGTGGGTAGATAGGGGGAAGATACTAGGATCAACAATGGAACAAGAATGCTTGACTTCTGCCTAACAGCTTTGTGATTACAAATACAAAATTTGAGCACAAACAGATCCATAAATACACAAGGGAAGTAAGAAGCAGAAGGGAAAAGTCGATAATTACATATTAATAGAAAGAGCCAACTTCAAGCAAGTAAAAGATGATACAGTTAGAAGGGCAGCTGGTTTCAGGAGTGACCAAAAAAGAAGCAAGAAACAAGACACAGACAACGAATAACGAACACATAAGTAAAGAAGTAATTAAGACTTACAAATAAAAGGAAGATGCAATAAGAAAAGAATTATAACGAATAATAGAAAACAAATGCATGAAATAAATGAAACAGGCAGGTAAAAGAGCTGGAACAAATGTACACTCACTTAAAAACAATAATTAGATCGGCAGCGAGAACAGCATGTGAAACAATGAAACAGTGCAGGAATCGAAAACAAACGAAACAAAGTGATGGAACCAACTGGTAAAGAACGAAGTTGCTAAAAAGAAAAAGGTATGGAAGAAATATTTACAAATAGGAACAGAACAGGTATACGAAGAATACAAAAGGCAAAGGAAAAAGGCAAAGGAAACTATAAAAATAGATAAAACAAAAGCGTGAATGAAGTTTAGAGAGAAGATGTAGGAGGATAGTAAAGGAAATCAGAAACTGTTTTATAAGGTACTTGGAAATCTAAAAACGAAAAAAACATGCCAACTGAAAAAAATAATGAATAATGACGAAGAAATACACATAAAAGAAGAGGTTATAATGAGCAGACGGGAAAAGCACTTCGAGGAACTACTGGAAGCAGAGAAATCGCTGGAAGGAAAAAGGGGAGAAGCAGAAAAAGAAGAGAGTAACAAGCAAGTAAAGGACGAACACGAACTGATAACAATGGAAGAGTTAAGGAAAGCCATTAGCAAGACAAAAGTTGAAAAAGCGGCGGGACACTGCGGAATTACACCAGAAGAGATCAAATACATGGGAACATGTATCGAGAAAGAATAACACAAGAATGTTGAGCTATTACTTAACAAACCTTCAAAAAGTTCCCGAAGAGTTTGAAAGGAGGCTATGTTTTTGATCAGAAAACAATGGAAGCCATTTGCAACAATTACTTTAACATGTTATTTGAATTTATTACAATTGAACACTTCTGCACTTCATTTGCACTTAATTCCAAAACTAGTTCACCAAATCATATTGTATTAATAATGACTGGAAAGCATTATTCAAGAGCTTTCCAACGTTGTACCACAAGTAGGGTGGTACCATTTAAATTTTTTAGATGGAGGTGGCTGTGGCTTAAACCGAACCACCCAAATGGTTGTGAGTAATTTTAAAAATAATCATAAGTTCTATGAATAAAGTTGGTGGCAACTTTTCAATTTGACACCCTGTACACAAAGAGTACCAAATGACTGGGAAATAGCTGTAATAATACCATTGTTTAAGAAAGGAGATAGTAGGCAGTGCAAGAACTACGTGGGACTATCACTCCTAAGCGTGCCGGGAAAAATCTATGAAAGAATCATTGAAATGAGGGCGAGAGGAAAAATAGAAAAAAAATATATACCATTTCAAGTTCAAATAGAGACCAATCAAGTTCAAATTGAGACCAATCAATTTCAAATTAAGGCCAATCAAGTTCAAATTGATACCAATCAATTTCAAATTGAGACTAAACAAAATCAAGTTGACATTAAACAATAACAAGTTGAGTAACAAATAAAAAAAATTATGACAACTTGATATTGTTTAGTGTCAACTTGATTTTGTTTAGTCTCAATTTGAAATTGATTGGTCTCAATTTGAAATTGATTGGTCTCAATTTGAAATTGATTGGTCTCAATTTGAAATAGATTGGTCTCAATTTTAACTTGATTGGTCTCAATTTCAACTTGATTGGTCTCAATTTGAACTTGAAAAGGTATAGCTGACACAGGGCATGTGTCTTTAGGCTTTATAGTGGCTTTAGGCCAAGGCACAGTGTAAAGGACCAAATATTCACACTCAAGCAAATAGAGGAGAAAACAAGAGCTTACAATAAAGAAAGACATATGTGCTTCATAGACCTACAAAAAGCGTTCGACAGCGTCCCAAGAGAGGATATATGGAGAAGCCTACAAAAGAAAGGAGTAGGAGAACAAGTACTCAAAAACAAAATCCATTTACAAGAAAACCAGGAATTACATCAGAACCGCCAACAACAAGTCAGAAGAATTCACAACTAACCCAGAAGTAAGGCAAGGATGGATACTGAGCCCATTAATCTTCATAGCTGTAATGGATGATCTCATCAAAGAGGACAGAATAAAAACAACATGGGTTACAATGGGGTACAAAAACATGAAGAAAGTCGAGATATAGGAGTGCGCTTTTGCAGACGATACGGTCATCTTTGGAATAACAGAAAAAGCTCTGAACAAGAACATCGAGATATAGAAGGAGGCACTAAGCAAAAAGAATTTAAAAATAAACAAATGCAAAACAAACAAAAAATGGAAATATCAAAGACAGATAAGAAAATAAATTGCCAACTGGAAGGGGACACACTGGAACAAGTAGACGAATTTAAATATCTGGGGGCTACAATCGACAGCCAGGGAAAACAAGACAGAGAAATTAGTAACATGGTGAAGCAAGCAGGAAGACTGTACAGTACAATCAGAAACACGTTCTAAAATAATAGAGAAATATCAAAAAAGACAAAACTGACGGTATTCAAAACAATATATACACCAATTTTAACATAAGGGAGTGAAACCTGTGCGATGAATGAGAACCAAAGGATACAAGGACGCAAGGACACAGGCGTCTGAAATAAAATTCATAAGAAGAATAGAAGGCACCACGAAGAGAGACAATATAAAAAAAGTGGGCATAAGAGAAACGCTTGGAGTAAAAGCAACACACAAGAAGATAGAAGAAGGACAACTAAGGTGGTTAGGACATATAAGCAGAATGGGTAGCGATAGACAAGTAAAGAAAGCATGGAAAGCAAAAGCAAAAGGAAATGAGTCAAAAGGGAGACCGAGAGAAACGTGGAATGACACGATCATGAAAACGCTAAACACTTGGGTAAAAGCTGGAAAAAGGCAAAGGACCTAATAAAAGAAAGAAAAAAAGTGTATAGAGTTCTACAAGCAGTAGAGAAAAACGCAGACACCAAACACGGTGCAAAGAGTCAATAACTAAGAAAGAAAGAAAGCAATAAAAGATAATTGAAGTTATGTTAGGTATAATTGGATTCAAACTCTGAGAGAATTTCATTCTCTGTAATTGAAGTTATTGAAGTTGTTAATTCTTTAAATCGTTAATCTATAATTGAAGTTATTGTAAATTTACGTTTTTACTGATGGAAGAAAATTATCTGAAAGTTGTGGCAGATGCTGCGTTCCTGATTCAGACAAAGTGCGGATGGATGTGGATTGATGTTGAGTGCGCGACTCTTCGGTACACATTTACAATTTACAATACAATTGAGAAATTCTCAAGATATTTGTGAAATTCATAAGATATTTCAGAAATTCTTGTAATATTTTAGAAATTCTCAAGATATTTCAGAAATTCTCAAGATATTCCAGAAATTCTCATGCTATTTCAGAAATTTAGAAGATATTTCAGAAATTCTCAAGATATTTTAGCAATTTCTCAAAATATTTCATAAATCTTCAAGATATTTCATAAATCCTCAAGATATTTCAGAAATTCTCAAGATATTTCACATATTTTCAAGATATTTCAGAAATTCTCAAGATATTCCAGAAATTGTCAAGATATTTCATAAATTCTGAAGGTATTTTTACTTAGAATTTCTACTTTGTCGTAGGTATTTTCAAAATTATATAAATAAAATATTCACTTGATAGATATTTTAATAACTACCCATAGCTGCTTTAGTTTTGATAAACAATGTCGATACATTAATTTATGTGATTTTTTTTTTTAAATTGTCAATGGAAATTTATGGAAAATTTCCGATATATTTTTTATTAAATTGAGGAAACATTTACTACACTAATTGTCAAGGCAAATCTTTAATTCAATTGTGTCAGAATGCCAATACATTTTAGAATAGAATCGAATGTATTGTCATGTCTGCCGTCGTACGACTTAACGAATTATACTACTATACTACTATACGAATTAATAAATTGCCATTTATACATGCCAAGTTATATTTTTTTTTTAGAAAATACATAAATATGTAACAATAAAATGCGACCCAATACGAACACTCTAAAAACGAATCCGAATTAAATATACAAACGATTGTTTACAAATTTTGAAAAACTGACTGAACATCGTCAAAAGTACGTAAAAATAAATTAAAACATCTGTAAATTTGGTGACAAATAACAATTTATGAGCAAATTAATATAAAACTTAAAAGCTCCTGTATAAACAAAAGGTACAAAGTGTGAGACATAGAAAATATCACAGATAGAACAATTGTATATATAAAACTTAAAAGCTATAGTATATATAAAAGGTAAATAGTAGTTGGGTAAATAAATAGCATTTAAAAATATACATACCGAAAATGTTTCATATATTTAAAAAAATATGCCCAGCAATTTTTGTATACATTGTTGAGTTACTTTCTGAAAAGGCTACAAAAATTTTCGACAAGAATTTCTGAAAAATTGTCTATTCACTTTTTTAAAACTAACCGACACAGATTAGGTACTGAAAGTGTCTTCACATTTACTAGGGTTATTTTCAAAATTTGATACACTTTTTTAAAACTAACCTACACAAATTACTGAATTAGTGTCTTCACATTTACTAGGGCTTATTTTCAAAAAATAGATACACTTCTTTAAAACTAACCTACACAGATTACTGAAAACGTGTCTTACTATATAAAAGGGAATTTTTCAAAAATATTTTCCTATAAAATACGTTGATTTTTGGCACATTTGCAATGAAATGTTTCAAAAATTCATTAAGTATGCTCGCAGTAATTTCCAAGATATTTACCTGGCAGTGTTGTAAATATTCTTGAGATATGCCTGCTGATCGAATTTTTCGAAAATACAATAAGTATTCTCGCAGTAATTATCAAAATATTTACTCTAAAATATTTTTAAAACACTTGAGACTTTCGCAGTGATATTTTTTGTAGACATAATTTCTTGATAATTTTTCAAAAATGGTCGAACAGAGACTGGGGAATTTTACTTAGTAATGTTAAAATAGTACATTATACACCTAGGTTATAAAGTATATTATTATAGCTGAGGTCTGTATCGGCTCTGTATCTGTAAAGTATAATTTTATAGCCGAGGTCTGTGTAGGTTGTATCGTGAGGCGCGTAGCACTGCGATACATAACCCAAGGCTATAATAGCGTTCACAACTGTGGTGTATATACTACTTTTTGAACTGTAACAATCATTTAAAATTATATGTCAAAATATAACAAACATCTGTCATCACATAAACTGTTGGATCACATCACATCAAGCTGTCATCACATCAAGCTTCACATCTCATCATGTGATCACATCACCTCAAGCGGTTGGGATTAGGTTGTCGCAAACTGTAAAGGATTTGCGGGCGGAGCGTAGCTGCGTAGCCTCGTACGAACATATTTTACCTTGGTAAAAATGTATACTTTTAAAAATGATCAATTTATTAACCATTAATCATAAAAGTCAACTACACAGTGCTTGATACATTACACAATGATGTGTATTTGTCAAGTAGTGCAATTTATTTTTCAAAAGTCGAGTTTTTTTTAGCCTCTCAAAAATTGTCTACTAACATAAGTTCCTACTTACTTGTACACTTACTTGGAAATATTGAACAATTTGTAGAGAAACTTCTAGTAATTTTATTTGTCGAATTATTGTGTTGAGAATGGTTCAAAAATTGTTGAACATGCACTACGTAATTTTACTTAGTAATGTTCAAAAACTAATACTTATTATTTTGTTTTTAATTGTTGAGTTATTTTCTTCGAGTTTAAAAAAAAATCTTCAGGACTTTTCTTGTCGACACCTTTACTTAGGTATTTTTAAAACTTAATAATAGTAAAATATAGCTTTAATATATAATCAATATCTTTAATCTCAATCAATATTTTATTCCTGTTGATTGCAGTTTTAATTGGCGAGTTATTTTCCTTTATATTTTTATGAATATTTTAAATGTGGCTAACATGACTTTCTAAAAATTGCAGAATTTTTAAAAGCTTGCAGACAGGAATTACTATACATTTTAGGTGCATTTACAAGGGAATTTTTAAAAACACAGTAATTATTTATTATATTTACTTATTAATTTTGAATAAATTTACCTTATTTAAATAAATTAACCTGCAAATATTGTAAAAATTCTGGAGATGTTGCTAGTGATTTTATTGTCGAATTATTTTCTTGAGAATTGTTTAAATAATATATACTTGCGAATTTTACTGAATAATGTTAAGAAATTGCATTCATTTTTAAATTGTCCAGTTATTTTCTTCAATTTTTTCAAAACACATACTTCGGAATTTTAGGAAGTATTCGTAAAAAAAAACATTCTTTTATTTCTTCAGTTTTCGAGTTATTTTCATTGAATTTCTGGAAAAATGTCTTCTTGTTTGTTTTTTATAAGTTGTCGACTTGAAAATGTTCGATAATTGATAGGGCACTTAGTAATGTTAAAAAACAACGAGCCATTGCATAAGATATTTTTCAAAAATTGTCAAGGCATTTCATTGTACTGAGAAATTTATCTGTAACAATCTGAAATTGAAGTTATCGTAAATTTACGTTTTTACTGATGGAAGAAAATTATCTAAAAGTTCTGGCAGATGCTGCGTTCCCGATTCAGACAAAGTGCGGATGGATGTGGATTGATGTTGAGTGCGCGACTCTTCGGTACACATTTACAATTTACAATGCATAATGGGTAATTAGCTCGTTTCGCTTCCCTCGTCCTCCATCAGTCGGCCTCTTGAAGGATTATTTATGCATCAGGAGGTTTTGTGTTGAAATAATTGAAAGTTAAATGAATCGGTGACTAATTGGGCCTCGTTTCGGGCGGGCTAATTTCAGTAGGGCGACCGCCACAAACTGGCAAAGGCGAGGAGAGACGAGACGAGAACAACGGGCCGATCATTAACCAAAAACCATTACAATAACACCAGCTCGACCGACTCTAGGATCTGTCCTGAGATTTATGGTCGTGTAATAAATTAAGCCGAGTCCGTGGTGTATAACTACGCATTAGACAGGTAAAATACGATATAGATAGCCGTAATGGCCGCACCATTTCAACTTATATTGCTCCGTATAAATCATCTAATTGAAAATTATGATTGGCCATTACCCCCTTTAATATGCAAACTTAATTTCTTCTCTATACGGTTTTAATGTACTTTTAAACATAATCATTTCCAATTTACCAAATGGCCCACAAGAATGTTATCATTACCTGCACTGCACTATTTAGAGAATGGAGGCTCTGATGGGGCATGCCGCTATTATTGCCACTAACCACCACTCATCAATCACTGATCACCAATTTAATTATCAACAGCTAAAGACCTGTATGATAATATAAACGTAGAAACTGACCGGGGCAAATATTAACCCATATCAAACAATTCTCGCCACAAAATAGCCACATTGTGTAAATAAATTTAACATTACACTTGGGTGTGCGATTTTTGCAATTTTTTTCTAAATTTGAAAGCTATACAGGGTGTCCCAACACTCTGGGAACGGTCAACTACAGGGTTATTAATCAAAATAACAAAACGGTTGCAACCGCAATTTGATTATATCATTTTAATTGTGTAATAAAACAGGACCCAAAAATGCAAAGCTATATAGAGTAATCCATTTAAAGAAGACATAAGTTTAGTCTATAACTTTTATATGAACCACCTTGTATATATTTCAATGTTTTTATGAAGTGCAACTCATTATTTTACACAATGTTCGTATAAAACAATTTTTGTTATTATATTATTTATGTTTGATTAATAACCCAGAGCGTTGGGACACCTTGTATCTTCCAAATTTGCGATATTTCAAAACATTTGCCATTCAAAATTGTATCAATAAATGTCAGTCCACAAAACATTTTAAGTTTTTTTGTAGTTTTCAGTTTACAAATATCCTTCATAAAGCATTTTATGTTTTCAGCAGTTTTCAATTTGTGTTACAATATTTTTTATGTTGTTTCCAGTCTAAAACAGTCTAAAAACAGTCTAAAAACAGCAGTTTTTAGTTACTTTCTTAAGTTGTCAGCAGATTTTAGTTACCTTTTTAAGTTTTCAGCAGTTTGCAGTCTACAACTGTTTCTGCTTAAAGCTGTTTTAAGTTTTCAGTTACCTTTTTAAGTGTACAGTAGTTTGCAGTCTAATAATTTCCCTACATAAAGCTTATTAAGTTTTCAGCAGTTTTCGGTTACCTTTTTTAAGGTTCCAGTAGTTTTTAGTTTTAATATCACTTTGCGTAGAGCTTTTTAAGTTATAGGTAGTTTTATATGCTTACAAATATGCTTCATAAAGCTTTTTATGTACTCAGCAGTTTACAGTTAGCGTTATAATATTTTTTATGCTGTTTTCAGTCTAAAACTTTCCCTGCATAGAGCTTTTTTTTAAGTTTTCAGCAGTTTCTGGTTACCTTTTTAAGTCTTCATCCGTTTGCAGTTTAAAACTTTTTCTGCTTAAAGCTGTTTTAAGTTTTCAGTTACCTTCCGAATTTGCGATATTTCAAAACATTTCCTATTCAAAATTGTAGCAATAAATATCAGTACGTACAACTTTTTAAGTTTTTAGCAGTTTTCAGTTTACAAATATCCTCCTAAAGCCTTTTATGTTCTTAGCAGTTTTCAATTAGCGTTACAATACTTTTTATGCTGTTTCCAATCTAAAACTTTCTCTGCATAAAGCTTTTGTTTTAAGTTTTCAGCAGTTTTAAGTTACCTTTTTAAGTTGTCAGCAGATTTTAGTTACCTTTTTAAGTTTTCAGCAGTTTGCAGTCTAAAACTGTTTCTGCCTGAAGCTTTTTTAAGTTTTCGGTTACCAATTTAATTGTCCAGAAGTTTGCCGTCTAATAATTTCCCTACACTAAAGATTTTTAAGTTTTCAGCAGTTTCCGGTTACCTTTTTTTAAATTTCCAGTAGTTTTCAGTTTTAAAATCACTTTGCATAAAGCTTTTTAAGTAATAGGTAGTTTTAAAATTTCTCTATACAAAGCTTTACAAGTTTTCTTGCAGTTTCTAGTCTTTAAATATGCTTCATAAAGCCTTTTATGTTTTCAGCAGTTTTCAGTTAGCGTTATAATATTTTTTATGCTGTTTTAAGTCTAAAACTTTCCCTGTTTATTTTCAGTTACCAATAAATGTCAGTACATAAAACTTTTTAAGTTTTTGAGCAGTTTTCAGTTCACAAATATCCTTCATAAAGTCTTTTATGTTTTCAGCAGTTTTCAATTAAAGTCTTGCTTTTATGTTTTCAGCACTTTTCAATTTATGTTACAATATCAATATTTTTTATGCCGATTCCAGTCTAAAAATTTCCCTGCATAAAGATTTTTTAAGTTTTCAGCAGTTTTTAGTTACCTTTTTAAGTTGTCAGCAGGTTTTAGTTACCTTTTTAAGTTGTCAGCAGGTTTTAGTTACCTTTTTAAGTTTTCAGCAGTTTGCAATCTAAACCTGTTTCTGCTTAAAGCTGTTTTAAGTTTTCAGTTACCTTTTTAATTGTCCAGAAGTTTGCAGTCTAATAATTTCCCTATATAAAGCTTTTTAAGTGTTCAGTAGTTTTCAGTTACCTTTTATAAGTTTCCAGTAGCTTTGAGTTTTAAAATCACTTTGCATAAAGCTTTTTAAGTTATAGGTAGTTTAAAAATTTCCTGAAATAAAGCTTTAAAAGTTTTCTTGTAGTTTCCAGTTTACAAATATGCTTCATAAAGCCTTTTATGTTTTCAGCAGTTTTCGGTGAGCGTTATAATATTTTTTATGCTGTTTTCAGTCTAAAACTTTTCCTGCATAAAGCTTTTTTTTTAAGTTTTCAGCAGTTTCTGGTTACCTTTTTAAGTTTTCAGCTTGTCTAAAACTGTTCCTGCTTAAAGCTATTTTTTAAGTTTTCAGTTACCTTTTTAAGTGTCCAGAAGTTTGCCATCTAATAATTTCCCTACATAAAGCTTTTTAAATTTTCAGCAGTTTTCAGTTACCTTTCTTAAGTTTTCAGTAATTTTCAGTTTTAAATCACTTTGCATAAAGCTTTTTAAGTTATAGATAGTTTAAAAATTTCCTTATACAAAGCTTTATAAGTTTTCTTGCAGTTTCTAGCTTACAAATATGCTTCATAAAGCCTTTTATGTTTTCAGCAGTTTTCAGTTAGCGCTATAATATTTTTTATGCTGTTTTCAGTGCAAAATTTTCCCTGCATAAAGCTTTTCTTCAAGGTTTTAGCAGTTTCTGGTTACCTATTTAAGTTTTCAGTTGTTTGCAGTTTAAACATTTTTCTGCATAAAGCTCTTTTAAGTTTTCAGTTACCAATAAATGTCAGTACATAAAACTTTTTAAGTTTTTAGCAGTTTTCAGTTTACAAATATCCTTCATAAAACATTTTATGTTTTCAGCAGTTTTCAATTAGCGTTACAATATTTTTATGCTGTTTTCAGTCTAAAACTTTCCCTGCATAAATCTTTTTTAAGTTTTCACCAATTTTTAGTTACCTTTTTAAGTTGTCAGCAGATTTTAGTTAGCTTTTTAAGTTTTCAGCAGTTTGCAGTTTAAAACTGTTTCTGCTTAAAGCTTTTTTAAGTTTTCAGTTACCTTTTTAATTGTCCAGAAGTTTGCAGTCTAATAATTTCCCTCCATAAAGCTTTTTAAGTTTTCAGCAGTTTTCTGTTACCTTTTTTAAGATTCTAGTAGTTTTCAGTTTTAAAATCACTTTGCATAAAGCTGTTTAAGTTATAGGTAGTTTGAATATTTCCATATACAAAGCATTACAAGTTTTCTTGTAGTTTCCAGTTTACAAATATGCTTCATAAAGCATTTTGTGTTTTCAGCAGTTTTCAGTTAGATAATATGTTTTATGCTGTTTCCAGTCTAAAACTTTCCCTGCATGAAGCTCTTTTAAGTTTTCGGCAGTTTCTGGTTACCTTTTTAAGTTTTCAGCCGTTTGCAGTCTAAAGCTGTTTCTGCTTAAAGCTGTTTTAAGTTTTCAGTTACCTTTTAAATTGTCCAGAAGTTTGCAGTCTAATAATTGCCAAAATTAAAGCTTTTTAAGTTTTCAGCAGTTTTCGGTTACCTTTTTTAAGGTTCCAGTAGTTTTTAGTTTTAAAATCACTTTGTATAAAGCTGTTTAAGTTATAGGTAGTTTAAAAATTTCATTATACAAAGCTTTACAAGTTTTCTTGCAGTTTCCAGTTTTTAAGTTACAAATATGCTTCATAAAGCCTTCTAAGTTTTCTGCAGCTTGCAGTCTAAAGGCTCGTTTACATTTGGAAAGTTTACTGGCGGAAAGTACTTGAAGCCAGTAAACTTTCCAAATGTAAACGAGGCTTTAAACTTTTTCTGCTTAAAGCTTTTTTAAGTTTTCAGTTACCTTTTTAATGGTCCAGAAGTTTGTAGTCTGATAATTTCCCTACTTAAAGCTTTTTAAGTTTTTAGTAATTTTCGGTAACCTTTTTTAAGTTTCCAGTTTTAAAATCACTTTGCATAAACCTTTTTTAGTTATAGATAGATTTAAAATTTCTCTATATAAAGCTTTGCAAGTGTTTTTGCAGTTTTCAGTTTACAAATATGCTTCATAAAGCCTTTATGTTTTCAGCAGTTTTCAGTTAGCCTTATAATATTTTTTGTGCAGTTTTCAGTCTAAAACTTTCCCTACATAAAGGTTTTTCAAGTTTTGAACAGTTTCTGGTTACCTTTTTAAGTTTTCAGCAGTTTCTGGTTACCTTTTTAAGTTTTCAGCCGTTTGCCTATTTAAAACTTTTTCTGCTTAAAGCTTTTTAAGCTTTCAATTACCTTTTTGAGTAGACAGAAGTATGCAGTCTCATAATTTTCCTACATAAAGCTTTTTAAGTGTTCAGTAGTTTTCAGTTACCTTTTTTAAGTTTCCTTTTCAGTTTCAGTTATAGGTAGTTTAAAATTTTCCCTATTCAAAGCTTTTCAAGTTTTTTTTGCAATTTCCGTGCTAAAAGTTTCTCTGCATAAAAGTTTTTTAAATTTTCAGCAATTTTCAGTTACCGTTTTCAGTTTCTATAAATTCTATATGTTAAGTTACTTATATTTTTCTGTTGTTTGACTACATTGCCACAACTTCGGACTATGGACATGAGACTTTTGGTCTTTGAGAATTTCTGCTATTATTTATAGTTTCCACAAATAATTTTATAGCAAGTATACAATTTAGAGCGACATAAAATAAGTACCTATTTTGTATGTCGTATCAATAAGAAAATTTGCAATTTTCAGTGATATTGTTAATTTATACTAATTTTTTTATAATATTTACGGCAATGCTTACAATTACAAGAAAAATTTAACAAAATCAATTTTTCAAAAAAAAAAAATATTGTAAATTAAAAAATATCAGTGAAAAAAGTCCACTGAATTTTTTAAATTTACAATTCAATTTTTTTTAAACATTGATTTTGCTAAATTTTGCTTGTAATTGTAAGCATTGCAGAAAATATTATAAAATTTTTAGAATAAATATAAAATATCACTGAAAATTGCAAATTTTCTTATTGATATGACATATAAAATAGGTTAATAGTTACATTTAATTTTTTTAAATTTTGAATGAAAAATTTTCAACGAAACTTTCGTAATTTCACGTAAAATTTCCGCAATTTCTGATATAATTTCGCAATTTGTAATTAATATTTACATAAGTTTCAAGATTTATCCACACAGCATAATAAGTACAGAGTAATTTCCATTAATTTTATGAAATTTTAACTGGAAAATACTAAATTTTCGTTGTAAATTACAATATATTAACATTAGCTGAATGACAATGGAATTAGTTCTTTTGTACAATTTATATTTTAATAGAATCGTGTAATTTTCATGTGAATTTTAATTTACTTCGTACCAAATTTTAGTGGATTTTATAAAATTTGTTTAAAACAGGGTTGGTGTGATTTTTATCAATTTATTTACATCATTATTTAAATCATGATATAAGTCATGATATCATGATATAAGTCATGATATCATGATATAAGTCATGATATCATGATATAACTACACGGATTTTTTAAAATAAATCACTCATTTAAATCAACTGTGTTTTAGTTAAAAATAGATTTTTTTAAATTAATCTTTGTTTTTTCACTGTTTATGCATTCCAATAAGTGAACACTTAAAAATATAATGTAACTATAAAGTTAGCATGCTTCAAAACAGATAATTGTAAGTCAGTAAAATATTTTACTTTTCTTCCATTTTGTGGTCCATCACATGATCCAGATACACAAAACTTTGTTTTAATCATCAATTCTTGTTCAAATTCAAGAATTTACAAAACAATCATATGATTTAAATCGTTATGTAGATCAATTGATTTAATTCATGATATAAGTCATGATATGATATAAATCAACCGTTTAAAAAAAATAAAACATTGATTTAAATCAACTGTTTTTTTAAGTAAATAATTGATTTAAATTAAAATTGATATTTTTCAAATTAATCATTGTTTTTCACTGTTTGTACATTCCAATAGGTGAACAATTAAAAATATAATGTAACTATTAAGTTAACGTGCTTCAAAGTAGATAATTGTAAGTAAAATATTTTTATTTTCTTCCATTTTTTGGTCCATGACATGGTCCAGATACACACAAATTTGTTTATATCATCAATTCTTGTTCAAATTCATGAATTTATAAAAAAATCATATGATTTAAATTGGTATGTAAATCAATTGATTTAAATCATGATATAAGTCATGATATCATGATATAAATCAACCGTTTTAAAAAAATAAAACATTGATTTAAATCAACTGATTTTTTTAAGTAAATATTTGATTTAAATCAAAATTGATATTTTTCAAATCAATCATTGTTTTTTCACTGTTTGTACATTCCAATAAGTGAACAATTAAAAATATAATGTAACTATTAAGTTAACGTGCTTTAAAGTAGATAATTGTAAGTAAAATATTTTTATTTTCTTCCATTTTTTGGTCCATGACATGGTCCAGATACACACAAATTTGTTTATATCATCAATTCTTGTTCAAATTCATGAATTTATAAAAAAATAATCATATGATTTAAATCGTTATGTAAATCAATTGAATCAAATCACATATAAACTGTCAAAAACTGATCAGAAATATAAAAAAAAATCAATTAAACCATGATTTATCTGATTTTTATAAAACAATCATTGATTTTTGATTTTTCATGATTTATTCCAACCCTGGTTATACAGTATGTCCCCGGATTGAGTTTACAAGAGGAAAAACTTTTTTTCTTTTAATGATTTAATTAAAAATGACTTTTTTATCTTAAAGCTGTTTCTTTGAGTTCCTGTTTATTGAAATTATCTTTTTCAGATACATTTTTGTTATTTAACTTGCGTACTCATTTGTCACAGTTACATCGTCAAAAAAATTAAACGGATAATGTCATGGGATTTAAAAAGCAGAGAAAGTCCGAAATTAAAAGAAAAATGAACTTTTCTTTCCACTGAGTCACAATAATTAAATTTTAATTTGGGATTTGTTGGTTTCAGGATAAGCAAAAAATCTTATTCCTTTGAAGTTTTGGCGTAAAATAAAAGAATAAAAAGTTTTTCCTCTTGTAAACTCAATCCGGGGACATACTGTATATACACTACTCGTGTAATAATGCCAAAAGTATGAAATTTTGTCCTTTCAGTGGCTTGTATTGGACAGGTAAACTTGACAAATTTGAAATCATAATAGTTCTTTTTTTTTTTAATTGAATGCCTTTTTTTATTTCGCACTATTACTCATAATATTTCCTTTATTTGTTATTACGCATTCTATACCTAAAAGATATATTTCTTGTGATATTAAAAAGAATCTGAATTAAACACAATTCTAATGTATATAAGGCGTGTTGAAAAAGGTAGCCAAAGTGGCCATGTGAGGGAGTAGTTTTAACAAAGTTTAGTGTCATAAGACAGGGGTCCTTAAACGTTTTGGCAGAAGGCTCAAAATTAACAAAAAAATGCGATTGCTATAGTATTCTTGCACAAAGAATTATGTGATTATAAAGAGAGTCAAGAGCTATATGACAGACGCTATATGACAATTGACAAATGTCAGCTTGACACACGTCAGTTTGACAGACGTCAGATTGATATGACAAACGTCAATTTCACAGATGTCAGTTTGATAGATGTCAGAGCGACACACGTCAGTTTGATATGACAAACGTCAATTGCACAGACATCAGTGTGACAGATGTCAGAGCGACACACGTCAGTTTGATATGACAAACGTCAATTGCACAGAACATCAGTTTGACAGATGTCAGCTTGACACACGTCAGTTAGACAGACGTCAGGTTGATATGACAAACCTCATTTTCACAGACGTCAGTTTGACAGATGTCATATTGACACACATCAGTTTGACAGACGTCAGTTTGACATACGTCAGTTTGATATGACAAGCGTCAATTTCACAGACGTCATATTCATATTCATATTAATAATTTATTGGTGATTGTGCAACAAATTGTTTAAGCAGGTCAAGATTTACAAAATAAATATCAGTACATATTAAAAAAAATACTGCAATAACACAGTTCTGCTACATGGCATACACAAAGACAGCACAGCACAGGTTAAACATAGCATGTTCAGTTTGACAGATGTCAGATTGACACACGTCAGTTTGATATGACAAATGTCAGCTTGAGACTCATAAAATAAAAATCGTGGAATAAAAGAAATCGAATTCCATTTAAAAAAATATCAATGACGTCATAAGTCAAAAAATACTGATTTTTTTTGAGCTATTTATGCAGGTTCCGTTTTTTAAAAGGACTAGATAAACATAATGTAGGCGTTATATCGAAAGATAGATAGGCAAAGGCATACATAAATAAATAAAATAGTAAATTCAAAAGAACGTAGAGTCCTTTATAAATCAGGATGTTGCGACCAGTTTTGAGGTAAGTTCTAATTAACATGTACCTATATCTTCAGAACTTCTCTTGTTGCCTCCATTATGTTGCATATTTTTATTTAATGTTATTAATCAGTGATTAGGGCAAATGAGGGTAGTCGTTAATGCCTCTCCCCGCTTGTTATACTTTAATATTTCGTGGGTGATTTATGTCTTCTATGAAAAATGTTTAAGTTTTAAATCAAAAGGCACAATTCAAATCCGGTATAATAATACTCATTTTAATTATAGACGCAAAGATGGGTATTATTTTAGTGTGGCTCTGCGTTTTTAAGCCAGAAAATAACAGTAATTTTCGTGGCAGCCATGGGCGATCCGGAGGGTGATTTATCTTGTGATGTGTGCCAGCCTCGCTCCTCACCTCCGCGGGTTTTCCACGTCCGCACGTCCCACACCGACGACGCATTGTTACAGATTCAACGGCGACAAAGAACCTGCAAAAAACGATGGGCAAAAAAACGGGAACCCCATCGATCGACAATGATGGTGCCAAATGGAGCGAGGAGAAGCGCACAATTGGAGATACTTGTCGATCAAACATCAAGAGGGATGATGCATGGAGCGGCGCTAACCCCCGGACCTGCCCCCTTTGGTGCATGCTCATTTGTTTGTTTAGGTCCGGGGTCTGATCCCCGCTCCGGGGCCCGGACTATTATGACATTACGGGGGCCTCCCGACTGCAAATTTGCACTACCATTGATCCGAAACTACGACCAGTTCTTGATTGTTCTACAAGAGCAAGACAGCCCTTGGGCCATATACAAAGCGATGCATTGATGATTTATATTAAATCTTTAAAAACCGTACATTTTATTGCAATTTTTCATATTTTGAAAAAGTCGTGTGAGTGTGAGTGCAACCGTTATCAAGTTTAAATTTTTAAATACGGACCTGCAATTTTTATTTTTATTTTGAGTTATACTCGTCTGTACTGTTACAATGAGGTTTTAATAACGTTTTAATATGAAAATAAATAAAAAACTATAATTAGCACTGGATTTAAGAAATAAAAATTTTCTGAAAATTTTCAAATTTTCTGAAATATGCCCGAAGTAGATTTGACAAAATATACACAAAAATATTTCATCCCATGATAGATATTGCAAACAATATTATAGAAAATGTCTCGATCTATGTCTCAAGAGAATTAGTCAAGCAAATGTTAAATTTAATGCTTCAATCTCCCGAAATAACGAGTATAATAATTTTTAAATTACTTATAAACATTTTATACTTCGTCAAACCAGTGTTAGAAGATTCCAAAACTATGAGTTGATACATTATTATTAACAATTGTACTAAAATATACTACATGAGTACTCTAAAGATATCATTCTTAATAACAAACAAATTCTAACAAGGGTTTCTTTTCTACCTACAAAATTCTGTCAAATTCAATTTTCGAGTTGTGACACTTTTCCATGTCACGTGCAAATGGAGATGCACGTGACATCGAAAGATGATTTATAGAAAAATTCCAAAATTTTCAGTTATAGTATATAACGCCATTAGGCCGATATGTAGCAAATAACAGGCGCGGGTTGAAGTTTGTAAACCGAGGCGAAGCGAAGCGGAGCGGAGCGCAGCCGAGGTTTATATTCAACCAAGCCTGTTAGTTGCATATCGGCCGTATGTTGTTCGATACTTTTTGTAATACCTAAATTACAAAAACTGGTCAATTTATCAATATTAAATTTCAAAATTAATAAACTAGTTATCCAGGCGCAATTTGATACCATAGCAACATCAACGGTTCAAATACAAACAAACAAATCAAAGTGAAATTAGAAAAATAATGTCAGATGTGCAAAGTTCTTCGTTTTGTGGTATCCCCGAATATGTACTAAATGAAGCAAATGCTGCCGCAATCGATTTACTTCCCCAAAAAGCAGCAGCAGGTATGAGAAAGAATATGAAGACTTTACTGCTCATAAATTTGCGTTGTCATTTAAATAACGTCCACGGCCGTTATTATAACGGCCAAGGCCTTTACGCCTGTCATATCGATCAAGCAGGCAGTACTGATAAATGTCAATAACACAGAGGTATTACAAAAAAATATAAAAAGATTTAAAAGTCCAGAATGTTTCAAATATCAAAATATCAAAAGTATCTCAAGGCTCACAAACTGTGACCATTATATCAACTAATGTTACAAGTAACGAAAAATGTCACAAAATATTAGTGTTCAATTTTCAAAAGAGTTTACAAAATGTATGAAAATCAGTTTCAATATACAAACTTTTATCGAACAATTGATATTTCCCATATTTTTTATTTTGACATAGGTTGTTATACATCATTGAAAAGAGAAAAAAAAGTCAATTGACGGGTAAAAATCAAATATGGCGGCCATTTAAAATAAGAAAGTTGCTATTAATATCTCGGAAACTGCGATCTTAACTTTTGTTTTAACTTGATTCTTAAGTTTGTGCGATCGAATCAAGTAACTTTTATTTTAAACTTATTTCCGCATCTTTAAAAATTATGGAAATATGGAAGTTTTTAGAAAATCACGATTTTCAGTTTTTTTTGAATAATTTCCAAACTGCTTCGACGTTTGAAAATGTTTTGACGTAATCGTAATCAGCATACAAAACTGCATAACATTGCCCATTTAACCAGATCTCTAGCTTTCAAAATAAGAAAGAAACACAAAGCTCATGAAATTAGGCTCGTAAAACTGCAATTATTTTCCCATTTAATCGTTCCTCTATCTCCGCTAATTTCCGAGATCCCCGTACTAAACATCCGAAAAAAGTCACCCTATATATATTGTTACGTTTTTGTTGCCCCACGTTGGGCTCCAAATGTTGTGTTTTCGTATTGCCTGCCCCACGTTCGGGACTCCAAATGTTACGTTTTTATATCGTCCCACGTTCGGGTTCCAAATGTTACGTTTTTGTTGCCTCACGTTCGGGACTCCAAATGTTACGTTTTTATATCGTCCCACGTACGGGTTCCAAATGTTACGTTTTTGTTGCCTCACGTTCGGGACTCCAAATGTTACGTTTTTGTTTACTCTGCCTATTTTATTAGTGTTGAGTATTTAAGCATTTACTTGTTTTGTAACTTTTTGTTCTTTCTCTTATCTCAGGTTCAATAATAGGTTCAATCATAACTAAATTGAGTTTTGTTCAAATACTTTAATGAATTGAAAATAACCAAATATTAAAACGTCTAATATAAACTGAACTAAACAAACAAATCAAAAACAATAGAAAACATAATTATTAAATAAATAATAAACTATGGCCAACATTAACAAATTAAATCCTATATACACAAGCCAACTTATGTGATAATATGACTCTTGCACTTTACGCAAATTTTCTACTTGCAGTTATCTTCTTGTGGTTCCTTGATTACGTCGTCCTCTTGTCCCTGCTTTCCCGTCTGATCCGTTGTTGATTCCCACAAAAGTAAACAGCTACTTTTGTGTGCGAAGTTGAGCGGCTTGAAGTCCTGATTTTTGAATATCTCCGTCACGGCTCCTATCTTGTTGAACTCCTCTCCTGGTTGACTGTCTTCTCCCAGCAATATGTCCAATCGTTGAAACCCCGTTAATATTTTGTAATGTATTCGTATTAGAATCGCAACATCTCCACCCGCGATCCACACGCGTCTCTCCCCCTCGTCAAACCCTTTGTTGATTATTTTCGACTTTCCATTATTCAATTCCCCAAGCGTATATGCACAAAGTCACCTGTAACCCGTGGTAACCAATCAACAACCTTCATCCGCGGATTGCTTTGTATATTTGTGCATACTTGTTCATATTCACATTTACAATATTTACAATAATTGTTGTTAGCTTGTGCCCTGAAGATTATAATTCTATCTAAAACTTATATAATAATAACAATAAATCTATTCTAATTAATCTAAATAAATACTACAAATACCATCACAATATATATATATATATATATATATATTTTTTTTTTTTTCGTAGCTTTTCGACAATCTAGGATGGAATTTATTTGTTAACATTTTGATAGAGCTGCAGATTATTTTTAATTCGGCGTTTCGTCAAATTTTAGTACGTGTCCACATTTTGCGGTAATTTCGTCTCGTTTGCTCCTCGGATTCTCGCACTTGAATGCATCTCGGTTTACGTGGTGTACGTGCAGAGGCTGTCTCTCTCTAGCCGCCACCGCCGCCGCAGTTGCCAGCATCCATGGAGAATGGAGGACTGTACGTAGTCTAATTGGAATGTCCTCAGGCGTCCGCTCGTTCGTACACCTCCTCCCCTTCACTACCCCTCGAGGATCGATACGCACACTCGCAATGATTTGCTCATATGGAAATGTCGTGCCAGTAAAGAACTGCAAAACGAAAGAGCGAAAAGAGAACAGAGATTTATTATTTCATTCCCTCCGCAGACACCGAGATAAGATGATTGTGGGGGTGCGACGCTTTGAGTGCCGCTCGGAAATAAATTAATTTTACATAATTGTCGTAGCAAAATGTGGTACTTCTATAGCGACCACACAAAAGAAACACTATGCATATAGGGAAATAACAATATTTATTTTATAATTGAGTGAAATTCGAACTGTAAAGAAAATTGCTCGAACTGTAAAATATTATTTTTTTTTGTCGAAACTGTAACAGATATCAAAAACTATAAAGATACAAAAAAACTTAATAATAAATGCCTGCGTCCGATTTCTTTTTTTTTTAATTTATTTGCTTTTGTCATTAAAAAATATGAATGTATTAATGTTGGGCCTCACTTGTTTTTCACAAAACCGGTCTACTAATAATAACAATATTATGTCAAAATATAAGTGTAATAGATGTAATGATGTAATGTATGTAATGTATGTGCCTTTGAGGTAAAGAAGGTTGTCTGGCCTACCGCAACGACCACGCATATAAGTTTTAATAAAGGGAGAATACACATGGCAGTTGTGTGGTTCAGTCGATTCCTAGATCCACTCCTAGATATATAACATGGCGCAGCTTAACGGACATTAAAAGGAGAAATAAAAAGAAGACGTGAAAATGGAAAGCAGAGGAATCCAACCAATTAAATTAAACGGCAATCTCAGTGAGAATTGAAGACAATGGAAGCAGAGATATGAAATATACTCCTCCGCTGTAGAATTAGACTCAAAACCAGAAAAAACGCAATGTGCACATTTACTGCATTTAATGGGCGAAGAAGCCATTGCAATCTACAATAGCTTCACATTTAGTGACGATGATAAGGACAAAATTACTGTACTAAGGAAGAAATTTAATGACTATTTCATTCCAAAAAAGAACCTAACCTACGAGAGATATACATTTTTCACGTCCCGCCAAAATAGGGAAAGCACAAAACAGTATGTCACGTCATTAAAAAACCAAGCAAAACAGTGCGAATTCCCTGAAAATTTTAAAACGGAATTAATAAAAACGATGCTAATCATTGGGATAAAAGATGATAAGGTTCGAGAGCAACTTCTACAACATCAAGAGTACACCCTGGAAAAAGCAATCGAGACATGTGTGTTAACCGAAACATCCAGACAGCAGCTTCAGGATATGAAACAATCAACGAGTGGAGACAAGACAAGAAATTACAAAGAAGTGGATCAAGTAAGGAATCAGAAGAAAACAACACAAAAATTCCGAGAAGATTCTTCAAGATCGAACGAAAATAGAAATTACAATCAGGTACAAAGAGAAATTAAAGACTGTTCAAGATGTGGTAAATCACATCCGATAAATAAATGTCCAGCATACAGTAAAAAATGTTTAAAATGTAAAAAGGACAATCACTTTGCAAATAAATGTAGGAATAAATCTGTAAACCAAGTGAATCAATCGGATAATTGTATTGATCACTTGAGTATAGACGCAATTAATAATGGAAACAAAAACCTCAATAAGATGCAGGTGAAGATGCAGATATAAAAGCTAAATTTATAATAGATACGGGAGCAAGTGTCAATATAATTTCCTACTTTGAATTAAAAGCATGTAAGTTTAATTTAAAAAATATTGAGAACATTATGGAAAACTTAGTCACATTTACTGGAGATAAAATTCCTATATTGGGAAAATGTTATCCAGATTTAACTATAATGGAAATTGTTTCAAAAAAACTGAATTCTTTATAGACAAAAGTAATAATGGGTCAATCTTAGGTTTAAAAAAATGTATTCATTTAGGAATAGTAAACATAAAAAATGATGAGGATATTAAATTCATTAATAGAGTAAATAAAAACAAAATTAAAAATTATGAAGAATTAACCAATAGATATAAAGATGTATTTGAAGGTATAGGTAAAACAAGTAAGCCATATCACATTGAAATACAAAAACATGCAAAACCAGTAGTAAATCCAATAAGAAATGTACCTTTTGCTATACAAGATCAATTTAAAAAATGTTTAGAAAATTTAGAAAAATTAAAAGTAATAGAAAAAGTTCAAGGCAACTTATAATGGATAAATTCATATGTACTAGTTAGAAAAGAAGATGGTTCTCTACAAATCTGCTTAGATCCAAGAGATTTAAATGAAGTTATAATAGATATAAAATACAAAATACCAAACATGGACGAAATAACAAGAAATTTAATGGTTCAAAAGTATTCACAATATCAGATGCAGCTAGTGGATTTTGGAACATTCCATTAGATGAAAAATCTAGTAAGTTATGCATTTTTGCAACCCCTCATAGTAGATACAAATACAATAGGCTACCATTTGGTATTAAAACTGCTAGTGAAGTATTCCAAGAAACTTTTCAAGAAATTTTTCATATAAAAGGTGTAGTAATCTATGTCGATGATATTTTAATTCATGCCGAGACTAAAGAAGAACATGACAAAATATTGGAAGAAGTATTTAAGATTGCTAGAGAAAAAAAAGTAAAATTTAATAGAAACAAATGTAAATTTGGTCTAGATGAAGTTAAGTATTTAGGACATAAGTTTTCAAATAAAGGTATATCAATGGATGAAGATAAAATTGAAGCCATCGTAGGAATGCCCAAACCAATTAATAAAAAATATGTCCAAAGATTCCTAGGTTTCATAACTTATGTAGGAAAATTTATTCCAAACTTATCAGAAATTACTCAACCATTAAGGGATTTAATTAAAGATAACAATATATTTTCATGGGAACACCCTCAAGAAAAAGCATTTAACGAATTAAAAAAGATAATTTCACAAGAACCAATTTTAAAGCATTTTAATCCAAGAGAGCAAATGACAATATCAGTTGATGCATCTAGCTCAGGCTTAGGAGCAGCACTTTAGAAAAATGAAAAACCATGTGCATATGCTTCTAGAGGTATGACAGAAACTCAGCAAAGATATGCTCAAATAGAGAAGGAACTATTAGCAATATGTTTTGGCGTACAAAAGTTCTGTCAATATGTTTATGGAAGAGAGTTTACAGTTGAAACCGATCACAAACCATTAATTTCCATATTCAAAAAAGCATTAAACTCATGCCCAACTAGATTACAAAGGATGCTTTTGACATTACAAAAATATAAAATAAATTTAGTTTACAAACCAGGCAAAAATCTAATAATAGCTGATTATTTTCACATTATCACGAGCAACAGTAAATAAAGTATTCGAAGATAATTTAGAATTAAACGCTCAAGTATGACTAATCGAAAAAAAAATAACAATTAAAGAGGACAGGTTAAAAACAATTGATAAAAGCAACTGAAGATGATGAAGAATTAAAAATGATAAAAACCTTTATTAAGGATGGATGGCCAAAGAGCATAAATAAAATGACAGTACATTTGAAACCATTTTACAAATTAAAGTCAGAAATAACAATGGGAAGCAATAATTTAATATATATGAATCAAAGAGTCATTATACCAAAATCATGGAGAAACAAAGTCCTTGAAGACATACACACAGGTCATTTAGGTATAAATAAATGCATATCGAGAGCAAAATTTGCAGTATATTGGCCTAATATGATAACACATATAGAAAATGTAATTAATAGATGTTACGTATGTAATAAATATTCAAACTCGAATAGAAGAGAGCCTATGATAAATCATCAAATAATTAAAAAACCATGACAAAAAATAGGAATTGACTTATTTGAAATACAAGGTGAAACATTCCTTATTGCAGTGGATTACTACTCAAAATATCCCGAAATCATGACGTTGAACAAAAATCTAACTTCCAAAAATGTAATCAACAAATTAAAATCCATATTTGCTACACATGGAATACCCAAAATTGTTGTATCAGATAGTGGAAGACAATTCATCAGTGAAGAATATGAAACATTTTCCAAATAATGGAATTTTCAAATAACTAAATCATCCCCATATCACCAACAATCCAACGGTTTTACAGAAAGATCAATTCAAACCATTAAGAAATTAATTAAAAAGACATTAGAAAATAAAGAAGACATATACTTAGCTTTATTAAGTTACCGTAACACCCCTGTCTATGATACCTACACACCATCTCAGATATTAATGTCACGATACTTAAGAGACAACTTACCCATTAATGAAAACAAACTAAATTCTCAAATTATAAATAAGACAAAACTAAAGAACAAAATTGACACAAGACAAATCAAATCAAAAATTTATTATGACAAATCAGGTGTACGTTCAAACGTTGAACTTAGAAATGGAATGCAAGTTTGGTTCCAAGAAAATCCTAAAAGCACTTGGAAACTAGAAAAAGTTAAGAATAAAATAAGAGAAAGAACTTACGCAATATAAAAAGAGGATGGAAGATGTATAATAAGAAATAGTGTTTACATTAAAAACTTCAAAGGTTCAAACGAAGTGATACAACGTTCAAATTTTGTATATAATAATAATATTGTAAATGACAACATTATAGATGATAATATTGTAAATGACAACATTGCAGATGATTGTATTGTAAATGATAACATTATAGATGATAACATTGTAAAAAGAGTGAACTGTAAAAGAGTAACCAGAAAACCAAAAAGACTGTATGACTACGTAACGTAATAAGGGAGATGTAATAGATGTATGTAATATAGATGTAATGATGCCTTAGAGGTAAAGAAGGTTGTCTAACCTACCGCAAGGACCATGCATAGAAGTTTTAATAAAGGGAGAATACACATGGCAGTTGTGTGGTTCAGTCGATTCCTAGATCCACTCCTAGATATATAACAATAAGTTATACCCGTATAAAGGGTCATACCAAACAACATCCAAATCAATGTAAGCGTTCTCTTTTTATAAGCAAATTTTGTTTTTTAAAATTAACTTTGAAGCTGAATACTGGCTAAACCAAACGCATTTGTATATACATAAGTTTTGTTAAATTGTCTTGTTTTGATCCCAGTAAACTGTGGTTAAGCCATTTCCACACAATTTAGAGACACCCTGTATATTAATGGATAGGTATTGCGTTATCATTATGCTATCATATTTATATATATTAATGGATAGGTATTCAGTCATAAAACATAATTCTTAATTAAAATGTTCAAAAGTTCAGATATTATTTAAAAAATAGCAACGAGAAAAAAAAATATGAAACTTTTATTTTAAATGTGATTTAATAGGCTCAAGATATAATGTGAAGGAGATATATTATTGAATTACTCTGATTATATTGAATGCCCGTGGACATAAACATCGATTAGTAATTTTGTAAATAAGGCAATTCCTGAATAAGTTTATACATTTGTAATGAGAAGATTCCTATCAATAGGCACTAAAAACAGGTTACAGAAACCAAAATTATTCACACTTAACTCCACAAGTTCTATCATCTCGAGGAAATTCCGTTTAGCATGCATGACCAGAATAGGGTGAATAATAGCAATCAACGCTTTAAATAAAAGGAAAGTGAATATTATTAATTTTGCTTGCTTTATTTTCATCAACGATAAACATAATATTTAAGAATGAGCAGACTCGCTATTTGACTGATTTAAAAAAAAATCTATCTGAAATTGTTCCATAAGTTAAGAATAAATATTTAAACAAAAATTAAATACAAACATAATTATAATTTGAGGTTGTTGTAATAAGTACTTACTGGTATTTATTTTAATTTAACTTTATTATTTATTTCTGTCGCCTGACTAGTACCTATCGGTTTATTTAAAAAAAAACATCTTCAGAGGAATATCTACGAAGAATACAGTAAATTAGGTTTAATATAAATTAGATTTAGGTATTACTATTATTACAACAACCTCAAATAATTTATTTACTTTATGTATAAAAAAATATTTTTAACTTATGGAACAACTATATTAACAATACTTAACTCTAATTCATATTTAACCTAATTTACTGTATTCTTCGTAGATACAGGGTGGCCCACCTATCCTCGCTCGGACCATTGCTGCTAGACTAATGAAAATTGAGGAAAAAATCTGATTGGAAGTTATTGGACACTTCATGTGCTACTTTTTGAAAAAAAAAAAATTGAGTGTACAGAGTGTACCATAAATCCGGGACACGATATTTGGTCGCTTTTTAAATGGATCACCCTGTATATTCTTTCATTTTTAGAATCTGCTTTATGTGAGGTTTACAAATCATTTTTTATATTTGAGCTTAGATGCAACGTTGTCAAGTTGTTGTGTATGTTTTGGCACATTGCTTGAGTACTTGCATACGCAGATTCTTTCATTGATCTCTTATAATAAGGTTTTGTTGAAATTTTTCCCACATCCATGATTTTTCGTAAAATTTAATTAAAATGTAAATAACTTGACAACGTTGCATCTGATCCCAAAAAATAAAAATGATTTGTGAAGCCCACATAAAGCAGATTCTAAAAACGAAATAATATATAGGATGATCTATTTAAAAAAGGATCAAATTTTCAAATGGAACGCCCTATATATTCTTTCATTTTTGGAATCTGCTTTATGTGGGCTTCACAATCATTTTCATTTTTAGGGATCAGATGCAACGTTGCCAAGTTATTCACATTTTAATCAACTTTTACGAAAAATCATGGACGTGGAATTTTTTTTAACAAAACCTTATTATAAGAGATGAATGAGAGAATCTTGGTATGCAAGTACCCAAGCAAAGTGCCAAAATATACACAATATTTGGAGGCACGTTGAATACACAGGGTGTTCTGAAATAACAATCGAATTTTGCTATTTTCACATGGCTAAAACTTATTGAGATGGATCGTTATTTACCTATTAAAAAGTATTATTAGATTACAGTCCATATACTACTATTGAATAGCTCATTATATAAGCATTCAGCATATGATGCTATATACAGGGTGTCCCATTTAAAAAAAAAGAGTTCTAGCCATTTGAAAATATCAAATATCGTTGATTCAGAACACCCTGTGTATTCTACGTGGCTCAAAATATTGTGTATGCTTTGGCACATTACTTAGTTACTTGCATACGCAGATTCTTCTATTGATCTCTTATAATAAGGTTTTATTAATTTTTTTTCCACGCCCATGATTTTTCGTTTAATTTGATTAATATGTCAATAACTTGGCAACGTTGTGTCTGATCTCAAAAAATAAAAATGATTTGGGAAGCCCACATAAAGCAGATTCTAAAAATGAAAGAATATACAGCGTGATCTATTTAAAAAAGATAATAATTTTTGTGTCCCGGATTTATGGTACACTCTGTATACACGAAACTAATTTTAAAAAGTAGCACATCAAGTCTCCAATAACTTCTAATCACATTTTTTTCTTCAATTTTCATTACAAATTTGGTGAGAAATTTGTCAGATTTCGACAGTTGGTGCTAAGATTTTTATAAATCCTCACAACTTCTTCGCAGTCATCAAGAGTATTAAAAGTATCTTTAAGAGTATTCCACAGTTAAAAATTTCACAGTCAAATATTAAGACTTTGATAGTTTTAGTACAAAATATGATAGATTTACATAGTTGCATTGCAAGTTTAACAAAGTTGCACAGTGTCAATAAAAAAGTACAAATTTTCTTAAAAATTTACATATTTTGACCATTGAGGTTAAAAATTTGTCGGATTTAGAATGTTTCATTTAAAAGTTTTGCAGATAAGGCAAATTTTGACAGCTAAAGTTGAAAGTTGGGTGATTTGGACATTTCTAATTGAAAACTTAAAATATCTGGACAGTTGCAATTGAAAACTTTACAGTTTTAATATTTTCACACTTAGATCCTTAAAATTGATAGATATTGACAAATTCGTTTGTTGGAAATTCGATTTGTTGCATTCGTTGCAAACAATTTATTGCAAACTGAAAAACTGCCCAGATTTTTAGTGCTGAAGCTCAGTATTTGATAGATTCAAATATTTCGAATGATACACTATCAGTTCATGGAGATTCGTTGGCTAATGAAAAACCGAATGATGATAGCCAGGAGCAAATTGAACCATTGGGAGATTCTGATACCACACTACAAGATTTAAAAGATGATGTTGATAGTAAAGACATAATTACTGCCAAATCAGATTCTGATTTGATACCAAATGACGACAGTCAATGTGATGACAAATCATCAGATATTACAGCAGAATCACATGCAGATCTGGATGTAAATGAAGAAAGTCAACCTATAGTTGTTACTGGCGACATTCAAGATTATAGTAAATCACCAGATATCACAGAGAAGCCACCAATAGATTTGAACACAATTGAAAGTGAAAAATCAATAGTTGTTTCTGATAGTTCACTGGTAAATTTAAAATAAAACAATAACAGTAATCAAACTGATGTTGATGGCGACAGAAAAGATTTCACTAGTGAAAAATCTATTGAAGAAGTGAACACAAATGAAGATATAATTAGTGACAAACCTACTGAACAATTGAACGCAAATGAAGATATCATAAGAAATAAAACTGATGTAGATGACGACAGAAAATATATCATTAGTGAGAAGTCCCTTGGAGAAGTGAAAACAAATGAACATATAATTAGTGACAAACCTACTGAACAATTGAATACAAATGAAGATATCATAAAAAAACTGATGTAGATGACAACAGAAAAGATATCATTAGTGAGAAGTCCGTTGGAGAAGTGAACACAAGTGAAGATATAATTAGTGACAAACCTACTGAACAATTGAATACAAATGAAGATATCATAAGAAATAAAACTGATGTAGATGACGACAGAAAATATATCATTAGTGAGAAGTCCGTTGGAGAAGTGAACACAAATTAAGACGTAAGTAGTGACAAACCTACTGGAGAATTGAACGCAAATGAAGATATCATAAGAAATAAAACTGATGTAGATGACGACAGAAAATATATCATTAGTGAGAAGTCCGTTGGAGAAGTGAACACAAATTAAGACGTATGTAGTGACAAACCTACTGGAGAATTGAACGCAAATGAAGATATCATAAGAAATAAAAGTGATGTAGATGACGACAGAAAATATATCATTAGTGAGAAGTCCCTTGGAGAAGTGAACACAAATGAAGATATAATTAGTGACAAACCTACTGAACAATTGAACGCAAATGAAGATATCATAAGAAATAAAAGTGATGTAGATGACGACAGAAAATATATCATTAGTGAGAAGTCCCTTGGAGAAGTGAAAACAAATGAAGATATAATTAGTGACAAACCTACCGAACAATTGAATACAAATGAAGATATCATAAGAAATAAAAGTGATGTAGATGACGACAGAAAATATATCATTAGTGAGAAGTCCCTTGGAGAAGTGAAAACAAATGAAGATATAATTAGTGACAAACCTACTGAACAATTGAATACAAATGAAGATATCATAAGAAATAAAAGTGATGTAGATGACGACAGAAAATATATCATTAGTGAGAAGTCCCTTGGAGAAGTGAAAACAAATGAAGATATAATTAGTGACAAACCTACTGAACAATTGAATACAAATGAAGATATCATAAGAAATAAAAGTGATGTAGATGACGACAGAACATATATCATTAGTGAGAAGTCCCTTGGAGAAGTGAAAACAAATGAAGATATAATTAGTGACAAACCTACTGAACAATTGAATACAAATGAAGATATCATAAGAAATAAAAGTGATGTAGATGACGACAGAAAATATATCATTAGTGAGAAGTCCCTTGGAGAAGTGAAAACAAATGAAGATATAATTAGTGACAAACCTACTGAACAATTGAATACAAATGAAGATATCATAAAAAAACTGATGTAGATGACAACAGAAAAGATATCATTAGTGAGAAGTCCGTCGGAGAAGTGAACACAAATCAAGATATAATTAGTGACAAACCTACTGAACAATTGAATACAAATGAAGATATCATAAGAAATAAAACTGATGTAGATGACGACAGAAAATATATCATTAGTGAGAAGTCCGTTGGAGAAGTGAACACAAATTAAGACGTAAGTAGTGACAAACCTACTGGAGAATTGAACGCAAATGAAGATATCATAAGAAATAAAACTGATGTAGATGACGACAGAAAATATATCATTAGTGAGAAGTCCGTTGGAGAAGTGAACACAAATGTAGATATAATTAGTGACAAACCTACTGAACAATTGAACGCAAATGAAGATATCATAAGAAATAAAAGTGATGTAGTTGACGACAGAAAATATATCATTAGTGAGAAGTCCCTTGGAGAAGTGAACACAAATGAAGATATAATTAGTGACAAACCTACTGAACAATTGAATACAAATGAAGATATCGTAATAAAACTGATATATATGACAACAGAAAAGATATCATTAGTGAGAAGTCCGTTGGAGAAGTGAACACAAATGAAGATATAATAAGTGACAAACCTACCGAACAATTGAATACAAATGAAGATATCATAAGAAATAAAACTGATGTAGATGACGACAGAAAATATATCATTAGTGAGAAGTCCGTTGGAGAAGTGAACACAAATTAAGACGTAAGTAGTGACAAACCTACTGGAGAATTGAATACCAATGAAGATATCACTACGTGATTAACAAAAAAATTATAAAATGTAATCCTGTATCCGGTAAAAACCCTAATGCCACATTTTCAATCGAATTCGTTATTCTTAATAAAATATGAATAAACGTTCAAAAACTTGAACCTCTTTGTGATGCAAGAATAATAATGATTCGCTGTTTTAACGCATTGTTTGTGGGTGCGTCATCAGCCTTGCCAATCATAGACCACGCTAATTGGCGGTTTTCACACTTTGCTCTTCGTGGGTTTCGTGCACACCTCTGGATAGTTCTAGCCTCCTGCTCTGCCTTACAATTAAAAACCACCGGAATGGTTTTTGAATAACTATCGATGCTAATTAATTACGCATATTACGCGATTGCCGGTAATTGCGCTAATCGGCATTTAATAACGGTGCTACTTTATGCAAAATAAATGTGTTTTTGTCGTGATTGAAAAGCGAGAGATTGTGCCAGTTGCAGGCTTTTATAGCCTTGTACCGTCGTTTGATACTTTAATTACTGCGAATGCGTAAAGTGTACCTGCTGTAAGCTGCTAAAATTAAAATAATGACTAATTAAATAAACCTCATAAGTTTTTTAATTTAAAAAAAAGTATATATAATTAGGTAATATATCAGTTAAAAATACGTTTCTTATAAATTATATGTGTAAATAAAATATCATTGTAAAATATAAAAAAAACATTTTAATTAATGGTTAGTGCAACCAATAATTAAAATGTTTTGATGATATTTTATCTATATAAAATAAATTTAATTACAATATTTCACAAACAGGTGACTCAAATATATTTCATTAATCAATGCTCGTTTCGCGTTTTGACACACATACATTCAGAATTTACATAACTTCACGTTACAATTTGTAGATTGCGGAGTCTGCTATAATGGCTCGATTGCTCAGCGCACTTACAGGTTCAAAAGTTAAGCTACCTTTTATTTTCGGAATGATTGGTTTCAGGACTTTGACATGGCAATTAACTTTTTAATGAATGAGACCGGTAAGTGCACCGACTGTATTCAACGTCGACGTCGCCAGACAAGAATTCCAATAAGCAGAAACAAGGCACGACGCCGACGTAACAAAGGGAGAACAAAATTTGTTCTGCACAAGCAGAAAAACTCGCTGATCGCAGTAATTAGCCTTAAACCAACCGAATGTTGAAAGCAGGGGTCATCAAAATTTTTCGCAAAAGGGCCATACAGGCTTTTGTAGTTTCTACGAGGGCATGACATACTTTTACCTGTATCTGTACATGATAATATATCTACATCTAGAATCGTAGAACAGTAATGAACAATAACAATAAAGGTACAACAATTTAGTATCATCATTAACAATAACGTTTATTCAAATTGCGGAAATGTTTTTGAAAATATCAAATTTTGCATGTAGAAAGTCCACGACAATTTTATTCGTGTACCAGAAGTTTCTGAAAAGCAGCCAAATTTTGAAAATTGTAGTAAACAAATATCTAATATTATAAATCAAAAAATCTCTGGTTTTAAATTATTGATATTTAATAGTGAATCTACGAAAATCTCAAAAATTATCGAGAAATCTATGGAATTTTTGAAAACAACAATACATTTTTTTATCTCGAAATTATCTCCAGAAATCATGACAGTTATTGGGAAATCTGCAGAAATCTAAAAAAATATTGAGAAATCGTGGAAGTTATTGGAAAATCTTTTAGAATCGTGCTAAAATTTAGAAAAGTTTAGATACAGGGTGGCTCACTTATCCTCGCTCGAACCATTGCTGCTAGACTTATATTTACAATTACAGCTGGTGTGAAAATGTGTAACATTTTCAATTCCAAAAGTCGAAATCGCTAAAAATTTCAACTTAAAACTTTAAATTTGTTATATTTACAATTGAAACTGTTAAAATCTTATAAATTTTCAATTGCAAATGACCACATTCATTAAATTTTTGACTAATATAATCAAAATCCGTCAATTTCTCAATTTCAATTATACAAATCTATCAAATATTAGCTTTAGTAGTAAAAATCTGAGCAGTTTTCAGTTTGCAACAAATTATCATATTTCGAACAGTTTTCTATTGAAAATTACCAAATTTATCGAATTTTCAACGAAGTTCACGAATCTGTAAATATCTATCAATTTTAAGGATCAAAGTGTCAAAATGAAAAACTAATTTTCATTTGCAACTGTTCACATATATCGAAATTCGCTATTCGATAACTTATGAAATGTATTAATCAGTCAAATTTTCAACTTCAACTGTCCAAATTCGCTCTGATTGTAAATCTTTAAAATAAAACATTCTAAATCTGACAAATTTTCAACTTCTATTATCAACATATGCAAAATTTTATGATTAACTGTTTAAAATTGTACTTTTATATTGACACTGTTCAAATGTATTAAACTTGCAATGCAACTATGTAAATCTATCAGATTGTCTACTAAAACTATCAAAGTTTGTATATTTGACTGTGAAATGTGTAACTGTTGAATGACATCTTTAATATTCTAAAAGAGTGCGAAGAAGTTGTGAGGATTTATAAAAATTTCAGCACCAACTGTCGAAATCTGACAAATTTCTCTTCAAATTTGTTATATTTACAATTACACCTGGTGTGGAAATGTGTAAAATTTTCAATTCCAAAAGTCAAAATATGCCAAAAATTTAACTTAGCACTTTAAATTTGTTATATTTACAATTGAAACTGTTAAAATCTTATAAATTTTCAATTACACATGTCCGCATTCATTAAATTTTTGACTAATATACCTAATCAAAATCTGTAAATTTGTCAATTGCAATTATTCAAATTATTCAAATCTATCAAATATTAGCTTTAGTAGTACAAATCTGAGCAGTTTTCAGTTTGCAACAAATTATCATATTTCGAACAGTTTTCCATTGAAACTGTCCAAATGTATAGAATTTTCACCTGACCTAACGAATCAGTCAACATCTATCAATTTTAAGAATGAAAGTGTCAAAATGAAAAAAAACTGACAAATTTTCAACTTCAGCTGTTCAAATTCGCTGTCTGTAAGTCTTTTAAATGAAACTCTGAAAATTTGTCAAATATTCAACTGTAAATATTCAGATTTATCAAATATTAAGCATCAATAGTAAAAATTTGAACAGTTTCAGTTTACAACAAATCGATATATTTCGAACAGTCTTCTATTGAAACTGCCTTGATTTTTTAAGTTTTCAATCTGAAATGTCCAAATTTGTCCAATTTCAACTTCAGCTATGCAAATTCGCATAATTTATAAACTTTTTAAATGAAACTTTCTTAATCCGACAAATTTTTAAAACCTCAATTGTTTATGAATAACTGTTAAAAAATATACTTTTTTATTGACACTGTCCAAATTTGTTAGACTTTCAAATGCATCTATGTAAATCTATCATAATTCCTACCAAAACTATCAAAGTCTGAATATTTGACTGTGAATTTTTTAACTGTATAATGACATCTTTAATACTCTTAAAGAGTGCGAAGAAATAGCACCAACTGTCGAAATCTGACAAATATCTCTCCAAATTTGTTATATTTACAATTACACGTGGTGTGAAAATGTGTAAAATTTTCAATTCCAAAAGTCGAAATATGCCAAGAAATATGCCAAAAACTTCAACTTAATACTTAAATCAAATTAATTTGTTAAATTTACAATTGACACTGTTATATTTATAAATTTTAAACTAAATATCTCCAAATTCATAAAATTTTTTACTAATATAATCAAAATCTGTCAATGTTTTTAACTTCAATTATCAAAATATGTAAAATTTTATAAATAACTGTTTAAAATTGAACTTTTTCATTGCCACTGTCCAAATTTGTTAAACATTCAAATGCATCTATGTAAATCTATCATATTTTCTACCAAAACTATCATAATCGGAATATTTGTCTATAAAATTTTCAACTGTAGACTGATATATTTCCTACTCTAAAAGTATGAGAAGAAGTTGTAAGAATCTATAAAAATTGCAACACTAATTATCAACTCTCTAAATTTACAACTGAAACTGCTAATATCTAGTAAAATTTCAATTGCATGTCCAAATACATAATTTTTTTTACGAATATGTATAATCAAAATCTGTCAAATTGTCAACTAAAGTTATTCAGATCTATCAAATATGATAGCATCGTCAAGCATTAAGCATCAGTAATAAAAATCTGAGCAGTTTTCAGTTTACAACAAATTGTCATGTTTCGAACAGTCTTCTATTGAAACCGCTTTGTTTTTTTAAGTTTTCAATTTGATATGTCTAAATTAGTCCAATATCATCAGCTGTCCAAATTCGCGTAATTTGTATGATTTTTAAATGAAACCATTTAAATTCGTCAAATTTTCAACTTTAATTATCAAAATTTTCCAAATTTTCCAAATAAATGTTTAAATTTGTAAATTCAAGTCAAATTTTCAATTGCAACTGTCCAAACATCTAGTTTTCAATTATAAATATACAAATCACCCCAACTTTCAACTTTAGCTGTCCAAATTTGCCCTATCTGCAAAACTTTTAAATGAAACTCTCTAAATCCGACAAATTTTTAACGTCAATTGTCAAAATATGCAAAATTTTATGATTACCTGTTTAAAATTATATTTTTTTATTGCCACTGTCCAAATTTGTTAAACTTTCAAATGCATCTATGTAAATCTATCATATTTTCTACTAAAACTATCAAAGTCTGAATATTTGACTGTGAAATTTTTAACTGTAGAATGACATCTTTTATATTCTTAAAGAGTCCGAAGAAGTTGTGAGGATTTATAAAAATTTTAGCAACAAATGTCGAAATCTGACAAATTTCTCTTCAAATTTGTTATATTTACAATTGCACCTGGTGTGAAAATGTGTGAAATTTTCAATTCCAACAGTCGAACTATGCCAAAAATTTCAACTTAAAACTTCAAATTTGTTAAATTTTCAATTGAAACTCTTAAAATCTTATAAATTTTCTATTGCAAATGTCCAAATTCATCAAATTTTTCATTAAAAGTCATTAGAATTTAATGGATACTAATGAGTAGGCTCTAAGCATTAAACCTTCATTGAGTAATTTAAGTTGGTATAAATTTACCTCCTCAATTGTCAAAATATGCAAAATTTTATGACTTACTGTTAGAAATTGTACTTTTTTATTGACACTGTCCAAATTTATTAAACTTTCAAATGAATCTATGTAAATCTATCATATTTTCTACTAAAACTATCAAAGCCTGAATATTTGACTGTGAAATTTTTAAGTGCAGAATGACATCTTTAATACTACACTTTAAAAAGTGCGAAGAAGTTGTGACGATTTATAAAAATTTAAGCACCAACTGTCGAAATCTGACATATTTCTCTCCAAATTTGTTATATTTACAATTGCACTTACATTATATTTACATTTTTTTACCTGGTGTGAAAATGTGTAAAATTTTCAATTCCAAAAGTCGAAATCTACCAAAATTTTTAACTCGATACTTTAAATTTGTTAAATTTTCAATTGAAACTGTTAAAATGTTATAAATATTTAATTGCAAATCTCCAAATTAATTAAATTTTTGACTAATATAATCAAAATCTGTCAAATTGTCAATTGCACATATTCAAATCTATCAAATATTAGCTTTAATAGTAAAAATTTGAGCAGTTTTTAGCTTGCAACAAATTATCATATTTCAAACAGTTTTCCATTGAAACTGTCCAAATGTATCGAATTTCCAATACACGAATTTATCAATATCTAGCAATTTTAAGGATTTAAGTGTGAAAATGTAAAAACTGTAAAATTTTCAACTGCTACTGTCCAGATATATTAAGTTTTCAATTTAAAATGTCCAAATCAGTCAACTTTTCAACTTCAGCTGTCCAAATTCGCTCTATCTGTAAATCTTTTGAATGAAACTTTAAAAATTTGTCAAATAATGAACTGTAAATATTCAGATCTATCAAATATTTCCCATCAATAGTAAAAATTTGAGCAGTTTTCAGTTTACAACAAATTTACATCTTTCGAAGAGTCTTCTATTAAAACTGCGTTGATTTTTTAAGTTTTCAATCTGAAATGTCCAAATTAGTCCAATTTCAACTTCAGCTATCCAAATTGGCATAATTTGTAAAAATTTTAAATGAAACTTTCTACATCCGACAAATCTGTAAAACCTCAATTGTCAAAATATGCCAAATTTTATAAATAACTGTTTAAAATTGTACTTTTTTATTGTCACTGTCCAAATTTGTTAAACTTGCAATGCAACTATGTAAATTTATCATATTTTCTACTAAAACTATCAAAGTCTGAATATTTGACTGTGAAATTTTTATCTGTAGAATGACACCTTTAATACTCTTAAAGAGTGCGAAGAAATTGTGAGGATTTATAAAAATTTTAGCACTAACTGTCGAAATCTGAAAAATTTATCTCCAAATTTGTTATATTTAGAATTGCACCGCGTGTGAAAATGTGTAAAATTTTCAATTCCAAAAGTCGAAATATGCCAAAAATTTCAACATAACACTTTAAATTTGTTATATTTACAATTGAAACTGTTAAAAAGTCATAAATTTTCAATTGCAAATATCCACATTCATTAAATTTTTGACTAATATAATCAAAATCTGTCAAATTGTCAATTGCACATATTCAAATCTATCAAATATTAGCTTTAGTAGTAAAAATCTGAGCAATTTTTAGTTTGCAACAAATTATCATATTTCGAAGAGTTTTCCATTGAAACTGTCCAAATTGATCGAATTTTCAACTAACCTCACGAATCTGTAAACATCTATCAATTTTAAGGATCAAAGTGTCAAAATGAAAAATAACTTATTTTCATTTGCAACTGTTCAGATATTTTAAGTAAATCGATTTGAAATGTCCTAAACAGTCAAATTTTCAACTTCAGCTGTCCAAATTCGCTCTGGTTGTAAATCTTTTAAATAAAACTTTCTAAATCAGAATATTCTGCTGCCAAATTTTCAACTGCAGATTGCCATTTTTCTTAGTTTTAAAATTTGCAAAAAGTTGTGAAAATCTACAAAATTTTCAATACCATCTAACGAAATCTGTCAATTTTTCCAACATGACTCCAAATTTGTTTAATTTACAATTGAAACTAATTTAATCAAATTTTAGACTAATATTATCAAAATCTGTCAAATTCTCAACCGCAATTTTTCAAACCTTTTCTTTCTTCTTCGCAAATGTGAATTCCCAGTATAAATTTCAATATTTTTACGAAATGTAAATCGCTATTCTACATAATTTTTGTATAAAACAAATTTTGATATTTTGATTAATAACCCCGTAGTTGACCGTTCCCAGAGCGTAAAATGTGGATGTATACATATTAAGAAATTTTTGCAATCACTGGAGATACAATTTGTGGCGGCGTTATATTTAGGCAAGCGCGAAAATGTAAGTAAGTAATAGTAGTTTTGCATTAGTATTATTAAATGCTAATAATAATTCGTTTCGAGGAATTGTTAATGAATGCAGCAGAGAGAATTCCACAATCAATAAGCGCGCTCAGAGGTAATTAAAGACTGTTATTATTCTAATAACCGCCGGTGTGCGACGTTATGTAATGAATGCACGTGGCCATACATTACATTGTCCGTCCGTCTGTTAACTCTCCGTGCACGTCACGTGATGAATGCATATGCATTATGCACAGCGCGGCATTAATTACTGGATTCAATTAATTATTGAAGGCGCGCGTTCGGCCGCACTTAATTATGGATCGCGGACGTTTAGCCTCTACAAATGCAATCCACATCCAATCTATAATGAAACATATATAATAAGGGTAATAATAATCATTATGAGTTTAAACTACGTAATAGAGTCTGTTTTCTTAAAAACATAGAAAATATTGGTTATTACGAGTTATCATTTAAATTTCAGTTCAGTTATCGACAAAAATTCTCGCAGCCAATAAGAAAGTCACCAAAATTTCCGTAGATAACTAGATCTGAATTTTAAATGATCACTCGGTATAATAATGAATGACGAATAAAAATAGTAATAACTATAATAACTAGTGTAAACAACTAGTGTACAGAGCTAGTGTAACATACTAATGCTTACTAACTGTAGGGCAGTAAAAAAAAAGTTTAATGTTAAAATGTGTTTTTTCAAAATTAGAAATCGACCTCTTCGACGATTTAATTTTCAATATTTTCTATTACTAATGCTTACTAACTGTAGTGCAGTAAAAAAAAAAGTTTAATGTTGAAGTGTGTTTTTGCAAAATTAGAAATCGACCTCTTCGACGATTTATTTTTCAATATTTTCCATCTTATTTTTGAGACACTCTGTATAATTTGTTACAAAATTTCTTAGTTCTGGAAAATGTTTGCAGGATAATAACAGATATTAATTATGTCAGAAGATTTTGATCTAAATAATGCTCATCAAATGTATTTAAAAAAAAAAAAAATTCCAATAATGAATTAGTTTTTGAATCAAAAAATTCTATTCGTATGTTACTAGGCATCTTCTTAATGTTTTTATGTTATTCTTAATGTTCACATTAAGTGAAAATGGGTTTTTGAATGCGAGCATGCAGTTTTCTTCTTTCGCCAAATCATGAAAACGACGAGATATTTAGAATACCTAAAAATTCTTATTTTTCGAAATCTAAGAATATTTAGATATTCTAAATCATACGTTTTTGTTATTGTCATTGCCATATAAAAACTTTTTTTAGGTTATTTCCTCAAGCCAGGGTATTTAGACAAAATTTTCTTGGAGAATATCTAATACATACAAAAATCCAATGATTTAGAATATCTAAAATATCTGAGATTTCGGAAAATAACTGGAAAATCCCTTTGTTGACCTCTAAGGATTTTTAAAACAAATGGATTTTTCCAGTTATTTTCCGAAATTTAACTGGAAAAATCTTTGTTAACCTCTAAAAATGCTTAGAGGTTAACAAAGGAATTTTTTCATTCATTTTCTGAAATGAAATTTCTGAAAAGAATTTTTAGATATTCTAAATCATATGTTTTTGTTATTAGGGATTAGGGGAAATGGTTAGGGGGAAATCCCAAAAAATGGCAACCCTGCTTTTTACTAGCAATATTTTATATTTTCAATTAAATTTCGGCAATATGAATAAACGTTAATATTTATTAGTAGAATCTGTTAATCTTTGCCCACGAGCAGGTATTCAGGGCAAAAATATTGGTCGTCCTCATGAAACTAGTTTCGCAATTTTCGGACTTATTTGACTTATTTGACATATTGGTAGATAGATAGATAGATATATAGATATATAGATAGATAGATAGATAGATATATAGATAGATAGATAGATAGATAGATATATAGATATATAGATAGATAGATAGATAGATAGATAGATAGATAGATAGTTATATAGATAGAAAGATAGATAGATAGATAGATAGATAGATAGATATATAGATATTGTTTATTTAAATGTTCAGGTACATATGGATCACAGTATTCAACGATATAAAAAAAACGGTAGATGAAATAAAAACTAACAGCGCTATTCATACAAATTTAAGCCATGGTTTAGCGGTGGTTTAGCGGTGTTTTATAAAGGGATTCCATGGTTACTAACACTAAACCACCGTTAAACCACAATTAATTTTTTTATGAACAACACTGTAAGTGATGTATTTTTCAATCTTGTTTTGATTGTTTGTTTATTGTTTATTATTTGTTTATTTGATTATCTGTATACTCATTGATAATTCTTTGAAGTTTCTTATTTTGAAGAAGTTTTTTTTTTAAATTCATTATTCACTTTTCCTAATTTTGTTCTTATTCGTTGGTATGTTTTATAGGTTGATGTTTTTTTTGTTTCAATCGTTGTTAGCAGTGGTCTGTTAAATGTTAAATTTTAAAGATCAGTGGCCAATTTCTTTATCTGTTGTTGGTATTATTGTTGCTTCTTTCAAGGTTTGTTGATCATTATCTTTTGTTTCCTTCTCCATATTTGGTTGTTTTGGTTTTGTAAAGTTGTTTCTTGCTAATTCTTTCCCAATTTCTGCAAAGTATTTGTTGATTATGTTTGCTATTTCTTCCTTGTCAGTTGCGTTTTTGTTATCTGTATCTTTAATTTGTGTTATGTTGTTTTGTTCTTTTATTTTCCTATTTATGATTGAATCAATTATTTTTCATGTTTTTAAATGATCTTCCTTCATTTGCTTAAATTTGTTTTCATAGTATTGTTTTTTTGTGTTCTTAATTACAAATTCAAACTCTGGCAAATCTTTCAGGATGGGATAACTGAAAGCTATGACATACATTTTATATCTATCCGTTTTTTTCTCATGGCAACTTTCATGAAAGTTTTTTAAATCACATGATATTAGTAGATGTCATTATACATCAACATTATACAAACTAACTAAGCAAGCAGAACAGAGTTTATAATATTCATTTCTAAAAATATTTAAGTTTTTCCATTAATGACATTACATAGAGCAAGGAGCATTATTAAACTTTGAAAAAAAAGACTCGTTTCTAAATTACGAAATAGACGTTTAATTTCTGCAATTTATTTTTTAATATATCCCTACGATTCAAGGAATAAAAGAGAGCGGAGCTTCATTTTGAATAGAAGGAAGGCCATAGAGGAAATCTAAACTAGGAATACCGGAGCTCTACTAAAATACATATCTGTATCCCATGAAGAGACTTCTTCTAATTTGGTTGAAGAGACTTATTCTAATGTGGTTGATGAGGGAAGACCTGCCTCAAATATCGGCGAAAAAGTAGATTTATCAAATGCTGATGAAGAGTATTCTGAACATATTACTCGTATATCCTATATAGAATATATCCTTAAAAGATGTAGGACTATAGCCTACAAAGATTGACGACAATACTAAGTCCTGCTAGTACGCCAAGGTCCGTTTGAAGTAAAAAATGTAGATTCTAATTTCAGTGAAGGAGTAATTAGTCCTGGTAAGACAATCAAAGATGTTATGATACCATAACTTACTCGTGACTGTTTTTTTTTCAAATTATGGCAAATGGTGAAAACATGTTAAGATCGTGGATGGTATATTCACCCTAAAAGAAAAGTAGTTACTGCTTTTGCTGTACACTTTTCGTAAATCAGGAACAATCAAGTTTTAACTCTAATGGGGTTAACAAGTGGTGGAAAGTCATTCCCAAAATATATCAACACGAGTCAGCCCATTGCACATTCAATAATTGATTCAATGGAAGGAATAGAAATTAGACTTGAACATGGCGCAACTATTGCCAAACTAAAACAACAAAATATTGAAAAGGAAATAAAACAAGAAATTCTTACAAGAATACTGGATATAGATTGATCTATGTGGCTTTTATTTGTTGAAAATTCATAATTACTAATGTATGAAATAAAGTTACGCCACTTTTTAAATTTTAAAAAGTGCGTAATTTTATTTCATACATTAGTAATACTGGATATAATTAGATTTTCAGCAAAACAAAATTTATCGTTCGGAAGTAACCGTGACGGAGTTCATCAGGAAGGCATCAATTCAATGGTAAATATTCCTTTCAATCAACCCTAAGTTACCTATAAATACCAAACACCGATTACCTATTCCTGTCAGTAAACAAAGGTGGCTCGTATGCTATTCGTGTTTACGAATCACTAGAGGAAGCAATAACAGGTGTAATTGACGCCCACCCGCGCACTTCGTTCACACACCTGTTACTGTGAAATCAAATTCCCGCACTAGATTCAGATTGACGGAAGATAGTGTATTTAACCAACCACAAGTTACCTAGAAAAGCCAAACACCGATTACCTATTCCTATCAGTAAACAAAGGCGGCTCGAACGCTATTCGTGTTTACGAATCACTAGAGGAAGCAATAACAGGTGTAATTGACGCCCACCCGCGCACTTCGTTCACACACCTGTTATTGTGAAATCACCTCCTCCACTAAAATCAAAAAGTTGTCAGCATCATAACATTTAAACATATAAACTCATTATACATCGCGTCCGCGATCGCAAATTAACGTGGCTGTATTCACCATAACTATAACAACTAATCAAGGCATTCAGTGTTACCCTCCGACATACATCATCATATTCAAATCAAAATAATTCATAAAAATGATGGCTTCTTCATTTTAAATCATAAATGAGCACATAACGTGCATATTATTGGGCAGAGTGATTTATAATTGTATAAATAAATAAGTTGGATTAAATCATAATAATTTAAAAACATAATGTATAAAAACACTGGTTTCTTTATTTCAAATCATAAAACAAGCACATAACGTACCTATTATTGGGCAGAGTAATTTAGAATCGAACAGGTAAAATAGGCTGGATTAAATCTCAATAATTTGAAGACATAATGATAATTTATGGTTAAATATCGTAAACAAGAAATAAGTGGAATTATTAAAACCCCGTATAAACAGAGAGAATGATAAACGAGAGAATGAAGCTTGGTATAATCACAAGAGAAGTTATTAATAACCTCCAATGTTCCTAATAATAATATATTATAACATTACATAAACATTTCCGATTGAGGTAGCAGAACTGTTATTTGACACAACTTGTAACATGTCTGACGGTGATGACTACTTGTGACATTGGTGCTTGCTGGGGTCGTGGATAGAATTACTAATTTACCTCAATCAACGTAAACAATGGGGCTCCAATAATTACATTATTGTGTGGACACCGACACAATCATGTGATTCGAGAAGATCGCGAGATACCTTTAGTAATCATTCATGAATTATTGGGGATATTTCAACATCTTTAAATAGTTCTATTTTTGATCATATCACTTTCCCGTAGTTTAATGGAGTGAAAGAGCAAGGTAATAAATGGTCTAAGAGAAGCACGTGCATGTATAACAAACTCTCGTAAATAAACTTCGTAGTAATAACCATTTTCAAATTATCAATTGAATAAATAAGAGAATTTACAAATTCATTAAAACGTCAACGAAATCTAGAAAATAAATAAATTCATGTCATAATCGTCAACCTGTGTTTTATTTCCCTGTACGTTATAATTATATAAATTAATTTACATCATCATCAACCTATGTTTTATTTCCCTGTGTCTTACAATTTCAGCGTGTCTATTATTAAATAAACAAAACAAATCCTTAAATTGGTGCTTTCTTGTATTAATCCATTATTAGTGTACGTTAATTAACACATTACCAATAGCAAAGTACCTTGAGAGTAATCACGGTAGTTAAATTCAACGTCACGACGTGTAAGTACTAAATACGATCACAAATCAGGAGCCAAAAATAATTAAAACATATAATAAATCACGAGCCAAAATAATCAAGAAATTATATAATAATTTCACGATAAAAACGACGAATAATAAAATAAATATAATAAAATAATATCGGAGCGTTACACTGTTAAGAATTTTTTTTAACAATATCCATCAGTGTGGCTAGTTGTGAACGGAGCTTTTCTAATTAAAATTCATTAAACATTATCTTCGTGCCACAATGAGTGATTTAAGATTGATAAATCTAGCGATACTTTCCGTAGAAAAACGACTAACAGAAGATAGAAATTTTGAAAATATCATTCCAGATTTTTCTAATAAAAAAGCACGCTTACATTTTACCATTATATTTATTTATTTATTTATGTTCAGTAATTGATTATTTATTTATGTTCAGTAATTGATAAGAACCACTCTTGAATTTAATTGACTTAGAAAGGGCGGAAAATTGGCGACCGCCCCAGGCTGCAAAAGCTCTAGGTACGCCACTGGGTAGTCCTACTTGAAAGATCTGGTTTCTGCAGTTGGTTTCGATTTATTTAACTATGATCTAATTTCCTTCAGTATTGGTTTTGTTCTTTATGTAGTCTTTAATGTCTTTTTCTGTCACTTCTTTAATTCTGGTTATGCACATCTAAATCTTCTTTCTAGTTTCTTCTTTGCCTTGGAAGTTAGTAAGGTTTCCTGTTTTCTTTACTGATCCTATATTAGTTTCTCTGTTTCGGGTTTCTTTGTATGTTATTTAAAATGATTAACATTGCGTTTATGTGAAAAATCACAATACAGACGTATATACGCATAGAATGATCTGCAACAAAGGTTAGTGGTAGGAAAGAGCCTCCTGCGATAGCGACTCGCTAGCCTAAGGTAACTAGGTGCAGGACCAAGTAGGAAACCCTTTTTGATGTCCCTTACCAGAGGCTTTACATATTGATTCCATAATACGAGTATTAAAAATACGAGTTGCCACTGCTAATTAAAGAATTAAAGAAGTAAAATTGTCGTCATTTAACAATTCTTGGTCCGCCATTGTGCTGGGGTGTGGACGGCAGTTCGCGGGGTGGAGGGCATTGTCGGCGGCGGGTGAGCAGTAAATATGTCTTTGTGTGGCGAAGTAACGGAGTATAGGAAAGTTTTATTGGGTTGGCAGAGGCCACCGCCGCCGCCGCCCCCGGGGGCAGCGCTCGATACACGGTGATTCTGCGCCCTGTGGGTTTCACCCCGAGGTAAACACCCTCTCAGCATCCACTCCGGGGCGGCGGGATTCGCTTCTCTCTTCCTCTTCCTCGCCCCCATCCGTGTGCCTCGTGCATGTGTGTGCGTCTCGCTTATTATCAGTGCCATTCAACCGCCCGCCGTTTCCCTGTTGAACATTTAAATGTATACACAGCGAGGAGGAGATTTCCATTTTTTATGCTGCTGGGGCGCATTTAAAAACCTGATTTAATGATGTATTTGTGCAGTATAAATACATTAACTTCCCGTGTTGTACCGAATAGAGAATGTAAATTCGAACCACTCGGGGCTGCTTTGGGTGGTGGCAAACAAATTTCACGCTGCAGGATGCAGTGATTTACGTCCTCCGGAAAACTCAGGATGCAATAAATAATAACCGCCGCGATATTATTTATTAATCAATGCGGACGCGGACAATAAATGCTGCGACGCGCACAATACATCACCTCGCACGCTTACCAAGGCATAGAGGAGACTGCTGATGGGTGGAGAATAAGATTTATTATTTAGGAGTAGTTACTGCCTGTGTACACATTATTACACAATTGAACTTGCACCTCTCGCACAATGCGAAGGGTGACGGCCCGTCATCGATGATACTGCACCATCCATCATCCCATCACCACGTCCAGCGATCTCAGAACCTCTCGCAAGAACTCGGAGTCTAACAGGCTTATAAATATGTATGGGGCGTTAATTACAAAAAACTCGATTTTCGCAAACGTGCATATCGATCATCATTACCATTACGAAGCGCAGTAATCAAATAACAAAACATACATTGAAAATTCAATGATACAAACTAAAATCCTACATTACTGAATCGCCCATGTCGCATTTCACGTGGGTGCTTTATTAGCAATTTTCTATGGACGGCTCAGAAATGGTTATATATTGTGATGGTATTTGTATTATTTATTTAGATTAATTAGAATAGATTTATTGTTATTATCATATAGGTTTTAGATAGAATTATAATCTTTAGGGCACAAGCTAACAAAAATTATTGTAAATATTGTAAATGTGAATATGAACAAGTATGCACAAATATACAAAGCAATCCACGGATGGAGGTTGTTGATCGGTTACCACGGGTGACAGGTGACTTCGTGCATAGACGCTTGGGGAATTGAATAATGGAAAGTCGAAAATAATCAACAAAGATATTGACGAGTGGGAGAGACGCGTGTGGATCGCGGGTGGAGATGTTGCGATACTAATACGAATACATTACAAAATATTAACGGGGTTTCAACGATTGGACATAGGACTGGAAGAAGACAGTCAACCAGGAGAGGAGTTCAACAAGATAGGAGCCGTGACGGAGATATTCAAAAATCAGGACTTCAAGCCGCTCAACTTCGCACCCAAAAGTAGCTGTTTACTTTTGTGGGAATCAACAAAGGATCAAAAGGAGAACGCAGGGACAAGAGGACGAATTAATCAAGGAACCACAAGAAGAAAACTGCAAGTAGAAAGTTTGCGTAAAGTGCAAGAGTCATATTATCACATAAGTTGGCTTGTGTATATAGGATTTAGTTTGTTAATGTTGGCCATAGTTTATTATTTATTTAATAGTTTTGTTTTCTATTGTTTTTGATTTGTTTGTTTAGTTCAGTTTATATTAGACGTTTTAATGTTTTTGGTTATTTTCAATTCATTAAAGTATTTGAACAAAACTCTATTTAGTTATGATTGAACCTACTATTGAACCTGAGATAAGAGAAAGAACAAAAAGTTACAAAACAAGTAAATGCTTAAATATTAAACACTAATAAAATAGGCAGAGTAAACAAACGTAACATTTGGCAGCCAAAGTGGAGCAATAAAAACGTAACATTTGGAGTCCCGAACGTGAGGCAATACAAAAACGTAACATTTGGCAGCCAACGTGGGGCAGGCAACGAAATCGTAACAATATATATATATATATATATATATATATATATATATATATATATATAATAATAATAATAATAATAAACAATCTTTATTGGGCTATCGACCCCATGGGGTATTTCCGCCTTGTCTAACATAATACATTATACATTACATTCTACATACATATAACCTATAAAATGGGTTCCTTTTTATCTTAATACAAACTAGTAGGAAATTAAGAACGATAACCATAATTTCACCAATGGTTATAATTAATTCGCACTACGATCGCGTTCCAGACCACTGTGTGCCAGTATAGTCCTTGATATACAAAAGATATTCGATTCAATTTGGCATAGAGGTCTCTTATATAATTGTGTCCAATTATATGTTCCTTCTTTTCTAATAACCTCTTTAATAATTTTCTGACCAATCGATATCTACAAATTAAAACACAACAAATCTTTTCACATACGTTCTATCCCCAACAAGGTGTCCCGCAAGGATCATCCTTATCCTCTCTTTTATATAATTGTTATTGTTTCCATGATATCTACAACAGCGACCCCACATTTTACGACCCCTATAAATATGTCCTCTAATTTGCAGATGACATCGCACAAATTGCCTACGCTAACTCCTTATAGGAAGCAATTACTTCCCTAGAAAACCTCCTCAGCAATATTTCAACTAGAGCTCCAAAATGGAGAATTATAATCAACCCACCACCACCAATTATTGCCCACATCACCTTCTGCATCCATAAGTAATGTTCAGATTCATCCTGCAAACTCATGCAAATATCTTGGAATCACTAGAAACAGTAAACTCTCATTTAGACCTCACTCCCAAACCATTATGTCTCAAATCCTTACAAGGATTTGATTTGCCTGACAAAGCATTTTAGATGACCGACCTATAAAAATCAAGGTAAAGCACCCACACAGCTACAAAAACTTATAAAATGATCTGTCGGACCTTGGTCGATTACGGATCAACCCTCCTAGCTAACACCAAAAACCCCAATAAAGTATTTTTAGGTATTAGTGAAGAGAAAACCAACATACAAGTTGCCGAAAGATCGTCCCTTCGTTCCCTTGCCAAAATTCGACACCCTGACAATCCACTTCATAGTCCATCCAATGAATACTTGTACCAAACTCACTAACATGCTACTAATAGACCAAAGACAAACCAGCCTCCTTAATAAATTTTCCAAGTCCTCGTCCAACTTCCATCTACTAAAGCTATATTGCTTCAAGCAACCCTTTTTGAAATCATAGACAGAACACGACGCAATTTAAAATTTATTCAAGCAGGCATAAAATCTCTGGCAGAAAGACCTGAGGGTCATTAGCCCATGAAAATGTAAATATTACCTATTGTATAACTACATGTAATTATATATATATATATATATATATATATATATATATATATATATATATATATATATATAATCGATCTTTATTGGGCTATCGACCCCATATGGGGTCTCTCCGCCTATATGTAATTATATTTAGCAAAATAAAGATATTTTCTACTACTAATCGCAAAAAAATTGAATGTTATTAAACTATCAAAGGTATGTTAAAACAAATAAATTCTATAGTGCAGCTATTATGGAATCCGTGTACTAAATTATTTGGACGTAATTTTTTAGAAAAGGTGGATCGACTGAAAGGCAAGCATCGAGTGGCCAACCCAATAGCCTGATTTAAATCCACTGGTTGTTTCTTATGGTATTATGGTCCTATGGTCACCTTAAAAGTAATGTTTATAGAAAAAGGCCTTAAAATTTAGAGCATTTGAAAATTCGTACTCTGGAAGAAATACGAGCAATACCAGTCCAAGTGGTTCAAATTGCATTACATGGATTTTGACATGGAATTGCACATTGTCAAATAATTAATGTACAACAATTTGAGCAGCTGTTGTGATGAACTATACCTTTTCAAGTTCAAATTGAGACCAATCAAGTTCAAATTGAGACCAATCAAGTTCAAATTGAGACCAATCAATTTCAAATTGAGACCAATCATTTTCAAATTGATACCAATCAATTTCAAATTGAGACCAATCATTTTCAAATTGATACCAATCAATTTCAAATTGAAACCAATCAATTTCAAATTGAGACTAAACAAAATCAAGTTGAAACTAAACAATATCAAGTTGTCATAATAAATTTTATTTGTTTACTCTCAACTTGATACTGTTTAGTGTCAACTTGATTTTGTTCAGTCTCAATTTGAAATTGACTGGTATTAATTTGAACTTGATTAACCTCAATTTGAAATTGATTGGCCTCAATTTGAACTTGATTGGTCTCAATTTGAACTTGAAAAGGTATAGTGTTAAGTTTTGTTTGTTTTTTTTTTATAAATTATACTCTGTTGCATTTTTATTTTTACTAACGAGGTTGTGGTTTCATTTTATAAAGTTTTACACATGAATACCAACAAAAATGATCTGACAGTGAAAAAAATTTTAAATGGCAGATTTCTAACAACGTTGCCTAATTCATATATAAAAATAATAAAAAAATTGATTTAAGCATTTCAATCGTTAATTAATTAGATTTATGCTTTAAGTAAACCAATCATCAACTATATTTTTTATTATTTGCAGATTTGCTTTTGTTAAATATAAATAGCAAATAAATTCTGTACTCAATACATTCTCAATTTGATGGCAACATTGCCCACTGTCATAAAATATAACCTCTTTCTTTTTAAATATAACCCATGTTTTAAAATCTAGTGACTTTTTACATTGGCCAACAATACTGACACCCCAATAGAGCCAACTTAATTAAAAATAAAAATGGAACATAGTTTATAAAGTATATTTCATTCAGTAGTATGCACATTTATTCCATATGCATAATTTTCATAACATATATAATACATAATACATACAATATACATAACATACATTGATATATGATATACATACATGATACATGGTACATGATACATGATATGTGGAATGGGCTATCGACTTTCGTCTTTCGGCCCTAATTACACTTAATAACTTAATAACTAATAAAACCAATAAAAAAAATAAGGTTTAGATATTAGTAAACAGAAAGAAAAATGCTACCAAATTTGTGTTCTGTTTCTATTAAACATACCATATTTATTGACAACCACTTTCTAACACAGTTTCTTTTACAACCTTATTTGATAAACACAAACTAGCATTAGTAAATCTTATTTGCTTAACTTGTATCATTTAGTTTCCAAGGCAGTATTTAATTGTGCACAATTCTGTCATCAGGCATTAAACTCGATTTTCTTAGAAACATTTGTTATACAACCTCATAGTATTTTTAGGTATTCGTGAAGAGAAGAACAAATGCTTAATATATATTTATTAATAAAAACAATATAAATTTCACGCCTCCGATGATGGTTTGCTGAAGAAACTGAAACTAGTCAGGCAAAATAAAAATAAATAAATAATAAAATAAAATAAAAAATAACTATACCAGTAAGTACAATATAATTCCTTAAAAAAATAGACATTTAAAAATGTTTTCTTAGAAATATTTGTTATGCAACCTCATAGTATAATTAGGTATTCGTGAAGAGAAAAACAAATGCTATAATATATATTAATGTAAACAATATAAATTTCACGCTTCTGATGATGGTTTGCTAAAGAAACTGAAACTAGTCAGGCAAAGTAAAAATAAATAAATAATAAAATAAAATAAAAAATAACTATACCAGTAAGTACAAAATAACACCTTAAAAAATCAGATATTTAAAAAGGTTTCAGAAAAGCAAATGCTATAATATATATTAATAAAAAATATACATTTAAAAAGGTATCGATGACGTCATTGTCAAGAGGTTCCGCGTCACAAAATAAAATCAAAGTCATCACATTGTGGAAAATCATTAGCTGTCAAACTTTAGATTTAAACTTTTTTTTCTAAAAATAATAATAAAGGCTCCAGGGAGGTGGTTCCTTACTTTTTACTCACCCTGTATACAGGGTGTCCCAAAGCTCTGGGAACGGTCAACTACGGAGTTATTAATCAAAATATCAAAATTGTTTTATACAAAAGTTGTGTACAATAGGGAGTTGTATTTCAAGAAAATGTATACAGGGTAGTTCATATGAAAGTTACAGATTACACCTGTTTTTTTTTAAATAGAACACCCTATATATCTTTATATTTTTGGATCCTGTATTACTACAGAGTTAATTTGATACTGTTATAGGGATTGAAACTTAACCGTCCTTTACTTCACGAAATTATTGAAATTTATACAGAGTGGTTCATATAAAACTTACAGACTAAATTTACGTTTTTTTTAATGGAACCCAGTATATATTTCTGCATTTTTGGATACTGTGTTACTACAGAATAAAAATTATATAAGATAATTGCGGTTCAAACCTGACCGTTTCCATGTTATTCAGATGTTTATACAAAAATGTGTACAATTTTATGATATTTTTCTACTCCTATTGATGGAGCTAATAAGCTCTAATTCGGTGTGTAGTTTAATTGATAGTTGATCTACAATAATAAATGTTCAACTGACACATAACTTACTATATTATATAGGGTGATCAATATTCGCAATCTGCACTATTTTTTTTAAGGAACACCTTATATATTATTATCGTAGTATGGAAGTCCGTTATATATTCTTTCATTTAATATATGGTTTCCTATACCCAAACCTAATAGTTCTTCTAATATTTCCGAATATATTTGTAATTAAATATTTTCAAGTTTTAAAGAAATTATATAAAACAAATATAAAATTTATTAGGTACAAGTAGTCAAAAGTAACAAAAAAATAAATAATTTATTACAAATGTTTTCTAAATTTCAAAACTGCAACTCATGAATTTCGAACTATTTCTAAAATGTGTTGCGTTAATATTGAAAATGCATAAACGAAAAAGATTAATAACCTCCCAAGGTAAAAAAATAAAATTTAGTGTGGTCTGGTGACCTACCACCTGGAATACCCACAATATAGTAGAAATCACGAGAGGTGGCTAATGATTCATTCGAAAGGAATGTTTTTGGAAGAAATAAATGCAATACCGGATTAGCTCTATCGCATTAAAACTCTTAAATAAAATGAGACAGTATATGTGTCATATATCTGCTGTACGTTTCAAATGAAACCCGTCGAAACGTATGTCTCCATTTATTCAATAATTTAGTTATTCTGTCAGTGTCAAAGTTATATAGATAACCTAATGTTTATGTTGGAAATCCCTTGGAAAGTATCTAAAATGTATAGCGCCCCTTTTTGTCAAAATTTTTGTAAAGAATCTTTTGTGGTCTTGGCAATAATCCAAATGTCGATGCTTTGGTAAGATATTGATGAAGTATGAACTTTTAAATATTATCTACACATAACCTATAAAGCATGTAGAATCAAATCTGACTTTTATACATGAAGCGAAGGAACTAATTAATGGCGTGAACATACGTACATGAAAATTTGAATCATACCTTCCGAAGCGATGAATCATGAGCCACCTCTTGTGAGTTCTACTATAGCAATTAACGATAGCAATAAAATGCATAAACGAAAAAGCTTAATAAACTCCCAAGGTCAAAAAATAAAATTTACTGTGGTCTGGTGACCTACCACCTGGAGTACCCCAGGCACTTATGCTTCATCGATTTTTGATATTCATAGATCTTGTAAAATGAGGATTGCGATCGCTGTAGCAATGGAGATAGGGATTTGACCATTATTGTTTAATGTAGCCTCATCTGTAGAACTAATAAGATCAAAAAAATGTCCATTATTTTCCATGGCATTGAATGCCCAGTGACAGAAATCAACTCTGACACGAAAATCTGCTCCTCCAATGTGCTGCTATAGAAAGACGTGGCCGGGATGAAATTTTTGTACAAAATTCTGCAATTTGATGATAGGCTAATTCCCAATTGGGTATTTATTTCATATAATCTTGTTTAGTTTTTCCACAACGGACGTTAAAACCAGTAGGTAATTATATTTTTTGATTACTTCAGGTTTGTTTTGCACTCGTTTGTGATAGTTTACATTTCCTGTTGCCTCAAATCTTTCCTGTAATCTTTTGAAGGCTTCATTTTGGGACAACGTCTCTCATAAAGTCCACAATGGACACAAATTGACCACAATATGTTAATTGCAAATTAATTTCGAAATTTTAGAATAACCGTTAGGTTTGAGTAGATATAACCCTATATCAAATGAAAGATTATTTAATGGACTTTTATACTATGAAATAATATATAGGGTGTTCCGTTTAAAAAAATCAACAAATGGTGTAGTTTGCAAATATCGATCATCCTGTATAATGTCGTGAGGTATGTAGCAGAAGAAATTTCTTAGCTTCATCAATAAGAGCAGGAAAACTTGATGAAATTACATAAATTTTTGTATAAACATCTGCATAACATGGACACGGTTAGGTTTCAACCGCAATTATCTTATATTATTTTAATTGGGTAGTAACACAGTATCCAAAAATGCAAATATGTACAGGGTATCTCAAAATTAACGCCCGTCCTTTTGGGATTTGATCCAGGGGGCTTATAGAAATTAAAAATTGAGTGGAAAATTTTCCATTTGCCCTTTGTTATAGAATTATTGATAAAAAACAAAAAAAAACTAGTCAACTTTAAACTGCTCACTTCAAGCACTTGATGCAAATAACGCGTTTGAATTTGTATAAACTAGTATTAATAAATCATTACTGCATTGCGTTACATATTCACATTCGTCATTATTTCGTGTTTTCGTACGTACGAGTTTGTATGAGTTTAAACAACAATCCACATACGCCGAGAGACCGCTCGAGGCGGGCCATTCCAGACTTCGGCATTTTTACAATTTCCAATTTTTTTCTTCGCAATTATACCACTCACATGTGCACATACGTACACGCATGGAGCACCTACCGAGGAAGGCACGGGCAGAGTGGGGGCCCTAAGAGATCCTCCGCGAGGATAATGACAAATTAATTTGCCCGTACAGAATCCCCTACGAATCGGAGCGTGCGCGAACTCGTATGCAAATGAAAAGTGTTTAAAATGTGATTATATTGGAATTATCAGCGTGCCGAACCCCAAGGGCTGCGCATACATTTTCGTGTCACACATTTTCGTTTGCTCATTATTTTAAGTGAAGCGGCTGCCCGGCAAAATAATATTTCACCCGAAACTTTTGTGAAAATTACGCCCCAAATTACACCGGAAAGGATAAAAGATGTAATAGAAGAAAAACAAATAAACGAAAGAATAAGGACCATACAAATCAAACTAGTCGAGGATTAGACATGGACACTGATAGCAGCATACGGACCGAACCAAGACGCAAAGAAAGAAGAGAAAGACACATTCTTTGAAAACATACAAAGGAAAGTAGATGAAGGAAAACAACACATAATGATAATGGGAGATCTAAATGGAAGAGTACCATGCCAAAATAGCGGAATAGAAGAGATACTGGGAAAAGAAGGAGAAGAAATTATAAACAACAACGGGGAAAGAATAATACCATTATGCATTGAAAATAACCTTGTATTAACAAATACAAAATTCAAACACAAAACCATACAAAAGTACCCAAGGAAATAGCCAAGCAGAAATGAAAGATAGATAATAGACTGCCACCTAATTAGTAGAAACAGCTGGAATAAAATAATGAATGTAAGAGTTACAAGACAAGCTGAAATAAGAAGTGACCAGCACCTACAAAAAATGGACATGAATTCGAAGAAAATACAAGTACAAAAAGGACAAGAGGAGGATAAAAGTTAAAGAAAAGATAAAAGCCTATAGAATAAGAGAAACACAAGAGAAATACAAAGAGATTCTATAAAATAAATTCAGAGAGAGCGAAATGAAGCTAAACATAGAAGGAAAATGGGAAACAAAATAAAAAAGAAATATACTAGAAGCGGCAAGGGAGATCTGCGGAACAACAAAACTTGAAAACAGGGATATGAAACAGAGGAACTCAAAAAGGAGATAACAGACAAATAAGAAAAATGGATACCTCAAACAAACAAAAAATAGAAGATTATGAAAAATACAAAGAGAAACAAAACGAATTCAATAATAAAAGAAGCAAAAAAAAATTATATATATATATATATATATATATATATATATATACAGGGTGTCTCAAAATTGACTCCCGTGCTTTTGTAATTTGACCCAAGGGGCTAAAACAAATTGAAAATTAAGAGCGACAAATTTTCCGTTTGTCCCTCGTTACAGAGTTATAGTCACAAATAACAAAATAAATAACATTTCAACTTACGACAGTAATTAACCCAATTTTGTTATACACATATGAATGAAATTTTAGTAGATATGATATGATAGATATGATATAATTGATAATTTCACAGGTATTGATTTTTTCAGACAAGAAATGACAAAAAATGTGCACGAATTATTGACATTTTGACAGAAATTAATGAAATGTTGTTACATATGACTGAAAATATGATAGTACTTTAACGAACGAAAGTTTGTTAAATTTGATTGAAATTTTAGAAAAAAATATTTATAATTTCACAGTTATTGAATATTTCAGAGAAATGATAAAAAATGTACACGAAATATTGAAATTTTGACATTAAAAAATGATCTATTGTGAAATGTGGCTAAAATTTTGACAATAATTAATGAAACTTTGTAAAGTATGATTGACATTTTGATAGAAATAATTTAAAAAAATACATTTACTAAAACTTACACGGAAATTATAAAAATATTACCGTAATTATTGAAATTTTAACAGTAATTAATAAAATTTTGTTAAATATGATTGAAATTTTAGTACAAATAATTGATAAGTTCACAGTTATTAAAATTTTCATAGAAATGACAAAAAATGTACACGAATTGACAGTAATTATTAAAATTTTCTTAAATATGATTAAAATTTTAATAGAAATAATTGAAAATTTTACAATTATTGAAATTTCATGAGAATCGAATTAACATTATACAGTAATTGTTAAAAATGTTGGTAGAAATATTTGAAAATATATCAGTAATTGAAATTTTCACAGAAATTAAAATATTTTAGAGTAAATATTGAAATATTGAGAGTTATTAATGAAATTTTGTTAACTATGACTGAAATTATAGTACAAATAATTGAAAAGTTGACAATTATTGAAATTTGAAGAGAAATTTATAATCATTTTACGTTTACAGTAATTGTTGAAATTTTGACAGTAAATAATGATCTTTTGTGAAATATGACTGAAACTCTGACAATAATTAATAATATTTTGTTAAATATCATTGGAATTTTTATGCATATAATATTAAAAAAAAATCAGTTACTGAAACTTGCACAGAAATTACAAAAAAATATATACCGTAATTTTTGAAATTTTAACAATAATTAATAAAATTTTGATAAATATGATCGAAACGTAGGTAGAGGTAATTGAAAATTTACAGTAATTGAAATTTTAGTAGTAATTAATTTTCCAATTATCAATCAATCCAATTTTGTTAAATATGACAGGAAATAGAATAGTAATTAATAAATTTTTATTAAATATGATTGAAATTTTAGTTGACATAATTGACAATTAATTAATTAATCACAGTTATTGAAACTTACATAGAAAAGACAAAAAATGTTCACGAAATATTGATATGTTGACAGTAATTAATGAAATTTTCGTTAATGTGATTAAAATTTTAAAAGAAATAATTGAAAATTTTACAATTATTGAAATTTTATGAGAATCGAATTAACATTATACAGTAATTGTTAAAAATGTTGGTAGAAATATTTGAAAATATGTCAGTAATTGAAATTTTCACAGAAATTAAAATATTTTAGAGTAATTATTGAAATATTGAGAGTTATTAATGAAATTTTGTTAACTATGATTGAAATTATAGTAGACATAATTGAAAATGTGACAATTATTGAAATTTGAAGAGAAATTTATAATCATTTTACGTTTACAGTAATTGTTGAAATTTTGACAGTAAATAATGATCTTTTGTGAAATATGACTGAAACTCTGACAATAATTGATAAAATTTTGTTAAATATCATTGGAATTTTTATGCAAATAATATTAAAAAAAATACAGTTACTGAAACTTACACAGAAATTACAAAAAAATATATACCGTAATTTTTGAAATTTTAACAATAATTAATAAAATTTTGATAAATATGATTGAAATGTAGGTAGAGGTAATTGAACATTTACAGTAATTGAAATTTTAGTAGTAATTAATGATATTTTGTTAAATATGACTGAAAATAGAATAGTAATTAATAATTTTTTATTAAATACGATTGAAATTTTAGTTGACATAATTGAAAATTAATTAATTAATCACAGTTATTGAAACTTACATTGAAAAGACAAAAAATGTACACGAAATATTGATATGTTGACAGTAATTAATGAAATTTTCGTTAATGTGATTAAAATTTTAAAAGAAATAATTGAAAATTTTACAATTATTGAAATTTTATGAGAATCGAATTAACATTATACAGTAATTGTTAAAAATGTTGGTAGAAATATTTGAAAATATGTCAGTAATTGAAATTTTCACAGAAATTAAAATATTTTAGAGTAATTATTGAAATATTGAGAGTTATTAATGAAATTTTGTTAACTATGATTGAAATTATAGTACACATAATTTAAAAGTTGACAATCATTGAAATTTGAAGAGAAATTTATAATCATTTTACGTTTACAGTAATTGTTGAAATTTTGACAGTAAATAATGATCTTTTGTGAAATATGACAAACTCTGACAATAATTAATAAAATTTTGTTAAATATCATTGGAATCTCTATGCAAATAATATTAAAAAAATACAGTTACTGAAACTTACACGGAAATTACAAAAAAATATATACCGCAATTTTTGAAATTTTAACAATAATTAATAAAGTTTTGATAAATATGCTTGAAATGTAGGTAGAGGTAATTGAAAATTTACAGTAATTGAAATTTAAGTAGTAATTAATGATATTTAGTTAAATATGACTGAAAATAGAACAGAAATTAATATTTTTTTATTAAATATGATTGAAATTTTAGTTGACATAATTGACAATAAATTAATTAATCATAGTTATTGAAACTTACATAGAAAAGACAAAAAATGTACACGAATTATTGATATGTTGACAGTAATTAATGAAATTTTCGTTAATGTGATTAAAATTTTAAAGAAATAATTGAAAATTTTACAATTATTGAAATTTTATGAGAATCGAATTAACATTATACAGTAATTGTTAAAAATGTTGGTAGAAATATTTGAAAATATGTCAGTAATTGAAATTTTCACAGAAATTAAAATATTTTAGAGTAATTATTGAAATATTGAGAATTATTAATGAAATTTTGTTAACTATGATTGAAATTATAGTACAAATAATTGAAAAGTTGACAATTATTGAAATTTGAAGAGAAATTTATAATCATTTTACGTTTACAGTAATTGTTGAAATTTTGACAGTAAATAATGATCTTTTGTGAAATATGACTGAAACTCTGACAATAATTAATAATATTTTGTTAAATATCATTGGAATTTTTATGCAAATAATATTAAAAAAAATACAGTTACTGAAACTTACACTGAAATTACAAAAAAATATATACCGTAATTTTTGAAATTTTAACAATAATTAATAAAATTTTAATAAATATGATTGAAATGAAGGTAGAGGTAATTGAAAATTTACAGTAATTGAAATTTTAGTAGTAATTAATGATATTTTGTTAAATATGACTGAAAATAGAACAGTAATTAATAAATTTATATTAAATATGATTGAAATTTTAGTTGACATAATTGACAATTAATTAATTAATCACAGTTATTGAAACTTACATAGAAAAGACAAAAAATGTACACGAATTATTGATATGTTGACAGTAATTAATGAAATTTACGTTAATGTGATTAAAATTTTAAAAGAAATAATTGAAAATTTTACAATTATTGAAATTTTATGAGAATCGAATTAACATTATACAGTAATTGTTAAAAATGTTGGTAGAAATATTTGAAAATATGTCAGTAATTGAAATTTTCACAGAAATTAAAATATTTTAGAGTAATTATTGAAATATTGAGAGTGATTAATGAAATTTTGTTAACTATGATTGAAATTATAGTAGACATAATTGAAAATTTGACAATTATTGAAATTTGAAGAGAAATTTATAATCATTTTACGTTTACAGTAATTGTTGAAATTTTGACAGTAAATAATAATCTTTTGTGAAATATGACTGAAACTCTAAGAATAATTGTTGAAATTTTGTTAAATATCTTTGGAATTTTCATAGAAACAATTAAAAAAATTACAGTTACTGAAACTTACACGGAAATTACAAAAAAATATATACCGTAATTCTTGAAATTTTAACAATAATTAATAAAATTTTGATAAATATGATTGAAATGTAGGTAGAGGTAATTGAAAATTTACAGTAATTGAAATTTTAGTAGTAATTAATGATATTTTGTTAAATATGACTGAAAATAGAACAGTAATTAATATTTTTTTATTAAATATGACTGAAATTTTAGTTGACATAATTGACAATTAATTAATTAATCACAGTTATTGAAACTTATATAGAAAAGACAAAAAATGTACACGAATTATTTAATGTTGACAGTAATTAATAAAAATTTCGTAAATATGATTAAAAATTTTATAGAAATAATTGAAAATTTTACAATTATTGAAATTTTATGAGAATCAAATTAACATTATACAGTAATTCTTAAAAAGGACTGAAATATTGGTAGAGATATTTGAAAATATGCCAGTAATAAAAATTTTCACAGAAACGAACATATTTTACAATAATTACTGGAATATTGACAGTGATCAATGAAATTTTGTTGAATATGACTGAAATTATTGATTATAATTAGTAATTCATGAAATTTTGTTAAATGTGAATAAAATTATAGAAGAAAAAATAGAAAATTTGACAGTTATTGAATGTGTTAATCTTTATTAAAATTATTAACATTACAAAACAAGATATTGTCCACATCTGTCAAACTAATTGTCAAATCTGATATTTATGTCTTATATTGGAAAAATGAATAGAACAAATTCCTGTTTTGAGTAGTGGTCGTAAAAATGTTTATAGTTATTGTTTACATTTTTATCAATAACTCTATAACGAGGGACAAACGGAAAATTTTCCACTCTTAATTTTCAATTTGTTTTAACCCCCTGAATTAAATCACAAAAGCACAGGCGTCAATTTTGAGAGACCCTGTATATATACAGGGTGTCTACGCTAAACCGTTCGTTAAAAGTTTACGGGGTTGCCGTTGTACTAAAAATTTAAAAAAAATCCTCGTCAGACGGTTGAATCAGTTATCCTCATGTGAAATGTTTTCAACTTTCTATCACTTCCGGTTCCATCGGAAGTAGCACCGACTTTCTTATTTTAAATAGAACACCCCATATATTATAATTTTTTTGAATTCCTCGCTTAACTTGGAACATATTTTGTAAGAATGTAAGTACACTTATCTCTTCTAGTTTTTAAGAAAAAAATTGTTTTCTAAAATTTTGATTTTCAGGTAGCCTGAAATCTGTCTATAACTTCTCTTAGGAATAAGATACAATTATAAGTTACATCTCTAATTGTACCTAGAGTCCTAGAGGATGCCTCTATGAGTGAAATAATTGTAAACTGTCAATTTTGATAATAAGTGTTCATATAATGTCAATATCTAAGTGCCATCTTAAATATCTCGTAATTCAATTTTTTTAAATGGAATGTCCCATTTTTTATCACATAGCACGGTTGGGAGAAAAAAATACTACTAGAAAGTATTACACAAACATACTCTTAAACCAAGTATTTTTAAAATTATTTCGAAGATTACTTTTTCGTAATATTTCTGCAGTTGGTGCTACTTCCGGAAGAACCGGAAGTGATAGAAACTTGAAAATATATAAGGATAACTAATTCAACCGTGTGACGAGAATTTTTTTATGACACCCTGTATAGATTTTAAACTAAAACTACCAGAATTTAAGGTTTACAAAAATAATGGGAAGAAAATTTGGAGTTTTATAAATAATAATAGGAAAAGTTATAGTTATTATAATAAAACCATTGGCAGTTTGTTTCTAAGAATAACATAAATATCACTTCACAGAAACTATAAATGTTACTACTATTTTCCACATCTATCCATCTTTTCAGTTTTCTTGATATAATTTGCAAAATTATAACTTTCCTCTTATTATTTTGAAAACTTCACCTTATCATGACGTAATTAAAAAATTATACCTTCTCGTACTATTTTTTTAAACTATAAGGTCTCATTTAATAATTCTGAACACAGCATTGTTCATGATGTTATTCTTAGAAACAAACTGCCAATGCTTTTATTATAATAACTATAACTTTTCCTTTTATTATTTAGAAAACTCTCAAATTTTCTTCCCATTATTTTTGTAAACTTCAATTCTGGTAGTTTTAGTTTAAAATCTATAAATGCAGATCCTATTTATCGCATCTTTCGCGCTATTCATGTAATTACTTTGAAAACTATAACTTTCATGCTATGATAAAATCATGATAAAAGTACCATTACTTTTCCTGTCATTACTTCCAAAACTGTAACTTTCATTGTTATTTTGGAAACTATAACTTATAGTGCTATTACATTAGTAAAAACGTAACCAATTAATATTAATAAATCTGCTCCAATTAATACCAACAAATCTGAAGAAACTGATTCGCCACTCTACCTAAAACCACTGATTTTAGGGATAGGTTTGTTTAACACTTTTTGTAGAAAATTGTTCTATCTGTTGCCACGTCATACAAAAAATATGTCATTCCGTTACAAAAAAATGAATTATGGCATTTTGAAGTGTGCCTGTAAATAATTGAAATTTTGAAATAGTATAGTGAAGTATCAACACGCGTGAGTTATTTTAATGATAGAGCTATGCTTCAGCTACAATATGCAAATAAGTTTAAGTTTCTGTTTCATTTGTAAGAAAAATTATGAATATTTTTTAAATCGTTTATTTGAAGCAAACATTATTTTTTTCCTCAAAAACTACTAAAGATAAGTGCTTTATAGGTTTGATAAAATATGTTCAGAATTGAACGCGAAATCCGAATATGTAAAAATATATAGGGTGTTCCATTTAAAATAACAAAGTTGATGGCCACTTCCGGTAGAACCGGAAGCGATAGAAACATGCGCGTATTTTATTTTGGGAGATCGCCATGAATCGTGTTTGTGTGATTTTTTTCAAATTTTTATTCCATCAGGAAACCCATAAACTTTTAACCAATGGCTTGCGTGGGACACTAGTATTATGTTTGTGGACGCTAGCAACGGTACAGGACTTTTTAAGGGATGTTTACCGAAATTATAAAATAACTGTAATATTTGCTTGGTATTGCTTCATAGGTGTACGCAATTTGAAGGCTGCAAGTTCAAAAACAACCCCTATATTAAATATTATGTGTGCAGTCGTTCGAAATGGGATCAGGACGTTTTAAGGGGTGGTACGAAAATTGTAAAACAACTATAATATTTTCCCCGTACTGTATTGTGGGTGTACGCAAATTGGAGCCAATAAGTCCAAAAACAACCCCAATATTTAATAAAACGCGTTAAGGGTTGTTACGAAAATCAGGGGGTAGCTACTCAAAAACGGACTCCATATTATTATTCTCCACGAAATTCTGCATATAGATGTTAATTATGGTTCCATTATGGCAATTAATAATCTCGCAATCAGAGTTTTAGTTATTAAAATTCCGATTTTCTAATTTCCAATGTAAAAATGATTTTAAGGAATGTATTGATTTTTCATTGTTGCAATTCTATGCATGTGGCGACAAGTCTGTGAGCGCGCGCAGCCTCACCTTACCCTTCAGCCTCCTCAAGTACCTAAGGTCGGAGTGACCGCCACCAGGAAGACAGGCAAATCCGTGCTGCTCCCGAAATTTTCGGCCCTCTTCCAGGAAGTTCTTCGAGGATCTGGACGGGACTCCGGGATAGTGTTCCTGGGCCGGACGACCGCGTTTTGGGTGAGTATTGCGGCGATCGCAGCCGAATTTAGCGGGAAATTTTCAATTCTTCGGTTCCATCGAATGGCGACACAACGTAGAGGTCAACTCGGACTTTCTGGGTATTAATAGATAATATATTTCTAGGTGCCGGTGTTTGGCCATCGGGAGTGAATCCAGTTCAGGATTCCTCCAGATTGGTGGTGAATCCAGTTCACGGGACGCCGCAGAAGCCAAGGGAGAATACATTTTGATTTTCGCGAGATTGGCTGAGTTTTGGCCGACATTGTGGAATTCCAGGTTAGTGGTTAAGGCGCATGCCTCGTTCTATCTGGTCTTGCGCAAATTTCAATCATATCTGCTCACATGCATTCACACAAAGACATATTTTTTTACATCGACTTATTGCATATAAATTAATATAAATTTGTTTGCATGTTTCAATATATGTCTGTATGTTTGTATGTTTGTATATTTGTTTGTATGCATGCTTGAATGTTGCTATGCATGTTCCTACGTTTGTATGTATGTTTGTATGCATGTTTGAATGTTTCTATGTTTGCATGTGTGTATATTTGTATGTGTGTATGTTTGTATATATATTTGTATGTTTATATAGTTTATTGTGTGTTTGTATGTATGTATGTTTATTTGTATGCACGATCATTATGTTGTTAGAAATAAAATACTTTTCCGTCGATTTGCCGCACAAAATCGTTCATTATAGTAAATCTTATGGACTCATTAATGAACGATCGATGCACTGAACAATCAAAAACATGTGTGTGTGTGTGTGTGTGTGTGTGTATGTGTATGTACGCGTGTTGAGTGACTGTGAGCATGTGTATATGTTGATATGTTTGTATATTTGTATGCATTTTTGTATGTTTTTACATTTGTTTGTATATTTGTATATTTGTTTGTATGATTGTTTGTATGTTTGTATATTTGTTTCTATGAATGTTTGCATGTTTGTATATTTGTTTGTATGATTGTTTGTATGTTTGTATATTTGTTTGTATGAATGTTTGTATGTTTGTGCGTTTGTATGTGTGAATGCATGTTTGTATGTTTCTATGTTTGCGTGTGTGTATATTTGTATGTGTGTATGTCTGTATGCATTTTTGTGTGTTTTTATATTTGTTTGTATGTTTGTATATTTGTTTGTATGATTGTTTGTATGTTTGTATATTTGTTTGTATGAATGTTTGTATGTTTGTGCGTTTGCATGTGTGTATGCATGTTTGTATGTTTCTATGTTTGCGTGTGTGTATATTTGTATGTGTGTGTGTGTGTGTATGCATATTTGCATGTTTATACATTTGATTGTGTGTTTGTATGTATGTTTGTACGCACGGTCAATATGTTGTTAGAAATAAAATACTTTTGCCGACTTGCCGCGTATTAATCGTATTAATGCCATCATTACATAACAGCAGGCTTAGAAAAAAACATGGTTTTTAAAACAAAATCATAAATCAATGATTTTTTTTTAATCATAAAAATCATGGTTTATTTCATTTTTTTATGTATCTGATCAGTTTTGGCCAGGGCAGATGTGATTTATATCAATTGATTTACTTCACGATTTAATTATATGATTTGTTTTTTATAAATTTTGATTTTGAACAAGAAATGATAATTAAAACAAATTTATATCAATTGATTTACATCACGACTTAATCATATGATTTTTTTTTTAAATAAATTTTGATTTTGAACAAGAAATGATAATTAAAATAAATTTCTGTGTATATATACCATGTGAAAAAATATTGAAGAAAAGAAATATATTTTATTAAGTTTAAAGTATTATCCATAAGTTACCTGTTATTTATTTAAGGTATTATTATTGGGTACTTACTTGTAGAGTTATTTTTGTTTTATTTTAATGTTTATTTGTTTTATTTTGCCTGACTAGTTTTAGTTTCTAACAAACCATCATCAGAGGCATGATATGTGTATTTAGCTATTTATGTATCTGAATCTTAATTTTACCATAAATGTTTGTAATTAATTTGAATTTTGAAAAGATTAAACTAGTCAAGCAACAAGTGAAGCAAAATAAAATAAATAAATAATACAATAAAATAAAAGTAACTCGACCAGTAAGTACCCAATAATACTTTAAAATAATATTTTACTTACAATTATTTTTGTAATTTTCGGAAGTTTTTATTAACATAAGTACGCATTTATACAAAAGTGTATACAATGTATCTACTTTAACAATTATCTATTTTAAAGCATGCTAACTTTGTAGTCACATTATAATTTTAATTGTTCACTTATTGGAATGCACAAACAGTGCAAAAATAATCATTAATTTAAAAAAAATCTATTTTTATTTAAATCAATGATTTATTAAAAAAAACGTTGATTTAAATGAACGAATATTTAAAAAAAAACAGTTTAATCATGATTTAGATCAACGAATACTTAAAAAAAAATTGATTTAATTTTTTTTTTTTTAATATATATATAATCGATCTTTATTGGGCTGTCGACCCCATATGGGGTCTTTCCGCCTTTTTTTATTTTTTTTTAATTCTTTGATTTATGATTTTTAAATCATATCAACCCGAAATAAATGACTACATATTTTGAAATACCGGAAATTTGCATTTATTGTTAAAATTGCTTCAAGTTGAGAAATACATGGGGATGATTTTTCAAAATAAATCAAATTATTGTACAAATTTGCATACTTATTCTTATAATTCCCTCATTAATAAATAGTACCTTATCAATGTAATCAAATGGGTATACATTTACGCGATGATTGTGCAATTACTGACTTTTATTAAGTCCCTTGTTTGGGGACAATTAACCACAAATTTTACGTGCAGCGGATTTAAATTTTCTCCTCAACATTTCAGGGCACCTAGAATTCCCCAAGGTGAATCATGTGAGATGATCTTATATCTGTGTTTCGATCACTTCTGGGCCAACCTGGGTTTGGTTGAAGTGTGGTGTGTATGAATGTGTATGGCAACACATTGGCCTTTGGTGCAATACTGTAGATATTGATTAGGGGTTCATTGTTGAGCCCCTAAATCATAGTCCACTGTTGCACCTAAGGTTATTGTGTAGGTATATTAACTTCTGGTGCAACATTTTACATCGTCATTGAGAGTTTCTTGATGAGCCTAATTAGGAGTTCCATGTTCAGGTCAATTCATAGATCTGTGTTACACCCAAAGTTATTGAATATACAGAGTGGGCCAAAAAAACCGTACAAATTGGAAATATTCATATTAAAATTAATGCATTAAATCGAGCATTTAATTTTGTTTTTCATGTTTACACTTGGTCGATTGTAAAAATGTTTTTTGAAAAGTTTTTTTTATCATCAATAGTAATTATTGACATTAATAAAGGCTCTGCATCAGAGCTTGTACAATTCTTTTGCCCACTCTGTATGTATCTATGTATACTCTGTATACATACTATATATACTCTGTATACATAAATATGCGTGCGTGCATTGTATTTACTAACGTGCAATTTCTTCCAGCAAGTGTTAAATTCGCGATTAACATTTTGGGATTACCTTCCCAAGTCAAACGTATACTTTTTAGTGTTTGTCCGTGTTCTTGTCTTCAACATCAGTGAAAGTATCTTGAGCGGTTCAGATTACCTTCTGACGTTAAAAGTTTGCCCGTTTAGAGCCAGTGCGTAGTAGTGTCGAAAGTTCGGGTATGGTTGGGCCTGAGGATTGTTGCGTTTGTTTCGTGCTTTCCTCGCCCGCGCCACACCGTCAAATTTCGAACTCCGATTTGTTTTCGGAGTTCGGAGTTGCAGGGTACTGGATCTTCGCCAATTCAACTTTAAAAGTCAATTTCAAGGTAGGTCTTTTTTTGAGATGAGCTCCAAGACGTATCAAAGTGAGTACAGTTTTTCTTACATTTCATCAAGTAGAGTCTCGATTCAGGTTTTTGTTCACAGATGCGCCCCTGCTTTTATTTTCTTGCTTTGCTACCGATAATGCGTATTAGTTTTAAGCAGGAAGTTCTTAACCTGGTGTCCGGATTGAGTTCTCGTGAAGCAAGTTAAGCCACATTGAGGTTTCTCTGTAACACTGTAATAACCCATATTGTTCTGGTGCGGCATTGTAAATCGTGATGGTAGGTTCCTTGCTACACAGTTGATCTCAATCAAGTTTTTCCCTTCAAATCTGTGGATTCCGTAGGTTCAAAAGGGTCAAGAATAACTGCATTATAGCGTCACACAGTACGCCGCCTGAGTGAGCAGGGTTTTTCTTACAGGTGCGCCATTTGTATTTGTGTACTGTCGGCGCATATTCTCGCTCTGGGCGACGAACTTATATTTCTTGCGCTGCGCATATGTACGTTTAGGGTTTTTCTCCTTACAGGTGTGCTCACATCTTTGCGCTCGTACGTCGAGACAGTAACGAGTAGGGCTTTGTATACAGAACTTGTTTGTTTCAAGTATCTGTATACAATACTTGTTTGTTGCAAGTACTATGTATGCAGTGCTTGTTTGTTGCAAGTACTATGTATGCAGTGCTTGTTTTTTGCAAGTAAACACAATCGCATTTTATCTAGCGCTGGGCCACTCATATTTCCGCCCACTCTTGTACTTGTTGTATGTATACAGTGCTTGTTTGTTGCAAGTATTACGTATACAGTACTTGTTTGTTGCAAGTACATACGTATACAGTCCTTGTTTGGTTCAAGTACATATGTATACATTACATGTTTGTTGCAAGTACTTTGTATACAGTGCTTGTGTGTTGCACGTGCATGTATACAGTACTTGTTTATTTCAAGTACCAACAATCGCATTTTATCTTAGCGCTGCGCCACTAATATTTCCGCCCACTCTTGTACTTGTTGTATGTATACAGTGCTTGTTTGTTGCAAGTATTACGTATACAGTACTTGTTTGTTGCAAGTACATACGTATACAGTACTTGTGTGGTTCAAGTACATATGTATACATTACATGTTTGTTGCAAGTACTTTGTATACAGTGCTTGTGTGTTGCAAGTGCATGTATACAGTACTTGTTTATTTCAAGTACCAACAATCGCATTTTATCTTAGCGCTGCGCCACTCATATTACCGCCCACTCTTGTACTTGTTGTATGTATACAGTGCTTGTTTGTTGCAAGTATTACGTATACAGTACTTGTTTGTTGCAAGTACATACGTATACAGTACTTGTGTGGTTCAAGTACATATGTATACATTACATGTTTGTTGCAAGTACTTTGTATACAGTTCTTGTGTGTTGCCAGTGCATGTATATAGTACTTGTTTATTTCAAGTACCAACAAAGGCATTTTATCTTAGCGCTGCGCCACTCATATTACCGCCCACTCTTGTACTTGTTGTATGTATACAGTGCTTGTTTGTTGCAAGTATTACGTATACAGTACTTGTTTGTTGCAAGTACATACGTATACAGTACTTGTGTGGTTCAAGTACATATGTATACATTACATGTTTGTTGCAAGTACTTTGTATACAGTGCTTGTGTGTTGCAAGTGCATGTATACAGTACTTGTTTATTTCAAGTACCAACAATCGCATTTTATCTTAGCGCTGCGCCACTCATATTACCGCCCACTCTTGTACTTGTTGTATGTATACAGTGCTTGTTTGTTGCAAGTATTACGTATACAGTACTTGTTTGTTGCAAGTACATACGTATACAGTCCTTGTTTGGTTCAAGTACATATGTATACATTACATGTTTGTTGCAAGTACTTTGTATACAGTGCTTGTGTGTTGCAAGTGCATGTATACAGTACTTGTTTATTTCAAGTACCAACAATCGCATTTTATCTTAGCGCTGCGCCACTCATATTACCACCCACTCTTGTACTTGTTGTATGTATACAGTGCTTGTTTGTTGCAAGTATTACGTATGCAGTACTTGTTTGTTGCAAGTACATACGTATACAGTCCTTGTTTGGTTCAAGTACATATGTATACATTACATGTTTGTTGCAAGTACTTTGTATACAGTGCTTGTGTGTTGCAAGTGCATGTATACAGTACTTGTTTATTTCAAGTACCAACAATCGCATTTTATCTTAGCTCTGCGTCACTCATATTACCGCCCACTCTTGTACTTGTTGTATGTATACAGTGCTTGTTTGTTGCAAGTGTATATTACGTATACAGTACTTGTTTGTTGCAAGTACATACGTATACAGTACTTGTGTGGTTCAAGTACATATGTATACATTACATGTTTGTTGCAAGTACTTTGTATACAGTGCGTGTGTGTTGCAAGTGCATGTATACAGTACTTGTTTATTTCAAGTACCAACAATCGCATTTTATCTTAGCTCTGCGTCACTCATATTACCGCCCACTCTTGTACTTGTTGTATGTATACAGTGCTTGTTTGTTGCAAGTATTACGTATACAGTACTTGTTTGTTGCAAGTACATACGTATACAGTACTTGTGTGGTTCAAGTACATATGTATACATTACATGTTTGTTGCAAGTACTTTGTATACAGTGCTTGTGTGTTGCAAGTGCATGTATATAGTACTTGTTTATTTCAAATACCAACAATCGCATTTTATCTTAGCGCTGCGCCACTCATATTACCGCCCACTCTTGTACTTGTTGTATGTATACAGTGCTTGTTTGTTGCAAGTATTACGTATACAGTACTTGTTTGTTGCAAGTACACACGTATACAGTACTTGTGTGGTTCAAGTACATATGTATACATTACATGTTTGTTGTAAGTACTTTGTATACAGTGCGTGTGTGTTGCAAGTGCATGTATACAGTACTTGTTTATATTAAGTACCAACAATCGCATTTTATCTCAGCTACTTGTATTTCCTTGTTGTCGGCGCATCTCGTTCTGTAAGACGTACTTATTCGATGTGCATATAATTAGTACCGCGATGTTGCGCCCATGCATTGAACAGGGTTTTCCTTTTCAGGTACAATCTATTAGCTACATTTGAAGTAGATGCATGTAAAACTGCGCCTTACTAGGGTTCCTCTAAGCAGGTTCTATTAAATTATTAGGTACCCAGTACTTGCTTGTTGCAAGTACTTGTGTACTATGTACATAGTACTTGGTTGTTTCAAGTACGACAATAGCATTTTCTCTTTCAGGTACAATATAAACTGCGCCTATATTGGGTTCCTGTAAACAGGTTCTCTTAAATTATCATACAACAATAACATACAACAATACAACTATACAACAATAATATTAAATAAAGAAAAATAAGACACCTGGTATAAGTTTCACAGTTTTTTTTTTATTATTGATACTCCACAATTGTTTCGGTTGTTACACATTTGTCAAGAGTTAAAAGAATACTCTGAGTATTCTTTTAACTCTTGAAAATGTTGTAACGACCAAAACAATTGTTGTGAATAAAACTAAAAAAAAAACTGTGACACTTAGACGAAGTGTCTCATGTTGCTTAATTTAATATGTTTGACCAAGAGGTTATTAAACTTTTAATTTAATCAAAAGAATGTTTTCTTTCAGGTTACATGAGTAAAATATGGCTGAAAGCGAGATCTCTCATGTATAAAATAAAAAGATAACGGCACCAGTGAATTGGGCAGCTTTATTTACACCAACAGTCCAACTTTAGACGAATATCAAGAGGTGTTTAAATGTTCATCAATTCAGTTGTATTGTAAATCAGGCTTTCCATTCACAGACAGTACCTCAAACGTGCAGCACTTTTCGGAATATTCGGGAAATGCTGCAATTTGGGGTGGTGCTGGAAAATCTGTCTAATGCATATTTTACTGAGTAAAATTTAATGTGTGCAACATTTTGTTGCTGTTTCTAGTTACTCATTAAAATATGCATCATTAATTTTCTTTTTCGTTTAACATTGAGCTTGCTTATGAATATGTATAAATCTGTAAATTGAGACGAATAAATGAGAAAAACTTATAAATATTGAGTATATTGATTAAATATAGCCCTCAGTATACAGTATACAGTATACTTGGATACAATTCTTCTGCAAATTTGAGGAAGATTCTACTTTAAATAAGTGAGAAAATCGAAAATATAACTTTCTGATTTGACCAGTATGAAGTATTATCAATTACTGAAATTTCTGACAATTTATCTAATTTATGTTTTGTATATTTTATACAAGATTTGTATACAGTATACCTTCATACAATTCTTCTACAAATTTGAGGAAGATTGTGCTTTAAATAAGTGAGAAAATCGAATATATAACTTTCTAAATTGACCAGCGTAAATTTATCAATTACTGAAATTTTTGCATATTTAATTAATTCATGTTTTGTAAATTTTATATCTGATTTATATACTGTATACCTACATACAATTATTCTGCAAATTTGAGAAAGATTCTGTGTAAAATAAGTGAGAAAATCGAATATATAACTTTCTGATTTGACCAGTATGAAGTATTATCAATTACTGAAATTTCTGACAAAAGTTATGGGAATAATTTGGAGAAAGAATGGAAAGAAATAGCAGAGAAAACCAGAAGTTGTTCTATAATGTTATCAAGAGCTCCAGAAAAGAAAAAAAAAACAAGCAGACTGTGAAATCAAGAGCAAACAAGGAAATATATTAAGGGAAGATGAACAAATTATGAACAGATGGAGGGAACATGTCATGGAATTATTAAATACTGAGGAAAACAATGATAGAGAGATAGAAGAAATTACACAAAACCGAGAAAACAAAACCGAAAACGAAGAGATAACAGAAAAAGAATTAGACATAGTAATTAAGAGCCTGAAAAACGGAAAAGCGGCAGGAAAGGACCAAATAACAGCAGAAATGATGAAAACCATCGGCGAAGAAGCGAAGAAACTACTATTAAAAGTATATAATGGAGTATGGGAAGAGGAGCGGATACCGGACGACTGGAGGACCGCACTTGTGGTACCTATATACAAAAAAGGCGACAGAAAAGTATGTGTTAACTATAGAGGCATCAATCTAATAAGTGCTGGAATGAAAATATTAGAGAAGATTATAGAATACAAAATAAGGACAACAGTAGAAACGACATTACACGAGGCACAAAGTAGTTTTCGGAAAGGGAGGAGTATACAAGACCACATTTTTACAATCAAGCAAATCATAGAGAAGAAACAAAAACAAAATAAAAAAGTATACATGGGCTTCATAGACATAAAAAAAGCATTTGATACAGTCAACAGAAAGAAACTTCATCATAAACATTATCAAAATAATATACGAAAACAACAAAAATTTAATAGTGTACACCAACAACGAATCAAAGTGCTTCAAGACCAAAGATGGGCTGAGACGAGGAGGAAGCCTAAGTCCGATTCGATGTATCATCTACATGGATGAGATAATAAGAAAATGCCAAACGGGAACAAGAGAAATGGAAATAGGATACAGAAGAATGAGGAACATCAGTGTGAAACAAGTAGCGTTCGCAGACGACGTTGTATTACTGGCGAATGAAGAAACAAAATTACAAAAGAACTTGGAGATATGGGAAGAGTTACTTAAAAAGTACCAAATGCAAATAAATTCGGATAAAACTAAAGTAACGGTAGTGGGAGGTATGGAAGCGATGAACATCAAAGTTAAAGACACCAAAATTGAACAAGTGGAGGAAATTAAATACTTGGGGGTAGTATTCAACAGTAACGGGGAACAAGTGAGTGAGATTAACACGAGAATTAAGAAGGCTACACGTACTTACCATGAACTTAACAAAACCATCCTACGCAGAAAAGAAATATCGACCAAAACAAAAACTAAGTTATACAAGACACTACTAAGACCAGTATTAACATTAGGATGTGAGACGTGGAATCTGAAAAAGAGGGAGAAGGAAAGAATACAAGCTGTGGAAATGAAATACCTGAGAAGAACGAAAGGGGTAACAAAATTCGACGAGATCAGAAGCTCAGTAATAAGAAATGAACTAGAAATAGAATCGACCCGGGAATTTATTGAAAAGAGACAGTTAGGATGGTGGGGTCATATGCACAGGATGAAAGAAGATAGACAACCAAAACTTGTGTGGGAAGCAAAATGCAAGAAGACCGGACGAGGTAGACCAAAGAAAACCTGGGACGACACGATTAAAGAGATATTAACAAAACGAAGACTAACAACGATACAGGCAAAGAACATGACAAACGACCGACAGAAATGGAACAAATTTTTAGAAAACTAATCGAAAGAAGAAAATGGGAAATGTAAAGAAAAAAAAAATATATATATATATATATATATATATATATATATATATATATATATATATATATATATATATATATATATATATATATATATATATATATATATATATATATATATATATATTGTAACGTTTTTGCATTGCCCTACTTTCGGGACTACAAAATGTTACGTTTTTATTTATTTACTCTTATCTCAGGTTCAATAGTAGGTTCAATCATAACTAAATACAGTTTTGTTCAAATACTTTAATGAATTGCAAATAACCAAATATTAAAACGTCTAATATAAACTGAACTAAACAAACAAATCAAAAACAATAGAAAACAAAATTATTAAATACATAATAAACTATGACCAACATTAACAAAATAAATCCTATATACACAAGCCAACTTATGTGATAATATGACTCTTGCACATTACGCAAACTTTCTACTTGCAGTTATCTTCTTGTGGTTCCTTGATTACGTCGTCCTGTTGTCCCTGCTTTCCCGTCTGATCCGTTGTTGATTCCCACAAAAGTAAACATCTACTTTTCTGTGCGAGGTTGAGCGGCTTAAAGTCCTGATTTTTGAATATCTCCGTCACGGCTCCTATCTTGTCGAACTCCTCTCCTGGTTGACTGTCTTCTTCCAGTTGTATGTCCAATCGTTGATACCCCGTTAATATTTTGTAATGTATTCGTATTAGTATCGCAACATCTCCACCCGCGATCCACACGCGTCTCCCCCACTCGTCAATCTCCTTGTTGATTATTTTCGACTTTCCATTATTCAATTCCCCAAGCGTCTATGCACGAAGTCACCTGTCACCCGTGGTAACCGATCAACAACCTCCATCCGTGGATTGCTTTGTATATGTGTGCATACTTGTTCATATTCACATTTACAATATTTACAATAATTGTTGTTAGCTTGTGCCCTAAATATTATAATTCTATCTAAAACCTATATAATAATAACAATAAATCTATTCTAATTAATCTAAATAAATAATACAAATACCATCACAATATATATATATATATATATATATATATATATATATATATATATATATATATATATATATATATATATATATTAAAAAGAAAATCTAAAGGATATAAACCTAAAAAATCTGAAACGTTGGCGACCAACGAAATCAAGCCCCAGATGTTAAATATTTATTGTCCAAGGTTAGCACAATCATCTTCGATTTTCATTTAATGGAAAACTATATTACTTCATTGGTGGCATGTATATTTGGTATTATGGTATTATTACCTTTGTCGTAGAAAAAATAGTGTATGCAACTCGCATTTAATGGTTATTACATGCCCGTTGCATAATATACTATTAATACGAGTATAAGGTCTTATGTATGTTTTACCAAACATACAAGGATATTGCTGCCCATAGTTTCTATTTGCAATAATACAAGTTTAAACTTGAGAAAAATACGTAATCCTTATTTCACTCGGCGATTCTGGTAAAATGATTTATACAGTAATTACAAGAATCGGGCTCAGTTCGAGAGCTTTCGGCGTTATAACAATCGTACACATTCCCCGCGGTAATAGCACGGTGTGTTTCGTGTGGATTTGTGGCAAACACGTAATCCACAACAGGAAGTGATTCTTGGGCGTGTTTTTTGCTCTCGCAGAACAATTATATAAATCTGGACGTGTAATTAGCGTCAGCGTGGATAAGTGCACGGTCGTGTTATTCGATTGAAAAATGTCTTGTTTTGACTGTGACTGAAGGCGACGTACTACACACACATAAAAAATATGTAAAATTATATGCCCGCCTACAAAATTGATTAATGCATGTAAAAATTCAGTTTTAATATTAAGTGAAACCGCATTTTTTTTAAATAGCTAAAATACATCAATTGTTGCCGACCAGCACTTTCTGAATACAATTCTCGCATATCTAGTAAAGATATAGTAAAGATAGTATAGATCATTGAAAATTATCTTTGGACGAGTAAATGCTATTTTCAATAGTAATATGTTAAGGGCATAGTGCCTTGCAGATAATACCAGCTATAGTGGCACGAGAGTTCGAGTGCATCATTATAGCGGGTATTATCTAAGCAAGGAACTATGCACGAAACATATTTTGCATGACTATTGCACCGTTGACTATAGACATTGACAAATATTTAATAAATATTATAAAAATGTCTTCCAACCGGTTTAGCAACAAATCGCTTAGAAATATAAACCAAAAAATTGTTGGCTCCAGAGAATACTAAAAAGTCACAATAATATATTTGGAGACAATTTGTAAAGGTATGTATACAAATTTGGAAATAAAAATCCAATTCGGTATTCGGTATACCACAAGAATGTTGAACTATCACTTGACAAACGTTCAAAAAGTTCGCGAAGAGTTTGAAAGGAGGCCATATTTTTGTTTAGAAAACAAGGAACCATTTCCAACATTTATTTTAACATGTTATTTAAATTTAATCAATTGAAGACTGCTGCACTTTATTTGCACTTAATTCCAAAACTAGTTGACCAAATCATATTGTATTAATAATGACTTAATGGAATTTTTCAAGAGCTTTCCAACGATGTATCACAAGTAGGGGTGTGCCATTTAATTTATTTTATGGAGGTGGCTGTGGCCTAAAGGGTGGGTAGGGGTCGATACTACCTACGCCATTTTGGTTCCCCCTCCGCACCACCCAAACGGTTTTGAGTAATTTTAAAAATAATCAATAGTTCTATGAAAAAAGTCGGTGGCAACTTTTCAAATTGACACCCTGTATATATGAACAATCTTTATTGGGCTATAGACCCCATGGGGTCTTTCTGTCTTTTCTAGCATTACATTATACATTACATTACATATTATATTGTATTACAATGCATATTTTTGTAGGAAGCGTACATAGCATTAACGCTTTCCATGCAAACCTATGTTGAAATTTGTTTATTATATTCATATTGATAAAGAGTTGCCCTCGTCAGATTTTCTTACAAATGATTGTTTATGATAACTGTTTCATTCCGTTGTTGTGCCCTTTTGTGCCAATTATCCTGCATCATCTGGTGTGTGTGTGCATCAGATCTTTGTTTGGGAACCTCTGCGTTTTATATATAATAACGCGGTGCATACAGAATGCGAAGATAAATGAAATGAACTCTCCGGATAAGAAATAAAGTAAACAACACTTGTCGCCCGAGGGCACGCATTGTAATGTTTCAGGATGCAGAGGGGGCCTTGGAGGGAGGGGGCTACTTTGTACGCGAAGCGGACAATATGGCGGAGAGGAGGACAGCACCACGAACGACCATTCTCTCTGTCTCCCTCGTTTTTTTAATCAATTGCGAGGTGCTCACCGGACAATGCATTTTATCCACCGGAAACCGTCAGGATGCTGAGGGACCAGTGGCAAATTTTGATTCAAAAACTGAAATAATTTGCAAGACCAACAGCGAAGCAATGTTTATTCCGAATATGCTACTCCTATATTGTTGCTACCATTAATAACAAACAAATTATCATGTATCTAGCAAATATAGACAACCAAAGAATTGTGAAAAATCATATATCCTGTAAATTTTGCGAAATTTTACAGATTGTTTTGAAGCTTGCACAGGTTGATTGTTTAGAGCAGAAGATTTCTCAAGTATTTGAGATTGATATAAAATATTATGGAAATTTTCCAATTATCTGATGGTGAATTTAATAGAATTTTCAACAATTTTAATGGAATCATCACTGTATTTTGTAAATTTTGTAACTAGGATAAAAAACATTTCATTCAATGATTGTTTTGTCAAACCTATTTCATGTTAGGTATATTATTATTTGTTCTTAAATGTTTATATGTTAAATTATCTGAAGTGACTGAATTTTTCTAATACTTTTTCAAATATTTGCGAAGTTTAATAGAATAATTTTCGTCCATTTTAATAAAATATTTACTATATAAAATATATTTTACAAAATTTTAAAAATTGTTTTGCAGCTTTCACAGCTTGATTTTTTAGAACAGAAGATTTCTCAAGAATTTTAGATTGATATAAATAATCATGGAAATTTTCCAATTATCTGTTTGTGAATTTAGTAGAATTTTTAACAATTTTAATGGAATCATCACTGTATTTTGTAAATTTTGCAACTAGGATAAAAAACATTTCATTCAATAATTGTTTTGTCAAACTTCTTTCATGTTAGCTATATTATTATATGTTCTTAAATGTTTATATGTTAAATTATCTAAAGTGACTGAATTTTTCTAATACTTTTTCAAATATTTGCGAAGTTTAATAGAATTTTCGTCCATTTTAATAAAATATTTACTATATAATGTATATTTTGCAAAATTTTAAAAATTGTTTTGAAGCTTGCACAGTTTGATTTTTTAGAACAGAAGATATCTCAAGAATTTTAGATTGATATAAATTATCATGGAAATTTTCCAATTATCTGTTGGTGAATTTAATAGAATTTTCAACAATTTTAATGGAATCATCACTGAGTTTTGTAAATTTTGCAACTAGGATAAAAACATTCAATTCAATAATTGTTTTGTCAAACTTCTTTCATATTAGGTATATTATTATATGTTCTTCAATGTTTATATGTTAAATTATCTGAAGTAACTGAAGTTTTTTAATCCTTTTTCAAATATTTGCGAAGTTTAATAGAATTTTCGTCCATATTAATAAAATATTTACTATATAAAATATATTTTGCGAAATTTTAAAAATTGTTTTGAAGCTTCCACAGCTTGATTTTTTAGAACAGAAGATTTCTCAAGAATTTCAGATTGATATAAAATATCATGGAAATTTTCCAATTATCTGTTGGTGAATTGAATAGAATTTTCAACAATTTTAATGGAATCATCACTGTATTTTATAAATTTTGCCACTAGGATTAAAACATTTCATTCAATGATTATTTTGTCAAACTTCTTTCATGTTAGGTATATCATTATATGTTCTTAAATGTTTATATGTTAAATTATGTAAAGTGACTGAATTTTTCTAATACTTTTTCAAATATTTGCGTAGTTTAATAGATTTTTCGTCCATTTTAATAAAATATTTACTATATAATGTATATTTTGCGAAATTTTAAAAATTGTTTTGAAGCTTGCACAGCTTGATTTTTTAGAACTGAAAATTTCTCAAGAATTTTAGAATGATATAAAATATCATGGAAATTTTCCGATTATCTGTTGGCGAATTTAATAGATTTTCAACAATCTTAAAGGAATCATCACTGTATTTTGTAAATCTTGCAACTAGGATAAAAAACATTTCATTCAATGATTGTTTTGTCAAACTTCTTTCATGTTAGGTATATTATTATATGTTCTTAAATGTTTATATGTTAAATTATCTGAAGTGACTGAGGTTTTCTAATACTTATTCAAATATTTGCGTTGTTTAATAGAATTTTCGTCCATTTTAATAAAATATTTACTATATAAAATATATTTTGCGAAATTTTAAAAATTGTTTTGAAGCTTGCACAGTTTTATTTTTTAGAACAGAATATTTCTCAAGAATTTTAGATTGATATAAATTATCATGGAAATTTTCCAATTATCTGTTGGTGAATTTAATAGAATTTTCAACAATTTTAATGGAATCATCACTGTATTTTGTAAATTTTGCAACTAGGATAAAAACATTCAATTAAATAATTGTTTTGTCAAACTTCTTTCATATTAGGTATATTATTATATGTTCTTAAATGTTTATATGTTCAATTATCTGAAGGGACTAAATTTATCTAATACTTTTTCAAATATTTGCGTAGTTTAATAGAATTTTCGTCCATTTTAATAAAATATTTACTATATAATGTATATTTTGCGAAATTTTAAATATTGTTTTGAAGCTTGCACAGTTTGATTTTTTAGAACAGAAGATTCCTCAAGTATTTGAGATTGATATAAAATATCATGGAAATTTTCCAATTATCTGTTGGTGAATTTAATAGAATTTTCAACAATTTTAATGGAATCATCACTGAGTTTTGAGAATTTTGCAACTAGGATAAAAAACATTTCATTCAATGATTGTTTTGTCAAATTTCTTTCATGTTAGGTATATTATTATATGTTCTTAAATGTTTATATGTTCAATTATCTGAAGTGACTGAATTTTTCTAATACTTTTTCAAATATTTGCGAAGATTAATAGAATTTTCGTCCATTTTAATAAAATATTTATTATATAATGTGTATTTTGCGAAATATTAAGAATTGTTTTGAAGCTTGCAAAGTTTGATTTTTTAGAACAGAAGATTTCTCAAGAATTTTAGAATGATATAAAATGTCATGGAAATTTTCCAATTATCTGTTGGTGAATTTAATAGAATTTTCAACAATTTTAATGGAATCATCACTGAGTTTTGTGAATTTTGCAAGTAGGATAAAAAACATTTCATACAATGATTGTTTTGTCAAACTTTTTTATATTATTATATGTTCTTGTATGTTTATATGTTAAATTATCTGAAGTGACTAAATTTATCTAATACTTTTTCAAATATTTGCGTAGTTTAATAGAATTTTCGTCCATTTTAATAAAATATTTACTATATAATGTATATTTTGCGAAATTTTAAATATTGTTTTGAAGCTTCCACTGCTTGATTTTTTAGAACAGAAAATTTCTCAAGAATTTTAGATTGATATAAAATATCATGAAAATTTTCCAATTATCTGTTGGTGAATTTAATAGAATTTTCAACAATTTTAATGGACTCATCACTGTATTTTGTAAATTTTGCATCTAGGATAAAAAACATTTCATTCAATGATTGTTTTGTCAAACTTCTTTCATGTTAGGTATATTATTATATGTTCTTAAATGTTTATATGTTCAATTATCTGAAGTGACTGAATTTTTCTAATACTTTTTCAAATATTTGCGTAGTTTAATAGAATTTTCGTCCATTTTAATAAAATATTTACTATATAAAATATATTTTGCAAAACTTTAAAAATTGTTTTGAAGCTTGCACAGTTTTATTTTTTAGAACAGAAGATTTCTCAAGAATTTTAGATTGATATAAAATATCATGGAAATTTTCCAATTATCTGTTGGTGAATTTAATAGAATTTTCAACAATTTTAATGGAATCATCACTGAGTTTTGTGAATTTTGCAACTAGGATAAAAAACATTTCATTCAATGATTGTTTTGTCAAACTTTTTTCATGTTAGGTATATTATTATATGTTCTTAAATGTTTATATGTTAAATTATCAGAAGTGACTGAATTTTTCTAATACTTATTCAAATTTTTGCGTTGTTTAATGGAATTTTCGTCCATTTAAATAAAATATTTACTATATAATGTATATTTTGCGAAATTTTAAAAATTGTTTTGAAGCTTGCACAGTTTGATTTTTTAGAACAGAAGATTTCTCAAGAATTTTAGATTGATATAAATTATCATGGAAATTTTCCAATTATCTGTTGGTGAATTTAGTAGAATTTTTAACAATTTTAATGGAATCATCACTGTATTTTGTAAATTTTGCAACTAGGATAAAAACTTTCAATTCAATAATTGTTTTGTCAAACGTCTTTCATGTTAGGTATATTATTATATGTTCTTAAATATTTATATGTTAAATTATCTGAAGTGACTGAATTTTTCTAATACTTTTTCAAATATTTGCGTAGTTTAATAGAATTTTCGTCCATTTTAATAAAATATTTACTATATAATGAATATTTTGGGAAATTTTAAAATTTGTTTTGAAGCTTGCACAGTTTGATTTTTTAGAACAGAAGATATCTCAAGAATTTTAGATTGATATAAATTATCATGGAAATTTTCCAATTATCTGTTGGTGAATTTAGTAGAATTTTCAACAATTTTAATGGAATCATCACTGTATTTTGTAAATTTTGCAACTAGGATAAAAAACATTTCATTCAATGATTGTTTTGTCAAACTTCTTTCATATTAGGTATATTATTATATGTTCTTAAATGTTTATATGTTAAATTATCTAAAGTGACTGAATTTTTCTAATACGTTTTCAAATATTTGCGAAGTTTAATAGAATTTTCGTCCATTTTAATAAAATATTTACTATATAAAATATATTTTGCAAAACTTTAAAAATTGTTTTGAAGCTTGCACAGTTTTATTTTTTAGAACAGAAGATTTCTGAAGAATTTTAGATTGATATAAATTATCATGGAAATTTTCCAATTATCTGTTGGTGAATTTAATAGAATTTTCAACAATTTTAATGGAATCATCACTGTATTTTGTAAATTTTGCAACTAGGATAAAAAACATTTCATTCAATGATTGTTTTGTCAAACTTCTTTCATGTTAGGTATATTATTATATGTTTTTAAATGTTTATATGTTAAATTATCTGAAGTGACTGATTTTTTCTAATACTTTTTCAAAAATTTGCGTAGTTTAATAGAATTTTCGTTCATATTAATAAAATATTTACTATATAAAATATATTTTGCGAAATTTTAAAAATTGTTTTGAAGCTTGCACAGTTTGATTTTTTAGAACAGAAGATTTCTCAAGAATTTTAGATTGATATAAAATATCATGGAAATTTTCCAATTATCTGTTGGTGAATTTAATAGAATTTTCAACAATTTTAAGGGAATCATCACTGTATTTTGTAAATCTTGCAACTGGGATAAAAAACATTTCATTCAATGATTGTTTTGTCAAACTTCTTTCATGTTAGGTATATTATTATATGTTCTTAAATGTTTATATGTTAAAATATCTGAAGTGACTGAATTTTTCTAATACTTATTCAAATATTTGCGTTGTTTAATAGAATTTTCGTCCATTTAAATAAAATATTTACTATATAATGTATATTTTGCGAAATTTTAAAATTTGTATTGAAGCTTGCACAGTTTGATTTTTTAGAACAGAAGATATCTCAAGAATTTTAGATTGATATAAATTATCATGGAAATTTTCCAATTATCTGTTGGTGAATTTAATAGAATTTTCAACAATTTTAAAGGAATCATCACTGTATTTTGTAAATTTTGCAACTAGGATAAAAACATTCAATTCAATAATTTTTTTGTCAAACTTCTTTCATATTAGGTATATTATTATATGTTCTTAAATGTTTATATGTTCAATTATCTAAAGTGACTGAATTTTTCTAATACGTTTTCAAATATTTGCGAAGTTTAATAGAATTTTCGTCCATTTTAATAAAATATTTACTATATAAAATATATTTTGCAAAACTTTAAAAATTGTTTTGAAGCTTGCACAGTTTTATTTTTTAGAACAGAAGATTTCTGAAGAATTTTAGATTGATATAAATTATCATGGAAATTTTCCAATTATCTGTTGGTGAATTTAATAGAATTTTCAACAATTTTAATGGAATCATCACTGTATTTTGTAAATTTTGCAACTAGGATAAAAAACATTTCATTCAATGATTGTTTTGTCAAACTTCTTTCATGTTAGGTATATTATTATATGTTTTTAAATGTTTATATGTTAAATTATCTAAAGTGACTGATTTTTTCTAATACTTTTTCAAAAATTTGCGTAGTTTAATAGAATTTTCGTCCATTTTAATAAAATATTTACTATATAATGTATATTTTGCGAAATTTTAAAAATTGTTTTGAAGCTTGCACAGCTTGATTTTTTAGAACTGAAAATTTCTCAAGAATTTTAGAATGATATAAAATATCATGGAAATTTTCCGATTATCTGTTGGCGAATTTAATAGATTTTCAACAATCTTAAAGGAATCATCACTGTATTTTGTAAATCTTGCAACTAGGATAAAAAACATTTCATTCAATGATTGTTTTGTCAAACTTCTTTCATGTTAGGTATATTATTATATGTTCTTAAATGTTTATATGTTAAATTATCTGAAGTGACTGAATTTTTCTAATACTTATTCAAATATTTGCGTTGTTTAATAGAATTTTCGTCCATTAAAATAAAATATTTACTATATAATGTATATTTTGCGAAATTTTAAAAATTGTTTTGAAGCTTGCACAGTTTGATTTTTTGGAACAAAAATTGTTTTGAATCATAAATAATAATCGACGTCCTGTACCCCAAAACCGCCGTCAAATATATTTCCCATAATCTCGTAGGGCCGAGCAGGTGCTTTGAATTGAATCTTCCCTGTTAAGGTGACCAAGAGTTAATCGCCACCTCGAGCACCTTAGGCGACTCTCTCGCAGCCCAACAGCCCCTAATCACTTATTCATAAAACACGTGCAAGGACGTTATCGGCACTTGCATTACCGACTGCATCGTTATTACCAGTTTTCTTGGGGCCCTGCACCGTGACTTATACGAAAATGTCGGGGAATTAACGGGGGCCCGAGTTAGAACCGCGTGCTTTTCGCAGGGTATTACCGAAATTATATCACACAGAGCCGTCGTAATTCATGGTGTTTAGTACCTCAAGGAGAATGACGCGGTAATGCAGGTAATTGGTACGATGTAACGCGCTTTATAGCATCGTGAAGTGCATTAATTACATTAACCGAACGTGGTGCCTTGTAATCCCTACTTTAGCGATGTTTCTTATAACGCAAAATTGGGGGTACTGACGGACAACCTCCTTACGTTATTGTCCTATTGAAATTTTGCCATTTTGGATAAATTGCTAATAAATTATTCATCTCATAAGATATTCCAAAATTCCGGAGAAAAAAACACCGTTAGTTTACACCAGGGATAGCAAAACTATTTGGCAGAAGAGCCACATGGGAATTTTGTAAACTCTGACCTTGCCTGACCTACTTTTACATATACAGGGTTTGGAAAACCTTGCTTGGGAAAAGGTTGGGTAGCTCATGTACCATTAAAAATTTATAGGGTTCCCGATAAGACAAAAAAATAAAACAAATCATCCAAACAAGGCTGATTCCGTTGTCCTCATATGAAATACTTTCAACCTTCTATCACCATCAACTAGCCATCAACTTTTTTTTTTAATGGAACACCCTATTAATTATTATGTTTCTGGCTTTCCGTTTTAATTTAAAACATCGTTTAGTGTAAGTATCAGGGCATTATTTTAAAGTTATATTGACTTGTTTAGAATAACGATTTTTTTGCAAGTTTCGTGTATGGGCCTGATTCTAGAATACCTAACACAGATGTAACAACTCTTTTTTGTTTAATATCACTAACGCATTCCCTTTGTCTGATTTCACGAAAACGCACTATTGTTTTTTCTTCAGTTCTCCCGTCATTTTGGAGTCTCTTGATTCTGGGATCGGCTGGTTCTTCATTACTTTTTTGAAGATTAGCTTAGCATCACACTTGAATTAACTGTCAATACACATATGCACAAATAATTACAATCATTTGAGTAAACTCAGTGACGTAGAAACAGGGGTTCTTTTATGGTTATTGCTACATAAAAACTTTGAGGTTAGGATTTTTCAAATCGTATACCATTTTTCGGCGAATTAGCTTTATTGTCATAAGAAAGATATACTTCTTTAACTATGAAAAACTGATGCATGTCTGAGATACTCGACGTTAAAATAGGCAGAGCACATAAAATAATAATAAAAAATTGTCGAATCGCAAGAAAGATTCAACCTTTTTTTTATTATGCTGAATTTTCTTGGAAATCGCCCAATATCTAAAGCATTTCCGTATATTCACTGTTTGTGTAACTTTCCATAGTGATTCAAGAATATATTATTATTTTGTATAGAATAACAATCAAAATTATTCTTTTCTTAACAGAGTAGAACTAAACAGTTTTTTTCTAATGTCAATTAGAATAACAATTATGGAATGTTTCTAAGCACACCAATTATTATATATGTTCTGCCTAGTTTAATCTCGAATATCTAAGAAACGCTGATTTTTTTCGGAGTTCAAGAAGTATACCTTTTTTATGACAATAAAGCAAATTCACTTCATTTTCATTGTGTTTATTATCACTTATATATATATATATATATATATATATATATATATATATATATATATATATATATATATATATATACAGGGTGTTAATACTAAGTTGTAACACCCGAAAATGGCAGTTAGAACTCATTGAAACAAACAACTTTTCTTATTTGACATTTTTGAAATGGAGCCCAAGTTCATAGTTTTTGGCGTTCTTTTGTTTTTCGAAAAATCGTCATTACTCCCTTATTTTAAGAAATATTTAAAAAATACAAAAACGTTCAGCATGCGCTATCGGTTCTCTAAAACATTTGTATTTCCAATTATTTTCTATTTTATCAAATAACAAAATGGCGACCGAAGAAAAATTTCGAAACAAGATATTTTGAAAATCACTCGATTGATATTTAAAAATAAAACATTTATGAAATCCTTAAACTATATTATAACATTTGTCTGAAACATTTTTTTCGATCTGTCCAAAAAAGTTATTATTCAAATTGAATTACAAGATAAATTTTAACAACTGCAACAATCATTTAAAACAAAGTAGGCTAACCTTAAGTTAGGTCATTAAACAAGTTGAGGCACGTGTTTTCTAGTTTGTACGTTCAAATTTAAATACATTTTGATCTTGTTCTTCAGAAATTTCTGCTTCATCTTGAAAAGTTTCTGTGACGTTTATCATTTGTGTGCGTATTTTGCATAATTTGTGTATAAAAATGTATAATTATCAAAACAGACAAATGTTATAAGATAGTTCAAGGATTTTATAAATGTTTTATTTTCAAAATCGATCGATTGGTTTTTAAAATATCTTGCTTAGAAATTTTTTATCGGTCGCCATTTTGTTATTTGATAAAATAGAATATAATTGTAAATACAAATGTTTTAGAGAACCGAAAGCGCATGTTGAACGTTTTTGTATTTTTTAAATATTACTTAAAATAAAGGAGTAATGACGATTTATATATATATATATATATATATATATATATATATATATATATATATATATATATATATATATATATATATGTCTTTGTAATTTGTTCTCTGTAAAAAAACATATATTATATACTGATGAGATAAGGAATTGAAAAATATATATATATATATATATATATATATATATATATAAATATATATTATTTTGTGCAGATGTGTATTGTCACCTACATTTTGCATTATACTGTATACAAATCTGGCATAAAATATACAAAACATAAATTAGATAAATTGTCAGAAATTTCAGTAATTGATAATACTTCATACTGGTCAAATCAGAAAGTTATATATTCGATTTTCTCACTTATTTTACACAGAATCTTCCTCAAATTTGCAGAAGAATTGTATGTAGGTATATAGTATACAAATCAGGCATGAAATATACAAAACATTAATTAATAAATATGCAAAAATTTCAGTAATAGATAAATTCACGCTGGTCAAATCAGAAAGTTATATATTCGATTTTCTCACATATTTTACACAGAATCTTCCTCAAATTTGCAGAAGAATTGTATGTATGTCTACAGTATACAAATCAGGCATGAAATTTACAAAACATGAATTAATTAAATATGCAAAAATTTCAGTAATTGACAAATTCACGCTGGTCAAATCAGAAAGTTATATATTCGATTTTCTCACTTATTTAATGCACAATCTTCCTCAAATTTGCAGAAGAATTGTATGATTACTTTTTTGACTTTCTTTCGGCTTTCCTTATACTGGTCATATTTTGCGTCTGATTTATCATTGAGGTATTGCTTCCAGGCCAGCTTTTTATTTTTAATTTCCTCTTTAATTTCTTCTGTCCACCATCTCGTTTGTGTCGTCTTGTTTGTTTTCCTCATTGTTCCACATGTTATTTTTGCTGCCTCTTTCATAATGTTTCTTATTGTTTCCCATAACTTTATAATGTCCATCTCTTGTATTCTCTTTTTTTGCGTTATTAACTCTGTCACCATTTTTGTGTACTCTTTGGCTACTTCTTCCTCTCTCAATTTGTATAGTTTGGTCGTCTCTCTTTCTTTCTTTATTTCTTTATCATGTCTGTCGTTTACTTCTACTGTGTTTTCTTTTCTTTTTGATATCAATAGGTAGTGGTCGCTATCAATTTCGAATCCTCTTCTAACCTTTGTATCGATTATGTTACTACGATGTTCTCTATCTATTAAAATATAGTTGATAACTGATTTTTTGTTCCTTGCCCTTTCTTCTCTCGTATATGTATGTATTTCTTGTGGTTGTAGAATGTATTGGTTATAATAAGGTCCTCTATTAAACAGAAGTCTAGCATTCTCTTCCCGTTATCATTCCTTACGTTTTCGCCATATTTACCTATTATTCCGTTAGATATGTTATCACCTCTGCCTACTCTACAATTAAAATCTCCGACAACATAAATTTCACCTTTTAGGTTTTCTATTGTTTCTCCTAATTTTTCCCAAATTAATTCTTTTTAATAAAGCATGTAATTTTGGATATTTGGATATGTCCACATTATGTTTGATACCCAACGTAGATTTCAAAATTGAATATTGTGTCAATAAAGTTGGAGATTTCAATTTTTTGATAGTTCATTAAAATAAACAAGTAAGACGTTTTTGGAAAAGCTGCTGACGTTATTTGTGTTTCTCCAATCCATAAAATTAGAGAAAAAAATCTCGTAAGTTTTTAACTATTTCACTGGTAATAAATTGTTTGTGGCTCTTGTGGCCTGCTCCACAATGTCCGGTGGGATTAAATTTCCCATATCACTATTACTATTCGACATGTTTAATGAGTTTAGGTTAGGTGAGATTAGGTTAGGTTATCAGGTTCCATATTTTTAGAACCTGATAACCTAACCTAATCTCACCTAACCTAACCTAACATGATCATATTTTTGTGCCTTATACCGTACATTACTTCTAACAATGTTCAAATTCAATTAAATTCAAATTGATTAGGGGCCATCTTTTCATATTTGTCTTGTTACTTGCATATGGTATATAGTTTATATATTTTAGTAATGTAGAAAATATGGGTGCGCCTTCCTCGATAAACCATCTTCATCCTTATTGTCAAGTAAAGCGGCGCCGACAAGTTCGTACTCACACATGTACTTTGTTTGCGCAAATATCAGGCGATAAACAATAAAACCTGAATTTACAGCCGTCTCTCGATTGCCTTATTTAAAACGCATTGAAAATATGCCCCTTGCACACCCCGATTTAATGTGCGCATTTAAATGCAATGTTTCCCGTTGTTTATCGCACTCCTCTGAATTATGTCTTCATATACCGAAGGGACGGAGGAGCCCGTCTCGGGTTTCCCCCGGTGTGGACCTTCCTACGTGCGCATTCCTCTTCCTCATCGATTAATCCAGAGGACATCCGACGTAACTCAGCGCCGAAGAATCGTCCCGGCTAATTGTGCGCGGCCGCGATGGTGCGGTTTTTGCATATTACAATAACTCGTGCTAATTGAGATATTCATAACTCGCGCTTTTATAGGAGTAAATTCTCAGGTTTGGCATATTTATAAGTGCACTTATCGATGGGAGAATCTGCGAGAAAAATAATTGTATTACCTGAGGACACCAAATTCCTGTGCCAACTAATTATGAACCTACTAGTATACGCATTTTGAGTTGTCGCAGCAAATTAACGTGAGACCAAATTCTATACTTTTACCATTTATTTTCAAAGACTTAAAACATCAAAATAGTTAAACAGTCCAGAACAATTAAAATATCAAAAGTATTAGCATGCTGAGGAATTGCAAAAATTATACTAAACCTCACAAACTTAACAAAGGCATTACGAAAACGAAGAAGTGAAAACCAGAAAATTCAATTTAAATTGTCATCCATACGACATTAAAAAAAAATTAGACCTGATAGCGCAATTCTGGTGGTCAATTTGAATTCTACGCACCCAAATTACTTGGAAAACATCTTCCTCTTTTCCAGTCAAATTTGATATTTTAATTTGTAGACCAGTGTAATTAGAAAACCATCAAATAAGTATACTAAACCTTTAGCATTTTTACTAAAATATCTAAAATATTTAACTAATAAAATAATTTTATCCGCGGAATCATTGAAAATCCGCGGAAAATGTCGGAAAAGTCGCTTTCCCGCGCGTAATTTAGCACTTCGCTTTGAACGTGCGACGAGTTATTGCTGCTGTTGCTTCACAGTCAATTCCTTAGAAATCGTACTTAACTCGTTAAAAGACGGCTTTACTTTGAAGTTGGAGGGCTTCCCTGTTCTTACTTCACCGTAAATCATTTAAAATCTCCAGCACTGCAAGTACTAAACAACAACTCCTCTAATGTTTCAAACTAATGCCATGACTTACAACTGCCAATTCTCAAAAGAGCTCATCACTTGTTAAAAGACTTTAGCCGTCTTTTATCGTGAAGTTGCTGAGTTTCCGTGACATAAACTTCCAATCAATTAAGACTGCTAGTTTCATAAGTAAAGACCAAAAATACTTCAACTAATGGCATTATTCAAATGCCAATTTTTCAAAAGCGCCGTCAACAAACAATTTACGTCTTTTCAAAAGCGCTGTTAACAAACAATTTGCGGCTTTCAGTTTGAAGTTGGGAAGTAATCGCTGCTTTTAGCTCAAAACTTTCAAAATCATCAGTTCCATGCTGACATCTTGTATTTCTGACTTCAATAGACTGCATAGCTACTAGGTTACTGTCAAAAACTCGTTACTCACTTAAAATAATACAAGTAAAAGCACAATAACCAAGCAAAGCTTTTAATATCATGTTGGAAGTTGTCTTTGCTTTTAGTTACTAATTGCAAACCACCTTTTAGCATTAATTTGGCAAATTTGGCACATTGCTGTGAACTTGCGGAGAGTTGTTGCTGCGGTTGCTTCACCGTCTATCTTTGAGAACCACTCTTCACATGTAAAAATACGGCTTTTACTTTGAAGTTGCGGCTGAAGTGAAATAGCTAAGTTGCAATTGCTTTTAGTTTACTGTTGCTCGTTGCAAATCCCCAATTTCGCGTTAAAAGCAAAATTTAGCACTTTGCTTTGAACGTGCGACGAGTTATTGCTGCTGTTTCTTCACTGTCAATCCCTTAGAAACCGCACTTAACTTGTTAAAAGACGGCTTTTACTTTGAAGTTAGAGGGCTTCCCTGTTCTTACTTCAACGTCAATCATTTAAAATCTCCAGCACTGAACTGAACAACAACTCTTCTAATGTTTCAAACAAATGCCATGACTGACAACTGCCAATTTTCAAAAGGGCTCTTCACTTGTTAAAACACTAATGCCGTCTTTTATCGTAAAGTTGCTGAGTTTCCGTTGAATAAAGTTCCAATCAATTAAAACTGCTAGTTTCGTAAGTAAAGACCAAAAATACTTCAACTAATGGCATTATTCAAATGCCAATTTTTCAAAAGCGCTGTCAACAAACAATTTACGTGTTTTCAAAAGCGCTGTTAACAAACAATTTGCGGCTTTCAGTTTGAAGTTGGGAAGTAGTCGCTGCTTTTAGCTCAAAACTTTCAAAATCATCAGTTCCATGCTGACATCTTGTATTTCTGACTTCAATAGACTGCATAGCTACTAGGTTACTGTCAAAAACTCGTTACTCACTCAAAATAATACAAGTAAAAGCACAATAACCAAGCAAAGCATATAATGTCATGTTGGGAGTTGTCTCTGCTTTTAGTTACTAATTGCAAACCACCTATTAGCATTAATTTGGCAAATATGGCACTTTTCTGCGAACATGCGGAGAGTTGTTGCTGCTGTTGCTTCACCGTCCATCTTTTAGAACCGCTCTTACATGTAAAAATACGGCTTTTACTTTGAAGTTGTGGTTGAAGTGAAATAGCTGAGTTGCAATTGCTTTTAGTTCACTGTTACTCGTTTCAAATCACCAATTTCGCATTAAAAGCCAAATTAAGTACTTTGCTTTGAATATGCGACGAGTTATTGCTGCTGTTGCTTCACCGTGAATCCCTGAATCCCCTATAAACTGCACTTAACTCACTTGTTAAAAGACGGCTTTTACTTTGAAGTTAGAGGGTTTCCCTGTTCTTGCTTCACCGTCAATCATTTAAAATCTCCAGCACTGCAAGTACTGAACAACAACTCCTCTAATGTTTCAACCTATTGCCATAACTGACAACTCACTGCCAATTCTTAAAAAGCGCTCTTCACTTTTTAAAAGACTTGCAACGTCTTTTGTCGTGAAGTTGCTGAGTTGCCATTGCATAAACTTGCAATCAATTAAAACCGCTAGTTTCGTTAGTATAGACCAAAGATGCCTCGACTAATGCCTTGATTCAAATGCCATTTTTCAAAAGCGCTGTTCGCAAACAAGTTACGTCTTTTAGTTTGACGTTGGGAGGTAGTCGCTGCTTTTAGCTCCTCATCAAACTTTCAAAATCGTCAGTTCCACGCTGACATCTTGTATCTCTGAGTTCAATAGTCTGCTCAGTTTTCATAAATTTGTAAGCAGCAATAAATTGTACGTCATTACGTAATATGCATCAATTCAATTATGTATGCAGAATTTCGTGTAGCAATATTTTGAATTGACATAGTAATAAATAGATAATTAAATAATTTGCGAAGACAATTTTTTTATGTTATAGCAATTAATAATGTGGCTTTCAAGATCCGCAATCAGATTCTAAAAATTTATAAGCAGTAAGAAATAGTATGCGTTTACGTAATTTGGCGCTGGAGACTCTATTCTAAGTCATTTTATTTATAGATACATATGTAAATATTGCGTTCTTTAAGTTACATGCTCGCTCATGTTCCAGGATTCGAGTTCTGACAAAGGATAACGATGTTGTATTTGTTATAAATCATTTAAAATGAAACACATTTAATTGCTTACATTGACATAATTAAACGAGTTTTGTAATATTGTAATTGAACTGGGGAACAATGAAATGAGCGTTATAAAATTTACACCGCATTAATAGAACATCAGATTTCTTTTTATAATTACGACAACATTTTCAAAACTGTAGAAGACTGTAGTTCTTTTTTAAATTGAGTTCAAATTTGGCCCTCTATAAATTTCTTCTAATTTGTATTATTCTAAACATTAATATCATGGGTTTAGAATTATAAATAGATAACTTAAAATTTATCCAGTTTTGGACAGTATACTGTTTTAGTAGGTAACTTTCGAATACTATAAGAGGATAACTAGTAGTCGAATCTAAATACCTCTGGTGGATAATTTCCAAACTGGACTAGTTTTCAATACAGCATTTAGGCAACTGAAGATATGTAGCTTTTGCAATGGGAGTCCGATTTTTCTCAGAGAAAAAAATGGATAACTAGAGTTATTTTTAGAATTAATTTTTAGAATTCAAATTGTCACTTTAGTAGTATATTTGTTATAGTACATTTAGCTGCTTTGAAGGTTTTGTTGTCCGCTGATGTTGTTAGCGAATTGTTCAGTGTAAAACATGAAGAAATAACCTTCAATCTAAATAAATAAAATCATAATACTGCAAATTGTCAAGAGGGCAAAGTTTAGTAGACATGGTAATGTCTATTTTCTGTTTTGAGCCTGTATAATGTGAAATAATGCGCAGATATACCGGGTGATCGTTTTCATTCCGGAACAACGGAGATTAGCATGACTACCCTTAATAATGACATACTATTTGAATACACCTCATATCTTACATCTGTGTAAGCAACTTTCTATCATTCATACAAATTTCACTGTGTCTAAGAAATATTGCAAATGGAAGAAAGTTGTTAAGCTAGGAGAGATCCAACTCACCCCTAATAGATATTTCGATTAAATTAATTCGCGGTTTTAATCGGCGGTTTTAATCGGCGGTCTAATGACGGTGAGCAATTACAACAGGAAAATGACTGCAATCGCAGGTACTTTAATTACAATTACGTGATTATAATAGGATAATTACGGGGTAATCGGCGATCTTGCGGTTTAAATCGGAGATCCGCGGTTTAATCGGACAACCGTGGTTATAATTGACAGTTTAATCACCGCGGGCGATTATATTGGGATAAATACTGGTCGAATTGATACTAAAAATCACAGCACTTACAACAATTACAACAATAGGGACCGCCGGGCAATAGCTCGCAGCGAGATCGGCGATTAAACTGCAGATCGCCGATTACCCTGTAATTATCTTATTGTAATCCTGTAATTGTAATTAAAGTACCCTAATAAAGTACCCTAGGGACCCTAATGTGGCATTTATTTTACAAATATTTCAGTCCATACCTGTATCAAATGCTTCAGCAGAATAATCTTTTTCTTCTCTAGATAGAATAAAAAATTATGTAAAAAAAAAACAAAATGAACGAGTACCGGTTAAATTCGATGACAATTCTGTCTATTGAATATGAATTATTAAATCAGATTAACTGTGGTTATATTATTGATATATTTTCAATGGAAAAATCTAGAAGAAAGCATGTTTAATTGTTCAACGTTGAACGTGTTTAAATTGAAAACGGTTTCTCTTATAAAACGATGTAATAAAATATAAACGAGCATAACATATAATACTATATTAATAATGTAACTTAATCTGAATGTAATATAAAATTTGCCAATCGTGATCTGAATGTAATATAAATGAAAATAAATAATAAATATTTTGAATGGTGGTGGCGTCTACTTTGTGATACATTTTATAAATTATAAATAAAACATATTACTTTGTTAGCATCACATAAAATTATTTATTGATGCGTTACTGGTGTCGACTTCTTAAGTAATAATTATTAAACACGATGAAACAGGAGGAAACAGGAAATATTAAATCATAATTCTTGTTATTTTCTTTCGTTAAAAAAATGGCTTAATAGTGCAGTCAGCCTGGGCAAAACTAGTTAATTTTTGGTAAAATTACCAGAGACCCGCTGGAACTTATTTGTTTTTACCAAAAGTAAGAAAACCCTGAGTGTTTGGAAAAAAATATTCCCTGCTACTCGTTTTTTTGGCCAAAAAGTCGTAATCTGACCGTTTTTGGGGGCTGTTTTTTCTTTTAATTTTCTTTTCGACCTCTTAAACTAGAAGCTAAGGTACAAAAATTATACCTTTTTACTGTCAATGAACAAAGAACCTTCAGTTAAAATTTTGAGGGGTTATGTTCACCCCTTTCCTATAATATACAGGGTGGTCACTTTTACGACGCCCACCATTAGGATCTATTAAACGGAAATATATACAGAGTTGGTCAAATGGGATGAAAGTTTTCTATTTTTGTGCCTTTCAGTATACTGAAACGAAATCCGGGATATCTTGTACAGTTGCAGTTGCACAGAAAAAGTGCACTGTTCTTTTTGTGTAATAACTTTTTTACTTTGAAGGAAATTTTACGAAACTTGGCACTCTTATATTTTTCCATGTGAGTTTTCTGATGACAGTGCCAAACATTTTCTGCGCCAACTAGATGCCTAAATTTTCATAGTCAACTTTTGATATTCTTGTGGCTGCAATATTGGGTTTTAATAGCATTCAAACGAGCAAACAATTCCCATTTCAACACATGTTTAATCTGACATTATTTACCACCAAAAATCGATGATTTAAAAATGTTTAGTTGAAAGTAAGTGTGGATACTACTTGGTGAAACACGATAATTAAGGTAAATCAAACACTTGGTTGAAGTTTCACTATATTGATAGAATTTATTCTACAATCATTTAGGTCACACGACCATTGTCAAGAGTAGCAGAGATACTGAGTATACTATCTCTGTTACTCTTGACAATGGTCGCGAGACTGAGACAATTGTAGAGTAAATTCTATTAATATAGTAAAACTTCAACCAAGTGTTTGATTTACCATAACTTAAAAATGTGTTGCAAAAATCAAACTGCTGTGGACTGCTCTAAAAATCAAGTTGCTATGGACTAAAAAAATACCATTTTGACATTTCTTCATACAAAGAAATTAACTTCTGAGTAATTTTGTTGTGCATAAAGTGCAAAAAAGGAGATAGTATCTTTGATTAGTAAAACTGGCAAGATATTATCCTCAACATGAAAATATAGACATGTACAATCTCCATGTAAGGAATTACAGAAATGCGACAGTCACATCTAGAATGTATGGTGAATTGTATCCCGAAAGAAGACAGACAACAACTTTTCGGCGTTTGTGGAATCGCGTTAATCAGTATGGTACATACTGTTCCAATAGTTTTGACACAGAAATGAGAATTGGAAGTTTAGAAGTGTTACGGCAACTAATGCCTGTCGACCACCACTGGCCGGTGCAGGCCAGTGGTGGCAATGAACCTGCGTAGGCACCCCCTCTTAGGCGCCCCTACGTGAAGTTGGAGCGGGGTGGATCTTCAAGAAGAAGCATGTAATCAGTCTTGTTTTTGTACCAGGCAGTCAAATACCATTTTGGGTTGGCTGGACAAACTCTCTATAAATGCTGTTTGCTTAAGTAATAAAGTTTCATTTCCCACGTCTAACAAGAAGTTTCCTAGAAACTATTGGAACAGAGTGCACATTCCAATATTGGAGAGTTCGCAATGTGATTGAGACTCTCAATGAAGAAAATGTATAGCATAATAAGTAATATACCACAAATTCTAGATGTGACTGTCGTATTTCTGTAATTCCTTACATATAGATTGTACATGTCTATATTTTCATGTTGAGGATAATATCTGTCCAGTTTTACTAATCAAAGACAGTATCTCCTTTTATGCACTTTATACACAATAAAATTAGTCAGAAGTTATTTTCTTTGTATGAAAACATGTCAAAATGGTAATTTTTTAGTCTATAGCAGCTTGATTTTTAGAGCAGTCCACAGCAGTTTGATTTTTGCAACACATTTTTAAAATATCGATTTTTGGTAGTAAATAATGTCAGATTACGTGCTATACATGGTTCAAACAGGATGTATTCACTCTTCTGAACGCTATTAAAATCCAATATAGCAGCCATAAGAAAATCAAAAGTTGACTATGAAAATTTGGGCATCTAGTTAGCGCAGAAAATGTTTGGCACTGTCAGAAAGCTCACATTGAAACATGTAAGAGTGCCAAGTTTCGTAAAATTTTCTTTAAAAGTAAAACAGTTACAAAAGGAAAATGAAAGTGCACTTTTTCAGTTTTTCAGCGATATTTCAGGAACTGTCTAAGATATCCCCGATTTCGTTTCAGAATATTGAAAGGCACAAAAGTGAGAAACTTGCATCCGATTTAACCAACTCTGTATATATCTCCGTTTAATAGATCCTAATGATGGGTGTCGTAAAAGTAACCACCCTGTATATACAGGGTGTCTACGCTAAACCGTTCGTTAAAAGTTTACGGGGTTGCCGTTGTACTAAAAATTTCAAAAAAATCCTCGTTACACGGTTGAATCAGTTGTCCTCATGTGAAATATTTTCAAGTTTCTATCACTTCCGGTTCCACCGGAAGTAGCACCAACTTTCTTATTTTAAATGGAACACCCCATATATTATTATATTTTTGAATTCCTCGCTTAAATTGGAACATATCTTGTACGAAAATATGTACACTAATCTCTTATAGTTTTCAAGAAAAAAAATGTTTTCTAAAATTTTGACCTCTAAAAGGTAGCCTGAAATCTGTCTATAACTTCTCTTAGGAATAAGATAAAATTATGAATTAAATTTATAATTATAGATTGAGGATGCCTCTATGAGTGACATAATTGGAAACTGTCAATTTTGATAATAAGTGTTCATAAAATGTCAATATCTAAGTGCCCTCTTAAATATCCTGTAATTCATTTTTTTTAAATGGAATGGCCCATTTTTTATTGCATAGCACGATAGGGAGAAAAATTTACTACAAAAAAGTATAATACAACCATACTCCTAAAGCAAGTATTTTTTGAAATATTTCGAGGATTACTTTTTCGTCGCATTTCTGCAGGGTATAATTGTGCATGTCACAAGTGCACTTTAGTAGGCATGTGATATGCTTTTGTTTTATCGCCATTGTAATGCAACTGTCAAATAATTAAACTATTTAGAATAAAGTATTACAGAAATCAAAATCAACAAAATGAATCATTACACAAATCAACAAATTATCAATTTATTATTTTTACATGGCAACTGTGATAGAATTGTTGTTCTGACATGTAGAGTATTCAATAAAACTTATCCACATTTGCCGCCGATGAATAAATCAATTCCCTGCTTAAATTGGAACATATTTTATAAGAACGTATGTTAAGTGTACACACGTTACCAAGAAAAAAAATTTGTTCTAAAATTTTGACCTCTAAAAGGTAGCCTGAAATATGTCTATAACTTCTCTTAGGAATAAGATAAAATTATGAGTTATATTTCTAATTGTACCTAGAGGATACCTCTATGAGTAAAATAATTGGAAACTGTCAATTTTGATAATAAGTGATAATTGTGCATGCCATGTTTTTTTTTTTAATTGTCTGTACTGAAGATTTATCAACGCCTAAATCCTCTTGAGCACAGCGGATAGATGCTTGTGGATTAACTTGAAAATAGGCCGGCCGACACTATTTCTTGCACTTCCTCATTTTCCATAACTGGCTTTTGTCGATGTCTTATTGCATTCACTTGTCCAAATTAAACAACATTTGATTCCAATCTTCTAAATCTTGTTTTATTCATCGGCGGCAAATGTGGATAAGTTTTATTGAATACTCTACATGTTAGAGCAACAATTTTATCGCAGTTGCCATGTATAAAAAATAAATTGATAATTTGTTGATTTGTGTAAAGATTCATTTTGTTCATTTTGATTTCTGTATTACTTTATTCTAAATGTTTTTATTATTTGACAGTTTGCATTACAATGGCGACAAAACAAAAACATATCACACGCCTACTAAAGTGCACTTGTGACTTGCAAAATTATACCCTGCAGAAATGCGACGAAAAAGTAATCCTCGAAATATTTCAAAAAATACTTGCTTTAGGAGTATGGTTGTATTATACTTTTTTGTAGTAAATTTTTCTCTCTATCGTGCTATGCAATAAAAAATGGGCCATTCCATTAAAAAAAAAAGAATTACAGGATATTTAAGAGGGCACTTAGATATTGACATTTTATGAACACTTATTATCAAAATTGACAGTTTCCAATTATGTCACTCATAGAGGCATCCTCTATCTATAATTAGAAATTTAATTCATAATTTTATCTTATTCCTAAGAGAAGTTATTGACAGATTTCAGGCTACCTTTTAGAGGTCAAAATTTTAGAAAACATTTTTTTTCTTGAAAACTAGAAGAGATAAGTGTACATACGTTCTTACAAAATATGTTCCAATTTAAGCGAGGAATTCAAAAATATAATAATATATGGGGTGTTCCGTTTAAAATAAGAAAGTTGGTGCTACTTCCGGTGGAACCGGAAGTGATAGAAACTTGAAAATATTTCACATGAGGATAACTGATTCAACCGCGTGACGAGGATTTTTTTGAAATTTTTAGGACAACGGCAACCCCGTAAACTTTTAACGAACGGTTTAGCGTAGACACCCTGTATATATAGACATCAATTATCACTATTTCGACAAAATCTCAATTAAATTGGATTGAATATAGGGTGTAGCTAGCACATGTTGCTTGCAAATTACTGTATAAATTTCAGGTAAAAATATCTAATACTTTCGCTAAAATTGCAATTTTAGTCGAATTCACAGAAATTTTCAGACTGTGAATCTACTGTCGAAAAAGTCGTTTCCATATATTCTTTGCAGCAATATGTAGGTAATTTTATTTACTTGTTTTCATCTTATGGCAGCAATTTAGTTTTATAGAAAATTCTGTTGATTTTTAACCATTTAAGGTACTTATACGTTTTTGAACGACAATTTTTCCAACATAGGGAGGCCCATTTCAATGATACCGCCCAGGGCCTTCAAGCAACTTTATCCGCCCCTGATTTTGATTTAGATTTGTTTCTTTGGTGAATTTCTTAATAAGAGCCATCGTCCATTACATTTTCTCGGTAGTCGGGCCTACGCAGGTTCATTGCCTCCAATCGGTAAACCACCGAAGAAGTAATTGAGGAGCTCGGAGCCAGTGAGAGGAACGCGTGGGGGCCCCTGGTACCACCTACATGGCCCGCTTTGATTTAATTAGGCGCGGAATTCCTCCGTCGACCGATTAATTGAGTGGTTAATCAACGGATCGTTTCAATTATTCCGGCTAACGCTCGTCCTCTTTGGTGTCTCTTTATAATCGGTGTTTGTGAGGCGAACATTTGAGCCCCTACTACTACTGCCTACATATCACATCTACCTCAGCGTAAAAGGTACAAAAGGAGAGAGGATTTAAAAGGATGTGCCACTCAAATGTGTTCATAGAAATAACACAAAGTACAAAAGAGCACGGTGCATCGTACACATCCGTACGTTCGCATCTACACACATGCACACACACATAGGTGAGCATAAAGAGATAACAAAGAAAACGTTTTGCAAGAGACAGCTCGGGGAAGGAGGCGAGTAGTAAAACGTATGTGTGTGAGGATGTGTGTGTGTACATGATAGCCCCAGCAGCCGATATTTTATAATGTATAGAGCTACCACCCCCGCGGCGGGCGGTCGCGTGTTTCGAGCCGCTCGCACACCATCACACACAGTCACACACTGACTGGGGCGCACACAGATGCACGGACACCGGCCAACAACTCTTCATCTCTTCTGTTGCCGTTGCTGTTGCTGTTGGTGGTATTGTTGGTGTTGGTGTGTACGGTCCGGCATGAACCCCAGCGGCCATCATGAGCGCGGAGGAACGTTCGCCGGCAACGGCAGACCACGATTGTCCCCCGGAGCGGACTCATTGCATTCCGTATTATGTGAAGACTCGCTTTAAAAGTTCCCAAATTTATTATGCCTCTTTGATTGGGTGTGTAACATGATTGTAATAGTCAGTTTGCTACTTTACGTCTCTCCGTGCGAGGGTGTTTCGTGTCCCGCGGTCATCCCGCCATGCCGTGCAGTTACAGTTCTTCTTTTCTGTCTTCTTTTCGTTTCGTTTATATAAATTACATGAGTGCCGTCTCCTCACGACTGTCTCTCTGCGTAATGGCCGCGGTCTACACGACCAGTCCACCTCCTCCTCCTCCGCATCGCCGCCACAAAAAATTACACCACCAGATGAGCGCCCGCCTGAGGGCATCAGATAACGCCGCTAATTTTTCATCGGCCAAACCCACGGAAAGGAATCCGAAAGTTTTTGATGCGAACGTCTCGAACGAAACTCATCCGAACGCATTACTTTTGCCCCTCTTCAGAAACAAAGTTTATCAGCAATTTTCGAAACATACGTATGGGAAATATACAGCCACCCACGCATTAAACCAATGAATACCTACCTAAGACATATGACTTCAATATTCACATAATTCGATCAATAGTTAATCTGATTGCTTTAATCGTACGAAGCTGATACCTTACCCTATGGACAGAACACATCTTCCACAAAAAACTTTGTTAGTTGTTTTTTGTGCAAAAGCTGTTCTGACTCTTATTTAAAGTATTATAATGTATATGCTTAAATATGTACTTCCTTAATTTCAATATGCGAGGTTTGATAATAAAGTAAATGGTATGTCATTACGTTATGCATCAATTCAATTATGTATGCAGAATTTCGTGTCGTAATATTTTGAATTGACATAGTAATAAATAGATATTCAAATAATTTGCGGTGACAAAATTTTTATGCCATAGCAATTAATAATGTGGTTTTCAAAATCCGCAATCAGTTTTCAAAAATTTGCAAGCAGAAAGAAATAATACGCATTTACGTAATATGGCGCTGGAGACTCTATGCTTGACTCGCTAGGTCAAGCGACGAACCCAAATTGCGCATTTATAGATACATATGTATCGTTCATTGTTAAAGTGACTTATCTCCATCTTATTGTATGTTGGAATATTAAACGTTTTGCAAAATCATCTAGAGAAAAAAACAATGAAACTATTTTTTATTGATTACTAACTTTTATATTTCTGTGATGGGTGGGAAAAACAGGATAAGTCAAGGATTAGTATTTTAAGGAAACGCCGCTTGAAGATTTTGACTAGTTTTAAACACACACCCAGGCTGTGAAAATAGTTCTACAATTTTATTAATTGGTAATTGTTTTTTGTTTGTATCACTTTCAAAATGTGAATGTAAATAAATTATTTAAAAACTATTTTTACAACAAATAGGATTGACTAATACTATTCGGCCCTCTTAGTGCCCTGACTTATACTAAAAGAACCAAGTAGATAAGTTATTAAAAAACGTTGTTTTGGTTTACTTTTATTCAACTGAAGCGTACATTTTAATGTCTGCTTTGAAAATAATTCTAAATTAGGTAATAATAAGAAAAACATGGTAATGATTGATATACCCTATGCTTGGTTTTCTTCAAATTCTTCAATGTCCGGTAATGTATCTTCAACGCCAGCAGATGTTTTAAATTGCGATAAAAATCTCGAAAAGGGAGTGATATTAGTGGAAGAAGTTCTAATAAATTATCCTTTTTCTCCACAGATATTGGGACCGTGTCAAAATAACACCTGTTAGTTGTATGTGTCAAACTTTTTCCAGGTCGTGCTAAATAAATTTTTTTGAAGGGTTCGTTTTCATTAAGAGATTTCTTAAAATATAGCATTCCAGACAGCATTGTGTAGCGAAACCACTTAGCATCGTGCCATTTAAAGGAATTGCCCTCGGAGTCGTTTTTTCTCAATACCAAGAAGTTCTTATAAAGATCAGAAAATTTTAGGAGCTTTTGTGTTTTACTAAAAATTTCTGTTTTTTCCAACAGCTCTGACGAGTGGTACCAGTCATAAGGATGAGATATATCAATAGCAAGTTTCTTCTTTTGCTTCTCGATTAAAGCAAGCTCCATATTGCATTCCATGTGGTTGTGGCCACTCACCATAAACTTGTGGTCTAGAGTATCCAGATGTGTATTCCGTTGCATAGCAGTTAAACACATAGCATCTACGTGAGAATTTTTGTTCTGACCTCCACACGTATCTGAACACAAAACAACGTTTTTAACTTCCGGAGGTAAATCAGTCAACTCCTGAAGGAGGCATGTAGCAATCTGATTACCTCCTCGTCCACCTTCTGCTTCATGCCACATGAAACATGTCACACTTTCACTTCCCAATTGGTGCAAAGTTAGGTTAAAGGTCCATAGCTGCCTCTTGTAAAACTCAACAGAGAAATTCTTCTGCATCTTTCTTCAAATAAGCATTTTCTGTTTCAAGACGGTGCTCATCTACTGCTTTTTGTATACTTTCTTTCTCTTCATTGCCTTCCGCAACTTTGAGCTGCACATGCTGGGTATCACATTTATGGCAGGTATCTACTTTAGGAAGCTTAAACGAGGGTTTCAGCTTGTGAAATTCTTTTTCATAAATCCGTCTAAAAACCACCGTTTTCCGGTCTTGGTAACACAAATCAATCATAATTTGCAGTCACATGAGAGGCCAAGTATTTCTTATCGTTGGTTCCTCTTGTATAATGAGATTCGTACCATGGGAATGACTTAATATGAAGAACTACCTCTTGCATTACAGCCAAACCGTGTTTGTTGGAAGGTGCACAGACGCCTCTTGGATCATCGCGAGTAACTCCAGATGTACAATTGCTTGAATTCAATATTGCTAATGTGACAAACATTTGAATCTCATCTAATATTTTCATAAAGCACCCTCTACAAACCTTCAGTCTTTCCCCATCTTTAAAATGATAACCATGAGTTACATTTCTATTTTTTTTTCATTTTCAGGATCGTTTGTCGTTTTTCTCTTTTTGACAGTTGATTTCGAATCTGCTCTACTTGCAATAAAAGCAACCCGCTTATCGCGGTCCCCTAGAAGGCAATATTCATCAAATATATTTTGTTTTGGAAATAGATTTGGCGGATACTTGTTTAAACTTCATTATTATTACTGGGTAAATAACGCACGCTTTGAGTTAAAAAAATTATTGTATTGTCTGCGACTTGTTTCGACACACAATGTTTTCATCGGGCAGATGACGTCAAATATCAGTAGACTTGTCACTGACAACTTCAATAGCATTAAAATATTTCGTGCCCCACCTAGCGTCAAATAGTATAAGTCTCTTATTACGAAGCATTGTGTTACGTTAAAATAGTATAAGTGGACTTAAACCTTTTTTCCTTGCAATAATCGTAGCATTTAAAGTTGTACTAAAACTGCCAACCTATTTTAAAGCCTTAACTGAATAATGTGACTTATACTATTTGAAACACAATGTAGAGCATCACTCTCTGAAATATAATTTGACTTAAACTCATTTTCCCAAATTTTCGACTTATACTGTTTTTACCACCCATCACAGATTTATGAAAGTTTCAAGATTATAAAAACATTACAAATGAGTAATTAAGGTCAATATTTGTAATAAATAACGAATATACCTTTTTTTCTATGGAATTACTTCACTGTTATAGTGACTGTTGCTCTTTAAAAGTGATTTCATCATCGGAAGTATGCTCATCGGCATTAGATGTGCTTGAACGGATTGGTATATCAATTGGAAGGTATTTATAATACCTGTCATAAATTGGTGGAATGTACGGTAGAAGATCAAGCATATCTTTCTTCTTTGCAATAGTGATAGGTCTTCTTGATGGATAGAATGTATCCTGCAGAATGTGGTTCAAATTGTTATTTGGTCGCCCTTGCTTCTTTTTACTTAGATCTACTTCGTAAAAAGGTATATTTGGGTTAAATGTTTCTTTAAATATAAATTGTAAAGGATGATCCCGTCCAAACCTCAACCATCTGTTTAGCCAATTAAACGCCATAACCACAAGTAGTCTTTTTTCTGTTTGTAATGGATTTTTCTAAAGTAGCACCTAAAGTACCTAAAACCTAAAAATTGAGTTTGATTCATTTGGGAAACAATAATATGAGGCTTTCGTTTGGCCATTCTTATTATATTAATCAATTGATCTAGGCTGTAAATGTATCCATGGCGTCGACTAGCACTATCAATTGCTCCAAATTCCCTATCATTGAGAAAATACGAGTGCCCATATACCAAGAACTTGTGATCTAAAGTATCAATACTAGTCTTGTACGAGCTTCAGAAGAGATATGCTTGTTTTAGTGTTGCGATTTGGTCCAGTACATAAATCTGAATACATAATAATATGTTTTTGTGTTGACGCATTAGTCTTCAAAAGTTTAACAAGACAAGGCGCAATGTCTTGAAATCGCCTTCCGCCTTCAACTTCGTCCCAAACATACATGTATCCCGTATTATTATTGAAACAATGTATTCCCAGATTATATAAATAAAACTTTCTTTTATAGTAGCCATTGAGGTGGTTAATTTTGAGTAGGCTAAAGTTTTTTAGGGGTCAAAAGTCAATACGTAAGCGTCATTGATTTTCTTAGAATAATTTTAAAGGTTTTCTCTTGCTGAATCTGCTTTTCGTTTATGCAATTCTCTTTGCGTCTTAAACTCCTTCTTAACGTTTGCATTATCTGCTCCCTGCATTTTCAAATTTAAGTCATCGCAAGTTTTGCAGTCTTCTCGTGGTGTTTTAAAATGGAGGTTAAACTTGGTATTTTAGTTTCTTGGGTTCAGTCATTTCAGTTTCGTAATTTTTTATGAATAATAATTTTTTTATGAGTAATTTTATATTTTAACAAATATTTTGAGACCATTTTCAATTTTCCTTTTCTCTCCGTTTTGATGTTATGACGTCAGATCCATTTTTTTCTAAATGACAACCTATATTTTTTTATTATTGATTTTGATAGTAGTTTTTATTATGTTTTCAACAACATGACATTTTCAATATGTAACATTTGAAAAAAAATTGAGAAAAAGTGCGTTAAAGTAAAACTATTAAATTATTATTTCAATGTGCAGAATGCATCTGGTTACCATTCAAAACAACGTCAGTTAAAACAAAATTAGTAGAACAGGCTTGATCTTTAAATATTGGAATAAAACAAAATTGATCAACCTGAAAAACATTCAGGTGATCTCACGAAGCTGATACCTTACCCTACCGACAGAACACCTCTTCCACAAAAAACTTTGTTTATTGTTTTTTGTGCAAAAGCGGTTCTGACTCTTATTTAAATTATTATAATTATATATATATATATATATATATATATATATATATATATATATATATATATATATATATATATATATATATATATATATATATATATATATATATATATATATATATATATTATATACATTAGTATAGGGTTAAATTACTAAATACTTCCTTGATTTCAATATACGAGGTTTGACAATAAAGTAATTTGTATTTTAGAAAGTAAATTGTATGTCATTACGTTATGCATCAATTCAATTATGTATGTAGAATTTCATGTTACAATATTTTGAATTGACATAGTAATAAATAGATAATTAAATAATTTGCGCAGACAATTTTTTTACGCTATAGCAATTAATAATGTTGTAACGCTCCGATATTATTTTATTATATTTATTTTATTATTCGTCGTTTTTATCGTGAATTTATTATATAATTTCTTGATTATTTTGGCTCGTGATTTATTATATAATGTTTTAGTTATTTTTGGCTCGTGATTTGTGATCGTATTTAGTACTTACACGTCGTGACGTTTAATTTAACTACCGTGATTACTCTCAAGGTACTTTGCTATTGGTAATGTGTTAATTAACGTACACTAATAATGGATTAATACAAGAAAGTACCAATTTAAGGATTTGTTTTGTTTATTTAATAATAGACACGCTGAAATTGTAAGACACAGGGAAATAAAACACAGGTTGATGATGATGTAAACTAATTTATATAATTGTAACATACAGGAAAATAAAACACAGGTTGACGATTATGACATGAATTGATTTATTTTCTAGATTTCGTTGACCTTTTAATGAATTTGTAAATTCTCTTATTTATTCAATTGATAATTTGAAAATGGTAATTACTACGAAGTTTATTTACGACAGTTTGTTATACATGCACGTGCTTCTCTTAGACCATTTATTACCATGCCCTTTCACTCCATTCAACTACGGGAAAGTGATATGATCAAAAATAGAACTATTTAAAGATGTTGAAATATCCCCAATAATTTATGAATGATTACTAAAGGTATCTCGCGATCTTCCCGAATTTCATGGTTGTGTTGGTGTCCACACAATAATGTAATTATTGCTGCCCCATTGTTTACGTTGATTGAGGTAAATTAGTAATTCTACCCACGACCACAGTAAGCACCAATGTCACAAGTAGTCATCACCGTCAGACATGTTACAAGTTGTGTCAAATAACAGTTCTGCTACCTCAATCGGAAATGTTTATGTAATGTTATAATATATTATTATTAGGAACATTGGAGGTTATTAATAACTTCTCTTGTGATTATACCAAGCTTCATTCTCTCGTTTATCATTTTCTCTGTTTATACGGGGTTTTAACAATTCCACTTATTTCTTGTTTACGATATTAAACCATAAATTGTCATTATGTCTTCAAATTATTGAGATTTAATCCAGCCTATTTTATCTGTACCATTCTAAATTACTCTGCCCAATAATAGGTACGTTATGTGCTTGTTTTATGATTTGAAATAAAGAAACCAGTATTTTTATACATTATGTTTTTAATTATTATGATTTAATCCAACTTATTTATTTATACAATTATAAATCACTCTGCCCAATAATATGCACGTTATGTGCTCATTTATGATTTAAAATGAAGAAGCCATCATTTTTATGAATTATTTTGATTTGAATATGATGATGTATGTCGGAGGGTAACACTGAATGCCTTGATTAGTTGCTATAGTTATGGTGAATACAGCCACGTTAGTTTGCGATCGCGGGCGCGATTTATGATGAGTTTATATGTTTAAATGTTATGATGCTGACGACGATTTGATTCTAGTGGAGGAGGTGATTCCACAATAACAGGTGTGTGAACGAAGTGCGCGGGTGTCCGTCAATTACACCTGTTATTGCTTCCTCTAGTGATTCGTAAACACGAATAGCGTTCGAGCCGCCTTTGTTTACTGATAGGAATAGGTAATCGGTGTTTGGCTTTTCTAGGTAACTTGTGGTTGGTTAAATACACTATTTTCCGTCAATTTGAATCTAGTGCGGGAATTTGATTTCACAATAACAGGTGTATGAACGAAGTGCGCGGGTGGGCGTCAATTACACCTGTTATTGCTTCCTCTAGTGATTCGTAAACACGAATAGCGTTCGAGCCGCCTTTGTTTACTGTTAGGAATAGGTAATCGGTATTTGGTATTTATAGGCAACTTAGGGTTGATTGACAGGAATAAGCACTCCCGTGAATTTATAATGAGACTGGTTTAACAACTTTATATTATCGTTAATAACAAACAAATTAAATTACTCTGTACCAAGAATTGTACGTTTTTCGATTTATTCAAATTTTTATTCTACTTTGCGTTTTTTACAACGTTATATGCAATCGTTAATGACACCACGACATGGAATCTTCCAGAACCGTGCATATGCAGGCCCCGGCTCTTGAGATATTTGGCGACGCTCTGGCGCGACTTGCGATGGCTATTTATCACATTTCACCCTGGGATTATTTGTAAATGAATTAATTTAATAATTTTGTTGTATTCATGATTTTTAAAATATGAGTCACTTTATTGCGTAAATGCGTATTATACTGGGCGTAAATTTGGGCCTATTACAATTGTAAGTAAAAAATATACTAAAACCTTACATTATCTACTACCAAAACTTTCTATTAAAATAATCACTTTGATTACGTTTTCCTGTTGGATTATTTTAAAGCCTAACGTATAATGTGGCATGGGGCTCTAAACTAATGTATTAAAAACCAGCGGCCCGATCTTGTGAGGGGGAGAGGCGAAGTCAACTGTGCCCTGCCATTGACAGGTAAGAATAATAAGAGGCGTTCGTGCTTTGATCACCGATCCGTGTTGTGATCGTTCGGGAGTGTTCTTAGCATTCAATTAAAGTGATGAAGCGGCATCACTTCTCGCACCACCCCCGCCCCTTAAGAGGATCAAGGGCGCTCTGCTCGGGGCCACGCTATTCAATTTGATTACCGTACCTGTGCACGGAAACTTATTCTAATTAATTAGGCTCAGGAGCGAAAGGGCCTGTGATGTCGGAGATTAGGACGGATTTTCATTGCCCTGATGCGGACACGTTGCGGAAAAGCCGGCTGCCGTGAGGTTTAAAGATGCTCAGCAGAGATTACCACGGCTAATGTAATGTAGGAAATATAATTCGCGATTATAAATATATAAAATTCATTTAGAAAATAACACGTAAAGATGCTTGGAATAACAATTGTCGGTATCCTTGGCAACTAAACCGCAATCAAAAATAATCCACGATTGTACAGCTGATTTATTCTAATTTAAAAGAAAATTAAATTTACAAAACAAAAAAAATATATAATGAAATTAAAACAATCTTGAAATAACTTGTATGAATACTTAATTGAAAATAAGTTATATTATAATTTATAGAGATGAAAAGACGTAAAGTCAATAGCCCTTTTTAGGCAAATGAAAACTTATGCACTGCGCGACATTTGTTTTAATTGAAGACACTATTAAAATATGAATATTATTTCTACTACTATAATTCACGTAAAATTTATAGCCTACCATATACTTAGTACACATAAAATAATGACCTATATGCACTAATTAGCACTAACATGTGTGTGGCCATTTAATTTATTGCACATACATTGTGGCTTTGGCTGATGTTATTATTTTAATAACTTTCTCGTTACCTGATGTGTGTATAATTCGCGAGCTGTGTGTAATTACAGCGGAGTTGGAAGAAATTGGAAAGCCGCTCGACCGTTTAAGCAATTAAAAATTGATTACAGCCGATACCACAATAGAAATTTATCCCCGGAGCGCGGCAATTGTGGGCCCATTCAGGCGGATTATTTAATTTCTAAATTATCGTATCGATTAATGCAGTTTTTTCTTGTATTCGAAATAGTTACATGTAAATGCGAATACCACGAATATTATTTCCTCACCAATTATACATAATCTTGAAATTTTAATTATCCTTATTACCTTGTCTACATCGCTTGCAAATAAATGTCAGATGCGTGAAAGACAATGTTGAAAAAAATATAAAAGTTTTCAATTTTTTTGGCAATTGAGAGTACACCTTCCTCTGAAACACGAAGAGGTGCTACACCTACACCAAAGTACTCCAAGTTTTGGATTTAACAATTTAATTTTTGAAACACATGTATATTACATTAAAATTGTAGATAGGTTGTAGATATCTTCTTTTTTAATTTAGCTTTAAATTTTTTTTTTAATTTGTATTTTCTCCAATAATTTCGCGTAACAACGTTTTATATTATATTCATATCAGTATTTTATGTTGATCTTACTTGTATTTGTATACCCTTTATACCAGATTTGACTTGTTGACATAATTTTTTGTGTAAAACTGTAAACTAAAATAAACAATTATTATTCTTATTATTATATATAATATTTTTATGAACAAAAATATTGAAAATTGACGGATACCTATCCACGGATACTCCATATTTAGGTACACAGGTTATTTAAATATATTTTTTGTAAAATTTATTTAAAAAATTGATTCATAATTTTGACTACATAATTAAAAAATTGGTAACAATAATTGAAATTTTGGCAATAACAATTGATATTTTGACAGAAAAATTGTAATTTTAACAGAATAGTTGGTAGCATTCATTGCAGTTTTGCCAATAATGATTGACATTTTGACATCAAAATTGCATACATAAACAGCATAGCACATACATAAACAGCATAATGACATTTTGACAGACATAAATGAATATTCTTCCATTATTACTGAAATATTGGGCGAAATTCTGCTTGCAAAAATTGATATTTTGATAGACTTACATCTATAGTTAAGATTGATATTTAGACTTAATGTTTTGATAGATGTAATTGTAAATTTGACGGCAATAGTCACAATATTGGCAGTAATTATTAAAATTTTGACAGAATAATTAAAATTTCGGAAAAAATCATTATAGTTTTAGCAATAACATATCAATTGTTATTGCCAAACAAAATTAACAGTATAATTGAATATTTGATAACAATCATTGCAGTTTTGGCAATAATGATTGACATTTTGACAGGAAAATAATAATTTTAACAGCATAATTGAAATTTCAGTAACAATTACTAAAATTTTAGCATTAAAAATTGACATTTTGACAGACACGACTAAATATTTTACAGTTGTTAATCCAATTTTGTCCCAAATAGTGAAATTCGCTCAGAAACATTACAGAAATAATATTTATCTTAATAAAATAATCCCAATCAATAACATTAAAAATTCTTTAATTAAAATTGAAAATCTTGCCATAATAATAACAGTTTTGCTATTTAAATATTTAAAGTTATAATTGAAATTTTGAGAGACTAATCGATATGTTGATGGATAGTTAAAGCAATAGTCAAATTAATGGCATTAATTATTGAAATTTTGAGAGACTAATCGATATTTTGATGGATAGTTAAAGCAATAGTCAAATTAATGGCATTAATTATTGAAATTATGACAGCATAATTAAAAAATTGGTAACATTCATTAGAGATTTGATAATTATTTTAGTTTTGAAATTTTGACAGTTTATGTCAATAACAATTGACAGGTTGACAGAAACTTTGTAATTGTAACAGCATAATTGAAAATTCGGTAACAATAATTGATTTTTTTAACATTTTGACAGTCATAACTGAATTTTGTTCGCGTATTACTAAAATATTGATGGAAATAGAGAAATTTTGTCAGAAAAACATACAGACATAGATGAATTGATAATTTGGCAGTAATAATTTAGTTTAACAATCATTTAAATTTAAGAAAATGACTAAACTTTTGATACATAAATAATATTTAAGTTTCTCTAGTTTTTTGTTTCATAATTAACAGTTCAAATGAAATTTTGATTATAGATATATTGCTCGAAGTTAATTGACTAATGCTTAAAGCAAATTACTCAAAAAAAAAATGCCCAAATTAAAATTCCTCGATGACGTAATTACTCAAGAGCAGGGTTGGAATAAATCATGATTTAAAACTAATCAAAAATCAATGATTGATAAAAAATCAAATAAAACATGATTTTTTTAATATTTCTGATCAGTTTTTGCCAGTTTTGATGTAATTTATATCAATTGATTTACATCACAATTTAAATCATGTGATTTTTTTTAATAAATTCTTGAATTTGAACAAGAATTTATGATTCAAACAAATTTCTATGTATCTGTACCATGTGGTGAACAAAAATAGGGATGGAAAGAAAAATATATTACCTACTTACAATTATCTACTTTAAAGCATTCTAACTCTAGAGTTACATTATATCTTACATTGTTCACCTATTGAAATGCACATACAGTGCAAAACAAATAATTTAAAAAATATATATAAATTTTGATTATTAAACAATGATTTATTTTAAAAAATCAGTTGATTTAAATCATGATTTAAATCACTCCAATCTTGCTCGAGAGTAAATTGCTTGAAATATATAACCTCACCTAACCCAAACTGTACTAATCTATACCTTTTCAAGTTCAAATTAAGACCAATCAAGTTCAAATTGACACCAATCAATTTCAAATTAAGGCCAGTCAAGTTCAAATTGACACCAATCAATTTCAAATTGAGACCAATCAATTGCAAATTGAAACCAATCAATTTCAAATTGAGACTAAACAAAATCAAGTTGTCATAATAAATTTTATTTGTTTACTCCCAACTTGATATTGTTTAGTGTCAACCTGACTTTGTTTAGTCTCAATTTGAAATTGATTGGTCTCAATTTGAAATTGATTGGTCTCAATTTGAAATTGATTGGTTTCAATTTGAAATTGATTGGTATCAATTTGAACTTGATTGGCCTCAATTTCCAATTGATTTGTCTCAATTTGAACTTGATTGGTCTCAATTTGAACTTGGAAAGGTATAGACACTAATCACGTAACTTATCCAACCTAAGCTAACATTTTCGAGGGAAATTGCAACGATTAATGTCAAATTATCAATTATTTCGTCAACATTTCAATGATTACTGGCAAAATTGTAATAATTATTGCAAAGTTTTCAATTGTATTAACCTAAGCTAATACTTTCAAGTAATTAGGTTTTCGAACAAAGTTATATTTGAGGATTTGTTATTATTATTAAAAAATAAAATTCAAATTTCAAGGAATTGATATTTGGCAACTGATTTCAAGCAATTCCATTTGAGTTTATTCAATTTACTGGATGCCTGAAAATTTGGCTGTAATTACAATTTTGCCAGTAATTATTGAAATATTGACAGTATAATTGATAAATTGACATTAATCGTTACATTTTTGACAATATTCATTGAAATTTTACAGAACAAGTGAAATTTTAAAGAATAAATGCCATTTTAAGACAATTAATTAAAAAAAAGTATAGTACCTAATCGATATTTCGACAAAATAATTGACTTAATATAAATATACTAGTAACTAATAATAAATAAAAATGAACCAAAAATAAAATCTAAAATTACAAAAAAGTCAAAAGATTGCTCAAATTAATTCAATTATATGTCGTTAATTATTGCACTTGTGACAATATTCATTGAAATTTTAGAAATCACATGAGATTTTGAGCCTCTTGAACATTTTTCTGTAGGGATTTAAAAATGTAGTTCCCATTCCCATAGATGAAATCGAATATATAGAAAAAAGTCAGAATATAGCTCAAATTAATTCAATTATTTGTCATTAATCGTTGCACTTTTGACAATATTCATTGAAATTTTAGAAATCACACGAGATTTTGAGCCTCTTGAACATTTTTCGGATTTAAAAATGTAGTTCCCATTCCCAAAGATAAAAACGAATATATACAAAAAAGTCAGAATATTGCTCAAATTAATTCAATTATTTGTCGTTAATCGTTGCTGAACGTTTTCTGCAGGGATTTAAAAACGTAGTTCACATTCCCAAAGATGAAAACGAATATATACAAAAAAGTCAGAATATTGCTCAAATTAATTCAATTATTTGTCGTTAATCGTTGCACTTCTGACAATATTCATTGAAATTTTGGAAATCCCACGAACTTTTGAGCCTCTTGAACGTTTTTCTGTAAGGATTTAAAAATGTTGTTCCCATTCCCAAAGATGAAATGGAAATATACAAAAATAGGCAGAAGATTGCTCAAATTATTACATTATTTGTCGTTAATCGCTGCACTTTTGACAATATTCATTGACATTTTATAAATCACACGAAATTTTGAGCCTCTTGAACGTTTTTCTGCAGGGATTTAAAAATGTAGTTCTCATTCCCAAAGACGAAAACGAATATATAGAAAAAAGTCAGAATAATGCTCAAATTAATTCAATTATTTGTCGTTAATCGTTGCACTTCTGAAAATATTCATTGAAATTTTAGAAATCCCACGAAATTTTGAGCCTCTTGAACGTTTTTCTGTAAGGATTTAAAAATGTAGTTCCCATTCCCAAAGATGAAATCGAATATATAGAAAAAAGTCAGAATATAGCTCAAATTAATTCAATTATTTGTCTTTAATCATTGCACTTTTGACAATATTCATTGAAATTTTAGAATTCACACGAAATTTTGAGCCTCTTGAACGTTCTTCTGTAGGGATTTAAAAATGTAGTTCCCATTCCCAAAGATGAAATCGAATATATACAAAAAAGTCAGAATATTTCTCAAATTATTACATTATTTATCGTTAATCGTTGCACTTTTGACAATATTCATTGAAATTTTAGAATTCACACGAAATTTTGAGCCTCTTGAACGTTCTTCTGTAGGGATTTAAAAATGTAGTTCCCATTCCCAAAGATGAAATCGAATATATACAAAAAAGTCAGAATATTTCTCAAATTATTACATTATTTATCGTTAATCGTTGCACTTTTGACAATATTCATTGAAATTTTAGAATTCACACGAAATTTTGAGCCTCTTGAACGTTCTTCTGTAGGGATTTAAAAATGTAGTTCCCATTCCCAAAGATGAAATCGAATATATACAAAAAAGTCAGAATATTTCTCAAATTATTACATTATTTATCGTTAATCGTTGCACTTTTGACAATATTCATTGAAATTTTAGAAATCACACAAAATTTTGAGACATTATTAATAATAATAACAATAATTTGCCTGTATATGTGATTCAGGAATGAACATTAACTTTTTTAATAATTCAAATTTCGACTAAATAATTCAAATTGTAACCAAAGATTTTCTGCAAACTATAGTAATCTTAAATTCTCACCAATTATATCATTATAGAAAAATAATTGTCGAATTTGTCCATCTCCTTGTGTCCCACACTCTCTTGAAAACAGAATCATCAAAATTTTTGTAAAATTTAGTAACGAAATAGAAATTATCAACATTTTCGAAAAATACATTTTGTCCATGTATCCCCATGTTTTTGGAAACAGAATTTTCAGATTTTTTATACCATGCTGTTATGCCGAAACCATGCCGAAAGATGCGACATAATTTTGCAATTAAATGATGCTTTTCCCAATTTATACTTACTTCTTTTGGATTTTTTGAATTCTTGGGAACGATGCTGATTGCTGAAAGATGCCACGTAATTTTGCAATTGAATTATGCTTTTCCCCATCTTTTTAAACACGTTAGAAAATGATTATATGATACTTTTGCCTTTAAATGGTTTAGTAAAGATGGTTAAGGCAATTTTGTTCCGCTTTTTTAGCCTGAAAAATCTCCAGATTTGATTATTTTGACGTTTTTCTGTAGGAATTTCACAAAAATGTAGTTCCTTTTTTTGGACTCCCTCCCTGTCTTAGCCCATTTTTGGTTTTCAATGTTTCTGATTATGTGTTGTTGCGTATTACTGTGTTGGTGTTGCTTTCGTATTTTTTATTATCGTTATCATTTTGTCGTTTACCTTCCTTTGTTTCAGTATTTCCCATAGTTTCGCTCTTGGTACCTTATCAAATGCTTTCTGTAGATCTAGAAACGCTATGTATATTTTTGTGTCTGCATCTCGTTTTTCGTATGTTTGTTTGAGCGTGAGTATGTGGTTCTGTACGCTTCTGTACGTTTTCACTTCTTCTTCTGTTATATCTTCTCCCTCTTTTTTTATCTGCTTCTGTTCTATTTATCTCTTTGTTCTCCTCCTCTTCATCTTATGTGGTTCCCAATAGTACTTCAAAGTATTCCTTCCATCTTTCAGTTATTTCTTTTTCTTTCCTTAGTACTTCTCCGTTGTTTGCTTTTTATGACCCTCTCTGTAGTTTCTTTGTCTTTTCTGTTCATTTTGATTACGCAGTAGATAGTTTTTGGTTTTACGTCCTATTTCTTTCGAGTTTGTCTACTTGTCAGAATCCAAAGTAAAAGTAAGTTTGTTCATTGCTAATCTCCCTAGAGTGGTAGATGGCACACAAAGAAGAAGCTCAACAACACCAAAGCTTGCAATTTTAATAATTCAAAGAAAGGATAATTTCGACGTGCAAATTACGAAAAGTTTTTGATCCCCATTGCTCGAACATAATTTGATGGCTCTGAGACGGCTTAATAGCTTCCTGCTTGTATATAACAGGCCACACTCAATATCATTGATTATTATCAACGTGCAGCAATCTCCTCGCACATCGCCAGCCGCAATATTCATGCCCACCAAATTGCCCACCGCAAGGCGTCCATTTTCCATTGCGTTACTGGGAGAAACCATATACCCACACGCACGCAGTGCACGTATAATACGTCCATACAACGTGCACATGAAGGTACACACACTCGCATTTACCCCACGGTGATCTCTCTGTGCGCCTCGCCTCTCTCCGCGCCGCTAATTATTTTTTAAGTATTTAAGTACGAGGCGTGGCGGCGTAAATGTCGAAAACGTGATATATTATTTACCCTGCAATAGTAATGAAATTACGCGCAGGATTTGTCCGTTTGTCCGTCTGCGGCCGGCGAGCGGCTGCCGGGACGCAGCTTGTGGTGATGGTGATGGTGATGGTCTTCGTGGTGGTGGTCATCGAGGTCTGCAACGACGCACGCGATGGCCGATATAAAATGGACACTAAAAGCTTCAACTCGTGTTCTTTATCAGCGATTCAATGACCATACGAAGAGTACCTCACCACTAGATTTTGCACAAAGCTGCCAAAAGTTGTATGAAATTTTATGAAATTTTCTACACTTTGCCATCAGAAAAGTTAAACAGTACAATAAAGTCTTGATTCATTGAGAATTGAAATTCTTATTCATTAGATGTATAAGTTTTTATTTTTAGTTGAGGTTCCAAAATATCTATTTGATTCATATTATTTGCCATTATTAACAACGTATATATTTCTGGAGCATTTAAACTACATAATACGTAAATATATGTGTTGCCCTCAGATGACCATTCTTGTTTATTTTATACTTTGTCAAATTTTGCAAGTAAAAAGTCTACCAATAGTTTCGGAAAATTTTGCCAATTTTCCGAAAATGTAATTAGTTAATTTTCTAATACATCTAAAACACTCAATGAAATTGTAATAAAAACAAAGCAATCGCAGAAAATATATGCAATCTGCAGAAAATATCAGAAGTTGCAAATATAAACCTTACAATATAAACACCAGAAGTTCAGGAAATTTTATAAAAACATGCCAGTAAATCTGGACACAAGTCCAGTGAGACTGAAGAGCCATAAAGCGAAAAACATGCAGATCATAAAATAATAACATCAAAATATAAAAATAAATATATAAGTTACACCACATAAACATTACAGAAATTGCAAAAAAAATTGTATTAAAATGTTACGAAAATTTCTAGAATGTGTATTCAAAAGAGTTATAAAGTCCAGAATTTCAATCCAAATATTAAATGTATTAGAAGGTAAATTTCAAAAACTTAATACAATCATTTTGAAACTATAGTACTATAGATTATCACACAATAGTTATAAAAAATTAAAATGATACTGCAAATTATTGAATATTCGACAGCAATCATTAAAATTTGAAATAATTAATAAATTCAGTAAAAAATTGACAAATATAATTGATATTTTAAAAGAAATTATTAAAAATTTACCACATGAAGTTAATATTATCACAGAATATTTGAACAGTGTTTGAAATGTCCATAAAAATTGATATGTCAAATAATTCAAATTATTGCATAAATTTTACACGTTTGACATAAATAATAAACAAAATACTTTCATAATTCCTAGTTTATCTGTTATAAAAGTAATTGAAATTTTACTGCAAATAATGTAATGATTAAAATTTGAAATAATTATTATTAATTTTGACTGTACCAGTTATGTTTGAAACAGATCAGTGACATTTTAACAACATAATTAAAATGCCAGACTTTTAATTATTCTGTTAAATAATGTCACGCATTAATTTTCAATTGTAATCAAAATAGTTCCGATACTATTATGTTGGAACTATTGCTGTTACAATTAGTTTACAATTAGCCATAGTAGTAGAACTTTACCAACATTTAACATACAAAACCGAGCCCTCACTAAGAAATCTGTGACAATTGACAGTAATTACTGAAAATTAGACAAATATATCGATAGCCCATTCCATATATCACATATCACATCGTATATCATATATCTATCAATCTATCATCAATATTATGTTATTATATGTATTAAGTATGCTGCAGATGTGTAACTGTATATGGAATAAATATTCATACTACTGTACAAATATAGTTGATATTTTAACAGAATTTAATTGCTGTTACAATTAGTTTACAATTTGCCATGGTAGTAGAACTTTACCAACATTTAATATGCAAAACTGAGTCCTCACTAAGTAATCTGTGACAATTGACAGTAATTACTGAAAATTAGACAAATATATCGATAGCCCATTCCATATATCATATATCATATATCACATCGTATATCATATATCTATCAATCTATAATCAATATTATGTTATTATATATATATATATATATATATATATATATATATATATATATATATATATATATATATATATATATATATATATTAAGTATGCTACAGATGTGTAACTGTATATGGAATAAAGTTCATACTACTAGATAAATATAAATGATATTTTAACAGAAATTATTGACTATCTTTTGTTGACAATTATTGGATATTTAGCAGGTTTGGGTAGTTAATATTATCACAGAATATTTAAAAATTTGAGGTACAGTCATGCTCACATAAATCTAGTACAAGAAATTAGGTTACAATAGCAATTCTATATGACAATGTCAAATTGTTTGTACTAGATTTATGTGAGCATGACTGTACATATTTGAAATTTTCAACATCAAAATTGAAATTTCAGTACCAATAATTGAACTTTTTATAGAAATCACTGCAATATTGATAGTTATCATTGACATATCATTATGTCATATCAATATATAAATCATTAAAATTATGATAAAAATAATTCAAAACAGTAATAAATATACAAGACTTATACAAGAGATTTTCTCAATCTTTTCTATGATTTTTCAATTTTGTTCAAAATTTCTAAAGATTTCTCAATAATTATCGAAATTTTTAGAGATTTATCAATAATTCACAAGTTTTCTTAATAATTTTGGAGGTTTATAAAGATTTATACAGAGTAAGTTTTAATAATTTTAGAGATTTCCACAGATTTTCTAGTAAATATCAATAATTCTAAAGATTTTTTAATACTACCCGAGATATCCCAATAATTTTTGAGATTTCCACAGATATCTCAATAATTTTTGAGATTTCCACAGATATCTCGATAATTTATAAGATTTTGAGAGATAAATTCGAGATAATACAAATAAAAAATAATTGACATTATTATTACTCATAATTTTTCATTCTCCAAATTTACTGATAATTTAAAAATATCAAGACATTTCTACTATTGTCAAATTTCGAGAGATTTCTCAATCATTTCCCTGACTTCTTAATTATTGTTGAGATCTCTACAGATTTCGCAATAATGATCAAATTTCTGGAGATTTTTCAAATAATTCCAAAAATTTCCCAATAAAAAAATGCTAATAAAAACTCCACTTTTTAAAGAAAATGATAAGCATTTTTACAAAACAAATTAAAGTACCGCAAAGAGAGAATCTTTATGCCTAAATAGAGAGTTAAGAACTCTACTATGTTCTAGAATAGAATAGAATAGAATCGAATATATTTTTCATGCCTGTCATCATACATATAACCCTTGGCGCTATCAATAAAAGAAAACCATACACTATTATCATAGCTATATAATATTTCTATTCAAAGTATTATTCTAGGGAGGTAAAGTTGTTTGCCTCGCTAGGCAATGTAGAGGAAAAGTAGAACTTTGGGCGGAAAAGTAGAACTTTGGACAGAAAAGTAGAACTTTGGGCAGAAAAGTACAACTTTCCTCCCTCATATAAGGGATGGAAGTGTGTACTTTCTATTTTGACAGGGTTTTCAACTTTCATATTCTTTTATTTCAAAATGTTATTCTGCATATTCATGGTTTTGGCAGTGGATTGACAATATGAAATGAATGAGAAAACTATTTGTCGAAACAACAAGAAGTGGCGGTTTTATACTTCTGCCGCCTAGAGGCTACCGGCAACTTGCCCCCCTCCCCCTCGCCCCGCGGCATATAAAAAGTTACAAAGTTATTCATTTAGACATAGGCCTATCAGCTATTAGCAAAACAACTCTTACCAAGCTAGAAGTTTACTATGTTAAGGACTACATTATTGACTACATTATAATTGTAGTTATAATAAAAAACAGTTCTCAAATAAATTTCAATTGTTCTGATAGTAATACAAACTAATGTTAAATGTTTAAAACAACTGTTTTCATGAACTAGAGATTGAAAATGAATCTATAATATCATCAAAGTTTAATGTTTTGGTCAGCTCCCAGTTCTTTTTCCAATCATAGTCTTAACTTGACGCCATATTTAATATATACATTTTTGCCATTTTACCTAGTAATAATAATAATCACATACATAATATACTGTATATTCATTGGTCAGGATCCGCAGGCTACATATTGAACTCGATCCTAAGATGGCATTGGCTCCAAATGATTTCCCCTCATATAAAGAGTATTCTTTTAGTATTGTATATTTACTATAATTGAAAGGACTTACCGGGGGAGCATCTCCCCTTCCCCCGCCAGTTGTTCTCTTGCTAACTGGATCCCTAGCAGTTAGAGCTTCGACCCATGTTCTCTACGAGTATTGTAATTCACCTTCATGTGTAAAGCAAGGACACACACCTCTTAATCCCCAATGCGAGTACCGTATTTATTAAGGACGTGAGGACATGCCCCTCCTTTTTGTAATGACTGTGATTATAAAGAACACGAGGACACACCTCTTCTGCATACAATCACGAGGACATACCTCTTCTTTATATAATCACGAGGACATACCTCTTCTCTATACAATTACGAGGACATACCTATTCTTTATACAATTACGAGGACATACCTCTTCTTTGTACAATTACGAGGACATAGCTCTTCTTCGTGTACTCACGAGGACATACCTCTTCTTTATATAATCACGAGGACATACCACTTTCTTATACAATTACGAGGACATACCTCTTCTTTATACAATTACGAGGACAAACCTCTCCTTAATATACATTTACTCTATATACAAACCAGGCGCGGTCATATATATTTCATAGGGGGGGGGAGCAATAAATAGAAAGAAAAAACTATTATTCCTTAACCATATGTTAATCTCAATTACTATCACACAATAAACACATAAAAGAGTAAATATCCAACTTTAAGACAATAAATTCCAAATTACGTTTGACTTCCGTAGTAGCAAATCTATTTATAATATTCTCTCCATTAATATCTATGTCTCTGTGGACATGTAGTAATGCCAGTACTACAAGCCTATCTTCGCACATTTGAGATCTTGTCCAAGATTTTAAACGTCGCAAAGCCGAAGAACTTTTCGCTGAAGAAGCAACAGAAATGGGTAAGGTGGCCAAAATTCGTAAAAAGGTATTGATATATATATATATATATATATATATATATATATATATGTAAATATATATATATATGTATATATATATATATATATATATATATATATATATGTATATATATATATATATATATATATATATATATATATATATATATATATATATATATATATATATATATGTAAATATATATATATATGTATATATATATATATATATATATATATATATATATATATATGTATATATATATATATATATATATATATATATATATATATATATAGCATGGACAATGTTCAAGTGCTCTTGAAGTGCTCCTCTATGTGCACTTACTTTATAAATTTACTTATACTTTATAATTTATAAAGGATCCAGGAACATATCCTTCCTTTATGTGCACTTACTATATTTATAAACGACCCAGGAACATATCCTTCCTTTATGTGCACTTACTATACAGGGTGTCTACGCTAAACCGTTCGTTAAAAGTTTACGGGGTTGCCGTTGAACTAAAAATTAAAAAAAAATCCTCGTCGCACGGTTGAATCAGTTATTTTCATGTGAAATATTTTCAACTTTCTATCACTTCCGGTTCCACCGGAAGTAGCACCAACTTTCTTACTTTAAATAGTACGCCCCATATATTGTCATATTTTTGAATTTCTCGCTTAAATTGGAACATATTGTAAGAACGTAAAGGTTTTAAGAAAAAAATATTTTTCTAAAATTATGACCTCTAAAAGGTAGCATGAAATCTGTGTATAAGTTCTCTTAGGAATAAGATAAAATTATGAGGTGTATTTCTAATTGTATCTAGAGGATCCATCTATGAGTGAAATAATTGGAAACTGGCAATTATGATAATAAGTGTTGGGGGCATCTAAAAAATAAATTTTACAATAAAATTATGACAAATTATATTGAAGAACTAAAAGATCGGATAAGGCATGACTGCAATGAGCAAGATCCCAATTTCATTAGAAATGCTGTTCAAGGTTTTTACAATAGGCTGGCATAATGTCTAGAACATGAAGGTGGCCATTTCGTATATTTATTTAAATAACGTATCATTCCTTACCGGTTCCTGTTACCTGATTAATTATTTGTTCTAATTAGTTTATGGTGTTTATACTCAGCGCATCCGTGGTTGTTAAATTTTGAAATAATGTAAAAAAAAAATCCCATTGAAGAAGTTGGCTATCGGGATAAGTGACTGAAAAACTTCACGCACATACTTATGCTCTGATTTGCATGGTATAAAATAAATTTCACAAAAATTACTTGACTTTACTTGAATGATCTCAAATAACAGCTAGCTCGACAGAATTTTTGACAGGTTTATGGTATAATTAGTTGCATGGCTAATACCAGCACATTGTTGACATATGTTTTTTTAAATTGAACATAGGGACGTTGTATTGATTATGTTCCAAGTAAAAAAAAATGTCACGGTATGTATACCAGTTATAAAGGGACTTAAAATTGTGATTTTATGAGTTATGATTATGATTGATTAATATCGTCGGTTCAACGCCAAACCATGAAAGAGAAAAAAATAACCTATTTATTAAGACCAAAGCCAACTACGAGTTCTATTTTAAAAAACACAACTTTGTATTGTATCTTGGTTATTAACGAAGATATCAAAATTCTGTAAAACTCATTCAATTCATCTTAGAAAAGTGCCTCAAGAACATGCAACTCGTATCATAATAAAATAACAAATATATAAAATATTGATAAAAATCGAAAATGGAAAATAATGAGTTTTTGGCCATAACTTGAAAACAAAAGACGATAGACAATCTTTGTTTTCGCCATTGAGTTGGTGACCAACCATTGAGTTGGTGACCAACCATTGAGTTGGTGATACGCCATCCGATTTTCTCTATCTCTTCTAGTTACCGGGATCCCCTATAGAAACATCCAAATTGGGCCACCCTGTACATTTTACTCTACGAAATATATTTTAATAAGTAGACATGACTACTGTAAATAGATTTCAAACAGTATGAATGAATCATACCAGCGCAGCGCTCAAAAAATGTAAAAGTAATGTAATAAGTAGATTTTTGACAGGTTTTCAAGTTATTTGTATGTACAGTATGTACAGTTATTTTCAAGAGTTTGTTAGACACAACCTTTCTCAAACAGTTCAAAAATAGTGAAGTGTTTCCAAAATTAATCCAAATTAGAGTACCACATTCAAGAAATGATTTAGATAGAATCATATATCGGGCTAAAACGAATTGGTTACAATACGAAATATAAAAATTACATCAAAAATTGGAACAACTTAACTTGGATAATTATAAATTGCACAGTGAACTAACCAAGGTGATTCGTCCTATATCGTACGATGAATTTCTTAAAAAAACGCACGCAGTAGTGATGAAGAAAGCGAGAAATAAACGGAAATTTTAAACAAAAAATATCAAAAATTAGTGGGTATGAGTATCAACAGTACCCACAGTATTTATTTGCGTTCGAGCATATGTAAACACTCGACGTGAACTAGGGAATCATTATCAACACGGAATAGCTGAAAGGAGTCCAAGAGGATTCACTGAGAAATTCAACCCCAAAGATGATTTAGCGAGAACGTCAACCATCGAAGAGGATCAACCGAGGACAGCAGGACTTTGAATCGAGGGAATTGGTGCCGACTTAATCGAATTTACTGATTCGACATCTGCAGTTGTCTTCACAGTAATTATTTGCGTTCGAGCTTCTGTAAACACTCGACGTGAACTAGGGAATCATTATCAACACGGAACAGCTGAAAGGAGTCCAAGAGGATTCACCGAGAACTTCAACCCCAAAGACGATTCAGCGAGAACGTCAACTATAGAAGAGGTTTAACCGACTGCAGCAGGACTTTGAATCGAGGGAATTGGTGCCGACTTATTCGAATTTACTAATTCGACATCTGCAGTTGTCGCTACAGTTTAAACGTATTGCAAGTAATTTAATTTGGTGATAATTATCTGGGGCAAGTATATAATAGATCGTTACCTATGGAAGCAATTAAATTAAAAAAATTGAAGATACTGATGACGTGAGATGTCATATCTGGGGGTGCACGTGGGTGTCGTCGTCATTGAATTTCGTCAGCGTTAAATAATCCTGCGGTAATTCCATAAAATAATTTATAAATCCCCGGAGTTTAAGTAAATAATGACTAAGATCCGGGGCTCCTCCGCAATGCTCGGAGGGGCGCGACGGAGGGAGAGAGCGACGGAGACGGAGAGCGCCGGCACGATCCTGCAAGGATAACTCTCCCTAGTCCTCGTCGTCGTCCTGGATATAGCCTGCGGCTGGGCGTTTCCCCGGGCCGTCATTGGCTGCAGGACGACCTGCTAAAGGCGGAGCCCTGGCCCGGTCCTGCTGGGGGCCCCCCGGGGCCCTCCTGCGGGCCAGTTTCCCTGCAGCCGTCCCGCCGAATACACAACGCTGTGGTGCGCGAGTCACACGCACACACGCACACACGCACGGACACACCCACGCAAAATCGCACGCAAAACGTTATCAGGCGGCTCGCCAGAGCTTATCAATAATAAGTTATACACACGTAAGTACGCACGTAGAGTTTCGAAGAGTCCGCAGTCCTGCTGAGCGCGCGTGTAAGCCGCGCAGCCCGGCGCCTCCACCAGTCCTGCTGGCGGCTCCGGGCGCCCCGGAGGCGCCTCCGGAGGGAGGCGCGCGGCCGCGGCGCCCGCAACACCCCCGCCCTGCCTCCGGCGTGCCTCTCACTTCCGTTTCCGGTGTGGCCACTCGATCGAGTCACGATGAGGCGTCTCAATTTGCGCCGGAGTGTGCGAGGAACGCACGCGCACTAACTTGTCTCTAGCCTCGTGGTGTTTTTAATAAATATTTATTAATGCCCGCAAAGTGGCCGGCAACGGAAAACTATTATCGATGCAAATTTATGACAAATATGATTAATGCGGTTTAAATTGCCAATAATTGAGTTGTAATTTGTATTAATGACAAGCTATTAATAACCGCCCGGGCCCTAAAGGTATCGGAGATTTCACTCCGCGTCTATGAATGCCCCCGTTGTCATCATCATCATCATCATCGCCGTCGCATTGTGCGGACTGGCACTCGTCTGCCCGGCGCATAAGTGCAATAAAACGAAGCACCGGATCTAAATCAGCGCATTGAGGATGCTTTTACGTTGCAATTTACGAGCGGTTGTTTGTCATAATTCTCCAGTTAATGAGCAACCACATATTAATATTACGCAAACATTTAATCGTATATTCAATTCAACACAATTGGAATAATTCTTTTAGATAAATACAAATTTTCAGAGGATTTATCTTCAGGCATAATGTATACACATCAGGCACAAAATATTCAAAATATCCATCAGATAAATTTTCAGAAATTTCAGTGACTGATAACCTATACTGGTCAACTCTAACAATTGTACATTCAGAATATTTAAAAATCACATAAAAAGTGTGCAACATACTGTCGCCTAATGAAACTTATGTGTGTTAGACTTAAAGGGTCTGTTGATATACCCTGTAAGTGACCCTGAATATTTATAAGCATCCGATCTTATTTTAAATCTTATTTATTTTTTCCTGTCGTTACTTGAAGAGATAGGAAAAAAATAAACAGTTTAAAGTCGGAAACATTATTATAATCGTTAAATTGCATCTTATGCAACACTAAGTTTTTAACAAGAAATACATACATATACATTTACAGTACTTTTAATACTAATATTATTACTAAATAGAATTTAACAATTGAATACGAATTTTAGGTGTTATAATAATGAATAATAATTTTATAATAAATGTTGAAATATATTGCCATTCTCTCTAATGCAAGGGGCTGCTCTGCGCCGAATATTATTCACTGCTCGTTGTATATCATGCTGCCTTACACTCATAAAACTTTCTGAAATGTTGCCCGAAGTTTATCAATATTATTTGGCACTCTGCGATAAACTTTATTTTTTAACATACCCACAAAAAAAAATCTAATGGCGATAAGTCTGGTGACCTAGCTGGCCATTCCATAGGTCCACGGTTACCTATCCACCTATTTTTAAATTGCTCATTTAGATACTCCCTAACTGCCCTAGAATTATGTCTTGCTTAGTCTTGCTACAACCATATTAAATTTAGTCGACGGAGAGGTATTTCCATGATAAATTCTTCTAATTCCTCCCTGAGAAGCTTCAAATATCTCTCCGCATTGAGGTTTTCCTGATAGAGGAATGGTCCTACAATGCTGTCTCCCAACAGACCAGCCCAAACATTAATACCAAATCTAACTTGGTTTCTAACATCGGTATTTGTTCGTGAATTGACTGTTGACCAGATGTGTTCATTTTTTCTATTGAAAAGTCCACAATTTGTGAACTTACATTCAACTGACCAAATTATTGTGTTTAAAAAATTATCATCATTTTCAATACACTCACAAATCCAATTACAAAACTGCAACCTCCATTCACCATCACGAGGAAATAAACTCTGGGAAATGTGAATTTTGTAGGGTTTAAAATTATTTTTCCTAAGAATCCGCCAGACTATTGTTTGTGGCAAATTCAAAGCAACCACTACTTCATTGGTCGACTTCGATGGATCGTATCTTATCTATAATAAATAACCAATTTTTAGATAACGATACGTATTTACAATTTCCTAGCTACCTCTTGCAGAACCATCGCCATTTCATTTTCCAGAACACGGTTTCCATAAGGCCCTCTGGGTTTCTTGAAAGATCCATACTGCCCTAAATTGTAATCCAATTTTTTAAACAAAGTTTGGGATGGCTGGGGTCTTTCGGGATACACTTGTAAATAGTTTTCACTTGCTCGAGCAGAGTTTCTCTTACAATGATAGTAAATTCTTAACATATCCCTTTTGTGTTCGTTAGAAAACATTTTTAATAAGTAACTAAGCACCTTTGACAGTAAACAATGTCCAGTTTTATTGTTTTGTAACAATATCTCCAATTTTAAACTGTTTTCATGGCACTCTGGTTTATATTTTTATTTTTTAAATCCAGTTTAGTGCTAATTGTAGATTTTGATTTATTTTAATATTAAAACGTTATTTAAACCTCAAGTGTTGCACATCATTGTAATAGACGAGTATAACTCAAAATAAAAATAAAAATTGCAGGTCCGTATTTAAAAAGTTAAACTTGATGACGGTTGCACTCACACGAAACGTCTGATCCAAAATCTAAAATTTTCATGTTGTAGATGAGAAAAAGTGGTAAAAAAAATGAAATTATATATTTTTAATATCTCTTCAAGTAACGACAGGAAAAAATAAATAAGATTTTGCAAAATTTCAATTTTTTTGCATTTTTTTAAAATTATCTTTATGGAATATTGTTCCCCTTATGATTACGCAACTTTGCCCTAATTTAACCGACTTTGTATCTCTTACCGTTTCCGATATCTCCATAGTGGTAATCGAATTTGAATTCCCCTGTACACATATCAGGCATGAATTATTCAAATAATTCTTGAGATTAATTTTCGGAAATTTCAATGACTGATAACCTATACTGCTGAACTCAAAAAGTTAAAGATTAAGAATATTTAATAATATCATAAAAAATGTGCATCAAACTGTCGCCCAATGACACTTATGTATATTAGACCTAATAGGTCTATATATATATATATATATATATATATATATATATATATATATACCATGTAAGTGATACCAATTTGCCGTTGGAGTGTAATAAATCAACCCTGAATACTTATAAAAATCCGATCAACTCGGTAAGTTAATAACTTAATTTTTTCACTTATTTGAGACATACTCGTGATCAAATTTTCAGAGGATTTTTCTTCAGGCATACTGTGCACAGATCTGGCATAAAATGTACAAAATATCCATCAGATAAATTTTCAGGAAATTTCAGTTACCTATACTGGTCAACTCGAAAAGTTGAACATTCAGAATATTTAAAAATGTCATAAAAAGTTTGCATCAAACTGTCGCCCAATGAAACTTATGTATGTTTGACCTAAAGGGTATGTGGATATACCATGCAAGTGACAATTACCAATTTACCGTTGAAGGGTAGTAAATCAACCCTGAATATTTATAAAAATCCGATCAACTAGGTAAGTTAAAAACTCGATTTTATCACTTATTCGAGACATACTTGTGGTCAAATTTTTAGATGATTCATCTTCAGGCATACTGTATACAGATCTATCATAAAATATTTGAAATATCCTTCCAAAAAGAAGTAACCAACATCTGTTACTAATGTCCGGAACGGATAAGGAACTATAAGAATACATATGTAGGCCGAATTTCAAGGCTCCATGTACAGATGTTTCACATTGATTCGATTATTTAAACGATTAAATGATTAATACCTACAATAGTAGGTTTCAAAAAGAAGTTTCAAAAGTAAATTGGAAGAGTTAACAAGAAAGATCTAAAGATTAGAAACAGAACGGCTTAAATTGAAGTTTCAGACAGAAATTAATAAAAGAAAAGTGCAAGTTCCCAAAAAAAATTAAGATGCTACAATTGTAAGTTTCAAAGATAAGTTTCGAAAGTAAGTTGGAGGAGTAAGTTTTTTGAAAGAAACTTAAAAATGAAAATGCAAAGCATATTTTCATAGGAAGTTTTAAAATTAAGTTACAATAGAGGAGGTGCAATAGCAAGGAAGTTGCCACTGCAAGTTCCCTAAGGAAGTTTTAAAATGTGGCTATAATAGCAAATTTCAAACAGAAGTTTCTGAAATAAGGTGGAAGAGAGAGTTTTTAAACCGAAGTGTTAGCTCAACTTTTGCCACTTCTGATATTGTTAACCCAATTCAGATATTTTTAGGCCAGCGAATTACCTTTAGCTTAATACTGACTATGTTTAGTCCATAAAAAACAGTTTTAATACTAATTCTGCTGTTTTATTCTAATGATAGGTAATTAATTGTATTGTCAAGACGTCGATTAATAAACAATGGGATTTACATTAATGAAACTTATTTATTTAATACAAACTAATGATACAAAAATATAAAAGGTTATATAATCGTATAATAAAATATGGCAATCGCTCTCTTCTTTTGCTCCTTCCAACGACCGTCATTCTGTAACAATTAGAAAATGGTCGTGAGTTTACAACTCAGTGAGACAATTGTATATTTGTTGTTGCGAGAATAATTGGTCAACCTAATATCCTTGGTCAATTACGGTGAAACAATTATCCTTGGCCAATTGCTTTTGGTCAATTACAATGAAACAAGTATTCTTGGTTCAATTGCTTTTGGTCAACTACGGTGAAACAATTATCCTTGGTCAATTGCTTTTGGTCAATTACGATGAAACAATTATCCTTGGTTCAATTGTTATTATCTGGGACAATGGGACAACGATGGGTCAACCTCAACTCTCACACAACCATACAATGACTCACCTTCAATTTATCCATACGGACACTAAACAATAAAACCTCATTGAAACTATGCTAGTAATACGTCACGGCCGGCTTCGCTTGGTGACACTCACTTAATGCGCTCCAAATGCGTCTCTTCCCTTCGAAAGGGTCGAAGAGAGGTAACTTGGGCTTGAATTTATAAACAAAACTGCGTCATCGGCCCGATCCTATACGCCCGAACCAAAATATTATGATTTACCATTTTAATAAATCGGGTGGTATAACAGAAGAAAAAGAAAATGCAAAACGCAAGTGTGCCAAAGAAGCTTTAAAATCAAGTTGCAATAGTAAGTTTCCAATGGAAGTTTCAAAAGAAAGTTGTAAGATTTAACAATGTGATCTAAAGATTAGAAACAGAAAATTTCAAAACTAAGTTTTAAACAGAAATTATGAAACAAACTTCCCAAAGTAAGTTGCAACTGTTCTCTTCCTTAAAAGTTCTCAATATAATGTTTTAAGATGTTGCTACAATAGCAAACATAAATTTCGAAAGGAAGTTAAAAGAGAAAGTTTTTCAAAAGAAGGTTAAAAAAGAAATTGCAAAGGAAAGTGTGCCAATGAAGTTTTAAAATCAAGGTACTTGGTTTCAAAGGAAGTTTCAAAAGTAAATTGGAAGAGTTTTCAATGGAGATCTAAAGATTAGAAACAGAACGATTCAAAATGAAGATTCAGACAGGAATTATGAAAAAGTTTCCAAGGTAAGTTACAACTGCAAGCATCTGAAAAGAAAGATTTAAGATGTAGCTTCAATTGTAAGTTACAAACATAAGTTTCAAAAGGAAGTTGGAAGAAAAAGATTTTTAAAGGAAGCTTAAAAAATAAATTGCAAAGCATATTTTCTAAGGAAGATTTAAAATTAAGTTGCAATAGAGGAGGTGCAATAGCAAGGAAGTTGCCACTGCAAGTTCCCAAAGAAAGTTTTAAAATGTAGCTATAATAGCAAGTTTCAAACAAGTATATGAAATAAGTTGACGGAGAAAGTTTTTAAAAAGATGAAAAAGAAAATGCAAAAGCAAGTGTGCTAAAGAAGTTTTAAAATCAAGTTGCTATAATAAGTTTTAAATAGAAATTTCAAAAACAAGTTGGAAGAGTTAACCATGAATATCTAAAGATTAGAAACAGAAAGTTTCAAAATTAAGTTTTAAACAGAAATTATGAAAGAAACTACAGCATCGAAAGGAAATTAGGAAATTAAGCAAATTAGGAAATTAGATTTTGGAAAACGAATCTCATCTCTTTATTGAAGACTTTCTATTGAATCGATTTTTAAAAACGAAGATTATTAAAACCATGTGTTTTCGTATATCGAAGTTGTTTTTTAGTAAAATCAGGATTCAGAATGGAGTTTCAAATATTAGCAACAAAAAGTTTCAAAATGAAGCTGCAATCTGAAATTATGAAAGAAACTGCCCAAAGGAAGTTGCAACTGCAAGTTCTCAAAAGAAAGTTTTAAGATATCTATAATAGCTAGCTATAATAGCAAATTTTAAACAGAAGTTTCGAAACGAAGTTGGAAGAGTAAGTTCTTTTAAGAAAGCTTAAAAAAGAAATTGCAAAAGCATGTTTTCCAAGGAAGTTATTAAATTGCAATAGCAGGAGGTGAAGTAGTAGGAAAATTGCAACTGCATGTTCCTAAATCAAGATTTAAAATGTAGCTATAATAGCAAGTGTCAAACCAAATTTTCCGAACGAAGTTAATAAAGGTAGTTTTTTAAAAGATGTAAATAAGGAATTGCAAATTGCAAGGTTTCCTAGGAAGTTTTGAAATCAACTTGAATATCAAGTTTACAACGGAAGTTTTAATCTAATCGAATATAAACAAGTTGTTTTACCACATTTCTAATTAGAATATAAATGTGTAATTACTTGTAAGTATATCTAATTTTCTGATCACAAATATGATTATGATCCGTTTTATAGCGAAGAAAGCCGAAGAGGTACTAAAGCCAGACAGATCGATTAAAATTCGCTCGAGGTCCCCTTTATCATCCGTATAATGTTGCAGAAACTCCATGGTTTTATGGGGCTGTTAAGGCGATTGATTTACGATTATTAATTAATAAATCTTAAGATATGGTTGCAAGTGCGTATTTGTGTCGGTCGCTTGCCGAGTTCTACGTCTATATCGTGCAGTTATATGCATAAAACCGTTCCGCTCAGACACTGAATAGGAATCGTCTGCATCTACCAATCATACAATTTTATAAGCGATAAAAGCGACATTTAATTAGGAAAACTGTAATATAGAGGGAGTTTTAAATTGGGCACAAAACTTAACGTGGCGAATGTTGGTCATATAATTCTGAGTAGAAAATTTTACCAAAATGTAGCAAAATGAAACTAAAACTTAAAAAAAATAAAAATCTGCAATTAGCAAGAAAAAAATATATAACCACATTTAAAGCTACGAAGACCCCGTAGATACCCAGAAAGATAGATGGTATACCGTGGTATACACAGTATAACAATATTTTGGTATTAAGATTTTTGAGTTTTATAACCGACATCACCACGTGCAGTATTTTGTTTATTTTAGTAACACCCTGTATACAAGGTATATACAGAGTTTACACCTTCTCATGTAAATAGTCCGTTAAGAGTGCACGGACTCTAAAATTATAATATTGGTTATCACCGATTGTTCTGCAAAAATTGGCAGATGAAATAATACCTACAATAAACAAGAATAGGTTGAAAATTGAAATACTACCACAGTTTTCTAATTTCCCGCAATTTTTAGATTACGCACATGGGAGGTATAAAAATGACAAAGACGATATATAGATTATATTATGATTAATCTTTCCGTTATATCGATTGAAATGAGGTTTCAAGATCCATTTATAAATTCTTGTGTGTGTTAATTACATTATTGTTCCAGGAATTGCTATCCAAATTTTGTGTCGAAATGTATCGACATAGATTATGTAAATCACATTTTACGGTTGGCTTTCATGACATGTGCAACATAAAATTCTAATGATATAACGTGGATTAATTAATTAGTACCTATGAGAGGAATAAATGGTTTCTCTCAATATAAATCTAATGACTTTCTACAAATGTAATAAAACGGGGCAATTAATCATTTAATTCATCAAATCAATGTGAAATATCTGTGCATGGAGGAAACTTCCATTTGAAACTTACTATTGCAACTTGATTTTAAAGCCTCTTTTCATTTACTTGCATTTTTTGCATTTTCTTTTACTTCTGTTTAAAAACTTTCTCTTCCAACTTATTTCAGAAACTTCTGTTTGAAACTTGCTATTATAGCTACATTTTAAAACTTCCTTTGGGAACTTGCAGTGGCAACTTCCTTGCTATTGCACCTCCTGTATTGTCACTTAATTTTAAAACTTCCTAGGAAAATATGCTTTGCATTTTCTATTTTGAGTTTCTTTCAAAAAACTTACTCCTCCAACTTACTTTCGAAACTTATGTTTGAAACTTACAATTGTAGCATCTTACTTTTTTTGGGGAACTTGCACTTTTTTTTAATAATTTCCGTCCGTAACTTCAATTTGAGCCGTTCTGTTAGATCTCCATTGTTAACTCCTCCAATTTACTTTTGAAACTTCCTTTTGAAACCTATTATTGTACCTTGATTATAAAACTTTGTTGGCACACTTCATTGCAATTTCTTTTATAACCATCTTTTGAAAAAACTTCCAACTTCCTTCGTATACTTCTGTCTGAAACTGGCTTGTATAGCTAAATTTTAAATCGTCCTTTGGGAACTTGCAGTTGGAACTTTCTTGCAATTGCACTTTCTGCTATTGCAGCTTATTTTCAAAATTTATTTGGAAAACATGCCTTTCCCACTTCATTTTTAAGCTTTCTTTAAAATACTTACTCTTTCAAGTTCTTTTTGAAATTTCTGTTTGAAACTTGTCACTGTAGCTACATCATAAAGCTTTATTTTGAGAGGCTTGCAGTTGCAACTACCTTTAGAAAGTTTCTTTCATAATATCTGTTTGAAACTTCATTTTAAAACTTTCTGTTTCTAATCTTTAGATCTCCATTGTAAACTCTTCCAACTTCCTTTCATTTGAAACTTGCTATTGTAATTTGATTTTATATCTTCCTTGGCATACTTGCTATTGCAATTTTTTTATACTTCTTTTGAAAAACTCTTGCAACTTCCTTCCGAAACTGCTGTTTGAGACTTGCTATTGAAGCTACGTCTTAAAACTTTCGTTTGATAAATTGCAGTTGTAACTTCCTTTGGAAAGTTTCTTTCATAATTTCTGTTTGAAACTTCATTCTAAAACTTCCTCTGGAACCTTGCAGTGGCAACTTCCTTGCTATTGCGCCTCCTCTATTGTAACCTTATGCTATTGCAACATAATTTTCACAACTTCCTTGCAAAACATGTTTTTGCAATTTATTTTTTAAGCTGTCTTTAAAAAACTTACTCTTCCAACTTCCTTTCGAAACTTCTGTTTGAAACTTGCTATTGGCGCTACATCTTAACACTTTCTTTTGGGAACTTGCAGTTGGAACTTCCTTTGGAAAGTTTCTTTGATAATTTCTATTTGAAACTTCATTTTAAAACTTCTTGTTTCTAATCTTTAGATGTCCATTGTTAACTCCTCCAACTTCCTTGTGAAACTTGCTATACCAACTTAACTTCTGTGGAAAACTCACTTTTGCAATTTATTTTTCATACTTCATTTAAAAAACCTACTCTTAAAACTAAACTAAATAATTTTCGATATCCGAAAACACATGGTTTTAATAAACTGTGTTTTTAAGAATAGTCTCAATTGAAAGTGTGCAATAATGAGATGCGATAAGTTTTCCAAAAACTAATTCAATTAACTTCGTCAACTTCCTTTTGAAACTTGCTATTATAGTTTCATTTTAAAACTTCCTTTAGGAACTTGCAGTTGCTATTACAGCTTCCCAATTTAGTCCCAATTTACTTGGGAGTCTTTCTTTTGCAATTTTCTTTAATTAATTTTCCTCAATTGTTTTTAACATTAAAAAAAAAATACATACTCTTTCAGCTTCATACAGAAACTTCCGTTTAAAACTTGCTATTGTAGCTACATTTTTAAACTTTAAGTTGCAACTTCCTTGCTATTACACATCCTGCTGTAGCAACTTAATTTTTAAATTTCCTTGAATAACGTACACTATTTATGTTTCAAGCTTCCTTTAAGAACCTTACTATTTAAATTTTCTTTCGAAACTTCTTTTTTAAAATTGCTATTGTAGCTACATCATAAAACCTTCTTTCGAGAACTTGTAGTCCCATCTTCCTCTGGAAAGTTTCTTTCATAATTTCTGTTTGAAACATTTCTATACTGCGTCTAATCTTTAGATCTCCATTGTTTACTCTTACAACTTCCTTTTGAACTTCGTTTTGAAACTGTTTATTGCAACTCAATTTTAGAACTTTCTTAGAAAACTTCCTTGTGCAATTTTTTTAATCTTCTTTTTAAAAGACTTACTCTTCGAACTGCAATTTAAAAGTTCTGTTTGAAACATGTTATTATAGCTACATTTTAAAATTTTCGAAACTTGAAACTTTCTATTGTAACTTAATTCCAAATTTACTTGGGAGACTTGCTTTTGCAATTTCGTTTATAAACATCTATTAAAAAAACTAACTCTTCCAACTTCATTTAGAAACTACCTTTTGAAACTTTGCTATTCCGACTTAATTCAAAATTTTCTTGAGAGACTTGTTTTTGCCATTTCTGTTTTAAACATATTTTAAAAAACTTACTCTTCCGCTGCAACTTCAGAAACTTCCGTTAGGAACTTGCTACTTCTTTGGGAACTTGCAGTTGCAACTTCCTTGCTATTATACCTCCTGTTATTGCAACTTCATTTTAACACTTCCTTGGAAAACATGTTTACAATTTCAGTTATAAGCTTCCTTTAAAAAATGTACTCTTCCAACTTTCTTTCGAAACTTGCGTTTCAAATTTAATATTGTAGCTACATCTTAAAACTGTCTTTTGAGAACTTGCAGTTGCATCTTCCTTTGGAAAGTTTCTTTCATAATTTCTGTTTAAAACTTAATTGTAAAACTTCCTGACCTGATCTTTAGATATCCATTGTTAACTCTACCAACTTCCATTGAAACTTCCTTTAGAAACTTGCGATTGCAACTTAATTTTGAAACTTCTGTGGGAAACTTACTTTTGCAATTTCTTTTCAAACTTATTTTAAAAAAACTTACTCTTCCAACTTTATTTTCAAACTTGTGTTTTGAAATTTGGTATTTTCGCTACATTTTACAACTTTCGAAACTGTAAACTTGCTATTACAACTGAAGTCCAAATTTAATTGGGAGACTTGCTTTTGCAATTTTGTTTATGTACCTTTTAAAAAACTAACTCTTCCAATTTCATTTTAAAATTTCCTTTTGAAATTACCTGCTATTACTACCTTATTTCAAATTTACTTGAGAGACTTGTTTTGCAATTTCTCATTTGCAATTTCGTTTATGAACATCTTTTAAAAAACTTACTCTTCCGCTGCAACTTCGGAAACTTCCGTTTGAAACTTGCTATTATAGCTTCGTTTTAAAACTTTCTTTGGGAACTTGCAGTTGCAACTTCCTATGCACAGTTTCTTTCATAATTTTGGTTTGCAACGTATTTTGAAACTTTTTGTTGCTAATATTTAAAACTCCATTCTTAATCATTTTTTTACTAAGGAATTTTCGATATCCGAAAACACATGGTTTTATTAAACTTTCTTTTTAAGAATAGTTTTAATAGAAAGTTTGCAATAAAGAGATGCGATAAGTTTTCCAAAAACTAACAAATTTCCTTTTGATACTGCAGGATGTAAAAGTACTTTAATTGTAAAAATCAACCACCCGTTTTTTTGTTGTTGAATGTTAAAATTTCAAAGGATACCTTCAATTACCATTACTTGCAGTTGCAACTTCCTCTGGACATTTTCTTTTATAATTTTGAACTTGCAATTTCCTATGGAGAATTTCTTTTATAATTTCGATTTGAAGCTTCATTTTGAAACTTTTGTTGGTAATCTTTGGAACTACATTCTTAATCCTGATTTTACTAAAAAATCTTCGATATACGAAAACACATGGTTCTAATAAACTTTGTTTTTAAGAATAGTTTCAATAGAAAATCTCCAATAAAGAGATGCCATAAGTTTTCCAAAAACTAACTAATTTCCTTTTGATGCTAAAGATAGCAAAAGTCGTACAATTTTTAAAAATCAACCGTTTGTTTTTTGTTGTTGAAATTTCAATGGAGACTTTCAATTACCATTACTTGCAGTTGCAACTTCCTCTGGACATTTTCTTTCATAATTTTGAACTTGCAACTTCCTATAGACAATTTCTTTCATAATTTCGGTTTGGAGCTTCATTTTGAAACTTTTTGTTGGTAATCTTAGGAACTGCATTCTTAATCCGTTTTTTACTAAAATATCTTCGATATCCCAAAACACATGGTTCTAATAAACTTCGTTTTTAAGAATAGTTACAATAGAAAATCTTCAAAAAAGAGATGCCATAAGTTTTCCAAACACTAACTAATTTCTTTTTGATGCTATATGTAGTAAAAGTCCATCAATTTTCAAAAATCAACCATTAGTTTTTTGTTGTTGAAATTTCAATGGAGACCTTCAATTATCATTACATGCAGTTGCAACTTCCTCTGGACATTTTCTTTCATAATTTCGGATTGCAGCTTCATTTTGAAACATTTTGTTGCTAATATTTGGAACTCCATTCTTAATCCTGATTTTACTACAAGAATCTGCGATATACGAAAACACATGGTTTTAATAAACTTCGTTTTTAAGAATAGTTTCAATAGAAAATCTTCAATAGAGAGATGCCATAAGTTTTCCAACAACTAACTAATTTCGTTTTGATGCTGTAGGTAGTAAAAATTTTTGAGTTTTCAAAAATCAAACATTTGTTTTTTGTTGTTGAAATTTCAATGGAGACCTTCAATTATAATTACTTGCAGTGTCAACTTCCTATGGAGAATTTCTTTAATAATTTCGGTTTGATGCTTCATTTTGAAACTCTTTGTTGGTAATCTTTGGAACTACATTCTTAATCCTGATTTCACTAAAAAAATCTTCGATATACGAAAACACATGGTTTTAATAAACTTCGTTTTTAAGAATAGTTACAATAGAAAATGTTCAATAGGGAGATGCCATAAGTTTTCCAACAACTAACTAATTTCGTTTTGATGCTGTAGGTAGTACAAATTTTTGAGTTTTCAAAAATCAAACATTTGTTTTTGTTGTTGAAATTTCAATGGAGACCTTCAATTATCATTACTTGCAGTTGCAACTTCCTATGGAGAATTTCTTTTATAATTTCGGTTTGATGCTTCATTTTGAAACTTTTTGTTGGTAATCTTTGGAACTACATTCTTAATCCTGATTTCACTAAAAAAATCTTCGATATACGAAAACACATGGTTCTAATAAACTTCGTTTTTAAGAATAGTTACAATAGAAAATCTTCAATAGGAAGATGCCATAAGTTTTTCAACAACTAACTAATTCCGTTTTGATGCTGTAGGTAGTAAAAAAAATTGAGTTTTCAAAAATCAAACATTTGTTTTTTGTTGTTGAAATTTCAATGGAGACCTTCAATTATAATTACTTGCAGTGTCAACTTCCTATGGAGAATTTCTTTTATAATTTCGGTTTGATGCTTCATTTTGAAACTTTTTGTTGGTAATCTTTGGAACCACATTCTTAATCCTGATTTCACTAAAAAAATCTTCGATATACGAAAACACATGGTTCTAATAAACTTCGTTTTTAAGAATAGTTTCTATAGAAAATCTTCAATAAAGAGGTGCCATAAGTTTTTCTAACTAATTTCCTTTTGATGCTATAGGTAGTAAATACTTTTCACTTTCAAAAATCGACCATTTATTTTTTGTTGTCGAAATTTCAATGCTAATCTTCAATTACCATTACTTGCAGTTGCAATTTCCTATGGACAATGTCCTTCTGAATTTCGGTTTGAAGTTAATTTTGAAACTTTTTGTTTGTGAAACCTTTCAACTGCATTCTTAATCCTTTTATTACTAAAATATCTTCGATATCCAAAAACACAAGGTTCTAATAAACATAATTTTGAGAATAGTTTCAATAGAAAGTCTTCAATAAAGAGATGCGATTAGTTTTCTAAAAAGTAACTAATTTCCTTTTGATGCTATAGGTAGTAAAAGTCGAAACTTGTTCAAAAGTTCAATTTCCAAAAATCAACCATTTGTTTTTTGTTGTTGAAATTTCAATAGAGACCTTCAAATACCATTACATGTAGTTGTAACTTTCTATGGACAATTTATTTCATAATTTCGGTTTGCAGCTTCATTTTGAAAGTTTTTGTTGCTAATCTTTGGAACTCCATTTTTAATCCTTTTTTTACTAAAATAATCTTCGTTGTCCGAAACGCATGGTTTAAAACAACTTCGTTTTTAAGAATACTTTCAGTAGAAAATCTTCAATAAAGAGATGCCCAAGTTTTTCAAAAACTAACTAATTTCATTTTGATTCTACAGGTAGTAAAAGTCCTTCAATTTTCAAAAATCCACCATTTGTTTTTTTTGTTGAAATTTCAATTACCAAAATTACCAATTATTTACCAATTACCTTCAATTTTCAAAAAAATAATCGAACGCCTTTGAAGAAGAAAATTTGATTAAATCATGATTCAGTGAAAATAGAACCTATGTTTATTTTATATTTTTATTTGTTTTTTGAATCTAAGTTTATGTTAATGTTAACTTAAGCTGTTTTACTCAAAATAGTCCATACTATCTTACTATTATAGTGACACGATTAATACTGAACATAAAATTATTTTTTTTACTGTGGTTCAAATCACATGATAATTACTTTTTACTTTCTATGCAAAGTAAACGAAATCATGTATCAATGTCATGTCATATCATCAACGACAATGTCATGTCATCAATGTCATATCAATGTCATGTCAATGATAATTACTTTTTTACTTCCATTACGAAGTAAACGAAATCATGTATCAATGTCATGTTATGTCATCAATGACAATGTCTTGTCATCAATGTCATGTCATGTCATCAATGGCGAAGGCGAACACTGGAAACAATGACATGTCAATAATCATGTAAAATTTCAAAATCAAAAGATATTTGCGAAAATATCTGTTTTGGAGTTCTCAAAATACGGATTTGCATGACAAATTCTGGGGTGAGGCGAAGGCCAACACGGGAAGCCATGCAAGCACGAAACAATCCACTTTCGGACGAGTAATGAACGATACTTTTTATATACTTGTTCTTATAACCACTCTATTTGATTTTTTTTTATTTAGCGCACAAAAAAAAAACACGAGTTCTGAAAATGTTTTCCGTGCGCTGTTCTGAATATGCAAGCTTTACGTCGTTGTAAAAACTGATAAAAACAAGGTGTTTTCAGATAAGTGTAATAAAAATAGTTTTTCGTGTATGTCTATTTCTGCAACTTCATATTTTAGGATTGAATCATATGGAATCTATGTGGTTTTATTTGACCGCCATTCATTTATTAACATTGATGGTTTCAAAATGCAGGAGCCAAAACCGATCCCATTAATTCGCTTCTCTCCACGAAACCGAAACCGCTGTGTGTGCATTAGTCTCATTATTTCCAGATAACTCAATCCGGCTCCGTGAGCAGTGAAAGGTCCCAGCAGGAATACAGCATCCTGCTGAGCGGTTCTCTTCCACGTCGTGTGATGTCTTTCCTCGCAACCCTGGACTCCAACACTTGGCAGGTAGGCAATCATTACCAGTTAACTCTCCATTAAAGAATTCTTAAGAGAATACTGGGTTCTATAAGGCAATGAATATTGCTTACAAACATGAACCCATTTTATAATTATGTTGATGGTTCGGGTTAAATGTATATAAGTTAAATGGATTAAGGACACCAATATCGATATGTGTGGAATTTTGTACCTGAATTCACTGAAAATACTTCTCTACTTCTCGATATCATGATATATTCTATATTGAAAAAAAATGACATTTAATCCATTTGTCCAATTTTGCCCAATTTTGCCCAATTTTGCCCAATTTTGCCCAATTTTGCCTAATTTTGCTCAATTTTGTACTTACTTTAGGATTGAAATTAAAATTTTGAAAAAACTCGGCATTGGGTACATTTTTATCATCACCAATATCTGTTACATCTAAGACAGTGCTGATGTACTTGTCTTGTAGGTAATAGCTTACGCTAATTGTATATTTGTAGGATAATTTTGTATTTATTATATGATTGCATATGTGTATGATTGTAGATAATTGTACAATTGTATAATTAATAATTGTACAATTGTATACCTAATTTTATAACTAACTATTGTATAATTGTATACCTAATTGTATAATTAATAATTGTATAATTGTAAAATTATGCTGCTTTGTAAGAATATGTACAATCGTACAATATGTGCAATCTGTACAATAGTCACGTACAATATTAAACCTTTATTAAAATTCTTCGTTTCATAACAGATAAAATATGGATTCCCATGATTATTTTATTATTTTACGGCTTATTTTACTACTATCGTCATTTATAATGATTAACATATGTTTGTTATTATTATCTTTATTACTATTAAATGTAATTTAATAATAACAAATTTATGTTATTATTATTACTGGTAGAGTTAATTTCATTTAATTTCATTATTTATTTATGAATTTAGATATAATTATGTTTTGTTTTCTTGGAATAACATTAATAATAAAAATAGCTAATATTTTTATTTTCTTCGAATGACATTAATAATAAAAATAGGTATTACGTTAACTTCGAATGACATTATAAGTAGAAATAGTTATTTTATGTTTTCTTTGAATGACATAATACACTAATATATGCAGGCAAATCTTTATTATTTTAAGTTTGTTTTTATTTTGAAGTACTTCCGGTAGTAATGAAATTTTATTTTTATATTATTTTATTAATTATTATTGCCTCTAAAACCTTAATAAAAATATTTTTTATGCTATCCTACGACATTCATTATAATTTGATTAATCGTAATTACATTTCATTCCTTTCAACAGTTTTGCATAACATTGCCTAATATTACGAACAAATTTCGACGTAATAATAATGCCATCCGTTATTATTGCATTGTTTAATTAATATTGATATTCCATACATCAATTAAAAGTTATTTATATTTGTAATAAATTTATACATTTTATAACAAAAAGTTCGCCATTCAATTAATGGTAATGCGCCGTATATTACATCGGTCGGCAACATCAATCACACTGATTACCTCACAATGTACATTTTTCATTAAAAAAAATGTATTGGCGTTTGCTGTTGCTTTTATTCGATTCCATACGTGCGCTGTGCGCCATGACGCGCTTTAACATAAATCAATTAATAATTGTTATTAATGCATATTGCAACTGACGTTATTGCCACTGCATTGCAATTTATTAAATGTGGCTGTTAAGGAGTGTGCATTCACAATTGATGAATTAACTCTCGGGCGGTAATGAAAAATAAGTTGCAATAACTATACTCTGAGGCGAGTTTGGTGAAGAGGCAGGAGTGTGAAGAGGCTGGCTTATACGCAGGGGTCAGAGTTCGATTCCGGGCTACGTGTAAAATATATCTAGAAATTTCCTCTCAGAAGGTAATTTAATAAAAAATAGTTAAACAGTCTGCTCAAGATAACACAAAAAATATATCAACAACGTTTTACGCAAAGCGACTGATAAATTTGTGGCATCCAGAAAGCTTCATTTTGAGAACTGAACATGTTTCCTCATAATTCCTAAGCAAACTTAGTGATGCACTATAAAATATTTACTGTACTTATAACTAACAAACTGCTAACAAAATAAGTACAGTACTGACTAAAAGTGGCAAAGTAGTGAAAACACTGGTGATAAGAAATATAGTTTACTGTAGAGTCGAGACAACACCAGTACTTATACTACAAAACCTGACTAACATACTAGTATTTTTTAGCGAAATCGATATTGTACTTACTAAGTTCAGTACTGCACAGACAAATTTATGACAACAAAATTATTACTGTAGTCGTAAAACGAGAACTGTACCAAAAGCAAGATACTGACAAAATGAAATTTCGTTCTCTTATAAGAATTTTTAAATCAGCACTATCTAGACTAAGTGATCAGTTAAATTAGAAGTATGCTGCCAAATCATTGTAATGGTAAATTTTGTTCTGTTCTATTAGAATAAGTCGCGTATAATTTTACAGCAAAACTGAAAAATTGATAGAAGCAATTTGGAAAAAATGACAAAAGTGTCACAAAAAATGGATAATTGATAGCAGCCAGTTAGACATTTGATGCTGCAATTGAAAACTTTATAGTACTTTTTTTCCATTTTCCAAATTCTTTACTACTTTTTAATTACAGATTTTAATTACGTATACAGAGATATTGGCTGACCTACTCCAAATTTTCCAGAAACAAACAAAAATTAAATAAAAGACTTAAAAATATAAAAGAAAAATTAAAATTTGGTGAAAATTGTTAAAAATTTACCACTACCTATTGTAAATTTCCGAAGAACAGCGTAAAAGTTTGAAATAGAATTGAAAATTTAATTGAACATTGTTTTATGATCAAATCAATAACAAATGACAGATCAAATCAATAACAAGTGACAGATCAAATCTGTCAAATAATAGCTATAATATTTTCAATTGCGACTGTCAAATTCTGCCTCATTTTTTGACGAGTATATACTTCAAAACCGCGCAGTTTTTTAAATGTTGAGTGAAACTATCAAAATTTAATCTTAAATAGCAACTTTTCGTATTTTTCATTTTGTTACTTAATATATGTCACATAGTAAGTGATGCAAACTAGTTATTATTGCTTAGCTACAACTATCAAAATGTGTCAAATTCTCCACTGTAACTGTCAAAATCTGTGAAGTTTCCCATGCGAAATTTGCAAAATTTTCAACTGCTGTCGAAACCTAATATATTTAACAGTTTAGGAGTTTGTCTACCAATATCTCAAAGAGATATTGGCTGACCTACTCGCAAAAAAGAAAATTTTGCAGAAACAATCAAAAATGAAATAAAAAACTTAAAAATATAAAAGAAAAATGAAAACTTGGTGGAAATTGTTGAAAATTGACCATTACCTATTGTAAATTTTCGAAGAACAGCGAAAAAGTTTGAAATAGAATTGAAAATTTTATTGAACATTGTTTTATGATCAAATCAATAACACATGACTAATCAAATCAATAACAAATGACGGATTAAATCTGTCAAATAATAGCTTTAATATTTTCAAATGTGACTGTCAAAATCTGCCTCATTTTCTGACGAGTAGATCCAAATCCACGCAGTTTTTAAAAAGTTGAGTGAAACTATTAAAATTTGATTTTAAATAGCAACTTTTCGTATTTCTCATTTTGTTACTTAATATATGTCACATAGTAAGTGATGCAAACTAGTTATTATTGCTTAACTAGAACTATCAAAATCTTTTCTGTTTTCCACTGTAACTGTCAAAACCTGTGAAGTTTCTAATTCGAAATTTGCCAAATTTTCAACTACTGTCGAAACCTTATATATTTAACAGTTAAGGAGTTTGTCTACCAATATCTCAAAGAGATATTGGCTGACCTACTCGCAAAAAAGAAAATTTTGCAGAAACAATCAAAAATGAAATAATAAACTTAAAAATATAAAAGAAAAATGAAAACTTGGTGGAAATTGTTGAAAATTGACCATTACCTATTGTAAATTTTCGAAGAACAGCGAAAAATTTTGAAATAGAATTGAAAATTTAATTGAACATTGTTTTATGATCACATCAATAACACATGACAGATCAAATCAATAACAAGTGACAGATCAAATCTGTCAAATAATAGCTATAATATTTTCAATTGCGACTGTCAAATTCTGCCTCATTTTTTGACGAGTAGATACTTCAAAACCGCGCAGTTTTTAAAATGTTGAGTGAAACTATCAAAATTTGATTTTAAATAGCAACTTTTCGTATTTTTCATTTTGTTACTTGATATATGTCACATAATAAGTGATGAAAACCAGTTATTATTGCTTAACTATAACTATCAAAATCTGTCCTATGCTCGACTGTAACTGTCAAAATCTGTGAAGTTTCCCATGAGAAATTTGCAAAATTTTCAACTACTGTCGAAATCTAATATATGTAACAGTTTAGGAGTTTGTAAAGTACCTACTCCAATGTTCAGTAAAGAAAGAAAAATATGCCAAATTGGGCGACAAATTGAAATGTTAATTTCAATTTCAAATATCAATTAAAAAAGTTATTACTTTAATAATACAGTAATGTTATGGCAAAACATGTTATCTGCCATTTTTGTTATTTTAAAGGGAAATCAAAAACATTTTTGATTATGATTGTTTTGCATTTATAATTGTGAATGTAGGATATCATATATCATTGCCATAGTTATTTATAATTCAAAGACACAATAAAGATATTTCGTTCATTCATACTTAAAGTACACTTTATTTGTGGCCATTTAATGCCAAAAAGTGAATTTTGAAAAAGGCAGATAGCATGTTTTGCCATAACACTACTAATTATTTTCGTTGTTACTTTCTGATAATTATTTATTTTATATCACTACAATTGTTTCGAAACAATGTATTGTAACCTAATTTCTTGTACTAGCTTTATGAGAGCATGACTGTATATGACATTTTCTAATACATTGAAAAACAAAAAGTGAATTTCGAAAATAAAGGCAGATATCATGTTTTGCCATAACACTACTCAATATTTTCGTTGTTACTTTCAGATAAATATTTATTTTATATCACAACTATTTCGAAACAATGTGGCTTCTTCATTTGAGGAATGTACAGTGATGCTCACATAAATCTAGTACAAAAAATTTGACATTGCTATATAAAATTGCTATTGTAACCTAATTTCGTGTACTGGATTTATCAGAGCATGACTTTATATGACATTTTCTAATACATTGAAAAACAAATTAAATTTTGAAAAAAAGGCAGATAGCATGTTTTGTCATAACACTACTAAATATTTTCGTTGTTACTTTCAGGTACTTATTTATTTTATATCACAGCTATTTCGAAACAATGTGGCTTCTTCATTTGAAGAATGTACAGTCATGCTCACATAAATCTAGTACAAAAAATTTGACATTGCTATATAAAATTGCTATTGTAACCTAATTTCTTGTACTAGATTTATGAGAGCATGACTCTATATGACATTTTCTAATACATTGAAAAACAAATTAAATTTGGAAAAAAAGGCAGATAGCATGTTTTGCCTTAATACTACTAAATATTTTCGTTCTTACTTTCAGATAATTATTTATTTTATATCACTACAATTGTTGCGAAACAATGTGGCTTCTTCATTTGAAGAATGTACAGTCATTCTCACATAAATATAGTACACAAAAATTGACGTTGCTATATAACATTGCTATTGTAACCTAATTTCTTGTACTAGATTTATGAGAGCATGAATGTGTATGACATTTGCTGATACATTGAAAAACAAAGAGTGAATTTTGAAAAAAAAAGCAGATAGCATGTTTTGCCATAACACTACTAAATATTTTCGTTGTTACTTTCAGATAATTATTTATTTTATATTACTACAATTATTTCGAAACAATGTGGCTTCTTCATTTGAAGAATGTACAGTCATGCTCACATAAATCTAGTACAAAAAAATGCTATATAAAATTGCTATTGTAGCCTAATTTCTTGTACTAGATTTATGAGAGCATGACTGTATATGACATTTTCTAATACATTCTTCACATGAAGAAGCCACATTGTTTCGAAACAATTGTAGTGATATAAAATAAATAATTATCTGAAAGTAACAACGAAAATATTCAGCTGTATTATGGCACGACATGCTATCTGCCTTTTTTTCTTTAAAATGACCACAAATAAAGTGTCATATTGAGAAATTAGTATAATTTGGTAGTAAAAATTATCATCAGACAAATTTGTAAAAATTTCAAAGTTGTACAATTATCTAGTTATTTAAATAAATTTCATACATACATTCAATTAAATAGATTTAATAGAATATTCAGGTTTTAAGACTTTTGAAATTTGAAGATGATTTTAATCGTTTGTCTGCGACGAATAATAGTTATTTATGGTATAAGTGAATGAAGTCGAATTTTATCCACGAAAAAGCAGTTTAGTGCAAGAGGCGAAGCCGTGTACGATAATGCTTTCGAGTGGATAAAATTGCTTTATTCACGTGTATCATACAAGAGTTTTCCCAATTCGTTATCAGAATTGAAGAATTTGCGTGAAGTGTCACATCGTCAGGTAACAACGAATATTTCAAGGGTAGTACGTATTGACGTATTTTTTACTTTATTCACGTTGTCAATGGTTATAGTGAATAAAGTGAAAATGTAAACATTTTATTCACCCTTTCGATTAAAGTGTTGTTTTAATGATGGCATTTAATATACATAATGGGCATTTTAATAATGCGAATTGGAAAAAGTAATTGATTGTAATAAATACCTTCTCGGGTAATTACAGCTTCAGCAATTGCTTCTTAAAATTCTTTGAAAGTTTTTGGGCAAATTGCGGAATACGGACGCTAATTTGGCGAGGGAGCCTCAAGCGCAAATCTTCATTATAGCTGTCAGAAGCGTCGGGCATATGGTAGACGGCTTTATGGACGACGACGCTCACAGAAAACCCAGCATTTGCCTCAAACGGATGCGTTTAGTTAATCAGCCATATGCACAAAAAACACGCAAGTTCACAACCAGAGATTGAAAGAAATGTAGTATATTCTGATACGAGTGCATTTAACGACGCAGTGCCTGAAATACTCTTATGCACTGTAATTTTGGGAATGGCCGATTTTTAATTGGTCTAAATAGTGATTCCTGAAAATATCTAAACATGGCTTAAAATAACTATGACATTAAAAGAATTCTATAGAGGACGAAAATTGAAACTAATTACAAAAAAAAACAGTCTTCCACAATTTGGAAAATTTTGTCGTAATTACGAAAAAACTCTGATGTTCCATTAATGATCTGAAAATTTAATAACACTTATTTCATTTTTCCCCAATTCAATTACAATATTACAAAACTCGATCAATAATTTCAATAAGTACAAAAATGTATTTCGTTTTAAATGTTTTAAATTGAATATAGCATCCTTATCCTTCAGCAGGACTGGAATCATGGATCATGAGTGAGCGTGTTACTTAAAAAATACGATATTCATACATGTATCTATAAATGTGCAATTTGGGTTCGTCGCTTGACCTAGCGATCTAGCATAGAGTCTCCAGCGCCTAATTACATTAAGGCATACTATTTCTTTCTGCTTACAAATTTTTGAAATCTGATTGCTGATATTGAAAGCCACCTTATTGATTGCTATAGCATACAAAAATAGCCACCGCATATTATTTAATTATCCATTTATTATTGTATCAATTCAAAATATTGCTATACGAAATACTGCATACATAATTGAATCGATCCGTATCACGTAATGCCATACAATTTATTACTGCTTACAAATTTTTGAAAACCGTTTTTGGTGTTATTAAATGTTACAGCATTCACAAATTGACTTCCTTTTCTGACTTTCGAAAATACTTTTAATATAGCAATTATTTCTTATAAACGTTAAAACTGGGATTATGATCTTCAATGAATTTAAAGTTTTCTTTATATATTTGCTTGATTGTTAGGGTCGGTGTATGCATATCATTTTATCGATTCGTATTGCGAGGTACTGTACAGTAAGCACACACACCCCAACCATCGTGACGTGGAACAAGTCAAGGTAATTCCGATTTCAATCTAAATCAGTGATAAGATGAACATAGGGGGTGTGCGTGGTGATGTTATGCTCGATGTAGCATATCATGTGGTCTTGTTAGCTGCTCAGCGAGCCGGCAAACAGTTCGTGCGCGGGTCTACCCTCGACTCCCCCACAATCCCTGCCCGCACAACATAAGCGAGAGAAGAACTTGAAGCAATGTTAGATTTTAGGGGCATAAGTCAAAATGTAGAATATGTAGAAATATTAAATTTGAGAGGCATAATGTTAGATTTCAGAGGAAAATGTCAAATTTGATTGCACTTCAAACATGTAGCAATTTTACATTTGAGAGGCAAAATGTTAGTTGTCAGAGAAACATGTCAAATTTGATTGCACTTGAACATGTAGAAATTTTACATTTCAGAGGGAAGATGTAAATATTTCAGAGGAATGTTACAATTGAGAGGCATAATTCAATTCTAAGGTCATGGAAACTAATTGAGTACCAAAAGTGGATGTTTTATTAATTTGTTTTTAAATAATTGAATCCAATTAATTTTGTTTTAATTATCAATGCAGAGTAGAAAATTAAATAAGAGCAACTTAATATTAACAACTTTTTTTCCACCGATAAATACCTTGTGACGATTAATACAGTTCTTGTACTAAGCAGTTCATTTCTTGTACTTAAACGTACTGTACTAATTAAAAACTATTTTTATAATAATAAATAGCATTTTTTAATATATTCAAATAAAATATGTTCAGGTGATCTGGCCTTAATACGCCAGTAAAAAACCTTAATATGAGAAACATCATGAATATTCAAATTTATATAACAAGATCTGATTGAATTTTGAAATTTGAATTTGTTGAGATTTTAAAGTCTTACAACTCTTCAACAATAATGAAATCTTAAAATTTCTTATATTTCAGGTAACTTAAATTGAATCTATGTGTGGATACTACTGAATTTCAGATAACATTCCATTTTTTTTTCTCTAATCACTTCGATGTCCACACGAACAATTTAATTATGTTCTTAAATTTCGTTGGCCTTCGTCAATGCGCTACTTTTTGGATGCAAGAGAGGCACCGTTTTGCTATGAACAATTCTGTTGGGAAATCCGAGATCTGGCTGGAGATACAGTGAGCGATAAGATCGTGCCTCTCTGTGTGCAACGTTGGAGCAATGAAATCCGTTGCTCGCTTTATTATATTTCCACATTCCAGCGCAAGCCTGTAATTTGGTATTGTTCGATTGGCGATCGGTGCGAGCGTTAAAGTGTGCCCAACATATAATCCTCGTGGATTAACTCGCCAGTCCTTTTATTTTACATTAAATACTTCGTCGTTATTGCATAACTTTATGCGTGAAAATTATTGTTCCCAAGACGTGTAATCGCCGTTACAATTCTCATACGCGTAAAAATAAACGGCGACCAAAGCAAAGAAGTTGAAATATTATAATTAAAACCTCAGACACAAGTTGAGGATTTGAAAAAACGTTTTGATCGTGTATGTAACCATAACTTCATCCAGGTGTTTGATTTTCGTTAATTATCATGTTTCACCAAGTAAAAGTATCCACAAATACTCTCAAGATAATTAATAATATTGTTGATTTCTAGTTTTGGATTGCATATTTAGAATTTGGCTGTGCTGCTTTACACATTTCAGCAGATACAATCAAACATATTATGACGATTTTGACACAAGCAATTAAAAACTTGTCAGATTTAGACGGTGCCAATTAAAAATTTGCCAAATTTGTATAGTTGCACTTGAACATTTGACGGCTTTGTACAGTTGAAATTGAAAATTTGTGAGATTGGTATAATTAAATTTAAAAGTATGATAGATTTTGATAGTAGCAACTAAAAATATGACAGATTTGGACAATTGTAATTGAACATTTTACCAATTTTGACGGTCGCAACTGAACATTTAGATAGATTTTGACAGTTGCAATTGTAAAAATTGGCAGATGTTGGTTTGCAATTGAAAATTCGATAGATTAATATAGTTTTAGTAGAAAATACAATATAAACGCACTGTTGTAATTCAAAATTTTGCAGATTTTGACTATTTCAATTATATGTTTGACAGATTGTAACAGTTGCAGTTAAAAAATTGACAGATTCAGCCCGTTTCAGTCAGAAATTTCACGGATGTTCCCATTTTCACGGCTAACAGTTGTAATTGAACATTTCACAAATTTTGACGGTCGCAACTGAACATTTAGATAGATTTTGACAGTTGCAATTGTAAAAATTGGCAGATGTTGGTTTGCAATTCAAAATTCGATAGATTAATATAGTTTTAATAGAAAATACAATATAAACGCACTGTTGTAATTCAAAATTTTGCAGATTTTGACTATTTCAATTATATGTTTGACAGATTTTAACAGTTGTAGTTAAAAAATTGACAGATTCAGCCCGTTTCAGTCAGAAATTTTACGAATGTTCCCATTTTCACGGCAAACAGTTGAAATTAAACATTTCACAAATTTTGACGGTTGCAACTGAACATTTAGATAGATTTTGACAGTTGCAATTGTAAAAATTGGCAGATGTTGGTTTGCAATTGAAAAGTCGATAAATTTATATAGTTTTAATAGAAAATATAATATAAACGCACTGTTGTAATTCAAAATTTTGCAGATTCTGACTATTTCAATTATATGTTTGACAGATTTTAACAGGTGCAGATAAAAAATTGGCATATTCAGCCCGTTTCAGTCAGAAATTTCACGGATGTTCCCATTTTCACGGCTCACAGTTGTAATTGAACATTTTACAAATTTTGACGGTTGCAACTGAACATTTAGATAGATTTTGACAGTTGCAATTGTAAAAATTGGCAGATGTTGGTTTGCAATTGAAAATTCGATAGATTTATATAGTTTTAATAGAAAATATAATATAAACGCACTGTTGTAATTCAAAATTTTGCAGATTTTGACTAGTTCAATTATATGTTTGACATATTTTAACAGTTGCAGTTAAAAAATTATCATACAGCCCGTTTCAGTCAGAAATTTCACGGATGTTCCCATTTTTACGGCTCACAGTTGTAATTGAACATTTCACAAATTTTGACGGTTGCACTGAACATTTAGATAGATTTTGACAGTTACAATTGTAAAAATTGACAGATGTTGGTTTGCAATTGAAAATTCGATAGATTTATTCAGTTTTAATAGACCATATAACATAAACGCACCTTTTCAATTAATTTTTTTGCAGATTTTGACTATTTCAATTGAATGTTTGGCAGATTTTAAGAGTTGCAGTCTAAAATTTAGCAGATTCGGCCCGTTTTAGTCAAAAATTTTACGGTTGTTCCCATTTTCACGGCTCACAGTTGTAATTGAACATTTCGCAAATGTTGATAGTTGCAACTAAACATTTAGATAGATTTTGACAGTTGCAATTGACAGATGGATGTTTGCAATGGAAATTATATAAATTTATATTGTTTTAATAGAAAACATAACATGAACACACCGTTGCAATTGATTTTTTTTGCAGATTTTGACTATTTCAGTTGAACAATTGACAGATTTTGACAGTTGCACTTAAAAATTCGACAGAATCGGGTCGTTTCAGCCAGAAATTTTACAATTTTTCCATGTTCACACTTGGATGTAGAACAAATAACAGATTCGGGCAGTAGCTGTTAAAAATTTGACAGATTTTCACAGTTCTAGTATTCAATTTAACAGATTTCGGCAATCAGTATTGAAATTTGAAGGATTTTGAGAGTATAAGTAGAAAATCTCAGTCAAAATTTTTTCAGATTTTCTTACCTCCACACTTGGATGTAAAACAAATGACATATTCGTGACAGGTTTCATACTGTGTAAGTCTAACAGAATAAAGCATATATTATTATTTGGGCAGTAGCTAGTGAAGATTTGACAAATTTTCTCAGTTGTAGCTTTGAATTTGATAAATTTCGGCAATTATTATTGACATTTGAAGGATTTTGATGGTATAAGTAGAAACTTTGGTAGATTTCGATAGTTTTTTTCACTGGCAGCAAAACTTCAGAAATTGTTTAAAAGTTACAGTTAAAAATACGACGATTTTGGTTATTTAAGTTACAAATTTTACAAATTTTCACTGGCTGTGCCGAAACTTCCACATATTTTGACAATTACACTGAGAAATATGACGATTTTCGATTACAATTCATTGACCAATTCTCAATATTGAAGGATGCAGTTAAGTATTTGACAGATTTATATAATTGCAATTGAAAACTCCATAGATTTAACAAATGCAGTTTCAAAGATTTTGATCTTGCAACTGAATATTTGATAGATTTTGATAGTTACAATTGTAAACATGGACAAATGGATGTTTACAATTGTAAATTTTATAGATTTATATAGTTTTAATAGAAAATATAACATAAACACAACGTTGCAATTGAAAATTTAGCAAATTTTGACTATTTCAGTCGAACGTTTGACAGATTTTAACCGTTGCAGTTAAAAATTCGAGAGATTTTGTCTGTTTCAGTCAGATATTTTACAAATTTTAGCGTTTTCACAAATGGGATGTAAAACAAATGATAGATTCGGGCAGAAGCTGTTGAAAATTTCACAGGTTTTCTCAGATGAAATTTGAAGGATTTTGATAGTATAAGCAGAAAATTTCAGTCAGATTTTTTTTCAGATTTTCCCATTTTCGCTATTAATATTGAAATATTAACGATTTTGATGGTATAAGTAGACAATTTGGTAGATTTTGGTAGTTATTTTTACTGCCAGTACTGAAAACTGCAGATTTTGTGACAGTTAAAGTTAAAAATAAGACTAGTTTGGTTTACAATTAAAAATTTAAGTTATGTTACAAATTTTCAAATTTGCACCTGTCAACCATCACATATTTTGATAGTTACAGGCAGAGATATGACAATTTTGGGTTATAATTGATTGACAGGCTGTCAAAATGAACTAATACAGTTAAAGTTTTGACAGATTTATAGAGTTGCAATTAAAAATTCGATAGATTAATACAATTAATTGCAATTGAAATTTTTGCAGATTTGAAACTTTAATAGAAAATGTAACAAATTTGAAATCAGTTGTCAAAATTGGAGGTTTACATTCATAAAACATGAAACTTTTATTGAAAATATAACAAATTTGAAATCAGTTGTCAAAATTGGAGGTTTACATTCATAAAACATGAAACTTTAATTGAAAGTATAACAAATTTGAAATCAGTTGTCGAAATTGGAGGTTTTTTGAATGTATCAAAATCTGTCCAATTTCCAACTATAACTGTCCCCAGCTGTTCAAGTTTATATTTTTCTTAGTATCAAATCTGAAACATGAAGTCTGCTAAATTTCCAAATACAATGTCCCAATTTTTAATTGGATATGTCCAAATCTTTCTAATTTGCAAATTTCCTTATTCGTAATTTATTTGTACTAAAATAGTGAAAAACTGTTAAAGATTGAATAGAATAAAATAGAATAGCATAATTTATTTTTACTGAAATAGTCAAAATATATCAAAGATTAAATAGAATAGAATAGAATAGAATAGTATATTTGTGATATTGTATCTTGTTGATGTTGAATCTATAATTGCAGATTACCCGCCCCAGCCATAACGGCAATACTTCAATATTACTAAGGTTTCGACAGTCACAGATTTTTATAGCCGCAGACTGATTTTCATTGTCATAGATAAGTTTGGTAGATTTAACCAACTCTAGAAAAACAAATTTTGGGCATTTCAATCGAAAATTTGACTGAAGATTTGGATATTTACGATAAAAACATCTGAAAAATTTGGTTAATAGGACAATTGAAAATTTGATTGACTGGACAGATTTAGATATTTCCAATAAAAACAATTAAAAATTTGGACAATTACAATTGAAAATATTGACTGTTATATAGGGTGTCCGGAAATTCTCTTTCCAAACGGAAATGCCACATACTAGACGTCAGTTTATGTCGATTTAACCTTAGTTACCTTAATAAAAAATGCTTCCTACAGATTCATTTTTTTTTCAAAACTTCAAATTCAAAATTCCAAGACCCAATTCATTAGGAAAGTAAACCATTTTGAATAAGAGTTAGTCTTATTTTCGCTTTCTGAGACAACACAAATAACCAAAACTTTTTGTAATCAAAATAATTTGACATTTGTAAATGTCTATAAATGTCATTAGTGGCAGTAGTCATTGTACTTTCAAATAGATCTATATCCCTTAGGAAGCATTTTTGGATTAGGGTAATTTGGGGTAAATTGACATAAAATGACGTCCAGTATGTAGGATTTCCGTTTGGCACGAGAGTTTTTGATCACCCTGTATTCCTCAGATCTTTTAAAATTTTGACACGAAAAATTACAGATTTTGGCAGATTCGGGCAGTTACAGTTTAACATTTTGGCAAATTTCGAGAGATAAAGTTTAAATTGTGAGCATTTCCGTTAAATGTTTTACAAATTTGGAGAGTTGAGTTTGAAAAAGGCAAATTTGGACTATAAAAATTATAACTAAAGCCTCAAACCTCTACACAAATTGAAGATTTGAAAAACGTGTTGGTTGTGTATATGGACAGATGCATATGAATATGCATGTTGGCATTATGACAAATATTTTTAAATACAGTAAAGAAACAAATAATTATATTGATTGTAATTTCGATATTTCGATTGCATATTTAGGATTTGGCTGTGCAGCTCTACAGATTTTGACCGATACAGTCAAAAATATGACGATTTTGATACAAGCAATTTAAAAAAATCAGATTTAGACGGTGCCAATTGAAAATTTGATAAATTTGTATAGTTTCAATTGAACATTTGACAGCTTTGTACAGTGTGAAATTGCAAAATTTGGGAGATTGGTAAATTTTGACATTAAAATTTAAAGAGTTTGTCAGATTCGGGCAGTCACAGTTTAATTATTCGGCAAATTTCAACAGTGAAAGTTAAAATTATGAGGATTTTAGTTAAATGTTTTCCAAATTTCGAGAGTTATGTTTGAAAATTAGGCAAATTTCGACAGTAGGAGTTGAAAATTTTACAGTTTTCTCGCAGCTGGCGCTAAAAAAAATATAGATTTTAACAGTTTCTGTTGGAAATAAGACGAATTTGACAGTTACAGGTAAAAATTTGTTTATACTTGACATGAAAATTAAAACATTTACATTTTTAAACATATGAAGTAAAACTGACTTTTTTTTTAAATTGCAACCGAAAATTTGACTAATTTAATAAATGAAATTTGTGGATTTGGCCATTGGTAATTAAAATTGAAAACATTTGGCTCGCAATAATTGGAAATTTGGACAACTATTTAAAACACTTGTGTGCATTTGAAAATCAGGCAAATTTTCACATATTCGCAATTATACGTAAACATTGACAGATTTTGATGGATTCGGTTAGTTATACTAATTTAGATAATTTGACAAATCAATCAAATTTTCTGGATTCTGACTATCTTCAGTTTTAGAATGCCTGTAAGGTGTTTTTGAAACACTGCGTCTAAAAATTTTCTTATTTTAATTAAAATTCTGTATATTTTGACTGCATATTTTCAAAATTTTCAATCCCTTGGCAATTTCTGAAACCTTTATGAAATGAGCTTGTATTAAGTTTAATAAATTTTGTTGCTAATAATTTTAATATTTTGATTAAAATTCAATTTTTTTTAAGTTTTAAGTGAAACTGAATTGTTTTGAAAAATTGCAACCGAAACTTGACAGATTTAATAAAATAAATTTGTGGATTTGGCCTTTGGCAATTAAAATTGAAAACATTTGGTTCGCTGTAATTGAAAATTTGGACAACTATTGAAAACTTTTATCTGCATTTTAAAATTAGGTAGATTTTCACATATTCCCAATTATACGTAAACATTGACAGATTTTGATGAATTCGGTCAGTTATATTAACTTAGATAATTTGACAAATCAATCAAATTTTCTGGGTTCTAACTGTCTTCAGTTTTAGAATGCTTGTAAGAAGTTTTTGAAACACAGCTTCTAATAAATTTCAAATTTTGATTAAAATTCTGGATATTTTTACTGCATATTTTCAAAATTTTCAATCTTTTGGCAATTTCTGAAACCTTTATGAAATGAGCCTGTATTAAGTTTCATAAATTTAGTTTCTAATAATTTTAATATTTTGATTAGAATTCTATTTTTTTAAGTTTTAAGTGAAACTGAATTGTTTTGAAAAATTGCAACCGACAACTTGACAGATTTAATAGAAACAAATTTGTGGATTTGGCCATTGGCAATTAAAATTGAAAACATTTGGTTCGCTGTAATTGGAAATTTGGACAACTATTGAAAACTGTTATCTGCATTTTAAAATTAGGTAGATTTTCACATATTCCCAATTATACGTAAACATTGACAGATTTTGATGAATTCGGTTAGTTATACTAACTTAGATGATTTGACAAATCAATCAAATTTTCTGGATTCTGACTGTCTTTAGTTTTAGAATGCCTGTAAGGTGTTTTTGAAATACAGCTTCTAATAATTTTCATATTTTAATTAAAATTCTGGATATTTTGACTGCATATTTTCAAAATTTTCAATCCTTTGGCAATTTCTGAAATCTTTATGAAATGAGCTTGTATTAAGTTTCATAAATTTAGTTGCTAATAATTTTAATATTTTGATTAGAATTCTATTTTTTTTTAGTTTTAAGTGAAACTGAATTGTTTTGAAATATTGCAACCGAAACTTGACAGATTTAATAAAATAAATTTGTGGATTTGGCCATTGGCAATTAAAATTGAAAACATTTGGTTCGCTGTAATTGGAAATTTGGACAACTATTGAAAACTGTTATCTGCATTTTAAGATTAGGCAGATTTTCACATATTCCCATTTATACGTAAATATTGACAGATTTTGATGGATTCGGTTAATTACACTAATTTAGATAATTTGACAAATCAATCAAATTTTCTGGATTCTGACTATCTTCAGTTTTAGAATGCCTGTAAGTAGTGTTTGAAACATAGCGTCTAATAATTTTCATATTTTGATTAAAATTCTGGATATTTTGACTGCATATTTTCAAAAATTTTAATCTTTTGGCAATTTCTGAAACCTTTATGAAATGAGCCTGTATTAAGTTTCATAAATTTAGTTGCTAATAATTTTAATATTTTGATTAGAATTCTATTTTTTATAAGTTTTAAGTGAAACTGAATTGTTTTGAAAAATTGCAACCGACAACTTGACAGATTTAATAAAAACAAATTTGTGGATTTGGCCATTGGCAATTAAAATTGAAAACATTTGGTTCGCTGTAATTGGAAATTTGGACAACTATTGAAAACAGTTGTCTGCATTTGAATATCAGGCAAATTTTCACATATTCGCAATTATACGTAAAAATTGACAGATTTTGATGGATTCGGTTAGTTATATTAATTTAGATAATTTGACAAATCAATCATATTTTCTGGGTTCTGACTGTCTTCAGTTTTAGAATGCCTGTAAGAAGTTTTTGAAACATAGCTTTTAATAATTTTCATATTTTGATTAAAATTCTGGATATTTTGACTGCATATTTTCAAATTTTTTAATCATTTGGCAATTTCTGAAACCTTTATGAAAGGAGCCTGTATTAAGTTTCATATTAGTTGCTAATAATTTTAATAGTTTGATTAGAATTCTATTTTTTTCTAAGTTTTAAGTGAAACTGAATTGTTTTGAAAAATTGCAACCGAAAACTTGACAGAATTAATAAATAAAGTTTGTGGATTTGGCCATTGGCAATTAAAATTGAAAACATTTGGTTCGTTGGAATTGAAAATTTGGACAACTGTTTTCAACAGTTGTCTCTATTTAAAAATCAGGCAAATTTTCACATATTCGCAAATATTCGAAAAAAATGATTAATTATTCAAATTAAAATATTAGATAATTTTACAAATCAATCAAATTTTCTGGGTTATTACTGTCTTCAGTTTTAGAATGCCTGTAATAGGTTTTTGATACCTTGCATTGCAATGCATTATTATTTTTATGATTATCTGATTCTATATGATAAAATTTTAATACCATTCTTTAGCAATTTCTGATATCTTCATAGAATTTGGTGTAACTTATATTATTAATATGTATATTTTGATATTACAATTATACTTTCTTCAATGTTGACGCTTTATGGTTTGACTGGCTATAAAGTTCAGTCTCACTGAGCTTTCGTTAAGTTTTTGATAAATTACTGATATGTTTTTAGAAAATTTAGAAACATTTCTGAACATCTAGTATTTTTTTATATGTAGCATTTTTTTTTTTAAATTTTAAATCACTTTCATTAGGTGTTTAGATGTTTTAGAATACTAACTAATTAAAATTTCAAAAAGTTAGGCAACATTTTAGAAGCTTCAGGTGTCTTTTCGAAGACTTTCGAAGACTACAAAATTTGACATTTTTAATAAAGTTTCCTCAATATGCATAAATTGTGCGCAATAATAATAAATTTGAGTGTCTATTATAGTTCTTGGATTCTAGGTGTAGATCAGGTAATTGATCTATACAGGAATCTAGACAATTGGGAAACATGGAGTTATAATATTTAGAGGAGCAACAGTAAGCCAAGACTGCAAAATTGCTGTTAAATGCTATTTCTACAACGACCAACTTGAAAGGAAATTTATTGATGTTTTTTTTTTTTTTTTGTTGGTTGGTACAGTAACATATTGCTGTCGCTACATCCCCACATAAAAATCTATGGGGGCCCATGCAGATAGTTCCAGTTGGTCCTGACTGGTAAACAAGCACCATGTACAAAACGAGAAGAGATACATTCAGCACCTCTCGAGAGATTTATATGCTCTCGACCTCGTCGGGGCGGCCTTCCATGGCCGAAAATTAAAACCGACAATTAAATCGGCGCTCGGCGATGTGTAATTTATCGGCGCACGACGATCGAATTCTAATTGTAACGTTAAACGCCCGAAATAACACGAATCTTCCGGGTTAATTACAGGCATTACGTGCAATCAACGCTCTTACACCGTCATCAGCCCATCATGCCACCAAATTGCCGCGTAATTGTTTTATAAACCCTCCGATGTGTCCGTCCGTCGGTCCGTGGCGCTGCTCTCCCCGAAGATCGGGCAATTACCATCTGATAGGATTATAATGACGCAGATCGCAAATTAATGGTAATTAATTAGGAAGAAACGCGAAGGTAATTAAAAACGGATTAAAATGCGCGCGCGCGCGCTTTGTGCGTCGATCGGGTGGACTTTTTGCGGCGCGTGACATGTGTTTGATTTTTGGTGAGGCATTTTTTTGCACCTGCACAAATACGCGAGCGCGTGTTTGCTAGTCAAAGAGAGATCAATTCTGGTAATTAAATCTGTCACACGCAAAAAGTGTTCAGCAGGAGGTTTCACAAATACCGGCCAACGCCGCGGTGTTGGTGGATTAAATTTTTTATTTCCGATTAAATTTAATTCAATAGCGAAATAATAATTGTTTAAGTAGTAAGTATATGCATTTATTTGATTAATAATTAGTAGTATATACTAATTACCTATTATATATGGTTAAAATCGGATTTTTCGGAAAATTTGGGCATCTAGTTAGTGCAGAAAATGTTTGGCACTGTCATCAGAAAGCTCTCATCGAAACATGTATGAGTGCCAAGTTTCGTAAAATTTCCTTCAAAAGAAAAAAAGTTATAAAAGGAAAAGGAAAGTGCACTTTTTCAGTTTTTCAGCGATATTTCAGAAACTGTGCAAGATATTCCGGATTTCGTTTCAGTATATTGAAAGGCCCAGAAATGGGAAACTTTTATCCTATTTGACCAATTCTGTATTTGAGTGTTAGCTATCGTCCGCATGATAAGTAATGTCTATATCAACATTATGAGAAAATACATTTTATAATTGCTGATTTACAGTTACGAAATCAAAATCATAAGGATTACCAAACATTTGAACATTTATATGATGCCAGAGAAAACTAAAAATTAAATTTTGATATTTCCCAGAAATTTCTAAAGGAATCTTTTTTTTCTACATCACTTTATTACTGCATAAATTAATAACTGGTGCCTATATTACAATTTTGAGTAAACAAATTTTATGATGATTGCTGATTTACAGTTGTAAAATCAAAATCAGCAATCATCATAAAATGCGTTTACTCATAATTGTATATGTATAGGCACTAGTTATCAACTTATGCAGTAATAAAGTAGAGTAGAACAAAATGATTCCTTTAGAAATTTCTGGGACATATCAAAAGTGTACTTTCTCTGGCATTATATAAATGTTCAACTTTTTGGAAATCCCTATGATTTTGTTGGGTATTCTCAAAATAATATATAATGTGCAAATATACGAAAAGTCCTATAAGAAATTCTTTAGGTTTATGGAACATCTAAGTCAATTTCGCAGAAATAAGTAAGTTCTTTTTTTTCTACATTTTCAAAACTGCAAAACTGGTTTTCTAGTTTTAAACTTTATAAATCTATTAAAAACATAATAAAAATATGGTGTGCATTTTGGTCGCTATCTCCGAGGACAACTGGAGAAAAGTTTCGACCTAGTGGGTCTCATCACCATGAGACTATTAGTACAGATAGAGAAAAAAGATAGTACTTTTTGTCGTCTATTTAATCCTAATTTCAGAAGAACAATTGAAAGTCAAATAAACACGTAAAATTTATAATCTTCATTTTCTTTAATAGAACACCCTGTATATTTTGGTTATTTCTGATAGGCAATAACATTAGCTTTATAATGATACCACATAAGTACCCATTTATTCCATTAAAGAAAATGAAGCTTATAGCTTTTGCGTGTTTATTTGATTTTCAGTTGTTCTTCTGAAATTAGGATTAAATAGACGACAAAAACTGCTAAAACTTTTTTATTTAACTTGTTTTTCTATCTGTACTAATAACCGAAATATTTGCTGTCACAATAAATCAAACAGACTGTATAAAAAAAAGTTTAAATTATTAATATAAGGAGTTACTAAATTTTTTAATATAAATGCAAAAGTTATTAATTGTATTAAATTTTGTACCCATAGGATTAAATTATTTCTTAAAATTTCTATTTCTACTTCTATTTCTCGAAGCTCTATACTTGACTCGATACTTTCTTAAGAAATTTGTAAATATTTCTATTTCTATTTCTATTTCTTTTCTCGAAGCTCTATTTCACATTGACTACGATACTTCTTTAAGGACTTTGTGAAAATTTCTATTTCTATTTCTATTTCTCGAAGCTCTCTTTCATATTGACTACGATACTGCATTATATTATTATAATTTGATATACCTATGTGGTCTATTTAGAAATTCCATATTTTGTATTCTTCTTCATTATAAATTACAATGTTTTATTAGGCCCTTCCAATTTTCTGTTGAAATTATAGTGGCTTTATTCACAAAGCATATCCCTCGCAAAGTTGTTAAAATGTTCAGAATTATTTGCAGAAAATTTCTTGAAAATGATTTTTTTTTATTATGATTAGAAAATTAAAAGGTGATTTTCAGCAATATTGCTTACAAATTTTTATATTAAATTGCAAAATGTTAATCAGAACCCAAAATCCTCATTTGAATTATATAATTTATATTGAAAATAAAGCCTAGTTTATGCACTGGCAATTTGCGATTTTCCATTTTTGGGATTCTGATATTCTGATTAGCATAGTATAAGTTCCCGCGTAAAATTCTTTCAAATTTAACCAAGCAGAACAAAAATCGCAAATCGCAAATCGCAAATCGCTTATGCATGAACTGGGCTTTATTTTCAATCTAAATTGTATAATTCAAATGAGGATTTTGGGTTCTGATTAACATTTTGCAATTCAATATTAAAATTTGTAAGTAATAATGCTGAAATTTACCTTTTAATATTCTAATCATAATCAAACATTTTCAGTTTCAAGAAATTTTCTGCAAATAATTATGAACATTTTAACAACTTTGCGAGGGATATGCTTCGTGAATAAAGCCACTATAATTTCAACAAAAAATTGGAAGGATCCAAAAACACTTTGTAATGTATAATGAAGAAGAACACAAAATATGGAATTTCCAAAAAGACCACATAGGTATATCAAATTATAATAATATAATGCAGTATCGTAGTCAATGTGAAATAAAGCTTCGAGAAATAGAAATAAAAATCTTTCTATCCTAAATCTTTCTTAAAGAAGTATGCTTGTCAATGTGAACTATAAATAAATATAAAAACTGCCAAATTGCAATAATTTTAATGAAAATTCAAAATTTGTATTCTAAATTCCAAAACTCAACGAAAATAAAAAGTTATTACGATAAATTACCGAAATTAGTAGGAAATTTAAAAAAATCATATGATTTGACAAAATTTGTGGTAGAAATTATGAAATACTTAATTTCAAATTTCAAAGTATGATTGAAAAAACCTGCAATTTTTAATGGAAATTATAAAGGGTTTATCCATAAAGTTATATCACTCACTAAATTATTAATATTTAAATAGAAATTTGCAAAACTGTTAAGGAAAAATACAAAATTTTGATTATATATAAAAAATGTAAATAGAAATTATAAAATTTCGTTGCAAATACAAAAAATACAAAAAATGTCATGTCATCTCCGTTTTTGAATAAGAATACTATTCAAAATCCTTCAAAGTCGTCTTAAATTTATATGTTAAAGTTATATGCCAACTTAAATTTACCAAATTTGTTCTGATCCGAAACAAATTTCCAATTTATCAAAATTTGAAATGAATTTTAAAAACATATAGTATGTAAATACAATTTTTAATGGTAAAATGATAGTTTTTCAAAAAAATTCAAGAAAATGATGTCAACTTTTCCAGCTAATTCCTGCAAAGTAATAAAAAATAATTACATATCTCCGTTTTTGAATAAGGGTACTATTCAAAATCCTTCAGTCGTCTTAAATTTATATGCCAACTTAAATTTAGCAAATTTGTTCTGATCCGAAACAAATTTCCAATTTATCAAAGTTTGAAATGAATTTTAAAAACATATAGTAAATACAATTTTCAATGGTAAAATGATAGTTTTTCAAAAAAAATCAAGAAAGTGGTGTCAACTTTTCCAGCTAATTCCTGCGAGTCTTTATATTTTAATATTTTAATTAATTTAAGATATTTTGATTGTGAATATTATTTTAGAATAATTTTTTTCATAAATCAAATGAGCACCTAAGTTGATTGATTTAGATACTAAACTTCAAACACTATCTCCATAGCATAAATCAATAAAAATAATGACATTTTAAAGAATCTAGGTTAATTATTTGCTTATATCCTAGGAAACATTTCAGCAACAGTGCAAAATATATTTGATTTGCATCTTGAACAGTGTCATCTATTAGTTTTCAGGGTAAAAGTTGTTACCACTTTCTTAAACACATAGTGAATCCAAGTTTCAATTGTAAAATAACTTATATTCCTGTTACGCTGACGTCAGACTACCTCATACTATTTTATTCTGTTTTGTTAGTAAACTACACGTTATGTATTATATATATTTTTTAATGTATATTTATGTATTTTTTTAACTCTGTGACATCATATCGGCCCAAGGGCTGCTACATGAATAAACACATTATTATCATTATTATATTTTGAGCCAACCTATATATCGATTAGCAATAAGTTCGAAAATAAATTCTTCGAAACCTTTGTTTTGAGTGCCAAGATAAGAGGAACTTTGGAAATTCATTTACATAAACTGTTTCATTTTTATTTTTAACTGAGTTGGCTATTTTAGGGTGACAGTTTTGTATTTAAATCAATAGCGAAATTATAATTGTTTAAGTAGTAGGTATATGTAGTTATTTGATTAATAATTAGTAGTATACTAATACTATTTACCTACTATATATAGGTAGTTGAGTATTCGCCACCGTCCACAGGGTATAGATTCACAGAATACAAATCAGAAGCTGCGACATATCATTTTATGTTGAAAGGCTGATTCATAGATTCCTTACGCAAACGCTAAGCTATGCCCATGCAAGCCCTAAGGCCATTTTCAACGCATTATAAGCGCTGTTGAAAATGCCCATAGCGATAGCATTGAGACAGCGTAGCGTTGCGTATGAAATCTATGAATCAGCCTTAACGCAAAAGCAGCTTTGCACAATGCCATCAACCAACCATTGTTTAATTAACTTTAAGTTTATTATTATCCTCGTTGGTCCTTGTCCAAGCAAATTGAGGCTCGAGTGGGGATCATTGTCATCCACCATGATCCCCGGACTCGATGGCCCTCCAAGTGGGCTTTAGTTACCAGTAGTTACGGGATCGAGGCGTCGCGACGCCCGTAACTGCGCCAAGAGGGTCCTCGGCAGGCCTCGTTAGCAGAACAAACACGGCCACGTGACCTCCTCGACGTCCACCCCAGGACGACGTTTATTATTCCATTTCGCTATAAAGTCGCATTGTTTGAAAAACCGGCTTGGGAAGAGAGCAAGGATTCAGGCACGAGCAAAATAATTTTGTAATAAAAAATCTTCTCGTCATTACTTTTCGTGATACTTGATTGTAATTACATATTATCGGTACTGTCTCCATGGTTGTTATTTACCTGATATCAGCCACGGCCGTTAGGAATACTTTTAGGATTTCTTTGGCAATATTTTATTACTTTTGGATTTTAGAATTAATGGTTAGGTATTTTTCAAAAAAATCGTAGACTCACTGATATTCGTAATAAAAATGAATAACTTTTTGGTATTTATGGAGTTTTCATATGAAATAAATGTGAACTTTTTTTAAACTTATAATTTTATTCAAATTTCAGGAATTATTTAAAGAAATCTTTCGCAAATTTTTCGCTTTTGTATGCACGACCATATATGTTCCAAATTAATTTCGTGGTTTTAGAATTTTCTACTTTTGTATACATACGAGTACACATTATTAATTTTCATTATTTTTTTGTGTTGAATTTCTTTAGAATTTTTTTGTACCTTTCGATTTTTGTATTTGTAGTTCAATATTTCACACAATAGTTATAAAATTTATGGAATTCGCAAAAATGTATATGATTCACTTGGTATTTTCTGAATTTTTCATTTTTGTGCACTTTTTTTACCTTCTTCTTTTTCATTCATCTCAGAACTTGTCCAAATTTGTCAGCCCTCTTTAGTCTGTTGATGATGGCTATGGTGGGGGTTATGGCCGATGGCTATAGTTATGGTTTTGGTTATCGGACGATGGTTTTGGTGGTATAGTGGGGCTATGTTGGACTATGGTGAGTTGATGATGGCTATGATGGGAGTTATGGCTGATGGCTATGATGGGAGTTATGGCTGATGGCTATGATTATGGCATGGTTATGGGATTATGGCTATGGCAGTGGTGGGTTTCTATGGTGGTATGGTGGGGTTATGGTGGTGGGTTTTATATTTGTGCTCTTTTTTGTGTTTAATTTTAATTTTTATTAAATGTTAGAAATAGTTTTAGGATTCCTTTGGCCATATTTTGTTACTTTGAGATGTTTGAATTTATGGTTAGGTATTTTTCAAAATAATCGTAGACTCGCTGATATTCGCAATCAAAATGAATACCTTTTCGGTATTTATGGAGTTTTCATATGAAATAGATGTGAACTTTTTTGAAACTTATAATTTTATTCAAATTTCAGGAATTGTTTAAAGAAATCTTTCGCAAATTTTTCGCTTTTGTATGCACGACCATATATTTTCCAAATTAATTTCGTGGTTTTAGAATTCCCTACTTTTGTATACATACGAGTACATATTTTTAATTTTCATTAAATTTTTGTGTTGAATTTCTCAAGATTTTGTTTACCTTTCGATTTTTGTATTTGTAGTTGAATATTTTACAAAATAGTTAGAAACTTTATAGCATTCTCAAAAATGTGTATCAATCATTTGGCATTTGCTGGAATTTTCTTTTTTGTGTACTTTTTTTGCCTTCTCCTTTTTCATTCAACTTAGAACGTGTCCTATTTGTCTGCCATCTTTAATCTGTTGATAATGGCTATGGTGGGGGTTATGGCAGATGGCTATAGTTATGGCTATGGTTATCGGATGATGGCAATGGTTTTGGTGGTATGGTGGGGCTATGGTGGGCTATGGTGAGTTGATGATAGCTATGGTGGGAGTTATGGCTGATGGGTCCGGTTATAGCATGGTTATGGGAATATGACCATGACTCTGATGGGTTTCTATGGTAGTATGGAGGGGTTATGGTGGTAGGTTTTATATTTGTCCATTTCTTTGTATTTAATGTTTATTTTTATTAAATGTCTGGTATAGTTCTACGATTTTTTCGGCAATATTTTGTTACTTTTGAATTTTTAAATTTATGGTTAGGTATTTTTCGCAATAATTGATCACTTAGTGACATTCGCAATCAAAATTATTAACGTTTTGGTATTTATGGAATTTTCATATGAAATAGATGTGAACTTTTTTTAAACTTATAATTTTATTCAAATTTCAGGAATTGTTTAAAGATATATTTCTAAATGTTTTCTCTTTTGTATTCACAACTATATATTTTCCAAATTACTACTCTCGACTTTAGAATTTTCCTATTTTTTATATAGACGAGTACGCATTAATAATTTTCATTCATTTTTTGTGTTGAATTCGTTTAGAATTTTTTTGTACCTTTCGATTTTTGTATTTATAGTTGAATATTTGACAAAATAGTTATAAACTTTATGGAATTCGCAAAAATGTATATGAATCATTCGGTATTTTCTAGATTTTTCATTTTTGGGCACTTTTTTTGCTTTCTCCTCTTTCATTCACCTTAGAACTTGTTCTATACGTCTGCCATCTTCAGTTTGTTGTTGATGGCTATAGTGGGGGTAATGGAAGATGGCTATAGTTATGGCTATGGTTATCGGATGATGGCTATGGCTTTTGTGTTATAATGGGGCTTTGGTGGAGTATAGTGAATTGATGATAGCAATGGTGTGAGTTATGGCTGATGGGTCCGGTTATAGCATGGTTATGGGAATATGACCATGACTCTGATGGGTTTCTATGGTAGTATGGAGGAGTAATGGTGGTCGGTTTTACATTCGTCCATTTCTTTGTATTTAATGTTTATTTTTATTAAATGTTTGGAATAGTTCTACGATTTCTTTGGCAATATTTTGTTACTTTTGGATTTTTGAATTTATGGTTAGGTATTTTTCGCAATAATTGATCACTTAGTGACATTCGCAATCAAGATTATTAACGTTTTGGTATTTATGGAATTTTCATATGAAATAGATGTGAACTTTCTTGAAACTTCATTTTATTCAAATTTTAGGAATTATTTAAAGAAATCTTTCGCAAATTTTTCGCTTTTGTATGCACGACCATATATTTTCCAAATTAATTTCGTGGTTTTAGAATTCCCTACTTTTGTATACATACGAGTACATATTTTTAATTTTCATTAAATTTTTGTGTTGAATTTCTCAAGATGTTGTTTACCTTTGGATTTTTGTATTTGTAGTTGAATATTTTACAAAATAGTTAGAAACTTTATAGCATTCTCAAAAATGTGTATTAATCATTTGTCATTTGCTGGAATTTTCTTTCTTGTGCACTTTATTTGCTTCTCCTCTTTTATTCTGCCATCTTCAGTCTGTTGATGATGGCTATGGTGGGGGTTATGGCAGATGGCTACAGTTATGGCTATGGTTATCGGATGATGGCTATGGCTTAGGTGATATGGTGGGGCTATGGTGGGAGTTATGGCTGATGGCTATGGTTATGGTCGGTGGATATGAAATACGAGTACATCTTTTTAATTTTCATTAAATTTTTGTGTTGAATTTCTTTAGATTTTTTTTACCTTTTGATGTTTGTATTTGTAGTTGAATATTTTACAAAATAGTTATAAACTTTATAGTATTCGCAAAAATGTATATGAATCATTTCGTATTTTCTGGAATTTTCATGTTTGTGAACATATTTTGCCTTCTTCTATTTCATTCATCTCAGAACTTGTCCTATTTGTCTGCCCTCTTCAGTCTGTTGATGATGGCTATGGTAGGGGTTATGGCAGATGGCTATAGTTGTGGTTTTGGTTATCGGACGATGGTTTTGGTGGTATGGTGGGGCTATGTTGGGCTATGGTGAGTTGATGATAGCTATGATGGGAGTTATGGCTGATGGCTATGATTATGGCATGGTTATGGAATTATGGCTATGGCTGTGGTGGGTTTCTATGGTGGTATGGTGGGGTTATGGTGGTGGGTTTTATATTTGTGCCCTTTTTTGTATTTAATTATAATTTTATTAATGTAGAAACAGTTTTAGGATTCCATTGGCAATATTTTGTTACTTTGAGATGTTTGAATTTATGGTTAGGTATTTTTCAAAATAATTGTAGACTCACTGATATTCGCAATCAAAATTATTAACTTTTTGATATTTATGGAGTTTCATAAGGAATAGATGTGAACTCTTTTAAAACTTATAGATTTATTCAAATTTCAGAAACTGTTTACATAAATCGTTAGTAAATTTTTCGATTTTGTATTCACGGCGATATATTTACCAAATAAATTTCGTGGTTTTAGAATTTTTCACATTTTCATATGTACCAGTACATATTTTAATTTTCATTAAATTTTGGTGTTGATATTGTTTAGATTTATTTTAGCTTTCGTTTTTGAAACTTTTGAATATTTTACAAAATAGTTATAAACTTTATGGCATTCGCAAAAATGTATACGAATCAATTCGTGTTTTCTGGAATTTTAATTTTTGTGCACTTTGTTTGCCTTCTCCTTTTTCATTCATCTTAGAACGTGTCCTATTTATCTGCCATCTTCAGTCTGTTGATGATGGCTATGGTGGGGGTTATGGCAGATAGCTATAGTTATGGCTACGGTTATCGGATGATGGCTATGGCTTAGGTGATAAGGTGGGGCTATTGTGGAGTATAGTGGGTTGATGATGGCTATGGTGGGAGTTATGGCTGGTGGCTATGGTTATGGCCGGTGGATATGAAATACGTGTACATCTATTTAATTTTCATTAAATTTTTGTGTTGAATTTCTTTAGATTTTTTTTACCTTTCGATTTTTGTATTTGTAGTTGAATATTTTACAAAATAGTTATAAACTATATGGCATTCGCAAAAATGTATACGAATAGTTTCGTATTTTCTGGAATTTTCAGTTTTGCGCACTTTTTGCCTTCTCTTGTTTCATTTATCTCAGTATATGTTCTATTTGTCTGCCCTCTTCAGTCTGTTGATGATGGCTATGGTGGGGGATATGGTGGATGGCTACAGTTATGGCTATGGTTATCGGATGATGGGTAGGGTGGGAGTTATGGCTGATGGCTATGGTTATGGCCGATGGCTATGGTTATGACTGATGGTAATGGTTATGGCCGGTAGCTATGGTTATGGATGATGACTGATGGCTATGGTTATAGGTGATGGATATAGTTATGGGCCATGGCTATGGTTATGGCTAATGACTATGGCTATGGCTGATAGCTATGGTTATGGCTGATGGCTATTATTATAGCCGGTGGCTATAGTTATGGCTGATGACTGATGGCTATGGTTATGGGTGATCGCCATGGTTATGGCTGCTGGCTATGGTTGTGGCTACGTTTATGGGATTATGGCTGTAGCTATGGTAGGTAGCTGTGATAGTACGCTGGGGCTATGGTGTTCTTCGGGAGTCTCTACCTATAGGTTTGGTATCTCTGCTTACCATCAGCAATCTCATCTCTTCCGTCATTCCTGTATTTTCACTCAGGCACTTTCTTTTTGTTTTTATCCACATTTGTGCCTTGGTATTCCATGAGTTGATTTTTCAAGATAACCATGGTTATGGCTGATGGCTATGGTTATGGCTATGGTTATGGGATGATGGCTATGGCTATGGTGGGTGCCTGTGATAGTACGCTGGGGCTATGGTGTTCTTTGGGGGGTCTCTACCTACAGGTTTCGCATCTCTGCTTACCATCACCAATCTCATCTCTTCCATTCTTGCTGCATTTTCACTCAGGCACTTTCTTTGTTTTTATCCACACCTGTGCCTTGGTATTGCATGAGTTGATTTTCCAAGATAATTATTGTTATGGCTGATGGCTATGGTTATGGAATGATGGCTATGGCTATGGTGGGTGGCTGTGATAGTACGCTGGGGCTATGGTATTCTTTGGGGGTCTCTACCTACAGGTTTTGCATCTCTGCTTACCATCACCAATCTCATTTCTTCCGTTCTTCCTTCATTTCCACTCAGGCACTTTCTTTTTGTTTTTATCCACACCTGTGCCTTGGTATTCCATGAGTTGATTTCCCAAGATAACCATGCTTATGGCTGATGGTGATGGGTATGGCTATGGTTATGGGATGATGGCTATGGCTATTGTGGGTGGCTGTAATAGTACGCTGGTGCTATGGTGTTCTTTGGGGGTCTCTACCTATAGGTTTCGGATCTCTGCTTACCATCACCAATCTCATCTCTTCCATTCTTACTGCATTTTCACTCAGGCACTTTCTTTGTTTTTATCCACACCTGTGCCTTGGTATTGCATGAGTTGATTTTCCAAGATAATTATTGTTATGGCTGATGGCTATGGTTATGGAATGATGGCTATGGCTATGGTGGGTGGCTGTGATAGTACGCTGGGGCTATGGTATTCTTTGGGGGTCTCTACCTACAGGGTTTGCATCTCTGCTTACCATCACCAATCTCATTTCTTCTGTTCTTCCTTCATTTCCACTCAGGCACTTTCTTTTGGTTTTTATCCACACCTGTGCCTTGGTATTCCATGAGTTGATTTCCCAAGATAACCATGCTTATGGCTGATGGCTATGGGTATGGCTATGGTTATGGGATGATGGCTGTGGCTATTGTGGGTGGCTGTAATAGTACGCTGGTGCTATGGTGTTCTTTGGGGGTCTCTACCTACAGGTTTCGGATCTCTGCTTACCATCACCAATCTGATCTCTTCCATTCTTACTGCATTTTCACTCAAGTACTTTCTTTGTTTTTATCCACACCTGTGCCTTGGTATTGCATGAGTTGATTGTCCAAGATAATTATTGTTATGGCTGATGGCTATGGTTATAGAATGATGGCTATGGCTATGGTGGGTGGCTATGATAGTATGGTGGGGCTTTGGTGCTCTTTAGGTGGTCTCTACTTACAAGTTTCGTATCTCTGCTTACCATCACCAATCTCATCTCTTCCGTTATTCTTGCATTTTCACTCAGGCACTTTCTTTTTGTTTTTATCCACACCTCTGACTTGGTATTCCATGATTTGATTTTCCAAGATAACCATGGATATGGCTGTTATCTATGGTAATAGCCGTTGGCTATGGTTATAGATCATGACTGCTGGCTATGGTTATGGTTATGACTGATGGCTATGGTTATGGCTGATGGGTATGGTTATGACTGATGACTAATGGCTATTGTTATGGGTGATGGCTATGGTAATGGCTGATGGCTATGACTATGGTTATGGTTATGGCTGATAACAATGGTTATGGCTGATGGCTATGGTTATGGCTGATAGCTATGGTTATGGCTATAGTTATGGGATGATGGATGGTGGGTGGCTGTGATAGTATAGTGGAGCTAGGGTGCTCCTTCGGGGGTCTCTACCTACAGGTTTCGTATCTCTGCTTACCATCACCAATCTCATCTCTTTCGTTCTTCCTGCATTTTCACTCAGGCACTTTCTTTTTGTGTTTATCCACACCTGTGCCTTGGTATTCCATGAGTTGATTTTCCAAAATTACCATGATTATATCTAATATCTATGGTTACAGCCGTTGGCTATGGCTATTGTTATGGCCGGTGACTATTTTTATGACTGATGACTGATGGCTATGGTTATGGGTGATGGCTATGGTTATGGCTGATGGCTATGGCTGTGGTTATGGCCGGTGGCTATGTTTATGACTGATGACTGATGGCTATGGATATGAGTGATGGCTATGGTTATGGGTGATGGCTATGGTTATGGCTGATAGCTATGGCTATGGTTATGTATATGTCTAATAACAATGGTTATGGCTGATGGCTATGGTAATGGCTATGGTTATGGGATGATGGATGGTGGGTGGCTATGATAGTATGGTGAGGCTTGGGTGCTCTTTGGGGGGTCTCTACCTTCAGGTTTTGCTACACTGCTTACCATCATCAATCTCATCTCCTCTGTTCTTCCTGCATTTTCACTCAAGCACTTCCTTTTTGTTTTTATCCTCACTTATGACTTGGTATTCCATGAGTTGAGTTTTCAAGATAACCATGATTATGGTTGATGGCTATGGTTATAGCCGTTGCCTATGGTTATGGATCATGACTTATGGTTATGGTTATAATTATGACTGATGGCTATGGTTATAGGTGATGGCTATGGTTATGGCTATGGCTATGGTTATGGCTGATGACTGATGGCTATGGTTATGGGTGATGGCTATGGTAACGACTGATGGCTATGGCTATGGTTATGGTTACGGCTGATAACAATGGTTATGGATAATGGCTATGGTTATGGCTGATAGCTATGGTTATGGGATGACGGCTATAGCTATGGTGGGGCTTTGGTGTTCTTTGGGGGTCTCTACCTACAGGTTTCGCATCTCTGCTTACAATCACCAATCTCATCTCTTCAGTTCTCCCTGCATTTCGACTCGGGTACTTTCTTTTTGTTTTTATCAACACCTGTGCCTTGGTATCCCATGAGTTGATTTTCCAAGACGCTAGTGTTACCACACGTTTAGTGGCCAAATTATTTAGTAATCTTTCTTTTCTTGATTTGTTATGGAATGTTTGTGTGCTTTTTTACATATAACTATTTTTGACATACTTCTAGCATTTCAATGGTAATGTGTTCATGCTTTTATTTTTTGTAATTATGATTGGGTATTTTTCAAAAGATTTTAGTAACTTCTTTAGATATTTTCTGGAATTTAGCTCAAAATAACTAAGGAATTTCGTTAAAACTTCAGGAGTTGTGAAGTTTTCTGTATTACGAACTTCGGAAAACGCTGGTTTAGGCATGTTTAGTAGTTGAGCAACAAGAGTTCCACTTCAGCCCCGGCAGAGATTTCGATTACATTAATTCGCGCTTTTAATTCGCGGATTTAAACATCAATTACAACAATAGGGGCCGCCGGACAATAGCACGAATTAATGTAATCGATATCTCTGCTGGGGGTGAAGTGGAACTCTTGTTGCTTAACTACTATTTTTATTTGATGGATTACTTAATAAGAACCAACTTCCGTTACATTCTCGGTAGTCGTGCCTCGGTATTGCCTCCAATCGGTTAACCACCGAAGAAATTGCTGAGGAGTGGCTTGCGAAGTGAAGTATGCTGTATGTGCAGCAGTAAAAAAATAATACAAATCCATATTTGTATTATTTATTTATTCAATAGTATATTATAGAAAGTTAAATTAAATGTGTGTGTGGTAATTACTTGGTGATACATATTGATTAAGGAGATTAAAAAACACACGTGGTGTGAGTTTCCCCCTTTTTTTTTAATTGTGAAACTTGTACCAAGTGTGTTTTTTAAATCTCCTTGCCATAGTCCTCTATATACATTGATACTGAGCAGCATTTCAATTTTCCAAACTTTTCGTATATAATCCTTTCTATAACAAGATTTAAAAAAACACACTTGGTACAAGTTTCAAAATTTAAAAAAAGGGGGAAACTTTGGGTATTCTCGGAGGTGAAAGGAAATAATATGTTGACCCACAATCCCAATTTCGAAATTACGAACCCCTCGAAGCATGAATACAGAACTAGCCCCAAATCGGTTCTACTATCCGAAGTTGAATTGGACGTCCTCGCGGTGGGAAACGGATTACTGGCGTCCCGAGAAATCCCGTTTCCTGCGGTAACCGACCGGAAATGAGCGCACAGTGTCCGCTGATTCGATCACTCACGGCTCTTTGCCTTTGAAGACCTCCGCCGTCGCGGTCCTCCTCGCCATCGACGTTCCAATAAGCTCGGTTTCTTCGCGGCTGTCGCTTTCCGGGGGCGTTCTTCGTATTATCTTCCTTCGTCTCTCCGTGCCGGCGCACAGGGACGGACTGTAATTAATTACGGGGGCATGTAAATGCGGTGACCGCGATAACCCGCCGGCTCGGCCGGTATAATAGAGATCCCGAGCACAACGCGCCCCGGGCCGCTCCCGATGTTGTTGGTGGGCCGTTTCAGTGAGACGCGTAAAGATATCAAACTCCGTGGCTGCACAATGCGCCCCTCGTGTAATTAAATTTAATTGTAATAGTTTTCGTGGTAATAACTTTTCCCGGCCGCTCCGTGTATGCCCTGATTGTACCATATAAGTACAGATTGCTCACCGAACTGGAAACTTTATTTATGTTGATAAGAGCAAAGGATTATTTGTATAGTGTTTTCACTTGATATTGAAAATGTGCCTGCAATGAGGGTTTATTACGGTCAAGGGTTCTCCATTGTATGGCGTGCTGCGAAGAGGCGGGCATCCAGGAATGTAACCAAATAATTTACTTTCGACGAAGATGCTACTTAACTGTTTTCTCTTCGATATATACACAATTATATCACTATGGTCATAATATAAAAATTATTTATTAATTAAATTGAATTCAATAATCTTACAACTATCTACATCGTTTTTTATGAGTCGGCGGACGTAATTATTTTTACAATTTTACAATTCGATATAATTACAAGACTACAGACGCCAGTAGATAATTAAGAGCCATCACCTAGGAAGCGGTCTTAAAAGGGTTATACATTCGCCCATGCCATTAAGGTTCATTGTACTTTAATTGCTGGGCGAATATGCAGTCCAGGTAGACAATCAGTTAAGGCTGTCTTTTTCTCAAATAGTCTACATCTGTCTTTCAGTCGGTGTTAACCTTTACATTGCAACAGTACTCATTTTTCATACGTGTGCACATTATCATTTATAAACTTGTGAAAAGGTAGAGTTTATTAAGATGGAAACGTCGTTAGGTGAAACTGCAACAATTATTTCATCAATTTATAATGATACTCAGTACGACGATCTATTTCAATTATGTGAGGAAAGAAGCCATTTCGAAAATTTTGTTGAAGAATCCCTTCGAGAGTCTACAGAGGGAAGCTATTTTCAAACTGATTTTGATAAATTTCAAAACAACCATCATCAAATGGACACATCAGCTATCGAAAATGAAAATCAGGAATTAATAAAGCATGCTTTTCTTTCAACTGATACTAAAAGGATAGTTGTAAATATTTATAACACCATTATAAGCGAGAATCGTGCATCTCCACTGCAAAGAATTTCCATTCTGACAGGAATATCATATTCAACGGTTTGGAGAATAATTACGAAAGGACCGCTAGAAAAGAAAAGAAGAATAAGTTCCAAATTTACCGAAATAGACGATGCCATCGCTAAGAGGATCAAAAATATAATTTACAATTCTTATAAATCAGGTAACGTTCCCACGCTCCAATTTATTTTGGAAACTCTTGGAAATGATTTTCCATATAAGGAAACTACTTTGTATAAATACCTACTTAGTCAGGGTTTTAAGTATAAAACTTTAGACAAACGAATTGACATCATGGAATCGCCGAGATTGCAAAAAGAGCGATTAGAATATTTATCTAAAATAAACGAATATAGAAATGGAGGGAGATCGATAATTTATTTGGATGAAACATGGTTCGATACTCACGACGTCGTTTCCAAGGGATGGGTCGATAATACAAACAAGTTTCACCTTAGAGCACCGTGTAATAGAGGAAAAAGAATTGTCATTCTTCATGCAGGAGGAGACGCAGGTTTTGTGTCAAATAGTTTGCTCTTATCAGCCAAGAATATTGCATCAAGCTCGTTAGACTATCATCAGGATATGAACGCCGAATTATTTGAAAATTGGTTTCGCAATCAATTATTGCCCAACATACCCAATAACTCAATAATCGTAATGGATAATGCAACTTACCACTCAAAGCAAATTAATAAAACCCCAACCGCCGCTTCCAAGAAAGGCGATATTGCGGATTTTTGCATTCAAAATGGTATTATTACCTTAAATGCAAAGAAAAAAAACATTATTAGAACTTATAAAAAAACTTCAAAAAAACGTATGTGGTTGATAAGATGGCAGAAGAATTTGGCCACCAAGTGTTGCGCCTTCCACCTTATTACTGTATCTTCAATCCAATTGAGCTGATATGGTCAACATCAAAAAGAAATTTGCGGAAAAATAATGCACATCCCAAAATGAGAGAAGAAACAATTCAACTTGTTCAGCGAGAATGCAACAACATTTCAAGTACCATTTGGAAAAACTGCATCGATCATGTGATAAAAATTGAAAACGATTATAGGACGTTTAGTGTACCAAATCTAATTATTAATGTTCACAGTGAAAGTGATAGGGATGAATCTAATTGTGCGGAATAATATTTGCTTGTTACATTACGATTAATGAAAAAAATCACTGATTTGTTAATTTTTTGACGCAATGAGCAAGTCAATAATGTTATGGGTAACTTAAGTTATTTGTTTCACGAATCATACTGTATACAAATTTTCTAAGAAATTATAACTACATTTGTAAAACACAAATAATTATACGTACACTTAAAAATACAATGAAAAGTACAATTTAATGATACACACTAATGTTAATTTTCTACGGGGCACTGAATCTGTATTTTCTGATGCCGGCTCTGGACTCTATTCTCTTCCCATTACACGTCATAAAATTCCGTTCGCACAATGGAGCGCAATACACCCTTCGTAGGTAGATTTTCATGGCAGTTTGAATGAGAGAGCTGTTATGCTAATAGGTGGAAGCAGGGCCGTGCCTGACCGGCGTTCATTACGTGCGCCGCACGCAGGCGGCCAAATTAAAAGGCGACTGACGACCAGAAAAACAAACAAAAATTAAAAAGCAAAATAACAATTTTAATATATAGTCATAGTCACATATAATCGAAGTAAATTGTAAAATAGTTGAGAGCAAAATATTTTTCAGTCATTTTGGACTGTACGCCGGACACTGGACATGTCGAGCAAATTACAATGATTATTAGGTATGTACATATTAAAAATTATGAAGTTGAAGTAAGAGAAAATTTCATTGGCTTTTATCAAGCTGAAAAATGTACTGGAGAATCTTTTTACGACTTCTTAATTCAAAAGTTAAACTTTCTTGAATTAAATATTAACGATATGAGGGGCCACGGATACGATAATGGGTCTAATATGTCCGGAAAACATAAAGGATTGCAAAAACGAATTTTGGACAATTATCCACGAGCTCTGTTTATGCCATGCAACGCGCAAACATTAAATTTGGCCATTAATGATGCAGCTAAAGTTTCGTTTTCAACGGTGGATTTTTTCAGTAATGTATCTGCAATATACAACTTTTTCAGTGGATCACCATTTAGATGGCAAGTTTTAAAGAAAAATGTAAAATCTTTAACATTGAAACAAGTTAGTGAAACTCGATGGGTAGCAAGAATTAAAGCGATTAGACCACTGCGAAATGAATTAGGTGAAATTTATGACAGCCTTATAGAAATAGATGAGGAATCTTTAATGCCAACAGTTCGACATCAAGCTGAACGTTTGGCAATGAAAATTAAATCTTATAAATTTATTTCTTCAATAACAATATGGTACGAAATCTTGGAACAGGTAGATTTTATTAGCAAAATGATGCAGAAAGTTTCTTGGAATATCAGTTCGTGTGCTGAATCAATTAAGGAAGTTTTGAAATTTTTCAAAAGCATTAGAAATGACGAAAGTTTCGAAAATTATTTGCAGATTTCTAATGAACTTTGTAAAGCACTTGAAACAGAACCGGATTTTCCTGCTGAAATTAGTGTACGTCGCCGACATCACCGAAAACAATTTAGCTATGAAAATATTCAATTTACTCCAAAAGAAGATTTTCAAATTATTTTTTTCTATGTAATACTAGATACAGCTATTTCATCTCTTACCACCCGTTTTGAAACTTGTTTTGGATTTCTATACAAATTTATTGATATGGAACATGAGGAAATAAAAAAAAGTTGTTTCGATCTCCATAATAAATTTAAAGATGGTGAATCTTGTGATATCAGTGGCGTAGAATTATATCAAGAGTTAATTTCTCTAAAAATTATCATAAAAGACAGAAAGCAGCCCGAAGAACTCAAAGTTTTTATACAAATACAACTTGGAGACTTCTTTTCCAAATGTCGCCACAAGTTTAAAACTTTTACTGACAGTTCCAGTATCTGTTGCATCTGGAGAGCGAAGTTTTTCAAAATTAAAAATAATCAAAAACCACCTGAGAACTTCAATGAGTCAAGAACGTCTCAGTAATATATCAATTATTGCAATTGAAAGTGAAATTGCTGATTCCTTAAATATTGAAGGGGCGATTGAAGAATTTGCCTCTAAAAAATCGCGTAGAGTAAATTTTTGATTGTAATATCATAGATTTATAGATGTGCCAAAACATATTAATGTTTTATATTCAATGGTAATATGTACATACAGGGTGTATCAGCCAAATGGAATAAATTCAATAATAAATAAATGGGGGCGTGTTCGAAAAAACGCTCGGATACGTTGATTGTTATTTTTAGTTGTGCATTGTTTTCAACAAAAACTTTTTGTACAGGGTGTGTCATGTGACCGTGGCCAATACCAACTTTCTTATTTTAAATGCAACACCTGGTATATTATTCAATTTTTGGATTCTTCAGAAAATTCTAGACATATTTCATGTACAATGTCCTATACCTATCTTCAACTGTTTCGGACCTCAACTGTTTCGAACCTCAACCGAATATTTCCAAATCGGTGGATAGGGAGGCGAGGATGGATCAGATGGATGGAATGGCCAGCACGATCCCCTGATCTGACGTCATTAGACTTCTTCTTATGGGGATATGTCAAAAGTATTGTATACAAAACTAAACCCCTCGACTTAGCTGACTTAAGAAGACGAATAATGCTTGCGATTAGATCGGTCATGCCTGAGATGTTGAGTAACGTAAGAAGAAATTTCTATTTAAGATTAGGATGTTGCCAAGAAGTACACGGCGAGCATTTTGAACATCTCCTCCATTGAAATTTATTGTTTTTTTTTTGTTTTTTACATTATCAAGAAATAAACAGTATTACTTATTAGTTTTTGAGTGTGTTGTAACGAATTTCTGTAATCAAATAATTTTCTTTTTTTAATGTTAATTTTTGCAATAAATCTGAAAACACTTAATATTTCCGAAACAGTTGAAGATAGGTATAGGACATTGTACATGAAATATGTCTAGAATTTTCTGAAGAATCCAAAAATTGAATAATATACCAGGTGTTGCATTTAAAATAAGAAAGTTGGTATTGGCCACGGTCACATGACACACCCTGTATAAAAAGTTTTTGTTGAAAAAAATGCGCAACTAAAAATAACAATCGACGTGTCCGAGCGTTTTTTCGAACACGCCCCCATTTATTTATTATCGAATTTATTCCATTTGGCTGATACACAGTGTATATGTAATATAAACATTAAGAATGAAAATTTGATTTTTTTCTTTGATTTTGATGTTATCTCAAAGGGCGGCCATGCATACTAGCACGCAGGCGGCCATATACCCAGGCACGGCCCTGGGTGGAAGAACAACGTAACCTCAATAATCTTTGTTATCAGTTTGAATGACAGTTCTTGATAATGCTTGGGAATTAATTTCGACAGTGAAAATCAATTCGTGGCCGAGGAACCGCATGAGATTGGATTCGAGCTCTTGTGGTTCTTGACTGGGCGCACGTGCCCAGCGTCAACAGCCATCGTACGAAGTCCCAGGCACTTCAAAAGAGTCGATGGCTGAGCACACATCGAACGTGCGTCCGCTTCGGCTTTATTAACTCGTCCCGATGTCGCTGTTTTTAATGGAAAGATTAACCGAGAGAAAGCCGCCCCCTCACCTCGTGCCACCCCCAGACGCTGTCCCGGAGTAATTATTTGCGCACTGGGGCCGAAGTTTCCCGGAGCGCGGAAAAGGGGAATTAAGTTATCTCCTAACGAAGCCGCAGTTATTCCGCTCAAAGACAATATTAAATATTTTTTTATTTACCCGAGCCGCTTTGATGACAAGACACTGAACAATATTTGAATAAAGCTCCTTTATTTTACTTATTTACATAATAATGTTACCGCCGTCTGCGCGCTCCCGCCCCCACCCCCTTCCGCATAGCGGCACGACCCCTTCGAGGACGGCAGTTTTCATTAAACGGCGTTTTACTTTTAAAACTCTCCTCACTTCCAAGAAAACGGACCGCGAACAATTCCCTGCCATCTGGGAAAAATAATACAAACCAAAAAATATATGCTATTTGAAGAAGAATATAAAGAAGCGAGAAATAAAGTGAAGATAGAAGTAAGCAAAGCCAAGGAAGAATCATGGAGAAAATTAGGGAAACAGATACAAGAAAACTTCAGAGAAAACCTAGAATTGTACTACGGAACAATAAAACGATTGAAACAAAAGAAAGAACATAATATGATGCACATAAAAGATAAAGAATGAAACAAAATAACGCAAGAAGATAAAATAATGCAAAGATGGAGGCAATACTTTGAGGAATTGACAAAAGCAGAGGAAACGACAGCAGAGTAAGATACACTAGAAGAACAAAGAGAAGAAAAGGCTGACAGTTAAAAAGAAAACATACCAATAACAGAAGTAGAAGAAGCAGTAAAGAAACTAAAAGGAGGAAAAGACAACATCACCCCGGAAATGCTAAAGTATATGGGAAAGCAACGAACAGAAGAAATAACAGAACTGATAAATGAAGTACTAAAGAGCGGAGATATGCCTAAAGATTAGAGCACCGGAGTAATATTACCAATATATAAAAAGGGAGACAAGAGAAAATGCGAAAACTACAGGGGTATAACGCTAACAAGCATAGCGGGGAAAATTATGATGAGAATAATAGAAAAGCGAGTAAGAGAAGAACTAGAAGAAACGATAGAAAACACCCAAAGCGGATTCAGAAGGGGCAGAAGCACGCACGATCTTATATTCACAATAAGACAACTAAGCGAAAAATGGTAAATAAGAAAGATTCATCCATATATGCTTCATTTACATAGAAAAGGCCTTCGATAGGGTAAAAAGAGAAGATATATGGAAGGAACTGAAAAGAGAGAGGAATTGACACAAAAACAATAGAGCTCATAAAAACAATGTACAAAAATAACAAAAATACAGTAAGAACGAATAACGAAGTATCAGCAGAATTCAAAACAAATATAGGAGTAATGCAAGGTTGTATATTAAGCTCACTCCAATTCACACTAGTGCTCGACGGTGCCATAAAAGAAGCAAAGAAAAAGATGAAGAACATGAGGGTAGGATACTGGAAAATGGAAGAGGCCCAGATATGTGAAATGCTCTTTGCGGACGATATGGCCATAATAGCGGAGACAGAGGAAAACCTGAAATTGAACATGGAAGTACTGAAATGTGAGTTGACAAAGATTAACATGAAAATAAACACAGGTAAAACCAAAACCATGGTCATAGCAAATGAAAGCACAAACCACAGAATAATGATGCAAGGTAAACAAATAGAACAAGTGGAAAGTTTCAAATATTTAGGATCAGTAATAGAAAGCAACGGGAAAATAGAGAAAGAAATAAACAATAGAATAGGCAAAACCGGAAGAATATTCAATGCACTAAAAACTTCTTTCCTAGGAAACAAAGAAATACCTAAAGAAACAAAGACCGAAATAGTGAAAAGGGTAGTGAGACCAACGTTAACCTACAGCAGCGAACTCTGGACATTAAACGAAACAGACAAATCTAGAATCAATGCGGTAGACATGCGCTTTCTAAGAAAAATTGAAAATAAAACAAAAAAAGACAAAGTACGAAATGACATACATAGACAAAACTTACAAATAAAAGACATAAATGATACAATCACAGAAGGTCAAATGAGATGGTTCGGGTATGTTTGCAGAATGAACGATAACAGACAGACAAAAAGAGTGTATGAGACAACACCTACGGGGAAATCATATAAGGGACGACCAAGAAAAACCTGGAACGACAGAATTAAAGAGCAGGCAGAGAAAAGAGGATTAACATGGGAAAGAAACAGACAACTCACACAAGATAGAAGAAAATGAAGAGAAACCTACATGAAGAAACAATAAACTGAAAAACCCTACACCAACAAGGTAGAAAGGCAAATGATTAAATAAAATAAAATAAATATGCTTTTTGAACAAATCAACTTCGACAATATTTACTCCAAATCGAACTTACGAGTATATATTAATACCTGATCAACCATCAGTCTACACCAAGTTGCTAGCCCTAGCACAAAAATCACACTTTTGAAATTTTGACTCACTAACACAAATAAAAAATAATTTTAAAATCCACCAAAAAATGTTACAATATCAAGTAAAACACACTGTATTTATTTATTTATTTATTTATTCCTTTGCCTTTCTACCTTTCGGTGTAAGGCATACATTATTGATGTATGCCTGAGGTTATAACGATGTAATTAGGCACTGGAGACTCTTTGCTAGATCGCTAGGTCGAGCGACGAACCCAAATTGCACATTTATAGATACATATATGAATATTATATTTTTTAATTAACACGCGTTTAAGTAACATAATATGGCGCTGGAGACTCCATACTAAGTTGCTAGGTCAAGCGACGAACCCAAATTGCTCGTTTATAGATATATATAGAATGGCCAGCACGATCCCCTGATCTGACGTCATTAGACTTCTTCTTATGGGGATATGTCAAAAGTATTGTATACAAATCTAAACCCCTCGACTTAGCTGACTTAAGAAGACGAATAATGCTTGCGATTAGATCGGTCATGCCTGAGATGTTGAGTAACGTTAGAAGAAATTTCTATTTTAGATTAGGATGTTGCCAAGACGTTCACGGCGAGCATTTTGAACATCTCCTCCATTGAAATGTATTGTTTTTTTTTTGTTTTTTTTACATTATCAAGAAATAAACAGTATTACTTATAGTGTTGTAACGAATTTCTGTAATCAAATAATTTTCTTTTTTTAATGTTAATTTTTGCAATAAATCTGAAAACACTTAATATTTCCGAAACAGTTGAAAATAGGTATAGGACATTGTTCATGAAATATGTCTAGAATTTTCTGAAGAATCCAAAAATTGAATAATATACCAGGTGTTGCATTTAAAATAAGAAAGTTGGTATTGGCCACGGTCACATGACACACCCTGTATAAAAAGTTTTTATTGAAAAAAAATGCGCAATTAAAAATAACAATCGACGTACCCGAGCGTTTTTTCGAACACGCCCCCATTTATTTATTATCGAATTTATTCCATTTGGCTGATACACAGTGTATATATTATTCAATATCTACAAAAAAATACATTGATATTGACACGTTAGGTTTTGAGATATCGCAAAAGTAAATCAATAATAGACAATATCACTTAAAATCAGTGTTAGAATAAATAATTATTAAAATAAATCAGAAATTAATGTAGCACCTTTTCCACAAAAAAACATTTATTTTTTCTAAATGTACATTTCAGTAGCCAAGCGACCATCTTCAGTAATAGATACGTACTCAGTAGTAGATACGTACTCAGTACGTATCTACTACTGAAGATGGTCGCTTCGCGACTGAAATGTACATTTAGAAAACATAAATGTTTTTTGTGAAAAAGGTGCTACGTTTTATTTCTAAACATACTTTCACAAGCTCCAGCTCCCCGTCAGAAATTAATGATTTAAAAACTATATTTTTTTTAAGGTCCGATCAGATTTTGCCAGTTTATACATATGTGATTTGAATCAATTGATTTACATTACGATTCAAATCATATATTTTTTTTAATAAATTCTTGAATCTATGTTTAATTGATTAATTGAAATGATTAATTAAAAAAAAACAATTTTGGTTTAAAGCAGTGATTTATTTAAAAAGTCATTTGATTTAAATCAATTGATGTTAATCACACCAACAATGCTTAAAACCGGATATCTCAAGAATCATCAATTAGATAATAATTAAAATATGTATAGTAAACAAAACGAAATCAATAAATAACAGAAATTGCCATTAATTTTAATAATCAATGCAAACGATTTGGTCCGAATTGCTCGAAAACAATTGTTTCAAAAGAAAATTCCTCGAAAATAATTGCTCGAAAATAATTGCTCGAAAAATGGTTCCTCGATTGGAAAATTGCTCGAAAGCCGAATTGCTGTTGTAACAATGGTTTGAAATCCTAAAATAAGTTAATGAATTCTTGAAACTTTGATTAATTGTTTGATTGATATGATTAATTTAAAAAAAAACAATTTTAAACGTTCTCTTTTTATAAGCAAATTTTGTTTTTAAAAAAAAAAACTTTGAAGCTGGATTCTGGCTAAACCAAACGCATTTGTATATAGTTATGTTTTATTAAATCGTCTTTTTTTGATCCAAGAAATCTGTGGTTAAGCCATTTCCACACAATTTAGAGACACCCTGTATATTATTCAATATCTACAAAAAAATACATTGATATTGATACGTTAGGTTTTGAGATATCGCAAAAATAAATCAATAATAGACAATATCACTTAAAATCAGGGTTAGAATAAATAATTAATAAAAAAATAAATCAGAAATCAATGATTTAAAAACTTTATACATACAAATGTTTATACATATGTGATTTGAATCAATTAGATTAATAGATTTACATTACGATTCAAATCATATGTTTTTTTTAATGAATTCTTAAATCTTTGATTAATTGATAAAAAATCAATTTTGATTTAAAGCAGTGATTTATTTAAAAAAAATCATTTGATTTAAATCATTGATGTTAATCACACCAACTCTGCTTAAAGCCGGATATCTCAAGAATCATCAATTAGATACTAATTAAAAAATGTATAGTAAACAAAACAAAATCATTAAATAAAAGAAACTACCATTAATTTTAATAATCAATGCAAACGATTTGGTCCGAATTGCTCGAAAACAATTGCTCGAAATAAAATTGCTCGAAAATAATTGCTCGAAAACAATTGCTCGAAAAATGGTTCCTCGATTGGAAAATTGCTCGAACGCCGAATTGCTCGTATAACAATGGTTTGAAATCATAAAATAAGTTAGTAAATGAAAATATACATTTCTGGACAAAATTAAGGTACCACTAGTAAAATTCAAAATAAATTTGAAAACCAGATAACGACATTTAATGAACCGAATAAATATATAAATGCTAGTGTTTAAAAAACGTCAATTTATGACATATGAAAAATCTATTGAAAACAACTTATAAATCGGAAAAGTTCTTTTAAGTATATTTGGTGGTCCCTTAATTTTGTCCAGAAGTGTATTAAATTTATAATTGGCAAAGTAGTTTACATTTTTATATAGTTTCGTCAAAAATAAAGAAAGAAAAGAAAAGGAAAACTACATATATGATGTTTCAAAAGAAACATAATATGGTATACATTTGTTTACATTTAATTCATACGAGTACAGGGGTAGGATTCTACATAACCTAACCAAGCCTACCCTAACCTTACCTAACTTAGTCTAACATAACGTAACCTGACGTAACCTTATGTAACCAACCTGTTTCGTCTGTTAGGCCGTAAATTATATTATGTTTCTTTTGAAACATCATATACTTTACATTTGTTTACATTTAATTCATACAAGTACAGGGGTAGGATTCTACATAACCTAACCAAACCTACCCTAACCTTACCTAACTTAATCTAACCTAACGTAACCTGACGTAACCTTATGTAACCAAACTGTATCGCCTGTTAGGCCGTTAATTATATTATGTTTCAAAAGAAACATAATGTAGTATGCATTTATTTACATTTAATTCTTACGAGTACAGGGGTAGGATTCTACATAATCTAACCTAGCCTAACCTAACCTAACCTAGCCTAACCTAACCTAACCTAACCTAACGTAACCTTATTTAACCAATCTGTTTCACAGGGCATGATTCTAGTACATGCATTTAATTACATATTTTGTATTTGTATAAATTTAATAGGTTTTCTTTTACAAACCTATTTCATTATTTCGAGCAATTTCCCATCAGAGCAATTTTTCATTCGAGCAATTTTCCATTTGAGCAATTTCCCATTCGAGCAATTGCTATTCGACGAACTATTTTTCGAGCAATTATTTTCGAGCAATTGTTTTTGCGCAATAGTTTTCTAGCAGTTTTTCGCAATCAATGCAAACTATATAAATTTGTTAAAATTTACATAACATATAATAATCGGTTACCACAATATTAATAACGACTAAGAACCTTTGATAAGAAATTGATGAGCATCAATTGATGATTGATGAGCACAAATACTACATTATTGTTCCACTGTCATTCTGTAACGGTCCAAAAATAGCGTCGGCAGAAACGGCTTTTTAATAAATTAACTGGCGTGTAGACCTGCACGGTAGGCAACCATGCTTGCATTTTTTTGTTGTGGTGACGCGTCTCCCCGGTGAGCGATTTTTAAATTCACCGGCGTAAAGCGCCACCACGACGCAGAACTACATTGACTCGTGCCCAAGATAGATCGTGCCAGAAGAACCGTTGCAGATAAGGTATTTCACCATCCGTTTTACGGGAATAATCAACGGTTCTCAACTAACCACCCTTGAGGGGGATTGAGGCATCGACTGGAGGGCAGAGAACACGCTCATAACACCGGAGTAAGTAGTTATCTCCTCTCCTCTTCGTGAAGCCACGTGTCCGGCCATTTTGATTAAGGCCGTGCGTTTCTAGGCGTTTAGCAGCGGGGTAGGCAGCTCGGCCGGAACATTCCTGGCTGGAGGCCGCGAGCGAGCTTCAGGTCTACGACGCGAGCCGTCGGCTTCCAGAGCTGTAGCAGTCACCAGCGACGACCACCCGGAACGCAGGCCAGATAAAAAATTCCAATAATATAATTCTTTTGTGTGCTCGATTGAGCCATTTTTGCCGATTATTGTTTTGTGTGTAAATTGCGTCGACGTGTTCTGTATCGTACGTGTTTTGCGCTAGTGTACGAGAAAGGTCGCTCCCTCTGCCCTTTAAATCGCGCGATTAGGAGCTTATTTTATTCGGCCGAATAGAGTAAACCCTGCGCGAAAGGGTGGCGCTCGGAGGTATTTGTTTTCAGGAGCGCAGGACACGGTGTCCGTCTTGATTTGTGTGAATAAACACCGACATCTTACCATACCAAACTCACAGCTGTTATTTTTTGTTCCCCCCGCGTTTTCTCTTTACAGTTTTCTATTCCAGTCATTTCAGTTACAGTTTTACAGTTTTCTATTCTCACTACGAGATCTAAACCTGGTGGTGTTGGCGTCAAGCGGTCAGCGTTGTGACAGTTCGTGATTTCTGAGCTTCGCTGACTGTCTGCCGTCCACCCACACAGGCAGGGTGGAGCCTCCCTTGCGACGAAGTAGCAACGAGGTAAAATTACGTGGAGCCTTTTTTTAACCCCCCCACTCTCTGACACCGAGAGCCTGGCCCTCGTCACTACTTCAAAGGGACCCTCCACTCGCTCCACGGCCTAACGCGCCGACTGCCCTTCAGGTACGTCACAATTCTAATCTGGATTTTGTTTTCAAATATCTGTTTTTAATTTTCACAGTCATTAGATCTGATTCATACTTTTGTAATCGATTTGTGCAAATGTTGCTGCATATGTGAAGTACTAATTTGGATTCTCTAAAATGAATATATCGCAACTAATTTTTGATGGCCCAGTGAGACGGCATGTCCGAGGTGGCTTTATGTTTTGATTTTATTTTGCCGGATCGGGGATTGTTTATAGCGGGCCGAGCGTTAATAACGTCTGGGGTCAAGGTTCCCCGCTGCTAGAAAATTCATTACTTAGCATTTAAATTAATCAAAGCACGAGCGCTTTGAAAGTCCAACATCATAATACCGGCGGACGATGATTCCTCTTTAATTTCGGCCGGTGAGCTGTCCTTTAACTCCTCGGTGTGCACACGCCCATCGGGGCTCGGTTAATAAGACGATTTCCGAATAATCCGAGATTAAAACGTCGCCTCACCCACACAAAAAATTCCTCCACAATTTTAATATAATTACAATATAATTGTTGTACCGTTGTGGATCGGTCCGTCTGGACTCCGGATAGGAGCGGAATGATCCAGGCCTGGCCCCAAAACGATAAATAACGCGCATTTTTCCGTCCACAGAAACTTGATTGCGGCGTGTATAAGCGCGCGTATATGTATGTAGCACAACCAAGGCACATTGCTGGGCATGGTTAATGGATAGGATAGGAGCCGAAGAGCCCCAGGATGTGAGAGCCTTGATGGAGTCCGCCTACACTAGGGACTGGATGAGCACCGTGCACAGTGCACCTGCTCCTCTCTCGTGTGGGACGCTTTCGGATATATACGTGTATATATTTCAATGCGAACGAGGATTTAAACGAGCAATTATTAAATCAAAGAGCAGAAAAGGCGACGGAGGCGGCTGGAAAGGGACGAAGGATGGAACCGAGAGAAACGAAGGAGTAGACGAGCAGGACTTGGATGCACCTGGAATGACTGAGATCCCAAGATTGCTAGGTGCAATACAGTGTTTATGGTGGTGCAGGTGGATTAGTGTGCTTTGTGGGGTCACTATGCTTATTTTCGAACCATCATTAAACGTGTGATAGAGATGTGATGACCGGTTGTTTATAACAAGTGATTTTCATTAGCAATCACATTTATTGACTTACAGCGAGCCACCTGCTTATAAACGCAATAGTAATTGGATCGCGTTATGTAGAAAGCTACCAACCAACAAAATATAAAAATAAATTAACACTATTTTTGTACATATTCATTTGATATTTTTATTTTGTTCAAGTCTTAGATATATCAAGCTTATACTAAATTGTAAAAATGTTGCAAACGTTTCCACAACACTTTTAATATTCATTATATAATTTTGCAGAAAGCGACCAACTCACTAAGCTTTACCTATTTTACGTTTTATTTATGATTTGTTAAAGATTTTTCAATTATTTTCCAAAAAAATTGTCCAATCAACCACATTCCTGAAATTATTTCAATGCGTCTACTAAATCATTATAAATAGGCGGCTGTGTAAAAAAAAAGAGAGTTTGACAGTGTGAATTATTAATTTTGAAGTTATTGTCGCATCTGTGTAACAACATTTGTTAAATAACATGAAAATAGCTCCTTCAGACTCGTTTACATGAGATTTTCTTAATGAATTAGGTAAAACACACATTTTATTACTTAGATTTTTTATAAATGCAAATATTTTAATTTATTTTCCAGAAGATAAAGAGAACTCTATGAAAGATCTTACGTATAATAATAACGGTTCTGTTCAAAATGAAACGCTACAAAAACCAGAAGGTCGTCCACGCAAAGGTCGAAAAAGAAAATTTCCAACCCAAAATCGAGAAGAGAAAAAAATTAAGAAAAATAAAAACGAATCGTATTATAACTACAAGGGCGTTGAGGTAAAGTCAAAAGAATTTGTCAATTTCAATTTCGATTGAATTCTCAATCAATTCCCAATCAATTTCCAATTCAATCTCGAAAACCAGCGTGTCAATACCAATCAAATTTGTTATAGATATTTCGTAATATGAATTAAATTGGATTAATATTCAATGGGTTATTCTTGAGATATTTGCATTTTTCTGCACTCTTATATGTTTCGACGATATTCTTAAAAAGTAAAAGTACTTTGTTAGCGATATCTTCAAAACCTGCATATCAATATCAAGATAATTTGTAATTGATATTAAATGATATATTGTTCTTCAATTTTTCAAATTGGATTATTACCGAATGCGTAATTCTTGAGATATTTACTATTTACTGTAATAGTATATTTTTCAATGATATTCTTAAATAATAACGGTACTTTGTTAGCTATATCTCAAAAACCAACGTGCCAATATTAATACAATTTATTACAGATATTGAATAATATATTGTTCTATAAACTTTTAAATTGGATTAATATCCAATGAGTCATTCTTGAAATATTTGCTTTTTTCTGCACTCTTATATTTTCTAACGATATTCTTAAAATGTGAAAGTACTTTGTTAGCGATATCTTCATAAATAGCGTATCAATATCAACACAATTTGTAATAAATATTGAGAGATATATTGTTCTTTAATTTTTGAAATTTTATTAATATTTAATGCGTTATTCTTGAGATATTTGTTATTTACTGTAATACTATATTTTTCAATGATATTCTTAAATAATAAAGGTACTTTGTTAGCTAATCCTTAAAAACCAACGTGTCAATATCAATACAATTTATTATAGATATTATATAATATGTTGTTGTATAATTATTTAAATTCAATTAATATCCAATGCGACATTCTTGAGATATTTGCTTTTTACTATCATCTTATCTTAGATCTTAGATTTTCGAAAGATATTCTTAAAAGGTAAAAGTACTTTGTTAATGATATCTTCAAAACCAGCGTATCAATATCAACACAATTTATAATAGATATTCGATGATATATTTTTTTTGATGTTTCGAATTGTATTAATATCTAATGCCTTATTATTGAGATCTTTGCTTATTACTGCAATAGTATATTTTCAATGGTATTCTTAAATAATTAAGATACTGTGTAGGCTATATCTCGAAAACCAGCGTGTAAATATCAATGCAATTTGTTACAGATATTGAGTAATATGTTGTTCTATTATATTTTGAATTGAATTAATATCCAATGCGTTATTCTTGAGATATTTGCTTTTTACTGCAATCTTATATTTTCCAACGAAATTCTTAAAAAGTAAATGTACTCTGTTAGCAATATCTTCAAAACCAGCGTATCAATATCAACACAATTTATAATAGACATTAAATGATATATTGTTCTTCAACTTTTCAAATTGGACTAATATCCAATGCGTTATTCTTAAGATATTTGTTTTTTACTGTAATAGTATATTTTTCAATGATATTCTTTAATGATAACGGTACTTTGTTAGCGATATCTTCAAAACCAGTATAATGTCCAATATCAACATATCAACATAATATGTAATAGATATTGAAATATATATTTTTCTTCAATATTTTGAATTTGATTAATACCCAATGCATCATTCTTTAGATATTTGATTTTTACTGTAATAGTTTGTTTTTTCAATGATATTCTTAAATAATAATGGTACTTTGTTTGCGATATCTTCAACACCAGCGTATCAATATCAACACATATCGTAATAGATATTGGATGATATATTTTTCTTCAACGTTTCGAAGTGAATTAATATCCAATGCCTCATTATTGAGATCTTTGCTTTTTACCGTAATAGTATATTTTCAATGATATTCTTAAATAATAAAGATACTTGGTTAGCTATATCTCAAAATACAGCGTGTCAATATCAATACATTTTGTTACAGATATTGGGTTTTATGTTGTTCTGTAATAGTTTGAATTGGATTAATATCCAATGCGTCATTCTTGAGATATTTGCTTTTTACTGCAATCTTATATTTTCCAACGATATTCTTAAAAAGTAAATGTACTTTGTTAATGATATCTTCAAAACCAGCGTATCAATGTCAACAAAATTTATGATAAATATTGCGTGATATATTATTCTTCAATTTTTCGAATTGGATTAATATCCAATGCGTTATTCTAGAGATATTTGCTTTTTACTGTAATAGTATATTTTTCAATGATATTGTTTAATGATAAAGGTACTTTGTTAGCTATATCTCGAAAACCAGCGTGTCAATATCAATATGATTTATTATAGATATTTTATAATATGTTGTTCTATAATGTGTTGAATTTTATTAATATCCAATACGTTATTCTTGAAATATTTGCACTGCACTCTTATCTATTCTAATGACATTCGTAAAAAGTATAAGTACTTTGTTAGAGATATCTTCAAAACCAGCATATCAATACCAACACAATTTCTAATAGATAATAAATGATATATTGGTCTACAATTTTTCAAATTGAATTAATATCCAATGCGTTATTCTTGAGATATTTGCTATTTACTGTAATAGTATATTTTTTAATTATATTCTTAAATAATTAAGGTACTTTATTAGCTATATCTCGAAAACCAGCGTGTCAATATCAATACAATTTGCTATAGATATTGCCTAATATAGTGTTCTTTAACGATTAGAACTAAATTAATATCCAATGCGTCATTATTGAAATATTTGATTTTTTCTGCACTCTCATAATTTCTAACGATATTTTTAATAAGTAAAAGTACTTTGTTAGCGGTATCTTCAAAACCAGCGTATCAATATCAACACAATTTATAATAGATATTAAATGATATAGTGTTCTTCAAATTTTCGAATTGCATTAATGTCCAATGTGTTATTCTTGAGATATTTGCTATTTGCTCTAATAGTATATTTTTTAATAATATTCTTAAATAATAACGGTACTTTGTTTGCTATATCTCGAAAACCAATATGTCAATATCAATAAAATTTATTACAGATATTGAATAATATATTTTTCTATAATGTTTTGAATTGTATTAATATCCAATGCGTCAATCTTGAGATATTTGCTTTTTACTGCAATTTTATATTTTCCAACAATATTCTTAAAAAGTAAAGTACTTTGTTAGCGATATTTTCAAAATTAGCGTATGAATATCAACACAATTTGTAATATATATTGGATGATATATTTTTCTTCGATGTTTCGAATTGTATTAATATCCAATGCCTAATTATTGAGATGTTTGCTTTTTACTGTTATAGTATATTTTTTAATGATATTCTTAAATAATAAAGATACTTTGTTACCTATATCTCGAAAACCAGCGTGTCAATATCAATACAATCTGTTACAGATAATTCCTAATATGTTGTTTAATAACTTTTTGAATCGGATCAATATCCAATGCGTCAGTTTTGAGATATTTGCTTTTTACTGTAATAGTATATTTTCAATGATATTCTTAAATAATAAAAATACTTTGTTAGCTATATCTCAAAAACCAGCGTATCAATATTAAAATAATTTGTTATAGATATTCCCTGATATATTGTTCTATAATGATTTAAATTGGATTAATACCCAATGCGTAGTTCTTGAGATATTTGCTCTTTACTGCAATCTTCTTACCTTCTTACCTCTTACCTCATATATTTTCCAACGATATTCTTAAAAAGTAAAAGGACTTTGTTAGCGATATCTTCAAACCCAGCATATCATTAATAATAGATATTATATGATGTATTGTTATTTAGTTTTTCGAATTGGATTAATATCCAATGCGTTATTCTTGAGATATTTGCTTTTTACTGTAATAGTATATTTATAAATGATATTCTTTAATGATAAAGGTACTTTGTTAACGATATCTTCGAAACCATCGTATAAATATCAACATAATTTGTAATAGATATTGAATTATATATATATATATATATATATATATATATATATATATATATATATATATATATATATATATATATATTTCTTCAATATTTTGAATTAGATTAATACCCAATGCGTCATTCTTCAGGTATTTAGTTTTTACTGTAATAGTTTGTTTTTCAATGACATTCTTAAATAATAAAAGTACTTTGTTTGCGATATCTTCAAAACCAACGTATCTATATCAACACAATTTGTAATAGATATTGGATGATATATATTTCTTCAATGTTTCGAATTGTATTAATATCCAATGCCTCATTATTGAGATGTTTGCTTTTTAATGTAATAGTATATTTTCAATGATATTCTTAAATAATAAAGATACTTTGTTAGCTATATCTCAAGAACCAGCGTGTTAATATCAATACAATTTGTTACAGATGTTGCTTAATATGTTGTTCTCTAATGTTTTGAATTGGATTAATACGCAATGCATCATTATTGAAATATCTGCTTCTTTCTGCATTCTTATATTTTCTAACGATATTCTTAAAAAGCAAACGTACTTTGTTAGCGATATCTTCAAAACCAGCGTATCAATATCAACACTGTTTGTAATAAATATTAAGTGATATATTGTTCTTCAATGTTTCGAATTGTATTAATATCCAATACCTTATTATTGAGATTTTTGCTTTTCACTATAATAGTATATTTTTCAATGATATTCTTAAATAATAAAGATACTTTGTTAGCTATATCTTGAAAAGCAACGTGTCAATATCACTACAATTTATTACAGATATTGAATAATATGTTGTTCTATGATATTTTGAATTGAATTAATATCCAATGCGTCATTCTTGAAATATTTGCTTTTTTCTGCACTCTTATATTTTCTAACGATATTCTTAAATAATATAGGTACTTTGTTAGCGATATCTTCAAAACCAGCGTATCAATATCAACACAATTTGTAATAGATATTAGGTGATATATTGTTTTTCAATGTTTCAAATTGTATTAATATCCAATGCTTCATTATTGACATGTTTGTTTTTTACAGTAATAGTATATTTTCAATGATATTCTTAAATAATAAAGATACTTTGTTAGTTATATCTCGAAAACCAGCGTGTCAATATCAATACAATCTGTTACAGATATTTCCTAATATGTTGTTTAATAACTTTTTGAATTGGAACAATATCCAATGCGTCAGTTTTGAGATATTTGATTTTTACTGCAATAGTATATTTTTCAATGATATTCATAAATAATAAAGGTACTGTGTTAGCAATATCTAAAAAACTAGCGTATCAATATCAATAAAATTTGTTATAGATATTGCCTCATATATTGTCTTAACAATAATTAATGAATAATTACTACTCTTATGGTATCTTATGGCAAGATACTTATACCATAAGATACCATAAGAGTAGTAATTATTCATTTACTTGCCCGTACAAGTTATATTCTTTCCTGGCCATTTTTTTAATTTTAACTTCATAACGCCTAACAAGTTATACTCTTTCCTGGGCATTTTTTTATTTTAACACCATAACGCCTAACGCCCATTTTCAAATCCCCTAGCAGTACAATTTACATAACTCACTTCTTGCTGGTTTACGATTCCAACTCCTTCTTTGGTGGCTGTTCTTGCTGCCGACTTCGACGTGGAGGCGTTTAAACGTGTGCAGCAATAAACCGGCGGGTGGAGACAGTTTGCTTTCCGTTAAGCGACCATTAAACCCGCTGCTTAAGGACCCATTAAACGTTGTTCTTCGGCCTGCAAGTCGCTCTCCTCCGCAGAATGCCTTGGTCATGGCTGTAAATTCACACCGGAGGACCATAAGGGCTGACACGTGGGCCGGACGGGAGGACATTTGCAGAACGGTGGGTTTCAATTAGGAAAAAGGTGCTTCTGGCAGTTCAAAAGACGATCAACTGAATGCTCATGGGCAAAGCGCGGATTTACAAGCATAAAAAATTACAAAATAAGCGCTTAAATATGCATATAAATCTTAGAAAATAAGCATATAAAATAGCATTAAGATTAAAATAAGCACAAAAACGCAGAAAAAGCATGAAAAGGCATATTTTATGTTTTATGAAAATACAGAAAAACAAAACAAAACATAATTTTATTAACAATAACCCACTATAGGTAGATAAAAGTAATATTTTAATAACATAGGTTTTGGTGATTAATATTAATAACAATAATAATTAATAACAAATAATGATTACTGCTCATTTTTAAACGAACTAATAATTAAATGTTTTTCTAAATTTTCAACGGAAAATCCCATTCTTCTATCACTGAGCACATTTTTTAAGTGTGAAAAGCTTCTCTCCACATCCACACTTGTAATCGGTGCATATTTAAATTTGGGAACAATTGTAATATTTATCAGCAAATCTTCCACGAAATCTCCTTTTAAAACTGTTGATATTTTTTGTAACTCTCCAAATCCTTCATTTTTGACAAAACTGCATCACATTTTTTTTAATAATCTCTCCTAAAGATCCCCGTACGTTTGAAACGTCGTTCCTAAAATCTTCAACTATTTGGACCGCATCTACCAAAGTTGTGTCCTTTGCTTGGAGTTTATCAAAAGCTTTGCTTACAAAACTGTAGTTGGTTTTTAGGAATGCTAAATTTTGTACAACCCTCCTATCTTTAAGAACTTTGTGGCATTATTTAATTGCCTCTGGCACATTTTCGGGAAACTCTAACACAAGCTCCTTAAATGAGTCGAAATGGTTGGCATAATAGCAGGCAGCATCAAGCCACGTACCCCATCTAGTTATAACCGGTGCCGGAGGAAGAGGTACATTTGGCATTCTTTCCCTAAACATTTCAATACTCAGTGGAGCTTTTAGGAAAATTTTCTTCCCGGTTTTTATCAAATCATTGACCAGGGGAAATTGCAGTCTAATCGTTTCAGCAACTCGATTAAAACCATGTGCCAAACAGGTGCGATGCATTAATTGCTCATAAAATACTTTTAAATTAGAATATGCCTTCAACATATATGTAGCAGCATCAGAAAGCATCAATAATAATTTATTATTTGGTACGGGGTTTGGCAAAAATAAATGTGTTAATCCATCGTGAACGAATTTGGCAATGATATTGCCTTTTGTTTTTTCTAACTGCTTGAAACTAATTAAATATGCATTGGTGGAGTCTTCGTTTAATATTCCAATCATTAAATGGGCGATGTACCGACCACACGAATCAGTAGTTTCATCTACACAGAACCATATGTAATTGTTGCCAATTATCGTTTTTATTTCCTCAATAGTGTGTTTATATACTTGCTCGACATAGTTTTTGCGAATGGTTGATTCGGCAGGAATATGTCTACCGGTATATTTTTGTAAAAAAGATTTAAACATACTATTATCTAATTTTTTTAACGGAATGTTAGAAGATACCATCGTTTTGCATGAATCCAAGTAAAATTCCTTTTCATTCTGTGTAGAAGAACTCGCAAACGACTCGGAAATAGTTTGCTGGGTACTCAGGGTACTGCTTGCAGATTTGTGTTTTTTTTAATTTTGTAGGTGAACTGTTGTTTTGATATGTTGTGTTATGTTAAATTTTTTCTCGCAGTTAATCTACAACATAATACATGCTTGTACCTAGGCCAATAGCAACACAAAATAAAACTTACCGGTTTGATACAAGCCCTGCAAATTAATTTGCCGTTCTCATATTTTAATTCAGAATGTCCACGTATCCATTCATCGACGGAAGGTTTTACTTTCGGCATTTTATAGAAGAAAACTTATAAACACGTAATACACACAAGGCACAAGCACAACGCACTGAAGATTGAGATAAATTGGACTGAATTGATAGCACATTTGCCCCAAATGCGTTCTGTGCATGTAAAAATGGGGTAATTCCCGAAATAATCAAGCTTTTTTACCAAATATCACGTACGCACGCTCGCTTTGTTGACGATTTTGTGATAACCAAGCACTCTAGACGTAACGGTGTAATATTAATACTGAATTCTGAATACAATAATGTGCAACAAAATATATTCTTAGCTAATATAAAAAATATGCTATAAAATTGAGAAACAAGCAAATAAGCACAAAAAATGAGGGATTATGCACAAAAAATGCATTAAAGCAATTATAAGCTTAAAAACTGAAAATATGTATATTAGGACAAAAAAAATTGTCACGTTACTTCATTTGCTGAAATTCGTACAGATACGAGGTCATTTTGGTCTGCTATTAAAACTGATGTATAGCATAATACCTAGAAATCCGCGCCTTGCGTTATCAAAAATCTTTAAAATATTTTCCTTTTTTTTTGCTTGAAAGGTACTTAGATTATTATGTACGAATTGGGCTTCTTGCAGTGTACGTGGTAATAATTATTAATACATTACTGTGGTTTCATTAATGAGCAGTTGCGGTGAAATATTCGAATGTACGATGTCCTGGGGTATCGTGCAAGTCTGGCGGGCTCCGTGCTCGGCGCCTAATTACTCGCTCTCCTCGCGTTCTTCAGTCCCCATCATAACCAACTCCGAGCCATCATCCAGTCCACCTCCTGAGCACACGCTCTACACGCGAACGAATTCCTGAAGAGCGGCAGCAGCACGCTGCATGCCTCCTCTTGCTCTCTGTGCACGGGTCATCACGCCGTTCCTCCGCTTGCCGTGTGCTTCAATTGCACGCCTTTTACGCCGGCCGGCCACTCTCCACTTCACGTGTCTTATCATTAAATTACAGAACCTGAACAACGTGTGCCGTACGTCCAAACTCTCACGAATATATCACGTTTTTTGAAGCTAAATATTGTTAAATCGGCACAGGTAAATATAGAGGTCCAGCAGAACGTTTCAACAAAGTAAAATTACTTTACCAGAAATTTAAGAGAGACTCGAATAACTCTAGAGTCATCCAACTATTGTATCAACAAAATCCAACAATAAGTCTTGGGTCAATGATTTTAATAAATGAGTGGCAAATGCAATTGAATACAGCTCAATTGATGTACACAGATTTTCAAGATTAAGATTTCTTTTTAAGTTAAATATATATTTTGCCCAATTGAAGAAGAAATGTACCAATATTGCACTAGTGCAATAGATGCTGTTTGGTGATTTCAAACTTCAGTTATTCCAGAAATAGCCATCCAACATTCAAAACTCGAAAAAAGTAAAATTTGTGTTTGGGTTCGTCGCTTGACGAAGCATAGGATCTCCGGCACCATGTGACATAACGGCACACCATTTGAAAACTAATCAAAATTTTTGCAAACTATTTCCGGAATTTGAAAGCCAGATAGCTACTTGTTAAGTCATAAAAAATTTGTTGCACAAATTTATGTAATAGTGTATTTATTAACGTGTAAACTCAAAAAATTGCGTCAAGCGATGGTTGCATAGGTCTCCAGCGCCATATTACATAACCGCTCACCATTTGTTTAAAAATCTATTTTTTTAATAAATAAATAAGTTTCACTACATTTTTGAAAACTGTTTCTATAATTTGAAAGCCAATTAACTACTTCTTGTTTGTTCGCATGCTTAAGGTAAATGCAATAGGGTGGAATATAAATATCAATATCACTGGAAAACGCAAGATTTGCAATAACGAGCCAATATCTCATTAAAAGGTATTAATCCAATGTTATGGAATAACATATCACGCAATATCTATTACAAGTTTTGTTGATATTGATACGCTGGTTTAAGGGATATCGCTAACAAAATACCTTCATTATTTAAGAATATCTTGAAATATATGCTGTTACAGTAAAAAGCAAATATCACAGGAATGGCGCATTGGATAATAATCCAATTCAAAAAATTATAGAAAAATATATCATTCAATATCTATTACAAATTGTGTTGATATTGATACGTTAGGTTTTGAAATATCGCAAATAAAGTAATAACGTAGATAATTTCACTTAAAACCTCAATCTCAATCTCAAGAATCATCCATTAGATACTAATTAAAACAATATCGCATATATCAGAAATAAGTTGCATTACTACTGATTTTTACTAGTTTTTGCGATATCAGTAACATAGAAACGTTAATATTTACGAATATCACTTGAAAACGCAAGATTTATACTAACGAGTAAATATCTCAAGAATAACGCACTGTATATTTGTCCAAATAAAAACATTATAGAACAATATATTACTCAATTTGTATAACAAATTTTATTAATATTAACACGCTGGTTTTTGAGATATAGCTAACAAAGTATCTTTATTATTTAAGAATATCATTGAAAACATACTATTACATTAAAAAGCAAAATCTCAATAATGAGGCATTGGATATTAATGCAATTTAAAACAATGAAGAACAATATATCGTCTAATATGTATTACAAATTGTGTTGATATTGATACGCGGGTTTTGAAGATATCGTTAATAAACTACTTATACTTTTTTAAGAATATCGTTAAAAAATATAAAATTGCAGTAAAATGCAAATATCTCAAGAAGGACGCATTCGATATTTATTCAAAAAATTACAGAAAAATATTAGGCAATATCTATCAAAATGTATTCATATTGACGCGCTGGTTTTCGAGATATAGCTAACAAAGTATCTTTATTTTTTAAGAATATCATTGAAAAATATACTATTACAGTAAAAAGCAAACATCTCAATATAGAACAATATATTAGGCAATATGTATAACAAATTGTATTAATATTAACACGCTGGTTGTTGAGATATAGCTAACAAAGTATCTTTATAATTTAAGAGCATCATTGAAAATATACTATTACATTAAAAAGCAAATATCTCAATAATGAGGCATTGGAAATTAATACAATTCCAAAAATTAAAGAACAATATATCGTTTAATATGTACTATAAATTGTGTTGATATTGATACACGGGTTTTGAAGATATCGCTGATAAACTACTTATACTTTTTAAGAATATCGTTAGAAAATATAAAATTGCAGTAAAATGCAAATATCTCAAGAAGGACGCATTCAATGTTAATTCAATTCAAAAAATTATATAAAAATATATTAGGCAATATCTATAACAAATTGTATTCATATTGACGCGCTGATTTTAGAGAACAAAGTACCTTCATTATTTAAGAATATCTTGAAATATATGCTGTTACAGTAAAAAGCAAATATCACAAGAATGACGCATTGGATAATAATCCAATTCAAAAAATTATAGAAAAATATATCATTCAATATCTATTACACATTGTGTTGATATTGACACGTTAGGTTTTGAAATATCGCAAATAAAGTAATAGCATTTGTAGATAATTTCACTTAAAACCAGATATCTCAAGAATCATCCATTAGATACTAATTAAAACAATATCATTTATATCAGAAATAAGTTGCATTACTACTGATTTTTACTAGTTTTTGCAATATCAGTAACATAGAAACGTTAATATTTACGAATATCACTTGAAAACGCAAGATTTACGACGTGTAAATATCTCAAGAATGACGCACTGTATATTTATCCAATTCAAAACATTATAGAACAATATATTAGGCAATATGTATAACAAATTGTATTAATATTAACACGCTGGTTCTTGAAATATAGCTAACAAAGTATCTTTATTATTTAAGAATATCATTGAAAACATACTATTACATTAAAAAGCAAATATCTCAATAATGAGGCATTGGATATTAATGCAATTTAAAACAATGAAGAACAATATATCGTTTAATATGTATTACAAATTGTGTTGATATTGATACGCGGGTTTTGAAGATATCGTTAATAAACTACTTATACTTTTTTAAGAATATCGTTAAAATATATAAAATTGCAGTAAAATGCAAATATCTCAAGAAGGACTAATTCGATATTTATTCAAAAAATTACAGAAAAATATTAGGCAATATCTATAACAAAATGTATTCCTATTGACGCGCTGGTTTTCGAGATATAGCTAATAAAGTATCTTTATTTTTTGAGAATATCATTGAAAAATATACTATTACAGTAAAATGCAAATATCTCAATATAGAACAATATATTAGGCAATATGTATAACAAATTGTATTAATATTGACGCGCTGGTTTTCGAGATATAGCTAACAAAGTATCTTTATTATTTAAGAATATCATTGAAAAATATACTATTACAGTAAAAAGCAAATATCTCATTAATGAGGCATTGGATATTAATACAATTCGAAAAATTGAAGAAGAATATATCGTTTAATATGTATTACAAATTGTGTTGATATTGATACGCGGGTTTTGAAGATATTGCTAACAGAGTACTTTAACTTTTTTTAAATATCGTTGGAAAATCTAAGATTGCAGTAAAAAACAAATATCTTAAGAATGACGCATTGGATATTAATCTAATTCAAAACATTATAGAAAAACATATTAGTCAATATCAATAACAAATTGAATTCATATTGACGCGCTGGTTTTCGAGATATAGCTAACAAAGTATCTTTATTATTTAAGAATATCATTAAAAAATATACTATTACAGTAAAAAGCAAATATTTCAATAATGAGGCATTGGATATTAATCCAATTCGAAAAATTGAAGAATAATATGTCATTTAATATGTATTACAAATTGTGTTGATATTTATACGCTGGTTTTGAAGATATTTCTAACAAAGTACTTTTACTTTTTAAGAATATCGTTGGAAATTCTAAGATTGCAGTAAAAAACAAATATCTTAAGAATGACGCATTGGATATTAATGCAATTTAAAACATTATAGAAAAACATATTAGGCAATATCTATAACAAATTGTATTCATATTGACGCGCTGGTTTTCGCGATATAGCTAACAAAGTATCTTTATTATTTAAGAATATCATTAAAAAATATTCTATTACAGTAAAAAGCAGACATCTATATAATGAGGCATTGGATATTAATACAATTCGAAATATTGAAGAACAATATGTCATTCAAAATCTATTACAAATTGTGTTGATATTGATACGCTGGTTTTGAAGATATTGCTAACAAAGTACTTTTACTTTTTAAGAATATCGTTGGAAAATCCAAGATTTCAGTAAAAAGCAAATATCTTAAGAATGACGCATTGGATATTAATCCAATTCAAAACGTTATAGAAAAACATATTAGACAATATCAGTAACAAATTGTATTCATATTAACACGTTGGTTTTCGAGATATAGTTAACAAAGTATCTTTATTATTTAAGAATATCATTGAAAAATATACTATTACAGTAAAAGGCAAACATCTCAATAATGATGCATTGGATATTAATACAATTCGAAACATTGAAGAACAATGTATCATTTAATATCTATTACAAATTGTGTTGATATTGATACGCTGGTTTTGAAGATATTGCTAACAAAGTACTTTTACTTTTTAAGAATATCGTTGGAAAATCTAAGATTGCAGTAAAAAGATAATATCTTAAGAATGACGTATAGGATATTAATCCAATTCAAAACATTATAGAAAAACATATTAGGTAATATCTATAACAAATTGTATTCAAATTGACGCGTTGGTTTTCGAGATATAGCTAACAAAGTATCTTTATTATTTAAGAATATCATTGAACAATATACTATTTCAGTAAAAAGCAAATATTTCAATAATGAGGCATTGAATATTAATACAATTCGAAACTTTGAAGAAGAATATGTCATTTAATATCCATTACAAATTGTGTTGATATTGACATGGTGGTTTGGAAGATATTGCTAACACAGTACTTTTACTTTTTAAGAATATCGTTGGAAAATCTAAGATTGCAGTAAAAAACAAATATCTTAAGAATGACGCATTGGATATTAATCCAATTCAAAAAATTATAAAAAAACATATTAGGCAATATCTATAACAAATTGTATTCATATTGACGCGCTGGTTTTCGAGATATAGCTAACAAAGTATCTTTATTATTTAAGAATATCGTTGAAAAATATATTATTACAGTAAAAAGCAAACATCTCAATAATAAGGCATTGGATATTAATACAATTTGAAACATTGAAGAACAATATGTAATTTAATATCTAGTACAAATTGGATTGATATTGATACGCTGGTTTTGAAGATATTGTTAACAAAGTACTTTTACTTTTTAAGAATATCGTTGGAAAATCCAAGATTTCAGTAAAAAGCAAATATCTTAAGAATGACGCATTGGATATTAATCCAATTCAAAACGTTATAAAAGAACATATTAGGCAATATCTATAACAAATTGCATTCATATTGACGCGTTGGTTTTCGAGATATAGCTAACAAAGTATATTTATTATTTTAGAATATCATTGAAAAATATACTATTACAGTAAAAAGCAAACATCTCAATAATGAGGCATTGGATATTAATCCAATTCGAAACATTGAAGAACATTGTGTCATTTAATATCTATTACAAATTGTGTTAATATTGATACACCGGTTTTGAAGATATTGTTAACTTTTACACTTTTACTTTTTAAGAATATCGTTGGAAAATCTAAGATTGCAGTAAGAAACAAATATCTTAAGAATGACGTATTGGATATTAATCCAATTCAAAACATTATAGAAAAACATATTAGGCAATATCTCTAACAAATTGTATTAATATTGACGCGCTGGTTTACGAGATATAGCTAACAAAGTATCTTTATTATTTAAGAATATCATTGAAATTAAAATCATTCGAAATATACTATTACAGTAAAAAGCAAACATCTCAATAATGAGGCATTGGATATTAATACAATTCGAAACATTGAAGAACAATATGTCATTTAATATCTATTACAAATTGTGTTGATATTGATACGCTGGTTTTGAACATATTTCTAACAAAGTACTTTTACTTTTTAAGAATATCGTTGGAAAATCTAAGATTGCAGTAAAAAACAAATAACTTAAGAATGACGCATTGGATAATAATCCAATTCAAAACATTACAGAAAAACATGTTAGGCAATATCTATAACAAATTGTATTCATATTGACGCGCTGGTTTTCGAGATATAGCTAACAAAGTATCTTTATTATTTAAGAATATCATTAAAAAATATTCTATTACAGTAAAAAGCAGACATCTATATAATGAGGCATTGGATATTAATACAATTTGAAAAATTGAAGAACAATATATCATTTAATATCTAGTACAAATTGGATTGATATTGATACGCTGGTTTTGAAGATATTGTTAACAGAGTACTTTAACTTTTTTTAAATATCGTTGGAAAATCTAAGATTGCAGTAAAAAACAAATATATTAAGAATGACGCATTGGATATTAATCTAATTCAAAACATTATAGAAAAACATATTAGTCAATATCAATAACAAATTGAATTCATATTGACGCGCTGGTTTTCGAGATATAGCTAACAAAGTATCTTTATTATTTAAGAATATCATTGAAAAATATACTATTACATTAAAAAGCAAATATCTCAATAATGAGGCATTGGATATTAATACAATTCGAAATATTGAAGAATATGGATTTGAATCAAATTAAGATTTAGTTTAAATCGGAAACATTACAAAATTTTAACTAAAAAAAGGGTTAAGTAAATGAAATCCATAAAATTATCAGAATTGCTTATTTAACGAGTTTCATTCTAAATTTCAAGATGAAATCTAAAAACGATAATGTTCTCCAGGGAATAATTATGAAATATTAAGGTATAATTTACATCATAACTGGGCAATACTGTGGCAAATTATTGGTTGTTTTGTGTAATGAGTAAAAACATTATTTAATCTTATTGCAAATTCATTAATATCAGTCATACGAACAATTTCCAGCACGTATTTAACAAAATTGTATCTATCAAAACCTAGTTAGTGAATCCTGAAGTAATAGATGAAAAATGACATTGGAAGGCACAAACAGTGACATATTTCATGAAGTGGTGACATGCATTGAGCCGTTTTGCGGGCACGTAGAATTGAGCAATGTGTGAAAGTCATTGACGTTACTAAATATTTCCAACTGATGTACAGATAACATTAAAAATGACATTGGAAGGCACAAACAGTGACATATTTCATGAAGTGATGACATGCATTGAGCCGTTTTGCGGGCACGTAGAATTGAGCAATTTGTGAAAGTCATTGACGTTAAGTACATCTTTTATCCAAAACTTACCAACACTTTTTGAGTCAATAAAGAAAGTCATTAAATTCAAGTTGATGTTTAATTATTGGTGCAAAATCCTTTAAAGTGAATAAATTACACTTAATCTATAATTCTTTGTCTTTATTTTATTAATATTATTGTTACTAACACACGCATTACCTCTAAAAGAAGTTGGAGTTATCACGATAATGATTTAATATCAAACATAACGTAAAGAAGTACTGCCATTATACGATCACACAAAATAAAAGTAAAATAAATAAATCACGAGCCAAAACAAATATCATAAATTATAAGAATTTATGATTACAAGTAAAATATACCTAATTATTAAATATTGGGAAAACCGAAGTCTTACAAATTTAATGATAATTTCCGCATCCTTCATTCAATGGTTAAAAGTATTAAATTAAATTTATTAGATAGTCTGGAAACCAATCGTTTCAATAAACTGGGAATTTTACTAAATAAACAAACTGAAGCAAATGGAGCAAATCCCCACTTTTAAATTTAAATTTGTAAGAACTGTTATTTTTTTCCCTCTCCCGTGTATAGATTATACTCCCCACCCCCTTCCCACCCACTACAAAACTGTTAGGTTTTAAGCTATTTTTAGGAATGTAGTACATTTGTAAGATCATTATTCATCTGCCCGATGAAGACACTGTGTGTCGAAACATGTCGTAGACAATGCAATATTTTTTTTAAACTCAAAAAGTGCGTTATTTGCCCAGTCAAAATAATGGAGTTTAAACAAGTATCGTCAAATGTATTTCCATGATACTAAAGTTTAGTTAGAATCGTTGCTGAATGTGAAAATTACATTTTGCAGACGCAGCGGTAATTTCGAGAACACCGCTCGCACACATCCCAGATTTATTATTTTTTCAATTAAAACCGAAAAGGTATCTAGGATTTATTAGTGCACGCTTTATGCCCTCTTAACATGCATGAGCGAGGAGCGATTTAATTGTAGGTGATTTAATGTGATTGCTTTCCGATCCGAGTTGGTGTGTGCGCGCGGAAGAACAAAAGACGGCGGCGGAGGAGGAGAACAGAAAAAAAAAACAAGGGACGCGCGATAATTAATACCGGGGACCTAAATCACGCGGGCTGCGAGAGATAGACTCTGCGCTTCTCTCGGGCAATAAATTTGTCCGGTGGATAAAAACGCGCTGGGGTCCCGAAAAGTCATCACGCAATCAGGAGGGCCGTGAAATAAGGGCGCGCGCGCGGAGGGCTGGGGGTGCGCGGTCTCTTCAAACGATCCTATAAATCCCGGCCTCTCCCCACTTAACTATGGCTAATTTAAAATTATTTTTTCCCGTGCATCCGCGCGCGGCCCTACCACCATCAAATAGCAGTCGCAGAAAGGTCGGCCGAGGGCTACCTGGCCGGCCCGGCCGCTGCATTCTCAACGTGGTGCGGCGCTTATGGTTTTCATGGATAATTTTCATGACAAAATGTGATAGATTGATTAGAAGATTACGAGGGATTCCGTAGTTTATGTTTTCACGGCCGATGTTTGTACTGGGGCCCCCCTTTTGATGGATAGCGCGAGGTTATCACGCAATTATTTCTCCCTCGATCTATCCACGCGTTTTGCTTTTGTTTTGGGTTTGACCCGTCGCAGGTAAAAAATCCTTTTAATTGCGAATGCTTTCGTCGAACTTTGCGTCTAATCTGTGCCCGGCTCTCCTTTGACCTTTCGCAGTTTACAGGTTACACTTTTTCCGTCGTTTTTTGCCGGGCTTAATTTAGCCGGCCGTTTTACGATTAGCCCAGAAATAATTACGGAAACACAATAAGACACGAACGTACAAAAAAAATCTCCCATCTCGAACACAAAAGCGCGGATTCGGTATGATGATATCGAAAAAACGGCGCAATTACGTGTACGTGCCCGTTTTTTTCCCGACATAATAACGTAACTATATATTACATTATTGTGGCTATTGAATGGAGGAGCGTGTCTCGTTTCATGGAACATAAACAAGATATACTTTACAGCGAGCGGCGGGTGTGTTTATTATATAAGAGAGGAGCTTTTTACGGATTAGCGGTGGCTGCTAATGAAGTGCACGTGCCACGTAAAAGCTTTTCTCCGTCCGGTACTACACCCTACGCACATGTAAATATATTTCGAGTGCCTGGCACGTTATCCGCATTGCTTATTCCTCGTTCCATCAATACGAAACAATGAAACCCGACGAACTGTGCCCGCACAGAAACACCGACCACTTGAATTAACGAGATTCGCAGAAAACGGTAATGTGATGGAGCGAAGAGCTTAATTCGTTTTGTTCCCGCTCTTCTATGCCCAAATGAGGTCGTGCTGGATTTTATTATTTAATGGGCTATTTACTGGTGCCGCTGCGTTAGTTTTTAGCAATCAGACCCTTGTTGCAGCCTGTCAAGTTGTAATAGTTAGATTTTTATATTCGTTAACGTATAAAAAAAAATCTGGCTGAATTTGAACACAGGCAAACACGATTTCAAATGGATGTTTTACATCCAATTTGCGATTTTTTTTAAATATAGTATTCGCTTTTTTCTATATAGATGTAGATATATGGAACACCGAAGATTACCCCAAAAAAGTACGAGACCAAAAATCCTTGTCGATCATCTGAAAAAAGCGAGAATGAATGGAGATAAAGCTACGATAACATACAACAAGCTTATGGTAAATGGAGAAATCTACACATATGAACAAATAATAAACAAAGAAGGTGAAAACAAAATTAAGAAATACGAAAGGACAATTAGTCAGAGATCGCCGAGTAATCTCAACGACGAAGGCCTAAAAAAACTCGCATATGGATTCAAAAAACCAAGCTTGGGCAGCATAGAAACACAAAACCAAGATACCAACAGCAATGAACTAAGGAACTGCGATTATGGAAACAAAAATCTAAAGAAAGAAACAGGCATAAATACAAGACCTATTAAATATTTCGGTTGCTGGAATGTGAGAACTATGTATGAACCAAGCAAAACAAATCAAATAATAAGGGAAATGGAGAAGTATAAGCTTGATATTTTGGGACTAAGCGAAACAAGATGGCTGGGAAATGGTGAAATCGGACTAGAAAGAGATAAATAGATCATATACTCAGTTAAAATGGAAGAGGGAGCGAAACATGAATATGGCGTCGCATTGTTAATGAGCAAAGAAGCAAAGAGATCATTAATGGAATGGGATGGTGTATCTGATAGAATCATTACGGCCAGATTCAGAGCAAGATTATTTAACATCACAATTATAAACATATATGCACCAACAAATACGGAAGAGCAGGATGTGAAGAACACATTTTACGATCAACTACAAAAACCATACGATCAGATTAAAAATGTGACGTACCTGAAGGGCAGTCGGCGCGTTAGGCCGTGGAGCGAGTGGAGGGTCCCTTTGAAGTAGTGACGAGGGCCAGGCTCTCGGTGTCAGAGAGTGGGGGGGGGGGGGGTTAAAAAAAAGGCTCCACGTAATTTTACCTCGTTGCTACTTCGTCGCAAGGGTGGCTCCACCCTACCTGCGTGGGTGGACGGCAGACAGTCAGCGAAGTTCAGAAATCACGAACTGTCACAACGCTGACCGTTTGGCGTCAACACCACCAGATTTAAATCTCGCAGTGAGAAGAGAAAACTGTAAATGAGATAAATGAGGAAGAAAACTGTAACTGAAATGAATATAGAAAACTGTAAAGAGAAAACGTGGGGGGAGCAAAAAAATAACAGGTGTGAGTTTGGTATGGTAAAATGTCGGCGTTTATTCACACAAATCAAGACGGACACCGTGTCCTGCGCTCCTGAAAACAAATACCTCCGAGCGCCACCCTTTCGCGCAGGGTTTACTCTATTCGGCCGAATAAAACAAGCTCCTAATCGCGCGATTGAAAGGGCAGAGGGAGCGACCTTTCTCGTACACTAGCGCAAAACACGTACGATACGAAACACGTCGACGCAATTTACACACAAAACAATAATCAGCAAAAATGGCTCAATCGAGCACATAAAAAGAATTATATTATCTGGAATTTATATCTGGCCTGAGTTCCGGATGGTCGTCGCTGGTGACTGCTACAGCTCCGGAAGGGCGACGGCTTGCGTCGTAGACCTGGTGCTCGCTCGCGGCCTCCAGCCAGGAATGTTCTGGCCGAGCTGCCTAGCCCGTAGCTAAACGCCTACAAAACACACGGCCTTAATCAAAATGGCCGGACACGTGGCTTCACGAAGAGGAGGAGGAATAACTACTTACTCCGGTGTTATGAGCGTGTTCTCTGCCCTCTAGTCGATGCCTCAATCCCCCTCAAGGGTGCTTAGCTGAGAACCGTTGATTATTCCCGTAAAACGGATGGTGATATACCTTATCTGCAACGGTTCTTCTGGCACGATCTATCTTGGGCACGAGTCAATTTAGTTCTGCCTCGTGGCGGCGCTTCCGCCGGTGAATTTAAAAATCGCTCACCGGGGAGACGCATCACCACAACAAAAAAAATGCAAGCATGGTTGCCTACCGTGCAGGTCCATACGTCCGTTAATTATTAAAATGCCGCTTTCTGCCAACGCTATTTTTGGACCGTTACAAAAATAAGCACAAAAAGGACACTATAATTCTACTGGGCGACATGAACGCCAAAATTAGCAACAATAACATTTGAAGAGACGATATAATGGGCAGGGAAGGGGTGGGCCAAATAAACGAAAATGGCAAACTATTTGTGGATTTCCGTGCAACAAACAACCTAGTTATTGGAGGGAGTATTTTCCCACAAAAAGAAAGTCACAAAATAACATGGACGAGCCCTGGTGGGCATGCAAAGAATCAGATTGATCACATTTCCATCGACAAAAGATATAGAAGCTTCTTACAAGATGTACGTGCAATGCATAGGGCAGATGTTGGATCAGATCACGCTCTAGTGAGGGCAAAACTAAAAGTTAAAATAAAGGCAATAAATGAACCCAACAAACCTAAAAGGCGAAAGTACAGCATACAAGACCTCAAGGATGAAGAAACGCGAAAGAAGTTCGAATCAACAGTGACAGCAAAATTGGGAAACAGCTGTGATATGAGAAATATGAACATGGAAGAACTTTGGAAATCCTACAAGGAAGCAATAAAAGACGCCGCGGAAGAAACAATACGCATCAGAAAAAACAACAGGAAAACATGGATGACTAAACATACATGGAATCTCATCGAAGAAAGAAATGTAATCAAACACAAAATACTCGGCGAACAATGCCCAGAGAGAAGAGTTAATCTGCAGAATCAGTATGTTAACAAGGATAAACAAATAAAGAAGAGTGCAAGATGTGATGAAAGAAAAGAACGAGAAAAACTGTTACTAGAAGCTGAAAAGGCATCAGGAGTGAATAACATGAAGACACTATACAAGATAACGCGAAAGATGGCAGGGAGAAAGGTATCACGACCACACAAATAAAAGATAATCAAGGTACAAGGAACACACTGAAAACTGAGAAACAGATTATAAATAGATGGCTGGAGTATTTCACGGAAATCTATTCGAAGAAGGAGAAGGAGGTGTTAGATGAAGAAGAGTTAGTGGGGTCAACAGAGAACTTGGTACCGGAACTAAAGATAAAAACCGATGAAATCTCGAGAGAAGAAATTGAAGTGGCCATTAGACAGCTCAAAAACGATAAGGCGGCAGGATTAGACAACATCTCAGGAGAATTGGTAAAGGCAGAAGCAGAAGCCACCCCCGAAGTACTGCACCTATTGTTAAACAAAATATGGACGGAAGAAAAAAATCCGGAGATTGGGTCGAAGGCGAACAATGCCCAGAGAGAAGAATTAATCTGCAGAGTCAGTATATTAACAAGAATAAACAAATAAAGAAGAGTGCAAGATGTGATGAAAGAAAAGAACGAGAAAAACTGTTACTAGAAGCTGAAAAGACATCAGGAGTGAATAACATGAAGACACTATATAAGATAACGCGAAAGATGGCAGGGAGAAAGGTATCACAACCACACAAATAAAAGATAAGCAAGGTACAAAGAACACACTGAAAACTGAGAAACAGATTATAAATAGATGGTTTGAGTATTTCACGGAAATCTATTCAAAGAAGGAGAAGGGGGTGTTAGATGAAGAAGAGCTAGTGGGGTCAACAGAGAATTTGGTACCGGAACTAAAGATAAACACAGATTAAATCTCGAAAGAAGAAATTGAAGTGGCCAATAGACAGCCCAAAAGCAATAAGGCGGCAGGATTAGACAACATCTCAGGAGAATTGATAAAGACAGGAGAAGAAGCTACCGCCGAAGTACTGCACCTATTGTTAAACAAAATATGGACAGAAGAAAAAAATCCAGTAGATTGGGTGGAAGGCCTTATAGTAAAAATACCAAAAAAGGGCGACAGGATAATATGTGGTAATTGGATAGCCATTACGATACTGAACCCCACGAGCAAAATTTTTACCAAAATAATACTGGTTAAAATAAAAGATGAGATGGACAGACTGCTCAGAACTAACCAAGCAGGATTCAGAGCCAGAAAATCTTATACAGACCAAAAAAGGGCGACAGGAAAATATATGATAATTGGAGAGCCATTACGATACTGAACACCACGAGCCAAATTTTAACCAAAATAATACTGGTTAGAATTAAAAATGAGGTAGACAGACTGCTCAGAACTAACCAAGCAGGATTCAGAGCCAGAAAATCTTGCACATACCACATAGCTACCTTAAGAATAATACTAGATAAAGTAAATGAATGGAATAAAGAAATACATATAAACTTAATAGATTTTAAAACGGCATTTGATACGGTAGATAGAGAAAATATATGGGTCATCCTAGGAAAATATGGACTGCCCGCGAAATATATTCGGCTAATCAAGCTAATATACGAAAACTATTACGCTAGAATAGAATACTCCGGGACTCTCTCAGAAAAATTTAAAGTTGAGACAGGTATCAAATAGGGCTGCATCCTGTCACCCTTGTTATATATTATTAGGCATATATTCTTTGAAAATGACCAATTGGACTTTAAAGCAAATTACTGACAATAAAAAGGGTTGCAGTTGAGATTCGGTCAAAAACTTGAATATCTTGAGTATGCCGACGACATAGCCCTAATCACAGAAAATAGAACTAATCTACAAGAAATACTGAATCTATTGAATCACACAGCCAAAAAAATCGGTTTGGAAATAAATACTGCAAAGACAAAAACAATGAGCGCAAACCCCACAAATGAATCAATCATTAATATAGAAAAAGCCAGCATAGAAAACGTTAGCAACTTCATATACCTGGGCAGCGTAATAAAGGCAAAGGGAAATTGCAGGGAAGATGTAAATATTAGAATAGAAAAGGCTCAAAACGCATTCAACATGATACGGAAAATATGGCGCTCAAATGAAATATCAAAAACAACTAAAATTAGAATTTTCAACACGAATGTAGTGAGCGTGCTATTATACGGATCGGAGACTTGGGCCATAAATAAATCACAAGAAAGAGAATTGCAAACATTTGTAAACAAATCCCTGAGAAGAATCCTAAGAATATACTGGCCAAACAAAATATCAAACGTAGACTTGTGGGAACAGACAAACAAAGTTCCAATAAAGACCACTATTAAAAGGAAAAAATGGAGATGGATTGGCCATACACTAAGGAAACCAGTGGGAGATCTAACCAGACAGTCACTATATTTTAATATGAGGGGAAAAGGAAACGAGGTCGACCACAGATGACATGGAGAAGAACCGTAAGGAAAGAGCTTGAACGCCGAAATATAACATGGAACCAGGCAAAGCACATTGCACAAAATAAAGGCAGGTGGAAAGAAATGGTGGATCAACTCTGCGAACAAACAGAGGAGTAATTGCAGAAGGAAGACAGTAAAATGGTGACGACATTTTATTGGTACATTGTGACGTACCTGAAGGGCAGTCGGCGCGTTAGGCCGTGGAGCGAGTGGAGGGTCCCTTCGAAGTAGTGACGAGGGCCAGGCTCTCGGTGTCAGAGAGTGGGGGGGGGGGGGTTAAAAAAAGGCTCCACGTAATTTCACCTCGTTGCTACTTCGTCGCAAGGGTGGCTCCACCCTACCTGCGTGGGTGGACGACAGACAGTCAGCGAAGTTCAGAAATCACGAACTGTCACAACGCTGACCGTTTGGCGCCAACACCACCAGGTTTAAATCTCGCAGTGAGAATAGAAAACTGTAAATGAGAAAACGCGGGGGGGAACAAAAAATAACAGGTGTGAGTTTGTAGTGTAATATCGGCGTTTATTCACACAAACCAATGACGGACACCGTGTCTGCGCTCCTGAAAACAAATACCTCCGAACGCCACCCTTTCGCGCAGGGTTTACTCTATTCGGCCGAATAAAATAAGCTCCTAATCGCGCGATTGAAAGGGCCGAGGGAGCGACCTTTCTCGTACACTAGCGCAAAACACGTACGACACGAAACACGTAGACGCACTCTTACACAAAGAATAAACAGAAAAGTGGCTCAATCGAGCACACAAAAAAAGAATTTATATATATTTGGATCTGGCCTGAGTTCCGGATGGTCTCGCCGGTGGCTGGGTTCAGCTCCGGGATGTCGGCGGTTTCCGTCGAGGACGCCTGGGCTTGGTCCGCGGCCTCCAGCCAAGAATGGTTTTGGGCCGAGCTGTTTAGCCCGTAGCCAAACGCCTGGAAGCACATGGCCTTAATCAAAATGGCCGGACACGTGGCTTCACGAAGAGGAGAAGAAATAACTACTTACTCAGGTGTTATGAGCGTGTTCTCTGCCCCGTACTCGGTGCCTCAATCCCCCTCAAGGGTGGTTAGCTGAGAACCGTTGATTATTCCCGTAAACCGGATGGTGATATACCTTATCTGCAACGGTTCTTCTGGCACGATCTATACTGGGCACGAGCAATTCAGTTCTGCCTCATGGCGGCGCTCCGCCGGCGAATCTTAAAAATCGCTCACGGGGAAACGCGTCACCACAACAAAAAAATGCAAGCATGGTTGCCTACCGTGCAGGTCTATACGCCAGTTAATTATGAAAAAGCAGTTTCTGCCAACGCTATTTTTGGACCGTTACAACATCAGTCAAAGAAACATCGAAAGATTTCCTGCACTCCCTGGTGGAGTAATATGACCAAAGAAGAAGAAGAAGGTTCGTTTTTTCAGAAACGAAAGAAATAGATTTTTTTAATAGTCTTTAGATGATTGGGAAATTTTTCTTAGTTTGCCATATTTACCTACTTTTTGAGACATTCTAGTTGAACATTTTTATGAAAATATCAAATTTTGCAACTTGAAGGTCTCGAAATTTTTATAATATGCCAAACGCTTGGAAATTTTCTAAACTAAAACTAAAACTTCGATCATATTTATCTACTTTTTGAGACATTCTAGTTGAAAATATGAAATTTTGCAACCAGAAAGTCTCGAAATTTTATAATATACCAACGCTTGGGAAAATTTCTAAACTAAAACTAAAATATCGAAAGTCGAAAACAAAACGAAAGTCTCATAAAAACAAAACAAAACTCCCATGAATTACGTATTCAGGGTTATTCAAATTCGATTACCACTATGGGGATATCGGAAACGGTAAGAGATACGAAGTCAGTTAAATTGGGGCAAAGTTGCGTAATCATATGGGGAACAATATTCAATAAAGATAATTAAAAAAAATTCAATGATTGCTGAGATTTAAAAAAAATGAAATTTTGCAACTCTTATTTATTTTTCCTGTCATTACTTGAAGAGATATTAATAAAATATAAATACATCTTCATTGCCACTTTTTCTCATCTACAACATAGGAATTTTAGGTTTTGGATCAGACGTTTCGTGTAAGTGCAACCGTCATCAAGTTTAAATTTTTAAATACGGACCTGCAATTTTTATTTTTAGTTATACTCGTCTATACTATTACAACAATGTGCAATACTTGAGGTTTTAATAACGTTTTAATATGAAAATAAATCAAAACCTACAATTAGCACTAAACTGGATTTAAAAAATTAAAATATAAAATTAGTTCTATTTAATTCCTAACGTAATCTAACGTAACTACGTTACTAACTAATAGCTAACGTAACATAATGTCTACCAATATTTTATAGATTATCTGATATAACTGTTATATGTTGAAAACACATTCAAAACACAATATTTAATGTAAGCATCTACACATATTTTCCATTTTATAAAACGGTGCTGATTTTCTTAAAAGTTCCCTGTTTGGCAATAAAAATTACCTATCCAAATATGCTAAAAACTCTTTGACCGCGTTTAATAGCAGTCGTGACCATCGACGAACGGTCGGCAACGTCGCCTGCGGTGCTCCTTTCAGGACGTTAACGCTAACATCCTGAAAGAAGCACTCTTCGGTTCATCGCCTCTCATCGCCGGCTCAATACTAATTACTCAAAATTGTTTCAAAAATCTTGATCAAAAATCCTATTGTTTCTGTCAAATGGATATTTGTTTCTTTCAAAGATTTTATTGTGTGAATAAAACAAGGAGAGAAACTCTGTTCACAATAAGTTTCTCCTTGAGCTTCTCCCTCTAATTTGTATCCTTGTTTTATTTGAAAATTTTCACAAGCTCCAATACTTTAATTCTATTGTGTCGACAAAATTTCTATTCCAATCATTTATGTAAAAAAAAATGTACGTCATTAATTTTGATAAATTTCTTTATTTTTATATGAGCATTAACACGACCGGTTTCAATCCTTATATGGGGTCATCTTCAGGTGCTAAATTGTCGAGTTTAGATAAGCGAGTAGAGCATATTGCTGAATTGCGTGTTGTTTTATTATTCAGTAAAGTTTTTTTATTTAAAATGTCGTGGAGTGTAGTCTGTGGACAGTGGACAGAAAATGTCTTCATATTTTATTTTTTTGTGCCGCAACTGTAACAGATATCAAAAACTACAAAGATACAAAAAAACTTAATAATGAATTCCTGCATCCGATTTTTTTAAAGTTATTTGCTTTGTCATTAAAAAATATAAATATATTTATGTTGGGCCACCCTTGTTTTGTACACAACCGGTCTACTGATAATAACAATATTACGTCAAAATATGAGTTATACCCGTATAGAGTGTCATACCAAACAACATCCAAATCACTGTAAACGTTCTCTTGTTATAAGCAAATTTTGTTTTTTTTTAAATTAACTTTGAAGCTGAATACTGGCTAAACTAAACGCATTTGTATTTAGATCAGTTTTGTTAAATCGTCTTATTTGATCCCAGTAATCTGTGGTTAAGCCATGTCCACGTAATTTAGAGACACCCTGTATTTTATGAGCTAAAGAGGAAATGAGAAAAGACAAAAAGAGAATAAAGTAAATTTTATATATTCGCATAGCAAAGTATTTGTGAATCGAGCTTATGGGGCGCGTCGAGAGCGCGTCACGTGAACTAATTGAGACGTAAAATCACGTATTAATTTGGCAGGCGTGAGGTGGGCACAGGTAGCAATCAGGTCGTGATTAGAGTTAACTAACTAGCTACCGGTTAATTGGGGGTTAGCGAAGGGCGTAACTACATCAAACAATCACTCCTCGCTCGCACACAACGAAGAACATCCTACCATCGGGTGCACCATCGGGTGCACAGGCGATACCTTCTGCGGGAGATTAAAAAAAATGCATGCACCGGTATTCAATGTAAGCTAGATCCGAAAAAAAAATCGGAAGATCATTGAGTAAGTTAGTATAGTTATAAATTTAATTCGTAACTTTATATTATCTAACATACATAAGGGCGATAGTTTGATGCATACTTTTTATGATATTTTTAAATATTCTGATGTTCAATTTTCCGAGTTGACCAGTATAGGTTATCAGTCACTGAACTAAATAGTTATTTATGGCACAAGTTCGTAAAGCACTACTGTACGAAAATGTCATACAACATTTTTTCTATGACCGCTATTATGAATAACAGATTAAAATTTGTATTGAATAAATTGATACAAATCATAGATGAAAGCAAAATAAATATAATTGTTAATATTTGCGTATGAAATTAGTTTTACTATGATTATCACTGAGGACTGGTACAATTGGGGAGATGCTTATCATTGAGGATTGGTACAATTTAGGAGATGATTATCATTGAGGACTGGTACAATTAAGGAGATGATTATAATTGTGCCCCCCCACCCACCCTTACAATCTTAACTGTAAGATGACTATAACTTGTGTTTCAAAGATTACATCAAAATTGAATCTTCTAAGATTCACTTTGCATAAACTTTGAATTTGATCAAACTATAATCGTCCTCTCAAATGATCCATCATCAATGAAAATCATTATTTTATTGATACGAAGCCCTACATTTTCTCAATGATTAAACTTATTGATATTAAATTATGATAAATAGTTATTTATGGCACAAGTTCGTAAAGCACTACTGTACGAAAATGTATCATACAACGTTTTTTCTATGACCGCTATTATGAAAAACAGATTAAAATTTGTATTGCATAAATTGATACTAATTATAGATGACAGCAAAATAAATATAATTATTAATATTTGCGTATGAAATTAGTTTTACGATGATTATCACTGAGGACTGGTACAATTGGGGAGATGCTTATCATTGAGGATTGGTACATTTGAGGAGATGATTATCATTGAGGACTGGTACAATTAAGGAGATGATTATACTTGTGCCCACCCATCCACTCTTACAATCTTACCTGTAAGATGACTGTAACTTGTGTTTTGATGATTACATAAAAATTGAATCTTCTAAGATTCACTTTGCATAAACTTTGAATTTGATCACACTATAATCGTCCTCACAAATGATCCATCATCAATGAAAATCATTATTTTATTGATACGAAGCCATACATTTTCTCAATGATTAAACTTATTGATATTAAATTATGATATATAGTTATTTATGGCACAAGTTCGTAAAGCACTACTGTACGAAAATGTATCGTACAACGTTTTTTCTATGGCTGCTATTATGAAAAACAGATTAAAATGTGTATTGAATAAATTGATACAAATCATAGATGACAGCAAAATAAATATAATTTTTAATATTTGTTTATGAAATTAGTTTTACGATGATTATCACTGAGGACTGATTCAATTAGGGAGATGCTTATCATTGAGGATTGGTAGAATTGAGGAGATGATTATCATTGAGGACTGGTACAATTAAGGAGATGATTATACTTGTGCCCACCCATCCACCCTTACAATCTTACCTGTAAGATTACTGTAACTTGTGTTTTAATGATTACATAAAAATTGAATCTTCTAAGATTCACTTTGCACATGCTTTGAATTTGATCACACTATAATCGTCGTCTCAAATGAGCCATCATCAATGAAAATCATTATTTTGTTGATACGAAGCCATACATTTTCTCAATGATTAAACTTATTGATATTAAATTATGATAAATAGTTATTTATGACACAAGTTCATAAAGCACTACTGTACGAAAATGTATCATACAACGTTTTCTCTATGACAGCTATTATGAAAAACAGATTAAAATTTGTATTGAATAAATTGATACAAATTATAGATCATAGCAAAATAAATATTATTATTAATATTTGCGTGTGAAATTAGTTTTACGATGATTATCACTGAGGACTGGTGCAATTGGGGAGATGCTTATTATTGAGGATTGGTACAATTGAGAAGATGATTATCATTGAGGACTGGTACTATTACCAAGGAGATGATTATACTTGTGTCCACCTACCCACCCTTACAATCTTACCTGTAAGATGACTGTAACTTGTGTTTTAATGATTACATAAAAATTGAATCTTCTAGGATTCACTACGCATAAACTTTGAATTTAATCACACTATAATCGTCCTCTCAAATGATCCATCAACCATGAAAATCATTATTTTATTGATACGAAGCCATACATTTTCTAAATGATCTAACTTATTGATATTAAATTATGATAAATAGTTATTTATGGCACAAGTTCGTAAAGCACTACTCTACGAAAATGTATCATACAACGTTTTTTCTATGACCGCTATTATGAAAACAGATTAAAATTTGTATTGAATAAATTGATACAAATTATAGATAACAGCAAAATAAATATAATTATTAATATTTGCGTATGAAATTAGTTTTACGATGATTATCACTGAGGACTGGTACAATTGGGGAGATGCTTATCATTGAGGATTGGTACATTTGAGGAGATGATTATCATTGAGGACTGGTACAATTAAGGAGATGATTATACTTGTGCCCACCCATCCACTCTTACAATCTTACCTGTAAGATGACTGTAACTTGTGTTTTGATGATTACATAAAAATTGAATCTTCTAAGATTCACTTTGCATAAACTTTGAATTTGATCACACTATAATCGTCCTCACAAATGATCCATCATCAATGAAAATCATTATTTTATTGATACGAAGCCATACATTTTCTCAATGATTAAACTTATTGATATTAAATTATGATATATAGTTATTTATGGCACAAGTTCGTAAAGCACTACTGTACGAAAATGTATCGTACAACGTTTTTTCTATGGCTGCTATTATGAAAAACAGATTAAAATGTGTATTGAATAAATTGATACAAATCATAGATGACAGCAAAATAAATATAATTATTAATATTTGTTTATGAAATTAGTTTTACGATGATTATCACTGAGGACTGATTCAATTAGGGAGATGCTTATCATTGAGGATTGGTAGAATTGAGGAGATGATTATCATTGAGGACTGGTACAATTAAGGAGATGATTATACTTGTGCCCACCCATCCACCCTTACAATCTTACCTGTAAGATTACTGTAACTTGTGTTTTAATGATTACATAAAAATTGAATCTTCTAAGATTCACTTTGCACATGCTTTGAATTTGATCACACTATAATCGTCGTCTCAAATGAGCCATCATCAATGAAAATCATTATTTTGTTGATACGAAGCCATACATTTTCTCAATGATTAAACTTATTGATATTAAATTATGATAAATAGTTATTTATGACACAAGTTCATAAAGCACTACTGTACGAAAATGTATCATACAACGTTTTCTCTATGACAGCTATTATGAAAAACAGATTAAAATTTGTATTGAATAAATTGATACAAATTATAGATCATAGCAAAATAAATATTATTATTAATATTTGCGTGTGAAATTAGTTTTACGATGATTATCACTGAGGACTGGTGCAATTGGGGAGATGCTTATTATTGAGGATTGGTACAATTGAGAAGATGATTATCATTGAGGACTGGTACTATTACCAAGGAGATGATTATACTTGTGTCCACCTACCCACCCTTACAATCTTACCTGTAAGATGACTGTAACTTGTGTTTTAATGATTACATAAAAATTGAATCTTCTAGGATTCACTACGCATAAACTTTGAATTTAATCACACTATAATCGTCCTCTCAAATGATCCATCAACCATGAAAATCATTATTTTATTGATACGAAGCCATACATTTTCTAAATGATCTAACTTATTGATATTAAATTATGATAAATAGTTATTTATGGCACAAGTTCGTAAAGCACTACTCTACGAAAATGTATCATACAACGTTTTTTCTATGACCGCTATTATGAAAACAGATTAAAATTTGTATTGAATAAATTGATACAAATTATAGATAACAGCAAAATAAATATAATTATTAATATTTGCGTATGAAATTAGTTTTACGATGAATATAACTGAGGACTGGTACAATTGGGGAGATGCTTATCATTGAGGATTGGTACAATTAAGGAGATGATTATCATTGAGGACTGGTACAATTAAGCAGATGATTATACTTGTGCCCACCCAGCCACCCTTACAATCTTACCTGTAAGATGACTGTAACTTGTGTTTTAATGATTACATAAAAAATGAATCTTCTAAGATTCACTTTGCATAAACTTTGAATTTGATCACACTATAATCGTCCTCTCAAATGATCCATCATCAATGAATATCATTATTTTATTGATTCGAAGCCATACATTTTCTCAATGATTAACCTTATTGATATTAAATTATGATAAATAGTTATTTATGGCACAAGTTCATAAAGCACTACTGTACGAAAATGTAACATACAACGTTTTTTCTATGACCGCTATTATGAAAAACAGATTAAAATTTGTATGGAATAAATTGATACAAATTATAGATGAAAGCAAAATAAATATAATTATTAATATTTGCGTATGAAATTAATTTTACGATGATTATCACTGAGGACTGGTACAATTGGGTGAGATGCTTATCATTGAGGATTGGTACAATTGAGGAGATGATTATCATTGAGGACTGGTACAATTAAAGAGATGATTATACTTGTGCCAACCCATCCACCCTTACAATCTTACCTGTAAGATGACTGTAACTTGTGTTTTAATGATTACATAAAAATTGAATCATCTAAGATTCACTTTGCATAAACTTTGAATTTGATCAGACTATAATCGTCCTCTCAAATGATCCATCATCAATGAAAAACATTATTTTATTGATACGAAGCCATACATTTTCTCGATGATTAAACTTATTGATATTAAATTATGATAAATAGTTATTTATGGCACAAGTACGTAAAGCACTACTTTACGAAAATGTATCATACAACGTTTTTTCTATGACAGGTACTATGAAAAACAGATTAAAATTTGTATTGAATAAATTGATACAAATTATAGATGACAGCAAAATAAATATAATTATTAATATTTGCGTATGAAATTAATTTTACGATGATTATCACTGAGGACTGGTACAATTGGGGAGATGCTTATCATTGAGGATTGGTACAATTGAGGAGAGGATTATCATTGAGGACTGGTACAATTAAGGAGATGATTATTCTTGGATATATTGAATATTTATTGGGCATTATATCAGACACTTGGTGTATTCAAAAACTATGATTTAATGAAATTTGAAAAATTGGTTACGAGTAAAGATGAAATTGAGGTCCCCAACCGAAAAAAAAGTTCCACCGGAGTCGATTATTTCGCGTCTGAATCGCGGATGTAGATTTATCATCTTCAATTTAGCATGTGTAGCTAATCAAGCGCGAATGTGGCCCAATTAAAATCAGGTATAAAAAGTAAGGGCCGTCGAATGTGTGTATATACGTATATATAAAATTCTTCTCCTTGGCCGTCATCGTTGGTGCGGCCGTTGCTTTTCGTTTTGGCCGCGGCCGTGATCAGTCATAATTATTCTGTCAAGAAACTCGGTATGGTTTATGGCGACCATTAAAAGCACGCCCTCCTCGGCCACATGCCGATAATGCGGCGTTATTAAGCAATTACACAATTTCGATTCCGACCATAAGCAACCACCGCGACGTTGACTTGAAACGACATCGCCTCAGCAATATGAAGACGTAATGATTTCCTAAATGATTATCTGTATGCAGATGAGCGCCCTCGATGCTCTGTAGGGTGCTCGTGCCCTCCGCCCTCCCTCGTGCCCGATACATATCTAAATTGTGACGTAATTGTCGGGTGGTGGTTAAAAGAGCTTGAAATTGTCCCTGGGTGATATTTACATACAACCCTCTGTCGCTCGCATTTACCTAATTAACCATGAGATCATTTCTGGCACGCCAAAAGAGTCCGGGGAGGGCTGCAAACCGCCGCCATACACACAGACAGACCGACATGCGGAGAGGCCGTATCTCATTACTCATAAATATGCGGGCATAATCTCGTGCAGATTATATTTGCACAAGATAAATGATAAGTGAGCGCGTGATGTCATATTGGGGGTGTCTGAATGCACCAAATAATTGCGTTCTGATGGCAACTAATTACTGCCTTGTAGATGAAAGAGTAGTTTTATGGTGCAAAACACGAACCTTCAATTATTAACACTATAACAAATACATTTTCGCAGGTGTTTGAGATTAACTAAATCCAAGGATGCGGGCGCTCTGTTTTAACCCACTGACACTAACATGGGTACGCCACTGATTGCTTTAATATGAAACACTTCGGTTCAAATTAAATAATTTTAATAGCTATTTCCCAACGAATCAAATTCTCTACAAACATTTATTTTCGTTTTTTTTTTTTTCGTATTGGCTAGTCACTGACAGCTGAACATACTTGAAGATAAAAGAATTAGAATTACGTGAGTTTGGTAAAATTCTGGGTCTTTGACAGAAACATTAGAAGTTTTATAAAAAAAAAAATGTTTGCCAGAAACTATAAAAGTTTTGGCAGATACTACAGCATTTCTGTAAGAAACAATAGATTTTTTCAGAAACTCTAGAACGTTTATAAGAAAGAATAAAATGCACCTAAGCCAGAAACTATAAAAGTTATGACAGATATTGCTGCATTTCTTTAAGAAACAATAGATTTTTTCAGAAACAATACAAGTTTTATAAAAAATAATAAGATGTATGCCAGAAACTATAAAAGTTATGACAGATACTACAGCATTTCTCTAAGAAACAATAGATTTTTTCAGAAACAAAAGAGCTTTTATAAGAAATAATAAGATGTATGCTTGAACCTATAAAAGTTATGACAGATACTATATTACAGTATTGCAGTTTTTCTTTTAGGCAAACTGATTTTAAATTTTACATTGCACAGTTAATATATGCAATCTTGACTTACGAATGTATTAATTTTTAGCATTTGTTTTTATCATTTTTCTTCAAATGTATACAGGGTGATCTATATTAAATGTGCACCATTGCTAAGATTGATATTATCTGTGCTAGTAAATCTGATAAATGAGCAAATCTAATAAAATATATAGGATGTCGTTTTTAAAGCAAAGTTGTTTTAGATACCGTCTCAAAAATGCCTCACAGAATTATTTCATTGTTTTCACTACGTTTCACAATTTACGTATTACAGTTTTTCTTTTAAGCAAACTGATTTTAAATTTGACGTTGTACATTCAATATATGCAAAATTGAATTCCAAATGTATTGATTTTTAGCATTTGTTTTATCATTTTTCTTCTCATGTATACAGGGTGATCTATATTAAATGTGCACCATTGCTAATATTGATATTTTCTGTACTAGTTAATCGGTGAAATGAGCAAATCTAATCAAATATATAGGGTGCCCCATTTAAAGCAAGGTTGTTTAAGTTAATATTTAAAAAATGCCATGCAGAATTATTTTTTTGGTTTTCACTACGTTTCACAATTTACGTATTACAGTTTTTGTTTTAAGTAAACTGATTCTAAATTTGACGTTGTACAGTTAATATATGCAATCTTGACTTACGAATGTATTGATTTTTAGCATTTGTTTTTACCATTTTTCTTCTAATGTATACAGGGTGGTCTATATTAAATGTGCACCATTGCTAATCTTGATATTTTCTGTACTAGTTAATCGGTTAAATCAGCAAATCTAATCAAATATATAGGATGTCCCATTTAAAGCAAGGTTGTTTAAGATAATGTCTCAAAAATGCCATGCAGAATTATTTTTTTGTTTTCACTACGTTTCACAATTTACGTATTACAGTTTTTCTTTTAAGCAAACTGATTTTTCATTTCACGTTGTACAGTTAATATATGCAATCTTGACCTACGAATGTATTGATATTTAGCTTTTTTTACTCATTGTTCTTCTAATGTATATAGGGTGATCTATATTAAACGTGCACCATTGCTAAGTTTGATATTTTCTGTACTAGCTAATCGGTTAAATGAGCAAAACTAATCAAATATATAGGATGTCCCATTTAAGGCAAGGTTCTTTAAGATAATGTCTCAAAAATGCCATGCAGAATTATTTTTTTGTTTTCACTACGTTTCACAATGTACGTATTACAGTTTTTAATTTTAACAAACTGATTTTAAATTTCACGTTGTACAGTTAATATATGCAATCTTGACTTACGAATGTATTGATTTTTTGCATTTGTTTTTATCATATTTCTTCTAATGTATACAGGGTGATCTATATTAAATGTGCACCATTGCTAATCTTGATATTTTCTGTACTAGTTAATCGGTGAAATGAGCAAATCTAATAAAATATATAGGATGTCCCATTTAAAGCAAAGTTATTTTAGATAATGACTCAAAAATGCCATGCAGATTTTTTTCTTGTTTTCACTACGTTTCACAATTTACCTATTACAGTTTTACTTTCAAGCAAACTGATTTTAAATTTCACGTTGTACAGTTAATATATGCAATCTTGACTTACGAATGTATTGATTTTTAGCATTTGTTTTTACCATTTTTCTTCTAATGTATACAGGGTGGTCTATATTAAATGTGCACCATTGCTAATCTTGATATTTTCTGTACTAGTTAATCGGTTAAATCAGCAAATCTAATCAAATATATAGGATGTCCCATTTAAAGCAAGGTTGTTTAAGATAATGTCTCAAAAATGCCATGCAGAATTATTTTTTTGTTTTCACTACGTTTCACAATTTACGTATTACAGTTTTTCTTTTAAGCAAACTGATTTTTCATTTCACGTTGTACAGTTAATATATGCAATCTTGACCTACGAATGTATTGATATTTAGCTTTTTTTACTCATTGTTCTTCTAATGTATATAGGGTGATCTATATTAAACGTGCACCATTGCTAAGTTTGATATTTTCTGTACTAGCTAATCGGTTAAATGAGCAAAACTAATCAAATATATAGGATGTCCCATTTAAGGCAAGGTTCTTTAAGATAATGTCTCAAAAATGCCATGCAGAATTATTTTTTTGTTTTCACTACGTTTCACAATGTACGTATTACAGTTTTTAATTTTAACAAACTGATTTTAAATTTCACGTTGTACAGTTAATATATGCAATCTTGACTTACGAATGTATTGATTTTTTGCATTTGTTTTTATCATATTTCTTCTAATGTATACAGGGTGATCTATATTAAATGTGCACCATTGCTAATCTTGATATTTTCTGTACTAGTTAATCGGTGAAATGAGCAAATCTAATAAAATATATAGGATGTCCCATTTAAAGCAAAGTTATTTTAGATAATGACTCAAAAATGCCATGCAGATTTTTTTCTTGTTTTCACTACGTTTCACAATTTACCTATTACAGTTTTACTTTCAAGCAAACTGATTTTAAATTTCACGTTGTACAGTTAATATATGCAATCTTGACTTACATATGTATTGATTTTTAGCAATTGTTTTTTTCATTGTTCTTCTAATGTATACAGGGTGATCTATATTAAATGTGCACCATTGCTAAGTTTGATATTTTCTGTACTTGTTAATGGGTTAAATGAGCAAATCTAATAAAATATATAGGATGTCCCATTTAAAGCAAGATTGTTTTAGATAATGTCTCAAAAGTGCCACGTAGAATATTTTTTTTGTTTTCACTACGTTTCACAATTTACGTATTACAATTTTTCTTTTAAGCAAACTGATTTAAAATTTGACGTTGTACAGTTAATATATGCAATCTTGACTTACGAATGTATTTATTTTTAGCATTTGTTTTACTCATCGTTCTTCTAATGTATACAGGGTGATCTATATTAAGTGTGCACCATTACAAAGTTTGATATTGTCTGTACTAGTTAATCGGTTAAATGAGCAAATCTAATAAAATATATAGGATGTCCCATTTAAAGCAAGGATGTTTTAGATAATGTCTCACAAATGCCACGCAGAATTATTTTTCTGTTTTCACTACGTTTCACAATTTACGTATTACAGTTTTTCTTTTAAGCAATCTGATTTTAAATTTGACGTAATACAGTTAATATATGCTATCTTGACTTACGAATGTATTGATTTTTAGCATTTGTTTTTATCATTTTTCTTCTAATGTATACAGGGTGATCTATATTAAATGTACACCATTGCTAAGTTTGATATTTTCTGTACTAGTTAATCGGTTAAATGAGCAAATCTAATAAAATATATAGGATGACCCATTTAAAGCAAGGTTGTTTTAGATAATATCTCAAATATGCCACGCACAATTATTTTTTTGTTTTCACTACGTTTTACAATTTACGTATTACAGTTTTTCTTTCAAGCAAACTGATTATTAATTTGACGTTTACAGTTCATATATGCAATCTTGACTTACGAATGTATTGATTTTTAGCATTTGTTTTTATCATTTTTCTTCAAATGTATACAGGGTGATCTATATTAAATGTGCACCATTGCTAATCTTGATATTTTCTGTACTAGTTAATCGGTGAAATGAGCAAATCTTATAAAATATATAGGATGTCCCATTTAAAGCAAGATTGTTTAAGATAATGTCTTAAAAATGCCACGCAGAGTTATTTTTCTGTTTTCACTACGTTTCACAATTTTCGTATTACAGTTTTTCTTTTAAGCAAACTGATTTTAAATTTCACATTGTACAGTTAATATATGCAATCTTGACTTACGAATGTATTGATTTTTAACATTTGTTTTTATCATTTTTCTTCAAATGTATACAGGGTGATCTATATTAAATGCGCACCATTGCTAATCTTGATATTTTCTGTACTAGTTAATCGGTTAAATGAGCAAATCTAATCAAATATATAGGATGTTCTACTTTTAACAAGGTTGTTTTCATGTATATCTCAAAAATGCGATGTAGAATTGTTTTTCTGTCATCACTACTGCAATTGACCGTAGTTGTATGCAACCATTTAAATCATCAACATTAAAGACGTTAAAAGTGTTACAGTTATTCACATACTTAATAAAGTATTGGATCAAACTTATTTTCAAAATTTAACTTCTTAAACACTTTATTATTATTCGTTGCTAAGCAATTGTTAAATTGCTAAGCGTTGCTAAGCAATTGTTAAATTGCTAAGCGTTGCTAAGCAATTGTTAAATTGCTAAGCGTTGCTAAGCAATTGTTAAGTTGCTAAGCGTTGCTAAGCAATTGTTAAATTGCTAAGCGTTGCTAAGCAATTGTTAAATTGTTAAGCGTTGCTAAGCAACGTCTATTGAGTTATCAAGGTGAAGTTGCAGAGATATATATTTCGTATTAGTAATTTTTTTTGTATCAAATTTTGTAAGGATTTTTCAATAGAAGGTCGATACTGATACTAATATTGAATTCGTTATATTTCCTGATAAACTTCCTAACGAAAGTATAACTGAATAGTGATTCAGTTATACATAAATGTATTATTCTTACTATAAGTAAATGGCGTCATCTCGCGACAAAATTTTGTATCGCAACATAATTGCGCCACGAGGTGAGGCTAACTTCACGATTTACTTGGCGAGGTGCTGCAAACGTATCTTAACCTAATAACCATAAAATTCTGGCGGTTTCCCTCGAAGGTTGAACAATAATCCTCATGGGTATGTATTATTTATATTATTGGTACATTCGTATTAACATGCATCGAACGTATTAAGCACACAGCGTTTTGTGCCACTATAATACCATCATCGTGCATTGAACATTACATGCGTTTTTTTATAAGCCAATGTGAATTTTCCATTGATACGAGATAATGATGTAATGAGATAATTTGGCACCTTAAAAGTGTTACAGTTATTCACATACTTAATAGTTCAAACTTTTTTCAATATTTAACTTCTTAAAAAGACTTTGTTACTATTCGTTGCTAAGGAATTGTTAAATTGCTAAGCGTTGCTAAGCAATATCTATTGTTTCAACAAAGTGAAGTTGCAGAGGCATTTCCATTTTGATCAGCAATGATTGACAAAATGTGGTTATATTTCTGTAAAAGATAACAAATCCATATTCAATTGTGTTTTATTTTGTGGTTGTATGTAAAGGTGTTACAATTATTCACATACTTAGCGTATTAATTAATAGCGTAATTAACGTATTGGTTCAAAATTTAACTTCTTAAAAACACTTTGTTGTTAGTCGTTGCTAAGCAATGATTAAATAGCTAAGCGTTGCTAAGCAACATCTATTGTTTCAACAAAGTAAAGTTGCAGAGGCATATTTGCCATTCTGATTAGCAATGATTGACGAAATGTGGTTATGTTTTTTAAGAGATGACAAGTCCATATCCAATTGTGTAATATTTTGCGGTTGTATGTAAAAGTGTTACAGTTATTCACATACTTATTAAAGTATTGGTTCAAAATTTAACTTCTTAAAAACACTTTGTTATTAGTCGTTGCTAAGCAATGATTAAATAGCTAAGCGTTGCTAAGCAACGTGCTATTGTTTCAACAAAGTGAAGTTGCAGAGGCATATTTGCCATTCTGATTAGCAATCATTGACGAAATGTGGTTATGTTTCTGTAAGAGATGACAAATACATATCCAATTGTGTAATATTTTGTGGTTGTATGTAAAAGTGTTACAGTTATTCACATACTAATTAAAGTATTGGTTCAAACTTTTTCCAAAATTTATCTTCTTAAAAACACTTTCTTATTATTCGTTGCTAAGCAATTGTTAAATTGCTAAGCGTCGCTAAGCAATTGTTAAATTGCTTAGCGTTGCTAAGCAACGTCTATTGTTTCAACAATGTGAAGTTGCAGAGGCAAATTTACCATTCTGATCAGCAATGATTGACGAAATGTGGCTATGTTTCTGTAAGAAATGACAAATCCATATCCAATTGAGTACTATTTTGTTGTTATATGTAAAAGTGTTACAGATATTCACATACCTATTAAAGTATTGGGTCAAACTTTTTTCAAAATTTTACTTTTTAAAAACACTTTGTTATTATTCGTTGCTAAGCAATTGCTAACTTGCTAAGCGTTGCTAAGCAATTGTTAAATAGCTAAGCGTTGTTAAGCAATTGTTAAATAGCTAAGCGTTGTTAAGCAATTGTTAAATAGCTAAGCGTTGCTAAGCAATTGTTAAATAGCTTAGCGTTGCTAAGCAACATATATTGTTTCAACAAAGTGAAGTTGCAGAGGCATATTTGCCATTCTGATCCGCAATGATTGACGAAATGTGGTTATGTTTCTGTAAGAGACGACAAATTAATATCCAATTGCGTATTGTTTTGTGGTTATATGTAAAAGTGTTACAGTTATTCAGATACCTACTTATTAAAGTATTGGTTCAAACTTGTTTCTAAATTTAACTTCTTAAAAACACTTTGTTATTATTCGTTGCTAAGCAATTGTTAAATTATTATAGTATTGGTTCAAACTTTTTTTTAAATTAACTTCTTAAAAACACTTTGTTATTATTCTTTTCTAAGCAATTGTTAAATTGCTAAGCGTTGCTAAGCAATTATTAAATTGCTAAGCGTTGCTAAGCAATTGTTGAATAGCATAGCGTTGCTAAGTAATATTTATTGTTTCAACAAAGTGAAGTTGCAGAGGCATATTTGCCATTCTGATCAGCAATTGACGAAATGGGGTTATGTTTCTGTCAGAGATGACAAATCCATATCCACTTGCGTATTGTTTTGTGGTTGTATGTAAAAGTTTTAGAGTTATTAAAGTATTTACCTACTTATTAAAGTATTGGATCAAACTTTTTTCAAAATTTAACTTCTTAAAAACACTTTGTTATTATTCTTTGCTAAGCAATTGTTAAATTGCTAAACACTATGTATTGTTTTAACTAAGTGAAGTTGCACAGACATTTTGTCATTCTGATTAGCAATGATTAACGAAATGTGGTTATGTTTCTGTAAGAAATGACAAATCCATATAGAATTGTGTATTATTTTGTGGTTGTATGTTTAAAATATTGTCCAAGAAACAGAAACTGTCTCAATTCAATTTATTTCAATTCTATTCTTTATTTGACTGGGCTATTTCATACATGGATGTCATTCGTCATGACCTAAATGATATGATAATGATATGTTTGGGATGTCTAAAATAACCTCAAAATTAAAATTGACGTGTTGACAGGTTTTTATTTTTCCCCTAATTTTCTGAGAAATTTGGGGAGGATACTTTTCAAAAGAGCACCCTGTATATTTAGTTGGACATGATGTATTACCAGAGGCGAAACTAAAGTTGTCATAATATAGACTGGTACAACTATTTCATCAATTATTTCAGAAAGAAAACACTTGCAAGGATGTAAGCCAACTCATCAACTGACAATTGAAAAACATCAATGTCGTGAAAAAATAGTCTTCATCTAATGACACTTAAAAAATAATCCTATTGTGGAAATGATTATATGGCACGTTATATAAAATCTACAGTTTTCAATTTTAAATACCAAAACGAAAGAATTTAATGAGCACAGTGTTGGGTTAGAAGCCTGAAACTTAAAAAACATAAAAGTAAAAAGAAACCAATATAATATTTCATTCACCCTCGTACACATGTCCAACTGTTTCATCAACTATTTCAGAAAAAACTATTTCAGAAAAACACTTGTAAGGATGTAAGCAGACTCATCAACTGACATTTGTTTTAAATATCATTGAAAATCATCAATTACGCGAAAAAATAGTTTTCATCGCATGACATTTTTTTATATTCTTTCTGTGTGTTTCTTTATTTTACATGAATTATTGAAAGATTTCTTTCTATTTTGGAAATGATCAAATTCCATGTTAAATAAAATCTTCAATTTTATTTTAAATCCCAAAATTAAAGAATTTATTAAGCACAGTTTAGAAGCCTGAAACAAAATAAAATACATACAAGTAAAAAAAAACAAATACACATAACACAAATATACATACATACATACATACATACATACATACATACATACATACATACATAAATATACAAATAGACAGACCCAACTATCTCAACAACAATTTCAGAAAAGTGACATTTGTAAGGATGTAAGCGGACTCATCAACTGATCTATTTTTTAAATATCATTGAAAATCATCGATTAAAAAAAATAGTCTTCATTGAATGACATTTTTTTAATATATTTTGTTCTATTGTGGAAATGATTAAATTCCACGTTATATAAAATCTTCAATTTTATATCCCAAAACGAAAGAATTTAATGGCCACAGTTTTGGTTTCGCAGCCCGAACCTAAAACTTAATTTGTTTTGCCATAATTTTATGTAAAAAATCGCAAAAATTACGTAATATTTCGTTCACGAATTTCGTGAAAAAATCATTTTCATCGAATGACACTCTTTTAATTTATTTCTTTCTATTGTGGAAATGATTAAATTCCATGTTAAATAAAATCCTCAATTTATATTTTAAATCCCAAAGCGAAAGAACTTAATGAGCACAGTTTTGGTTTAGAAGCCTGAAACGAAAACTTATTTTTTGCCATAATTTTATGTAAAAAGTCGCAAAAATATAAAAAGAAAACATCAATTTCATGAATACATAGTCTTCACCCAATAACATTTTATTTTAACATTATTTTCTATTGTGGATATGATTTAATTTAATTTTTCTTATTTTCCATATTGTATGAAAAATAATTTATATTTGTCGTTCTTTATTTTAAAAAATGTGTTAATATTTTATTTTTGTCTTTGTTTGGATTTTTATCCTTATTGTATGATATATAATTTATTTAGGTTTTTTATTTACTTATGAGTACTTACTGGTAAATAATAAGGTATTTTCATACCTTATATATTATATCTTTATATCTAGATCTTATTATATTTTATATCTTCGGTGGTTTATATTTTTGCCCAACTAGTTTTCACCCATTTTGGCCGAAAAATAGTTTCATTAAACTGCGATTGGTATCCATATTGAGGTTTTTTTTATAATTTTTGTGAATGTTTCAAGAAACTTTACTATTTTTTGATATATTTTTAGAACAACGTTTATCAATTTAAGGTACTGATGAAGAGAAGGTTTAAATCAGGGTGAAATTGTTTGTCACAATATGGGATTTTTCAATTTTTATATCTATTTGGATGTTTTCAAACATATATTTTTGATTTTCTAGAATTAATGAAAATTGAAATACTTAATAGCTGCACCTTAAAATTAAAACAAAAACTGTAAATTAAAAAAAAACAAAATGTTATTTGTATTCAATTAAAATTTGTATTTGTAGTTTCATTGAACTACGATTGGTATCTCCAATTTGAGTTTTTTTGAATCATTTTTCTAAACGTTTCAACAAAATCTACTATTGTTTGACACAACGTTTCTGATTTTATGGTACTGATGAAGAGAACGTTTGAATCACGGTGAAATTGTTTGTCACAATATGACATTTTTCAATTTTTATATCCAAATGGAATGTTTTGGATCATGTATTTTTGATTTGATAGAATTTATGAACATTGAAATACTTAATAGTACAAATTTGTATTTGTAGTTTCATTATTAGCCAAATGTGGTTATGTTTCTGTCCAAAGTCACATATATGATCGATTTCATGCAAAAATAGTCATTTGACTATGAAACTACGAATACAAATTTGAATTGAATACAAATTACAATTGTTTTTTTTTTTAATTTACGTTGCAGCTATTAAGTAGGTATTTCAATTTTCATTTATCCTATAAAATAAAAAAATGTAATATAAAAAACAACAAAATGTAATTTGTATTCAATTCAAATTTGTATTCGTAGTTTCATTATTGGCTAAATGTGATTGTGTTTCTCTCAAAGTCACAAATACGATCGATCTCAAGCAAAAATAGTCATAGTCAATTAGTCAAAAGACATTTTTTTAATATATTTTTAATTGGTAAACTACGATTGGTATTTTAGGTTTTTTGTAATAATTTTTGAGAATATTTCAAGAAAATTTATTAGTTTTTGTGCCTAATTTAACTTAATGAAATTGATGAAATATCTTCTAATGAAATATGATGAAAAGCGCAACTTTTTATAGCGTATCCTCTTTTTTCTTCTTCCTCGCCACCTTTTCTTCTCTAGATGAGCGTTTTCCGCTCCTCTACTTTTCCCACCGTCATGAGTAGTAGCAGGAATCTGAGGAAAACCGTTTTCCCATGTTATTTATCTAGGTTTACATCTATTTGTTGCTATTCAATATAATACATAATAATACAAATTTGAATTGAATACAAATTACATTTTGTTTTTTTTAATTTACATTTTTTTACAAAAATAGTCATTTGACTGCGACTATTTTTGCATTATATCGATCATACTTGTGACTTTGGACAGAAACGTAACCACATTTGGCCAAAAATGAAACTACGAATACAAATTTGAATTGAATACAAATTACATTTTGTTTTTTTTTTCAAATTACATTTTTTTTAATTTTACGTGTCAGCTATTAAGTATTTAAATTTTCACTAATTCTTTAAATAAAAAAAAATGTAATTTAAAAAACATCAAAGTGTAATTTAAATTCAATTCAAATTTGTATTCATAGTTTCCTTATTGGCGAAATGTGGTTATGTTTCTGTCCAAAGTCACAATTACGATCGATTTAATGCAAAAATAGTCACAGTCAAATAGTCAAAAGACATTTTTTTGGTATATTTTTAATTGGTAAGCTACGATTGGTTTTTAGTAATATTTTATTTTATTTATTTATTCCTTTGCCTATCTACATTTCGGTGTAACGTATATTTTTGTAATAAATTTTGTGAATATTTCAAAAATATTTATTAGTTTTTGTGCCTAATTTAACTTAATGAAATTGATGAAATTTCGAGTTAAACTTATAACAGTCTTATAGCGAGCCCAACTTTTCATAGCGTTTCCTCTTTCTTCTTCCTCCTCTCATTTTCTTCTCCAGAGGAGAGTTTTCCGCTTCTCTACTTTTCCCACCTCATGAGTAGGAGCAGGAATCTAAGGGAAACCGTTTTCCCATGTTATTTATCTATTGTTACATCTATTTGTATTTGATGTTTTAATACTTATAATTTTTTGTTGTACAAATAATAATAATAATAATAATAATAATAATAACAATAATAATAATTTATTGATGCTTCTGACACTAGTATATCTTACACCGGTCAAATTAAATTACACATCGAAAACTTAAATTAACTTTAAAATTAAACTTAAAAATTTATTTTAAAATAAATTTTATTTCCTTAATATCTTCAATATTATGCTCTATATAAGCTATTTAAATAAATAAATAATAAAATCAAAATGGTCATACAAGTAATAGCATACATCAAAGTAAAAAAATACAAAAATGCAAAATGCAACAATGACACACTTTCAACCTGTTACAGTTATTTTCTTTATTATCTTTAACATTGCATATGGTTTGGGGAACAGCAAATTAATCTAATGCACCCTACTGATATTTCTTATTTTCTTCGACTGATACGAAAAAATACAGGCTGTGAAAAAAGTCTGGAAAAACATTAATTATTACGGAAATTAAAAATATTTTAGCAAAATCATCGTGTCAATTTTCGATTTTTCTAAATGACGATTTTCGTTTTCAGAAATTCACATATAACACATATAACAATTGTAAAATTTGGTTTTTTCAAAATCAATTGCTTTTTGTCTGATTTCTTTGTTGATTTGTTTTTGTGTATTTGTTAATATCCTAATGTATAAAAAATGTATAGCGTTATATCCATTAAAAAAGGCTATCAAATAAAATTATAGAATATTAGGGTTGCCATTAGGGTTGCCAATGCTCGAAAACAAATGACGACAAAAACTTTAGATTTCTAACAAAATGTGTATTTTTGTAAACTAAATTCGATGTTTGTGAAGATTTTTCTAATAGTTACTTATGATACAAGTTCGTAAAGCACTAGTTTACGAAAATGTATCATGCAAAGTTTTTTCTACGACAGCTATTATGTAAAAAGCTAAAATGTTATCCTTACTACTATCGTTTTTCAATTGGTGAGCGAGTGAATTATTGGTGTGTAACTTATTTTGCGCACAAATGATTATTTAGGACTTGTGCTAAAAAGTACCACTTTACGCCCTGTGGACAATGCGTAAAAACTTAGTTTACGCACTGTCCTACAAAAAATATTTTAAATTTCGGAAATAATGCAGACTTTTTTCACAAGCTATATATGCACAAATATTTTGATAGTTGTTAATAGTTTGGGCTCAATTTTTCTAAATTTGTTTTTAATATAATAACGTTCTACTGGTCCATATGGGTAAAGGTTTGAAGAACCTTTTGTGGCGCCACTGCTTTAAAAACTAGTCCGACATCCACCAACGCTCTTGTCCCGTTCTTTATATACCTGGCTCCTCTCATATGTAACGTTGGCATTTCATTTCGCTCTATGACAGATTCCTCTTACTAATTCATTTTTTTAATTAAGGGACCTGTTCCCGATGATGTCGGCCGTTCTTTCTCTCAACATCTTTTCATGCATTCTCATATGTGTGTGTTCGCAGCGGAGTAACTAATGAGACCCCTCAATGAAACCGTTCGCCTTGTTTTGACCGATTTTACAATATTTATACCTAGACGTAACACCATGTATGCAAACACACACTCTTAAGAATGGTAAACACCGCAGGTGTGCCGGTGCTGGTCGTTAATTGCAGGTTCTGCACACACTGATGACTCTTTGATCTTGCCACAAGCCGTCGCGTGTTCTGGTGATGACCGAGGGGACTTCCTTCCTAATTTCTTGGCAAATTTTAATGGTCCTCGCTTTGATTTATTTTATTGGACCGTAACCCTTATAAATTTTGGCGGTGGCGTTTATGGTTTGTTTTTTGATGTGGGGGCTGTGTTATGGGCTGCAGTAAGGTACAGTTTGCGGGACTTGCAAGAAACTTATAAATCCAGTGCAGTTGATGAAACAGGATGACCCACGAGTTCATTGATAACCTTTGTTTCTAAAGTTAATTTTAGTTTTCTACAGATAAATTCCAGTAATATTTTTTTCATTTCCAGTCTTTTTTCTCTAGATATTATTTAATTGTGTACTACTGAGGTTTCCATTTTTTTTTCTTCTATTTTTTGCGGTGGTTTTAAGTTTCTTGGATTGTTTATAGATATTTCCTTAATATTCCTAGAATTTTCTTAATTTTATTGATTTATTCAATATATCTTGCATATTTATTTTCGTTTTGTTCACTTTGTACACAAATACCGATGATTTCCTTGACGGTTGTGCTCAATTGTACTCAATCTAATAAAAATACCAGATGTTTTATAGAATTCCTACGATTTTTATTCGTAGAGATAAATTTGAGATAAATTTTCTGTTTTTATCTTATTTGTAAGAGAAATTGAAGCCAATTTTCTTAAAGTCTTTTTGAGGACAACATCTTGGAATATAATGTTTATCTCAGAAAGTAAAAAAGATGAGTATACATAGTATACATAGAGAAGTATCCTATGTATAATAATACATAGAAAAAATTGAAGATATCCAACACGACTATTATATACAGAGGAAATGCCAAACATTTGCTCCCTGTTTGCTCTGGAGACATGCACTTACATTTGGTACAATAGAGAGTTAAAGAAATACATAGACCATTTCTACGAAACAAGGAACAGCTTAGAACGTAATCTATACATACCATCTTGCTCCAAAAATATCCAACAAAGAACAGCTAGTTACCTGGGACCAAAAATATATAATATGCTATCAAGGGAAATAGTCAACCTAAACAACATTACAACCTTTACTAAGCCATGTAAATTATTCATTTTTATAAACGTGGAAATAATTGAACGAGTATTTGGTTGAAAATTAAGGTAATTCAGGTGAGGCCAGTACCTTACGCGTTAACATTACAATTAAGTATCATTTATCTAATATAGTATTATTATAGTCATAGTCTCTTAGTTGTAAAATTAGTTTTAAGGCATGTATATGCATAGGATTTTTCTATAGTAATAAGCAAAGTTAATGCAAAAGGCTCAAAAGTTTAGTGTACACACAAGTGCCCTGGCACTTAGGCACTTAGGTACTACGACTACATATAAACGGAATGTATAATATCTATGTCAAACATTATACACTGTGTATCAGCCAAATGGAATAAATTCGATAATAAATAAATGGGGGCGTGTTCAAAAAAACGCTCGGACACGGCGATTGTTATTTTTAGTCGCGCATTTTTTTCAACAAAAACTTTTTATACAGGGTGTGTCATGTGACCGTGGCCAATACCAACTTTCTTATTTTAAATGCAACACCTGGTATATTATTCAATTTTTGGATTCTTCAGAAAATTCTAGACATATTTCATGTACAATGTCCTATACCTATCTTCAACTGTTTCGGAAATATTAAGTGTTTTCAGATTTATTGCAAAAATTAACATTAAAAAAAGAAAATTATTTGATTACAGAAATTCGTTACAACACACTCAAAAACTAATAAGTAATACTGTTTATTTCTTGATAATGTAAAAAAACAAAAAAAAAACAATAAATTTCAATGGAGGAGATGTTCAAAATGCTCGCCGTGAACGTCTTGGCAACATCCTAATCTTGAATAGAAATTTCTTCTAACGTTACTCAACATCTCAGGCGTGACCGATCTAATCGCAAGCATTATTCGTCTTCTTAAGTCAGCTAAGTCGAGGGGTTTAGTTTTGTATACAATACTTTTGACATATCCCCATAAGAAGAAGTCTAATGACGTCAGATCAGGGGATCGTGCTGGCCATTCCATCGATCCTCGCCTCGCCTCCGGATATTGATTTGGTAATGATCCGAAACAGTTGAAGATAGGTATAGGACATTGTACATGAAATATGTCTAGAATTTTCTGAAGAATCCAAAAATTGAATAATATACTAGGTGTTGCATTTAAAATAAGAAAGTTGGTATTGGCCACGGTCACATGACACACCCTGTATAAAAAGTTTTTGTTGAAAAAAATGCGCAACTAAAAATAACAATCGACGTGTCCGAGCGTTTTTTCTAACACGCCCCCATTTATTTATTATTGAATTTATTCCATTTGGCTGATACACCCTGTATGTATACATATAAACTTGTATTAGCTAGCTTGTTTTGTTAATACATACATCTCTACAAATGATGTTTCAAATTAAACGGGGTAGCCAGAAACATAATATTATATAGGGTGTTCCATTTTAAAATCAAAAGTTGATGCGACTTCCGGTAGAACCGGAAGTGATAGAAGGTTCAAAGTATTTCATCTGAGGAGAACGGAATCAGCCATGTTTAGTTTTGTTTCTTCAAATTTTCATCCTATCGGGAATACCATAAACTTTTAATGGTTCATGAGCATGGGACACCCTGTATTTTGAAAGTAAGTTTCAATAACAAAAAAATTGTAATCAACAATCAAAATCCGCATTATTTATTGTCATTTAGCAATTTACAATATAGATTATATCGTTCGTATTGAATGTTAAGACATGATCTTATATATTCCTATTCTTACTCTCCATTCACGATGTTTTTGCGTCAAGGGAGTCTATGAATATCTAGTAATTTTGTTGGTAGTGTTTCGGAAATAACTGAATTCCCCAATGGAACTAGTCACATTTTTTTAGGTTAAGTTGTTTTTAATTTGAGGTTATATTTTATAAATGACATTTTTGCCAGATGTAAAGTTTAAATTATTAGAGATGAAAATGGAACGGCAGGAAAGAAGACGAAAAAAAATGCATTGAAAAACATTCATGTTTTAAATGGATTTGGGTTCGAATATGCAGTAAAAAAAATAATTAATGATATCTTTAAAAGCTAGTAGTTAAACAAAACAATATTCTGGCAATGTGGTAGGCAGCAAATGTCTAATAGACATGGATAGAAAAAAATAATTAACTTCCGTTACATCACTGAATCAGATTGTCCAGCATGACGCTAGTAGTAAAAAAAAATATTAATCTGACAATGTGGTAGGCAGCAAATGTAACGGTTGCAAAAAAATGTAAAGTGTTAAAATGTGTATGTAATATACAGGGTGGCCCACCTATCCTCGCTGGCACCATTGCTGCTACACTAATTAAGATTGAGGAAAACATTTGATTGGATGTTATTGGATACTTGATGTGTTACTTTTTTAAATTAGTTTCGAGTATACAGAGTGTATCATAAATCCGGGCCACAAAATTGGTGTCTTTTTAAATGGATAACCCTGTATATTCTTTCAATTTTAGAATCTCCTTTATGTGGGCTTCACAAATCATTTTTATTGTTTGGGATCAAATGCAACATTTCCAAGTTATTCACATTTAAATCAAATTTAACGAAAAATCATAGACGTAAAAAAATCGACAAAACCTTATTATAAGAGATTAATAATAGAATCTGCGTATGCAAGTACCCAAGCAATGTGCCAAAACATACACGATATTTTGAGTCACGTGGAATACACAGGGTGTTCTGAAACAACGATCGAATTTTGATATTTTAAAATGGCTAAAGCTCTTTTTTTTTTAAATAGAACACCCAGTATAAAGCATCATATTCTGAGTGCTTATTCAAAGGTAGCATATGGAAACTGAAATCTAATAATACTTTTTAATAGGTAAATAACAATCAATCTCAATAAGTTTTAACCATTTGAAAATAGAAAAAAAATATTGTTGTTTCAGAACACCCTGTGTATTCAACGTGACTCCAAATATTGTATATATTTTGGCACATTGCTTGGGTACTTGCATAGCCAGATTCTTTCATTGCTCTCTTATAATAAGGTTTTGTTGAATTATTTTCCAAGTTCATGATCTTTCGTTAAATTTGAATAAAATGTGAATAACTTGGCAACGTTGCATGTGGTCCCTAAAAATTAAATTAATTTGTGAAACCCACATGAATCAGATTGCAAAAATAAAATAATATACAGGATGTTCCATTGAAAAATTAGACCAATTATTGTGCCTCGGATTTATGGTACACTCTGTACACCCAAAAATAATTTCAAAAAGTAGCACATCAAGTATCCAATAACTACCAATTAGATTTTTCCCTCAATTTTCATTAGTCTAGCAGCAATGGTCCGAGCGAAGATAGGTGGGCCACCCTGTATATAGAGGTCGGACCATTGCTTAGACAACGTAATCTTTGACTGTGCTTATTTTGTTGTTATGGCTACTTTATGGCACACTTTGCGGTACAATGCCATAAAGTAAGTGCTTATGTATGATTTTCTCTATAACAAATATATCATTATGAAGCAAGTCTACTACAAAGTTATGAAGCGAATCAAAACCATTTGAATATTTCTATAGAAATAATATTCGGCACAATTTATTTTGCATGGTAAATATTTGCCTGGTTGACTATACCTTTTCAAGTTCAAATTGAGACCAATCAAGTTGAAATTAAGACCAATCAATTTCAAATTGAGGCCAATCAAGTTCAAATTGATACCAATTAATTTCAAATTGAGACCAATCAATTTCAAATTGAGACTAAACAAAATCAAGTTGACACTAAACAATATCAAGTTGTCATAATAAATTTTATTTGTTTACTCGTTAACAAAATCAAGTTGACACTAAACAATATCAAGTTTTGTTTAGTGTCAACTTGATTTTGTTTAGTCTCAATTTAAAATTGATTGGTATCCATTTGAACTTGATTATCCTTAATTTGAATTTGATTGGTCTCAATTAGAACTTGATTGGTCTCAATTTGAACTTGATAAGGTGTAGATGTAATTCATTTTAAGACACGTTGAATATTGTTATTGACATAATTTCAATATCTAATTGGTGATATTATAATCATATTAATGACAAAAATGTCAAAATATAAATGTAATTAATAACTAAAATACCTATTAATGACATTATTAGCAATTTTATTGAAAATAAAAACAAACATCTTAAAAAATTACAAGCAAATTGTCTACAACAAGAATTGCATAAGACCTATCAAATTAGAATTGACATTGCTAACAATGATAATTTACACAATCTAATATCTCATTAGTGACATTATGTACAGTCATACTCACATAAATCTAGTACAAAAAAATTGATATTGCTATATAAAATTCCTATTGTAAATTAATGAGGATGACTGTACATATAAAATGTCAATAAAAAATGTCAATAAAAAATATCAGAAATAAAAATCATTGAAAATAGTTAAAAGCTAAACTCATATCATCAATAATATTTCAATATCAACATTTTTATGAATCATTTTTACAATAATATGATAGATATATCAAAAATAAAAAGTTTTTAAGTTTTACCCAATATTTTAGAAACTATGACAGATACATGAAAAATATGAGTCTTTATTTTTCGCTTTTCCGCTTTTGTCTATTTTTAAAGAGGAAAACTAAACGACAAATACTGAAAAATTACTAAAATTTAATATGTTTTCTTAGATTGAAACTAATTTTATGTATTGTATTTTGACTTAGGTAAACATACAGAAAATGTACTGACATTAATATATCTATCTATATATCAGAGTATATATACAGGGTGGCCCACCTATCCTCGCTCGGACCATTGCTGCTAGACTAATGACAATTGGGGAAAAATTCTGATTGGAAGTTATTGGACACTTGATGTGCTACTTTTTGAAATTTTTTTCGTGTATACAGGGTATACCAAAAATCCGGGACACAATATTTGGTCTCATTATTTAATGGAACACCTGTATATTCTTTCATTTTTGGAATCTGCTTTATGTGCGCTTCACAAATCATTATTATTTTTAGGGATCAGATGCAACGTTGCCATGATATTTACATTTTCATCAAATTTAACGAAAATTCATGTACGTGGAAAAAAATTCAACAAAACCTTATTTTTCATCTTATCAAATTTTGTGGCCCGGATTAATGGTACACTCTGTAGAAAATAATATTAAAAAGTAGCATATTAAGTGTCCAATAACTTCCATTCAGATTTTGTTCTCAATTTTCATTAGTCTAGCAGCAATGATCCGAGCGAAGATAGGTGGGCCACGCTGTATGTATGCAGTTTTCAATAACATCTTGTAATTTGTTAGGAATATGTCAGAAGCTTGCATTTAAATGTGGCTTGCAATGAAAATCTTCGCGTCTACAAAAAATATCAAAATCGGAAAACACCCCATTGCCAGTTTTTCAACAAATTCCTTTGAAACTCCCATCGTTTACCTGACCTAATATCGCACCTTACAATTTGAAACGATGGATCATTGTTACATGTGATATGGCGTTAAACATGAGTCGTATGGAACCAAATGGGCAATCGATGAATATTCAGCTGGCGATTAAACAGTGCACAATAGAGCACGAACGCGCGTTCATCCCCCGCACTCTACGCCCCTGATTGCGATCGTCTCACTCGCCCGACCTTCCGCTCGCACCGAACAGATTACAATTAACGGCGTAAAATTAGATTCTATGAAATATTTTAATGAGTTCCTACGTGTTTTTAATTTGGTGAGGGCCCCCCCGTTTTAAATTACTAATTTTCTTTCGATGAAAAAATGGATTTCGAGACGCCGTTTTCGCCCGCTCTTGATTTATAGTACAGCCGCAAGATTTAGTGAAAACCGACGGTCAGTAATTCTTTCTGGTGTGATTTTTGGTAAATTGTGAGAATTTATTCGAACCATTTCATGGATCGGTTTAATAATTCTTTCTGTTGTGATTTTTGGTCAGTTTATGGGTTAGCTAGTACTAAAATTTCTGAAAATTTATTTTTTGCAAATTTTATATTGGATTACTGTACAGTACACCTGAAACTAATTCTCCTAAAAATTTGACAAAGTTTCAGTATTAAATAAGGGAGAAAATCAAACATATAACTTTCTGCATTGACACGTATGGGTTACCTATTTCTGAAATTTCTGAAAATTTGATATTAAATTCGTTTACAGTACACCTTAAACTAATTCTCCTGAAAATTTGACAAAGTTTCAGTATTGATTAAGGGAGAAAATCAAACATATAACTTTCTGCATTGACAAGTATGGGTTAGCTATTACAGAAATTTCTGGAAATTTATTATTTGCAAATTTGATATTAGATTCGTATACACTATACCTGAAACTAATTCTCCTGAAGATTTGACAAAGTTTCAGTATTAAATTAGGGAGATAATCAAACATATAACATTCTGCATTGACAAATATGGGTTAGCACATGAAATTTCTGAAAATTTATTATTTGCAAATTTGATATTAGATTCTGGAAATTTTGGAAAATTGTAGAATTTGTTGGATCCGTTTGATTTTTCGGCTTAATAGGATTACGTGGGATAAAGCATGCCTATTAAGAACTGGCTACTTGTTAGTGTTTTATTATTGTTGGGGGTCCTGTGAGAACGCACGCGAATCCAAAATTCGCACATAAAATTAAATCGCACGGCCAAATTTCGCGTGCGCCCAGTGGACCCTCGTGATATTGAATTATTCAAATCGGAACGTCCGATGTGGCAGAGGGGCATGTGGAGGCCCTCCTCTGTTATTACTGCGGAATCCTCGAATGTTACCCGCATTCCTCTCCATCCTCGCCGACGCGTTTAATTTTTTCTCATGTCCGTATACATAGTTTCGTTGCGTGTTCATCCGCTGCTTATTACTTCTAATGAAGGGACATTTATTTATTTAAAATTTTCCAACGCAGAGAATCACACAACACACACATCCAGACTCAGGACTCAGGTATATGTCCAATTTACGTAATTGAATCTGTGTCATTTTCATAGTCCCAACAGGAGTAATTGACCGGTCTGACTGCTCCATAAATTGTGCCACCAAACAATTGTTTTGGTTTCATGTCAGATGGTCACCACGGCGTTTTTGTTTTGTTTTTTTTTTTGTAGGGGCAGAAAAAATCGTTATTACGGGGTACAAATCGGGTTCACACCAATATAATGACCGGTTCGCTTTTGGGGACCACAACAAGGGAAAGTGTGTGGCGTAATTGCTTACCCTCGTCCGGTTGTCGTAAATAAGTGGTGGTGGGTGCCAAAACTTTGTAAGAAAATTATAATTTGTGGCCGTGCAATTGGATACGGATAAAAACATGAAATTACATAAATAATCTGCCTCAAATAGATTATTATCCTTGACACAAATTATTTACAAAGCACAAGTTCAATTGAAATTAGTACAGTGTGTTCAAATCCAATTTTATACATTAAACTATACATGTATACATGTTACATGTATATAGTAACATGTATACTATACTGAAGTACTGTAGTACTATATCTATACTAACATTTATACATGTTACTATAGGTATAGAGGATCTCGGAAACTAAAACGGAAAGAGAAAGAGAGCCATCCGATTGGATGGTACATCCTAGATCTATTTTTTCACTATGAATTTAAGGGTAACATCTAAAATCATCTTTAGCTTTCGAGTTATAGCCAAAAACTCGTTATTTTCCATTTTTTATTTTATTAATATCTCAGTTAGGTAAACTCTGTTCCATATTCATTTTTAACTAGAAGGCTGTGGTTTCATTTTATAATGTTTTACACATGAACACCAAATAAAAAAAATTATCTCACAGTGAAAAAATTCTTAAATGTCAGATTAAAGGAACGTTGCCTAATTCATATATATATAAATTAATTAAATTATTGCTTCAATCATTCAAGTGTCCGTTTTTTTTAAATTATTTAAAAAATGACAAAAAAATTATATTGTAAGTTGACTAATTTGCTTTTGTAAAATAAATAGAGAAATAAATAGATACTCAATTTGATGGCAACATTGCCCACTGTTATAAAATATAACCTCTTTTTTTAAATATAACCAACTTTTTTTCAAGTCTAGTGACTTTTTACATTGGCCAACAATACTGTTACCCTAACAGAGCCAACTTAGTTCAAAATAAAAATGGAACAGAATAGTAGCAGGAGATTTTAACAGTAATAAAACGGAAGGGTATGAAAGAATAATAGGAAAGCACGGAGAAAAAGCAAAAAACAACAATGGAAAAATAATGCTAGATTTCTGTCTAATAAACAACATGGTGATTGTAAATTCCAGATTTAGGCACAAAGAAATCCACAAATACACGAGAGAGATGAGAAGCGGAAAGGAAAAGTAAATAATAGATTATATACTGGTAGAAAAGGAGAGCAGAGAAAATCATGGAGAAAATTTGGGAAACAGATAGAAGAAAACTTTAAATAAAACCAAAAATTGTTCTACAGAACAATAAAACGATTGAAACAAAAGAAAGAACATAATATGATGAACATAAAAGATAAGGAAGGAAACATAATAACGCAAGAAGATAAAATAATGCAAAGGTGGAGGGAATACTTCGAGGAATTGACAAAAGCAGAGGAAATGACAACAGAAGAAGGCACAGTAGAAGAACAAATAGAAGAAAAGGCTGAAAGTGAAATAGAAAACCTAACAATAACAGAAGTAGAAGAAGCAGTAAAAAAACTAAAAGGAGGAAAAGCGCCCGGAAAAGACAACATCACCTCGGAAATGCTAAAGTATATGGGAAAGCAAGGAACAGAACAATTAACAGAACTGATAAATGAAGTACTAAAGAGCGGAGATATACCTAAAGATTGGAGCACCGGAGTAATATTACCAATATATAAAAAGGGAGACAAGAGAAAATGCGAGAACTACAGGGGTATAACGCTAACAAGCATAGCGGGGGAAATAATGACGAGAATAATAGAAAAGCGAGTAAGAGAACAACTAGAAGAAACGATAGAAGACACCCAAAGCGGATTCAGAAGGGGCAGCAGCACGCACGATCTTATATTCACAATAAGACAACTCAGCGAAAAAATGATAAATAAGAAAACATTCATACATATATGTTTCATAGACCTAGAACAGGCCTTCGATATGGTAAAAAGAGAAGATATATGGAAGGAACTGAAAAAGAGAGGAATTGACACAAAAACAATAGAGCTCATAAACACAATGTACAAAAATAACAAAAACACAGTAAGAACGAATAACGAAGAATCAGCAGAATTCAAAACAAATATAGGAGTAATGCAAGGATGTATATTAAGCCACTCTTATTCACACTAGTGCTCGACGGTGCTATATAAGAAACAAAGAAAAAGATGAATAACATGAGGGTAGGATACTGGAAAATGGAAGAAACGCAGATATGTGAAATGCTCTTTGCGGACGATATGGCCATAATAGCGGAGACAGAAGAAAACCTGCAATTCAACATGGAAGTACTGGGAAGTGAGCTGACAAAGATTAACATGAAAATAAACACTGGAAAAACCAAAACTATGGTCATAGCAAAGGAGAGCACAAAACACAGAATAATGATACAAGGTAAACAAATAAAACAAGTGGAAAGCTTCAAATATTTAGGATCAATAAAAGAAAGCAACGGGAAAATAGAGAAAGAAATAAACGATAGAATAGGCAAAATCGGAAGAATATTTAATGCACTAAAAACTTCTTTCCTAGGAAACAAAGAAATACCTAAAGAAACAAAGACCGAAATAGTGAAAAGGGTAGTGAGACCAACGTTAACCTACAGCAGCGAACTCTGGACATTAAACGAAACAGACAAATCTAGAATCAATGCGGTAGACATGCGCTTTCTAAGAAAAATTGAAAATAAAACAAAAAAAAACAAAATACGAAATGACATACATAGACAAAACTTACAAATAACAGACATAAATGATACAATCACAGAAGGTCAAATGAGATGGGTCGGGCATGTTTGCCGAATGAACGATAACAGACAGACAAAAAGAGTGTATGAGACAAGACCTACAGGGAAATCATATAAGACCAAGAAAACCTGGAACGACAGAATCAGAGAGCAGGCAGAGAAAAGAGGATTAACATGGGAAAGAATCAAACAACTCACACAAGATAGAAAAAATGGAGAGAAACCTACACGAAGAAACAATAAACTGTAAAACCCTACACCAACAATGGTAAAAATGGAAGTGATTAAATAAATAAAATAAATAAAGAAAAGGAGAGCAGCAAAAAGGTTATAGACGCAAGAGTGAGAATAGGAGCGGAAATAGGAAGCCACCATTATCTACTAACCAAGACAATGATGGAAACACGAAACGATAGGGCAATACAAAATAAGGTGGTAGAGGTAACAAACAAAGGGAGAATAACTGTCAAAAGTCACGAACGAAAAAAGCAGTAGAAAAGAATACGAAACACTAGTAGAAAGAGGATTCGAAGAGAAGACTGAAAAGGAAGAAATAGAGGTTGAATTAATATGGGTTCAAAAAAACGATAAGAACAGCAGTGAAAGTATCGTGCGGGACAACATATGTAGCAGCAGGGAGGAAGCAATCAAAGTGGTGGAACAAAAAGGTAAAGGAGGAAGTAACAAGGAAGAAAATAATATGGAAACAGTACCTGCAGACAGGAACACAAAAGGACTACGAGAGATACAAGAAACAGAGAAAGAGAGCTAAAGAAGAAATACAAAGTGCCAAAGCAAAAGCCTGGAAGGAGTTTGGAGAGAAGATGGAAGAAGATAGCAGAAGGAACCAGAAACTTTTCTTTAAAGTATTAAAAAATCTCGGAACAGAGAAAAAAACAGCAAAAACAATTGAAGAGTAAAAAGGAGCAGTACTGACAGAAAAAGGGGAAGTCATGAACAGATTGACAGAACACTTCAAGGAGCTGCTTGAAGGAGAGGATGAAAAGATGGAAGAACCCAAACAAGAAAACGAAAAAGAAGAGGGATGTAAAAGCCAGTCAGGAGAGGAGGAAACAATAACAGAGGCAGAATTAATAAAAGCAATAGGCAGTATAAAGCTGGGAAAGGCAGCAGGCCATGATGGTATTACACCCAAGGAAATAAAATATATGGGAAAGCAAGGACAACAACGGCTACTAGAGATCTGCAAACTGCCATGGAAACACAAAAGTATCCAAAAGGCTGGAAAGTAGCAGTGATAATACCAGTGTATAAGAACAGAGACAACAGACAATGTAACAACTACAGAGGTATATCACTTGTCAGTGTACCGGGAAAAGTATACGAGAGAATTCTTTAGAAGCTAAGGAAAAGAATAGAACACCAACTACACGACTCCCAGAGCGGGTTCAGACCTGGACACATTATGCAGGAAAAAATCTTTACAATAAAACAGATTACTGAAATAATTCGAGAGTATTACAAAGAAGGATACCTATGTTTCAAAGATCTTGAAAAGGCTTTGGCCAGTATACCACGGGAGGAAATTTGGAAGGTATGAGAGGAAAAAAGGGCAGGTGGGGAATTAATAAAGGCAATCCAGTCATTATACAAAGAAACAAGAAACTACATAAGAACCGGAAACAGATAGACAGAAGAATTCAGGACAAACCACGGAGTGAGACAGGGAGGAATACTAAGCCCACTGTTATCGTATCACTAATGGACGATATAATAACAGAAACAAGACTGAGAACTAAAGTAATATACGTAGGATATAGAAATATGAGGAATATGGAAATAAAAGAGTGTGCAATTGCAGATGATATAGTAATATTAGCAGAAACAGAAAAAAAACTGAAAGAGAATGTGGAAATATGGAAGGAGGCTCTAAATAAAAGGAATCTAAAGTTAAATAGAGAAAAAACAAAAGTGATGGTGATAACAAAGGAGAACAAAATTACCAACGAATAAGCAGAGAACAGATAAAACAGGTGCGACAATTTAAGTATCTTGGAAAAATAATAGACAGTCACGGAAAATATGAAAAGGACATCAACAACAGAGTAAAAACAGCAGGGAGACTGTATAGTGCACTAAGAAGAACGTTCATAAACAAAGAAATATCAAAAAATACAAAGATGGCAGTTTTCAGAACAATCTTTGCAGCAATACTGACATACGGGAGTGAGACGTGGGTGATTGATACAAGAGAAAAATCTAAAATACAAGCGACTGAAATGAAGTACTTAAGGAGAGCGGAAAGAGTAGCAAGGAAGGACAGATTGCGCAATGTAGAAATAAGGGAGTGGTTGGGAACCACATCGATAATGAAGAAAATAGAAGAGGGACAATTAAGATGGTTCGGGCACATAAACATACTGAATAAAGAGAGGCAAGTTAAACAAGTATGAGAGGCAAGAGCAAACGGGAAGAGAGCAAGAGGAAGACCACAGGAAACATGGAACTGTTGTATAAGCAAAACGCTGCAGAAAAATGGGAAGAGTTGGTAGCAAGCAAAGAGACAACAGAAAATAATGTATAAAATTCTATAAAAAATTGAATTACACCTCAACACCCAAAAGGGTAAAAGAGGGAAAAATTAAGAAAAAAAAAAAACTAAAGTATCAATATTGAAATTAGTACAGTTAAAATTTCAATTCTACCGAATTGAAGTAAAGTAAAGTAAATAAAGTTTCGATGGTTACACTCAAATTTCCCGAGAAAACTGCTTGTTTCCTTCATATGTAGACTTTTCTGAATATCCGAGCTATTAATGCATTTAACAAACGTATTCAAAAACGAGCAAATAAGAGGCAGTACAAAGATCAGCGTACATTTAATAAAAATGAAACGATCCTTGTACGCGTGTTTCATTATAGTGCACCTTGAGACGTGGTGAGGCGAGGTGTGTCTCAGTTTAATGCGATATCTGCGCGATTAAATATCATAACCAACCCGTAAAGCACCGATCGTAATATACACATAACATTTTACGACTGCCCCATTAAACTTCCTTTAAGCGGATTAATTGGCCCCGTGGATGTCCCTTGGCAACAATAAAGGGCCCTCTTAAATCCCAAACACCTGTCACGCCCGATACATGACAATTACAGACCGCCAAGCACCAAGAGCACGCAAAAATGCAAATGCTGTGACGATATATCCGGCCATGTAGCCTGTGACACGGCCAATTTGGCCCCCGAGGTGGCCGGCCGATAATGCCGTCATTTGTAATTGAAACGTCCCTTTGTACGCCCACCCCATGCATCATCTGTGCATTAGTTAAAAAACACGGCCCCACAATGCATGCGTAATCAACGGGAAGGGGCGCAATTCCAATAATCGCGTATAGAGTTGTCGCGGGCGAGGGCCCCCCCAAAGCAAACAGTTTACAAAATCCTCTCTGCGAAATAATTTGTGCAAAGTTTTAATTTCGAGTGGGGCCCTTTATCTTTGATCGCCTTTGTGCCATCGAGGCCGCATTGTCGCACGCTAATGGCCGGCCAAATGTCCATATTTCCACGTCGCACATCCTAATCGCATTTTAAATGCACGCTGGTGTTTGCTTTATATTTAATCGCAGAGATTAAAAACAAATACAATATAGAAAAGTATACAAGGTGTACCTAATGATTGTTGTTATATAATCACTTCTATTCAATTGTGGCGTCTTTCAAATTTTTATACCGTACTATTTGAGAACTGTCACTCTCAACTATACCTGTCAACTGTCAGACAACATAATAACAGTAGTTTGTTAAAATGTACACTGATCAGAAGAACACTTTTATTGTTGAGGCTTACTTTCGTAATGGACGATTTAAAAATGGAGAATGGATTTATTCAATTCCAGAGTGCGTTCGAAAATTTCAACAAAAGTTCCCTGACCACAAATTTGAATTCTCTGTTTTGTCAATACATATTTCACGAATAGCGCACCGTTTTAGGGAAACTGGTAGTGTTCAGAACGGGAATTCCTCAGGCAGATCCTCAGTATCAGGAGAGGTTGTTGCAGATGTTCGTGAACGACTCGAAGTAAGCCCTCAAAAGTCAATTCGTAAATTGTCTATGCAAGCTGGAATTCCCTCGAGCACCTGCCATAGAATTGTGAGAAAGAGGTTGAATTTACACCCTTATAGGGTCTCAGTAGTGCACGAATAGTTGCCAGTGGATTCTCAACGCTGATTGAGTTATTGCCGATGGTTTATGGAAAATTTAAATGACGATCGATTGCTTGATTTAAAATTTTTCAGTGACGAGGCTTGGTTCCACCGATCAGGATATGTTAATTCACAAAACTATAGGTACTGGCATGCTGAAAACTCTCATATTTTTGTGGAAGCACCACTACATCCTCAGAAGGTTGGAATTTGTTTGGCTGTGTCTCGCCGTAGAATAATTGGGCCTATATTCTTCCATGACACAATAAACGGTGACAGATATCAGCAACAAATTGTCCAGCTTTTCATAGACCAATTAGATGATGAAGAATTGCAGAACGGACATTTCCAATAAGATGGTGCAACAGCTCATACAGCCAGAGCAACGTTAGCCTCTCTGCAAGAATTTTTTTGATAATAGACTAATTAGTCAAGGACTATGGCCGCCACGCTCTCCAGATCTAACTCCACTGGACTACTTAATTTTTAGATATTTAAAAGATAGAGTTTACCTAAGAAGACTGCATACGTTGGAAGAGTTAATAGCATAACTCGTAAATGTTTGCCGAACCATAACTGCTCAAATGCTGATCAACATTTTCAACAATACAAGAAGACTAGTGCAAATGTTTTTACAGCAAATGGCACACATTTTTAACATCTGACGTCAAGACATCTGACTTTTCTAGACGAGTTTGAGAAGGCAGATCTAAACATGTTAGCAATAACAGAGACAAAGAAAAAGAGAGCAGGGAAAATCAAAACTGATAACCGCCATACCTTGTGCTTTAGTGGAGTAGAATAATGCAAAAGGGCAGCTGCAGGAGTAGGAGTGATAATACATAAGAAAAGGAGCCAAAATATTGACTAATGGAAAGCATGGTGGGAAAGAATAATGTCAATAACACAGAATTACGGACAAAATAAGAAAAGAAATATTGTTGTGACATATGGACCTAATGACGACGACTTAGTGGAAAACAAAAAGATCTTTAGGGATAAATTAGGAGAAACAATAGAAAACCTAAAAGGATAAGTTTATGTTGCCGGAGATTTTAATTGTAGAGTAGTCAGAGGTGATAACATATTCAACGGAATAATAGGTAAATAAGGCGAAAACGCAAGGAATGATAACGGAAAGAGAATGCTAGACTTCTGTTTAATAGAGGACCTTATTATAACAAATACATTCTACAACCACAAAGAAATACATACGTATACGAGAGAAGAAAGGGCAAAGAACAAAAAATCAGTTATTAACTATATTTTAATAGATAGAGAACATCGTAGTAACATAATCGATACAAAGGTTAGAAGAGGATTCGAAATTGTTAGCGACCACTGCCTATTGATATAAAAAATAAATGAAAACACAGTAGAAGTAAACGACAGACATGAGAAAGAAATTAGAAAGAAAGAGAGACGGCGAAACTATACAAATTGAGAGAGGAAGAAGTAGCCAAAGAGTACACAAAAATGGTGGCAGAGTTAATAACGCAAAAAAAGAGAATACAGGAGATGGACAATATAAAGTTATGGGAAACAATAAGAAACATTATGAAAGAGGCTGCAAAAATTACATGTGGAACAATGAGGAAAACAAACAAGAAGAAGCAAACGAGGTGGTGGACAGAAGAAATTAAAAAGGAAATTAAAATTAAAAAGCTGGGCTGGAAGCAATACCTAAATGATAAATCAGACGCAAAATATCACCAGTATAAGGAAAGCCGAAAGAAAGTCAAAGAAGTAGTACTAAAAGCGATAAAAAAATCATGGGAAGAATTTGGAGAAATAATGGAAAGAAATTCCAGAGAAAACCAGAAGTTGTTCTATAATGTTATCAATAGCGTCAGAAAAGAAAAAAAAAAGACAGACTATGAAATCAAGAACAATCAAGGATATATATTACGGGAAGATGAACAAATTATGAACTGATGGAGGGAATATTTTATGGAATTATTAAATGCTGAGGAAAACAATGATAGAGAGATAGAAGAAATTACACAAAACAGAGAAAACAAAACCGAGAACGAAGAGATAACAGAAACATAATTAGACATAGTAATTAAGAGCCTGAAAAACGGAAAAGCGACAGGAAATGACCAAATAACAGCAGAAAAGATGAAAAGCATCGGCGAAGAAGCGAAGAAACTACTATTAGAAGTATATAATGGAGTATGGGAAGAAGAGCGGATACCGTACGATTGGAGTACCGTACTTGTGGTACCAATGTACAAAAATGGCGACAGAAAAGAATGTAGTAACTATAGAGGCATCAATCTAATAAGTACTGGAATGAAAATATTAGAGAAGATTATAGAAAACAAAATGAGGACAACAGTAAAAACGACATTACACGAGGCACAAAGTGGTTTTCGGAAAGGGAGGAGTATACAAGACCACATTTTCCCAATCAAACAGATCATAGATAAGAAACAAAAACAAAATAAAAAAGTATACATGGGCTTCATAGACATAAAAAAAGCATTTGATACGGTCAACAAAAAGAAACTTTGGAAAATATTGGAAGAAAGAGGTTTGAGCGCGAAAATCATAAACATTATCAAAATGATATACGAAAACAACAACAATATAATAGTGTACAACAACAACGAATCAAAGTGCTTCATGACCAAAGACGGTCTGAGATAAGGAGGAAGCCTAAGTCCGATTCTATTTATCATCTACATGGACGAGATAATACGAAAATGCCAAACGGGAACAAGAGAAACGGAAATAGGATACATAACAATGAGGAGCATCAGTGTGAAAGAAGAAGCGTTCGCAGACGACGTTGTATTACTGGCGAATGAAGAAACAAAATTACAAAAGAACTTGGAGATATGGGAAGAGATACTTAAAAAGTACCAAATTGAAATAAATTCGGATAAAACTAAAGTAATGGTAGTGGGAGGTATGGAATCGATGAACATCAAATTAAAATACACCAAAATTGAACAAGTGGAGGAAATTAAATACTTGGGGGTAGTATTCAACAGTAACGGGGAACAAGTGAGTGAGATTGACACGAGGATTAAGAAGGCTACACGTACTTACGATGAACTGAACAAAACCATCCTACGGAGAAAAGAAATATCGACCAAAACAAAAACTAAGTTATACAAGACACTACTAAGACCAGTATTAACTTTCGGATGTGAGACGTGGAATTTGAAAAAGAGGGAGAAGGAAAGAATACAAGCTGTGGAAATGAAATACCTGAAAAGAACAAAAGGGGTAACAAATTCGACAAGATCAGAAGCTCAGTAATAATAAATGAACTAGAAATAGGATCGACAATGGAATTTTATGAAAAGAGACAGTTAGGATGGTGGGCTCACATGCACGGGATGAAAGAAGATAGACAACCAAAACTTGTGTGGGAGGCAAAATGCAAGAAGACTGGACGAGGTAGACCAAATAAACCTGGGACGACACGATTAAAGAGATATTAACAAAACGAGGACTAACAACGATACAGACAAAGAACATGACAAACGACCGAAAGAAATGTAACAAATTTATAGAAAACTAATGGAAAGAAGAAAATGAGAAATGTAAAGAAAAACTCCTACACTAATTGGTAGAAGGAGATATATAATTATGTTTTCTAAATCTATACTTCTTTTTGTGTTTCTGTTTATTAAATAATTTACTTTGATTACTTTAATAACTATATGTGATTGTTTTATTGTCTGCTAGTCCTCAATTTGCAATAGTAAAACACTTTGTAACATTCATTAACATTCAGATTTAAAGCAGAACAATTAATAAATTTGTCGCAGCTCGTTTATTTCATTAATTTCTGCAAGATATTCAGTTTACATCTTGTTTGTGCAGTGGTGTAATCTAATTCATTTGGGGATGTTGCCTGTGAGACTTTTCATGCACATCTGGTTATTTTCATGTACACACAATTAAAGAACGACCTCGATTTTAAAAGTAAGGTTATGCAAATAATGTACATTTAAACTCGTGGGCCCTTAAGTAATTCTTCATTGTAGTCTTTTCATGTGCTTGGAAGCCACAAATATTGCTGAAACTAATAATAATTTCGTATTTGAGCAGTCAAATATGATATTCCACAATATAAATTAGAATAGCATGAAAATATCTTGTATTGTTATTCATGTCTAATGAGTTTGAGTAAATGAAGTTGCCTATGTCAAAAATAGAACTATTTTTACTGGAGGGGAACAAAAATATTTTACATGGTGAGATAATTATAAGCATTTAGATACACATTGTACATGCGAGCAGCCTTATGGATATATAAAGTACAATTAATTGGGCGAATAACGGTATGCAATTCTTAGACAGAGTGACGAGAATGTAAGCAATCAATTCAAAATCTCTTAGTGACAATGTAAACACACGTTTTTCAAAATATTCTCTGATGTCTTCTGTCTATTTTTTATAACGATAAAAGATAAACTTGATATATTAAAAAAAAAACAACAAAATGGGGCGCTGTACAAAAAGTTTGGGAACCACCGCGTATATTAAATTTATTGAAGAAACTTATTTCAGCCTCTGCCATTATACCTATTTGCGCCTTGAATGTTTTGTTAACAAAATATTCCGATCTTCAGCGATATATGTGCGAGCGAACGTTCATGACTATGCATTAGATGTGATCAGGAGAACTGCCGTGCGAATTACACGTATTAATAATCAAATGCAAAACTTGAACCTCGGCAACTGTGCTCGAACATAATCCGCGAATTACCATAATGTTAACACAGTTGGCGAACTCCGTAGTGCCAGCCCACGAACTTTGCGCCTGGGACGCAAAAATCACTTCCTCGACTACTTGGGGCATTAATTACTCCTCCGCCAGATCTTCTAGTATAATATTACATCAAAATATGAGAATTAGGAGTTGTACGTTAACTTCGCCAAAATGTGATAACTGAACAAGAAATTGATACAATATATTCACGTGAAACTATTTACCATGTTATAGTGTTACTTATTATTTGAGTAATCAAAGACTTATTAAACGATGTTGAATTTATTGAATTAATAATTATAGCTAGTGCAAAATTATTTACTAAAACTTTTGACTGAAACTGGGTATAAAGTGATAAGTGAGTGTTACTTATTATTTAAGTAATCAAAGAGTTATTAAACGATTTTGAATTTATTGAATTAATAATTATAGCTAGTGCAAAATTATTTACTAAAACTTTTGACTGAAACTGGGTATAAAGTGATAAGTGAGTTTTACTTATTATTTGAGTAATCAAAGAGTTATTAAACGATTTCGAATTTATTGAATTAATAATTACAGCTAGGGCAAAATTATTTACTAAAACTTTTGACTGAAACTGGGAATAAAGTGATCAATCAATTGCTTACATTTATGTGCAGTCAAACAATTCAAATATTTCAATGGTTATTTATAATTACACTTATTTCAAGACACATTTGCAATAATACAGCAGCAACAATTGAGAACCTGGATGCAAGAACAGCGTAAGTCGATTTATGCGGTTTTTGGGCAAATTTGTTCATTCGAATATTTGTACCATTATTTATAAGGCTGTTAAAAGATATATAGCTGTTGTTCATACAAATTGCAAAGAAAAATCCACATCTTTAATTGTTATATTACAACTTTTATTAAGTTTTGAATCTTTCGACGCGTTTTTCTCGAAACTAATTTTTTCGACTTACGCTATTCTTGCACCCATGTCCACAATTACTGATAACGAAATCGATAAGCAAGTAATGTTTGTAAATATTTTTAATAGAAACGTCAAAATATTACGGTTTGGCAAATAATCGAATTTGAACCATATTATGTAACATATGTGAAGTATAAAACGAATAAACAGGAATTATAAGTAATGCAGAAATAAGAAAACCACATATCTGAGATAATAAGAATATCTAAAACAAAAATTACTAAACCTAACATAACTAGAATAATAAGAAGGGACATCGTAGGGTAAAATTGAACATTAAGTAGATAAATCACAAGTGAGATGTCATTGGTAATAATAAATGAGTACTACCTTATCTCGCAAAACTTAATGCTAAATTGTTAACTGAGTAAATTATCCTTTACTTCTCAATTCGTACTTCTTTTTCAGGTTAGTTAATTCTACTTCACAGCGGAAAAACCTCACAAGGTAAGTGTTTTTACTGCTAACGTTGTCGCTCTATAATTCCGGTCATGATAACGGTATTCAATTTTGAATAAGTAGTTAATATAAACAGAATTATAGAAAAACAACAAATTGAATCAAAATCATAAAGTATCTTGTAGTGCACGATTTTGCGAAGCAGAATTTAAAAAGTTACAATACAAATCATTAGTATTTTCAGTTTGTCTAAAACGGTTGCTTATTTTTGTAAACGTAATAAATTTATTATAAAGAGTATTATAAATGTTTTCATGTGTTTTTTTTTCAAAAGTCTTTTTCAAAAAATTTATTAAAGCGCAATTCAGGGGGCAATCCTTCATGTTTGCCAAACCTTTTGCCCTATGCCCAAAAATGTACGTTTGCCCACAACTGTACTCTAGTCCAGCTCCCTTCCGGTATACCGTGTACTAGTCCTTGCCAGATAATATGTCACTTTTCACATAAAACCGAAATCCCCTCCACTGGCACTGGTGGAATTGGAACAACGAGAATGCATACCAAAACCGCGGGAGCTGTTATGAGCCACAAAGCTATAAAACCATAAATGTATTCATTTGATCCCTTATAAATGAAGGACTTGGGAATAAGCAATCGTATTACTCAGAAACTTTAAGCTCATATTAACTAGGATGCTCCAAGAGATGCATTTGCATTTCTGTTGACCTGTCTGACATTTCAGAGGAGGGACTTCGATTTGATGTGCAAAGTGACATCTTATCTGGCATGGACTGTACCATCAGTCTCACAAAGATTGTCGAATTGTTACTCTACTCGAGTTGTATTGTTAGTGGGTAGCGGTAGCCATTTCTCTACGATCCCGGTAGGGCAAAGGGCTGCTTCAGGGATGCGACCCTGCCCATGCGAGCCATGATTTTCTTCCACATCCTAACATCCGGAAGGAATCATGTCCTAACCTTTACTTCCTATCCATTACATGTGTACCTTACCAATCCTCACCGTCTTCAAACACGTCTAGCCAACGTGCTGGATTATGGCTAAAAGACCTCTCAATACAACACAACAAAACGCATCTAATAAGTACTATTTATTATGTTTATTGTTTATAATAATAAAATAAATAATAATAAATATATAAATAAATTAATAATAATTTTAAAACAAAAGAAAGGACCAGGTGGTAGACCAATTGACAAATCCCACCCTTTGAACAAATTAACCTCACAATTTGTTTAAAGCTCAAATAAAGAGATTTTAAATCTAATCATCCAGATAAAACATTCTGAAAATAATATGAAACATATTTAGTGTACTTGACGTTATAAGGGGCCAACATATACAGCATAATATAAAATTATTTAAGCAATAAAGTGAGTAATATATTAAAATTGCTTCTCAGCAAAATTATTAAACCCTTTCACTTTCAAATAATGCCAGTTTAAAACATGCATTGGAAAGTCGCGAGATCGTGTCGCCAAAATATCTCATTTTTATTTGGTTTTATTAGGTTGAGCGCATCGCCATCTTTGGGAATTATCGCTCAAAATATATTGAGAGCGAGGACTCCAAACATACGTGTACGGCGAACTTGCATGTCCTACTGTTATATAACTATCGCGATTATCGAAATCCATTAGAAATGCACATTCGCCAGACGCCTGAAAATCCACCTGCCCTGCGTTTCAACAAGTTAAGTGCGTTGTCAACGCATCAATACAAGAGGCATCAATACACACTCAAGATTAGTATTTGCCATGATTACCAAGAGATCGGCCCGAATATTTAGCGGTAGATGGACTAGGGGAAATGAGTTAGGTAAACGAAAGATAAACGAAGATCTAACAACCAGAAATAGTATAACAGCATCGATACGTTCACTTCGGTTTAATACAAAATATAGTTCACACGATTGAAGAACATTTCAAAGACGTGAGAGACTTGACAACATATATTTTAAAACTTAACTAACATAACTTTAATCTTGCTAACATAGTTTTATTACAAATTCAAGTGTTATTTCTATCCAAAGGCAATTTACCACCAATTACCCACTTCCATCAGTAAACAAAGGTTCGCAGAGGTTCGCCTTCAAGTCTACGAATTAATTAACGGACACAATCTCAGATATCGTTGCCGCACACTACAGCGCAACTCCAAAAATATCTGTTATTGTGAAATCGTTTCCTCCACTAGATTCAAATTGGCAGAAAACATTGTATTCAATAAACCACAAATTTCCACAAATTACCAACCACCAATTACCCATTTCCATCAGTAAACAAAGGCTCGCAGAGGTTCGCCTTTATGTTTATGAATTAATTAGGTTAAACAATCTCAGATATAGTTGACGCACACTACAGCGCAGCTCCAAAAATATCTGTTGTTGTGAAATCGCTTCCTGCACAAGAATCAAATTCACAGAAAATTGTGTATTCAATAAACCACAAATTTCCACAAATTACCAACCACCAATTTCCTATTTCCATCAGTAAACAAAGGCTCGCAGAGGTTCGCCTTCATGTTTACGAATTAATTTGAGGAAACAATATCAAATATCGTTGACCCAAATGATAGCACAGCTCCCAAAATGTCTATATTGTGGATTATTTCCTGATATCAGATTCAGACGAAACTGAATCTGATTATCCGCTAATATAAAATCGAATCACTCTCGGTATCGTAATCACTTAGATCGCAAACGTATTACACACCGTCTCCGGTGTGATAATCGTGAATTAATATTGTTATACGAGTATTCACGATAACAATCGTAAAAGATTAATGCATTCTTTGTTACTCTTTGGCACAAATAGTCATAGTCAAAACAAACACGTACTTGACACAATAATTGGCATAGTTATTTTGATTCATAAATAATAATAATAATCCGTACTATTATATGGTGGTTATATTGGATGTCGTTCTAAATTTTATTTATCAAAATACAATAATTATTTTTTTTAGATTTAAAGTTATTTATTTCTACTATAAAAATACATACACAAAAGAAAAACACACACTTCAATACCATCAGCCCGAGAGAGGAGCAAATCCACAAATCCCGAGGTGATACGAAGGAAATAAACACCAGAATACCACTATACTATGCGTAAGAACTTGTATCCTATGTATTGATATTGATATGGATATTTCAATATCAATACATAGGATACAAGTTCTTACGCATAGTACAGTGGTATTAGAAGACCACTATACCACTATACTATACGTAAGAACTTGTATCCTATGTATTGATATTGATATTGATATTTCAATATCAATACATAGGATACAAGTTCTTACGCATAGTACAGTGGTATTAGAAGACCACTATACCACTATACTATACGTAAGAACTTGTATCCTATGTATTGATATTGATATGGATATTTCAATATCAATACATAAGATACAAGTTCTTACGCATAGTACAGTGGTATTAGAAGACCACTATACCACTATACTATACGTAAGAACTCGTATCCTATGTATTGATATTGATATTGATATTTCAATATCAATACATAGGATACAAGTTCTTACGCATAGTACAGTGGTATTAGAAGACCACTATACCACTATACTATACGTAAGAACTTGTATCCTATGTATTGATATTGATATTGATATTTCAATATCAATACATAGGGTACAAGTTCTTACGCATAGTACAGTGGTATTAGTGGTATTTTGGTGTTTATTTCCTTCGTTCTTCACCTCGCGATTTATGGATTTGCTCCTCTCTCGGGCTGATGGTATTGAAGGATGTGTTTTTCTTTTCTGTCTTTTTTTTTTGTTTAAATTGTTGATTATTCAAGATTAAGGTTTTGATTTTTAGTCTGAAAGGTATGTATTTTAGTTTTCTTATGGGTTCGTCTAGTTTGTTATCATTTGTGCGTTGTTTCCGAGGAAGCGTTGCTATTGCAGTTTTATTTTTTTACAAACAATTTGTTTATTCGCACAACTAGAATGTGTTTTGTTAAACTTTGTTGTACTCATCAAAAATCTTCAAAACTCATCAATTTTTTTATTAATATAGACTTTCCCAGAGACGATTCTGGTCGTAAGCATTCCGAATCGTATAATTACCGTTTTTTAACAAATGGTAAAAAAAAAATCTAGAATATATTTAGTTAATTCGGTTTATACGTAATTCCATTTGTTATCCTGAAGATTTTTGGACATTGTAATTCGCAAGTTACTAATGAGTACGGTTGAAATGATTGTCAACACTTAAATCATATATTAAAAAACACGAAACAAGTTCTGCACACATCAATGGATCAAAATATAGTAAATTGAAAACGACATAAGTAAGAACGAACATATGAAACGGAGAAAAAATATTGGTAATCTGCTGCATAACGATTAATCTATACGGGGTGAGTAAAAAGTAAGGAACCTCCTCCCCCAGAGCATGTATACTTAATTTTTGGAGAAAAAAAAGTTTTGACGATGTTTTTGAAAATCCTTATGCCCAAAATCTAACCCGCACACAGTACCCTCAAGAAGTAAATGTCTGGGTTGGAATTATTAATACGAGACTTATTGGCCCATTTTTATTGATGGAAATCTCAGTGCAGCAAAATTTCTGGACATGTTGCGAGACCACATAATTCCATCAATTGAGACGCTGAACATTGATGAACCTTAGTTCCAAATTGATGGGGCTTCAGCATGTTGTACTAATGCCGTGAGGAATTTATTTGACAATACATTTGGAAGACGCTGGATTACTATGGCCCCATAGTATGGCCCCCAAGATCAGCTGGTTTGTCACCAAATGATTATTTTCTTTGGGGTTACCTGAAAATTAAAATTTATAATGAAGTGCAAATACATAACGTAGATGAATTAAAAGGCCGTATACGTACTGCATGTAATGGCATAAATCCACAATACATTAGTAATACTCTGCGTAGCTTCAAAAACCGCCTTGCGTATTGCCTTGAACGACAGGGAGGGCATTTTGAAAACTTGCTGGGACATTAGACTTCACCCACACTTTACTTTTTATGTTGTTTTGTTTACCGTTAGAATTGTTTGAATAATTTAATGTCTTCATTTGAAACGGAATTTTTGTGATTTTTTTATTGATAAATATATAACCTCTCTGTGTAACATATGCCAAAATTGACAGTGTAGGTTGCCTGCACCAATGACAATATCTATTAATTTTAGGGCATTATTGTGAGGTAAATAAATTATATGAATAGAACATACCTGGCTCAATAGTATCCATTATAAAAATAACCACTCTTAACTTCACAACTTACTTAAATAGATTACTGATTAGCGGTCTTTAAAATCGTTCACTAATTATATTTTACGTGCTCGTTGCAAAACGTAAAGATACCATCTGCCTAAGTTTGAAAGCAAAACGGCGCTTGTCATTTGTTCTCTGTGCATCTAGGCATTCTCAGGCGTAAACAATTTTCGTGAATTGTTTACTTTGTTTCCATTGACTTTTGTCCGCTGTTTAGGATCATATACCCCTATGTGCGCAGAAGCAACTGGCCCAGATCATACAAGACTGGTTCAATATGCAGCAGAAAAACGGGAAGTGCTTAAAATTTTCATTCGTGATATAATCTGACGAATACAACTCTTGGAATCGTGACTATTAATAATCGCATTGGTTGATGCACTCAACACGTTGTCAAATAATTTCACTCGTCTTTCACACTCGTGGAATTTATATTTGACAACATGTTCGTGTCCCAACTCACGCGATTATCGATAGTCATGATTCCACTCGATGTATTATATGATTATATGCTATTTGTGTGTTTTGTTTTGTTGTTTTGTTGAAATTTTGTATATTATGTAGCGTTTTTTGCTAATAAATATTCTTTATTATTATTATTATTATATTATTAAATGATAGTATGAAAATAAGACTGACAGTTGCAACTCGCTGACGCTTTGAATTGAGGTTATATGCGTTAAAAACGGCGATTTCGTGCCTTGTGAAATCTGCGGGCTTTCAGCCAATCACAGGTGTAGGCATTCGCGCGCCATATTTGAATCGCTCCTCCTAGTTTTTAAATAGAGTATAAATTATATTATTTATCTACTAATTCATTGTACTTTCTTATATTAGTCAAAACTTTACTTGTCTCCCTCGTTATGGTGTATGTTCTCGAAGTAGAAATGCATGCTACGAATAAAAGACAACGTAATCTTTGACTGTGTTTATTTTGTTGTTGTGGCTACTTTATGGCACACTTTGTGGCACAATGCCATAAAGTAGGTGCTTATGCATGCTTTTCTCTATACCTAACACAGCATTATGAAGCTAGTTGACTACGAACACAGGGCAGGCCACGAATAATGGCCATTATAAGTTTTCGGAATTCCCGAAAAATTTGACAAAAATCAGAATTGAATGGTTGAATAGGATCACCTCAATGAAAATATTTTCGACTTTTTATCACTTTCACCGGTTCTACCAGAAATGGCTACTAACTTTGTTATTTTAAATAGAACAGCCTGTATATTATTACATTTTCGATTCCCTGTTCAATTGCCTACATCCCCATATGAACTTATATCCACCTAATTTTTATGGGTTTTGAGTTAAAAATTTATTTGTCAAATTTTGACCTCAAAAAGACGCTTTGATGCGTATAACATCTAGTAGGAACAAGATAGAAATACGAGCTGCATCTTGAATTGTAACTAATAGATCCCTCTACGATTAAAATAATTGACATGTGTCAATTTTGAGAATAGGTATTTAAAAAATGTCAATATTTCAGTGCCCACTTAAAAACATCATGTTTTAAGTTTTTTAAATGGAATGACCAATATTTTATATTATAGGGCGATTGGCAAGACAATTTGCTACAAAAAAGTATTATGCAACCTTATACCTGGACCAAATGGTTTGTGAGTTATTTTGAAATTTGTTTCCTCCCAATATTTCTGCACAATAGAATACTTCCTGTACTATTCACACGTCCACCATAGTAGGCTAGTGTCACTATTAATTGTTTCAAATCTGGCAAAATTAATTTCTTACGTGTCAATATTTTTGAACGCGAAAGAATCGAGATTAAAATGAATAAGTATACAAATCAAGAAATTATGAATTCATTCGTCATACATGGCCAGTGGGATAGACTTTTTGAAGGAACTTGCAGAACCTTCAACGAAATTTAATGGCCGTTATTCGTGACCCACCCTGTATACAATGTTGGGATTATGGGTTTAGAAAAACAAAACGCCAGAGTTTTAATACGTCTATTTTCAATCAATTCTGGAGTGTGACTGCTTATAATATCGAACACTCTCCGCTTCATGCGTACCTCATAAAAAATGTTTACTCAGCCACTGTTTTCATACACTGGCCTATATAAGGCGTAGAATGTTAACCTTTTAAATTGCTAATGTGACATATATTTGTGTACGCATAACATAATTTCAACATACGATGTGTTAAAAAACACATAATATCTGACTAACTACACAAAATAATTTCTTTAAAACATATCAAAATATTAGAATCTAACATATACTTATTACATTTTATTTGTACAATAAGTGGTGCGCAATAAAAATGGCGAAAAATATGTAATGGTTGTGTACCATTGCTTTAGATCTATTTACAAATTATTGACTATCTTGATAAGATTCGTGTGGTTTGAAGGCACCGTAGGAATGCACTTTTCGCTGGCCTCGAGACCATCGAGAGTAATATGTCACAGTCGTGTGGATACAATGATTTCTGTGGCAGTTGACGCGTCTCGCCGCAACGCAATTTTCTCGAACAAACAGGTGCAATTAGCGCGTCCCATTAAAACCCACGAGACAATGAGCCCTCCAATTATCATAATTTAATCCGGGCGACTTTTATTGGCCGGCCGGGCAATCAGGCTCGGCCAGAGTCCTTAACGATCGCGTTTTCGGCGTCTCTCTTATGGCATGATGGCATGTGCACGTGAAGTATGTACGTACGTTGGTCGCGCAAAGCGATGGTTGGAGTGTATTTAATTTGTCGTAATGGGGCGAGTGCCACGGTCTCGCATCCCGAGGAGAGTCCGAGGATTAGACGTTTCGTGCAGTCCGTTGTTGGGAGGTATAAGTTATTTGATGGGGCCCTCGGATTGTTGGGATCGCGTGCTTGCACGCTGGCCCGAGGCCCACAGGTCGGACCCCCTTCATTAGGACTTCGCCCTCGCCGCCTGCCGACCATTACCATACCTAATTATACACGTGGTCGCAAACTCTACATACTAAAAACTATAAACATCCATACACAACCGAAACATTAACATTATCCTTTCAAAATATGTGGACATCACGTATCACACACACACACACGCGTGCATTAAGTCATGTGTGCACCAGCAACACGTCCACCTGTTAAATATTAATGAAATGCGCGCATTTAAATAATGAACGTGTAACTGTTCAATTCGGGCTGCTCTGGGCGCATTCCGTCCCGAATGGGCGCCCTAATAACGTCCGGGACTCGCAGATATTATGTCCGGAAAGCTAAAGCTGCGGGGACCGCAAAAAGGATTCCGCTCCATCGAAGGGCGCAGTAAAATTTATCGCCGCAAAAATTGCTTTTCCACCCCCTCCGAAGGCGCGCGGAACGGGATATAAAAAGAGGCGAACGTCGGCAATATTGCGGACGGCGCTAACGCGCTGGGGGGAGAGTGGCTGGTGGTGGCTGGCGATAAAAGGGAGGACGAGGAAGAGATGCGATTACCGTTTTCAGCGACGGCGGAGATATTGTGAATGTGTCGACCATTTTGTGGCGCAGAGGGTGCTCTCTCGTGCCTTCGCCGTCGTGATACTGCCTCCAGGCACGATCGATGATGCGGTGCAGCAGGGGTCGCCACTGTCGCAGCGGGGCACCGCACCGCAGGACTCCCAGGACTACCCGGACTACCCGGACTACCGACTACCGGTCACCACGGAGGACGACCGGACAGCCGGTCCACGTCCCTCTCTCGCTCTGACCTGGACCTGGACGGACGCATTCAGCAACCCTTTAATTAACGATCCATCTCGCCGTTAAACCACCGTCCCAACAACAACAATAACAGCCACAACACGACAGTGGCATCCGCCAACGAAAACAGCCCGCTGTTATCATAATCGATTTTGATATGCGGCCTACAGCTCAACCGCTCGAACCTATTGTACAAGTCGGAATCTACATTAAGATAGCGCTTGTTAAAATTTAAAGTCTCCTTAAACGTTAGTTTTTCCTTTCCTTTCTACTATATCTTGGTATTTTTCTGAATATTTTGTTCCTTTTAGTTTCTATCTTTTTATATTCTCTTTTACTGTATTCCTTCCTTTGACTGTGTTGCCTTCCTTTGTACACGTTGGCACAAAACAATAGTTTGCACATGCGTAGGCATAATTAGCACAAAGGACGAGATTAAAAATTAAAAATGCTATTTACTATTGCTATTACAATCTCTTGCAGAATATCGTGTGTATCTGGGGTATTTTTATACGAGCCCCAACAACTTAAATATCGGACAATACCCATTTTTACTATTACGTACAGATTATCTTGCTAAAAGTTGCTACTTACTGTTAGGTATCAAATTGTATTATTGGCTAATAATTGTTTAATTAATAATAGAGAGGGGATATATGTGCCTTTTTAAGGGATCGGAATATCCATATTTTGTATGAATTCATTTAACATAAAACCACGAAAAATGACAGATATTTATTGAGACGTTTAGTAGTAATTTTAACACAATTTCATACTCAGGTATAAACATTGAATACACACGTAAAAGCCAAGTATTATGTTAGAAAAGGAAGAAGTGATCATTTGGGGAAATAATAAGTAATATAATTAAATATGAATTCAATTTGAAGAGATTACAAAGGAAATTATGATAACTTTTGTAATCATTAATATAAAACGTGGTCCATGCGCGGTGACGCAATTATATAAACAAACACAGACGAGCAAGCCGGCTGATGACTAATCATAAAAGTTTGGTATTTTTATATCAGTAACCTTAATATGGGGCACTGTGAAATTATCGGAATGAGAATTAACGTTAAGGGCAATCCCACAAAATTGCAGGGTGGGCGAAATTTTTATATAAATAGCATCGTTTTGCATGCGAAGAGTTTAGTTGGTTCCAGATTCGCGAGGCGACAGGCCGTTATTTTCGTCATCACTAGTATACGCGAATATCATTATGAAGAGTATTATCCGATTTATGTAAAACTTACTGTGTTCGGGATGGTATTGATTATTTCGAAATTGAGTAGCAATAATCGGTAAATTCCTACCAAAGTATCAAAAACAAATACCCCGTGAAGTATATATACAGGGTGTCTCAAAATTGACGCCCGTCCTCTTGGGATGTGATCAAGTAGGCTAAAACAAATTGAAAATTAAGAGTGGAACATTTTCCGTCTGTCCTTTGTTAAAGAGTTAATGATAAAAATGTAAACAATAACTTTTTTCTACGGCCACTGCTCAAAACATGATTTTGATTGATTAATTTTATCAAATCTCGAGATATAACTGTCAGATTTGACAATTAGTTGTGTAACATAATTCAATTAGGTTCAATTGATAACGATTTCGCTTTTGTGTCTCGTATTTTGTGTATTATGAAACGATACTAAACTAATCGAGATTATGTCGATATGTTGAAAGCGTTAGGTGCATACAATGACAATGCCACTGGTGCGGATAGGGCATATGCAGAGAAGTTTCCAAATCGTCGGCACCCTGATGCAAAAACTATTAGACGGGCAGAACAAACATTACTGGAAACAGGTAATTTGAATCCTAGACAAAATCAGGTAGGACGTCAATTTAAGCTAAGCATCGACCAAGAACAGCAAATTCTTGAATTTGTTGAGGCGGAATCAAGTACAAGCCTTCGAATTATATCGTCCCAAACTCAAGCCCAAAAATATACAATTCACAGATTGTTAAGGAGAAATGGTTTGCATCCATTTAGGCCCCAAAAAGTTCAAGTTTTGCATGACGGAGATAGGGAGCTTTGAATCAATTTTTGTAGATGGTTGCTTCATAGTGTAAACTATAATCCATATTTCATTGAAAAGATTCTGTGTAGTGATGAATCCACATTTACCGACACAGGTATCATAAATACGCATAACCTGCATGAATAGAGGGATGAAAACCCCTACTTAATACGCCAAAGATCTTCTCAAAGACGATGGTCAATGAACATTTGGGCTGGCTTATTAAATAATAATGTAATTGGTCCATGCATTATACCTTACCGACTTAATTCGGCATTGTATCTACAATTTTTAAATGAAAATTTACCAAATCCATTGCTTGATGAAGTTCCATTAGCAGGTAGATTAAATTATTGGTTCCAACATGATGGTGCACCGGCACATTATGGAATAGAAGTGAGAAATAATCTAAATATAAAATTCCCTGGGAGATGGATTGGAAGAGGTGGGCCCATACCATGGCCTCCTAGATCGCCGGATCTGAATCCGCTGGATTACTTTTTCTGGGGCTATTTGAAAGAACAAGTTTTCTGCGAATCTGTTGTGAATCCTGAAGCTCGGTTTCACGCTGCTGTGGCGTTAATAAATGAAAATATGCTACAGTCAGTTCGTGCTTCAATGATAAATCGCGTGAAATGATCGTGCCTTAAAGTAAGAGACGACCTATTTGAACACATTTTGTGAAAAAAGATGTGGACAATATGTTTTTTATATGATGTTTTTTTAATATTATTAGCATTTGATAAAGTTTAAAGTTCAAATGTTTTTTTTTGTTTTTTATCAATAACTCGATAACAAAGGGCAAACGGAAAATTTTCCACTCTTAATTTTCAACTTCTAGAAGCCCCCTGGATCGAATCCCAAGAGGACGGGCGTCAACTTTGAGACACCCTGTATAATCTTTCCGGTTTCATATACGTTGGATTCGAGGGCTTTATTAACTTCTGGCATACGCTTTGAGCGGTGTCGTGGATTTTAATGAGGTAATCCTTCCGGTTTCATATACGTGGGTATTCGAGAGCTTTATTAATTTCTCTCATACGCTTTGAGCGGTGTCGTGGATTTTAATGAGGTAATCTTTCCGGTTTCATATAAGTGGGTATTCGAGAGCTTTAATAATTTCTGGCATACGCTTTGAGCGGTGTCGTGGATTTTAATGAGGTAATCCTTCCGGTTTCGTATACGTGGGTATTCGAGAGCTTTATTGATTTCTTGCATACGCTTTGAGCGGTGTCGTGGATTTTAATGAGGTAATCTTTCTGGTTTTATATACGTAGTTCTTCGAAAGCTTTATTAATTTCCGGCATGCGCTTTGAGCGGTGTCGTGGATTTTAATGAGGTAATCTTTCCGGTTTTATATACGTGGGTATTCGAGAGCTTTATTAATATCTGGCATATGCTTTGAGCGGTGTCGTGGATTTTAATGAGGTAATCCTTCCGGTTTCATATACGTGGGTATTCGAGAGCTTTATTAATTTCTGGCATACGCTTTGAGCGGTGTCGTGGATTTTAATGAGGTAATCTTTCTGATTTCATATACGTGGGTCTTCGGGAGCTTTATTTGCAAACTTACAGTTTGCAAAAGGTTATTCTAGCCTTATCAATACATCATTTATAACTTAATACAACGTTTCTGAATTCGTGACAGATGTCTCATAAAATCCAATGAAATATTCATAGATTTCTAAATTCCTATCTACACTTCTCAAGCATATTGACAGTTGTTCTTTTGATGAAATATCGGTTGTCTCGAATAGCAAAATAAGTTGCTTCCTTTATAACATGAACTCTATGCGAAATAACTTTATTTCCACCTTCTTAGTAAATGACATTTTATAGGGTTATTTTGTTGTAGAAAAGTAGACAGATTGAAAACTAATTCAAATTTTACACACTTACAACACTTTAAAACTATAATAGATCGGGCTTATAATTATACACAGTCATTTAGTCATTTTCGAAATTCATTTGTACTGTTTCGGCAACCATTTTCTGGTTGTTACTTTCCATATTCACGTTTTTGTTAGAAGCAGAGAAAGCTGAAGTCGTGACTGCAGTCAATGGTGTTTTGTTTTCTTTATTAGAACCCTTCTGATTGCCAGATTGGACCATTTTTGCAATTTTCATTTTGTTACACATAGATTCAGCAATATAATTTACATTGCCATAACTACGTCTAGCTACAAATTACCCAACGCCTCCGCATAATAAATGTCAAGCAATTTATTTAAAAATAGTCAAATGAAGGTGGCAATGAAAGTTGACACGCTTTGCAATTAATCTTTACAAGGCTCACTGGATTATGAGGCTCGCTCCTGCGTTGCTCGCCCCACAAACTTCCAGCTCGCCCGTAAAGATTTCTTAACAAAGCTTGTCACGTAAATAACTATTACCAGCCATTACAGATAATATTTCATTTAAAACATCGTGAGAGCACTATTTATAATTGGTACGATTCTACCTACTATTCAAGTCAGGAACATCTTCAGAACGGAGTGTTTGGTAAAACTTTGAAATTGGAAGTTTCATCGATATGGCCTCTAATTGCTAACCCCTGTACTGCCAAAAATTGCAAGGTATAATTTTTTTTTAAAGCAACTCGTAATTGAATCATTGCTTTGCGTTTTGCCAGCGATATTTTTTCGTGAATATTTTTCAGTGTGGTAAATGAATTATACCTTTCCACAGCGGATTTGTGTAAAAAATAATTTTCATGTATTTGAAATTTTTCCTAAGCCTTTTTCAAATTAGAAAATCCGTCATTCACAAACGCATTTATTGATGCTTTATCATGTCTATTCATGGTATTACGTAGAATGATTGTCCACTTCATCACAGGAATTACAAATTTTGCAAAATACCTTGTCTCTTCCTGGATTATATTCGATCCACTTATATTTATTTTCCCAATTAGAGATAAACTTTATTTTTCCATGACTGCTAGATGGACACTCGGCTGTAGTGTCTAGATCATTTGATGTCATTGGGGATTCTTCTCTAGCTAGTTCATTTTCAGAACCGTCTGAAATTTTCCTCTTTCTGCCACTGTACGTCGTTCACGTTAAAATTCATCCACAAAAAGTGTGCAAAATTACCAAGGGGGGCGGTGCCCCTCTTTATAAGTGGTGCCCCCCTTGGAACTTGTCAAGGGGGCCATCTGCCCCGCTGCCCCCCTGTAGTCGGCGCCTATGATCTTCACCATTAACTTTTCGTATTTTGTAAGCTCAGTCTTCCAAAATTTTACATAATTCTTCATCCGACTTGTCTTCTTTTATATCATAATTTCTTTCTGAACACAAGTGATCAAATTGTCTTAAACATAAAATTCTGTTCGCACTGTATTAATGGGTTTTTTGGATGTGACGGATTCTTCTTTTATGAATCTCATCAGATCCAAATCGATTCATATTGACCGCTTATTATGTACTGAATGCAGGAAATATGTCATTTTGACTTTTGTGTAAAAATATTATGATTCGAAATGCGCAAACTAACGATATATTCGAAACACGCCCCATGACAACCAGATAATTAGTAATAAGCGCTGTAATACGAAGTAACTAAGGAAAATTCAATATTGTGATTGGTCTATTTAACTATGAGGTATATAGTCATCTGAATTGGGGGGAGTAATTTTTGGTTATAATTTATTTCGTCCAGAATTCCCGCCAGCTTCTGGACGGTTACTTTCGGTTGCTACAATTATTTCAGATCCGCCAGTTTTTGAGGGAAATCCGCCAAATTGGCAACACTGCCCAGAGATTTCCCCGCCTTACATGAGCTGTAATTGTTTCAAATTTTCGATTCATACTATCGATAGTAATGTTTTAATGTTGCACTGTGAGTTTTCGGCCGCTATTCTGTTGGTTAATAATGAACGGTATTGTCATCATTAAATTACCGTAGTCGTGCCCTTGGAGGCCGTTGCGGTGATTTACGCGCGTACGTATGTCACCCGGCGGTAACCGCCAGGGGGACAGCAGGCGGCGTTGAAAAACAATCGACGGACGACGCCAACTTCATGGGTACGCGCAGTCGGGAGCCAAGTTCACGTCGCTTTTCAACTGTTTTCCGCGGGGTTCGTTGCCCCCGCCGACGGGTACATACCCACGCCGAAATTGGGTCGCCGCCGATTCGCATCCTCCAGTTCCCTCACCGTGCGAATCTCTGCTTTCTCACCCTTTCGTGGATTCCCACAGCGCCCGGATCAATCGTGTTTCCACGAATCCCTCTAATGATAGGCCGTAATGGAACGTTTATAGGCCCGTTTGCGGCGTGGAATTTTGGGGGCTCCGAGGTGGAATTCCGTACTCCCACTAATCATGCGGAGCAGCACACGTTACTGATAATAACACGTCTGGGGGATACTGGTAGATGTAGAAACGCGGCGTGTACACCCACAATGGGGGGGTGCGCGCACCAGTTTCACCTGGTTTTTCCGTGGAACCGTGGCGCCGTGTGCCCTATGAGCCCGGTCTGGCCGCAAAAGGTCGAGAGCTGTTGAAAGATGCTCTCTGACCACCCTCACTTTGGCGCTATAACTTTAAATGAAGTGTGTATAATTTCGAACGTTTGATCTGTGATTAGGCGGTCAGGTCAGTCGGCGCCGTTAAGCGTCTATTTATTAACCTAATCACAGGGTGCGTTGATATCGGCATGCTTTCCGTGGGCGTGTCCTGGGGGCGTGCCCACGGCGACACGCCCATACCTCACGACTAAAGATCTCTGCTCGATATTACACGTACACACTTGCACGTGTACACATGTACACACACGTACCTGCACTCACACCGGGAGACGAACCGGGCAGCAACACGTGCACACACGTTACCCCTATCCCCCTGTTTACGTACCTCAGTTACGAGACTTATGCAAATTCCTCCGAGTCTCTCAAGGATCGCCCCGTCACAATGTACCTGCGTAGTTCTGGGGGGCGGCGGGAGGAGGGGCGACGGAGACCCCCGCTCGACATCCCCCTTATCCGGGGTTCCAGAGGGTTCGAATTGATAAATGTTGGGTAAAGGGTTTAATGTGGCGCCCGCGGCTACGATTCCATAATGTTCGGTATCCTGATCGAGGAAGGGTCCTCATGCAAATGTAACAATATGTTTGCCGTGGCTGCACTCGGCCGAGCGACGTGCACACAAAGCGCAAACACGCTTCCCGTCGGGATGGGATTATTAAAAATTACCGGTCTCGTCCTCGGATCATTGCCGCATCTGCAAGGGCTGAACGGCTGTTAAACAGTTATTTTAATGCGGTGCTAACGAGGGCAGTGGAATTCTTGGCCCCGCCCCTCGAATGACACCGCGAGAAAATGTTTTCCGTCGTCCGGAAATCCCGCGTCAATTTGGGTCGCCTGAAAACGCCAGCTTTCTGTACAGATAAATAATTTAATCTTAAACTGGAGCTTTCCACGATAATGAAATTCGGCACACTAAGCCATCCTCACCAACAAAACTGGCTTTTATTGTACCGGCCTCGTCGGCAACGTACAATCGCCGACAATCGAAGTGCAACACGGTTTTTTTACGACCGCCTTATAGACATTTGAAGATGAACCTTTTTTGCATCTGTTTTTGTACTTTAACCCCGAGTACCAATAAGGTCGAAATTCGCTCTGGTTTATGACGTTTCGCTGCATTTCAAATGTCGGTAATTGTACCACCCACCCTGTACTTGCACAAAAGCGACAAAAAATTAAACAACCCTATGATTTTGTCTCTGTTTATTGCGTGTATCTGTACATCGCGCTATTGTTTGACACATCGTGTCGTATTGTTTCAACATCGCACATGAAATTACCCCGAAGTGGACATCAAACCTATGCAGTGATTACACATGCGAAGAAGTAAATAGACGGCTACATATGCAAAGAGTAATAGTTAAAACAGACAGCAGGAAAGATAAAGTAAACAAACAGCACGAACAGATAAGTGAGGTTAGAGGAAAAAGCAGGAGATAAGGGAAAACAAACGCGCGCCGGGTAATTGCGCTGTTGCCAGATCGAAATAATTTAACGGAAGAAAACGTACAAGAGTACCACCTCAACTGTTACAAAAGAAAAGGGAAAGAAGTACCAGATCGATAATTAATAAGCTGGAAAGTAAAAATTATACTCTGTCCAATTTCAAGATAGAGTTAATGTAAATAACCTTACATACCTGCTCCGCATGTAGACACATCAAAACAAGCACGATTGGTCGTCCCGCAGTCTGCAGTCTACCCGGACTAAATGGATTTTGTTACTGCAATCGCAGTAACTCGTGTCGTCTACAGACGGCCCTGTAAATTGTTGCCACCCCCCTTGAATTTGTTTACACAAGGTCTATCTTGAAGAATCTATTTATCTTGATTGGAGAGACTATAGAAGCTAAAAAAGGAACGATTATAAACGGGGAGACAACGAACGAGGGAACAATAGCGGAGAGAATTTAAGCATAGTAAAAATGCTATGCTCCGATCGGAGCCAAGAGGATTAAAGTAAAGTAAGTACGTAAAAAGATACTGTCGGATGGAGAACGAGAATAAATGAACAAGGAAGGGTAAATGAAGATAGAAATATACGAGACGATACGAGATGAGCTGAGAAGTGAAGAAGGAACGCGTATATTTGCAACTATTAAAATAATCTTAAGAGCGCTCTAACATAGGAGACCACAGAATAGAGCAGCAACGACAAATGAGATCAAATTTACAAACAGCGGAAACAAAACGATAAAAGTCACGATAAAAAAGGAAGAATTGAAAGAAATGTTGAAATAAATTATTAACACAATGAAGAAACATTATGGACGGCTGAGAGAAGAACAAGTAAGAAATTGTGACGTGCCTGAGGGGCTACCAACGCATTAGGCCGTTGAAGCAGCGACGAGGGCCAGGCTCTCGGTGTCGGAGAGGGGGGGGGGGGGGGGTTAAAAGTCCAAACCGAGACCGAGTCAAAACCGACCCGTTACAAAATGAAATGAGAAAGAATGAAGAAAATTGATAAATGATTTAAAAACGACGAGAAGGAGAAGAAAAGAAACAAAATAATAATAAAAAGACCACAGAATAGAGCAGCAACGACAAATGAGATCAAATTTACTAACAGCGGAAACAAAACGACAAAAGACACGATAAAAAAGGAAGAATTGAAAGAAATGTTGAAATAAATTATTAACACAATGAAGAAACATTATGGACGGCTGAGAGAAGAACAAGTAAGAAATTGTGACGTGCCTGAGGGGCTACCAACGCATTAGGCCGTTGAAGCAGCGACGAGGGCCAGGCTCTCGGTGTCGGAGAGGGGGGGGGGGGGGGGGGGGGTTAAAAGTCCAAACCGAGACCGAGTCAAAACCGACCCGTTACAAAATGAAATGAGAAAGAATGAAGAAAATTGATAAATGATTTAAAAACGACGAGAAGGAGAAGAAAAGAAACAAAATAATAATAAAAAGACCACAGAATAGAGCAGCAACGACAAATGAGATCAAATTTACTAACAGCGGAAACAAAACGACAAAAGACACGATAAAAAAGGAAGAATTGAAAGAAATGTTGAAATAAATTATTAACACAATGAAGACACATTATGGACGGCTGAGAGAAGAACAAGTAAGAAATTGTGACGTGCCTGAGGGGCTACCAACGCATTAGGCCGTTGAAGCAGCGACGAGGGCCAGGCTCTCGGTGTCGGAGAGGGGGGGGGGGGGTTAAAAGTCCAAACCGAGACCGAGTCAAAACCGACCCGTTACAAAATGAAATGAGAAAGAATGAAGAAAATTGATAAAAGATTTAAAAACGACGAGAAGGAGAAGAAAAGAAACAAGATAATAATAAAAGGACTGAGAGCGAAAGATGAAAATATAAAGAAAGAAATGGAGGCATTCATAGAAAATGAGCTTAAGTATAAGTGTCAAAATGAAAATGAGAAAAAAAAGAAGAGAAATCATATGTGTTAGAGACAGACTTCGCGGATAAATTGGATCCTGAAGAATAAAAACTAATTCAGTTTTTGACTAATATTCAAAATCTAAACGGTATGTCCCTACACAGAAAGAATCTGCATGTCTATAAAGTACATAAAGACATAAACATCTATAAAGACATGTCGTATGTCTATAAAGTCAACGCCAGATAATTTGTCACTTTCCAAATAAAACCGAAATCCCGCCCGCTGGCGCTGGTGTGCTTAAACTAATAAGAATGCACCCGAAACTTGCGGGAGAGGTTTTAAGCCATAAACCATAAATTTAATCCCCTGTTTCCTTAAAAATGAAGTACTTTGGAATAAGCAGCCGCATTACTTACGGATTTTATTCTCACTTAGTACCTCAAAAAACTAGGATGCTCCGAGAGGTGCACTTTGATTTGCGTTGTCCAGCGTAAACTACAGAAGCCTTAACCTAACAAAAAATAACCTAGAAACACACACAGAGAAAGAGAGAGAGAGAGAGAGAGAGAGAGAGAGAGAGAGAGAGAGAGAGAGAGAGAGAGAGAGAGAGAGAGAGAGAGAGAGTGATAAGAAAAATATCCAAGGAAGAGAAAGAAAAAATATATCGAACTAAAATAAGGTACAAGAATGGTGATAAATGAAAAAACCAGGAAATGGGATTTTATTATATTCCATTCTGTTCTACGAACAGCAAGTATTAGGAAATATATAAGAGAATGAAACTCAGATGAAAGTGCAAAAAACTAATAAATAGAAAAAAAAACATGGCAAACGAAAAGGATCGGAAACACGAAAAAATTAATACAGAGAAAATAGAAGAGAAGAAGTAAATCTGGAAACAAGAAGAGTGAACATCAAAACAAAGGAAACAGAGAAAATGAAGATACTAGACTGTATCATCATTTTCTCCTTTTCGTTTTTCTTTGATCTTCTCTTTTCTGTGGGATGAAATAAGATATTCAGTAGGTCCGGAGACTGACTAATCAAATAAGGGAAACAGAGAAACCTTCACAAAAATCAGAATATCCATATGAATTGTGCGAAGCACACGGAGAAAAGAAGTTAAACTAGTGGAAGAATTGATAAAACAACAAATATTTATACTTTGTTCCATTTTTTAATTTTAACTAAGTTGGCTATGTTGGGGTGATAATATTGTTCGCCAATGTAAAAAGTCACTGGACTTGAAATAATAGGTTATATTTAAAAAAAGGTTATATTTTATGACAGTGGGCAATATTTCCATCAAAATTAGTATCTATTGAGTACAGAATTTATTTGCAATTTTTATTTTAAAACAGATAATAGAAAAAAAAAAAAAATAAATTCAGGGAATGGGAGTCGAAGAAATGTGGGAAACATATTTGGGAAAATCATTAGAAGTAGCCTAAGAAAAATGCGGAACAACAAAAATAACAAATAAGGAGACAAAGAAGACAGAGTGGCGGAATAATGAAATACGAATGAAATTTAGGCCCAGTTGTATGATCGTGGATCATTCTTGACCGTGGTTCAGTTTCTGGAGATACCATTGTATTAACAATTGTATCCTAAACTGTGTTGCATTTTTATTTTGAACTAAGTTGGCTATGTTAGGGTGACAGTATTGTTCGCCAATGTTAAAATATATTAAAAAAAAGAGGTTATATTTAAAAAGAAGAGGTAATATTTTATGACAGTGGGTAATGTTTTCATCAAATTGAGTATCTATTGAGTACAGAATTTATTTGCTATTTTTATTTTACAAACGCAAAACAGTCAAATTTGAATACACTTCTGGACAAAATTATGGGACCACTAGTAAAATTCAAAATAAATTTAAAACCAGATAACGACATTTAATAAACCGAATAATAATATAAATGCAAGTGTTTCCAGGGGTAATATAACAAGTAGTGTCATTATCGATAATAATTTTATAAATACAACGAATTTCAACCCCAGCAACGAAAATGTACCAAGCCCGAAGGGCGAGATGCATTTTCTAAAGATTGGGGTTGAAATAAGTCGTATTTTTAATCATTATCGATTTTTGAGAACACCACGAATTATATTTAGGAACGGAATATAATGAATTTATTGAGCCATCTTGTAAAGCAGAATAATAACAAAAAGCTAAATATACAGTTTAAATACCTATATTTATTTAGATCACTTCATCTTTCAAACAGTAAACTACATGTATTACCACATTTTACTATTTTACTTGTACTTAAGACACACTGACATTTCGGGTTATTATTTTTTATTAGCGGCCGACTAGATTGTTTGTAACCAATAAATAACATCATCGCAACGGTCATCGCTGCGATCTGTGTTGTAATCGAATTTGTGACAGCGACCGACATTTGTTCGTGGTATTTTCAGGGGTAATATTCTCGTGAAAATACAACCGTTGTATTATCAGCATTGTCAGTTATTAATACATGTATAACTATAACAACCGCATTGTTATGACGTCATTGTTTTACGTGTGAGTTATATTCCCTAACAAATAATAATAGTATTTAATAAACGTCAATTTATGACATGTGAAATATCTATTGAAAACAACTTATAAATTGGTAAAGTTATTTTAAGTATATTTGGTGGTCCCTTAATTTTGTTCAGAAGTGTCTAAAATATAGTTGATGATTGGGTTACCTAAAGCATACATCTATTCTATATCTATCTCTATCTATATAATTAATTAACGATTGAATGATTGAAGCAATAATTTAATTATTTTAATCTATGAATTAGGCAACGATGTTAGATATCTGACACTTAATATTTTTTTCACTGTCAGATCATGTTTGTTGGTGTTCATGTGTAAAACTTTATAAAATGAAACCACAGCCTTATTGGTTAAAAAAATAGATAAGTGAACCATGGTCAAGTTAGATCCTTCGTACAACTATGCCTTAAAGACAAAAAAGATACATGGAAATATATTTGAATGCAAATAGGAAAGAACACTGTGAAGAGTATAATGAAAAAGAAAACAAATAAGATTAGAAGTAGATATAATAATAGCATACAGGGTGAGTCGAGAGGAACAGACCAAACTCCAGTACACGTGGAAATGATTTTAAAAAAATCATATGTTGTTATCCGATCTTCATTTGTTTTCAAGTTATAGTTTCAAATCTTGAATATGCAAATGTGGTGTTTGTCTATGATTTTTGTAATGGGATTGCTACAGCTGCTGTTGAAAGATATCGTCAACGGTTTCCACATCAGAAAAATCTGGATAAAAATGTATTTATCCGAATTTTCAACAAACCGTTCGAAACTATCACTTGTAAACAAAGGAAAATCGGATAACAACATTTGAGTTTTTTTAAATCATTTTTACGTGTACAATACACTCCTGGATTTTGGTCCGTTCCTCCCGACTCACCCTATATAATAGAAGATAGAAATACAAGAATAATGGACAATATTTTGAAAAAAAATTACAGGAAATTACAGTAATAACCAACAATAATTTTACGACACATTAAAAAAATGAGAAAGAAATAGGAATATAGCATGAAATGGTAAAAGACAAGGAAGACAACATGATCACAGAAGATCATGTTGGAAGAATAATGGATTTGGACAATATTTCGAAGAACTGAGAGGAAAGCACAATAAAACTTAAGAAGAAGAAAATTATACACATGGAAGACATAGAGAAGATGTAATACAAATAAGTAACGAAAACTATAAAAAAGTTCAAAATTGGAAAAGCACCAGGGATAGGCAATATAACCCTCGAAATGATAAAGTATATGAGTGAGAGAGGAGTTCAGGATCACAAGTAATAATGATCATGCATGAAGTAATAGGGAGAGTAAAAATACCAAAAGAAGAGAAGGGAAAATACAGAAATATTACTACCTATTTTCTACCTACTACCAATACCTACTACTACCTCTACCTATGTACTACAGATACGAGAAAAACTGTAACAAATATACAGGGTGTTAGTAACATAGAATATTTGGAAAACCATTGAGTGTTGAATCTGGATTTTTTAGAATATGTTTCTTGTTTTGATTTCTACTATCACCTGTCAAAGCGTGGAAAGTTTTTTTATTGACATCCATGTAGAGGAATAATATTATCGAGTGTCCCGGGAAATATACTGTTAAAAATAATAGAAAAGAGAATAAGAGATTTCTTCCATACAATACTAGAGGATACATGATGTAGATTTAGAAGAGAGAGAAGCATGCAAGACCTAATTTTCAGCACTGAAAATTTTATATTATCATCCCACCCTCGTGTAATCTTGCGTTTGACTATTGCACTTGTCACATTTACAAATGAAACTTCACACTGACGGACCAATGAAATAACCCAAATTTTAAATTGTTGGCCAATTAGAATCCACTTGAAGTGATAATTGATGTTGAACACTTATCACTTTCGAGGAGGTTAAGATTTGGACCTACAAAATAAAATACCGAATTGGATTTTTGTCTCCCAATATATTCATGTGACTTTTTAGTGGAGCGTGGAGCCAACAATTTCTTACTTTATATTTGTAAGGGATTTGATGCCAAACCGGTTGGAAGAGATTTTTAAAATATTTAATAAAAATTTGTCAATGTCAATACGACACGTGCAATACTCATGCAAAATATGTATCGTACATAGTTCTTTGCTTAGATAATACCCGCTAGATTGATTCACTCGACCTTGTTGCCGTGAAAATGTGCACGAGGCAACAAGCTCTCGTGCCACTATAGTGGGTATTATCGGCAAGTCACTATGCAGTTAACATATTACTAGTGATAATATTTTAGTAACTACCTATTGATCCAGACAATTTAAACATAATTTACATGTGTGTTATGTTTTTACTTAAAATGCAACAAAAAAACAGTGTGCAAGTGATACGCAAATCAAACAAAATTTTGATTAATGTATATGACGTATCTATAATTAACTTGGGTACAATTGATTTTATCCTCAATTAACGACGATACTAGAAAATATATACGAACACACATGACAACGGAATTTGCGGACAGTTAAAACCAGGCGCTGGTGGATGTTATGCGCTCTTTTAGGACGTGTGGGACGAGAGTTGGGCGGGGGGAGCGGGGATTACCGTCCCTCTGCGGCCCCTCCGTCTCTCGCTCCCTCTTATCCACGAATTGTTATTGGGCCTCGCGGCTATTTACAGAGTACAGAATGCAGCCGCCGATTCGCATCACATGTGCGATCGCAACACTAGACTGCACTCTGCGCCCTGATTGATTTTCTATGTACAAATCCACCTTTCGTCAAACACAAACAGGGCGCAAAAAACTGGGGGGCGCGCCCGCGCGCGTGCGGGGGGTCGTTAATATTTCCTACGTCTTCTTCCCCTTCGTCTTCGCCATCTTCTCCCGCATCTTCTCGGCCAGGGCGTTCTGCACGCCCTTCTGCTTGCCCATCGGCGTCTTGCTGTACCACTTCGTGAATTTATCGAGCTCCTTATCGACGATCGGCCCCGGCCCGTCCAGCAGGGCCTCCAGCAGCTCGATCTGGAGTAACGGCCGGAAACTTAGTTGGATTAGCCTCCTGGGGACGAGCACCGACTCGGTGGCGCGGCGCAGCTCGCTCAGGGGGTACTTGGTGGTCGCCATCGCCAAGGAGCTGACGTCCATGTTGCGGTCCACGCCCTGGTACGGCATCAGGAGCTCCCTCCAGTACATGTATACGCTGCCGTAATCCGGTGGAGGTATCATTATTATCTGAAAAGAAAATAGGACAGCCCTCATTAAGCAACAGAGATTTTGCTATTCAATTATATAGTGTGCGGTTAGTACAGAAAGAATACATTCACGGCTGATGCAGTAATTGATGTCCGAGGCGTCAGCCGAGTAAAAAAAATATTGCGTTTTACCACCGACGAGTTGGTGGCAAACCGACTCGTACATATACATAGTAACGTACATAGTAACGTATATAAAGTAACGTACATATCGGAAACTTTAGTTTTGTTCTACATACAGGGTGTCCCATTACTCTGGGAACGGTCAACTACGGGGTTATTAATCAAAATATCAAAAACTGTATTATACAAAGTTGTGGACGGAAACGGAGCAAGAATTAAAAAAAGAAACAAGAATAAAATGGATGAAAACCAACAAAACAGAAGAGAGAGACGGATACGAGCCAAGGAGAAGGAGAAGCAACAGAGTCTCAAGGACGATAATAAGAGAGTGGATGGGTACAAAAATGAATGAAATAAAGCGCGACAGAAAACTGCAAAACACAAAAAGCTTCTACCAGAAAATAAAGGTACCTAAAAAACGAAGTCTCTGAATATCAAACGAATAAGAGATGAAAATGGAAAAGCAGCGGAAGACGATTAAGAAGGTAAAGAAATATGGAAAAAACACTTCTAGAATCTGCTAACAGCGGAGAATGAAGAAAACTTAGAGGAACAAGAACAAAAACACGAAAACGAAACTGAGGACCCACCGTCGATGGATGAGATATAGGAAATAATAAAAAGTAGCAAACATGGAAAAACACCAGGAAACGACGAAATAAATATGGAATTAATGAAATATGGAGGAAAGGAACTGCAAGAAAAAATACATAAACTAATGCAAACTATAAGGATTGAAGAGCAAATACCTGATGTATGGATGCATGGAATGATAATTACTATACATAAAATAGGTGACCAAGGGAATTATGTAAATTACAGAGAAATCACACTACTAAATGCAACATACAAGATATTATCATATATAATACGAAAAAGACTGACAAAATTCATAGAACATAAAGTTGGGTATTATCAAAATGATTTCAGGAAAGGACGAAGAAGAATAAACATGACATGGCAGTAATGGAACGAAAAATATTGAGAACAAGAGTGGGACCTATAGAAATAAATGAGAATGAAAATCGAAGAAGGTTAAATAACGAATTGGAAGAGAAGATAGGTGGAGAGACAGTAATAAGATATATAACAGCCCAAAGAATAAGATGGATAGGGCATGTATGGAGAGCAGGAGAAACATCAGCAATCAGAGCTGTCATGGAATGGAAACCAAGCTGTAAACGGAGAACAGGAAGCCCGGGACTACGTTGGTACGATGAAGTTGAAAAAGGCCTCAAAGAAATGGGAGAGATGGAAGGAAAATGTAGAAAACAGAAAGGAATGGCGAGGAATAGTTAAAAGAGCGTTATCCATAGGAGAAGAGTAAAATTAGGAGTAATCCACCTTGGACATTGGATTGTGAAGACTCCCTAGGAGTGGGTAAATCCCAAAAGGCAGTGTAAAGCCTTAATAATAATATTGTAGGAGTATAGTACCACCATATAGTATGTATATAGTACTTCTGTATTGTAGAAATATATTACCACTATATAGTATGTAGATATACTACTACGTAGTACTATATAACAGATGCTACTTCACTATTTTGTGACTTATTAGAACCATATATTACTATAGTAATGTAGTATTACTACATACAGGGTGAGTTTTATTTTTCATTTTAAGCATTGGGATCTCGGAAACCATAAGACATAGAGGTACGGTTAAATGAGGAAAGAGTTGTCGTTAAGAGTTTACGCAAGATATGCTTTTGTTTTAAAAAAAAATGCCACAGTGTTTTAGTTATAACACAACCTTTAATTTTTTAAATGGCAGGACAAAATTTTTTTTTTCTCTTGATGGAGATACAAGGAGTGATATACTTACTTTGATAAATAAAGGCCATGTTCGAATATTAACTTTATGACAATAATTATATCCTTTTAATTTTATGCATTGAGATGTCGGAGACGATAAGGCATAGAGATTCGGTTAAATAAGGAAAGAGTTATCGTTTTTAAAGTTTACGCAACTTATGCTTTTGTTTTTTTGAAAAAATTCCACAGTGTTTTAGTTATAAGACAACATTTAATTTTTTTAAATGGCATGACAAAAGGACATTTTTTTTCTCTTGATGGAGATACAAGGTTCGATGTACTTACTTTGATAAATAAAGACCATGTTCGAATATTAACTTTATGACAATAATGGTTTCCCTTTTATTTTAAGTATTGGGATCTCGGAAACCATAAGACATAGAGATACGGTTAAACGAGGAAATAGTTATCGTTTTAAGAGTTTGCGTAAAATATACTTTTGTTTTTTGAAAAATGCCACTGTGTTTTAGTTATAATACAACCTTTAATTTCTTTAATGGCAGGACAAATGATAGGACAAAGGGACATTTTTTGTTTCTCTTGGTGGAGATACAAGGTTTGATATACTTACTTTGATAAATAAAGGCCATCTTCGAAAATTTACTTTATGACAATAATTATTTCGTTTGACAAATAAACACGATACAGGACTATTTGTATTATAGAAAGTAGCAAAAACAGAGTTTGCCATGGAAATTTTATTCCTCCCACTATGAGAAATCTTATAATTATTCTATGCTAATTGCATTAAATTTTATTCAAATTATGCAACAAAAGTTCCTGCATCTCATTTATTTATGAAAGTAAGTATAGCAAACCTTATATCGTTATAAAGAGACAAAATTGTCCGTTGCAAAAATGTCAAAGCCAACTATGACTGCCATTAAAAAAAAAAAGAAGTTTGTATTATATCTCAAAATCTATCTTTTTTTCAAAAAACAACAGCATATCTTGCATAATGTCTTAAAATGACAACTCTTTGGTCATTTAACCGAATCTATATGTTTTATGGTTTCCGAGATCCCAATGCTTAAAATGACCTTCAATGGAGGGCCTCCTCCATTGAAATTTATTGTTTTTTTTTTGTTTTTTTACATTATCAAGAAATAAACAGTATTACTTATTAGTTTTTGTGTGTGTTGTAACGAATTTCTGTAATCAAATAATTTTCTTTTTTTAATGTTAATTTTTGCAATAAATCTGAAAACACTTAATATTTCCGAAACAGTTGAAGATAGGTATAGGACATTGTATATGAAATATGTCTAGAATTTCCTGAAGAATCCAAAAATAAATAAAATAATATACCAGGTGTTGCATTTAAAATGAGAAAGTTGGTATTGGCCACGGTCACATGACACACCCTGTATAAAAAGTTTTTGTTGAAAAATATGCGCAACTAAAAATAACAATCGACGTGTCCGAGCGTTTTTTCGAACACGCCCCCATTTATTTATTATCGAATTTATTCCATTTGGCTGATACACAGTGTATATATATATAACATTATATACTAGTATATCACTATATATCAACATTTCTACTGGAGATATAGTTTGGCCATTAAAATCTTCACTTTAGCAAAAATACGAACATTCGATTTAATTTGATTGATCAGGTTTTGCCTTAGTACCACATACATATCAAGCATACCGTAAAGAAGTACGTTACTATAGTAAAAGCAACAAATAAGATTATTGATTTTTGTTGTTACTCATTACTCTTCAGATGACGAAATTCCAATATCTTGCGAAGCCAAAATTAGTGGTGTGGGTAAAACGGGAGGAAGATTATTGTCATTTTTTATTTTTGTTATAGTTTTGTTATAGTTTCATTCATTTTGGATGCCAGTTATTATTATATTTTTTATAGTTTTCTTCCTTCTTTGAAAGGAGCCTCTTTTTATTGGAGTACTTACTGGTAGTTTATATGATTAAATAGAAAGATGTTCTTGTTTTTATTATTTTTATTATGTCTTCTTCACCTGACCAGTTTCAGCTATCTTCTAGCCATCTTTAGAGGTGTTAATTTTTCAAAATATATCATATTAGATAAGATTTTTATAAATGTTTTTACTTTTAAATTATTTATTTATCTGTAAAATTTTTATAAGTACTCTCTATAAGTAGTACTCTATAAGTATAAGTATAAGTAATAAAGAAGGAAGAAAACAATAAAAAAAAGATTTTGTTTTGATTGTTGATTGATTGATTAAATTTTGATAAGGAAGGAAGTAGTTAAGAAGGCAGCTAAGAAGGAAGACTCAAGTTCGGAGGAGTCTAGCTCTGAAAGTGGTTGTTTTGTTTTTTGTTTGTTTAGAAATTGCAACGTTTAATTGTTTTTTGAAAATTTGACAGATAATTTGCGTTTTCCTTTCGCCCACCGGATACTAAAGAGACGTTTATGTTTAAATGAGACGAAAAATAATTGCAATAAGTATTATGTATCTGAGCATAAATATTGCTTATTCATGGAAGTATTTGTCACGTTCCGAAATTGACCTTATCCCTAAATGGCCTCTTCCCCAGTTGTTTAATTGTCAACATTTTAATCCATTGATTCTGGGAGCGGCCCATCATTGATAGCGAGAAATTCTTGTTCAATTTTTAGGAGCGCTTGAGATGATCGGAGAATGAGTTCAGTTACTGAGTTTCAGTTAATTTTCTTTAAAATATAATTTATATATTATTTTTATCATTTATTAATTTTTTTAAATTTTATTATGAAATGAGTGGAGAAGACACGTGTTGAGCAGTCACTCACTAAAAGTCTTGCCGGAACACTGCGTTCCGAACTGTTCATGAGAATTAATTATTTTACACGTACCAAGAGTACTCTAATTAGCTTCACATACTCATAATGGGCCATTGTCTATCGTATTAAATACTATTTGATTTAATTCGAGCCAGATATAATTTGTATAATTGGTAATTGTTACCTGCAAAATCCTAGGCTGATACGTTATCGTGGGAGTTGTTCAATTTACAATTAGAACAAATAACGATAATTGGCACGAAACAACAATTTGATTAAATCCGAGATTAAATCCAAAATATGGATGGTACTCTAATTACCAATTAATTTGAAGAAGGCTACAATTTCTTAGAAAAATAATACGTTCATGTGATAGCTAAAGGTTCGGGCTTTCTATAGATATCCATTTTTCACAACTATTTTGGAAAATAAATTCTCCACAGCTCTAAGTAAAAGCCGCATTTTAGAAAATAAAATGTATGTGTTTTATCGTATATTGCTTTTAGCGTATTCTTTCTATGTAATTGAATTTTGCAATTATGTATATCAAAAGTTGACCACATACTAGAGTAACGATTATGTGTTATGTTTAGCATCATATAGAAACATTGAAATTTTGATTTTAGAAAATAAAATGTATGTTTGAAACGCACGTGTTTTATCGCAATTGCAGGACTAATATTGTCTTTCTATGTCATTAAATTTTGCAATTATGTATCTCAGAAGTTGATCACATACTAGAGTAACGATTATGTGTTATGTTTAGCATCATATAAAAACATTGAAATTTGGATTTTAGAGAATAAAATTTATGTTTGAAACGCATGTGTTTTGAAACGCAAATTTTGCAATTATGAAGTTGATACTATCACTAGAGTAACGACTATGTGTTATGTTTAGCATCATATAAAAACATTGAAATTTTGATTTTCGATCGAAATGTTTAAATTCTGGACCACTCCGGCCCGTTAAACCTGTCGCGTACGTACTTATTTTTTTATCCCAACATCTGGCGAGATAGTGTACAGAAATAACTGCGATTAGAACTATATTCTTGGTATATGTGAAATTTATTAATGCTGGTTTATTTAAACCATTCGCGTAAATTGACGCTCTCCAATTGTATTGTTTGTTAAAATTACCACTTTAGTAAACCTTCAATTTTATTGTTGACGTGAAGGGGGCGGTGTTTACAGTTTTCTTAGATTTTGGTAATGTCCGCCCCCACGTCAATTGTTTTATTTTTATGGAGTCCCTTAATTAAGGAGTCCCTGGAATAACTTGCGAGGTAAAATTGCGTGGAGCCCTTTTCACCCCCCTCCCTACTCTCCGACATCGAGAGCTAGAGGCCCTCCTCGTTGTTCCAAAGGGATATCCAGTTGCTCCACACCCTTATGTGTCAAAACCTCCCCCCCACACTCTCCGACATCGAGAGCTAACTGTCTTAACTTAACTGTCGAAAAGTTCCCCCACCCACACTCTCCGACATCGAAAGCTAGAGGCCCTTCTTGTTGTGTCCAAATAGACATCCAGTTGCTCCACGCCCTTAAGAGTGTCAAACGCCCCCCCCCCCCCCCTCACAACTCTCCGACATCGAGACCTAGAGGCCATCCTCATAGTTTCCAAGGGTACATGGAGTTGCCCCCCCCCCCCCCCCCCACACACACTCAACGACATCGAGAGCTAGAGGCCCTCTTCATAGTTTCCAGAGGTACATGAGTTGCTCCACGCCCTTATGTGCCCTTATGTGCCCTTATGTATCACACTCTCCGAGACATCGAAAGCTAGAGGCCCTTCTCGTTGTGTCCAAATAGACATCCAGTTGCTCCACGCCCTTAAGTGTCAAAGCCCCCCCCCCCCTTCACCGACACCGAGAACCTAGAGGCCCTCCTCATAGATGGCAAAGGTACATCGACTTGCTCCACGCCTTTATGTGTCAAAATCCCCCCACACTCTCCGACATCGAGAGCTAGAGGCCCTCCTCATAGTTTCCAAAGGTACATCGAGTTGCTCTACGCCCTTATGAGTCGAAAGCCCTTCGAGACGTCGCATATATCAGGATTTTTTAAAGCTAATCCAAACAATTTTTGGGCGTAGTTTGGGGACGCCTGTTTTAGGGAATCGGAATATTTCTTAGGCTTACCCTTTGGTACAACTTCTTCATAGCTCCTCCGGCAGCCCACGGCTGCGCGGTGATCCCCAGCAGCAGGACTCGATCCCGGGGCGTGATGGGCTTCACGATCTTCTTCAGCAGCTTCCCCACCCGCTTCGGGTCCAGCTCCTTCTCCTCCTTGGGCACCTTCTTGTAGAACGGCTTCTCGGCGCCGTCCACGAAGATGACCGACGGCTGCAAGATCCGCGACATCTTCTGCACCAGGTGGATGATCATGTTGTTGCCCTTTTTGCCGGGGTACTTGCCGACCAGCACGCTTGGGGACAGGTCGAAGAGGACGCAGCCGGTCCCGTTGAAGATGGCATTGGCCAGGAGGTGTTTGCCGCTCTGCCTGGGGCCGACGATGAGGACGGATTTCGGCTTGACCATCTGCGTGGCCCCCATGGGCATGATGCAGTTCATCACCACCGCGCTGCGGACGTCTCCCAGGGTTGGTGGAGGGTCGTAGAGGAGCTCGCGGCGCTCCCAGTTTTGGTAGCTGAAGTCGCCTTTGAACTCTTCGAGCTCAGCTTTTGGGTACGTGCGGATTATCCCGTTGTCCACTAGTTCTTGGAACAAATCTTCGACGGCGCGCTTTGCTGTTGGATCCTTGCTGCCTTTCTCCCTCTTCTTCTTGGGCTTCTTAGCGCCAGCTTTCTTGGGTTTCTTACCCTTGTCCCTTTCGAGTGCTGCGCGGAGCAAATCCAGCTCCAGGTACATCAGCTGGTCCACTTGGGCGCGGACCTCCAGCTGCGTTTCGTAACAAACCTGTTCGGTGATGATGTCCATGTATGGCTTACCCAAACGGTTATCCGCATCGTTGATTTTACTCCACATCTTGCCGTACTCTTGGTGTCCCTCAAGGTACATCTTGTGCGCCGGCGTGTTTTCAAACTTCAGCTCGTAATCCCCTTTGCGCTTCTTCGACTTGGCCTTCTCTTGCGCCTCCAGCTTCTTCTTCAGCTCCAACTCCTTCTTCTTCTGCGCCGCCTCTTTGGCCTGCGCCCGCTTGAGCTCTTCCTTGGACGGCATCTTCTCCTCCTTCTTCTCCTTGGCCGACAGGTACTCCGCGATGCTCATCGTGTCGCCGCGCACCACCAGAACGGTACCTCCGCTTTCTGCCGGAGGTATGTCCTGGAAGTTGCGTGTGTTGTCGTACCAAGCATGGAACCATTGCCGAATTTCGTCGCCGATGTCCTCGAAGAGTCCTGGGGCCACCACGCGCAGAATGCGAGCCTTCTCCATCAGGTTCGCCTTTATGTACTCGCGGATGTGCTGGTCCCTCTGGGAGCGGCGCCTCTCCAGGTTCCTCCTGAATTTATCTTCCTCCTCGGTGGAGTTCCAATAGCTTTCGACCATGCCTAAGCAAATTTGATGATCAAAATTTGGCTTAAAATTCGATTCAAAGTTGTTTAACAAACTGCAACTTTCGGTTGGTTAAGCCAAAAACTACTGGGGCCACAAATTTCAAATTCGATTCAAAGTTGTTTAACATACTGCCACTTCCGGTTGGTTAAGCCAAAAATCACTGCGACCACATATTTACAATTCTATTCAAAGTTGTTTAGCAAAACAACCAGAAGCCACTTCCGGTTGGTTAAGCCAAAAACCCCTGGGACCACAAATTTAAAATTTGATTCAAAGTTGTTTACCAAACTGCCACTTCCGGTTGGTAAAGCCAAAAATCACTGGGACCACAAATTTAAAATTCGATTCAAAGATGTTTAGCAAAACAACCAGAAGCCACTTCCGGTTGGTTAAGCCAAAAAGCCCTGGGACCACAAATTTAAAATTCTATTCAAAGTTGTTTAATAAACTGCCACTTCCGGTTGGTTAAGCCAAAAACCAGTGGGACCACTTTTTTTAAGTTTACAAATTTGTCTCTATTTAAATTAACCAGTATGATTTTGTAAAAAAATCACGTTTTCGAAATGGAAACGTTACATCATCTCTTCACAAATCAGTCTTAAAAATGTTGACTGCTTGTATCAAAAATACTGCCGTAAATCGAAACACTCCTACTATTTTGTCATAAATTGTTTTCTAAGGATTATCAATATAAAGGACCATGGAAGATGTCTATATCCAGCATTGAATAAATCAAGGCCAAGAAGAAGACTATTTGATCACCTATGAGCAATCTCCTCTCTATTTCCCTCTTCTTCAGAAACTTCCTAGCCTTGTACCCCTTGTAACACGCCTGTATCTTGGTGGCCGCGGCATTGAGGAGGTCGTAGTTGATGGGTTCCACCTTCTTCTGGGCACCAGGAGCCTGGGCCTTCTCCCTCTCCAAGCGCGCAAGGTAGAGGTCCATGTAGTAAACTCTACTTTGTCTGGCCCTTTCGTGCTTCTGGATAAGTTTTAGGGCCGCTAGCACCATCGACATCTTGGCCTGCGCAGCGACCTCTGCCTGTGACAATTCTTCGACTTCGACCACAAACCCTTTGGGACGTGCCCTAATAAGAAACGATAAAATTATCAAAAGTATGGGAAGGTTCAAAAATTACAAACAAAGAAAACCTTATAATCTTAATGCTGTTATGAAACTGAAGGCTGTGAAACACCACATTTTATTGAAATTTCCAAAAACTTTATTGATAATATCATATTATATAAATATATATACTAAGTCTTCAACAATCTTAATTGAAAACTCAATAATACACAGCATTTCATAAAGATTTCAGGAAGTTTAGAAATAGCCAAAAAGTTTTATGAAGATTTCAGAGAATTTTCATAATATGCAATTAAAATCTATGAAAAGTTGAAAGCCTATGACAATTTTATAAGTCTATCATAAGTTTCCGGAAAGTTTCCCAATTTTCTTACATCTAAAACACTTAGACTCCTAAATAAAATAAATTTTTCAAAAGTATCGGAAAGTTCAAAAATTACAAACAGAAAACCTCAGAATCGTAATGACATTATGAAACCGAGGGCTGGGAAACACTAGATTTTATTTAAATGTCCAAAATCTTGATTGATAATATCAAAATATATAATTAAATATACTAAATCTTCAGCAATCTTCATTGAAAATTTAATGATACACAGCATTTCATAAAGATTTTAGGAATTTTGGAAATAGCCAAAAAGTTTTATGAAGATTTATGAGAATTTTCAAAATATGCAATTAAAATGTAAGAAAATTAGAAAGCCTACGACAATTTTATAAGCCTATAATAAGTTTATAGAAATTTTCTCAATTTTTCTTACATCTAAAACCCTTTATGCTCACAAATAAAATAAAATATATTTTTTCAATAGTTTCGGATGGTTCAAAAATTAAAAACGGAATACCTCAGAATCTTAATGCCATTATGAAACCGAAGGCAGTGAAACACCACAATTTATTGAAATTTGCAAAAACTTCTTTGATATCATCAAAATATATAAATAAATATACTAAATCTTCAGCAATCTCAATTGAAAACATTACATACACAGCTTTTCATACAGAGTTTAGGAATATTAGAAATAGCCATAAAGTTTTATGAAGTTTTATGAGAATTTTCAAAATATGCAATTAAAATGTAAGAAAAGTTAAAAACCTACGACAATTTTATATGTCTATCATAAGTTTCTGGAAACTTTCCCAATTTTCTTACATTTAAAACACTTTGGGCCGTAAATATAATAAAATCAAATTTCTTACATCTTAAACACTTAGGCTCGTATATAAAGTAAAATAAAATTTTCGAAAGCATCGGAAGGTTCAAAAATTACAAACATAGAAAACCTCAGAATCTTAATGACATTATGAAACCGAAGGCAGTGAAACACCACAATTTATTGAAATTTCCAAAAACTTGATTAATAATATCAAAATACATAAAGAAATATATGAAATCTTCAGCAATCTCAATTGAAAACTCAATGACACACAGCATTTCATACAGATTTTAGGAATTTTAGAAATAGCCAAAAAGTTTTATAAAGATTTTGGAAATTTTCAAAAAAATCAATTAAAATGTAAGAACAGTTGAAAGCTTACGACAATTTGATAAGTCTATCATAAGTTTCTGAAAAGTTTACCAATTTTGCTTACATCTAAAACACTTAGGCTCGTATATGGAATAAAATAAAATTTTCAAAACTATCGGAAGGTTCAAAAATTACACACAGAAAATCTCAGAATCTTAATGCCATTGTGAAACTAAAGGCATTGAAACCCACTTTTTTTTTAAATTTCCTAAAACTTGATTGATAATATCAAAATATATAAATAAATATACTAAATGTTGAGCAACCCTAATTGAAAACTCTATGATACACAGCATTTCATAAAGATTTTAGGATTTTTCGAAATGGCTAAAAAGTGTTATGATGATTTATGAGAATTTTCAAAATATGCAATTAAAATGTAAAAAAAGTTGAAAGCCCACGACAGTTTTATAAGTCTATCTTAAGTTTCTGGAAAGTTTCCCAATTTTTCTTCCATCTAAAATACTTAGGCTTGTATCTATACTACGTACTTGAGCTTACAAGCTTATTTGAACATACAAGTAATTCTTTGTGAAGCAAATATTACTGTTTACAAAGTAGCAGTAACAGTAATCTATAGAACTAAAAAAAGAGCTCACTTATTGAAATGGATAATGCTGCAAACCTCAGCTTAACATTGTACACTTCGTAAACTGTAATATTTGCCTCAAAGAGAATTAATTTTACTTGTATCATATGTTGCATTTTAATATAGACGCTTTGATACATTGCTGTCATTGTGACATAAGTGTATAATTCTAGAAATGATTAATCCTATGTTGCATGATAAAAAAGCTCTCTGTATGTTCTTCTAAAATAGTTAGTTAAAATTTCATAAAATATAAAAAATCGCAAGACACATTCAAAGTGCAGAACATTTCTGTAATTTGTGGAAATTTGTGCAATTGTGGAAAATATATTGAAAATATTATTAATTAATTTTCGACATGTAATGAAATTGAATATCTCGTGGAAACTATTAATGAATCGTAGAATATCGTAGTCGTTTGAAAATTGCAGAAAATGTAATAAAAAGTCATCAAACTCATCATAAAAATCAGCTTTTTCTAAAAATTCTAAAGATTAACTTTTGAAAAAACTGAAAAAAATGATACAAAGAAGGAATATTTTAGAAAACTTAATTATAATAGTATTATATAAATAAATATAGTTGTAGTAACAAGTTACACCAAATTTCACAGTGTATGAAAAACTTTTTTATTTGTTTCATTTTGGAAATCAACAATTTTGACCAAAAAATGATAGTTTATTTGATTGGTTTTTCGCTTTTTACAAATACATCAAATATTATCTCATGAAAAAAAAAACAATAATTCAAAAGTGTTACAGAATGATACAAAGAAGGAAAATTTGCAGAAAATTTAATTATAATATTATTATACAAATAAATATAGTTGTAGTAACAAGTTACACCAAATTTCACAGTGTATGAAAAACTGTTTTATTACTTTCATTTTGGAAATCAACAATTTTGACCAAATAATGGTAGTTTATTTGATAGGTTTTCTGCTTTTTACAAATATTTCAAAAAGAATCAGGCTCATGAAAAAAATAACAATAATGTTGTTCAATAAGTGTTCAAATGTTTTCAAGAAAATTTAATGAATTTTCATATTATTTTCCAGCTTTTATATAAATCCCCGATTATATTCATAATAATTAACACAGTTCTTGTTTTAATGTTTAAAAAGATTTTGCGAATATTGAAGACATTTTTACGAATATTTAATTAAATACTTAAAATACTTAATTAATCAGGCTCATAAAAAAAACAATAATTCAAAAGTGTTCAAATGTTTTCAAGAAAATTTAATGAATTTTCATAATATTTTCCAGCTTTTATATTAACCCCCGATTATGTTCATAATAATTAACAAAGTTTTTTTTTTATATTTAGAAACATTTTGCGAATATTCAAGAGATTTTCACGAATATTTAATTAAATACTTAAAATACTTAATTAAAAACACAAATACTATAGAAACTTAAACACTGCAATGTAAATTCAACTGATGTCTTTTTTTTTAATAAATGCAGAATATTCTTATTTTTTTCTTAAAAATACATTTATATAACTAATCAGAAAGTGCAAAAAGGCTTTGGCATACAATTTGTTTTTTATTGTTTGTTTCACATCTGCATCAAATAAACAAACTTAGAAATTGTACATACTCCCCTGAAATCTCTGAAATAGTAAGTATTTTTTTATTGAAATGTACAACCTATTTTCGAATATTTATTTATTACGAAATATTTAGCAATAACTTATCTAAATAATCTACATTATTTTAAGGTACTTTTATAAGTAAACCTTATAAACTGACAATATTACAGACTTTACAGATAAGTGAATAATTTACAGTTAATTGAATAATTTGTTGATCATTAAAATTTAATAATTTTCCGAGAAAGCTTTCAAATATCAATGTTATTTTATGAAATTCAATAGAAGCTAATCAGATTTCATAAAATAACATTGATATTTGAAAGCTTTCTCGGAAAATTATTAAATTTTAACGTTTAACAAATTATTCAATTAACTGTAAATTCTTCACGTATCTGAATAGTTAGTTAGTCAGTAGCAAGTGTGTAATATGTCAGTTTTCTTAGTACTTATTTCTTGTTCTTAACTAAATATATTTAAATATTTAGTCATTGATTTCTTGAAGGTCTGTTCAAAAATTTGAGTTTATTATTAAATATTTAGCAAATTGTTCTATTATCTGAAAATCTCTCGCTTATCTAAAAATTCTATAATCTTGCCACCCATCTCATTCTTCACAGATAAAATTCATTTGATTTTTTAAATTTTCTGAACCAACAGTTATGAAATTTCTGGAATATTTTCCATATTCAGGAGTTTTTTACCTATGCGAGAAAATTTACGGAATTTTCGGTAATATTTCTGAGATTTTCACAAAAAAATGTAGAAATTGAAAATTCATTTGATTTTTTAATTTTCTGAATCAACAGTTATGAAATTTCTGGAATACTTTCCATATTCAGGAGTGTTTTACCTATTCGAGAAAATTCACGGAATTTTCGGTAATATTTCAAAGATTTTCACAAAATTCATATGATTTTTTAATTTTCTGAATCAACAGTTATGAAATTTGTGGAATATTTTCCATATACAGGAGTTTTTTTACCTATTCGAGAAAATTTACGGAATTTTCTGTAATATTTGTGGGATTTTCTCAAAAAAATGTAGGAATTGAAAATTCATTTGATTTTTTAATTTTCTGAATCAACAATTATGCAATTTCTGGAATATTTTCCATATACAGGAGTTTTTTACCTATTCGAGAAAATTTACGGCATTTTCGGTAATATTTCTGAGATTTTCACAAAAAAATGTAGGGATTGTAAATCTCTGGATGCTACAATTCATTCTATTTAGTTTTCAAGAAAGTTTAATAAACTTTCATAATATTTATCAAATTTGATAATACTTTGTAAATGCATATTTAGTTGGTAGTAAAAAAAAATTACACCTTCATTTTTTTTAGCAGATTTGACTTTTTATATACAATACTCTCAAATTAAATAACACAATGAACCTCACCTAACCTAACTTAACCTAATACTCTCAAACATGGAAAATATATCAATTTTTAAAAATATCGCTCATTTCATTGACGATTGGATCTAATAGAGTGAGCTCAGATTAAGTGATTTTAATTAGATTTTGGCAGTGTAATATTTTTGGGTACTATGCTTTTATTATTTGACTCTGCAATGTTCTTTCTGAATCTAGATACAATAAATAATTGCGTATTTTCTATAAATGTTTATGCACCAAACGCAACCAAATATACGCAAATATACGACTTGAGTCGGAGTCATGCTCAAGTACTGACTATAGATATGAGGGCCTAATGAAAGTGTGATAAAAATACAAAAATCGCAAAAAGTAGTTATGCAAATGTGCAGTGAAGCTACAAAACAAAAAAACGAGAAAATGGGAGAAAATCTAATTTCAAGAACCATTTTTTAAATCTAATGAAGTTGTAATTACTTTTTTCGTTTTTCCTTTTTGGACACTTCGCTACGGACGATTTCTGCAGTATCAGATCTTCGACCTTCCGCAGCTTCGGCCTTCTCTTCATCACCACCAGGACTCTCTTTCGCCTCTTGGTGTTTTTCTATGGTCTGCACCGTGACGTTCCTTTGCGTGGTGGTCGCCAAAAGGGCCGCCATAGGATCCACTGGTGCTTGATCTTCTGCAGGTTTCTCCTCCCCCAAAGGCGTCAGAGGCGGAGTATAGATTCTCTCACCTTTCTATATAACCATATGTATTTTTAAAAGTGGAGGACTATTGAGGAGCAAAATACAATGTCCATAACATGTTCTTAAAGAGTTAAATATTGTTTTTGGTAGAATTTTCTGAATGAATTCCGAATTTGGTATTGGCCAAAAAAGTATTCTTGGCAAACTTACCTGTATCCTCAGCTAAAGATTTTCTATATCAACTGGCCTAGAAGGCTTAAACTAAGGGTGCACGTATTCTTGAAAAACTTACCTGTATCCTCAGTCAAAGATCTTCTATATCAACTAGCCTTGAAAGTTTGAACGAACGGTGCACGTATTCTTAGCAAGTTTACCTGAGCCATAGATCTTCTATATCAACTGGCCTTGAAGGCTTGAACGAAGGCTGCACGCATTCTTGGCAAACTTACTCATATCCTCAGCCAAAGATCTTCTACATCATCTGGCCTTGGAAGCCCTGAAATAAGGGTGCACATATTCTTGGCAAACTTACCTGCATCCTCGGCCAAAGATCTTCTATATCAACCGCCCTTGAAGGCTTGAAAGAAAAATGCACGTATTCTTGGCAAACATATCTGTATCCTCAGCCAAAGATCTTCTATATCAACTGACGTTGAAAGCTTGAAAGAAGGGTACACGTATTCTTGGCAAAGTTACCTGTATCCTCAACCAAAGATCTTCTACATGAACTGAGCCATAGATCTTCTATATCAACTGGCCTTGAAGGCTTGAACGAAGGCAAACTTACCCATATCCTCAGCCAAAGATCTTCTACATCATCTGGCCTTGGAAGGCCTGAAGGAAGGGTGAACATACTCTTGGCAAACTTACCTGCATCCTCGGCCAAAGATCTTCTATATCAACCGCCCTTGAAGGCTTGAAAGAAAAATGCACGCATTCTTAGCAAACATACCTGTATCCTCAGCCGAAGATCTTCTATATTAACTGGCATTGAAAGCTTGAAAGAAGGGTACATGTATTCTTGGCAAACTTACCTGTATCCTCAACAAAAGATCTTCTACATCAACTGATCTTGAAAGCTTGAAGGTAAGGTGCCCATATTCTTGTCAAACTTACCTGTATCCTCAGCCAGAGGTCCTCGATCTCAATCGGCCTCGGATGCTTGAAGGTGGGGTGAAGAATCTCGATGGAGTGTGGCACGAGCTTGAGCTCTATGAGCGCCCCGTCTATGTAGTGGTACTCGGAGATGTCGATCATGCACATCTCGTCTTTGAGCTCGTTGAGCCTCGTGGCTGCAGCGTCCATGAGCTTCCTGACGGTGAAGCTCTTCTGCACCTGGAGCATCTGGTCGAGGCAGGCGTCCATCTCCTGGACGACCAGGCTGTAGCGGGAATAGAGACCGCCCACCAGGTGGCTGGCCAGGCTCGTGTCCCTGATGGTCGGAAGTTCCTTCAAGGCGTCGTCGTAGTGCTTCACGTGCTCCAGGTCTGCCTTGGTCCTTATCCACCATTTCGTGTACGACTCGGTTGACATTTTTTTGGATTACAACAATTTTGATTCAAAAGAAGAGTTTTGAAAATTTGGTCGTTACTGAAGGAAGGTGCGCATTTTTAGATGACAAGTTTACGTCAGAATTTTTATAAATCTAGAGCTGACAGCTTTTTGGCAAGGTTAATTCTTCGTAAATCAATGCCAAGATTTCTCAAACGATGTCAATTTAGAGCGCCTAATATTATCGGAGGATGATAATAGTATCGAACATAATAGTATCGGAAGCAATGCATTTGGCAAAAAACTTATCCACATTTGGTTTGCATGCATGTTAGGTCCAGTTGTACAAACGTGAATTATCTTTGATCGTGGTTCAACTTCTAAGGATAACATTGTGTCAATAATTGTAACCTAGGTAACTGAACCGTGGTCAAAGGTAATCTACGTTTGTACAACTGGCCCTCAGATGTATTTACTCTATCTGCTCTCATCTTTACCATATGAAGTAGATTAATTCTACCTGACAGCGTATGATCTCATCTTGCCATATGAAATAGAGATAAAATAAATTAAATTTTAATTTTATTAACGAGATTATGACACCTAGTAAGTAGTTATACTAGGATAGTTCCACTCCACCCCCCGCGAAGTTTTCGATTAATTTAATCCGCGGTTTAATCGAACTTTTGATTCGCGTAAGTAGAGCAATTTGGGGGTAATTAGAGCAATTGTATGCAAATACCGCGGATAATTACCGCGATTATCCCATTAAAACGCGAATCCGCCGCTTTAATGCTCTAATTACCCCCAAATTGCTCTACTTGCGCGAATCTAAAGTTCGATTAAACCGCGGATTAAATTAATCGAAAACTTCGCGGGGAGTGGAGTGGAACTGTCCTAGTATAACTACTCTAGTAATTTCTATAACGATATTATGTTTGAACATAAAAACAATAATTGAGTCGTGCCTAAAATTTGTATGTGTTACGAGGATAAACGTGTTTTTAGCCCTTAGCATGTCCTATTTGGATGTACATATGCATATTCCTAGGATATTGGCCTATCCTAGGAACATGCCACGGGCCAAATATACATATTTATGACCTTAATACATAAATAATTTACTACGAGTGGAAATGAAATAAATGATTCGATTAATATGCTGCCTTTACAAGTGATGGAAGAAATTCGCTTATTAAATAAAAGACATCAGAATTAAAATTATAATTTTACGTCGATCCTCGAATAATTGATGTTAGCTGTTTAATTCGTCCCCAAAATTTTTGGCAAAAGGGTCACATAGGAGTTTTTTAATATACCAACACCCATAATCACCTACAAATATTATAAAAATAAATAATAATAAATAAAACTATAAAATTTTCCCGAAACTTGTGTAAATTGAGGAAAATTATGCAAACTGCGGAAAATTTATTAAAAAAATTAAACTTTGCAAGTACAAAGTCTACGACCAAAAGTGTATCAAAAGTTGACCAATTTACTGAAAATTAATTCAATTTTCTAATATATAATAATAATAATAATCCCTACTGCTCTTCTACATATCCTCTTATTTTATATCTAAAACACTTACTGAAAATGTAATTGAAAAACTATAAAATGCAAAAAATGTATCCAAATTGCAGAAAATTTAATATCTGAAGTTGCAACTAAAAGCCCTGTAAATAAACATATTAGTAGTTTCAGATTTTTTTCTAAATTTTTGTGCAACATGCCAGTACATCTGAAAAAGAAAACTAAAGATATTTATGAACTTTGGTAAAGTATGTATATTTTGATATTATAATAAAATTTTCTGCACTTTTCTCGCTTTATGGTTTTTTCAGTCCCACTGGCCTTTCGTCAAGTTTTTGTAGATTTACTGGCACGTTTTTAGAATATTTTCTGAACTTCTAGTATCTTTTATCTGTAAAGTTTACAACTTCTGATATTTTCTGCAGATTACATTGTTTGGCGTTTATTTTTTGTTTATTTTTTTATTAGACTCTCATTGGATATTTTATTAGAAAATTAAGTTCTCAATTAAATTTTCAGAAAATTGGACAAGTTTTCAGAAAGTACTGGTACACTTTTTGAAGATGTTTGGAAGTTTTCTAGTTGCAAAATTTGACATTTTTATTAAATTTTGGGCAATATGCATAAAGATGTTTGGAAGTTTTCTAGTTGCAAAATTTGACATTTTAATTAAATTTTGGCCAATATGCATAAATTATGAGTAATTTGAATAAATTTGATAATTTATTATAAAAATTACACAATTTTGTCAAAATTTTATTAATTAATAAATTTTAATTTTAATATGTATAGTATATACTCAATTTACAAAAGTTTTAGGAAAATTTTATAGTTTTATTTATTATTATTTATTTTTATAGTAGGTATTTAATAAAGTTGACGCAGAAAAAAGAGGACACACCGTTTAGCCTAGGTTGATTAGGGTTTTCATCTCAATGTTCAACGATGATTGTTCAGCGATATTTATTATTATTTATTTTTATAGTAGGTATTTAGTACAGTTCACGCAGAAAAAAGAGCACACACTTACACTCTAAAGGACACTGTTTAGCCTAGGTTAATTAGGGTTTTTATCTCAATGTTCAACGATAAGACGTTGACGCAGAAAAAAAAGTAGAACACACTGTTTAGCCTGATTTACACCATTAGCTTTTAGTAAAAATGTCGGTCTAAGAGTTGTCCTATTTTTCTCTGTGTCAACTGTACCTACACCTAAAAACTTAATGAAACTGTAATAAAAAAACGCGATGCAATTTGCAGTAAATTTAATAAAAGCATTAGAAGTTGCAAATAAAAACCCTATAAACGTAAATATTTATTTATTTTCTGAAACACGCCAGTAAATTTTGAACATATTTATAAAAGACCAGTGAAAAAACTAAAAACTACTTATAGCAAACAAGACATTGACAGTAAATAGCGGACGAAAAGTGTTTTCGGACGAAAAAGTAGGTAAAACTTTTCGAAACATTATACTTTTCGAAAGGTGGCCGGAATATTTAAGTATTATATAGGTACACACAATACAAGCTACACCAAATTTTATAAAGATTACTGAAATTGCCACAAAGATTTATGGAGATTTCTTGAATGTGCAATAAAAATATCAAAATAATTTTAAAAGCCCATAATTTCGATCAAACATCAAAAGTATCGGAAAATTCGAAATATGGACATATGTTTATTCAAACTTTTTTTCTTAAAATCACATGAATTTTCATCTCTTAAAGTTTATTGGTGACCTAAAAATTCACCTTGTATTATAAATAGTTACACATTAAAACTAAAATTTACAATGTAGCGCAATTCATAATGTACCCAATACCTAGAAATGAGCACCATGGAATGAATAAAAAGCACTTAGTATACTACAGTACTTACAGTACAGTATACTAGTACAGTATACTTAGTATAGTACTAAAAGCATTTAGTTGTACTTAGGTTGTTCTTGCACCAGCATTTAAACTGAATATTAGCCAATTAATAATAATAAAGAATATTTATTATCAAAAAAACGCTACAATTGCAGTATATTACGTGGCAATACATTAACAACTTTGATATCGTAATATCTAGTGCCTATTTTAGACTTTGATAGGTGAAATCTTTCAGTACGAATATTTTTGGCTCGAGTTTCATACCAGTGGTAGTCTTTATTACCAGAGTATGTACACCTGTTTTGTTTAAAGAATAAAAGACACTCATACAAACATGATGCTGTGAGAATTTTAAGGATTTTTAATTTTTCTCTACAGTCAGCTCTGTATCCAAGACCTATTACTGTCTGAATAGCTCGTCTTTGTAGTCTAAATGTGTAGCTCATTATAGCGGAGTTTGCCCAAAATTATGCCATATTTAATACGTGATTGCATAAAAGCGTAGTGTAGCGTAAACCTCAAAAATGAAAGCACCTTGAAACTGAAAAAAGCGAAACATTACAAAATTTCTGCAGTTTTAGTCAAATATGACGATATTTTTAATTTTGGTGGCGCTTAATACTCGATATAAATATTTTAAATTATAAATAACACATGTTAACTTTGTTAATATTTTTATTTTTATTTATGACTTCAGTTTCGCCATTAGTTTTAGCCAATTATTTACAGCGTTATTCATAAAAATTGAAATCGTCGTTTAGCGGCGTTTTACAAAGGGTTACCATGGTTACTAAGATTAAACCACCGTTAAAACACGGCCTAAATTTTTATTAGTAACACTGTTAGTAACTTAATACAAATATGGTGTGCATTTTGGCCGCTACCTCTATGAATAACTGTGGACCGGTTTCGACCTGGTAGGTCTCATCAGTACAGTGCGTCCAAATGTAGTTACCTAATCGGATTTCACCATGAGATGGCATTTACATGCTTCTCTCAATCACTAAGTGACTTAGTTTGATAATAATTGACGAAACAGTTGAATCGATACTATAACTACTTCAGAATATTACTCAAATTTTCAAAAAAGTACTGTCATCTTAAAAGATATGTATAATCAAACTAAAAAAAAAGTAGCGTCCAAATGTAGTTACTAAAATGTACTTACCTAATCGGATTTCACCATGAGATGGCATTTACATGCTTCTCTCGATCACTAAGTGACTTAGTTTGATAATAATTGACAAAACATTGAATCTATACTATAACTACTTCAGAATATTACTCAAATTTTCAAAATAGTACTGTAATCTTAAAAGATATGTATAATCAAACTAAAAAAAATGTAGCGTCCAAATGTAGTTACTAAAATGTAGTTACCTAATCTGATTTCACCACGAGATGGCATTTACATGCTTATCTCAATCACTAAGTGACTTATTTTGATAATAATTGACCAAACAGTTGAATCTATACTGTAACTACTTCAGAATATTACTCAAATTTTCAAAAAAGTACTGTAATCTTAAAAGATATGTATAATCAAACTAAAAAAAAATGTAGCGTCCAAATGTAGTTACTAAAATGTAGTTACCTAATCGGATTTCACCACGAGATGGCATTTACATGCTCATCTCAATCACAAAGTGACTTAGTTTGATAATAATTGACCAAACAGTTGAATCTATACTGTAACTACTTCAGAATATTACTCAAATTTTCAAAAAAGTTCTGCAATCTTAAACGATATGTATAATCAAATTAAAAAAAAAAGTAACGGTTTCAGGATTTAACAGGATTTAGCAATAATAATAATAATAAAACATTATTTTTAGAACATTTAAAATTAATTACGTTGTAAAGGGTGTTCCAATAGGACGGATCGATGTTACATGAGAATGAAGCTTATACGTCAAAAGATTATTGTCTATTGTTTTCAGATTTTGCAAGTTCAGTCTTTGGCAATTTCAACTATGGAAATATTGGAGACAATCGAACAACGTGTCAAAATTATTGTGAAGCCTATAAGCATATTATGAAAATGGGCGTTTAAACAAAAATGCATTTCGTGTACATTTGTGCGATTTTTTTGGTCAGGATAATCGAAAAAGCAAAAGTGCAATTGGAAAAATTGTTAAAAAAACTTGTTAAAAATTCAAATAAACTGGGTCGGTGGCAGTTGTGAAAACAATTGCAAAACACCAAATTTCAATTTAATTCAATCAATTTTGACTATTAAGGGAGGTTTTTGGAAGTGTGCCGTCGAAGACGTGATGAACATTTGGGCGATATTATCTTTCACACATAATTGCCATGTACCATAAATAAAATACACGTTAACTTTGTTAATATTAGTTTTTTAATTTTATTTATGACTTCAGTTTCTCCATTAGTTTTAGCCAGTTATTTACAGCGTTATTCATAATAGTATATAACGCCATTAGGCCCATATGTAGCAAATAACAGGCGCGGGTTGAAGTTTGTAAACCGAGGCGAAGCGAAGCGGAGCGGAGCGCAGCCGAGGTTTATATTCAACCAAGCCTGTTATTTGCATATCGGCCGTATGTTGTTCGATACTTTTTGTAATACCTAAATTACAAAAACTGGTCAATTTATCAATATTAAATTTCAAAATTAATAAACTAGTTATCCAGGCGCAATTTGATATCATAGCAACATCAACGGTTCAAATACAAACAAACAAATCAAAGTGAAAATAGAAAAATAATGTCAGATGTGCAAAGTTCTTCGTTTTGTGGTGTCCCTGAAGATGTACTAAATGAAGCAAATGCTGCCACAATCGATTTACTTCCCCAAAAAGCAGCAGCAGGTATGAGAAAGAATATGAAGACTTTATTGCTCATAAATTTGCGTCGTCATTTAAATAACGTCCACGGCCGTTATTATAACGGCCAAGGCCTTTACGCCTGTCATATCGATCAAGCAGACAGTACTGATAAATGTCAATAACACAGAGGTATTACAAAAAATAAAATCGTCGTTTAGCGGCGTTTTACAAAGGGTTACCAAGGTTACTAAGATTAAACCCTCGTTAAAACGCGGCCTAAATGTTTATGAATAACACTGTTAGTAACTTAATACAAATATGGTGTGCATTTTATGATTATATGATTCATTAAATAAATCAATATTTTCTTGTAAAGAACATTTACATTTAGTGTCATTTACAGTTAACATCGATCTATCTTATTGAATTACCCTTTACATACAAATAATCCTGACATTTACATTGATAGTTATCATTTAGATTGGTTTATAACTCCATGTAAAAAAATTGGGCAACTTTGTTGGGGCTTCAATTTTTAGTAAAAAATGTTATTAGATTGTATGAATTGGTGGTTCATATTTGGTCAAACATCTTTACATTAGTATAAATAAAGCACTTGGTTAAGTTTTACAATATTTTAATGGAAAAACTCTGCAATTGTTTCGGTCTCACGACCATCATCAAGAGACAAATTAAACTGTTTTCTATCAGTTTAATTTATCTCTTGATAATGGCAACAATTGTTTCGGTCTCAAGACCATTATCAAGAGACAAATTAAACTGTTTGCTATCGGTTTAATTTGTCTCTTGAATAGTCGTGAGACCGAAACAATTGTAGAGATTTTTATTAAAAATTTGTGAAACTTAACCAAGTGCTTTATTTATACTAATAAAAAATGTTATATGAACATAGGTCCTATACCGATTGGTTACAGAACTGCAAAACATTTAAGTTTATTAAAAATGAGTAGTAAGTAAACAGTAGGTTTAATATCTGGTTATAGTTGAAAGAGCAAAAACAATCATTCCGTTTTTTCAAGAATTCAATTTTGGACAGATTCTATTTAGTTTTACATGGTATGGTGTTTTTACTTGAAATTGAAAATCTACATACGAAGGTGTTTATTGCGCTCCATTGTGCATACGGAATTTTATGACAGGTAATGGGAAGAGAACAGAGTCCAGAGCCGGCATCAGAAAATACAGATTCAGTGCCCCGTAGAAAATTAACATTAATGATTCATTATCATTAAATTGTTCTTTTCATTGTATTTTTAAGTGTACATATATTTAATTGTATTTCACAAATCTAGTTATAATTTCATAGAAAATTTATATGCAGTATGATTCGCGAAACAAATAACTTAAGTTACCCATAACATTATTGACTTGCTCTTTGCGTTAAAAAATTAACGACGTTAACATCAGTTCATTTTTTCATGAATCGTAATGTAACAAGCAAATATTATTCCGCACAACTAGATTCATCGCTATCGCTTTCACTTTGAACATTAATAATTAGATTTGGTACACTAAGCGTCCTATAATCGTTTTCAATTTTAATCACATGATCGATGCAGTTTTTCCAAATGGTACTTGAAATGTTGTTGCATTCTCGCTGAACAAGTTGAAATGCTTTTTCACTCATTTTGGGATGTGCATTATTTTTCCGCAAATTTCTTTTTAAAGTTGACCATATCAGCTCAATTGAATTGAAGATACAGTAATAAGTGGAAGGCGCAACACTTGGTAACCAAATTCTTCTGCCATCTTATCAACCACATACGTTTTTTTTTTTGAAATTTTGTTCTTATATAAGTTCTAATAATTTTTTTTCTTTGCAATTAGGGGAATAACAATACCATTTTGAATGCAAAAATCCGCAATATAGCCTTTCTTGGAAGCTGCGGTTGGGATTTTATTAATTTACTTTGAGTGGTAAGTTGCATTATCCATTACGATTATTGAGTTATAGGGTATGTTGGGCAATAATTGATTGCGAAACCAATTTTCAAATAATTCGGCGTTCATATCCTGATGATAGTCTAACTAGGTTGATGCAATATTCTTGGCTGATAAGAGCAAACTATTTGACACAAAACCTGGATCTCCTCCTGCATGAAGAATAACAATTCTCTTTCCTCTATTGCACGGTGCTCTAAGGTGACACTTGTTTGTATTATCGACCCATTCCTTGGAAACGACGTCGTGAGTATCGAACCATGTTTCGTCCAAATACATTATCGATCTCCCTCCATTTCTATATACGTTTATTTTAGATAAATATTCTAATCGCTCTTTTTGCAATCTCGGCAATTCCATGATGTCAATTCGTTTGTCTAAAGTTTTATACTTAAAACCCTGACTAAGTAGGTATTTATACAAAGTAGTTTCCTTATATGGAAAATCATTTCCAAGAGTTTCCAGAATAAATTGGACCGTGGGAACGTTACCTGATTTATAAGAATTGTAAATTATATTTTTGATCCTCTTGGCTATTTCGGTAAATTTGGAACTTATTCTTCTTTTCCTTTCTAGCGATCCTTTCGTAATTATTCTCCAAACCGTTGAATATGATATTACTGTCAGAATGGAAATTCTTTGCAGTGGAGATGCATGATTCTCGCTTATAAGGGTATTATAAATATTTACGATTATACTTTTAGTATCAGTTGAAAGAAAAGCATGCTTTATTAATCCCTGATTTTCATTTTCGATAGTTGATGTGTCCATTTGATGATGGTTGTTTTGAAATTTATCACAATCAATTTGAGAACAGCTTCCCTCTGTAGACTGTCGAAGGGATTCTTCAACAAAACTTTGAACACATAATTGAAATAGATAGATGCAGTCATTATAAATTGATGAAATAATTGTTGCAGTTTCACTTAACGACGTTTCCATCATAATAAATTCTACTTTTTTACAAGTTTATAAATGATAATATGCACACGTATGTAAAATGAGTACTGTTGCAATGTAATGGTTAACACCGACTGAAAGGCAGATGTAGACTATTTGAGAAAAAGACAGCCTTAACTGATTGTATACCTAGACTGCATATTTGCGCCGCAGTTAAGGTACAATGAACCTTAATTGCATGGGCGAATGTATAACCCTTTTAAGACCGTTTCCAAGGTGACGGCTCTTAATTATCTACTGGCTTCTGTAGTCTTGTAATTATATCGAATTGTAAAATTGTAAAAAGAATTACGTCCGCCGACTCATAAAAAACGATGTAGATAAATGTAAGATTATTAAATTCAACTTAATTAATAAATATTTTTTATACTATGATCATAGTGATATAATTGTGTGCATATCGAAGGGAAAACAATTAAGTAGCATCTTCGTCGAAAGTAAATTATTTGGTTACGTTCCTGGACGCCCGCCTCTACGCAGCACGCCATACAATGGAGAACCCTTGACCGTAATAATCCCTCATTGCAGGTACATCTTCAATTTCAAGTGAAAACACTATAACTAGATATTAAACTTTATCCTTCCACTTCTGAAACTAATCGATATCGGACCTATATTCCCATGTTTCCCAATATAACGCACCGTTTTCTCAGAATTTTGATCTAATTGAAGTTAGAGGAAGAATATTACCTAAACTTCATGACAATTTGTTGTCCCATTTAAGTAACTCTACATAATAAGATCAAATTTTATAAAATCATTATATGTACTTGTCACTATTACAAATGAATCGTTTATTTCAGAAACCCATCAATAGACATTTTTACGATTTTTTTTTTGCGGAATACGGTATATCAGTAATCAAAACGCATACATTTTTGCATTATCCGTTTAACTGATATTTCTTTTTATAGGATATTTTGGTTGCTCATTATCTACTACATTCTACCATATATCAATGTTTCAAAGGAAATTAGTTGCTTCCAAGCTTTCTGTGTTCATGAAAATCCACTGTTAAAGATAAACAGACGAAATGAAGAATGCAATCGCGAACATCCATTAACGGATGGTGCACAAGAAGTAGAAGTTGGGATTCCTGGTTAGATACGCCACTGTGTTCTCGTGTGGTGTGCTGCTCTGTTCTGATTCGGTATGTGTGTGTGTGTATGTAAGAGATAGTGACCGTGAAGGATTTACCGGTACATACGCGGTACTATCTTTGTGATCAGGTATACTTGTCGTGGGCGTCGAACTCGATCCGCCTAAGGTAACAACATGGCTTCTTGAGTAGTCAATATGGCCGACTACTCATTGTTACACTTCCAAACTTGTAAGGGGGTACGGGATTTATATGCGCCGCTCTCAGGCCCATCTGCCATACACGAAAAGTTTCGATTTGTCTGTGTGTGCATGTGTGTATATCATTATGCCTCACCCCGTATGACAGATGACTCCTTGGAACGAGTTTTTTGAATATGTTATGAAGGAGAGGAGTGAGTCCGGGCCGTAAGCCACATCATCGCGCACGAAACAAAAGGTTTAATTACGATCCGGTGGTGAGGAAGAGGACGAGGGACGAGGGACGCCCGTAAATTAAAACTGTCTCTCTGGAAAATGCGGCCGGCGAAGACCGGAGATAAGGATTTCCAATTAATAATAAATTCAGGTGTCCCCCCGTCTTCGAAAACCGAGAAAAATTAACGCATTCGCACTCCACAATCTTCCGTCATAAAATCGATTGCGAACTGCTGGCACAAGGCTGGTTAAACCAATGCGGCTTCTACATTTTGTATTTAATTTTATATTTGTACAAAGATTTTATTTCATGGCGGAAAAACCCCAAATCCATCAGATAAATTTTCAGAAATTTCAGTGAATGATAACCTATACTGGTCAACTCGGAAAGTAGAACATTCAAACTATTTAAAAATATAAAACGTGTGCATCAAACTGTCGCCCAATGAAACTTATGTATGTTAGACCTAAACGGTCTGTGAATAAACACTGTAAGTGGCAGTCACCAATTTGCCGTTGGAGGGTAGTAAATCAACCCTGAATCTTTATAAACATCCGATCAACTCGGAAAGTAAATAACTTGATTTTCTCACTTATTTAAGATATACTCGTGGTCAAATTTTCAGAGGATTTGTCTTCAAGCATACTGTATACAGATCTGGTATAAAATATTCAGAATATGAATCAGATAAATTTTCAGAAATTTCAGTGACTGATAACTAGGGCCCAGATGTTTAGAAGAAAAATGAATAAAATGCCTATTTTAGAAGTTGACTGAAAAATGCCTTTATTCGTCATAAGTGCCTATATCGTCTAAATATAAATTGTTTCCACGTATGATACATTTAACATATTTGGCTGACGAACTTCATCATGTAGTAGAGGAAGTGTGCAAACAATTTTCAAACGTAGATATGCTAATATCTCCAGTAAAGAAGATTTTCCTAAAAGCGATAAAAGATAAGACTTTTTAAAGATACCATAGTTAACTTTACCACCCCAACCAATACTAACTCGTTGGGGAAGGTGAATTTCATGTGCTTGTTGCTATGCCTCTAATTTTAATGAAATTAAAGAAATTGTTTCAATATTAGATGAAGATTCGGCGGCTTCCATCAAAACTGTGAAAAAGCTTTTAGAAAACAAAAGTTTATAACACGATTTGGCATTTATTTCTTCTAATTATTCACTACTTCCAAACAAAATAACAAGTTTAGAAAGCAAAAAACTAACTTTGAGTGATACCGTCAATATTGTAAATAATACCATTAAAGATATTTTAATATTTAAAGGCATTTTAGGCATTAAGGGACTCTCAAAAAGGGACAATCTGCCCAGGGATGTTTCCGCAAAAACCAGTCGTTCGCAGCCGACGTTAAACTGTAGGTGCCATACGTCACTGTAACTACGATACAGACACTCATACATTGACGTATGCGGGGAAATAGCGGACGCTCGACATCGAGTATGGCAATCCAAGAAGAAAAAGGGACAAGTGTGAATCTGTGTTTAGTGCAAACAAAGACTTTGAAATTATAGAAAGCCTAGCCAACATTCTTTTAGGCAATATAAATGAAGAGATTTCTTAATAATCGTGTGTGAATTACAGAAGTTGCTTGTTTCAAATTTGCACCAGTTACATCCGTAGATGTGGAAAGATCTTTTTCACAACTAAAACATATATTCTGTCCAATTTTCTATACATATTGCTAATAGTATTAGCAATTTGCATAGAGAATTGGAGAGATTGTCTGATAGAAGGCAAATATTAACCACGGGAAATAAAAAAAAAATACAACTTTAACCAAGTGTTTGATTTAACCTAATCATAATGTTTCACCAAGTAGTATCCACACATAGTTTCAATTTAATTAAAAAAAACCTCTTATAATAAGTTGTAATTTCCACGAATAATAATTTTGTTTCTATGAGATATTTTTAATTAAGTTTATATAAATGCGCAATCAACCCATGAAAATAATAATGCTGATTTTGTTTTTTTTAATTCTTTTTTTTCAATTCATTTTTTCAGATTTGTTAGTGCCTAATTTGTATTGCCTATTTTTAGACATTTTAGTGCCTTTTTGCCTGCCTATTTTACTATTTTTTTGGTGCCTGAACATCCGGGCTCTACTGATAATCTATACTGGTCAACTCCGAAAGTTGAACATTCAGAATATTTAAAAATATCATAAAAAGTGTGCATTGAACTGTCGCCCATATACAGGGTGTACATAAAGTATGTAATAAATTATTTCGGAAATTAAAAATATTTTAAAAACTTTCAAATTTCAAAATTCTAATTAATAACAAATATTCATCATACAAAATAAGATCATATATATATATATATATATATATATATATATATATATAATAAAATACATGACGTCAGGCGAAAAATATATATTATTTATGTGGTGTCGTTACATGACTTACACAACTCATTCAAATTATAAATTACAATATTATAGTACTAAGTAATTTCAAAGATACAATAAGCATTATATACATATGTATATATGTATAACATGACGTCAGGCGAAATAAAATTAATAAATAATTAAATTAATTTAAAATAACTTTTTACCAGCAACTACAAAATAATAATATAACAACCTTAAAAATATTTTAGACAAACCTTCGGAATCTTCAATTATAGTTTTCTAAAAATTGATTTTTTGAGCGAAAAGTTTCTTATGTAAGATAATAGAAATATAGTATATTAGTTATGAGGTGTCATTACATGACTTACACAAGTCATTCAAATTATAAATTACAATGCAAGTAGTACAAGTAGTAGTAGTAGTTCTAAGTAATTTCAAAGATACAATAAGCATTAGTTTTACTTTGAGCTGTGAAAGGAGAAATAATTGAATGACACACATTAACCCTTTTTAAATCCAAATAAATCTTTAAAAGCAAAATATGGATGGAAAGGAATTTTATCAATGTTACTATTAATCCCTAAAGGGTTATTTGAACCTTTTTCACAATTAATACATGTTTTTTGTGAAAAAGGGTTAATGTGTGTTCAATTATACAATAAGCAGTCGGTAACAAACCACAATATTTCTACATTCACGAACTATACACAAATTACAACACACAATGTCAATGTCAATGTCTGCATTCTCATGTCTCTGTAGTCATATAGTGATAGTCCATGCCGCATTTTCTTGACGTCGTTTTCTTGACGTCGTTTTTGATTTTTTTTTAATTCACTAGCCAGCATCTTATGTAGGATGTGATTCCAGGCTTTTACAGCCCAGAATAGTACTTATTGAAGGCAAGATTTTAATCCTTGCCGAGGTATAAAGCAATGTACACAGTCATATCTAGTCCATGAAATAAAAACAATAAAATATTTAGGCCGCCATTAAAAAAAAAGGCGATAACATCATAACTCAAAAACAAATGATGACAACATTTTTAGATTTTTAACAAAATGTGTATTTTTTAAAGCTTAAAAAACTTGCCCGAGGATGTTTCCAAAATATTTTTTAATTTCCGACATAATAAATGTATTCCATACTTTCCATACATCCTGTATATATAGATATATTATACATATTAAATACCAACAATAAACTAACGCCATTCGAATTGTGTGCGTTCCTGTAGTGCGCTTGTTAATAATAATTTATGCGCCAGCGATAAATCAGCGACAATTTACGACCGCGGACACGTGAATTAATTAACGACACGGCGATTCGAGCAGATGATTAATGCCCTTTTTCGAACGACGCGAAATTAGATCAGTGTAAACACAGAACTAGATTTAAAAGCGTCATCGTTGATGCTGTAATCACTCCTTAATTACTGAAATTTCACGTACATCCTCTAGAGCAGTGGTTCTTAAACTGTGGATCGCCTGTCAATGGGTTGTTTAATAGACAGCGACAACCTTTTCACAATCGACAATGTATCATTTTGCGCTCCTAATACACATATAGCTTTTTTTTCTATAACACGTCATTTGTCATCTGATGGATATTTTGGATATTTTATGCGTGATCTGTATAGAGTATGCCTAAAAATAAATCCGCTTAAAATTTGACTACGAGTATGTATCAAATAAGTGAAAAAATCGAGTTATTAACTTTTTGAGTTTATCGGATTTTTATAAAATCCGAGGGTACTGTGTGCGGGTTAGATTTTGGGCATGAGGATTTGTACGGGACCAATAACTAAAGGATTAATGGAAAGGAAATTTAATATTTTTCAATGGATGAATGTAGGATACAGACCGAAAATTCTTAGAGTTGACCTCGCCATTCATTGTAAATGTAGCTTCATCGGTGAAAACTATTTTATTAAAAATTTCGACATTTTTGTTCAACAAATTAAACATTGTTTCGCAAAAATCTGTCCTTTTTTGTTTATTTTCTTCGAGAAGCACTTGGTGGTTTGATATTTTGTACGGTTTATAATTGAATTCTTTCAAGGTTTTGTACACCGAATTGTATGATATATCAAACCGTCGGGCTATATCTAAAAGCGATCCCAAAGGCCGTAGGAACGGCCGTTAGGAGGAACGGCCGAAAAATAGAAATTGTACGAATATTAAACACGTTTCAATATCAATTATTTTGCACTTTCATGAAAATTCTGGAATTATGATTCATTATGATTCAATTATGATTTATGATTTTTCTCTCCCATCTAATTTGATGAAATTTTGCTGTCCTTCGTCCTTTGCTGTCCTACTGTATTTTTATTAATTTTTGGGAAAACAGCGCAATTTTATAAAACTGCAATTTTTTTGCTCTTAAATATTTCTTAGAATTATTTAAATATTTAATAGCATTTCTCGTAGTATTGTTGTAACCAAGATATTTATGTTATTTTGTAGATTTTGTAGGGAAACGCTTTTAAAATTTTCTCAAGTTTTTCATAGGTTTTGGAGAATATTTAAACGATCCAATGACTGAATGTTTGAGAACCGCTCGTTTAGAAATAAAATCAATTTAAAGTGAAGGCCGTATACGGCACAAATGATTTTCTACACATAAAAGCAAATATATGTGTCCAATATGTCCAACAACAGTTGAAAAAAAAACTCCGCTGACGTGATATTTTTAAACATGTAATTTTGGTTAATTAGCAAAATTGATTGGTCAAAAATGCGATTCCGGAAATAATCTAAACTCGGCTAATAATGAGGCTATAAAATTTGAAGAATTATATAGAGGACAAAATTTTTACTCAGTTACAAAAATACAGTTTCGAAAATTTTGTCGTAATTACAATTACATCTGATGTTCCATTAATGCTGTGAAAATTTTATAACACTTATTTCAATTTTTCCTAATTCAATTACAGTATTACAAAACTTGCAAAATTTCACATTTTCACAAATCTCGTTCAACATTTCAATAAGTAAGAACATGTATTTCGTTTTATAACCTATACAACATCCTTATCCTTCAGCAGGACTCGAATCCTGGACCATGAGTGAGCGTGCAACTTAAACAACTCAATATTCATATATGTATAGTTATGCTCACATAAATCTAGTACAAGAAATTAGGTTACAATAGCAATTTTATATAGCAACGTCAAATATTTTGTACTTGATTTATGTGAGTATGACTCACATAAATCTTGTATCTATAAATCTGCAATTTGGGTTCGTCGCTTGACCTAGCAACGTAGCACAGAGTCTCCTGCGCCATATTATGTTAAGACATGCTATTTCTTTCTCCTTACAAATTTTTGAAATCTGATTTCGGATCTTGGAAGCCACATTATTAATTTCTATAGCATAAAAAATGTCATCGCAAATCTACAGATCATCCATTATAGATATGAAGCGTCAAATTCAAGGTCGGCCAAAATGTCACATTGTATAATAATTTTGACAGTGTAAAAAATTAATAACAAATATGTCATTGATGTCAACATGTGTTTTGAGGTTATGAGAACTCAATGAATAATCATATTAATATTGCCGCCAAAATTAAATAGTTAAAATATCCATTGGCATTACTAGTAACTTTATCAATAATGCCAACCCAATAGCACTTGGAAAATTCATATCTATAATGGATGATCTGTAATAGTTTTTCATATTTTAGATGTAGTTTTTAATATTTTCGGTAGGAACTAAATATCATTTTTATATCTCTGTTGGGATCGGTGTTCCGTACATACCTGTATGCACCTACGATTTCTCGCACCGTCGCAAGACCGCAGCAAATTGCTTTTAAGCACCTGTACAAGGTATGCTTTAAAAATCAATTTTCATAAGTAAATATTGTATTTTTTTTAATGTTTTCCTGAAATTTTTTCAGTACTACAATATATTATGTCAGAGTTGGAATAATTAATACGAGACTTATTGGCCCATTTTTTTATTGATGGAAATCTCAGTGCAGCAAAATTTCTGGACTTGTTGCGAGACCACATAATTCCATCAATTGAGACGCTGAACGTTGATGAACCTTGGTTCCAAATGGATTGTACTAATGCCGTCAGGAATTTATTTGACAATACATTTGAAAGATGCTGGATTGGCAGGTTTGGCCCCATAGTATGGCCCCAAGATCTTATGATTTTGTGTAGGATTGTCCTATCTAGAGTAGATAGGCTATTGGAGTTCCGGGCCAAATTGACATAAGGTATACATGGGTTCTAAATTCACATTACCTACTTCAGGTCAGCTAATCGAGCGGATTGGTTACAAAATGTGTTGTTTTTATAAATTGATAAAAATGCTGTAAAAAACAACAAAACATCGTAAATTAGTTTGAAAGAGGAATTGTATCAAATACATGGAAATGGAAAAAAATCAGCGTTCCAAGTGGAACCTGAATCCGGTCGAAAATTTCGATTCCAATGACGCGTTTACTTTTTGGGTTAAAATCAATTTTTTTAGCTTTTATAATAATAAATTTAAGATAATGCCGCTTGCGGGATTGGAAAACTAAAAGGAAAGGGCCACATTTTTGCACCTATATGCATTATGTGGGGTGGGAGGGCTGAACACCCTGTACCTTCCAATGGCGATCAAAAATGGCGGTTTTGCACTTTATTTGTCTCTTTTTGCAAAAATTAGTCACATCGGGGCGGTTATAGATGTTTACATCTTGAAACGAATATAGTCCAACTTTTTTCACAAGATAGCCAGATAAATTCTACATCGAATCTCTGAATTTTTTTTAATTTTTTTCCCCTGGGCGGAGAAAAACGTTTCAAAAACGACCCAACAGAATTGCGTCCTAAAATCACGAAAAACATATGTGATTTTTTTCCGGCGTTTGCAGACCTCCACATTTTTTAACGAATCGAGCCCAACTTTATTCACAAGATAGCCAGATACATTCTATATCGAATATTTATCTGAATTAAATTTTGGGTTTTGTTTTCCTGGGCGGAGTTTTTTTTTTCAAAAATGATCCAACAGAATTGCGTCCAAAAATCATGAAAAATTGCGGTTTTGCACTTTATTTGTTACTTTTTGCAAAAAGGTGTCACATCGGGGCATCTATACACATTCACATTTTTAAACGAATCGAGTTCATTTTTCTTTCACATGAATTTATCATAGCCAGATAAATTCTACATCGAACCTCCAAATTAAAATTTTGAATTTTTCTCTCTGGGCGGAGAAAAACCTTTCAAAAATGACCCAACAGTATTGCGTCAAAAAATCACGAAAAAATATATGATTTTTTTCTGATGTCTATATATTTCCACGTTTTTTAACGAATCGAGTCGAACTTTATTCACAAGATGGCCAGATAAATTCGACATCGAATCTCTGAATTAAAATTTGGATTTTTTGCCCAGGGAGATTTTTTTTTTCTTCAAAAACGACGCAACAGAACTGCGTCCCAAAATCACGAAAAATTTTGCGGTTTTGCACTTTATTTGTCACTTTTTGCAAAAACGTGTCACATGGGGACGTCTATAGACATTCACATTTTTAAACGAATCGAGTTCAATTTTTTTCACAAGATAGCCAAATAAATTCTACATCGAACCTCTTAATTAAAATTTTTGAATTTTTCCTTCTGGACGGAGAAAAACGATTGAAAAATGACCTAACAGAATTGCGTCCAAATATCACGAAACAATATGTGATATTTTCCGGGTGTCTATAGACTTCCACATTTTTTAACGAATCGAGTCAAACTTTGTTCACAAGATGGCCAGATAAATTCGATATCGAATCTCTCAATTAGAATTTAAATTTTTTACCCCTGGAATATATTTTTTTTTCTTCAAAAACGACCCTACGGAATTACGTCAAAAAATCACAAAAAAATGCGGTTTTGCACTTTATTTGTCACATTTTGCGAAAACGTGTCACATGGGGGCGTCTATAGACATTCACATTTTGAACTAATCGAGTTCAAATTTTTTCACAAGTTAGCCAGATAAAGTCTACATCGAACCTCTGAATTGAAATTTTGAATTTTTCTCTCTGGGCGGTGAAAAACCTTTCAAAAACGACCCAACAGTATTGCGTCCAAAAATCATGAAAAAATATATGATTCTTTCCTGATGTCTATAGATTTCCACATTTTTTAATGAATCGAGTCTAATTTTATTCACAAGATAGCCAGATAAATTCTATATCGAATCTCTGAATTAAATGTTGGATTTTGTTTCCCTGGGCGTTTTTTTTTTTCAAGAATGACCCAACAGAATTGCATATAAAAATCACGAAAAATGGCGGTTTTGCACTTTATTTGTCACTTTTTGCAAAAAGGTGTCACATCGGGGCGTCTATAGACATTCACATTTTTAAATGAATCGAGTTTAATTTTTTTTCACAAGATAGCCGGATAAATATTCGAATTCTACATCGAACCTCTGAATTAAAATTTTGAATTTTTTTCTCTGGGCGGAGAAAAATCTTTCCAAAACGACCCAACAGTATTGCGTCCAAAAATCGCGAAAAAATATATGATTTTTTCCGGGTGTCTATAGACTTGCACGTTTTTTAACGAATCGAGTCCAACATTATTCACAAGATAGCTAGATAAATTCTATATCGAATTTCTGATATAAATTTTGGATTTTGTTTCACTGGGCGGATTTTTTTTTTTTTCAAAAATGACCCAACAGAATTGCGTCAAAAAATCACGAAAAATGGCAGTTTTGCACTTTATTTGTCACTTTTTGCAAAAAGGTGTCACATAGGGACATTCATATTTTTGAACAAATCAAGTTCAAATTTTTTCACCAGGTATCCAGATAAATTCTACATCGAACCTCTGAATTAAAATTTTGAATTTTTCCCTCTGGGCGGAGAAAGACGTTTCAAAAATGACCTAACAGTATTGCGTCAAAAAATCACGAAAAAATATATGATTTTTTCCTGATGTCTATAGATTTCCACGTTTCTTAACGAATCGAGTCCATCTTTGTTCACAAGATAGCCAGATAAATTCTATATCGAATCTCTAGATTAAATTTTGGATTTTGTTTCCCTGGGCGTTTTTTTAATTTTAAATGACCCAACAGAGTTTCGTCCAAAAATCACGAAAATGGCGGTTTTGCACTTTATTTATCACATCGGGGCGCCTATAGACGTTCACATTTTTGATGGAATCGGGTTCAATTTTTTTCAGAAGATAACCACATAAATTCTACTTCGAATCTCTAAATTCAAATTTTGATTTTTTTCCCTGGACGGAGAAAAAAGTTTCAAAAACGGTCCAACAGAATTACGTCCACAAATCATGAAAAAATGTGCGATTTTTTCGGGCGCCTATAGACGGTCATATTTTTGAACGAATCAAGTCCAACTTTATTCACAAGATAGCCAGATAAATTCTATATCGAATCTCTGAATTAAAATTTTGAATTTTTTTCTCTAGGTGGAAAATATGTTTTCAAAAACGACCCAAAAGAATTGCGCCCTAAAATCACGAAAAAATATGTGATTTTTTTCGGGCGATTATAGCCATGGACATTTTTTAACGAACCGAGTGCAACTTTATTCACAATATATCCAGATAAATTCTGAATCGAATATCTGAATTAAAATTTTGATTTTTTTTTCTCTGGGCGGAGAAAAAAATTTCAAAAACGACCCAACAGAATTGCGTCAAAAAATTACGAAAAAATATGTGATTTTTTCTGGCGCCTATAGACGTCCACATTTTTTAACGAATCGAGCCCAATTTTTTTGACAAGATAGCTAGATAAATTCTACACCGAATTTCTGAATTACAATTTTGATTTTTTCGCCTGGGCGGAGAAAAGAGTACTGCAAACTACTCAACATAATTGCGTCAAAAAATCACAAAAAGGTGTTCTTTCTGCCGCTTCGATGGGCCGCACGGATGTATCAAAATCGACAATGAATTTTCAAAAAAAAAAAAATATTATTTCAAGTTTCAACAGGCCTCAAATTAGTGGCCCTCTCAGCCCGAAGCGACCGTTTTGCACCGGGCTCTGTGTATTCTCCTCCAGCACAAGTCCGCACATTTCGTTTCCCGAATCAGGAATCATTCTTCGCGCCACAGATGCCACTTTTTTCGGCTTAACGATCGCTTATCCCATCCGCACAATATCCACCTCGTGTTTTTCTCCGCCTACAGGACACACGCAACGACAATTTCAGACGGAGGAAATTAATTCCGTCTGATACACGCGCCGCTTTTTCTTGTCCACCGCACTGAAAGCGAACACTTCCTGTCGTAATTTTCAAACAAAAAATAACTTTGAAGAGCCATAATTTGTAAATCCGACGTATGTTTTATGAATGTTTGGTAATTCTGTTAGAAATAAACGAATAATTTTGAAATAATTAGTTATTTACATTTCAATGCTGCGATTTTTATATTTCACTACTAGTGGTGTAATAAGCTTCATTATTCATCTAAAACCGCACTGAAAGCGAACACTTCCTGTTGTAATTTACAACAAAAAATAACTTTGAAGAGCCATAATTTGTAAATACGACGTATGTTTTATGAATGTTTTGTATTTGTGTTAGAAACAAACAAATAATTTTGAAATAATTAGTTATTTACATTTCAACGCTGCTATTTTGATATTACACTACTACAGGTGTAATAAGCTTCATTATTCATCTGAAACAGTGTCAGACAGATAGTGTAATAGGGGTTTTATAAGCAGCTGTACGTAGCTTTATAAAAATCCTATTACACTATCCTTTAGACTCTGTTTCAGTTGAGTAATGATTATTACACCACTAGTAGTGTAATATAAAAATGGAGTGTTGTTTATAACAAACTTTTACAGATTTAAAAATCCTATTACACTATCCTTTAGACACTGTTTCAGATAATAATAATAATAATAATAATCCGTACTACTCCTCCACCTGATGAATAATAAAGCCTATTACACCACTAGTCGTGTAATATAAAAATGAAGTGTTATTTATAACAAACTTTTACAGATTTTATTTTAACCTCATTAACTATGCAGAACGTACCTGCTTTAATACACATTGTGTTTCAATTTCTCGTTTACCTCGCTATTTTCATCCTTCTATTATATTACATGAATCGCTGGCAATGATCGATTTCTTGGTATTTCGCAGTGAAATAACGGACAAGAATACTTATTATGGATTAGCGGATTTTCCATGCGGCACGTCATTTTCCTGATGACTCCGTTAAATAAAAATGATTAATAACGAGTGTCACGATCAACACATTTACTCCTTCAATTATTATTGCCCGTCACGATTCTGCTGGTAACTGGAGGAGTGTGACGTATTTGATATGTTAATTCATCACCACCGTTAATAAATTCTTGGTAATTAGGCTAAATAAAAAAATGTTAAAAAAATGTTAAATTATGTTAATTCGTTGAGCGAAAAATATTGACAATTTCCAATAGATAATCGCTTGATTATTTAATATTAGTACAAACCATAAAACGGGCAAAACAAGAAAAAACTATTGCAGTGACAGAAAAGTTCACAAAAATACTAAATTTTCGGCAATTTTAATAAAATAATCAGATAGATAAATCATAAATTTGATGATACAAAAATGAGACACGTTACTACTTTTTTAATCTTTACTTTATTTTTTCGTTAAACATGACTGCAGTTTTAGTAACGTGTTTCATTTTTGTATCATCTTGATTAATTATCACATAGTAACGGCTTCCTCCATCAACTTTATAGATACATTTGTTTATTGCATAGCAATACAGTCATAATACAGATAATATATATATATTGTAATGTTTTTGCATTGCCCTACTTTCGGGACTACAAAATGTTACGTTTTTATTTATTTACTCTTATCTCAGGTTCAATAGTAGGTTCAATCATAACTAAATAGAGTTTTGTTCAAATACTTTAATGAATTGAAAATAACCAAATATTAAAACGTCTAATATAAACTGAACTAAACAAACAAATCAAAAACAATAGAGAACAAAATTATTAAATACATAATAAACTATGACCAACATTAACAAAATAAATCCTATATACACAAGCCAACTTATGTGATAATATGACTCTTGCACTTTACGCAAACTTTCTACTTGCAGTTATCTTCTTGTGGTTCCTTGATTACGTCGTCCTGTTGTCCCTGCTTTGCCGTCTGATCCGTTGTTGATTCCCACAAAAGTAAACATCTACTTTTGTGTGCGAAGTTGAGCGGCTTGAAGTCCTGATTTTTGAATATCTCCGTCACGGCTCCTATCTTGTTGCACTCCTCTCCTGGTTTTCTGTCTTCTCCCAGCAATATGACCAATCGGTGAAACCCCGTTAATATTTTTTAATGTATTCGTATTAGTATCGCAACATCTCCACCCGCGATCCACACGCGTCTCTCCCCCTCGTCAAACTCGTTGTTGATTATTTTCGACTTTCCATTATTTAATTCCCCAAGCGTCTATGCACGAAGTCACCTGTCACCCGTGGTAACCAATCAACAACCTTCATCCGCGGATTGCTTTGTATATTTGTGCATACTTGTTCATATTCACATTTACAATATTTACAATAAATTTTGTTAGCTTGTGCCCTGAAGATTATAATTCTATCTAAAACTTATATAATAATAACAATAAATCTATTCTAATTAATCTAAATAAATACTACAAATACCATCACAATATATATGTAGGTACTAATACAGTTTGTCCTCAAGATTTTCTTCGATGCTATAAAACTTTACAAAGTTACAATGCATATCATAAAATAATTATCCTTTTCCAATCAAACAGTATCTAACAACCATAAAGTATCTAATTTCAATATATTCATTGTGCATGAGAAGATTTACATAATTCTCTTCAAAATCTAAACAACCTGATTCCCTATTGACCTGATCAACATAATCGCCCCGTTCTGGATTCCTCCGTTTTCGTGGTGTATTCCCGCGTTAGAGAAAATTGTGGAATTAAAATAATGACTGCACCGATTTACATTTAATTTCGTTCGCCCCCGGCCAACCACCTGGCCTGTTTCTACGCTATTGGCACTCAGGGTTGAACTAGACAGCCGGACGACGCTAACGCATCGTGGTCTAGTTTTCTCGGAATTAAATCGTACACAAATTACAAAACACCCCTTGGCACATAACCAGGTATAACACACAGCAGTAGTCGAAAGGTAAGAGGCATGATGTTGGTTAATGGCAAATTATACACGTTTAAACTACGATCTTAATTATGTTAATGGCGCTGAAGGGAAAGGCAAATTTACATTCAATTTACATTTCGGTGTGAGATGGGTCGGATTTCAGCAAAATATCGCAAGTAAACATACACTTTCGGTATTTTTTTCTATTGCTTATTCAAATTCAGTTTTTGTTTTAAAATTCTCAGATACAATTTTTTTTTATTGCATTACCTTGATCAGTTTTTCATTAGGTATAAGTAATTAATTTCAAGTCATGTAGAATGTTGTGTAAATTGTTTTTATTATACTAACCTGAAAACACATTGTCTTCAACTGTTTTTACAATTACGTAAAGGTGGAATTTTCAGAACAGCGCACTAAAAAAAAAATTCCCGATCAACGATTTTTTTCTGTGCGGGAAATAAAAATAATCAGAGTGGTTATAAGAATAAGTATAATAAAGAGTCATCAGGATGGTTTCGACCTTTACTACGTGGTGGTCCGTATTAAAAAGTATCGTTCATTACTCGTCCACAAATAGATTTTTCTTTGCTCGCATGACTTCAGGTGTTCGGCTTCAATCAAAAATCAGCCCCCTTTTATAATATACATCTTTGTATAATTGACATATTTTAAATTGGACGATTGTGTTGTGTTTTACACTAATAATATTTAGTGTAATATCAAGTGTAGTGTAGTGTAACAACCAAAAATACAGGGTGATTCATTTAAGAAGGAACAGGTGTTTTCTGACAATATCCATAACTTAATTTGAAATTGTGGTTATACACTATAATTCCTGATTTTTATTTGTCCATCATATATTTGCTCAAATATTGAAGATACAAACAAGTTTACTAAGACTTACTTATCACATTATCTTTCATAGTGTAGCAGATATAAACTGGACAATCAAAAATCAGCCACCTTGTATAATATACATCTTTGTATAATTGACATATTTTAAATTGGACGATTGTGTTGTGTTTTACACTAATAATATTTAGTGTAATATCAAGTGTAGTGTAGTGTAACAACCAAAAATACAGGGTGATTCACTTAAGAAGGAACACGTGTTTTCTGACAATATCCATAACTTAATTTGAAATTGGGGTTATACACCATACACGTTGCCTGATTTTTATTTGTCCATCATATATCTGCTCAAATATTGAAGATACAAACAAGTTTACTAAGACTAACTTATCACGTTATCTTTCATAGTGTAGCAGATATAAACTGGACAATCAAAAATCAGCCACCTTGTATAATATACATCTTTGTATAATTGACATATTTTAAATTGGACGATTGTGTTGTGTTTTACACTAATAATATTTAGTGTAATATCAAGTGTAGTGTAGTGTAACAACCAAAAATACAGGGTGATTCACTTAAGAAGGAACAGGTGTTTTCTGACAATATCCGTAACTTATTTTAAAATTGAGGTTATACACTATACACGGTGCCTGATTTTTATTTGTCCATCATATATCTGCTCAAATATTGAAGATACTAACAAGTTTACTAAGACTTACTTATCACATTATCTTTCATAGTGTAGCAGATATAAACTGGACAATCAAATATCAGCCACCTTGTATAATATACAACTTTGTATAATTGACATATTTTAAATTGGACGATTGTGTTGTGTTTTACACTAATAATATTTAGTGTAATATCTAGTGTAGTGCAGTTTAACAACCAAAAATACAGGGTGGTTCACTTAAGAAGGAACAGGTGTTTTCTGGCAATATCCATAACTTAATTTGAAATTGAGGTTATACACTATACACGGTGCCTGATTTTTATTTGTCCATCATATATCTGCTCAAATATTAAAGATACAAACAAGTTTCCTAAGATTTACTTATCACGTTATCTTTCATAGTGTAGCAGATATAAACTGGACAATCAAATATCAGCCACCTTGTATAATATACATCTTTGTATAATTGACATATTTTAAATTGGACGATTGTGTTGTGTTTTACACTAATAATATTTAGTGTAAAATCTAGTGTAGTGTAGTGTAACAACCAAAAATACAGGGTGATTCACTTAAGAAGGAACAGGTGTTTTTGACAATGTCCATAACTTAATTTGAAATTGAGGTTATACACTATACACGGTGCCTGATTTTTACTTGTCCATCATATATCTGCTCAAATATTGAAGATACAAACAAGTTTACTAAGACTTACTTATCACATTATCTTTCATAGTGTAGCAGATATAAACTGGACATTCAAAAATCAGCCACCTTGTATAATATACATCTTTATATAATTGACATATTTAAAATTGGACGATTGTGTTGTGTTTTACACTAATAATATTTAGTGTAAAATCTAGTGTAGTGTAGTGTAACAACCAAAAATACAGGGTGATTCACTTAAGAAGGAACAGGTGTTTTCTGACAATATCCGTAACTTATTTTAAAATTGAGGTTATACACTATACACGGTGCCTGATTTTTATTTGTCCATCATATATCTGCTCAAATATTGAAGATACTAACAAGTTTACTAAGACTTACTTATCACATTATCTTTCATAGTGTAGCAGATATAAACTGGACATTCAAAAATCAGCCACCTTGTATAATATACATCTTTATATAATTGACATATTTAAAATTGGACGATTGTGTTGTGTTTTACACTAATAATATTTAGTGTAAAATCTAGTGTAGTGTAGTGTAACAACCAAAAATACAGGGTGATTCACTTAAGAAGGAACAGGTGTTTTTGACAATGTCCATAACTTAATTTGAAATTGAGGTTATACACTATACACGGTGCCTGATTTTTACTTGTCCATCATATATCTGCTCAAATATTGAAGATACAAACAAGTTTACTAAGACTTACTTATCACATTATCTTTCATAGTGTAGCAGATATAAACTGGACAATCAAAAATCAGCCACCTTGTATAATATACATCTTTGTATAATTGACATATTTTAAATTGGACGATTGTGTTGTGTTTTACACTAATAATATTTAGTGTAATATCTAGTGTAGTGTAGTGTAACAACCAAAAATACAGGGTGATTCACTTAAGAAGGAACAGGTGTTTTCTGACGTCATCCATAACTTAATTTGAAATTGGGGCTATACACTATATACGGTGCCTGATTTTTATTTGTCCATCATATATCTGCTCAAATATTGAAGATACAAACAAGTTTACTAAGACTAACTTATCACATTATCTTTCATGGTGTAGCAGATATAAACTGGACAATCAAAAATCAGCCACCTTGTATAATATACATCTTTGTATAATTGACATATTTTAAATTGGACGATTGTGTTGTGTTTTACACTAATAATATTTAGTGTAATATCTAGTGTAGTGTAGTGTAACAACCAAAAATACAGGGTGATTCACTTAAGAAGGAACAGGTGTTTTCTGACAATATCCATAACTTAATTTGAAATTGGGGTTATACATTATACACGGTTCCTGATTTTTATTTGTCCATCATATATCTGCTCCAATTTTGAAGATACAAACAAGTTTACTAAGACTTACTTATCACATTATCTTTCATAGTGTAGCAGATATAAACTGGACAATCAAAAATCAGCCACCTTGTATAATATACATCTTTGTATAATTGACATATTTTAAATTGGACGATTATGCTGTGTTTTACACTAATAATATTTAGTGTAATATCTAGTGTAGTGTAGTGTAACAACCAAAAATACAGGGTGATTCACTTAAGAAGGAACAGGTGTTTTCTGACAATATCCATAACTTCATTTGAAATTGGGGTTATACATTATACACGGTTCCTGATTTTTATTTGTCCATCATATATCTGCTCAAATATTGAAGATATAAACAAGTTTACTAAGACTTACTTATCACATTATCTTTCATAGTGTAGCAGATATAAACTGGACAATCATAAATCAACCAATTTGTATAATATACATCTTTGTATAATTGACATATTTTAAATTTGACGATTGTGTTGTGTTTTACACTAATAATATTTTGTGTAATATCTAGTGTAGTGTAGTGTAACAACCAAAAATACAGGGTGATTCACTTAAGAAGGAACAGCTGTTTTCTGACAATATCCATAACTTCATTTGAAATTGGGGTTATACACTATACACGGTGCCTGATTTTTATTTGTCCATCATATATCTCCTCAAATATTGAAGATACAAACACGTTTACTAAGACTTACTTATCACATTATCTTTCGTAGTGTAGCAGATATAAACTGGACAATCAAAAATCAGCCACCTTGGATAATATACATCTTTGCATAATTGACATATTTTAAATTGGACGATTGTGTTGTGTTTTACACTAATAATATTTAGTGTAATATCTAGTGTAGTGTAGTGTAACAACCAAAAATACAGGGTGATTCACTTAAGAAGGAACAGCTGTTTTCTGACAATATCCATAACTTCATTTGAAATTGGGGTTATACATTATACACGGTTCCTGATTTTTATTTGTCCATCATATATCTGCTCAAATATTGAAGATATAAACAAGTTTACTAAGACTTACTTATCACATTATCTTTCATAGTGTAGCAGATATAAACTGGACAATCATAAATCAACCAATTTGTATAATATACATCTTTGTATAATTGACATATTTTAAATTTGACGATTGTGTTGTGTTTTACACTAATAATATTTTGTGTAATATCTAGTGTAGTGTAGTGTAACAACCAAAAATACAGGGTGATTCACTTAAGAAGGAACAGCTGTTTTCTGACAATATCCATAACTTCATTTGAAATTGGGGTTATACACTATACACGGTGCCTGATTTTTATTTGTCCATCATATATCTCCTCAAATATTGAAGATACAAACACGTTTACTAAGACTTACTTATCACATTATCTTTCGTAGTGTAGCAGATATAAACTGGACAATCAAAAATCAGCCACCTTGGATAATATACATCTTTGCATAATTGACATATTTTAAATTGGACGATTGTGTTGTGTTTTACACTAATAATATTTTGTGTAACATCTAGTGTAGTGTAGTGTAACAACCAAAAATACTGGGTGATTCACGTAAGGAACAGGTGTTTTCTGACATCATCCACAACTTAATTTGAAATTTGGACTGTACACTATACATGGTGCCTGATTTTTATTTGTCCATCATATATCTGCTCAAATATTGAAGATACAAACAAGTTTACTTAGACTTACTTATCACGTTATCTTTCATAGTGTAGCAGATATAAACTGGACAATCAAAAATCAGCCACCTTGTATAATATACATCTTTGTATAATTGACATATTTTAAATTGGACGATTGTGTTGTGTTTTACACTAATAATATTTAGTGTAATATCTAGTGTAGGGAGTGTAACAACCAAAAATACAGAGTGATTCACTCAAGAATTAACAGGTGTTTTCTGACAATATCCATAACTTAATTTGAAATTGGGGCTATACACTATACACGGTGCCTGATTTTTATTTGTCCATCATATATCTGCTCAAATATTGAAGATACAAACAAGTTTACTAAGACTTACTTATCACATTATCTTTCATAGTGTAGCATATATAAACTGGACAATCAAAAATCAGCCACCTTGTATAATATACATTTTTGTATAATTGACATATTTTAAATTGGACGATTGTGCTGTGTTTTACACTAATAATATTTAGTGTAATGTTAAGTGTAGTGCAGTGTAATAACCAAAAATACAGGGTGATTCACTTAAGAAGGAACAGGTGTTTTCTGACAATATCCATAACTTAATTTGAAATTGGGGTTATACACTATACACGGTGCCTGATTTTTATTTGTCCATCATATATCTGCTCAAATATTGAAGATACAAACAAGTTTACTAAGACTTACTTATCTCATTATCTTTCATAGTGTAGCATATATAAACTGGACAATCAAAAATCAGCCACCTTGTATAATATACATCTTTGTATAATTGACTTATTTTAAATTGGACGATTGTGTTGTGTTTTACACTAATAATATTTAGTGTAATATCTAGTGTAGTGTAGTGTAACAACCAAAAATACAGGGTGATTCACTTAAGAAGGAACAGGTGTTTTCTGACGTCAGCCATAACTTAATTTGAAATTGGGGTTATACACTATACACGGTGCCTGATTTTTATTTGTCCTACATATATCTGATCAAATATTGAAGATACAAACAAGATTACTAAGACTTACTTATCACGTTATCTCTCATAATGTAGCAGATATAAACTGGACAATTAAAAATCAGCCACCTTGTATAATATACATCTTTGTATAATTGACTTATTTTAAATTGGACGATTGTGTTGTGTTTTACACTAATAATATTTAGTGTAATATCTAGTGTAGTGTAGTGTAACAACCTAAAATACAGGGTGATTCACTTAAGAAGGAACAGGTGTTTTCTGACGTTATCTATAACTTAATTTGAAATTGGGGCTATACAATATACACGGTCCCTGATTTTTATTTGTCCATCTTATATCTGCTCAAATATTGAAGATACAAACAAGTTTACTAAGACTTTTTTATCACATTATCTTTCATAGTGTAGCAGATATAAACAGGACAATCAAAAATCAGCCACCTTGTATAATATACATCTTTGTATAATTGATATATTTTAAATTGGACGATTGTGTTGTGTTTTACACTAATAATATTTAGTGTAATATCTAGTGTAGTGTAGTGTAACAACCAAAAATACAGAGTGATTCACTTAAGAAGGAACAGGTGTTTTCTGACAATATCCATAACTTAATTTGAAATTGGGGTTATACACTATACACGGTGCCTGATTTTTATTTGTCCATCATATGTCTGCTCAAATATTGAAGATACAAACAAGTTTACTAAGACTTACTTATCACGTTATCTTTCATAGTGTAGCAGATATAAACTGGACAATCAAATATCAGCCACCTTGTATAATATACATCTTTGTATAATTGACATATTTTAAATTGGACGATTGTGTTGTGTTTTACACTAATAATATATAGTGTAATATCTAGTGCAGTGTAGTGTAACAACCAAAAATACAGGGTGATTCACTTACGAAGGAACAGGTGTTTTCTGACAATATCCATAACTTAATTTGAAATTGGGGTTATACACTATACACGGTGCCTGATTTTTACTTGTCCATCATATGTCTGCTTAAATATTGAAGATACAAACAAGTTTACTAAGACTTACTTATCACGTTATCTTTCATAGTGTAGCAGATATAAACTGGACAATCAAAAATCAGCCTCCTTGTATAATATACATCTTTGTATAATTGGCATATTTTAAATTGGACGATTGTGTTGTGTTTTACACTAATAAAATTTTGTGTAATATCTAGTGCAGTGTAGTGTAACAACTAAAAACACAGGGTGATTTACTTAAGAAGGAACAGGTGTTTTCTGACAATATCCATAACTAAATTTGAAATTGGGGTTGTACACTATACACGGTGCCTGATCTTTATTTGTCCATAATATATCTGCTCAAATATTGAAGATACAAACAAGTTTACTAAGACTTACTTATCACATTATCTTTCTTCATTAACTCAATAATAAATGGAATTGTGTTTCTGCACTCTCAGATGAAGGGGAATGAAAGCTTTTGTTTTTATGAGGGTATCAGGGGTTTTATGAAAATTTCATTACCCTTCACCTGAGAGTGCTAAACACAATTCCATTACCTCATAACTCAGGATGGATCCACACACTTTCCAGTATCAATAATAAATTACCTTAATTTAAATATATTTAAGATGATTTTCCTTCTTCTTCAGGTGACGTCTCCACTTCGAAAGTTGGCCATCATCAAGGCGTTTTTTTTTTTATGTTTGAGGCCCGTCATCTTAATAGTTGGTACAGCTAAACCACTCCCGGAGGTTCTTCAGCCATGAGTTTCGCCTCCTTCCTATGGATCTCATGCATCTATGGATGCATGATGACCTGGAGTAGCTGTTATATTCCATGCCAGATAATATGTCACATTTCACACAAAACCGAAGTTCCTCCTCTGACCTGTAGGACTGGTCAACAGAAATGCATCTTTTGGAGCATCCTAGTTTATTGAGATACGATAGTGAGCTTAAAGTCCCTGACTGATTCGGTTGCTTATTCCAAAGCACTTCGTTTCTAAGGGATCAAAGGAATACATTTATGGTTCATTTATGGCTCAAAACAGCTCCCATGATTTTGGGATTTATTCTTATTGATCGAATTCCACCAGTGGGGAGATATAGGTTTTATGTGAATAGCGACATCTTACCTGGTATGGACTATATCTTTATCCTTCTCCTTTATCCTCCTATACTATATCCTTTATCCTTCTCTCGGAATATGTCCCATATGTAACAGTTTTCTTCTTATCCTATATCTATATCTTTATCCTTCTCCTTTATCCTCCTATACTATATCCTTTATCCTTCTCTCGGAATATGTCCCTTATGTAACAGTTTTTTTCTTTTAACTGTCAGCACTACTTCCTTTTCCTTATTCATCCGTCTCATCACTTCCACATTAGTTATTATCTATTCCTGCCTATTTCCTATCTATTCCACTCTCTACCCATGAAACCCTCAATATTGTCAGACGATGTGTCTGACTATCTGACTATGGATGTCATAACTCGAACACCTCCAGTATCTTCACATCGCTCTCTTTCAGCGTCCATGCTTCCATTCTGTAGTACAGTATGGATAATACGTAGAACGTAATGACAATAATGACGTGATGACAATACGTCATCAGTCGCAGTTTTAGTGCAAGGTTTAGATCTCGGCCGCAAAAAACTCGCTTCATTTTCGTGAATGTGCTTCTTTCATATTCGATTCTGGTTCGTATTTTATGGGAACTGTTACTAGCTCCTTAAACTATCACTTAGACGTATTCAATCCCTAGCGTATTTTATCAACCCGGTCCACAACGGTAGCCATAATCCGTTCAACATGCGACATTAAGATTACTTAATGTCGTCTATCATCTATTCTAGATTAATTATCTCTTTGATAGACGATATTATTTGATGTGTTTTTTTGAACACGTTCCAAATACCAGAAGAAGTAATTTTACAGGATGTAATTTGAACTGGTTTAACTAGAAACTGAAAACTTTTTGTAGACATTTGGTTTAAGGTTAAAGTAAGCAAAGGGGCGTATCTATAGTCCATTCCGTTGCACGGATATAGGTATTTAAAACGTTATGAATGAAACTTTGTTGGATTCTTAAACTTTGCTGAAGAATGATTAATGATATTTGTTACATTAAGACCCGTATATATAGTTCGTACTTGAGCATGAGTTCGGCTCCTCTCCTCTCCTTGAGAGTTCGGCTCAAGTCGTATATTTGTTTGCGTATTTTCTATAAACGCAAATTGGTTGTATTTTCTTTATGCACCAAATGCAACCAAATATACGCAAAATGCGACTTGAGTCGAACTCATGCTCAAGTACGAACTATAGATACGGGCCTTAATGTAACAAATTTCATTAATCATTCTTCAGCAAAGTTTAAGAACCCAACAAAGTTTCATTCATAACGTTTTAAATACCTATATCCATGCAACGATATTTGTAGTATATTTATATGACTTTGTTTGACTTTCAGCAGTTTGTAAAGTGTGTTCACGAAACTCCCCAATGTCAAAGAAAGACAGTACTTGGTAAGTTACTGGTTTAACCAGTTAACCAGTACCTGGTAAGTTTAAGTGGTTTTGAGTGTACGTGGTAAGTACAAATTGCCTAATATTATATCTGACTACTTCTTTTGTAGTCAAACTCTTTAAATAAGGCAAGAAATGTGTGCTAATTTCTTTCTTTCGATATTATTCTTCACGAAGTTTTAAAAGTACTAATCTTAAATTTAGTTAACAAAACTAATATTTTTCAGGTGCGTTAAATGTTCCTTATCCTAGGAATCACAAACTTCACTTCTTCCAATTTTTGAATATACCTAGTAAGTACAAATTGTCTACTAATTATCTGACTATACTTGTGTCAAAGTTTTTAAGTAAGGTAAGTACGTAATTTTTGCTAATTAATCTATCGATATTATTCCTCGCGAAGTTTTAGTTCACGAAACTCTCGTGACGTTTGCAATGTCAAACGATTTTTTTGAGTGTACCTGGTAAGTACAAATTGCCGAATATTTTATCTGACTACTTCTATTGTAGTCAAACTCTTTAAATAAGGCAAGAAATGTTTGCTAATTTCTTTCTTTCGATATTATTCTTCACGAAGTTTTAAAAGTACTAATCTTAAATTTAGTTTACAAAACTAATATTTTTCAGGTGCGTTAAATGTTCATTATCCTAGGAGTCACAAACTTCACTTCTTCCAGTTTTTGAATATACCTAGTAAGTACAAATTGTCTACTAATTATACTTGACTACTGATATTATACTAATTATATTGACTATACTTGTATCAAAGTTTTTAAGTAAGGTAAGTAGGTAATTTTAGCTAATTAATCTATCGATATTATTCTTCGCGAAGTTTTAAAGGACCAATCTTTATTTAGATTATAGGACTTCATATTTTTTAGATGCGGTTATCGTGTCATATCACTTATAGTGATTCACTTAATTTCTTCCATGGCAAAGAAATCATTTTAATATCAACACAAAACGTGACGCATTCAACTGTTTCAAAGAAATAATAAATAGCTTATTCACCGAGTGATACAGAAATTTAAAAAAAATTGAGTCGATCTTTTCGGCGAGTAAAAAGTTTACAGTATGAAAACGTTACCAAAATTAAATGTGTAGTATTACTATCAGCTTATTTAGTGATTTTTTTGTAAACCAATCAAATATCATTATATAGTCGGGAGGTTTGTGAATTTACTTTATTTGCAAATGATAATTTTGCAAGACTTTTATCTGTACGAAGACAACAAACACCAAATTCTGCGTTTCAAAAAAGTGCGATTGGAATATTTTTATAATTCAACACTTGAGATACTTATGCTAGTTAGGCCCAGTTGTATGAACGTAGATCAGTTTGACCATGGTTCAGTTACCTAGGATACCATTATTGGCACAATTGTATCCTAGGTGAGTGAACCATGATTAAACTGATCTTCGTTCATACAACTGGGCCTTATATATACGTCTTAAGCCCAATTGTATTAACGTGGATCATCGTTGATCGTGGTTCAGTTTCTAAGGCCCAGTTGTACGATTGTAGATCATCCTTGACCATGGTTCGGTTACCTAGGATACAATTGTTAATACAATGGTATTCTTAGAAACTGAACCACGATCAAGGATGATCCACGATCGTACAACTGGGCCTAAGGATACCATTGTATTAACAATTGTATCCTAGATAACTGAACCATGGTCAAGGTGATCCACGATCGTACAACTGGGCCTTAGGATCAGTTGCACGATCGTGGATCATCCTTGACCATGGTTCAGGTACCTGGGATACATTTGTTGATACAATGGTATCCTTAGAAACTAAACCACGATCAAGGATGATTCACGATCATACAACTAGACCTTATAGGCTCCAGTTGTACATACATGGATTACCTTTGACCATGGTTCAGTTATCTAGGATACAGTTATCGACACAATGGTATTCTTAGGCCCTGTTGTATAATCATGGATTATCTTTGATAACGCAGTTTAGTTTCTAATTATACCATTATGTCAACAATTGTATATCCTAGATCACTTAACCATGGTCAAAGATAATCCGAGCTAATTAAACGAGGCCATAGATATTGAACCAAGATCCACATTTGTACAACTGGACATTAGCAACACCAAATTTCCTGTGATTGGGCTTAAATTAATAAAGTGGGGTATCATTAAGCAATTATAAACAAATGACAGAGGCATGACTTTATTGAGGTAAGCCTGCGCAATTAATGTGGGTGTCTGATGTAACCTGAAAGCAGAAGAAGAAATGAGATAGTCCAAAGGTAGGTCGCTCGAATTAAAGACTAAACAGAGATAGTTATCTTTATCTTGATAAAGTTCGAAAGCTATACTGCATGCTTGGGTAATAATATATACAACGAATTCAAATGTACACAATACTACCAATTCTAACGTCTAGTATCCATCCTAATCATAACCTACCTACTGACATAACGGCGCCGTGTCGCTTGTGAATAGAGAAAAATTTATAAATGTAGAAATGTAGGTTCCTAACGCCGAAAACTGCGTAGTGGATCGAGCCCAACTGCATTTTATACCTTGTCCTGACTGAATATTTTCGTGATTTAATCTGAAAGAAGAAGAAGAAATGAGATAATCCGAAGGTAGGTCGCTCGAATTAAAGATTAAACAGAGATAATTATCTTTATCTTGATAAATTTCGAAAGCTATACTGTATGCTTGAGTAACTATATATACAACGAAATCAAATGTACACCATACTACCAATTCCAAAGTCTAATACCCATCCTAATGATAACCTACCTACTGACATAACGGCGCCATGCCGCTTGTGAATGGAGAAAATTTTATAAATGTAGAAATGTAGGTTCCTAACGCCGAAAACTGCGTAGTGGATCGAGCCCAACTGCATTTTATACCTTGTCCTGAAAATATTTTCGTACTGACCGGAGAATATTGCAAAACCCATTTCTTTCCTTCGTCGCAAAACATTTGATAATCGTTGTGTTTTCAAGATTAAAATCATTTGATGGTCGTTGTGAAGTTGTTAATTAACAACGTCTCCAAAGTATGGTCGTTGTGAAGTTATCAATTAACAACGTATCCAATGTACATTATCGATTCAGGGGAAAGGGAATTTTAAATCGTAACATTACAGTAACCAATTCTAAAGTCAATTCCATACTAATAACATAATCTATCAAGTGACATAACAGCGCCGTGTCGCTTGTGAATGGAGAAAAATTTATAAATGTAGAAATGTAGCTTCCTAACGCCGAAAACTGCGTAGTGGATCGAGCCCAACTGCATTTTATACCTTGTCCTGAAAATATTTTCGTACTGACAAGAGAATATTGTAAAATCCATGTCTTTCCTTTGTCGCAAAACATTTGATAATCGTTGTGTTTTCATAATTAAAATCATTTGATGGTCGTTGTGAAGTTGTTAATTAACAACGTATCCAAAGTATGGTCGTTGTGAAGTTATCAATTAACAACGTATCCAATGTACATTATCGATTCAGGGGAAAAGGTATTTTAAATCGTAACATTACACTAACCAATTCTAAAGTCAATTCCATACTAATAACATAACCTATTAAGTGATATCACAGCGCCGTACCGCTAGTGAATAGAGAAAAATTTATAAATGTAGAAATGTAGGTTCCTAACGCCGAAAACTGCGTAGTGGACAGAGCCCAACTGCATTTTATTCCTTGTCCTGAAAATATTTTCGTACTGACAGGTGAATATTGTAAAATCCATTTATTTCCTGCGTCGCAAAACATTTGCAGGTCGTTGTACGTTTTAATTACTACTTTACAAAATATGAAATAAAGAATATTATTATTATTATAATTATCACGCGATGATGGCATATATTAAACGATCTTCTCTGCATAATTTCAAGATATTTTACTGTACGAATTCATTTATGTAATTCGTTCCTATACACAAAGTGGCGTTGAAATATATTGGTAGACACAAATGCTAATGAATTTCTAAGCAGTGATGACATGTATTAAAGGACTTTCTTAGCACAATTTGAAGATATTTTCGTACATGAATTCGCTAATATCACTTTGTAATTCTAGAACTAGTTTTAATAATTAACTCTTAACCTATGTTTCAAAAACTTAAAAAAATAAAATAAATCATTTAAAGTCAGAGAATATAAATAAATATTCAATAATTATTAAATAATTTTTTTTCAAAATTTGCAATAAGGATAATTATAGCTATTAACATACCTAGGAATGTTATGAATGTTATAACAGCCGCAGATATCACTTTAAAATCCCATTTTTTAAAATTAAATAAATCATCAAAGTCAGAAAATATAAATAAAGATTCTTTAATTATTAAATAAAATCTTTTCAAAATTTGGAATAATGATAATTATAGCTATTAACATACCTAGGAATGTTTGGAATGTCATAACAGCCACAGATGTCAGTTTCGCTATCGCTCGGATTTCATGACATCTAAGGCATCCTAGGAATTTTCAAGATTTTATCGGTTTCAGAAAATAAAGGCATATTTAATTATTATTCTAATTGCTTATTTATTATCATCAACATTTCACTTTCGAATTTACGGGATGATGTGACACCATGGTTACAACTCCTTTTTGTCACCATCAAAGTAAACATTGGTAATTCAATTTTTCAAACCTGAAATCGCAATTCCTGGCATATTCAAATAATAATAATATTCTTTATTTCGCCTTATATGTAAAGACAGATAGATACATATTCAAATAATAAACTGATGAAGACTCTATGTGTGAAGATGTATTTTGCTGCACAACTTCTTTGGTAAGTTCATTGTAATTAATTTCAGCTGAAAATTGGTTTTAAATTTCTTGTTGTTGACAATAACATATCGGTAGGGTAATAAAAAAAAACCACTCCCTACATGGTACATGGTAAGTACACTGTTGTGACATTTATTTGAGCCGTTTATTTTGAAAGTGGCTTAAGTCCATTTTCATCTTTTATCAAGTTGGCACTTGTGACATTTATAATTTATGCTGAACTGTCAAAAAAATAAATCGGTATTGAAATATAATTGTACATTTGAAAATTTTATATCACGTACATTTTCAAAATAATATAAATACTGAAAATCCTAATTTTTAAAGTGACCTAAGTCAACTTTTTATTGACGATGTCAAAAAGTGCGGCCCAAAATGTTGAAAGCAGTGATGAAGGTAATTTAAATTACGGTTTGATATTAAATTGAAATTTAAAAAATAATATTTAATTTAAAGAAATTATTAAACCCATGGGAAAGCATAAAATAACAAGATTTCTTGATTCTGAAAGTGAAGAGGAATTAAACTCATACAACAGATTTAAAAAAAGAAGGAGAATTTTAGTTCATTCTTCAACAGAGGAAGAGGAAGTAATTGAGAATGAGAATTTACAAAACAGCACCTTCAAATAAGGATTCAGAGAACACAGAAGTGGTACTTATATTCAGAAAATTCGTAAAATTAAACGAAATTCAGGGAAAAGATACGATACACAATCGCGAAAAAATATTCCTGCTAAAGTTTTTCAAAATGAAGATTGCCAATGCCGAAAAGGCTGCTTGAAAAATTTAAATGAAACAGAAAGAAAACGTATTTTCGAAATGTTTTGGAACTTAGGAGACTTTAATAAGCAAAATAGATTGCTATACGAAGCGACCGGACGCAGTGTTGTAAAAAGAAGACGTCAGAGAAACGGAAAAGGTTAATGAGGAAATGAGAGTTTTACGTATTGGTTAAATTCTAAAACAGGCAAGTTGCTGTTTGTAGAAAATTCTTTTTAGATACTTTTCAAATAAGCGAAGGACGATTGAAACGTGTATTAAAATCTAAAAACGTTGGCAACGATTTACGTGGGCGTTTGCCTGGATCGTCGAGAAAAATATGTGATGAAGCAAATATGATTGTTCAAAACCATATTAACAGTTTCCCGAAATTTGAATCCCATTATACTAGGGACCATAATCCCGACAGAAAATATCTTCATCCTGAACTGACTATAAAAAAAATGTTTAATTTTTATGAGCTTCACTGTGAAGAAAATAATTTAAAAGCAGTTAATGAATCGACTTATAGAAAAATATTCAAAAAGGATTTTAATCTACATTTCCATCAACCACGCAATGACACATGTCAAAGATGTGATCAATTAAACATTAAAGTCAAAGCATCAGAAAACCACGAAGAACAGAAAAAACTTATGGAAGAACATGATATTCATTTGAAGCTAGCAGAATTGGCTAGAAATGCGTTAAAACAAGATCAAGAGCGAGTATCAAGTAATCCATCTCATTATTTTGGCTATTCATTCGATTTGCAGAAAGCGTTACCATTCCCAAAGTTAACTACTTCAGTAGCTTATTATAAATGTAACATGTATATTTTAAATTTTATGCATACACAATTTCCACAACGGTAATGTATACATGTACGTTTGGGATGAAACAAAAGCTTCTAGAGGTTCCCAAGAAGTGGCTTCATGCCTCTTGAGACACCTAAAAACCCTGAAAGGTGAAAAACACATCATTGCATATAGTGGCATGTGTGAAGGACAAAACAGAAACATCAAAATATCTTCAATGTGGTTAAAAATTCTATCGATGGGAAATGATGTGGAAATCTTAGACCACAAATTTTTAATATCAGGGCATTCATTTTTACCTAATGACAGAGATTTTGGCGTTATAGAAATGTCGTTAAAATGAAATCAGTTATTGTATGTGCCACAAGATTATTATAATATAATTAAAAAATGTAGAAAAGGTAATACTTTCATACTAAATGAAATGAAACAAGAGGATTTTATATCAAAAAGACTCTTGGAAGAAGCAGTTTACAAAAGATCCAAAAATACCAACGGAGAAAAAATAAACTGGCTTCAAATATGCTGGATGCGATTTTTAAGAAATGAACCATATAAAATTTTATACAAAGCAACCATGGATGAGAACGCAGAATTTAAAATTCTTGATTAATTGCCACGTCGGGGTAGACCTAAAAAAAATGGGAATATTGTACTGCCATCGTTATATAAAAGTATAAGAAGCATCATATCACTAAAATACCGACACATGATGGACTTATTGCGGTATATACCATAACTACTTCAAATCACTCCCGCATACTGAGATTGTTAACGAATAACTTGTTACTAAATTTATTTCTATTATCTAAAATTATAATTTAAATGTTTTGTTTTCTATTTTTTAAGCTACATGTAACGGACTTAAGCTCTTTCACTTTTTGTAACAAAACAAATTTTTATTTTTAAAGTGACCTAAGTCCCTTTAAGGTAAGCAAGGTCATATTATACACTTAATAATAGCGACTTTTTAATAGGATGTATAAAATTGAATCCCTTAAATGCGATTTAACATTGCAAGTCAACCATATACGTTACGTATATTTTTAATTTTGTAAAAACGCAAAACCTTAAGTATCTCAAATTAAAGTTAAATGGACTTAAGTCACTTTTAAAATGAACGGCTCATTTTGATATAAGTAAGCCCGACTTATCGATAAAGCTTTGGTTACTATGATCAACGGGAGGTACTTAGTACTTAGGTACTTACTAATAAAAATTACTAACAGACACATTATCTATAAGACAAACCAATTATGTTGTCACGATCAATATTTTAAAATCAAACATAACGTAAATTGCCATCATTGAATCCCGAACCAAATGAAAGTTACAAATTATAAGAATTTGTATAATATATGAGTGAGTGAGTATACAGTCACAAAGCTAGTAGAAACAGAGGAAGAGAACAATGTGGACTGACGACATTAAACGCATTTGCAGAAATGGTAAGCATGTGGCGCAAAACCGCAACAAATGGCTGGGATAAGGGAGGCATAAGGGATAGATGTTGTATGATGATGATGATCACATGACTATGCATATGCATTATTCCAGATATTCAGATCTGAATGAAGCTGATACATGAGTAATTGACAATATCTCGTAGACGTTGGCACAGAGTTATGGCAATGGCGTTAATGACGATGTGAGAAGTTGGTTGTCCATGCATTAATCCAGAGCTATAATGATGGTTTACACGCCGGTTATTTCTACCTTTAGCCGGTGGCGATGATCACACGAGCATGAATATGTACTGTTCTAGATATTGAGATCTGTGTGTCGGTAAGTATATGAGAAATTTATAAGCTCTTGTGGATGTTGTCCAGAGCATGTTCATGTGTGGTGAGTTATCGATGAAAATTGACGGAAACCTAAAAGTTGGGTATAGTGTTTTTACTTCAAATTGAAAATCTACCTGCGAAGGGTGTCTATTGCACTCCATTGTGCGAACGGAATTTTATGACGGGTAATGGGAAGAGAACAGAGTCCAGAGCCGGCATCAGAAAATACAGATTCAGTGCCTTGTAGAAAATTAACATTAGCGATTCATTATCATTAAATTGTACCTTCCATTGTATTTTTAAGTGTACATATAATTAATTGTGTTTTACAAATGTAGTTATAATTTCATCGAAAATTTATATACAGTATGATTCGCGAAACAAATAACTTAAGTTACCCATAACATTATTGACTTGCTGCCTTAAAAAATTAAACGACGTTAACATCAGTTATTTTTTTCATGAATCGCAATGTAACAAGCAAATATTATTCCGCACAACTATATTCATCGCATTCACTTTCACTTTGAACATTAATAATTAGATTTGGTACACTAGGCGTCCTATAATCGTTTTCAATTTTAATCACATGATCGATGCAGTTTTTCCAAATGGTGCTTGAAATGTTGTTGCATTCTCGCTGAACAAGTTGAATTGTTTCTTCACTCATTTTGGGATGTGCATTATTTTTCCGCAAATTTCTTTTTAAAGTTGACCATATCAGCTTAGTTGGATTGAAAATACAGTAATAAGGTGGAAGGCGCAACACTTGGTGACCAAATTCTTCTGCCATCTTATCAACCACATACGTTTTTTTGAAGTTTTTTTATAAGTTTTGATAATGTTTTTTTCTTTGCACTTAGGGGAATAACAATACCATTTTGAATGCAAAAATCCGCCTTTCTTGGAAGCGGCGTTGAGATTTTATTAATTTGCTTTGAGTGGTCAGTTGCATTATCCATTACGATTACCGAGTTATTGGGTATGTAGGGCAATAATTGATTGCGAAACCAATTTTCAAATAATTCGGCGCTCATATCCTGATGATAGTCTAACGAGCTTGATGCAATATTCTTGGCTGATAAGAGCAGACTATTTGATACAAAACCTGCGTCTCCTCCTGCATAAGGAATAACAATTCTTTTTCCTCTATTGCACGGTGCTCTAACGTGACACTTATTTGTATTATCGACCCATCCCTTGGAAACGACGTCGTGAGTATCAAACCATGTTTCATCCAAATAAATTATCGATTTCCCTCCATTTCTGTATACGTTTATTTTAGATAAATATTGCTATTTTTGCAATCTCGGCGATTCCATGGTGTCAATTCGTTGGTCTAAAGTTTTATACTTAAAACCCGGACTAAGTAGGTATTTATACAAAGTAGTTTCCTTATATGGAAAATCATTTCCAAGAGTTTCCAAAATGAAGGGATCGTGGTAACGTTGCCTGATTTATAAGAATTGCAAATTATATTTTTGATCCTCTTGGCGATGGCATCGTCTATTTCGGTAAATTTGGAACTTATTCTTCTTTTCCTTTCCAGCGGTCCTTTCGTAATTATTCTCCAAACCGTTGAATATGATATTCCTGTCGGAATGGAAATTCTTTGCAGTGGAGATGCATGATTCTCGCTTATAAGGGTGTTATAAATATTTACGACTATCCTTTTAGTATCAGTTGAAAGAAAGTCATGCTTTATTAATCCCTGATTTTCATTTTCGATAGTTGATGTGACCATTTGATGGTGGTTGTTTTGAAATTTATCAAAATCAATTTGAGAACGGCTTCCCTCTGTAGACTGTCGAAGGGATTCTTCAACAAAACTTTCGGAATGGCTTCTTTCCTAGCATAATTGAAATAGATCGTCGGACTGAGTGTCATTATAAATTGATGAAATCATTGTTGCAGTTTCACTTAACGACGTTTCCATCTTAATAAACTCTACCTTTTCCCAAGTTTATAAATGATAATATGCACACGTATGTAAAATGAGTACTATTGCAATGTAAAAGTTAACACCGACTGAAAGATAGATGTAGACTATTTGAGGCAGTCTTCACTGATTGTCTACCTAGACTGCATATTCGCCCAGCAGTTAGGTACAATGAATCTTAATTGCAGGGGCGAATGTATAATCCTTTTAAAACCGTTTAAAACCTTTTAGTATCAGTTGAAAGAAAAGCATGCTTTATTAATCCCTGATTTTCATTTTCGATGGTTGATGTGTCCATTTGATGATGGTTGTTTTGAAATTTATCAAAATCAATTTGAGAACAGCTTCTCTCTGTAGACTGTCGAAGGCATTCTTCAACAAAACTATCGGAATGGCTTCTTTCCTCGCATAATTGAAATAGATCGTCGAACTGAGCGTCATTATAAATTGATGAAATAATTGTTGCAGTTTCACTTAACGACGTTTCCATCTTAATAAACTCTACCTTTTCACAAGTTTATAAATGATAATATGCTAATAAATGAGTACTGTTGCAATGTAAAAGTTAACACCGACTGAAAACAGATGTAGACTATTTGAGAAAAAGACAGCCTTAACTGATTGTCTACCTGGACTGCATATTCGCGTAGCAGTTAAGGTGCAGTGAACGTTAATTGCATGGGCGAATGTATAACCCTTTTAAGACCGCTTCCTAGGTGACGGCTCTTAATTATCTACTGGCGTCTGTAGTCTTGTAATTATATCGAATTGTAAAAAGACCCCCGGTTAGCGGGGGAGGGTAGGGGTGGGGGTGGTAGGGTCGGGGGGTGGGTTATACCACGTTATCCGGACAATCCCCGAGGTGGAGGTGATTATGTCTTCTCGAATTATATCGAGTGTAAGCGTAGTTATTGAGAATTGATCTCGCAATAAAATATGTTGTAAAATGTAATACATAGTACGACCACAAAGCGAATAAACTTAATTGCAAACAAGTTAACGGTTGGTTGGGTCTTGCGGGCACGTAATTTAACGTGCAATTAATCAGGAGTGGGTAATTCGTATCTTTTAGTGGTCGTGTTTTGCAATATCGCAGATTGAATCTGCGGCCGTCCGGTTCGAACCCCTCCTGCGAGGGCACCGCCGGTGACGCTACTGTTGCCGGGGCTCGCGTTCGGGTTACATGACCCCCGAGGAATTCGTATCTCGGGCGCGTAAAACGCCTAAACGATCGGCATCCGATGATTGCCCTCGGCCCGGTCCTGGTCTCCTGGTGGCCCCACGACGCGCGGCGCTCCACGGCGGCGCCCCGGACGGGAGCGGCGCGTCGCGCCCCCCAGGAGGTCTTGGGGGTCCTCTCTGGCCCGGAGAGTGGCGCGCACAACAACAACAACACCCACAGCGGTACCGAGAAGTAAATCAAAAGATGAAATTGCAGGTTTTGTGTAATATAATCGTAGTCCCCCGCGGCACGTAACTCGGTGGGCCAATGGCGAGGCTCGGTCCCGATTGACTCTGGCCAATGGCCGCTAGTCTTACCCCCGGCAGACTTGTTCACTAGCCAAGGGTCCTGTTCACTACACTACATCACACACAGTGCCTAGAACCACTAACATATCGTGCGCTATACATACACTCGCTCACTCACTCATACACCGAGCGCTTTTGATAGTTTGCGTCTGCATACGCGCGTGCGACAGCGTCACGGCTCCCAACCACCAGCTACCACCAGCAGCAGCACCACCGCACCTCCGACGTCTTCTACTCCTGGTGGTGCACCACGCCAACACGCACACGCACGCACGCACCGCACCCCCGAAGCACATCCTCGAGTTGTTAACGTTCCCTGTGATATTTACGTGTAGTACCTACGCATTTACCAAGTAAGCAAAGTGATTCCTCCGCGGAACGCCGGACGCCACAAAGACGGCGGTATCGACCGCGCAAATAACCGGAAGGACCATACAGAATACGCGCGATTGTGATACGATAATCCAGTTCGATCTGAATTGTTTGTGATTAAGTGCCACCAGTTTCCTCCGTACATGATCTCCACGAATATGGAATGATGTCAAGATTTTATTTGAATTCTAATGCCTCGCTAGCTAACTATCAACAGTATGAAGTAAGTTTTTTTTTTGCTCGTTTTCTATAACCTTGCATTGCCGGCGCTTAGATTTAAGTAATCTGAACTCTAATATCTACTAAATTATTCGTAGTGATTTTTATAAGACGTGTTAAATCTGGACTCTAATATCTACTAAATTATTCGTACGGATTTTTATACGACGTGTGAAATCTGAACTCTAATATCTACTTAATCATTCCTAATGATTTTTATACGACGTGTGAAATCTGAACTCTAATATCTACTAAATTATTCGTAGCGATTTTTATACGACGTGTGAAATCTGAACTCTAATATCTACTGAATTATTCGTAGCGATTTTTATACGACGTGTGAAATCTGAAGTCTAATATCTACTAAATTATTCGTAGTGATTTTTATACGTGTGAAATCTGAACTCTAATATCTACTGAATTATTCCTAGCGATTTTTATATGACGTGTGAATTCTGAACTCAAATATCTACTAAATTATTCGTACGGATTTTTATACGACGTGTGAAATCTGAACTCTAATATCTTCTAAATTATTCGAAGGGATTTTTATACGACGTGTGAAGTCTGAACTCTAATATCCACTTCATTATTCGTAGTGATTTTTATACGACGTATATTAATCAACGACACAAACAAACATTAAGCAATTTTGTTCATTTTAAAGTTAAAAAACCAGCTTCGAATATAATTTTAATTTAATCTATATTCGTGGATTCCAATCTTGGCTGGGGAAAAACTGAATTTATTAATTTTTCTCGGAAAATGGATTTCCCAATGTTTCTTGGCTGGACAAATGCTGATTTTTTCTCGGAAATGGATTTTCCAACGTTATCTAAAAAGCACAAACATATTAAATTAGTCAAAAGTCATAAGTGAAGATCGCATCGTTAAGTGAAGATAGCCTTGTTAATTACCAATGTTCGGAACGGATAGGGTATCCAAAAGAATAAGCAGAAATCAAAAGTCAAACCGCACATCTACAATAAAACATATCGTTTTTAAATATATTGTGGCAAAATCCATCCAAGATTTTATTCATTTGTCTCGGAATGTATTCATTGGTCTCGGAAAATTGATTTTCTATTGTTATTTATATAAAAAAATCAAAAACTCTTAAATTAGTTAAAAGTATAATGTGATGATTGCATCCTTAAGTGCAGATCGCCTTGTTAATTAGCAATGTTCGGATCGGATAGGGTATCCTAAAGAATAAGCAGAAATCAAAAGTCAAACCGCACTTCTACAATAAAACATATAGTTTTTAAAAATATTGTGGCTTCGTGAATAGAGCATTATTGTTATTATTGTTGTTATTAAACAATATATTTTCAGTAAGTACCGCAAAGTACCCATCACAAAAATCGACGTCTCGTATTAAATAATAAGTATATACATTCAGTATATCATGAAAATCGACGAATTTCATGTTTAATCCATAATCATAGATTCGAATCTTGAATTTATTTAATTGTCTCGGAATTTATTCATTTGTCTCGGAATATGGATCCAAGATTTTATTCATTTGTCTCGGAATATAGATCCATGATTTTATTTATTTGTCTCGGAATATGGATTTTCTATTGTTATTTGAAAATATCAAAAACTGTTAAATTAGTCAAATGTAAAAAGTGAAGATCGCCGTCTTAATTAACAATGTCCGGGACGCATAGGGTTCCCAAAAGAAGAAGTCAAAAGTTTTAAGTCAAACAATATATTGAGTATATCACAACAATCAACGTCTCGAATTCAATAATAGATACATTCAGTATATCATAAAAATCGACGAATTTTATTTAAATGGGTGATCGTGGATTTCAATCTTGGCTGGACAAGCATTGAATTTATAAATTTTTCTCGGTAAATGGATTTTCCAACGTTATCTAAAACGCACACAAATATTAAATTAGTCAAAAGTCAAATGTGAAGATCGCATTGTTAAGTGAAGATCGCCTTGTTAAATACTAATGTTCGGAACGGATAGGGTATCTAAAAGAATACGCAGGAATCAAAAGTCAAACCGCACATCTACAATAAAACATATAGTTTCTAAAAATATTTTGGCTTCGTGAATAGAGCATTATTGTTATTATTATTGTTATTAAACAATATATTTTCAGTAAGTCCCGCAAAGTGCTCATCCCAAAAATCGACGTCCCATATTAAATAATATGTATTACTTATTATTTAATATGGGACGTATATCAGTATATCAGTATATCTTAAAAATCAACGAATTTTAATTTACTCCATAATCATGGATTCGAATCCTGGCTGGCGAAATATCCATCCAAGATTTTATTCATTTGTCTCGGATATCGATTTTCTATTGTTATTTAAAAAAAAAAAAAACTCTTAAATTAGTCAAAAGTAAACAATGAAGATTGCCGCCTTAATTAACAATGTCCGGGACGGATAGGGTACCCAAAAGAAGAAGAAGTCAAAAGTCTTAAATCAAACAATATATTCACTATATCACAAAATAATCACGGATTATGGAATCGACGTCTCAAATTAAGTAATAGATACTTTCAGTATATCATAAAAATCGACAAATTTGAATTAAATCAGTTATCGTGGATTCGAATCTTGACTGGAGATGTGATATATTCACTTGGCTTGGAATATAGATTTTCTATTGTTATCTAAAAAAAATCAAAAACTCTTAAATTAATCAAAAGTAAAACGTGAAGATCGTTTTGTAAAGTGAAGATCACCATACCAATTAACAATGTCCGGGACGGATAGGGTACTCAAAAGAAGAAGAAGTAAAAAGTCTTAAATCATACAATATATTCAGTAGATCACAAAAATCGACGTCTCAAATTATATAATAGAAACATTCAGTATATCATAAATTTCTACGAATTTTTATTAAATCAGTAATCGCGGATTTCATTCTTGGTTGGAGAAATATTGAATTAATTTGTCTCGGAATATAGATTTCAATAGTTATTTAAAAAAATCAAAAACTCTTAAATTAGTCAAATGTAAAAAGTGAAGATCGTTTGGTAAAGTGAAGATCGCCTTATTAATTAACAATGTTGGGGATGGATACGGTACCCAAAAGAAGATGAAGTCAAAAGTCTTAAATCAAACAATATATTCAGTAATCACAACAATCGACGTCTCGAATTCAATAAAATATACATTCAGTATATCATAAAAATCGTCAAATTTTAATTAAATCTGTAATCGTGGATTCGAATCTTGGCTGGAGAAATATTGGATATATTTACTTGTCTTGGAATATGAATTTTTTATTGTTATCTAAAAAAATCAAAAACTTTTAAATTAGTCAAATGTAAAAAGTGAATATCACCTTGTAAAGTGAAGATCTTGATTAACATTAACAACGGGTTCTCAAAAAAAAAAGAAAAAGTCAACAATCTTAAATCTAACAATATATTCAGTATACCACAACAGTACATCAAGTTAATATACAATGTTCGAAATGGATAGGCTATTCAAAAGAATATGCAGAAATCAAAAGTCAAACGGCACATCTACAATGAAACATATAGTTTTTGAAAATATTGTGGTTTCGTGAATAGGGCATTATAATTATAATTATTGTTATTAAACAATATATATTCATCACAAAAATCGATGTCTCATATTAAAAAATATGTAGATACATTCAGTATATCGTTAAAATCGACGAATTTTATGTCTAATCATGGAATCGAATGTTGACTTTATTCGGTTGTCTCAGAATTTATTCGTTTGTCTCGAAATTTATTAGTTTGTCTCGGAATATGGATCCAAGATTTTATTCATTTGTCTCGGAATTTATTCATTTGTCTCCGAATATGGATTTTCTATTGTTATTTAAAAAAAATCAAAAACTCTTAAATTAGTCAAAAGTAAAAAGTGAAGATCGCCTTGTAAAGTGAAGATCGCCTTATTAATTAACAATATTGAGGATGGATAGGGTACTCAAAATAAGAAGAAGTTAAAAGTCTTAAATCAAACAATATATTCAGTATATCACAAATATCGACGTCTCAAATTAAATAATAGATACATTCAGTATATCATAAGAAACGACGAATTTTAACCATATCTATAATCGTGGATTCGATTCTTGACTGGAGAAATAGGGGATATATTCTATATATTCTATTTCTATTCCAAGACAGGTAATATAGATTTTCTATTGTTATCTAAAGAAATCAAAATCTCTTAAATTAGTCAAAAATTAATAGTGAAGATCGCCTTGTAAAGTGAAGATTGCTGTATTAATTAACAATATCCGGGGCGCATAGGGTACCTAAAATAAGAAGAAGTCAAGAGTCTTATATCGATATATTCAGTATATCACAAAATTCGACGTCTCAATTTAAATAATAGATACATTCAGTATATCAACGAATTTTAATTAAATTTATGTATAATAGTGGATTCGAATCTTGGCTGGAGAAATATTGGATATATTCAGTTGTCTTGGATATGGATTTTTTATTGTTATTTAAAAAAATCAAAAACTCTTAAATTAGTCAAATATAAAAAGTGAAGATCGTTTAGTAAAGTGAAGATCGCCGTATTAATTAACAATTTCCGAGATATCCACAATAAGAAGAAGTCATAAGTCTGAAACAATATATTCAGCAAATCTCAACAATCGACGTCTTAAATTAAATAATACATTCAATATAGCGTGCGATTAACAACTATTTAGATAAAAGAAGCCTTCGAGATGTTGGAAGTATGTACGCTAGAACACAAGTCGTCTGTTAAAATCTGGTGGCAGCAATTCATGATAAGCCTGCATTTTGTACGGATCCATATCCAAGTCGTTCTTCAAATTTTTTTGGCAGGATCCGTAATACTGACACAGTCATAGCCGAGAGTAAACTGCTCTAACAAATGAAATTAATGATACCATTAATATACATAAATATCTTCAACTTACTAATCTATTAACTCCCTAGCATAAATCAAATGAGCACCTAAATTGATTGATTTTGACTACTAAACCTTATCTTGCACATGCCTTGCATATTCCAAAAAACACCATTATTTTTTTTAAGTTGCCGATGTGATTCAAATTAAAAAATTAAAAATATGGGATTTTTTTTTAGTAGTGTTTGATTTACTAATAAATTTTCATTTGTCCGATACATTTTGGGTTTTTTTGTTCTACTTAGCCTGCAATTTTAAAGAAAAGAAAAATAACCAATTGCACTAATGTGCAAACATAAAGGAACCGCAAAACGCATACTGGTTCCATCAAAATCTAACTTTACTTGCACGATTACTAACGTGCAAGTAAAGTTAGAACAGTTAGACTATGAACGACTCTGAGGATACGAATTAATTTGCTTGTTTCTAAAATGTAAATTCTAAAAATGAGGCACGTTAGTAATCGTGCAAGTAAAAGTTAGAATAGTTATACCGTGAACGACTTTGAGGATAAGAACAAATTTGCTTGTTTCTAAAATGTAAATTCTAAAAATGAAGTAAAAAGTGAACGTGGATAAACGTATGATAAAGTAAAACAAAACATATATATGTCCATTGTATGGTGCTCAGAAAAAAATATAAAAGTTATATTTAAAAATTTTTAGAAGCTTAAATTGTAAATATAACTAAACTGCATCAAGAAAGTACATCAATTTTCATGTACTCTAATGATGTAGGAAACTACATCAATTTTGCTACCACCACGATTTGGACCAGAGATAACCAGTACCAATAATCAATAACCAAATTCAAAATTGTATAAACATAAAGAAACCCAAAAACGCTCAAATATTTCGTTCAAAATCTGATTTTTAGACCATTACTATACTTCGGTCGACTTTGGTGATCAGATATAATTTTAATTCTTCTAAGAATGAAGCAAAAGTGAATGTCGATAAATTTATTTGTTATTTATTTATTTATTTAGTTATTTCTCAACTTAAATCAATTTAAATGTACGATTAAGTAAAATTAAATCCATCTGGTGATAAGATATAATTTGGATATTTCTAAGAATGAAGCAAAAAGTGAACCGTAGATAAATGTATGATTAGGTAAAATTAAATCTACCTTAAAAAAATGACGTAAAACAGGTCATTAACAATCGTTCGGAAGTCTAAGTTATAAACTTAAATACTTTATATCTCCATATAAATTTGGAGAGACTAGGTGCATCTATTTTGCTGCTACCACAATTTGGAGCAGTTCTAACTTTCCGACGGCTATTAATAAAAAGACCAATAACTAATTTCGAAATTGTACAAATATAATATTCTTCTTATATAACGTGTTCCTATTTTAATGTGTATTATATATTTTTTTAAATTATTTTAACAGTGCAATGTTTTTGTATACTGTGCTTGTATATTTTGACTCGGACTTGGCTTGTGTAATGTTCTCTGTGAATCGAAATTCAATAAATGCTATTATTGTTATTGTTGTAAGATGACCCCGAAATGTGTACCTTTGTAGATATTTTCGTCGAAATATAACTTTTTTTTGTATAATTGCAATACTTGCATCGGCTCAGGTGGTGCAAAACAATGGAAATTTAGATATTTGGATAGGTATTTTAAAAGATTTCTAAAATTGAAGTCAATAGTGAAAGCAGAGAAGCCTACAATAAAGGAAAACTACCTAACATAGCACAAATATCCCAAGTGGCTCCACTACCAAAAATCTATAAGTATATGGGCACTAAATCGTACCTTCAGTGCAGTAATTAAAAAGTTAAAATCAAATCACAAAAGTCATGTTTAAAAACACTACTTAGTCTACACGATTTTTGGAACTGATAGACAATTATTACTATAGAGTGATTACTGCTGCTGATGATTTACTGATTACTTACTGACTGATTGATGACTTACTGATTACTATAGATTATATTATATTATATTATATTACATTAGATAGATTATTTTTTTATAACTATTTTTTTATGCTGAAATATAAAATATATTCAAAAATACTCCAACACGTCACGTTTTTGAGTTATTGAGTTTTCAGTTAAATATTGTTGTTTTTGTGTGTGAAACGGTCATGCAACAAGTTAACATTATGTATTTAAATAGTTGCTAAAAAGACACTTTAACTGCTGGACAAAATATGAAGTATGTTCCTGTAGTCAACCCTCGGCATGTTATTTTGTAACCTTTACACATAAAATTGCGGTTCATGAAGAACATTGCTAAAGCACTGAATAACGAAGAGAAGGATTTCAGTATTTCAGTCAAGTGTTTCCTAAGATAAGATAAGACACAATCGTATATAAAATGAAGAAAACATTTATTCACCAGCCTTTCAGTTCACCAACTGCAGTTGCCAAAAATCTATGTACGTTTCATTTCTTATAATTATATTCTTCAAGGTGCTTATATAATAAGCAAAATCGCTTTTGCTACATAAACTTTTCTAACCTAATCTAACCCTTTGTTAAATTGTGCAATTCGTTATTTAAAATGTCTAACAAAAATAGCTGTAGTCACCAGTCAGTAAATGTTTCATTCTTGTTTCGTTCGAACAAATATTTCTTTGTGTTGTTTCGTTCTATAATAAGTACATAGTTTTAGCTTTCTGTTTTATTATTACTACACTCTTTTAATTCCGAGGTTATTTTTAATCATCTTGCTTCTTGTCCTACTATAAAAAAGGTAATTCCACATACAATAATTTCAAAAGTAAATAAAAAATGTGATCGAGAATATTATCTCTCTAAGGATACGAGTTCGACTCAAGATCTTCTTGCGTTTAGTGCATAAACGACTATCAAACTTCTTTGTGATTTTTTTTATGCTTTAAGCAAAGAGCTACAACATTAACTTTTGAAGAAAGTTGTTTAACTGAGATTTTGCTGTATTTGAATATTTTATTTGGCATTATAGTAAAAATGTAATGCTGAATAAATTTGAAATTGTCCATATTTATTATTATGAGCAGATTTATATGAAAAATATTGGTCGAAATTGTGACCAAAAATTGTGGCCGAAATAGGTGATGAAAAAATTATGTAATTTTCAGAAAAACATTATACATATATGTCCTACATCGATTAGTTGATGAATTAGACTTTAAAGTTTTTCATTTTTAACATGATCTATAGAAAAAAAAGTTCTACACCTCTAACTCTAAGAAGCAGAAATCACTCTAGGAACAGTAATTTGACGTTTTTTTTTAATTTTTAAATTATTTCCCTCTATAATTGTATGGCCTATACATACAGTGTTGTATGTTCTATAATTGTACAAACATAGAATTTGTATTTAATGTCAGGTAATTAATAAAGATGTACCTCATCATTTCTGGAATTTTGTGCAGTGTACATTTTGTTTCTACGTGATGGTATTACATTATCCTCCGCTCAATTTTTATGTAATTTTGAAACATTCTGTTTTCTTTGGTTACTGTTTTGTATAACTTTTCTAAACTATTATTTTTACTGATAAAAGATTTATCAACCAAATATATCATTTTTGATGTGACTAACAGATTTGGTTATTTTTATTATACTGTTCCTTATGTATCACGTACACATTGAAAAGTGGCGTTGATTACAATACTTCGCCATCTCACTGTTTACAAACTTCAATCATATACTTTTCAATGGAACTAAATCTTAAATATTTGAAATTATGCAATTATTAGTAAGTATTGCAATTTCTAATTTGTAGAAAATGAATTTCTTCTTGGATTATTTTAGATTTCTTAAAAGTAATATTTTAGAGTTACTCACAGCTTAAAATAAAAATAATTGACCAACTAAGTATATACACTATGAAAATTAGTAAAATAGAGTTTTTGATGGTATTACAGAATGGTATTCATTGAAACTGAGTATTTGATGGTATTAAAGCATAAAAATTATAAAAATGATTATTTGAAGGTATTACAATATGAAAATCATTAAAACAGATTATTTTAAAGTATCACACCCTGAAAATCGTTCAAACAGATTATTTGAAGATATTACACCATGAAAATCGTAAAAAACCTCTTGCATATCAACAAATTATGCGGATGAGGAATTTGCCTATTCATGGGTTACCCATGGGCACCTGCAGCTATAAGGGCATGGGCGGCACCACCGTACAAAAAAAGGACATAAGCTTCAGTACGATGTAAGTAATCAAGAGCCATAATAAAAAAAATATTATTAATGGTGACCCAAATTGCAGGTGGGTGTTCGCTTTGGAATCGCAAATGCTCAAAGAGGAGAAATCGCAGGTGATTCAAAATGCCACAGTATAATTATTACACAGGCATTCAGAGAAGGATAAAGCATACATGCATAATTTTATACAAAAATTTCATTTTGTATCATTCAGTATTCAATTGAAAACAATACAATTATTATGTTGTCACTTGTATACAGAAAGTAATACTTTTTGTGTGTTGGATGTTATACCATAAATGAATCGAATATTCAAATTTCAAAATATTCAAAAACACTACACTATTATACCGGGTGTTTCAAGTTTTTCCGCCAAGCCCAAAATGACCACTTCTACTTCATTTGACTTTCGAAATTGTAAATCAAATAATCTCTTTGCGTTACTGATATTAAAATGGCTTTAATTTGAAATCTAATCGATATTGTAAATTTTTTATTTCATAAATGGTATTTTTAGCCATACTTTTAGCCATAAAGTAGTGAATTCAAATGATTTTATTTGGGTTAGTAATATTAAAATGGCTTTAATTTGAAATCTAATCGATTTTTTTAATTTCATTCATGGTATTTTTAAGTCAAAGGATACATTTTGGGCATACGTATTAAGAAAAAAAAAGGCCGGATCCGATTTTTGAATCCGATCTTTTAGTTTCGTTTCATGGAGCTCATTACGCTTCAACAGATCGGTAATGGGTTTTAAATAGGCTCGTTGGTGTTTGTTGAACGAGCTGGTTGAATTTATAGTTGTACTATTATTGACTGAAACAAAAATACTGTATGACTTTTTCAGTTTTAGGATTCGACTTTTAAATTTAATGTGCGAGTTTAAAAGGAGACAAATTCTACTAGAGCAAGATTTTGGGAAACGTTATTTTGGGCAAACAGATCGTATTACAAAAAAATAATTAAAGTTACCATTATGCCAAAATACTTCAAAATATTTTATTTTCTAAGCCCAAAGTTTAAGTTTCTCGGATACACTATTCAGATACAACAGAAAATTCCCATCATCTAATATAGGCATGGAAGTTTTCTAATTTGATAGCAATTTATAACAAAATATTGAAAATCCTAATGGAAATGCCTAAAATCTTCTAAATTTATGGAATTTTAAAATTTTATTAGAATCTAAATTAGAATTGAAAACATAGTTAAATTATAGAATTATCGACTGTTATGTTTATATATGACAACATATGTATTGATATTCTTAAATAACTCTACAGTCTCGAGAACGAGATCGATTAAAATCTATACATGTATCTGAAAAACTGATAGTCTATCTCCAGAAAATCGAAAAATTTGCACTTTAAAAATTGATACATTGATACAGAAATCTAAAATTAAATAACTAAATATGTTATCTCCCGAAAATTGAAAGAATATCTCTAGAAAACTGATAGTCCATCTCCAGAAAAACGAAAATTTTGCACTTTAAAAATTGATACATTGATACTATGATCTGAAATTAGAAAATGAATATCTTATCTCCCGAAAATTGAAAGAATATCTCTAGAAAACTAATAGTCCATCGCCAGAAAAACGAAAATTTTGCACTTTAACAATTGATACCTACATCAATACTGAAATCTAAAATTAGACAAATAAATATCTTATCTCCCGAAAATTAAAAGAATATCTCTAGAAAACTGATAGTCTATCTCCAGAAATATAAAAAATTTGCACTTTAAAAATTGATACATTGATACTGGGATCTGAAATTAAATATCTCATCTCCCGAAAATTGACAGAATATACTCTACAAAAATGTCGGCTTATCTCTGAAAACATAAATTTTCCAAAAAGAAATGGAGCAAATTGAATACCCAATAGAAAATTAATAGTTCTTCCCTGGAAAATAAAAGTTTACTTTAATAATTTATTTCTAGACTACTGATATTTGCTTCTTGAAATTAAACTAGTATTTGAAAAACTGATAGCCTATTTGCAGAAAAACGAAAATTTTGCACTTTAAAAATTGATACATTGATACTGAAATATAAAATTATATTATTAAATAACTTATCTCTCGAAAATTGAAAGAATATCTTTAGAAAACTGACAGTCTATCTCCAGAAAATAGAAAATTTTGCACTTTAAAAATTTATACATTGATACTGGGTTCTCAAATAAGAAAATTAATATTTTCCCTGAAATTTTAAGCTTTTCAATTAATAATTTATTACTAGACTACTGATATTTGCTTCTTCAAATATATATATATATATGGTGTTGTTTTCCATAGTTGTTAGAAAACTTATGTTTTTCTTTAATATTTTGTTTTATATATATATATATATATATATATATATATATATATATATATATATATATATATATATATATATATTTGAAAACTAGGCAGTTTTCTACAGAAAAATTGACAAAAACAAAACAAAATAAAAACTAACAAAAACAAAACAAAACAAACATTTAAATTGGTGTTTCAAATTGTTTTCACTTTTGAGCTAGAACATTTTATAGATATGTATATACTAAAAAATTAGCAGTTATCTCTAGAATAGTGAATAAAACTGCTCCAATGAGAATATTTCTAATAAGAAATTTAAATAATCATACGGCATTAGAAATACAAATTTAGTTAAATCATAACAGTACTGATAGTTATATCAATAAAATGTCGACATATTTATTCATAATTGTAGGCTTGATAGTTAGATATATAAAATGTGTACTTCGCTTTGAAAAACTGATAGTTAATCTTTAGAAAAAAACAAATAGCAATTGAAAAATTTGCAGTTTATCTCATTTGCATTTCAACTTTATAAGTTAAAAATAATAATTATAAGACTATTCACTAGAATAAAAAGCTTAACTATACAACATCGAAAATGAAAATATATATAACTACATAATTTACGTTTTATGTTGTTTATACATAAACAGAATATGCAATTGAATCGTTTATTTCAGAAACATTAGTAAAAATATTCCCGAAGTTGATGCTGTCTGTTATTAAATTTTAATATTTCGATAATAATAATTCGATTTAATGTAGAAAAATATATTTATAATGGTAATTTCCTAATTTTTGTTGTGGAATTATGTTATTATATTATTTTTAACAAACAAGACACTACTCTAAACTATATATTTTTTATTTGAACACAGATTAAAACGCAAAATTTTCCGTGTTTTCATTAAAGTTCAATAAAGAGATTTAAACTAATTTTCTGATTTGTTAAATACAGGGTGGTCACTTATACGACGCCCACCATTAGGATCTATTAAACGGAAATATATACAGAGTTGGTCAAATGGGAGAAAATTTTCTTATTGTCACTTTTAATATTCTGAAAAGAAATCTGAAACGGATATCTTGCATAGTTCCTGAAATATCGCTGAAAAACCGAAATGTGCACTTTCTTTTTCCTTTTGTAACTTTTTTACTTTTGAAGTAAACTTTAAGATTTTTTTTTAAATTATCGATATTTGGTGGTAAATAATGTCAGATTACCCATGTGTTATAGATGGTTGAAATCTTTTTGAATGCTATTAATATCCAATATTGCATCCATTTGAAATTCAAAAGTTGACTATGAAAATTTGGGCATCTTGTTGGGGCAGAAAATGTTTGGCACTGTCATCAGAAAGCTCACGTCGAAAAATGTAAGAGTACCAAGTTACGCAAAATTTCCTTCAAAAGTAAAAAACTTATAGAAGAAAAAGAAAATGATACTTTAATGCTATTCCAAACATTCCAGTGTAATCCAAGTCAAAAGAATTGCACCAATTATTGAATTAAATGAATTTTGATATTGCAACAGTAAGATTTATTACTAAATGGTAAAATATGAGGGCTGCTACCAGTAATAGTCCCTATAATGGATTTTATGGGTTTTATGATAGGGCCGTACCCTATCCGTCCTGCAAGGCCCATTCAACCCACAAGCGACTGTCGGAATCATAAAAAGTCATAAAACGTTACAACCGCACCGGCAGTCAATGCTTTGTAGGGCTCTTGACTTACAAAATCATAAATCATACCGAGAAAAGTTGGTCAGTAATGTAAAAAATGCTATAATTTGAAATCCAATCATTTTCGTTAATTTTTGGTTTCATAAATGTGTTCTATGGATAAAATAAAACAGTTTAGGGCAAAAATAACGATAGAGAATTTTGCCCGAAAAGAGTTATTTTAAATTTTATAACCGTCTATATAATTATATCGAAAAAGTCAAACTACCTTTCTGTAGATTAGTATCAGACCTGTATAAATCCAAATTTTCATATTTTTTGGGCAACTCCAAATGCCTAAAAAACCCATGGAAATAAAACTTGAATCACCCGGTATTAGCCTGTTCTGGTTTGTTCCAGATATAAGTCAATCATTACTGTAGTAGCAACAATCTTTATAACGCTATCGACCAGAGGTCTTTCTTATTATTATTATACAAGGTGTCTCACAACTTAAGGCACACATCTAGGAGCATGCTAAAGAAGGAAAAATTAAATGAAAATGTTTTTTTTTAATCGCGGTTGTTTCCAAAATACAGGACCTTACAGGCGTACTTAGTATATCAGTTTTCTTATGAACACTTCTACTACAGTAGATTTGAACCCCTGTTTCTACGGCACTGTGTTTTCTCAGGTGATTGTAATTATTTGTGAATATGTGTGTTGATAATGGGTAACTCGTCGCAAAATATCAGATCACCAAGTCTGCTCTAGTAAAAATGTTAATAAGAAAATTGATTTGCTAAGTAACACTTTAAGTCCTATATTTTCGAAACAAAAGCCATTTCTACTACACTAGATTTGAACCACTGTTTCTACGGCACTGTGTTTTCTCAGATGATTGTAATTATTTGTGAATATGTGTATTGATAGTGGGTGAGTCGTCGCAAAATATCAGATCACCAAGTCTACTCTAGTAGAAATGTTGATAAGAAAACTCATTTGTTAAGTAACACTTTAAGGTCCTATATTTTCGAAACAAAGGCCATTAGAGAAAAAAAATTATTTACATTTCATTTTGCCTTTCTTAGCATGCTCCTAGATTTATGCCATGAAGTTGTGGGACACCTTGTAGATTTTTTATTTTATTAAGTATATTATATATAAACAATCCTTATTGGGCTATCGACCCCATGGGGTTTTTTCGCCTTGTCTAACATTACATTTATACATTACATTATACATGACATATTACATTATATTACATTACATTTACTTGTGTTTGCGATTTATGAGTGATTGTTTTGATAAGAGAGTGTAATGAAGTGTAATATGATTCATGAAGCATTTTTGTCGGATGAAATTTTGTAGTTCGTTTGTCTTATCTTTTAATACATAATTCGTCGAGTATTGTTCTACTGTCCTGTTTTTGTTGAAATTGATTTCGTAGTTTGTCCAGTCTTTTTTGGATGGGTACGATTATGGTGATATTGAGAAAAATTATGTTTTGTATGTTATGAAGATGATTATCCTTGTGTCTTAGTTTGGTGAGCAGTCTTAATGTCTTCCATTCAGTTACGTCCGTAATTCGTTTGTAGGCTTTTCATTATGATATGGCCGTAGTCAATCATGGGCCTGCAGATTGATTTGTAAATTTTTGTTGCGGTACTAATGGATATCTCTCTTTAAGTATATTGTGATTATAGATATTATAGATTATAACCTTATTTTGAATAAATGCTGTTTTTGTAATGTTAACATCAGAGTTATTGTGACATAGCCATAATACACGTAACGTTATAAATGCATTTCCTATACAAACTTGAATACGCAATAAAAAGACCAAAAGTGTATGCAGTACACAGCATTTCTTAACCTTTAATTAAGAGCAGTAGATCTTGTTTGTGCTGGTGTTAAGGCTAGAGCAATAATACTAGAGCAATTCACACCTCTCCAAGAAACTCCATAGTCTCCGTAATTAGAGAAACGAGGTGGCAATTATTCGCGGTGTTACTAATGAAATCGTCCGCATTGCGGGCTAATGGCATTCCGCTGGTCCGCGTTAACTACGTGGAAGCAATTAAGAGCGGATTCCTGCGATCCGATTTTTCCTCCTCTTGGCCCTATGAGCTCCTGCATCCGCCGTTTCTCGTCTTCATTGAGACGCAAGTTATGCGTGTGCGGGCACGCATAACTCGGGAGTCATAGGTTGTCTCGAAAGTCAGACGAAAAAAAAATGATAATAAGCTACCGAGTACGGAATGCCAGTAACCACCATATTTAATTGATGATGCCTGATAGTGGAATGTAGATAATTACCTGGCCCAGCGTTATGCTCGGTCTCGAAACAGGTGTGCGTTTGGGACTCGAAAATCCATTATACCTTTATTTCTTGTTTGCATATTTTAAAATTAGATTACACCGAGAGGACGCCACTTTAATAACTGATAATGAATATGTGCCCGAACTCTTCGGGGCCAAATACAAATCGTCGCGTCTCCAAGTTATGCAAACTAAGGCCGCCCCTTTTGTAACGTCGCCGGTAATTAAATTAGCGCAGGATGCATTCGCACTCATCAATATTTACGAAGATCGTGGGGCACGTGAGAAAAAAAAATGGGACGCCGTGGACATCTTGCGCAACGCTTCCCGTTATGCGCCTCTTTTATGTCTGGCGATAAAAAGCGGGAATTAAAACGCGCCCGGTGATAATGTTTTAATATTAGAGAATAATAAAAACGGGCCGATAAAACGGACATGAGGCTAATTAATGCATCTGGACAATTATTCCGTATCGATTCTTTTATGTGCCTTTTATGTGCCAAGCCCCGTTGCTGGCTTCAAAACTGCCACAGCGCGTCAAATTATTATTAAAATTCCTCAAACACATCCTGCAGACAATCGGGAATCCGCTTACAGTTATCACAAATTTAGTACAAATAGAGGTGGCTAATTGTATGCATCTTAAACGTTTTATGACCGCTGTAATATCACATAATCAACGTTGAACTGTTAATTACGGTCAAATACATTAATACAATAATTTGTATGGTGAACAATTTTCTTATATAAAGGCTTGACACTCGGACAGAAAATTCCTGAACAAAACGAAGACATAGCAGGAATGTGTAATTGGGTAGCTTCAATAAAATTTAGGACATATTTCCAATTTTTCATTATTACGCATTTAAACATTAAATACAAACTTTTTGTGGAACATAATAAAATCATCGAAATCAAGAAAGCTACGGGGAACATCGTTATCGAAGATATATGCTTTGAAAACACGACAATATTTAACGACATCCTGGAAAGCCGTGTAATGAATGAACGAGCAATCCCACCACCATTATCAATTAAGCGCGTTTAGTGTTTAAGTTACACAATATGAATTTGTATTCAGTTTATCTGTCTTGAGAATGGCAGCAGTGCCGAAACAATTGTAGAGCAATTCTATAAAACTTGCGAAACTTTACCAAGTGTTTTCTTTATTAACCAAATATTTACTAGTGAAAAGGGTAATTAGTGTTTTCACTAGTTATTTATAAAGAACAGTCGCTATCTTTATAAATAACTAGTGAAAATACGTATTACCCTTTTCACCAGTAAATATTTAATTTGTTTCCTCAATTCAATTACAATATTACAAAACTTGCAAAATTTCACATGTCCGTGTAACTCGTTCAATCATTTCAATAAGTAAGTAAGAAAATGTACTTCGTTTCAAATGTTTTATAACGAATACATCATCTTTATCCTTTAGCGGGACTCGAATCCTGGATCATGAGCGAGCGTGCAACTTGAACTATGCAATATTTACAAACGTATCTATAAATGCAAAATTTGGGTTCGTCGCTTGACCTAGCGCCATAGCACAGAGTCTCCAGAACTATTTTGCGTAAAGGCATACTATTTCTTTCTGCTTACAAATTTTTGAAATTTTATGAGAATAATCATTGAAATATTGGCAGAATACATCAAATTTTAACAGTAATCATTGACAGCAATAATTCAATTTGAGAATAAAAATTGATATACAGTGTGGCCGAAAAGTCGCTTTACCGAAAATAGCATAATCCCCAAAATATGTATTGTTTTTTTCAAATTGTGTTATTTTCAGTAAAGCGACTTTTCGGCCACCCGGTATTGACAAAATAATTTTGACGTACATTTTTGAGCAATAACGTCAATATGGATAGAATGAATCACATTTAGACAGTCATTTTTGTAATATTAATAAACCAATTGTAATTTTGATGTTGGTCATTGAAATATTATTATCAATATACTATTATAGACCAGGTTTATTTAACTTGGGTGATCCATGGCAGTCAGTAATTGTACCAACAATTGAAATTGTAACAGTAATGATTCACATTTTGACAGTAATCATTGAAATGTGGACAGTGATCATGGAAATATCACTTTTGAATGCTATTAAAATCCAATATTGCGGCCATAAGAAAATCAAAAGTTGAAATTTTGGGCATCTAGTTGGCGCAAAAAATGTTTAGTACTGTCATCAGAAAACTGACGTTGAAAAACGTAAGCGTGCCAAGTTTCGTAAAATTTCCTTCCAAAGTAAAAAACTTAAGAGGAAAATTAAAGTGGACTTTGTCAGATTTTCAGCGATATTTCAGGAACTGTGCAAGATATCCCGGATTGCGTTTCAGTATATTGAAATGCACAAAAATGAGAAATTTTTATCCCATTTCACCAACTCTGTATATATTTCCATTTCATAGATCCTAATGGTGGGCGTCGTAAAAGTGACCACCCTGTATATACTGGAATAATTGCTATATATACTCGTAAAATATCTATAATTAATGGTGGGCGTCGTAAAAGTAACCACCCTGTATATACTGGAATAATTGCTATATATATACTAATAAAATATCTATAATTATTTTATTAGTGAATAAAATAAAACAACTTTACCGTAACAAAGCCGTTACTATGTGGAACATTATAAATGAATTAAATAAAACTTTACTTTGTTACTTCCACCAACTCATTTATTTTACAAAAAACTGCAGTCACTAAATTATTTTTGTAAAATAAATGTGTTAGTGGAAGTAACAAAGTAAAGTTGTTTTATTTAATTCATTTGCAATGTTCCACAAAGTAACAGCTACCAGTATACAGTATTTTATTTTATAAGTATAAATATTGCAATTTTTCCAGTCAATTATCACTGTCAACATTTCAGTGATTACTGCCTAAATTTCAATGATTAATGCCACCATGTCAATATTACTGTCACATTTTAATGTTAATCACTGAAATATTGTCAGGAATGGTTGATTTTGAGAATAACAATTGAAATATTGACAATTTGATACACATTTTTAAGTAATAATGTCAGTATGGTCAGAATAAATAACATTTAGACAGCAATTTTTAAAATATCGACAGATTGATTGTAATTTTCACAGAACTAATTCATTTTTTTATAGTAATCAATAGAATTTTTCGGTAGTTAAGCCATTCTCAAGAGTACAAGTAATACTGATTGTATAAGAAACGATTGTAGAGTGATCTACAAATTCCGTGAAACTTCAACCAAGTGTTTACTTTACCCTTTAATTAACATGCTTCACCAAGTGGTAACCACAAAAACATTTATTTTAAATAAAATTTTGCCAGAATAATTATAATTATGACGGTGGTAATTGAAATATTGTTATCACTGTACCGTAATAGTTCAGATCATTTAACTTGGATGTAATCCATAGTAGTCATTTATTAGTACAGACATTTGAAATTATGACAGTAATAATTGACACTAGACAGTAATAATTAAAATTTAAACAGTACTCATTGACATTTTGACAGTAATCATTGAAATATTAGCAATAAGTGTAATTGCAATTTTTGACACTAATAAAATAATAATTGATATTTTAAGGGTAATAATTGAAATATACATTTGTCATCAAATTTTCACAGAAATCATTGAAATATGGAATGAAATAATTGTTATTTTGCGAATCATAATTAAAATTTAACAGATTTATTTATTATTTATTTATTTTTATTATTATTAATTATGTTTATGCAGTAATAATGAATTAACATTATGAAAGTAATAATTGAATTTTAAACAATGGACACTGAAATGTTCACAATAACATTCAATGCTTGGCAGTAATAAAATATTAATTGATATTTTGAGAATATTCATTGAAATATTGACAGATTAAACCAAATTTGCACAGTAATCATTAAAATATTGAAATTATAATTGATATTTTGTGACTAACAATTGAAATTTAGCTGTAACAATTGAAAAATTTTCAGATATAATTGTAATTTTGACACCCTTAGAATATCAATTGATATTTTAAGAATATTTGTGAAATTTTGATTGGTATCATTGAATTATTAACAGATATAAATATTTTCGAAAATCGCTGCTTTAATTATGACAAAATATTTATAATTTTCACAGAAATCATGGCAATATTGCAAATGTAATTGAAACATTGTGAAAAACAATTGAAATTTAGTAGTAACAATTGAAATTTTGACACTAACAAAATATCAATTGATACATATTTTAAGAAAATTTGTAAAATTTTGATTGGTATCATTGAAATATTGACAGATATAAATATTTTTGAAACCAACAGCTTTAATTTTGATAAAGTATTTCTAATTTTCGTTGTAATCATTGCAATATTGCAAATATAATTGATATATTGTGGATAACAATTGAAATTTAGTAGTAACAAGTGAAACTTTCTCAGTAATTATTGAAATTTTTGCACTAACAAAATATCAATTGATATTTTAAGAAAATTCATGAAATTTTGATTGGTATCATTGAAATATTAACAGATATAAATATTTTTGAAACCAACTGCTTTAATTTTAATAAAATATTTATAATTTTCATAGTAATCATGGCAATATTGCAAATATAGTTGAAATATTGTAAATAACAATTGAAATTTAGCTGTAACAATTAAAAAATTCTCAATTATAATTGTAATTTTGACACTAACAGAGTATAAATTGATATTTTAAGATAATTTGTGAAATTTTGATTGGTATCATTGAAATATTAACAGATATAAATATTTTTGAAACCAATTGCTTTAATTTTCATAAAATATTTATAATTTTCATAGTAATCATTGCAATATTGCAAATATAATTGAAATATTGTGAATAACAATTGAAATTTCGTAGTAACAATTGAAAATTTCTCAGTAATAATTGAAATTTTGACACTAACAAAATATCAATTGATATTTTAAGAAAATTTGTGAAATTTTGATTGGTATCATTGAAATATTAACAGATATAAATATTTTTGAAACCAACAGCTTTAATGTTAATAAAATATTTCTAATTATCGTTGTAATCATTGCAATATTGCAAATATAATTGATATGTTGTGGATAACAATTGTAATTTAGTAGTAACAACTGAAAATTTCTGAGTAATAATTGAAATTTTTGCACTAACAAAATATCAATTGATATTTTGAGAATATTTGTGAAATTTTGAAAACAATATCATGATTTTTGAAAATAACTGCTTTAACTATGACAAATTATTTATAATTTTCACAGTAATCGTTGCAATATTGCAAATATAATTAAAATATTGTGAATTACAATTGAAATTTAGTAGTAACAATTGAAAAATTCTCAGTTATAATTGTAATTTTGACCCTAACAGAATATCAATTGATATTTTAACAATATTTGTGAAATTTTGATTGGTATCATTGAATTATTAACAGATATAAATATTTTTGAAACCAACTGCTTTAATTTTGATAAAATATTTATAATTTTCATAGTAATCATTGCATTATTGCAAATATAATTGATATAGTGTGAGTAACAATTGAAATTTAGTAGTAACAAGTGAAAATTTCTCAGTAGTATTTGAAATTTTTGCTCTAACAAAATATCAAATAATATTTTGAGAAAATTTGTGAAACTTTGATTAGTATCATTGAAATATTAACACAAATGTTATTTTTGAAAACAACTACTTTAATTTTGACAAAATATTTATAATACTCATAGTAATCATTGCAATATTGAAATTATAATTGACATTTTGTGAATAACTAATGAAATTTAGCAGTAACAATTGAGATTTTCTCAGCAACAATTGCACTTTTGGCATTAACAAAATATCAATTGATATTTTGAGAATATTTATGAAATTTTTATTGGTATCATTGAAATATTAACAGAAATAATTGATTTTGAAAATAAGAATTTTATTTTTGACAAAATATTTATAATTTTCGTAGTAATCATTAGTAATCATAATTTAAAAAGTATTAATGCCAATATTGACAGTGAAATAAATGTAGACAGTAGAAAAGAGCCTGTAGAAAATATTTAGAATGCTATGAATAATTGAAATTTTGACAGAACTAATTGAGTTTTTACAGTAATCAATGAAATTTTGATAAATAATTATATTTTTTACAGTAATTATTAAAATATTATTATTAATAAACCTTTATAGTCTGGGCCTACTTAATGTTGATAGAATAATTGAAATTTTGAGAAAACTACTTGATTTTTTAACAGTAATCAACAAAATTAATCGGAGTAATTGTAATTTATATAAATAATGGATATTAATGTCAATTCAAAATATTGTTTCAAGAAATTCTACATACATCATTGAATTAATTCGTAATGACATACAATTTATTTCTGCTTACAAATTTTTGAAAACTGTTTTTGTGTGTTGAAAGCCATGTTATTAAATGTTATGTCATTAATAAATTGTCATCGCAAATTATTTAGTGAAATATTTATTATTGTGTCAATCGAAAATATTCCTACACGAATTTGTGCATACATAAATCTTGAATGATGCATATCACGTAATGTTTTTCATAGTTTTTATGACTCCTCAGAAGTATTAAACGACGCATTGACAGGTCGCGACCCACGTTTAAGTACCACTGGCCTAGATTACAAAAGTTGTTTAAAATCTCTCAGTTTTGAAAAATGAGGAACCAAAATTAAAAAAGAAACTGTTTGCATGTTTCGATTGACTTTCTTTTCGGACTTTTCCATTTTTAATGTCAAAGCAATGTTTTCATTGTTTCAATATGAGTGCCAACATTCTTGTGGATATTACTTAATTTAATTGTATTGCAGAATTTTTTTTTCTTAGTATTAATAAATCACTTGGTAAAGTTTCACAATTTTTTAATAGAAAAACTCTACAATTGTTTCGGTCTCCCGACCATTATCAAGAGACTGGGAATAAGACTGATCTTATTTGTCTCTTGATAATGGTCGTGATACCGAAACAATTGTAGAGTTTTTCTATTAAAATTTTTGAACTTATTTATACTAATTTAAAGATGTTTCACCAAGTATTAACCACCGATTCATACAATCTAATAAATTATTCTATTGACGTCTTTGAGACTCTTAGTTATTCTAATCTTATGAAATTAGCAACGATTTATATAAATCTCACAGTGTCCAAAATTAACACGTTGCTCCTCCCGTTTCCCCATAAGATAACCACCACTTCGCCGAGGCGTTTTGACATGATACTTCCATATAATGGGCCCGAGATTCTATTCACGGATGCACCATGTGATTAAGCTCGCAATTTGACTTATTTAATTGTCCGAGTGGACGTACAAAACTGGTGGGACGGTTTAATTACAGGGATCGAGAGATTGAGTTTTTGTTGCCCGCCGATCACAAAAAAACACCAGGAGCTTTCCGGGTATCCCTTGGCATCGGTGTCCAGAAGCTGCACGGTTGAACGACTGGCCGGAGATGATCGTAATTAGACTAATTACGCGTTTTAGGAGCCGTGCATTGGGTTAATGAATTCACGGCGGGACGAAATTATTATCGTGCCGTTTTGCGCAATTTGTAATTACACAGATTAAAACGCAAGACAAGCAATTATCGAAGCGAGTACTCTTCACAGGGCTGCACCTGGCAGGTAGCTGTTGATGCATCATCATCATCAAGTAGTTCATCATGCTATTAGAAACTGATTAGTTTGGTGACACCCTGTATACATGTGCATATAGTCCATGCCTGATAAGATGTCACTTTCCACATAAAATCGATATATTTAATAACAATAACTCCCTAAATTCCTAATTCGCACAATTAACTCCTTAATTGAGTAGTATTTTTAGTAAATTCTACCTGGCATTCATATTCATATTCCTGGTGTATATCGACAACTCGCAGTGGTCATCGGCAATCCTGGTTGCAGATGTCGAATCAGTAAATTCGATTAAATCGGCACCAATTCCCTCGATTCAAAGTCCTGCTGTCCTCGGTTGATCCTCTTCTATAGTTGACGTTCTCGCTGAATCGTCTTAGGGGTTGAAGTTCTCGTTGAATCCTCTTGGACTCCTTTCAGCTGTTCCGTATTGATAATGATTCCCTAGTTCACGTCGAGCGTTTACAGATGCTCGAACGCCAATAATTACTGCCCCGAAATTGGTTATATACGCGTAAACAAAACGTAAATCAAACTGTTTTTGAATAACGCGTGAATGTAAATAACGCGTGTAATTGTTTCTGTACAACTGTTTTTTTTTCTCTGCTGACCGACGTGGATGCTCCGGGATCTAAACCGAATCTCATTGTTTATCGGCGTTCAGCCTTTTTAAAACCTCGGTTAAATAAGTGATTTTCGCTTGTTAAAATCCGCCTACGTTGATTCAAATAAGCGTGTAAATTGTCGAGTTGCTACCCGAATCCAATTTGTAACCACGGCAACGAATCAACAAATTATAATTATGATTATAATTATACATATACCGGTGAAACCATAATTCCAATTGTGATTGAATCTGATATTCAAATTTCTTTTAAATATGTGTGCATATTTTGCTGAAATAAAGTTTCTTTATTATTATTATACATTTACCATCATTCTAATGAATGATTAGAAATCCCTCGATTCGGTGTCACAATTCACAGTGTCACAACATTATACTATTTACATTTACCATTGACATTTATAGTGCCCAACCCAAAGTAGCAATTGATCATCGACGGAGTCGTATATCATAGCTGAACTACCGTGTGCAATTTCAAAACGCTAATCGCCGCGAATTGGAATAAATAAGCGAAACTGTCCATTAAGTCGGTTAATCGTCATCGAAACAGTTCAGTGCATCGTAAATCTGCATGTGTTACCGTTGGCTATATCTCACATTGTCCCTATAAATCATTTAGTGTCTACAAAGAATTGCGCAATGAAGAAATTATTGGGATAAGATGTGGTAAAATGTATATAGTAGTCCCAACGAAAGCCAACTAAAAGTTTTAATCCACCAAAATTGGAAAAAAATCTGTCAAATTTCAAGTATGGCTCTAAATTTTTAATTATTTCTGACACAATTTCAATTATTACTCCAATATTTAATGCTGGATGTCAAATGTCAATGATTACTGCCATAATTTCAATTAATCTGTAAAGTTTCAATTACTTCCATCAAAATTTTAAAAAAATCAGTTAAATTTTAAGGATTCCTTTAAGTTTTGAATTATTTCTGACAAGATTTCAATTATTGTTCTAATATTTAATGCTGGATGTCAAATGTCAATGATTACTGCCATAATTTCAATTATTCTGTAAAATTTTCAATAATTTCTGACACAATTTTAATTACTGCATGAAAAACTTTTGTTCAATCATGGCGCAGTTGATGACATCTGATTCTAATCAGATGACTAATCAAACTAATCTAAATTCGAACATTTTTTCTGCCAAAATGTCAATAATTCTGTAAAATTTCAATAATTCGTAGAAATAATTCAATAATTCGTAGAAAAAATTCAATAATTCGTAGAAAAAACTCAATAATTCGTAGAAAAAATTCAATAATTTCCATCAACATTTAAAAAGTTTCTGTTAAATTTTACAAGTTTTACTCCAAAATTCTCAATTATTTCTGACACAATTTCAATTATTAAATAAAAATTAACTTTCACCAATTTTAATTAAGTAATAAATCAAGTAACATTACATTTTAGAGACTTAAAATTTTCTAAAAAGTATTATGAACAAAATATGCAACCATATGTAATGGAATTGTTCTACAAGAATTTCATTAATTAGTAGTAAAATTTGAATTATTTCAATCAAAATTGGAAAAAAAATCTGTTAAATTTCTAGTATTCCTTTAAGTTTTGAACTATTTCTGACAACATTTCAATCATTATTCTAATAGTTAATGCTGGATGTCAAATATCAATGATTACTGCCATAATTTCATTTATTCTGTAAAATTTTCAATCATTTCTGACACAATTTTATTTATTGCATGAAAAACTTTTGTTCACTCAGTCACTCATGGCGCAGTTGATGACATACGATTCTAGAGGAATTATCTTCAAAATAATCGACGAATATAAAGTTTATGTTATGACTAATCAAAATTCGAACATTTTTTCCGCATTACACATTTTCTCCTTGAGATCTGCCATATTGGATCTGAGATTTCTGAAGTTTAAAATTTTGAATTTAGATCCGTAATAAGCAACCCTAATTATTCTGTAAAGGTTCAATTATTCTCATCAAAATAAAAAAAAAACGTTGAATTTCAAGTATTGCACCAAATTTTCAATTATTTCCCACAAAATTTCACTTATTACTCGAATAATTAATGCAGGATGTCAAATGTCAATTATAACTGTCAAAATGTCAATAATTCTGTAAAATTTCAATAATTCGTTGAAAAATTTCTATAATTTCCATCAAAATTTGAAAAGTTTCTGTTAAATTTTAAAGTTTTACTCCAAAATTCCCAATTATTTCAGACACAATTTCAATTATTAAATAAAAATTAACTTTCACCAATTTTAATAAAGTAATAAATCAAGTAACATTACATTTTATAGACTTTCTAAAAAGTTTTATGACAAAATATGCAACATATGTAATGGAATTGTTCTACAAGAATTTCATTAATTAGTAGTAAAATTTGAATTATTTCAATCAAAATTGGAAAAAAAATCTGTTAAATTTCTGGTATTCCTTTAAGTTTTGAACTATTTCTGACAACATTTCAATCATTATTCTAATAGTTAATGCTGGATGTCAAATATCAATGATTACTGCCATAATTTCATTTATTCTGTAAAATTTTCAATCATTTCTGACACAATTTTATTTATTGCATGAAAAACTTTTGTTCACTCAGTCACTCATGGCGCAGTTGATGACATACGATTCTAGAGGAATTATCTTCAAAATAATCGACGAATATAAGGTTTATGTTACGACTAATCAAAATTCGAACATTTTTTCCGCATTATACATCTTCTCCTTGAGATCTGCCATTTTTGATCTGAGATTTCGAAATTTGAATTTTTGAATTTAGATCCGTAATAAGCAACCCCAATTATTCTGTAAAGTTTAAATTATTCTCATCAAAATTAAAAAAAAACAGTTAATTTTCAAGTATTGCACCAAATTTTCATTTATTTCCCACAAAATTTCACTTATTACTCGAATAATTAATGCAGGATGTCAAATGTCAATTATTACTGCCAAAATGTCAATAATTCTGTAAAAGTTCAATAATTCGTAGAAAAATTTCAATAATTTCCATCAAAATTTGAAAAGATTCTGTTAAATTTCACAAATTTTACTCTAAAATTCCCAATTATTTCTGACACAATTTCAATTATTAAATAAAAATTAACTTTCAGCAATTTTAATAAAATAATAAATCAAGTGACATTACATTTTATACACTTAGAATTTTCTAAAAAGTTTTATGAACAAAATATGCAACAATACGTAATGGAATTGTTCTACAAAAATTTCAATAATTAGTAGTAAAATTTGAATCATGTCAATCAAAATTGGAAAAAAAAATCTGTTAAATTTCAAGTATTCCTTTAAGTTTAGAATTATTTCTGACAAAAATTCAATTATTATTCTAATATTTAATGCTGTATGTCAAATGTCAATGATTACTGCCATAATTTCAATTATTCTGTAAAATTTTGAATCATTTCTGACATAATTTTGATTATTGCATGAAAAACTTTTGTTCAATCATGGCGCAGTTGATGACATCTGATTCTAGAGGAATTCTCTTTAAAATAATCGACGAATATAAGGTTTATGTTACGACTAATCAAAATTCGAACATTTTTTCTGCCAAAATATCAATAATTCTGTAAAATTTCAATAATTCGTAGAAAAATTTCAATAATTTCCATCAAAATTTGAAAAGTTTCTGTTAAATTTTAGAAGTTTTACTCCAAAATTCCCAATTATTTCTGACACAATTTCAATTATTAAATAAAAATTAACTTTCACCAATTTTAATAAAGTAATAAATCAAGTAACATTACATTTTAGAGACTTAGAATTTTCTAAAAAGTTTTATGAACAAAATATGCAACAATATGTAATGGCATTGTTCTACAAAAATTTCAATAATTAGTAGTAAAATTTGAATTATTTCAATCAAAATTGGAAAGAAAATCTGTTAAATTTCAAGTATTCCTTTAAGTTTTGAATTATTTCTGACAAAATTTCAATTATTATTCTAATATTTAATGCTGGATGTTAAATGCCAATGATTACTGCCATAATTTCAATAATTCTGTAAAATTTTCTATTATTTCTGACACAATTTTAATTATTGCATGAAAACATTTTGTTCAATCATGGCGCAGTTGATGACATTGGATTCTAGAGGAATTCTCTTCAAAATAATCGACGAATATAAGGTTTATGTTACGACTGATCATAATTTGAACAGTTGATGACATTCGATTCTAGAGGAATTCTCTTGAAAATAACCGACGAATATAAGGTTTATGTTACGACTAATCAAAATTCGAACAGTTGATGACATTTGATTCTAGAGGAATTCTCTTCAACATAATCGACGAATATAAGGTTTATGTTACGACTAATAAAAATTTGAACAGTTGATGACATTCGATTCTAGAGGAATTCTCTTGAAAATAATCCACGAATATAAGGTTTATGTTACGACTAATCAAAATTCGAACATATTTTCCGCATTGTACATATTTTCCTTGAGATCTGCCATTTTGGTTCTTACATTTCGAAATTTGAATTTTTGAATTTATATCCGTAATAAGCAACTCCAAAAACAGATGGGTTGCAGATCAAACATTAAAATATTGTGGAAAACAATTTGTTTCAGTCAACCATTAAATGTTGAAAGGTTTAGGAATAAAATAGACAAGTGGAAGTTTCCTGTTATCATATTTCTGTTATTTTATCAGTAATTGCGAAAATATTACAAATATCGATAGCCCAATAAAGATCGATTATATATATATTACAAATATTTGAAAATCTGACTTTTCAAAATATGAATTTTTGATTTTACCTTCGAACTTATGACCTCAAAAACGCCCGAACACAAATGCGTTAGTAAAATATTTAAATATTGCGGAAAACATTTAGTTTATAAAATATTTGTATTAAAATATTTTAGTCGGTAACTTTTTATTTTGCAGTTTGTAATCGAATCCTTAGACTATGGTGGTTCTCTCAGAAAGAAAAAGTTGCAGCATTTTGAATTGTTTACAACTCATAATTTTTGCACATAATGCAATACCTTTATCTTGTGCTGAGCTTGCGAAACTTGAATATTCAAAATTCTCGTTTTAATTGTGAAAATCTTGAAATCATGAATCTTAAAAATATTTAAAAAAAACATTTTATTTTCGTCTTGTATTTTACTCATATTAAGGTTATTTAAACTATTAAGTAAAAAAATGTGTAGTTCCTTAATTTGTGTAGGAAGTACACATTTTTTACTTAATAATTTTATTTTTGCATTAGTTACAGAAAACAAAAACTTTTGACCTGTTACACGGTTCAGTAATCTAAGACCCAATTAAAATATCTCATTGATATTTTTTGTGATTTCCGAATATTAGCAAGAAGTATTCGCACTAAGTATATCGTTTTTCGAACAAAATTTTCTAGATAAGTAAAAATCACTCGGTACATCTTATAGGAGTGATAAGGTTTTCAGATAACCACAAATTAACGCTGTAAAAAGTTTTTTGAAAAATCAATAATAAAATAAGTTCCCATATGATGTCGACTTTTTGATGGTCACTGTATATATTGGCATTCAGCGAATAGTTCACATTTATGTTTGTTTGTGTGGAAATTTGAATTTTATGCCTAATTTTACAATAAAATATTAATATAACGTCTGTAATTTTCGTTATATGATCCTGGAAAACATGGAAAAGTCAGCGAATTTTATAACTGAAGTTGGTTGGGTGTCCTGTGTTTTATCAACAGTTATGAATAGTTTAAATCGTTATATGAACATAAAAATTTATTCACGAGCATAATTTTCTGTGATGAACATGTTTTAAATTTGTGGAGGTCTCCCATCTATGCTCTTTGCCTACTAAAGGTAAATGTAATAGAATGAAATGAAATAAGAAACGTATGCCTAGAAACGTACTTTGGAACGATAAGTCATTGTAAGCTTCGACTAGACAAATGTATCAAAATAAAGTAAAATCTATAAAAAAATCAAGTTTTCGAATTTTATAAAACAAATCAACTTTTACGGATTTTATAAAAAAATCAACTTATTAAATTAATTTTATTTTATTAAATTTTATTAATTTTATTAAAAAAATATATTCTGTATAATTCTTGAGTAGTTCAAAAAATATTAGATAACCTAAACTTGTATTGATAATGCACAAAATTTTAAAATAGTATCAATTATTTTCTTATTTAGAGCTGTAAGAACTTTGGCAATGACATTTTCTGAAATTAACTGAAATGGCGCAGTTCTGTTAAATAGAATTAATTTTTGGATTAATAACATAACCATAATAACACAACATAACATAACATACCGTAATATATAATAAAGTAACATAACGTTACATAAGAACATATAACATACTTAGTGATTGCCTTAAAACATAATGAATTGAAAATTTTACCATCCGCAAACGAATCTGCATAATATAGAACAACATTGCAGTCAGTCGTTTAAAAATTGCAAAAAAATATTGGGAAAAGCAAAAGTAAAATTATTTTTTTGCGTAACATAAGAACATATAACATACTTAGTTATTGCATTAAAACAAAATGTATTGAAACTTTTACCATCTTCAAACGAATCTGCATAATATAGGACAACATTGCAGTCAATCGTTTTAAAATAGCAAAAAAGTATTGGCCAAAGGGGAAAAGCAAAAGTGAAATTTATTTTTATCGTAGGCAGATGTGTAAAAACATCGAAACCAAGAGTGAGTTACTTGCCATTCTGCAAACCGACGGGCATTTTAATAACCGGAGGATTTACTTTTTTTCCTCTTTCGTTCTCGACGTGGCTGAAGCGTATCTTTCTGTACCATCGCGGCTGGATTAGCATAATTGTGACGTTGGAGACGGTGTTTATGCCAAATTGGTGTAATCATAGCGTTTGATTCGGATTCGCGATTGCGAAACATTTCGGGGTTCCGAGGAATGCGGCAGAACATAGGAGAAGCCCACAACAATTAATTTTAACCAGAGGTAACAACAAAATTCAAAATTTGTTCGATATACCTGTACCTAGCTTTGGTGTGGCTTTTTCTAACTTCTAGGAGCTAATAATCGATCTAACCATACACAAAATTGTTAGAAAATAATAACAAACTACTACAAATTTAATTGAAACGTGAACTTTATCCGTTACTTTTCCCAGTTGTATGTAAAACTATTGTTTAAATTGAAACTATGTGTGGATACTAACATTATGATTAGGTTAAATCAAACACTTGGTTAAAGTTTCACTGTATTGATAGAACATATAGGACATTTGTTAAATTTTAATTTTAGTATCTCTGTACTCTTGAGAATGGTCATGAGGCCGAAACAATTGTAGAGGTTTATTCTATGAATACAGTGAAACTTTAACCAAGTGTAATTTAACCTAAAACTATTGTATATAAAAAAAGCTGTATAATTCTTTAGTAGTTCAATTTTTTTTTAGATAACTTAAACTTGTATTGAAAACGCACCAAATTTTGATACAGTATCAATTATTTTCTTATTTAGAGCCGTAAGAACTTTTGCAATTACTTTTTCTGAAATATAACTAGAAATGGTGCAGTTCTGTTTATTGGAATTTAGGCCGATATGGGTTATATAACATACGAGGTTGAGATATTGTACAATCGAGGCACAACCGAGATTTTATAATCAACCGAGTCTGTTATATCCATATCGGCCGTATGTTGTTTTAAAGTTTTCGTGATACTAAAATAAAAAGGATTAAATTTTGCGGAATTATTTTCATAAATCATAATGACATATTTCAAGTATGATGTGATGGTTGTCTAGTAACGATTGTTAAGATTAAAATAAATAAATGTTCGCGGCTGTTAAATTTTAACGGCCGTGGCTGATATCAGTGAAATGACAATCATGGAGACAGTACCGATAATATGTAATAACAATCAAGTATCACGAAAAGTTATTATAGTTATAAGTACGGTATATGAAGATCAATATGGGTTTCATGATATATTTGTTATATGATTCTAAGTTTCAAGACAAAATTTTACAGTTGCATAAATAGTTTCTTAAAAGTTTATAATTTTATTTTCCTACATTACGATTAGATTTCTAGTCACTTTCAGTTATATTAAAAAAATCACAATGTTTTAAGAAATTTTGCAATTCAGATTGATAACTGTATATTTTCCAATGAAGACATTACGATTTCCAATAACTTTTTTAAGTCTATTATGGGTAAATTTCAACTGATAAAGACATTTTCTTAATTTGTTATTTAAATAAATAAATTAATAATAATATTATTAACAATTTTGCAGTTTGTACTAAAACTTTCGCAATTTCCACTGAAAGTTCTATGAAAGTTTGCAATTCAGATTGAAAACTTTAGATATTACGATTAGATTTCTAGTCAGTTTCAGTTCTATTAAAAAAATCACAATGTTCTGAGAAAGTTTGCAATTCAGATTGATAACTTTATATTTTCCAATGGAGACATTACGATTTCCAATAAACTTTTTTAATCTGTAATAAGGTAATTTCAACTGATAAAGACATTTTCTTATTTTCTCATTTAATTAAATAAATAATTATAATAATATAATTATAATAATAAAATAATATAAAATATATTTTTTTATTGGTTTCTTCCTTCTTTAAAAAGTTAAGTTTTTTCTCAAAGTTCTAATTAAGAGTCAAACATTTATAAAATTTTATCAAATATCATATATATTGAACTCAAAAAAAAATGAACATCTCTGATGATGGCTGAAATATATATCTAGTAAGGTGAAGAAATAATAAAAATAATAAAAACAACAAAACATCTTTATAACTAAACAATACCAGTAAGTACTCCAATAAAGATGGAAGAATATAATGAAAATATATAATAATAACTATTATCCAAAATGGATAAAGCTATAACAAAAATTATAATTTTGCAATTTGTATTAAAACTTTCGCAATTTCCACTAAAAGTTAGTAATTAACAATTAAAAGATCTAAATTTGTATGAATAGTTCGTAGTTTTCAACGAAAATTTTACAATTTACACACATACTTCCATTTTCTCCAGTAATATTATCTGTTTCTTATAAGACCATTCACACAAAAGTGTTTTTTTATATTCGATTTTTGTAATTTTCATTTAAAATTCCATGTGAAAATTTTGAAAATATCTATAAAATTTTGCAGTTCATAGCGAAAATTCTGCAATGTAGAGGCAAATTTACTATTTTTGGTAGACAATTTCATTAACATTAAAAAATACATAAGGTTTTGTGAAAGTTTGCAATTCAGATTGAAAACTTTATATATTCGTAAAACTTTAGATATTACTATTAGCTTTATAGTCAGTTTCAGTTATATTAAAAAAATTACAATGTTCTGAGAAAGTTTGCAATTCAGATTGATGCTTTATATTTTCCAATTAAGACATTACGATTTCCAATAGACTTTTTTAATCTGTAACAAGTAAATATCAACTGACAAAGACCTTTTCTTAATTTTTTATTTAATTTCTCGAGAGGACTTAAGCTGTATAATGAGATGGTATTGGTCTCATAAAAAATGAGACCAATATTCATCAGTATAAATTAATCTGTAAATAGAAATTGTTAAAATATTGTAATATGAAAACTGTATTTACTATTTGTGTCTTTGCTTTTGCATTGTTCTTTTTGTTGTTTTGTGTGTTGTTTGTTGTCATCTATATATTTACCTTTGTATATTATGTAGCTTATCTGCTTATACATTTTCTTTATTGTTATTATTATAATAATAATAATAATTTTACAATTTGTAATAAAACTTTCTCAATTTTCACTGAAAGTTAGTATTTAACAATGAAAAAATCGAAATTTGTGTGAATAATTCGTAGTTTTCAATGAAAATTTTACAATTTACACTTATACATACTTCCATTCTCTCCAGTAATACTGTATTTTTTGTAAGACCGTTCAAACAAAAGTTGTTTTTTATATTAGATTTTCGCAATTTTCATTTAAAATTTCAAGTGAAAATATTGAAATTAGGTACCTATAAAAGTTTGCAGTTCATAGCGAAAATTCTGCAGTGTTCAGACATATTTATAATTTACGGTAGACAATTTCATTTATATTAAAAATTTACATTTGCAATTGAAGCTTCTGATGTTTTTATTAAATTTTCTGCAATTTTCATACATTTTCTGCGATTTTGTTATAAATTTTCTGCAATTTGCATACGATACACTAATAAAACTGTCATAGACTTTCTACTTGCAAAATTTGATATTTTCAATAAATTTTCCAAATTTGTATAAACCAGGGTTGGTGTCATTTAAATCAATTGATTTAAATTATGATTTAAATCAAATGATTTTTTAAAATAAATCATTGATTTAAATCAATCTTTTTTATTAATCATTGTTTTTGCACTGTTTGTGCATTCTAAAAGGTGTACAATTAAAAATATTATGTAACTATATCTATCTTAAGTTAATATCTGTCTATATCTATCTAACTATAGAGTTAATATCCAACTATCTATTTTAATGCATGCTTAAAATATATAGTTGGAAGTATCTAAAATAATTTTCTTTTCTTCCATTTTTGGTCCATCACATAGTTTTTTTTGTCATCTTCAATTGTTGTTAAATAAATACAAAAATTTATTTAGAAAAAAAATGATATGATTTGAGTCGTGATGTAAATCAATTGATTTAATTCACATATAAACTGGCAAAAACTTCTCCAAGGGTCGTCACTTTGTCGCGCGTTGCTATTGACAACAAGCACAAAGTTCGCTTAAACACTTTGTCGTTTGCGAATAATACAATCTTACCAGTTTCTTTACAAATCAAATTGAATTAAGTTCGTCAGCGCAGCAATAAACAATAAATTGCAGGAAAAAGCTTGTGTGCAATTCAATCGCAAAGTGCCATTGTTGCTCTCGGGGAATTTATTTTAGAAACATTAAGAATATTCATTGAAATTGTTTTCAATTACAACTTCTGATGTTTCTATTAAATTTTTAGAAATTTTCATTAATTTTCTGCCATATTTTCATATATTCTGCGATATTGAATCATGATTTACATTTAATTAAGATTTTATCATGATTCAATTTACATTTAATGATTTTTTTAAATAAATCATGTTTTTTTTTAATAAATCATTGATCAAATAAATCAAAATTGATTTTATTTTATTAATCATTGTTTAATTGCACATTATAGAAAGTTCCATCAAATGTTGTAACAATTACTGAAATGTTTGTGAAATTTGCACATGCACATGTACTGTTTGTGCATTCCAATAGGTGTACAATTAAAAATGTAACGTTATTATAGAGTTAGCATGCATTAAAATAGATAGTTGAATAGTTGGTAAGTAAAATAATTTTCTTTCCTTCCATTTTTGATCCATTGCATAGTACAGATACACCTATTTTTTTTAATCATCCATTGTTCAAATTCAAGATTTTTTTTTTTTTAATTATGATTTCAATCGTGATGTAAATCAATCGATTTAAATCATTTTATATCATTGATTTTAGATTTTTTTTAAATCCTGATTTATTCCAACCCTGGTATAAATCTTATTATTAATTGTAGTTTAAGGATTCTAAGTGTAGATAGATTAATATGACGAATAACTACGAAATTATCATGGGGTCGAAGAAAGTGCAAAACCAGAAATTTTTATTGAAGTTACAGAAAACTTATACCCTTAAGACTTAAGTCTTCGTGTCCACTATTATTGATATCATTTTGTACATTTGTTTATTATTATATTCAAATGCAACGGATTTGGCAACGTTAATTCGGAAAAATACGTTGTAAACTAAATTTCAAATTTATCGTGAAAACGCCAAGACTGCCCGCTTGACAGCGCAAACAAAGTATGATTGAGCTATTAAACATTCAAATCTTGGCCTATGTGCCACTCGGATGGCTTTGAACTATCGCATTTTGTGGTATTTCGTAATGCGACCGCAAAAAAATGGAGTGATCAATCATAATTTATTTACGTAATTATAATGTATTATAAATTACCTTTTCAATTAATTACAGTGCAGGAGCCGGGAATTAGGCCCCAAAACTGCACAAGTTGCAGCACTTAGCCTCGTGCAAACGAATTCCTGGCCATTGCATGCCTAACGATTTGATTTCAAACGAAGACTTTCACAGACAATATAATAGCTAAGTGGTACCAAAAAAGTTAATTAATCCGACCAGTGCAACTTTCTAGCGTCATTACCATAAATTTTCGTGAATGTTTTGACTTCAGTACGATATTAATTGGATATATTTTTTATTTTAATGGTAATTGTTAATTCGTATCACGAGTTGTATTTAGTTTACCAATTATATTAATTTGAGAACAAGAACAAACAGAGAATATAATTTTTACAAGTCTGATGCACACTGAAATAAGATTAACACTATTTAAATGAAAGTTTTGTGTACAAATTGGATATCATCTCCGTGCACAACTGGAGACCGGTTTCGACGTGGTGGGTCTCATCAGTCCAGTGCGTCCGGATATAATTCCCAATTTGTACACGTCAGGACTTTTTTTTTATTTCAGAACATGAAATAGAATATTGAAACATGAGAGAGGTATATAGATGCCATCTCGTGCTGAAATCAATTACTACTTAGATCCCCCCACCACCTTCCTCGTAGTAGTAATTGATTTCACCACGAGATGGCATCTATATGCCATCTCTCATGTGCCAATTATCACTATTGTTTAACATTTATTGGAGATGGAAACATATTTAGTTCAGAAGATTCGTCGATGGTGGTCGACTTGGTTATCAATTTGCGAAAAGTTAATCGACGGCCTGTTAAACAAGCCGCTCTGAGGGCTGCACACGTGAGGAATTACGTGAGGCGCATCCGCATTGGCGCGATTAATTAATATTTACGGCACGGCGACAAGCGGCTTGTAATGCCGTTTGACCATCAGCGTTGCTGTTAATCTTGGACAGCTGGTTCTGAAAGTAAATGTTAACATCGATTTTATCGCTGAGAACGTACATACATAATACATTAATTGCTTAATTATGTTAAATGGACAAAAAATCTCCGCTCGCAGTCCCGCCCAGTCGTGCACAAGCATGGAGATTTTTAAAATGTTTTGGATTTACCAAAATTTTCGAAAATTAAGATTTTCCAAATATATCTCATTTCTGGCCAACTACTCGCTTTATATCACTCATTGTCACACGAAATTCAGACTTTGGGGCTTTACAAAATATCGCAGAATATATAAAAATATCGCAAAATTTATGAAAATGCAGAATATTTACGAAAATTGATGAAAATTGCAGAAAATTTAAAAGAAACATCAGAAGTTGTAATTGAAAACAATTTCAATGAATATTCTTAAAGTCTCTAAAATAAATTTCCCGAGAGCAACAATGGTATTTGCGCTCGAATCGCACACGAGATCTTTGCTACAATTTATTGTTAACTGCTGCGCTGCCAAACTCTACTCAATTCAATTTCTGAAGAAACTGATAAGATTGTATTATTCGCAAACGTCAAAGTGTTTACGCGAACTTTGCGCTTGTTGTCAATAGCAACGCGCGACAAACTGACGGTCATTGGACATGAAGCATGCGACTTCAACTTTTTTTTTTTCAAGATACATAAACTTTTCGCTGGCGTTAGCAAACAGAAAGTAAGTCATTTGTAGGAAAATGTACAACTTAAGTAATAGTAATAGTAATTTATTTGTCTACGCCAAACGGCTTACAATGGTTAGCACAAGTTAAAATTTAAAGGATTTCAAATTATTGACCTGAAAATAACATGTAAATATGATTAATACTTGAATGACTTGAAATGAAAATTTACTTTCCATAAGCTCTTATAAGAATATTTTTATTTTAGAAAACTAAAGAAACCAATATCTGAGAAAATCGCAGAAAATGTGGCAATAATATCTAAATACAGGGTGTCCCAAAAATAGTGGGCAAGCTCAACACCACGCCACTTGGGGATGCCAACTGAGTCCATAAAAATTACTAAATAAAATCCTCGGGCTTTACTATTTGAAATATTGCTAGTCAAAGATATAACATTACAGCAAATTTAGAAGGGCTCTTAGAAGGATTTAAATGAATATTTTGTGTTAAGTTGTTTAATTATAATTTGACACCAACCCTGGTTTTATGCGTTACACGAAACTTTAAGCAAAATTTCTGCGAACGGATTTTTTTGACAGTGGTTGATTTTGATAAAATGCGGTTCACTCGAATTAAAAATCTTTTACAGGCTCTTTTCACCATATAAAAAAATATATAAAATACATAAAATTTTAAAATTTTGTTCAATTATTTTGAGCAGTATATGTCCACAAAAAAAATTATCGCACATATACACACACACACACACATGTCAAATGTCCGAAAAAAGAAATTCTGAAAATTTAAGAAATATTCTGAAACTTCTTTAATTGATATTTTGTACTTTTTCATACATATTATGCTAATTTACGTAATTTGTAACATTAGCCAATTTCTAAAAAAATATGAAATGTATTGTTGTTTCATTGTTTATATTATTAAAAAGTTTAATATACTTATTCTGATAATCAGTATAGCATAATTATGACTAACAATTCTGACTATTGATACATTATATTTAGTACACCACGCGAAGTTGCAAATAAATATTCTTTTGTAGAATTTTTTAATTATTTTTTATCATTTTTGCCAAATTTTCGTAATGTAGGTTCTTAATTTTCTGCCAATTCTCGGTACAAAATGGGAAAAACTACTAGAAACAAACGGAAAAAAACTGCTTGAATCAAATTGAAAAAAACTACTAGAATGAAATGGGAAAAAACTACAAGAATCAACCATATAAGTACTTATATGGGGAAAGTATGGTCATACAGTTTTCGTTCTGTACGTTTTTAATTTTGTGCCAATGCTCGGTACAAAATGGGAAAAACTACTAGAAACAAATGAGAATAAACTACTAGGGGAAAAACTACTAGAAACAAATGAGAATAAACTACTAGAATCAAATGGGAAAAAACTACTAGAATCAAATGGGAAAAACTACTAGAATCAACCATATAAATACTTATACGGTTATGTAGGTTTTTAATTTTATACTAATTCTCGGTACAAAACGGGAAAAACTACTAGAAACAAATGAGAAAAACTGCTATAATCAAATTGGAAAACACTACAAGAATCAAATGGAAAACAAAAGTACTAGAATCATCTATATAAGTACTTATATAGGGCAAGGATTATCATGAACATTTTCGACTTCCTAATTTCAAATTAAATATCCGTTAATTTTTGTTATATGGGTTCAAAAAACTACTAGAAACAAATGAAAAGAAAAACTGCTTGAATCAAATTGGAAAAAACTAGTAGAATCAAATGAGAAAAAAACTACAAGAATCAACCATATAAGTACTTATACGGGGAAAGTATGGTTATACAATTTTCGTTCTGTACGTTTTTAATTTTGTGCCAATTCTCAGTACAAAACGGGAAAAACTACTGGAAACAAATGAAAAAAAACTACTAGAATCAAATGGGAAAAACGACTAGAATCAACCATATAAGTACTTATACGGTTATGAAGGTTTTTAATTTTATGACAATTCTCGGTACAAAATGGGAAAAACTACTAGAAATAAATGAGAAAAAACTGCTAGAATCAAATTGGAAAAAACTACTAGAATCAAATGGAAAACATAAATACTAGAATCATTTATATAAGTACTTATATAGGGAAAGTATTATCATAAAAATTTTCCTTTTCTAATTCCTAATTTCAAATTAAATATCCGTTAATTTTCGTTATGTAGGTTCTTAATGTTGTGCCAATTCTCGGTACAAAATTGGAGAAACTACTAGAAACAAATGAAAAAAAAACTACTTGAATCAAATTGGAAAAAACTACTAGAATCAAATGGAGAAAAACTACAACAGTCAACCATATAAGTACTTATGCGGGGAAAGTATGATCATACATTTTTCGTTCTGTACGTTTTTAATTTTATGCCAATTCTCGGTACAAAATGGGAAAAATACTAGAAACAAATGAGAAAAAACAGCTAGAATCAGATTGGAAAAAACTAGTACAATCAAATGGAAAACAAAAGTACTAGAATCATCTATATAAGTACTTATATGGGGAAAGTATTAAGATGAAAATTTTCGAATTCCTAATTTCAAATTAAATATCCGTTAATTTTCGTTATGTAGGTTCTTAATGTTGTGCAAATTCTCGGTACAAAATTGGAAAAACAACTAGAAACAAATGAAAAAAACTGCTTGAATCAAATTGGAAAAAACTACTAGAATCAAATGGAGAAAAACTACAACAGTCAACCATATAAGTACTTATGCGGGAAAAGTATGATCATACGTTTTTCGTTCTGTACGTTTTTAATTTTGTGCCAATTCTCGGTACAAAATGGGAAAAACTACTAGAAACAAACGGAAAAAAACTGCTTGAATCAAATTGGAAAAAACTACAAGAATCAAATGGGAAAAAACTACAAGAATCAACCATATAAGTACTTATATGGGGAAAGTATGGTCATACAATTTTCGTTCTGTACGTTTTTAATTTCGTGCCAATTCTCGGTACAAAATGGGAAAAACTACTAAAAACAAATGAGGAAAGGCTACTGGAATCAATTGGGGAAAAACTACTAGAATCAACCTTAAAAGTACTTATACGGTTATGTAGGTTTTTAATTTTATACTAATTCTCGGTACAAAACGGGAAAAACTACTAGAAACAAATGAGAATAACTGCTAGAATCAAATTGGAAAACACTACAAGAATCAAATGGAAAATAAAAGTACTAGAATCATCTATATAAGTACTTATATGGAGAAGGGATTATCATGAAACTTTTCGACTTCCTAATTTCAAATTAAATATCCGTTAATTTTCGTTATGTAGGTTCTTAATTTTGTGCCAATTCTCGGTACGAAATGGGAGAAACTACTAGAAACAAATGATAAAAAACTGCTTGAATCAAATTGGAAAAAAAACTATTAGCATCAAATGTGAAAAAACTACAAGAATCAACCATATAAGTACTTATTCGGGGAAAGTACGGTCATACAATTTTCGTTCTGTACGTTTTTAATTTCGTGCCAATGCTCGGTACAAAATGGGAAAAACTACTAGAAACAAATGAGAAAAAACTACTAGAATCAAAAGGGAAAAAATTACTAGAATCAACCATATAAGTACTTATACGGTTATGTAGGTTTTTAATTTTATGCCAATTCTCGGTACAAAACGGGAAAAACTACTAGAAACAAATGAGAAAAACTGCTAGAATCAAATTGGAAAACACTACAAGAATCAAATGGAAAACAAAAGTACTAGAATCATCTATATAAGTACTTATATGGAGAAGGGATTATCATGAAAATTTTCGACTTCCTAATTTCAAATTAAATATCCGTTAATTTTCGTTATGTATATTCTTTATTTTGTACCAATTCTCGGTACAAAATGGGAAAAACTACTAGAAACAAATGAGAAAAAACTGCTTGAATCAAATTGGAAAAAAACTATTAGCATCAAATGTGAAAAAACTACAAGAATCAACCATATAAGTACTTATTCGGGGAAAGTACGGTCATACAATTTTCGTTCTGTACGTTTTTAATTTCGTGCCAATGCTCGGTACAAAATGGGAAAAACTACTAGAAACAAATGAGAAAAAACTACTAGAATCAAATGGGAAAAAAATTCTAGAATCAACCATATAAGTACTTATACGGTAATGTAGGTTTTTAATTTTATACTAATTCTCGGTACAAAACGGGAAAAACTACTAGAAACAAATGAGAAAAACTGCTAGAATCAAATTGGAAAACACTACAAGAATCAAGTGGAAAACAAAAGTACTAGAATCATCTATATAAGTACTTATATGGAGAAGGGATTATCATGAAAATTTTCGACTTCCTAATTTCAAATTAAATATCCGTTAATTTTCGTTATGTAGGTTCTTAATTTTGTGCCAATTCTCGGTACGAAATGGGAGAAACTACTAGAAACAAATGATAAAAAACTGCTTGAATCAAATTGGAAAAAAAACTATTAGCATCAAATGTGAAAAAACTACAAGAATCAACCATATAAGTACTTATTCGGGGAAAGTACGGTCATGCAATTTTCGTTCTGTACGTTTTTAATTTCGTGCCAATGCTCGGTACAAAATGGGAAAAACTACTAGAAGCAAATGAGAAAAAACTTCTAGAATCAAATGGGAAAAAATTACTAGAATCAACCATATAAGTACTTATACGGTTATGTAGGTTTTTAATTTTATGCCAATTCTCGGTACAAAATGGGAAAAACTACTAGAAACAAATAAGAAAAAACTGCCACAATCAAATTGGAAAAAACTAATAGAATCAAATGGAAAACAAAAGTACTAGAATCATCTATATAAGTACTTATATGGAGACGGGATTATCATGAAAATTTTCGACTTCCTAATTTCAAATTAAATATCCGTTAATTTTCGTTATGTAGATTCTTCATTTTGTACCAATTCTCGGTACAAAATGGGAAAAACTACTAGAAACAAATGAGAAAAAAGCTGCTTTCATGAAATTGGAAAAAACTACTAAAATCAAGTGGGAAAAAACTGCAAGAACCAACCATATCAGTACTTATACGGGGAAAGTATGGTCATACAATTTCGTTCGGTACGTTTTTGAATTTTGTGCCAATTCTCGATACAAAATGGGAAAAACTACTAGAAACTAATGATAAAAAGCTGCTAGAAACAAATGAGAAAGAACTACTAGAATCAAATGGGAAAAAACTACTAGAATGAACCATATAAATACTTATTCGGTTATGTAGGTTTTTAATTTTATGCCAATTCTCGGTAAAAAATGGGAAAAACTACTAGAAATAAATGAGAAGAAACAGCTGGAATCAAATTGGAAAAAACTACTAGAATCAAATGGAAAACAAAAGTACTAGAATCATCTATACAAGTACTTATATGGGGAAAGTATTATCATGAAAATTTTCGACTTCCTAATTTCATATTAAATATCCGTTTTGAGATTCATAAAGTCCATTACGATTTTTTTTCAAAGTTCAGTTTGTAAGACGTTTTACAAATGGTTTAAATTTATAAAGACATTTGTACAGATATTAGACATATTTCTAATAATAAATAATTTGCAAATTATCTGAAAATTTAAGAAATATTCTCAAACCATTTTTATTGAAATTTTGTACTTTTTCATACAGATTCTTTTTCATGATTGTAATAGTATTTGTTGTAGAAACTACTCAGGCAAACAAATAAATTAATAAATTAAAAAACTATAAGAGCTTATTACTTTACCAAGAAGTACGAACACAGAAATATAATATAATACGTACAACTGGTATAATGGAATAAACTATAATAAAAATATAATATTATAGTTACTTATTATACAATTTCGTAAAGTAATGCTCTTTTGTATTAGCGTGACATTTGTTGAACGAGGCATAGCCGAGTTCAACAAAAAACGCGAGTCATTTTATGTCAAAATTTTGATACTAACCATTGAAAAATGGTTACATAAATACAAAAAGATTTGCAATATAAATTAAAGTTTTCGGAATTACAACAGTTATTTATGATACGAGTTCGTAAAGTAGTGCTTTTTTGACATGAATGACAACAAAAAACTCGAGTGCAAAAAGCACAACTTTACGAAAATGTATCATACAAAGTTTTTTCTACGACAGCTAATATGAAAAACGGCTAACATTTGATGCAAAATACGACTACCTCTGTTCCATAATAAGTGAGCCATTGTTGGTGTTTTTACGATGACACAGGTGATTTTTTTACGCAGTTGTGCTAAAAAGTATTGCTTTACGCACTTGTCATAAAAAGTATCACTTTACGCACTCGTAGAAAAAAAAGATTACCAAGATGAATTATTATATAATATTAAGATATTTGCACTAGTAAGTACAGCAAATGTTTTTAAACATGTGTATATTTTGCTCTTTTGCGTTTGAGTTTTTTTTAATTGAAATATTAAATATTGTGAGCCAATCATTTCTTAACTTGTTACATATTATACTTAGTATGTAGACATGATAACAATTGAAGAAAATTGAGTTTATTATTATTATTATAATCAAAAGAATTTCAAAAATACAATTTTAATTTTTTTTAAATTACATGTGATGTGAGCAATTTTATACAACTTCTAAACCATTTCGAGGCCAATTTAACTGGAATCCGTGATTTGAATAAGGGTCCGTATAATTTAATTGTCAAATCATTGCAGAAATAGTATAATCTTCGTGCTTTATTATTAGTATAATTCCAGTTTTGCGAATACCTACGGAATCTGTTGTGTCTGTGGACTTAATTCGGGGCGATTACTCGTCTATTTCGAGGTCTCTCCGAATCCCGTAATCGTTATATTTGCGAACACGCCTGGCTTCCCATGCCCAATTTACTAATTCTAGATTCTGCGGTCTGCGGCATCATCATCGGCACCAGTTTCCACAAGAAAATCGATAAAACCACACACACAACGGCCGCGATTCAACCGAAAACGAAACCGGCAACTAGCGCAGGTTAAACTCGAATATAAATAATGCTTTGGGAGAAAGTTTTGTGTTATTTGGGGTCATTGGATTAACCCCATAAATTATATATATATATAAATATATATATATATATATATATATATATATATATATATATATATAATACTATTCATAAGTTAAGGATATTGTCAGAAAACACATCAGTCTCAAATTTATCAACAAAGAATGCCATCGTAAGCCAACTGTTTCGAAAAAAATACCAATATCCCTAACTTATGAAAAGCATTTATGAGAAACAAGGTGTCTGGAAAACCCCGTACGCAAATTATGTTGGTAGCACTCCAAAGTTTCCAATTACAGTTGTCAACACTGACGTTTTGACAGTTTGGCTGTCAATGTGACAGCTTGCAATGGCGTGCCTGATAGCATATTGGGATAGCATGGGATCATTTAAAACCTTCTTCTAGACTATCCCTAAATACTTACACCAGAACAGTACTTCGTAATGGCCCAATTTAGGAGTGCATCTCAAAACTCAAAGGGACAATGAAGTTATTCAATACTGTTGTTTTTATTTGATTCCCAAAATTTGTTGGTTATGTTATTCGACGCCATTGAAATTAGCCTCCACGCCACTGAACAGTACCAACTGAAGACAAATACAATCCAAGATACCAACATAATTGTCGTATGGTCTTTTCCAGGCACCCCATATAAGTAGAATAAGTAAATATGAATAAGAATAGATATTGATGAATGAAAACTAGATTAACAAAATTACATTAAATGAGAAGGCACATTAATAAGATTTATTATAAGATATACTATAATATTAATTAGAGTATATAAGATTTATTTTGTTGTACGTATGTAATGTTTACTACGCCTTCACAATGTTAGTTGCAAGTGGGAATCGAACCCACAGACAAAATTTTCCCGCTCTTAATATTAATAACTCACTGCTCTGCGTTTTTGCCATTACGCAGAGCCACGCATGCAAACGCCAGTTTTACGACCGTTGGCCTTTGTTTATGGGCACCGGTTTGTTCCTTTGCGATCGCAGCAACCGATAGCGAAATCGTAACGTTTGCCACGTCAATATGAAAATCCGGGCCCCGATGAGGAATGGAGCAGTCCTGGATCGAGGGGGCCCATTGTTAATTGCCTGCTGGCCGGTAATTACCACCAGCAATTAAAAGAAACGAGTGAAATATATCGGCGCAGTTCAATATTTCTGTTCCATGAAGGCAAGTTGATTTCTTCGGCTCACAACGAATTCATTTGTTTTTTAGAATCAACATCTACTTACTTAACAAACTTACTCTACAAACTTAGAATCAACATCTACCTTTACAATGTTAACGCCCATTAATTACTTGACATCCACACTGTCAAACTTCCAGTGTATTTGCACCACTGTTATTTTCCATTAAATGGTTTTAATCTTTATCAATTGATACCAGAAAATATAGCGAGAAATATATAGAGAAAATCTAACTAGAAATTATAAAAAATTCCAAAAGTCCCCGTAGTTTTTGATAACATTTGTTACCAACTGATGTAGAAACGATATTTACTGAGAAAATATTAAATTTGAAAAAGCGACATTTACTGAGAAAATATAAGTTGAGAATATTAGTACTAACAGTTTAGGGTAAAACATATCCTAAGAATGCTGTATCTATTATTGCAAAAAGAATAATAACTCCAATGAAGATTAATAATATAGTTAGATAAAGTTGTGTTTTAGATATAAATTTACCATAATTTCCTAAATTTGTTGGTAAGATCGGTTACCAACTGATCTAGTAACGGCATTTATTGAAAAAATATAAAAATTACAAAAAGTCCCTACATTTTTTTTAGTAAGATATATTGCCAACTTATGTAAAAATAACACTTACTGAGGACATAAATAAAATTTACCTAAAGCCGTACATTTTTTAGTAATAGCTACTGCCGACTTATAACCATATGGTACTGTCATGAATAAAACACTATTATTATTATTATTAAATACAACATTAACTGATAAAATATAAAATTTACCAAAAGTTCCTATATTATTTAGTAAGATCTATTGCCAAATGATGTAAAAACGGCATTTACTGAGAAACTATATATTAACCAAAAATGTCTATATTTTTTTAGAATAGAATACTTCAGAAGAATATTTTTAAGCAGTGAACAAAAAAAATAATTATAATTAATACTAATATTAAACCCAATTCAGTGATGGTACACAAGTAATTTACTTCAAATTTTTCTACAATTTCTAACTAAACAAAACAAAATATGTAATTGTTTCAATACTAACAAAAGTGGACTTCAACATAAAAAAAAAAAACAATATTGTCATTCTTTGATATTCCTTGTCTCACAGAATAACATTTTGGAAAAATTAGATTTTCTTATTTTAGTGTTTGTTCTCTATCTTCTATTCTTAGTGTAGAATATCTCTAAATATTCAAGTTGGTTTGTATTTTTGAATTTTCTAATGGTTCAATATGTACTTTGAAAACGTATAAAATTATGTACACATGTTCATCATATCAAAAATTATTATATTTCATTTGCATATTCAAGAAAATTCCATTCCACTTTGTTGCAATTATATTTTATATTATTAATATAATATAATAATAATATTTTTCAGTTTAACTTGCATGTTTATTTCTATAGTTAGATAACAGAAACAAATTTACTGCAATTTTCTCGTTTTTAGTTTTTTTAGTTTCATTGTATTGGAATATTCAGTAAAACTCTGTAAAACTTTGTATTATTACATATGTTCAATATGTTGAAATTAGCGTATCAATACTTGCTTAATCATTAGACAAAACTTTGCACAGTTTTAACAAGTTACATTACAATAGTAATAACATTTTTGTAAATATATATTTTTGTGATATTCTATACTATACTAAGAAAAGTGGACTTCAAAATTTTGTAAACAAAAAAAATCAATATTATCATTCTTTGATGTTCCTTGTCTCACAGAATAACATTTTAGGAAAACTAGATAGTCTTATTTTAGTGTTTGTTCTCTAGCTTCTATTCTTAGTGTAGAACATCTCTAAATATTCAAGTTGGTTGGTATTTTTGAATTTTCTGATGGTTCAATGTATACTTTGAAAACGTATAAAATTATGTACACATGTTCAAAAATATCAAAAATTCATATATTTCATTTCCATATTCAAGAAAACTCCATAAAACCTTGTTGCAATTTTTCAGTTAAACTTGCATATTTATTTCTATAGTTAGATAACAGAAACGAATTTACTGCAATTTTCTCGTTTTTTGTTTCTTTAGTTTCATTGTATTGGCATATTGAGTAAAACTCTGCAAAACTTTGTATTATTACATATTTTCAATATGTTCAAATTAGCCTATCAATACTTGCTTTATCATTAGACAAAACTTTGCACAGTTTTAACAATTTACATTACAATAGTAATTACATTTTTGTAAATTTAATATTTTATGTGATATTCCTAAATGTAAACCTGATTCGAGTTTTGTATTATTCTTTAATTAACATTTACAGATTTGTTAAAAGCTTCATGCATTTTTCTCAATATTTTAAGAATATTTTGAAACCATTTTTGTTATATTAATTATTTATTTCCAAATTGCTCTAACTGAATAATATAAAATTTAGTCATTTCAAATTTTAAATAAATTGTTATAATATTATTATATTTATAATAATTGTTGTATTATAATAATATAACATTATTACAAAGGCTAGGTAATTTTTTACCATTATTTTTTTTATACTGACAATTGTTACAAGATTTTCCTTGAAGTTATTACAAATTTTACCAATGTTAACCATGAATACTTATTATGTAATTTGAAGCATTATTTTTTTATAACTGACAATATACTGACAATTGTTTCATGATTTTTCTTGTAGTTATTACAAATTTTACTAAGTTAACCATGAATACTTATTATATAATTTTAACCATTCATTTTTTATACTGACAGTCAGTATACAAAATTGTGGTTAAACAAAGATATTACAAAATTTACCAATTTTCGAAATTTTAAGCATGAATATTATGTATTTTGAATGAATATTTATTGCTATTAACAACATTTCCTCATTAAAATTGTTGTTAAACATATTTCATATGAATGTTTTCAATGTGTTCCAAATAAGCATACACATTGAAAACATTTTTCATATGAATGTTTTCAATGTGTTCCAAATAAGCTAATCCATCAATACTTGTTTTATCATTAAACAAACATTTCCACAATTAGAACAATTTACATTACAATTGTAATTAAACTTTTCTAAATGTTATTTGTATCAATTGTTATTGTTATTATTATTATTATTATCAAATATAATATTTTATGTGATATTGTTAAATGCAAAACTATTTCAGGTTTTAATAACATTTGCAGGTTTGTTAATGGCATTCTGTAATTTTCTGAACATTTGAGGAATATTCTGAAAATATAATAAATATTATGTACTTTTTTAAAACATAAAAAAATTACATTGTTAAACAATTTTCATGATTTGTAACTGGTTGATATAATTTTCACAATTTTTGAAATTATATTTTTAATAGTTTTATTAACATTCTGAATATTTTCATAAATTTAAGGCAATTTTTCATAAATTTAATTTTCATAAATATTTTAGATATTCAGTTCAAGGTTTTATCTATAAATTAACAGTTATGTATTTAAGGTATTATTATTACGTACTTACTGGTAACATTATTAAATTATTAGAAATTGCTAAAATTCTATATTAGTATGGTGGTGAATTTTTTTTTAGAATCAACAAATATTTTGGGCTTGCTAATACATTTCTAGGGGGAAGTGTTGTTAAAAGGCTAAAAATATCTTGAAATTCCGCTAGTGTTCTCTCAGAAGGCAATAGCAAACTACTGAAAGTAATCTACCTGATATAGCCCCAATGTGTCCCAATCTGTCGTTCGCAAACGATGTTAAACTGGAGGTGCCTTATGTCAGTGTAACTATGATACAAATACACATCTACTAATATATGCTGCGAAATCGTCTTATGCTCACATCCGATTGTGGCGCAGAACTAGAAGAAGAAGAAATTTCTACATTACTCTTCTTCCTCTTCTAGTTATATAACCTGTAAGAACCTAATAATATTAAAATCCATAATTTTACGAGTCGGAACAAAACTGCGTAAATATCATAGCGGGCCGCGGCCGACGACGCGTTGGCCCAGCGAGGTCATTCATTTTGCTGACTTCGTGGTTTTGGGCAAATGTAAACAAGCACACGATCAAAATGATGACACGGAGAAATAGGTCGTGGGAATACGACGGGAACTCGAAACGGCGATTGCGTAATTTGGTGACGCGTATGGGAAGGCGTCAATTTGCAGCGGTAAGCAAAATTATCATAGGACGGGGGAAGAAGAGTAAAAAGTGGGGGACCAGTATGCCAGTATAAATAGAAGTGCGGCACTCAAACGGAGTTAGTTAGATGTACCGATCGAGACAGAACGTCACGCTGTCCGACGACGACTCATATATTTTAAACATTAATTCCTCAGGTGAATATATAACACAAGTTTATCAAATGTAATTCACACTAACAATTCCAAAGTCAATTCCATAATAATGTAACCTATCTAGTGATATTACCGCGCCTTGCCGCTGGTAATGAACGAAGTTTAATAAGGGTATGAAATGTAGGGAGCCTCACGCCACTGCGGAGTTGACCCATACTGCATTTTATACCTTGTCCTGACAATATTTTCGCACTGACAGGAGAATATTGTAACATGCCTTCCTTTTCTCGTCGCAAACATTTGATAAACAGTGTGGCCTCATTAATCAATCGGTAGTTAAATAAAAAGTTGCGTCAGGGGAACATAACTTAATAATTTCGATATAAATAATTCAATGATATTTGTAATTAAATCGTATAATTAAACTTGCTCAGCCCTCCGATATTCACGAAATCTCAGAATTATGAATGAATGAAACGAATATTTGTATGTGCTTAAATAGATAGAAAAGTAGAAGTAGAATAGAGCTTTATCATACTAATCTATAATCAATTTTGAATAACAATACCTATTAAAGTTTTTACGATCACATGGCTGATAGTGTTGGTAAACGCGAATACTAGCAATATCTCCGAATGAGGACACATTGGGTGCTTGCAGCACTGGAATCGCTTGAAGTACTTTAATGTGAAGTTATGTGATTCGTTCCTATCCACAAGGTGGCGTTGAAATACATTGGTAGGCACCGTGCTAATGAATTTCTATGCAGTGATGACATGTATCAGATATCCTTCTCGGCACAATTTGAAGATTGTGGTGCATGAAGTCGCTAAGTAACACTTTGTAATTCCAACCGTAGTGTTAATAAGTTACTCTGTTTACAAAATAAAATAAATCATTCAAATTCAAAGAATATAATAACTCTTCAATAATTATTAAACAAATCTATTCCAAAATTTAAATAAATATAACTAAATAAATAACGTCCAATTAGAGTAACAAAATTGTCTTTTATTTACCTGTCGCTTGCATAACCTTTTAAAATAAATAAATAATATGAAATCCATGTATCTGTGTTTTACTTGCTAACAAAAATTCCTTACAGACACATTACCCATAAAACGAACCAAACTGAGTTATCACGATTTTGATTTAAAAAAATCAAACACAACGTAGAGTACTACCACTAAATCACGAGCCAAATCAATATTACAAATTACGAGAATTTGTAAATCACGAGCCAAATCAATTACTTGAATTATAAGAATTCATGTAATATGCAGTTAAAGAAATCAAATGCATCCAATTGCATTTAAGGATGGATTGCAGTTAAATAAATGCAATGAATAATAAATATTACAAATTATGAGAATTTGTACAACACCTGGGTTCGAACCGTTACAAACCCTTTGCGGTTTTGGCTTCCTCCACGATTTTGTTACATTCATTTCAATTCCATGCTAGCTTCCGCCCGTTTCTGATACTCACAATATCCTCTTCCAGATTGTCTATATCTATATCTCACAATGTCTATATCTATCTCTTTTCGATTTTTTGTGTGTTAGGGTCGGTGCATCGCCATCTATGGGTATTAGCGATTTATCTCTTTTCGGGGTCCTTCTCCTGGCCGGGTCAATAGGTTCCCATCCTGTTATTGTCTTCTTTTCTACTTTTGCCTTCTTCGATTGCAATATCCATATTAGGATCCATATTAATCAGCCATTGTGCTCTTTGCGAACTAATAAATTTGAATGCACTTACTGTTGTAATTACGTAGTACTATGTAGTAACCATCCTGTTATTGTCTTCTTCTCTACTTTTGCCTTCTTCCATTGCAATATCCTTAGGATCCATATTAATCAGCCATTGTACTATTTGCGATCTAATAAATTTTAAAGCACTTGCTGTTGTAAGTGCGTAGTACTATGTAGTACCCTTCCTGTTATTGTCTTCTTCTCTACTTTTCTCTACTATGTAGTACTACGTACTGCTATGAGGTAGCAACTTAATTTTTAAACCATTAGTTTCCGATATTAAAATCAAACAGTTTGCATGTTATATAATCGGAAATGTCTGCAGAGAACTCGATATTTGCATCGTACATTTTTTAAACGCGATTCCGTCGATCGTTTCAACTCCAACAATCGCTTCATAGTGCTCAATTAACCTGATCCCGGTGTAATTGCGATGGCCTGAGCCGATCCCCTGCCCGTCACATTTAAAGTTTACTTATCTCGCGATGGAGTCCAATTACTGGCACACCGATTGGGATTTAGCAATTACGAGCCCTGAGCACGGAACTCTGCAAATGTCAACGAGGCTGCCTGGATATGCAACTCTGATACCGCAAAATCCGATCAGGCACACGCACGCAATGAATATTAAATTCTGAGGGGCGAATTAGATGCCTGTTAGTTTATATTGGGCGCAAAATTATGGAGCGTGCAGTTTTTGTATCAGTATCTTCAAACATTAAAAGTACTAACTACTTAACACAGCAAACAACTTGAGACTTAAAAACTCTAAAACTTAAAAAAACATACACTGTTACAGTTCAATGTAACAGATGCCTCGCGGACAGGAGAATATCGGCATTAAACCGATAATGAACATTTTCCCTCCCTTTGTAATGCCGCTTTGGAAAGAGATGTTGTGAGATCTGAAAATACCAGAAAATTATAAAAGTGCAATTTGATGGTATCAGTTGGAATTTTCCAGATTTGGCCAAATTTATAAATTTGGTAATCTATTAATAGCCGGGCCATTACGAATTCTGGAATGTCCAAATCGTTTTATGATTCGCCTGGACTCGACTGTTAACAGCCCATTAGATGTTCCCAGAAACAGATTTTGAGGGTGATGACATGGACCAACGATATGGTACTTCTTGGTACCCAGACTTGGCAACCCCCACCAAAGGTAACATTTTTCCACCCCGAAGAAACCAAATGAAGGAAACTCTTCACCAACCCGTGGCCAACATCAAACTTGGTCATCAAACTCCCACGCGGTAATATCCACTTTTGTGGATATCCACACGAAACCACACCATTTTGTATGAGTTAACAATTTATTAAAGACTTATTATTCCCATCAACTGCAACTTATTTTATTAAATCAACGGTCCTTCGAACATTAAACATTACAACATTCAACATTGCGGTTCTCATAGCCTCATACACAACATTTTGGTACTACGAATCGGATACTCAGCAAACGCTCAGTTCGTAAATTTTATTCCTTTAACTTTATTCGGCGTCAAATTATAGCTTTCTGACCACATCTTGCTTTAAGACACAAGTAGAATATTAATGGTCACAAAGCAAAATATTCTGAATTATACAGGGTGTCCCAGTTATCGTGCTCAACATAGAGATGTCCTAAAGAGGAAGAAAGATACAGTGTTATTCATAAAAATGTAAGCCGGCGTTTAACGATGGTTTCATCTTAGTAATATTGGCAACCCTGAACTTTAACGCTGAGCTGAGCTGAGCTTTAACGCTAAGCTGGGCTGAGCTTTAACGCTAAGCTGAGCTGAGTTTTAACGCTAAGCTAAGCTGAGTTTTAACGCTAAGCTCAGCTGAGCTTTAACGCTAAGCTGAGCTTTAACGCTAAGCTGAGCTGAGCTTTAACGCTAAGCTGAGCTTTAACGCTAAGCTGAGCTGAGTTTTAACGCTAAGCTGAGCTGTGCTTTAACGCTGAGCTGAGCTTTAACACTAAGCTGAGCTGAGCTTTCACGCTAAGCTGAGGTGAGCTTTAACGCTAACCTGAGGTGAGCTTTAACGCTAACCCGAGCTGAGCTTTAATGCTAAGCTGAGCTTTAACGCTAAGCTGAGCCGAGGTTTAACGCTGAGGTTAAAATAGTATTGGTTAAATTGGGCAAAAAGATCATGAAACTGAGCCTTACTTAGCAGGGAAAATGAACGTTTCAAAAATTGAATGGTTTGGCTGCGATTTGTATCAATATCTCAGTGTACACGACTGCTACACCAGTTTTAATAACATAATTGTATTCTACTCAAAAAATTGTATTGATAATGTCAAAATATCATTTCATTACTATACATTTGATTAATCGAGCTAGTGAATAAAATTTAAAACGCAGTTTTTTTTTGTTATTCACCAATAGAAGCCAAAATATTCAATTTTTGAAACACAAAATTTCCTGCTAAGCCTTGACCCCAAGATAATTTGGTCTAATTTAACCAACTCTATCTCTTGCTGTTTACGAGCGATACCCCCATGTTGAGCACGATAACTGGGACACCCTGTATGTTTAAAAATTGTATAGGTATTTCAACAATTTTCATTGGAAACTACAAGATTTTCAATTAAACATGAAAATGTAATATAAATTACAAAATCCAATTAATTTTTTTTAGGAAACAAAATATCACTGGAGAATATGAAAGCTTATTGTTAATTGAAAAATGTTCAGTGAAACTACGATTTTTCCACTTAATTTGCGTTGTTTTCATTATTAAAAATTGCTAACTATCAAGTTATAACTTGCGAAGGTTATATTACAAATTACAAAATTTCAATAAAAATTAAAAAAAAGGTCGATGCTAATAAAATATTTCAAAATTTTCAGAGGAAGTTATGAAACTTTAGCAAAATTGGTGAAATTTAAAAAATATATATTTTACTAGAATATTCGTTGTGAACAACAATATGTTATAGATTACAATTTTTACTGGAAATGACAAAGTTTTCAATGAAACTTGTGCCCAGATTTGGCTGCCATTTGTGTCAATATGTACACCCAGTTTTAACATATTTGGATTCTACTCTGCCTTAATAATGTCAAAATATCATCTCAATATAAATTTAATTAATCAAGCTAGTGCATAAAATTAAAAATACCGGCGTTCGATCGCCGACGCTCTCAGAACTCTCAGAACTATGATAGGGCGATGCCTATGTGTGTGGTTGGTCCCTACTGTCGCCTGGAATTGCATGGCATATTAGAGATACGGCCACGTGATTTCTACAAGAAAAAAATTAAGTCCAGTTTGGTTCTGATTACTTACTCGAGTGAGTTGTTTCTCGAGCGGGTTCAATAGACTTCCAGTCTCGTTCTCAGCCTTTTAATCCCCTTTAGTAGAGATGATAGGGTGCACACGCACAAATCCCGGAATCCGGTTTTGGTAATATAACCAACAAATTTCGTGGAACGTCTGCACTGGCGCACTGGACTGGTTGTCGATTCAATGTGAATAAATGGATGGATTACGTATGTAGTAGAGATACCGCCACGTGATTTCCACAAGAAAAAAATAAGTCCAGTTTGGTTCTAATTACTTACTCGAGCGAGTTGTTTTTCGAGCGGGTTCAATGGACTTCCAGTCTCATACTCAGCCTTTTAATCCTCTTAGTAGAGATGATAGGGTGCACACGAACAAATCCCGGAATCCGGTTTTGGTAATATAACCAACAAATTTCGTGGAACGTCTGCACTGGCGCACTGGACTGGTTGTCGATTCAATGTGAATAAATGGATGGATTATGTATGTAGTAGAGATACGGCCACGTGATTTCCACAAGAAAAAATTAAGTCCAGTTTGGTTCTAATTACTTACTCGAGTGAGTTGTTTCTCGAGCGGGTTCAATGGGCTTCCAGTCTCGTACTCAGCGTTTTAATCCTCTTAGTAGAGATGATAGGGTGCACACGAACAAATCCCGGAATCCGGTTTTGTAATATAATTAACAAATTTCGTGGAACATCTGCACTGGCGCACTGGACTGGTTGTCGATTCAATGTGAATAAATGGATGGATTATGTATGTAGTAGAGATACGGCCACGTGATTTCCACAAGGAAAAAATTAAGTCCAGTTTGGTTCTAATTACTTACTCGAGTGAGTTGTTTCTCGAGCAGGTTCAATGGACTTCCAGTCTCGTACTCAGCATTTTAATCCTCTTAGTAGAGATGATAGGGTGCACACGAATAAATCCCGGAATCCGGTTTTAGTAATATTACCAACAAATTTCGTGGAACGTCTGCACTAGCGCACTGGACTGGTTGTCGATTCAAAGTGAATAAATGGATGGATTATGTATGTAGTAGAGATACGGCCACGTGATTTCCACAAGAAAAAAATTCAGTCCTGTTTGGTTCTAATTACTTACTCCAGTGAGTTGTTTTTCGAGCGGGTTCAATGGACTTCCAGTCTCGTACTCAGCGTTTTAATCCTCTTAGTAGAGATGATAGGGTGCACACGAACAAATCCCGGAATCCGGTTTTGGTAATATAATTAACAAATTTCGTGGAACGTCTGCACTGGGGAACTGGACTGGTTGTCGATCCAAAGTGAATAAATGGATGGATTATGTATGTAGTAGAGATACCGCCACGTGAATTCCACAAGAAAAAAATAAGTCCCGTTTGGTTCTAATTACTTACTCGAGTGAGTTGTTTCTCGAGCGGGTTCAATGGGCTTCCAGTCTCGTACTCAGTCTTTTAATCCTCTTAGTAGAGATGATAGGGTGCACACGAACAAATCCCGGAATCCGGATTTGGTAATATAACCAACAAATTGCGTGCTATTTAGTTTCAGCTATTTCTTACTTAGGGACAAATATTGTCCAATAATTATAAATCAAATAAGCACCTAAATTGATTGATTTAGTGTCCTAAACTTTAAACTGTATCTCCCTAGCATACAATAAATTGTCTAATGGTTGTTAACATTTTTCTGTACTCACAATTTTCAACTAACTGCTTAACTGTACTTAGCTCTTTCTATTGCATGTATCTGACACCTGTGAAATTCGTGCGGGAGGTCCAAAATCACGTTTGCTTTTTAGTGCACGCCGCTGCGGCTCATTAATCCTGCCCTAATAGGCGAAGAACTCGTAAATTTAAACATTATGCGGTGCAAATGATGTTATTGCGTGCTCTTCGGCCGCTCCTCGGACGTGGCGTACTCCCATGAATCGGGCACTTCCTCTCCCGGCAACGTGTCTGGGTCCAGACTTTTGGCTCTCTGGTCGCGGCCCTAAGAGACGAGCCGGTGTATAATTACGGCGCCCGACTGCACATTTCTAAAATCCTACGTTTTCCGACACCCTCAATCATTTCGCAATTTATTACGTGCCCAACTGACCATTATGGGACGGTGTTTATGTGATTTGGCCCGGTGGAATTAGCACGGACGATTACAGTGATTTACCCCATTATCGAATAATCAAAATACATAATGGGCACCATTAGGAATGTTGCGGACTCTCTGGGACTCGTCGCTTGCGTGTGGGAGAGCCCCGTTAACCCGAATAATTAGCCGCCTCCAAAAACCGTCTGACCTTTATCAACTCGGCAAAATTGTGTATAATTACACATTTTTTACACGCAATTACTAGTACGAGGGCTGTTTGACGGTAGAGTGACTTTTTAATGAAAAAGTTATTTTTCTGTACAAAATATATTTTATTTGTCAACATAACACCCTTTCAAGTGTACACACTTAGCCCGGCGAGTTTACAATTTTTTTAAACCTTCCAAAAAGTAATCTTTCGGAAAGTCTTCAAAATATGCATTTGTGTCGGTTATCTCCTCTTCATTTGCCTGAAATATTTTTCCACACAGCCATTTTTTTAAATTTGGAAATAAGAAGAAATCACTGGGAGCCAGATCTGGCGAATATGGCGGATAAAGCAGTAATTCGTAATGCAATTCAGTCAATTTAGTTGTAGCAATTGCAGACGAATGAGAGGGCGCATTATCGTGATGGAACAACACTTTTCTTCTTCATCAAATGCGGTCGTTGTTTTTCAAGTTCGGCATCAATACATGTCTGCATAATCAGCATAATACTGGCCAGTTATGGTTTTTCCTTTTTGTACACAATTAATAAAGATTACACCTTTAGAATCCCAAAAAACTGTGGCCATGACCTTATTGGTCGAAAAAAGTGTGTTTGCCTTTTTGGGAGCATATTCGCATGGAGAAATCCAGTATTTAGACTGTATTCTTGTTTCTGGAGTATAATGATGTATCCAAGTTTCATCTACTGCGACATATCGACGAAAAAAATCCTTTGAGTTACGTTGAAAACGGCCAAACATTCTTCTGAATTCTTAATTCGAGCGCGCATTTGATCACCTTTAAGCAAACGCGGCAACCATCTCGCGGATAGCTTTTTCTTATTGAAATGTTCATGCAAAATATTGTATACCCGTTCGGTTGAGATGTTTACTTCATTAGCTATCTCACAAACTTTTATTCGACGATTGCCAATTACAAGGCCATAGAGTTTATTAACCATTTCTGGAGTAGTCACAGTAAATGATGGTTTCGGACGATCTGCATCAACCGTGCTCATATGGCCACTTTTAAAAGCAGAAACCACTTACAAATCATTCCATGAGACGGAGCAGATTCTGGATAATATTTACGTAACTTTTCCTCGGTTTCTTTAATTGTTTTTTCACGTAGAAAATAATGTTTAATCAACACTCGAATTTTTTTTTTACATATTTACAAAACAACGAAAACAGTTTCCTTCAAATAAGTATAAAACATAATCTATCTGTCAGATTGGTGCCAAATTTTGACAGTAGACCTCCGAAAGACCTCAGGAGCTAGCAACATAATCATTATAACGAAAGTGTTACCAACCTTTGAAAAGTCACTCTTCCGTCAAACAGCCCTCGTATATATCCGAGTGTATCACAGTGACCTAATTATACGGCAAGGGGTTGATGAAAATGTGAGGAAAAGTTGCCTTCGTGAAAATGGCAATTTTCACTTATTTCATAAAAATCGCTGTTAAAAGAACCAACTTCCGGGGGCAATTATTAAAAAAAAAAATCGGCGCAAACAAAGGTCGCAACGAAGTTTCGCACAATATCCTGCTCGCTCTAATTCTACCAGCACACAATGCGGTGATAAATTCTGTGCTCACTTTCATTCTGCAAATATAATAATTTAAGCGAGCGCGATTTGTTTACCGGAAGCGCGGGGGCGCCGTGTAAATGACGTGGCATTAATTACACACTGTGCAATTTCGATTTTTGCCGTTTTTCGCATGGTGGACAGGCATAATTGGCACGAATTTATCACAATTTCACAGTGTCTGAGCACACACTCACCCCTTAGTAAAAGTGTTGCGATAGCCATCGGATTTAATTGGGTTATTAGTTATCGGCGTTGTTATCTCGCACGGGCACAAAGCACGTCAGCGAGCGATTAAAGTATACACATAACTTATCCTATTTGTAACAATTCATGAATCAACAATTACCTACATTTTTTCTTTTTAAACACATCTCCTACAGAAGCAACATATTTTGTATTAAGTTACATAGGAATGTATACCAGGTATTGAATTGGTTTAGTATACATAACGAAACATTTGGTTTACTCTTAACATAGTCAATACAACGTCCCTATGTTCAATTTTAAAAAACACAGGTCAATGCGAACATATCTCCTACAGAAGTTTTTACTTACATCCCGTTGTTCATAGTTACCAAACCTTTATCGGTAAGTAGGCCATACTTCCATTATACATTATAATATATAATTATTAAATGTTTCTGAATTTATGGTCATTTGCATGAATTCTAAATTGAAGACAATGCAACTAAAATAAGAATTTAACAAAATTCAGAAATGGAAATGCATGTTTTGAAATTTCAAAACAAACAAAAAATATTGTGGCTACAATCCTGAAATTTTCAAGTCAATCTTTTTTAGGCTATTGGCCGCGAGAGATTCTACTACTACTATGTAAGTAGTAGTAGAAAGATTTCGTAAGATTCTGCTACTACTATGTTGTAACGCTCCGATATATTTTTATATAATTATTTTATTATTCATCGTTTTTATCGTGAAATTATTATATAATTTTTTGATTATTTTGGCCCGTGATTTGTGATCGTATTTAGTACTTACACGTCGTGACGTTTGATTAACTACCGTGATTACTCTCAAGGTACTTTGCTATTGGTAATGTGTTAATTAACGTACACTAATAATGGATTAATACAAGAAAGCAACAATTTAAGGATTTGTTTTGTTTATTTAATAATAGACACGCTGAAATTGTAAGACACAGGGAAATAAAACACAGGTTGATGATGATGTAAATTAATTTATATAATTATAACGTACAGGGAAATAAAACACAGGTTGACGATTTTGACATGAATTGATTTATTTTCTAGATTTCGTTGACCTTTTAATGAATTTGTAAATTCTCTTATTTATTCAATTGATAGTTTGAAAATGGTTATGACTACGAAGTTTATTTACGAGGGTTTGTTATACATGCACGTGCTTCTCTAGTTTCTTAGACCATTTATTACCATGCCCTTTCACTTCATTTAACTACGGGAAAGTGATATGATCAAAAATAGATCAATTTAAAGATGTTGAAATATCTCCAATAATTCATGAATGATTACTAAAGGTATCTCGCGATCTTCCCGAATTTCATGGTTGTGTCGGTGTCCACACAATAATGTAATTATTGGAGCCCCATTGTTTACGTTGATTGAGGTAAATTAGTAATTCTACCCACGACCACAGCAAGCACCAATGTCACAAGTAGTCATCACCGTCAGACATGTTACAAGTTGTGTCAAATAACAGTTCTGCTACCTCAATCGGAAATGTTTATGTAATGTTATAATATATTATTATTAGGAACATTGGAGGTTATTAATAACTTCTCTTGTGATTATACCAAGCTTCATTCTCTCGTTTATCATTTTCTCTGTTTATACGGGGTTTTAATAATTCCACTTATTTCTTGTTTGCGATATTTAACCATAAATTGTCATTATGTCTTCAAATTATTGAGATTTAATCCAGCCTATTTTATCTGTTCGATTCTATATTACTCTGCCCAATAATAGGTACGTTATGTGCTTGTTTTATGATTTTAATGAAAGAAGCCATCATTTTTATGAATTATTTTGATTTGAATATGATGATGTATGTCGGAGGGTAACACTGAATGCCTTGATTAGTTGTTATAGTTATGGTGAATACAGCCACGTTAGTTTGCGATCGCGGGCGCGATGTATGATGAGTTTATATGTTTAAATGTTATGATGCTGACGACGATTTGATTCTAGTGGAGGAGGTGATTCCACAATAACAGGTGTGTGAACGAAGTGCGCGGGTGGGCGTCAATTACACCTGTTATTGCTTCCTCTAGTGATTCGTAAACACGAATAGCGTTCGAGCCGCCTTTGTTTACTGATAGGAATAGGTAATCGGTATTTAGTATTTCTAGGTAACTTAGAGTTGATTGAAAGGAATAAGCACTCCCGTGAATTTATAATGAGAATGGTTTAACAACTTTATATTATCGTTAATAATAAAAAAAAAATTACTCTGTACCTAGAATTGTACGTTTTTCGATTTATTCAAATTTTTATTCTACTTCGCGTTATTGTTTTACAACGTTATATGCAATCGTTAATTTAATTATAAACCGACGTGAATTTATATACTCAAAACCGCGAATGTCGTGTGCGTTGCCCGTGGCCGACGCAACTTTCTTACTCATCTCGCTCGTGTGTGGCTTATGCTTAAATAGGTTTTTTCAGCTTCAAATCTCCACTCCCCTCACATATCTACCGCTAAATATTCGCCCCAATCCCTTAGTTATCATGATGATTATTAATCTTGAGTGTGCGTGTGGTATTAATGCGCTTTTAGCGAGTTTTACACTTAACTTAAAGTGTTGCCATTCGAGGTGATTTTTACGTGCCTGGCGCTTGCTCGTTTCTAAGGGGCGCTGATACCCAAATTGTTTATGTGACACCACGACATGGAATCTTCCAGAACCGTGCATATTTGGCGACGCTCTGGCGCGACTTGCGATGGCTATTTATCACATTTCACCCTGGGATTATCTGTAAATGAATTAATTTAATAATTTGGTTGTATTCATGATTTTTAAAATATGAGTCACTTTATTGCGTAAATGCGTATTATACTGGGCGTATATTTGGGCCTATTACAATTTTATGATGCTGACAACGATTAGATTCTAGTGCGGGAAGTGATTCCACAATAACAGGTGTGTGAACGAAGTGCGCGGTTTGGGCGTCAATTACACCTGAGATTGCTTCCTCTAGTGATTCGTAAACACGAAGAGCGTTCGAGACGCATTTGTTTACTCATGGTAATAGGTAATTTGTGTTTTGGTTTTCTAGGTAACTTGATTATTTGTAAATGAATCAGTTTAATAATTTTGTTGTATTCGTAATTTTTAAAATATTAGTCACTTTATTGTGGAAATGCGTATATTTGGGCCCATTACAATGTTTAGCTTCAAATTGCGGACAATCATTGGTATAAATTAATGCTTGCAAATCTCTTGAACTGTAGCATATTCAAAAATTTCGCTGGCAATACATTAATATCAATTAACACCGACAGTCTCGGCTCAATTCGCCGGCGAACATTTCAGTGCGTTGTGCATTAATGGAGAAATTAAAATCCCATAACTCACGGCCGGAGACCGGCCCGTAAACAGTTCAGCAATTCGATAATTGATTCGTTCGATTGACTCTCGGAAACCCACACACAAGCGCCCTAGGTTAGACGTTTGTTTTTGCCCAGTGCCGCCGTTTGATTCCTTTTTTTACGCCTCGTTTTGCTGATGGACGTGCGAAACAGTGCGCTGAAAGTTTGCCGATGAATTATTCCCCTGTAGGGTGCTCCAGGCGCTGCGTCTGCTTCGCCGTTTATTTATTGATTCGTTTTGTGAGGCGCAAGCATATGTGTGCATGTGTGTGTGTGTGCGCCAGGTCTGGTTTAGTTCCCGAAATTCAGAATTACGAGATGAAAACGCAACAAGCAAACATCCACGTCATGAATTAAATGATAAAGAGTCCTAGCGCTTGTGTAGGCATTTGTTTTTTTTTTTGCAGGCTCGGTTTTGGACGAGGAATTTATTGCTCACCATATTAATCCCAAAAAAATATGAATTAGTAATGGTACGATATGATGTACCATTGGTATGTACCGTAGTTGGCAGACCTGTAAACATATGTTAAGTAGTGCAGTGTGCTGAGTGAGTAATTATATTACTTTATCAGCATTGAAAGCCGTTTCCATGACGACGCGCGTTAGCTAGCTGATGAAAATACGTGCCATTGGTACTGTAACGCTCCGATCTTATTTTTATTATATTTATTTTATTATTCGTCGTTTTTATCGTAAAATTATTATATAATTTCATGATTATTTTGGCTCGTGATTTATTATATAATGTTTTAGTTATTTTTGGCTCGTGATTTATTATATGATGTTTTAGTTATTTTTGGCTCGTGATTTGTGATCGTATTTAGTACTTACACGTCGTGACGTTTAATTTAACTACCGTGATTACTCTCAAGGTACTTTGCTATTGGTAATGTGTTAATTAACGTACACTAATAATGGATTAATACAAGAAAGCACCAAATTTAGGATTTGTTTTGTTTATTTAATAATAGACACGCTGAAATTGTAAGACACAGGGAAATAAAACACAGGTTGATGATGATGTAAATTAATTTATATAATTGTAACATACAGGAAAATAAAACACAGTTTGACAATTATGACAAGAGTTGATTTATTTTCTAGATTTCGTTGACCTTTTAATGAATTTGTAAATTATCTTATTTATTCAATTGATGATTTGAAAATGGTTATTACTACGAAGTTTATTTACGAGAGTTTGTTATACATGCACGTGCTTCTCTTTACCATTTACCATTTATTACCATGCTCTTTCACTCCATTTAACTACGGGAAAGTGATATGATCAAAAATAGAACTATTTAAAGATGTTGAAATATCCCCAATAATTCATGAATGATTACTAACGGTATCTCGCGATCTTCCCGAATTTCATGGTTGTGTCGGTGTCCACACAATAATGTAATTATTGGAGCCCCATTGTTTACGTTGATTGAGGTAAATTAGTAATTCTACCCACGACCACAGCAAGCACCAATGTCACAAGTAGTCAACACTGTCAGACATGTTACAAGTTGTGTCAAACAACAGTTCTGCTACCTCAATCGGAAATGTTTATGTAATGTTATAATATATTATTATTAGGAACATTTGAGGTTATTAATAACTTCTTTTGTGATTATACCAAGCTTCATTCTCTCGTTTACCATTTTCTCTGTTTATACGGGGTTTTAATAATTCCACTTATTTCTTGTTTACGATATTTAACCATAAATTGTCATTATGTCTTCAAATTATTGAGATTTAATCCAGCCTATTTTATCTGTTCTATTCTAAATTACTCTGCCCAATAATAGGTACGTTATGTGCTTGTTTTATGATTTGAAATAAAGAAACCAGTATTTTTATACATTATGTTTTTAAATTATTATGATTTAATCCAACTTATTTATTTATACAATTATAAATCACTCTGCCCAATAATATGCACGTTATGTGCTCATTTATGATTTAAATTGAAGAAGCCATCATTTTTATGAATTATTTTGATTTGAATATGATGATGTATGTCGGAGGGTAACACTGAATTCCTTGATTAGTTGTTATAGTTATGGTGAATACAGCCACGTTAGTTTGCGATCGCTGGCGCGATGTATGATGAGTTTATATGTTTAAATGTTATGATGCTGACGACGATTTGATTCTAGTGGAGGAGGCGATTCCACAATAACAGGTGTGTGAACGAAGTGCGCGGGTGGGCGTCAATTACACCTGTTATTGCTTTCTCTAGTGATTCGTAAACACGAATAGCGTTCGAGCCGCCTTTGTTTACTGATAGGAATAGGTAATCGGTGTTTGGCTTTTCTAGGTAACTTGTGGTTGGTTAAATACACTATTTTCCGTCCATTTGAATCTAGTGCGGGAATTTGATTTCACAATTGTGAAATCAGGTGTTAACGTGTTCACACACGTTAACAGGTGTGTGAACGAAGTGCGCGGGTGGGCGTCAATTACACCTGTTATTGCTTCCTCTTGTGATTCGTAAACACGAATAGCGTACGAGCCGCCTTTGTTTACTGATAGGAATAGGTAATCGGTGTTTGGTATTTATAGGTAACTTAGGGTTGATTGAAAGGAATAAGCACTCCCGTGAATTTATAATGAGACTGGTTTAACAACTTTATATTATCGTTACTAATAAAAACATTAAATTACTCTGTACCTAGAATTGTCCGTTTTTCGATTTATTCAAATTTTTACTCTACTTTGCGTTTTTTACAACGTTATATGCAATCGTTAATTTAATTATAACCCGACGTGAATTTATATACTCAAAACCGCGAATGTCGTGTGCGTTGCCCGTGGCCGACGCAACTTTCTTACTTACTGATCTCGCTCGTGTGTGGCTTGTGCTTAAATAGGTTTTTTCAGCTTCAAATCTCCACTCCCCTCACATATCTACTGCTAAATATTCGCCCCCATCCCTTAGTTATCATGGTGATTATTAATCTTGATTGTGCGTGTGGTATTATTGCGTTTTTAGCGCAGAGTTTTACACTTAACTTAAAGTGTTGCCATTCGGGGTGATTTTTACGTTCCTGGCGCTTGCTCGTTTCTAAGGGGCGCTGATACCCAAATTGTTTATGTGACACCACGACATGGAATCTTCCAGAACCGTGCATATGCAGGCCTCGGCTCTTGAGATATTTGGCGACGCTCTGGCGCGACTTGCGATGGCTATTTATCACATTTCACCCTGGGATTATTTGTAAATGAATTAATTTAATAATTTTGTTGTATTCATGATTTTTAAAACATGAGTCATTTTATTGCGTAAATGCGTATTATACTGGGCGTATATTTGGGCCTATTACAGTACGTAAGGAACTTGTTAGATTTACCGTGTCTCCAACTTGATGAAATACACACAACATTTCTACGGAAAATTTTATACAATCAAAATGAAACACATCTGAGGGCTCCACCACTTTCAATTGTCGTTTTCTCTGCCTAGTTATTAAACGAATTTGTGTGCGTTCGTCTTCAACGATTAGCATGACGCAATGTGGCGCAGTTATTTATGGGTGCCCCCATTGATTAACGATCCACCGGAAGGTCGCCGGCGTCCAATCACGACACGATCGTTAGACCGAAGCAGTAATGAATAATTTAATACGCAAACAAGGAATATTCAGTAATTACAGGCCGGAAACTCGTTGTTAACAAGTGCTTAACAACATACGAGACTATTACAAAACGGCCCATCCGCCCCCTCGCCCACACGTACGAAGGATGGACCGGGAGGAGCGGACACCTGTGCGCCTAGTTCAACAATTAGTCGCGCACCCATCGATATACATCTACAAAATAATAAAGTGGGTACTGTACTGACTGCACATTATCGAATTGTTAAGTAATGTATCTAAATGTGGCCTCTACGTAACTTTAACATAATAATTTACACTGCAATTTTAAACGCTATAATTAAATTACGATCAAATAAAATAGTACATGTTACATACTAAAGTAAATTGATTAAGAAAAACACTATTACACAACACAAGAACCCAATATTAAACTTATCAATGATCCAAAGATGATAAGAATGTTTTTTACTGGCAGTTTTTCATTATCTTTAACATTTGCTAAAATATTTTTCATGAACCTCTGAAGTGTGCTAATAAAGTAATGTGTGCTGGTAAATAAACTGGTGTGTCAAATTGTCAGTTTTGTAGGAAACTACTGACGTACTGCCATTTTTGTACTATATTGCTGACATACTGTCAGTTTTGCGCATATTTACTGTCATACTATCAGTTTTGTACTAGTGGCTGTTAAACTGTTCAATTTGTACAAAATACCTGTCGAAATGTCAGTCAGTTTAGTACAAACCAAGTCTCTAATTACCATGTTTTTAGAAAATAATTGCCAAACTGTCAGTTTTGAACAAAATAACAGTCGGTGTGACATTTTTCTAGAAAACAATCAGATACAAGCTTGCATAAAATAACTGTCAAACTATCAGTTTTGTATGAAACTACTGTCATACTGTCAGTTCTACACAAAACTGCTGACATACTGTCAGTTTTATACGAAACTACTAACGTGCTGTTAGTGTGGTATCAAATTGCTGACATACTATCAGTTTTGTACAAAATTATTTCTATCAAACTATCAGTTTTGTACTAATGGCATCTAAACTGTTCCATTTGTATAAAATAAATGTCAAAATATCAGTCAGTTTAGTACAAACAAAGTCTCAAATTATCATGTTTCTAGAAAATAGTTGGTAAACGGTCAGTTTTGAACAAAATAACAGTCAGTGTGGCATTTTTCTAGAAAACAATTATCAGGCTTAGAGGCTTGCATAAAATAACTGTGAAACTATCAGTTTTGTATGAAACTACTGTCATGCTGCCAGTTCTAGATAAAATTGCTGACATACTGTCAGTTTTGCACGAAACTATTGACGTAATGTCAGTTTTGTACCAAGTTGCTGATATACTATGAGTTTTGTACAGAATTACTGTCAAACTATTAATTTTGTACTAATGATATTTAAACTATTCTATTTTGTATAATGACATACTGTCACTTTTGTACCGAATTGCTGATATATTGTCAGTTTTGTACCAAATTGCTGATATACTGTCAGTTTTGTACCAAATTGCTGATATACTATCAGTTTTGTACAAAATTGCTATCAAAGTATCAGTTTTGTACTAATAACATTTAACTGTTCTATTTGTACTAAATAACTGTCAAAATATCAATCAGTTTAGTATAAACCAAGTCTCAAATTATAATGTTTCCAGAAAATAATTGCCAAACTGCCAGTTTTGAATAAAATAACAGTCAGTGTGACATTTTTCTAGAAAACAATTATCAGACTGATAGGCTTGCATAAAATAACTGTCAAATTATCAGTTTTGTATGAAACTACTATCATACTGTCAGTTTTGTATGAAATTACTGACGTAGTGTCAGTTTTATACCAAATTGCTGACATACTGTCAGTTTTGTACGAAACTACTGGCGTACTGTCAGTTTTGTATCAAATTACTGACATACTATCAGTTTTGTACAAAATTACTATCAAACTATAAGTTTTGTACCAGTAGCATTTAAATTGTTTTATTTGTACAAAATTACTCTCAAAATATCACTCACTTTAGTACAAACCAAGTCTGAAATTATAATGTTTCTAGAAAATAATTTCTAGAAAATAATTGTCAACTGCCAGTTTTGAATAAACTATCAGTCAATGAGACATTTTTCCAGAAAACAATTATCAGACTGACAGCTTCTATAAAATAACTGTCAAACAATCAGTTTTGTATGAAACTACTGTCGTAGTGTCACTTGTGTACAAAATTACTGACATACTGTCAGTTTTGTACGAACCTACTGACGTACTGTCAGTTTTGTACAAAATTACTATAAAACTATCAGTTTTGTACTAATGGCATTTAAACTCTTATATTTGTACAAAATAACTGTCAAAATATCAGTCAGTTTAGTATAAACGAAATCTCAAAGTATCATGTTTCTAGAATATAAATGCCAAACTGTCAGTTTTTAATCATATTACAGTCAGTGCGACATTTTTCTAGAAAACAATTATCAGACTTGCAACAAGCTTGCATAAAATAACTGTCAAACTATCAGTTTTGTATGAAAATATTGTCATACTGTCAGTTCTACACAAAATTGCTGATATACTGTCAGTTTTGTACGAATCTACCGATGTACCGTCAGTTCTGTATCAAATTGCTGACATACTGCCAGTTTTGTACAAAATTGCTGACATACTATTAGTTATGTACTAATGGCATTTAAAATGTTCTATTTGTACAAAATAACTGTCAAAATATCAGTCAGTTTAGTACAAAGCAAGTCTCAAATTATCATGTTTCTAGAAAATAATTGCCACACTGTCAGATTTGAACAAAATAACAGTCAGTCTGTCATTTTTCTAGCAAACAATTATCAGACTGGCAGGTTTGCATAAAATAACTGTCAAACTATCAGTTTTGTATGAAACTACTGTCATACTGCCAGTTCTATATAAAATTGCTGACATACTGACAGTATTGTACGAAACTGCAAACGAACTATCAGTTATGTATCAAATTGCTAATATACTGTCAGTTTTGTACAAAATGACTATCAAACTATCAGTTTTGTACTAATGTCATTTAAACTGTTCTATTTATAAGAACATATAAAACTATCATACAACATGTTGCACACAAAACTATAAAAATGTACCAAATTGCTTACATACTGTCAGTTTTGTACAAAATTACTATCAAACTATCAGTTTTGTACTAATGTCATTTAAACTGTTCTATTTATAAGAACATATAAGACTATCATACAACATGTTGCATACAAAACTATAAGTATGTACCAAATTGCTTACATACTGTCAGTATTGCACAAAATTACTATCAAACTATAAATTTGGTACTAATGGCAATTAAACTTTTGTATTTGTACAAAATAGCAGTCAAAATATCACTCAGTTTAGTATAAACCATGTCTCAAATTATCATGTTTCTAGAAAATAATTGCCAAACTGCTAGTTTTGAACTAACTAACAGTCAGTATGACATTTTACTAAAAAACAATTATCAGACTGACAGCTTTGCATAAAATAACTGTCAAAGTATCAGTTTTCTATGAAACTATTGTCATACTGTCAGTTCTGTACAAAATTGCTGACATACTGTCAGTTTTGTACGAATCTACTGACGTACTGTCAGTTCTGTATCAAATTGCTGACATACTCTCAGTTTTGTACAAAATTGCTGACACACTATTAGTTTTGTACTAATGGCATTTAAACTGTTCTATTTATAAGAACATACAAAACTATCATACAATATGTTGCATATAAAACTATAAGTATGTACCAAATTGCTTACATACTGTCAGTTTTGCACAAAATGACTATCAAACTATAAGTTTTGTACTAATGGCAATTAAACTGTTATATTTGTACAAAATAGCAGTCAAAATATCACTCAGTTTAGTACAAATCAAGTCTCAAATTATCATGTGTCTAGCAAATAATTGCCAAATTGCCAATTTTGAACTAAATAATAGTCAGTGTGACATTTTACTAGAAAACAATAATCAGGCTGAGAGGCTTGCATAAAATAACTGTAATACTGTCAGTTTTGTATGAAACCACTGTCATACAGTCAGTTCTTTATAAAATTGCTCACATACTGTCAGTTTTGTACGAAGCTACTGACTTGCTGTCAGTTTTGTACCAAATTGCTGACATATTATCAGTTTCCTACAAAATTACTAGCAAACTATCAGGTTTGTACTAATGGCATTTAAACTGTTCTATTTATAACAACATACAAAACTATCATACAAAATGTTGCATACAAAACTATCAGTATGTATCAAATTTCTTACATACTGTCAGTTTTGTACAAAATGACTATCAAACTATTAGTTTTGTACGAATGGCATTTAAACTGTTCTATTTGCACAAAATAACAGTCAAAATATCACTCAGTTTAGTACAAATCAAGTCTCAAATTATCTTGTTTCTAGAAAATAATTGGCAAACTGTCCGTTTTGAACAAAATAACTGTCAGTGTTACAGCTGTCAAGAAAAAAAAGTCAAAAAACTGTTAATATAATAGTCAATAATTGTCAACAATAATTGTTACACGTTGTTTACTTTTTATATTTATGTCAGTTTAGATCTAGTATTCTCAATGTCAGTTTTATATGTAAAATGTCATTTGGTCCTTCGGATGACTTGAAAAACCACTTCTTGTTAGTTTTATAAATAATAAAAAACAGTTTTGTTCAAAGTGACTGTTATATTGTTTGTTTTGTACAAAATAACTGTCAACATGTCGTAAATGCCGATTTCTGATATAACATTCACAATTTTTTTATATTACTTTAAATAATATCTCAAAAAGTAGCGCATTAATAGCAATACAATTTATTCTTGACACTTACTGATACATGAGCTTATAACACATCAAATTTAAATAACATACAATGGGGCGATTCATGAGATTTTAGATATTTGAAATGATCAATTGTTTTTAAGTGACCATCAATTTTGCCCATCCTTTGCTTTGCTAGTGATATCTCAAAACTAGCGTATGAATATTGGTAAAATTTGTATTTGATATTCAATAACAAATTAAATAATCAAAGATTTAAAAAAAAAATTCAATAAATAATTGTTAGAATATTTACATGTCAGTGAAATCATGTTTTCCTATAACATTATCAAATATTGATGTTACTTCATTAATAATATTTCAAAAACTAGCGTATTAATATCAATGCAATTTATCCTTGATTCTTAGTGATACATAAGCCAATAACGCATCCAATTTGATTAATGTCCAATGGGTGATTTATGAGATATTAGATTTTTAGGTGACATCCTCAAAATGTTGTCCATCCTTTGCTTTGTTACTGATATCTCAAAAACCTGCGCATGAATATTGGTGCAATTTGTGTTTGATATTCAGTTACAAATTTGAAAATTAAAGATTTAAAAAAAATAATACTCAATAAATAATTCTGAGAATATGTACATGTCAGTGAAATCATATGTTTTCCAATAACATTATCAAATATTGATGTTACTTTATTAACAATATCTCAAAAACTACTTCATTAATATTAGTGATATTTATTCTTGATACTTAGTGATACATAAGCTTATAACACAATTATTATTAAATATATTAATAATTATTAAATGGGGGGCGGAAATAAGGAGCGACCACTACCTAGTGACAACACAAATAAAAGAAAACAACAACAACGTAACAAAAACAGAACAGCAAACAAAGAGAACGAGAGTATGCACCAAAATAAATGTGAAGTGATATGTCTCATGCGTCTTTATATAATTCTTCATTGTTGTCTTTTAATGTGTTTGGAAGCTACAAATATTGCTGAAACTAAATATAATTTCGTATTTGAGCAGTCAAATATCAAATTCCACAATAGAAATTTAAATTGCATGAAGATAACTTTTATTGCCATATTCATGACATATTTATTGCTATTTGACATTTGACATTTGACATGACATATTCATGCCTTTTCATGACATATTCATGAGTGTAAATGAAGTTGCCTTTGTCGAAAATAGAACTATTTTCACTGGGGCGGAACAAAAATATTTTACATGGTGACGCATTGACAAGCATTTAGATACACCATGTACTAAACTTATATACGTATGTTATGTACTAAGTAGTACTTATATAAATTTTACAAGTTATGGCATTGCTGATAGACATCCAGCAGTATGTTTTAGTGCTATTATTACAAGCATCGAGAGGAGGTATTCAAGATTGATTCATGTACTGGGCCGGGTAGGTAGATCGGTAGCTACAATTTGATTAATTGGGCACACCGGTGGCTACCAGAACTCTGCGGGTGCACCGATTAAATTGGCCGGCCTCACATCGGGAGGTCAATAATTTGATTGTAGTAATTTTAGACTGTGAATGCACAAAAGGAGGATAATTGAATTAAACTATTTTTGATCCGCCTCGTACTTGGTATGTACAGATTTCATATTTAAACGTACTTAGTTTATACTTTTAAACAACTATTCTTAATAACAATTTTCGATATCATCATTCATTAATGCATTTTTTCGGAAATGCGGCGCGAAAGTTGCCTTTCCCTGACTAGTCAGGGAAACTTCATTCAGTCACTTTTCTGTCACAAAAAACTATGTATCACCTTAGAACCAGAGAAACGTACTACTACACAGGGTGTCCTAAATAGAGTGGGATTGCATGGGTGTTTCCTATTCTTAGAAATTTACTTATTTTTCCATTTAAATTTTGATTTTTTCTAATATTGAAAATATTCTACATACCTATATGTATTAAAAAACTATGAATTATTTTGGTATCTTCTACAATTGAGTTATCTATATCAGTGTTTCTCAACATTTTTTACCTGTGGCCCACTTTTAGACATTACCACCAATACTGTACATTGCTGTACATTTCTAAACTCAAAGCTAATTTTACAGTGTACGAATTACACCCAATTTTTTTGACCCGGCGCATCCACCATAGATAAATAATAAAAATTAATTAATATTACTTTCAAATTAAAAATTACTCACCAATCATTTTAGCTAATTATTTAGGTCAAGAAGTATCAGTTTGTAGAAATATTTTTTTTTTAACAATTTCGTCTACATAATCAAACAACTAGCAACAAAATAGTATAAATAATCACAACATACTTGCACTTTTTGGTGCGATATGGATATGATATATGTATTAGAAAACTATGAATTATTTTGGTATCTTCTACAATTGAGTTATCTATATCAGTATTTCTCAACATTTTTTACCAGTGGCCCACTTTTAAACATTACCACCAATACTGTACATTGCTGTACATTTCTAAACTCAAAGCTAATTTTACAGTGTACGAATTACACACACATTTTTAAGACCCGGCGCAGCCACCATAGATAAATAATCAAAATGAATTAATATTACTTTCAAATTAAAAAAAACAAACTTAGTCACCAATCATTTTAGCTAATTAATTAGGTCAAAAGTATCAGTTTGTAGAATATTTTTTTTTAAGAATTTTGTGACATGATGAAACAACTAGCAACAAAATAATATAAATAATCACAACATACTTGCACTTTTTGGTGCGATATGGATATGATGTATGTATTAGAAAACTATGAATTATTTTGGTTTTTTCTAGAATTGTATATATTGTATATAATTGTATATATATATATATATATATATATATATATATATATATATATATATATATATATATATATATATGTATATATATATATATATATATATATATATATACACATATATATATATACATATATCGGTGTTTCTCAACATTTTTTACACGTGGCCCACTTTTAAACATTACCACCAATACTGTACATTACTGTACATTTCTAAACTCAAAGCTAATTTTACAGTGTACGAATTACACACCAATTTTTTGACCCGGCGCATCCACCATAGATAAATAATCAAAATTAATTTATATTAATTTCAAATCAAAATAAACAAACTTACTAACCTTTAATTTTAGCAAATTAATTAGGTCAAAAGACAGTCAATTAGTTTTTCGCTAAGTATTTTAATTTTTTAAGAACTACGTCGACATAATGAAACAACTAGCAACAAAATAATATAAATAATCACAACATACATCCATTTCATCTTAATTTACTTGCCTGGAAACCCTCTATATACTACCCATATCGATATGAATATTTTGAAAGAGTTCTCTTTACACATCGAATTTTCATAGTTTTGGAAACCCTATTATCAATAGTGATAATAATTTTGGAATATTGCTGAATTTGATTTAGCAAATTTACAATCTTCGTAAATATATCCACCTTAATCTCGTTCACTTCGAATTTTCATTGTTTTGGAAATCCTATTATCAATATTGTAAATAATATCGGAATATTGCTGAATTTATTGCTGAATCAGAGTCAATTTCAGAAATAGTAGGATCGATTTCAGAGAAAGTAAAGTCAAGTTCAGAGAAAGTAAAATCAAGTTCAGAAAAAGTAACATCAAATTCAGAAAAAGTAAACACTTCAAAGTAATTTCTTCTGAGATTTTATATTCTCTGATATTTATTCTACTTTTTCTGAAACTGATGTTATTTTTTATGACAGTAATTTTACGGAATTGATTTAACTTTTTCTGAAATTTCCAACCATTTTCAGCATCTCCTAAGCTTTCGTAGCTACTAGGGTGACTATGCATCTTACTGTAGATATCTTAAATTTGAGTTTTATAATTTAAAAAGTCTAAATAATCTAAGTAATCTAAAAATAATCTAATAATATAAAAAAATCTAATCCAATAAAAAAATAATAATAAGTAATCTAAAAATCTAAGCAATAAGTATTTAGAAGTATCAGCGCTTTTTTTTATGTATTATCTAAATATAATTAAATTTTTAAAATTCAAATTTAATAATAGTCATAAATTTGTACCAACGTTACATGTTTCTATTGAAACGTTATATTTTCATAATAACAAAAATCTGAATTAATCTAATTATGTGTGTCTTAATATGAGAATTTTCATAATTTTACAAATCCTAAATTAGAACATTATCAATTATTTTGGAATATCATTGGATTACTCTATAGCTATAGCCTGTAGCTGGATTATATTAGAACATTGAACATTGACAATTCTTTTACTCTTTCTCAAATTGATTTTACACTTTCTAAAATTAATTCTACTTTTTCTGAAATTTATTATACTTTTTTTTAAATTGGCGTTGCATATGTATGGTGGCAATCTATTTTCATGTCCAGAAAAAGTAACATCAAATTCAGAAACAGTAACATATACTGCATAATATGTAATATTTTCTGAAATTCATTTTACATTATCTAATTTTGATTCTACTTTTTCTCAAATTGACTTTAGTGTTTCTGAAATTGATTTTACATTTTCTGGAAATGATTCTACTTGACTCAACTCTGAAATTAGCGTTGAATTGGAACATTACTACATTACTGTGTAGCTATAGCCTGTACCTGTAGCCGTAGAAGTAACCCTACCTAACCTAACCTACCCGAACAGTACTGCAATAACATCGGCGCCCTTCTTTCGCTTAGTACACTATAAAATTATATTATGAAGGACAGCAAATGCGGCTGTTAGGCTAGGTTAAGTAAAGTTAGGTTGGATTGGGCTGCAGCACTATACCTTTTCAACTTTAATTTCAGAACATGTAAAGTCAATTCAGAAAAAGTAAACCCAATTACAGGAAAAATTAAATCCATTTCGAAAAAATAGACTCAATTTCAGAAAAAGTTCAATCAGCTTCAGAAAAAGTAATATAAAATCCAAAAAAGTAACATCGACTTGAAAAGAAGTAATTTCTTCTGAAACTGGTTTTACCTTCTCTGAAATTGATTCAATGTTTTTCTAAACTGATTTTACTCTGAAATGTAATCTACTTTTTTCTGAATTTAGTTTGCTGTTTGTGTTTTATTTTTATTTTTTGTTGTTGATAATTTGATTTGTATTTATTTTTTGGAATATGTATTTAGCTTTCTGCTAATAATTATTATTATTATTAAATATTATTATTATTAATTGACTTTACTATTTTTGAAATTGGCGTTGAATAGGTACAGCGGCAATCTATTTTCAAGTTCTGTGAAAGTAACATCAAATTCAGAAAAGGTGACATCGACATCAGAAAAAGTAATATATTCTGAAATTGATTTTACATTCTCCGGAATTAGTTCTACTTTTCTAAAACTGATTTTACTTTTTCTGAAATTGATTTTATATCTTCTTAAAATGATTCTCCTTTTTATGAAATTGACTTTACTTTTTCTGAAATTGACGTTAAATCGGTATAATGGCAATCAATTTTCATGTTTTGAAAAGGTAACATCAAATTCAGAAACGGTAACATCGACTTTATAAGATGTAATATTTTCTGAAATTCATTTTACATTATCTAAATTTGATTCGACTTTTTCTGAAATTGACTTTACTCTTTCTGAAATTGATTTTACATTTTCCGAAAATGATTCTACTTTTTGTCAAATTGATTTTACTTTTTCTGAAATTAGCGTTGAATCGGTATAGTAGATCAAAAATGTTGGTCCCCAAAATCTAATTTCTAGTTTTCAATCTATTTTCAAGTTCAGAAAAGTAACATAAAATTCAGAACAACTAACATCGACTTCAGAAAAAATAATATCTTCTGAAATTCATTTTACATTCTCTGAAATTGCTTCTACTTTTTTTGAAACTGATTTTATTTGTTCTGAAACTGATTTTACATATTCTGAAAATGATTCTCCTTTTGTGAAATTGACTTTATTTGTCCTGAAATTGGCGTTAAATAGGTATAATGGCAATTTATTTTGAAGTTCTGAAAACGTAACATCAAATTCAGAAAGAATAACATCGATTTCCGAAAAAGTAATTTCGCCTGAAATTGATTTTACATTCTCAGAAATTGCTTCTAGTTTTCTAAAACTGTTTTTACTTTTTCTGAAATTAATTTTATATTTTCTGAAACTGATTCTGCTTTTACTTTTAAAGAAATTGACTTTATTTTTCTGAAATAGGCGTTGAATAGGTATAGTGGCAATCCATTTTCAAGTTCAGATAAGTAACATCAAATTCAGAAATTGTGGCATCTACTTCAGAAAAAGTATTATCCGAAATTGGTTCTACTTTTCTAAAACTGATTTTACATTTTCAGAAAATGATTCTACTTTGTATGAAATTGATTTTACATTTGCAGGAAATGATTCTCCTTTTTATGAAATTCACTTAACTTTTTCTGAAATTGGCGTCAAATAGGTATAATGGCAATCTATTTTCAAGTTCTGAAAAAGTAACATCACATTCAGAAAATGTGACACCGACTTCAGAAAGAGTAATATCTTCTGAAATTTATTTTACAGTTGCTGAAATTGGTCCACTTTTTTTGAAATTGACTTTATTAGTCCTGAAGTTAGCGTTAAACAGGTATAATGGCAATCTATTTTGAAGATCTGAAAACGTAACATCAAATTCAGAAAGAGTAACATCGACTTCAGAAAAAGTAATTTCTTCTGAAACGGATTATACATTCTCCGAAATTGCTTCTTCTTTTTTCTAAACCTGATACTACTCTTTCAGAAATTGATTTTACATTCTCTGAAATTAATTCTACTTTTTCTGAAATTGACTTTATTCTTTCTGAAATTGATTTTATACTTTTTGATATCGATTCTACTTTTCCTGAAATTTATTTTACTTTTTCTAAAATTGACGTTGCATAGGTATGGTGGCAGTCTATTTTCAAGTTCAGAAAAGTAACATCAAATTCAGAAAATGTGACATCGACTTCAGAAAAAGTAATATCTTCTGAACTTGATTTTACATTCTCCGAAATTGCTTCTATCTGAAATTGATTTTACAGTTGCTGAAATTGATTCTACTTTTTTGAAATTGACTTTATTTGTCCTGAAGTTGGCGTTAAATAGGTATATGGGTAATCTATTTTGAAGATCTGAAAACGTAACATCAAATTCAGAAAAAGTGACATCGACTTCAGAAACAGTAGTATCTTCTGAAATTGATTTTACATTCTCCGAAATTGCTTCTTCTTTTTTCTAAACCTGATACTACTCTTTCAGAAATTGATTTTACATTCTCTGAAATTAATTCTACTTTTTCTGAAATTGACTTTATTCTTTCTGAAATTGATTTTATACTTTTTGATATCGATTCTACTTTTCCTGAAATTTATTTTACTTTTTCTAAAATTGACGTTGCATAGGTATGGTGGCAGTCTATTTTCAAGTTCAGAAAAGTAACATCAAATTCAGAAAATGTGACATCGACTTCAGAAAAAGTAATATCTTCTGAACTTGATTTTACATTCTCCGAAATTGCTTCTATCTGAAATTGATTTTACAGTTGCTGAAATTGATTCTACTTTTTTGAAATTGACTTTATTTGTCCTGAAGTTGGCGTTAAATAGGTATATGGGTAATCTATTTTGAAGATCTGAAAACGTAACATCAAATTCAGAAAAAGTGACATCGACTTCAGAAACAGTAGTATCTTCTGAAATTGATTTTACATTCTCGGGAATTGCTTCTACTTTTTCTGAAACTGATTTTACTTGTTCTGAAATTAATTTTACAGTTTCTGAAATAGATTCTACATTTTCTGAAATTTACTTTACTTTTTCTGAATTTTGCGTTAAATATGTATAATGGTAATCTATTTTCAAGTTCTGAAAAAGTAACATCAAATTCGGAAAAGGTGACATCGACTTCAGACAGAGTAATATCTCCTGAAATTGATTTTACATTCTCTGAAAATGGTTCTACTTTTTCTGAAACTGATTTTACTCCTTCTCAAATTGATTTTACATTTTCTGAAATTGATTCTACTTTCTCTGAAATTGATTCTACTTTCTGAAATTTACTTTACTGTTTTTGAAAATGAAGTTGAAAAGGTATAGTGGCTATCTCTTTTCCAATTTTATAATGAAGGTGAATGCATACATAAAGCAGCAATACCCATATATCGTATTGTATTACTGTACCTATGGAGGCTGATTCATAGATTTCTTACGCTACACTACGACAATGGTATCGCTATGGGCAATTTCAACGCGCGTTGAACGCATTGTATCACCATGGGTATTTTCAACACGCATTGAACGTTGTTGAAAATGCCCATAGTGATAGCACTGTTATTTGTCAACGCGTAGCATTGCGTCGCCTAAGAAATTTATTAATCAGCTTTTATCCTCAAGTTGGATGATCAGATTCAAAATAATACATTTCTATGGTAAAATTGGTACTTTTTTGGCGTTGCAGCCGAGCAAAATTATATCCCAAAAATTACTGCATGCGCTAAAATTCGCAATAAAATAGATATTTCCATTGCCCTGATGGGCTGCCAATCATTACTATCAATAGAAATCGGTTTATTGTTCATTGCACGCTCACGCCTGGCACGGTACGAAATCGTGATATCTATAATCCATACCCTCTCCCATAACCAGATGACTCTATCCTTGGTTCGCATAAGTGGCATTTAAAATAGCGAACTGGAATTGAGAGCCCAATCATATTCTACGCCAGATCACAAAACCAAAGAAGATACAATTCTCTGAGAAGAATTGTATGTATTCCTAATTGTATTGAGGAACAATCCTAAATCCTAATTGTATTGAGGACATACAATATGTATGTATGAGAATTGTATGTTCTCTTTGAAAGAACTAACAAATTCCTGGTTAAGCCGCGAGACGAAAGTCGATAGTCGATTCCATATATCATGTATCACATCACATCATATGTCAATGTGTGTTATATACTGTACTATACTATACTATATATGTACTACTATATTGTACTACTATATTGTACTACTATATTATACTATATGTATGTATGTTGTAAATTTGGAATAAATGTTCTACTCTGTACTACTACTCCTGATAATAAATGATCAATAATAGCAAACCTTTATTAATTTTGTTTTTGTTTTGTTTTAGGTAAGTGAATCATTTCCGCTGTAAGAAGACTGTTAAATCTGTCAAGAAATCGCCACGGAGCAAAAATTCAGAAATCGCAAAAAATGTCCTACAGAGGGGTTACGTCCTTGCAATCTGGCGACTACAATAACTCATGGGTGAGCGAATTGTGTAGATTTGCGTAGCACGAGTAGATTGGCTTGCTGAAGAGCTGTAGAACATAATAGTCCTAGTCCTAGCACGCGACACAATTCCGGAAACCACGCAGCCTCGGCTTTAATTGCCCTCTTCTTGCAATGACAATTAAAATAGTAACCACTTCATCGTACCGCGAAGAACCTCAGAACCTCTCGAGGTTCCTCGAGATCTCGCGGAGGAGTCGTGATGGTGATGGCGCGCGGGGGCCGGCCGGGAAGAAAAAACGGCGCTCGCCCATTACGTTCCGTCGATTACCGGACGGCGCGTGCTCTTCGGGAACACGTGCTGGCGCGTGCTCGGCAATGACCAAGAGCTTTCGGTTGGCAGCGCCAGGGGGCGCCAGCGAACGGCGCGGAAGCTGCGTGTACCACATCGGAAGATCGTGGATGAAATTAAGCCGAGGTTTCAGCTACCGGCCGGCAGAGGGCAACCACGGCGCGTTTCATCTCAGTTTGTCCAAGAGATGCTAACGTTCACAGATTCACGTATTCAATGATGCAAAGAGGAAATCCTAAGAGCACCAGTGTTTGCTGCTAATAATGCTAACGCGATTGCTGCCAAATATCGTTTCAATGAATGCTTACCATTTGTTTTATTGTCGTTAAAATGGTCTGTTGAAATTGGAAAGAAGGTCAAGTAATTACTTGCAATTAGAATGCAAATTTGTTGTTTTTACTTATCATAATACTATTGCAATTGTGCCAATGAAAATTCTGAAAAAAAAAAACAACTTTTCCTAAAATAACTACTTACATAATATCTGTTTCGTATTGTATCTTAGTTTAGTAGTGGATTAGTTATTGGTTGAAAATTGTTATCTACATTTTTTTGTTTTGACATGACCCATATCCAGGGGTATACTGTACCTGTGTATATCTACTTTTTTCTTCTATTTTTGATAACCCTTTGTACTACTTAAAGGGCGATTAAAAAATATTCAAGGGGATTTCCGATTATATATACAGGGTGTCCCGTGATAGGATGCGCATAGCTTAAGAGCGTATTTCTTCGGCAATTTTGTCCAAAACATAATAGTTAAAGAGTTATGGGTAAAATTTAAGAAAGCAAAAAACGTCGCTGTATATACCTCGCTTAACTTTTTTGAGACACATTTACTTCAAATAAAATTTCATTGGAATCATTGCATTGATCAATAAAAATTAGAAAGATTATTTTTTGACGTTTCTCAAAACCAATGATATATTTCGATTTTTGTCATATTGATACTTCTGGACCAATCCCGTCATTATTATACTGGGAATATTCTCTAGAGATTATTATAGTGGGAATAATCTCGGTAGCTAGGTTCACTCTTGTCAATCAAAATATTTGTCAAATTATTAATTTATCAATCATATTAAAGTGTCATACAAAATGAATAAAAGTCGCTTTAGCTGCGTTTCGCATACTGAAATTGATAAAGAAATACTAGAAAGCAAAAAACGTCAAAAAATAATCTAATCAAATATAACTCGAGAGTTCGATAAATTAGAAAATAATTTGACAGATTATGTCTCAAACTTGTTGCCATTTAGCAATAGTCACTCGAGCCCTTCGGGCTCTCGTGACTATTGCCTGGCAACAAGTTTTCGACAATCTGTCAAATTATTTTCAATTTATTCTCACTCTCTTGTTATATTATTACTGAAAATTTAACGCAATCAAATTGTCTCCCACACAACCTTTTACAGTAACAGTCACGAACGTTAACACATTGTACAGTTACCAGAAGAGATAATTTAGAAGAATGACGGAATTGTAAAATCAATGCCAATATAAAAAATCTGCAATATACAGGGTGTCCCGAACCTTTCGGTAAAGCTTCAGGTAACCTCTTCCTGTCATGAAAGATTAACACAAAACTGCAAAACCGTACTCTTATACGGCGTGGATAAAGTGTTTTTATCTTCAATAACAAATTATGAGGAATTATAAGAACATTTTAAGAAAACTCATATTTAATCAATAGAAAATGTTTTTAAAATCATCATTTAAAAATCATCATTTAAAATTTAAAAATATTGGCTATAACTTAATTGAGCTCTTCTAGTGTCCACTTTGCCTGTTAATTACCTGTCTAAATTCACATTTATAGTTTTGAAGAAATGCTGAATTCTCATTTTAAGTACTTATGCCAATTTCTTAATTCTTGCGTGTGCCAAATTATAATTCACTAAATTCTTCGCAACTAGCAAAAGTTAGCATCGTACCTAACAATAATTACATTATTAAATAAAACCAATTCGCACAACAACAATTCAAATATTTATCCATATTCAGAACTAGTGTGAACTATATTAAGATATAGTTCAGATTATCATTCAGTGTACTTTGTTTTCATTTACTAAATATAATTTCCATTTAAATAAATTTATCTCAGACAGCAAGAAATCATTAATGTTCTAATATATTACTGCCAAAACGATAACGAAATTGTAACAGTTATTTAAGAAAATTTATGAAAATTCATATCAAATTTAAAAATATATCTCAAATATCGTAATTAGTACCAAAGTTTACATTGCAAATTATAGAAAACTTTTGCAATATTCCAGTAAATTTGATTGGATTATTGCTAGAGAGATGCCAAAATGGTCAAAATTAATGCTAAATTTAAGAAGATTCTGACAAAATTAAGTTGATGTGGTATGGAGTTCCTAAAGAGTATTAGTGTAAAAATTGTTAAAATTCATACCAAATTTAAGAAAATATTTCAATAATACTGACTAAATTATTGCCAGAACAATGCAAAAATAGTCAAGATTAATGCTAATATTAGGAAGATTATGACAAAAATTATAAGTAATGTGTGGAAATTGTGAAAATTCCAATTAAAAATATTGCTCAATGGACGAATTATAGAAGAGATATTCGAAATTTAAAAATATGTATGTGGAATTCATACCAGTTTTAGGAAACTTTTGCAATATTCCAGTAAAGTTGATTGGATTATTGCTAGAGAGATGCCGAAATTGTCAAGATTAATGCTAAATTTAAGAAGATTCTGACAAAATTAAGTTGATGTGGTATGGAGTTCCTAAATAGTATTAGTGTAAAAATTGTGAAAATTCATACCAAATTTAAGAAAATATTTCAATAAAACTGACTAAATTATTGCCAGAACAATGCAAAAATAGTCACGATTAATGCTAAAATTAGAAAGATTATGACAAAAATTACAAGTAATGAAGGTAAATCAAACACTTGGTTGAAGTGTAGTGAAACTTCAACCAAGTGTTTGATTTACCTTAATTATCATGTTTCACCAAGTGGTATCCACACATACTTTCAACTTAATTATAAGTAATGTGTGGAAATTGTGAAAATTCAGATTCAAAATAATGCTCAATCGACGAATTAGAGAAGAGATATTCAAAATGTAAAAATATGTATGTGGAATTCATACCAGTTATATGAAACTTTTGCAATATTCCGGTAAAGTTGATTGAATTATTGCTAGAAAGATGCCAAAATTGTCAAGATTAATCCTAAATTTAAGAAGATTCTGACAAAATGACAAGAGTAAGGTGATGTGGTGTGGAGTTCCAAAAGAGTATTAGTGTAAAAATTGTGAAAATTCATACCTAATTTGAGAAAATATTTCAATAAAACTGACTAAATTATTGCCAGAATAATGAAAAAATAGTCAAGATTGATGCTAAAATTACGAAGATTATGACAAAAATTATAAGTAAAGTATGGAAATTGTTAAAATTCAAATTCAAAATAATGCTCAATCGACGAATTATAGAAGAGATATTCGAAAATTAAAAATATGAATGTCTTATGTGGAATTTTTACCAGTTTTAGGAAACTTTTGCAATATTCCAGTAAAGTTGATTGAATTATTCCTAGAAAGATGCAAAAATTGTCAAGATTAATCCTAAATTTTAGATGATTCTGACAAAATAAGTTAAAAAATGTGAAGTGTAATGAAGAAATAATGAAGTGTAAAAATTGTGAAAATTCATACCATATTTCAGAAAAAAATTCAATATTTCAATAAAAGTGACTAAATTATTGCTAGAATAATGCCAAAATAGTCAAGATTAATGCTAAAATTTGGAAGATTGTGACAAGAATTATAAGTAATGTGTAGAAATTGTGAAAATTCAAACCTAATTTGAAAATATTTGTTAAATATCTTAAATCAAGCAAAATGTTTCATTGCAAATTATAGATGAGTTATTCAAAATTTAATAATAATAATGTTGATCCGAAATTCGTGCCAATTTCAGGAAACTTTTAGATAGAATAGATTTTTTAGATAGATTTTAGATTAGAAAATATAATTGCCTGAACGAGACCAAAATTGATGCTATATTTAAAAAGATTGTTACAGAAGTAAGAAAATTTAACAATATGTCAAGCAGTTCCTAAAGTTTTACTGTGAAAATTGCGAAAATTCGTACCAAATTTGAAAATTTTCATGAAAAATTATATAAGAGTCTAAATAAGAATCTTTAATCCAAGTCAGAACAGTTTTTTTTTTCACAAAAAGAACATTTATTTAAGTTAAATGTAGATATCAATCGCAATGCAATCATCTTCAGTACAGTTTCTTTACTGATGATAATGGCATGAGTTATTCAAAATTTAATAATATTAATGTTGTGAAATTCATACCAATTTCAGGAAAATTTTGCAATACTCTAATAAAGTCGACAAGATTATTGCCAGAAGGAGACCAAAATTGATGCTAAATTTAAGATGATTGTGACAGAAATAAGAAAATTTAACAATATGTCAAGCAGTTCCTAAAACTTTACTGTGAAAATTGCGAAAATTCGTACGAAATGTGAAAATTTTAAATAATAAAAAAGTAAATAAGAGTCTAAATAAGAATCTTTAAGTTAGAGTCAGAAAAGCTTTTTTTCACAAAAAGAACATCTATTAATTTAGTTTGGTTTAGTTTAATTTATTAAATGTATGAAGATACATATACATTACAAACTAATAGTAACTTATAAATAAATAATACAGGTACAAGTAATAATACTACCTAACAATATTTATACAATTGATAGCTTCAGGCCACAGATTTAAATTATAATATATAAATTTTATAATTAAATTATAATTGAGACAAATGTAGATTTCAATCGCAATGCAATCATTTTCAGTACAGTTTTTTTACGGAAGCTAATCACATGAGTTATTCAAAATTTAATAATATTAATGTTGATGCGAAACTCGTACCAATTTCAGGAAAATTTCGCGATACTCTAATAAATTTGACAAGATTATTGCCAGAATGAGACCAAATTTGATGCTAAATTTTAGAAGATTGTGACAGAAGTAACAAAATTTAACAATATGTCAAGCAGCTCCTCAAGTTTTACTGTGAAAATTGCGAAAATTCGTACGAAATTTAAAAATTGTAAATAATGAAAAATTAAAAAAGAGTCTATTAAGAATCTTTAAATTATAGTCAGAACAACTTTTTTTCACAAAAAGAATATTTATTTGAGTTAAATGTAGATTTCAATCGCAATGCAATCATCTTCTGTACAGTTTTTTTCACTGAATCAATGAGTTATTCAAAATATAATAATATTAATGTTGATGTGAAATTCATACTAATTTCAGGAAAATTTTGCAATACTCTAATAAATTTGACAAGATTATTGCCAGAATAAGACCAAAATTGATGCTAAATTTTAGAAGATTGTGACAGAAGTAACAAAATTTAACAATGTGTCAAGCAGTTCCTAAAACTTTACTGTGAAAATTGCGAAAATTCGTACGAAATGTGAATATTTTAAATCATGAAAAATTAACTAAGAGTCTAAATAAGAATCTTTAAATTAGAGTCAGAAAAGCTTATTTTCACAAAAAAGAACATTTATTAGTTTAGTTTGGTTTAGTTTAATTTATTAAATGTATGAAGATACATATACATTACAAATTAATAGTAACTTATAAATAAATAACACAGGTATAAGTAATAATACTACCTAACAATATTTATACAATTGATAGCTTCAGGCCACAGATTTAAATTATAATATATAAATTTTATAATTAAATTATAATTGAGTTAAATGTAGATTTCAATCGCAATGCAATCATCTTCAGTACAGTTTTTTTACTGAAGATAATCGCATGAGTTATTCAAATTTTAATAATATTAATGTTGATGTGAAATTCGTACCAATTTCAGGAAAATGTTGCAATAATCTAATAAATTTGACAAGATTATTGCCAGAATGAGACCAAAATTGATGCTAAATTTAAGAAAATTGTAACAGAAATAAAATTTAACAATGTGTCAAGCAGTGCCTAAAGTTTTACTGTGAAATATGCGAAAATTCGTACCAAATTTGAAAATTTTCATGAAAAATTATATAAGAGTCTAAATAAGAATCTTTAAATTAGAGTCAGATAAGCTTTTTTCCACAAAAAGAACATTTATTAGTTAAGTTTGGTTCAGTTTAAGCTTCAGGCCACAGATTTAAATTATAATATATAAATTTTATAATTAAATTATAATTGAGTTAAATGTAGATTTCAATCGCAATGCAATCATTTTCAATACAGTTTTTTACTAAAGATAATCGCATGAGTTACTCAAAATTTAATAATATTAATGTTGATGTGAGATTCGTACCAATTTCAGGAAAATTTCGCAATACTCTATTAAATTTGACAAGATTATTGCCAGAATGAGACCAAAATTGATGCTAAATTTAAGAAGATTGTGACAAAAGTTAGAAAATTTAACTATGTGTCAAACAGTTCCTAAAGTTTTACTGTGAAAATTGCGAAAATTCGTACGAAATGTGAAAATTTTAAATAAAGACAAATTAAATAAGAGTCTAAATAAGAATCTTTAAATTAGAGTCAGAAAAGCTTGTTTTCACAAAAAACATTTATTTGAGTTAAATGTAGATTTCAATCGCAATGCAGTCATCTTCAACACTGTTTTTTTACTGAAGATAATCGCATGAGTTATTCAAAATTTATTAATATTAATGTTGATGTGAAATTCGCACCAATTTCAGGAAAATTTTGCAATACTCTATTAAATTTGATAAGATTATTGCCAGAATGAGACCAAAATTGATGCTAAATTTAAGAAGATTGTGACAGAAATAAGAAAATTTAACAATGTGGCAAGCAGTTCCTCAACTGTGAAAATTGCGAAAAATCGAACCAAATTTCAACAAATATCTCAAACATCGCAAATAATTTCAAATTTTATTTTGGAGCTGGTGAAACAATCTTTAAATAAGAGTCAGAACAGATTTTTCATAAAAAGATCATTTATTTGAGTTAAATGTAGATTTCAATCGCAATGCAATCATCTCCAGTACAGTTTTTTTACTGAAGGTAGTCGCATGAGTTATTCAAAATTTAATAATATTAATGTCAATGCGAAATTCGTGCCAATTTCAGGAAAATTTCGATATACTCAAATAAATTTGACAAGATTATTGCCAGAATAAGACCAAAATTGATGCTAAATTTAAGAAGATTGTGACAGAAGTAAGAAAATTTAACAATGTGTCAAGCAGTTTCTAAAGTTTTAAATAATGAAAAATTAAATAAGAGTCTAAATAAGAATCTTTAAATTAGAGTCAGAAAAGCTTGTTTTCACAAAAAACATTTATTTGAGTGAAATGTAGATTTCAATCGCAATGCAGTCATCTTCAACACTGTTTTTTTACTGAAGATAATCGCATGAGTTATTCAAAATTTAATAATATTAATGTTGTTTAATCAATACTCTATTAAATTTGACAAGATTGTTGTCAGAATGAGACCAAATTTGATGCTAAATTTAAGAAGATTGAGACAGATGTAACAAAATTTAACAATGTGTCAAGCAGTTCTCAAAGTTTTACTGTAAAAATTTCAAAAATTCGTACCAAATTTGAAAAAAATTCTCAAACATCGCAAATAATGCCAAATTTTATTTTGGAGCTAGTGAAACAATCTTCAAATAAGAGTCAGAACAGCTTTTTTTCACAAAAAGAACATGTATTTGAGTTAAAAGTATATTTCAATCCTAATGCAATCACCTTCAGTACAGTTTTTCTTTTACTAAAGATCGCATTGCTAGTGAAATGTACTTTTAGCTCAAATAAATGTTTGGTTTTTTTTTGTGAATAAAATATAAATGTACATCTCAATCGCAATGCAATCATCTTCAGTATAGTTTTTCTTCTGAAGATTGTGATTAAAATTGCGGACTCTTGCATTATACATATTAAAAACTTCAAAATAGTAATGTCGGTATAAAATTAAAGCTAATTTTAAAAAGTTTTTGCAATATTCTATTTCATTTGACAATACCTTTTCAGTACGTTTTCAACTTCAACGTTCAAGTTTGCATTAATCATTATTAATTTGGCATTAATCAAAACCATTAAACAAATTCATGTTGACATTGTTTAATGTCAACATGGTTTTGATTTATGCTAAACTTGATTGTGATTAGTGCCAAGTTGAAGTTGAAAAGGTATAGAGTATTGCTAGAATGATATCATCATTTACGGGTTTTTTGTAATGTACATTTAGTTCAAAAAAATGTTTTTTTTTGTGAATAAAATATAAATGTACATTTCAATCAATCTCAATTCAATCATCTTCAGTACAGTTTTTCTACTGAAGATTGCATTGCTATTGAAATTGCGAACTCTTGCATTGTACATATTAAAAACTTTAAAATATTAATGTCGGTATAAAATTGAAGCTCATTTTAGAAAGTTTTTGCAATATTCCATTTCATTTGACTATATCTTTTCAACTTCAACATTCAAGTTTGCAATAATCATTATTTATTTGGCATTAATCAAAAGCATGTTGGTATTAAAAAAAATCATGTTGTCATTGTTTAATGTCAACATGATTTTGATTAATGCCAAACTGGTAATGATTAATGCCAACTTGACTGTGATTAGTGCCAAGAAGTTGAAAAGGTATGGAGTATTGCCAGAATGATATCAACATTTACAAGTTTATGATAAATTTAACAAAATTTCTGCAAAAATTGTGGAAATTTATATCGATATTGGCATAATGCCAAGTTTTGTTTTGCAAGTAATGGATAAGATTTTCGAGTTTTAAAACTATTAATGTCACATGTTGACCACGTAAGTTCGGACTTCTTAGAAAATTTTATTACGTAAAATTGTAAAGACATGCCAAATTTGAAAATGTTTCTAAAATATCCTAAATAATGCCCAATTTTACTTTGCTTTATAGAAGATATAGGTACTCGTGTGTAGGTCTAAAGTATTCAATATTTATAAATTTTAATTATGAAATTAATTAAATGAATGCCAATTTTTAGAAAATTTGTCAATATTACAATAAATTTCATTAGATGCTTGCCAAAACGATATCAAAATGATCAATTTTATGCTAAATTTTAGATCTTTTAGACCTAATTGGTTTGAACACATTACTACTAGAGGGCACTTTATGAATACGAATGTGATTTTGGGAATTATAACTTCGGAGTCACTGGACTGACGAGACCCAATTAGGTCGAAACCGGTTTCCCGTTGTCCGCGGAAGTAATTCACAAAAGCACATTCCAATTTTACAACTTTAAATTGTTAAACCAGAGAGTGCATATACATACCTTTATACAGGGTGTCTCTAAATTACGTGGACATGGCTTAACCACAGATTACTGGGATCAAAAAAAGACGATTTAACAAAATTTATCTATATACAATTCCATTTGTCTCAATTAGGTATTACAAATTAAATGAGTCGAATGAGTTCTCAGCGATTTTGGCGTTTTTTTTGATCGACATTAATTGTAATTTTTTCATCCTTTTTTCCCCTGGTTTATTAAGCCCCTGAGCAATGAGGTCTCTATATGGTCCTTTTGTGCGTTTATACGTCCTTAAAATGAGCTTAATCGGGTCTCTGATTTTGACATCTGTACAGGGTGAGTTTATAATTTTGATGTGTACAATACGCCCCTGGGGTTTGGTGCGATCCTCCCGACTCACCCTGTATAAGGACAGACTTTGGATTATTTGATGAAGGATTATGCTTGGGAAAACTACCAAACCGTCTAATTTTCTTTCAAGCATAATTGAAGGCAAGGTTGTTTAGCTTGGATTCAATTCATGTTCTTAACACTACTCTCGCAAAACAAGACATCCATATTTCAGCAGTTGTACATTTACCCCATTTTGATCGCGCGCATTTATGTGGAGACGCTCCTTTTATATTAATGTTACAAGCAATTTGTGTAATTTAACCATTTTACATAATGCCTGCCTATTTGAGCCGTTTACGATAAGTAATATATTATACAAGATTATGTCCATGAACATTTCGTAAAATGCCTGTGAGGGATTGGGCAAAATGCAAATGATCAAAATAAAGGGCATCTTCGGCAAATTGAATTGGTAAAAAAGCACCGGAGGCCAGCCAGTAATCAAGTTGGATTGGGTTATTTTAGCTAGGACGAGTTACATTGGGTAAGGTTAGGTTTAGTCAGGATGAGTTACATTGGGTTAGGTTATATTTAGCTAGGACGAGTTACATTGGTTTAGGTTAGGTTTAGTCAGGATGAGTTACATTGGGTTAGGTTATATTTAGTCAGTTATATCGGTTATATCTAAACCTAACCTAACCCAATGTAATTCATCGGGTTAGGTTAGGTTTGGTTTGATTAGGTTAGGTTAGGTTTGATTAGGTTAGGTTATAAATTCGCCCCTTCGCTGTATGGGCCAATTGTTCGTAGTCCAGTCCGATAATGTTTCCTAACCAGGATATTTCTTTTCTGCCAATACTCCACTTCGGGGTATCCGAGGTTATAAATATGACCAGTATTATATTGGTCTCTGATTAGAAATGGTTCCGTTGATTTGTTTTTAAGAGTTCGGCGAGTTTAAGGATCGCTGATTTAGAATTGCAGTTCACATGCAATCAGATTTAATCGTCACTATTTCTTGTTGGCACGAGGGGGTCCATAAAAATCGCCCCCCATGAAACCGGCGTCGTCTCGATGCCCAAGTAAACTCACTAAGACGCTCGTTTGCGACTTTTTTGCTAGAACAGTGCCGTGCAATACTTCCACTCCGCTGGATTCCTTACTATATCCGATCCTCTGGTGGACGCAGGTGCACGAATTGATGGCTCCATTTTTGGTATTCCGTTACGGACATTGTCGCTGCTAAAGAGCTTCGAGCGAGCTAATTGCGTGCAATCGCGTCGTCGCCGCGGCGTTTCAGGCCCAGGCATTTCAGAAACAAATCGTAATTGTTTAACGGTCCACCGGCCCATTGCCTGATTGATGCCGTAATTGCCGGCGATTAGGCTTAATGCGGAGAGCTTTCGGATCGGCCGGCGCAGTTTTAATAATTTACATTTGTATTTGTCAGCGGAGATTGATAATGGCCTTCAAATTTCGAATTCGGAACGTTTGTGCGCTGGCAGAACGTAGAATCGGAACATTAAGTCATCAATTACTAATCGATGCCATTTCATAAATGCCTGCATAACGAATACGTCCGTTACTAAATGAAACACATTAGATATTGGGTTATGGAAATGAAAAGAACGAGAGCGTGAACAAATGACGAAAATGTGCAATAAGCAAATAAGAACAACCAATTTTAATTGGCTTATGCTAAGTTTGCAATCTATCAAAGAATGTGTACGCAAAAATAGTTATAGTTACCACGCATCCATACACATGGCCATTTTTCATAAATGCTCTTCATGGACTGGCGAAATCTCGAAATAGATATTTCCATTGAAACGTACCAAAGCGTACGAAAACTTTCACGAAAAGAATACTTCCCCATATTTTTACATGGAGAAAGTAAAAATATTGAAAAATTATTATGTATCCTCTTTCTAAATAGGATTAACATTCATGTTCTAAATCAGAGGTCCCCAAATTTTTTGGCAGAAGTACCACACATGTAAGTTCTAAGAGAGCCAGACATTACCTGTACCTGTATCTACTTTTACCTGTATCTGTACTCTGTACTTCATATACATCATATATCTTGATGTAGAATCCTAAAACGGTAATTAATAATAACGTTTATTCAAATTGTGAAACATATTGAAAATATCAAATTTTGCACATAAGTAGACAATTTTGTTTCTGTACCAGCAGTTTCTCGAAAGATGACCAATTTTCTGAATATGTGATTAGTCAATAATATTTCATAAATTATTATTATAATTCATTTACAATATATATATATATATATATATATATATATATGCAACAATTTATAATATTGCAAGTAATCAATCGCGTTACAGAAAATATATTGATAGTATAAAAATAGCAAGTAGAATTTTCTGAGAATTTTATTTGTTTCTTGAACATATCAAACTTTACAAGCAGAATGTCTACGGCAATTTTATTAGTGTAGCAGTACCAGCAGTTTCTGAAAAGATTCCCAATTTTTGCCACCACTTAACAATGGTGCAAGTAAAAATTCGCAAGTATTTTTTTTATCTATTTACAAATCTATTGTGTAAATATATTTATGCCCAATTTTCTGAAAACGTTATTAAATAATTATTTTTCTAATATATGCAACACTTAGTAATATAGCAAGTAAACAGTCGCGTTACAGAAAATTTATTGATAGTATCAAAAATAGCATGTAGAATTTTCTGATAATTTTATTTGTTTTTTGAAAGTATCAAATTTTGCAAGGAGAATGTCTACGACAATTTTATTAGTGTAGGTACCAGCTGTTTCTGAAAAGATTCCCAATTTTTGCCACCTGTACAATGGTGCAAGTAAAAATTCGCAAGTATTTTTTTTATTTATTTACAAATCTATTGTGTAAATATATTTATGCCCAATTTTCTGAAAACGTTATTAAATAATTCATTTTCTAATATATGCAACACTTAATAATATACCAAGTAAACAAATGCGTTACAGAAAATTTATTGATAGTATCAAAAATAGCAAGTAGAATTTTCTGAGAATTTTATTTGGTTTTTGAAAATATAAAATTTTGCAAGCAGAATGTCGGCGACAATTTTATTAGTGTAGATACCAGCAGTTTCTGAAAAGATTCCCACTTTTTGCCACCACTTAATAATGGCACAAATAAAAATTTGCAAGTAATTTATTTATTTATTTAAATTGCAGAAAATTTATTGAAAATATCAAAATTGGCAAGTACAAATTTCTGATAATTGTGTTGTTGAAAATGTCAAATTTTGCGGGTAGAATTCTCCTGAAAACTTTATCAAATAACAATACTGTATTGACGTAATACATTATTAAGTTAATGTATTAATTAACTTAATAATGAAATACTTAATAAAAGTATAATAAAATATAATCCAAAAATCGCCAAAGCAACTATAATAAAAAAGCTTAAAATCGCAGAAAATTTATTCAATATATCAAATTTTGAAAGTAAAAGAGTATATATCAATGTTATGTATCTACCATAAGTTTCTGGAAAGTCTGAAAATTGTATTAAATAATTTGTAAATACATGTAAAACACTAAGTGAAAATTTAATCGATATTTAAATTTTTTCGATTTCTCTTTCACGAAGTGTTTTAGATTAAGTAAAAGAACACAGAAAATGTATTCAAACTGCAGATATCTGATGTGTGAATTGCGAAATGTTGATGATAATGTCAAAGTTTACAGGTAGAATTTTCCTGAAAACTTTATCAAGTAGCAATAATGTATTAACTTGATACATTATTAAGTTAATTTATTAATTAACTTAATAATGAAATACTTAATAAAATTATAATGAAATGAATCCAAAAATCTGCAAAATAATTATGTAAATTATAAAAGAAAATGTATTCAAACTGCAGAACACTGATGTGTGGGTTGTGGAAATTTGTTGAAAATGTCACATTTTACGGGTAGAATTATCTTGAAAACTTGATCAAGTAACAATAATGTATTGACATAATATATTATTAAGTTAATTTATTAATTAGATAAGATAAGATAATTTATTCATGTTAACAACTCTGATACAGTTTCACATAGGTCGGTTTACGTAGGCTTACAATATACAATACAATAATAAAATGACAATAAAAATAAAAGTAATTAACTTAATAATGACATGCTTATTAAAAGTATAGTAAAATAAATCCAAAATCGCCGAAAATTTACTTCAATTACAAAAAAATTATGTAAATGGTGAAAATAACACAGAAAATATATTCAAAAAGAAAACTGATCTGTGAATTGCGAAAATTTGATAAAAATGTCAAATTTTACTGGTAGTATTTTCCTGAGAACTTCATGAAGTTACAGTAATGTATTGATTTAATACATTTTTACGTTAATTAATGTATTGACTCAATGCATTATTAAGTTATTTCATTAATTTTCTTAATAATGAAATACTTAATAAAAGTATAATAAAATAAATAAAAAAATCGAAGAAAATTTATTTAAATTACAGAAAATGTATGTAAATTATAAAAAGAACACAGAAAATGTATTCAATCTGCAGAAAGCAGATGTGTGTATTACGATTTTTTTAATTAAAATATCAAATTTTACGGGTACAAACTTAATCAAGTAACAATAATGGATTGACTTAATACATTATTAAGTTAATTTATTAATTAACTTAATAATGAAATACTTCATAAAAGTATAATAAAATAAATGAAAAATTGCAGAAAATTTAGTTAAATTACAGAAAATATATGTAGATTGTAAAAAAACACAGAAATTGTATTTAACCTGCAGAACACTGATGTGTGAAGTACGAAAATTTTATTAAATTGTCAAATTTTACTCATAGAATTTTCCTGAAAACTTTATGAAGTTACAATAATGTATTGATTTAATACATTATTACGTTAATTAATGTATTGACCTAATTCATTATTAAGTTAATTCATTAATTAACTTAATAATGAAATACTTAATAACAGTATAATAAAATAAATGTGAAAATTGCCAAAATATTATATAAATTACAGAAAAGATATGTAAATTGTAAACAAAACACAGAAAATATATTCAAAATGCAGAAAAGTGATGTGTGGATTGTGGAAATTTGTTTAAAATGTCAAATTTTGCGGGTAGATTTCTCCTGAAAACTTTATCAAGAAACAATAATGTATTTACTTAATACATTATTAAGTAAATTAATAAATTATTAAGTTAATAATGAAATACTTATTAAAAGTTTAATGAAATAAATCCAAAAATCTCCAAAAAATGTATGTAAATTATAGAAACTTTGTGTAAATTGTAAAAAAACACAGAAAATATATTCAACCTGCAAAAAACTGATGTGTGAATAGTAGAAATTTGTTGAAAATGTCAAATTTTGCGGGTAGAATTCGCCTGAAAGCTTTATCAAGTAACAATAATGTATTGAGTTAATACATTATTCAGTTAATTTATTAATTAACTCAATAATAAAATACTTAATGAAAGTTTAATAAAATATATCAAAACATCGCCAAAAATTTATATATATATTATAGGAAATGTATGTAAATTGTCTAAACATGACGTTAAAATATCGGAAAATATAAAATATAAAACGCAGAAAATGTATGTAAATTGCAGAAAATTTAATAAAAACATTAAAAGTTGCAATTGAAAACAGTTTAAATGAAAATTCTGCAAGTTTCAGAAATGTATGTAAAAATTCTGATACATTTACTTCTAATTCTATTTACGTCTTATTTACAAAGTTTAAAATAAAGAAATGTAATTTTAAATTTAAAAATTTAATGTAAATAAATATAATATTAATAAAATATTTAGTGAAATATTAAATTTGCATTAAAACTTTTACAATTTTATTTTTGCTGTAAGTATGTAATTGTATATTTTCCTACAAAGATATTGTTAGTTACAAGGATTACAATAGGATAAATACAGGTTAATCGATGATCTCGCTTTTAATTGGAGATCGGAATTGGAGGGTCAAAAAAAATCATAATTTTAGCTGGAACACTGGTAAGCTGGTAGCTGGTAATTTATGTTAATATTTGTCATGAAAATTTTGCCATTTGCAATAACTTTTTGTCAAGTAGCAACGACATTATTGTAATATTCCAATAAAATTTTGTAATGTATAATAAATCTGATTCAGTCAAAATTTGCAGGTAGAACTTTCGTGAAAACTTTATTGATTATCTTAATAATAAAATTCTTCATTCAAGTGTAATATAAATGGAAAAATAGCAAATTTTATTGTCAAATAATATGTATGTATATGTAAAAAATGTATTGACAATATCGCAGAAAATATTTTTTTTAAATGCAAAAAATGTATGCAAATTGCAGAAATTTGTAAAAATATCAGATCATCATAGAAACATCATATTAGAAACATGAGAAGGTCCTATTAAAACGCATTTAAATGAAAGTTCCAGAAGGTTTAGAAATGTTTCTAAAAATTCTGGAACATGCTAGAAATATGAAAAAACTTAATAAAAGTGCAGTGAAGTAAAGAAAGTACAGTAAAGTAAAGAAACCAAATAACGAGAAAATTACTTAAAATACAATTACAATACCAAAGTATACATACATAGGGTCGCTAAAATGTACCTATAGATATGGTTAAATATTTTGAAAACGCTAAATTATACCAATTTGTTACACGGTTAAAAGTAAGAATTAAATTTCTATCGTCTGACTTATTTTTTCTAAATTCTGGTGTCATTTGTTTTAAAGATTAACACAACGAGAAATTGTTACAATCTTTTATTAAATTGTCTTAAATGCAATGCAATATAAATCAAAATAGTCAAAATGTCGAAAATTTCATTCAGAATACCAAAAGTTCAGAATTGCAAACATCACAGCACATCTTGAAAACTTAACGAAGCCACTTTGAAAACAAAGCAGGTGTAAACCCAGAAATATTATTGAAATCAGGGTCGGTGTGATTTAAATCAATTGCTTTAAGTTATGATTTTAATCATGATTTAAATCAAATGATTTTTTAAATAAATAATTGATTTAAATTGAAGTATATTTTTTTTAATAATTAATCATTGTTTTTGCACTGTTTGTGCATTCCAATAGATGTACAATTAAAAATATAATGTAACTATAAAGTTAGCATGCTTCAAAATAGATAATGGATGTATGTAATATAATTTTCTTTTCTACTCACATGGTATAGATCCTTTTTTTTTAATCATCAATGTTAAAATTCAAGAATTTATTTTAAAATAAAATATTATTTGTATATCAATTGATTTTTACCAGTTTAGATGTGATTACATCTAACAAACATCTAAACTGGGAAAAACTGATCAGCAATATTAAAAAAAAAACAAATAAATCAATTTTTAAATTTATTTGTGTTTTTTAATGATTTATTCCAACTCTGATTGAAATTATAGAAAACCTGTGTGCTAATATAAAAATGTGCTAAACTTTCAACATTTCAATGAAACACAGTACTCTTATAGGTAATGTTTGAATAATAATAGTTACGCCATATTTTGAATTTTCCAGTAACTTAACTTAGTTTTCCTGGATGGTATAAAGCACCTTATAAATTACAATTCTTCAACCTCAGCGCCTAAAATGAGGTTCTAGTTTATCTACATTATGATAAAAAGTTGCAAGTACAACTATATAAACAATTGATGACATTTGTTTTCTTTTGTTTTAAACCATACGTGGAAATGTTGGTAATAATGTCGAAAATCTGTATGTGGTAAAAATTCGATAAATGCAACAGACTTGATTGTCAAAAAAAGCAACTTGATGAAACTTTCATGAACATATTTTTTTTAAATTTCATTTTCCAAGAAACATTCGATTTTTTTCAGAAATCTACGTATTAAAATTTTTCTTTCCAAAATGCCAAATTCCAATTTGTGAAACACTTGTGAAACTTTAGTGTTCAGATTTCTCAAAAAATCAGTTGAATGTTTTAGTTGAAGTTACTAATATTGATTAGACATAATATTGAAACTTGAAGTTTTTTAAATATTTCATGGATTTATTTTACTAATATTAGTTTTCGGTCAAAAATACAAAATTCTATGAACTTTCTAAAAATAATTCCAGAAAATGAAATTTTAACGTACGAATTTCTCGAAATTTCGCATGGAAATTTTGTTCCTAGATATTTTTCTCGCAATCGCCGCCGACAAAAACAAATGCAAGTGCATTTCTATTCATCTCTGTAGATTTTGAGGTATCATAGGTACAAAACATAATTGAATTACGGTGGTACAATCTGCTTGTTTACATTTCAACCAGCAGCGGGCTGGTTTTCATGATTGGTCCTTCATCTGCTATACCGTCTCGTCCGTCGCTCGCATGTGTGCAGGTCGTACAATTTAGTGCCTTGGCAGTGCCATTAAATTAGTGGAAAACCGTCACGTTTTAAATAACAAAAGTCGTTCAACTCGCGCGTCCAGCGCTGTTTCGATAATTTTCAAGTGTCACAGCTTTGCCATATCTCATCCGGTAATGGACACAAGCGAATTGTGTTCATAAAAATCCGCGGATGCGTTCGTAAATAAGACAAACACACACATGCCGGGCGAACAGGTGCACAGTAAATTACCGGCGATAACAATGTTACACTTAAAACAGCGCGTTTATTATAATTAGGGTGTGGGAAATTTATGGCGTGGCGTAAATAATTTTTGGCAATGTTTGCGACCCCCCGTCTCACCCCACGCGTGTGATAATAATAATAATAACAAATAATAACAGTGCGCGGCGCTATGGGGTGCGCGTAATTGGGCCGGTCGTCGGGGATCCCCCGGGGCTCTATGGCGTCCCGCGGGGCTTTTCGCGGCGCCCTCTCTTTTTAACCGGAGGACACCGCGTCAATCCGACGAACACGATTGCCGATTGTCCACGGGACCATAATTAGCTCTGCTCCCTCTCAATGGTGCCCTTTAAGCAATGGGTCACCGGTGTTAAAAAACATACCCAAACGGCGCACAGAAGGTTTTCAGGGGCTCGTCATCCGTGATAATTGGGCGCGTTGAGCTTTTCAAAGAGTTAACGTGTAAAGAAAGCTGGAAACGGTTTTTTACACATCTGGTAGATTAGGTTTATAACTCACAGTAATTTCTAATCACAGTGCTATAACTAATACATAAGAACGTAAAATTTTGGATTAAGAAATTGTAATTGTAAATGTATGTATTTCTTGTTACAAACTTAGTGTTGCATAAGATGCAATTTAACGTTTATAATAATGCTTCCGATTTTAAACTGTTTTCATGGTAATCTAGTTTATATTTTTATTTTTTAAATCCAGTTTAGTGCTAATTGTAGATTTTGATTTATTTTCATATTAAAACGTTATCAAAACCTCAAGTGTTGCACATCATTGTAACAGTATAGACGAGTATAACTCAAAATAAAAATAAAAATTGCTGGTCCGTATTTAAAAATTTAAACTTGATGACGTTTGCACTTACACGAAACGTCTGATCCAAAATCTAAAATTTCCATGTTGTAGATGAGGAAAAGTAGCAATGAAGATGTATTGAAATTTTTTTAATATCTCTTCAAGTAACGACTGGATAAAATAAATAAGATTTTGCAAAATTTCAATATTTTTAAAAAATCTCAGCAATCATTGATTTTTTTTTAATCTTTATTGAATATTGTTCCCCATATAATTACGCAACTTTGCCCCTATTTAACCGACTTCGTATCTCTTACCGTTTCCGATATCCCCATAGTGGTAATCGAAATTGAATAACCCTGTATAGGTACTAATATTGTCTATTCTGCCAAAACTGTAGAATTCCAACGAAATTCTAAAAATAATTCCAGGAAATGAAAGTTATATGTACAGATTTCACGAAATTCCATATAGAAATTTGATTGCAAAGCCATTTCCCATGTCAATCAACAATTTTCTACGTTTTTTCAGTAATCCATGTCTTAAAATTGTACTTTCTTTCAAAAAATAAAACATTGTAGCAACGTTCTACACATTGATTCAAGAATCGATACTTTAGTGTACAGATTTCTCGAAAAATCACTACGAAATTTCGTTGCCAAGCAATGTTTTACGTTTTTACGAAATGTATATAGGTACTAATATTGTTTTTTCTGCCAAAACTGTAAAATTCTAACAAAATTCTAAAAATAATTCCAGGAAATGAAACTTAAATATACAGATTTTACGAAATTCCATATAAAATTTTTGTTGCAAAGCCATTTCCCATGTTAATCAACAATTTTCTACGTTTTTCAGTAATCCATGTCTTAAAATTGTACTTTCTTTCAAAAAATGAAAAATCGTAGCAACGTTCTAAACCTTGTTTCAAGAATTAATACTTTAGTGTACAGATTTTTCGAAACATCACTTCGAAATTTCGTTGCCAAGCATTTTTTTACGTTTTTAGAAAATATGTATAGGTACTCTTTTTTTTTCTGCCAAAACTAAAATTTTAACGAAATTCTAAAAATAATTTCAGGAAATGAAACTTAAATGTACAGATTTCACGAAATTCCATATAATTTTTTTGTTGCAAAGCCATTTCCCATGTTAATCAACAGATTTCTACGTTTTTCAGTAATCCATGTCTTAAAATTGTACTTTTTTCAAAAAATGAAAAATTGTAGCAACGTTCTAAACATTGTTTCAAGAATTTATACTTTGGTGTACAGATTTCTTAAAACATCACTTAGAAATTTCTTGCCAAGCAATTTTTTACGTTTTTCGGAAATATATACATAGGTACTAATATTATATTTTCTGCCGAAACTGTAAAATTCTAACAAAGTACTAAAAATAATTCCAGGAAATGAAACTTAAATATACAGATTTCTCGAAATTCCATATAAAAATGTTGTTGCAAAGCCATTTCCCTTGTTAATCAACAATTTTCTACGTTTTTTCAGTAATCGATGTCTTAAAATTGTACTTACTCTTCTTTCAAAAAATGAAACATTGTAGCAACGTTCTAAACATTGTTTCAAGAATCGATACTTTAATGTACAGATTTCTCGAAACATAACTTCGAAATTCGTTGCCAAGCAATTTTTTTTACATTTTTAGGAAATGTATCTAGTTACTACCTAATATTGTATTTTCTGTCAAAACTGTAAAATTCTCACAAAATTCTAAAAATAATTCTACGTAATGAAACTAATAAATAAATGTATTAAATTGTTGACAAAAATATATAAATTTAAATGTAAAGAATTGTGCACTCTCTGGTGTAACAATTTAATATTGTAACTTCGGACTGGACTGAACTGACGAGACCTAATTGAGTCGAAACCGGTCTCCAGTTGTCTGCCGAAGTAATTCCCAATGCACATTCCAATTTTACAAGTTTTAATTGTTAAACCTGAGAGTGCCTAATTCTTTACATTTAAATCGTTCAACCCAGGCATGGATCAATACATATTTAAATTCATAAAAATTGCCAAAATTTCGTGAATTTTATACATTAAATTGCATAATAATGTTATAAGAAACTATGGATTTTTTTTGTAAAATCCGTCCAAAATTGGAAAGCAATGTACCAAATTGTTTTAAGATTTCGTGCCCATATTGCTAATTATTTTCGAAATACACATGAAAATTTTGTTGCCAAGCAATTTTCTACGTTTTCCAGTAATCTGTGTGCTAAAGCTGTACTATCTTTTGAAATTCGAAAATTCTAGCAACGTTTCTGGAATTGTAATAGGGAATAAATCGGCACTTTCTTATGACTTATTAATTTGTTTAACAATCACGAAAACTTCTAGGATTTATTTGGGAATATATTTTGTAACCATATAGCCATATACCATACATGGTGTTCTAAATTATCATGCCACCATTGGTAACATTATTAGCGTTGGAAGTACAAAGTCATTAGTATTAGTGATTAGTATTAGTATTAATATTATAAATACATAAGCGAAATATTAGTATATTATTATTAATACATTAGAAAACTATTAGTATTTTTACGTACATTACGATGGTGTAAACAGAAAAACAACTGAACATACGCTTTTTAACTTATTCGCAAAAACAAAATTTTGACAAATTATTTAGTATCATTTTTTTTTCTTGACTTTTTTATGAATTGTTTGTGTACTTTTTATAGAAATTTTTTTTAATTGGTTTTCAATAGTACATTTTTAGGATTCGGTATTTTTCAAAATAATTGTACACTTTCTGGTATTTTAGTAACACGGTAAATTAATTGATTTTATTCTGGTGTCGACGTAAAAAATCAAGTCAATAGACCATTTCAAATCGAAGATCTACAAGAACGTATAAGATATGAAATTGCTGATAATTCTTCCAATACTTTTTGATCGATTCGTTGCAAAATTTTGTTCGACTTATTCATGGTTTCATTCAAGTACATGGTGATCATTTTGATGACTTCCCGTGTGAGGCGAGAATTATCACGTGCGCACGGAAAATCCATTTCTGGACGTGTAATGAACGATACTTTTTATTATACTATTATTATTTCTATTATAATTTATTATTACATTATTTTACGCACGAAAAAAAAATGGAGGTCGGGAAAAGTTTTCCGTGCGCTGTTCTGAAAATGCCAACTTTCCGTCAGTGGCAAAACGGATGCAAACAAGTTGTTTTCAGATATGTATAATAAAAAAATATTTCTTGTTTTCCTATTTTTTTTTCGGGGAAATCGCCTACGCTCACTTGAGCAATGGCACCATAAGATTTTTATTTTTATTTTGAACCTGTGAAATAAAATAATCATTCTGATTACTTCACCTCTATTTATTCTCGGTTAAATTGCGCTTGGATCTGTGTAGTCCTTGTGACATAAATGCAAAGCACGCATGCTGAGCCAGAGTTTTTTGTAATTTTACGCGCTGGAATTGAATTTCGTAATTGAGGGATACACATCGGCCGCATTTCCTCCGCTTTCTTCCCAATCACCGGCATTAGCCCAGACGTTATTATCTTAAGCATTTCTAATTTACAATTACCAACAGGCAGCTGATATCACGCACCATGAAGTTCATACAGGAATATTTGTCTGCGTATGCCATCGACATTTCAACGCAAACTTGCATGGGTAATATTTTTTTTCAAAGATTAACGTTAAACAATAATTTTTTTTTAAATTCAATTTTTAACTATTTTCATTGGGGTAAATTTAACCTTTTTCCCCCAACATTTTTTAGGGATTACGATTAGGGATAATAGGAAATTATTAATAATTACTATTCCTTTTTTTTCATATTTTGTGTAAAATTTGGTAGGGTCAAAGGTGACCCTTGTCCTGGCCGCCTCGGAATGCCACCGCTTATCTCTCCTCATTCCGGAGCAATTAAAGGCGATAATTATGCAATGGGCCTGGTGCGACCGTTAGGACGCAATCGCACCTCAGAATACGGGCTAATTAATATTTTTATTAACGGCGCGGCCGTAAATTTTAATTAAAAAGTAATCAATTAGACGGATGCAACGGAGACGCGGTCAGCATTTCAATGGAAATTCGAGACCACCGAATATCAACTGACAGGACGAATATGTTAATAACAGATACGCATTGTTTATATTATTTTCGTAAGAAAGTAGACCGCAATCATCTCGCACGAATAGACCTGAGTTTGTATTTTATAACGAGCGGATAACTTTCGATGTCGATAAATTAGCAGCCGTCGTTATAAATAACGCAAATTGGATATTCATATGCATATTAGTCTGTATTAAGTAAAATGGTTGGGTATTTATTTATGGTAGATGAATTATGTTTTCTATATTGAATTAATAAAGTATTATCTTTCAGTAAAATGATTTCCTGATAATTAATATTTAATTGGCGTTAATTTATTAGTACTTCATTCTAATTCTAGCTAGAAAAACAAGTCAAAAGCACGATGTCAAATTCATGTAATACATCAAATGATTATTTCAGGCTTTTTTGTTTTTACATAAGGAAAACAATTGAAGACTCTGCTACAAGAGTAAAGACATATCTATATCTTATTTTACTTATCTCTACTAAAGGCTGATTCATAGATTTGCAGTCGAACTCATGCGAGAAATATGTACATTACAGTTTCATGTGTTGAAATTATGTTTAGAATATTTATAGAATTTTCAATATAAAATACAATTGCAGGACCTATATTACTTAAAAACGTAAAAAATTGATCACCAATAAAATATCCAAGTGAAATTTCGAAAAATGTGTTGCTACACTGGAGTACACAACATTTTTATATCTTGGAATTATATGTATAACATCATTAGAATTTGGCATTATTTTCGAAAGAAAACACAACTTTAGTAAATTGCTTGGAAAAAGTGATATTTCAAGAAATCTGTACATTAAAGATTCATTTCTTGAATTATGCCAATGTCTAGAACTTTTCAAAGAAAGTACACGGATTTCTAAAAAGCGTAGAAAATTGTTTTGGAACGAAATTTCCATGTGTATTTCCAAAATAATTAAAAATCAGGCCGGAAATATTAAAAAAAAAATCAATGACAGGTCCAAAACTTCCAAAACTTAAAAAGTGAAATTTCGAGAAATATGTAGGTACAGTAAAGTTTTATATCTTTAAATTATGTTAAGAATTTTGATAGCATTTTCGAATTAAAGTACAATTATAGGGCACATATTAAAGATTCATTTCTTGAAATTATGCCAATGTCTAGAACTTTTGAAAGAAAGTACACGGGTTTCTCAAAAACGTGGAAAATTGTTTTGGAACGAAATTTCCATGTGTATTTCCAAAATAACTAAAAATCAGAGCGGAAATATTAAAAAAAATCAATGACAGTGCCAAAACTTCCATAACTTAAAAAGTGAAATTTCGAGAAATCTGTAGGTACGCTAAAGTATCATATCTTTAAATTATGTTATGAATTTTGATAGAATTTTCGAAATAAAGTACAATTTTAGGACACATATTACTGAAAAACGTAGAAAAAAGTTTATTGACTTGGGCTTTGCAGCCCAATCTGTACGTTAAAGTTAAAATTATGTTTGAAACGTCGTTAGAATTTCGCATTTTTGAAAGAAAACACAATTTTAGTACATAAATTTCTGAAAAATTGGAAGATTGGTTGGAAAAGGTGAAATTTCGAGAAATCTGTACATTAAAGTTTCATTTCCTGGAATTATTTTTAGAACATTAGTAAAATATTCGAATTTTCAGAAGAAAATACTATCTTATGACACAGATTACTAAAAACCGTAGATGAAAAAAGTTCGTGAAATCTGCACATCTGTTTTATTTCTTGCAATTATGCTTAGAAAGTCGGTCATTAGAATTTTACATTTTCGTAAGGAAGCACAATTTTAGTTCAAAGAATTCTTAAAAATTAGAAAACTGCTTAGCCACAAAATTTCCAAGTGAATTTTCAAAATAGTCCGAAATAAATCAATGTTTTTGTTAAATATAGCCATAATATATTACCAACATTTCTAGAGATCTGTAACAATTTTATTAGGTCACAGATTTCTGATTCCTGAACATTTATAGAGATCCGTATGTTAAAGTTTCATTTCCTTGAATTGTTTTTAGAACGTTATTAGATTATTGCATTTTTGTGAGAAAACACAATTATATAGATTTCGATCTATTATCGATTTTTTTTAACTTTTGAAAGAAAGTACAATTTTAGTACACAGATTTCTGAATAAATTTTCTATTTTGTATTATTTTATTCGATTATTTTATATTATGCTTTATGTGCTTCCCACAAGATTTCCCAAAAACGTATAAAATTGCTTGGCAACTAAATTTCCAAATGATATTTTGAAAATCTGTACCCTATAGTTTCATTTCTTGAATTTATGTTTGGAACATTGGTAGAATTTTCGATTTTTTTAAAGAAAGTACAATTTTAGGATACTGATTACTGAAAGACTTCGAAAATTACTGATTAACGTGGAAAATTGATTTGCAACAAAATTTCTATTTGGAAATTCCTAAAATCTGTACACTTAAGTTTCATTTCTTGAAATTACTTTTAGATTGCGGTTAGAATTTTCCAATTTACCTACGAACAAAGTACAATTTTCATAAATGTACAATTTTTGTACATAGATTGCTACATAACGTAAAGCCTTACTCGGAAACAAAATTTCCATGCGAAAATTTGAGAAATTTGTTTATAATTTTGAAAGAATTTTCGAAGTAAAGTACAATTTTAGGATACATATTACTGAAAAATGTAGGAAATTGTTTGGCAATACAATTTCCAAGTGAAATTTCGAAAAATCTGTATAATAAAGTTTAATTTCTTGGAAATATGTTTAGAACGTAATCTTAGAATTTGGCATATTTTAAAGAAAACACAATTTTAGTACAAAGTTTCTGAAAAATTAGAAAATTGCTTGGAAGAGGTGAAATTTCAAGAAAACTATACATTAACATTTCATGTCTTGAAATTAAGTATAGAATGTTGATAGAATTTTCGAAATGAAGTACAATTTTAGGACATATATTACTGAAAAACGTAGAAAATTGCTTGGCAATAAAATTTCCAAGTGAATTTTCGAAAAATCTGTAGATTATAGTTTAATTTCTTGGAAATATGTTTAGAACGCCGTCGTTATAATTTGGTATTTTTGAAAGAAAACACAATTTTAGTACATAGACTTCTGAAAAATTAGAAAATTGCCTGGAAAAAGTGAAATCTCGAGAAAACTATACATTAAAGTTTCATGTCTTAAAATTATGTTTAGAATGTTGATAGAATTTTCGAAATAAAGTATAATTTTAGGATACATATTACTGAAAAACGTAGGAAATTGCTTGGCAATAAAATTTCCAAGTGAATTTTCGAAAAATCTGTACATTAAAGTTTAATTTCTTCGAAATATGTTTAGAACGTCGACGTTAGAATTTGGCATTTTTGAATGAAAACACAATTTTAGTACATAGATTTCTGAAAAATTAGAAAACTGCTTAGCAACAAAATTTCCAAGTGAATTTTCAAAATAGTCAGAAATAAATCAATGTTTTTGTAAAATATAGCCACAATATATTACCAAAATTTATAGAGATCCGTATGTTAAAGTTTCATTTTCTTGATTTGTTTTTAGAACGTTATTAGATTATTGCATTTTTGACAGAAAACACAATATTATAGATTTCGATCTATTATCGAATTTTTGAACTTTTGAAAGAAAGTACAATTTTAGTACACAGATTTCTGAATAATTTTTCAATTTTCTATTATTTTGTTCAATTATTTTATATTATGCTTTGTGTGCTTCCCACAAGATTTCCCAAAAACGTAGAAAATTGCTTGGCAACTAAATTTCCAAATGATATTTCGGAAAATCTGTAGCCTATATTTTCATGTCTTGAAGTTATGTTTGGAACATTGGTAGAATTTTCGAATTTTTGAAAGAAAGTACAATTTTAGGATACAGATTACTGAAAGACGTCAAAAATTGCTGATTAACGTGGAAAATTGATTTGCAACAAAATTTCTATATTGAAATTCATGAAATCTGTACATTTAAGTTTCATTTCTTGGAATTATTTTTAGATTGCGGTTAGAATTTTCCAATTTACTTACGAACAAAAGTACAATTTTTATAAAAGTACAATTTTTGTACATAGATTGCTGGATAACGTAGAGCCTTACTCGGAAACAAAATTTCCATGCGAAATTTTGAGAAATTTGTTTAGAATTTTGAAAGAATTTTCGAAATAAAGTACAATTTTAGGATACATATTACTGAAAAATGTAGGAAATTGTTTGGCAATACAATTTGCAAGTGAATTTTCGAAATATCTGTATATTAAAGTTTAATTTCTTGAAAATATGTTTAGAACGTTATCTTAGAATTTGGCATGTTTGAAAGAGAACACAATTTTAGTAGATAGATTTCTGAAAAATTAGAAAATTGCTTGGACAATGTGAAATTTCGAGAAAACTATACATTAAAGTTTCATGTCTTGAAATTATGTTTAGAATTTACATAGAATTTTCGAAATAAAGTACAATTTTAGGATACATATTACTGAAAAACGTACGAAATTGTATGGCAATAAAATTTCCAAGTGAATTTTCGAAAAATCTGTACATTTAAGTTTAATTTCTTGGAAATATGTTTAGAACGTAATCTTAGAATTTGGCACACTTAAAATAAAACACAATTTTAGTACATAGATTTCTGAAAAATTTGAAAATTGCTTGGAAAAGGTGAAATTTCAAGAAAACTATACATTAAAGTTTCATGTCTTGAAATTATGTTTAGAATGTTGATAGAATTTTCGAAATAAAGTACAATTTTAGGACACTTATTACTGAAAATGCAGAAAATTCCATGGAAATAAAATTTCCAAGTGAATTTCTAGAAAAAAACGTATTCATGTAAAAATCTACCTACTTACTAGCATTAATTTGGATAATATCTAGTCGTGAATACAAAAACGAAAAATAAGCGAACGATATATTTAAACAATTCCTGAATTTTGAACAATATAAGATTCAATAAAGTTCACATCTATTTCATATGAAAACTCCATAAATACCAAAAATCCATTTCCAATAACGTGGAAAATCGATTTGCAACAAAATTTCTATATTGAAATTCATGAAATCTGTACATTTAAGTTTCATTTCTTGGAATTATTTTTAGATTGCGGTTAGAATTTTCCAATTTACCTACGAACAAAAGTACAATTTTCATAAAAGTACAATTTTTGTACATAGATTGCTAGATAACGTAGAACCTTACCCGGAAACAAAATTTCCATGCGAAATTTTGAGAAATTTGTTTTGAATTTTGATAGAATTTTTGAAATAAAGTACAATATTAGGATACATATTACTGAAAAATGTAGAAAATTGTTTGGCAATACAATTACCAAGTGAAATTTCGAAAAACCTGTATATTAAAGTTTAATTTCTTGGAAATATGTTTAGAACGTAATGTTAGAATTTGGCATATTTGAAAGAAAATACAATTTTAGTACACAGATTTCTGAAAAATTAGAAAATTGCTTGGAAAAAGTGAAATTTCGAGAAAACTATACATTAAACTTTCATGTCCTGAAATTATGTTTAGAATGTTGATAGAATTTTCGAAATATAGAACAATTTTAGGATACATATTACTGAAAAATGTAGGAAATTGTTTGGCAATACAATTTCCGAGTGAAAGTTCGAAAACTCTGTATATTAAAGTTTAATTTTTGGAAATATGTTTAGAACGTCGTCGTTATAATTTGGCATTTTTGAATGAAAACACAATTTTAGTACATAGACTTCTGAAAAATTAGAAAATTGCTTGGAAAAGGTGAATTTTCGAGAAAACTATACATTAAAGTTTCATGTCCTGAAATTATGTTTAGTATGTTGATAGAATTTTCGAAATATAGAACAATTTTAGGATACATATTACTGAAAAACGTAGGAAATAGCTTGGCAATAAAATTTCCAAGTGAATTTTCGAAAAATCTTTACATTAAAGTTTAATTTCTTGGAAATATGCTTAGAACGTCGTCGTTAGCATTTGGCATTTTTGAAAGAAAACACAAATTTAGTACATAGACTTCTGAAAAATTATAAAATTGCCTGAAAAAGGTGAAATTTCGAGAAAACTATACATTAAAGTTTCATGTCTTGAAATTATGTTTAGAATGTTGATAGAATTTTCGAAATAAAGTACAAGTTTAGGATATATATTACTGAAAAACGTAGAAAATTGCTTGGCAATAAAATTTCCAAGTGAATTTTCGAAAAATCTGTACATTAAAGTTTAATTTCTTGGAAATATGTTTAGAACGTCGTCGTTAGAATTTGGCGTTTTTTAATGAAAACACATTTTTAGTACATAGATTTCTGAAAAATTAGAAAATTGCTTGGAAAAATTGAAATTTTGAGAACACTACACATTAAAGTTTCATTTCTTGAAATTATGTTTAGAATGTTGATTGAATTTTCGAAATGAAGCACAATTTTAGGACACTTATTACTGAAAAATGCAAAAAATTGCATGGAAATAAAATTTCCAAGTGAATTTCTAGAAAGAAACGTATTCATGTAAAAATGTACGTACTTACTACCATCAAATTGGATAATATCTAGTCGTGAATACAAAAACGAAAAATTAGCGAACGATGTATTTAAACAATTCCTGAAATTTGAATAATATAAGATTCAATAAAGTTCTTATCTTTTTCATATGAAAACTACATAAATACCAAAAATCCAGAGACCGAAATTTTTTGGCAAAATACCAAAGGCACAAGTCACAATAAAAACTAAATATACAAATAATTAAATAAATGACGAACGAAAAAAGGCAAATACAAGAAGTAAAGCACCTAACTACCTCCTTCAACTTCAAATATTAGAAACCACTTTTTTGTTTAAATTTTTGAAAGAAAGTACAATTTTAGCATACAGATTACTGAAAGACGTCGAAAATTGCTGATTAACCTGGAAAATTGACTTACAACAAAATTTCTATATGGAAATTCATGAAATCTGTACACTTAAGTTCCATTTCTTGAAATTATTTTTAGATTGCGGTTAGAATTTTCCAATTTACCTACGAACAAAAGTACAATTTTCATAAAAGTACAATTTTTGTACATATATTGCTAGATAACGTAGAACCTTACTTGGAAACAAAATTTCCATGCGAAATTTTGAGAAATTTGTTTTGAATTTTGATAGAATTTTCGAAATAAAGTACAATTTTAGGACACATATTACTGAAAAACGTAGGAAATTGCTTGGCAATAAAATTTCCAAGTGAATTTTCGAAAAATCTGTACATTAAAGTTTAATTTCTTGGAAATATGTTTAGAACGTCGTCGTTAGAATACCTATCTATACAATTTGGCATTTTTTAATGAAAACACAATTTTAGTACATAGATTCCTGAAAAATTAGAAAAATGCTTAGACAAAGTTAAATTTCGAGAAAACTATACATTAAAGTTTCATGTTTTGAAATTATGTTTAGAATGTTGATTGAATATTCGAAATAAAGTACAATTTTAGGACACTTGTTACTGAAAAATGCAGAAAATTGCATTGAAATAAAATTTCCAAGTGAATTTCTAGAAAGAAACGTATTCATGTAAAAATGTACGTACTTACTACCATCAAATTGGATAATATCTAGTCGTGAATACAAAAACGAAAAATTAGCGAACGATGTATTTAAACAATTCCTGAAATTTGAATAATATAAGATTCAATAAAGTTCATATCTTTTTCATATGAAAACTACATAAATACCAAAAATCCAGAGACCGAAATTTTTTGGCAAAATACCAAAGGCACAAGTCACAATAAAAACTAAATATACAAATAATTAAATAAATGACGAACGAAAAAAGGCAAATACAAGAAGTAAAGCACCTAACTACCTCCTTCAACTTCAAATATTAGAAACCACTTTTTTGTTTAAATTTTTGAAAGAAAGTACAATTTTAGCATACAGATTACTGAAAGACGTCGAAAATTGCTGATTAACGTGGAAAATTGATTTGCAACAAAATTTCTATATGGAAATTCATGAAATCTGTACACTTAAGTTTCATTTCTTGGAATTATTTTTAGATTGCGGTTAGAATTTCCCAATTTACCTACGAACAAAAGTACAATTTTCATATAAATACATTTTTTGTACATAGATTGCTAGATAACGTAGAGCCTTACTCGGAAACAAAATTTCCATGCGAAATTTTGAGAAGTTTGTTTAGAATTTTGATAGAATTTTCGAAATAAAGTACAATTTTAGGATATATATTACTGAAAAACGTAGGAAATTGCGTGGCAATAAAATTTCCAAGTGAATTTTAGAAAAATCTGTACATCAAAGTTTAATTTCTTGGAAATATGTTTAGAACGTCGTTATAAGAATTTGGCATTTTTGAATGAAAACGCAATTTTAGTACATAGATTTCTGAAAAATTAGAAACTACTTAGCAACAAAATTTCCAAGTGAATTTTCAAAATAGTCAGGAATAAATCAATATTTTTGTAAAATATATCCATAATATATTACCAACATTTCTAGAGATCTGTATGTTAAAGTTTCATTTCCTTGAATTGTTTTTAGAACGTTGATAGACTATTGCATTTTTGACAAAAAACACAATATTATAAATTTCGATCTATTACCGAAGCTTTAAACTTTTGAAAGAAAGTACAATTTTAGTACACAGATTACTGAATAAATTTTCTATTTTCTATTATTTTATTTGATTATTTTACATTATGCTTTGTGTGCTTCCCACAAGATTTCCCAAAAACGTAGAAAATTGCTTGGCAACTAAATTTCCAAATGATATTTCTGAAAATCTGTACCCTATATTTTCATTTCTTGAAGTTATGTTTGGAACATTGGTAGAATTTTCGAATTTTTGAAAGAAAGTACAATTTTAGGACACAGATTACTGAAAGACGTCGAAAATTGCTGGTTAACGTGGAAAATTGATTTGCAACAAAATTTCTACATTGAAATTCATGAAATGTGTACACTTAAGTTTCATTTCTTGGAATTATTTTTAGATTGCGGTTAGAATTTTCCATTTCACCTACAACAAAAGTACAATTTTTGTAAATTAATTGCTAGATAACGTAGAGCGTTACTCGAAAAAAAATTCTATGCAAAATTTTGAGATATTTGTTTTGAATTTTGATAAAATTTTCGAAATAAAGTACAATTTTTGTAAATAGATTGCTAGATAAGGTAGAGCCTTACTCGAAAAAAAAAATTCTATGCGAAATTTTTAGAAATTTGTTTTGAATTTTGATAGAATTTTCGAAATAAAGTACAATTTTAGGCTACATATTACTGAAAAACGTAGGAAATTGCTTGACAATAAAATTTCCAAGTGAATTTTCGAAAAAATCTGCACATAAAGTTGAATTTCTTGGAAATATGTTTAGAACGTCGTCATTAGAATTAGGCATTTTTAGTGAAAACACAATTTTCTGAAAAATTTGAAAATTGCTTGGGAAAAGTGAAATTTCGAGAAAACTATACATTAAAGTTGCATGTCTTGAAATTATGTTACGAGATCACAAGTTTCGCCTTTCTTATTGGCTGCGAAATGTAGATTTGTTAGTAACACATGTTACTAACATTGGTGTAAACGCGTCGTTAGCTTGCTAGATTTCTCTTTCAAATTGTATTACCGTCAATTGTTTCAACGTTGCGCAAATAAACGTGATGAGATTGTTTATTGACATGATGTGCAACTGAAATGAAAAATTTACACGCAATAGATGTGTTACATTTGTTCTTCACGTTGCAGTACACATATTGTATGTTGTTTATCCGGATGGTGAGTTGCGTTGTGTTCTTGCTGTGATCTCGAAATACAAGTCCGGGATGTTGATTGAAGCGCATACGGCTGGCCGGTGCACATAAATTGAATATCGAGGCGCGGTCGATTTTCGATCAAAAACACGCACACACATGCACATAAAGACACACGAATGCGTGCATGGACACGCACACACACACACGTATGTGTATATATGTATGTTGACCGTGCTCTCTGGCGGTCAACAACCGGCCAAATCGCCGTGCGGCCCGCGTTGGTGTCTTCGGATGAGGATGACCCACATACGCAAGGAGAGTTTTTGCGCCATGCCTAACAGTATCTTCCACACTTGCCGGACCTCGCCTCCTCCTCCTCCTCCTCCTTCATCTTCGCTGGCGTGTGTGTGAAAATGTGGACGCATTCCGCAAGGGGCGCACACAATGCGCCTCTCTTCGCCTTCTTCTGGGCGGAAGAGAGGCCGAGGATCGATCGTCGTGCCGACTGATTGATGCTCATCATATTTCTTCCTTTTCAGCAGATACCGCCCGAGAGAGCTAATGGGATGTCCTGGATCGCGAAATTCTCTCGTCTCTGGTAGTTTTTCTGAATTATGTGTCATTTAGGCACTCGGTGCTTTTTTACTGCTTTCGCATTGTCGGTCATTTAGAAGCCCAGTCACTGGATAAAAGACTTTCATTGAAGTTTATACACATCAACATCAATAAATTAAATGCTGCTGAATAACATTTTCGCAGGACTTTCTAATGAGATATGACAAATTAGGCGGTTACCTATTACTATTTAAAAATATAAAAACATAAATTGGGAAGGTATTGCTTACACCCTGTCTATGGGTGGATCTTTCTAAACATAAAATTTCATCTATTTTTTTTTCTCCTTGGTAGGTTCCCTAAAGCCCCTCAGCACTTTAGCCTCTCTCATCTATACATCTCAGGATACAACTTCTGAGACTGCCAGAAAACATTCTCTGATACAGACACTGTTTTCTCAGACACTCTCTAGAAATAATCTCTTACATAGCCCTTGACATTTTTCCTGAAGAAGATTCCATGTGGGATCTAAACGCAAATTTAAATGAAAAATAAAAAATATTGAAGAATTAAGGAAATTCATTATGAATCCCAAGCAATAAAAATAACCTTAATATGAGAAACATAAGAGATACAAATTTATTAACTTTTTGGTATTTATGTAGTTTTTATATGAAATAGATGTGAACTTTTTTGAATCTTATATTATTCAAATTTCAGGCAATGTTTAAAGTTATCTTTCGCTATGTTTTCGTTTTTGTATTCACCACTAGATATTATCCAAATTGATGCTCTGTTAAACTCTAATGTACAGATTTTTCGAAAATTCACTTGGAAATTTTATTGCCAAGCAATTTCCTACGTTTTTCAGTAATATGTACATTTTTACATGAATACGTTTTTTTCTAGAAATTCACTTGGAAATTTTATTGCCAAGCAATTTTCTACGATTTTCAGTACTGTATTCCTAAAATTGTACTTAATTTCGAAAATTCTATCAACATTCTAAACATAATTTCAAGACATAAAACTTTAATATATAGTTTTCTCGAAATTTCACTTTTTCCAAGCAATTTTCTAATTTTTCAGAAATCTACGTACTAAAATTGTGTTTTAATTAAAAAATGCCAATTTGTAACGACGGCGTTCTAAACATATTTCCAAGAAATTAAACTTTAATGTACAGATTTTTCGAAAATTCACTTGGAAATTTTATTGCCAAGCAATTTCCTACGTTTTTCAGTAATATGTATCCTAAAATTGTACTTTATTTCGAAAATTCCATCAAAATTCCAAACCAATTTCTCGTAACGTTTTCAAGTAAGGCTCTACGTTATCTAGCAATCTATGTACAAAAATTGTACTTTTATGAAAATTGTACTTTTGTTCGTAAGTAAATTGGAAAATTCTAACCGCAATCTAAAAATAATTCCAAGAAATGAAACTTAAATGTACAGATTTCATGAATTTCAATACAGAAATTTTGCTGCAAATCAATTTTCCACGTTAACAAGCAATTTTCGACGTCTTTCAGTAATCTGTACCCTAAAATTGTACTTTCTTTCAAAAATTCAAACAAAAAGTCATTTCTAATCTTTGAAGTTGAAGGAAGTAATGAGATGCTTCACTTCTTGTATTTACCTTTTTTCGTTCGTCATTTATTTATTTATTTGTATATTTAGTTTTTATTATGACTTGTGCCTTTGGTATTTTGCCAAAAATTTGCGGTCCTTGGATTTTTGGTATTTATGGAGTTTTCATATGAAATAGATGTGAACTTTTTCGAATCTTATATTATTCAAATATTAGGAATTGTTTAAATATATCGTTTACTAATTTTTCGTTTTTGTATTCACTCTAGATATTATCCTAATTCTCTAAAATCGTAATTGATGCTAGTAAGTAGGTACATTTTTACATGAATACGTTTGAATTGTTTTGAATTTTGAAATTACAAAATAATTAAAAAAATATTGCATTGAACATTAAAATATTGATAGTAATATTTGCAATTTTAAAGTGTTAATTGAAACATTCAGTAAATTAATAAAAACTTCACAGTAAGTAATCATTTCAATTTTTTATGATCAATTACATTTTGACAGAATATTTAAAAATTACAGTACTCATTGAAATATTAAGTGATATTAGAAATTTTGACAGAATAAAGGAAATTGTGACAGAAATATTTGGAACTACCAAACCATTGAATAAACCATTGAGATATTATTGGTTCCCGCTGAAAAATTGAAAATTTGTCAGTAATCATTGACAATTTAATGGTAATCAATGAAATTTTGACAGATAAATTAGAACTTTTACAGTACTCTGTAATATTTTGATAGTAATAATTGAAATGTTGGTATAATAATGTTAATTAACTGATTGATAGATCTTTAGATTGAATCATTGATATTATTTATTATTGAAAATTATTTTTCAATGTCAACATGTTGATTTGACATTTTTCATTGAAATTTTGATAGCATTTAATGAGATTTTGACAAAGTAATAAACATATTACATTAATCATTAATATTTTAAAAGTAATAAATGAAATTTTAACACTAGTCTTTGAAACTACGACGTAAACCGTTGACACATTGTTAATTACCGTTGAAAGAATTTGAAAATATTGATATTTTGCCTGTGATAAATGAAATATTGACCAAAAAATTATAAATTTTTCAGTATTCAATGAAATTTTGACGGTATTGATTGAAATGTTGGTTTAATACATGATATAATTGAACATTTGACAGTATTCATTGTAATATTGATAGTTGTCAATGAAATTATTACAAAATAATTACAAAAATATTGCATTGAATATTTTAATAGAAATCATTAACAATTTTAATTGTAATATTTGCAATTTTAAAATGTTAGTTGATATTTTCAGTAAATTAATTAAAGTTTCTCAGTAAGTAATCATTTAAATTTTTCATAAATAAAATTTTGACAGAATAATGAAAAAAAAATTACAGTGCTCATTGAAACTTTGACAGTATTATTGAAATTTTGAGAGAATGAAGGAAATTGTGACATTAATTTTTATAACTACAGTTAAAAAAGACAGAAATTTTGACAGTTTACGAAACTAATACCATATAAAGAAAAATTTTATAGTAATCATTAAAATATTAACAATGATCAATGAACTGTGAAATTTTAACAAAATAACTAAAAATATGACAATATCTATTGAAATGTTGACAGTTTATGAAACTTATTCCATATGAAGAAAAATTGGATAGTAATCATTAAAATTTTAACAGTGATCAATGACATTTTAACAAAATAATTAAATATATGACAGAATCTATTGAAATTTTGGCAGTTCACTTACACCATATAAAGAAAAATTTGATCGTAATCATTAAAATTTTAACAGTAATCAATTAAATTTTATCAAAATAATTAAATATATGGCAGTATCTATTAAAATATTGACAGTGTACGAAACTTATAACATATAAAGAAAAAATTGATAGTAATCATTAAAAGTTTAACAGAGATCAATGAAACTTCAACAAAATAATTCAAAATATGGCAGTATCTCTTGAAATTTTGACAGTTTACGAAACTTATACTATATAAAGAAAAAATTTATAGTAATCATTAAAATTTTAACAGTGACCGATGAAATTTTAACAAAACAATATATTATATTATATATTGACTATATTCTAGTTAGTATATTATCATATACTGACAAATATAACAGTATCTATTGAAATTTTGACAGTTTACGAAACTTATACCCCATAAAGAAAAATTCATAAAACATTACAATTCTAAAGACAATTGCACAAATTTTGACAAAATAAGTACAAAAGTTGCATTAAAACATAAAATTAAGCATGCTAATTTAAATTTGAAAATAATAATTAAAACATTGACGGAATCGTTAAGACTCGATTGTCGAATTGATTGCTTATAGAACTGATTGATCAGTATTTATATATTGATAATCCGGTGTGTAGTTTTATCGATAGTTGACCTTCAATAATAAAATTTCATTTGACACAAAACGTACTGTATCATACAGGGTGATCAATATTCGCAAACAGCACCATTTGTTAATTGTTTTAAATGGAACACATTATATATTATTTCATAGTATGGAAGTTCATTAAATAATCTTTCATTTGATATTTGACCAAACTGTAAACTGTCAAAATTTCAATCAATACTGTCATATTTTTAATAATATTGTTAAAATTTTAATGATTACTATCAAATTTTTCTTTATTTAGTATAAGTTTCGTAAACTGTCAAAATTTCAATAGATACTGCCATATTTTTAATTGTTTTGTTAAAATTACACTAGTCGAAAAAAAAACAATTTTATTAGGTAAAAGTAGTAAAAACTAACAAAAGAATAATTAATTTATTACAAATGTTTTCAAAATTTAATAAAAAACAGCAATATTCTATCGAATGAATTTTGAACTATTTAAAAAATGTATTGCGTTAATGTGGAAAAAGCATAAATGAAAAAGCTTAATAAACTCCCAAGGTCAAAACATCAAATTAGAGTGGTCTGGTGACCTATAGCCTGGAGTACCCACAATAGCACCCCAGACATTTATGCTCCATCGATTTTAGATACTCACAGATCTTGTAAAATGATGATTACGATCCCTAATGGATAGGATACTTGACCATTATTGTTTAATGTAGCTTCATCTGTAGACACTACAAGATAAAAAAAATCTCCATTATTTTCCATGGCATTGAGCCCTGTGACAGAAATCAACTATGGCACGAAAATTTGCTCCTCCGAGGTGCTACTATAGATTTACGAGGAAGGGATGAATTTTGTATTCAAAATTCTGCAACTTGATGACAGGCTAATTGCCAATTGGGTATTAATTTCATGTATTCTTGTTTGGTTTTTCCACAACGGAAGTTACAACCAGAAAGTATTTATTTTTTGGGCTACAAATAGGTTTGTTTTGCACACGTTTAGGGTAATTTACATTTCCTGTTGCCTCAAATCTTTCCTGTAATCTTTTGAAGGGTTATTTTTTTGGACACCGTCTCTCAGGATTGTTCTCTCGAGTTCCATGTACTCCCCATGGCAAATTACAATTTATATAACCAAGGATATAAGTCATATTGACAATATTTTGTTGAGAAATATTCATACCCCTCTATGTTAGAACTCACTATAGGAAATCCTATAACAAGTGAAAGCTTATTTAATGGTCTTTTATACTATGAGAGGTCTAAAATTTTCAACAATTTTTTCGCATTGCATTTCGGGGAAGTCACGAGTTTCGTTTTTACCACGCCAAACCCCTTAATTATTAAACGCTTTTCGCACGTACTGTCTCGTCATTGAGGCGGGTGAGACGTTTTGCGGTCGTGCATCATTAAAGTGCAACGACGAAAGTTTCGCACCTTTAGGAGCTCGTTAATCCCCAGGTACGAGAAAAGGGTACAATTGCCGACGCACGCCAATCGGGCCCCAATTTTTTGCGCAGACTAACGGACCGCGCGACATTCTGGTAGCAATTCCAAATTTCAACGTCGGCCCCCTTGGGATTGACAACTGAATCGATTCCAATCGAAATCGAGACATGACTGATTCGATTTTTCCGCCTACCACATCTCGCTGTAACGGTAAAAATACGTTAATTGTTTAGATTATCGTTTGGACGAGAGTCGGTCTGTCAGGCGTAATTAAAAGACGTTTGTTGGGCGAATTCGGATTTCTCCTCCCGAGGGACATCAAACAGATCTACGCCCAGACAACGGTCAATTAGGATGCAACAAAGGCGAGACGTGTGTTACAAACAATATCAGCCTGGACATAACAAATAGCGCATAGCATAGCATCTCGGGAGAGAGTCACCTGCTGCGGGGCATTTCTTGCTGTTGCGCAACTCCTTCGTATATTCCGTCATTACGCATGTGATATGGGCGTTCTTTTCCTGGCAATTACGGCCGCAATTAAACGAGTGCCGGCCATCATTAGGGATCCATAAACAAATCGCGTTCGTCTCGAAAATTTATTCGCCCAGCATCATCACATGTTCATTTTTAAACCGTCTGTTTCCACAGAAAAATGCAAAATGGCTTATAAAAACCTCCAAAAATATTGTATGGCTCTAAATGAAAAACAATAGAATTCAAGTCAGTTGCATAATAATTTAATGGAATCTGTAAAATTTCATATATAAACTATGATATACTTATTTGGAATTTTAAAGAATCTTGATGATAATATCTGTCAGTATTTCGTACTATATCGAACAGTTTTTTTTAATCTAGGATATCTAGATTTTTTTATCTAGATATCCTAGATAAAGAAAACAATTGGATATAGATGTCTATTGAATTTCAAAATTTCAATAAAAATCTATTATTAAATCGAGTAAACTTGAATCAAGTAGAGTAACTTTTTGTGATATAATTTGATCCATTTTGATTTAATTTCCATTTTAAGATGTTATTTGATACTTTTTGACAAGTAATTTGATACTTTTTGAGATGTAATTTGGACTATGTACTTAAAATATTTAAAAAAAATTATAGTAGTTCTTCTTCTGCAAGTGCCTATCCGTTCCGAATGTTGGCTATCATATTGGCTATCTTTACTTTGTTCATAGTTGTCCATACATCATAAAATGAATATCTGAAAAAAATGTGTATTGGATATTAATTCAATTTAATAAATTTTTATTCATATTAACATATTACTTCATACAACATATCACATATGAAATTAAATTAAATAAGTATTAATTTAAGGCCAGTTTTTTTCGAAATGACTTTAAAATAATAAACCACCTTATAAAACAACAATTAGAATCTATAATCATTTGGTCACATGAAAACTAGAATTATGCATTGGATAGTATCTCAATTTAACTAAATTAGTAAAAACATATTATATCGTCGGCTTACAAGTGCAATCACTTAAGCCATAAACTATAAAATGTGAGAAACTGCAATTAAAGTTTTATATTCTGCTGTTACCTTTCCTACTCAGTCATTTAATGAGTTAACAATTTGGAAGTTGGGCTACAGGACCCTTTACTATACCTCTACTGAGCATGAGATTTAGTAAACAATTTAGTAAACCATCAAAATAAAACTTAACTGAAGACTTCCAAAGATTGGCTTACTGTATTTCACTTGTAAGCCGACGATATACAAACATATTATACAAATCATATTATATACCTAATATCAGTCACATCATACCTACTTTGTAAAATGAATCTATATTTCTTATTTTCTATTTATTTCCACATTGTGGTGCATGTATATTAAAAAACAACAATAATAACAATATTCCATTCTATTCATCAAAAGCATGATAACTTTCTATAAACAGATTGTTAATAGAATTACTTTCATTTCTTCTTTTATATGTACTCTTGGGCCGGTCCAGTTTATTTCAATAACAAAATAATTTAAAAAATAGTTTATGATGGTTTAAGTACGCACAAGGATACTAGAAATGATTTTGGCTGGTAGCTTCTTATGTTTAGAAGCTACCAGCTTAGAATCTAAATCTTAGAACCTTTAGTTTAGAATGTACTACTTCTTGTAGGTATCCTTGTAGGGCTTTAACCAGTGTACGAGTCGATCTTATGAATGAAAAAATCGAAAATGAAAAACTTGCATTAAAAATACTTTAATCGTCTTTTGAATAACGTAGTAAAGATGACTGAAAGTTAGCATTTTTGCATCATAAAGTTTCGCACTTTTGACTTACACACTTTCGGATTTGTGCATACGATCGTAGAATCGCACAGGAGTAGAATCTGCTACTAAAAAATTTAAAAAATAAGCCTAATTTCACGAAGACATAAACGCTTACGACATAAACATTATGATTGTCAATGGAAAGGGGCAGGAAAATTAACATTATGTACTTTCTGTTCAGATTTCCATGGTTCAGGAATCGAACTCACGAATCACTAATTCACGAATCAAATAATAATATTTTAACATTTTAACAATAATAACATTTAACATAAATAACTCACGAATCACCCGAATTTATTTTTTAAATAAAACACATTTGTGTGAGTTTCACAAAATATTTAATGTTGTACTCCTACAAAGTAACACTGGATTGCGTTTTATTTATATTTTAACATGGAGTTTCATTCCAGTATCAGCCTCATCAGTCCGATATTTAAAAACTTTAAAAAAAAAATAAAAAAGTGAACTTATTTAAAAAATAACATAGCCCAACAAAATTCACCTTTTTGCTCTTTTCCTTGGATTTGTTTAACATTTTTCTTTTTTTGTAACATGGTAATTGTCAATGCTACTTTAGTTTTTTGCGTTTCTTGGATTTGTTTAACATTTTTCTCTTATTGTAATATGGTAATTGTCAATGCTACATTAGTTTTTGTACAACAGCCCCATTTTTTTGAAATATTTTGAAAAGACTCCTGCTTAACCAAACTTGAAATTTGGCATAAATATCACCATTTTACAGATTTTTTTTTAATTTTTTTTCCACATTTGTGCATTCTCGGAATTCCAATACCAATCCTTTTAAATGTTAAGTAAATGTAGTGGAGGAACATTTTATATGTGAAAGACTTAAAAATTAAAATTATAATTAAAAAAGCGAACTTATTTCAAAACTAACACTGCCCAACAAAATTAACCTTTTAGCTTTTTTCTTGGATTTGTTTTTTTTTTTTTCTTTTATTGTAATATGGTAATTGTCAATGCTACATTAGTTTTTGTACAACAGCTCCAGTTTTTGAAATATTTCGAAAAGACTCCTGCTTAACCAAACTTGAAATTTGGCACAAATTTCACCATTTTTACAGATTTTGTTTTTTTGATTTATCTTCCACATTTGTACATTCTCGGAATGCCAATACCAATCCTTTTAAATGTTGAGTAAATGTTGTGTAGGCACATTTTAAATGTGGAAGACTCCAAAACTTTAAAAAAATAAAACAAGTGAACTTATTTCAAACATAACACTGCGCAACAAAATTATCCTTTTTGTTTTTTCCTTGGATCTGTTTAACGTTTTTATTACATTGTATTGTGCTAATTGTCAATGCGACATTAGTTTTTGTACAACAGCTCCAGTTTTTGAAATATTTTGAAAATACTCCTGCTTAACCAAACTTGATATTAGGCATAAATTTCACCATTTTTGCAGTTTTTTTTTAAATTTATCTTCCACATTTGTACTTTCTCGGAATTCCAATACCAATCCTTTTAAATATTGAGTAAATGTTGTGTAGGCACATTTTAAATGTGGAAGACTTCAAAACAATTGAACTTATTTCAAAAATAACACTGCCGAACAACATTCTCCTTTTTGTTTTTTTCCTTGCTTTTGTTTAACGTTTTTCTTTTACTGTAATGTGCTAATTGTCAATGTGCTAATTGTCATTGTAAACATTAGTTTATTAGAATAGCTGCAGTTTTTGAAATATTTTGAAAATACTCCTGCTAAACTAAAGTTGATATTCAGCATAAATTTCACCATTCTAACAGAATTTATCTTCCACATTTGTGCATTCTCAAAAGTCCAATACGAATCCTTTTAAATGTTGAGTAAATATAGTAGGGTTATACTATAAATATACTATAGTCCCACATTTCAAATGTGGAAGACTTAGAAACTTAAAAAAAATAAAAAATGTTAACTTATTTCAAAAATAATACTGCCCAACAAAATTCTCCTTTTTGTTTTTTTTTCTTGGATCTGTTCCACGTTGTTCTTTTATTTTATGTGCTAATTGTCAATGCGATATTCGTTTTTGTACAACAGCTCCAGTTTTTGAAATATTTTGAAAATACTAATGCTTAACCAAACTTAATATTTTTCATAAATTTCACCAATTTTACAGATTTGTTTTTTAAATGTAACTTCAACATTTGTGCATTCTCGGAATTCCAATACCAACCGTTTAAATGGGGAATAAATGTAGTGGAGGAACATTTTAAATGTAGAAGCCTTACAAAAAAACGTTATCTAAAAAATAACACTGCCCAACAAAATTTACCTTTTTGCTTTTTTTCTTCGATTTGTTCAACTTTTTTCTTTTATTGTAACATGTTAATTGTCAATGCTACATTAGTTTTTGTACAACAGCTCCAGTTTTTGAAATATTTTGAAAAGACTCCTGCTTAACCAAACTTGAAATTTGTCATAAATTTCACCATTTTTACATTGCACATTTGTGCAATTCCGATTTCAATCCTTTTAAATGTTAAGATAAATGTTGTGGGGAACATTTTAAATGTATCATAAATAAAAAATTCTGAAAATTTTGTTTTGGTGCTCCGAAATTTTCTGGGAATCCCTAAGTCGGACGACTTTTTTCAGTTAGTTGAAAGTATGCCTACCTATTTGAAAAGGGTAGTATTAAATTTCATTATTTGCACTCACATATAGATGAAATAATGCACCAAGTATACAAACAATGGAAGATCGTTATCAGGGTAAGTGAGACATCCATATGATGGCCGATTATTACTGGAGTATACCTAGAGATCAATCTCAAGCCATGTGTTGGGTGCATGGCTTATCCACAAAATCCCACAGAATAAGGTTTTGTAGTGATTTTGAATTATATTTTTAAAGAAACTATGTAAAAAAATTGCCTAAAATATAAAATATAAAAAATATAAAAATTAAAAAAAAAATTAAAAAATTAAAAAAGTGTTATTGTGTTATTTCAAAAAGTTGAACTGCTTGAAGAAAACCAATATTATTTTTGTAATTAGCTCCTTAGATGTACTTAGAAGTAGTCATTAAATTTCAGGAAAAAAAATCAGTGTTGACCAGTGTAATTAAAAACAATATGATTTTGAGTGCCTGAGTAACCGAGTGTCATCATTGTTCTATAAAAATGATTACAATGCATTTGTATGGATATTTTGAGAAATGAGCAGAAAAATTAACATTCAGGTCTTCTTGTCCTGATTTTCACAGGCGCAGGACTCGAACCCACCACTACTAAAAACTAAAAGATTGAACTAAAATTAAATTAAATGCTAAGATTTATGCCATATTGTCACTATTCGAATAAATGATTCAATGATTTCATAGCAGCGAAGAATTTCTACTGCTATCAAATTAAATTATAACCTTTCCAATAAAACTCCAATAAAATCATAAAAATCATATCTGTGCATCTATTGTCTACAGAATATATTTAGAGGATAGTTATAGTGTGCCCACCCACCCACCCTTCAAATCAAATGAATAAATATATTAAAGCCGAGTGTCATCATTTTTCAATAATAATGATTACAATGCATTTGTATAAATATTTTGAGAAATCAGCAGAAAAATTAACATTCAGTTCTTTTTATCCTGATTTTCACAGGCGCAGGACTCGAACCCACGACTACTAAAAATTAAAAGATTGAACTAAAATTAAATTAAATGGTAAGATTTATGCCATATTATCACTATCAGAATAAATAAATCAATGATTTCATAGCAGTGAAAAATGTCTACTGCTATCGAATTAAATTTTAACCTTTCCAATAAAATTCCAATAAAATCATAAAAACCATATATTCATCAATTGTCTACAGAATATAACTAGAGGATAGTTATAGTGTGCCCACCCATCCACGCTTATAATCAAATTAATAAGATGATTAAAACTGAGTGTCATCATTTTTCAATAATAATGATTACAAAGCATTTGTATGGATATTTTTACAATATGGTTATTTTTGTTGTAATAATTATAACATATTGGAGGTTTAACGAGTTACATCACGTATGAGTTAGATTGGAAGGGTGGGTGGGTGGGCACACTATAACTATCCCCTAATTTAACCCGGCAATAAAAGTAATTATAACTTTATTGGTTCAGAATCATCGGTTCATCAATACTGTATAGTATATAACTAGCGGATAGTTATAGAGTGACTATACGCCACTTTTTTTGGTTGTATAAGTATGAACAACTTTGGAGAATATAACAATTAGAATCTAAAATCATATTGTTACATTAAAACTAGAATATCTCAAGAATTGTTCATTGGATTCAATTTAAGAAAATAAATAACAACATATCACATAATATTAGAATTAAATTTAATTGGTATTCATTCGCTAGTTTTGTAAATATCATTACAGATAAGATGTAATTTTATACTACTTGAAATATTACAAAAAAACACCATTACTCCAGTATTACACCATAAAACGAATATTTCAAGAGTTGTGTATTAGATATTAACTCAATTTAATAAAATGAATCACAACTTATCATTTAATATTGGATTTGAATGTTATAGTATTGATACGCCTTTTTTTTTGAGAAATCGTTTTTAAACTATGGACCACTTTCGGGAATATACCAATAATCTACTAAAATCATGTGGTTACATTAAAATTCGAATATCTCAAGAATTGTGCATTAGATTCAATTTGAGAAAATAAATAACAACGTATCACTTAATATTAGTATTCAATTGAATTAGTATGCATTCGCTAGTTTTGGAGATATCATTATAGAAGTATGAACCAGTTTGGAGAACCGATCAAGTAACATCAAACATCAAGTAGCATCACATTAAAACTAGAATATCTCAAGAATTAAGCATTTAATGTTAACGCAATTAAACAAAATAAATAACAACATATCACTGAATATTAGTATTAAATTTAATAAGTATTGATACGCTAGTTTTGGAGATATCTTTATAGAAGTATATATCAATTTGGAGGACACATCAAGTAGCATAAAAAATCAAACGATCACATTAAAAACAGAATATCTCAAAAGTCACGCATTAAATATTGATAATTTAAACACACTTACTACCAACATACTACTGAATGTGAAAAATAAATTGCAGCTTTATTAATACGCTACTTTTTGGGAAATTGTTGTATAAGTATGAATGACTTTGGAGAACATAACTATTAGCATCTAAAATCATATTGTTACATTAAAACTAGAATATCTTAAGAATTAAGCATTGGATGTTAACTAAATTTAAGAAAAAAAATAACAGCATATCACTTTATATTAGTATTAAATTTAATTAGTATTCATTCGCTAGTTTTGGAGATATCATTACAAAAGTATGAAGAGAGGTAATTTGATACTACTTAAAATATTACAACAAAAAAAAACACCATTACTCTACCATTACACCAGTATTACACCATAAAACGAATATTTCAAGAGTTGTGTATTAGATATTAACTCAATTCAATCAAATGAATCACAACATATCATTAAATATCGGATTTGAATTTTATTAGTATTTATACGCCCTTTATTGAGAAATCGTGTTTAAAGTATGAACCACTTTCGGGAATATAACAGTAAGCTTCTAAAATCATATGATCATATTTAAACTAGAATATGCAAAGAATTATGCATTGCATCGTATATCAATTTAAGAAAATAAATGACAACATATTACCAATTTAGTACTGTTTATCTTCAGTTTAGTACTGTATTGCTATTGAAGATGGCTGCATTTCGGAAAGAAGTGCATTTTGTAAATAAATGTTTTTGAGAAAACGGTGTTCCGTATTTTCTTTTCAACATATCACATATTTATGTAGTATTGATACGCTAGTTTTTGCGATATAATTATATAAAAAGTAGTATATAACCAGTTTGGAGAACACACCAAGTTCGCAAGTTGCTTTAGAGGGTAATGATTCGAACCCATAATTTTTTTTTTTTAAACCTTAACCCAGGCGCATATTGAGACGCAGGTGGCGCAGGCAACGCAGAGCAGCGCAGTGCAGTTATTTTCTGCGACCATTGACAACCATTGCTTGAACTTAATTTATACAATATTTTGAAGTTTTCGTTAATTTAGAGTAGAATTACCTAAATAATCGTTATTCCTGAATGCTATTCGCGTGTACTAGTTAGCAAATTACTTGCTATGCACCGTTAAGCACAGCTCTGTGTAAGTCAACTAGCGAAAACTAATTCTTGTCTTAAGCAGTTACAAATACTCTCAGCGCTTATTAGTCGCTTATTTAACTAAATTAGGGTGCGAACCGAGTTCTAATCAATAAACAATAATTATCTATCCCGGGATAATCATGAAGAAATAATTACATTTGTCAATAATCACGGCAAGTTCTGCCGGGGAAAGTGTGTGCGTTGATGTTGCTTGTTGCGTTTTGTGCGGGTTCGAATGCAAATTAGGGTAATAACATGGCGATTTAAATTGGTAATGATTCCACGTTTCGATTACAATTATGCCGCCGATAATAGCATGTGATTTAGTGCGGAGTTGCAACATTCAATAACGATGGAGCTGTGATGGTGGAAAAACAAAATCTTTATTTATCCGGTGCGGAGATTGTAATTACACGTACAAACTTGCACATGGCACCGGGAAAATTATGGTGAATTTATCGAGGACGACACGTGGAGCCTCCTCCTCCAGGTGGAGGTTTGGGAGGTTTGGCTCACCCAGATCTTCGCTCGCCAGTGATTAGATATTTTCCAAATTACATAGAAAGCGACCGTCGATAATTTCAGATTTGAATGGCCACGTACATACATCTAATGCGTGCCAATTTTGTATGTGGACCTCAAGTATCACAGTTTCGGTGTGAAACGAAACACTTAGATGTTTGATTCAGAAAACATAAATGAAAATAGGATCATGGGGTATGTCGATCGTGATTCAAAATTTGCAGTGTTATTACTACAACTACAACAATTTACTACAACTACAACAATTACAACAATTACTACAACAATTTGTACAAAAATTACTACAACAATTACTACAACTACAACAACTCCAAATTACTGTACCAAGATAGCAGTAAATACGTAGTTACAGCTTTAGAGAGAAGAAGAAATTTATTGCCAGGGTATACATTTCGTAATATTTATGTATATATTGGTATGGTATTGGATGTTTTGGTCCTGGCAAAGGGCTATCGACCGGAGTCCTTCCGCCCTTGATGGTCATTGTCCTTGGTTTAGTCCATTTCCAGGGAATACAGTATCTCTTTTATGGTGACTTTGGGTTTTTTTCTTTTCCAGCTGTCTGTGGTGGTTTTTAACATTTATTGCATTTTGATAGTAATTTTGTATTTTGTATGGCAATAGAATATGATTATTTTAATTACAAAATTGAAAATTACATAAATCCTACAACTACAATGTACTGTACCAAGTTAGCATGAAATACATAGTTACAGCTTGATTTTTTTTAACATTTATTGCATTTTGATAATAATTTTGTATTTTGTGTGGTCTCAATAGAACATGATTATTTTAATTACAAAATTGAATATTACACAAATCCTACAATTACAATGTACTGTACCAAGATAGGAGTAAATACGTAGTTACAGCTTTTTTTAAACATTTGTTGCATTTTGATAATATGTTTGTATTATGAATGGTCTTAATAGAATATGATTATTTTTATTACAAAATTGAATATTACACAAATCCCAATGATTGGAATATCAAGCTTTGGTGAACTATACACTTATTTTTATTACAAAATTGAATATTACACAAATACCAAGGATTGGAATTTCAAACTTTGATGAACTATACACCGTTTTATGGCTTTGGTCCAACAATCATTAAATACGTGTAATATTGATATACTTATGGATGAAACAAAACTTTTTCTGAGGATGGTTAACCACGCCGAAACTAGCCAGGAAAAAAATTAAAGCTACAGACTTTCAAATTTTATACCAGTACATACTTACCTACACACCTCATACTACAAAGTTCTAACAATCATTAATCACAGTATCATTTATCATTTTACCACATATTTCATTGTTATTTCTGGTGGCCGTGATGTCACAAGCGTCAATCAAAGCAGCGAAGAATTGTCCGTTAATTATTTTAATTACTTTCTAGAAAAATTTACGAGTCGTTTACATAATTTAGCAATGAATCAGACAGATGTGGCCGAAATCATCATATCCTGTGTAATTTGTCTTATTTAACTATACGGCAAAACCGCGGAATCTTAATAGTTTAATTGAGGGCCTCGAAGCACGATCATATTTTTATAAATCTCCATTCCAAAAAACCTTACGCACACATAAAAGAATAATAGGAGTATCATTAATAATATTGATATTTAATATCAATTGATAATAATATGAAGTCCTTTGAAATCCTAAAATACGTAATTGTTTCTTAGGAATTTTATTTCTGGATCTGTCGTTTTTTTTTGTTTCATTATTGTTTTCTTTAATATAATAATTATAAAATTGTAAAGTTGCTAATTACATAAAAAAAAATCCTGCTGGAACAGCAATAATTACCGTTGCTGATGTAAAATAAGGTTTACTCCATTTAACATAGTTAAAAATTGTTTTTTTTTTAATTTATTGTTTAATGTCAGTCCAGCAAATATATGAAATCATTGTACCCATCCTGCTATAATAGCAAATACTGCCCCTATAGAAAGAACATAATGGAAATGAGCTACTACATAATAAGTATCATGAAGAATAATATCAATTGATGAATTAGCTAAAAGCTAAGAATTAGCTCCTCCTACTGTAAATAAAAATACAAACACTAGAGCTCAAATTATTGATTGAAAATAATTAATTTGAGTCCCACTATATCATCCTCTATCATCTAATATTTCTCATGGAGGTGCCTCTGTTGATTTAGCTGTTTTTAGTCTTCATTTAGTTGGAATTTCTTCTATTTTAGGTTAGGTTAGGTTAGGTTAGGTTAGGTTAGGTTGGGATATTCCGGTTCCATGCTAATTACCAAAAAAAAAATCCTGTTGGAACAGCAATAATTACAGTTGCTGATGCAAAATCAGCTCGAGGATCAACATCTATTCCTACTGTAAATATATGATGACCTCAACCAATAAATCCTAATAAACCAATAGCTATTATTGCATGAATTATTCCTAAAGCTAAAAAACATTCCTTTTTCCTCTTTCTTGACTGAAAATGTGAGTAATCATTCCGAATCCTGGAAGAATTAAAATATAAACTTCTAGGTGACCAAAACATCAAAATAGATGTTGGGATAGAATAGGATCTCCTCCTCCTGCTGGATGAAAAAATGATGTATTTAAATTTCGATCAGTTAAAAGTAGTACAATACCTCCTGCTAGTACCTAGTGGTAGAGATAGGAGTAATTGTAGTTTCTATCTCTTGACTGAAAATGTGAGAAACCATTCCGAATCCTTGAAGAGTTAAAATATAAACTTCTAGGTGACCAAAAAATCAAAATAGATGTAAAGATAGAATAGGATCTCCTCCTCCTGCTGGATCAAAATATGATTTATTTAAATTTCGATCAGTTAAAAGTAGTGTAATACTTCCTGCTAGTACCTACTAGTAGATATAGGAGTAACAGTAGTTTTTTCCTCGTTCTTGACTGAAAATGTAAGAAATCATTCCTAATCCTGGAAGAATTAAAATATAAACTTCTTGGTGACCAAACAATCAAAATAGATGTTGGGATAAAACAGGATGTCCTCCTCCTGCTGTATCAAAAAATGATGTATATAAATTTCGATCAGTTAAAAGTAGTGTAATACTTCCTGCTAGTACCTACTGGTGGAGATAGGAGTAATAGTAGTTTTTATCTCTTTCTTGACTGAAAATGTAAGAAATCATTCCGAATCCTGGAAGAATTAAAATATAAACTTCTAGGTAATCCAAAAATCAAAATAGATGTTGGGATAGAATATAATCTCCTCCTCCTGCTGGATCAAAAATTTTTGTATTTAAATTTCGATCAGTTAAAAGTAGTATAATAGCTCCTGCTAGTACCTACTGGTAAAGATAGGAGTAATAGTAGTTTTTTTTCTCTTTCTTGACTGAAAATGTGAGAAATCATTCCGAATCCTGGAAGAATTAAAATCTAAACTTCTAGGCGACCAAAACATCAAAATAGATGTTGGGATAGAATAGGATCTCCTCCTCCTGCTGGATCAAAATATGATGTATTTAAATTTCGATCAGTTAAAAGTAGTGTAATAGCTCTTGCTAATACTGGTAGAGATAGGAGTAATAGTAGTTCTGTAATAGCTACTGATCAAGCAAATGAAGGTATTCTGTCAAATGATATTCCAATTGATTGAATATTGATTACTGTTGTAATAAAATTTACAGCACCTAAAAAAATTCTTTAATTTTTGGAACAAAGGATTTTAGAACAAAAATAAAGTTTTGGGCAATATCGCTCATGAAGACTAAAAATAGCTAAATCAACAGAGTCATATCCATGAGCAATATTAGATGTTATTCTCTTGCTACTGATATCCTCTTTCTACTAATCTTCTTATTAGTATGATACTTATTATTATATTATATATTAACCTGTACCTGACCATTGTAAGCCTTTTGGCGTAAGCAAATAAATTACTACTACTACTACTACTACTACTACTACTACTACTACTACTACTACTACTACTACTACTACTACTACTACTACTACTACTACTACTACTACTACTACTACTACTACTACTACTACTACTACTACTACTACTACTACTACTACTACTACTACTACTACTACTACTACTACTACTACTACTACTACTACTACTACTACTACTACTACTACTACTACTACTACTACTACTACTACTACTACTACTACTACTACTACTACTACTACTACTACTACTACTACTACTACTACTACTACTACTACTACTACTACTACTACTACTACTACTACTACTACTACTACTACTACTACTATAGTAGTAGGGAGAGAGATGGGGTAAAAGTCAAAATCTTATATTATTTATTCGAAGGAAAGCTATATGAGGAGCTCCAACATAATTTTTTTGACTTATCTGAATATCAAAAAAATCTTTATGTTTTGGAACAAAAACAGATTTTAGGATTTTAGAACAAAAAGAAAGTTTTGGGCAATATCGCTGATGAAGACTACAAATAGCTAAATCAACAGAGGCAACTCCATGAGCAATATTAGATGTTATTCTCTTGCTACTGATATCCTCTTTCTTCTAATCTTCTTATTAGTAGTAGGGAGAAAGAAGGGTAAAAGTCAAAATCTTATAATATTTTTTCGAATGAAAGCTACTTGAGGAGCTCTAACATATATTTTTTGACTTATCTGAATTATAAAAAAATCTTTATTTTTTGGAATAAAAAGAGATTTTAGGATTTTAGAACAAAAAGAAAGTTTTGGGCAACATCGCTCATGAAGACTAAAAATAGCTAAATCAACAGAGGCATGTCCATGAACAATATTATACCATATTCTCTTTCTACTGATATCCTCTTTCTACTAATCTTCTTATTAGTAGTAGGGAGAGAGATAGGGTAAAAGTCAAAATCTTATATTATTTATTCAAAGGAACGCTATATGAGGAGCTCCAACATATATTTTCGGACTTATCTGAATTTCAAAAAATGATTTATTTTTTGGAACAAAAAGAGATTTTAGGATTTTAGAACAAAAAGAAAGTTTTGGGCAATATCGTTCATGGAAAGTGGATCAAATTGTCAAATTTGTATTTTTTATAACCACTGTGGTTTTCAACGACTCAATTATAAGCGCAGAAAATCAAATAGCCGTGAGCCGCCATTTTTGGAAACATCTATAGATATAAGTTGAGAAACTTAAAGAAACTTTTTACACAAAATAAAAATTTGAAAATTTGCTCCATGAGCAAATATGAGTATTATCCAAAACTATCTAAAATCTAAAATTTCTTAAATCCTGAAATCTATTTTTGTTCCAAAAAGATTGTGTTCTGAAACTCATAATTTTAAAATTCTATCGATTTATCTTGAACTAACAAATTAAAAATTTGTCAATTTCATCCACTTTCCATGAGTGACATTATCCAAAACTTTCTGAAACCTGAAATTTCTGAAATCCTGAAATCTATTTTTGTTCCAAACAGATTTTGTTCTAAATATCCTAATTTTAAAATTGTATTCATTTATCTTGAACCAACAAAATAAAATTTTGACAGTTTATACAAAGGGAAGTAGGTGAAGGAAAAGAACACATAATCATAATGGGAGATCTAAACCGAGATCTAAACGGATACTAAACTTTCTAAAATCTAAAATTTCTTAAATCCTAAAATCTATTTTTGTTCAAAAAGATTGCGTTCTAAATTTCCTAATACACATAATTATAATGGGAGATCTAAACAGAAGAGTAGGATGTCAAAATAGCGGAATATAAGAGATAATGGGAAAAGAAGGAGAAGAAATTAAAAACACAATGGAGAAAGCATAATACAATTATGCCTTGAAAACAACCTTGTGATAACAAATACAAAATTCAAACACAAAACATACACAATTACACAAGGGAACAGCCAAACAAAAACGAAAGGGCAATAATAGACTACCACCAAATTAATAGAAACAGCTGGATCAAAATAATGAATGTGAAAGTACAAGACAAGCTGAAATATGAAATAACTACCACCTACTAAAAATGGACATGAGTTGGAAGAAAATACAAAAACAGACAAGAGGGGGATAAAAGTTAAAGAAAATATAAAAGCCTACAGATTAAGAGAAAAACAACCACAAGAGAAATACAAAGAGATACTACAAAATACTACAAATTCAGAGCGAGCGAAATAGAACCAAACATAAAATAATAACGGGAGTATCATTAATAATATTGATATTTAATATCAATTGATAATAATATGAAGTCGTTTGAAATCCTAAAATACGTAATCGTTCCTTAGGAATTTTATTTCTGGATGTGTCGTTTTTTTTTTAGTTTCACTAGTTTTTTCTTCAATATTATAATTATAAATTTATATTAATAATTGGGCCATTGAAAACCTGAGTGGTGCAAGTCAATTTTTGCTTTTGATTCAAAATTTAATTCTTTTTTTTTTTCAAATGGTTACATATATTTTCTTTTTTTTTCTGGTAGAGATTACTTTTCTGAATCAAAAAATGTATAATGTATATAAATAAATTCATTTATCTTGAACCGCTTAATGAATTATCATTTCCAAAATTTGGTTTATCACATCCAGACAAACGTACAATATTTAAATTTTGATCAACTCTGGGATTGTAAAACGAATTTTTCCAATTCTTGTATAAATGTGGGTACTTTAATTTTGCACGACCATAAATACGGAACGAAACGAAACCGGCGCTTTTGCCTCATGTCATAAACTTTACCGAGAAATATGCGCAAATAATAAATTATGTGAATTAGAAACTTTTGCTGTTTTACCACTTAATTATGCTTAAATACACGTCGGGCTAAATTGATGGACTATAGGATATTTTCTATTTTCTTCTAATATTTCTTAAATGTGGGTTACGATTACATTGGCTTCGAGCCACGCCGTATCTCTTACCTCTGTCCTGCCCCTCGAAGAACGCAGACAGCAAAGCACATTCGGAAATTGGAATATCCATAAGGCAAGCCCAGATAACCCGTTTCAATGGGAAAGATATAGCAGCGCACGTTCTGCGCACAATGCGCCCCGATAAAGAGTATCCAGTGTTGTGGCCGCATAATGCGGTGATTTACTGCTACAAATACGGGGAAGGGGTAAAGAAAAAGCGCGATTTCCGCAAACGCCGAAGGCAGCAGCAAGCTTTGATGGAAAATCGTTAAGCTGTTGATCCGGTAATGACCACTCGGTTGAAAAGAAAAGGTGCAGAAGAAAAAAGTCGATGGTGGATTAAACAAATTACAAGCTGATCACAATTTGAAAACTTACAATAACTTACTATAGGTAGATAAAAGCAATATTTTAGTAACATAGGTTTTGGTGATTAATATTAATAACAATAATAATTGATAACAAATAATGATTACTGCTCATTTTTAAATGAACTAATAATTAAATGTTTTTCTAAATTTTCAACGGAAAATCCAATTCTCCTATCACTGAGCACATTTTTTAAGTGTGAAAAGCTTCTCTCCACATAGATCAATATATTTTGTGGAAAATTTTGGAACATGCATCTCTAATTTTTCAACATTTAATTACCCTTGCTTAAACTTGATTGCATAGAGATGATTCTGAAATGTGTTAAGGGCTTTTTTAAAGCCTTTAAAAATTTGTCAATTTATATAATGGTCCCTCTAAATATTGATATTATTTCAAATATTAGATCACAATGTCTATACTTTTCAACTATTAAGCTTCAGAGGTTTGAAAATTTAAGCGCTAGCGTACAGGTGTTACAAACACACCTTGCACACTTCCGTAATTTCTCTAGCACTTCGTCATCTTTATATTCTCACGATTACATACACACAATTAAGATTAATCTTGGTGCGAGTTTTCGCAAAAGACTTGTATAAATCCAACGTGGCGTTTAAACAAGCCCGTAATTAAATGCAAACGGTGATAAATGCATGCGCACTTAAACGAATTGATACGTACAGCAGAACGTACAGGATTCACCTCGAGTGTACCAAACGCAAACAGGAAATAGGAAATATTGAGTTTCTGAGCATGAAATCCTCCCCTTGGCTACCATTAAAAAATGTGATATATTTTTTATGGTGTCAAATTACTGACAATAATAATAATATATTCATAATTAGATATTAAATTACTAACAACGTTATTCATAACTCGTGTTAAGCACTACTTTTTGAACTTGTATCATATACAGGGTGAGCAAAAAGTAAGGAACCACGTCTCTGGAGCCTTTATTATTATTTTTAGAAACAAGTTATACGTTTTACAAAAGTTTTACGGCTAATAATTTGCCACAATTTGACGGATTCATTTTTTTTGTGACCCGGCTCTTTTTGAAAATGTTATTGATACTTTTTAAATCGTAACGTAATTGTTTCTAACACCAAATTTGATAGCATTTGTTTTTCTCTTCACGAATATCTAAAAATACCATGAGGTTGCATAACAAAATTTTCTTAGAAATTTGTTTTTGCAGTGATGTGCAACACTTGAGGCTTTAATAACTTTTTTTTAATATGAATATCTACAATTAACACTAACCTGGATTTGAAAATTAATAATATAAACTAGAACTAGAATAAGACAGAACATCGTTTACTGATTGGTTGCTTCTTCAAAATATTTTCTAATGAACACAGAAGAGATATATGAGATATATGATTATGTGTTAGATATATTAAGATAGAAAAATGTAGGTTTAAAAAACCCAGAAAATTGCAGATAATGTAATATTAATATCAAAATATACATATTAAAATTGTATCAGTGATTGAATTGTTTACTGTCAAACGTGATTGTTTTCTGCTTCAAAATGTTTTCTAATGAACACAGAAGAGATATATTAAAAATGTTGGTTTAAAAAACCCAGAAATTTGCAGAAAATATAATTATAATATCAAAACATACATATTGCAAATTTATAAGTTATTTAAATTTCGACAGTTATTGAAATTGTGATAACAATTTGTCACCATTTTACAGTAATTATTGTAATTTTGATAGTAATTAAATAAATTTTATTAAATATGATTGAAATTATGATAATACTTATTGAAAATTTGACAGTAATTGAAATTCTGTATTTAATAAAATTATGTTGTATATGAATGAACTTGTAGTAGAATTTTTTTTAAATTTGATAGTTATTGATATTGTGACAAAAATGAATAAACATTTTACAGTAATTGTTTATATATTAAGAGAAATTAATAATATTTTGTTAAATATGATTGATATTGTGGTAGAAATAACAAAAATAAATAAACATTTTACAGTAATTGTTAATACATTGAAAGTAATTAATTATTTTTTATTAAATATGATTGATATTGTGGTAGAAATAATTGAAAATTTGTCAGTAATTGCACTTTTCTCAGAAATGAAAATATGTTACAGTAATTATTGAAATTTTGACACAATTTTGTTAAATATGATTGAAATTATACTAGATATAATTGCAAATTTAACAGTTATTGAAAGAGAAATGAATGATCAATGATCATTCAAATAGTAATTATCAAAATATTGACAGTAAATAAGGAGATTTTGTGAAATATGACGGTAATTGAAATTTTCACAGAAATTAACAGTAGTTATTGAAATTTGACAGTAATTAATGAAATTTTCTTAATATTATTGAATTAATAATAAAAGTAATTCAAAGTTTGGCAGTTATTTCATGGTTATTGAAATTTTCATAGAAATTAATAGTAGTTATTGAAATTTGACAGTAATTAATGTAATTTTCATAATACTATTGAAATTTAAACAAAAATGATTGAAATTTTGACAGTTATTGCAAATTTGAAAGAAATGAATGAACATTTTATAGTAATTATTGAAATGTTGCCAGTAATTAATGAGATTTTATTAAATATGATTGAAATAACTGAAAATTTCACTGTTATCGAAATTTCCACAGAAATCACAATAATTATTGAAGTTTGACAGTAATTAATGACATTTTCTTACTATTATTGAAATTATAGCAAAAATAATTGAAATATTGACAGTTATTGTAAATTTAGGAGAAATAATTGAACATTTAATGGTAATTATTGAAATAATTGAAATTTTTGCAGGAATTAATGGGATTTTGTTAAATATGACTGAAAAAATTGAAAGTTTTACTGTTATTGAAATTTTCACAGAAATCAACAATAATTATTGAAATTTTGCAGTAATTAATGAAATTTTGATAAATATTATTCAAATTATAGTAAAAATAATTGAAATATTGATAGCTACGCAAATTTAAGAGAAATTATTGAATATTTAATGGTAATTATTAAAATAATGACAGTAATTAATGAGGTTTTGAGTAAGATTGAATGAGATAAAATTATTGATTATTACTAGTAAATCATGAATTTATATTAAATATGAATGAAATTCTAGTAGAAATAATTGAAAATTTTACAGCTACTGATAGTATGACAATATATATTAAACATGTTACAGTAGTTATTGATATACTGACGGAATTTAATGAAATTTTGTTAAATAGGATTGATGTATACATAATGAAATAATGAAAATTTGTCAGTTATTGAAATTTTCACAGAAAAAAAATATTTTACAGTAATTATTGAAATTTTGACAGTGATCAATGATAAACATAATAAACATTTTGTTAATTATGATTGAAATTGTAGTAGAGATAGTTACAAATTTGACAGTTATTGAAATTTTAAGAAAAATGAATTATCATCATTCATCTAGTAATTATCAAAATAATTGCAGTAAATAATGAGATTTTGTGAAATATGACTGAAATTTTGACAGCTATTAATGACATTTTGTTAAATATGATTGAAATTGATTTGAAAATTTCACGGTTATTGAAATTGTCACAGAAATTAACAATAATTATTAAAATTTGACAGTAATTAACGAAATTTTCTTAATATTATTGAAATTATAGTAAAAATAATTGATAGTTATTGATAGATTGATAGCAAATGTAATCTAAATGAATGAACATTTTCCAGTAATTATTAAAATTTTGGCAGAAATTAATGAGATTTTGTTAAATTTGACTCAAATTATTGATTGTGACTAGTAATTCATGAAATTTTGTTAAATATGAATTAAATTCTTGTTGAAATAATTGAAAATTTGACAATATTTGAAATTATGACCAAAATTGATAAACATTTTACAGTAATTATTGAAATTATGACAGCAAGAAATAAAAAATTGTTGAATATGATTGAAATTATAGTAGAAATAAATGAAACTTTTACAGTTATTTCAATTTTAAGAGAACCTATTGAACATTTAACAGTATTTAAGATAAGATAAGATAAGATAAATTTATTGAAATTATTACAGTAATTTATGAGGTTTTGAGTGAGATTGAATGATATTACTGATTGCTAGTATAGTAGTATTAATCAAGAAATGTTGTTAATTATGAATGAAATTCTGGTAGAAATAATTGAATATTTTACAGCTACTGATAGTATGACAATATATATTAAACATTTTACAGTTATGATTGATATACTAACAGTAATTAATGAAATTTTGTTAAATACGATTGATGTATAAATAATTAAACATGATAAAATTTTTGTTAACTATGATTGAAATTGTAGTAAAGAAAATTACAAATTTGACAGTTATTAAAAATTTAACAGAAATGAATGATCATTCATATAGTAATCATCAAAATATTGACAGTAAATAATGAGATTTTGTGAAATATGACTGAAATGTTGACAATAATTAATGAAATTTTGTTAAATATGATTGAAATTATTGACATTTGCACGGTTATTGAAATTTTCACAGAAATTAACAGTAATTATTCAAATTTGATAGAAATTGATGAAATTTTGTTAAATATTATTGAAAATATAGTTTAAAAAAATTGAAATTTTGACAGTTATTGCAAACTTTAGAGAAATGAATGAACATTCTACATTAATTAGTGAAATATTGGTAGAAATGAATGAGATTTTGTTAAATATGAGTAAAATGATTGATTATAAGTAATAATTCATGAAATTTGGTTAAATATGAATGAAATTCTAGTAGAAATAATTGAAAATTTGGCAATAATTGAAATTGTGACCAACATTTATAAACATTTTACAGTAATTATTTTGACAGTGGTTATACATTTTGTTAACTATGATTGAAATTGTAGTAGAGATAATTACAAATTTGACTGTTATTGAAATGTCAAGAGAAATGAAGGATCATTCATATTGTAACTATCAAATTTTTTTATGGTCATTAATGCAATTTTGTGAAATATGATTGAAATAGATTTGAAAATTTCACGGTTATTGAAAAATTATCGCAGAAATTAACAGTAATTATTGTAACTTGACAGTAATTAATGAAATTTTCTTAATATTATTGAAATTATAGTAAAAATAATTGAAATTTTTAAGGAAAATAATTGAGGTTTTACAAATTTAAGAGAAATTAATAAACATTATACAGTAATTTTTGAAAGTACACACACTGAATAGTAGTATATGAGGCAATATGAGCGATAAATGACATTCATATTGATACGATAATTTTAGAGGAGCTACATTGCAAAAACCCATAAATTCAAAACAGATATTAGCACTCAAAATTTGAAATTTAAAATGTAGAAATACACAAGTTACATCAAATTTCAAAAACATTTCTGAAATTGTCACAAAGTTTTATGGAAACTTATAGAATATGCAATAAAAGTCAAAAAATACTAAAGTAAAAAGTTGAGGTAGGATACCAAATATGCATGTTGGTACAACTGAAAATATGAAAAGAAAATCCTCTGGATTGCTTCTCCTTTGGTATGTCACTTTTTGAGCATCTAACAGTATTTATTGAAATAATGACAGTAATTAATGAAATATTGAGTGATATTGAGTGAGATGACTGGAATTATAGATTATTACTAGTAAATCATGAAATTTTGTTAAATATCAATGAAATTCGATATTAAAACATACATAGAAATTGTTTTTTTGGAAATCTATAGAATGTGCAATAAAAGTCAAAAATTACTCAAATAAAAAGATTAGGTAAAAAACCAAATACGCATGTTGGTACAACTGAAAATATGAAAAGAAAATCCTCTCGATTGCTTCCCCTTGGGATATCACTTATTGAACATCTAACAGTATTTATTGAAATAATGACAGTAATTAATGAGATTTTGAGTGAGATTGAATGAGATGACTGGAATTATAGATTATTACTAGTAAATCATGAAATATTATTAAATATCAATGAAATTCGATATAAAACATACTTAGAAATTGTCAGAAAGTTTTATGAAAATCTATAGAATTTGCAATAAAAGTCAAAAACTACTAAAGTAAAAAGGTAGGAAACCAAACCACGACGTTTCTACTGTCAAATCTAGTTACTTTCTTACTTGGAACTTGGAAAAGGAAAATTATTTTGGTTATCTTAATGCGTTTTCGTTTATATTATTCCGTGTATAGCATCAAGTCAAAAAAAATGGTTTTCTTGATGCGTTTTCATTCTGTGTGTATAAAATGAATTTGAGTCTATCGTCGACCTCTGCAGCTCCAATTATCAATGCCACCTCCCCTTCCACCGATGGTTATATATTTTTACGACCGTCCGCAAGTATTTATTAACGGTAATGACAGAACCCCGAAAATTACCGATGGTTGCCTCCAAATTACGCACCGCCCCACGGACCACAAGACCGTGAATTAGGATTACATCACAATCATCACATCGTTACGACGTCCAGCGATCTTCCACGGCCACAGATTTACATACGAGACCCACGGAATTACGGCGCAGTCCATCGGCCAGTGCCCATCCGATGGGCAAACCACTTTCGACATTCACGAGCAACCAATTTTGGTAAATTTTATGTAATATCAGGAAAATATAGAAATCTAGAATATCTATATAGAAGCAGTAATTAAAAAAAAACACACAAAAAACAAATGAGTACTGATGATTGTTATAGTCGAAAGCATTCATTTTATAATTTAATTTGAATTGGTTTGTTTTCCAAGAGATTTTGGAAGTTTGTTACTCCAAGGGAGTACCAAATGTCGAGACAGCAAAGCAGATGGTCACATTTCTAAATGTGATATCTGTTGTGTAATAATTTTTGAATGATTTCAAACATGAAACTTGCTGGAGCATAGATAGAATGATATCTTTCCTGAGGCTCAATGGCATACGAGGTATATTTCCCATATTTTTCCACAAAAAAACTATAATAGATAATTTTTGAAATAGCAATAGTATAGTGGTTGATATTTAGTGCCACCACTATAAAATTTTCGTAGAGGGTAACAACGCCTGCAGCATCACATGATAATGATGATTCCCTGTATATATTGGCATACATTTTAATTATTTATTTAATTATTTTTTCTTATTATAATGTTTTATAATATTTTTTAACCCTGTATATACTGGCATACATTTTAATTATTTATTTAATTATTTTTTCTTATTATAATGTTTTATAATATTTTTTTTAATATAAGTTTTATATAATTTATGCATGTTCAACAATTATAAATATAAGAAGCATAAGAAGATAGTGAGAGGATATGAATTTTCCACACTTACACATATAATACCTACAAATTACTTTATATATAATGAAGAACTGAATGTTAAATGTAATATATCTGAAAGAATGTTTAGTACTTTTTACCAATTACGCACACGATGGTGTGTGTTTTTGTTGCACAAACAGGAAATGAACTGCCAGTTTGAATCGGAATCTCTCGAAATCTGAACTGAACGGGCCCCAACTTGTTCGTGTGCGTGTGTTTGAGACTACGCAACAGGTCCACATACATAAATTAAAAGTGCGTCGATCGGTGGACTCATTGAAGGATCCGATATGTTTAATGGATTTTATTAGAGCGGTTTCGGGTTTCCTTTCGGGCGTTGCGAGTAAATTAATTAAAAGTCTGAGCTTGTTTTATGAACGCACATAAAACTCAAATTAACACTAATTTTATGGTTTATATACTAGAGCTTGGGGTATTATTGTTTGTTAATGGCACAACCTTGCGTAAAAATAGGTAATTATCCTCATCGCAAAAATGTACGGCAGGTAATTAACAGATTGAAAATATCATATTTTGCTAACTAGAATTTTCTGAAAATTTTATAGGATAATGATTTACTTATAAATATAAAATACTTTTAAAAAAGTGACCGAAAAATAGCAGAAAATTTATCGAAAATAATAAACTTTGCTTGTTTCTGAAAAGTTGCCCAAATATCTGAAACTTGTATAAAAATAATTTCAAACTTAGAGACTCAAACACTTAATGTAAGTGTAATCAAATAATCAAAATATTTCGACTTACATAAAATTGATGTAAATTGTGAAAAATGTATTTAAAATGTCAAAATTTTCGTGAAAACTTTATTAATTAACTTAATAGTGCCACATTTAATAAAAACGTAACAAAATGAATAAAAGAGTCGCAGAAAATTAATTCCCATTGCAGAAAATTTATGTAAATTGTGAAAAATGTATTGAAAATGTCCAAATTTTCAGATAAAATTTTCGTGAAAACTTTTTTAATTAACTTTATAATGGAACACTTAATAAAAACGTAACAAAATGAATAAAACACTCGCAGAAAATTAATTTCCAGTGCAGAAAATTTATGTAAATTGTGAAAAATTTATTGAATATACCGTAGAACATATAACTAAACGCAGAAACTGGATGAAAACTGCAACAAATTTAATAAAAACATCAGAAGTTGCAATTGAAAACACTTTTATGACAATTTATAACAATTAAACATTTATTCCATATACATATTTACAACATACTTAATACATATTATATATAATATAATATACATAATTACAATTTTAAATCTCATTTTTCCAGTAAAAATTTGTTGTGTCATTTGTTGTGTTGTTTGTTGTCCTGTATACAGGGTGCTCACTTTTACGACGCCAGGATCTATTAGGATAAAATAGGATAAAAGTTTCTCATTTTTGTGCCTTTCAATATACTGAAACGAAATCAGGGATATCTTGCACGCTTCCTGAAATATCGCCGAAAAACTGAAAAGGTGCACTTTCCTTAGTTTCGTAAAATTTCATTCAAAAGTAAAAAAGTTATAAGAGAAAAATGAAAGTGCACTTTTTCAGTTTTTCAGCGATATTTCAGAAACTGTGCAAGGTATCCCACATTTCGTTTCAGTATATTGAAAGGTATACAAATAAGAAACTTTTATCCCATTTGACCAACTCTGTATGTATTTCCATTTAATACATCCTAATGGTGGGCGTCGTAAAAGTGACCACCCTGTATATGTACCTTTTGTATATTATGTAGCTTTTCTGCTAATAAATATTCTTTATTATTATTATTACTAAAAGTGGAGTTACACTGTTTTCTGGTCCCACCGACGATGTTATATTTTCAGCAATTTTCTCGTTTTTTTGTTTTGTTTAGTTTTTCCCTTTGCACTTATGTAATGTTTTTTCCAGATTTACTGACATGTTTCAGAAAATTTAAAAGTATTTTCATCTATAACAGTTTTAGATGAAACTGATTTTTTTAATACATTTTCTGCATACATTTGTTGCGGTTCACTTTTCATTTTTTTTACATTTTCATTAAATATTTAATGAACCTACATTAGAACCTACATGTAGATATGATACCTACATAAAATGTAGGTAAGTATCACCTCAACACCCAAAATGGTAAAAGAGGGAAAGATTAAGAAAGACAAAAAAAGTATCAGAAAAATATTTATCAAAATTTTTAGACAATTATGCATCATTATGGAAAGTTATGGAGGAATTTGTCATTTTCAATAAATTTTCCCAAATTTGCATTAATTTTCTGCAATTTGAATAAATTTTATCATAGGTACACTAGAGTTATGGAATTCTGGGTGTAGATATGTTAATATCATGTCCAGATACAGGTAAAACTGGGCCGAGAATTTATAAAATTCTAATGTTGCCTTAAGCCAAAACGGTTGAGGATGCATAAACTAGTAATTTCTAATTCTCCTCCTGTTATAGATATAAACATTCTTAGTTATTTTATGTAGAGTTTAAAAGAATTAGTTATTGTTAAAAGGGGGAAATACATTTTTTTGAGCAGATTTTTTTGTCTTACCATAATGGCAGAATGTAAATTTTGCATTGATATGAGATAATGAGGTAATGAGATAATTTACCAACTAAGTTATTATATGTAGAGTTTAAAAGAATCAGTTTTTGTTAAAAGCGGGAAATTCAATTTTTTTATACAGATTTTTTTGTCTTACCATAAAGGCAGAATGTAAATTTTGCATTGATATGAGATAATGAGATAATGAGATAATTTGCCAACTAAGTTATTTTAAGTAGAGTTTAAAAGAATCAGTTTTTGTTAAAAGGGGGAAATTCAATTTTTTTAAGCAGAGTTTTTTGTCTCACCATAATGTCAGAATGTAAATTTTGCATTGATATGAGATAATGAGATAATTTGTCACGTTAAAAGTGTTACAGTTATTCACTTACTTTTCAAAATATTGGTTCACACTCGATTACTTTTCAACACATTTGTAGTTTGAACACATAGAATATTCTGTCACATTGTAAAGTGTTATTACAAAAATAATCCCATGTAAATATGTATAAAATGTATTAAAACAAAAAATGTTACATACGACCTTCTGCCATTATTGCTACCATAATGGCAGAAGGTTATATGTAACATTTTTATAACATTTTGTGCAATAAACATTTTCACATACTTTTTAAAATATTGTTTCACACTCGATTACGTTTCAACACATTTGTAGTTTGGACACATAGAATATTGTGCCACATTGTAAAGTGTTATTACAAAAATAATCCGATGTAAATATGTATAATATGTATAAAACAAAAAAAAGTTACATACGACCTTCTGCCATTATTGCTACCATAATGGCAGAAGGTTATATGTAACATTTTTATAACATTTTGTGCAATAAACTTTTTCACATACTTTTTAAAATATTGTTTCACACTCGATGACGTTTCAACACATTTGTAGTTTGAACACATAGAATATTTGTCACATTGTAAAGTGTTATTACAAAAATAATTCGATGTAAATATGTATAATATGTATAAAACAAAATAAAAGTTACATACGACCTTCTGCCATTATTGCTACCATAATGGCAGAAGGTTATATGTAACATTTTTATAACATTTTGTGCAATAAACTTTTTCACATACTTTTTAAAATATTGTTTCACACTCGATTACGTTTCTACACATTTGTAGTTTGAACACATAGAATATTTGTCACATTGTAAAGTGTTATTACAAAAATAATCCCACGTAAATATGTATAAAATCTATTAAAACAAAAAATGTTACATACGACCTTCTGCCATTATTACTACCATAATGGCAGAAGGTTATATGTAACATTTTTATAACATTTTGTGCAATAAACTTTTTCACATACTTTTTAAAATATTGTTTCACACTCGATTACGTTTCAACACATTTGTAGTTTGAACACATAGAATATTTGTCACATTGTAAAGTGTTATTACAAAAATAATCCGATGTAAATATGTATAAAATGTATAAAACAAAAAATGTTACATACAACCTTCTGCCATTATTACTACCATAATGGCAGAAGGTTATATGTAACATTTTTATAACATTTTGTGCAATAAACTTTTTCACATACTTTTTAAAATATTGTTTCACACTCGATTACGTTTCAACACATTTGTAGTTTGAACACATAGAATATTTGTCACATTGTAAAGTGTTATTACAAAAATAATTCGATGTAAATATGTATAATATGTATAAAACAAAAAAAAAGTTACATACGACCTTCTGCCATTATTGCTACCATAATGGCAGGTTATATGTAACATTTTTATAACATTTTGTGCAATAAACATTTTCACATACTTTTTAAAATATTGTTTCACACTCGATTACTTTTCAACACATTTGTAGTTTGAACACATAGAATATTCTGCCACATTGTAAAGTGTTATTACAAAAATAATCCGATGTAAATATGTATAAAATGTATAAAACAAAAAATGTTACAAACGACCTTCTGCCATTATTGCTACCATTTGTAGTTTGAACACATAGAATATTCTGTCACATTGTAAAGTGTTATTACAAATATAATCCGATGTAAATATGTATAAAATGTATAAGACAAAAAAATGTTACATACGACCTTCTGTCGTTATTGCTACCATAATGTCAGAAGGTTATATGTAACATTTTTATAACATTTTATGCAATAGATAGACCATTGATTTGTATGAAAAGGGCGTTTCTAAATCAACCCCTCATACTGCCACCAAAAAAAATGAAAAAGTTTTTGGTTTGTATTGAGAGGGAGTAGGTCATACAATATATCATGAATATAAGTGATATCTTGGAGCTTGTGAAAGGTTCGTATTAATAAAGAAAAAAACACCTTTTTCACAAAACATATTTATTTTATGTAAATGCACATTTTGATCGCTAGTGGACCATCTTCAGTAGAAATATTACTCAGTAAACCTACAGTATTACTTCAGTAAAATTTCTAAAGTACAAAACTACTAAATAGGGAATGACAGACGATAAATTGAGAAACAATACAACCGTATTAGAACGTAACTGTATATTGTTAAAGTTAAAGTAGTACCAAAACAACGTAATTGAAGTTAGGAAAGTATTTAAGACTAAATATGTTCAAAAGGTTCACCATTATGATTAATGCACACCTTTTTAAAACAGAATTTGTTGCAGTAAATTTCAGAAAAAGTAGAATCAATTTCAGAATATGTAAAATCAATTTGAGAAACAGTAAAATCAGTTTCAGAAAAAGTAGAACCAACTTCAGGGAATGTAAAATCAATTACCGAAGATATTGCATTTTCTGAAGTTGGAATCACATTTTCTGAATTTGATGTTGCTTTTTCAGGACTTGCAAATAGATTGCCATTATACCTATTTACGCCAATTTCAGAAAAAGTAAACTCAATTTCATAAAAGGAGAATCATTTTCAGAAAATGTAAAATCAATTTCATAAAAAGTAAAATCAGTTTCAGAATAAGTAGAACCAATTTCAGAGAATGTAAAATCAATTTCAGAAGGTATTACTCTTTCTGAAGTCGATGTTACTTTTTCTCAATTTTATGTTAGATTTCTGAACTTGAAAATAGATTGCCACCATACTATTCAACGCCAATATCAGAAAACGTAAAGTCAATTTCAAAATAAGTATAATTAATTTCAGAGAATGTAAAAGTAATTTGAGAAAATGTATAATCAGTTTCAGAAAAAGGAGAACCAATTTCAGAGAATGTAAAATCAACTTCAGAAAATATTACTCTTTCTGAAGTCGATGTTACATTTTCTGAATTTGGTTCTCCTTTTTCTGAAACTGATTATAAATTTTCTCAAATTACTTTTACATTCTCTGAAATTGATTATACTTATTTTGAAATTGACTTTACGTTTTCTGATATTGGCGATGTTACATTTTCTGAATTTGATGTTACTTTTTCAGAACTTCAAAATAGATTGCCACTATACCTATTCAACGCTATTTACAGAAAACGTTAAGTAAATTTCAGAAAAAGTAAAATACATTTCAGAAACTGTAAAATCAATTTCAGAACAAATAAAATCAGTTTAAGAAAAAGTAGAAGCAATTTTAGACAATGTAAAATGAATTTCAGAAGATATTATTTTTTCTGAAGTCGATATTACTTGTTCTGAATTTTATGTGACTTTTTTTAACTTGAATATAGATTAACCATACATACGTATGGTTAATCTATATTCAAGTTAAAAAAAGTCACAAGGCTAATTTCTAAAAAAGTAAAGTAAATTTCAGAAAAAGTAGAATCGATATCAGAAAGTGTAAAATCAATTTTAGAAAGAGTAAAGTCAATTTCAGAAAAAGTAGAACCAATTTCAGAGAATTAAAATCAATATCAGAAGATATTACTCTTTCTGAAGTCGATGTCACCTTTTCTGAATTTTATGTTACTTTCCCAGAACTTGAAAATAGATTGCCACTCTACCTATTCAACACCAATTTCAGAAGAAGTAAAGTCAATTCATAAATAGTAGATTGCACTTCAGAGAATTCAGTAAAATCAATTTCAGAGAGAGTAAAATCAGTTTCAGAAAAAGTAGTAGCAATTTCACAGAATGTAAAATCAATTTCAGAAGATATTACCTTTTCTGAAGTCGATGTTATTTTTTCTCAATTTTATGACACTTTTCTGAACTTGAACATAGATTGCCACCATACCTATTATACGCCAATTTCAGGAAAAGTAAAGTAAATTTGAAAAAAAGTAGAATACATTTCAGAAACTGTAAAATCAATTTCGGAACAAATAAAATCAGTTTCGGCAAAAGTAGAAACAATTTCAGAGAATGTAAAATGAATTTCAGAAGATATTATTTTTTCTGAAGTCGATGTTACTTGTTCTGAATGTTATGTGACTTTTCCAAACTTGAAAATATATTGAAAGACTAGAAATTAGATTTTGGGGACCAACATTTTTTATTGCACTCCCCGCTTTAATAAAATGTCTCCCTTTCAAAAAGTTTAAGATAAACATATCTGAAACAATTATTAATTGACAAAGCGTATTTTCACAGGGAAGAATTTCGATCTGAAATTATTATTACACTAAACATTTCGATTATTACTGTCAAAGTTACAATTGAACCAATGTTTTCAAGATTAATGCCAAATATTAAATGATTCTGATGGCAATCAAAGTTTTAATTATTTCTGTCAAAATTGCAAACTTTGCTCTCAATATTTCTGTCAGTCAATATTTTAGTCAAATTCGGAATTATTTTTGTAATTCATTTATTATTTCTATGAAATTTAAAGTACTTGCTGGCAAATTTTCATTATTTTATAGCAAAATTAGAATTAATTCTGCAAACATTTAAATATTACGGCCCATTTTCTCATATTATTCTAAAAATTTAAAATGTAATCGTCAAAGTTTCAATTGAACAATTATTTTAAGATTACTACAAAATTTTTAATGATTCTAATGTGATTCAAAGTTTTAATTATACCAGTCGAAATTTCGAAGGTTCATGTCAAAGTTTCAATTGAACACATTTTTTTAAGATTACTACACAATTTTTAGTGATTCTAATGTGATTCAAAGTTTTAATTATACCAGTCAAAATTTCGAAGGTTACTGTCAACATTTCATTATTACTGCCACATTTTGAATTACTTTAGTCAAATTTGAAATTATTTTTGTAAGTTTGTAATTATTTCTATAAAATTTTAAATGACTTGAAATTTTCACTTATTTTATACCAATATAGAATGAATATTCTGAATATAGAATATTATTTTCTAACGGAGCGTCTATCAATATTAGCAAAAACTTGTAACTTGTAAGTACAGCTTCTCTAAGGTCATCCACGTGACGTACGATGTTTGATAGACTCTATCTTTTACCATTCTCCATAAATAAAAATCTAAAACAGACAGATCGGGAGATCGGCCACCTCTTTAATTGTCGTTTGTAGCTATCAATTGTTTCTATAGCGTACTACTTCGAATAGTTCGAAACTGAAAAGAAAAAAATTCTCATAATTTAATTATTTATAAAAATATCTAAGTAATATGATATATCATTAGAATCTTTGAAAAGAGGCCTTTTTTTATAAAGTCATGGCCGACTATGGTTTCCATTAGAAAAAACTCATGTTTGTGTCATAACTCAAAAATTATAGCTTAAATAAAATAATCGGTCAGACTGTATTATTAAGCACATAATTTACTACAACTTTTTCCTTTACACATTTTTTCTAATGTCAATAATAACAGAGCAATATGCTCTGAACAAAATAACAAAAAATATATTTTTTCGAGATATCTAGTTAGCCATGCACAAAAAGCTCATGAAATTGAACTCGTAAAACTGCAATTCTTTCCCCATTTAATCGTCCCTCCGCTATCTCCCTATCTCCGCTAGTTTCTTAGATCCCCATACTAAACATCCGAAAAAACTCACCCTGTAAATATATATATATATATATATATATATATATATATATATATATATATATATACATATATATTATTATTAAGTGCTTGAACAATCAGTTATTTTAACAAAATTATGTAAATTTTCCTTCGCTATTTCTGATGCTATTTATTTTCAAGACTCTATATAGCAACAGGATTCCACGGAATTCATACATTCAATGCCCACAAGTACATTCATTCTACACTTCTGCCAAATGAATCATGAGAAATATAGAAAATTTAAAACTTTTGGAAAATTAAGAAAAACTTTCAATTTATTTTATTTTATTACAAAAAATCAAAAAAAGTACCAATTATTGATTATTTATGTTCTTTTATTTCGTTTTGGACTTATTTTGTGCACACATCTACAGGAATAATTACCAGAAAGTATTTTCTGTGGTGAACATGTTTTAAATTCGTGCAGCTCTCCATACGTATGTAACAAAATTAGAGGTGATGCAGCTCATCGACGACTGGTACTAGCAGTAGTTGAGGAATGATATTTAATCGATATTGTGACCGTGATCGTTGCAGCTCAGAATTATAAGGTTACCTACTCATTGCGCAGCAGAATTTAATCGAGCCCAAAGTGATAAATGATCCTGCGCTCAAATTATCAATTATTCCGGCCTCCATTTTCTGCCATTCTAAAATACGGATTTGGAACCGCACGCTGCGACAATTAAAACCAACATTTACAGAACGCCATTAACTCACGATCCTTGATGGCGTCAGCAGTTTCGGCCGAAACGTCGATATTTGCATCGCAAAACGATCGATCACCACGAAAATGCTAGGAAAGCAATCAAGGATGTTCGTGAGAGTTTTCCGCTCCGTTAATAGCGGGGGCGCTAATTTATTGTTGTGCGTTAGCTTTGCGCAACGGCGGTGAAAAAATAATTAATATCGCATTAAAATAATTGCGTCATTATTTTATTGGCGTTTACGATTCCGGAATTCGGCTGTGGCTTTCCATTGTTGGCCCGTTAGGTTTCCACTAATTTCCGAAAGCGTCGCCCGCAGGTTGGAGGCGAGTGATAAATTGGGAACCCGAAATTGCGCTAAGAAATGGCTGATTTGCTGCAGGAATGTTGCAATTAAATAAATTAGGGAACGGGTAATGGCTGCTGCACCTCGCAGCGAGCCAACAAAGCATGCATCTCGGTGCTTCGTAATGAAGATGAAAGATTCGTTGCTGCGTGTCTTCTAATTACATTGTTTGAGGTGTTACAAGTTACAAGCATACACTAGTATAATCAGGAAATAAGAAAGTAGCAATATTTGTAATATTTGTGGGGATATATAACATTCCACCCAGCCCAGTACAAAGCCAACTTCAGATGTTTATTAGTTCAAATCGATATATGTCGCTATGAATTACTTTGTTTTTAGGTTTTCAGTTCTGTAGCTTTTTTTTCCAGAAATATATCCAAAATTCCCGAACAATTTCAGTTTTTTATGATTTCCCTGACTTTTTCCTGCCTCGTGAAAAGTCGCTGACTTTTTGCGGTTTTCCAGGTCGCTGGGATCTAGAAGTGGCTGAGACTGTTAAATTGAAAATCATTTCAATTAAAGAAGTTAAATGGGTACAACAATTAATCGTTCGTTATAAACCTCGCGATGACAAATTGTCACGTCCGAGCCGGCATTCGATTAGAATCTACGGCTCTGCTATTTTGTTATTTTAATCAAAAGATCGCCCCAGGAAACTGCGCGTTCGTAGATTACATTATAACAAATTATCGGTGCACATACTCCGCTGGGATGAGTTATTATCCGAGACTAGATCTCGACAGTGCCAACCGTAACAGCACAATTGGCCTCTTCGGAGCCTCCTTGTTAACACGCTCCGTCCGACAGGAAGACAACGACGTTGAGGGTACGTGGAGGAGACCTGGAGGAGAAACTCCTCGTGTAGATCACGGAGGAGATAGCGCGGATCGCCCGTTGTTCACATGTGTAGTTCGCGATGGGGCGCAAATGCGCCTCTTTGGACGCGAGAAAGCCGAATGGAAGAATTGTGCGTGTTTTGTGCCTTGTTGCTTTCGTCGTGACTTTGTAAAATGGAGTTATTAATTCATCGTTAGAGGCATGTAAGCAGACGGTAGCTCATGCGCTCAATTCGTTTGCCTGATAACTGCAGCCAGAGAAACAATCATTGTGCTTCGCTGGAGAATTTCAACATTATGTACAATCAGTTTTACATGGACCATGTACAGGGCCGGATTTAGACTTGATAAGCTATTTGAGATATGGAGCCCTTTAGAAGTCCAGATATTATATGTCAGTGCCAAGTATGATTTTCGGATACCTAAAGGGTTAAACTGAAATACAATTAAGAAGTATATAGATAGTGAAATAAAAAATCTTTAACTTAAAATCATTTTTATTCATAACAAACTTAAAAATGGTAAAAAGGAACATAAGTTCTTTTAAAAGGCACAATTTACATAGACTTATTATCTAATCCCTTGAAACATGTTATAAGGATTAAGAAATTATATTAAACTAAAATATTTTGTTTCTTACCTTTGCCAGAGCAAAGTCACTGATGACATCATCAAATGATAAACTGCTTAATTTGTGACTTTCTATGCACATGAGACTGAGGGAACATAATTTATCTTGAGTCATTGTTGTTCTAAATCCATTTTTTATCCTCTTCAGCTGAAAAAAGGATCTTTCTCCTGAGCAATTTGCAACCATCATACTAAGAAGCAATTTGCAACCATCACACTAAGAAACAATCTCAAAATTGCTTGTACATTAGACAATGCTGATTGGACAAGATCGTTAAATATTACTCTATACAGATCCTGATGGTCAGACTATCATGTTGCTCTAAAGGCTTGACTATGTCTAAACATATTGATGAAAATGCTTGACTTCTCTTACAAGATTCATATCCACATCATCAGGATATGTTTGCCATAAAACACTAACTCCTTCACGAATCTCTTCTTCTGTAGGTTCTAATCTTGTTAAGAATGAAAACTTTTTTGCAGCACCATTCTATAGTAAGGCCCACTGTGCCAGCGTTAACTCTAATGTATCCATGACAGGCATTTTTTTAATTCTAAACTTGTTTCTCGGCCCAAGATTTGCTAAAGCATCATCTTCATCATTATTTATATGCCTTCTTCTTTATCTGCTTTTGTTGTAATCAACATCAGGCAATTTCGCCTTAACTTTTTCTTCTAAATGATCGAACATATTCCTGGAACCTTTAACAAATCCGAAGGTGAAGCATACAATTTCATACATACATCTAGACTAATTTGGGGGTCTTGCAGTAATTGACTAGTATTGTGAAATTTGTCCAGCAAGTAACTCCACAAATATAACATTACCATAAATTCAAACTCCTCCATATTATTCAAAATGTTTATGGTTATGGATTTCTTGTTTCGCCTTTCTTTGTAGTATCAATATGCAGCTGATGCAATTCAGAAATTTTTCCATTATAACTCTCAAGTATTGCACTTGTAACCATTGAATATGTTAGCCACCTAGTCTTTGACAAAGACTTTGGAACTTTTGAATCATCTTTGAAGAATTATAACAGTACTGCCCATCTATGTGTAGATGATGAAAAGAAATTATATATTTCTTGAACAATTCCAAAAAAGTTTACTGCATTTAACAACAGTTAAATCCTGCACTGCACTGGCCATATACCTGAATTGAAAGCACAGATCCATCACGGAATAAACGTAATTTCGTGTCCATATAACACTTATATCGAGTGATGTATTTAGGGTGAGACTATAATTTAAGTTGGTAAGCTGCAGCAATTGGCAGCTTTTCATGTCAAAAATAACGTAAAGAGGTTAGTAAGACAAGACAGTAAAACAATGAATTATACAGATATCAAAAACTATAAAGATACAAAAAAACTTCATATTGAATGAAGTCCGATTAGATTTTTTGTAAAGTTATTTGCTTTGTCATTAAAAAATATGAATATATTAACATTGGGCCTCACTTGTTTTGTACACAACCGGTCTACTGATAATAACAATATTATGTCAAAATATGAATTATATCGAAAGAGTGTCATACCAAACAACATCCAAATTATTGTTAACGTTCTCTTGTTATAAGCAAATTTTGTTTTTTTTTTTAAATTAACATTGAAGCTGAATACTGGTTAAATCAAACGCATTTGTATATAGATGAGTTTTGTTAAATCGTCTTTTTTTGATCCCAGTAATCTGTCGTTAAGCCATGTCCACGTAATTTAGAGACACCCTGTATAAGTATATATGACAATTAATCACTTGGACAATATCATTTTGGGGGCCCCCAAGAAAGTCGGGGCCCTAAGCTATAGCTTGTGTACTTATACGTAAATCCTGCACTGCACTGACTATGTACAGTCATGCTCACATAAATCTAGTACAAACATATTGACATTACCATATAAAGTTGCTATTGTAACCTAGTTTTTTGTACTAGATTTATGTGAGCATAACTGTACCTCAATTGAAATCACAGATCCATCACTTTTAGTGCCAGAGTTTTTAGGAATAAACCTAATTTCGTGTTCATATAAAACTTATACTGAGTGATCTATTTAGGGTGACACTGTAATTTTGGTTGGTAAGCTGCAGCTATTGGCAGCTTTTCGTGTCAAAAATAACGTAGAGAGGTTAGTTAGACAAGACAGTAAGACAATGAAGTATATATATAACCATATAGTGTCTCAAACCAACAGATCTAAATTAGTTGTAGAAAACTAAAACTGAATTTTATATGTTTACTTCACTGTAGTGTAACCCAGGCCACCTGGTGAATATATTTATTCCTGAAAACGAGAGATAGTAGGTAAATAAAATATGTATTTAGAGTTAAAGAGAGATTTTGTTTTATTCATCAAAAGAAATGCAAATAAATCTATATAACAAATTTTAATAGCAATCAACATAGCCAAAACAACGATATAATTCAATATTAATGAATTATCAATACCAAATCATAGTTTTTGACACTAAAGTATAATTGAAAATATGTGTATCTTTCATGATTTATTTTACTTATTTAACATAAGGAAACAAATTCTACCGGTAATCTCGACAGAAGTAAACCTATTGAATTAAGTTTTCATTATTTTTTCTTTATTCTCATTTGTTTAATAAAATAATTGTTTTTAATGATATATTTTTTAAAAATTATATGGTTTGTTTCCCAGTTCCGCCGGAAATCACGACCAGAAGGTTCCCATAACATTTTTCAAATATGAATTTTCCCAGTTCAGCCGGAAGTCACGACCAGAAAGTTCCATTCAAATTTGTTTTAAACTTTAATAATAGTTCTTTCAATTTAATTTCAATTTCATATCTTTTCATATATTTTTAATAACAATATGGTATCTTCCCCAATTCAGCCGGAAGTCACGATCAGAAGGTTCCAATACCATTTTTCAAATATGAATTTTCCCAGTTCAGCCGGAAGTCACGACCAGAAATTCAAATTTGTGTAATACTTTAATAACAGTTCTCTTAATTTAATTTCAATTTCATATCTTTTCATATATTTTTAATAACAATGTGGTATCTTCTCCAGTTCAGCCAGAAGTCACGAGCAGAAGGTTCCTATACCATTTATCAAATATGAATTTTTGCCAGTTCAGCCGGAAGTCACGACCAGAAGGTTCCATTAAAATTTGTTTTAAACTTTAATAATAGTTGTCTCAATTTAATTTCAATTTCATATCTTTTCATATATTTTTAATAACAATATGGTATCTTCCCCAATTCAGCCGGAAGTCACGATCAGAAGGTTCCAATACCATTTTTCAAGTATCAATTTTCCCAGTTCATCCGAAAATCACGACCAGAACGTTCTATTAAAATTTGCTTTAAAATTTAATAATAGTTCTCTCAATTTAATTTCAATTTCATATTTTTTCATATATTTTTAATAACATTATGGTATCTTCCCCAGTTCAGCCGGAAGTCACGACCAGAAGGTTCCAATACCAGTTTTCAAACATGAATTTTCCCAGGTCAGCCGGAGGTTACGACCAGAAGGTTAATTCAAATTTGTTTTAAACTTTAATAATAGTTCTCTCAATTTAATTTCAATTCCATATTTTTTTGTTTATATTTTTAATAACAAGATGGTATCTTCCCCAGTTCTGCTGGAAGTCACGACCAGAAGGTTCCAATACCATTTTTCAAGTATGAATTTTCCCAGTTCAGCCGGAAGTCACGACCAGAAGGTTCCATTCAGATTTACTTAAAACTTCAATAATAGTTCTCTCAATTTAATTTCAATTTCATATTTTTTTTATATACAAATTTAATAACAATATGGTATCTTCCCCAGTCCAGCCGGAAGTCACGACCAGAAGGTTCCAATACCATTTTTCAAATATGAATTTTCCCAGTTCAGCCGGAAGTCACGACCAGAAGGTTCCAATACCATTTTTCAAATATGAAGTTTCCCCGTTCAGCCGGAAGTCACGACCAGAACGTTTCATTCAAATTTGTTTTAAACTTTAATATAAGTTCTCTCAATTTAATTTCAATTTCATATCTTTTCATATATTTTTAATAACAATATGGTATCTTCCCCAGTCCAGCCGGAAGTCACGACCAGAAGGTTCCAATACCATGTTGCAAATATGAAATTTCCCTGTTCAGCCGGAAGTCACGACCAGAACGTTCCATTTAAATTTGCTTTAAACTTTAATAATAGTTCTCTCAATTTGATTTCAATTTCATATCTTTTCATATATTTCATATATCCAGAAGGTTTCATTCAAATTTGTTTTAAAATATGAGATATTAATTTTTATTCCCTTTTTCTTTTGTTTTCTTTTATTCTAATATATTTTAATATATTTTTTGATTTAGTGGAAAATTTGAAATTTATCACTGACTTGTGGTTTACATTAACTATTTATTTGATATAAAATGTTGAATTTTGTTAAACATTTAGTAGGTATTTTGAATTTCATCACTTACTTCTTATTTTGTTTAACTCATACACATACAACAAGACGCAATGCTAGTATGTCAATTCTGGAGCTCACTAGCAACGTGACTCTACTGCTTTTTTCTTTAATCAACTGCCACGTGCCTCGCCTTTCTCTTCCTTTTATACGATTTTTTCGTCTACCTTGGTTCATACATCCAGTGTGAGCATTAATTTATTTATGTTATGTCCTCTACTTTTCTTTAATTGAATTACTTTGAATATACTGAATCCTCCCATTCAATTCTAGTACAAGCTAAATTAAATTTGTGTTCAAATGTGCAATAAATAAGGGATTTATTAAATGTTATAGTTGGTTCTACATTTTCAGGCGGTGCAATTTGCCTGGCAGGAGTTCCCTTGGCGTTAAACTCATCGGTTCATGTTTCTCTTTGTTATCCAATTCTCTACCTCGTAGCCCCCACATGTATCTAAAAACTTATACATTTTTAACAAAATCATTGGACCCCGGTCATATCACTACAACCACAACAATTTGAAAATAAAGAAAACGAAGTCACAAATACAAAGTGGTATTACCAACATAAAAATGTCTCAGCCTAAATGGATCACCCGGTATAACGAGATTCAACCCAATTTTCAATATATTCCGCATTAACAATTCTCTAAGCCTAAGCTACGTATTTCATCTCTCACGCTATATTGTTATATGTTATGGGCGGGCAAGTCCTCTAAGTTGATTTTAAAATAATCCGGTATTTCTAGGTGGAAATTGAGCAGGAAATGGGATTTGAAATGGATCGCTACTCGAGAAGACGAGAACCGAATTCAGAATAAATTTGCATCGACAAATCACGCGTGGGTTCGTCATTCACTCCCGAGATATTCACACATAAATATGTGGCTCATTATGGGCCGAGATGGGCTTTGCCAGAGATTTACAATAGGAGAGAAACGATAAGCACCGTGAATGATGGCAGACTTCCACGACATCAAAAGTTATTAATGAATTAAACTAATACTTTCGTACCGCAATATGTCCTGATAAATAACACAAGTTGGTTACAAAGAAAGTATTGGAATGTTTGTGGATCCATCCTGAGTTTTGAGTTTATGATCAGAGTGCAGACCTGAGAGTGCATAAATACTTTTTCATAAACAAAGAAAGTAGTTGACCATATTGAATATATGTGGTAGAAGTTCATACCTTATAGAATAACTATAAATGAAGACTAATAAAATTAATTCAAAAACAATCTATAATTTGCTAGTTCCAAACTATAGCTTGGAATGCTAGTTCCAAACTATAGCTTGGACGTTTCCACGCTATAGTTTCATAGCTATAGTTAGCTATAGTTTCCAAAATAACTGCAGGTCTTTAAACTCAGGTTATTATATTCAATTGTGGTACTTTTCATGGGGCTTTTGGCGATTTATATTTCGGGTTCGCGTTTCCCAGAGGCCTCCGATGCCATTATATTAACGCGATGCCTCGTGGAATTTTTACGACGCTCCTTAATCGCACAGAGGTGGTGTTTACGGAGCAATTTTGACACCGGCGGACGTCCTCGTTAAAATTAAAGGCCTGCCACGTAAAAAATTACAACTCTGGTTTAACGGAGTTTTCGGCGATTTTTGATTGAGTTGTGACACCACGAATAATTAATCGGTTTCGTAAGAGGCGGCACACTCGAAATTGCGTTACGCACAGGTTTTGATGCGTCCGCTTTTTCGCCTGTGCGTGGCTCAATTTTGCGTAAGAGTGGAACTGCAGCAGCAGCAGGAAAATAAAAACAGCATTGGAAGTGCAAACGAAGTTTGGCGGACTCGTGATTTGTGCAGGTCGCGAATTGTGTTTGTTTGAAACGTATTTAATGCAATTCAAGTAGTTATTGAATACTATGAAATTCAAGTGTACACATTAATAAATTAAGATCCTTTACTGAAATGTAAGTATTTTTATATTATATGTATCGAGTGATTCATAAAAACCTTCATCAAAGTGTCCATGAAAACAAAGGACAGATATAAAATGTATGTCTTAGCTTACAGTTGTCAAATCTGACAGATATGTCAAGGAACTTCAAGATTTCAGGAATTACAGAAAAAGTATTAACAACTTCAATATGTACAAATGATTATACTAAAGTTTCAGCAACTTGACTAAGATATTCAATGAAGGATACACAACAGTTCATAAAGATTTTAGAATGTTTTATGGAGAATGAAAATTTCCCAAATAAGCAATTACAATGAAACCATAGAAAGTAAAAAAACAAAAAAAATCATTGAAATTACTCAAAACGTATTAATAACTTCAACATGTACAAATGATTATACTAAACTTTCAGCAACTTGACTAAGATATTCAATAAATACTACACAATATTTCATAAAGATTTTAGAATGTTTTATGGGGAATGAAAATTTCCCAAATATGCAATTACCAACGAACGTGAAAACCCAGAAAATTTCATTGAAATTACAGAAAACGTATTAATAACTTCAATATGTACAAATGATTGTAGTAAACTTTCAGCAACTTGACAAAAATATTCAATGAAAGATACACAATATTTCATAAAGATTTTAGAATGTTTTATGGGGAATGAAAATTTCCCAAATATGCAATTACAATGAAACCAAAGAAAGTGAAAAACCAGAAAATTTCATTGAAATTACAGAAAACGTATTAATAACTTCAAAATGTACAAATGATTATACTAAACTTTCAGCAACTTCACTAAGATATTCAATGAAGCATACACAATTCATAAAGATTTTAGAATGTTTTATAGAGAATGAAAATTTCCCAAATATGTAATTACAATGAAACCAAAGAAAGTGAAAAACCAGAAAATATCATTGAAATTACAGAAAACGTATTAGTAACTACAATATGTACAAATGATTATACTAAACTTTCAACAACTTGACTAAGATATTCGATGAAAGATACACAATATTTCATAAATATTTTAGAATGTTTTATGGAGAATATTTTTTTTCAAAATATGCAATTACAATGAAACCAACGAAAGTTAAAAACCCGAAAATTTCATTGAAATTACAGAAAACGTATTAATAACTTGAAAATGTACAAATGAATATACTAAACTTTCAGCAACTTGACTAAGATATTCAATGAAAAATACACAATATTTCATAAATATTTTTGATTTTTTTATGGGGAATGAAAATTTCCCAAATATGCAATTACATTGAAACCAAAGAAAGAGAAAAACCAGAAAATATCATTGAAATTACAGAAAACGTATTAGTAACTACAATATGTACAAATGATTATACTAAACTTTCAACAACTTGACTAAGATATTCGATGAAAGATACACAATATTTCATAAATATTTTAGAATGTTTTATGGAGAATATTTTTTTTCAAAATATGCAATTACAATGAAACCAACGAAAGTTAAAAACCCGAAAATTTCATTGAAATTACAGAAAACGTATTAATAACTTGAAAATGTACAAATGAATATACTAAACTTTCAGCAACTTGACTAAGATATTCAATGAAAAATACACAATATTTCATAAATATTTTTGATTTTTTTATGGGGAATGAAAATTTCCCAAATATGCAATTACATTGAAACCAAAGAAAGAGAAAAACCAGAAAATATCATTGAAATTACAGAAAACGTATTAGTAACTTCAATATGTACAAATGATTATACTAAACTTTCAGCAACTTGACTAAGATATTCAATGAAGGATTCACAATTCATAAAGATTTTAGAATGTTTTATGGGGAATGAAAATTTCACAAATTTGCAATTACAATGAAACCAAAGAAAGTGAAAATCCAGAAAATGTCATTGAAATTACAGAAAACTTATTAATAACTTCAAAATGTACAAATGATTATACTAAACTTTCAGCAACTTGACTAAGATATTCAATGAAGGATACACAATATTTCATAAATATTTTAAAATGTTTTATGGAGATTGAAAATTTCCCAAAAATGCAATTTCAATATTAAAACAGGTCTAACGTCCAGAATGTTAACAAAAGTATTAAAAACATCAGAATGCTCAGAAGCTGCGAACATTGTATCAACAAATTTTATAAATTACGAAAATTTCAAACATGTTTCTTTTATGTTTTTGAAAAATCTCCAATATATCTATAAAAACAATTTTAGGTATCCCTTAGATTATATTATTTAAAGTTTTATATTTTCATTAGTTATTGCCTAACTAGTTTCCGCTTTCAATAGGCATCTTCAGATACATGATTTTTTCTTAAGAACCCTCTATAAAATTTTAAAAAACATACCTCTGAAGATGGCTATTGAAAGCCGAAACTAGTTAGGCAATAACTAGAGAAAAATGAAGTTTGTGACAAATGTGACAACATGAAACTTTCAATTATTATCAGTAAGTAGTAAGTACTAATAAGCAAATCTTAATTATAACGAATGATTCAAAAAAACTTTCATCAAAGTTGCTATGTAAAAAAGGACAGATATAAAATGTATGTCTTAGCTTACAGTTGCCAACAAAAACTTAATTATACGAGTCATTCAAAATAAGTTTCATCAAAGTTGCCATGAAAAACAAAGGACAGATACAAAATGTATATCTTAGCTTACAGTTGTCAAATCTGACAACATGAAACTTTAAATTATTATCAGTAAGTAGTAAGTACTAATAACAAAATCTTAATTATAACGAGTGATTCAAAAAAACTTTCATCAAAGTTGCCATGAAAAAAAGGACAGATATAAAATGTATGTCTTAGCTTACAGTCATCAACAAAACCTTAATTATAACGAGTGATTCAAAAAAACTTTCATCAAAGTTGCCATGAAAAAAAAGATAGATATAAAATGTATATCTTAGCTTACAGTTGTCAAATCTGACAGATATGCCAGGGAATAGCCAAATACTTTAGTAATTCAGACATACGTTTTTGTTCATAGCATGCTTTGATGAAAGATTTTTTGAAAATGTTATTAATATTATCATTATCATTCAAAATTTAAAAAAATATCTCGTTATCGCGACACGAACAAATTTTCATTATTAACTGTAAATTAAACAAATCTGATGTGGGCAGTAGGTACAGTCATGCTCACATAAGTCTAGTACAAACATTTGACATTGCTATATGAAATTGCTATTGTAATCTAATTTCTTGTACTAGATTTATGTGAGCCTTTAATAAATCTTAAATATTTTCGAAAATATGACGAAAAATATGATAAGAATAAGCATCCACCTCCAGATGTCGTGATTGTTTTAGAAACCGTTTTCTAGTATATATTTAATTATATCTGAAATCTTGATAAGGATTTTAGTATGGTTTTCATTTGTTTTAGATCTGAAGTCTTGATAAAAAAATTATTTGATAATTTTCTTTCGTTTTGCATAAATTATGATTTTCTTTCTAGAAACCGTTTTCAATTCTATAATTTATTGTTTTATTGTATCTAAAACCTTACTAAGGACTTCATTTGATCATTTTCGTTAGTTTAGGTTCTGAAATCTTGCTAATGGTTTTATTCCATTTTTTTTATTTCACTCGTTTTAGATTAATCACGTTTTTTTTAGAAACCTTTTCCAAATCAATATTATTTTATACATATCTGAAATTTTGATAAGGACTTTATTTGATGCTTTTCATTTGTTTTAGATCTGAAATCTTGATAAGAGTTTTTTTCGATTATTTTCTTTTGTTTTGCATAAATTATGATTTTCTTTTTAGAAACCGTTTTCAATTATATATTTTGTTGTATCTAAATTCTTAATAAGGACTTCATTTGATAATTTTCATCAGTTTTAGTTCTGAAATCTTGCTAAGGATTTTATTCGATTTTTTTTTAATTCACTTGTTTTAGATTAATCATGTTTTTTTTATAAACCGTTTTCAAATGTTTTTTTTTTATTACATATCTGAAATTTTGGTATGGACTTTATTTGATGATCAGTTTTAGATCTGAAATCTTGATAACGGTTTTATTCGATGATTTTCATTTGTATTACATTAATCATGATGATATTAGTAGATAATCGTTTTCAAATCTATATTTTGTTATACCTGAAACTTAATAACGATTATATTCCATGATTTTCATTAGATCTGAAATCTTGATAAGGATTTTTTCGTAGGTTGCCATTCGTTTTACATTGCTCATAATTTTTATAAACCGTTTTCAAATCTGTATGTTGTCAGATCTGAAATCTTGATGATTTTATTCGATGATTTCCATTTGTTTTAGATCTGAAATCTTGATAAGGGTTTTATTCGACGATTTTCATTGGTAGTAGATTAATCATGATGATATTAGTAGATAATCGTTTTCAAATCTATATTTTGTTATACCTGAAACTTAATAACGATTATATTTCATGATTTTCATTAGATCTGAAATCTTGATAAGGATTTATTTGTAGATTTTCATTCGCTTAGGATTAATCATGATTTTTTAAAACCGTTTTCAAATCTTTATTTAGTCAGATCTGAAATCTTGATGATTTTGTTCGATGATTTCCATTCGTTTTATATCCGAAATCTTGATCAGGATTTTCTTCGATGATTTCGAATGGTTTCGACCGTTTGCGAGATCCCGATGTTGAGCATTGGGATAACTGGGACACCCTGTATATTTCCAATACATAGCAATAATTTTGTAAAACTTTTGCACTCAAAACACGCGAAATTGCACTTTCTATTTCTATGTTTGTAATTTTCGAAACGTAGTGATGATTTATCAAAATTTGGGTACCTAATCATCTCTTATTTCGAATATTTGATGACTTGCATTTCGACTATCCCCGAGTGATAGGAATTGGCCGAAACAATAATTTACATTTTATGGCAAAATGTTGAAAGTGCCACAAGGCAGAAGGCAGAGGATTCCATAAGGCAGAAGGCTGGGGATGTCGCAGAAGGCTAAGGATGTCATAAGGCATAAGCCTGAGGATGCCATAAGGCAGAAGGCTGAGGATGCCATAAGGCAGAAGGCTGAGGATGCTATAAGGCAGAAGGCTGAGGATGTCATAAGGCAGAAGGCTGGGGATGTCGCAGAAGGATCTCATAAGGTAGAAGGCTGATTATGCCATAAGGCAAAAGCCTGAGGATGCCATAAGGCAGAAGCCTGAGGATGCCTTGAGGCAGAAGGCTGAGGATGCCATAAGGCAGAAAGCTGAGGATGCCATAAGACAGAGGGCTGAGGATGTCGCAGAAGGATTTCATGAGGTAGAAGGCTGATTATGCCATAAGGCAAAAGCCTGAGGATACCATAAGGCAGAAGACTGAGGATGCCTTGAGGCAGAAGGCTGAGGATGCTATAAGGCAAAAGGCTGAGGATGCCATAAGGCAGAAGGCTGAGCATGTCCTAAGGCAGAAGGCTGAGGATGCCATAAGGCAAAAGCCTGAGCATGCCATAAGGCAGAAGGCTGAGGATGCCATACGGCAAAAGGCTGAGGATGTCATAAGGAAGAAGGCTGAGGATGCTTTAAGACAGAAGTCTAATAATGCCATAAGGCAGAAGGCTGAGGATGTCATATGGCAGAAGGCTGGGGATGTCGCAAAAGGCTGAGGATCTCATAAGGTAGAAGGCTGATTATGTAATAAGACAAAAGCCTGAGGATGCCATAAGGCAGAAGACTGAGGATGCCTTGAGGTAGAAGGCTGAGGATGCTATAAGGCAAAAGGCTGAGGATGCCATAAGGCAGAAGACTGAGGATGCCATAAGGCAGAAAGCTGAGGATGCCATAAGGCAGAAAGCTGAGGATGCCATAAGGCAGAAGGCTGAGGATGTCATAAGGCAGAAGGCAGAGGATGCCATAAGGCAGAAGGCTGAGCATGTCTTAAGACAGAAGGCTGAGGATGCCATAAGGCTGAGGTGACCAGATCCTAACGATAGAAAAGCGGACAGCTAGACGGGGTGGGGAGGGGGGTGTGATTTTTAAATTAATTATTTAATTAACAAAGAACGCAAAACGCAAAACATAACAGAAACATAATTTAGTGTCTCACATGTTCTACAAAGGGGCCCTAATTTTCTTTTTTTTGCTAAATCAACTTTCATTTCAGCGATAGTATGCTAGATTTTGCAAAAATAAAACTAGGGCCCCTTTGTAGACATGTGCAGCCATTTAGTTTTGTTTTCGTTTTATTGAAATCGGCCAATAAATTAAGGAGTTATCGCGTTTTTTATGAGACACCCTGTATAATATTATATTACAATTTTTTTTTCACAACATGAAACATAAAATTAAAATTACAAATATAATAAATACGAGGCATATTTTGTATTTTGGCCGCTGCAGCGCTGCTACCAAGTACATATATTGGCGAAATATATAAGCTGATAACTTCAAACTAGCGAATATAAGATCACCCCGAAAAAAAAACAATATTTCAAAAGTCGGGACTTTTTCAAACGTCGCGGGACGTGGGACAGATTTCTAAAAGTCGGGACTGTCCCGCCAAAAGCGGAACGTCTGGTCACTTTACATAAGGCAAAAGCCTGAGGATGCCATAAGTCAAAAGGCTGAGGATGTCATATGGCAAAAGCCTGAGGATGCCATAAGGCAGAAGGCAAAGATGCCTTAAGGCAGAAGGCTGAGGATTCCTTGAGGCAGAAGGCTGAGGATGCCATTAGGCAGAAGGCTGAGGATGCCATAAGGCAGAAAGCTGAAGATGCCATAAGACAGAAGGCTGAGGATGCCTTGAGGCAGAAGGCTGAGGATGCTATAAGGCAAAAGGCTGAGAATACCATAAGGCAGAAGGCTGAGCATGTTTTCAGGCAGAAGGCTGAGGATGCCATAAGGCAATAGCCTGAGGATGCAATAAGTCAGATGGCTGAGGATGTCATAAGGCAGAAGGCTGAAGATGCCATAAGGCAGAAGGCTGAGGATACCATAAGGCAAAAGCCTGAGGATGCCATAAGGCAAAAGCCTGAGGATGGCATAAGGCAGAAGGTTAAGGATGCCATAAGGCAGAAGGCTGAGGATGCCATAAGGCAGAAGGCTGAGGATGCCGTAAGGCAGAATTCTGAGGATGTCATAAGGCAGAAGGCTGAGGACGCCATAAGGTCGATCTTGCAATTTCATAAAACTGCGAATTTTCATTTCTGTCTCAAAACTATTGTTTCAGCATGTAAAGTGTACGACGTTTATTTAAAAGAATTACATTCATCCACTTTGAATTTCCCGCAGTGCCGCAAATTTCACAGGTAAAACTTTAGAAGACACGCTGTATATTTATACTAAACATTACTAATCCAATTGATATTGAAGAAACGTATGGTATTTTCGAAAATATGCAAAGCAATATGTATATTTTTATTAACATTGGTAATTCGATTGATTTTGAAGAAATGTATGGTATTTTCGAAAATACAGAGAGTTTTTTTTATAGTGGGACATAAGGTTAATCATTTTTAGATACACACTTTTGTCACAATTAGAGCAATGTATCAAAGCGTTTAAAAAAACGCTTTTGCGTTTTTTTTTTTAAAGTTGCATTTAAAAATGCAACATACAAGTATAATTAATTCTCTGTGAGGCTAATATTACAGTTTACGTAGTGACCAATCTTAAGCTGAGGTTTGCTACATTATCCATTTGAATAACTCAGCTCTTTCTTCAGTTGTATACATTGTTCACTTCGTAAACTGTAATATTTGCTTCTCAGAGAATTACTTGTATGTTACATTAAAAAAAAAACGTTTTGATACATTGCTGTCATTGTAATAGAAGTGCATAACTATTCAAAAGATTTGCACTATGTTGCACTATAAAAAGAACTCTCTGTATGCAAAACCATATGTTACAGAATACCTACTCTGAAACATTAAAACTAAGTTTATGATTATAGCCATGTTTACTCAAAAAAAAAAACCTGTGTGTCGTTACTCAAAACAGTCTCCATTAATTACAGCGGATACTTCAAATGTGTGGGCAAACTGGAGGGCGAACCGTTGTGCGTGAGCTGCGTGAAATCACCAAATTGGAAAAGAAACGCGTCGTTAATTGCCCAATTAATTGTTCCGTATTTAATACTTTTAATGGTCGGATCACAACGGGTGTCGGAGGGAATCCATTCTCTGCCCAGCGTGCGTGAGCCGCACTGACGGTGTTACTTCGTCAATTTCCGCCCACGCACAGGGAGAGCTCTGAATAGGCGAAATTTGCCCCATGGCAATTCTCGGCGTTCAAATCATTTATTGCTATCAGAAATAGTGAAAATTATGTATTACTGGCTGAAGTAAATAGATTATCAAATCATCATTCACAATGACGTCAGGTTAGGTTAGGTTAGATATTTTATGTTGGGTTGGTATAATGGTGTTTGTATTGTTCATCATGATCATCGATATTATGTTGTTGTCAATGTGGTCAGGAGATCGTACGGGTTGACAACTACAACTACAACTGTATTGTAGAGCTAAAGAAGTGGTAATAAGAAAGTGGTGCCTTTTGTTTTTTTCCACCTTTTCAAATAACTTTAGAAAAACATAAAATGATATCGCAAAATTTCGGACTTTGTCGAATATCTCCGGAAGTGGAGTTTTCTGGTTTTCTCAACAGAATATTACTGACTACTAAATTGCGCAACTTTTTTCTAATTTAACCGCCTTTGTAATTTTTAGTCTCCGAGATCCCCATGCTGTTGATCCTTGTCTTGGACACCCTGTATGATGTGGCTACATGAATAAATATATTCTATTCTATTCCAATTCTTTTCCCTTTTTCGTGAATTTCAAACGAATTTGTGTAAATACAAAAACATCAGAAGTTTCATCAAGCAATTGAACACCCCATAAAATAGGTACCTAATAAAACGGTCGAAGTTTCAGATGTTTTAACGTGCCAGTAAATCTGAAAAACAAATTTCCACAAAATTTCCCTTTTTGTGAATTTCAAGAAATTTGTGCAAATACAAAAACATCAGAAGTTTCATCAAGCAATTGAACACCCTATAAAATAGGTACCCAAAAATGCTCGAAGATTCAGATGTTTCAACATGCCAGTAAATCTGAAAAACAAATTTCCCCAAAATTTCCGTTTTGGTTAATTTCAAGAAATTTGTGCAAATACAAAAACATCAGAATTTTCATGAAGCAATCGAATACGCTATAAAACAGGTAGCTAATAATATGCTCGAAGTTTCAGATGTTTCAAAATGCCAGTGAATCTGAAAAACAAATTTCCCCAAAATTGCCCTTTGAATGAATTTCCAACAAATTTGTGCAAATACAAAAACATCAGAAGTTTCATCAAGCAATTGAACACCTAATAAAATAGGTACCTAATAAAACGGGCGAAGTTTCAGATGTTTCAACGTGCCAGTAAATCTGAAAAACAAATTTCCCAAAAATTTCCCTTTTTGAAGAATTTGTGCAAATTTGTTGAATACGCAATGAATATATTAAAAGGGGGCAAAAAGTGCAGAATTTCAAACAAAACATAAAAAGCATCAGAACGTTTAAAAATTCCGAACATTGTAGTAAACTTCAAAACTTAACGAAATTATTCTAAAACTGAAGAGTGAAAAACGAGAAAATTTATTAGCACTTCACCGTATAAATATAAAACTCGTCTCACCTGCTTATTATAAACATTTTACTTATATATTAAAATATGTAATATAAATATGTGGAAAGCATTTCATATAAACTGAAAGTCACTTGACAAAAAAATGTTTTATTTGACGTTTAACTCTTGGCATTTGACAAATTTTCATAACTGTGTTTTGCTTTTTTGCTTTTTATCAAATGTTTCATTCATTGGACAAAAGGGAAAAACGCAAAATACTGTAATATCAAAATATACAAATAAATATACTAAATTTTCAAAAATGTTAATTAAGCATCAATAAAGTTAGACAACACTTTATAGATTTTAGAAATTTCCAAGAAAATTTAATGGAGATTCAGAATTTCTAAAATATGCAATCAAAATATCATGAGAGTTAAAACGTCCAGAACGTTGACACAATTATCATAATTATTTAGAACTTGTGTGTGTTGAAAAAATCAAAATACTGTAATATCAAAATGTACAAATAAATATACTAAATTTTCAAAAATATTAATAAAGGATCAATAAAGTTAGATAACACTTTATAGATTTTAGAAATTTGCAAGAAAATTTAATAGAGATTCAGAATTTGTAAAATATGCAATCAACATATCATGAGAATTAAAACGTCCAGAATATTAACCCAATTATCATAATTATTTAGAACTTGTGTGTGTTGAAAAAATCAAAATACTGTAATACCAAAATATACAAATAAATAAAATAAAAAAGACAAAAAAATGTTTTATTTGACGTTTAACTCTTGGCATTTGACAAATTTTCATAACTGTGTTTTGCTTTTTGCTTTTTATCAAATGTTTCATTCATTGGACAAAAGGGAAAAACGCAAAATACTGTAATATCAAAATATACAAATAAATATACTAAATTTTCAAAAATGTTAATTAAGCATCAATAAAGTTAGACAACACTTTATAGATTTTAGAAATTTCCAAGAAAATTTAATGGAGATTCAGAATTTCTAAAATATGCAATCAAAATATCATGAGAGTTAAAACGTCCAGAACGTTAACACAATTATCATAATTATTTAGAACTTGTGTGTGTTGAAAAAATCAAAATACTGTAATATCAAAATGTACAAATAAATATACTAAATTTTCAAAAATATTAATGAAGGATCAATAAAGTTAGACAACACTTTATAGATTTTAGAAATTTGCAAGAAAATTTAATAGAGATTCAGAATTTGTAAAATATGCAATCAACATATCATGAGAATTAAAACGTCCAGAATATTAACCCAATTATCATAATTATTTAGAAGTTGTGTGTGTTGAAAAAAGCAAAATACTGTAATACCAAAATATACAAATACATAAAATAAAAAAGACAAAAAAATGTTTTATTTGACGTTTAACTCTTGGCATTTGACAAATTTTCATAACTGTGTTTTGCTTTTTTGCTTTTTATCAAATGTTTCATTCATTGGACAAAATGGAAAAACGCAAAATACTGTAATATCAAAATATACAAATAAATATACTAAATTTTCAAAAATGTTAATTAAGCATCAATAAAGTTAGACAACACTCTATAGATTTTAGAAATTTGCAAGAAAATTTAATAGAGATTCAGAATTTGTAAAATATGCAATCAACATATCATGAGAATTAAAACGTCCAGAATATTAACCCAATTATCATAATTATTTAGAAGTTGTTTGTGTTGAAAAAAGCAAAATACTGTAATATCAAAATGTACAAATAAATATACTAAATTTTCAAAAATATTAATGAAGGATCAATAAAGTTAGATAACACTTTAGAGGTTTTAGAAATTTGCAAGAAAATTTAATAGAGATTCAGAATTTGTAAAATATGCAATCAACATATCATGAGAATTAAAACGTCCAGAATATTAACCCAATTATCATAATTATTTAGAAGTTGTGTGTGTTGAAAAAAGCAAAATACTGTAATACCAAAATATACAAATAAATAAAATAAAAAAGACAAAAAAATGTTTTATTTGACGTTTAACTCTTGGCATTTGACAAATTTCCATAACTGTGTTTTGCTTTTTTGCTTTTTATCAAATGTTTCATTCATTGGACAAAAGGGAAAAACGCAAAATACTGTAATATCAAAATATACAAATAAATATACTACATTTTCAAAAATGTTAATTAAGCATCAATAAAGTTAGACAACACTTTATAGATTTTAGAAATTTGCAAGAAAATTTAATAGAGATTCAGAATTTGTAAAATATGCAATCAAAATATCATGAGAGTTAAAACGTCCAGAACGTTGACACAATTATCATAATTATTTAGAACTTGTGTGTGTTGAAAAAATCAAAATACTGTAATATCAAAATGTACAAATAAATATACTAAATTTTCAAAAATATTAATAAAGGATCAATAAAGTTAGATAACACTTTATAGATTTTAGAAATTTGCAAGAAAATTTAATAGAGATTCAGAATTTGTAAAATATGCAATCAACATATCATGAGAATTAAAACGTCCAGAATATTAACCCAATTATCATAATTATTTAGAAGTTGTGTGTGTTGAAAAAAGCAAAATACTGTAATACCAAAATATACAAATAAATAAAATAAAAAAGACAAAAAAATGTTTTATTTGACGTTTAACTCTTGGCATTTGACAAATTTTCATAACTGTGTTTTGCTTTTTTGCTTTTTATCAAATGTTTCATTCATTGGACAAAAGGGAAAAACGCAAAATACTGTAATATCAAAATATACAAATAAATATACTAAATTTTCAAAAATGTTAATTAAGCATCAATAAAGTTAGACAACACTTTATAGATTTTAGAAATTTCCAAGAAAATTTAATGGAGATTCAGAATTTCTAAAATATGCAATCAAAATATCATGAGAGTTAAAACGTCCAGAACGTTAACACAATTATCATAATTATTTAGAACTTGTGTGTGTTGACAAAATCAAAATACTGTAATATCAAAATGTACAAATAAATATACTAAATTTTCAAAAATATTAATAAAGGATCAATAAAGTTAGATAACACTTTAGAGGTTTTAGAAATTTGCAAGAAAATTTAATAGAGATTCAGAATTTGTAAAATATGCAATCAACATATCATGAGAATTAAAACGTCCAGAATATTAACCCAATTATCATAATTATTTAGAAGTTGTGTGTGTTGAAAAAAGCAAAATACTGTAATACCAAAATAAACAAATAAATAAAATAAAAAAGACAAAAAAATGTTTTATTTGACGTTTAACTCTTGGCATTTGACAAATTTTCATAACTGTGTTTTGCTTTTTTGCTTTTTATCAAATGTTTCATTCATTGGACAAAAGGGAAAAACGCAAAATACTGTAATATCAAAATATACAAATAAATATACTAAATTTTCAAAAATGTTAATTAAGCATCAATAAAGTTAGACAACACTTTATAGATTTTAGAAATTTCCAAGAAAATTTAATGGAGATTCAGAATTTCTAAAATATGCAATCAAAATATCATGAGAGTTAAAACGTCCAGAACGTTAACACAATTTTCATAATTATTTAGAACTTGTGTGTGTTGAAAAAATCAAAATACTGTAATATCAAAATGTACAAATAAATATACTAAATTTTCAAAAATATTAATAAAGGATCAATAAAGTTAGATAACACTTTAGAGGTTTTAGAAATTTGCAAGAAAATTTAATAGAGATTCAGAATTTGTAAAATATGCAATCAACATATCATGAGAATTAAAACGTCCAGAATATTAACCCAATTATCATAATTATTTAGAAGTTGTGTGTGTTGAAAAATGCAAAATACTGTAATACCAAAATATACAAATAAATAAAATAAAAAAGACAAAAAAATGTTTTATTTGACGTTTAACTCTTGGCATTTGACAAATTTTCATAACTGTGTTTTGCTTTTTTGCTTTTTATCAAATGTTTCATTCATTGGACAAAAGGGAAAAACGCAAAATACTGTAATATCAAAATATACAAATAAATATACTAAATTTTCAAAAATGTTAATTAAGCATCAATAAAGTTAGACAACACTTTATAGATTTTAGAAATTTGCAAGAAAATTTAATAGAGATTCAGAATTTGTAAAATATGCAATCAACATATCATGAGAATTAAAACGTCCAGAATATTAACCCAATTATCATAATTATTTAGAAGTTGTGTGTGTTGAAAAAAGCAAAATACTGTAATACCAAAATATACAAATAAATAAAATAAAAAAGACAAAAAAATGTTTTATTTGACGTTTAACTCTTGGCATTTGACAAATTTTCATAACTGTGTTTTGCTTTTTTGCTTTTTATCAAATGTTTCATTCATTGGACAAAAGGGAAAAACGCAAAATACTGTAATATCAAAATATACAAATAAATATACTAAATTTTCAAAAATGTTAATTAAGCATCAATAAAGTTAGACAACACTTTATAGATTTTAGAAATTTCCAAGAAAATTTAATGGAGATTCAGAATTTCTAAAATATGCAATCAAAATATCATGAGAGTTAAAACGTCCAGAACGTTAACACAATTATCATAATTATTTAGAAGTTGTGTGTGTTGAAAAAAGCAAAATACTGTAATACCAAAATATACAAATAAATAAAATAAAAAAGACAAAAAAATGTTTTATTTGACGTTTAACTCTTGGCATTTGACAAATTTTCATAACTGTGTTTTGCTTTTTTGCTTTTTATCAAATGTTTCATTCATTGGACAAAAGGGAAAAACGCAAAATACTGTAATATCAAAATATACAAATAAATATACTAAATTTTCAAAAATGTTAATTAAGCATCAATAAAGTTAGACAACACTCTATAGATTTTAGAAATTTGCAAGAAAATTTAATAGAGATTCAGAATTTGTAAAATATGCAATCAACATATCATGAGAATTAAAACGTCCAGAATATTAACCCAATTATCATAATTATTTAGAAGTTGTGTGTGTTGAAAAAAGCAAAATACTGTAATACCAAAATATACAAATAAATAAAATAAATTTTCAAATATATAATAAATTATCAATAAAGTTAGATAACACGGTTTAGGTTTTAGAAATTTCCAAGAAAATTTAATGGAGATTCAGAATTTCTAAAATTAAAAGGGAATTAAAAATGTTGATAGTTAGTGACAGAATGATTGATAGTTTGAGTGATTGATAATTTAGACAATTCAGATTCTTGGAGGACTCACAGCGGAAGTTTTACAGAAATCAGACAATTTTCGCGACACATTGTTTTCCCCATAAAGAAATGTTAAATGACTGAGACACCACACCCTTCAGAAGAGTTCGAACCGATGAGCTTTGGAATAAAAGACGAGCGCCTAATGATGGACGGCCGAAACCAGAAGTTCAACAACTGAATATCTTGGAATTAGTAAATTTGCTTCTGGGTTCGTCGCTTGATCTAGCATAGGATCTCCAGCGCCATGTTACATAAACGCATGTAATTTCCTTAAAATTTCGAATTTTACAAATCCGTTTCCGGAATTTGAAAACCATGTAACTGAGTAATATGCTCTCAAAAATTGGTTGCACTATTTTGCGCAAATGCATAGTTATGCGTATGCAAATACGAAATATTGTTTTATGAAATATTACATCAGAATTGACTTAAGAAGTTAGAGAAAAAATCACACGGCAGGAGAATATCCCTAACACATACAGTCACTACTACTACTAATTTAGGAAAATGAAAACTTTATAGCTTATTTTTTTCGTAGATTTTCTAGAATTTGTTTCTAATCTTTGAAGTTGGAGGAGGTAGTTAGATCCTTCACTTATTTACATTTCGTATTTTCCAGTGTCGAGTGATCACAAGTCCATAGAATATTTGTGGTGATACATCTGAAAGTGGGCAAATGCCTGTGGCTTTTGCCTTCGGAGGCGTGTTTTTGACACTCAAGAGAATCACTCTTCCCGCGAATTTTTCCTCTCCAGCGCGTGGGCGTCGGTCTGTCGGTCGGTCAGCCGTTGTGGACCTCGTCCACGGAGCTCCCCGTACTCCTCCGAGAATTAATCGATTGACACACCTTTCTGTGTACGCGTTTTTGCACCTGCAGCGAGCGATCTCAGGTAGCCGCAGGCAGCCTTGGGATGCCTTTCTCCAGTCTTACTACTCGTTACTCCCTGCGTCTCTCTCTTCTCCGCCCCGCTCTTCTGGCTAACGGTTCGCGTCGGAGTTTTCTCGGAAGGCACCGCCGAATATATTCTCTTTGGGGACCGTAAATTAACAACTCCCGCATTCGCACGTTGTCCTCGGAGAATGAAGATTTCCCGAACGGTGCGGCCACAGATTATCCGTGGATTACCATAGGCGACACACTTAATCTCCCATTAGCGCCGACGAATAACACACAATCGCATGAATAATGCGGCGATAAATCTGAATTAAAAAGAGCGCACTGTTCGCGTCCTTTGCCTTTTCCTGTGTGCGAAGATAAAACAGGCGATTTGCAAGTAAGATTTTGCGCCTCTGTACACCCACAACGGCTCAGAGGCTTCTAATTCGTCTAGACCTCGACGTCTCGTTTGTTAGCCACGCACGTGCTCAAACTACCAATCTTTTACTTAACTGCTCGTTATCGTGTTAATACGCGCAACTAATAATTAACTTTTCCAAAAACTGCAAAACGCATCAAAATATTAAATTGCAATTTCGTAATCATGCAATGGGTCCTATAAATTAACAAAAATAGGACTTAATCCATTGAAATCGAAATTTTAATAACAGTAGTTTAAAATAGGCAAAAAACAAAATTATTAGCGTAACAAACCAAATATTGATCTAAATTTGTCATTATAAAGCTGATGCGTTTATGAGTCACAATGTTTCTTAAAGACGAAAATGATATCTACATCACAAGAAGTAGTGGGAGAAAATTTAAATATGAACCAATCAATGGCATTTATTACGTCATCTTCGTCTTCTAACTGGGCTTCCTCTCCACTTAGGGCCGGTTCCATAATATCACAGAAATGTCTCCTTTATGTAAAACTTACTTATAGAAAAGTCGACTTTAAACTCTGCTTCTGTTCCATATGATAAAACACACTTTTTCGTAAAGTGGCGTTTAAAAATCAATTATGGAACACGTTACAGTACTTAAAGGCGCCTTTTCGGTTTAAAGGAAACTTTAATACCATTGTGGAACCGGCCGTTTGTAAGTTTCCAAAAAAATTCGTCATAGGACGAAAAATACGTTTTCCCAGCAACCAAAGTGCTTCACGAAAAGTTATGTCTTCGTCCAGATCGACACAGTCGAATAACTTTTTGACGATGTCACTTTGACAAATGAGTACGCAAGTTAAATAACAAAAATGTTTGTGAAAAAGATAATTTTAATAAACAGCAACTAAAAGAAACAGCTTTAAGATAAAAAAGTCATTTTTAACAAGAAAGTGTCATAGTTGACATTTGTCAAAAATATAAAACGATAATGTCATGGGATAATGTCATGGGATTTAAAAAGCAGAGAAAGTCCGAAATCAAAAGAAAAATGAACTTTTCTTTCCACTGAGTCACAATAATTAAGTTTTAATTTGGGATTTGTTGGTTTCAGGATAAGCTAAAAATCTTATTCCTTTGAAGTTTTGGCGTAAAATAAAAGGAAAAAAAATTCCTCTTGTAAACTCAATCCGGAGACATACTGTATATCATGTTATTAATACAAATATTAAATAAAAGTTGTTAATTTTTTTTTGAAAATTTCCGAAAATTCAGTGAAAACAAATACAAACTTTTTGTGATGATGTGACATACGTCTCCACATTATGAAGACTAGATAGATTTTGGTTGACTTTTTCTAACTTATATTGATACCTTCTCAAGTAAAGTAAACCATGAAGCATTTACGAAAAATACACGAAAATGTTTGTCCAAATATTAAACTTTCTACTTAATTTTGCTATAAATCTCCAATAATAGTTCGTAGGTACAGGAAAATCTAGTATTTTAAAATTTCGAAACCAATTCGCCATTAATAAAAAAATGGTATATTCCTGAACAAATGAATCGTTAATTCAGAAGAATATTTGGTAAACGAAGAAAAACACTAGGTATATCTTTCATATTTTATATATTGTAATTAAATATCCCATAAAAAGGAATGTCAGTTAAACGGACAGTGCCAAAAAAATGCGTTTTCATTACTGATATACAGTATTCCGTAAAAAATAAAAATTCATAAAAATGTCTGTTGAAGGGTTTCTGAAATAAACTATTCAATTGATAAATTGCCAATTTTCACCTAAGGTACGTTTTCTCCTTATCGCTAAGGTATTGAAATTTCTTTGAAGTTTTTCTGAATATAGCATTGAAGACTTATAGGCTATTGAAGGTTTGATTAGATTTTTAATAAATTGTGAAAGTATTAATAGAATAATACTTTCAAAATTTATTAAAAATGTAATCAAACCTTCAACAGTCTATAAGACTTCAGTGCTATATTGATTTTTTCAAATATTTTTAAGGTTTATATTGGATTTTGAAACTTTTATTAGATGATTTTTATTGTTAACTTTGAATATTTTATTTAATTTTTGTACTTTTTTTTGTTTTTGTTTTTTTTAAATAATTTACTTAGACTTTTATTGAATGTTAAACTTTTATTGACTATTAAAATATTTATAAGGTTTGCATTGCATTTTGAAACTTATTAGAATTTCATTGATTTTTTAAATAAATCCGTATAAGATATTTTTTGGACATGATCCTATAGTATATATAATAGTCTTATAGGCTATTGAAGGTTTGATTCGATTTTTAATAAATTGTGAAAGTATTAATGGAATTGAAGGTTTGATTAGATTTTTAATAAATTGTGAAAGTATTAATGGAATACTTTCAAAATTTATTAAAAATCTAATCAAACCTTCAACAGTCTATAAGACTTCAGTGCTATATTGATTTTTTCAAATATTTGTAAGATTTATATTGGATTTTGAAACTTTTATTAGATGATTTTTATTGTTAACTTTGAATATTTTATTAAATTTTTATACTGTTGTTTTTTTTGTGTTTTTTTAAAATAATTTACTTAGACTTTTATTGAATGTTGAAATTCTTATTAAACTTTAATTGACTATTAAAATATTTATAAGGTTTGCATTGCATTTTGAAACTTATTAGAATTTCATTGATTTTTTAAATAAATCCGTATAAGATATTTTTTGGACATGATCCTATAGTATATATAATAGTCTTATAGGCTATTGAAGGTTTGATTAGATTACTAATACATTTTGAAAGTACAAATGGAATAATACTTTCAAAATTTATTAAAAATCTATTCAAACCTTCAACAGTCTATAAGACTTCAGTGCTATATTGATTTTTTCAAATATTTGTAAGGTTTATATTGGATTTTGAAACTTTTATTAGATGATTTATATTGTTAACTTTGAATATTTTATTAAATTTTTATACTGTTGTTTTTTTTTGTTTTTTTTTAAATAATTTACTTAGACTATTATTGAATGTTGAAGTTCTTATTAAACTTTTATTGACTATTAAAATATTTATAAGGTTTGCATTGCATTTTGAAACTTATTAGAATTTCATTGATTTTTTAAATAAATCCGTATAAGATATTTTTTGGACATGATCCTATAGTATGTATAATAGTCTTATAGGCTATTGAAGGTTTGATTAGATTTTTAATAAATTGTGAAAGTATTAATGGAATACTTTCAAAATTTATTAAAAATCTAATCAAACCTTCAACAGTCTATAAGACTTCAGTGCTATATTGATTTTTTCAAATATTTTTAAGGTTTATATTGGATTTTGAAACTTTTATTAGATGATTTTTATTGTTAACTTTGAATATTTTATTAAATATTTATACGGTTGTTTTTTTTTTTGTTTTTTTAAATAATTTACTTAGACATTTATTGAATGTTGAAGTTCTTACTAAACTTTTATTGACTGTTGAAATTTTTATAAGGTTTGTATTGCATTTTGAAACTTATTAGAATTTCCTTTATTTTTTAAATACGTACTAGATATTTTTTGTACATGATCCCAAAACTAGCTATTTTACTGACTCATTTATTTATTTATTTATACAGGGTGTCTCCTGAAAACCGCCGCTAGCCATAACTCTGTTATTTATTGGTTGATTTCAATAAAACAAAAACAAGATTAAATGGCTCGACATGTTCTGCAAAGGGGCCTTAATTTTGTTTTTTTTTTTAAATCAACTTTCATTTCAGCGATAGTCAACTTTTTTTTTCAAATGGTTACATATATTTATGTTTTTTTTTTCTGGTAGAGATTATTTTTCTGAATCCAAAGATGTATAACAATTTTGATTAAAATTAATATTTACATTTACTTTACTACTTACTTATACTATGCATACTTACTATTCTGGATATCCGAAAACCAGAAACCCCAGGCAGTCTTAAGGTTATTTGGGGCTCTGGGCACAAATAAGTGTGGGGGCCCCCGGAAATTTTATAGAAACAATAAGACAGGAATTTGAAAATATCGAAAATATGTTGCCAAATAGAATACTGAATCAAGTGCAAAAAAATACATGTAACTCAAAATTTAAAGGTCCGAAAACCAGAAACCCAGAGCCGTCTTATGGTTATATGGGGCCCTGGGTACAAATAAGTGTTTGGGCCCCCGGAAATTTTATAGAAAAAAACAGACAAGAATTGGAAAATATCGAAAATATTTGCCAAATAGAATACTGAATCAAATGCAAAAAAATACATATAACTCAAAATTTAAAGGCATTCATTTTTGACATTTTAAAAACGTTATCATTAACCTCAAAACAACTAAGATAAACAAATGTTTATACCTTAGGCAGTTAAAAAAAATTAACTCCCTAGCGTATAAACATACAACAAATGTTTATACGTTAGGGAATTCAAAAATATTTTTAACTTCCTAACGTATAAACATACAACAAATGTTCGTGTGTTAGGGAGTTAAATAGCTATTTATGGTATTAGTGAATAAAGACAAACAGTTGTTTAGATTGATAATGTTTTTGAGTGGATAAAATTTTGTTTATTCACGTGTATCATACAAGATGTTTTCAAATTTTGCAGAATTTTCATTTTTTTTTAATGATTAGGTAATTTATTTACATAAATGTTAATTGTACTATTATTAATTTAATGAATTCTTAAACCAGGAAAGTTGACTTCGTCAGAGTCAAGTATAGTGGAAGTTAAGATGACTCTACTTTCGTCAGGGTCAAGTGCTGTGGAAGTTCCAGGCCTTTCATTTGGATTTGTCAACATTTTTCTTGACGTGGATATTTTTGAGCAATTGATTCGTCGATATACTGTTAGCTATAGTCGACCCAAAAATCTAAGAATATTACGACTTTGACTTTTAAGTATTTTATGGGGGTTTCATTTGGTGTTGCCATAAAATCAGCGCTTATATTACCTGTCCTGCTAGTATTATTCAGTTATCTGGGGTTGCCCGGCTGTCTTTCTGGTATTGACGACGGCGTGCGATTCTTCCGTCTTGACCATCCGTTTGCTTTATGGTGACCCTAAATTAAACCCCGAATATAACTATTAAAAAGTCAAAGTCGTAATATTCTTAGATCTTTGGGTCAGGTATACTTAGTACTTAGTACTCCTTCAATACTACATATAAGAAAATCTAGTATTTTAAAATTTCGAAATGAATTCTCCAGTCATGAATATACAGGGTGAGTTTTTTTTTTCATTTTAAGCATTGAGATCTCGGAAAACATAAGACAGAGATTCGGTTAAATGAGGAAAGAGTAGTGGTTTTAAGAGCTTATGCAAGATATGCTTTTGTTTTTTTTGAAAAAAGGCCACGGTATTTCAATTATAGTACAAACTTTTTTTTTTTAAATGGCTGTCATAGTTGTCTTAGGCATTTTTAAAAAGGACATTTTTTACTCTTTATAGCAATACAAGGTTTGCTATAGTTACTTTGATAAATAAAAGCCATCTTCAAAAATAACTTTATGAAAAGTATTACTTTGACAAATAAACACGATACAGGACTATATATATTATTGAGAGTAGCAAAAACAGAGTTTCCAAATGAGTATTTTTTCCTCTTACTACGAGATTCTATTAGTTTTTCTATTCTAATTATATTAAATTCTATTCAAATTGTATAACGAAAATTCCTGCATCTCAATTATTTATAAAAGTAAGTATAGCAAACCTTTTATCATTATAAAGAGAAAAAAAATGTTCTTTTTAAAAATGCCTAAGCCAACTATAACAGCCATTTCAAAAAAATTAAAGTTAAAAATGTCATAGCCAACAATGACTGCCATTAAAAAAAAAAAAAGTTTGTATTACAACTGAAAAACTATGGTTTCTTTTCAAAAACAAAAGCATATCTTGCATAAGCTCTTAAAATGACAACTTATTCCTCATTTAACCGAATATCTATGTTTTATGGTTTACCCAATGGATGGTTACACAATGGTTTCCACTTATGGAGATCACAATGCTTAAAATGAAAAAAAAATCACCCTGTATATTCCTGAACAATTAATAAAAAATCGCCAATTTTGATTGGTTAGGTTGAAATTTCTTTGAAATGTTCCTGAACATCGCACTGAAGTCAGTTGAAACTTCTTGAAATGTTTCAAATGTGGAAAATTTCTTGATCTAACAATACAATACTGATGAACAGTAATTAGAATTTTGGAACCTTTTCAAATTTTTCATGTATTTTGCCCCATTTGGACAATTTTATATTTTCCACAATGACAACATTTTTCAAATTATACATTCACGACATTTTTGCAACCGAGTTTACTGGGTTTTCTTTTTCTCATATTTGATAAACTCATTCAGTGATGCAACGGAAGGTAATTATTTTTTTGTGTCGATGTCTATTAAACGTTTGCTTCCTACCACATTATCAGATTTATAATTTTTTGCCGTTCCATTATCATCTCTAATAATTGAAACTTTACATCTGGCAAAAATGCTATTTAAAAAATATAATCTCAAATTGAAGACAACTTAACCAAAAAAAAATTGACAAGTGCCATGGGTGAATTCAGTTATTTCTGAAACACTGCCAATAAAATTACTAGATATTCATACGTCACTCCCCTGACGCAAAATCATCGTGAGTATATTATGCTTTTTTTACGATTTTAGGTATTGTGAGACATTCACAAATATGTATCACAATATTTAATTTTATTTTGCAACTTTTCAGTGTAGTTTGTCCCATTTTAACGATCACAGCCCCCTTTCTCTTTCTCTCCCTCGCCTCTATAAATTTGATATTAAAATAATTATTATTAAATTTAAAAAAAATATTTTTTATTTTTATTAAAGTTATTGAAAAAATTTCAATTAATTTTCAGTAAATTTATTTACGTTTACTGTGTTGTCGATCATATGTGTGATCCTTATGTGGATGTGAGCGCACCCTTAAAAAAACCTTCCCTGCCCGGGCGTTAGTCAGTGAAGACGGTGTGTGCGGTCCTTCAGCCTTATCTAGATGGGGGTGTGGCTCCAAGCAATTTAAATACAAGGGGGAAGGGTGGATCCGGGGGAAGGTTAATTAAATTACGGAAAATGCCGTAACGAAGTGTGAATGTATTACACGCAAAAAGAGAGAAATATAAACAAATCGTGGTCATACTTAAAGACAAATGAAAGGCGTTGATCAATGTAAGTTCGTGACGTGGTTTTCGCAATATGGCGCCGCCGCTAACGACTGTACACAGACAACATGAACCAACAACGTGCCCTTACAATATTGTCAACGGTTACGACGAGGCAAAAATATACCCAAAAACTAAAATAAAGAAATAAATCAATATCAAGAATCCTGTCTGTAACGTTTTGTATTGATACGGAGTACTTACACCCCCTATATATAGGCCAAGTCGTTACGGGCACACGACCCGTATCTACAACCCTAGACCGCACCGAATCTGTACAGTAGACATATAAGTTATTGCTTCAAATTTTAAAGTTTTGTAAGATTTTCATGGATTTTTGAAATAAATATTTATATGATACATGAGAGAAGCGCACGAGCTCTCTTGCGCCATCACCAGACTCAGGTTAATAGGCATAATATGCATTTGGGAATGAACTCGTCGGAATCACTGGACTGATGAGATCCACTAGGTCGAATAATTAATAATAATTATTAATAATTTCGGTTATACTTATGTTTATACTCTTGAGAATGGCTGAGAGGCCGAAACAATTGTAGAGTTATTTTCTATATATACTGTGGAACGTCAACCAAGGCTTTTATTATTCCTAAATAAATAGATGTCAATAATTCTAGTAATGGTTTCTAAATAAAGGACGACCTTAGACATGTTAAAATTTATGAATCAAGTATGTATAGCTTAACTCCTAGGCAATTACGTCAGTGACTTTACTGCTTAGATATTCTTCCAGACTATAGAATCGTTTGTTCACAAAATAGGACTTTATTACAGTTTTAAATTTTGCCATTGGTAGATTCTTAATGCCATCCGGTTTAAGGTTAAACAGTTTTGGCCCATGAAAATTGATTCCGTTTTGGGTCTTACTGAAACGTGTACGGTTTGGTATGATCTGATTCTTAGATCTGGTGCCGTGATGATATCCCTGAAAATGTATCCTATATGACCCCAAGTTTTTGGTGGACATGTATAAGACATTCCAAGGTATACAGACACGGGCAGAGTGAGAATATTCAATCTTGCACAGGACTTTTGACAACCTTATGCACTTATATGCATTTTGAGCTTCAAATTTTTATAAAATTTCAATCAAATTTTGAAACTTTTATTAGGTTTTGTATTAGGAGCGATATTGAATCAAAGGTCTGTTTCTGAATGCAGACGATTCCAGCTAGAGGGGCATTAATGAGCGATAAATCGAAGCCAATTAGCTTACTTAAGCGGCGTAAGGAGCGTGTCAACTAGTAAGAAGGATGATGGTGCGTTGCAGCTTATAGAGAAGGATCACCGTTATTACTATTAAATGCACGGCACGCGTTCCTCGGAGATGATGCAAACTTATACAAAGAGGTTTCAAGGAAATATATAAATATTGTGCGTGCGACTGCGGACCGCGCGATTTCAAATATGCAATCATATTCCTTTTGATATAATCGCAAATAAAACGTAGAAGAACAACGAAAGAGTGACTAAAGATTATATATATATATATATATATATATATATATATATATATATATAATCGATCTTTATTGGGCTATCGACCCCATATGGGGTCTTTCCGCCCTAAAGATTATTTTTTGAGTTACATTTAGATCGGTTTCGAGAGTATACTCTAATTTTTCTAAACTGGCGTTCACGTCATCAAACAGCTGTGTGAGGAGGTTTTTTCGTACCAACATGATTGTTTTCAAGTATATGTATAACAATAGTTTATCGAAATTAATCTGAGGATCATTTGTTGCATAACACTGATCACCGGTGGTTATAAATAGGTAATCGGTGTATTAACCGCGGACACAATTTTCGCCTGCCAATCATGTTATGTTGGCGGCCGTGATATTTTTTCGGCGACGATGCCACTATTTCACTAACGCATGCTCATACATGTGTGTATAACCAAACTTTTTTGACGTTTAACTTGTTACATTTGATCGATTATTACAATGCATATTTTGTCATTGTAGATGTTAAACCATAACCACAAGATTGATATATGTACGAAAAACGGCAGAGAAGGCGACGAATTTGATACGAACCGCGCATAAGATTGCACGGGCGCAACAGCTGATTGCAGCCATTTTTAAATACCCAGGACAGCTGGCAACCTTGTAAAATTGTGTCATCGTTATTATGATTATTGTTTTGATGACGTGTACGCCAGTTTAGAAAAATTAGGGTATAGAAACTGCGCTTTGAAAAATCTCGTATGTTAATAATCGTGCATTAATCGTACATTGTGCGCCAATGAAAGCGTCATTTCCGCAGACGTCGCGGGGCCAATCCGAAGAAAAGCTCTTCCGTCACACACCGCGACTTCGAGGTCCGAAGAACGCCTCCGACGATAACTCATGCATTCATCGGGTGCACGCAGCGAGACGCGCAGATTACGCTCGTCTCTTCTTGGGCATTTGGAGAGGTGACCTTTGGATGCGTTTTCAGGAATGCCCTTGGCGGCCTCGCCTGGATGGCATTCCGGATGCTTCGGCGCTTTTCTTCGGCGACACGTGGATTAATCGAACGCGGGAGTCGAAGTTCGCGAGTTTTCTTCGGCGCGTTGTTTTGTTGGCGGCCGCTTTCCCATTGTGGAAGCAGCGTTTTGATAAATGGCACTGCAATGTGAACTCCGGGCTAAGCATATAGAACGTGGGAATAGTTAAATTGAGCCAGTACCGCAGGAGTGTAATCGTCGGTACTCTCCCATCCGATAGGTGCGATATTAATATTATAATTCATACTCTTCGCGGCTCCCAGTGTATTTATTTATAACAATATTATTCAGGCACGCTGATTTATGCCCCATTGAGAGCCGTATAAATTTTAATCTCGCTGACCATCTCAGGCGAAAAACAATACTCGCTACAAACAGTGCGCTCGCCGCACGTATGTTGATTATTATTGTGCCAGAGGGACGGCAGGAGAACCATTAGAGGCCACATATCGATAAAAGGTTGCCCATTGTGAGATTAGCATGTAAATTAAAATCTGTCCGTTGTAGGACCCGCGTGTTCTAGTTATTACAATTCAAAACAACGAATCACCATTACATTAAGCGTGGTGAATTTGCAACTTTTGCCGGCACGGAAAAAATGTGAACACATCAAATCCCGGCCGTGTGTGCCCGATGACAAGTAATGAGATGTGTCCGGGCGAGATTGAATTAATTTCGGAGTTCAATGCTAATCGCTTTTTTGCTCCGTGCCGCGTTACAGTTAAACACCGGCCAGCCTCACACAGTTCAGGACTCCAAGAGGTCCCAGGAGGAGATTGCTTTTTTGGTCCGCGTCTTCGAGTACATCACGTGCGCCGTCCTAAACGGAATTGGGCATTAGATTATAGGCTGCGTAAATACGTGAACCGCCGGAATCTATAATTTCACATTCAGCGTTTCCAATTCCCAAAAGCACCGGGGAGAAGAGACTAATTACTGCAAAGGAGTTCATTGTGATCGCTGCGACGTCCGCAACGTGGATATAATTACACACGTGGTGGAATTGCTTCAATCTATTTTTTCTTCTTCTTCGTACTTCCACCTCCTCCTCCACCTCCTCACCGGCCGCTTTGATATAAACTGGCCACGTAATCCGTAATCAATCAAATTATTCATAGTTATGTATGTTATAATTTGCGGTTTCGGGTTTAAAGGATTTTTAAACCAAATGGTAATTACGACGCACTGCCATTACGACTCTCAGGGACTTGAGCTTAACGTGTTCTTTCTTCCACCACGTTAAGGGGACAAGTGCCTGTTAAAAAAAGTAGCGTTTTTGACTGTTTGTAATGGTAATGGTTTGAGTAATGGTCAAGTTAATAATGAAAGTACGGAAGACATATTTTGCACACTCATAGATGAAAGTACAATAGATGTTCCTATAGCATTAGATTTGAGTAATCAGTTAATAACATTACAAAAGTTGCTATAGAAAGTTGTTCATTTTACTGTTGTAATATTGTAATGTTCGATGCGTAAATTGAACATTCTAACATTATAAGAACCTAGTTTATAGTGTAGTAAACAATATGCCAAAAATAAAATAATAACTTTTTGTACCATTTCGTCGTAATTAATTATATTCGGCACCTCTGTAGGCACGTTTTTATATCAATTTCCAGCGCGGTAGTGTGTCGCCACCTATATGAAATCCATTACAGCTAGGCGACGGGGCGTTGACGATCACGAGAGGAACTCAGGAAATTTGAGGCCCCAACGTTGTGAAGAATATTGTGTTATACGATCATATTTTGCAGTCAGGGCCGCTGCGTGGGGGTGTGCATGCTGTGCTCTATGAGGCGACATGGCGCCTCATAGAGGAGGCGCCATTTCGCCACGATAATTAATAATCTCTGTAATTGTCATACGTTAACTTTTGCGATATAAAATTTTAATGAAAAGTATATTCACCATTATATTTAGTCGTGAAAACTTTGGTGTGAGGGGTTTAGGTGTGTAAATACGTAGTGGGAACGCTCTACTATTACAATATCAGTATTTTACACAAGGTAGTTTGTAGTTTCAATATTTTTTATTGTGTTTCAACAAAACAAAGTGTAAGGCGAGCAAGTAAATGTCTGGCATTTTTAAAATAAATAACTGTGAACCCCGTAACCTATAGATGTTGGAAATATGTCAAACAAGTTATATTAAGCCGAAAACAAAAAAAAAGACGATTACAACGACGAAGAGATCCAACATACATTGTTTTTACTAATTGTGACGATAGAGAGTACATATTGACATGTAGTACATGAAATTAAATATACCAAGAAATATAAAACATTTTCATCACGTTACGGGTAAAAATAAAATAAAACTAAGATATATATTTTTTAACGATTCACACAACAAATACTAACATAAAAAAACAAAAAACGTAATGCACTACCTATACTAAATATGTAAACATATGATGTTGACAAAAAAACTGACTGTTTACAGTTTAAATAGTCGATAAGTCGATAGTCAACGTCAACTGAAATAAACAGTCAATTGTTTCTATCAACATCTTCCCTCGGACCTCCACGACTACAACAAATAGTATACAGGGTGGTGCGTCGGGCCATGCACCATTGGGATTTACATGTAAAATTTAAATCTTAAAGATTTTTTAAGAAGACAATATTTCCCCAATTATTATTATTTATATTATATATAATTTGTACCATTCTTCACTTGAAGAAACTAGTGTATTTAAACTATTATTGTGATTAACTCATATATATTTGATAGTTTTTTATAAAGTTTCATTTTGTGAAATTTAACTAAATACCAACATAAAATAGATTTAATTTTGTTTTTGTTTCGCAATAGCCTCTTCGATGTAATTCGTAGAGTCTACGAGTTCCGGTAATACACACTCATTATAAAATTGAATTAACGGTTTTTCTATGTTATTTGTCCAAAACACATCATCTTTAAAAATTGTTTCGGTTTTTATACCCTTGCGGGTCCACACACCAAAGATGCAATAATTATATTGCATTTAATCAAAAATAATGCAAATAATTATATCACGAATTTTGTATAATTGTGACATTTCAGTTGACAGCATAGCACACCAGATGTACAGAGATCAAGTGTGATTATTACTTATTAGTCAATTCGAGTTCTGATTATCAGCTATTAGGCGGTCGCTAGGATAGGTCAGAAAGCATTATGAGTGATATAATCGTCTAAATTTCGTTTGACAATTAAAAATAAACAATTTTCAAGTGACCGAATATTGCCACTTTAAGTTATTCAGTTATTCAGTAATAAAAAATTTAATTTTGAATTTTATATAAAATTTAATTTTGAATTTTGTATAAAATTTAATTAATTAATTCATTAAATTAAATTAAATGTAAATGTTATCATTAATTCAAATAAGTCCAGAGCTGAACAACATACTTTGTATATTTCCGGACTTATCTCAGTTAATGAAAAAAAGAGTTACACCACTTTCGTTTACAACGGCTCATATAAAAATATGCATAGTAGTTAATGCATCTCTTTCAAAGTACCTAATATTATAGTAGTATATAATTATTTTTCATACTTCCTTATTATTCAATATCTCTCTAGGGGGAGATTCAATTGCATCTACCCTCAAGTCACCTTGATTTATATCGGTGTACTCATTCTGTAAACAAGAATGATATAATTTTATAATGCATTTAAATAGTACAACTTATATATATTTTTTAATGTTCTAGAAAAAGAGCCCAAGACTATATCAACTTCAATTGTTATGTAACCATCAGTAAACATATCTATTATTAAATGAGACAGTCTTAGCTAGAAGTTTGTGAAAAACATATTTTTTGCACTACTAGCCATAAAACACATCATTGTGTCATGTATCAAAGTACTGTAAAGTTGATGTTTATGATTAGTAGTTAATATTTTTTTTTGTAGTATTAGTTTGTACTTACTGGTAGAGTTAATACAATTTTTTCTTACCAAGGTAAAAAATATATGTTCGTCTGAGACTACATTTTTCTTTTTTTACTAAGGTAAGAAAAAGTATATTTTATTACTGGTTAAAAAAATATCCACAGATCCACAGTAAGCGACAACAAAATTCCAAAATCTGACAGTCGCTTTTTTTAATTTAAAACACTTCTAATTGTACTAGTAGTGCAAAAAATAGTAAATAAATATATATCATGAGCAGTCACTCATATAATTCACTTACCTTTCTTTTAGATGGAAAACACTTCCTCTTTATTCGATGTGCGCTTAATCTAAGTCGGCGTTTAGTGCCTTTTCTATAGTCCGAAACCGGTTCATTCATATTTAGTCACTTTTAGTGTCGATTTACTGTCGATATTTCGCAGGGGAAGTTGTAATACCTTCTAGCGGGAGCACCGAGAGTACAGGCCTTTACTCACAACACTAGACATATGCTACCGCGGAGTTGTTTACGCAGAATGTTACGCTCTACAAAAAACTGCAGTAGTTTTTTTTTCACCTCGTTTAGTTTCTGCATTAGAAACGATTAAATATAAGGAAGCAAATTACATACTACTATATTTTTAACACGAATTGTAATATTCTAATTACTGTATCATTTTTAGCGAAGTCTATATATACCTACAGAAATCCTTTGCTATGAATATTGGTGTTGTACTTGTAAAAATAATGAAATATATCCGTAACAGCGTTCGACGGGAAGCGGATATTTGCGGCTCTTTACCTTTGATGCGATTTTCATATGAAGGGCTATTAATATTGTACTCGCGGTGGCCTGGGTACTGTCCTGTATTCGCACTCAAGTTTCGTTGAAAGAGACAACTATATAAATTCCGCTGGCCATCCCTTTCTAAAAATGACGCCCCAAGAGTTGCCTATCTCTATACCCCTCTCACCGATCCTCTTCAGGTGAAACAGTTCGTCGCGGCACTTGGCGCCTTAAACGGCCAAGTGTGATCCCGAAAATAATCGTGAGTTATTGAATTAGACACATCCTGGTGCAAAGAAATAAATACGCGTTTAGGTTACCCATCCGTGGGTAAATAATTTGATATATTTTGCACTCAAAGAAATTCAAATACGCTTACGATTAGTTGCATGCTATATGCTCTGGACCACTGAAATTAAATAATAACAAATTAGAATTAGGACCTAGAATAATACAATTTAGAAAAATTTGTTGTGGCAACGGTGTATGTAGAACGTAAATAAAATCGTTCCGAAAAGGATAACCAAATAGTGGTCCCATCGAGAGTTTTATTTAAACGTAGGTGCACAAGTAGTGTTGAGTGAAATACACCGAGAGACATAAAAAGAGCAAACGAAAAGGGAGCAAAAATGAGTGAGGAAAGGCGGTAAAGTGTGCAAGAAAACAAATGAGCTTAAGAGGAAATCGCGCGGGAATGAATTTCAACGTTGCCGGAGCATGTGAAATTACAGTAACAGCAGGGAGGAACGGCAACAAGGCAGACAGGGAGACAGACAGCCTAGGAAAATAGACAAGTGGCACTTGCAAGACAATAAATGAACAACGAGAGGAAAAGAGACAGAGAGCACATAAACGAAGAGGGACAAGAGGAATAAGAAGGAATATTCACAGAAAGCAAGAAACTTCTAAGATCGCCAGAGCAAAGAAAGATACAAGAGGAAAGGAGAATAACCACATGCTAGAGGTGTAAGAAGAGAAGTAAACAGTAAAAAAGAAAAAGAGGGGAAATGGAAGAGATAAAAGACATGATGAAAGAGATGTTGCAATAACTGAAAAAGAACACTAAAGAACTAAATGAGGAGATAAAGGCAGTAAGAAGGGGATGTAGCAAGAAATGAAAAAGAACACAAAAGAACTAAAAGAGGAGATACAGGAAGTAAGAAGGGAAATACAGAAAAAAGAGGAAAAGTGGGGCATAGAGCGGGCACAAATGAAAGAAATAATGGAGAAGATGGAGGGAGGAATGGAGAGAATGCAAAAAGAGAAACAGCAAAATAATATAGTGATAAAGGGACTGAAAGTGAACGAAAACGAATAAAAAACAGAAGTAGAAGATTTTATAAGCAAAATGCTACAGGTAGTGCCCAAAATAAAGAAGGGCCAGGTGATAAACAAGGGCACGACAGCAGATGTAGTGCTAGTGGAGATCGAAACATGGAAAAATAAAGGAGAGATCATGAAAGAACAATGAGCAATCAGCTGAGCTGATAACGGAAGTAAGAAGAGAAATACAGAAAAAATAATAAATAAATAATAATAAAGAATATTTATTAGCAAAAAAACGCTACAAAAAACGCTAAAAAGAGGAAGAGTGGGGCATAGAGCGGGCACAAATGAAAGAAAGAATGGAGAAGATGGAGGGAAGAATGGACAGAATGGAAAAAGAGAAAAAGAAAAATAATATAGTGATAAAGGAACTAAAAGTGAAAGAAAATGAAGAAAAAGCAGAAGTAGAAGATTTTATAAGCAAAATGCTACAGGTAGTGCCCAAAATAAAGAAAGCCCAGGTGACAAACAAGGGAACAACAACAGATATGGTGCTAGTGGAGATCGAATCATGGAAAAATGAAGAGGAGATCATGAAAGCAAAGAGCAATAAGCTGAGCAAGACCAAAATATACATTGAACATGATCTGACAGCTACAGAAAGAGAAATACTGACAGAAAGTAGAAGCATTGCAAGAGAAGAGAGGACGAAAGGGAACAGAGTAAAGATTGTATACCAAAAACTGAATATAAACGATAAAACACATAAATGGAACCACAGCAAAGAGGTCATTAGAGGTCACCGAGATTCAGAATAGGACAAAACACTAATGAAGAAGACGAAGGCCCATACGAAGACGACAAGAGCCAAGAAACAGGACACAGACAAGGAACAAAAAAAGACGCCTGTACAAAGACGACAATAGCCAAGAAACAGGACACAGACAAGGAACAAAAAAATACGCCTGTACAAAGACGACAACAGCCAAGAAACAGGACACAGGCAAGGAACAAAAAAATAGAATTTCAAGGAAAAAATATAGATATAAATTTGGTACATGGAATATAAGAGGAATAAACGGGAAAGAAGAGGAACTCACAAAGGAAATAGAGAAGGCAAACCTGCAGATACTCGCGATAACTGAAACAAAAAAGAAATAACAAGGTACGATAGTATTAGAGGAGGATATGTATTACTATTACTTATTATTAATATTAATATTACTTATTATTAATATTACTATCACTATACTATAGCGGAGTGAGTGAATCCGAAAACGCAAGTGCAGGAGTGGGAATATTACTGATGGAAGAAAAAGCAAAAGAAGTTAAAGAATGGAAATACATAACAGAAAAAATCATGGTGATAGAACTGAATAATAAACAGGAAGAGAGAATGGGGATAGTAATTGTGTACGGCCCGAATGAAGACGAAGCAAAGAATGTAAGAACAAATTTTGGGAAGAATTACAGCAAACCGTAGAGGAAACGTGACAATGCTACATGAAACGTGCTACATCTGATTTTAGTATTACGTTCATAATTCTCTAAACACTTAAATTTGTTTGTATTTTTGCATTTTATAATAGTCCAATATGTACTTGGAACAATATAAAATTATTGTTGATATTACTTCAAATTAGTCCAAAAATACTAATCGTTTATGAATAACTGGTAGGATTAGTTTTCGACTCAGGCGTTGGGTTCGTGTCTTGATCTAGCATAGGATCTCCAGTATCAAATTACGAAACCACGCGCAAATTTCTTCCCAAATCAAAATTTTTGAAAAACTGCTTTCGGAATTTGAAAGTGAAGTTATTAATTATTATGTTCTCAAAATGTTGCTCTAGTAAAGTATGTAATTATTAATGATTTGCTCGACAAAAGTAAATAATTTAGTACCTACCTACTTTCAAATTGTACTTTTAATGAAAACTCCACTTTGCTCCAAATTGGACTTGCTCAAAAAAATAGTACATACCTACTCTCAAATTATACTTTTAATTAAAACTCCACTAATCTCCAGTTTTTGCTTTCAGGATTTTCGGGATTTGAAAGTGAAGTCATTAATTATTATGTTCTCAAAATGTTGCTCTAGTAACGTATGTAATTAGTAATAATTTGCTCGACAAAAGTAAACAATTTAGTACCTACCTACTTTCAAATTGTACTTTTAATGAAAACTCCACTTTGCTCCAAATTGGATTTTCTCCAAAAAATAGTACATACCTACTCTCAAATTGAACTTTTAATCAAAACTCCACTAATCTCCAGTTTTTGCTTTTAGGATTTTCAGGATTTAAAAGTGAAGTCATTAATTATGTTCTCAAAATGTTGCTCTATTAAATTCTGTATCTATTAATAATTTGCTCGATAAAAGTAAAACATTTAGTAACTACCTACTCTTAAGTTGTACTTTTAATCAAAACTCCTCTTATCACAAGTTTTCATCACAAATGAATTTGAAATTTGCATAATTTATAAGTTAGTAGTAATACGTGTAGTAGGTAATTCGACAAAATCATAGAGTTGAAATTTTCATACAGAGCGCGCCAGAAAAAAAGTTCTAACTTCTCTGGAGTATCTGGGCAGGTGGCCTTGAGGTTTACATGATCAACAGGAGGAAAAATATATGTTTGCAACGATAACCTCAACACCTTCACCATCTATTTGTTAAATATGTAAATACTTAGTAAATCCACAAAAGTTGACAGAAATGCAAAATTTACAGTATTTAATGTTGCTAGGGGATTAATATTCTGGGAAAATCAGAGATGAGTTACATCTGATTTTAGTATTAGGTTCATAATTCTCTAAACACTCTTTTTTTGTATTTTTTATTTTATAATGGTCCAATATGTACCTGGAAAAATATAAAATTATTGTTAATATTGCTTCAAATTAGTCCAAAAATTCTTATCGTTTGCCAATAACAGATAGGATTGGTTTTCGACTTGGGCGTTGGGTTCGTGTCTTGATCTAGCATAGGATCTCCAGCATCAAGTTACATAACCACGCGTAAATTTCTTCCCAAATCAAAAATTTTGAGAACTGCTTTCGGGATTTGAAAGTGAAGTCATTAAGTATTATATTCTCAAAATGTTGCTCTAGTAAATTATGTAATTATTAATGATTTCTTCCATAAAAATAGAAAAATTAGTCCCTACAGTACTCTCACATTGTACTATTAATCAAAACTCCACTTATCTCCAGTTTTTGCTTTCAGGATTTGAAATTGAAGTTATTAATTATTATGTTCTCAAAATGTTGCTCTGGTGAATTATGTTATTATTAATGATTTGCTCTATAAAAATTTAAAAAATAGTACCTACCTCCTCTCAAATTGTACTTTTAATCAAATCTCCACTTATCTCCAGTTTTTGCTTTTTGGATTTGAAAGTGAAGTCATTAATTATTATGTTCTCAAAATATTGCTCTAGTAAATTCTGTATTTATTAATAAACTGCTTTCGAGATTTGAAAGTGAAGTCATTAATTATTATGTTCTCAAAATGTTGCTCTAGTAAATTATGTAGTAAATTAAGTTGTATCTGAGTGTAAGAACATTTTTCTTGAGTCTACAAAAGCCAACTTTTCTAAGCCTTTTCCTCCTGCAAAGTTAATAAACAAAATAACAAACTAGAAAAGATATATAACCACAAACAGTTCTAGATTTAGTAATATCACATATAATATTATATTACATCATCGTGAAAAAGATTTAAGTTCAGAATTTGTGATCAGCTATCTACATATTTAGTTGCCAAATTTTAATAATAACCAAGATAACGCATAACACATTGTAGAAGACATCTCGACGAGTTGCAAAACAAAAATTTAATTACGCCGCGCCGCTAGTAATTTCGCCCGACAAAAACGCGCATGGCCTACTTGGACTGGAGTTTGTAATTAATGATTCCGGCCGTCGCTTTTTGATTAAAGCTCATAGGTGTGCGTTTTTTCCATTCCTCTGCTCGGCTCGTTCCATTCCGATTCGGTGTTTCTGCCGCCCGTTTGATAATTAATTTCGACTTAAAGCGTTTCGCAATGCGTAATCTATTAAAACGCAGGTAATCATTATAAAATTGCAAAAAAAGGAGAAATCCTCATAATGTAAAATCAAGTGACTACTTCAGAGAAAATTAATATTAAAATACTGCAATGTACAATTTCGTTTTGTAAGTGTTATTTTGTATTCGGTATTTATAATATGAGTCAACAATATTGTGAGTGATAATGCTTATACTCGCTAAGAAATAGTGATTTAAATCCAAATTATTCGCACACGAGTTGTATACAACATTTTTTGTAGACACTGTAGAACTATTCTATATTTAACTATAAACTAGAAATTGTGGCTTTCTTAAAAATAAAAAATAAATAGATCATTTATATACAGGATGTCCCACAACTTCGTGGCTTTATATTTGGAGCATGCGAAGAAGGGCAAATTTAAATAAAAATTGCTTCTCAAAATATGCTCACCTTATCGGTTTCAATAGAAAGTTGTGGAAGATCATTGAGTAAACTTAACTGATTATATCTTATTTAGGAGGTTCATGGGACCATCAAGATTATCGGATCTTGCTAGTTTGAGTGTAGAATGAGCAGAAACAGAAAACAATAAGACTGCAGAAGTTTACTTGCTAGTAGAAAAGACGTAATTCTTTCAAATCCTGAAGAACTGTTTCTTTCTATTGTTAAATATGGATATGAAGAAGTTTTCCCAAAGCTAAAAGATGCTTTTCAAATAATGCCCACCTTATCGGTATCAATAGAAAGTTGTGAAGGATCATTGAGTAAACTTACCTGACTCTATCTTATTAGTCTAGTCTAAAAGTTGCTTTTCAAATTATGCCCACCTTATTGGTTTCAATAACAAGTTGTGAAAGATTATTGAGTAAACTTAACAGATTTTATCTTCTTTGGGAGCTTCATGGGACCATCAAGATGATCGGATCTTGCTATTTTAAGTGTAGAATGAGCAGAAACAGAAAAGTAAAACTAATTTTTATGATGTTACGATACGAATGTCGTACAATGTTTTATCTACTATCAATTAAGAGCTATTTTTAATGTAAATTATTTTTTCCATAACCAAATACGTAGGTTTTGAAGTTTCTTCTGTAGCTCAAAATAGGTAAAGTATGTTATTACAATCTGAAAGTTGACTTCATATACTTTGACAGTATAGAGGGAGAAAGTTTTGATGTTTTAATAGGGAATCTCGATAACTATAACAGGTATGATACAATGATTTGCAACTGTCATTCCAATAACATTGACGGCAACTTTCTCAGCATCTTGGATATTATAATTCTTTGATCTTGGTTTGTTAAATGGCCCATAATCAATTATTTATTTTATTAATCTTCTTCTTTTTTAATTAGATGATTTTTTTAATATTCCTAAAATAGATATATTTGGTTGACTTCTGTCTGGGTAACAATTAAAATATGTTTCACATGCACCTTCAGAATTATTATTACTCAGAATAAAACATTCTAACATATCAAACTTTTCGTAACTTTCTTAAGCCATTTCGAACTTTTAAAGGTGAAATATTATAAGCATCAATCAAACAATAAACAATTAAATGTGATTAATTCTGTAAATCAAATGATCGGTATTGTAACAATGCAATGGCAGATACTTTGTTTAATAAGGTATCTATATTCAAAATGACACAAGCCTACTACGCGAAAAACATGGAAAAAAGCATCTAACTACCTTCAAAATTGACAACTTTTGATAAAATTAGATTGAAAATTAAGAATTGGCCCCCATGTCGTATATTGTTGAAAAGCGAAAAATTCCCTCATTTTAGCTAAGTCACAGCCAACTATGAGTTCCATATAAAAAACCACAAGTTTATGTCATAACTCGAATTTCGAACTGTTTTTTGAAACATTGACTATGCTGCTGCATTCTTATCAAAAAAGTGCCTGAAGAAGGTAGAAATTATTTTTTTCTATTCTCATAAATAAGCGACCTATAGCCATAAAACGAAAAGTCGATTTTTGCTCGAAAAAAGAGATGTGGGGGGGGGTTATCATACCTGTTATAGTTATAGTTATTGGATGAATCAATTTTTCAAAAATTAAAAGAAAACCTTATTAACCACGGATCTTTCAAGCAGCCAAGATCAAGGTCTTACAATATTGTAGACGCCGAAGAAACTGCCAGCAATGTAATTGGAGCTGTAATAGTGAATCCAGCAATTTCCAGCCGGCAAATTGAGGATGAATCTGTGATGAATCGAGTTAGCTGGCCACACAAACTTTTTAGGAGTCACTATTGACTCTGCTCTCACATGGAATGAACACACAGAAAGACTAACCAGCAGACTTTCCAGCAACATCTTTTTGCTGCGCAAACTAAAAAACATGCCACTGACTATAACAACTATAACAAAATTTGTAAAATAGTAGATAGTACTTCTGCAATACGAATAATTATTTTATTCGAAAACCATGAGAGATAACAAATTTATTAATACAAAAGAGAAACGATCCTACAGCAATGTTCAAAATCTTTTTGTTCATCTCACATTGATTCTTACTTACATTTTGGCAGTTGTTTTGTCTCAGCATGACCTACTTCAGTGCATAGAAATGTAATTAAATGGTAACTTTTGTGAAAAATATTGCATATCTCAACAACTATAGGGGTCGTACATAAGATATGCCATCAAATTAAAAAGAAGAAAAAGACCTACCGAATAATGACATAAAATATGGGGCATTCCATTAAAAAAAATGGGTTATACCGCTTTGAAATTTGCAAAGTTTGGCATTTTTTTCTGGATACCCTGTATTACTAAATTCAAATTTCTCATTACAAAATGATTGCTTGTTAACCACACTGCGACTATTGCTAAAACTTATTCTTACCTTCACAAAATGAGGTCGTTACGACTTTTGGAAGTTGAGCTTGATTATGCATGATATTTTGAGGGGAAAAAAAGTAAGTTGGTAACACTGCAACATAATCCAAAACTAAATAGACAATATTGTAGAGGTTGAAATATGTCATCAGAAAACTTGAATAAATACAGGGAGTTAAATTATTAAAAAACTATTAAAAAAAATGTTTGATTTTGTTATTCCGTAAAATTGGGATACCCTGTATATTTGAAAATAATTTTACGGTATAAAGATTTTTAAACCAATAACTTTTTGTACGAAACATTTTTTTCTATCTTTTACGGGAAACGCGCTAGGAAAGCTCGACGCACTGTTGCAGGACCCTGTATATTATATTGTATGAATTATATTGACTTATGTAAACCTGTAAAGGATTTAGCATTAATAAATTATTATTATTATTATTATTATTGCCAGTCTACTACGCTTAATAAGAGAACATAATGTAACACTCGCCCTGTAAATTTGGACTCGTGCTATAAACAATGACTTATTTCACAAGACGTTGTATAAAATTTTAATAGCTTTCAATAAAAATGCAATTATAATATTCACATGTGATACATCATTGAAAGGAGGAAAAAATAACCTATTTATTAAGGCCAAAGCCAACTACTATTTCTATTATTTAAATAACACAACTTTGTATTGTATCTTGTTTATTAACGAATATATCTAAATTCTGTAAAACTCATTGAATTCACTGTAAAAAAGTACATGGAGAACGTGCAACTTTTATCTTAGTAAAATGATAAATAAATGAAATATTGATAAAAAATCGAAAATGGAAAATAATGAGTTTTTGGCCATAACTTGAAAACAAATGACGATAGCCAATTTTTATTTTCACCATTGAGTTTGTCTTGCAAAAAGCGATCGAAGATACGCCATTTGATTTTCTCTATCTCTTTTAGTTACCGAGATCCCGTATAGAAACATGCAAATTAGGCCACCCTGTACATTAATTTTCTTTCGTTTTGCGATATGAGATGCATTTATACAGGATGTTAAGGAAGTCGACTGAAAGATTATAGGGGTGCAAAATGAAGTAAAATATTCCTTTGCTACTTTTGGTCTAAATGCATATCGTCGGCTTAGAAGTGAAATCACTTAAGTCATAAACTATAAAATATGAGAAACTGCAATTAAAGTTTTATATTCTGCTGTTAACTTTCCTACTCAGTCATTTAATGACTGAGTTGGTCATAAGGGGTCCTACAGGACCCTTTACTATACCCCTACTGAGCCTGAGATTTGTTACAATTTAGTAAACCATCATAATAAAACTTAACTAAAAAGAGCCAAAAATTGACTTAGTGCATTTCACTTGTAAGCCGATATTTTTTTGCCCCTAAATCCGTGTTAAAATTGGTGCCGCATATGTTAGGAACTGCCAAATAAATCTCGATAATGCATTGTTTTTTGAAATGTTCTTCAGGCACCTATTTACGATGAATTGAACGAGTTTTACAGAATGTTGATATATTCGTTAATAAACAAGATACAATACAAACTTGTGTTTTTTAAATAGAAGTAGTAGTTGGCTTTGGCTTTAATAAATAGGTTATTTTTTCCTCTTTTCATTGATATATCACATGTGTATGTTATAATTCATTTTTGTTGAAATCTATAAAATTTTGGATCAAAAGTAAATTAAAATTAGATTGATTTTTCTATTAGTACCCCTATATTTTAAGTAATATTTAACAAAATTGTCATTATTCTGCAAAAAATCGTAAATTGCTATCGAAATATCAGTAAGGTTTACCAAAATTTCCAGTGTTACATCAAACTTCAATATTTACTCTCATTTTTTTTCAATATTTTTTTGTCAAAACTTAAATTATTTCTTCATTGAAATGTTTTATCAAAATTTCAATTATTCTGCTACAATTGCAACGATGAACTACCATGTCTGTCATTTGTGATTCAAACTAAAAAGTTTTCTATAACTTTTTAACAATTTGTCGGTTATATTTTCCAAAATTTCGATCAACCTGCCATAATATTAATTAAGCAGTGTCAAAACAAAACGGTACACCCATCGGTTTATACAGGGTGGTCACTTTTACGACGCCCACCATTAAGATCTATTAAATGGAAATATATACAGAGTTGGTCAAATGGGATAAAAGTTTCTCATTTTTGTGCCTTTCAATATACTGAAACGAAATCCGGGATATCTTGCCCAGTTCCTGAAATATCGCTGAAAAACTGAAAATGTGCTTTTTCCTTTTCCTTTTATAACTTTTTTACTTTTGAGGGAAATTTTACGAAACTTGGTACTCTTACATTTTTCGACGTGAGCTTTCTGATGACAGTGCCAAAAATTGTCTGTGCCAACTAGATGCCCAAATATTCATAGTCAACTTTTGATTTCCTTATGGCCGCAATATTGGATTTTAATAGCATTCAAAAGACCGAAAAGATCTGATTTCAACCATGTATAACACATGGGTAATCTGACGGTGTTTAAAAAAATCCAAAATCCAAAAATCAAGTTGCCTGATGTAAGGATAATCGTACCAACGCAAACGCTGCAAGTTTGAGTAAAATTGAGTGCCAAATTTCGTAAAATTTCCTTCAAAAGTAAAAAAGTTATAAAAGGAAGGGGAAAGTGCACATTTTCAGTTTTTTAGCGATATTTCAGGAACTGTGCAAGATATCCCGGATTTCGTTTCAGTATATTGAAAGGCACAAAAATGAGAAACTTTTATCCCATTTGACCAACTCTGTATATATTGCCGTTTAATAGATCCTAATGAAATAAAAAGTGACCACCCTGTACAAGGGAATTTTCTGGGGTGCATGGGCGCCTTCGTGGGTATATTTGCAATTTTAAGTGAACTCACTCTACATACTACATACAAATCGGTGCAATTGAGGCTACTTAAAAATTGTATTGTAAATCTTGACAAGCTGGTGCGCAATAAGCGATTATCAGTTATTTTATCATTAGTTTGGTAAGTTTCCGTGCGTGGAATTATTCTTAAAATACTAATGATTCATCCTGCACGAAGTCTACGGCGTGTTTCCGTCAATTCAGAAGGTACGTCCGCAAAGTGGGTTTGGAGGTTGCGGACGGGCCGAAGAGGTAAACTGCGATCTCGAACGGGCCCACATCAATCAGCCGCGGAATTTCGGCGAGTCCGGAAAATGCATTCGGTGGGCACTTACGATCAATTACCCTTGAGCTGCGTACTCGTTTGTGCACTGTGGAATGATGCATGGGCCCCCCGATCACGTAACATAATAAATGAGTGTGCGGCCTAAAAACCGCCAGCGGAATCGGACAACAATTTTCAATCGGAGTGGAGAGAGAGATTATATAATAACGAGAGTCGGCGGGACCGAAGAGACCGAACAGGTAGAGAGATATCGGCGCGGGGGGCCAGGTGTGTCGCGGGGGAGGAGGGAGAGGACGGGACTGGCTCCCCCCCTGGGCCCCCCGATGGACACTGCCTCGCGGCCAAGTGTGTGCGACGTCAGTCGCCTCGAGCCTTCTACCTAGTCAACTTCTTGCCATTAGAAAATGTGCCTTAAGTAGATTTTTAAGTCGTTTTAATTGCTGTGTCCGACGCGCGCGCGCGCGCCTTTTCGCGGCCGACGACAACCTAGAGATGGACGCGAACCCGGACTCACCGGACTCGATCGGCAGCGACCAGCTCACCGTCGACCTGCTGACGCCGCGCACCAAGAGGCGCCGGCTGATGCAGAACGACGTCGTCAGCATCGACGAGATGAACGACGTCGACAGGTCCGGCCACAACACCACGCCGGACGTCGTCAACGGGAAGGCCAACAACAACAACGACGTCGCCTTCGTCCTGATGGACGACGACCACCAGCAGCAGGAAAACGGCGAGGACGCCGAAGACGACGTATGTACTCTCTATATACACAGTAAAAACGCGCGCGCTCAACCCCATGACATCACCATACCCGAAATTAACGTGACTTCACCTTCCCATCGCGAACGCTCTTCGGGCTCAACATCATTGAAGGATTGAGCCTCGGAGTATGCGACGGACGGTCGCGCGGCGAACCCAAACAGTTGAATAGCAGGTAGAGGTAGATGACGCCCGGGGTAAACTAGGAAACCCTCCCGCAGGGTACATTCCTGTCTCCGCTTACCCACACACTGGCACACAGACAGACGGAGAGGCGGACACTCGCAACAGTACAACATGGCCAAGTGAGGCTGCCGCCTGTGCATTCACCTGTGGCATTTATTGACTTTTAAAGTGGCTCGTTTTCAAATAAACCACTGCGGCCGCTCAAAACATGTTTATTTTGGCCGTAACGCCACCGACACTTCCCGGAACCCACGTAAATGCGTTTACCCACAATAAATACGTAGACGTGCACTTACAATTTTACTGGCCTCAAAAACGTTTACAAAAAATCAGTGCCAAATGAACTTATCAAGCATATGGCCCAAATAGCAGATGAACAACAAAAATTCTTTCAATGGAGATAAATAAAAAACAGAATATACTCACGAATAGGTCTTAGAACAGGTAGCCAAATGAACAGCACTAATCACACTGGTATACAAGGTTTTAAACCAAATAGTGTTTTTAAAGTAATTTCGTGCGCTGAATTCGAATCTATAACTATTTGTTTTCTATCAGCTCAGGTTTGCGAGATATCAAATACCATTGTTTTCATACATTTTTAATAAAAAATCGTTCATTTATTAAAAAATTAACGAAATTTTAAAAGTAAATGACAATGTTTGAACATCGTTTGTATTTACCTGTTTTGATCTGCAGCAACAAAATAGTGTTATCAAGGTAATTTGGTGCCCTAAATTCGAATCTGTAACTGTTTTTTCTCTATCAAGTCAGGTTTGCAAGATATCAAATATTATTGTTTTCGTACGTTTTTAAAAAAAAATCGTTCATTTATTAAAAAATACACGAAATTTCAAAAGTAAATGACAATGTTTGAACATCGTTTGTATTTACCTGTTTTGATCTGCAGCAACAAAATAGTGTTATCAAGGTAATTTGGTGCCCTAAATTCGAATCTGTAACTGTTTTTTCTCTATCAAGTCAGGTTTGCAAGATATCAAATATCATTGTTTTCGTACGTTTTTAATAAAAATATCGTTAATTTATTCAAAAATACACAAAATTTCAAAAGTAAATGGCAATGTTTGTACATCGTTTGTATAGATCTGTTTTGAACTGCAGCAACTGCAGTGTTTTTAAGGTAATTTGGTGCGCTGAATTCGAATCTGTAACTATTTGTTTTCTATCAAGTCATGCGAGATATCAAATATCATTGTTTTCGTATGTTTTTAATAAAAAAATCGTTAATTTATTCAAAAATACACGAAATTTCAAAAGTAAATGACAATGTTTGAACATCGTTTGTATTTACCTGTTTTGATCTGCAGCAACTAAATAGTGTTATCAAGGTAATTTGGTGCCCTAAATTCGAATCTGTAACTGTTTTTTCTCTATCAAGTCAGGTTTGCAAGATATCAAATATCATTGTTTTCGTACGTTTTTAATAAAAATATCGTTAATTTATTCAAAAATACACAAAATTTCAAAAGTAAATGACAATGTTTGAACATCGTTTGTATTTACCTGTTTAGATCTGCAGCAACAAAATAGTGTTATCAAGGTAATTTGGTGCCCTAAATTCGAATCTGTAACTGTTTTTTCTCTATCAAGTCAGGTTTGCAAGATATCAAATATCATTGTTTTCGTACGTTTTTAATAAAAATATCGTTAATTTATTCAAAAATACACAAAATTTCAAAAGTAAATGACAATGTTTGAACATCGTTTGTATTTACCTGTTTAGATCTGCAGCAACAAAATAGTGTTATCAAGGTAATTTGGTGCCCTAAATTCGAATCTGTAACTGTTTTTTCTCTATCAAGTCAGGTTTGCAAGATATCAAATATCATTGTTTTCGTACGTTTTTAATAAAAATATCGTTAATTTATTCAAAAATACACAAAATTTCAAAAGTAAATGGCAATGTTTGAACATCGTTTGTATAGATCTGTTTTGAACTGCAGCAACTGCAGTGTTTTTAAGGTAATTTGGTGCGCTGAATTCGAATCTGTAACTATTTGTTTTCTATCAAGTCATGCGAGATATCAAATATCAATAAAAAATCGTTAATTTATTCAAAAATACACGAAATTTCAAAAGTAAATGACAATGTTTGAACATCGTTTGTATTTACCTGTTTTGATCTGCAGCAACAAAATAGTGTTACCAAGGTAATTTGGTGCCCTAAATTCGAATCTGTAACTGTTTTTTCTCTATCAAGTCAGGTTTGCAAGATATCAAATATCATTGTTTTCGTACGTTTTTAATAAAAATATCGTTAATTTATTCAAAAATACACGAAATTTCAAAAGTAAATGACAATGTTTGAACATCGTTTGTATTTGCCTGTTTTGATCTGCAGCAACAAAATAGTGTTACCAAGGTAATTTGGTGCCCTAAATTCGAATCTGTAACTGTTTTTTCTCTATCAAGTCAGGTTTGCAAGATATCAAATATCATTGTTTTCGTACGTTTTTAATAAAAATATCGTTAATTTATTCAAAAATACACAAAATTTCAAAAGTAAATGGCAATGTTTGTACATCGTTTGTATAGATCTGTTTTGAACTGCAGCAACTGCAGTGTTTTTAAGGTAATTTGGTGCGCTGAATTCGAATCTGTAACTATTTGTTTTCTATCAAGTCATGCGAGATATCAAATATCATTGTTTTCGTATGTTTTTAATAAAAAATCGTTAATTTATTCAAAAATACACGAAATTTCAAAAGTAAATGACAATGTTTGAACATCGTTTGTATTTACCTGTTTTGATCTGCAGCAACAAAATAGTGTTATCAAGGTAATTTGGTGCCCTAAATTCGAATCTGTAACTGTTTTTTCTCTATCAAGTCAGGTTTGCAAGATATCAAATACCATTGTTTTCATACATTTAAAAAAAAATCGTTCATTTATTAAAAAATACACGAAATTTCAAAAGTAAATGACAATGTTTGAACATCGTTTGTATTTACCTGTTTTGATCTGCAGCAACAAAATAGTGTTATCAAGGTAATTTGGTGCCCTAAATTCGAATCTGTAACTGTTTTTTCTCTATCAAGTCAGGTTTGCAAGATATCAAATATCATTGTTTTCGTATGTTTTTAATAAAAAATCGTTAATTTATTCAAAAATACACGAAATTTCAAAAGTAAATGACAATGTTTGAACATCGTTTGTATTTACCTGTTTTGATCTGCAGCAACAAAATAGTGTTATTAAGGTAATTTGGTGCCCTAAATTCGAATCTGTAACTGTTTTTTCTCTATCAAGTCAGGTTTGCAAGATATCAAATATCATTGTTTTCGTACGTTTTTAATAAAAATATCGTTAATTTATTCAAAAATACACAAAATTTCAAAAGTAAATGACAATGTTTGAACATCGTTTGTATTTACCTGTTTTGATCTGCAGCAACAAAATAGTGTTATCAAGGTAATTTGGTGCCCTTAATTCGAATCTGTAACTGTTTTTTCTCTATCAAGTCAGGTTTGCAAGATATCAAATATCATTGTTTTCGTACGTTTTTAATAAAAATATCGTTAATTTATTCAAAAATACACGAAATTTCAAAAGTAAATGGCAATGTTTGAACATCGTTTGTATTTACCTGTTTTGATCTGCAGCAACAAAATAGTGTTATCAAGGTAATTTGGTGCCCTTAATTCGAATCTGTAACTGTTTTTTCTCTATCAAGTCAGGTTTGCAAGATATCAAATATCATTGTTTTCGTACGTTTTTAATAAAAAAACGTTCATTTATTAAAAAATACACGAAATTTCAAAAGTAAATGACAATGTTTGAACATCGTTTGTATTTACCTGTTTTGATCTGCAGCAACAAAATAGTGTTATCAAGGTAATTTGGTGCCCTAAATTCGAATCTGTAACTGTTTTTTCTCTATCAAGTCAGGTTTGCAAGATATCAAATATCAATGTTTTCGTACGTTTTTAATAAAAAATCGTTAATTTATTCAAAAATACACGAAATTTCAAAAGTAAATGACAATGTTTGAACATCGTTTGTATTTACCTGTTTAGATCTGCAGCAACAAAATAGTGTTATCAAGGTAATTTGGTGCCCTAAATTCGAATCTGTAACTGTTTTTTCTCTATCAAGTCAGGTTTGCAAGATATCAAATATCATTGTTTTCGTACGTTTTTAATAAAAATATCGTTAATTTATTCAAAAATACACAAAATTTCAAAAGTAAATGACAATGTTTGAACATCGTTTGTATTTACCTGTTTAGATCTGCAGCAACAAAATAGTGTTATCAAGGTAATTTGGTGCCCTAAATTCGAATCTGTAACTGTTTTTTCTCTATCAAGTCAGGTTTGCAAGATATCAAATATCATTGTTTTCGTACGTTTTTAATAAAAATATCGTTAATTTATTCAAAAATACACAAAATTTCAAAAGTAAATGGCAATGTTTGAACATCGTTTGTATAGATCTGTTTTGAACTGCAGCAACTGCAGTGTTTTTAAGGTAATTTGGTGCGCTGAATTCGAATCTGTAACTATTTGTTTTCTATCAAGTCATGCGAGATATCAAATATCAATAAAAAATCGTTAATTTATTCAAAAATACACGAAATTTCAAAAGTAAATGACAATGTTTGAACATCGTTTGTATTTACCTGTTTTGATCTGCAGCAACAAAATAGTGTTACCAAGGTAATTTGGTGCCCTAAATTCGAATCTGTAACTGTTTTTTCTCTATCAAGTCAGGTTTGCAAGATATCAAATATCATTGTTTTCGTACGTTTTTAATAAAAATATCGTTAATTTATTCAAAAATACACGAAATTTCAAAAGTAAATGACAATGTTTGAACATCGTTTGTATTTGCCTGTTTTGATCTGCAGCAACAAAATAGTGTTACCAAGGTAATTTGGTGCCCTAAATTCGAATCTGTAACTGTTTTTTCTCTATCAAGTCAGGTTTGCAAGATATCAAATATCATTGTTTTCGTACGTTTTTAATAAAAATATCGTTAATTTATTCAAAAATACACAAAATTTCAAAAGTAAATGGCAATGTTTGTACATCGTTTGTATAGATCTGTTTTGAACTGCAGCAACTGCAGTGTTTTTAAGGTAATTTGGTGCGCTGAATTCGAATCTGTAACTATTTGTTTTCTATCAAGTCATGCGAGATATCAAATATCATTGTTTTCGTATGTTTTTAATAAAAAATCGTTAATTTATTCAAAAATACACGAAATTTCAAAAGTAAATGACAATGTTTGAACATCGTTTGTATTTACCTGTTTTGATCTGCAGCAACAAAATAGTGTTATCAAGGTAATTTGGTGCCCTAAATTCGAATCTGTAACTGTTTTTTCTCTATCAAGTCAGGTTTGCAAGATATCAAATACCATTGTTTTCATACATTTAAAAAAAAATCGTTCATTTATTAAAAAATACACGAAATTTCAAAAGTAAATGACAATGTTTGAACATCGTTTGTATTTACCTGTTTTGATCTGCAGCAACAAAATAGTGTTATCAAGGTAATTTGGTGCCCTAAATTCGAATCTGTAACTGTTTTTTCTCTATCAAGTCAGGTTTGCAAGATATCAAATATCATTGTTTTCGTATGTTTTTAATAAAAAATCGTTAATTTATTCAAAAATACACGAAATTTCAAAAGTAAATGACAATGTTTGAACATCGTTTGTATTTACCTGTTTTGATCTGCAGCAACAAAATAGTGTTATTAAGGTAATTTGGTGCCCTAAATTCGAATCTGTAACTGTTTTTTCTCTATCAAGTCAGGTTTGCAAGATATCAAATATCATTGTTTTCGTACGTTTTTAATAAAAATATCGTTAATTTATTCAAAAATACACAAAATTTCAAAAGTAAATGACAATGTTTGAACATCGTTTGTATTTACCTGTTTTGATCTGCAGCAACAAAATAGTGTTATCAAGGTAATTTGGTGCCCTTAATTCGAATCTGTAACTGTTTTTTCTCTATCAAGTCAGGTTTGCAAGATATCAAATATCATTGTTTTCGTACGTTTTTAATAAAAATATCGTTAATTTATTCAAAAATACACGAAATTTCAAAAGTAAATGGCAATGTTTGAACATCGTTTGTATTTACCTGTTTTGATCTGCAGCAACAAAATAGTGTTATCAAGGTAATTTGGTGCCCTTAATTCGAATCTGTAACTGTTTTTTCTCTATCAAGTCAGGTTTGCAAGATATCAAATATCATTGTTTTCGTACGTTTTTAATAAAAAAACGTTCATTTATTAAAAAATACACGAAATTTCAAAAGTAAATGACAATGTTTGAACATCGTTTGTATTTACCTGTTTTGATCTGCAGCAACAAAATAGTGTTATCAAGGTAATTTGGTGCCCTAAATTCGAATCTGTAACTGTTTTTTCTCTATCAAGTCAGGTTTGCAAGATATCAAATATCAATGTTTTCGTACGTTTTTAATAAAAAATCGTTAATTTATTCAAAAATACACGAAATTTCAAAAGTAAATGACAATGTTTGAACATCGTTTGTATTTACCTGTTTAGATCTGCAGCAACAAAATAGTGTTATCAAGGTAATTTGGTGCCCTAAATTCGAATCTGTAACTGTTTTTTCTCTATCAAGTCAGGTTTGCAAGATATCAAATATCATTGCTTTCGTACGTTTTTAATAAAAATATCGTTAATTTATTCAAAAATACACGTAATTTCAAAAGTAAATGGCAATGTTTGAACATCGTTTGTATAGATCTGTTTTGAACTGCAGCAACTGCAGTGTTTCTAAGGTAATTTGGTGCGCTGAATTCGAATCTGTAACTATTTGTTTTCTATCAAGTCATGCGACATATCAAATATCATTGTTTTCGTATGTTTTTAATAAAAAATCGTTAATTTATTCAAAAATACACGAAATTTCAAAAGTAAATGACAATGTTTGAACATCGTTTGTATTTACCTGTTTTGATCTGCAGCAACAAAATAGTGTTATCAAGGTAATTTGGTGCCCTAAATTCGAATCTGTAACTGTTTTTTCTCTATCAAGTCAGGTTTGCAAGATATCAAATATCATTGTTTTCGTACGTTTTTAGTAAAAATATCGTTAATTTATTCAAAAATACACGAAATTTTAAAAGTAAATGGCAGTGTCTGAACATCATTTATATTTATCTGGGTCAGTTTCACGTATTAGAGTCCAGCAATAATCTTCAGCATGCTTTTGTCCCAAAATCCTTGATAATTTCTTTCAATTTTCATTAAATCTTGATGAGCACGTTATCCTTGTTCGTCACTCACCGCGCCCAGGTTTTGTGGAAAAAAGTTCAAATGTGAATGCAAAAATGCATCTTGAGTGACATCCGTGCATTCATAATAATTTTTCAATAATTCAGTAACAATTTGTCTGTAGTTATCAGTTTTCTTGTTTCCAAGGAAACCATCTACGATTTGAAAGATTGCCAGGCTGCAGATTCTTTCTCTCATAAACATTGTGAGAAATAATCATCATTCAATAACTTCCTGATCTGGGACCAACAAATATGCCTTCATTAATTTTACCATATGAAATTGTAGAATAAACTGCTAACAAATGTTTAAACGCAGCACATTTTTATTCATTCATATATTTTTTATTCATTTTTTTAAATTTTAATATGTAGACCAGTGTTATTAATTATGCAGTAATATGCAGTAATAAAATTTGATAGGTATTTAAAGTGAAATACAAATTATTGCACAAACTAGAAAATAGAAGCATATATTGCAACATAAAATACTACAACAATCAAAGGACCAATTGAGGGGGTGGGCCAAGATGTTGAAAAAACAGTAGTAGTAGATCGATCTTTATTCAGCTATCGACATAACCGGTTTTTCCGCCATTCCAAATAACATTTTTCTTAAAATCGAGCATAGATGAAAACTAGATATACAATTATACTTGGTGGTAAAGAGATCCAAACATTTTCTCAACACCAAAATCTGCCATATCTATCGATATGTTATCAAGTATTTGTCTAATTTTACAGTACTTAAAAAACTTTGATCTTAAATATCTCAGAACACATGTTTCATGACTTGACTTTTTAACTTCTCACCCCCTCAATTGTAATGTTTATTCATGACAAACTCTTGTTTCGGGATCAAGTGAAGATAATTATAGTGTGCCGACCCACCCTCACCACAATTTTAATTCAAAAATGACCAATACTTGATCTGCATTGTTTTTAAAAATGCTTAATACTTATAATTAATGAGTGAAAGATACATCATTCAGAAGATGTAGTCATTACAGAAAATTGTAGTTTCAATGCTTTACATTACAGAAATTTTTGATTGGTGAGTAGGTGAGCACACTATAACCAATTTTTGCAATTGTATTTAAAAATGATAAAAATACTGATAATTAACTTGTTTAAGAAACATCTAATGCAAATGTGTTGCTGGAAATTGTAGTTGCAATGTTTTATGATTTCATATCAATATTGTTATGATCCTTTGTTGCTGGATCAAGTCAGAGGATTGTTATAGTGTGACCCTCCATCCTCCCTACAATTGTACACGAATAATGAACAATACTTGATGTGCAATTGTTTTTTGAAATGATTAAGAAACAGATGATTAATAATGAGTGAAAAACACAACATTCTAAAGCTGTTGTTATTACAGAAAATTGTAGTTTCAATGCTTTACATTGCAGGAAATTTTGATTTAAGGATAATTGTAATTCTATTCATGACAAACTAATATAATTTTAATATTTTCTACTGTACAGTTTTGTCTTTTCCTTGAAAATACACATTTGTAACTAAATCCTCCTTATCGGCTTTGAGTGTACATTTATATGGATCACAAATTTGAATCATCAGTTTCATCATTATTTCGTATCAATAATGTGATTATTCCTATTGTTGCGGGATCATGTTAGAGGATAATTATACTGTGCTTATGATCGAAAGAAACATCATTCTAAAGCTGTTGTCATTGCAAGAAATTGTAGTTTTAATGCTTTACATTGCAGAAAAATTTTGATGGAAGGATGTCGATTGTAATGTCTATTTAACTAATATCATTTTAATATTTTCTAGTGTACAATTTTGTCTTTTCACCATGTGTCGCCGATTTCAAGTGTCACCGATTAATCTATCAATTATCACTGATTCATATATCAATTGTTATTTAAAGATTTTTTAACCACTACAATTTGTACTGTTCTGGTAATTTAATGATTTTTATTGCTAATGATCAACTGAGAGGATAGTTGTAGTGAAAACCGATTCAAATAATGTACAAAAAAAAACACTGGACATTCAATATTATGCAATTATTATATCAATGATGATGCATAATGATGTATCATTAATTGTATCGAATAATCATTGTTAAGAATAGTCTCAATTCTAATCATCATTCAATTTCTGTCAATTGTCACTGATTCATCTGTCAATTGTCATAATTCATGTGTCAAGTATCACCGATTCATCTATCGATTGTACACTGATTTATATGTCAATTGTAAATGATATTATAATTATACACTGATCAATGATTCAACAATTGTGCACTTATTCATGTGCGTTGCCTAATTACACCTGAATATCTCAGAAACATTTAATTTCTTCAAACTTCATAAAGTATACCTTTTTTATGACAATAAAACTAATTCGCCAAAAAATGGCAAATTAGTTTTATTGTCATAAAAAAGGTATACTTCATGAAGTTTGAAGACATGAAGTGAAATGAAAAAATCCCAACCTCAAAGCTTTTATGTAGTAATAACTATAGAAGAACCCCAGTTTCTACGGCACTGTGTTTACTCAAATGATTATAATTATTTGTGAATATGTGTATTGATAGTGGGTGATACAAAATATCAGATTTCCAAGTCTATTCTAGTAGAAATGTTAATAAGAAAAGTGATTTGCTTAGTTACACTTTAAGGTTCTATAACAAAAGCGATTAGAAAACAAAGTATTTACATTTTCATTGAATTTTGCCTTACTTAGCATGCTCCTAGATTTATGCCACGAAATTGTGGAATACCTTGTATATCATTATAGAAATTTTCGTAAAACTTGTTGAAAATGTACTAAGTTTAGTATATTTGCTTCTATATTTTGATATTATTATTAGGTTTTGTGCAATTTTAATATTTTTTCTAGTTTTTCTTAACATTCTTCGGTTTTATTGTTTTATTTTCCATTAAGTTAACTTTCGTTATGTTTTTGAGGTTTTCTACATCTTCGTAATTGAGAAGCTTCTGATGCTTTTGATATTCAAATTAAAATTCTGATTTTTTTTATATTATTTTGATATTTTTATTGCACATTCAACAAGTTTTCATAAAACTTTGTGGCAATTGCTGAAATCTTAAGTTAAATTTTCTGCAATTTGCAACTGTTTTGGTTACTTTCGTTTTTTTCACTGGACTTGTGTCAAATTTTTCCAGATTTACTGGCATCTTTCAGAAAATTGAAAAGTATTTTAATTTATAGGGGTTTTAGTTGGAACTTCATATGCATATATTTTTTAAGATAATTAAACTTTCCACAATTTCCTCGCTTTTTGTTTCTTCAGTTTTTTCACTGTACTTATTTATATAATATAATAATAGCACAATATTAGACTTTCAGTATTTTACTTCGTACAACGTTACTTATAATTAATTCTACTAGTGATCATTGTTCAAAATTCTCAATTTTAATCATCGTACTATATCTGTCAATGGTCACTGATTTGTCTATCAATTGTCATTGAGTCATTTATCAAGTGTCATCAATTGTGCCAAATTTAATGATTTTCATAGGTGATGATCAACTGAGAGAATGGTTATAGTATGCGCACCTTCAAAATGATTATTGTGTCATTGTATTGCACAATGATTATTCAATACAATCGATGATGCATCAATATGCATCATCATTGCTATAATAATAATTGTATAATGTTGGACGTCCAGCTTTTACTGTAAACATTATCTTTGGTGGGTGGGTACACTATAACTATTCTCTTAAATGATCATCAGCAATAAAAATCAGCACATTTACCAGAACAGTATACTTATAATGAATATAGTAACAATTAACATATGAATTCGTGATAATTGATAAATGAATCGGACACTTGACAGATGAATCACTGACAACTGACAGAAGTTGGCGTATTATTAAAATTGAAACTTTATCTTTTTTCAACAATGATCACCAGTAGAAACAATGATAAGTAACGTGTAATGTGTAAAGTAAAATGCTGAACGTCCAATATTATGCAATTATTATAACAATTATTATGTATAAAGATGCATCATTGATCATACTCGATGATTATTATTGAAAAAATATAGTTTCATTTTTAATCATCTTTCAATTTCTGTCAATTGTTACTGATGCATTTGTCAAGTGTCACCGATTCATCTATCAATTATCACTGATTCATATATAAATTGTTATATAAAGATTCATTAAGCACTATAATTTATACTGTTCTGGTAATTTACTGATATTAATTGCTTAACTGAACGTCCAATATTATGCAATTATTAAAGCAATGATTATTTATAAAGATGCATCATTGATCATACTCGATGATTATCATTGAAAAAAGATAGTTTCATTTTTAATCATCTTTCAATATCTGTAAATTGTTACTGATGCATTGGTCAAGTGTCACCGATTCATCTATCAATTATCACTGATTCATATATCAATTATTATATAAAGGTTCATTAAACACTATAATTTATACTGTTCTGGTAATTAAATGATTTTTATCGCTTTTTGAAAAATATGCTTTGTTACGGCATTGCAAGGTAATGTTGTTTATTCCATTACAGTAGTCAAATACAGCAAAGTATAAGTATACCGTAGTAAATCGTTTATAGACACAGATGGCAACTGGTTAGTTTTTTTTTTTGCTTTGTTTTTGTTTGGTAAGGACATTGCATAAGCAACTGGTTAGGTTAGGTTAGGGTAGGTTAGGTTAGTAGTAAATCACATATTAACTAGCAATGGAGATGCTAACTGAATGGAGAAAAATAAGATGAAGAATAACTAATAGATGTTTGGGTTCGTCACTTGACGTAGCATAGAGGATCTAGCACCAGGTTACATAATGCCGTGTAATTTTTGTCTGAATCATTTTTTTTCAAAACCGTTTCTGAAATTTGGAAGCCAGAATGTTTCTGATTATTGTGCCAAAAATTTGTCGTTAATAGTTATGGAATTATTTAACTATGAATTTATGAAATCCAAATATTGTTTTCAAGGTTTGTTTAGTATTTGGATTTTATTTTTTCCTTTCTACCCATAATTTTTTATAAATATTTTCTAAGATGCTACATATATATGACAAATCTTTTAATAAAAGTTAAAGGTAATTAAATACAGATTACTATTATCCCACGAAAAAAATGTAATTCCTAATTATGAACTTATTTAATTGTCATTAGTCATTAATTGTCATTGTCATTGGTAATTCCAAATATTGCAATATGAAACTCTGTCTAGTATTTCTAACGATTTATGCTTGCCTCAAATTCTCAAATAACTCGTATTGTGGACAAAACCTTAAAATCAATGCAAAATATGTTTATATGTGATTGTAAATGTAATTATGAAATACTAAAACTGATTTATATCAAGAGAAAAACTACGTTATACGAAAATTTATACGAAAAAAACAGCAATTGTTGTCATGTATATATTTACCTTTTGTATATTTTGTAGCTTTCTGATAATAAATATTCTTTATTATTATTATTATTCATTTTCTCAGAAATCAGTGGTTCGAGTTTTTTGTCAAAGCCAAATTATTTTCTATAATTATTTACATAAATGAACTGGCAAAATCGAAATTGCTTGCCCATAGATATTTTACGAGTAGAACTGTTTCTGGTTTCTATGTTTGAAACTAATACAGGCTCACGCAAACATATAAAATAACTCGCAAAGGATGGAAATAACCGTACTGTTTCGTAATGCGTTGTCATAGCTGCCAAGTGGGCGGAATTTCACACGTAATATTCCACGAACGAGGGATTCATGAACCAAAGTAGTGAATTTGTGCAAATATTCTACTATCATGAGTAGCAAAATGTTAACAGATTGGCAAGCAATGGGGTGATTAGAAAACAAGGCATTAAGATAAAATGTATGAGATATTAATTTAATAATCACTCAAAAAAAATGAGAAGTGGCATATTTCAGTTTAGTGCTAATTTTGTTATATTGAATTTTGTTTTGTTATATTGAACATTGGAGGTTATTAATAACTTCTCTTGTGATTATACCAAGCTTCATTCTCTCGTTTATCATTTTCTCTGTTTATACGGGGTTTTAATAATTCCACTTATTTCTTGTCTAAGGTATTTAACCATAAATTGTCATTATGTCTTCAAATTATTGAGATTTAATCCAGCCTATTTTATCTGTTCGATTATAAATTACTCTGCCCAATAATAGGTACGTTATGTGCTTGTTTTATGATTTGAAATAAAGAAACCAGTATTTTTATACATTATGTTTTTAAATACCCCGGAGGGTAACACTGAATGCCTTGATTAGTTGTTATAGTAATGGTGAATATAGCCACGTTAGTTTGCGATCGCGGGTGCGATGTATGATGAGTTTATATGTTTAAATGTTATGATGCTGACGACGGTTTGATTCTAGTGGAGGAGGTGATTCCACAATAACAGGTGTGTGAACGAAGTGCGCGGATGGGCGTCAATTACACCTGTTATTGCTTCCTCTAGTGATTCGTAAACACGAATAGCGTTCGAGCCGCCTTTGTTTACTGATAGGAATAGGTAATCGGTGTTTGGCTTTTCTAGGTAACTTGTGGTTGGTTAAATACACTATTTTCCGTCAATTTGAATCTAGTGCGGGAATTTGATTTCACAATAACAGGTGTGTGAACGAAGTGCGCGGATGGGCGTCAATTACACCTGTTATTGCATCCTCTAGTGATTCGTAAACACGAATAGCGTACGAGCCGCCTTTGTTTACTGACAGGAATAGGTAATCGGTGTTTGGTATTTATAGGTAACTTAGGGTTGATTGAAAGGAATAAGCACTCCCGTGAATTTATAATAAGACTGGTTTAACAACTTTATATTATCGTTAATAATAAAAACATTAAATTACTCTGTACCTAGAATTGTACGTTTTTCGATTTATTCAAATTTTTACTCTACTTTGCGTTTTTTACAACGTTATATGCAATCGTTAATTTAATTATAAACCGACGTGAATTTATATACTCAAAACCGCGAATGTCGTGTGCGTTGCCCGTGGTCGACGCAACTTTCTTACTCCTCTCGCTCGTGTGTGGCTTGTGCTTAAATAGGTTTTTTTCAGCTTCAAATCACTACTCCCCTCACATATCTACTGCTAAATATTCGCCCCCATCCCTTTGTTATCATGGTGATTATTAATCTTGATTGTGCGTGTGGTATTAATGCGTTTTTAGCGCAGAGTTTTACCCTTAACTTAAAGAGTTGCCATTCGAGGTGATTTTTACGTGCCTGGCGCTTGCTCGTTTCTAAGGGCCGCTGATAGCCAGATAGTTTATGTGACACCACGACATGGAATCTTCCAGAACCGTGCATATGCAGGCCTCGGCTCTTGAGATATTTGGCGACGCTCTGGCGCGACTTGCGATGGCTATTTATCACATTTCACCCTGGGATTATTTGTAAATGAATTAATTTAATAATTTTGTTGTATTCATGATTTTTAAGATATGGGTCACTTTATTGCGTAAATGCGTATTATACTGGGCGTATATTTGGGCCTATTACAAAGTGACATATCATAGTAGGTAATTTTTTTTTAGTTTTTGGCTTATTCTGAAATACGCCAGTTTCAGTTTCACTATCAAGTCCCGTCTCCCCATAAACACGGGTTTTGAGTATTTTTCACTCGTTTATAACACCAAGAGATCGGAATTCCTCACAGTAAAGTATAGTAATAGCTGGTAAATTTCACCGGAAAGTGTAGTAATAAGTGATAAATCTCACAGGAAGTGAGAGCTTGCAAAGTCTTGGCCATTATTGAAGTACAAGATATTTTTGCAAAACATGCAAATACAAGGTTTGCTTAAATTAAATTTTATAGGAAAATATGAAAAAATATTTAAGTATGTTAATTGACTGGTATTACGGAAAATTATGTGTAACAAGCAAACCTTGTATTTTGCATGTTCTGCAAGAATATCTTGTACTTCAATAATGGCCAAGACTTTGTCGAAAGTACAATCTCTATTTTTGAAATAACTGTGATATTAACCAAACGTGTTTATTTTATAAATATTTTGCTGAAATTGTAGAAACATGGAAATTAGCAACATATTTTATTCAATTAACCAACGAAATTGCCTCTGCCTTCTAATCATAATGACTGTTGGTTCCTTTTAGTGCCCAATTGAGATTACCATAACTTGGCATTCAGCCCTATCCAATGGGTGCTTATGCTAAATTCGTGTCCCTATCTCCAATACCCAGATGCTTAAATTTCAGGTAATTTTGCCCAAAAGGTCTCAAGAATTCGCAAAATTCAACAATACGTTTGACCCATAATCCTCCAGGCTCGAAAAGTCGTATTCACGATTGATGTTATCTAGCCTTGACTGTGGGTACTACAATCACACATTTTCCTAGTAGTACATCCTACATTGTAAATAGTATGATTTACGGCACGTCGGCATGCACTTATTGGTGATCGCCGATCCGCATTGAGGACGTAATGAGGACGAAGGTGGAGCGACAAACGGGGAATTAATAACTGAGGTAACTGTTTTCGGCGATAAATTAAGCGGGATTAATTTTACGGCCACACACATGCACGACAATGGCAATCGTTTGTCGGCTAAAACCCGTTTACACATCGCCGAGTGTTTATTCCCACAATAATTGGCAACTCGGAGGAATTTACATGAAGACAATCAATTAATGTACAATTAAGCCGGTTTCGATGCGCAATCATAATTACCTAAAAAGGAAATGATGGAAAAACACTTGAAAAAGCATACGATTTCGGAAAAACTGAATAATTTGTCTTTCTTTTACCATGTTTTAAATTTGGATAATCACCAAAATTAGTACGGGTTAGGTTAGGTTAGTTACGAGTTATACCACTTGTCGCGAATGCGTAAACGAAGTGCCTAAACTAAGTTTTCGCGCACTGTTCACAGTGGGATACTTTTTAACACAAGTGCATAAAAAAATGAAAATAAAGAAACAAAAGTTCTTCCTTTCATATTATTTCTTAATAAAATTTTAAATACATTATGAAGAATTATAATGATTTTAATGCATCAAAAAGTCACACGTGCGTAAAAACATCAACTGTGCGTGAAATAAGATTTACACACAATTCATTCACTCACCAATTTAAACAAATATAGTATTTTGCAACAAATATTTTAGCTGTTTATCATAACACTGTCGTAGAAAAAACTTTGTATGATACATTTTCATGTACTTTACGAAGTAGTACCATAAATGACAATTAGAATTAGTTTAGTTTTTCATATAAATCAATTTTACTTTTTCATAAAAAACAGTGTGCATGGAGAAATATGGCGTATCATATTTTCGAAAATATTGTGACAAAATTAAAATATTATAAGAGCAAACCCCCACTTCAAGATATCGTTTTCTTTGAAAAACTTGTTCAAATCAAGCTTTTGATTTAAAACATTTAAATACAACATTTTATTTCACTGCTACGTTTAGTTTCTTTATTAACACAAAATATTAATTTCAATTAGATTGTATAAATCGGTGGTTAATACTTAGTAAAACACCTTTAAATAGGTATAATATTATAATAACTATAACCTATAATAGTATAATTTATACTAATATTAATTTCAAGTTAACTTTCTCAATAAAGCAAGGAACATTTATGCCGTACAAAACTTATGCAAGTTTCAATGAACTTTGACTTTTATTTGAAGAGTTTTGACGTACCTATAATATTGCAAAAATTATTCATAAATAAATTTGAGGTAATCATATATCATTAGAAATACTAGACAAGTTTGATTTTGCAATATTTGGAATTGATCCAATAACAATGAGATAATTTCATAATTAGGAATGCCATTTTGTTTTTGAGGATATTAGTAAATAATCTGTCTTTAATTACCTTTTACTTTTATTAAAAGATTTGTCATGTAATCTATAACATCTAAGAAAATATTTATAAAAAATAATAAGAAGGGAAGAAATAAATTAATCGAAAAACCAGGCAGAGCTTGAAAACAATATTTGGATTTGATAAATTCATAGTTGAATAATTCCGTAAATATTAATGACAAATTTTTGGCACGATAATAAACAATATTCTGGCTTCCTAATTTCTGAATCGCTTTTGAAAAAAAAATTCAGAGAAGAAATAATTTCATCGAAAAACCAGACAGAGCTTGAAAACAATATTTGGATTTCATAAATTCACAGTTGAATAATTCAATAATTAATAATGACAAGTTTTTGACATGATAATAAACAATATTCTGGCTTCCAAATTTCGGAATCGGTTTTGAAAAAAATTGATTCTGACAAAAATTACAAGGCATTATGTAACCTCATGCCGGAGACTCTATGCTTCGTCAAGCGACGAACCCACACATATATTACTTATTCTTGAGATTGCAACCGTAGATATTTAACATGGACAGTTGCCATCACCATTGGTAGTCAATATGCTATTTACTACTAACCTACCCTAACCTAACATAACCTAACCAGTTGCCTAGGGCGATGCGCTTACCGAACAAAAAAAACTAATCTAAACTAGCATAAATAAAACACACACTTTTCTTTGTTTATATCACACTATTTATTAAAATTAATGATTATAGTTTCGAACACGTTCTAATCATTATCAAACTCGTTCACGTTCTGATCATGATCAAACTTGCAGTATCAAACTCTAAGTTTGATAATGATCAAAACGTGATCGAAACTATAACATGGGCAGTTGCCATCACCATTGCTAGTCAATATGCTATTTACTACTAACCTACCCTAACATAATCTAACCTAACCTAAACTAACCAGTTGCCTATGGCGATGCGCTTACCAAACAAAAAAACTAACCCAAACTAACCTAAATAAAACTAACACTTTTCTTTGTTTATATCACACTGTTTATTAAAATTAGTGACTGTAGTTTCGATAACGTTCTAATCATTATCAAGCTTAGAGTATCAAACTCGTACACGTTCTGATCATTATCAAACTTGCAATATCAAACTTTAAGTTTGATAATGATCAAAACTTGATCGAAACTATAACATGGGCAGTTGCCATCACCGTTGCTAGTCAATATGCTATTTACTACTAACCTACCCTAACCTAACCTAACCTAAACTAACCAGTTGCCCATGGCGATACGCTTACCAAACAAATTAAAAACCACTAAACACTACCCTACCCTAACCTAACCTAACCTAATCAGTTGCCTAGGGCGATGCGCTTACCGAACAAAAAAAAATAATCTAAACTATCCTAAATAAAACACACACTTTTCTTTGTTTATATCACACTGTTTATTCAAATTAATGACTATAGTTTCGATCACGTCCTAATCATTATCAAACTTAGAGTATCAAACTCGTTCGCGTTCTGATCATTATCAAACTTGCAGTATCAAACTCTAAGTTTGATAATGATCAAAACGTGATCGAAACTATAACATGGGCACTTGCCATCACCGTTGCTAGTCAATCTGAGCTTTACTACTAACCTACCCTAACCTAACGTTACCTAACCTAAACTAACCAGTTGCCTATGGCGATGCGCTTACCAAACAAATTAAAAACCGCTAACCTAAACTAGCCTAAATAAAACAAACACTTTTCTTTGTTTATATCACACTGTTTATTAAAATTAGTAACTATAGTTTCGATCACGTTCTAATCATTATCAAACTTAGAGTATTAAACTCGATCACGTTCTGATTATTATTAAACTTAGAGTATCAAACTCAATCACGTTCTGATTATTATCAAACTTAGAGTATCAAACTCGATCACGTTTTGTTTATTATCAAACTTAGAGTATCAAACTCTAAATTTGATAATGATCAGAACGTGATTGAAACTACAGTCACTGATTTTAATAAACAGTGTGATATATGCAAAGAAAATTAAGGTTTTATTTAGGCTACTTTAGCTTAGTTTTTTTTTTGTAAGCGCATCGCCATAGGCAACTGGTTAGTTTAGGTTAGGTTAGGTTAGGGTAGGGTAGGTTAGTTGTAAATAGCATATTGAGTAGCAACGGTGATGGTATCAAACTCGATCACGTTGTGATCATTATCAAACTTAGAGTATCAAACTCTAACTTTGATAATGATCAGAACGTGTATAGTCACTAATTATAATTGACAGTGTGATATAAACAAAGAAAAGTGTTTCATTTAATTTCATCATGTATCATGAAGTAGATGTCTCCAACATTGACCAATTAAACTAGCCTAACCTAACGCAATCAGTTGCCATCCCCGTTGTTAGTCAATATGCGATTTACTACTGTATACTTATACTTTACTGCAATTGACTACTTTCTAGTTGCTTTATTTTACTATACTTTACTGTATACTTACTACTAGTATACTATCACATACCTAACCTAACCCTACCAGTTGTCATCTCCTTCGCTAAATAATATGCGATTTACTACTGTATACTTATACTTAACTGTAATTGACTACTTTATAGGTACTTTATTTTACTATACTTTACTGTATACTTACTACTAGTATACTACCACATGCCTAACCTAACCTAACCTAACCAGTTGGCATCTCCTTCGCTAGTTAATATTCGATTTACAACTGTATATTTATACTTCACTGTAAATGACTACTTTGTAGGTACTTTATTTTACTATACTTACTACTAGTATACTACCACATGCCTAACCTAACCTAACCAGTTGTCATCTCCTTCCATAATTAATATGCGATGACCTTAATATACTTAACTGCAATTGACTACTTTATAGGTACTTTATTTTACTATACTTTACTGCATACTTACTAACAGGTATACTCCCACATACCTAACCTAACCTAACCAGTTGTCATCTCCTTCGCTAGTTAATATGCGATTTACTACTGTATACTTATACTTAACTGTAATTGACTACTTTATAGGTACTCTATTTTACTATACTTTACTGTATATTTACACACAACTGTATATTTATACTTTACTGTAATTCACTACTTTATAGGTACTCTATTTTACTATACTTTTCTGTATACTTACTACTAGTTTACTACGACATATCTAACCTAACCTAAGCAGTTGTCATCTCCTTTGCTAGTTATTATGCGATTTACTACTTTATATTTGTACCTCACTGTAATTGACTACTTTATAGGTACTCTATTTTACTACTAGTATACTACTACATACCTAACCTAACTTAACCTAACCGGTTGTCATATCCTTCGCTAGGTAATATGCGATTTACAACTCTATACTTATACTACACTGTAATTGACTACTTTATAGGTACTCTATTTTACTATACTTTACTGTATACTTACTACTAGTATACTACTACATACCAAACCTAACCCAACCTAACCAGTTGTCATCTCCTTCGATAGTTAATGTGCGATTTACTACTGTGTACTTATACTTAACTGAAATTGACTACTTTCTAGGTACTTTATTTTACTATACTTACTACTAGTATACTACCACATACCTAACCTAACCTAACCTAATGAGATGTTATTTCCTTCGCTAGTTAATATGCGATTTACTACTCTATACTTATACTAAACTGTAATTGACTACTTTATGGGTACTTTATTTTACTATACGTTACTGTATATTTTTACTAAACTGTAATTGACTGCTTTATAGGTACTTTATTTTACTATATTTGACTGTATACTACTACTAGTATACAACCACATACTGCTGTAGCTACTTGCGATTTACTACTGTATACTTAAACTAAACTGCAATTGACTACTTTATAGGTACTTTATTTTACTATACTTTACTGTATACTTACTACTAGTATACTACCACATACTCCAGTAGCTACTTGGGATTATAATTCGGGGTTCAAACGTAGTTTATGGAAACTGGGAAGTATTTCAATGGTATTTTGCTGTTTGTATCTGCTTTCCCAAAAATTATCAAAAATTGATTGCAACTACTGCTGCAGCCTGGACTGACCTAACCTAACCTAACCAAGCTCTTACCTAGCTTAACAGAGGAATAATAGCATCGTAACGAAGGGACGAATTAGGCTTCATAGCGAAGGTGTCCTTTACTTATGATATTGTTCAGGTCTTGTTGTACTAGGTTAGGTTAGGCTATAGCAGAATTGGTAACCTATTTTTGCAAATTTTTGCAAATGTCGGTACAGCCATGCACACATAAAGCTAGCACAAGAAATTAGGTAACAATAGTAATGTTATATAGCAACGTCAAATTGTTTGTACTGGATGTATGTGAGCATAAATGTACAGTCATGCTCACATAAATCTAGTACAAGAAATTAGGTTACAATAGCAATTTTATATAGCAATGTCAAATTGTTTGTGCTAGATTTATGTGAGCATAACGGTACATACAGCAGTGATGCACATACCAAAATTTTTAGTCAGTTTCAGTAATATTACAGCCTTGGCAAACATTGTGAGTTAGGCGAACATATGCTTAGATTCGAGGACTTAAGTTTAGTGCCTATCACACAAATTTATATTGTGGACACGACATTTAAAAAATCGATCAAGATAATGTAAATAAAACTTTCAAATAAACAATTTTATAACCAAATCGAACTTTTAATTTGGTTAAAAAAATGGTTTTTGAATTATATTTCACTGAATTTTAATAAATGAAACCCAGGAATTTTGTAATTCTTGGCGGGCCTGACTAGTTTTATCTGGATGTGTACATATTTAAACAATTATTCATGTTTTAGAAAGTTTATGTGAATTACTGAATATTTATTGAATTATCTGAAAATTTGTCCAATTTCCTCCGATTTGTATTATTTATTTTCGAATACTTACTTGAATATTTATCGAACAAGACAAAAAACCCGCTATTTTTTCCTCAAATATTTGCAAGATTTTCTCAAAATTTGCCCAATTTCCTCCAATTTGTTTTATTCATTTTCCAATACTTACATGAATATTTATCGAAAAAAACAAAAAGCCCTGTATTTTTCTCTCGATAATTTGCCAGAATTTCTCAAAATTTGCCCAGTTTTGTCAAAATGTTGTTAATTCATCCCTTAATATTGAAAAAAACACCCCCAAACGGCGGGCTTGTGTTATTTTTCGTAAATATTTCGTAAACGGTACACTGCCTGAGAATTTTTATATAGGGTAAAGTTTATGGAAACAAAATTTGCCGTCTCCCTTGTTAGTCAATATGCTATTTACTACTGTATACTTATAATTTACTGCATTTGACTACTTTATAGGTACTTTATTTTATTATACTTACTAGACTTTACTGTATAGTTACAAACCTAACCTAACCTTGCCTAATCAGTTGTCATCTCCTTCGCTAAATTGTCAGAAAACCTCAACTTTTGCCAAGATGGCGGCGCTCAATTGGGAACGCACTGTACCGCTTAAGCCCAATCCAGTTATTATACAGATCAGTGGTTAATAGCAATAACAAGTTTCTAGTTTCCGAGCAATTATTACATTGCTTACGTCAGAAACAAATCCTCAAACTCACTTAAAAGCCATATTTTGCGTTTAACAAAACGGTGGTTATTAAACTGTCCTGACTGACGCGTCTGCGGTTTCTTCGGGAATAGAAGCAACCGACAGATGGCATTTGCATATGCATCTGCACACATCGCGGACAATAAATGATAATGTATCCGCAGTATGCGGCCTTCCCACGTGTCAAATTGGGAAAGGTTTCCGCCTTCGCCCGTCTCAGCAATTCTTGCTCTTCTGCTTCTCTCTGGAGGATCTCTCGGAAGTTCAGGAGGCTAATTTATACGCGCGTCACAGCGGTGTGATTAAGTGCAAGAATATAGAATGGGGCCCTAGTTGTGTATGTGTGAAACACTATCCACTACAAGTCCTCACAATGACAAATGGGCGTTGATTAATTAACGCGCTTTCTGCCGCGGCAAACATGCAAGCCCGGAGTGCGTAAAAGTTCCAATTTACTGGTAAAGTGGTCAAGTCTTCAGTATAAAGTTGGAACTGTTAATATCGTGTATGATGCATTAAAAAAAAAGAAGAAAAACAGAACTATTTACTCGACGATTTGATTTAAATTAACGAATTTTGATCGTCCAATAAATATTTGGTGTTTTTTTTGCAAGGTAGTAGGAATATTTGTCGTCATTGCATTCAACGTGGCATAGGATAAAAAAAGTCATGTCATTATTCAATCAACGTTTAAAATATGAATCATGATTCTAGTAAAACAATTATAACATTGTATGAATTGTTAATTTAGCAATTATATAATCTAATTATTATAAAAATATATCGTGGGCATACAAGAAAAAGCTTTGACAAAACTTGACAAAAATTCAAATGACCCGGCACCATATAAGTTCGTTATATTTATCAGGAAAACTTTTCTATGTGTGTTGTATCATGGTTCATTGCAATGTTAAAAAAAACTTTTCATAAACAATAAATAACGAAAATTTATCATTAAGTGTTAAATTTTCAAATGTATGTACCTTGAAACTGTGTTTTTTGACGTGTAATCCCACGAGATAAGTATTAACATAAAATCGAATCCGATCAGGTTCATTCTCGTGGGAAATATTCAGTTTTAATGTGAACAGTTTTCAATGGCCACGTACGATCGCTTATGTTATTATCCGTAAAAATCCAGCCAGTGTGCATGTGTTCTCAAATACTTTCTACATTTTTTTTACAGCATAACGGGCAATCGGCCTGAAAAAAATACGAAATAAAAGTGGCTATTATGCTGCGTATTACAGCCCGAGCGTTTTTGTCCGATTCGCGAATCAGGCTCGCGGTTAATTGCGGCAAAAAGAAAACCGGCATCCTGGAGGCAATTATTGCGTTTTTGCATGTGACAATTAAAAAAAAAATTATCATCCACGTGAGGCCCGAAATTGATTGGAGTGCCGCTTAGGAGTGACAATTATTGGAAATCCATTTCGCCTCGTTGCGAAGTTGATTGGCAAAATCACTAAGTTAATTAATTCGCGTTATAAAAAAAAACAAGCTCCCACTTATTTTCAAATAATACTGAGTTGGCATAATATACAAAATATTACGCAATTCATAAGGATTGTGTGTAGAGTCTGTGATGTTATTTTACATTTTTTTAGTTATTTGAAGATAATTTTATAGGTTTCAATAATAATAATAATTATTATTATTATAATAAGGCGGAACGACCGCAGGTCGATAGCCATTAAATATTGTTACTACTACTACTACTACTACTACTACTAATAATAATAATAATGTTCGGATTTGTTTAATCCTGTTGTTTTTCTCTATAACCGTACTGGTTCTCCTTAATATGTTTGTAATCATCTCTTGCAGATTTACTACTTGACACAGATTTACATGGTGTTAACTTTCCATCACTCATAATATTGTAATTACTTTATACAACTAGGCCTGTAAAGTACTACTTTTAGTACTATTTTGAAATGTCATCCCAAAACCACGTGAAAGTACGGATATTAAAATTTCTCCTCAGATTTTTACTTTTTGATTTTTTCATTACGGCACCAGTACAGTAAAAACTTTACACAATTAGGCCTGTAAAGTACCACTTTCAATACTATTGTAAATAAGTTGTTGACGACGTTAATGGACAATATTTTTCAAAAATAACCATTTGCACATTAATATTAATGTTAAATGAGTTCCTTATTATACTGTAATTATGATACTTGAAACTGATGCTACAAACTTTACACAACTAGGCCTGTAAAGTATCACTTTGAGTACTATTATAAGTAAGTTGTTGACGACGTTATAGGACAATATTTATCAAAAATAACCATTTGCACATAAATATTAATGTTAAATGAGTTCCTTATTATACTTTAATTATGATATCTCAAGAGTCTAGTCAGAGTATGCATATTGTTCCATGAGTCTATTTTCTGATGTTGAACAAATTTTTTCAGAAATAACCATTTGCACATGAATATTAATGTTAAATGACTTCCTTATTATACTTTAATTATATCTCAAAAGTCTTGCCAGAATATGCATATTATTCCATGAGTATATTTTCTGATGTTTACTTTGCATCACTAGTACTGTAATTATGTACTGCCACGCACTCAGGGAATGACGCGTCCGTCCATGCGAGCAGTCTGCTAGCAATGTCTAAGGATTTGCACATAAATATTAATGTTAAATGAGTTCCTTATTATACTTTAATTATGATATATCAAAAGTCTTGTCAGAGTATGCATATTGTTCCATGAGTCTATTTTCTGATGTTGAACTAAATTTATCAAAAATTACCACTTGCACATGAATATTAATATTAAATGAGTTCCTTATTATACTGTAATTATATCTCAAAAGTCTTGTCAGAGTATGCATATTATTCCATGAGTCTATTTTCTGATGTTTACTTTACATCACTAGTACTGTAATTATGTACTGCCACGCACTCTGGGAATGACGCGTCCGTCCATGCGAGCAGTCTGCTATCAATGTCTAAGGTTTGCACATAAATATTAATGTTAAATGAGTTCCTTATTATACTTTAATTATAATATCTCAAAAGTCTTGTCAGAGTATGCATATTGTTCCATGAGTCTATTTTCTGATGATAAACAATATTTTTCAAAAATAACCATCTGCACATGAATATTACTGTTAAATGTGTTCCTTATTATACTTTAATTATATCTCAAAAGTCTTCCCAGAATATGCATATCATTCCATGAGTCTATTTTCTTATGTTTACTTTACATCACTAGTACTGTAATTATGTACTGACACGCACTCTGCGCGAATGACGCGTCCGTCCGCCAGTCTGTTATCATTGTCTAAGTCTGCTCAGTCTCACGGACGCGTCATTCCCAGAGTCCGTGGCTGTACCTTACAGTACTTGGCCTGCAAAGTACTACATTCAGTACTATTTTGAAACGTGATATCTTCAAAATCATGTCAATGTATGAATATTAAAAGATCTCCTTGAGTTAACTTTTCGAATTTTTCATTACGGCATCAGTATAGTAATAACGTTATACTTCTAGGCTTGTAAAATAGGACTTTCAGTACAATAATGAAAAGGCGTTCAGACGTAAAAAGTTAAAGACGGCATTAATTGATAACTGTACATAAAAGACCGTTATTACATGAATATTAATCTAAAACGAATTCCTAATTATACTTTAAATGTGATACCTCCAAAATCACTAGTACTGTAATTACTTATAATTGCTCCAAGGATTTATATGATGTTAACTTTCCATCACTCGTATTGTAATTACTTTATACAACTAGGCTTATAAAGTACTACTTTTAGTACTATTTTGAAATGTCATCCCAGAACCACGTGAAAGTACGGATTTTAAAATTTCTCCTCAAATTTATACTTTTTGATTTTTTCATTACGGCACCAGTACATTAAAAACTTTACACAATTAGGCCTATAAAGTACCACTTTCAGTACTATTGTAAGTAAGTTGTTGACGACGTTAATGGACAATATTTTTCAAAAATAACCATTTGCACATGAATATTAATGTTAAATGAGTTCCTTATTATACTTTAATTATATCTCAAAAGTCTTGCCAGAATGTGCATATTATTCCATGAGTCTATTTTCTGATGTTTACTTAACATCACTAGTACTGTAATTATGCACTGCCACGCACTCTGGGAATGACGTGTTCGTCCGCCATTATGCTATCATTGTCTAAGAATAGCAGTCTCCTCAGTCTTACGGACGGGTCATTCCCAGACCCAGTGGCTGTACCTTACAGTACTTGGCCTGCAAAGTACTACATTCAGTACTATTTTGAAACGTGATATCTTCAAAATCATGTCAATGTATGAATATTAAAAGATCTCCTTGAGTTTACTTTTCGAATTTTTCATTACGGCATCAGTATAGTAATAACGTTATACTTCTAGGCCTGTAAAATAGGACTTTCAGTACAATAATGAAAAGGCGTTCAGACGTAAAAAGTTAAAGACGGCATTAATTGATAACTGTACATAAAAGACCGTTATTACATGAATATTAATCTAAAACGAATTCCTAATTATACTTTAAATGTGATACCTCCAAAATCACTAGTACTGTAATTACTTATAATTGCTCCAAGGATTTATATGATGTTAACTTTCCATCACTCGTATTGTAATTACTTTATACAACTAGGCTTATAAAGTACTACTTTTAGTACTATTTTGAAATGTCATCCCAGAATCACGTGAAAGTACGGATTTTAAAATTTCTCCTCAAATTTATACTTTTTGATTTTTTCTTACGGCACCAGTACATTAAAAACTTTACACAATTAGGCCTATAAAGTACCACTTTCAGTACTATTGTAAGTAAGTTGTTGACGACGTTAATGGACAATATTTTTCAAAAATAACCATTTGCACATGAATATTAATGTTAAATGAGTTCCTTATTATACTTTAATTATATCTCAAAAGTCTTGCCAGAATGTGCATATTATTCCATGAGTCTATTTTCTGATGTTTACTTAACATCACTAGTACTGTAATTATGCACTGCCACGCACTCTGGGAATGACGTGTTCGTCCGCCATTATGCTATCATTGTCTAAGAATAGCAGTCTCCTCAGTCTTACGGACGGGTCATTCCCAGACCCAGTGGCTGTACCTTACAGTACTTGGCCTGCAAAGTACTACATTCAGTACTATTTTGAAACGTGATATCTTCAAAATCATGTCAATGTATGAATATTAAAAGATCTCCTTGAGTTTACTTTTCGAATTTTTCATTACGGCATCAGTATAGTAATAACGCTATACTACTAGGCCTGTAAAATAGGACTTTCAGTATAATAATGAAAAGGCGCTCAGACGTAAAAAGTTAAAGACGACATTAATGGATCACTGTACAGACATTACCGTTATTACATGAATATTAATGTAAAACGAATTCCTAATTATTCTTTAAATGTGATACCTTCAAAATCATGAGAAATAACCGTTATACTAAAAACTTTATACTTGAAATAACGAGGAATAATGTTATTATTGCTCCAAGAATTTACGTGATGTTTACTTTACATCACTAGTGTGGTATTTACTTTATAGAACTATGCCTGTAAAGTTCTACTTTCAGTACTATTTTGAAATGAAAAGTCTCCAAAATCATGAGAAAGTATTAATATTAAAATGCAGGGTTTGAATAAACCATGATTAAAAAAAATCAAAAATCGATGATTTTTTTTATATTTTTGATCAGTTTTTGCCAAGGTAGTTGTTATTTTGTTGTATTATTTAAATACAACAAGGTAGTTGTATTGTTAAATCAATAAATTTATAGCACGATTTTAACCATATGATTTTTTTTAGTAAATAATTGACTTTACGACGCGCCGTAGATGTCTTCTCTAATTTTTACTTTTAGAGTTTTTCATTACGGCACGAGTACAGTAAAAACTTTATACTACTAGGCCTGTAAAGTACTACACTGCTGCGTAGTCTTTGTACCTTTATAAGTTTTGTAATCGTGCGCGAAAAAAATCAGATTTTAAGCGGTTTGCACGTTTTTGCATCCCATGAACAAGTATTGATGATTAAAAAAATGTGGTGAACCTGAAATGCGATGAAAGAAAAATATTTTACGTACAAGTTAAAATGTATCCTCTAATTTTTACTTTTTGATTTTTTCATAACGGCACAAGTACAGTAAAAACTTTATACTACTAGGCCTGTAAAGTACTACTTTAGTACTATTATGAGTAAGTTGGAGGCGATGTTAATGGATAATATTGTACAAAAATTACCATTTACACGTGAATCGTCCCCTGAGAATTATTTTGAACCAAGTCCATATTTACATTAATCTGACCTGATATCTTCAACACGCTTTACGTATTAAAATGAATCATGTAGAGCAGTTAGAACATGTCCAGCTGGTAGGTCCAGCTGGTAGAACGACCTAGTAGAACTCATTATTGGCTAAACTGAAGAATTACATTAAACCCTGTTCAAACGTGCACTACTCTATAGAATTATTTTGTACCAAATCCGAATACATTTAATATTTTTGAACTTGGTTCAAAATAATTCTCAGTCGACGACGTACCAAAAATAATAATGTTTTTGCACTACGGAGGCTAAAGTGCTTATTTCGTCCCTCTTTCTCGGATCAGAAGTAACGATTTTAATCCCAAAAGTGCTTATTTGATCCCTCTTTCTCGGAACTGAAGTAACCATTTTAATCCCAAAAGTGCTTATTTGATCCCTCTTTCTCGGATCAAAAGTAACGTTTTTAATCCTAAAAGTGCTTATTTGATTTGATCCCTCTTTCTCGGATCTGAAGTAACTATTTTAATCCCAAAAGTGCTTATTTGATCCCTGGTTCTTGGATATGAATTTTAATCCCAAGAGATTAAAAGTAATTTTTGATCCCCTGGGCCAGGGGTCCCCAACCTACGACCCGCTGTTTTATGAACCTTGGTTAAGTGGATTTTTTCATAGTATATTAGTTCCAACAATTGAATTAGGAATAATTTGACCAATACCTTACGCAATAACAATAAACAGGTGTTAAAGTTCAAAAATTCAAAAATTGATAATGGCAAATTTAAAAGAACATAAGTTTTATATTTATATGTACACAGGGTATCCGACGCTCATGGACCATTACAAGTTTATGAGGTTCCCGCTATTAAATGGCAAAACAAAAGTTGATGGCTACTTCCAGTAGAACCGGAAGTAAAAGAAGGTTGAAAGTGTTTCACCTGAGGAGAACGGAATCAGCCATGTTTGGATGATATTTTAAATTTTTCATCTTATCGGGAACCCCATAAAATTTTAGTGGTCAATGAGCGTGAGACACCCAGTATTTAAATAAACTTCAAATAATATCTCCCCATCGTAAATCAAATAAATACCTAAATTGATTGATTTAGATGATAGTACATGATCAATACATTAAAAAAACATGTTTAGATTTGTCCCGAAAATAGGTTATTTGAGAATAAGCACCGTGGGTTGAAAATTTCAAAAACAGAGGAATATCACATATCAAATGAAGATATAAACAAAGCTTGAAGTTATTGTATAAATAGCTATTTATATACCAAGGCAGTAAAGTGGCACTTTATCGAACGAGTTTGGAATTTTAAAGCCGAGGCAAGCCAGACGAGTTCGTTAAAGACACTTTACTGGCGTGGTGCATACAATGTTTCTTCAGCTACTGCGAATCGAAATTATAAACTTCATGATCATAACTATTATGTAATAAATAATAATTAATATAATGGAATAAACGTTTCATATGTTATACAGGGTGTTTCAGGAGGAAGTGAACTTTTCCAGAAGTGATCGTTCACTTTGATAAATTCAGCAGAAAATTAATTTAGACATACGCAATGTTTTACATGGCACGCTTTGATGAATGATTTTTAGAATCACATGTTACATAGTAAACGCGATTCGCATTTCTTTTATTGTGGATTACATTTTGATTTCGCAATTTTTGTCGCATTTTCGCAATTTAGCGTTCTTGGCAATAACAATCCGAGCCTAGAAAAATTCGCACATTCTACCACATATAGCTCCATCTATTCTGGACATAGCACACGATCTTCGCTTGGCTTTCGCGAAGTAAGACAATCATTAATCTTTGTATTAATTAGGCATTACAAGGTGCACGGCCTGCTACAAATCAAAGAACTGCCACCTCCGACGTTTAAGACATTTCGTTTCTTCTGCAGTTTGCAGGTATAAGTACACATTCGCACACTGCTTTGGCGAGTGAAAGGCGCCGTTTCCGCGGGTTTATTGTGCACTTTAATTATGCATAAAAGACGAAGGACTTGCCGCAGCAGTAAAAATTCTAATTTCCGTCATAAACTGCATAAATCCGGCTGTAAGTTTTAAACTTTGTTCATATGTGCATGAAGGCTTGATTCAAAATCGGAAGCATCTAAAACATCAAACATTTTTAACTCTATAGACGAGATATTCAAGATTTTTAGAAATTTTATTACATTTTGTGACTAATTTAATCCCCCAATTTCACTTCTAGTTTAAGTATATATGTTTAAATTTTTTAGTCTAAGTGTATATCCATATCCATTTAAACTGTATCTTGCAATGTACAACACTAATTGTGTACGCAATAAATACTACTACTAAAGCCTAGTTCATGCACAGGCGATTTGCGATTTGCGATTTTTGTTCTGATTGGTTAAATTTGAAAGAATTTTACGCGCGAACTTATACTATACCAATCAGAACAAACCTTCTATCAACCTTCTATCACTTCCGGTTCAACCGGAAGTAGCCATCAACTTTTGTTTTGCCATTTAATAGCGAGAACCTCATAAACTTTTAATGGTCCATGAGCGTCGGATACCCGGTATACATATAAATATAAAACTTATGTTCTTTTAAATTTGCCATTATCAATTTTTTTTATTTTTGAACTTTAACACCTGTTTATTGTTATTGCGTAAGGTATTGGTCAAATTATTCCAAATTCAATTGTTGGAACTAATCTACTATGAAAAAATCCACTTAACCAAGGTTCATAAAACAGCGGGTCGTAGTTTGGTGACCCCTGGCTCAGGGGATCAAAAATTACTTTTAATCTCTTGGGATTAAAATTCATATCCGAGAACGAGGGATCAAATAAGCACTTTTGGGAATAAAATCGTTACTTCTGATCCGAGAACGAGGGATCAAATAAGCACTTTTGGGATTAAAATGGTTACTTCAGATCCGAGAAAGAGCGATCAAATAAGCACTTTTGGGATTAAAATCGTTACTTCTGATACGAGAAAGAGAGATGAAATAAGCACTTTAGCCCCCGAAGTGCAAAAACATTATTATTGTTGGTACGTCGACGACTGAGAATTATTTTGAACCAAATCCAAAAATATTAAATGTATTCGGATTTGGTACAAAATAATTCTATAGTGTAGTGCACGTTTGGACAGGGTTTAATGTAATTCTTCAGTTTAGCCAATAATGAGTTCTATTAGGTCGTTCTACCACCTGGACATGATGCATTTTAATACGTAAAGCGTGTTGAAGATATCAGGTCAGATTAATGTAAATATGGACTTGGTTTAAAATAATTCTCAGGTGACGATTCACGTGTAAATGGTAATTTTTGTACAATATTATCCATTAACATCGTCTCCACCTTACTCATAATAGTACTAAAGTAGTACTTTACAGGCCTAGTAGTATAAAGTTTTTACTGTACTCGTGCCGTAATGAAAAAATCAAAAAGAAAAAATTAGAGGAGAGGTATTAACTTGTACGTAAAATATTTTTCTTTCATTGCATTTCAGGTTCACCACATTTTTTTAATCATCAATACTTGTTCATGGGATGCAAAAACGTGTAAATCGCTTAAAATCTGTTTTTTTTTTCTCGCACGATTACAAAACTTATAAAAGTATAAAGACTACACAGCAGTGTAGTACTTTACAGGCCTAGTAGTATAAAGTTTTTACTGTCCTCGTGCCGAAATGAAAATATCTAAAAGTAAAAATTAGAGGAGACATTTTAACTTGTTGGTAAAATATTTTTCTTTCATCGCATTTTAGGTCCATCACATGGTACAGATACACAGATTTTTTTTTCTCGCACGATTACAAAACTTATAAAAGTACAAAGAGTACGCAGCAGTGTAGTACTTTACAGGCCTAGTAGTATAAAGTTTTTACTGTACTCGTGCCGTAATGAAAAAATCAAAAAGTAAAAATTAGAGGAGACATTTTAATTTCTACGTAAAATATTTTTCTTTCATCGCATTTTAGGTCCATCATATGGTACAGATATACAGACATTTTTTTAATCATCAATACTTGTTCATGGCATGCCAAAACGTGTAAATCGCTTGAAATCTGAATTATTTTCTCGTACGATTACAAAACTTATAAAAGTACAAAGACTACGCAGCAATGTAGTACTTTACAGGCCTAGTAGTATACAGTTTTTACTGTACTCGTGCCGTAAAATCAATTATTTACAAAAAAAAAATCATATGGTTAAAATAGTGACATGAAGTTATTGATTTAAATAACAACTACCTTGGCAAAAACTGATAAGAAATATTAAAAATAATAAAAAAATCATCGATTTTGGATTTTTTTTTGAATCATGGTTTATTCAAACCCAGCATTTTAATATCCATACTTTCACATGATTTTGAAGACATTTCATTTCAAAATAGTACTGAAAGTAGAACTCTACAGGCCTAGTTCTATAAAGTAAATACCATACTAGTGATGTAAAGTAAACATCACGTAAATTCTTGGAGCAATAATAACATCATTTCTCGTTATTTCAAGTATAAAGTTTTTAGTATAACGGTTATTTCTCATGATTTTGGAGGTATCACATTTAAAGTATAATTAGGAATTTGTTTTTCATTAATATACATGTAATAACGGTCATTTCTGTACAGTTATCCATTAATGTCGTCTTTAACTTTTTACGTCTGAACGCCTTTTCATCATTGTACTGAAAGTCCTATTTTACAGGCCTAGTAGTATAACGATATTACTATACCGATGTCGTAATGAAAAAATCGAAAAGTAAACTCAAGGAGATCTTTAAATATTCATACTTTGACATGATTTTGAAGATATCACGTTTCAAAATAGTTCTGAATGTAGCACTTTGCAGGCCAAGTACTGTAAGGTACAGCCACTGGGTCTGGGAATGACGCGTCCGTAAGACTGAGCAGTCTGCTATCTATAGACATTGATAGCAGACTGCTCGCATGGACGGACGCGTCATTCCCAGAGTACGTGGCAGTACATAATTACAGTACTAGTGATGTAAAGTAAACATCAGAAAATAGACTCATGGAATAATATGCACACTCTGACAAGACTTTTGAGATATAATTAAAGTATAATAAGGAACTCATTTAACATTAATATTCATGTGCAAATGGTTATTTATGAAAAATTTTGTTCATCATCAGAAAATAGACTCATGGAACAATATGCATACTCTGAGAAGACTTTTGAGATATCATAATTAAAGTACAATAAGGAACTCATTTAACATTAATATTCATGTGCAAATGGTTATTTTTGAAAAATATTGTCCATTAACGTCGTCAATAACTTACTTATAATAGTACTCAAAGTGATACTTTACAGGCCTAGTTGTGTAAAGTTTGTAGTATCAGTTTCAAGTATCATAATTACAGTATAATAAGGAACTCATTAAACTTTAATATTTATGTGCAAATGGTTATTTTTGAAAAATATTGTCCATTAACGTCGTCAACAACTTACTTACAATAGTACTGAAAGTGGTACTTTACAGGCCTAATTGTGTAAAGTTTTTAATGTACTGGTGCCATAATAAAAAAATCAAAAAGTAAAAATTTGAGGAGAAATTTTAATATCCGTACTTTCACGTGGTTTTGGGATGACATTTCAAAATAGTACTAAAAGTAGTACTTTACAGGCCTACATTGCAAGATACAGTCTAAACTGTAGGTTTAAGGCCGAGGCTTCTTAAGGCCATTCACAAACTTTTTAAATCCCTTAGCCAATCCCAAACAATTATAATCCCAAGGGAATATTCAAATTCACAGTGGCATTTATTGCCTAATCTAAACGTTCTTACGCCTGAACAATTATAGCATAGTTATGCCAAATTTGATCGAGATTTTTTTACGGTCCGTAAGAAACGGTAAATATCTGCCGCGAGCCTTAATTAATTATGGCACGAGAATTGACGAAATTTCGTAAAATCAATTACCAATCCGAGGCGTAATCATTCAGTTTTATGCCTTTATTTTACAGCCACGGAAAATAATAAATAAATTACCGGGATCATTTGAATATTTACGGTCGTTTCTAGAAACTCCCGTGCTGCAAAAGCAGAGCATTTTATTGGTGTGCCTCCTCTGCATTGGTTCGACTCGGATTAAATGTCTCGCATTAAGTTTAGAAATAACTACAATACCGAAAATCGTTAACGTAAGAAATACTCTGTTGTGATGAAATCATTGTCTTGATTAAGATATACGCTATAATGCTTTTTTATATTATTCAAAGAATGATAATGAAATCAACATAACCTTACCTAAAACTTATAGTAATTGATTTCTGAGAAAAATGCTGTCAAATTAATTTCTTAATTTCGATGTTAATTATCATATCGAATAAATTTAATATGCCGAGAATCATATGCTGCTCGTATCAGATTTATTTAAACCTAGTAAGATGTGGCATCAAATCTGAATGACTGTATAAAAGTGTCAGGAAATAGTTGACATCTAATTTATTTACATATGTTCTTCAAATTTTAACATAGTGGGTAATTGATTTTTCAAAATATTCAGTAGTTATATCCGGAGTGCATGCCAAATACGCGAATATTTTTACGAGTGCACGAAGTACACGAGTAAAAATATTAAGGATGGCATGCAAGAGGGATATATCGAGGACTGTGGCCCGACAAAAAATTCATGCGAAGTAGGAATTACACGAAATATTACCAAAAATAATGTGTATATATATATATATATATATATATATATATATATATATATATATATATATATATATATATATATATATAATCTAAAACCTATCTACCCTAAGGTGTTAGGTGTTTAGGCCACTTCAGCTTAGTTCATGTACGAACTTCGCCCACTCTTTTCGGTTTTTCGCTATTTTCTTCCCCTCGTTCCAGGTCAGTCCTCGGTCTTTTAAAATTTCCCTCACTACGTCATCCGACGATTTTTTTGGTCTGCCTCTTTGCCTTTTATGGGGTGTTATAGCCTGCCATACCCTTTTTGTCTGTCTGGTTTCTTCCATCCTTACAATGTGTCTAAACCATTTTTGTTGTTGCCGCTTGATCTTTGTTATTATCGGTTCCACTTCTAATTCCTCTCTTACCACTTCGTTTCTGATTCTGTCTCTTCTTGTGATTCCTTTGACGCTTCTTAGGTACTTCATTTCTACGGCCTGTATTCTGCTTTCTATCCTTTTAGTAATTATCCAGCTTTCACACCTCGTACATTAATATTGGTTTGAATACTGTGCTGTACACTGCTAGTTTTGTTTTCTTTGTAATTTTATTGTTTCTTAGGAATGTGTTATTTAGTGCGTAGTACAGTTTTGTTGCGCTCTCTAATCTGTCATTTATTTCTACATTGTTTTCTCCATTTTTGTGAATTTTGACGCCTAGGTATTTAAAGGTTTCCACTTGTTCAACGTGCCTACCTCTTAGTTTTCTTAGGCGCGCAGATCCTCGTTCCCTAGTGCCATGATTTTTGTTTTATTTATATTTATTCTTAGATTCCTTTCATGTAAAGCTTTTTCCCATAATTCTAAGTTGAATTGTAGCTCTTGTTTGCTTTTAGCATATATAATTAGGTCATCCGCGAAGGCGCATACTGCTATCTTCACCATTCCCATATTTCTATATCCCACTTTTAGCGTTTTTGTTGTTTCCTTTGTTTCTTTCAGTATATCATCTAGGACGATATTGAAGAGGGTTGGACTTAATACACCTCCTTGTCTCAGACCTTCCATCGTTTCAAATTCCTCTGATTGCATGTTTCCAGTTCTGACTATGTTCCTTGTCGTTTTGTAGATGCTCCTAATGCTTTCTATTAATTTTCTGTTTACTCTTCTTTTTTCAAGACTATTCCAGACTGCATTTCTGGGTATGCTGTCGAATGCTTTTTCGAGGTCTATAAAGGCTACAAATATGTTGTTGTTTTTGCTCTTTTCAATTATTTATTTCATTGTGAATATGTGGTCTTGTACTCCTCGTCGTTTCCTAAATCCACTTTGGGGTTCTTCTAATTGTTCTTCGATTACCGACTTTAGTCTCTTTTCCAGAATTCTTTCATACACTTTCGCCATTATGCTTAGTAGTGTTATTCCCCTGTAGTTACTGCAATCTCGATTGTTTCCCTTCTTATGTATGGGTAGTATTATACCTAGCTCCCACTCCCTGGGGATCTTCTGTTCTCTCCAAGCTTTATTGAATAGGGCTGTTAACACTACCATACCATTGCTTCCTAGGTTTATGATCATTTCTGCTGTTATTTCATCACAACCTGCTGCTTTCCCTCGTTTTAGCATTTTCACAGCCTCTGCTACTTCTTCTGTTGTTACTTCTTCTTGTTCCCCAAGTTCGCTATTCTCCTCTGTATTATATTTTGTGTGTGCTATTGTCCCATTTATATTATTGCTTTGTTCCGTATTTAGTATCTCCTCGAAATATTCCTTCCAGCGTGCCATGATGTCTTGTTCTTCTCCTAATATTCTTCCATCCTTGCACTTTATGCACCAGTTTTTAATTTGCTTCTCTTTTCTGAACGCTTTGAGTGCTTTGTAAAATAATTTCTGGTTTCCGTGTCTGTCCTGTTCCATTTTATTTCCAAACTCTTCCCACGATTTTTGTTTTGCTTTTTCCACCATTTCTTTAGTTTTTATTCTTTGTTCTTTATATCTGCTAGAATTTTCGTTAGTTCTGTTTCCCAAGTACTTTTTCCATTGTAGTTTTTTCAGTTTTATTTCCGCTTTGATTTCTTCGCTCCACCATCTCGTTTGTTTTCTTGTTTTGTTTGTTTTTATGCTTCCGCAAGCTTTTCTTGCCACTTTTATGATAATTTCCTTGGTACTTTTCCACAGGTGTTCTAGGGTCACATTATTTAGCTTTTCTTTGATTTTATTCATTTCCAGCTCTATTCTTTCTTTATATATTTTAGCGGTTTCTTCTTCTCTTAACTTGTACGTTTTAATTTTTTCCTTTGAGTTATTATTTTTCCATGTTCCATTTATTTTGTGGTCCCCTTTTTCTTCTTTTATTCCTATCTTCGACAGCACTAGGTAGTGATCCGAAAAGATTTCTGGTCCTCTTCTCACCCTGGTGTCTTTTACTTCATTTCTGAAGTTTCTGTTTATTATCACATAGTCTATTATTGACTTTTCTCCTCTGCTTTTGACTTCCCTCGTATACTTATGTATATCTTTGTGTGCATAGAATGTGTTTGTTATCACTAAGTTATTCATAATGCAGAAGTCGATCATCCTTGTTCCATTATTGTTTCTTATATTTTCTCCATGTTCACCAATTGTCTCCCCTGTTTCGCCATCCTTTTTCCCTACTCGTCCATTTAAGTCTCCCAGTATTATCAGTCGGCCTTTGGTTTCTTCTGTTACTTCTGTTAACTTGTCCCAGAAAGCGTCCTTTCCCTTCACTGTATCGTCTTCGTTTGGTCCATATACCACTAGTATTGTTGTTTCTGTCGGCTTATCAATTTCCATCTCTATCTTAAGTATTCTTTCTGTGATGCCTATCCAGTTTCTCACTTGTTTCCTGTATTGCTGTCTTATGATACAGCCTACCCCTTCCTTGGCTCTGTTGTGCTGCTCTACTCCGCTGTATATCAAGACATGCCATCCGTTTAGTTCGACTTCTCCTTTTCCTTTTTTCTTCGTTTCTGTTATCCCTAGAATGTCTATTCCAGTATATTTAAATTCGTCCGTGAGTTCATTTTCTTTTCCATTTAGACTCATAATATTCCACGTTCCCGTTTTCCATATTTTTTCCTTTGTTTTTGTTATTCGTGCACCTTGTGTTGTATGTTATTTTGGTTATTCACATTGTTATCCGTTTGCCGATTATTAGTTGTGTTCGGTTTTGCTATCCGTGTTGCCGTTATTCCCTTATATGTGTTCTTTTCCACGATCCGTTTTCCTAGCTTTCCACTCCTTGTTTGTGTGCAGCTCTTGTTTCTTTTTGTTACTAGTTTTTTTGAGCCTTTCTTTGTATTTCGTCCCACGTCCAAATCTTTCCGTTTACCGTCAGTTTCTTATATCCCACTTTTGTCCGATTCCCCTTTTCTCTTTCTTCCTTAGCTATTCCTCTTATCTCTCTTTGTACCTCGCGCTCCTTCTTTGTTAAATCCGAGTCGATAAAGATTTGGTCCTTTTTGGTACTTAGTTTGTTTTTATTTCTTAAGATTTCCATCTTGTCTGAGAAAGTCTCAGTCTCGATTACACACCTTTCTTCGCCTATCTTCTTAGCACTTCTAAGTTTAGCCTTTATCTGTAATTCTTCTTCGATGAATTTCTCCACCACCGCTTTAATAACAATTTCCTCATTCGAGTTGATTTTAAATCCACTTATTACTAGATTTTTCTTTTTGCTCTCCTTTTCCATACTTTCCATTCTCTCACTTAGATTTGTGATTTCCTTTTTCATAATAAAATCCTTTCAATAATAACTATAATTATTATTGTTCGAATACGATGTGTAATTTAAATCAATAAATGTATTTTGATCATTAATAGCCCGAATGTTTTTAAAATATAAAAAATATTCACTTAATGCACCATGAAAATATCCGGGTACTTTCATGGTCCATCAAATACTCGGTGGTATTCGTTCGTTGCTAGGTGATTTCAGGAATACGCATTAATATGAATGGTTGCAATCTCGTCGAAATTTTTGGAGGGAATAAATATTTGATATTGGATAAATAAAATCAGGTGAGAACCATGTGCTGCTCGTATCAAATTTTTGGTTATATATTTTTGAAACCAAGTCAATTGAGACGAAAAATCTAAATCACTGTATAAAATTATGTCAAAAAATAATTGATAACTATTTTTTTTGACATTTGGTCTTTAAATTTTGTTTAAAATCTGGTGGCAATTTATTTTAGCCAGCATTAAACTACCTATAACAACGAAATAATGTTGTTTTACAGTAGTTATACTGCAAGAGTTCTACTCCACCCCCCGCGAAGATTTCGATTAATTTAATCCGCGCTTTGATTCGTTGTTTGATTGTCGTAATTAGAGCAATTGTATGCAATTACCGCGGATAATTACCGCGATTATCCCATTAAAACGCGAATCCGCCACTTTAATGCTCTAATTACCCCCAAATTGCTCTACTTACGTGAATCAAACAGCGAATCAAAGCGCGGATTAAATTTATCGAAATCTTCGCGGGGGGTGGAGTAGAACTCTTGCAGTATAACTACTGTTATAGGTATAGTGTTTTCACATGAAATTGAAAATGTACCTGCAATTAGGGTTTATTACGGTCAAGGGTTCTCCATTGTATGGCGTGCTGCGAAGAGGCTCTGGACTCTGTTCTCTTCCCATTACACGTCATAAAATTCCGTTTGCACAATGGACCGCAATAAACACCCTTCGTAGGTAGATTTTCAATTTCAAGTAAAAACACTATAATGAATATTGGTAATTAACTTAACTTTAAACTTAATTTAAAAAATATGGACGCTTCTGAATCCGACAGTCCAGTATGTTGACACTTTATAATATATGTACATATTACACATTAATAGAGTGCACGTGCATAAAAATATACAGTTCCTCTGATAATTGCCCCACGATATCGGAGCCGTGTTAGAATTTAATGCCAATCGTAAATTACTTTAATATTCCGGTGCAGTGACATATTAAAATATCTGTTATTATCATTTTTTTTTTGTTTTTTATTGCGTCGCTTGAGTCATCCGTCTGCTCGTCCCACGGAAAACACTAAGCCGGTTAACAGGAAAACGTGGCTATAAAGTACTGGGAATAAAATATGAATTATGATAATAATAATTATTACATTATATCAGATAAGACATTACGCCGGCCGTGTGAGCAATAAATAAATGTGGCCTGCCTGCTGCAATATAAGCGTTAATTGATGGGCTAATACAGTTGGTTTCAAGGAGCAAGTCGCTCTCAATGACCGATACCTGCGCTGAATGGGATATTTATGAATCCCCTTGAACAAGCAGAAAATTGCACAACTCATTAATAACATATTACTATACTGGAAAGTATAAAAATGATCTTATTCATTCATTTCAGGAGCAGCACAGGTAATCGAACTGAGTATACTGAGTATACGTACTGAGTATAAATTGTTTTGCAGTTAACCCTCCATAGGATTTCTGTGCAAGAATTATGTTAAAACTATATCTGGTGAACTGATAAATTGCGCTTACACGAGCGAAATCTGCATAGTTTATGTTCATGCAGTAAATATGATCCCTCTATAAGCTTATTTTTTACGAATTCAAAACTAAAACATGTATAAATATTTAATGAGAAACATCAAAATGGAGTTAATAAACAGTTAATTAATGGCTAGTGCATGGAATAGGTTTTGAATCATCGCGTGTGTAATGATAAACTACACCTTTTTACTCCTGACTACATTTTTGTATAAGTGTTATTTTATAATTTTTCGTTAGAAATTGGAAATAATTCAAGATTTTTTTGGAAATTTCCATATTTTTTGCCTGTGTGTTTCGTATATACCGTATATACGTATACAGGGTGTCTCAAAATTGACGCCCGTGCTTTTGGAATTGCATTCACGGGGCTAAAAGAAATTGAAAATTAAGAGTGGAAAATTTTCGGTTTGTCCCTCGTTACAGAGTTATTGATAAAAATGTAAACAATAACTTTTTCGACCACCATTCGAAACTCGTTTTTGATTTATTAATTTTGTCAAATCTAGAGACACAACTGTCAGATTTGACAATTAGTTTGACAAATGTGGACAATATCTTGTTTTTTAATTAATATTTGTTATTTGTTTTTTTAATAATCTTAGTTAGTACACGATTTTGATTTATTCATTTTGTCAAATCTAGAGCCATAACTGTCAGATTTGACAATTAGTTTGACACATGTTGATATTATTTTGTTTTTTAATATCATTAGTTAGTACAAGATTTTGATTTATTTTCTTTGTCAAATCTAGAGACATAATTGTCAGATTTGACAATTAGTTTGACAGATGTGTTTTACAGTTTTTTTTTATCAATAACTGTATAACGAGGTACAAATATCTTGTTTTAAACTATTATTAGTTAGTACGGTTTTGATTTATTTATTTTGTCAAATTTAGAGACATGACTGTCAAATTTGACAATTAGTTTGGCAGATGTGTTTTACAGATTTCTTATCAATAACTCTATAACGAGGGACACATATCTTGTTTTATAATATTATTAGTTAGTACACGATTTTTATTTATTCATTTTGTCAAATCTAGAGACATAACTGATAGATTTGACAATTAGTTTGACAGATGTGGATAATAGCATAGAATAGAATAATTTATTTACGTGCTATTATACAGATTACTATTATATTATACAGATAATATCTTGTTTCTCAATTATTATTTGTTATTTGTTTTATAATATTATTAGTTAGTACACGATTTTGATTTATTTATTTTGTCAAATCTAGAGATATAACTGTCAGATTTGACAATTAGTTTGCCAGATGTGTTTTACATTTTTTATATCAATTACTCTACAACGAGGGACAAATATCTTGTTTTATAATATTATTAGTCAGTACACGATTTTGATTTATTCATTTTGTCAAATCTACAGACAACTGTCAGATTTGACAATTAGTTTGACAGATGTGTTTTACAATTGTTATATCAATAACTCTGTAACGAGGGACAAACGGAAAATTTTCCACTCTTAATTTTCAATTTGTTTTAGTCCCCTGAATGGAAACCCAAAAGCACGGGCGTCAATTTTGAGACACCCTGTATATAAACTACACATTTTTACTGCTGACTACATTTTTGTATAAGTGTAATTTTCTAATTTTTCAATAAAAATTTGAAATGATTCAAGATTTTTTTTTAAATTTACAATTTTTTTTTTGCCTGTGTGTTTCGTGTATAGGTATAATCAACCTTTATTGGGCTATCGACCCCATGTAGAGTCTTTACAGTTTTATCTGTTACAATATATTATTATAAGTGTTATTTTGTAATTTTTCATTACAAATTTGAAAAATTGTTCAAGATTTTTTTGGAAATTTACAAAAAAATTGCCTGTGTGTTTCGTATATATAATCAACCTTTATTGGGCTATCGACCTCATGTAGGGTCTTTCCGCCTTACCTAACTTTACAGTTTTATCTGTTACAATATATTATTTTTGATATGATTTATGAATGAATGGATGAATGATTTGATAGCGAGTGTTATGAGGTGTAGTATTATTCATGGAGCGTTTTTGTCGGGTGTATTTTCGTAGTTCGTTTGTCTTGCCTTTTGATGCATAATTCGTCGAGTATTGCCCCTTTGTTGGAATTTACTACGTATTTTTTCTAGTCTTTGTATATATATATATATATATATATATATATATATATATATATATATATATATATATATATATATATCTGACGATCTTTATTAAGGCTATCGACCCCAAAAGGGGTCTTTCCGCCCATAGTCTTTGTATTTTTCCGAAAATATCAGAATTAACAAGTGTTTTATAGTTCACCAAATTTTGAGCAATTCTGGAAATTAGACGAGAATTTTATGGCAAATTTTATTGTTGCTATTCGTCAATTTTTCAGTCAAATAACAGATTTTTTTTTAAATAACATTTAATAAGTACGCTAGAAAATTTTGTTAAATTGTTTTTGTATTTAAGTTTTTACTAATGCCTCATAGAAAAAACGTTCTTCTGAAATTGCCAGTAATTAAAAAAGTAAGATAAATTGGCAGTAACGTGAGCCAAAATCGGCTCTAAAGTAATATATTAATGGTGCAACAACGGATTATTTTTTTGTTTTTATTAAGGCTACAGAATGGGATGCCTTACACCGAAAGGTAAAAAGGCAAAGAAATAAATAAATTAAATAAATTACAAAAGTAAGATAAATCGGCAGTAACGTGAGCCAAAATCGGCTCTAAAGTAATACATTAATGGTGCAACAATGGACTGTTTTTTGGTTTTTATTAAGGCTACAGAATGGGATGACTTACATCGAAAAGTAAAAAAGCAAAGGAATAAATAAATAAATTAAGGCTACAGAAAAACATACTTCTGAAATGTCAGAAATTAAAAAAGGAGATAAATCAGCAGTAACGCCAAAACCGGCTCTAAAATAATCCATTATTACACCATTCGGTTGCTTTACCGACCGATTTACATGGACCAAATAGAAATTCGTGTTGTTTTTGGAACAAAATTAGAGCATTTGATAACTGTTACAACACACATAATAAAAAACGCGGTAATTATTATCTAAAATTAAAATGTGTTTATTTTCAAGAGTGAAAATGCGTGTTACAAGAGACATTTTTTTAGTTACGACCTCGTAATTATTTGTATCGTAAAAACACGAGCGTCGCTATAAAAATGCAGTTAGAGTCGGGCACTAATGAGTTCATCTGCATCACAGGTAATGCAGCAATACGATATTGATTATTATTGATACAATGGCTTAATACATATAGGTGAATGTAATTGTTTTGTGGAATTTTTGGCGAGTTCTTACAGTTATAATAATAATAATAATAGTAATAATAATAATAATAATAATAATAATAAGAGTAATAATAATAATAATAATAATAATAATAATAATAATCATCAATCAATCAATGGTTCGTTTTTAGTTCCCTTCTGTATCTACTTATCCTTATTATCTAAAATACCTAATGTATTGTCATGCTCACATAAATCTAGTACAAACAATTTGACATTGCCATATAAAATTGCTATTGTAAGCTAATTTCTTGTACTAGATTTATATGAGCATGACTGTACATATCTACACGTAGAATCATAAACCCATAATGAATTATAACATTCATTCAAATTGGGGAAAATTAATTGAATATATCAAATTCTGCAAGTAGAAAGTCTATGACAATTTTATAAATCTACCACACAAGTTTCTGAAAGTTGCCCGATTGTTTGAAAATTGTATTAAACAATTTGTTAATTTATCTAAAATACTTAATGAAAGTTATGTTTCCGAAAAGATGTCCACTTAAATAAAAATTGTTTCACTTTCATCCATTTTAATAATAATTTAAAAGTCAAAATATGTTTAAAGAAATTATTTCAATATTATACAGGGTCCATCATTTCACCTCCCATCTTCTATAGCTCTGTTACTAATCGGTTTAAGATTTTGATATTTTGCAGGCCTTACTTGCATTATGGGGCGTATTTCAGGAAAATATTTTTGATTATACAGGGTGTCCCAAAAAAGTGTGACGACATGATGATGTATATTTTAAAACTGCATGGTATATTTTTAGTTGCTTATTTGGGTGCCCTTTATGGATGCCTACATACCCATAAATTTTTATTAAAATCGGTTTTGTGATTTTAGCGCACAAAAAAATAAAATTGAAAAAATCAGTTGCCCCAAATAAGCCGAAACTAGTTTGGTAATAATAACAAATAATAAAATTTATATAATCCAAAAATGTATAATATAATAAAAATGCCTACCAGTAAGTACTCGAAAAGAAGAATAAAAAGAAAAAGAAAATAATAATAAATAAAAATAAAAATTGAAAAAAATCAGTTGTCCCAAATAAGCAGAAACTAGTTAGGTCATAATAACAAATAATAAAATTTATATAATCCAAAAATCTATAATATAATAAAAATACCTACCAGTAAGTACTCAAAAAGAAGAATAAAAAGAAGAAGAAAATAAATATACCTAATATATAAAAAAAATATCGTTTTTTAAATAGATCTGACACTTAATAATACTGCAATCTTTCAATTATCTTTTTTTTTTAATCGTGTTTAAATAGTAGAATTTTGTTTATTTTTAAGATGTTAATATATTGTATTAAACTTAGGAATCAAATTTAGTGACCTATAGTATAAAACTACTTTCATGTACGTGACACTCCTGGATACAAGCTGCTTTGCTCACATTGTATTTAAATACGTCTTTCCGTTCAAACTTGTTCAAGTCTTGTATTATCAGTTTTACGAGAAATATATTATCATCATCATTATTAATGGTGCTATTTAAAGATCGTAGGTATAACATAGAGATTCTGGTAATAAATTAGCATAAATCCGGCGTAAACCTCTCGCATTTTTTCATCAATTCATTTTACATTTTTGCCCGCGAGATTGATATAAATGTGGGCACGATAAAATGTCCAGATAGAGATCTGAACTGCCCAAGTTTAACTGTACTTTATTAAATCACTAGTTCTGCCTTACATACGACATAATTTAGAACAGAAAAAATAATATATGCCATACTGTATTACATAGTAATAGTACTGTATTACAAGAATATATAATAATAATAATAATAATCATCATCATAATAACAATAATAATAATAATAGTAATAATAATAATAATAATAATAATAATACCTTTATTCCTTGAGACACAAAGTATAGGAAACGTCAAATATTACAATTGTGTTATATATTATAATTACAATTACATTACATATTATTACATTATTTACATAACATATTATATTACAAGATATAATATTTCATGAAATAAATCGCATCGTGATCACAACAAATGTTCAGTAAGTGAGTAATAAGATTTCTCTATTAAGAGATGAGATGAGATGAGAGCTTAAGAGATATATATCATACTGTATGTAGTAATTAAACTAACCTTTGATACTGACTAGTAATAGTACTGTATTACAAGAATATATGTCATACTGTATGTTGTAATTAAAGTAACCTTAGATACTGACTAGTAATAGTACTGTATTACAAGAATATATGTCATACTGTATGTTGTAATTTAAGGTACCTTAAATAAAGTTAGTTTATAGTTGTACCTAAACTATAAATATAGTCAGTCTTAGATGAGTAACGATTAACAGCTCAACTTTGAGATACATTATGAAATAGGTTGTAATTCATTGTAAGTTTGATAATGACCCATGAAGGTGTCCAAACTATAGTCACTACTAAATAAATCTAAGTGATACTAACAAAGTAACCTTGTGTATTTTTTACCTATAGTCAGTCTTTCTTATTGGCTGCTTAAATTTCCATGGATAACTAGAGCTGAAATTTATTTCTTAGCTGAAAATGAAAGGGGTGGAGCCGCTTTGTCACGAAGCGAGGTTAAAATTACGTGGAGCCTTTTTTAACCCCCCCACTCTCCGACATCAAGAGCCTGGCCCTCGTCGCTGCTTCGAAGGGAACCTCCACTCGCTCCGCGGCCTAACGCGCTGATAGCCCTTCAAGCACGTCACAAAATGATCACTCGGTATATTTTACATAAGTTCCTATAAACATGCGTATTTTTGATCACTCGGTATATTTTACATAAATTCCTATAAATATGCGTATTTTTGATCACTCGGTATATTTTACATAAATATGCGTATTTCGTCATAAAATATATACCAACAACAATATATCAAATTACTTTAGAAACACCCTGTAGATGTATTGCTAATTGATATCGTGTTCGTCGGTCATCAGCTGCTGTAGTTGTACGACAACAAACTGAATATGTTTAATTGCGTTACATAATAAAGAGCGTGTTTGTGCTATGCAGAATGAGTACCTACAGCTGCTGGACGTCATGCGTTGAGCAATTTAAATTGAGAAATCTATTTTTCATCTCTTCTTGCCTCGCATGTTGAGCAACGAATTTGTTATAAACATTTTATGTAATTTTTAATACAACTTAACACCTGTCGTCAAATTCTGCCGCTTGGTAAATTATAATCGTTAATGAACAATTAGCACCTGGAACTTCTAATATCATTTTGTTAACGATGGATTTCATGAATCGAGTTATTTATTTTAAACAAGTCGTATTTAAGAAGAAACTAAGTAAACTGAAGAATCGTAATAAAATTAATCTGAAGCACAAAATTTGCTGCAATAAAATATTAGGTGATTGATTTTATATACAATTGGAAACAAAATATGGAATTTTTGCTACACTATCAGTCTCTACTCGATATAATAGTAAATTATTTTTTTTAGATTTTTATTTTGCTGTTTTGTGCATCAGTGACCTTTTTATGGTGTGTAGTATATATTTTTGACAATGTTGTGGATCTCTCATTGAATAATTGTGTATATTGTTCTACATCGTTCTGGGAATGACAAATTTGCAAGTTTTTTTTTTTTGTAAAATTCGCCTATTATGTGAGTGAAAACCAGAGTCAATTTTTTTTAATCCAGATAAGTCCAGAAATATACAAGGAATGTTGTCTCTTGTATATTTCTGGACTTCTGAAGTCTGAAATCTGAATTTAAAAAAAAATTAAAGTTAAAAATAAATAAAATAAAGATTTTTTTTGTAAAATTCGCCTATTATGTGAGTGAAAACCAGAGTACATTTTTTTATGCAGATAAGTCCAGAAATATTCAAGGGATGTTGTCTCTTGTATATTTCTGGACTTCTGAAGTCTGAAATGTGGATTTAAAAAATATTAAAATAAAGCCGTTGAAAACCGTTTTCAACAACACATATAATGGTCAAATTTTTCAAAAATTTACTTACAACTTTGTCATTTATATAAATTAAAAAACGAATAAAATTGTTGTAAAACATATTAACTATTTTAACACCAAATAGTAATTAACTATATAATCAAATTTACAAAATATATTTACAAAATTAACACCGTTTAATCGCATTTAATTTGCATTTGTCTTTTTTGTCCGTTTCTGGTTAATATTCGCGTACGTTTTTGTTGGACTTTCATTGTATCTACTCATTTGGAGATAATATACCTCTTTGTATTCTTCAAAAGTATCATTTTTTTCTAAAGCACTCTTTAATTTTTCACATTTTTGTCATCAGGCAGTAAACTCTATTTTCTCAGATATTTTTCTTATTCAACCTCATGGTATTTTTAGATATTCGTGAAGAGAAAAACAAATGCAATCAAATTTGTTTATAGAAAAACAAATGCTGCCATGTTTGTTTATAGAAAACAAATGCTATCAAATTTGTTTATAGAAAACTCATTTGGAGACAATATACCTCTTTGTCATTCTTCAAGAGTATCATTTATTTTTTCTAAAGCACTCTTTAATTTTTCACATTTTTGTCATCAGGCATTAAACTCGATTTTCTCAGATATTTTTCTTATTCAACCTCATGGTATTTTTAGATATTCGTGAAGAGAAAAATCAATGCTATCAAATTTGTTTATAGAAAACAAATGCTATCAAATTTGTTTATAGGAAACTCATTTGGAGACAATATACCTCTTGTCATTCTTTAAGAGTATCATTTATTTTTTCTAAAGCACTCTTTAATTTTTCACATTTTTGTCATCAGGCATTAACCTCGATTTTCTCAGATACTTTTCTTATTTAACCGCATGGAATTCTTAGATATTCGTGAAGAGAAAAACAAACGCTATCAAATTTGTTTATAGAAAACAAATGCTATCAAATTTGTTTATAGGAAACAAATGTTATCAAATTTGTTTATAGAAAAAAATGCTATCAAATTTGTTTGTAAAAAACAAATGCTATTAAATTTCTTTATAGAAAACAAATGCTATTAAATTTCTTTATAGAAAACAAATGCTATCAAATTTCTTTATAGGAAAACATATGCTATCAAATTTGTTTATTGAAAAAGTTAGGTTTGCATTTAAAATAAGTATCGATGATGTTATTTTCAAAAATTGACGCGTCACAAAAAAAAATTAAAACCGTCAAATTGTGGCAAATATCTAGGCATCAAACTTTTCAGGGGGCTTCAGGGCTTCAGAGGGGTAGTTCATTACTTTTTACTCACCCTGTATAACCATAACCATAGGTACATATAGGTAGATATGGTTATAGGAGATTGTAAAAGTCGAGTGAAAATATGTATTACTTTCTTCACATACACCTCTTCAAAACATCTGAAATTAAATGGGAAGGCAAAATATTAAAGAAATCAAAAGGACATCAAGTAAATGTTGTTTAAAAAATACGAAAGTACCTTATTAAAAAATGTATTACTAATGAAAGCATTTAACAAAACAAAAATTAAGTTTCCAAAACACAACCAAATTCCAAATGGTTGAAAGTTTTTAATGCACACATTCAATCGTAATTCCTAATGCAAGAATCCAAGGAAATTTTAATCAAATTACAAAAAATAAAATTCAAAAAAGGCGGAAAGATTGCAAGTTGATAACCAATAAAATATCGTTACTACAACTCAAAAAAGTCAAAAAATTATGCTTATTATAAAAGGTTGCAAGTTGATAACTAATAAAATATCGTTACTTCAACTCAAAAAAGTCCAAAAATTATGCTTAGTATAAAAGATCGCAAGTTGATAACCAATGAAATATCGTTATTACAACTCAAAAAAGTCCAAAAATTATGCTTAGTATAAAATTTCGCAAGTTGATAACCAATAAAAAGTCGTTACTACAACTCAAAAAAGTCCAAACATTATGCTTATTATAAAAGATCACTTATAAAAGTTGATAACCAATAAAATATCGTTACTACAACTCAAAAAGGTCCAAAAATTATGCTTATTATAAAATATTGCAAGTTGATACCCAATAAAATATCGTTACTACAACTCAAACAAGTCCAAAAAGTATGCTTAGTATAAAAGATCGCAAGTTGATAACCTATAAAATATCATTACTACAACTCAAAAAGTTTCTATCATAAAAGTCTAATGAAAATTTCGATATATTTGAAACTACAAATGTTTTGAATACACTTTACCTACACTTTACAAAATCTTGAATGTCAATTCCTGAAAATTTCAAATTCCAAATGTTTAAAAATTTGTCATAAAAATAGTAGTCCTAAAAATTTATAATGTACATATACATATAAGTGGCTCAAAAATTGCAATAAAAATTGATGAAATTACGAAAACAAAACAAATGCCAAGTGGTTCACAAATCAAATAATCCAATAAAAAAAATTATATTTAGAAAATAATATATTATAGAAAAAAATTAATTTCAAAAAAAACCTCAAATTCAAGCATTAAAAATTAAAAAATTAAAATACATTTACAATAAAATAATAAGAAAAATAGAAAATTCAAAAGTACCTTAAAATATTCAATGAGTAACTAATGAAAGAATATAGAAATTTAAAAAAATCATTTCAAAAACAAAATAAAATTTTAAATGATTTTAAACAATTATACGTTTTATTATAAGTTTTTAAAGCGCAAATGCATCATAATTCATGGGTTTTTAACACAAAAGTATACTGAAAATATCCATAAATTTCAAAATACAAATGTTTTGAAAAATGCATTTGCAGAAAATTATATTAAGCTTAAAAATACACAAGTTTTACAAATTAAAAAATTAAAATACATTTACAAAAAAAATACAAAAATAAATAAAAAATTCTCAAGTATCTTATTACAAAATCAATGAGTTACTAATGAAAGAATATAATATTTTAAACAAATCATTCCCAAAACAAAACCAAACTCCAAATGATTTTAAATAATTATACGTTCTATTATAAATCCTTAAAGCGCAAATTTATCAAAATTCATGGGTTTTTAATACAAAAGTGTAATGAAAACATCCATAAATTTCAAATTACACTCAGATGCAAAAAAAAACGGGTCATTGGGCCATTGTTTGCAAAAGAACATTTTTTTTTAAATTTTGATGTTGGTATAGTCCTTAGAATAAAATATTTAGTATTTTACAATCAAAGAGACCGTCAGGATGTAAAAAGAAGCAACATATGGTACTTATTATTTATTTAATGAACATTAATAAGCGAAAACGATAATGTACGTATACACGAAAGAATATTCATTTCTGAACATAAACTTAACAAAGATTAACAATGAAAATGTTACCAAAATGAAACCAGAATGAGCAATAAGTAATGAAAAACGCATATCTGTAAATGTTATTTTCGCTTATTAAATAAACTGATAAGTATCATATGTTGTTTTTTTAACATCCTCATAGTCTCTTTGATTGTAAAATACTAAAACTTTCATTCTAAGGATTATACCTACATCAAAAATTTTAAAAAAATGGGTTTTTTGCAAACAACAACCAAATGACCCGTTTTTTTTTGCATCTGAGTATACAAATATTTTGACAAATACACTTACTTAAAAACTTGGATGTCAATTCCTGAAAATTCCAAATGCCAAATATGAAATACAGTTGATGGAGGATGCAGTTACTATGTGATAATTAATCATGACGATACAGAAATTAAACACGTTGCTACGTTTTTATCACTTTATTTATAATGTGATAAAGTATTTAGTATAAAGTACTGTATACTTAGTAATATACTATAGTATTTATAAAGTGATAACAAATGTAGTAACTTGTTTCATTTCTCTTTTACCAAATATAAAAGTTGCTAAATCCAAAAATATCGTCCTTAAAAAGTTGCTCAGGAATTACAGTAAAAATCGATCAAATTACCAAATCAAATGCCAAATGGTCTATTAATCAAAAAATCTAAATGAAAAATTCTTTAATTCTATTGAAATTTTATAAAAAAATCATAAAACACATCAAATTTCGAATGGTTACACCCAATCCTTTAGAAAACAACGATATGATACTATTGCAAGGATTTTATAGTAATTGGGTTCGTGTCTTGATCTAGCATAAGATCTCCAATTCCAAATTTGTGGTTTTCCAGGTTTAGGAATCATTATCACTTCTGCCACTTTCCATATCTTAGGTACATATTTCAATCTTAAAGGTGCATTAATAAGATATGTAAGTTTTACGATTCCTTTACGAGGTAGTTGCTTGAGAATTTCGCCAGTAATTAAGTCAAATCCTGGAGCTTTCTTAGTGTTCATGTATTTTATTTTATATTTCTATTGCAATTTCTTCAGGCGGCAGGGGGTTTAATTTAGCCTTCTTCCTGGATAATATTTTCCCAGTCTAGAATGGCTTCACCCTCATTCGGTTGGAAATTGCTTTCAAGATATTCGGCAAATCTTGAGTATTGACCTTTTGAGTATTGTTTTTTGCAACTGTCCCATCTGCACTTCTAAATGGAGAATTCTGCAAGATTGCTCTCTTCAAGATGATGTCTTTCAAGACATTCGGCAAATCTATTAGCCTTTTGAGTATTTTTTTGCATATGTCCTATCTGCACTTCTAAATGTAGAATTCTGCAAGATTGTACTTTTCAAGATGATGCCTTTCAAGATATTCGGCAAATCTATTAGCCTTTTGAGTATTTCTTTTTCCATATGTCCCATCTGTAATTCTAATTGGAGAATTCTGCAAGATTGATCTCTTAAAGATAATGCCTTTCAAGATATTCGGCAATATCTATTAACATTTTTAGTATTGCTTTTTGCATATGTCCCATCTGCACTTCTAAATGGAGAATTCTGCAAGATTGGTCTCTTCAAGATGATGCTTTTCAATATATTCGGCAAATCTATTAGCCTTTTGAGTATTTCTTTTTCCATATGTCCCATCTGCACTTCTAATTTCTAATTGGATAATTCTGCAAGATTGGTCTCTTCAAGATGGAACCTTTCAAGATAATAGGCAAATCTATTAGCCTTTTGAGTATTTCTTTTTCCATATGTCCCATCTGTAATTCTAATTGGAGAATTCTGCAAGATTGGTCTCTTCAAGATAATGCCTTTCAAGATATTCGGCAAATCTATTAACATTTTTAGTATTGCTTTTTGCATATGTCCCATCTGCACTACTAATTTGAGAATTCTGCAAGATTGGTCTCTTCAAGATGATACCTTTGAAGATAATAGGCAAATCTATTAGCCTTTTGAGTATTTCTTTTTCCATATGTCCCATCTGCACTTCTAATTTCTAATTGGATAATTCTGCAAGATTGGTCTCTTCAAGATGGAACCATTCAAGATAATGGGCAAATCTATTAGCCTTTTGCGTATTTATTTTTTCATATGTCCCATCTGTAATTCTAATTGGAGAATTCTGCAAGATTGGTCTCTTCAAGATAATGCCTTTCAAGATATTCGGCAAATCTATTAACATTTTTAGTATTGCTTTTTGCATATGTCCCATCTGCACTTCTAATTGGAGAAGTCTGCAAGATTGGTCTCTTCAAGATGATACCTTTCAAGATAATAGGCAAATCTATTAGCCTTTTGAGTATTTCTTTTTTCATATGTCGTATCTGCACTTCTAAATGTAGAATTCTGCAAGATTGTACTTTTCAAGATGATGCCTTTCAAGATAATAGGCAAATCTATTAGCCTTTTGAGTATTTCTTTTTCCATATGTCCTATCTGTGATTCTAATTGGAGAATTCTGCAAGATTGGTCTCTTCAAGATGGAACCTTTCAAGATAATAGGCAAATCTATTAGCCTTTTGAGTATTTCTTTTTCCATATGTCCCATCTGTAATTCTAATTGGAGAATTCTGCAAGATTGGTCTCTTCAAGATAATGCCTTTCAAGATATTCGGCAAATCTATTAACATTTTTAGTATTGCTTTTTGCATATGTCCCACCTGCACTACTAATTGGAGAATTCTGCAAGATTGGTCTCTTCAAGATGATACCTTTCAAGATAATAGGCAAATCTATTAGCCTTTTGAGTATTTCTTTTTTCATATGTCGTATCTGCACTTCTAAATGTAGAATTCTGCAAGATTGTACTTTTCAAGATGATGCCTTTCAAGATAATAGGCAAATCTATTAGCCTTTTGAGTATTGCTTTTTCCATATGTCCCATCTGCATTTCTAATTGGAGAATTCTGCAAGATTGGTCTCTTCAAGATGATACCTTTGAAGATAATAGGCAAATCTATTAGCCTTTTGAGTATTTCTTTTTCCATATGTCCCATCTGCACTTCTAATTTCTAATTGGATAATTCTGCAAGATTGGTCTCTTCAAGATGGAACCTTTCAAGATAATAGGCAAATCTATTAGCTTTTTGAGTATTTCTTTTTCCATATGTCCCATCTGTAATTCTAATTGGAGAATTCTGCAAGATTGGTCTCTTCAAGATGATGCCTTTCAAGATATTCGGTAAATCTATTAGCCCTTTGAGTATTGTTTTTTGCATATGTCCCATCTGTACTTCTAATTGGAGAATTCTGCAAGATTGGTCTCTTCAAGATGATGCCTTTCAAAATATTCGGCACATCTATTAGCCTTTTGAGTATTGCTTTTTGCATATGTCCCATCTGCACTTCTAATTGGAGAATTCTGTAAGATTGATCTCTTCAAGATGATGCCTGTCAAGATATTCGGCAAATCTATTAGCCTTTTGAGTATTGCTTTTTGCATATGTCCCATCTGCACTTTTAATTGGAGAATTCTGCAAGATTGGTCTCTTCAAGAAGATGCCTTTCAAGATATTCGGCAAATCTATTAGCCTTTTGAGTATTGCATTTTGCATATGTCCCATCTGCACTTCTAATTGAAGAATTCTGCAAGATTGGTCTTATCAAGATGATACCTTTTAAGATAATAGGCAAATCTATTAGCTTTTTGAGTATTTCTTTTTCCATATGTCCCATCTGTACTTCTAATTGGAGAATACTGCAAGATTGGTCTCTTCAGTCTCTTAGTAGCTTTTCAAAGTGAATAATCAGTTTTACTGTCATTTAATAGTTCAATTAGAGATTCACTAATAGAGTCATTTTTAATTTTTTGAATCTCTCTTTTGAGTTGTTGTGTTGCGTTATTTATTCTAGCTTTATCTGTTGGGCATCTACATTGATGCCAGATTCTTTTGAGTCTTCTCTTTTCGGAAATAAGGGTTCGAATTTCTTTGGGGTAATTGATACGTTTTGTTCGTGCGGTAATAATTGTTATTCCATGTAGCTTGTTGGATATTTTTGGCTTGTTGGATATTTTTGGATTGTTGGATATTTTTGGCTTGTTGGATATTTTGGCTTGTTGTTATTCCATGTAGCTTGTTGGATATTTTCAACACATTTTTCCGCTTCCTTGTCTAGCTGGTTTTCGTTTCTTATTGAGGATGACAAGTTGATAGTGTCTTCAAGTTGAAATTTAAAGCTCTGCGAGTTAGTTAATCTGTTTGTCAAGCTAGCAGGTTTTTCCTTTTGTATACTACTATCGCTTAGGGTGGGGAGAATCGGAGGTAGGTGTGATAAAAAAATAGTATTCATTATAGATATTTTTTGTTTACTGTGTAAAAAATGTATAGTTTACTTATGGAACTACTTCATTTTTTTTAAATTAATTTGAACAATAAAACATTCGCAGGTCAGATATATCTTTACAGCGCGCTGTTTAGAGCCCGCCCTTTGCTTTCTCTTCTGTTCTTTTGAATTTTCCATTAACAATATTTGAAGTCTATCAACTGTTTGTTGTTAATCCGTGAGGCATTATTTAACTAAGGTTAATAAATCAGCAATAATTGCTTATTTATTCGTTGTTTTTTTTTTAATAATTATTATTGAATATGTTTAAAAATTTCTCTCGCGAAAAAAAAGTTAATTTGGCGTAGAAATTGTGCGGTATTTCGTGGGCCGGGCAACAATTCGGAAAAGTTATTAATAGCCTTCGCACCTAATAACGCTCCTCGACGTGTACGACAGCGGTTTCCACACAAAACGCAATTATACACATTACAGCGCGCCTACTTGTCGCTGGGCAAAAAGCAATAACTTAAGTGTACGGTTAAATACTCGCGCCAGGTGAGTGCGTGGCACGGATGGGGAGGGGGGGATCTTCGCGAGCAACAAATTCAAATAGTTTATACATATACAATATCATGCGCGAGAGGAGAGACTGTGGGTTTTCTGTGTGTGCACACTCTCGAGAGGGGACACGAGATCTCTCAGGGCGTGCACTAGCCTGACGGCATTCCTTCGCTGGAGGCAAGCTGCCCCGAGACAAGAGAGCGGCCTCCTTGCCCCCCCGAGCAAAGCGCGACCGATCGAAACGATGATTTTTTTTAATGGCTGGATTCAGTAGCTTCTCATTAAAATTGTTTATTGCGGGACGCGCCGAGGAGCCCGGCCGTGTTATTAAGGCTTCACGTTTTTTAACGGCCCCGATTAATAAAAATCAGCGCCTCCCCTTGGAGTGCACGCATCCCCTATGTTTTTCCGAGTCTGGCGGACGTGGTTTATGGGTGCGCGCCTCCGGTATTGATTCGCGTTCGATGTACGCGCGCCCCACCGAGACACCCACCAGTGTTTATACAGTAGAATGCACAAGAAATGGTAATGGGGGCCCACACGTGTTACGGCCTCTCTCACGTGGGCTACCTTGACCGACACCTGTTATTACGGCGTCAAGTGGACGTGGAGATCTCCTCCGCGGAGAGGTTAAATTGCGGGGCGCGCCGTAATTTACGTGGAGTCCGCGCGGCATTAGATCACCGGCCATCTAATGCTCATCGCGTTCCCGTAATTTATTTTTCATGAAGACGCGATTACATCACGCGTTATTGTTGTTGTTTGTGTGTCTCTCGGGGGATATCATTAGCGCTGCTAAACGAATATCATCCACGGATATCGATATCGATACGTGTGGATGCATACAGCACGACCATGCCCTGGAATCGGGCCCCAAATAGTGGTACGCCGAACGGCTTCGTGGTCTTCCCATCAGCAGAAGTGCCAATTTTCGCTCGTACAGCCTTCACACGAACGAGGAAATACTGGAACTACACATCTAGCGAAACTACGTAATTTCTTATAAATTGCGAGAATATCACTGCTTCGCTCGTCAAATAGCAGTTTCCGCCTGTTCTATTGTGATATCGATATTGTAATGCGATAGACTCGAAATTGGCTCCATATTAACTCGTGGCGTATCTTGACTTGCGATATTGTAAAAACAACCTAAATATAAAATTTTAACACTAATATAAAACAACCCTAATATAAAAAAACAAACACCAAATTTGTATCGTTTAGAGGCCATAATGACAGGCCGAAAATACAAATCGTGGAATCTGTTTAGAAGTTAATGAAAATTTTGAAAAAAAAAAGTTTATAATCCTCCCAAGAATTGTGTCTAGATGATGTATATCTACATGGAATTGTAGACGCTAATTGCTTATTGAATATGTTTGTAAAAGAAACTATTGATGCATATTATTTTGCTGTTATGGCCGATGATAGTAGAACCGAAGATAAATTAAGAATGATGGTAAATCATCTGTATGCCATTAAGGCAGTTAAATATACATATCCGACAAGTTTAGAATATTTTAAAGAATATCTGATGCGACAGCAAAATGGCTAGACACATTAAAAAAAATACCATTTTGCGTTTGTTCTTATATTTGAACTAATTCTTGAAGTCGCTTCAGGAGTTCATCAATTGCTTCAGAGACAAAAGTTGATTCATCTAAAGCTTCTCTCAGTATTAAAGCTTTAATTGTAACCTTTTTGTTCATCTCTTGATAGTAATGATAGCAGAACAGAAGACACATTAAGAATGATGGTAAATCATATGTATGCCATTAAGGCAGTTAAATTAACATATCCGACAATTTTAGAATACTTTAAAGAATATCTGATGCAACAGCAAAATGGCTAGATGCGTTGCTCATTAAAAAATGTACCATTTTGTGTTTGTTCTTATATTTGAACAAATTCTTACAAGTCGCTTCAGGAGTTCATCAATTGCTTCAGAGACAAAAGTTTGTTTCATCTAAAGCTTCTCTTAGTATTAAAGCTTTAATTGTAACCTTTTTTTCATCTCTTGTATGATAGTAGATCTCTTGTATGATGTTGATGATAGTAGAACAGAAGACAAATTAAGAATGATGGTAAATCATATGTATGCCATTAAGGCAGTTAAATTAACATATCCGACAATTTTAGAATATTTTAAAGAATATCTGATGCAACAGCAAAATGGCTAGACGCGTTGCTCATTAAAAAATATACCATTTTGTGGTCATTCTTATATTTGTATAAATTCTTAAAGTCGCTTCAGGAGTTCATCAATTGCTTTAGAGTCAAAAGTTTGATTCATCTAAAGCTTCTCTTAGTATTAAAGCTTTAATTGTAACCTTTTTTTCATCTCTTGTATGATAGTAGATCTCTTGTATGATGTTGATGATAGTAGAACAGAAGACAAATTAAGAATGATGGTAAATCATATGTATGCCATTAAGGCAGTTAAATTAACATATCCGACAATTTTAGAATACTTTAAAGAATATCTGATGCAACAGCAAAATGGCTAGACGCGTTGCTCATTAAAAAATATACCATTTTGTGGTCATTCTTATATTTGTATAAATTCTTAAAGTCGCTTCAGGAGTTCATCAATTGCTTTAGAGTCAAAAGTTTGATTCATCTAAAGCTTCTCGTAGTATTAAAACTTTAATTGTAACCTTTGAAACTCTGGGGGGAAATGAACAGCACGTTGATGAATTATAAAAAAAAAAAATTATAGTTTAAGTAATAATTGTACATCCTTAATCATATTACTTAAATTATAGAATTAATTAACCTTAATATGAGAAATATCACAGAAATAAATTTTAGTACGAAGCAGTTAAATGAAAGAGATGAAACAGCGTCAAGAAAGCGAAAACGTCCAAAAACATTACAATCATTTTTGTAATATAATGATACTTGTTGAATTGATAAAGTTAATTTTCGAAGTAATATTTACGACTAACTACTAGAATATGAGAAATATCTCAGAAATAAATTTTAGTACGAACTGCATTTAAATGAAAGAGATAAAACAGCGTCAAGAAAGCGAAAACGTCCAAAAACATTACAATCATTCTTGTAATATAATGATACTTGTTGAATTGATAAAGTTAATTTTCGAAGTCATATTTACCACTAAATACTAGATAATATGTTCCTAAAATTTATAGTGAAATATTCCGAAAGAATAATATATTCTAATAATAATATAGTAAGGGTACCTACTGAAGCACACAATGTCAAAGTACTTCTTGGACGTTGAAAGGTTAATGCATTTTAGTACTCTTGATTGATTCTGAAATTTTCTCTACCAATCAATTCTACATCTCCTGCTCTTGTTTCATCTGACTGGATTTTTCGTTTTTCTTTCTGTTCGTTTCATTTTCATGCTAAGTTACTTTCGTTTTCATTGGTACTCAATTTTCACAAATGTTAAATTTTGTTCTTGTACATTGTATACTGATACGGTTGATAGATTGATCTTAGACTATTGTAACTTTAGCTGATAAAATTTGTAATAATTTTAATGATAAATCAAAATTTGTCAATTTTTTATCTGTAACTAACCAAATTTGACATATTTTCAACTGTAGCTGTTGCTAGCATTGGTATTTTCAACTGTAACTGCTCAAATTGTACATATTTTCAATTTTAACTGTCAAAATCTGTGAAGTTGCCAAATTTGTAACTGCAGTTGGAAAAATATGTCATGTATATAAGTGTAACGTTATAAATTTGTCAAGTTTTGGACCTACTATCAGAATCCGCCAAAATTTCAATAACAACGGCAAAGTAACTGTATAAGTACTATGCTCCAGTTGTAAAAGTATGTAAAATTTACAGTAGTTCAGTTCTTAAAACGTAATATTTTGATTTCATAACTACTAACTTTTGCTATTTTTCATTTGTTTACATAATATATATCACATTATAACTATATTATGTAAATAAATGATTATTTATTATTATTTAACTGCAATTGTCAAAATGTGTCATATTTTCAACGATAATAATCAAAATTTGTCAAATTATAAACTGTACCTAATAAAATTTGTAATAATTTTAATGATAACTATCAAAATTTGTCAAGTTTTTAACTGTACCTAACAAAATTTGACATATTTTCAATTGTAGCTGTCGCTAGCATTGGTATTTTCAACTGTAACTGCTCAAATTGCTCATATTTTCAATTTTAACTGTCAAAATCTGTGAAGTTGCCAAATTTGTAACTGCAGTTGGAAAAATGCGTCATGTATATAAGTCTAACGTTAAAAATTAGTCAAGTTTTGAACCTACCATCAAAATCTGCCAAATTTTCAGTAATAACTGCAAAATAACTGATAAGTACTCTGCTCCAGTTGTAAAAGTATGTAAAATTTATAGTAGTTCAGTTCTTAAATCTTAATATTTTGATTTCATAACTACTAACTTTTGATATTTTTTATTTGTTTACATAATATGTCATATTGTAACTATATTATGTAAATAAATGATTATTAATTATTATTTAACTGCAATTGTCAAAATGTGTCATATTTTCAATGATATTTATCAAAATTTGTCAAATTATAAACTGCTCCTGATAAAATTTGTAATAATTTTAATGATAACTATTAAAATTTGTTATACAACAGTAATTTTAATCATCTTACAAGTAAAATTGGAGGGTGGGTGGGAGGGCACAAGTATAATCATCCCCCCAATTCTACCAGTCATCAATGTGAATCATCGTTAAATTAATTTCGTGAGCGAATAGAAATAATTATTTTTTGTTATGGGCTATAATTATATCATCCTCCTAATATTCAAAACAATTTTTAATATTCCAGAAATTTAGGACTTCGTATCAAAAGAGTGATGGTTTTTATTGTTGCTGTGTCAAAATAGAGGATGATTATAGTGTGCTCACCCACCCATCCTCCAAAACAAAATTTATGTAAAGTATATATTAGAACGTGTCATTTTTTGCAATGATTACAACAATAGTTTAAATCATCTTACAAGTAAAACTGGAAGGGTGGGTGGGTCCAAGTATAATCATCCTCTCAATTCTATTGAATATTTGTTGTTTAAGAGGGTTGTTTGATAATGTTGGCGTTTTTTATTACAATTTTTTTTTGATTTGGTAAACTATGCCCAACAATGTTTCAAGCATACACCCAGTAAACCTTATCTATTTAGTTTTCTGGTAAATTGCTGTGAGAGACAGGACCTCGAGGCCCGAACCTCTTGCACACTCTCGCAGCATCCTTTCGAAAAAAGGAGACCAGTTTTTTTCCCCGCTGCCGGGCCGGACAATGCCAGCGTTGATTGCGTGTCCCGCAGATAACGTGCCAATCAATATATCGATTCCTATTGATCGGCGCGGTCGATACAATAAAGTAATTTGGAAAACACACCCAAGTGCGGTGCCCCCTTGGTATCTCTCCGTGCGATCGGCAGCGAGGCTCATTAGAGCGCTCGAGGTGCACCTCAGGAGACGCCCCCGGGGTAAACAAGGCCGGTAGCGGCTCTCTCGCCGGTCTCGTGCTCAACAGGTCTATCTCTCCTCGAGCAAGAAGACACAAGAAGTGTGTGTGCTCTACGGCCCGAGGCCGTGCGTGTAGCTTTTGCCCCGCTTCATCGGCTGCCAGTGCCCTCGGGGGCACCTCATGCCGGCCAAATTACCACGCTACCTGACTGCGCGTCCTCCGACCAGACGGGGGCACACCGGCCGTACATCATCTTATCACTCGCCTTCCGATCCCACCCACTGCAACACCTGCATCAGCAAATGCACCAGTACACAAAATAATATCGAAAAGGCACGATTACTGAATAACCAACGAATTTGGCAATATATTCAAGTTTATGGATATAACATTGTTGGGCTAAGACCTTTTTGCGGCAGGACCACTACCCAATTAGTTAATTTTTCTACGATTATTGAACAATTCACATATTGTGATTTATTCATTGGTTATTAAATATATCGAAGTCGAACTAAACGGAGGGCATGTCTTGATATACAGCGGAGTAGAGCAGCACAACAGAGCCAAGGAAGGGGTAGGCTGTATCATAAGACAGCAATACAGGAAACAAGTGAGAAACTGGATAGGCATCACAGAAAGAATACTTAAGATAGAGATGGAAATTGATAAGCCGGCAGAAACAACAATACTAGTGGTATATGGACCAAACGAAGACGATGCAGTGAAGGGAAAGGACGCTTTCTGGGACAAGTTAACAGAAGTAACAGAAGAAACCAAAGGCCGACTGATAATACTGGGAGACTTAAATGGACGAGTAGGGAAAAAGGATGGCGAAACAGGGGAGACAATTGGTGAACATGGAGAAAATATAAGAAACAATAATGGAACAAGGATGATCGACTTCTGCATTATGAATAACTTAGTGATAACAAACACATTCTATGCACACAAAGATATACATAAGTATACGAGGGAAGTCAAAAGCAGAGGAGAAAAGTCAATAATAGACTATGTGATAATAAACAGGAACTTCAGAAATGAAGTAAAAGACACCAGGGTGAGAAGAGGACCAGAAATCTTTTCGGATCACTACCTAGTGCTGTCGAAGATAGGAATAAAAGAAGAAAAAGGGGACCACAAAATAAATGGAACATGGAAAAATAATAACTCAAAGGAAAAAATTAAAACGTACAAGTTAAGAGAAGAAGAAACTGCTAAGATATATAAAGAAAGAATAGAGCTGGAAATGAATAAAATCAAAGAAAATAATGTGACCCTAGAACACCTGTGGAAAAGTACCAAGGAAATTATCATAAAAGTGGCAAGAGAAGCTTGCGGAAGCATAAAAACAAACAAACCAAGAAAACAAACGAGATGGTGGAGCGAAGAAATCAAAGCGGAAATAAAACTGAAAAAACTACAATGGAAAAAGTACTTGGGAAACCGAAATAACGAAACTTATAGCAGATATAAAGAACAAAGAATAAAAACTAAAGAAATGGTGGAAAAAGCAAAACAAAAATCGTGGGAAGAGTTTGGAAATAAAATGGAACAGGACAGACACGGAAACCAGAAATTATTTTACAAAGCACTCAAAACACTCAGAAAAGAGAAGCAAATTAAAAACTGGTGCATAAAGTGCAAGGATGGAAGAATATTAGGAGAAGAACAAGACATCATGGCACGCTGGAAGGAATATTTCGAGGAGATACTAAATACGGAACAAAGCAATAATATAAATGGGACAATAGCACACACAGAATATAATACAGAGGAGAATAGCCAACTTGGGGAACAAGAAGAAGTAACAACAGAAGAAGTAGCAGAGGCTGTGAAAATGCTAAAACGAGGGAAAGCAGCAGGTTGTGATGAAATAACAGCAGAAATGATCATAAACCTAGGAAGCAATGGTATGGTAGTGTTAACAGCCCTATTCAATAAAGCTTGGATAGAACAGAAGATCCCCAGGGAGTGGGAGCTAGGTATAATACTACCCATACATAAGAAGGGAAACAATCGAGATTGCAGTAACTACAGGGGAATAACACTACTAAGCATAATGGCGAAAGTGTATGAAAGAATTCTGGAAAAGAGACTAAAGTCGGTAATCGAAGAACAATTAGAAGAACCCCAAAGTGGAATTAGGAAAGGACGAGGAGTACAAGACCACATATTCACAATGAAACAAATAATTGAAAAGAGCAAAAACAACAACATATTTGTAGCCTTTATAGACCTCGAAAAAGCATTTGACAACATACCCAGAAATGCAGTCTGGAATAGTCTTGAAAAAAGAAGAGTAAACAGAAAATTAATAGAAAGCATTAGGAGCATCTACAAAACGACAAGGAATATAGTCAGAACTGGAAACATGCAATCAGAGGAATTTGAAACGATGGAAGGTCTGAGACAAGAAGGTGTATTAAGTCCAACCCTCTTCAATATCGTTCTAGATGATATACTGAAAGAAACAAAGGAAACAACAAAAAAGCTAAAAGTGGGATATAGAAATATGGGAATGGTGAAGATAGCAGTATGCGCCTTCCCGGATGACCTAATTATATATGCTAAAAGCAAACAAGAGCTACAATTCAACTTAGAATTATGGGAAAAAGCTTTACATGAAAGGAATCTAAGAATAAATATAAATAAAACAAAAATCATGGCACTAGGGAACGAGGATCTGAGCGCACCCGCAAAACTAAGAGGTAGGAACGTTGAACAAGTGGAAACCTTTAAATACCTAGGAGTCAAAATTCACAAAAATGGAGAAAACAATGCAGAAATAAATGACAGATTAGAGAGCGCAACAAAACTGTACTACGCACTAAATAACACATTCCTAAGAAACAATAAAATTACAAAGAAAACAAAACTAGCAGTGTACAACACAGTATTCAAACCAATATTAATGTACGGGTGTGAAAGCTGGATAATTACTAAAAGGATAGAATGCAGAATACAGGCCGTAGAAATGAAGTACCTAAGAAGCGTCAAAGGAATCACAAGAAGAGACAGAATCAGAAACGAAGTGGTAAGAGAGGAATTAGAAGTGGAACCGATAATAACAAAGATCAAGCGGCAACAACTAAAATGGTTTGGCCACATTGTAAGGATGGAAGAAACCAGACAGACAAAAAGGGTATGGCAGGCAATAACACCCCATAAAAGGCAAAGAGGCAGACCAAAAAAATCGTGGGATGACGCAGTGAGGGAAATTTTAAAAGACCGAGGACTGACCTGGAATGAGGGGAAGAAAATGGCGAAAAACCGAAAAGAGTGGGCGAAGTTCGTACATGAACTAAGCTGTAGTAGCCTAAACACCTAACACCTTAGGGTAAATAGGTTATCGATTATATATATATATATATATATATATATATATATATATATATATATATATATATATATATATATATATATATATATATATATATATATATATATATTAAATATAAGTACTGTTTCGGCGCTATTGCACAGCGTCGAACCCCAAATCGGTTAAAGTGTATTCGCAGTAGTCGGCCTTTATTGCAGCCGATACATTTGTAGTAATAAGATTCAAAAGACAATTTATTGGGGTGGCTATTATTTAGCTATTATGTTCACCGAGAAGTGCTTGAGTAAATTACGGTGCGCATGAAGATCAATAGGCACCTTACGCCGTTTATTGAGCAAGGATTGCCACTTCAGCAAATACAATTAGCGACCGGGAAATCCCAAATATATTTATTGGACGGCATTAGGAATCCTCATAAATTCCAGATAGAGGAATTACCCAAGGCTTGTGGTAGCCAAGTGTGGCAACATGTCTTTCCGAAATGAAATGCCGCACCAATCAGGGACCATCTTTAAGCCACCCCTCGTGGTACACAATTCAAATTGCACCCCACCCCAATAACTCAAAAATTATTAATTGTAAGAGTGCAGAGCAGAGCAGACTTCGTTACTTTCACCGGTGTACATCACTGTGTATTGATTAGTGTTACTCATTAAATTATAGTCCACATTATTTCCAAAAAGACGAGTTTTAATTACCTTATCATTTAAATTTGCGATCACCCGCCTGGTCCTTCGATTACGTAACAAGTCCATTGTGAATAACTTCATTTCACTATAGCTGCAACTTCACCCCGTGCACAATATGCGTCTTGTGCACAGGGTGAAGTAGCTGACTCATCCTGACAATAGAAAGTTAAATTGCCTGGCACACATAATATTGAGACTTTTCAGAAGCCCCACCTTTGCCGTGTACACATATTTACGTTGAAATAAATATCCACCTAATTGACGCCCATATCCCGAAGAGAACACGCGGTTTTCCATAAACGCCCGGAACGGATTAGTCTCACCATTACACCTCACATCTGATTAATGGCGAACCCGTTCGGTTTCCTGTTGGGACTAATCTATCCACAAATCGCACAAAAAATCGCCAGGCTAACCGTAATTACTGGTTTCGTATTTTTCAGCCGGCACTCCGCGCGTTCAGAAATCGGGAACGGCCTCGGTAGAGCCATTAACAAGATTAATTGATGCATCAATCAATACAGTAATACACCACCGAGATGCAGGAACGAATACCGAAAGAGATCTGAAACAAGAAGTGCAACATATCAGATCATTTACAAATTAAATTATAAATAAATAATAATACCTACTGAAAAAAAAATCCAAATTGGGACGATAAGTACAAAGTCGAAGCAATGAGTCGCGTTTAAAACCAATGCACTAATCTGCCGTTAGCTATTGCAGAAAATCTGTGAGACTCGAAAATACACTTTCTGATAATCGATTGCTTCAGCAACAATTCGAAATCATTAATTTTCACTGCAATCGGTATTTCCGGAATAAGGCCGCCCGCACACTAGCAAGTTTTTAATCACTCAGTTCAAGTAACTTTTTAATCACCGAAATACAACACATTATTACTTATAATAGACCACACACGACCAACTAAATAGTTGAGGCAACTATTTAGTTGCCTCAAGTTTTAGTTGTGATTAAAAAGTTCTGCGTGTGTTTCCGGCCTAAAGAGCGTAAAGTGGTACATCGTTTCTCTCGGGGTAAAGTTGCAGCGCAAAGCGGAGCGCGGCAATTCCCCGAGAGCAAGAATGGCACTTTGCGCTCGAATTGCACCCCTACAATTTATTGTTTTCTTTAGCGCATTGTAAAGCTTGCTTACATAATTCCGTTTTTCTTTTTTCGCCATGGCGATAGTAATTAGCTTCAAAAACCTGTCACGGTCCAAAAGGGACCAAGGCCCTTAATAGGCATTTCGTCTATTTACCACACCCCCAGCAACCTATCTCATACCCATGAGGATTCATGATTCGCCGGCGCCACACGGAGAGAGAGACACGCTGACGGTCCGATAAAACCTACTTAGGTCCTACTCTTGATAATTCAAGAATTGAAACTGTGGTAGTGTTACTTATTATAAATAAAAAAATTATAAATTAAGTGACAATGATAATTAATTAAATGAAAAGTAAGAGTGATTACTTTTCTAGCATGATAAATTATAATGAAGCATTGATTATTTTTTTTAAGAATGATCACTAATATTTTGTAAAATTTAAAACACCGTACTGCGATATTTCAGTATTCCCGGTACTATATGGCAGAGATATTCACGTCTTTCCGGACCGCACCAAATTTAAGCTCAATTTTTTTTAGTACAACTCATCAAAGCCCGAATTTTTCAGCACCATACTGCCAAATTTCAGTATTCCCGGATCTATAACGGCAGAGATATTCACGTGTTTCCTGTTGTTTTTTGATTTGACAGCTTCCTGTGACAGTTGTCAGAATTCTGACTACACCAAATCAAAGCACGAATTCCCGGAGCTATAATGGCAGAGATATTCACGTGTTTCCTGTTGTTTTTTTGATTTGACAGCTTCTTGTGACAGTTGTCAAAATTATAACTACCGCAAATTAAAGCCCGAACATTTTTTACTACAACAATTGAGAGCCCGTTTTTTCTGCACTATACTGCCAAATTTCAGTATTCCTGGATTTATAATGGCAAAGATATTGACGTTTTTCGTGTTATTTCTGCCGATTTGACAGATTTCTATGATAGCTGTCAATATTCTGATTACACCAAAGTAAAGCCTGTTTTTTTCTGGCAGAGATATTCTGGTTTTCGTATTATTATTTTCGATTTGACAGTTTCTTATGACAGTTGTCAAAATTGAGACAACATCGAATCAAACCCCAATTTTCTCTGCACCATATTTCCAATTTTTAGTATTCCCGGAGCTATAATGGCAGATAAATCCAATATTTTTCTGTTATTTTTCGAGTTAACAGCTTCCTATGACAGCCGTCAAAATCGGACTGCACCAAATTTAAGCTCAATTTTTTTTAGTACAACACATCAAAGCCCGAATTTTTCAGCACCATACTGCCAAATTTCAGTATTCCCGGATCTATAATGGCAGAGATATTCACGTGTTTCCTGTTGTTTTTTGATTTGACAGCTTCCTGTGACAGTTGTCAAAATTATAACTACCGCAAATTAAAGCCCGAACATTTTTTACTACAACAATTGAGAGCCCGTTTTTTCTGCACTATGCTGCCAAATTTCAGTATTCCTGGATTTATAGTGGCAAAGATATTGACGGTTTTCGTGTTATTTCTGCCGATTTGACAGATTTCTATGATAGCCGTCAATATTCTGATTACACCAAAGTAAAGCCCGATTTTTTCTGGCAGAGATATTCAGGTTTTCGTATTATTTTTTTCGATTTGACAGTTTCTTATGACAGTTGTCAAAATTGTGACTACATCGAATCAAACCCCAATTTTCTCTGCACCATATTTCCAATTTTTAGTATTCCCGGAGCTATAATGGCAGAGATATCCAATATTTTTCTGTTATTTTTCGAGTTAACAGCTTTGTATGATAGCTGTCAAAGTTCTGACTACTCCAAAATGACGCCCGAATATTTTTGACTGCTCCAACTGAAGGCCCGGATTTTTCTGCACAATACGTGCTCGGTTTTCGAGTTTTTTTTTTAATTTTACAGCTTCCTATGACACCAGTCAACATTCTGACTACACCTAATTAAATCCCAGGTTTTCTGCATCATATCATGGCAGAGATATTCACGTTTTATAGCTATTTTTCGATTTTGACAGCTTACTATGACAGCTGTCAAAATTATAACTACACCAAATTAAAGACCGATTATTTATTACACCAAATCAAAGCATGATTTTTTCTACATTATACTGCCAAATTTAAGTGTTCCCGGAGCTATAATGGCAGAGATATTTACGTGTTTCCTGTTCTTTTTCGATTTGACAGCTTCCTGTGACAGTTGTAAGAATTCTGACTACACCAAATCAACGCACGAATTCCCGGAGCTATAATGGTAGAGATATTCACGTTTTACGGCTATTTTTCGATTTTGACAGCTTACTATGACAGCTGTCAAAATTATAACTACACCAAATTAAAGACCGATTATTTATTACACCAAATCAAAGCACGAATTTTGCTACATTATACTGCCAAATTTCAGTATTCTCGGAGCTATAATGGCAGATATATTCACGTATTTCCTGTTGTTTTTCGATTTGACAGCTTCCTGTGGCAATTGTCAGAATTCTGACTACACCAAATCAACGCACAAATTCCCGGAGCTATAATGGCAGAGATATTCACGTTTTACAGTTATTTTTCGATTTTGACAGCTTCCTAGGACAGCTGTCAAAATTATGACCACACCAAATTAAAGACCGATTATTTATTACACCAAATCAAAGCATGATTTTTTCTACATTATACTGCCAAATTTAAGTGTTCCCGGAGCTATAATGGCAGAGATATTTACGTGTTTCCTGTTCTTTTTCGATTTGACAGCTTCCTGTGACAGTTGTAAGAATTCTGACTACACCAAATCAACGCACGAATTCCCGGAGCTATAATGGTAGAGATATTCACGTTTTACGGCTATTTTTCGATTTTGACAGTTTACTATGACAGCTGTCAAAATTATAACTACACCAAATTAAAGACCGATTATTTATTACACCAAATCAAAGCACGAATTTTGCTACATTATACTGCCAAATTTCAGTATTCTCGGAGCTATAATGGCAGATATATTCACGTGTTTCCTGTTGTTTTCCGATTTGGCAGCTTCCTGTGACAGTTGTCAGAATTCTGACTACACCAAATCAACGCACAAATTCCCGGAGCTATAATGGCAGAGATATTCACGTTTTACAGTTATTTTTCGATTTTGACAGCTTCCTATTACATGTATCAAAATTGTAACTACCCCATATTAAAGCCTGGATAATTCTGACTGCACCAATGAAAGTCCTATTTTTTCTGCACTATACTGCTAAATTTCAGTATTCCTGGATCTACAGGGTCCAGCCAAATGAAAGCCCTATTTTTTCTGCACTATACTGCGAAATTTCAGTATTCCTGTATCTACAGGGTCCAGCCAAATGAAAGCCCTATTTTTTCTGCACTATACTGCGAAATTTCAGTATTCCTGTATCTACAGGGTGTCCATAATAGAGCATTATTCCTATTGACGAGCGTAGAAACCAGCTTCCAGAGGCACAATCCGCTGATCGCCCGGCTGCAGTTGCAGCTTCCACGAGGCCCATGGAAATTCCTGCGTTTCTTTGTCGCTTCCGACGTGAAGCCGAATTACGATCCACCGGACTTCCACACGCGAAGCACAGGGGCCCATTCAGGACGCGAAGGGAAACAAACCATATCTAGGTTAATTTCATTTGATGTATGCTTACACACGGTAAACGCCACTTTGTACATGGGTTGTTTTCTGGGTTCGCTATGTTCGCTCAGAATTCTCAGTCTAATTACAGTCAAATTATGACAGTAACCAATTACGCCATAGATGGAGGAGTAGTAGGGATTATTATTATTAGTACTTGCGGGACGTGTGCGATGATTTGGCCAAATTAGCGTAGTTACGCGTAATGGAACGCTGGTAGATAAAGGAAGCCATTCCTTCGGGGCGCCCTGGCGACAAGTTATTCGAACGAGAATAAAACGTACCTCATATCAAAATTCCATGTAGTATATTGTTTTTATTTCTAATCTCGTCCGTTTCCACACACTGCTTTATGTACAGTTATCTTGCAGGAAATGTTTGCCCTTTTGGGGCATTGCCCTTTTGGAAGCGTCACAAACCTCAGAAGCCGAAAACGTACATTTCGAAAGAAAATATAGAAATTATTGTGTTTTTTTTGTTTATCGCCATCTATGTGGCGTATATTGGCGTGTATGTGTGTGTGTATATATATATATATATATGTATAAACGTGTATTGAGCATGCCTCTTACTTCGTGATTAACACTCGTAATTTGAGGAAATAATTTCTTCTTTTTTCCAAAGAAATAAATTTCCAAATTGCGGCATTTTATCTCCTTCTTTGAAGTACAATTACATTTATAATACGATTAGACCATATAAAAAAAATAACTTCTAACTTAAATGGAATTCCATCAAAAGAATCTTTAAACATCTATTACAAAAACTTCTGCTCGTCCTTTCCCATAAACAATCTTCTCGCATTCTCAATTTGTTTGATTTATTGCGGCGGAGCGCATTTTCCCATTTAAAACCAATACGGCCTGCGAGGCCGTATAACACCTAGGTTAACCTGGGTCGGATCCGTCTGGGAACCAGAAGTGATATCGTTACATACAATGCGAGGAACGATCCGCTTTTATGGGCGCGGCGCGCGAATTAGGCATTCCGCTCGGCGGATTCCAAATTGGATGAAAGTCCAATCGCTCAGAAATCAATTACCTGCCAAATTGGTATCTCGTTTTCCTTGCGCAATTCGTCTCGGCTGATACGCATCTCCGTGATCGGCTAAACACACGCGACGAGCCGTCCGTAGAACCGATCCGCTGCCAAAATTGGAAAAAGTGCCGCTTTCGAAAATCTTTGATAAATGATAACGTCAGTTAGATATAATAGAAACTTGATGGCGGCGACTTCCGCTGCTAATGAGTCCGGAGAAACTAAACTTTGTAATCAAACTTTATCGATTTGTTTTTATTTATTTCGTTTGCGGATGCGATGTTGTATGCCGGGTTGTAAAATTTTAATTTATTAGCATTAAAATATATATATATATAAATATATATATTGTGATGGTATTTGTATTATAAGTAGAGTAGATTAATTAGAATAGATTTATTATTATTATTAGATAGGTATTAGATAGAATTATAATCTTAAGGGCACAAGCTAACTAAAATTATTGTAAATATTGTAAATGTGAATGTGAACAAGTATGCACAAATCTACAGAGAAATGTGTAAGACATTTTATGGACATCACAAATCGCAAGGTTTATGGATCTGCGGATGGAGGTTGTTGATCGGTTACCACGGGTGACAGGTGACTTCGTGCATAGACGCATGTGAGATTGAAGAATTGAAGATCGGAAATAATCAACAAGAAACAGATTGCCGAGTCGAGGGTAGAGGGTGAACGGCGATCAGGGGAGACGGTAGTGGGTCGAGGGTCGTGATGTTGCCCTAATACTAATAGATTACATAAAATTAACGCGTGGTCAACGATTGGACATAGGACTGGAAAAAGGCAGTCAACAAGGAGAGGACTTCAACAAGATAGGAGCCGTGACGGAGATATTCGAAAATCAGGACTTCAAGCCGCTAAACTTCGCACACAAAAGTAGCTATTTACTTTTGTGCGAAAGTCATGATAATGTGACCTACGGACCCTATGGGCAGTTGCGTCCCTATCTCATGCAAAATAAGCTTACCGGACACGATAAATAATGTTATTAACACTGGGAAATGTGCTACATTCGCAACATAATCGAACGGTCATAATGCGTATAATACGAGTTGTAACGGTTAACACTTGCGCTGTATATCTTCGGGCGTTTTGCAAATCAGCATGGGCGACTGAATGTGGTGGTCCAATACGCTTGACCATAGGTAAATTTTAATAAGTGAGAAATGATGAAAATAGTAAATAAACGTTGTTTACACTTTTGACTTTTTTAACATTTTAAGAGCAATAATTATGAGGAGGATATCCAAAAGATAATTCTACAAAAAAACGTTCGTACGCTCCTTGTAATCAAATTTTGCAATTTACGCTCCTTGCTGAATAGTGCAATGTAATCGTCGGTGGCAGAAATGCCCGTGTTGTAATATTTTATTACATTTCGTATTACACATGGAACAGATCAAATGGTTGGATACATAATTAAAACATAGTAGTGTTTTATTCAAAATTTAATATGGATTACCACAAAGTAAAGATCTCAACCATCTTAATGATTAAATACAACAGAGTTTAGAAGTTTTGATGATTATTGTTTGATGAGACTATTTTACAGCTATAAGTTTCGAATCCTGCACCTCTGCTTCGGCTAAGCGAGTGAATGAACGACTTCTTCATTTCTCCAGCCGCGTCTTAATTAACATCGCGCTTATTAAGAACCACTCTCGCCATTCAAGCGTGGCGCACATCGCGATTGTCAAGGATTCACCGAAATGCCCAGCACTGAACCTCGTGGGGAGCCTCGACTCTTGCGCTCAGCTGAGCACGTAATCGACGCTAATTGACGATAAGACGTTTACCTCGCGCTTATGCACGGCAGGCACGGCCAAAATGAACATGTTTTAGTGATTCTATGCGAATCGCTTCTAACCTAAAGTCACAGCCGATATTAAAAGTGTAACAAATAAAATAATAAATAATGATTTAAATGATTTTGTCAAATTTTGATAATTATCATTGAAAATATGACACATTTTGGCAATTGCAGTTAAATAATAATAAATAGTCATTTATTTACATAAAATAGTTATAATGTGACATATATTATGTAAACAAATGAAAAATATCAAAAGTTAGTAGTTATGAAATCAAAATATTACTATTTAAGAACTGAACTACTGTAAATTTTACGTATTTTTCAACAGAAGCATAGTACTTGTCAGTTGTTTTGCAGTTGTTACTGAAATTTTGGCGGATTTTGATAGTAGGTCTAAAGCTTGACAAATTTTTAACGTTACACTTACATACTTGACACATTTTTCTAACTGCAGTTACAAATTTGGCAACTTCACAGATTTTGAGAGTTAGATTTGAAAATATGAGCAATTTGAGCAGTTAAAGTTGAAAATACCAGTGCTATCGACAGCTACAGTTGAAAATATATAAAATTTTGTTAGTTACAGTTAAAAATTTGACAAATTTTGATAGTTATCATTAAAATTATTACAAATTTTATCAGGTACAGTTTATAATTTGACAAATTTTGATAATTATCATTGAAAATATGGCACATTTTGACAATTGCAGTTAAATAATAATAAATCGTCATTTATTTACATAATATAGTTATAATGTGACATATATTATGTAAACAAATGATAAATATCAAAGTTAGTAGTTATGAAATCAAAATATTACGATTTAAGAACTGAACTACTGTAAATTTTACATACTTTTACAACTGGAGCATAGTACTTATCAGATATTTTGCAGCTGTTTCTGAAATTTTGGCGGATTTTGATAGTAGGTCCAAACCTCGACAAATTTTTAACGTTACACTTGTATATTTGACACATTTTTCCAACTGCAGTTACAAATTTGGCAACTTCACAGATTTTAGCAGTTAGATTGGAAAATATGAGCAATTTGAGCAGTTACAGTTGAAAATACCAATGCTATCGACAGCTACTGTTGAAAATATGTCAAATTTGGTTAGTTACAGTTAAAAATTTGACAAATTTTGATAGTTAGTTTTAAAATTATTACAAATTTTATCAGGTACAGCTTATAATTTGACAAATTTTGATAATTATCGTTGTAAATATGACACATTTTGGCAATTACAGTTAAATAATAAAAAATAGTCATTTATTTACATAATATAGTTATAATGTGACATGTATTATGTCACGTAACAATCTACAAAATGGCCCAAGTATGTTTTCGCCCTAGTTATCTGTTCTCCTGAAAAATATCACTCCTTGTTTTTTTTTAAATAGAATACCCTGAATATTTTTACTAGATTTTTGTTTTATAAAATTTAGATTTTGAATTTCAAAAGGCAAGAATTCTAATCGATGCCTATGGTTCAGAACTTAAAAAAGTAACAGAACAGAACGTAAAAGATTGATAAAATATAACTAGGCAAAAAATTGTTCACATCTTCAGTAGAACTAGACTGACGAATTTTATATTTCATTTGTTATTTTCTGAAATTAGAATTACAAAACCGAAATTATCGAATTTCAGGAAATAGCAGATTACAAAGATTTCTTTTATGCAATTTAGATTTGAATTTAAAAAAGGTAAGAATTCTAATCCATGCCGATGGTTCAGAACTTAATAACGTACCAGAACAGAATTTAAAAGATTAATAAAATAAAACAAAGCAAAAAATTGTGGACATTTTCAGTAGAACTAGACTGAGCAATATTATATTTCATATGTTATTTTCTGAAATTAAAATTACAAAACCGAAATTCTTGAAATTCAGAAAATAGCAGATTAAATAGATTAAAAGATTGTCTTTAGAAATTAGCAGAATCGTATTGGTTTCTACAACGTAGTAAGAATTAAAAAAATCTAGATACTTTGTTTTCTACTTCTAGTATTCTGATAAGTTGTTTCAAAATTTTATAAAAAATACGAATTTTATAAAAATACGATTTAAAAAAATACGATTTTTATTTTATTTGCAATTAGTATAAAATATTTAAACAATGCATTCGGATGACAGCAAATGTTATTTATGTAGTATAAACTATTTCAGAATTTTTGTACTGACCTTTCTAGAAATTAAAATACATTTCAAAATGATCTATAATTTCTAAATAAATTTTAGAAGAAAAGTATCCAGAATCATTTTTGTTTGAAATTTTAACTTACATTTTTAAACAATGCATTCGAATGACAGCAAATATTATTTATGTAGTATAAACTATTTCAGAAATTTTGTACTGACCTTTCTAGAAATAAAAATACATTTCAAAATGATCAATAATTTCTAAATAAATTTTAGAAGAAAAGTATCCAGAATCATTTTTGTTTGAAGTTTTAACTTACATTTTAGAAAACTATATGATTCGTGAAGATTTCTAAGTACAAATACAATTTAATTGTTTGGTTTTTGTTATTAAAAACATGTTTCAAAATTATCAAGTTTTTGAAGACTGTTAATTCACTGTGATCCTGAAATCTCATATTGTAATGATTAACTTAGGAATCCTCACGAATCTTATCGTTTTCTAAAATGTAGTTAGCACTTCAAACAAAAATGATTCTGGATACTTTTCTTCTAAAATTTATTTAGATAAAAATTTCGAAATTTTATGAAAAAATACGATATTTTTTAATTTACACTATATAAAATGTTCAAAGAATGTTTTTGAATGCCAATAAATGTGCTAATAAGTATCACTTCATGCACTGTAAACAGAACGTAAAATCTTAGTTTACGCAGGGGTCGTAGAAAACAACATTTTCACATCTTAATAGAACTGAACTGATTAGTTTTTACATTCCATTCGTTATTTTCTGTAATTGTATTATTACAAAATTGAAATGATTGAAATGCAGAAAGTAGCAATATTAAAGGTTTGTCTTCAGAAACTAGTAAGTATATAATTATTTTCTAAAACGAAATTAGAATAATAAACATTTTGTGAAAATTTCTGAATTTAAGGGGGAAAACTATATATTTTGAGAGCCGCCCGTTTAATCAACATGTCGATCGTCTCATTCGACTCGGAAGGCTCATACGAGTAGATTTGTTATTCGATTCAGAAGCCGATTTTTGATTCGACTTTTTCAGGCTCCTATAAATCGAATTTAGATCTATTATATTTCTTACAAGTTGATCATAGACTCGACATAGGAGGCTCTTACGATTCGAATTCTCATTTCACTCAGGAGACTCCTAAGAATCGACTTTTCATTCTATTCAGGAGACAATTACGAGCAGAATTTTCATTCGACTCAGGAGGTTCTTAGGTGTCGAATTTGCTATTATACTTCTTACAAGTTGAACTTAGACTCGACACAGGAGGCTCTTACGAGTCAAATTCTCATTTCACTCAGGAGGCTCCTATGAGTCGACTTTTCATTCGATTCAAGTGACAATTACGAGCAGAATTTTCAATCGACTCAGGAGGCTCTTATGTGTCGAATTTTCTATTATAATTCTTACAAGTTGAACTTAGACTCGACATAGGAGGCTCTTACGAGTCGAATTCTCATTTCACTCAGGAGGCTCCTAAGAGTCGACTTTTCATTCAATTCAAGAGACAATAACGAGCTGAATTTTCATTCGACTCAGGAGGCTCTTACGTGTCGAATTTTCTATTATACTTCTAACAAGTTGAACTTAGACTCGACACAGGAGACTCTTACGAGTCGAATTCTAATTTCACTCAGGAGGCTCATAAGAGTCGTCTTTTCATTCGATTCAAGAGACAATAACGAGCTGAATTTTCATTCGACTCAGGAGGCTCTTACGTGTCGATTTTTCTATTATACTTCTTACAAGTTGAACCTGGACTCGATACAGGAGGCTCTTACGAGCCAAATTCTCATTTCACTCAGGAGGCTCCTATAAGTCGAATTTTCATTCGACTCAGGAGGCTCTTTCGTGTCGAATTCTTTGTCATACTTCCTACAAGTTGAATTTAGATTCGACCCATGAGGCTCTTGCGAATCAAATTCTCATTCCACTTTAGAGGCTCCTAAGAGTCGACTTTTCATTCGTCTCAGGAGGCAATTACGAGTCGATTTCTCATTCGACTCAGGAGGCAATTACGAGTCGATTTCTGATTCGACTAAGGAGGCTCTTACGTGTCAAAGATTCTATTATACTTCCTAAAAGTTGAATTTAGATTCAACACAGGAGGCTTTTACGAGTCGAATTCTCATTCCACTCAGGAGGCTACTACGAGTCTAATTTTCATTCGACCCAGGAGGCTCTTACGTGTCGTATTCTCATTCGATCCAGGAGAAATATGCAGGTATAACAGCGTTCATTTTAAATGATCAAGAATCCCCTAAAATGGACACGAACGATTAATAACTATCAACTTTTAATTATTAATTATCGCCTATTAAACCAATCAAGCAGCGACCGAATTAATTTCATTTTCCTCGACTCTCCTAATTAAAATATTCGTGCAGGACACATCGCCTCTTTATTATTAATACACACGCACCGACTATCTATGCCGTTTCGACAACCTTATTAAAATAACATACATTTAATAACAACCCAAATAAAATGAACTAATTTATATGTAAATTCTACAGTTACGACGCTTGCAATAGATTGGACTCTAATTTTATTGTACAAGGAATGTAAACTGCATCTGACGCTTCTAGAAAAGTGGCCTCAAAAATTATGAAGTTTTTTTTAATCTTCTAAACGTATATTTTTCACATTAAGTCAATTGCTATTCGTGTGTTTTCTTTTGTTGTTTTGTTGAAATTTTGTATATTATGTAGCGTTTTTTGCTAATAAATATTCTTTATTTATATTTATAATTTAGGACAGTCCTAAAATATAGAAGTGTTGCGCTATTGAGCCTCAATTAGATGACTTAATTAATTATTTGCCTACAGTGGAATAATAATTATTGTTTTTGTTATAGTCCATTTTGAATATCAATTATTATTATATTTTTTATTGTCTTCTTTCTTCTTTATTAGGAGTACTTACAAAAGTCAAACCATTTATGAAACAGTTCATCTAATACCATATATACATTGTACTTAAAAAAATAACACCTCTGAAGATGCCTCACAATAGCCGAAACTAGTCAGGTGAAGAATAAATTTAAAAAATTATAAAAACAACATAAACCAAGAAACATCTTTATATTTAAATACTACCAGTAAGTACGTCTAATAAAGAAGAAACAAAACAATTAAATAAAATAATACCTCCGAAGATGGCTCACAATAGCCGAAACTAGTCAGGTGAAGAACAAATAAAAAAATAATAAAAACAACTTAAACCAAGAAACATCTCTATTCAAATATTACCAGTAAGCACTTCTAATAAAGAAGAAAGAAAACAATAAAACATCATAATTATTGTATTATTTCATTATCGTTATGTTCCCGAGAGATCTGTTAATGTTGGCAGCCATGCCAGAGTGTTTGTTTCGTTGATTCCAAGTCCAACCTTGTATTTTGCTTTACATATTTAACGTTTCCGCGTACATTCCGCCTTGTTTTGCGCTTTCGTTTGCTTAATTAGTGCGTTTTAATTGTTTCCACAATGACACATTCGCAAATCAACACGCAAAGAGTGGTAAACAAAATGACCATTAATTGTACAATAAATGTGAACCTGGCAAAATGCTGCGTGCACCTGGAAGATACAATTTATTGTACCATAAATGGTGCAACATGTTGTACAGTATCAAAAAAGTATGGAACAAAAAATTAAAAGATTAAAAAGTTTGTACGATATTCATAAAATGACAATAAAAACAACAGTAAACTTCCAACTGGTTATTTCTAGGTAAAGCTAATTAGCACTGAGTTACGTTTCGAACTAATAACTTGTGCTTTGACCGTAAATTCCTTGGCGCTTGTGAGCAATAGCTAACATGTATGTTTTGCAAATTGTTATTTTGTGTTGAGGGGATGCCAAAACGTGTAGTTATGAAAATTGCGGGATTATCTACTATGTATGATAGAAATCTCTTAAGGTCATAATTATTTCAACTTTAATTACTCTACATACGAATAACTTCCCGAACTTTAATGAAGTAGTAAAACGAATGCCAAGCTTATAAAACGTCAAGATACTGAACATGGCGTTTGCTATTGCTGCTACAGATAAACTGAGATCTCAACATTTACATATTTCGAATAATTCAAATGAATTTATATTTAATTGTGGTAATTTCAGCTATGGTTTTCTGTACGAATGCATCGGGTTATTTACAATTAATGATATAATCGCGAATGCAATTAACGTGGAGTGCAGTATGTAACCATTATCGCGAATAATGAGGCAAACCGTGGATGAGAATCGGTTTAGAAAGCAGAAGGATGATTAGTTTTCAATTGTCCGGCGTTAATTAATTTCTTCAGCGCAGGCGGGCCATTAACATACCGAGTGGAGGACGAAAACGGCTCCGACCAAATCGGGGCCTTCGTGAGTCGGGGAACAAATTGGTTTTTCGGATCATAATTAATGTGATTCCCCTGATAATTATCGAATGTGGACGTACAAATAGCGCCTCCATTGAGGCACGCGTGGCGGCGGAGGTGTGTTTCTACTAATTTGGCCTTCCTCGGTTCACGCACGCTTACCCCAACGCGGCCGGAAAAAGGCCTTTACACGCCCGGCCAATGGGTACGTGCAGAACCGGAAATGACATATTAGACGGCCGCTTAGCGGCCTCCTCGGCGGCAAATTGGCCGAGACGGAGCGCACGCAACACGCGTCCCCCTAATTTATTTACGTGCTCGTGAAAAACACGCAGGAAATGGAGAAAACGCACTCTAATTGCAATCACCGAAAACGGCAATTACGTACATTCGGCCCTAACGAACCCGATGCATATGCAGGAACTGTTCGTTACTTCAAAACATTGCAATTAGGAGTCGTCAATCATAAATGCTTCGGAAATATTTCCAAATATTACGTTATGTAACCATCTGAACGTAGCAATTCCTACAAAAGTAACAATTTAAGATATTGCCATGGCGGTCAAGCAATGGTTCCACCCGTACGATCTCCTGACCACATTGACATCAACATGATATTGATGGTCATGATGAACAATAGAAACAGCATTGCCTTCTAATTACGATCAATACCGGATTTAGGGGTGGGGGGCTATGAGGGCTATGGCTCAAGGCGGCAAAATCCAGGGGCAGCAAATTATTGGAAAAATACCAAAGGCAAGTCAAAATCTCGATGTTCTTGATATTTTCTCAAGCTTCCTTCCAATTTTTAAAGCCGAATGCCTTCGAATGAAAATAGCCTGTACATGAGCAGAATGCTGAATATAGCCGGATGCTGCATTCTAGCCAAAAATAGTCCCGAAACCATTTATGTACTTTGGAAGCTTCTTTTGTTTTATACATTCTGCTGAATAAGGATGATAATAATAAATGTGATGACAAATTTAAAAAAAAACACCTACTTGCTGGTTCAATTGTCAGTAACAATAGGTCTTTGATGACCAAGAAACCAAGAAAACGGAGGAGAAAAACACTTGTAAGTATGTAAGCTAACTTGACTCGAGCGGGGCGGGACTCTAGCGCCCCCTTCAGAGGGCAAATTTCTACCAACGTTGCCTAATTCATATATGTAATATAAAAATAGCAAATAAATTCTGTACTCAATAGATACTCAATTTGATGGCAACATTGCCCACTGCCATAAAATATAACCTCATTTTTTTTTTTAAATATAACCTATCTTTTCAAGTGTAGTGACTTTATGTTGGCCAACAAAACTGTCACCCTAACAGAGCCAACTTTGTTAAAAATAAAAATGGAATTTAGCTACCTAATTATAACTTATTTTTTAATACTGCATCAACTGATTTTTCGGATTCCTCCTATCGCTTCGGTGTTAGGAAAGACACGACACGGTTTCAGGATTAACCATGGGTGTCGTGGAAGCCCACGTCGAGGTTCCCACAATTAATTGGCCGAAAGTTCTTGCCTCCGCCGAGAACGACATGTATTTTGTCCGAGTGAAACGTAGGAAGCGCTCAATCGGGCCGGAAAATTTCGATAAGCGATCCGACTTGTCCGTGTACATCAACGTCACACATAATTTATAGGTTACTTGTTATGCGCGTTTATTCGATTCAAATGTATGCAGTGGATTCGACTTGACACGCTCACAATGCCCCTGATTAAATTGTAATTTATCACACACACACGTATCCAGTTTTTTTTAATGGTTATGAAACCACGAGAGTTTCATATTTGCTGATGAATATCGTAAACAAAAAAAAATGTATTTGTCAATAAATTTATGTCATTTTAACCAAATTTTACTCCCATTTAGCTACAAGAATAGTATATTATTTAACAACAATACAATGTAGGCTATAATTCACGAGAATGAATTTTATATACGATTGTTGACAATGAAGCATGAAATAGCTATTTGTATTGCAAGGGAGCAAAGTGCGTCATTTCCTCCCGCAGATATTTGATGTCTGACGCGAAGCGGAGTAAGCCCGAGTAATACATATGATTTTTTCTACGACCTTTTACAGTGTTTTGCGTAAATATTATATATTCTTGTGCATGACAATTAAAAAACCAAATGTCAAGATGTAACAATTAGAATAAGTATATTTTTAAAAATCAATGTATACAAGGAACGTACGAATTTTTATAAATAAAAATTGTACGAGGCTTATGTCGCACGTTAAATGGTTTACGGCTACCGTTGTGAACCGGTTGAATAAAATACATAATGGATTGAATACGGCTATTAAACCGGGTGCGTGGTTCGTAGGAGATTATGTTGAACGTTTTGAGCTGACTAAAATAAATGTGAATACATACTTTGCAAGGGGGTATGTAGCTGTTCAAGTTTTCGTCTTTCGGGGAATCACAATTAGCCGGCATTAGCTGGTCGCATTTTCGCCAAATTCGTTGCATACATCAATGTCAAATTTTGATTGATGTAATGACAGATGTTTGTTGTATTTTAATATTTATTTTTAAATTATTGTAATTGTTCTAGTAGTGAAAAAATAGTATACAGGGTGAGTCGGGAGGAACGGACCAAACTCCAGGAGTGTATTGTACACGTAAAGATGATTTGAAAAAACTCAAATGTTGTTATCCGATTTTCATTTGTTTTCAAGTGATAGTTTCGAACAGTTTGTTGAAAAGTCGGATAAATACATTTTTATCCAGAGTTTTCTGATGTGGAAACAGTTGACGATATCTTTCAACAGCAGCTGTAGCACTCCCATTAGAAAAACCATAGACAAACACCACATTTGCTTATTCAAGATTTGAAACTATAACTTGAAAACAAATGAAAATCGGATAACAACATTTGAGTTGTTTTAAATTATTTTCACGTGTACAATACACTCCTGGAGTTTGGTCCGTTCCTCTCGATTCACCCTGTATACACCACGGTTTGTGGATACATACCTCTGGTCATGTAACCTTCAGCGTTGTCCATAAAAGAAAACCATACACTATTATCACAGCTATTTAATGTTTCTATTCTTCTATTCTTATGTTTATGTATTATTCTAGGGAGGCAAAGGTGTTTGCCCCCCTTGGGAGCAAAAGTAGAACTTTCCTCCTTCATATGAGGGACGTAAGTGTGTACTTTCTATTAAGGGAGTAGAAAGAAATATTTGATTCATTTAATGTACCAAAATTTCAATATATAGTACTAAAATTCCTATTATTTCAATTAAAAAAAATCGAAAGATTGCTGTCATTACATTAAATTATCAATAATTTCTGATCAAATTTCAAATATTTATCCAAGATTCAATGATAATTATCAGATGTCATTGATATCCGCCAAAATACTGTAAACGATATAGGGCGGTCAAATTACTTTAAATTTTCAATAATTTCATGAAAATATATTCGATTCATTTAATGTACCAAAATTTCAATATATAGTACTAAAATTCCTATTATTTCAATAAAAAATAATCGAAAGATTGCTGTCATTACATAAAATTATCAATAATTTCTGATTAAATTTTAATTATTTATCCAAGATTCAATGATAATTATCAGATGTCATTGATATCCGCCAAAATACTGTAAACGATATAGGGCGGTCAAATTACTTTTAATTTTAAATAATTTCATGAAAAAATATTTGATTCATTTAATGTACCAAAATTTCAATATTTAGTACTAAATTTCTTATTATTTCAATTAAAAAATCGAAAGATTGCTGTTAAATTATCAATAATTTCTGATCAAATTTCAAATATTTATCCAAGATTCAATGATAATTATCAGATGTCATTGATATCCGCCAAAATACTGTAAACGATATAGGGCGGTCAAATTACTTTTAATTTTAAATAATTTCATGAAAAAATATTTGATTCATTTAATGTACCAAAATATCAATATTTAGTACTAAAATTCCTATTATTTCAATAAAAAATCGAAAGATTGTTGTCATTACATTAAATTATCAATAATTTCTGATCAAATTTCAAATATTTATCCAAGATTCAATGATAATTATCAGATGTCATTGATATCCGCCAAAATACTGTAAACGATATAGGGCGGTCAAATTACTTTAAATTTTAAATAATTTCATGAAAAAATATTTGATTCATTTAATGTACCAAAATATAATTATTTAGTACTAAAATTCCTATTATTTCAATAAAAAATCGAAATATTGCTGTCATTACATTAAATTATCAATAATTTCTGATCAAATTTCAAATATTTATCCAAGATTCAATGATAATTATCAGATGTCATTGATATCCGCCAAAATGCTGTAAATGATATATGGCGGTCAAATTACTTTAAATTTTCAATAATTTCATGAAAAAATATTCGATTCATTTAATGTACCAAAATTTCAATATATAGTACTAAAATTCCTATTATTTCAATTAAAAAAAAATCGAAAGATTGCTGTCATTACATTAAATTATCAATAATTTCTGATCAAATTTCAAATATTTATCCAAGATTCAATGATAATTATCAGATGTCATTGATATCCGCCAAAATACTGTAAACGATATAAGGCGGTCAAATTACTTTTAATTTTAAATAATTTCATGAAAAAATATTTGATTCATTTAATGTACCAAAATTTCAATATATAGTACTAAAATTCCTATTATTTCAATTAAAAAAAATCGAAAGATTGCTGTCATTACATTAAATTATCAATAATTTCTGATCAAATTTCAATTTTTTATCCAAGATTCAATGATAATTGTCAAATATCATTGATAACGGCTAAAATGTTTTAAAATTCCATTTATTTCAATAAAATTTCGAAAGATTGTTCTCAAATGAGTTTCAATTTTTAATAATTTCTGTTAAAAGTGTTCAATTATTCTTACAACATTCAATGATAATTGTCAAATATCATTGATAACGGCTAAAATGCTTTAAAATTCCGTTTAATTCAATAAAATTTCGAAATATTGCTCTTAAATGAGTTTAAATTTTCAATAATTTCTGACACAATTTCAAAATTTCAAAGAATTGTGCCAAAATTCTACATTATTTTTTCTGGACTTTCTATTAGTAACTTGAATGGAATTTCTCATTGAAGTTACACCAAATTTCACAAACATTTCAGAAATTGTCAAGTTTTATGGGAATTTATAATAATAATAATAATAATAATCTTTATTACGGTAATACCAATTTAGCCTACATAGAAACAAGTACTAATTCTAAATATAGGAACAATAAATATTCACTAAAATAAGCTGCAAGACAATTGCTACAACTTCAAACTATCAATTGCTTTAAAGCATAGCAATTTGTAAGAGGTAATGGAGACACCAAAAACTTCAACCGAATCGTAACACAGATTCATGTTCCTAATCAAGGTACTTTTAGGATTGTAGTACCCGTACCAAGTTCTGTGATACTCATCACTTAGAAGTTTCTGATGTCTAGATATGCGAGATGGAATATGAAAAAACAGCAGTGACAAGATTATAGAATGTGCAATAAACTTGAAAAGAGTTCAGTCCAGAATTTCAATCAGAATATCAATAATTCAGAATTGCGAACATTGTATTCAATTTCAAAAACTTAACAAAACCATTATGAAACAGAAGAAAGTGCACAACCATAAACATGTTATTGAAATTGCAGAAAACATGTATACAGGGTGGCCCATATATGCTCGCTTGGACCATTGTTGCTAGACTAATGAAAATTGAGGAAAAACTCTGATTGGAAGTTAATGGACACTTGATGTTCTACTTTTTAAAATTGTTTTCGAGTGTACATGGTACACTCTGTATACTAGAAAATAATTTTAAAAACTAGCACATTAAGTGTCCAATGAGTTCCAATCGGATGTTTTCCTCAACTTTTATTAGTATAGCAGCAATGGTCCGAGCGAGGATAAGTGGGCCACCCTGTATGTACTAATATCAAAATATAAAACACTTTCAGCCAGTTTAACAAAATAATACATGAAGTAACATTACATTTAATAAAAATGTTGGAAATTACTAAAAAGTTTTATGGACAAAATATGCAAACAAAAAATCAAGAGAAAAAAATCCAGAATGTTAACAAAAATATTAAAAGTGTCAGAATATTCAGGAACTGTCAACATTACATCAACCAATGTTATAAATTATTTCGTTATGACGAAAATCACCATAACATGTCTTAAAAAGTATAAAACGTCAATAAAAATAGTTTTAGAAGTTTTAGACTTTTCAAATTTTCAGAAAATGTCCACGAAACGTTTGTAACTGTCAACATTACATCAACCAATGTTATAAATTATTTCGTTATGACGAAAATCACCATAAAATGTCTTAAAATTAATAGAAGAAATGAAACTAAAATATTAAGTATGTTATAAGAAAGATAACGATCTTTATTAGGTTATTGGGAATCTATCTTTTCGCCCGTTATAGTTATTATGTTATTATGTTATTATTATTATGTTATGTTATATTATTATGAAGAAAATAATTAGGTAAGTATAATCGTATTGCAAAAAATCAGAAATTGCAGAATTCTGCAGATGCAGAAATTTTTCTTGGTTTATATCAAGGAAAGGTGCTAAAAATTCATGGATTCGTTCAATTCATAATTGCAAAATTCATTGTTTATTGAAATTGGACTACCCATTAAAATAATTGACTCGCTACGTTTGGGTTAGGATATAATTTGCAGTATTAAAAATTTCTTGTACAATTAAACTTTATAATAGCGAGGATAGTGATTAACAAATTAGATCGTTGAAATTGAAAAATTTGGCACGGCCGACGTTATCTCCGCGAAAAATTAATTCCGATCCCGTTTAATTATAACTGTAACGCAATTTTCGCGTTGGCCGCAGATTGAAATTGATCCCAACAATAAGAGACAGTCACGAAACCAATCTCGCCTCAACAATTAACCGGGCACGGTTTTTTCGGCATATTCGTGCCATTTTCGAATAATTCCCAGGTAAATGAGGTAATGACGAAAAAAAAACGGGCGCTAATTCCACATAGAAATTCCGAGAGTCATCATCGGCGAATGGAAAATGATCGCGGCGAGCATAGCTGGGATTTCTAGGCAATTACGCAATTACGTAATGAGCGCAGAGCCGACGAAAAGGGCGAGGAAAAGTCCCCTGTAATGACGCGGGAATGCCTCGCCGGTTGGGCGTAATTTATTATTTATTTTGATAACAACGCCGATGCAATAGATAATAACAATATGACGGCGAGGTATGCGGGAACAACGGAGATTTTTACGGTGCATGAATGACAAGTTTAATGATCAAATAGAAACGTGGAAGATACGAGAGAGCGGGGAACCATAAAAAAAGGCATCGGGCACAAAGCAAAGATGATAAACCGCGATGATATATTACACATGACTGTAATTTAATTATAACCTGCCTCCTTGTAGATACGTGTAATTTATTTGTTGCAATTTGTATCGTAATCCTGCGAACGGTTTGCACACACTTTTCGAAGCTTTTCGTGAAAATGAATCATTTTTAATTGGGCATCGCACGCCCGGTCATACCTGGAGCACCTGTTCGGTTGTGAGAGTCATAATGGGGACCGCAGATCACATCAGTGACACCTTATATGACCGCGACTTGCTCCTGCATAAATTACAGCGAGGGCCTGCTTCTGAGAGGAAACCACGAACGTTATCGGTTTGCTTATCGATACAACAAAGTCATTGGCGGGTTTTGCATTCAAACAGGATGCAACAGTAAATTACACAGTAATAAAGCTGCAGCCTTTAAAGTATCGTGTATACTTTATTAAATCCATAAATAAAGGTATTTGTTTTAATTTTATTATAAATTCTAAATATTTGTACATTTGTATATCATCTCCGCGGATACCCGAAGACCGGTTTCGGCATGGTGGGTCTCATCAGTCCAGTGCGTCAGGAGTGAATTCCCAAATGTACAATTTGCACTTTTTGATTTCTACAAGATTTCTACAAGATATTTGCAATAGTATCTGGAAAGTTGCCAAATTTGTAACTGCAGTTGGAAAAATGTGTCAAGTATATAAGTGTAACGTTCAAAATTTGTCAAGTTTTGGACCTACTATCAAAATCCGCCAAAATTTCAGTAAAAACTGCAAAATAATTGATAAGTACTATGCTCCAGTTGTAAAAGTATGTAAAATTTAGGATACTTCAGTTCTTAAATCGTAATATTTTGATATCATAACAACTAACTTTTAATATTTTCCATTTGTTTACATAATATATGTCACATTAGAACTATATTATGTAAATAAATGATTATTTTTTATTATTTAACTGCAATTGTCAAAATATATCATATTTTCAACGATAATTATCAAAATTTGTCAAATTATAAACTGTACCTGATAAAATTTGTAATAATTTTAATGGTAACTATCAAAATTTGTCAAATCTTGGACTGTAACTAACAAAATTTTACATATTTTTAACTGCAGCTGTCGACAGCACTTTTATTTTCAACTGTAACTGCTCAAATTGCTTATATTTTCAACTCTAACTGTCAAAATCTGTGAAGTTGCCAAATTTGTAACTGCAGTTAGAAAAATGTGCCAAGTGTATAAGTGCAACGTTAAAAATTTGTCAAGTTTTGGACCTACTATCATAATACGCCAAAATTTCAGGAACAACTGTAAAATAACTGATAAGTACTACGCTCCAGTTGTAAAAGTATGTAAAATTTTCAGTACTTCAGTTATTAAATCGTAATATTTTGATTTTATAACTACTAATGTTTGATATTTTTCATTGGTTTACGTTTGACAAGTAGCTGTTATTTTTTTTAAATCTATTATATCGTCGGCTTACAAGTGAAACGACACGAAGTCAATTTTTGGCTGTTTTTAGTTAAGTTTTATTTTGATGGTTTACTAAATTGGAATAAATAACAGGCTCAGTAGAGGTATATTAAAGGGTTCTGTGGCAGAACTTCCAAATTCTTAACTCATTAAATGACTGAGTAGGAAAGGTAACAGCAGAATATAGAACTTTAATTGCAGTTTCTCACACTTTATAGTTTTTGACTTCAGTGATTTCACTTGTAAGCCAACGATATTTTAACAGATTAAGGTGGACAATAAAACAAACCAGTCACTCTCTATATCTTTTAAATTATCACCATTTTTTTAAAACCCAAAATTGCAACCATGTATTGTATTTTGGATGATTGGTGCAATATGTTTATAATTTAACTGGATTTATTAAAGTAGATATTTGCAGTTATATACATAGTCGACCCTAGTAGCTACTAGATCTTAGTAGCTACTAATGCTAATCAGAATGAGATTTATCTTGCAGAAATAACATTTAGTTATTTCAGTCAATTTCAGAAAAAGTAGGATCGTTTTCAGAGAAAGTAAAATCAAGTTCAGAGAAAGTAAAATCAAGTTCAGAGAAAGTAAAATCAAGTTCAGAGAAAGTAAAATCAAGTTCAGAAACAGTAACATCTAATTTAGAAAAAGTAAACACTTCAGTAAATTGTTCTGAAATTTTACATTCTCTGAAATGTATTCTACTTTTTCTGAAACTGATGTTACTTTTTCTGAAATTGATTTTACATTTTTTGGAATTGATTCAACTTTTTTTGAAATTTAAAGGTGTAGTTTCTAACCGTTTTCAGCATTTACTAAGCTTTAGTAGCTACTGAAGTGACTATGCATCTAACTGTAGATATATTAAATTTGAGTTTTATAATTTAAAAAATCTAAGTTATCTAAGTAATCTAAAAATAATCTAATAAAATAAAAAAATCGAATCTAATAAAAAAATTATAATAAGTAATCCAAAAATCTAAGTATAAGTATTTAGAAATATCAGCGCATTATTTTTTTTATGGATTATCTAAATATAATTACATTTTTATTTTTTTTAATAAATTGGAACAAATATCAGGCTCAGTAGTTGTATAGTAAAGGGTTGTGTGGCAGAACTTCCAAATTCTTAACTCTTTAAATGACTGAGTAGGACAGCAGAATATAAAATCTTAATTGCAGTTTCTCACATTTTATAGTTTTTGACTTCAGTAATTTCACTTGTAAACCAACGATATTTTAGCAGATATAAGGTGGACAATAAAAAAAAACAGTCATTCTATATATCTTTTAAATTATCACTAATTTTGAAATATATTAACTAAATTTTGGGTTGCTTTGTAAAATTGTTTTGGTTGATAGTTCTGGTAAATCTTCAAAAATTTTAAGATCTAATAAAATCGTATGCAAAATTATTTGTATAGTCCAGATTTAAGGATTTTTACTGAATATTTTTGTAAGGGTACCTTTTTGGAATCAGGAGGGCAGACTTAGTCCTGCTAACCTAACCTAACCTAACGTACCCTCACATGGCATGGCTTGGCACAAAACCTCTAGAAGCAACTTGAAAATTTGACAAATCGAAATTTTATTTTTAGTCGCAAAATAGTATTTTTTGGATTGAGTCCACGCAACTTAACCACAAAGGTAACTACTCTAAGAAGTCCCTTATAAGCCGCTCATATTTAGTCAACGTTGTATCCATCTTCCAACCCTATCTAACTCATCAAATAGAAAAAACATTGTTTTTTATGTAAACATTGCTCTTTTCAAAGTGAAAAATTTTTCAAAGGAATTTTTCCCCTGGAAAAATGAGAGCACATTGTGGTTCATGGGTCAACGTGGCTCAATTTATTTCTCAATAAAGCCTTGGAGCTGTGTGTAAGTTACAGCCAAATCGGTTTAGGCTTTCTTAACCTGGAAATTTATCGAAATTGCTATAAAATTTCTATAAAAAATTTCAAAAATTTTAAAATCTATTAAAATCGTATGCAAAATTATTTGTATAGTCCAGATTTAAGGATTTTTACTAAATATTTTTGTAAGGGTACCTTTTTGGAATCAGGAGGGCAGACTTAGTCCTGCTAACCTAACCTAACCTAACGTACCCTCACATGGCATAGCTTGGCACAAAACCTCTAGAAGCAAATTGAAAATTTGATAAATCGAAATTTTATTTTTAGTCGCAAAATAGTATTTTTTGGATTGAGTCTACGCAACTTAACCACAAAGGTAACTACTCTAAGGAGATGAAGTCCCTTATAAGCCGCTCATATTTAGTCAACGTTGTATTCATCTTCCAACCCTATCTAACTCATCTAATAGAAAAAAGATTATTTTCTATGTAAACATTGCTGTTTTCAAAGGAGGAAAAATTTTCAAAGGAATTTTTCCCCTGGAAAAATGAGAGCACATTGCGGGCTCGTGGCTCACTATGGCTCATTTTATTTCTCAATAAAGCTTTGGAGCTGTCTGTAAGTTACAGCCAAATCGATTTAGGCTTTCTTAACCTGGAAATTTATCGAAATTGCTATAAAAATTTTATAAAAAATTTCAAAATTTTTAAAATCTAATAAAATCGTATGCAAAATTATTTGTATAGTCCAGATTTAAGGATTTTTACTGAATATTTTTGTAAGGGTACCTTTTTGGAATCAGGAGGGTAGACTTAGTCCTGCTAACCTAACCTAACCTAACGTACCCTCACATGGCATGGCTTGGCACAAAACCTCTAGAAGCAACTTGAAAATTTGATAAATCGAAATTTTATTTTTAGGCGCAAAATAGTATTTTTTGGATTGAGTCCACGCAACTTAACCACAAAGGTAACTACTCTAAGGAGATGATGTCCCTTATAAGCCGCTCATATTTAGTCAACGTTGTATTCATCTTCCAACCCTATCTAACTCATCAAATAGAAAAAACATTGTTTTTTATGTAAACATTGCTCTTTTCAAAGGAGGAAAATTTTTCAAAGGAATTTTTCCCCTGGAAAAATGAGAGCACATTGTGGGCTCCGTGGCTCACTATGGCTCATTTTATTTCTCAATAAAGCCTTGAGGCTGTCTGTAAATTACAGCCAAATCGGTTTAGGCTTTCCTAACCTGGAAACTTATCGAAATTGCTACAAAATTTCTATAAAAATCTTCAAAAATTTTAAAATCTAATAAAATTGTATGCAAAATTATTTGTATAGTCCAGATTTAAGGATCTTTACTAAATATTTTTGAAATTGTGCTTTTTGGAATGAGGAGGACAAAATTAGTCCTGCTAACCTAACATAACCTACCCTCGCATGACATGGCTTGGCACAAGACCTCTAGAAGCAACTTGCAAATTCGAAATTTTAGTTTTAGTCGCAAAATAGCATTTTTTTTTAAATTTGGGTCCAGGCAACTTTACCGTTTTATAGTTTTTGACTTCAGTAATTTCACTTGTAAGCCAACGATATTTTAGCAGATATTAGGTGGACAATAAAAAAAACAGTCATTCTAAATATCTTTTAAATTATCACTAATTTTGAAATATATTAACTCAATTTTGGGTTGGTTTTGTAAAATTTTTTTGGTTGATAGTTCTGGTAAATCTTCAAAAATTTTAAAATCTAATAAAATCGAATTCAAAATTATTTGTATAGTCCAGATTTAAGGATTTTTACTGAATATTTTTGTAAGGGTACCTTTTTGGAATCAGGAGGGCAGACTTAGTCCTGCTAACCTAACCTACCCTCACATGGCATGGCATGGCACAAAACCTCTAGAAGCAACTTGAAAATTTGAAAAATCGAAATTTTATTTTTAGTCGCAAAATTGTATTTTTTGGATTGAGTCCACGTAACTTAACCACAATGGTAACCACTCTATGGAGATGATGAAGCCCCTTATAAGCCGCTCATTTTTAGTCAACGTTGTATCCATCTCCCAACCCTATCTACTCATCAAATAGAAAAAATATTGTTTTCTATGTAAACATTGCTCTTTTCAAAGGAGGAAAATTTTTCAAAGGAATTTTTCCCCTGGAAAGATGAGAGCACATTGTGGGTTCATGGGTCAACATGGCTCAATTTATTTCTTAAATTTAATAAAGCCTTGGAGCTGTGTGTAAGTTACAGCCAAATCGGTTTAGGTTTTCTTAACCTGGAAATTTATCGAAATTGCTATAAAATTTCTATAAAAAATTTCAAAAATTTTCAAATCTAATAAAATCGTATGCAAAATTATTTGTATAGTCCAGAGTTAAGGATTTATACTAAATATTTTTGTAAGGGTGCCTTTTTGGAATCAGGAGGGCAGACTTAGTCCTGCTAACCTAACCTAACCTAACCTACCCTCACATGGCATGGCACAAAACCTCTAGAAGCAACTTCGAAATGTTTGTTTTAGTCGCAAAATAGCATTGTTTAGATTTGGGTTCAGACAACTTTACCACAATGGTAAGCAGTCTATGGAGACGAAGGCTTTTATAACCCTCACATTTTTTGTCAACGTTTTATCCATCTCCCAGCCCAACCTAACGCATCAAACAGAAAAAACATTGTTTTTTATAAAAACACTGATCTTTTCAAAGGAGGAACATTTTTCAAAGAAAGTAATTTTTCCCGTGGAAAAATGTGAGCACATTGTGGTCTCATGGCTCCCTATGGCTCATTTTACTTCTCAATGGAGCCTTGGAGCTGTGTGTGAATTACAGCCAAATCGGCTTAGGCCTTCTTAACCTAAAAGTTTATCGAAATTCCAAAAACGCTGAAAATGTTGAAAACCACGTAGATATTGCCAAAATTTTCAAGGATGTTTGATGTACGTGCATGTAAATTGTAATTGAAAAAAGTAAGCTACAAAGGGAAAAGTGCTTAATGACGCAATAAACTACTGATGAGACCCACCAAGTCAAAACCAGTGTACAGTTGTTCTAAGGAGATGGTGTAAAACTGCACATTTTAATATTACTAATAAGCGCTTCATTCTATAGCAAGTAAATGTATTATTGTTATTATCAAAAAAAGTGTTAAGTACACTTTTTTTCTATTTTGAAAACAAATTTTATTCAATAAAACGACTGAAATGAGATAATGCCGGTATTAGTAGTACGATATTAATTATTTTCATATCTTCTTTCAAGAAGAAGTGAGCCAGCTCTCTGGCCAATAACGCATAAAGGTTTCAACGTGGAAAAACTGAGGCAGCTCTAAATCTACATTTAATACAAACGGACGGTCCTCTTAATACATGAAATCCCTCTTTTTCTATATGTAATTTAAAGTCGTTTATTACATCTGCGTTTTTGCCGGCGTTATTAAATGCATAACCAGACAATGAGCGCGACACGCAATCGCCTTTTGTTTCCTAGTCGCGTCGCGCCTCCTTTTTTGCTCTCTGGAGGCGCTGCCGTCCGGAAACTTTTCATCCTGTGCCTATTCGGCGAGGATCGTACACGTTCGGCACACGTGTTTTAAGCCCCGGGCACCATCGACAGTCACTCGATCATCGCATCTCGCCTCACTCCACGACCCGAGGTGGCGACTGCTGATTGACTGACTGTTTACCACTGCTCTCTATTTGTGCCTGAGAGACAGGCTTACGCTTACAGGCTTACAGAGCACATTGCCCGCTCCTAGGCACCGGCCGGGTATTAGTATTTTTCGGCAGGCGTGCGCGACGGTCGCTCCGGCGTGTCCGGCGAAATGGGCGGTCTCCACACGAAGAAGCAGAGAAGCGGCAGAAGAAGAAGAGGTGTCGCGAAAGGCGAATAAGCAAGCAGCAGGAAGAACTGGGAAATCCTCGTGCGCGTGAGAAACCACCTGTGTGACAAGTTCTGTTTTCAGTTCGCGACCCGGCGCCTCCGTTCGAATTTCTAGGGATATTTTGTGTGAAGTGTTTTTTGTGCCCGACGCTCAAAACACCGTATGTATACCCCAAAGTTTTCAAATTTCAAATCAAATCTATTTTTTTAAGGGGAACACATGTAAATAATATATAAAAAAGCATAAAAACTAAATAATAATGAGATGAGTAACTGTTGACGGCTCTACTTTGTAATACATTGTTAAATAGGTAAAATTTGTAGTTTCGTAACTTCGTAATACGTAATTGATCGAAAATTGTTCGAAAATGACACGCTAAGTGTCGAAACTATAGTCACGTTTTAATAAACTCAAGTGATATAAACAAAGTAATCTGCGTTTAATTTTGCCTATTTAAATAATAATGTCTTGTATTTCACTCATATAAAGGTTCTTCAGATTATTCAGTAAACAATATGTACTTCATTAATTAAAATGTGTTACATGCCTTTGCTACCAGTTTCGACCATCAGGCATCATCAGGCAAAATTGTCTAAAACTAAGTAACTCAGTAAGGAAGTACATATTTTTCGCTGAATAGATAATAACTGTAATCACTTTAATAACCATAATTAGCCATAGCAGTACAAATGGGCAGTTGTTAATTAAACAAATATACCATAAAAACTAGAAAATTGCATATCGCTTTAATGACGGCAATTAGCCATAGCTGCATAAATAGGCCATCATTAATTGAACAAATATAAATTATAGACAACAAACGATATAGTTGTCATAGAACTATTATACATACATATAACTTATATACATGAACTTATGACTATTGCTTTGCTAACGAAAATATATATCTACTCGCATCTATATATCTATCTATCTATTAACTTTCATTTCCTACATGAAATTTTGGAACAAATTTAAAAATCGTGAAAAATGTCAATCAAACTCAAAGATGTTTCAAAACTGCAAACTTTCAGCAGTTTTACTATTTCTTTATTTACAGGAAGCTTATTCCAAAAATAGAACATCATAAAGCTTTAATGATGTTTCAGAAAACAAATATATACACAAGTCATGACATACTACAAAGCACAGTTAAGATATACATATATGATAATCATTGTAATCACATTAATAACCATAATTAGCCATAGCAGTAGAATTGGGCCGTTGCTAATTAAACAAATATACCGTAAAAACTATAAATTGCATGTCACATGAATGACGTTAATTAGCCATAGCTGCATAAATAGCCCGTCGTTAATTAAACATATATAATTTATAGACAACAAACGAAATTATAGTTGTCATAGAGCCATTATACATACATATAACTTATATGTACAATTGTACACATATGAACGTATGACTGTATTGCTTTACCAACGAAATATATCTAATTAGATAAGATAAATAGATAATAGAATAAATAGATCTATCTATCAATTTATCTATCTGTTAACTTTTAGGTCCTATATGAAATTTTGGTACATATATGTATAAAAATCGTGAGAAATGTCACTCAAAATCAAAGATCTTTCAATCGGATCAAGATATTTGAAGTTTTCGGATTCGTTTAAATAATTTTTACAACTTTTTAGGACGTCAAGAGGCTCTTCCGTAAATAATTCAATAACAAATTTGTTTAAAGTACAAAATTTGTTATTGAATTGTTTACGGAAAAGCCTCTCGATGGATTTTTGGTGTCCTCAAAAATGTTGCAAAAATGGTTTTAATGGCTCCGAAAACCCCAAATCGCTTCCATTTTGCCTAAATGATTACGTAAACAAAAAATATATACCTATAACAGTACAGGCAACAAAAGATATAGTAGTTGTCATAGAGCTATTAAATTTTGATTTCTCCACGACATATGCAAGTTTGGAACATTTCAATTTTAACTGATTACATATAAATAAAGTGGCAGATGGTTAAGTGTTACTTACCCATCCGCCACTTTATATACTTACTAAGTAACCCAAACTTGCCTCTAAAACAACCTTTTATTAAAATATCTTCTAATCATGTCATATTTTCAAAATTATTCAGGAAATACAAGATATGATAAATAACACCCACTTACAGTTAGTCATTTGTTTCAATAATTTTTTTAACAAATTTGTTGTTCAATTTTTTAGGGAAGTGCCTTTCGATTGACTTACTGTGTCCAAAATAAAAGTTGCAAAAATGGTTTTAATGGTTTCGAAATCCTAAAATGGCTTGCTTTTAATCCCAAAATGTTCACGAAAACCAAAAAATATATACCTGTAACAGTATAGGCAACAAAATATATCTTAGTTGTCATAGAGCTATTCAATTTTGGTTTTTTGCACGAAATATGCTATTTTGGAACATTTCAACTATAACTGATCAGATATAAATAAGTAAAGTGGCAGATGGCTCTTACTCTAGTAGGGATTATTATTATTATTATTATTATTATGGGTAAATAGCCCAAAAATGCCTCCAAAACAAACTTTTAATAAAATATTTTTTAATCATGATAGGTTAACCCACTTCCGGTGGTCATTTGTTTCAATAATCTTTTGATCCAAATATAATGGAACTTTGTATACCTAGACCATCAATACCATAATTGTTGTAAAATTAAGAAATATATAATATAAATTTAAATATAAATAAACAAATTTTCCATTTAATTGTTTTGAGAAGGAAAAGGATTTCCATTGACTTATGGGGCCACAAAAAAGGTGCAAAAATGGTATTAATCTATCTCTCCAGAAATTATCCCAAATCGCTTGCTTTCGTAAAAATTTTGTATTCCAAAATGTTCACGAAATCAATATTTTGCCCAATATTTTCAATATTCAGAGAAAGTAAAATTCGATTGCATAATATGTCGTGGCAAATATCATTAAGTATAAACATTAAGAAACAAGATACAAATATAAAATACGATAATACAATACAAAATTACATATAAAATACTAAATACAAAAATACAAAATATGTAAGTATAAAAAGTATATACAAACAAGATACAACGCTATGACAAATCACCAGATAATTCAGATAGCAAAACACAAAGCCATAAAAGAACTTGTTTACATGTTTACAAGAACAACTCACTTACTTATCTTGAAATCCTAAAATAATTATTTTATGAAAATATTGTTTTAACAATTGACTGATGAAAAAACAGTGCTGCTGTAACTTATGGTTTTGTCCCGTCAATAAATGATACATCAAACAAAATCGTTTTCAAAACACTTTAATATGACGAATTTCGATTTTTTTACATCAATTTTGTGACATACATTAGTCAACTTTATACATATTTTTAAATTGCACTGTACGTCTCGTTTTTCATTATTTTTGGGTTTTTTTTTTGTTGGTGTGAGCTCATCGCCATCTATGGGCATTTCCTCTCTGTATAGCTTTTCATTCATTCTTATAAAGAATTTACAATTGAATATTCATACATAACAAGCATGAACAAAATATGTTTATCAAAAAAACAAAATTGCGAGGCTCTTTTACGCACCTATATCAATGTATGTGTCTGACCTATGTTAACATTTTAATGTATTGACATAAATAAATATTATTATTATTATTATTATTATTATTACCTTGCAGACTTTACTGTATTATACTGCAGACTTTGCTGTATATGGGTAGCTCTACGCTGCCTTCTATTAAGGTCAAACAGAAAAATGTATAGTATCAACAAGTAAAAATGACCAAATTTCTTAAAATTGCCAAAAAGTCAAAACGTAAAACTGTGGAGACACTTGACTTTTTTTTATCAGAGTCTCATATTATTTTTTTGTTATCATTAGTAAATGACTAGTTTCTAAGTGAAATACACTGTATAATAATTGCCAAAAATCTGATGTCTGTATTGTAAAAAATCACAACAAAGTTCGTTGGAATACTTTTTGCTGCCAACAAAATTAACCGAATTTGCCAAAAAGTGTACACTTGAGTTATATGATTTAACCTTAGAGCATAATATTATCTTTTTGGTTATCATTAGTAAATCGAAATGACCAAAAAAACAAAATCACCAAAAAATTGCCAACACTTGAATGAAGATGAAGATGATGACAAAATTAGATGATACTGTGTTCAATAGGCGCTCACTCAGCCTCTGAGTGACTACAATTGAAATATATGTTTGCACCAGGGATGGAATGAATCAAGATATAAAAAAAAAAACAAAAAATGTGATCAGTTTTTGCCAGGGTAGATGTGATTTATATCAATGGATTTACATCACGTAGATTTATATCAAGAACAACAAGAACTGATGATTAAAACCAATTTATGTATATCTGTACCAAAAAAATGGACCAACAAATGAAAGAAAAGAAAAATAATTTACTTACTTACAATTATCTACTTTATGCCATGCTAACTCTATAGTTACATTATACTTTTAATTGTACACCTTGGAAAAAAGAAAAAAGAAAAACTACAAAATAATACAGTAGTTTTTCTGACAAATGACAACTGTATTCTTTCAATTATACCTATTTCGTTGTATTACTTTGTAGTTTTTCTGAAAAAATACATGACTATAACCTTCTTATTGTATATTGCTGTATTATTGTGCAGTTTTCATGACAAATACTGTTTGGTGAAAATTGCTCGAAGGCAATAAAATCTATTGCTCGAAAAATTGTTTCTCGAATGGACAGTTGCTCGAGAGACTAATTGCTCGAATAACAATTTCTGGATAACAAAATTCCTCGAAAGAATGAAATGTGTTACATTTGTTTACCCTTCCTAACCTAACCTAATCTAAACCTACCTCCAATGAGTAACCGTCAATTAACCCATGAAAAGAACACTGTGCATATTGCAAAATTTTTAGTACAATTTAGATATTATAGGATTGTACATATGTACTGTATTAAACTGTTTTTTTGTATTTGTAAATAAATTTAGATACATTTTTCTAAGTGTAAACAACTTTTCTAGTAGGTACCATTAATTATTTTGTTTTTATATTAATAACTTTAATTAATTACTAAAATACTATTTTTAATTAATACTTATGTATTAAATATAAGTACTTAACTTACTTTTAACCGAACTTTTAACTACTACTTATAAGTACTACTATTATTATAGTACTTCTATACTTTAAGAAAAGTATGAGGTTATGGTTCAATATATTATACTTATAAATTCTACTTATAAGTATAACTTACTTTTAAGTACTACTGTAGTATTACTATAGTACTTCTATACTTTAAGAAAAGTATGAGGTTATGGTTGAATATGTAGTGATTTTTGATTTGACCAACCAAAAGCAATAGATAGTGGATTTGTTTTCATGTTTTTTCCCATTATTCTGAGCAATATGCTTTCGAGAAATGGTTTTTCGAGATCTACTAGGCTTTTGAGGAACTATCCATTCGTGCAACAATTTTTCAAGAAATTTCTTTCGAATAATTTGTCGCATCCCAAAATTACATGACTACCTATATTCTATGTATTGTCAGGATGGTTTCGACCTTTACTACGTGGTAGTCCATACTAAAAAAAACAGAGAAACAACTTGCTATGTTTTTACTACAAAGTGTATATTGATATATAGACATATGCAATAAAATAACGACGTTATTTCATCGTTATTATATTGTATTTGTCTATATATCAATAAACATTTTGTGGTAAAAACATAGCAAGTTGTTTCTCTGTTTTTCTATATATTGTATTTTGTTGTATTATGTTATTGTTTTCTGCAGAATGTTGTTAGCTGCATAATTTTTTGATATTTCACTATTTCATCCAAATACAATTATTGCTTTTCGTTGCAAGTCAAGTTTCAGCCATTTGACCAACAAAAAGCAATAGCAATTGCACTTGCTCTATAAGGAAATCACAAGCAATAAGAAACTCGATAATTGAATATAATACGTACTATTAAAATGCTGTCACCAATCAATTGATAAGCAAAGTATGAATGATTTATTTATTATTCCTAAGCGGACTTTTTTCTCTTCTTGATTGTTAATTTTCCTGCGACGATGTGAAAGTGTGCTGCACACAAAAACTGTCGACTTTTTATCGGGCTTATCTAACAGAAAACTAGTTGCAATTAAAATATTGAATAAGGCAATTTGGGACCGCGCTTATTAAATATTTTCTCTATTCATTGCGGGGCAAAAAATCGGAATCAAATTATAGGCTCCGTGTCTCCAGTCGGACCTGCTATGGCTTGTCCAGATGTTTGAGGGTGTTCAGAGACAAAATTACCACTTTGTATATAATCTTGTACATCAATTTATCATTCTTTGTTGTAACAAAGACAATTGAGGGGTCTAGAAGTAAAATGGTTCAGTGCATTTTTGGTAGTACTGAGATAAATGGCTTTAAAGTTAACTTGAATTTCAAAATTCCAGGAATAAGTTTAGAAAACTGTGTAAATATTTTAGACTTAGTTTTTGGTAGTTCTGAGATAAATGGATTTAAAGTTAACTTGAATTTCAAAATTCCAGGAATAAGTTTAGAAAACTGTGTTAATATTTTAGATTTAGTTTTAGACAAAAATATTATCACAGTTTTCTAAACTTATTCCTGGAATTTTGAAATTCAAGTTAACTTTAAAGCCATTGATCTCAAAACTACCAAAAATGCACTTAAACCCATTTACTTCTAGACCTTAGACTTAGTTTTAGACTAAAATATTAACACAGTTTTCTCAACTTATTCCTGTAATTTTGAAATTCAAGTTAACTTTAAAGCCATTTATCTCAGAACTACCAAAAATGCACTTAAACCCGTTTACTTCTAGACCTAGACTTAGTTTTAGACTAAAATATTAACACAGTTTTCTAAACTCATGCTCTGATTTCGATAAACTACTTAATGTTTTGAGTCAAAATATTTAGACATTTTGCAGAATCAAAAAACAAATAAGACTTATTTCAGTCTTATTTTTCTCTTGATAATGGTCGTGAGACTTGAAAATTTGTTAAACTTAACCAAGTGCTTTATTTATACTAATTAGGCTTGTTCATTTCAAACTTGATATGATTGGCTGAAAAACAACATAATCCTCACGGTCATTGGCTACATCGAGAAATACGTACATAATTCCAAAATTTTAAAAAACTTCAATTCAAAATTAGGTTTGCAAGTGTTAAAATAATGTCAGCTAATCTCTCAAAAACGACACGCCAATGTTGATTTATATTCCTTTTAATGGCATTAAAGATCTCTCCCAATGCTTTCATTTCTATAAACTACTTAAAGCTATGAGTCAAAATATTTAGACATTTTACAAAATCAAAATCTATTCTCAAAATTTTGGATGGCGTTTACTTCTTGATTCGTGTTAAATTATAAATCTGTAGTACTAAGGCAAAACAAATCAAAAAAATATCGATTTTATCGATTGCTCGTATCATTTTTATGAATTTGAGTTCGTGGGACTTTGCCTCGATTTCGTTATGATAAATTAATACATTTAGCTTGAAAAAGATTTTCTAGCATAAATCAAATGAACTTATAAGTTGATTGATTTAGACTACTAAACTTCAAACCAATATGTACCAAATACCTTAGCAAAACTATCCATAGACAACCCCAATATCGTGAGTTCAGAATTATAATTGGGCAACTCAAAAATTAGAGTTTTGAGTAATTCACAAATTAGTTTTCACACCTCAATTATTTACGATTACCGACACATCTAGTGAATCGTACTCTTATTTTTTTTTATTAATCATGTTGTAGAGATGTATACGGAGATATGGGATCATACATTTTATATAAAAGTTAATTATTATTAATAATTAATTATTAAAACGTGAAATACCTAGTTTTAGCACTGATTAAAACCGATTTTTGTAAATTAGCTACAAGGTCAGACTGAAATAAAACTGCACTTAACACTTAAAAATATTTTTATTTTTGGACAGTACAATACAACAGGTCAAGTACAAAAATGGTTTATTTTTTTTACTTACCTAAATCTGAATTGACTTCCCCACCAAATGGTTCAACTTCTGTTAATTTATTGACGTTCGTCGATCTTGTTCTGACTTCCAGATGATCTCCTGTTTTGAATTCCAGTTGATCTCCTTGTTCTTCCCAATTGGATTTCTCAACCAGTTAGCCAATCTGAAAGATATAATCGCATCTCTATTATTTGGAGTAATGCAGAAGTCAAATTATGCGAAAAATTGACAAGGAAACATTATAAAGTATTTTAGTCAAAATATCTATTTTTGCAAGGCCTAGTTTCTAAAACAAAAATAGTGTTAGGTATTTATTTATTTCTTGTCTTAACAACCAAGAACTTAGCAACTACATTTGTACTTTTGAATCCTACCAGATTGGGATTTTGAAGCTGTTGGCTTATTTCCAATCCACTTGCACTCGTATAATTGCATTCCAAATAGCCATAATTTAGAGTCATTACATAAGTCAAAATGTCATGTAACAAGTCTGTTTAAAACGAAATATTTTAGTCGAAAATTATCTAAAATTATATTGAGTGGACGTTTTCGTTTCCAAACATGGAGAATAGCATGAGATTTTCTTGGGCCCAATGCCTAATGTTTTGAGTATTAGACTCGCTGTTTAGAATAAACGTGCGTTCGTTGAAACAAATGGACGAACGAAAGTGAGGGTCTTGACTTGCACGTTCTTGCATTTCTTCGCAAAATTAATTTCGTCTTCTTCGTCAGTAGTTAAGCTAGGAGAGTTCCAACTCACGCCCAGCAGAGATTTCGATTAAATTAATTCGCGTTTTAAATCTGAAGTTTTAATCGGCTATGTCTAATCACTATGAGCAATTACAATAGGATAATTACAGCAATTTCAGGTACTGTAATTACAATTACAGGATTACAATAGGATAATTACAGGGCGATCCGCAGTTTAATCGGCGATCTCGCTGCGAGCTATTGTCCGGCAGACCCTATTGTTGTAATTGATGTAAGTGCTGCGATTTGTAGTATCAATTCGACCTGTAATTATCCGAATATAATTACCCGCGGTGATTATACTGTCAATTAAAACCGCGGATCTCCGATTAAACCGCGGATCTCCGATTAAACCGCGGATCTCCGATTAAACCGCGGATCTCCGATTAAACCGCGGATCTCCGATTTAAACCGCAAGATCGCCGGTTACCCTATAATTATCCTATTGTAATCCTTTAAGTGTTGTTAAAGTACCTGCAATTGCAGTATTCCTATTGTAATTGCTCGCAGTGATTCGACTGCCGATTAAAACCGCGAATTAATTTGATCGAAATACTTCATATCCTTATCATTTTATTGTTTTACATTTTATTCAGTAGTACCATAAGTTAACATTTTCTTTCTGTTTTTTTTCTAGGAACGCCTGACGGCTGGTGGACACGGGTCGCTGGCCCTCAGCGGGAGCTCCCCGGGCTACGGAGCCGGAGGGTCCAGTGCCCACCATCGAGGCTCCGTCCACCACGGGTCCGCGATGCAGCACCAGCTTCCTCAGCCCGACTTCCAGCCGCCCTACTTCCCGCCGCCGTTCCACCACCCTCCGAGTCCGCCGCCCCAGCAGCACCTGGAGTACCTCACCGATCCGTACGGGGGGCTCTCGGGCCTCCACCACTACAACCAGCTCGGCCTCCGGAGGGAGGGCGACCCCAACCACACCCACGTGGTAAGACAACATTTTTTACCATCGTTCTCAACTTCCTAGCAAAAATTTCAATTGGCTATTTTTGTACAAGCAGAACGGCATAGCACTTGATTCCAAGTGGTTTTGACTAGTTTCACTTTTTTTTTATTATGCTAAACACTTAAATGTATTTTACTATAATTATTACAATCTGATCAAAGATGGATCAACGAGTAATGTTATGTCAACTTACATTACTAAATGAAGGTTTAATGCTAATGGCCTACTCATTAGTATACCTTAGTACCTTAGTATACCTTATAGTAGTACCTTAGATATACCTTAGTATACCTTATAGTAGTACCTTAGATATAGTGTTTTCACTTGAAATTGAAAATGTACCTGCAATGAGGGTTTATTATGGTCAAGGGTTCCCCATTGTATGGCGTGCTGCGGAGATGCGGGCATCCAGGAACGTAACCAAATAATTTACTTTCGACGAAGATGCTGCTTAATTGTTTTCTCTTCGATATACACACAATTATATCACTATGATCATAATATAAAAATGATTTATTAATTAAATTGAATTCAATAATCTTACAACTATCTACATCGTTTTTTATGAGTCGGCGGACGTAATTCTTTTTACAATTTTACAATTCGATATAATTACAAGACTACAGATGCCAGTAGATAATTAAGAACCGTCACCTAGGAAGCGGTCTTAAATGGATTATACATTCGCCCATGCAATTAAGGTTCATTGTACCTTAATTGCTGGGCGAATATGCAGTTCAGGTAGACAATCAGTTAAGGCTGTATTTTTCTCAAATAGTCTACATCTGTCTTTCAGTCGGTGTTAACCTTTACATTGCAACAGTACTCATTTTACATATGTGTGTATATTATCATTTATAAACTTGTGAAAAGGTAGAGTTTATTAAGATGGAAACGTCGTTAAGTGAAACTGCAACGATTATTTCATCAATTTATAATGACACTCAGTTCGACGATCTATTTCAATTATGTGAGGAAATAAGCCATTCCGAAAGTTTTGTTGAAGAATCCCTTCGACAGTCTACAGAGGGAAGCTGATCTCAAATTGATTTTGATAAATTTCAAAACAACCATCATCAAATGGACACATCAACTATCGAAAATGAAAACCAGGGATTAATAAAGCATGCTTTTCTTTCAACTGATACTAAAAGGATAGTCGTAAATATTTATAACCCCCTTATAAGCGAGAATCTTGCATCTCCACTGCAAAAAAATTTCATTCTGACAGGAATATCATATTCAACGGTTTGGAGAATAATTATGAAAGGACCGCTAGAAAGGAAAAGAAGAATAAGTTCCAAATTTACCGAAATAGACGATGCCATCGCCAAGAGGATCAAAAATATAATTTACAATTCTTATAAATCAGGTAACGTTCCCACGGTCCAATTTATTTTGGAAACTCTTGGAAATGATTTTCCTTATAAGGAAACTACTTTGTACAAATACCTACTTAGTCAGGGTTTTAAGTAAAAAATTTTAGACAAACGAATTGACATCATGGAATCGCCGAGATTGCAAAAAGAGCGATTAGAATATTTATCTAAAATAAACGAATATAGAAATGGAGGGAGATCGATAATTTATTTGGATGAAACATGGTTCGATACTCACGACGTCGTTTCCTAGGGATGGGTCGATAATACAAATAAGTGTCACCTTAGAGCACATTGCAATAGAGAAAAAAGAATTGTTATTCTTCATGCAGGAGGAAACGCAGGTTTTGTGTCAAATAGTTTGCTCTTATCAGCCAAGAATATTGCATCAAGCTCGTTAGACTATCATCAGGATATGAACGCCGAATTATTTGAAAATTGGTTTTGCAATCAATTATTGCCCAACATACCCAATAACTCAATAATCGTAATGGATAATGCAACTTACCACTCAAAGCAAATTAATGAAATCCCAACGCCGCTTCCAAGAAAGGCGGATTTTTGCATTCAAAATGGTATTGTTATTCCCCTAAGTGCAAAGAAAAAAAACATTATTAGAACTTATAAAAAAACAAAATTTCAAAAAAACGTATGTGGTTGATAAGATGGCAGAAGAATTTGGTCACCAAGTGTTGCGCCTTCCACCTTATTACTGTATCTTCAATCCAATTGAGCTGATATAGTCAACTTTAAAAAGAAATTTGCGGAAAATTAATGCACATCCCAAAATGAGTGAAGAAACAATTCAACTTGTTCAGCGAGAATGCAACAACATTTCAAGTACCATTTGGAAAAACTGCATCGATCATGTGATTAAAATTGAAAACGATTATAGGACGCTTAGTGTACCAAATCTAATTATTAATGTTCAAAGTGAAAGTGATTGCGATGAATCTAGTTGTGCGGAATAATATTTGCTTGTTACATTAGGATTCATGAAAAAATAACTGATGTTAACGTCGTTATTTTTTTAACGCAATGAGCAAGTCAATAATGTTATGGGTAACTTAAGTTATTTGTTTCGCGAATCATACTGTATATAAATTTTCTATGAAATTATAACTACTAAAACACAATTAATTATATGCACACTTAAAAATACAATGGAAAGTACAATTTAATGGTAATGAATCAGTAATGTTAATTTTCTACGGGGCACTGAATCTGTTTTTTCTGATGCCGGCTCTGGACTCTGTTCTCTTCCCATTACCCGTCATAAAATTCCGTTCGTACAATGGAGCGCAGTAAACACCCTTAGTAGGTAGATTTTCAATTTCAAGTAAAAACACTATACCTACTTGGACGTGCCAAGATCCCAGAAGTTCGCCCTCGAGCCAAATGCACTATACCACGTTGCTACGCTGAATGAATTACCAAAAAATGGTATCTGGCCAATAAATAACAATAGGTGCATTGTTCTATAGTCCTAGAAAAAATAAGTTTAAGCGAGTTATCTGCTGGCAGTTCTTTTTGCATGGTATTCCTTCCTCATCTTTATTAAATTGTGAATGTCGGGCATACTTTCCGCAGTCAATAAATGCGAGACGGTCCGTCAGGTTATCAAAGCGGATTCTTCAGTGCGATAGACATACAGCGTTTTTTTTTTTCGGGGGGCTCCTGGTATTGAGGGGCCGGAAGTATTCGTGGGGCGCTTATCTCGTCGAGGGAACGCGTGTATTGGTGGGAGGGGGCGCACGGACGGATAACTCGCATTCCCCAGACAAGTATTCACCGCTGCAACTATGTCAAGACATCGCAAATATGTCAGGACTCCGTCCTCCTTATCATCATCTTGTATGCACTTACCCCTGTGTGTGTGTGTATGTGTGTATGCCGTATAGTTATGAAGAGGCGCAGGGGATCGATCGGACCGCCGCGGATTTCGACCCGCATAACCCAAGAAGATGGGGGAGAACTATTTAATATATGTCTCTCTATTTCGTGCTTTTGATACTATTTCAACTTTCTAACAGCCTGGGTCACTTGCTTGGCATGCAAGAAAACCTTGGTTCGAGCCCCGGCACAGGCAGTGCATTTGTACCAAAGAACTGGTACCATTCGCCACTGGGACCTCATTAAGGGCGCTCCTGGGATCAGGGGCAAATTTCTTTAGTATCACGCCCTAACTTAATATGCACACTTTCAAAAGTCAGGTTTTGTTTCCCTCTTAAAAAAAATTAGAACGCGATGTGTTCATCTTTTACAGTTCGGAGCAATTTTGAAATATTTTGAACAGAATTATCGATTTTTAATTTTCATCAGAGCTCGAATCTAAAGCAATCACGAATGGTTACAAAACTAGCAATAAGATATTATTGTAAATACATATTTGGAAGCAGTCATTTCCATGACCAGCATGTTTTTTTCCTAGATTTTCAAAGTTTGAAATTCAAAAGAACAGTAAAAAATGAGCAAAATTTCTATTTTGAGAACCGTCGATCCAATCTAGTTTCTTAGAACTTTTGACGGAAGGCATGTTACCTTTACATAAGCTACGTTAAGAAAATAAAACGACTCCAGGGCCCGTATTCATAGTCCCTACTTGAGCTTGAGTTCTACTCAAGTCGTATATTTGGCTGCGTCCATAAACATTTATAGAAAATACGCAACCAATATACGTCTTGAGTCGAACTCATGCTCAAGTACAGACTATGAATACTTGCCCAGATGATCCAATATCATATTTTTCACTACAAATTTCAAAAGCTCTTCAATTTTGAGCTGATGTGAAATTTTATCAAGTTTACAACTAGAACAAATTAAAACTGTCATATTTTCTTTTGCATCTATATAAATTTCTCACATGTATTTTCATTTGCTTCTATCTAAATCTGTCATATGTATTTTCTTTTGCTTCTATCTAAATCTGTCATATGTATTTTCTTTTGCAACTATCTAAATCTGGCATATGTATTTTCTTTTGCAACTATCTAAATGTGTCAAATTTTCAACTGCGTGTTTCAAAATCTACCATTTCCATTTTGGAATCATCGAAATTTGTCATTTGCATCTGCAACTGTCAAAATCCATCGTAATTTTTCAATATTTCAATATTTTTTACTCATAATATCGCAATCTACCTCATTTTTAAACTGCGGTCATCAAACCTGTTCATTTTTCAATAGCAATTCCAATTGGTCGAAATCTACCTAATTTTCAAACTGCAGTCATAAAATCTGTTCAATTTTCAATAGCAATTCCAATTTGTCCAATTGTGAAATTCTGAATAGAATTGTCGAAATCTACCTAATTTTCATACTGCAGTCATCAAATCTGTACAATTTTCAATAGCAATTCCAATTTGTCGAAATCGAAATCGAATTGTCGAAATTTCCTAATTTTCAAACTGCATTCATCAAATCTGTTCAATTTTCAATAGCAATTCCAATGTATCCAATTGTCCAATTCTGATTAAAATTGTCGAAATCTACCTAATTTTCATACTGCAGTCATCAAATCTGTACAATTTTCAATAGCAATTCCAATTTGTCGAAATCGAAATCGAATTGTCGAAATTACCTAATTTTCAAACTGCATTCATCAAATCTGTTCAATTTTCAATAGCAATTTCAACGTGTCCAATTGTCCAATTCTGAATAGAATTGTCGAAATCTACCTAAGTTTCAAACTGCAGTCATCAAATCTGTTCAATTTTCAATAGCAATTCCAAATCTGCCTAATTTTCAAACTGCAGTCATCAATTCTGTTCAATTGAAAATTTTCAATAGCAACTCCAATTTGTCCAATTGTCCCATTCTGAATAGAATTGTCGAAATCTACATAAGTTTCAAACTGCAGTCATAAACTCTGTTTAATTTTCAATAGCAATTCCAATTTGTCGAAATCTACCTAATTTTCAAACTGCAGTCATGAAATCTGTTCAATTTTCAATATAAACTCCAATTTGTCCAATTGTCCAATTCTGAATAGAATTGTTGAAATCTACCTAATTTTCATACTCCAGTCATCAAATCTGTTCAATTTTCAATAGCAATTTCAATGTGTCCAATTGTCCGATTCTGAATAGAATTGTAAAAATCTACTTAATTGTCAGACTGCAGTCATCAACATCTGTTCAATTTTCAATAGCAATTCCAATTTGTCCAATTGTGAAAATCTGAATAGAATTGTCAAAATCTACCTAATTTTCAAACTGCAGTCCTCAAATCTGTTCAATTTTCAATAGCAATTCCAATTTGTCGAAATCTACGTAATTTTCAAACTGCAGTCATCAAATCTGTTCAATTTTCAATAGCAATTCCAATTTGTCGAAATCTACCTAATTTTCAAACTGCAGTCATCAAATCTGTTCAATTTTCAATAGCAATTCCAATTTGTCCAATTGTGAAAATCTGAATAGAATTGTCAAAATCTACCTAATTTTCAAACTGCAGTCCTCAAATCTGTTCAATTTTCAATAGCAATTCCAATTTGTCAAAATCTACGTAATTTTCAAACTGCAGTCATCAAATCTGTTCAATTTTCAATAGCAATTCCAATTGGTCGAAATCTACCTAATTTTCAAACTGCAGTCATCAAATCTGTTCAATTTTCAATAGCAATTCCAATTTGTCCAATTGTGAAATTCTGAATAGAATTGTCGAAATCTACCTAATTTTCAAACTGCAGTCATCAAATCTGTTCAATTGTTCAATTTTCAATAGCAATTCAAATAAATAAAAATGTGAAAATGTGTTTATAAATCAAAATCAGTAATAATTGTCATAATGTTTGAAAATTGACAATGATATATCAACATGTCAGAAAATAGACTTTTTTTTTTAAAATATCGTACATTTGAAATATTTAATTTTTGATATTTGAAATGTGAAAATTTCCGAAGATTACTACATAATAAGTTAGTTTTTTCTAAATAAGAAAATGTTTTTAAATCGTGAGTAAACAGACAAAAATGTCTTAAAGTATGCAGAAATTCTGCCAAAACGTGTCAAAATTCCCATTAATAATTGTCAAATCCTAAAATTACTAACAATTTCAAGAAAATGTTTTGAAATATGAAGTCAAGGTTCTAAAATCTCTTCAAATCGTTAATAATTCTGCCAAAACGTCTAAAATATGTCAGTGAAAATTTCCAAAAACCATTTAAGTACATACCAAGCTGAGGAGGTTGAACTTGGTCAAAATTTCAATTGCTGGTGTTAAAATTGTCAACTGTAATTTTCCAAAACTGTGACCTTTTAGCACAACCACTGGTCAAATCTATCTAATATTAGGTATTATATTTTCAACTGTCACTATCAAAATCTGTTGTGACGATTTAGATTGAAAATTTTCCAATCGGCTAAAGTTTTTCACAGATGGTACTAAAATTTCTTATTTACAGTACATATTTTGACAGTTGTAGTCAAATAAATTAAAATGTGAACAGGTGTTTATTAATCAAAATAAGTAATAATTGTCATAATGTCTGAAAATTGCCAGTGATATGTCAACATGTCAGAAAATAGACAGTATTTTTTTCTAAAATATCGTACATTTGAAATATTTCATTTTTTATATTTGAAATGTTGTGAAAATTTCTGAAGATTACCACATAATAAGTTAGTTTCTACTTAATAAGAAAAAGATTTTAAATCGGGAGTAAACAGACAAAAATGTCTTAAACTATGCAGAAATTCTGCCAAAACGTGCCAAAATTCCCATTAATAATTGTAAAAATGTCAATTGTCAATGTTGTGAAAATTTCTAGTAACTTTGCTAAAATGTCGTACAGTTTAAATTTAGTAAAACGATCCAAAAATTACTAACAATTTTAAGATGTTTTAAAATTCCGAGGCAAGGTACCAAAATCTCTTCAAATCGTTAGTAATTCTTAAATATATATCTTAAAATATGTCAGTGAAAGTTGCCACAATGTCTGAAAATTGCCAGTAATAATTGTCCAAGTTTCAGATAATTCTGTAATTGTACTAAACTGTCGTATATTTGATATGTTATGAATTTTTTTTAAGGTTGCTAATAAATTTTAGAATATTTTGCAAAATTATGAGTCTTTAAATAGACGAGAAAAGTGTCTTTAATAGACAGGTTCTAAAATCTCTAAAAATCGTTAATAATTCTGTCAAAACCTCTAAAATATGTCAGTGAAAATTGCCACAATGCCTAAAATTCTGTGAGAAATTCTAATAATAATAATAATAATAATGTTTATTAGCATGAAAGCTTCATAACATACACACAAAGCATAATAGAAAATAAATTCCAAGACAAGGTACCTACATCGTACCTACATTTGAAATTTTGTAAAATAATCCAAAAATAACTAACAATTTTTAAAAAATGTTCAAAAATTCCAAGACAAGGTACCAAAATCTCTTCAAATCCTTGGTAATTCTGCGAAAACGTCTATAATATGTGAGAAAAAACTGCCAAAATATCTGAAAAATGCCACTAATAATTGTGCAAATGTCAGAACACTTACGGTAATCAAATTTTGCAAAACAATCCAAAAATACTACCAATTTTAAGAAAAGGTTTTAAAATTCCAGGTCTTGACCTGGTATTTCTTCGAATATCTTCGAATCCTTGGTCATTCTGCGAAAACGTCTAAAAACGTCAAATATCTTAAAAATGCCATTAATAATTTGTCAAATGTCTGAAAACTTACAGTAATAAAAAATTTCAAAACAATCCAAAAAATTAGTACCAATTTTAAGAAAACGTTTTAAAATTTCTGGTCAAGATACGAAGATATCTTCAAATCGTTAATAATTCTGCAAAAACGTCTAAAATATGTGGGTGAAAATTGTCACAAACTCTGAAAATTTGGACAATACTTGTCCAAATATCAATAAATTGACAGAAATTTTACTAAAATGCCGTACATTATAAATTTAGTGAAAAGTTTATAAGGTTGTAATGAGTTTTTGATAAATAATGAGTCAGGGTAGAAAAATATCTCAAACTAGACAGAAATTCTGTCAAAACATCTAAAAATTGCCGGAAATAACTGTGAAACTGTCTGAAAATTTCCAGTAACGTTGAAAATATCAATGCTCGAGGCATGACAAAACAGAAAGCCTTGAAAATGTAAGTGATTCTGCCAAAACATCTTAAATTGGCATTAATAATTGTGAAAATGAATAAAAATTGCCAGTAACATGGCAGTGAAAATTTACATCATTTCTTATAAATATGTGTGAAGTTTGTTAAAATTTCATGTATTGGAAAAATATTCCAATAATTTCTAAAATGTGTTTCTAATTCAAAAAAGGTCTAAAATTGTTGTTACAGTATCAAAATGATTTCAAGTCGGCAGTTATTCTGCCAAAATTTCTCAAAATTGTAAAAATGTCTTAAACTAGACAAAACTTCTGCCAAAGAATCTAAAAACTGCGAGAAATAGTTGTCAAAACGTCTGAATATTTCCAGTAACGTTGCTGAAATGTCGTACATTTGAAATTTTGCAAAAATTTGCTAAACAATTTTGGTAAACATTGCAAGTTTTAATGATTGCTATAATTTTTAGAAAATATTAAAACGTGAGACAGTACAACAAAATCTATTCAAATGTAAGTGATTCTGCGTCTTGAAGGTCTTAAATTAAGGTAAATTATGGTCTTAAATTGTCATTAATAATTGTGAAAATAAATAAAAATTGTCAGTAATAAATACTAGTAGTATAATTTATGACAATTTACAGTATTTCGTATAAAATGTTTGAAGCTAAATGTCATATATTAAAAATATGTTGCTAAAATTTCGAAAATATGATTATAATTTAAATAAAGTTCCAAAATCGTTGTCAGAGTACCAAAATGATTTCAAGTCGGCAGTAATTCTGGTAAAGTGTCTGATAATTATCAGTAGTAATTCTGCTAATTGTTGTCATATTTAATGTTTTTTTTTACTTTGGAAGACTTTTTGGAACCACGAAAGTCAGGAATATCCCAGATTGCTAATATTTTTTACAAAATGTTACCAAAAAATCAAGATGATATAATCTCTTAAAAATGTACGACTAATTGGACCTTCCTGACTCCAAAAAAGTCTTTCAAAGTAAAAAAATAGAAAAAGCAGTAGGTAACAATGGAGTAAAATTTCTATTTTGAGAACCGTCTGACCAATCATGTTGCCGTTAATTTCAGTCAACTTGGAAGACTGTGACGAGAAAAACGAAGCCAAAGTCAATACATTTACGATGAGTTTACCTGTTTTTTTTTTAATTTTTATTTTAAACTTTTAAAGACTATTTGTAGCCACGAAGGTCAGCAATATGTCCTCAGATTCCTAATAAGTCTTAAGAAACTTGAAAAAAAATCAAGATAATAAAATCTCTTCAAAGTGTACGACTAATTGGACCTTCCTGACTCCAAAAAAGTTCTTCATAGTTTAAAACTAAAGAAAAAACACTAAAAAAAACATGTTGGCGTTAATTTCAGTCAACTTGGAAGACTGTCGCGAGTCAGACGAGACCAAAGTAGATACATTTACAATGATTTTAAATTCTGTTTTTTCGTGTTTTTTTTTTGCCAGTCATAGCCAGTCAGTGTTTTGCCGTCATTCGAACAAAACATACGAGGGTCGATATGTTTACGATGATTTTAATGTCTTCGGGAAATTTTCAGTTCTTTACAGTATCAGATTCTAAATCAAATTCTCGCAAGTACCATTTTGCTTTTGAATTATAAGGGAGGCAGGAGTAAAAAAACGTTGAGTAACACTAATTCAAATGATTGTTGAATCGAAAAGCCATGGTTTTCAATACAGGTCGAACTAGAAAACATGGGAATAGGATTTTACATTACAAGGGTATGTTAACCAACTCTCGACAAAATTTAGTCCAACATCGTTGTGGTGTAAATGGTCAATGTTGAAAATAAATAACTTATAATTATTAGTATTATTGTTAATGCTACTAACTTGTAAAATTGACAGCTGACCTGTAATTTTTTTACAAGTTAGTAGCTTGTAACGATCTGTTTTGATAGTTTGTGTGGTGTCAAAAATGACGTTTACAAATGAGTAACATATAAAATAATATACTTGTTTGGCCATGAACCATAAATGGGTATAACTTTAGGGCCCAATTGTACGATCGTGGATCATGCTTGACCATGGTTCAGTTACCTAGGGTACAATTGTTAATACACTGATATCCTAAGGCCCAGTTGTACTAACGTAGATTATCTTTGATCGTGGTTCAGTTTCTAAGGCCCAGTTGTATGAACGGAGATCAGCTTGATCGTGGTTCAGTCACCTAGGATACAATTGTGTCAATAATGGTATCCTAGGTAACTGAGGCATAGTCAAACTGATCTACGTTCATACAACTGGGCCTAAGGATGCCATTATATTAACAATTGTATCCTAGGTAACTGAACCATGGTCAAGGATGATCTACGGTCGTACAACTGAGCTTTAGAAACTGAACCACGATCAACTAAAGTCTGGGTCTAAGACCCAGTTGTTCAATCCTGGTTCATCTTTGACCGCGGTTCAGTAGCTTAGGCTACCATTGTTGACACAATTGTATCCTTGGTCACTGAACCATGGTGAAATATGAACCACGATTGTACAAGTAGGCCTAAGAAACTGAACCACTATCAAAGATAGTCCACGATCGTACAACTGAGTCTTAAACTTTCAACAATAGAACCAAATAAAAATTTTGAACGATGGTTAAAACTAACTTTAGATACTTGTATTTCGGATTTTATTGATTTTAGGGCATGATAATAAAACCTCACTTTACGAATAGAATAGACTTTACGATAATCCAAATATTTATGGTATATATGAAGATCCATCCTGATTATTTATTTTGTTGGAAATAAAATATTGCGCCTGAAGCTGATTTTGAACCTGATTGTGCGAAAGCTCCTTTTCAAAAATCTAAATATTTGTCATTAACATTGTCATTTGTAATAAAATTATTTGTCACTAACTGTGTCATTTGTCATCATCAGCTGGTCCTCATGACAAGTTTCTGTAATTCCATCGTTTATAATTTGCCTATTTCATAATAAATTATGTTATTCGTCATTATTCTAATAACTATGAACTCGTTTTTCTAGGGTCAATTGGGACATGGGGCGAGCTTCCCTTATAGCGGGGCCCCTGGCGGCCGCCCCGACTATGGCATCCCGCAGCGGCCCCACGATGACCCCCTGTCCCTGCACCAGGCCCTCGGCCAGGCTGTGGAGGAGGCACAGGGAGGCATCGACGACAACACCGGCTTCATATCCGATCTACCTCTACTCAAAAGTAAGTATTTCAAAATTGAACACCTCAAGAATATTTGTGACGATTATAACTATACCAGGTCACATTTGAAATCTTGCAAAAAAGCTGGTATAGCTCAAATACCTCAAGAATATTTGTGACGATTGTAGGAATACCAAGTCACATTTATTTACTTGTGACGATTGTAGGTATACCAAGTCACATTTGAAGTCTTGCAAAAAGCTGGTATAGCTCAAATACCTCAAGAATATTTGTGACGATTATAAGTATACCAGGTCACATTCGAAGTCATGCAAAAAATCTGGTATAGCTCAAATACCTCCAGAATATTTGTGACGATTGTAGGAATACCAAGTCACATTTATTTATTTGTGACGATTGTAGGTATACCAAGTCACATTTGAAGTCTTGTAAAAAGCAGGTATAGCTCAAACACTTCAAGAATATTTGTTACGATTATAAGTATACCATGTCACATTTGAAGTCACGCAAAAAACCTGGTATAGCTCAAACACCTCAAGAACATTTGTGACGATTATAAGTATACCTAGTCACATCTGAAGTCATGCAAAAAGCTAGTAAAGCTCAAATACCTCAAGAATATTTGTGACGATTGTAGGAATACCAAGTCACATTTATTTATTTGTGACGATTGTAGGTATACCAAGTCACATATGAAGTCTTGCAAAAAGCTGGTATAGCTCAAATACCTCAAGAATATTTGTGACGATTATAAGTATACCTAGTCACATCTGAAGTCATGCAAGAAAGCTGGTATAGCTCAAATACCTCAAGAATATTTGTGACGATTGTAGGAATACCAAGTCACATTTATTTATTTGTGACGATTGTAGGTATACCAAGTCACATTTGAAGTCTTGCAAAAAGCTGGTATAGCTCAAACACCTCAAGAATATTTGTGACGATTATAAGTATACCAAGTCACATTTGAAGTCATGCAAAAAGCTGGTATAGCAGATTGTTTTTTTATATATAATAATAATAACACTCCTAAATACTATTTACCTCTACTCAAAAGTAAGTATTTCAAAATTGAAAACCTCAAGAATATTTGTGACGATTATAAGTATACCAAGTCATATTTGAAATCATGCCAAAAAGCTGGTATAGCTCCAACACCTCAAGAATATTTGTGACGATTATAAGTATACCAAGTCACATTGAAGTCATGCAAAAAAACTGGTATAGCTCAAATACCTGAAGTATATTTGTGACGATTGAAAGTATACCAAGTCACATTTGAAATCATGCCAAAAAGCTGGTATAGCTCCAACACCTCAAGAATATTTGTGACGATTATAAGTATAAAAAGTCACATTTGATGTCATGCAAAAAAGCTGGTATAGCTCAAACTCCTGAAGAATATTTGTGACGATTATAAGTATACCAAGTCACATTTGAAGTCTTGCAAAAACCTGGCATAGCTCAAACACCTCAAGAATATTTGTGACGATTGTATATCAGATCACATTTGAAGTCATGCAAAAAAGCTGGTATAGCTCAAACTCCTGAAGAATATTTGTGACGATTATAAGTATACCAGGTCACATTTGAAGCCATGTATAAAAACTAGTATAGCTCAAACACCTCAAGAATATTTGTGACGATTGTAAGTATACCAAGTCACATTTGAAGTCATGCAAAAAAGTTGGTAAAGCTCAAACACCTGAAAAATATTTGTGACGATTATAAGTATACCAAGTCACATCTGAAGTCATGCAAAAAAAGCTGGTATAGCTCAAACACCTCAAGAATATTTGTGACGATTATAAGTATACTAAGTCACATTTGAAGTCGTGCAAAAAAACTGGTATAGCAGATTTTTTTATATAATAATAATAATAACACTCCTAAATACTGCAGCATTGTTTCTAGTAAGAGTTTACTAAAGTGCAATCTAAATATACAGATGAATCTTTTGGTTTTGTTTTGGCTTTATTTTGTAAGAGATGTTCAAGAAGTCCTACTTGTTGAACATCATGAGGCTTACGTTTATATGAACTTTCTGACTAATTGCAATTTGTTCCCAAAGTAGCAGACCACATTTTTGTTGCACCCTATGTAATGTATATTATGTAACGCACCATTGAAATATTCATTACAGTTACCTAATAGTTACTTGGGGCGCAATTCAGACCTAACGAATGTTAATATCGTGGGGTCGATCGACCCCCCACAAGCATGGCAATCAATTCACCCCTTTCTATAGATGTGTGCCGTATTTATTGGAATTTATATGTTTGCATGGGCGGTACACATCCTGTGCAAGAAAGGGGCGATCCAAAGTAATAACCAATTTCGGGTTATAAAAGTCTTTGAAAACTATAATCTTCCCTGAAAATATGTATACAGGGATTTTCAAACGCAACGGATAAATTCAATGAAATCGTTGAAAAAAAAATGAAAAACTGCTCAACAGGTCCATTACACAAAAAATTTAAATAAAAAAGTTGACTGGAAAAGAGAAGAATATTTTCCAAGTAGTTTGGGTGCGTAGAATTCAAATTTACCGCCAGAAGTGCGCGATCACGTCTAGTTCTTCTTATGTCGCATGGATGGCGCTACTGTAAAGTAATTTGACGGAAACCCACATTTATGCTCTATTTTCATAATAATAGTGTTTAAATATGTCAAGTATTCTGACGGAATAATTCTGTACACGGAGTTCAAAAATCATTAAAAACTTTCGAAAATGATTTTCATTTGTTAACTATGTTCTACTCTTGAGAGTATTTATAAGCTAAATAAAATGAATATTCGGTCTACTTTCATTTTTTGTTTCTTTTTAGCAATTATTTAGTTAGTCAAGTTGTGGGACATGCTATAGAGCTACATATGCTACATATTGCTACATATTCAGTTAGAAGGAGGTAGTTTTTTTTTTATATATTAACTGTTACATTCTCAATACAGTATCTAACATGTTATTTTTCTTTCGGTTTGATGCGGTAATGACTAAATATAGTTGAAAATAACTCGTAGTCACGGTTGTAAAATCGCTGGCATGTAAACACACAGACTTTCGGCAAAAGAGTTTCATTTCCGCGAATGGAATGCGCCGGCTTTCAGAGATCCAAACGATAATAAACGTATTATTTCCTAACGCTAATGATAGAGCATCGAGGCTCTAATAAACAATTAAGGTTCTAAATTGCTTCGGCCCAAGCACTTTCTAAATCTAAATATTTTCTATTTAAGCGCACTCCTTGACATATCCGCGGCTACTTACGGACAATAATAATTTTTACAACTGAATGTATCCGGGAGCGTATAAAAATACTCATAAATTGTCTTATGCAATTAACTTTTAATTGATTAGTGTTAGAGGGTGATACATGGTTAACTACATACTAAACTACATATTAAATACATAGTCACTTTGTGATACATGGTTAATATTTTAATAACAAAACACTTTAAATTTTTTTTAATATAATATTTGTTGAAAGAAATGAAGATGTTGTTATAAGAATTGTGACTATAGTTTCGACTAAGGCATGGTCATTTTCTAACTACAAGCACTTGTAGAAAATGACCAGGTCAAACTTTTTCTAGTTCGAAAATGACCATGTCTTGGTCGAAACTATAGTCACTATTTCTAAATAAATGCAATATTAACTACGTTGAAAGTGTTCTCTACGATATACTTGTAATGCTATTCGTATAAATATTAGAATGAAGGGCCACAAACTTGATGAAACTTCATAGTAGAATTGGTAAATAAAACAGTAGGCTATTTGAGTTTCACAGATTTGATTGCTTTTAACTACAACAATAGTTTCATCTTCCTCATGAAGCCACCGTGTGGCAAAACAATTGTTATAATGCAGTTATAAGCAATTTAATCTGTGAAACTCAAACAACCTAGTGTTTTAGTGTCATACAAACTTTTATCACATTTGTGCAAAATTCTCCAAAAAAGCTATACAGAATTCTCACAGTTCTTACTTTTGTAGATCATGTTATTAAAGAGTTATAAATTTTTTTTTTTAAATTGCCAAACATATTTTAAAAGCGTATTTTAAGCTGTTATTCAGAAAGCTGCTGATTTTAATTCGTAAATTCTACTAATATCACAGTGGAATATTTTGGTTTTGTTAGTGATAGGTAGCAATAAAAACGCCGTTTTAACAACTTGTAGTGTTCATACGGACTTTATACTTACTTATTTTTAAATTTTATAGATCTGTTGTGAGTTTTCTAGAATATTTGCTGATTGTTTTATAAGTTTGATCACAAACTGAAATGGAAATCACATACTCTAATTTTTCTAGAACTAGCATACTATTTGCAGAAATCTGGTAGATATATTTTCTAGTTTTTTTTATTGATGATTTTAATTCATTGTAGATTTTTTATACGTTATTACCGATTTTCTAAAAAAAAAATACTGAACTTTCTAACTTTGTGTAGTATTTGTAGAACTATTGTAATATCTATTTTTCGAAATTATTGTCCTTGGGATTTTTTTACGTATGTTCTGGATTTGATATATTTTTGATATTTGATATTATTTGATATATATTCTGGATAAGACAAATTTGATTTTCATAAGGTCATGACAGATTCAGATAAAAATTGTCTGACAGTTCTTGACAATAAAAATTACCGCTGTGGAAAAATGCACTTAAAAATTTTGACAATATAGAATCAATCTATATTTGACTATCGGCCACATCTGAGGTATTTTTCGTGTTGCATTGACAGCATTAATACATTATTTATTTATTTATTTACAACAATAAGTTTATGAAATGTGCTGAATTAATAAAAGAGTGAATATGAGTGACATAAGTTACAGTTTTGTCTTAATTTACAAGATTTTTATATTTTTTTATGGAAATTTGTAGTATTACTATACAATTTTCTACTAATCTAGCAGCACCAAGTAATTCCAACAAATTATAAGTATCCGAGATTTTTTCCAGAATTCATATAAACTTTCTAAAATTATTATAGATTTACTAAAATTTTTATTGAGCTTTTTAGATTTTAATTGGAATTTATATAGTGGGCTTACAAGAAAAAGGAACGAAGTCAAAAAATACAGTTTCGGGATAAATGCATTTGAAAATTCACCACTTAATAATAAATCTAGTTTTCAAAACTTGAGCCGTTGAAAGCAAGTACCAAGCAAATCTAGCAGTACCAAGTAATTGCATTAAATTATAAGTATCCGTGATTTTTTTTCTGATTAATACATTATTTATTTATTTACAACAATAAGTTTATAAAAAGTGCTGAATTAATGAAAGAGTGATATGAGTGACATAAGTTACAGTTTTGTCATAATTTACAAGATTTTTATATTTTTTTATGGAAATTTGTAGTATTACTATAGAATATTCTACTAATCTAGCAGTACCAAGTAATTCCAACAAATTATAAATATCCGAGATTTTCTCCTGAATTCATATAAACTTTCTAAAATGATTATAGATTAACTAAAATTTTGATTGAGCTTTTTAGATTTTAATTTAAATTTATATAGTGGGCTTTCAAGAAAAAGGAACCAAGTCAAAAAATACAGTTCCGGGATAAATGCATTTGAAAATTCACCACTTAATAATAAATCTAGTTTTCAAAACTTAAGCCGTTGAAAGCAAGTACCAAGCAAATCTAGCAGTACCAAGTAATTCCAACAAATTATAAGTATCCGAGATTTTTTCCTGATTAATACATTATTTATTTATTTACAACAATAAGTTTATGAAAAGTGCTGAATTAATAAAAGAGTGAATATGAGTAACATAAGTTACAGTTTTGTCTTAATTTACAAGATTTTTATATTTTTTATGGAAATTTGTAGTATTACTATAGAATATTCTACTAATCTAGCAGTACCAAGTAATTCCAACAAATTATAAGTATCCGAGATTTTTTCCTGAATTCATATAAACTTTCTAAAATTATTATCGATTTGCTAAAATTTTGATTGAGCTTTTTAGATTTTAATTGGAATTTATATAGTGGGCTTACAAGAAAAAGGAACCAAGTCAAAAAATACAGTTTTGGGATAAATGCATTTGAAAATTCACCATTTAATAATAAATCTAGTTTTCAAAACTTGAGCCGTTGAAAGCAAGTACCAAGCAAATCTAGCAGTACCAAGTAATTCCAACAAATTATAAGTATCCGAGATTTTTTCCTGATTAATACATTATTTATTTATTTACAATAATAAGTTTATGAAAAGTGCTGAAATAATGAAAGAGTGAATATGAGTGACATAAGTTACAGTTTTGTCTTAATTTACAAGATTTTTATATTTTTTTATGGAAATTTGTAGTATTACTATATAATATTATACTAATCTAGCAGTGCCAAGTAATTCCAACAAATTATAGGTAACCGAGATTTTTTCCTGAATTCATATAAACTTTCTAAAATTATTATAGATTTACTAAAATTTTGATTGAGCTTTTTAGATTTTAATTTAAATTTATATAGTGGGCTTACAAGAAAAATGAACCAAGTCAAAAAAGTCAGTTTCGGGATAAATGCATTTGAAAATTCACCACTTAATAATAAATTTAGTTTTCAAAACTTGAGCCGTTGAAAGCAAGTACCAAGCAAATCTAGCAGTACCAAGTAATTCCAACAAATTATAAGTATCCGAGATTTTTTCTTGAATTCATATAAACTTTCTAAAATTACTAAATTTACTATTTACTACTATTACTAAAATTTACTAAATTACTAAAAATTACTAACATTTTGATTAAGCTTTTTAGATTTTAATTGGAATTTATAGTTTCGAGATAAATGCATATGAAAATTCACCACTTAATAATAATCTTGTTTTCAAAAATTGAGCCCTTGAAAATCAAATCAAATTATACAAGGGATAACATTCCTTGTGTATTTCTGAACTTATCTGAATTTAAAAACCAAATGGACTTACCCCACTTTGATTTTCAAAATCAAAGTGGGGTACTTTGATTTTCAAAGGATCTTTATTGTTTTTGCAAAGTTTTTAATAACATTCCAGTGAACCATGATACAACATAGAAACCTTTTCCTGATAAATAAATGGAACCTGCTCATTTCAACTCATTTTTGTAAAATTTTTAGTTTGTCATTTTTACTTATATGCCCAAAATAAGGCAAAATTTATGCCCATCGAGGCATCTTTAGATTTAAATAATTTCTTAGATTTACGGTGCAGTTTCTGGAAGTTTAATAGATTTTCTAGAATTTGTACGCATTTTCATACACTATCGTACAATTTCTGCAATTTATATAGATTTTCTACAATGTGACTATAAGTAACTACTGACTATATTACTTTCTACTATAGTAATAAACTATTTTGGAATTTCACGAATTTTTAACACCATCGAGGCATCTCTAGATTTAAATAATTTCTTAGATTTACTGTGCAGTTTCTGGAAGTTTCATAGATTTCCTAGAATTTGTATGCAATTTTCATGAACCATTGTGCAATTTCTACAATTCATACAGATTTTCCACAATGTGACTGACTATAAGTAACATACTTACTATATTACTTACTACTATAGTAATAAACTATTTTGGAATTTCACGAATTTATAACACCATCGAGGCATAACTTCTACATTTATTAGGAATTTTATAGATTTTTGTGGAATTTTCTAGAATCATGATTGAATTTTCTAATACCACTGTGAATTTTCTTGATTTTTGATGGAACATTCTAGATTTGAATAATTTCTTAGATTCACGGTGCAGTTTCTGGAAGTTTCATAGATTTTCTAGAATTGGTATGCAATTTTCATGAAACATTGTGCCATTTCTACAATTCATATAGATTTTCCACAATGTGACTATAAGTAACATACTTACTATATTACTTACTACTATAATAATAAACTATTTTGGAATTTCACGAATTTATAACACCATCGAGGCATATCTAGATTTAAATAATTTCTTAGATTTACGGTGCAGTTTCTGGAAGTTTCATAGATTTTCTAGAATTTGTATGCAATTTTCATGAACCATTGTGCAATTTCTACAATTCATATAGATTTTCCACAATGTGACTGAATATAAGTAACATACTTACTATATTACTTACTACTATAGTAATAAACTATTTTGGAATTTCACGAATTCTCATGGATTTCTTAGAAACTTTTCTGTAGTTATAATATAATGTAGAATTACTACAAAAGAGTTTTCTAGATATTTTGTGGAATTTTCTGGTAAGATGTATAGGAATTTCGCAATGATTTAGTGATGCAATTAAGTTATTTACAAAGGAGAGAGTTTTTCCTATAATATCTAATTTTAATTCTTACTATTTTGTCGTTCTCATTATTCTTGAATCATGATGGAATTTTCAAATACCACTATGAATTTTCTTGAATTTTGAAGGAAGCTTACAGTATCTGTCTTGTATTTTCTTGAATTTGTATATATTAGCTAGAATTCTTTTGGATTTTGTAGATTTGTTATAGAATTTTCTTAAATTTTGAGGCATTTTGAGTTCCAAAGTTATTTAATTTCTGCAATTCATATAGATTTTCTGCAAATTACACTATATATTTTCTTGAATTTGTATATATTTGCTAGAATTCTTTTGGATTTTGTAGATGTTTTATAGATTTTTCTTTAATTTTGAGGCAGGGTTCCAAAGTTATTTAATTTCTGCAATTCATATAGATTTTCTGACAATTATACTATATATTTTCTTGAATTTGTATATATTTGCTAGAATGCTTTTGGATTTTGTAATTTTTTTTATAGACTTTTCTTTAATTTTGAGGCAGAGTTCCAAAGTTATTTAATTTCTGCAATTCATATAGATTTTCTGCAAATTATTCTATAATTTTATAATTGTTTAATGGAAATCAACGAGCGTGTGTTATAAATAACTTTGGAATTTCAAGAATTCTCTTGGATTTTGTGGAAACTTTCTGGAATTTTCAATACTATTATGAAATATCTGAATTTGTTAAGAATTTTCAAGATTTTTTGTGGAATTTTCTAGAATCATGATGGATTTTTTTTTTAAATCTGTGTGAATTTTCGTATGCTAATCACTGAGCTTGTGTTATAAACTATTTTGGAATTTCAACAATTCTCATGGATTTCCTGAAGATTTTCTAGAATCATAATGAAATTTTCTGATACCATTGTGAATTTTGATGATATGTTGCAGGATCTATTGTTACTTTCCAGAATTCTTATACAGGGTGTTGGAGAAATAATCGACCGAAATCTTTCTAGGGCTGAATCAGGGGGCAAAATGATAAATTTTCCATTATGCATAATGCATAATTTTCCCCTAAATCCGTGTTAAAATTGGTGCCGCATATGTTTGCTCTGCTGAATAAATCTCGATAGTGCTTTTTGTTTTTTTTTTTTTGACTAGTATGTTTAAACATTGCTCTTAAATTTGACACTTTAAATTTGTTAAATGAGTCAAATTCGACGATTATAACTTTTCAAAATAAAATCTAAAATAAAAATAGCCATCTAAACCAAAAGTGGCGAAGGAATATTCGACTTCCGTAACACCCTGTATGTTTGCTAGAATTCTCCAGGATTTTGTAAAATTTCAAAAGTGCTTATCTCTTTCCCTATATATGTTGTTTCATCTACCTGTTCTCGTTGATTGTAAAATATTATAACTTATTTCGTTTATTTCAAAACACATTTTTTATTAGAAAAATCCATTCTAGCAAATACACAATAGACATTTTCGAATAAACAATCTTTGGAACATACATAAAAATTCAAGGAAATTTTATAATAAATTAAAGATATTTCTGTTTCACTTAATTCTGTTTCACAACATTGCACTGTTTTACGATATTCGTTTATAGTCTTCATCTTATTCTTCGCATATCAAAGATGATACACTCAATTGATACAATTAGCGCGAACTGCACCATATTTTACTTCTGTATCACAGAAAATATACATTTTGTCAGTCATGTTCTCAGCCATATGCCACTTATGCCACTTATGTGAATGCCACTTCTCTTATGTGAATGCCTTCTCAGCCACTTATGTGAATGTGTATACAATTATCTTTAATTTATTACAAAAATTTCTAGAGTTTTGATCGAATGTATGTTCCAAGACCTATTATGTATTTGCTAAAGTTCTTATGTGTGCTAGAATTCTTCACGTTTGTGTGGAATATTTATAGAATTGTCTAAAACCATTACAGAATTTTCTTGAATTTTGATGGAATGTTCTAAGGACTATTGAATTTTATTTTAGTTTCTATATTTGTATTTTCTTGAAATCTTACATATTTGCTACAATTTTTTAAGATTTCCAAGAATTAACTTTAATTTATTATAAAATTTTCTTGTATTTTGATTAAATGTCCCAAGGTCTATTGTGCATTTGCTGGAAATTTTGGCAATATTATATACTGCATACAATTAAAGGAAAACTAAATAGCTAGAATTCATCAAGGTTTGGGAATTATCTAAGAAAAATGTTTGAAAATTTCAAGAAAGCAAAATGAAATTATAAGTTATAATACTTTTCAATCAACGAGAAATCGAAACTGCCTATACAGTTTGTTCAAGAATTTTTAGGTCTGCAATTACAAGAATTCTATTTTCTTGAAATCTTACATATTTGCTACAATTTTTTAAGATTTTCTAGAATTAACTTTAATTTATTATAAAATTTTCTTGTATTTTGATGAAATGTCCCAAGGTCTATTGTGCATTTGCTGGAAATTTTGGCAATATTATATACTGCATACAATTAATGGAAAAATAAATAGCTAGAATTCTTCAGGGTTTGGGAAGTATCTAAGAAAAATGTTTTAAAATTTAAAGAAAGTAAAATGAAGTAATAAGTTATAGTATTTTTCAATCAACGAGAAATCGAAACAGCCTGTACAGTTTGTTCAAGAATTTTTTGGTCTGCAATTACAAGAATTCTTATAGATTTTCTAAACGGATTCTATAATTTTGTAAAACTTATGGAAATCGATGATACAGTAACGTACTATTGCTCAATTTCAAGATTTAATATTGCATTTCTAAAATCTTAATGACGTAGAATTATATTAAATTTTATTTTCTTGAATGTTGATGGAATGCTCCCAGTATGAGATAAATCCAGTACTTATGTAAAAGAAGCTTCAGTATTATAATAATTTCGATATTATAATAGATGATACAATAAGAGTGATACATATCTATTAAATATTACTATATATAAAATATATATATAATGTTAATTCTTATTATTTTTCTCGTTCTTGAATCATGATGAATTTTTATATAACATTGTGAATTTTTTTGAATTTTAAAGGAATCTTGCAGGAGAAAATCTATATGAATTGCATAATTTAAATAGCTTTGGAACACTGCCTCAATATTCAAGAAAATTCTATAAAAAAACTACAAAATCATAAAGAATTCTAGCAAATATATAAAAATTCAAAAAAATACACGATAGATATTTTTTTTGAATTTTTATATATTTGCTAGGATTCTTTATGATTTTGTAGTTTTTTTATAGAATTTTCTTGAATATTGAGGCAGTGTTCCGAAGCTATTTAAATTATGCAATTCATATAGATTTTCTCGTGCAAGATTCCTTTAAAATTCAAGAAAATTCACAATGGTATTTAAAAAAAGAATTTTCTTGCATTTTGAGGCAGTGTTCCAAAGCTGTTTAAGTTCTGCAATTCATATAGATTTTCTACAATTTTACTATAACTTTATAACTGTTTAATGGAAATCAATGAGCGCGTGTTATAAATAATATTCAAATATCTGGAATTGTCAGGGATTTCGTGGAAACTTTCTGGAATGTTCTAATACTATTATAGAATATCTGCAATTGTTAAGTATTTTCAAGATTTTTTGTGGAATTTTCTATAATCATGGATTTTTTTTAATATCATTGTGAATTTTCTTAAATTTTAATCAAATGTTCATCATGATGAAATTTTCTAATACCAATGTGACTTTTCTTTTAATTTGATAGAATTTTGCAGAATCTATCGTGTATTTTCTTGAATTTTTATATGTTTGCTAGAATTCTTCACGATTTTAATACTACTGTGGAATTTCTATGTGCATTAGAAATTTTCTAGATTTTTGTGGAAATTTCTAGAATTATGATTGAATTTTCTAATACCACTGTGAATTTTCTTGAATTTTGATGGAACATTTCTTGAATTTTGTGAAAATCAATGAGCGCGTGTTATAAATAATGTTCAAATATCTGGAATTCTCATTGATTTCGTGGAAACTTTCTGGAATTTTCTAATACTATTATGGAATATCTGCATATGTTAAGTATTTTCAAGATTTTTTGTGGAATTTTCTATAATCATGGATTTTTTTTTAATATCATTGTGAATTTTCTTAAATTTTAATCAAATGTTCATAATGATGGAATTTTCTAATACCAATGTGACTTTTCTTGACTTTTGATGGAATTTTGACGAATATATCGTGTATTTTCTTGAATTTTTATATGTTTGCTAGAGATCTTCACGATTTTAATACTACTACTGTCACTTTTACGTTCATCAGGAATTTTCTAGATTTTTGTGGAATTTTCTAGAATCATGATTGAATTTTCTAATACCACTGTGAATTTTCTTGCTTTTTGATGGAACATTTCTTGAATTTTGATGGAGCATTTATTGTGTATTTTCTGGAATACTTATAAATTTCCTACAATTCTTCGTGATTTTGTAGATTTTTTATAGAATTTCCTTGAATTTTGATGGTATGTTCAAGGTATAGTGCGTTTTTGATAGAATTCTTCAAGATTTTATAGAATTTTCTTAGAATTATCTAAAAGTGTTATAGAATTTTCTTGAATTTTCATGCTGTGCTCCAATGTAACTCAATTTCTACAATTCTTACATAGTTTTTCTACAATAATACTACACTACTCAAAGGAATTATCGGTTATTTTTATTTTTTTGTTTCTACCTACAAACACGAATTACATCGGCAATTATTACAATAACAGTTATACATATCTAGTAAATAAGAATTATCTAAAATTGTTATGGAATTTTCTTTAATTTTCGTGCAGTGCTCCAGGGTTACTCAATTTCTACAATTCTTAAATAGATTTTCTACAATGATACCACACTACTCAAAGGAATTATGGCATATTTTTATTTTTTTTGTTTCTTCCTACAAACACGAATTACATCGACATTATTACAATAACAGTTATACATATCTAGTAAATATTACTATATAAATAAAACACAATTGGTGTCAGTTTCACAAAATGTATTTAATGTTGTACTACGACAATCAGTTTTCATCTGCCTGGTGAAGCCACTGTGTGACGAAACAATTGTCGTAGTACAACATAAAATATTTTGTGAAACTCACACCAATTGTGTTTTATTTATATATTAACATGGAGTTTCGTCATGTATCAGCCTCATCAATCCAAATATTACTAAATAGATTTGTTGATAGTCGCCATATTAATCAATGCCAGTGTAAAAAAAATATATTTTCTTACTCTTCGACGTGTTCATGTTGCAATGTCGCCGTTTAATCGTTGCTTAGTTTTGTTTTGCCATCTACTAAAGTTGTCACACACAACATTCCTACAAGTTTGCAAAATGTGCTGAATGAGCAATGAGTGGATGAAAGGAGTGTTATAAGTGACAGTTTAAGGTACAGTTATAATTTTTATGGAAATTTTGGCAATATTATATACTGCTTACTTACAGTTAAAGGAAAAATAAATTGGCGAGTAAATGGTATCTTGATGATTGCCTCGATCGGAATCCAAGACCCGGCTCCTTCTCCGTAATTTCAAGCAATTATGAAAGAATGTGTTCGGACAGGAAGTTGCATTCTACATTATAAGATTTATCGCCGTACATTGCTTGTTAGTGTATGTGCCGAGGTGTTTTCCCGAATCCTCATCAAAATCAATATGTACAAACCAGTGGGGCAACCAGAAATTTTGAATGGGGGATGCATGCAGGGCCGGATTTAGACTTGATAAGGCCCTAAGCTATTTGAAATATGGGGCCCTTTATAAGTCCAGATATTATACGTCAGTGCCAAATATGATTTTCGGATACCTAGAGGGTTAAACTAAAATACAATTAAGAAGTATATAGATAGTGAAATAATAAATGTAACCTTTAACGAAATCCGAAAGTGAAGCATACTCAGGATCATCGGATATGTTGAGAAATTTGGTATAGCAAGACTAGTATAATGTTTTCACTTGAAATTGAAAATGTACCTGCAACGAGGGTTTATTACGGTCAAGGGTTCTCCATTGTATGGCGTGCTGCGAAGAGGCGAGCGTCCACGAACGTAACCAAATAATTTACTTTCGACGAAGATGCTACTTAATTGTTTTCTCTTCGATATATACACAATTATATCACTATGATCTTAAATAAAAATGATTTATTAATTAAATTGAATTCAATAATCTTACAACTATCTACATCGTTTTTTATGAGTCGGCGGACGTAATTCTTTTTACAATTTTACAATTCGATATGTTTACAAGACTACAGACGCCAGTGGATAATTAAGAGCCGTCACCTAGGAAACGGTTTTAAAAGGATTATACATTCGCCCATGCAATTAAGGTTCATTGTACCTTAATTGCTGGGCGAATATACAGTCCAGGTAGACAATCAGTTAAGGCTGTCTTTTTCTCAAATAGTCTACATCTGTCTTTCAGTCGGTGTTAACCTTTACATTGCAACAGTACTCATTTTACATACGTGTGCATATTATCATTTATAAACTTGTGAAAAGGTAAGAGTTTATTAAGATGGAAACGTCGTTAAGTGAAACTGCAACAATTATTTCATCAATTTATAATGACACTCAGTTCGACGATATATTTCAATTATGTGAGGAAAGAAGCCATTCCGAAAGTTTTGTTGAAGAATTCATTCGACAGTCTACAGAGGGAAGCTGTTCTCAAATTGATTTTGATAAATTTCAAAACAACCATCATCAAATGGACACATCAACTATCGAAAATGAAAATCAGGGATTAATAAAGCATACTTTTCTTTCAACTGATACTAAAAGGATAGTCGTAAATATTTATAACACCCTTATAAGCGAGAATCATGCATCTCTACTGCAAATAATTTCCATTCTGACCGGAATATCATATGCAACGGTTTGGAGAATAATTTCGAAAGTACCGCTAGAAAGGAAAATAAGAATAAGTTCCAAATTTACCGAAATAGACGATGCCATCGCCAAGAGGATCAAATATATAATTTACAATTCTTATAAATCAGGTAACGTTCCCACGGTCCAATTTATTTTGGAAACTCTTGGAAATGATTTTCCCTATAAGGAAACTACTTTGTATAAATACCTACTTAGTCAGGGTTTTAAGTATAAAACTTTAGACAAAGGAATTGACATCATGGAATCGCCGAGATTGCAAAAAGAGCGATTAGAATATTGATCTAAAATAAACGAATATAGAAATGGTGGGAGATCGATAATTTATTTGGATGAAACATGGTTCGATACTCACGACGTCGTTTCCAAGGGATGAGTCGATGATACAAATAGGTGTCACCTTAGAGCACCGTACAATAGAGGAAAAAGGATTGTTATTCTTCATGCAGGAGGAGACGCAGGTTTTGTGTCAAATAGTTTGCTCTTATCTGCCAAGAATATTGCATCAAGCTCGTTAGACTATCATCAGGATATGAACGCCGAATTATTTGAAAATTGGTTTCGCAATCAATTATTGCCCCACATACCCAATAACTCAATAATCGTAATGGATAATGCAACTTACCACTCAAAGCAAATTAATAAAATCTCAACGCCGCTTCCAAGAAAGGCGGATGTTTGCATTCAAAATGGTATTTTTATTCCCCTAAGTGCAAAGAAAAAAACATTATTAGAACTTATAAAAAAACTTCAAAAAAACGTATGTGGTTGATAAGATGGCAGAAGAATTTGGTCACCAAGTGTTGCGCCTTCCACCTTATTACTGTATCTTCAATCCAATTGAGCTGATATGGTCAACTTTAAAAAGAAATTTTCGGAAAAATAATGCACATCCCAAAATGAGTAAAGCAACAATTCAACTTGTTCGGCGAGAATGCAACAACATTTCAAGTACCATTTGGAAAAACTGCATCGATCATGTGATTAAAATTGAAAACGATTATAGGACGCTTAGTGTACCAAATCTAATTATTAATGTTCAAAGTGAAAGTATAGCGATGAATCTAGTTGTGCGGAATAATATTTGCTTGTTACATTACGATTCATGAAAAAATCAACTGATGTTAACGTCGTTAATTTTTTAACGTAATGAGCAAGTCAATAATGTTATGGGTAACTTAAGTTATTTGTTTCGCGAATCATACTGTATATAAATTTTCTATGAAATTATAACTACATTTGTAAAACACAATTTTATATGTACACTTAAAAATACAATGAAAAGTACAATTTAAAGATAATGAATCACTAATGTTAGTTGTCTACGGGGCACTGAATCTGTATTTTCTGATGCCGGCTCTGGACTCTGTTCTCTTCCCATTGCCCGTCATAAATTTCCGTTCGCACAATGGAGCGCAATTAACACCCTTCGTAGGTAGATTTTCAATTTCAAGTAAAAACACTATACTACCAAACATTCTGAATTTTGTGACGTGCCTGAAGGGCTATCAGCGCGTTAGACCGTGGAGCGAGTGGAGGGACCCTTCGAAGCAGCGACGAGGGCCAGGCTCTCGATGTCGGAGAGTGGAGGGGTTAAAAAAAGGCTCCACGTAATTTTAACCTCGCCACTACTTCGTCACAAAGGGGGCTCCACCCTATCTGCGTGGGTTGACTCGAGACAGTCAACGAAGTTCAGAAATTACGAACTGTCGTAACGGCTAACCATCTGGCGCCCACACCACCAGATTTATTTGTCGCAATGAGAAAAAGGAAGTTGAATTGAAAAGAATTCCCGATTGAGAAAACGTGGGGGAACAAAAATATAACAGATGTCAATTTTGTGGTTGTAAACTATCTGCGTTTATTAAACACAAAAGACGGGACACCGTGTTCGGTCCTCGAAAGTCTTGCGGCCGGCAATCGTGGGGGTGCCGGCGCTAATTTGCGGTCTTCAGAAAAAGTCTGGCAGTGTGGTCGTCGCCCCTAGCCGAGAACCTGACTGGCTGGGTTGCTTCAGCCCCTACTCAAAAAAACGCTCTGGTGTTTGAGCGTGTATAGCCGATTATTGTTGCTCTCCCTCGCCTTGTGCCGGTGTCGTCATTCCCTCATAGGGCGGTTATTGGAGGACACATTTTAAATCCCGTAAACCGGTTGGCGATAAGCCCAAAGAAAACCGTGTACCTCCTGACACTTTCACACTCATAGAGAGTCGGCTACCTTCTGCCTTCATTCCAGCGCCTCGTGGCCGAATCACAATTATACGCATGCCGGAAGCGCGTCGACGTTTAAAAAAAACGTGTGCGTAGCGATTGCCTACGTTGACGGTCCGTGAGCGCAATTAAAATTTAAGACAGTTTCCGTCAGAGTCAAAACCGACCCGTTACAAAACACTATACTACAAAAAATTCTGAATTTTTAATTTTAATCAAACTATTTTGTGTTGCAGGTATAAAAGGAAAAGACCACAGCGGCGGCTCGATGGTGTCCCCCAGTGATGTCTTCTGCTCCGTGCCCGGCCGCCTTTCGCTGCTCTCCTCAACCTCAAAGTACAAAGTAACGGTGGGCGAGGTGCAGCGCCGCCTCTCGCCCCCAGAATGCTTGAACGCCTCCCTGCTCGGCGGGGTGCTCCGCAGGGCGAAGAGCAAAAACGGGGGCCGCATCCTGCGGGAGAAGCTGGAGAAGATCGGGCTCAACCTTCCCGCTGGCAGGAGGAAAGCCGCCAACGTGACCCTGCTGACGTCCCTGGTGGAGGGCGAGGCCATCCACTTGGCACGGGACTTCGGCTACGTCTGCGAGACGGAGTTCCCCGCCAGGCAGGTGGCCGAGTACCTCCTCAGGCAGCACGGGGAGTCGATGAGGCGGAAGGAGCTCCTCCAGGCCACCAAGCAGGTGACCAAGGAGCTCATGGACCTGCTCAACCAGGACAGATCTCCTCTGTGCAACACGAGGCCCCAGATCCTGCTGGACCCCTCGATACAGCGGCACCTGACCCACTTCTCGCTGATATCCCACGGCTTCGGGAGTCCGGCCATCGTGGCCGCCCTCACCGCCATTCAGAACTTCCTCAGTGAGTCACTCAAGCACTTGGACAAAGTGTACCCCAACCAGAACACACAGGGACAGCCTATGCTAGTGACATCGTCGTTAGACAAGGGGAAGCTAGACGACAAAAAGTGATCCTATTTTGCTACCCACGCTAATAATAATAATAATAACGACGATGGGTGGTGTTGGTGCCGCCCCCGCAATTCCACGATGTGTGCACCGTCGTGCGTTCTCCAAGGATGCGTGGTGTTCACTGACATTCTATGTGTTGTGATCTAATCTACTTTGATAATGAGACGCTCTCTCGGAAACGTTCGAAACGTTTAGTGTTCGTGGCGTATACATATATAAATATATATTGTTTAAGACTTTGTTATATAAGTATTATTCCATTTGTTTTTATTGTAAGTATTCTGACATGAAATATATTTTTTTCAACAGTGCCAATAATGTATCTTTTCTGTATTAATAAAAATACACACAGGTTACTTTTGCTCTATCTTAATTTTAATTCTTTGAAAGAATCGGAAGACACTTGAAAATCAAAACTTTACACAAACTGAAGAACTTGGTCCGCTTAATCTGGAGGATTTTAAATCAATTTAGCGGTAGGCTAAAATTCTAGCTTAAGAATATATTTCTGACGGAAAACCCACATGATTTATATGAAATAAATTGCGAAGAACTAGCAGGTACAGTGTTTTCACTTGAAACTGAAAATAAACCTGCAATGAGGGTTTATTACAGTCAAGGGTTCTCCATTGCATGGCGTGCTGCGAAGAGGCTCTGGACTCTGTTCTCTTCCTATTACCCGTCATAAAATTCCGTTCGCACAATGGACCGCAATAAACACCCTTCGTAGGTAGATTTTCAGTTTCAAGTAAAAACCCTATACTTACAGATTTACAAAAATGCGTTTTCTTAAGTTTACAGTGTGATGAATCAACATATATCTGCAATGTACAACGTACAACGATTTTTAGATCTTCTCTCATAGATTTTTATATTTCGGAAACGAAACTTTGAACAACTTAATGATCATAGCTGGTTATCTGATTTTTCGTTTCTTAGAGACATAACGACCAAACTGAATAAACTAAATCTTGAACATCAGGGCAAATAATTGTATATTCTATTAGTACCAGAACACTTCAGAGTAGGTTGTTTAAAGTACTGACTCATAAACCTGATTATGAGTACGGAACTTTAATGTTACATTCTGAAATTAGATGGCTTCGTAAGGGAAAAGTCCTACAACGATGTTTAGATCTTCTCCTATAGATAAAACAGTTTTTATATTTCGAAAACGAAAATTATGTAGAACTTAATGTTCATAGCTGGTTATCTGATTTATCGTTTCTTAGAGACATAACGACCAAAATGAATAAACTAAATCTTGAACTTCAGGACAAAGAATTGTAAATTCTATTAGTGCCACACCACTTCAGAGTAGGTTGTTTAAAGTACTGACTCATGAACTTGATGATGAGTACGAAACTTTAATATTACATTCTGAAATTAGATGGCTTAGTAAGGTAAAAGTCCTACAACGATTTTTAGAGCTTCCTCCAGAGATAAAACAGTTTTTATATTTCGGAAACGAAACTTATGAGGAACTTAATGATCATAGCTGGTTATCTGATTTATCGTTTCTTAGAGACATAACGACCAAAATGAATAAATTAAATCTTGAACTTCAGCTCAAAGAATTGTAAATTATATTAGTGCCAGACCACTTCAGAATAGGTTGTTTAAAGTACTGACTCCTGAACCTGATCTTGAGTACGGAACTTTAATATTACATTCTAAAATTAGATGGCTTCGTAAGGGAAAAGTCCTACAACGATGTTTAGATCTTCTCCCATAGATAAAACAATTTTTATATTTCGGAAACAAAACTTATGAAGAACTTAATGATCATAGCTGGTTATCTGATTTATCGTTTCTTAGAGACATAACGACTAAGATGAATAAACTAAATCTTGAACTTCAGGGCAAAGAATTGTAAATTCTATTAGTGCCTGACCACTTCAGAGTAGGCTGTTTAAAGTACTGACTCATGAACCTCATTATGAGTACGGAACTTTAATTTTACATTCTGAAATTAGATGGCTTTGTAAGGAAAAAGTTCTACAACGATTTTTAGATCTTCTCCCATAGCTAAAACAGTTTTTATATTTCGGAAACGAAACTTATGAAGAACTTAATAATCATAGCTGGTTATCTGATTTGTCGTTTCTTAGAGACACAACGACCAAAATGAATAAACTAAATCTTGAACTTCAGGGCAAAGAAATGTAAATTCTTTTAGTGCCAGCCCACTTCACAGTAGGTTGTTTAAAGTACTGACCCATAAACCTAATCATGAGTACGGAACTTTAATGTTACATTCTGAAATTAGAAGGCCTTGTAAGGGAAAAGTCCTACAACGATTTTTAGAGCTTCCCCCATAAATAAAACAGTTTTTATATTTCGGAAACGAAACTTATGAAGAACTTAATGATCATATCTGGTTATCTTATCTATCGTTGCTTAGAAACAAACGACCAAAATTAATAACCTAAATCTTGAACTTCAGGGCAAATAATTGTAAATTCAATTTGTACCAGACCACTTCAGAGTAGGTTGTTTAAAGTACTGACTGATGAACTTGATAATGAGTATGGAACTTTAATGTTACTTTCTGAAATTAAATGGCTTCGTAAGGGAAAAGTCCTACAACGATTTTTAGATCTTCTCCCATAGATAAAACAGTTTTTATATTTCGGAAACGAAACTTATGAAGAACTTAATGATCATAGCTGGTTATCTGTTTTATCGTTTCTTAGAGACATAACGACCAAAATGAATAAACTAAATCTTGACCTTCAGGCGAAAGAATTGTAAATTCTATTAGTGCCAGACCACTTCAAAGTAGGTTGTATAAAGTACTGACCCATAAACCTAATCATGAGTACGGAACTTTAATGTTACATTCTGAAATTAGATTGCTTCGTATGGGAACAGTCCTACAACGATTTTTAGATCTTCTACCATAGATAAAACAGTTTTTATATTTCGGAAACGAAACTGATGAAGAACTTAATGATCATAGCTGGTTATCTGATTTATCGTTTCTTAGAAACATAACGACCAAAATGGATAACCTAGTTTTAAGTACTGACTCATAAACCTGATCATGAGTACGGAACTTTAATGTTACATTCTGAAATGAGATGGCTTCGTAAGGCAAAAGTCTTGCATCGATGTTTAGATCTTCTCCCATAGATATAACAGTTTTTATATTTCAAAACGAAACTGATGAAGAACTTAATGATCATAGCTGGTTATCTAATTTATCGTTTCTTAGAGACATAACGACCATAATGAATGAACTAAATCTTGAACTTAAGGGCAAAGAATTGTAAATTCTATTAGTGCCAGACCACTTCAGAGTAGGTTGTTTGAAGTACTGACTCATGAACTTGATGATGATTATGGAACTTAAATGTTACATTCTGAAATTGGATGGCTTAATAAGGGAAAAGTCCTACAACGATGTTTAGATCTTCTCCCATAAATAAAACAGTTTTTATTTTTCGGAAACGAAAGTTATGAAGAACTTAATGATCATAGCTGGTTATCTGATTTATCGTTTCGTAGAGACATAACGACCAAAATGAATAAACTAAATGTTGAACTTCATGCCAAAGAATTGTAAATTCTATTAGTGCCCGATCACTTCAGAGTAGGTTGATTAAAGTACTGACTGATGAACTTGATGATGAGTATGGAACATTAATGTTACATTCTGAAATTAGATGGCTTCTTAAGGAAAAAGTCCTACAACGATTTTTAGATCTTCTCCCATAGATAAAACACTTTATATTTCGGAAACGAAACTTATGAGGAACTTAATGATCATAGCTGTTTATCTGATTTATCGTTTCTTAGAGACATAACGACCAAAATGAATCAACTAAATCTTGAACTTCAGGGCAAAGAATTGTAAATACTATTAGTGCCAGACCACTTCAGAGTAGGTTGTTTAAAGTACTGACTCATGAACCTGATCATGATTATGGAACTTAAATGTTACATTCTGAAATTAGATGGCTTAGTAAGGGAAAAGTCTTACAACGATTTTTAAAGCTTCCTCCAGAGATGAAACAGTTTTTATATTTCGGAAACTAAACTTACGAAGAACTTTATGATCATAGCTGGTTATCTTATTTGTCGTTCCTTACAGACAAACGACCAAAATCAATAAACTAAATCTTGAACTTCAGGGCAAAGAATTATTAATTCTATTAGTGCCAATTTTTGCAGAAGAATTTAACGATCTCCAAAAAAATGTTTTCGCATTTTCCTGAAATAAATGTTTGGCAAAAATGAATAACGCTCACATAAATTTTAAATTTTCGAAGACCGATTTAACGATCTTTACAAGAAAGTTTTCGCATTTTCCTGATAAAAATGTTTGGCAAAAATTAATAACGCTTACAAAATTTTTAAATTTTCGATGACAGTTGGCAAAAATTAATAACGTTCCCAAAAATTTTAATTTTTTTTGCAAAAGTGGTTTTTTATCAGTAAACTTGTTAAAATTAAAGTTCACAGCCAGGATAACAAACGAACATCTGAATTAAGCCATATTTTGCAATGAATGTAGCAGATTTAGACAATTTAGCACGAATTTATCCATGACATCATAGTATGTACCAAAGACAATAAACTCGCAGAAGACATACAGTGTCAGGTTTCACATTTAAATATGCTTTTCTTGTATTTAATTTGCATCTCACTGAATCTAATATAGTAATTCACTTCACTATATTAGATTCAGTGAGATGCAAATTAAATACAGGAAAAGCATATTTTAATGTGAAACCTGACACTGCATGTCTTCTGTGAGTTTATTGTCTTTGGTATATACGATGATGTTATGGCTAAATTCGAGCTAAATTGCCTAAATTTGCTAAATTCATTGCTAAATATGGCTAAATTAAGATGTACGTTTGTTATCCTGTCTGAAATTTGATCTTAACAAGTTTATTGATGAAAAGCCACTTTTGCAAAGTAAACTCCCGCTTTGGATCAACTTACTATCTAAAGCAGGGGTTTCAATGAGATGCAAATTAAATACAGGAGTGAACTTCGCAAAATTGGGTTTACATCAAGAAACTTGTTAAAATCAAATTTCAGATCAACAACAGGAATCCCATTAGTCCCAAAAGGTGAAACCCTACTAAATATTGTGTAGAAGCTTCAAAAATATGCATATCAGTTATAAAAATGCTATCATCTAAAATTTTAGCGCTGAGAAGTACAGCAGTCTGATATTTAAAAAAAATAATAATGGGCATTTATTCAAAATGTTAAAAAAATTGGGGCAGTTTGATGATGTAATGAATACTCGTGTAAAAGTATAATAACAAAGACGTGTAAAAACATTTATTACAGGGGATTATTACTATTAATTATTATTATTATTATTATTATTAACCTACACATTGCTTGGGAAAACACATAAAAAATGAAAATATTTGCCTCTTAGATGATAAAATAAGAGTTGAAATAGTAACAAACTTAATCAAAGCCTAGTGTTTTTCCAAAATCAAATATATTCTCTATCTCTATTCTATAGTCTGTACTTGAGCATAAGTTCGACTCAAGTCGTATATTTGGTTGCGTATTTTCTATATACGTTTATGCACCAAACGCAACCAAATATACGACTTGAGACGAACGCATAGTCGTATATTTGGTTGCATTTTCTCCATAAACGTTTATGCAAGAAATGCAACCAAATATACGACTTCAATCGAACTCATAGTCGTATATTTGGTATCGTATTCTCTATAAACGTTTATCCACCAAACGCAACCAAATATATGACTTGAGACGAACTTATAGTCGTATATTTAGTTTTGTATTCTCAATAAACGTTTGTGCACCAAACGCAACCAAATATACGACTTGAGACAAACTCATAGTCGTATATTTGGTTGCGTATTCTCCATAAACGTTTATGCACCAAACGCAACCAAATATACGACTTGAGATGAACTCATAGTCGTATATTTGGTTGCGTATTCTCCATAAACGTTTATGCACCAAATGCAACAAAATATACGACTTCAGTAGAACTCAATTAATAAACTTAATCAGAGCCTAGTGTTTTTCCAAAATCAAATATATTCTCTATTCTCTATTCTATAGTCTGTACTTCAGCATGAGTTCGACTCAAGTCGTATATTTGGTTTCGAATTCTCCATAAATGTTTATGCACCAAACGTAACCAAATTTATGACTTGAGACGAACTCATAGTCGTATATTTGGTTGCGTATTCTCCATACACGTTTCTGCACCAAACGCAACCAAATATTCGACTTGAGACGAACTTATAGTCGTATATTTGGTTTTGTATTCTCAATAAACGTTTATGCACCTAACGCAACCTAATATACGACTTGAGACGAACTCATAGTCGTATATTTGGTTACGTATTCTCCATAAACGTTTATGCACCAAATGCAACCAAATATACGACTTTAGACGAACCCATAGTCGTATATTTGGTTACTTATTCTCCATAAACGTGTATGCACTAAATGCAACCAAATATACAAATTCAGTCGAACTCATAGTCGTATATTTGGTATCGTATTCTCAATTAACGTTTATGCACGAAACGCAACTAAGTATATGACTTGAGTCGAATTCATAGTCGTATATTTGGTTGCATATTATCTATAATCGTTTATGCACCAAATGCAAATTATAAGTAAAAAACCTGTAAGGTAGTTTGGTGTGCCATACTCTAAATAAATAAACTTAACATGTTAACAGTGTTAATGCAGTGGGGTAGGTTTATGAAGCACCCAAGTTTGAGTAAACAATCCAATAATTCTAGTAATATTTTTATTGGCTTATACTTTCAATGCAGTACTCTTACAAAATTTGGACACCATCAATTACAATGATTTGTCCACCATATATCACAATTCTTCCAATAATCTGGCAATTTACATATCAATAAATAAACAGCATTTAGTTTACACATCAATAAATAAACAGCATTTAGTTTACACATCAATAAATAAACAGCATTTAGTTTACACATCAATAAATAAACAGCATTTAGTTTACACGTCAATAAATAAACACCATTTATGTGGTACCAAGGCAAAACCTGATAAGTCAAACGACAAAGGCAAACATATTATTCTATTGTGCCACTGACGAATCGCAGAGGAACTTTATTTTGATTCTATGAATTCTAGGGGCATCTGAACCACAAGGGGTTTGTCCATTGAAATCTTCGCTGACATCTCTACATATCATCGAACAATCGATTTAATTTGACTTATCGGGTTTTGCCTTAGTACCATAGATTTAAATTACACGTTCTGATCATCAAGACCTATTCACAGACGCTGTAACGGGATGCCCCAAAAAGCATTAACTAAACACTGTCGATACAAGCATTTTTAATGTGCATATCGACAGCTTTTGTGGGGCACCGCTTTCCTGCGACCATGAGCAGGCCTTCAGACCTGAATAATCACATGTAACATTTATGACACGTTTATTACAACACAAATTCTTTTATTAATGAAATGACACAAACTGGATCCTCAATGAACTTTGGCTTTAACTCGCTTCTTGATTTTATCTGGCAAGCCCTTCTTGCCCTTGATAACCTCTGGAGCGCTTTCACCCTCTGCAAGCCACAATTCGATGTGGCAGGGAGACGACATGTAAGGATTGATCCTGCCATGGGCGCGATAAGTCCTGCGCCTCAAGCACGCAGCCCTGTTTACTTGAATATGCTCCACAATTAATCTACAAACAAATCGGAGGAACAAAAATACAATGTGCCTTCAATTCATCAAGTTTACTTTGAAGTTTTCATGTAATATTAAATATGCCGCTCTCGTGCAATGTTGTTATGCCAGTAGGCGGAAGAATAAAATTATTTTACAGTTTATAAATGAGATTTCTGGATAATACAACACCAATAACAATTAAGTGGCACATAAAAATTTACATGCAAACAAATGTCGCAGATGTAATTATTTTTAATACACGCTGGAGCAGAGACAGCAAAACTTGTAAATATTAGATTAGAAGGAATTAACAAAAATAAATATAGACAAAACAAAAAACAAGATAATAATTCTTAAAAATTTTGAAACTCATAAAAGCAAAATTTCCTAGTGCGGTGGATGGCTCCTTGGCAACGATAATTAGACGTAACAGCAGAAATAGGCCATTAAAGAAAGAAAGAAATAAATAATTCTTTTCAAGATGCGCTGTATTATGTTTAAGTACTGTCATTATCTATTATTACCTATCAACATCGAGCCCGCCGTAATCAGCGTTGCTTTCAGCATTGCGAAGCAGCTGCAGTAAAAATTCCGCCGACTTTTTGGGCCAGCGTCCCTGGGTGGTGCCGAACTGCTTGGCCTGGGCACACCGTCCGACGCCGCCGTTGAACCGACGAAAGGGCACGCACTCCTTCTTCTCAGTAATGTTCTTGAGGTAGGCGACCGCACGCTTCAGGGGCATCTTGCGGATCGCGTTTGCCGTCTCGCAGGTATTCTTGAAGTGGACCCGCAGATTCGAGCCGCGTGCTTTGCATGTTTTCAGAGCCGTATCGGGCTCACGAGCGTAACGACCCATTGCTGAATCAGATAAGACGGCATTAATTGACATGCACATGTGACCGTATATGGAAATTTAAGCAATTTATGAGAGAAAGGTCAAAAATATCGATATTCGGGATTATATCGATTCTGATGCGGTAACTGTCCCTGCATACACTACAATAATCCGTTTCTCTGTTTTTGTTGAGAGGAGCCTATTACTAGCCTTAGTAGAAAGGTCAGAATTCACATTTAAACTATTGTCAAACTTTAAACGCATATACCTCAAAATCTGGTTTTCTGAAACTAAAGCTATGAATATTCATGACTCTTGCAACAAGTGAAGAATACAATCAGAATAGCGGAAAAGGGCTAACATAAATAACTAAACATGTACTAACGAAGGAATTTGAAGAGGACTAAAGGTAGAATTTTAATGAGTAATTTGAATAGGATTACCTCTGTATTTATTTTTATTAGAAAAATGGAATTCTGCAAGTGGGAAGTTTTAAAATAAACTCTCACTTGATGCAGCTAATTTACTCATATTTTTACAAGAGCATGAATGATAATGATACTTAACTATTATAATATACAAATGAGTATAAATGATCATTTTTAAAGAGTTTTAATGCTTGGTAATTTACTATCTTATATACAAGTAAATCCATAGGTCACCGAAATTACGCGTGCTGTTTATAAAGTATTTAATAACAAAACGTTTATTACTTACCTGTAGTATTAGAGAATTAAACAATTTATTGCAAAATTGAGAAATGAAGGGATGAAACGAATTACCAACTTATATGTAATTATACACCCTATTAAAATCCATTCACGATCAACTTTTAGTAAAGATACGATATTTTTTTATCATGTTTGAAGCAGGATATTTTGACAAGCGTCAAAACAAGGTGGACAAATGTATTTTTGAAACATGAAATAGAGTTGCTTACATTACTTCAAAATTACACATGAAAGTGAATATTATTGCACACTATTGATGATTATCTATGAAAAAATTGATTATTTCAAAAAGCTGATTAAGCTATTATGTAGCTAGGCTTGTATAAAATTCAGTATTTGTCTCGAATACCAAATTAACGATTATGGCCTCTCCAGTCTAACTTTGTAAGATTGTTATATTTTTGAGTATTCATCCTAAGTAGTTTAATGAAATGGTGAGACTATCAGTAACAACGTCAATGCGCAGTCATGCAATCTAACAAAATGTCCCTATGTAGACTAACCAGAGCGATTAAGTATCAAGTTCCAGGTAATAACTTGACGCTTAATGACTCTGGTTGGGCTAGAAACAGGCATGCAACTTAATTCTGGGGCAATTTATATCCCTAAATAAGCAGTTGTTAGACTAACGCTTAATAGTAACGCGCTGGTTACTCTAGATAGGGACATATTGTTAGGTTGCATGACTGTGCATTGAAGTTGTTGCTGATAGTATTACCATTTCATTAAACTGCCCAGGATAAATACTCAAAAATAGAATAGTTTAACAGAGTTGTACTGGAGAGCATAAGAGGCCATAATAGTTAGTCTATCAAAAAATTCTTTAAGATAAACCAACATTGCTCTGGCTTTATAAGCTGCCGCACCATCTTGCTGGAAACGTCAGTACAGTAATTCTTCGTCATCAAATTGCTTTATAAAATGATCGATAATTTGCTAATGTCTCAAATATTTGAATTAAATAATAACAAATAATTGCCATGAAGAAATCTAAGCCTGGTTGTACGGCATTAGTTTCTAAAACCACAGTTTCGATCTTGTTCTGGTTTTGAACGTTAGAAAGACATGAACCACTTATAACTTTATTATCAAAACATATTGGAAATTCTGGATCAAATAATATTGGTATTAAACATTAAGGATGCCACTCTGGAATAACTGTTACAAGAAATTTAACTATACATAAAATCTTAGTTTTATTATTTTATTATTAAACGTACTTTACATTTCGTCATTTACGCAACTTGGTCATCACCCTTTGTGGTTCTCGTGTAGATCAGTTGTGCCCTATGTTTAACGACTTGCTTAATCAAACCTGAAACAAAAAACAATTTAAAACTTATGTAGTTTTAGGCAAAAATAAATTAAAGCATAGAGTTGTCAGTTATCATGCGACAATCTTGATTCCTAAAGAGCTGGGCAGTACAATTGGGCCTTAGAATGCCATTGTATCAATAATAAAAGACTGCTGCAGCAAGGTGATAAGTCCACTTTCAACAAATTTTGATAAGACCGGTTTTTAAGATAACAAATAGTGCTTCACCGCACAACTTTTGTATTACATGTTGTCTAATAAATCTTTAACCCGGAAAGAATATATTTTATTATCGTTAGTATTAAAGAACTGAATCGTTTTCCTCTAAAGTACTAAAATTAGCATTTTGGATTTATTCCATTCTTGCAGCAGTGTCTTCAATTGTATCCTAGGTAATTTAGGTATGGAAAATTCACGTTATTACAACTGGGTTTAAATCATAAAATGTGAATACCTGGCTCGAAAGCTCCACGGACATTTATGCAAAACTTCTGTGTAATTATATTTACCCTTTTGCTGCAGCTCAATGAGCGCTCTCCTGGCCAGGGACCCCCTGACCTTGAGGCGCTCGGACACGACGGACGGCGTGATCAGCTTGTACGAGGGCACCTCCTTGATCAGCTTGTCGTAGGTCGCCTTATCGAACAGCACCTGGTTGTTCAACTTGTCGCGGACCTTTCCCTTGGACCACTTCTTCTTCTTGGCCTTGCCGCCGCCGGACCCCTCCTTCTTCTTCTGGGTCTTTTGCGGCTGCTTCGCCGACGACTTGGAGTCCTTCTTGGGGGGCTACAAAAAGATTTGCTTAGTACGTGCAACACAACCAAACCCAGTCGACGAACTGTCTATCACAAGTAAATCAGACTCATTAAATCATTATTCACTACCACGGAGATAGTCTAGATTAAAGTGATCATCATGTAAAATGCAGAACGTCAACAGGTTTTGTATAGAGTTGAAAATTTAAAAGTTTCTTCACGATTAATGAATGGTATCAATGACAATATTAGTGACAGCTTTTGGGATAAGCCTAGGAGACTAGGGCTGGTCAATATTCACAAGCTTGCATTTTTAATCTTAGGTCGACCTGAATCGCCGGTTGTTTTTCTTTCCAACTGTGACAACAATTTGTATTTAAATTAGAATGTTTGAACCTAAAATAATAAGCGGCTTTGGCAACCTAAATGGCCACATGTATGCTTCCAGAGTTATGTTTTTGTTGGGCGCACAATTTGAGTTTAGATGAAATTAATGCTTACAACGGATAGTGCATGTTCGCGTTAATCTAATTCTGCGTGTTGTTTTTAGTTATTGTGCGTATTTAATGCAGAAATCTTAATAATGTGTCACATTAAACGTCTACTCACCATGTTGCTGCTTAGCAGAAAGGAACGGAAGTTACGCCATGGCAGTGTCGCCAACCTTCGGACGTAAAAATCGCTTCAAACACCCTAAAATCGCTTTATCGCTACTTTCCACCAGTGGCGTATCTCTTCTTTTCTACTATTTACATCTTTGAATAAAAACATTAGTTTTGTACATTTGGATTCAACAGATATTCAGCGAACTCACCTTTATCGTCCTGTGGGGTTATTTTGACCATATATTTCATTAAAAGTTCAAAGGAATCTTAGAAATCTAGAATCTAAGAAAACCTTAAAACACTTAGAAAATACTTTACAATTAAAATAATCTCGTTTTTGGTAGAAATAAAAAGATATTGTTGCAATCACATTTATTTTGTATGACTTTTCAGTTATGTCCTGGTCTAATATTGTTTATCATAGCTTTGAAAACATTTGTTACAGCTTTATACAGGAATCTGAAATTGTATTCAAATGTAATTGTTATATAATGAATACTTCCACTACAGAATACTTCTATTACAACTACTACTACTTACTACTCAAGCAAATCATAATTGCCTTTAAAAAACATGAGAAACTCACTTAATGGTCGATAGTCAGTCAGGGATAATAATATCCCTAACAAATACAGTCACTACTACTATTATTAAAAGAAAAAGAACGATGCAAATATAAGGAAATTAATCCAAAAGCTACTATTGTTTTTGGTATATCTAAAATAAATATAATCGCTACTACTGCTATTATTAAAGAAAAGAACAATACAAATATAAGGAAATTAATCCAAAAAACTACTATCTTTTTGGTATATTAAAAATTCATAAAAATAATATTCCTATAAGACCTGTCGCACAGTATAACTACTACTAAGTAGTTATACTGTATACTGTACTGTAGTTATACTACTACTAAGTATAGTATCTAGATAGAACTATAACTAAAAGAACTACATAGATATACAAAAATACTCCTACATCTAAAATAAGCAGATTGCTAAATTATTTCATTCCTACTTTTTTTTTTTATTAAACAAAAATATTTTATTCAAAATAGCTTAAATTAAGACTGCCCAAATTAATTTCATGTAATGTAATTACATGAATGTAATGTTATTGCCGCCGCCTATGGATCAGGTTACATTTAATATTGCTACGATTGGCAACACTTCTTCAAACAGGAAACATAGATCGCGCGTGTCGCCAACATAAAAACTAGAAAACCCATACATAAGATTTCTAATAGCTTTAAGCCGCGTTTGCGTACTTTTTACAAATTAATGCATATTTTTTGATATATTGAGTGCAAAATGTTAATAAAATGGGAGTAAGCAAATTTTACTATGTCAGATCATTGCGCACGATTAATGTTGGTATTCCTTGAAGGCCCGTTAGAGTAATATGGCCGACCAGTTGGGTTTTTTGCCAGCCGGTCTTGGCCGCAATAAATTTTTGTAAATTGTATTTTTTTATCCACCCCGCGGAGTGCCCCAAAAGTTACAAGCAAGAACCACCCACGCACAGCCATATCAGCGGTGATCCAATACAGAAACATGCTGTGCACCTCCGAGGATTAAGTGTATTTACACGTCAACAATACACCTTGACACATTGAAAATGTTAACATAAATTACGGCCCGGCCAATTACTCCAAAGATCAGCTCAATACCTAAGCGTAGGTACCACTAACGGACGAGACGGACGATAGTCTTCGACTGCAGGACCCATTGGTGCAAAGAAATGCTTCCCTTATCACATAAAGATACTTTAAAAAGGGGTTTCGGATCGAGGATTAAAGAGAAGATTCATAACTGGCTGAGGCTGATCTTCGCTGATAAGAATTCTAGGAACCTCTTCTTATTTTTGATACTTAATTTATCGTTCGCTTTTGTAGAACTCTCCTATGGAATATGGACAAACAGCTTAGGTAACTATTCGCTCCGATGTTTCCAGTTTCCTTCACTCATCAAGTCCTCATAATTGCTTTTCAGGGTTAATATCGGACTCGTTCCACATGTTCTTCGACTGCACCGGGCTGCTAGCAGGCTTAGCAGCCTCGGTCATCACGAAATGGAAGGCCAACGATAAGTATTCATTCGGATATGTGCGGGCGGAAGTCATCACCGGATTCATGAACGGCCTGTTCTTGCTATTCATCGCGTTCTTCATCATGTCGGAAGCAGTAGAAAGAGCCTTGGAGCCACCGGAGGTAATATTTCACATTGACTAGTCTGTAGCTTATAAATATTTAACGCGCCTAAATTACAGGTGAAACACGAACGGCTGTTCGTCGTGTCCTTCCTGGGTTTCCTGGTGAACCTGGTGGGAATCTACGCGTTCCAGCACGGCCACTCGCACGGCGGCGGCTCTCACGGACACTCCCACGGGCAGGGCGGACACTCACACAACTCGCACGGGCATTCCCACGACCACTCGGACATTGAGCTCGCCGGCAACAACTCGCAGATCATGAAGGGCGTCTTCCTCCACATCCTCGCCGACACCCTGGGCAGTGTCGGGGTGATAATCTCGGCCATCCTGATGCAGATGTTCGGGTGGATGATCGCCGACCCCATCTGCTCCATGTTCATAGCCATCCTGATAGGGATAAGTGTATTAGCTTTAATCAAAGACTCGATTGTGATCCTAATGCAGCGGCAGCCGGACGCTCTGGACAACGTGCTGCCTCTGTGCTACCAAAAGGTGGTCAGTCTGGCCGGTGTCTACTCTGTGCAGGAGCCGCACTTCTGGACGTTGTGCAGTGATGTGTATGTGGGGTCGCTGAAGCTCGAAGTGTCAAAGAACGTGGATCCTAAGTACGTGGTGTCTCACACGCAGATGATTTTCGCTGACGCCGGTGTCAGGCAATTGTGTGTGCAACTAGATTATACACCAATGTGATCTATTTTGTAATTTAATATATAGAAGTAATTGAAATGATAAAAAAGGATACCATTTGCAAATTTAGGAACAGTACAGGATGTATTATGATGTATGTGGATGATAAACGAAATTTTGTAATCATGGAGTATTGACTTGGAAACATTCCACAGAAACGAAAACGCTATTTCCTCATAATAAAATTTTATTAATGTTATTTATAGGCTGTTTCAATTATATTTTTTTACAGTCGTACTATCATTTATCCATCCCATTATTTAGAAAACACTATTCTATAAATACAGTACACAGTTTTTATAAACATAATCAAATTACATAAAGCATTGTATTTCAAAACTTGTAAAAGTAAATTGGCCACATCGCTCTATGTACAAACTAAACTTATTTATTATTACCTTTCAAATTTTCTATTCAATCTCTATTGCACAGTTTTTATAGTAATTTTACGCATCATCGGAATGAAATATCACTATTACATTTAAAACAACTTGTCTGATTGGAAAACAACACTATAATTTTGATTAAATACAAATATTGATGATGGTAATATAATAATGAATAAGCATAATATATAAATTATAAATAATTGTTATAATGAAATTATCGAGTTTTTCACTTTCCATTGCTCTGAAATCAAACAATCCGATTAGATTACAACAAATATCACAAAATTGTGCTAATCAGGATGTTCAGGATTAAAACGTTTAATAGATGAGGAACTAATAAGATATTAATCGGGAATTTAAAAGACCTTACTATTATTAGTCCAGCGTTACTTGGTTAATAAGCAATTGGTTCAAAATGTATGTTAAATTAAACTAATATGTAAAACATGCTACACAATAATTAATAAAAATTAATTTTCAACTAAAAACGGAAATATGGCAAGCTCCGGGCAGTCAGGTGACCTCTGTGGTTGATGTTAAGTTGATGTGTGAAATATGCGAAAGTGAAAGTATTGCGAACTAATTTAGTGGTTCGCAAACATTTCTATGCATGATAATCTTAAGAAATCCAATAAAAAGTAGTCTGGTGGAAAGATTTCCATTTAATAGCATCTAGATTATTTTACATATCGATGATTTAAAAAAAAAATTGGCATAATTAAATTTATTATACATATAATTATCCACAAGAGCGTCACAAATGAAACTTTTAAGTGTTGCTAAGAGAGATTGCAAGTGTCCTTTTGTCCTCTATTTTCGGTTAACGTAATTTTAAAATCGGTTTCCTACAGACCTCGAGTTTTTATTTATATCATTTTTCTTGAAAACCATCGATATACTAATCATATATGTGTGACTGGAGAGCCTGTGCTTATACAGTAATAATCACACACGCTCTGTTCCTGATAAAGAATGTAATTAAGTCACGAATAATTAAAGCAAACACCAGAGCGTGTACTTATTTATCTCTCAGAATCACGGACGAGTAAACCTGTGAACCATATCAAGGTTCGCCTTTAATTACTAAGTGCCTCATGAATTCCGGTGTTTGTCATATCACACAATCTGCATATTTAACGAATCTCATTAAACACATTTTCATGCATCACTAATTTGTGAAAGTATTTTAAATTAGCAAAGTGCTATTATAAGTTGGTAATTACACTTATATTTGGCGTCGGTAATTGTTAGAAATTTTATTTGAATGTTTTCTTGAAATCACTTTCCAAACTGCAAGTTGTATTGATGTTTCAACTAGATTAGAATTCTTGACAGATTGCAACCCGATTTAAAAATAAATTTATGCCGTACTATTTTTACCAGAATTAACTCATTAATTATTTGTTTATGCAATTTAAGAACACATGTACAAAGTGATCAGCAATGTTTAGCGTAGAATCATGAAAATTCATCGTAAAATTGGAAATCAAGTTTACTCCTCCAAATCTCTAAAATACTTGCAACCTTGCCATGTATTATTCAGAAATTAACGATTATTCTAACCTTGTAACGTAAAGATAAAATGACTGATATATGAAGTAAAAGTTCATTTTTAAACCACTTACAAACTAATTTATGTTCCATTGTCTCAACATTTTAACAATTGCATATTTTATAAGAAAAATACCGAACTCTCGTATTTAAAATATTTGACGATTGTTCAGATAGCAACCTTTGATGAGTTTTATTTACTTTTACAATGCATCAAGATATTATATGGTTCAAAACAAACTGATGAGGATGCTGGCTCCTAAATTACTTCTTTCGCTAGTTCTTATTTCTGCCGCAACTCTAAACAAATGCAAAGGTGGCACTGTTGTCTCGCAATCGCCAGTGCATTTTACTTGTTTCGCTAGTTCTATTTCTGCAGATAGATGTTTTACAGCAATTGTATCGAACCACCGAATAAGACTTGTGCCACACACAATATTGTGTTTCTGATAAAGTATGCATTTAAAGCTAAATCATGTTTTACTACTACCTACTGAACAAGACGGAAGAATGTACAGGAAGTATTAGTTAAGCACCGACCTCTTGCATCAAAGTTACCTTTTTCTTTTTATTCCTCTTCACTGGCAATTCAGCAATGGAAGAGGTAGCACTGGAATCTGTTGAAAGCGTTAGCTGGACAATTACACAAACGTTAGTAAAAGCAAGCCCAATCTTGTTACTACTAAAATACTATCAATCTACTTACATCGTTTAAAGGCAGCTCGGGGCCGTTCATGTGATTATTTTGTGCCTGCAAAAATAACCAATCAAAATATTGTTCATAGATTCCACCGCATTAGTTACAATGTACTTTTAACACATTCCATAAATTTATTACAAATATAAATCAAAAGTAATTGTGGTTTGGTGGTGTTTTACAAAAAGTTACCAAGGCAACTAAGATTAAACCACCATTAAACCGCGGCTTAAATTCTTATAAATAACACTGTGAATTTCTGAAAAAAGGCCTGCTGAAAACCCTGGCTTTTTTCAGAAGGATATCAGTGTTATCAGTAAATATAAAAATCTCGGTTTTGACCTCATGTAAGTTAAGATCCCATTTCCCATGGACAGTCACATTTAAAGTATAGGTAGTTTGAGCATTCGTTCAAAATTGCTTTTTGGATTTACCTTAATAAAACTCTACGTATATTGATTCCCCTTCAGAATTATTGGAGACTCACCTCACATGGTTCACTGTTCGCGCTGCAGCTATCTGAAATGGAATTTTTAGCCTCGCTTGTCTTTTTCTCTCTGTTGCTCATCTGAAACGGAAAAAACAATCAGCCATATTACGGGTTCGTCACCGATCCAAACCATACCTGCAGTTGTTCGTTTAGCCTCGTGATGAGCTCTTCTTTGCTTTTCAGTTCTTTTCTCCAGCATATCTCCGCGTCTTTAATATCAGTTTGTAACCTACTTAACACACCATCCTATAAAAGACAATTTCAAATTATTTCCAATAACAAAGTAAATTGAGTTGCCTATCAATTAACACACCAACTCTTAAGTGGCCCGGAGACGGTCAATTATATTGATGGTTTCAATTGAAGTGCGACTCATTGACCAATCACAAGTGATCAATCGCTTCGTACACGATCAATAAGTTGCATCTATGAGTATGATTGACCGTCTCTGGGGTCCTTTTTTGGGGTTTGTTTACGTTTTATGGTAGAAAATTGGATTATTCCAATGGTTTTTTTCGTCAATGATGGAATTCTTGAAAGCTTAGGTCAATAGCCTAATAAAGATTGTACTACATAAATACAGACATAAATTAGATTGTTTTCAAATTATGTCAGTTAAATATGACGTCTTTCAAATTCATTAATATACTAACAGTTTCAACAAACATAGCACGGCCCAAATCAAGTAATATAACCAATCATGAGAGGTACTACTATTATTGCAACTCTCTATATTTGGTCACTGTAAGGTACAATACTTATGTGTGATCTGTCATTATCTAGTAAAAGCGCATTTAAACAGTGAAAATAGTAGGTGTGTAAGTAATTATTTCCAGCTTCCACATAAGTTAAAAAAAAAACTAACCGTTTCAACAATGACCTTCTTGTAGTCAGATACTTGAATTTTTAGTTTAGAAACCTCGGGGCTATCGTCAGCCACCCGTTCCTCGTTATGGAAAAATTCGTTTATGAACTTGGTCACGAGTTTCTCACATTTATCCTCGGGAAGACTTTCCAGCTCTTTGCAGTTGGCAAACAGCCTCTGCACAAATGCATTTTTTGTACTCGACTCAGTTTGCGTCACTGACGTAGTCGACTGTAACAAAACAGAAACAAATGAACACCGTAATAAAATCTAATTTTGATTGTTATTTAAAAAGGCACCTTTGTTTGAATATGTTTCTAGTAACTTTATAGTCAACATAAAAACTGTTGGATATATGAGTTGTCAGAAATTAAATTATTGCAATTTCAATTATCAAAAGTCGAATATTTGTAATGAAAGCAATTAAGAATAGAGATATTTTAAATAAAACTTGTCGAACAATACAAACAGTCATGTTCTATAAACATTCTGCAGAATGGAAAGTGATGTCATAATATTATTCAAAACAACTTACTTCCAAATTGGCTTTCGTCTGCTTTTCCGCAGTTACGCATCTACTTTCGGCAGCGTTTAAAGCTTCCACCACTTTCCAGTTCTTTTGCCGTAATTCCTACATGGGGCAAAGCAAAAAAAAAAAAACAAATCAAACACACTCGGCCATAACGAGGCGCACTCACGTTATTCTTGTTCCTCTGCTCGTCGACCTCCTTCTGATGCGACGCCCTCAGGGCGTCCAAGTCCTCCTTATGCGACTCCTCGGCCTGCGCCAGCTGCGTCTTAACGGCGGCGAGCTCCACGTTCAGCTGGTCCACCTGGGCCTTCTCCTCGATGGAGCCGTTAGTCCTGGCCTCCTGCAGGTTCTTCTTGTCGCCCTGCAGCCTGCCGTTCTCCTCTTCAAGGCTGCTGTTGATGCTCTTGAACTTGAGGTTGTCCTCTTTAAACCTCGTGTTTTCGTCTTTTAGGCTCGCCTTTTCTTGTTTTAATATCATGAGTTCGTTATTCAACAGTTTCAGATCCGATAAAAGCTAAAATTAAATTTTCATTACACTTCAAGGTCAAAAATAAAATTGTTACAAATAATTAAGAATAAATAAATATACATGGTGTTCCAAATTGAGTAGGCTGCCATTGGTATCTATCTTATTATAAAAGATAGAGATTCATATTCATCATTTTTAAGTGTGTTTATTCAACGCAAGTAACTTTTGCCTGAAACATTACTGCATAACTTTTATAATTACAAAATATTTGACTTGGAATATATATATAAACAATCTTTATTGGGCTATCGATGCCATTGGGTCTTTCTGCCTGACTTGGAATAAAATTGCAATTTTTAGTATTTCTTAGAAAAATATCGAAACTGTTTCGTCTGAACGGCATATGTTCAAGCCCTCAAAATTGCAAAACATTGCCCATTTTACCGAATCTTTATCTTTAATAATAAGAAAGATAATATTAAAATACTCAAATAACCATGGTAGCCTACTCAATTTTGGACATCCTGTATATTTCCTCTGGAGATTTAACTCCAGAGTAGATAACTGATCCCGAATTGGAACTAATGTTGCCAACTTACATTACTAAAAGCTAACGTGAAACGCATGCGAGTTTTGTTTACTCACCTTAGCTTGGCTTTGCTGGAGCTCGTCCTTGCCGTTGAGCAGCAGCTGGACCTCCTGAGTATTGCCATGCTCCAAAAGCCTCATTTTCTCGAGGGTTCGTTGTAATTCACTTTTCAGTTGGGAATTTTCAGACTTAAAATCATCTCCTTCGCGAATCACCAGGGCGAGCCTCTGCTCCAGGCCAGCGCTCAGCTCCTAGGCAAAAACAAATGAGTGCACGATTCGTACGCCGGCAACACGAGCACAATACCTTCAACTCCCTGATCCGACCCTCCTTCTTCTCCAAGTCCTCTTTGCAGGTGCCGAGCTGGTGCTGGAGCTGCTTCACCTGAAGCAGGCTGTGTTCCATGGCCATCTGCCCCTCCATTGTGCGGCGGCTTTTCAGGTCTTGCAGTTCAGTGCGGAGTTGTGCAATCGTTACTTCAGCCTGGAAGATATTTTTATTAGGATGTTTCAAATTTAATTGAGAGGAGCTTAGGAGATTAAAACCAGGTAAATAACATCTAAGATTTACCAATTATTTCTCTCTGCAAAGTAACAACCGAGAAGCCCACAACTTTCGATAATTTATCTATGAACAGTAAATACAAGAGTGCTGCTTGTTTTTATTATAGTGACACCAAAATGCATCGTAGTAATTGTGGCCTCAGAATTCTGGAGAAGTCCTCGCCAATAATTTTGGGTTATAAAAACTGTTGTTGGTATTGCTCACTATGTATATAAACATGCATTGAAAGCTGCAATTGATGCCGGCAATAAAGAAAATAGCTGCTTACCTCTTGTACTTGTGTCAAATGTAATTCCATCTGCTGCCGCTGCAGCTTCAGGTTCGCGTACTCGTCCATTATCTTGGCAGTCTTCATACCCTCGTCCTTGAGCTTGTCCTGCATTTGCTGGAAGTTTACGGTGGCGTTCTGCATCTTGTTCTCGAGCGCCTGCCTGTCCAGCTTGTTCATCTTGAGCGTCTCCTCCAGCTCCCGGATGTTCTGCATAAAGTGCACGCGGTCGGCGGTCTGCTCGCCGCGGATGTCCCTCAGCTTCGCCTGGCTGCCGGCCAGTGTGTCCTGCAGCTCCGCCAGCTGCTTCTCCTTCTCGGCAAGCTGCTTCTTCAGCTTCTGCATGGGATCGCCCTTGCCCTGTGGGCGGATAACCGTTATTAGGTGTTAGATTGGAAGAATACTGTCCCCGTGATTGGTACTCTGTGCAAGGATGTGAAGCTGCGGTGTGTTAATGTTATGAGGCTTTTTTTCGAGAGGTGATCCATTTTGTTCTGTGTAGTCTATTTTAAGATTGCAGTAGCGTTTTACATAGCAAATTGAGGAAGCTATAACTTCCTGCAAGCGCACGCACTTGCGCAGAACAAATGTCTAAATTAGTTCGGAAAGGAGACAAATGTAAGAACATAACGACACAGATACTGCCGAATCCGAATAACTTAATAAATAATAATAGTGCAATGTAAATCATATCAAGATTTTAATGAATGATAAGCAAGGAAATAAGCAAGAAAAATGCCCCTTAGCTTACAACACACTGTAATCTTAAACTTACTAGACTATACCGTATATTTTCTGGGAGATCTGTTTTACTTTAATGTTTTGGATGTTTTGCCTTCCAAACTTTCTCTAAAGGCGATCCATTCTATATTAGTTTAGAATTCATTCATTCAAAATTTTGAAGATATAGTTTTGTTTTACACCCGGATTCTTGAAGGCTAAAATGAGCTCTGGCAGAATATATTTAAGTAGAACTCAAAATCTGTAGTCTGGAGCAGTACATAATTCAAATAATTAAAAACATGTTAAAAGCTAATTTTATAGCTTCTAGTGTTAAATATTTAGCCCCCAAGTTTAACTTGTTGTAAGTATTCAGTTTTTTGTTATTAGCGCTATACTATACTCTATTCACATCTCAAACATCCGCCAACACCGCAATCATTATCTTTATCTCGAAAATACTCCTGGCAGTGGTGTAAACAGCAAAATGAAAATTTATGTTACGTTTTGTTGGCTAATGTGACAACCATAATGAACGCAATAAAGTGCCAGAGAAAATGGAAAATTTAATATTCTCATTGAAGATGCAAATTATCATTTAATAAGTTTCTATCGTTTCGTGACATTATTTAAATTTTTCAACAACTAGCCATCATGCATCAATTTGACAATTAAATTGTTTAGTTGTAGCAACTTGATTTGTCTTCAGTAACAACTAGTGATGTAAATCTGCGGATATTTATTATTTTTCCAACATATATCAACAGATGGTGGTTCAATTTTGTTCTCGAGATACATCTTGCACAGATTCAAGAATCTGGGTGTTTGTATTTTGAATGTTTTACCTCTCGAATTTATAATGATTCTAATGTATTGCTTTTGATTGAGTTAAGTAAGAAGCATTCTCTCGACAGTGAACGTGTACCGGATGAGTCAACCTGGCGATAATTACCTCGCTCCAGTCATCAATCACAGGTGCGTCCTGCTGCTTGTTCAGTAACAGATCAATAAGAATTTGAACTTCAACTCGAGACATTTCAGCTTTACGCACCAAAAGTATCAAACTGGTAAGGTTCACTCCCTGCTTGTCACTCGCTGTAAAGAACGTGTCAGTAAGTAGGACTAGATTGTCTGATTTGGGCTTACAATTTTGGGCCATAGCGCTGGCTTCGTGTTTCTTCTTCTTCTTCTCCTTTACGGGAACAATTGCGATTCCATTCGCCTGGACCACGATCGGCTCTATGATCGGCACGGGCTCCGGCTTCTCCGCGGGCTCGGCGATTTTAGCAGCCACCTCTTGGACCTGCGGCTTCGGTGCTTTCTTGTTCTTCTGATGGGCGGCCGCCTCGTTCTCTGCGTTTTGCTTATTCTTCTTCTTCTCCTTCTCCGCAATCTTCTCCTCCTTCTGCAAACACCACAAGATATTAGCAAAAACAGACCAACTCTGCAAGGATCACAAATTAGTACACAAACACTGATAAACTTAAAGAAGCCATAGCAGCATAATTAAAGCGACAAAGTACTACCGTGTTAACATCTAACCAACTCCCTACGATATGTGCTGTAAAGGTCCAGCTAGCTACTTACGGTGTGCGAATTAAAGAGCTCTAACTCATCCTTAGGATGGAGCTCCTCGAAATGATTGGCTGGCAGCGCCTCAGTATTTGCCTGAATGTTTTCGGCAGAGGAGTCTCGGTTAACCAAGATCGGGCGAACCATGTCCTTCGACTTCCTCTGAGTATTAGCAAACATGCATAAAACTGTTAGTACACATAATCATACCCCATCACACAATTTTTCTAAACTAAATTATACCGGGAATATTTTGAGCACTATTGGGATTTTACTGAGACGTTAATCAGTTTGGCTAAGCTCAAGCTTAACGTATTTATGATCCAATACAAAAATAAACACGTCTGCATATGCCCTGCTGAAAAGTATTCTGCGGTGGCCTCATAGGTACGGTAAAGCCCCAATATTAACACTGTGTGCGGATTAGTATAAAATGGCCCTAAGTAGCACGAATTAAAGTGCAGCGCTTCATGCAAATACGCTTCCAATGGTCTTCTAGTAGACCAAAGGAATGGGAAAACAAAAGTGTTACAAATGGGAGCAGCAGTAATGTGCACATTCCAATAACCTTTTTTATAATTACCATACAAAATTGTTAGCCATTCTCAGAGACAGTAAATAATTTTAAAGTATCTGCGGCTTGGCTGATGTCATTGAGTGTGATTGTGAACACCACACATGCTAATAGTGAAAGTAATTATCATCCCAATCGCACTAGCTAAAAGCAACAAAACCCATCCACATGTTGAAACTTAAAATTCATTTCTATAAATTACAAAATTGGACTACAAAGTTTGGGAAATTAAGCAACTAAATAAATTAATTGATTAAAATGATCATAAAAATGAATGATGCATTAAACGAACCATCTAAAACATTGTCATATTTACATAACTCAAACAACCATTAAGATCAATTAAGTTTTAATTAGTGGCATTCTTAAAGAAATAGTAAATACTTCTGTGTGTCAACATTCAATAATAAAACTTTTCTATTTAAAGAACAATTATAAATAACATTGTAATAATAACATGTTTGCGACCATGAATAATAGTTTCATTAATTCTAAATATAGGAATGAAAGAGAAACTTCCCGGCTTCTAGCGAGCATTTGTGCACTTATTAATACACAGTTCCCGGGCTTGAAATCCCTTAATGGCTCATTTATAACGATTCATTAAAACTGCAATAAAATTAACAAACTTAAAATGAAATGAAACGTATCTTTAAAATTAAAATTATTTGAAAACAATGGGCTCTGTTTAGTACCTAGATTTTACTTCAGATCACTTGAAATGTGACATTTTTGAGATCCACAAATTAAAAATCTTATAAATTTTTATATAATGTGGTTGTAATATAATAATCATATAAAAGTTTATTGGTTTACAAACTGTGATTATTTCCCTCAATAATTATAAAAATAGCTTTATATTGATTACATTTCAATGAAATAATGAATGTACACATTATCAGTGTTTATAATATGTTATCCAGAGCCATTATAATTCAACAAACAATGTAATCTCTTACATTTCAAATTTATGAATAAATGATAATAAATAATCAAGTAGTAAACCAAATTGATACTTGTGAATCGCACTTTTAATCTGTGAATTCAGATATTATCCTGATTGATTGGAATTTAAAGCAATGTGGTAACAGAATTTTACTTAATGACTATAAATGCCCAAGAAATGGGGTAATTAAGGCCGATTGTTATTGATAATTGCATTACTGCAAGGCCGCTGTAAAGAAAAGCTGAAATTGTTTTAGAAAACTTAAGCCAATTAAAAGTTTCCATATTAGTGGGGAAGCAAATTACTAATGTAATACGAATTTGGCACAAATTTCAAAGACATTGCCATCATTAAATTTTATAAGATAGCTAAAATTGTTCACTTGTTTGATATTTACGACCAATTCATTTCATATTCATTCATACAGGTATAAGAATCGAATCAGCCCATAAAATATGTTGATTTATAATTTACTTTGCAATAATTTCAACTTTCCGAGTGCATTGAATCAAAATCAGGAATGACCACAATATTACTTATAACTTTCCGGATCAAACGTACCCAGGGATCATTTAAATTTCAACTTTAGTTATCAATATCAATGGAAAATTTCCAGCTGAAATTTAAATGATCACAGTATATGGCTGTAGGCCTTGGCGATATTCTAGAATGTACAAAGCGCCGAATAATGGCCACCCAAGCTACTAATGATTCAAAGCAAAGAAGCAAATAACAATAAATCTTAATCGTTAAAACTTTTTCAATTTATTGCTTTATTCAGGTTCTCCAAGCTTACTCTATTCACTTTAGTTTTCGGTACCATGCAGATAGAATAAATATGTTAAATACAGAGCCAAACAAAATTGTTATTAATTTTTGTAATATTAATTACTTTACATGAAAGATGCACTAATGAAACATAATTTCTGGTATTATTATCCAAATAAACCTACTTTTAAAAACAATTATGCAGAGAGCTCCCGCCTTTACGAATTAATTTGTTCCATGAAACATTGAGCTGACAGTAGCAACACACCAGAAATCAGCCAGGCGGCTTAAACGCACAGGCAAATCTTGGCTGGACGTTTAAAACAATTCTCATCGATCGTAAAGCTGGAAACTGCTTGCACAGTTAAATTATGCATGCAAGTGAAAACAGCCCGATATGGATCCACAGAGATAAAATTCTGAAGTGCTGTCATTGGTCACTGACAGCAACGGTATAATCTGTAAATTCTTATGGAGTTGATGGACGACTTCATGTGAATTCAGTTTTTCAAATTCGGTTGAGAATGACTAAATTGTAGTCAAAACTGCACTCATGTTAAACGTAAAAATAAAAAGTAATATAAAACTTAGCAAAATGTGTGTTTTTATTCCCGATAATGTAAATTCTTAATCAATTGGTAATTATTCTCAAAGTCTGCCTGCTGGGCTTTACATGTAGTCTCAAATACTAAATGCAGCTCATTTGATTGATTATTTAAAACGGCCTGTTTCTGCCATTACGATTATTTACTACCACGATTAACTATGATTAATTTAGTAGCATCACCTTAAATGTATATTGTTATAAACACCAAATGAACCCGATCACGCCTGCAACACATACCTTGACCATATCCTTTGCGGGTTCCTCCGTTACCGCGGGCTCCTTGAACTCCACATGGTGGTGCTGATGGTGCTTGTGGTGCTCGACAGGCTCGACGACCTGCTTCTCGGCGGTCTCAGATTCCGTTGCGGACTCTGAGGGGCTGGAGGTCGCCTCCTTCGGGGCGGCAGCCTTCTTGTCTTTCACTTGCTGTAATCGCAGAAACATAATTTATAATCATTTTATGGACCGGCGGACCATTAAATATTTTCTCTCTCTTTATTTAATTTCTACCTGCAGACGTGAATAGTATCGTTTTCTTTAAGCAATTGAATTTGAACGGGAACCAACAGAATAGAGGAAATGTGACCTTTAGAGTATAAAGGCGAGAAATAATGTGTCATTGAAAATAGCGACCTCCAAGTACATTCATAATTTGTCACAATCTATGAATAAGTTATAAATCAAAAGATTATTGTGTGCCACCAATGAATTGCAAAGGAACGTACATATCGGAACTTATGATTTGTTGACCAAAAATGTATAAATACTGCTGTTGTACGTAATTTTAAGGTATTGTACGTTCGAAAATGACACGCTAAGTGTCGAAACTATAGTCACGATTTAGTAAACCCAAGTGATATAAACAAAGTAATCTGCGTTTAATTTTACCTATTTAACAATGTATCACAAAGTAGAGCCGTCAACAGTTACTCATCTTATGATTTGGTTCTACATGGGGTACCATATAGGATTTTGTCCATTGAAATCTTTGCTAAGATCTCTGAATATCGTAAAAAAATACAAACACTCGATACAAGCGATTTTATGTGACTTATCGGGTTTTGCCCACAGAAATATAGTCGGTGCCGCTAAGAATAAATAATCATTGAAAAGCCAAGCATCTATACGAGTCTAAAGTTGTCCATTGAAAAATCGTTCTATAAGACTCTGTACTGAATTTCTCGCGCGAGACAATGGCACAATAATAGAATGTGGCATGCATATAGGTTTTGTGATGCGGTCAACTAATTTAAATGCAGATAATAAATGCAGATAACACCGGAAAGACCGGTTAGATCGATAGCCGAATAAAGATCGATCTACCACTACTACTACTACTACTACTACTGGGTATACCTGATTAAGTCCAAAATGATTAGCGTTAAAATATTCCGATACTGTATGTAAATTTTTAGGGAAAACTGAATATTGATGAACCAAACGCACCAGTGCATTGATATAACACCGACACATTTACCCAAATTGAAGAAAATGTTGATATAGGTGCCGGCAAAATTACCATGACGTCGCATCTATAAAGAATTTTGTAACTATCCTCAATTACTTAGGAACGCTTATTAAATGTCTTGTGTCACACAAACTTGTTGGTTGGCGATATGCAACTGAAGATGGTTAAAACGCCTATTATGATTCATTTGATATGATTTCACCCTTAGTTGCTTATCGCCGACCAATAAGTTTGTGGCAAGATAATTTTTGATTCGTCGCCGTCGTTTTGCATGACGACACCTATACTTATTCAGTTTTGATAATTTTACAGTTAAAACATGACATTGAACTCGTAAGATAGTTTACCGGCAAGTATATTTCTAGAAATTTAATGCTTATCAGCATATGTTAGAGACTCCTGCAATTAATCTTGAGCGATTTACTTATGCAATTGTGATAATTAGCTGCATATACATTGGGGACATTAAGATGTGTACCTTTTTAACTGCCTTCTTCTGTTTCTTGTCCTTCACTTTGGGGCGATGCTGAGAAGCGAACAGGGCGTTCGTCTGCTGCCTCTGCTCGGCGACTATTTCTTCATAGCTCTTATTTTTGAACAGATAATCTATTATCAACAAAATGGCAGCGGATATCACAAATACTCCTATTCCTAAGTACGTAGATTCTAGATCCATTTTTTAAGCTGAAACAAAAAATTAGATTAATATTCTTATGTCCAAATAAAGCTGAAGTGATGCCGCTATTTGTTAGAGTTCAATTTATACACGATGAACGCACATGGTATAAAATGCAAGCGTGGAAGAATAATTTTTACTGCACTCTCCCTTGGCATATCTTTAAGCTTAATAGTAGCAACTTTGGTGTATTTTAAGGTAAATCAAACACTTGGTTGAAGTTTCACTATATTAATAGAAATCTCTACAATTTCTACAATCTCTATATACTCTACAATCGTTTCGGTCTCACGACCATTGTCAAGAGTAACAGAGATACTGATCTTACAGACCTCTTACCTCTTACAGAGATATACAGAGAGTACAGATCTCTGTTACTCTTGACAATGGTCGTGAGATCGAAACGATTGTAGAGTAAATTCTAATAATATAATGAAACTTCAACCAAGTGTTTGATTTACCTTAAATATCATGTTTCACCAAGTGGTATCCGCACATACTTTCAACTTGGTGTATTTTATTATTTGGATTGAATTTATTGAATATATCGCCATACAAATTTTACTTCTACAGGTATTCCTCAACTTAAAACGTAGGTCGAGGTTCATTAAAAAAAATTAAAAACAACAACAAAAAGATTAAATGCCCATTTGTAGTTTCTTATGCGTTGCAAAAATTCTATTGGCATTTGCGCACATTAACATTGCTTGATAATTGTGTTGCGTCGCGTAAGAAATCCCTATATGCGCACAGATGCATGAAAGAATTAAACATACGTTCATAAGTGCGAACCGCCGTATGTCGAGGACTACCTGTATTTGTAAATTTGTATACTATACTATTACCAGAAGAGGTAATATGGTGAGAGCAGTTAATATGGTAACTTCACTTTTTCCGCGTTCTTATATATGCATGGGTAAGTATGCGCCTGTATTTAAAAGAGTTAATACAAATTGGCACCTACACTAATTGGTAGAAGGTGTAATGATAAATATATATATATAATATAAATTGGGCTTAAATTTCAATGAATCTTTGTTTTTACAGGGTAATAACGGAATTAAATGGTGGGGTGAATGGAGTGAGTTGTGAAGTAAATATTGCCAAAGGCTGTTATATTGAATCCACCTAGGCTGTTATATGTGTCATATCGATTGAGCATAAAGTACCGTTAAAGGATATGTATCAGAATGGTGTTTTAAGACAGTGTCGAAGTAAATTTGATGTAATTCTTTCTAAAACACTTTGTATAAGCCTGTTGCTTTCAGCAGTCAATATGGTAGCTTCACTTTTTCCGCGTTCTTATATATGCATGTGTAAAGATGCGCCTGTATTTAAAAGAGTTAATACAAATTGGGCTTAACTTTTCATTAAACTTTTTTTTTTTACAGGGGAATAACGGAATTAAATGGTGGGGTGAATGAAATGAGCTGTGAAGTAAATATTGTCATACGCCGTTATATTGAATCCGCCTAGGCTGTTATATTTGTCTTATCGATTGAGCATAAAGTACCGTCAAAGGACATGTAACAGAATGGTGTTTTAAGACAGCGTCGAAGTAAATTTGATGTAATTCTTTCTAAAACACTTTGTATAAGCCTGTTGCTTTCAGCAGTTAATATGGTAACTTCACTTTTTCCGCGTTCTTATATATGCATGTGTAAGTATGTGCCTGTATTTAAAAGAATTAATATAAATTGGGCTTAAATTTCAATGAAACTTTATTTTTTACAGGGGAATAACTGAATTTAAATGGTGGGCAAACTTTGAATGGGTCACTACCGCATCAGCTGCATATGCATATTTGCGATTGTTTTTCGGCAAAACTGTTTCTATAAAATTAATGCCCATAGTTGCGATTGTTTTTCAGCATACTACTTCTACAAATTTAAAACCCATTCACGTACATTGAAGATTTCCACAATATTTCTCTAACCGGTGCGATCGTCAGGTGTCTATGTAAGATTGTCATAATAAGGGAGATTTCCCTAATAGTTTACCGGCAAGTATATTTCTAGAAATTTAATGCTTATCAGCATTAGATGTTAGAGATATGTATGTTAGAGATGTGAGATGTGTTAGAGATATGTTAGAGATTCCTGCAATTACTCTTGAACAATTTACTTATGCAATTAGTGATAATCAGCCGCATATACATAGGGGATTCCCAGAATTGTTTGAAAGCTTGATGTGCATGTGTGTCGAAAGGTAACATATGTTCATTTATTTGCTTGTTGTTGATCCGAGTAATAAATAGGGGCGTGATTAGCAGCTCTGGGTAAAATCTACAACCGAGTGGCGCAGATAAATGAACAAACCCGGAAATTTACATGTTAAAAAATTGTTCAGAATTATTATAAAGGAAATTTTGCTAGTTTTTTTAAATTTGCCAAATTGGCCAAATTGGCGAACTTATAGTTTGTGGTAATATAAATATTGTGCGTATGCGTATTGTTTTGAAAACACGCTATGAATTCTAAATTTCGATCAATTATGGTGAGCAATATGTATGAATAACAAAGCGCAGGCCGGTTTTGAACATTTTTCTGCACAACCGAGACCGGCCAGCATCGGCGGTGGGCAAAACCGTGCAGACCGCAATCAATAATTCGCCTTTTCGAAGAGAAACGGCCGATTTCGCCAGCGAATAAATGATTCATGTGCAATCCGTCTCCTGAGAAGTAGGCGGCCCGTTTTGAAACCGGGGCGAAGCGATCGCACCTCTCTCGCGGCGGGCCGGAGCCCCGCGCCGCCTTCGGCCCCCCGTGGCCCCCTTCGGCGCGAGAGGCGGCGGATGCACCGGCAGCCGTGCACACGTATAAACAGTGCACGTTCAAGGCCACGTAGCCAGCCGTAATGGCCTGCGTGTGAATCCCCGGCCACCGGCTCGCCCCTGCGGCCGCAACTACGCCCCCGCCGGGGCGGCGCCCGCGCGGCCCCCCGTTTACTTACAAAGTTCAACAGCTCCGCGGGAATCAAATACACACAAAGTTAAAATTAACGACGAAAACTACACTTCTAGCACACTAATCGGGTGTTGCGCAAGCGTCAGGACTCGACGACCGCCCATATAAAACTATAACCAAAGCGACGTAGTAAATGTGGACGAGGCCAGTGCGCAGGCGCGCAGCAGAATACGTTCAGCCTGCGCATGCGCACTTCCAATGCTACGTTGCCGAGCCTTTCATTTAATCGTTAGAAACGCGCGTTTATTATTTGCCTTCCTTTCACAAATTAAGTTGGTATGGAGTAAGAAATTGAGAGAAGAGTTAACTGCAAAATGCCTGTTTTACACGGTCAAAAAAATTGAGGAATTTTGTAACCTTGAAGTTATTGTTGCGTGCAATACACAAAATTGTCGTGAATAAATTGACGACAATAAATTCATGAATAAATTGTCACAATAGAACCTGCTCTAAGTTTTCAGCAATTCTGGAAAGTGACATGTGCACATGGTGTATCTAACATGGTGTAATCATGGTGTATTACATATGCAGCTACTGCTAACGCATGTGCACATGGTGTATCTAACATGGTTTAATCATGGTGTATTACATATGCAGCTACTACTAACGCATACAAGGCAGCACAATGTTTTTTTGTTACTTTTCCTATTTCCATTTTTAACACACAAATAGAGACAAGATGAGAAGATAATAACACTGAAAGTTAGCAACACATTGACAGTGCTGAAGTTCCAAGTTTACAGTTGGCAAACATTTGACCGTGTAATACGCCTTCATATTTTCAATTTATTCACGAATTTATCCAATCAATTTCTTTGACCGTGCAAAACCCGCGTTAAGAATAACGTATACGTTATATTACAACATTACGAGTTTATCTTAAATGCTATTAAAGCACTTTTTGCTCAAGAGAATTAGTAAATTATGCAATAAGATCAAAATTCTTGAAATTCACACAATTTTATTGTCTTCAAATTTCTAGCATAGTTCAAAATGTCACTAACAAGTCATCAAAACCTGTCAACATTCTAGAAGTTTTAGCAAAGTTAATAAAAATTATGACACATAAAAATGCTGATTGAAATTTTATGAAAACATTAGTAAATCATAGAAATGTATCTTTAAAATTTATCAAAATTACCAAATATTAAAAATAAAAACTTAAAAACGAAGCAAAAACAAGGAATAAAATATAAAGATTTGGCAACGTGGCACAAACAAGATGTCGCCACCAATTCTGACACATCCTAACCCTCCTAACCTGCCGGCAATCTCACGTCAAAAGCATCACGAGCAAAGTATCCAGAAAACGCAATAATTCGCGAAATGACGATAAAACGTAAACTTTCAGCTCTTGGCTACTCAAACACCGACTTGGACGTCAGAGGTAAATATTTAACGTACTCACCCAGACAACTGGCATCATAAATGAACTCCAAGGGGGTGAAAGTGCCGCAGAAAGTGGAGCTGTTTGCCCAGCGCAGACGTAATTATCACTGGAATGTAGCATTGAATGTGGTTTACTGCAGATAAGCTAATAACTTAATTCATATTTGAGTAAGAGATAATTTACATTATCATCGTAAGCTTTATTGTCGTTTGTTGCTAAACTGCAACACGTTTATGTTGTATATTTTATGTGTTGACTCTGCCTAAGCGATGAGCTGAAAAATACAATTTTCATTACACTCTTGCTCTTGTCATAAATTCATAATAATAACAAACTATACCGAGTCTCTGGGGTAAGGGGCGAACATAGGAATTTAACATGTAATATTAAATATATGTAATTATTAGCTCCCCTATTAATTTTAGAGAAAAATCGCAAAGGAATATTTTTTAAGTATTAAAAACTGTAAACATATCGCCCATTTAATATTCATTTGTACCAGAATCCACCTCAACTAAGGGACGAACATAGGAATTTAACATGTAAAATTAAATATATGTAATTATTAGCTCCCCTATTAATTTTAGAGAAAAATCGCAAAGGAATATTTTTTAAGTATTAAAAACTAAATAAATCGTCCATTTAATATTCATTTGTACCAGAATCCACCTCAGAAATAATAAAAATAAGTTGAACATTGTACCATAAAAACCCTTGCCGTCAGTTTGACAAATGTCATGTTATTGTGAATAGTATATTACATTACAAGGGAAGGAAGCGGGATTTACTCGACCGAGCCAAGTTTTACAACAACAGGCAACTTATTTTTATTATTTCTGAGATGGATTCTGGTACAAACGAATATTAAATGGATGATACATTTACAGTCTTTAATACTCTAAAAAATATTCCTTTGCGATTTTTCTCTAAAATTAATAGGGGAGCTAATAATTACACATATTTAAGTTTACATGTTAAATTCCTATGTTCGCCCCTTATGCCAAACAAATTGATTGATTTAGACCACTAAACTTAAAACGGTATCTCCCCACCATAAATCAAATTAATATCTAAATTGATTGATTTAGACCACTCGGTATATATATACTACCAATAAAGTAATATTCTGATAAGAATAGGTTTGTAACATTTGTGTAGTTTTCCATAATCGTTGCAGGGTATTATACTGAGGCCCTTGCTTCAGGCATAATCGGCCCGAGAATAGCTCGATGTCTTTTAAAATTTCAAAATATGTTTTTACGAAGAGCATTCACGGGAGAGTATTCATACATAACTGTTCTAAGTGACACTGTGATTCTCTTATAGCAAACATTTTCCCATTCACCTCGCACAAGATACTTTATACAATTATATTTCTTTTAGTATAAGTGAAGAAACTTTGTTAAGTTTAAAAAAAAATATTTTAAACAAACTATTGTAGAATTTTTCTATTAAAAAATTTGTGAAACTTAAGCAAGTGCTTTATTTATACTAATTTAAAGATGTCTCACCAAGTATTAACCACCGATTCATACAATCTAACCAAAGAACAAGTCTTAAGTCTTCTCTAAGACTTATTTCAGTCTTATTTGTCTCTTGATAATGGTCGTGAGACCGAAACAATTGTAGAGTTTTTCTATTAAAAATTTGTGAAACTTATTATATTTGAAATATACCAATTAAATTTGAATCGGAATTTAACAATTCGATGGTTTTATACATTAAAAGTATAAAACAAATACAAATTGTACATATGCCGAGTGATCATTTAAGGCTGATTAATAGATTTCTTACTCTACTCTGTGGCAATGCTATCGCTAAGGACATTTTCATCGCGCATTAAACGCTATTGAAAATGCCCACAGCGATAGCATTGCCATAGGGTAGCGTTGCGTTGTGTAAGCAATCCATGAATCAGCCTCTGAGTTACAGCTTCCGTACCATGGAAATTCTCACAGCCAATAAGAACTCCAAGATCACTGGTCTGGTCTTTCTTATTGGCTGCGAGAATTTCCACGGATGACTCCAGAGCTGAATTTTAAATGATCTCTCGGTTTTTATCCAGAAATGAATGACAAGTGAAACTGAGAAACAAGTGAAAGTGTTGCTGAGAGAGAGCGTGAAATGTGGATAATACTCATTACGGTGATCAAAAACCTCAATATTCCGTTAACGTAATTTTAAAATCAATTTCCTACTAATTTTTTTTATTTGTGTTACTTTTCTTGAAAACCATTGAAGTTTAATATCAAACGCTAAAATTGAATCTAAGATTATCAAGTAAATGATCAAAAGTCACACAATTCACTGCCTAGAACTGTGTTGAGATCTCATCTTTTCTTATCATGAGAACAGATATCATCTTTTTTTTTTCGCATCTTTTTAGCAAAAAAAATATTAAAACATTCAATTTCTGTAGAATAAATAAAGCACTTGGTTAAGTTTCACAAGTTTTGAATAGAAAAACTCAACAATTGTTTCGGTCTCAGGGTATTGTAATGAGGCCCTTGCTTCGGGCATAATCGGCCTGAGAATAGCACGATGTCTTTTAGAATTTTAAAATATGTTTTTACGAAGAGCATTCACGTTACATAACTGTTCTAAGTGACACTTGTGTTCCATTATGATGGTGTTTGATGACTATTATCAAGTGACAAATAAAACCGAATGAAATTCAGTTTTATTTGTCTCTTGATATTGTTCGTGAGACCGAAACAACTGTAGAGTTTTTCTATTAAAAATTTATGAAACTTAATCAAGGGCTTTATTTATACTAATTTAAAGATGTTTCACCAAGTATTAACCACCGATTCATACAATCTAATTCAATTTCTGTTCCGTTTTGGAGGAACTTTTTCAGACTAGAAATGTAACATCTAAACTGGCCACTGAATTCAAATAAATATAAGCTTAGTTTGCACTATATCGACTTTGGGCAATCTTCCATCAATAATTTTACCAATTTTTTTTCCGTATATTCCAAATATTCTAAATTTTCCAAATTTTTATTAAAAGCACCTTAACATTTGCGCAGCAATAACAATACTTAAACAGTTAATTTGTCTTCTTGTTCCCAAAGACGTACAAAGTGTACGTGGAAACGAACATGAAATAAGTATTAGTTTCTGGAAATTAAAGCAATTTCCAGAAACTAATACTTATTCCATGACGACGAATGGTTTCTCAGTGTCAAAATATAAAGCGTTGTCGAGTTTCATGCACTAATTGGACTATTATATAACTAGGAAATGATACGAATGAAATATCTGATCGTACAATAGATGTACGACCTCAAACACGGAAATAGATCTGAGCGTTACTGCACAGGAAACACTTTCACCCAAATATATTAATATCTGGTGTGATGATAATTGCTAAATATATCACAGCTCCCACACATTTGACATCCACACGGAATTTAAATGATTTGAATGGCCACTTGTGTTGAATAAACACTTCACAAATATATTAAGCTGTGAAGTGAATCAATACACGATTTTCATAAAAAATTACAGCCACCGATTTTAATTATGTATATATCGAGACTCCAGTTATGTAGTGTAATAAGTCGAAAAGTTCAGTTTTGAGATAATCGCATTTAAGGATTTTCATAAAAAATTACGGCCACCGATTTTAATTATGTATATATCGATACTTCAGTTCTACAGTGTTATAAGTCGAAAAGTTCAATTTGAGATAATCGCATTTATGGAAAATCTCTAAATCGCCGCTTCTATATTGTAACAACTCACTTATTACAGTATTGAACTGAAACATTCTACATGTCACTCTATTGAATTATAGATTGAATTATAGAGCATTAACATGTTTTGCTTTTGTGTGGTATGTTTGACTCAAAAGTTTTTTTTTTTTTTTCGACTTACACACTTTTGAACTGTGGTATTGATGTTAATTGATGTATTGTGACTTTATGTTAATTGTGTCCACATTTTGTGTGTTCTAATTTATATGACATGTGTAAACTTTATGTAATAGCACGTAAATAAATTATTCTTATTCTATTCTTACTCTTATCAATATATACGGAAAAAACTCTCCACTACGGACAGCCGCAGTCCAATTAAAATGTCCGTTGAGTGGAGCTGTCCGCTTAAGAGAGGTCTAAAGTAAATACTGAGAAAGAATAAATACAATAGTTGTATCAACATAGATACAAGTTCATAGTAATAATTCGTCGTTTGAGAGCAGAAGTATTCTAACTTAATAGGAAGTAAATTGGATATAGACTAGTTCCGCTCTCAAGTAAAGAATAATATAAATTACATAATGAAAAAAATCAGGAAAAAGCATGAACCAAAGTATTTTTTAGGCCTGTTGTGTATCATAAATTACCGCTTAATAAAATAAATAGGCAGAAAGATTAATAAAATAAATAGGCAGAAAGACTGCAAGTCAGTATTCTTTCAAATATTGTTTATTTATTTAGTAATTTTCCCTTCTACATTTTTGTGTCAGGAAATAAAATATTGTTATTACTTCTACTAAAATAAATATATTTCAGATCAGAAGCAAATTTCACAATTAATTGTGTGGCTGGACGAGAACAAATTGAAACGCTGCAGCGCAGATGAGCGGAAAGCCCTGTCAAGCTTTAATTCCAGCGACTGGGCGAAGCACCTTGAGGACTACGCGAATAAACTGAAATGCCCTGTGGCTGCTGATAAGAAGGAGGCCTGTTTGGATTGGATTTTGGGATTAGCAGTGCAAGCCGAGTACTCTCAGAATGGTGCGTGTGCAAAACTGTAGCCATAATATGTACGCAGCCTAATCCCCTTGTTTGTCTGCTTTCAGGTGAAAAGTACAATAAATTTGCCGTTGACAATTTAAAAACAGCGAACGTGCCGAATATCATCGCCGATAATCCCCTGGATCATCTTAATTGTGAGTTGAATGACGTTTGTTGAATAAGTAGAATTCCGAGTCGTAAAATAGATGGCGATAAAATTTGTTGCATGGACCGTTTTTACTTAATAATAATGATAATGATAATAATCATTCCCACTGCTTGGTTATTGTCGTTATTTGACAGAAAACATTATTTATTCTTGGGTACCACAAAGTACTGCTCCTCTACCTAAGGCGTAATTGGTTATTGTCGTTATTTGACAGAAAACATTATTTCGGCTTGGGTACCACAAAATACACGCCTCAAAAACTTCTCTAAGTTATTCCTGTAATATAAGTTCCTATAATCATGTCACCCTAACTGGATATATTATTATTTTATCTAGATTATGCGATGCACTCAAGTTATTTGTTTACACAAATGTATAATTTTTCCGTAAATTTGTTACACCTTGAATACTTACATACTAAAATATGCTAATTGCTATAGCTATAAACAATAAGCGGCTGCCGAATGTACTCATGCAAATCACAACTGATAATCTGTCTACGTGCAAAATGAATTATTGTAACGGCTTCGACAATTATATTTACTTATACTAACTATACAACAGTTTTTTTAAGCGCAGTACTTTTGCCGGATAAGTTGATATGATGGGCACGATTTTTGAATAGTGCCGAAGCCATGTAATTGCTTCTCCGCAGAGAAGTCTCGAGTTCGTGCCTCCATATGGGGCATAGCTTGATATTTCAAGTACACAATGTGACAAATGTCGGAGACCGAATTGCAAATTGTTGATGACTAACGGCTAATGAATCTATTTATTTATTTCGTCATTTTCCCTTATTCCTTTCAGTGTCCAGAAGTTTCCAGATTGTGATATTGAATAAACCGAAATAGTCCATCGTAGACAATAATTTCATATTTTTTAATATCCTTATTATTATTATTTACCATTTTTTTAATAATATATCATATATATTAAAACATATATGAATTCTGAATATTGTTGCCTCAGTTAAACGCAGTTGTATTATGTTTGGTATGTTAAGCTTATCCAATTTGAATCCATTTCTTTCGTTACAGTTACAAGCACAGAATTTCAAGAGGGCATTAACAAGCTGGCAAACATATTAAAAATTCCGCCCCATCCCGACCCCCTGGTGACTTTAGAAGCCTGCAGCAAGATTATACAGAAGCGACTGCACAGCAAAGCCTTAGAGAAACCATCAGAGTACATAATAAAGGTCAGATTTGGGAGGATTGGAGCACCCGGGGCAAAGGTGGTTGTCGTAAGGGGTTCATATTTCATAGGAACACAGAAAAATTCGAGAAACTCATAAATAAATACCGAAATTTGATTCATACGGCTTTATTGGTAACAAACCAAAATACCTGAAATATTTCAGTGAGAACACATCCAACCTCGTAGAAGTATAGTTGGGCGGGACTACGGAAACTCACTGTTTTCATATTTTGATTTAGAATTTAGAAAGAATTTTTTGATCGTTCAGAATTTGTAAACCGAAAACTACCTCCATGTGTGATTTCTATGACAAGTCTTCGAAATGCAAGAAGTGTAGAGAACATTGGTGCTGAGATAGCAATTCAGAGGTTCAAAATTTATCGATTCCTCATTGTGCTCAAGAATTAGGGCTTAGAATAACAAAATTTGGCGTATTTTACAAAAAGACTTTGGTTGACACTTATATATAATTGTGATGGCACAGGAACTAATTTTACAAAAAGTCTTTGGTTTATACTCATATATAATTGTGATGACACAGGAACTAACTTTACAAAAAGACTTACACAAGAACTGAAGCCTCTGGACCACCGTAAGCGCCGTGACTTTGCTGCTGGGCCTTTAGTGCAACTTGAAACGGATAATATTTTTGGGCAAAATATTATCTTCTCAGATGAAGCTCATTTCTGGTTAAAGGATTAATAATTTGATTAACTTACAGGGTACACCATTTCCCTACAAGAGTACCGATCTCGGCTTTGAAATGAACGACTCCACACTGAACGAGGCGGCCAAGCTGATGCGCCTGCTCTACATCCAGGACCTGAGGAATCTGCAGACGAGGGCGAACGAATGTGTGGTGGCCGTGCAGAGTGTTACTGCCAACCCTAAGACTGACACAAAGTTGGGGAAAGTGGGAAAGATGTAACAGTGCAATCGAATAAGTTTATTTTTACTATCATTAAGTGAGCGGAAGTGTTTTTTTATACTTTCTACAAGCTGTCTTCATATGTGAATAATGTAATATATATTTAATAAAACTATGAGAGGCACTTAATTAAGCATCAGCGCTGTTTTTGCGGAAGGGCGACTTGTCGAATATTTCTCCCACGCCCAAGACTGCTGAAGCTGAAAGCAAAAATATGAAAATGTTATTTTCCTCACCACTAAGAACTCTCTTAGTTACAAGCGGTGTTAATCAAATCTATTGATTTTTTTGTTCTTCCGCTTCGCGCCTTAAAGAGATATTGTGATTGAATTATTTTTTCTTATCTGTTAACATTGTTACATTTAAAGAGGTATTGGAGTTGCATTTATATGTGGTGTAAAAATGACAATACAGGAATGAATCCGGGAATTTCCGATATTTCACTAAGTGTACATAACCCAAAGTGATTCTGGACCTGTTTAAAGGAACAAGACTCATGGATAAGGTGACCAGACGTGTCGATTTTGGCAGGACAGTCCCGATTATTAGAAATTTGTCCCGCGACCCGCGATGTTATAAACAAGTCCCGACTTTGAAAGCTGAGTTCACAGGGGAAAGCACAAAAGTACTACAGAGGCCAAAGTGCTGAGGGGCTTTAGGGAACCTACCCAAGGAAAAGTGTACATAAGGTCGTTGAGGCAATGTTAAGTAAATGCTTCTAAATTACATTGAACGTTAAGTTATTACCCCAAGCGGTATTAAAGGCTTTAATCTGCTCATGTGTACAACATATCAAATATCTGTCTTTGTTATGAGCTCAGGATGTTAAGGAATATTCCAATATCACTCTATTATTTAATAGACGATTACTGACCTGCAGAAATTCCATACAAAATGTAATTGGCTGGCGGATTTTGCTTTCTGCCTTGGAGAAATAGGTATCCCCCGATGGCTATTAAGCAGCCAACGGAAATCATTTTGCATGATGTGCAACCCCCTGGGCCCTTCTTTGCTTGGGATCCATCGATATTGCTGCAGTGAACAAAACAAAAACAAATATAATGGGATCAGATTACCTTGAGTGTGATACATCATAGTTATTTATTAGTAAGTACCGGTGAAACAATATATCAATACTGGTAAATATCTGCAAATCAGAGACTATAAGCTCTGAAACGATTATAAGTTGTTGGGGAAATAGAACTTGAGATGAAATGACTACACAATCATTCCCAAGTTACGTAAGTAATGCGTTGTGTACATGTTTAGGTAAGTCGAATTTTTACATTGTTTAAGTACAATAACACCAATTAAGTGAAAAAAAATCGCCTACGCTCGAGGGATCGAGTACGGCACTCCGAGAAGAACACAAATTAAAAAGTAGTGCTTTCTCGGAAGAATGTTAGCATGTACTTTTGTGTGTACAAAATAATTAAACATTTAATTATTACCGTTCCAAATGAATTAAATTATTTTCTTACGTTTGCGAGTTGTTATTTATGTTTCACACATGAAATTATCCTACAATATCACTTACTATAAACCAATAGCTCAAAACGAACGAGCCACAACTGACCATTTCCGTTCAAATGTTGCAATGCAATTCACTTATGAACTAACAAGTTATCAATCCACAAACATTGATTTCTTATTACCTTTTCTCACTCATATCTGCCATTAAATGTTAATCTAAACTTGCAAAGGATAATTTATTATTTACATGGATATTATTTATTGCAGAGGTTATGTTGCTTATGATTCGACTGATTTTCGGGAGCCAATAATTTCTACGTCTAATTTCCTTTAGTTATAAATATACTGGGATAAGAAATGTTTATCTATGTTTCTCAATTAGTTTATTAAAATAAGTTATAATTCTTTTATTTATAATTGCTGCTTTGAGTTTGTAATTTACAGTGTTTGACGGGAGAGTGTTTCACTCTTCGGAGCAATTTTTGAATCAGTATGCCATAGAACTTTAATTAAATTAAGTTACTTTAGAGAATCTGTAAATGTAATATAATAATTGATTTATATTTGAAATTTGATTGATGAATGATTGAATGAATGATTGATGAAATTATAATTGAAATTTCAAATACAATTATGAGTAGGTAAAGTTTCTTGGCGTTACCACGTCAAACCCGATGCAATCCAACATTTAATTATGACAAAACTATGGTAAGGTGACCATTCGTACTGGTTTTACCAGGACAGTACTCTTTTTGGAGTCTCTAGATACTGATGTCCTGGATTTTATCCTGATTTGTCATGCTCACTTTTAATTATATCATTGGCAGAAAACATTTAGAGAATTTCAATATTGTTTCCCTGCTTAGAACGTTCAGCTTAGTAGTTTGTATGTGTTTAGTACCTTAAAATCAATGATAATCTCTAATATTAACTTTAATTTGAATTGTGCCCAATTTCAAGAGATGTTGCAGTCAAAGGCAGGATTGTTAAACGCCATTCATTATTTTCAAAAATATGTATAAAGCTTATATAGTCATCGAGTACCTTACAATGATCGAGAGATGCAATACAGGAAATTTAATCAATTTCCACAGGAACACATTGACTTACTAAATTGTTTATCAGACTCCCAGAGCATGCGTTTCCAAATATTAGCCATTCTGCAGCAGAAAACTTCTTCTTCTGATATTTGATTGGCTTTTTGCTCTGTTGGCCAGAGCAAAAAACTTAAAAAATAAATACACAAGTCGCCATATTATAGCAAGTAACTAACAATAAAAAATGGTTAGGTTAGGTTAAGTCAATTTCTCATTATATATTGATCTATAAATCATATGAGTCAGATTCATTTTCCATAACCGTGATAACGTTGGCATGAATTTCTATTAGATAACAATCAAAAACTGTTTGCAGCAGTCGTGAGGCACGTTGGGATGAGTTGGGGCTGTTACATTTTTAAATCGCATAACTTCATTTCAATTATTTTGTGTTTTGAAGGTCTTCAAAATATTTTTGTTAGAACCAAACTATAAAAAAAGTGCTATAAACTTAAGTTTATTTTTCACTTATTTTGTATTTATTTGTATGTACAACTTTCTTTATTCACTTCTAACACATTCTCACTTTGTATACATCCAAACAATTATCCTATTTCAGTTAATACTTGGTAAATTACAATACTTAAATTAACAGTATCACCTTATTGTCATCGTTAATCTTCAGTTATTTACATATTGTTAATTCAACCAAAATTATAATTTTACTACATGTACAATTCTATTTTAGTACCAGTTGCAACATTCATGTAATAATTATAACAAAATGTATTACAATATTTGCAAAAAAATACACATTACAATAAATAGTTTATGGAACCAAACATGGTGTATTAAAGAAAGAAAGAATTTTGCAAATAAATTTGGATGAAATACAGTAACTGAACACTAAGTTTCATTGCCTACATTTATAACATCGCACTTTTTGTGCTTAGTTCAATTGCTCCTTAAATTACTTGAAGACCTGCAGTCTTCAAATCACTCCAACTTCAATATATCGGTATGGTTCCTGACCTCGTCTAACTTATCCAACTTATCCCACCACAGCCTCAGCCGGTGCTGCAGTATTATCTTAAACCACGGTGTTAAAGGTGCGTCCATCTTCGGAATGAACTCGTCGAGCTGGTCCCTAGGCACGAAGCTGATCTCCGATATCTCGTTTGAGTTGGGTTTCAGATCGACGTCGGCCTTCATGAACAGCACGTAGTCGATTTCGTGCTCGCCCCAGATACCGTTGCCCTTGTCCAGGTAGTGGATCCGCGAGACGTACTCCAGGCTGGACAGGGGTATCTGCTCGATTGGTATGCCCAACTCGAAATTTAGGCGTCTCTGTGCAGCTCTCTTGATACCCATGGCGCCCGCCTCCTCGTCTTCGCCCGGCACTTCGGCTATTGGGTGGCTGCAGCAGGAGTTCGTGTAGTGGTTCGGATAAGTTATCTAGAAATGCAAAGGTTCAAACATATTACACGATAAATTTGTTGTGCATGCTTAATATTATCAAGACCCCATAAAAATGGGTGCATTAGTATGAGAAATATTTTGTTCCACATTAATTGCAGGCATAGAAATTACATTTTATTATCTTAGTGCACAAATAACCGGAGTAAAATAAAATACTTTGTCACATCGATTTTATTTAGCCAAAACCAAGAGCACATTTAAATACAGAGCAGAAACATAAAGTAAATAGCAAATTAATGAATATAGATTTTTAATAGTAACATACAGGGTCTAACTGGATTGCTTCGCCAAGCATGATGTATGAAACAAAGCAGTGAAAAAAGTATTTGTAGACATGACAGAAATTAAAAAAATTCATAACTTTTAAATCGTAAAATTGAGTTCAGCACATTTGATCATTTTAAAATTCGCCTGTAACTTTTTAAGTAAGCATTTCTGGACACTTGTTTATAGGAACTATATTCATAGTTTTGTTCCATACGTCACGTTCGTGAAGTTCAGGAAGGGGCTAGAAAGTCACAATGAACCCCTCTGAAAACAATTTGAACCCAGAGCAAGAGAGGACAGACGAAAAATGTTTTACAGTATTAGAAATAAACTCAAATAATGATACAACAGGGCAGAAGGACCCACATTGGTCGATAGCCAGTTAGGGAAAGTTAGGGATTACAACAGAGAAAGGTAGAAAAAAGTATAGTTAATTTAAAAAAAATATTATCTTGGTAATCAGTGGCGTGTTAACCAATGGCCAAGTCCCCCAAATCAATATTTAATATTGTTTAAAATAAAAAATAAAATCGAAAAATATTTGCCCAGGGCCCCATGAAGCCATAACGTGCTGCTCCTGGTAATATACACTAGCTCCCTCTCATCTCCTTCATTCTTCATAATTACCTTCTGTTTGGATCTCTTCTGCAGCAGCAGCTGCCCCAGCGAGTTGAAGAGGAACACGCTGAAAGCCCTGTGGAGCGGTATGCTCCCATCCGGCTTCACCAGGTGGCATTCCTTCTTCGACAGCGTGCCAATCACCTTGTCGCCCTCATCGACGAGGAAGCACTGTTCTTTCAGGAACGCCTGCTGCGTGGGGTCCATCAGGCGGGCCTGCGATGTGTGCACCCTCCGTGCAAGGCACCTGGCAAGGTTCTTTGTGCCCGTGGCCAACATTATGATGTGGTGATGAGCGAATGCCGAAGTGGCGTTTCAAGTGTGTTTAGATTTAGTTAATAATAGTGCTGGCCTGTGACACCAGAGACGTCAGTCAGTGCAACAATGCATCCAAAAATATCCGCCAGTAAAAGTTTGTGACCCGGTCACGGCTATAATTTACATTTTAAGGTCGAGTGAAACTCTGAACGATTATGGTACAAATGAGGTTAGGGGTTAGGTTAACCGCTGACACTGACAGTTGGCATTAAAACTAGGCAACCAAATGTCCATAGATGTAACATATTTAGTCTAGATTTGTATGTAAGTACTACTATTGATTTAATGGTACTACCATTGATTATAATACCCTTAAGGGTACTATAATCTACTTAAAATAAATAATAAATACTACTTAAATACCCTTGTTAAGGGTATTATAATCAATGGTACTACCCAGTATTTTCTTCGGGCTAAATAAAGGGAAAAAATTCCATGGGGCAAAATGCATTCGCACTTAAACAATACTAATAACTATAAATATGGAACCACTTTTTCACAATAAAATATCGTATTGCGACCGAAATATGTTTATTTAGTTAATAAATATGTTATTGCGAAAAAGGTGACAATAAAAGTAACTTACGGACGTCGCACTTGTTTATTACTACATATAATATTTTACCTGTATAGAGGCACTTAATGAATTTAGTTTTTTATTATAAATATATCTTTGCTTTTGCTATAAAAGTTAAACTGATTACTAAAATTAAATATTTATTTATCGATTTTACAAATAAAACAAAAACATCTTTCACCATTTCATTGTTTATTCTTTCTCTCCTCCAGTTCATTTATAATACTATCAATTTCACCGATACTAAATATCTTCTTTTTCTTAACGGCCTTCTGCGTCAACATGGTCTTGTCCCAGAACTGAATGTACTCCGGCGTAATGGACTCCAGATGTAACAGCCTGTTCTCTAATAACTTAAGTCGCTTGTACACATCGCCCGGCACCGGCTTTGTCAGGCTCAGTTGACACTCCAGATTGCAGAGCCTCTCCTCGACTCCATCCTTCGGAATGAACTTCATCAAGTAATCAGCCCTATCCTGGTCTCTACTGTAATTGTTGTAAACCTTGTTCACTGAAAACGAGATTTGTATTTCACATTTGTATTGAAAACGTAACAACATAGAATGCGAGATTGGTACGATGAAGTTGAAAAAGACCTCACAGAAATGGGAATAGAGAGATATAGGAAGGAAAAAGTAGAAGACAGAAAGGAATGGCGAGGAATTGTTAAAAGAGGGTTTTCCATAGAAGAAGAGTAAAATGAGGACTAATCCACCTCTGAAATTGGATTGTGAAGACTCCTTAGGAGTGGCTAAATCCCAAAAGGGAGTGTAAAGCCTTAATAATAATAATAGAGTGCGAGAAGAGCATGTTAACACAACCTCTTGTGAAAAAACAAGAGGCAGTAACAAGCTTGCAGTTGTGCACAAAAATATATTCAAATTATCCAAATTATATCGAAATGTATAAATATTTAAAATCATAATGAAACATTTTTGCAACAGGCGTAAATAAAGTTTTTTCAAGATCACCATTGCCGCAATTTTTTTTAAGGTATAAAAATTGCGACGTTGGAGGATATTTAAAAAAACAGGCTTTAGGTAATTTAAACATTTATACAAACACGCTTTAAAAAATATTTTTAGCTGGCAATTTTTTTGAAGGTATAAAAATTGCGACATTGGAGGATATTTAAAAAAACAGGCTTTAGGTAATTCAAATATTTATACAAACACGCTTTAAAAAATATTTTTAGCTGGATGTGCACATAGTACACACAAAAGGTGGACAACGATGGCAAAAATTATATTGCTAAAAACCAAACCAGAGGAAAGTCCGTGCCGATTTCAAATCACCTTGTAAAGTGCATGTAAAATCCGAACTTACTACTACAGCAAAAGTTAAGTCCTACTTTATAGGTCAGTATTGGTTTACAATCTCCATTTACCTTGTAAATGCCCCTTCGAGTCTTTTCGCTTAATCAGCACGGAATCGATCCTCGCACAACTGAACTCGTCCGCATCGCCCGCCTGCTTCCTGCAGAAATCCCTAACGTTGGCCGCATCAATCTCCTCCCGTTTTCTCTCCATGAATCGCCTGATTCTCTGCTCGATTTCATCACTCGACGCCTTTATCTGTATCAGATGGGACGGAATTTTGCTCTCCTCCACGTCCTGCCGCATTTCCAACTCAAATTTGGGCAATTTCGGAGGGTAGCAGGCTACAAAAACACCCCTGACTGTCAGTAAATTGTTATTTAATATAACAGTAAATTGTTATTTAATATAACAGTAAATTGTTATTTAATATAACAGTAAATTGTTATTAAATATAACAGTAATTTGTTATTTAATATAATTAATAATTTTAGAACATAAAATATATTTAATTATAAGCATTACAAGCAGTGTGTTAACCAATGAGTACCAGATACAGAAAACATAGGAGTGACAAAGTTTTATACTAGTCGAGATTCAATGGAAATAGATAATTGAGCATTTATCCAAGTGACATGTATTGTTCATTGTGCTTTTTTTTTAAAGATCCAAAATATGTTGCTTTGTGTTGGTCAAAACAAACATCACTACATATTGAACTGTACCCTCGTTTTCAAGGAACACTAAGTCTTTCAAACAGGATCTATAAAAAAAAATGGGCCTGAATAAGTTTTTCAATGACTTTAGAAGTCGGCTTATTTGTATCGGCCAGTGTGCAAATCAGCATTTGTATTTTGGCACGATAATCATTACATCATCATATTCAAGTGGAATTGCCAACATCTAGTTATAATATTCCCTATCTGCCAATCGTTGGTTAACTCGCTATAACAACATGGTTATAAAATATATGTTAAATTAAGGTTAATCTAATTCTTGTTTAGTTGTATTCGGGAAATAAGGCATTCAATAAATTTTAGTTTCTCTGCAACTATAAACTCGGAAGTTAAGGTGCTAATTGGCCCACGCACATTCCTTGTTTTCCTTCCATTCGGGCGGCTCCTCGTCGTACACCTCTTTCTTCCAAATTGGAACCGATTTCTTCACATTCTCAATGCACCATTCGGTCGCCTTAATGGCGTCGGCTCGGTGGGGTGAGGATATGGCTATTACGATGCTGGCCTCCTTCACAGGGACAGTACCTAACCTACAAAATAAAAATCATTAATAATTATACGAACATTGATAATTATAATGATTTTATAATACATTTTTTTATCACTTTCATTCAACCATAATTTCGTAATTTTCAAGCGATTCGAGAAACAAATTTCAAATTACATATTGTAAGAGATAAAGAACATAGAAAAATTCTCTTTTATTGCATATCAAGACGGTTAATTATCACGCATTTGAGTTCCACTATCGATTTTCTGAGTTTTATTGTGGATCGAAATTGTGAAATTTTCTAAATATCACCGTTCTGGAGGTACAATGACCCAATGAGGGTCAAAAAATGTTTAATTATTTAATTTGACTATAAATGAAAATTTTGATTTCAAGTGTATTTTTATTTGATATTTAATCAAATTATGTACGTCCAAATTATGACCAATAAAATTCTCTTTTTTTAAAAAAGTAATAATATTGATTTCAAGTGTATTTTTATTTGATATTTAATCAAATTATTTACGTACAAATTATGACCAATAAAATTCTCTTCTATAAATCTCAATAATTAACAAGTTTTTCGTCTCTTTTTAAAAATTCACATTTGGCAGTTGCATCATTGTTGATCCAGAACAGCTATATGATCAAAAGAGCCTAACATCTCACACGATTAATGAAATGGAAGTGGATAGACCTGGCAAACGCCACATTTTTTAAATATTATTGTTCTGCTTTCTTCCGTTTCAGATTTCTATAAAATTACCTATGATAAATAGCGATGTGCACCACATCCGGCCACTGCTCCCGGATCTCCCCGCAGATCTTCTCCATCGCCTTGAGGCCCATGGCCTCGTAGGCCTCGTACTCGAGGTTAACGACGTCCTTGCCTTCGAAGTTATCACGCGTGGTGCCTATAAAAGAAGAGACGGCGCCGCACTTGGACGACACCGCCAGCCCCACAATCTCCTCCACGCTCAGCTTCTCTTCGGTGAACCTGAGGTGGTTCATGGCTTAGCCGCCGCTCAAGGGGGGGATCACGGCGACCTCGTCGCCCCTCTTCAGCGTGAGAAGCTCGTCCGGGCTGCAGAACTCCTCGTTGAGTGCCAGCACGATGTGGTTCTCGATGCTCTGCAGTTTGAAGTGCTGCACGATCCTGGCTTTCAGGTCTTCCGTTGTCAGCCTCTCCTGGAAGGTGAGTTTGGATTGCTTCGAGCCTACAAGTTCCCTAGCTTTAGCGAAAAATAGTATGTCGATTTCAACGCTCATATTAATGGTAGCACATTTTTTTGGCCTTTATTACCATAATTACGTAACGTCTAAAGGTCACATTCTCAAAACCAGCATCAGTTTTCCACATCCTGATACAGAAGTCAATAAGCTTGAAGATAGATGGAAGATAGCTCAATATTATTTAACTATCTTCATGCTAGTCCCTCATTAAAATGCAATGTGGTTGCCTAGGTTGAATCCAAAATTTAAAACTTTTTGAAAATTTTGAAATTATAAAGAGATTTCAGATACGTCTTTCTGTGATACATGCCCTATATAATGGCGAATTCATGTAAAACCAGAACCAAAAGGTGTTAAACACCTCCATTGTGGCATTCCTTTCCATACATATATTTATTTAAAATCAGAATTTCATATTTCACAATAAAGATTTTTTTTAAATCTTATAAGTTTTATTTTAAAAAATTTCACAAGCTCCCATCACCAAATATATTTGTTTGTTGGATGCCCTGAATCTGTCTGGTTTCCATGGGAATTCATAAATTGTTTCAAATCTATTGATGATTTTCTGAGTCCAATTGAAGACAAATGGAGTCTTTGGCCAAGCCACAAATCATTTGCCACATTGAGAAAGCCCTGAACTACACTGTGCACGACGTCAAGTGGATACCTTCATCTGCTAAATTTGTCGTGCTTGGGGGAAAATCAAACGGTGTCGGTATTATCGAAACTTACGAGCTGAACAACGAAGGAGTAGAAAAAATCGACGAGTTCGGGAAGAAGGAACACTTCAAGTGTGGCACCTTCGACGCTTCCAGCTTGAGAAGCAGGCACCTGGCTACAGGGGACTTCTGTGGTCGCCTTCAAGTCTGGTAATAAAAATTAATACGTAGAGTTGTTTCCGTTGTATATAGTTTTGTTTTCAGTACCTAATAAAACGAAGAAATATGGATAATTACAAATATCATAAAAACAAAAAGCTAAAACACAGGAAGCTGTACAAACCAAACTTGAACCTGATTAGAAAAAATAAAATTGCCGACAAGAACGATCAGCGAAAATATTTATCGTTCTTAAAGCCGTCAATGTCCCTTTTGAAGACGCCTGATCTCCTACCATTCTCTTCGCATGGTCCAAAACTATTCGATCTGAAAGGTTTAAAAGAAGGCATAATTGGGAAAATTGTCGTTCGGCGTTCTGGCAAATGCGAGGCAGTCATGGGCAAAATTAAATTCACCATCGACGCGTATCAGCCTGAAAATTATGTCGAAGAGGTTGTTTGCATCAGTAAACGTCGGATGTCTAATTTGGGCGCAGTCGACGCAAAATTTGTGCTTTCACCTGATTGGGTTTCTGTTACATCAGATGCACGTAAACATTAATAATAAAATATTCTTTAAATGTTTTAAAATACGAATAAAATGTTCACAAAAATAATTATGTTGTGCAAAAATGTTCCAATAAACTGAATTATACTTATATGACTATTGCAGCAGTTGATTTTTCGAAGGAATCATAAAGTTGGAAGATCCGATGCGAACTCTAAATTGCTGATTATATAAAACCTACACATAGTGGAAGGTTTCGATGATAATAATATCTGCCGGATTAATACTCGTGATGTTAGAAACCATTTCTCAATGAGTAATAGTAATTGATTAGTTTACTTCAGAACATCCCGAAGTGTACTTTTTCCGTTTTTCGGGAAACCTAAAAAAAATATCTTCGAAATTTAATATATTATAATTAAATATCACACCTACACTAATTGGTAGAAGGTGTAATGATAAATATATATATATATATATATATATATATATATAATTAAATATCCCATTACACTTGAAGGGATGCAGTACAAGATTTTTTTTAATAAATTTTTGCACTGCGTATGTTTTTTTTGCGTGAATGTGTAATAATACTCGTTTTGGAACTAACTGAAATTGTAACTGCTAACGAAACCCCCTAAATTTTTGGCAGGAAAGTTGATTCAAGTAGCTCTGTAAATATCCTACATTTCTAGTAAATTGAATTGTATTTTAAAACAGGGCGAAAATCATAATAATATTTACTCCATTCTTCCTTGCAGGGATTTGGAAGACACGCTACTGCCGGTTTACAAGAGTACTAAACACAAGGGGATAATCAATGCAATTGACGGAGTAGCCGGGACAAGTTCTGGATGTGGAGCACCTGAAATTGTAACTGGTTCAAAAGATGGTAAAATTAATTAAAAATGATTTCACAACGGCATTTTAATTTGCATGTTTAAAACCAATATGGAAATTAGAAATATTTGATTGTTACATCAAATTGCTGCATATTTGCAGAAATTTTTAATTTGCACTCGCATGTTAATAGCCAATATGGAAATTACAAGTATTAGATTGTTACATCACATTGCCGCATATTTGCCGAAAATTTGTAATAATCATAATATGCGTGGTTCGTGCCAAATTACTTGGGCATGCTAAGATTAAGATTGAATAAGAGACGCCACTGAAAATAAAAATGTCTGAATTATATTCATGTTACCAACGTGACAATAATTTAACGTGGCAAACAAATTCAGGCTGTCCTCAACCTTTTTAGATCACACTGTAGGTAAAAAATTGCATGGTTAATAAAATATATCTTTAATGAAAACCAATATGATTTAAAATAAACTTACAACAACCACATATTATCACTAAATTATCTTTAGAATAATGTACAATTGAAAACAATAATAATAAGTTAATACTAAAATAAGCAATGTTTAAACTTATAGTGACTTGCGCAGGAAAACATTCTGACCACTTGCATCGCCCTCGTGCCACTCCAAAGAAAGTTAGGCATCTTAGGCATATTAAAACTCCAAACAATTTGGAAGTGTTTCGAATCATTTATAAAGAATAACAGACAATAATGAACAAGAACAAAAATCGTAAATACAGTACAAGTTCGTCTTATGCTAACCTGTTATGTAAGCTACAAATGGCCTACTTGATGTGAGCAACTACTCGCTATCAAAATGAATAGTTTAAGGTTTTATCCACATTACCAATTATTTATTTAAGGTATTATTCTGTACTTACTGGTAGAGTTATTTTTTATTTTATTTTATTATTACTAGTCAGGCAAAATAAAAATATATAAATAATAAAATAAAATAAAAAATAACACTACCACTAAGTACAGAATAATACCTTAAAATGAATAGTATTTATATTAGTAATTACAAGGTGATCCATTTAGGATGAGACTTTTTTATGTCGGTAATACAATTTAGTTACCACTTTGTGTTTGTGACACTGCTTTTTTTTAGGCAATGTTATTTGTCTTAAATTGTCACATAAAAGTTAGCACTAGAAATAACAGTCACATTTCAATTATTTATAAAATCTCAATAACAAAATTACGTTATTCATTGTTTTGGAGAGGAATTTGTAGTCAAAAGTCCACACCAAGTTATGTCCACACTTCCATTTACTCATTGAAGCCTTGTGCTAACAATAAAACAGTTGCACGACTTGTCACGTGAGTAAATAGATGTGCGCAAACAGATAATACACAATATGTGTACAGACCCCAAACATTGTTGATCACTCTGTATAAATATATATTTATATATGTAGGGCAACATATTTACATTACAAACATTTCGCACGTTGAAAACAAACGTGACACTACAAAAATTATTGTTAAAAAACAGTTTTTTATATGATTTTATTTTTTAACCTTATTGTTAACAAATCAATTAAAACAATCATTTATCATTTATAGCAAAACCATTGGTGTAAGCAGTATATTAATGGTAATCTTTTTAGGGCTAAAAACTAAAACTAAAAAATACTCTACTGTAAAAAGTTAATTTTTGCACAGCCTCACTTTTGTTTTCAATATGTGAATTGTTTAAGAGGTGCTTGGGGAAAAATGTCCACTTTCAACCAATTATTCGGTATCTTCTAGGCTAATTTTTTTCTTTCTAATGTTATTGAGACGGCTTAGCGCATATACATGATTAAACAAACAAAACGTGTATAGTATTTCTAATACACCAGGGGAATTTTCAATTGTTGGTAATTTTTAGTTACCAAATGTTACCAAACGCCAGTCACGAAGTTTGATGTGACCTGACAGATAAATTTACAAACTGCAATAGTATTCGATGTGACCTTATTTTGGTAATTTTTTATTTCATTCAGATTACAGATGATGATAGTCACAGATGACTCTATTCCGCTGGGGAATTAAAAGTACTATACTTTAAAATTGAATACATAAATCCAGTGGCAAAGTCGCGATCTGTTCCATCCCTTATTCAAATTCTATTGATTTACTATGCAAACGTCACCGTCTAATTGTTCCAATTATCTGTCCAGGTACCGTAATGGTATGGGATGTGCGGCAGAAAGACGATCCGGTCGCCACTTTCAAACCAGCCGTGGAATCTTCGGCGCGTGACTGCTGGTGTGTGGCCTTTGGAAATTCGTATAACTCCGAGGAGCGTGTAGTGGCAGCCGGCTACGATAACGGCGACATTAAGATGTATGACTTAAAAACCATGTCTGTCCGATGGTCCAAGGGCCTAAAGAACGGGGTAAGCCTCAGAGCTGCGATAAAGCCTTTAGTTAATTACAGCAATGTTTAGGTGGTGTCTCTACAATTTGATCGGAAAGATATACAGATGAACAAGCTTGTAGCGACTACGCTCGAGTCTAAGATTGTGTGCTTCGATGTTCGCACGCAGCACCCGTCAAAGGGTTTCCCGCAAGTCACAGAGAAGGCACACAGTTCAACGGTTTGGCAGGTGAAGCACCTGCCGCAGAATAGGGAGATATTCATGACAACGGGAGGCACGGGCTCAATGTGCCTTTGGAAATAGTAAGTATCAGTGTTTAAGCGGTCAATCGATTTAATCACCATTTTCAGCATTTACCCGGATAAGAGAGTCGATAAGGACGGCGATGGCATCCCGATGGGCATAATCGGGGAGCTGCAACTCATTCAGAACAGCACCTTATCAGGACAACCGATATCCAGCTTGGACTGGTGTAAAGACAAGCTCGGCCTTGCGGTGACCTCGGCGTTTGATCAGACCATCAGAGTTTTAATTTGTACGAAACTTAATTTATACTGACAGCCGAATAAAATCTAGATACAAACCTCCCAATGCAATGCAACCCGTAGGAGTCATAATCCGTTTCAGAGATAAACCGGCCTTTGACCGTCCGGATGCTACATAGACGGGAACTTGTTCGGGTCGGTGAAGTGGGCCGTCATGATATAAAACAGAGCGGGCACGGGCACCATCAGGATCATCAGCGAGTGCAGCATCGGAATCGCGAGCTGCGTTATCGCGACGATACCGTAAGCGTGCAGGCTCCAGTGCCCTATCAGTATCACCACGTTCCTGGGAACCACCAGCGTCGTGATTATCAGCGACGATATGGACTGGTCCATCTTCACGGCAAAGTGGGCCGCACATGAGACCACCGAGAGGATCACCACCAGGTACGGGAAGGAGTAATCTGCAATGGGAAATGTGTTACCAAATACTGAGCCATGAAAGTTGAATGGGTTGGTAGAAGTGGGCTAGAGCGCTACATTTTGATGTAGCACATCAGATAATTAATGATTGTTGAAATGAGGTTAAGTATGTTTAATAATGAGTAAGTTGACCAAAAAAAAAGCTGCGTAAATAGTCGGTCACAAAGCTGAAGTAATCATGTAGTTTGGCTACCTGACTAATTACGAGATCAAATTGCAGCACAAGAATAATAAACTACTCCGTTTTATTTTCTCGCCACTTTAAAAATAAAACAAAATAAATGCTATATATAAAATACGTACATAGCAGGCCGCCCATGACCGCATGAATAACTGCCAGGATCGGTAGAAAGTACATGGCGGCGTAAATCGACATCTTGCTCTGACGTGGCAGGTACCTCTGGCAAATCCACGGCCGGATCATGAGCATGATGATCAAGGTAAAGCCGTAGAAAATGAATACGACTGTGTACCTGCAAATTACAACGACATTAATTTTACTTCTAATTTATTAAGACACAATAAAATATTATTTGTCATGGATCATTATGGGGATTACCATAAGATTTGATTCGGATATACGATTTCTGTAGTCTGTTTCACCTAAGAATACCGTAGTTGGTACTGTGGTTTAAAAATATGATCCAGGCATATGATAAATTTTATGCCATCTGATATATACAATAAGTCAAATTTAGCCACAAAATTCACTGCTGGAGAGAAATCGACTAGCAGATATGAATCTGAAACAACTTAGAATGCCTCAAATAATTTTAGGTCATCTTTATTTGGCCTGTTCCATGATGAGTCCATGATGTGATGTAGTGTCCCACAGAAGATGAAATTTGTATCCCCTGATATTATGTCGCAATGATTTATTATATTTAATCACATCATACATGTGTTAATTTGGATCAGATTTGATCAGATTCTGATCATATCTAATTTAAGCAACTTGGAGCAAACGGACAGACAGAATATACAATAAGAACGTATAAGCTTTAATGCAGCTAATTAAATGTCTAATAATCACGTATTTGGACTCACAGAGGATATACAGCTTCTTGCGTGCAATGTATACGCTTTTCATAGTTGGGCAATGGATTGTGCAGCAGAGTGTACCAATCGGCTAAACTCCGCACACTGCAGCTCTCGATCTTAAATGTCCCAATCGGCTCAGTACACAGCAGCGTGAGTATGCAGGATATCGCGATCTCCACAAACGCTGTGAAATGCAGCACCAGGATATCCTTATTGAAGCTGAAACGTAATCATTGAATTATGCACACAAGCAACGATGAAGCAGTCCGAGTGTGATTCTCGCACCAAAAACATAGCTTGCATACTGTTCCAGAAATGTCAGACAATCGTATAATCTCATGCCATATTTTGAGTATACTATTATATGACGTTTTTCCGGATACATATATGGACTTGTTTTATACTTTTAACGCAAAACCTTGTTTTATTGGATTATGCCACTTTCGTGAACACAATCGATATGTTTGAGCACAGCGTTGATGCAAACATTATGTTTAGTAGAATTGCTGAACTGTGCAAATTGTTATGAACCAAATGTGTTGCGCTGAACTGTACAGATTGTTCTGAAACAAATGCGTTACACTGAACTGTGCAGATTGCTATGAAACAAATGCGATCCGTTGAATTATAGATGGTTGTGCACCAAATGCGTAATGCTAACCGTGCAGATTGTTTGAATTCAAATACGTTGAGATTTAATCTGCTGCGTAATCTACGTTCAAGTTTTGCATTACATGCAATACTTAAAGCCCGTTAGTTCAGTTGGCATCCGCCGAACATCTGGAATAACAGTCTTGAGGAATGCGAGTTACCTCCGCTTCATGGCCACCATGTCGATGAAGAACCAGTGCAGGACCAGCGCCAGGAGCACCATGAACCCGAGGTAGAGCCAGTCGTAGAAGATTGGCGAGTCCTGGCACGGCTCGCAGATGAAGTTGGAGTCATTGCGCCTGAAGCCCCTCGGGCAGGCCCCGCACTCGCCGGGCTCGCCCCCCTCGAGCAGCTGCTTCCCACAATACCACCCAGGGCACGACATCACAACAATATCATTAACCTTAATGTTTGCTGGACGTATCTCAACAATTAGGTTAGGGGCTGCTGTCAAATAATTGCGCCGTTGCCGGATCGCCGCGCACAAGTGGAGAGTGCGAATTTGCTAAATCATGCCCCTTATGAATATTTATCCGGCATTGTGTTATTTTTCGTTTTAATCAGCTCCAGATGCTGAGAAGTTTTTCCTTTGAAGAATTGCGTATCCTACACTTAAGGGTTTAATTATTTCAAATATACAGTTACTCGGTCATAAAAAAAACAAAAAAAAACAAATCAACAAAAACAAATCAACAAAAAACAAAAACAAGTGTACAAAAAGAAGAAAGACAAATGAACAAAGAAATGTCTGCTATACCCACTGAACACTATCATTGATAACGTTAATAATGAAATATTTAGCCATATAATTATCAACTTTGATTGGTTTAATGTTAAAAAAAATCGATTCACTTACGTTACAAATGAAATGAATTTATAATAAAAGTTGTACGTACGTACATGTTTACAATTACTTTCTGCACCCGACAAAACAAAAGAAGCAAAAACCAAAAGCAAAAACAAATTGACAAAAAAAAGAATAATAAATACAGTAGGTACATGTTTACCATTACGTTCTGTAGCCGATGAAACAAAAGAAGTAAAAACACAAATGAACAAAAAGCAAAAACAAATTAAGAAAAAAAAGAACAATAAATGTCTGCTATACCCACTAAACACTAACACTAAGATTGATAACGTTACATTATAGCACCATAGAATAATGTTTTAATACCATTAAAACCACCTAAATGCTAGGATATGCGAAAAAAACACAAAAGTCTGGCCAAAAATGGTCATTACTGACTAAGACTAAGACTAAGATTGATAACGTTACATTATAGCACCATAGAATAATGTTTGATTACCATTAAAACCACCTAAATGCTAGGATTTGCGAAAAAAACACAAATGTCTGGCCAAAAATTGTCATTACTGACTTAATTTTGAATATTGCGAATTTCACATTACAGCGTTTACCCGAACATTCATTCATTCATTTGAAGGGAATTTACATTGTGCAGTAATCTAGCAATGTAACAGTTTTCAATATCTTTTCAAGCATCCATAAAATGCATTGCACGAATTTTTCAGTATTGTTAAAACCAGTTAAACGACAGTTACAAACATTTGAATTAACATACAAAAACGACATTACACATTACAAAACAATGCTTGTGAAATATTCATTCAAGGTTTTTATGTTTAGTGGGTAGTGTCGCAAATGTGCGTCTTAATTTCGATATTGGCGTCTTTCCAAATTCTACAAACGAGCATTAATCATGTTTATCTGTAAACACTATTCAGAATTATATAATTTCGTACATTCGATTCTGAAGCTTTAACTAGCTCAGGATCGAGATGGTTGGAACTGCACAAATCATGATTATCTATAAACACCATTCAGTATTATATAATTGTGTGCATTCAATTCTGAAGCTTGAACTGTAACTCAAAATCGAGATGGTTGGTAAACCATAATTAGAAATGCATGTGTCATCATGTCCTTTCAAAGGATCAGGACATAGGAGAATTCTAGACAATTCTGCTGTAGATTCTGCCAAAGTTTTGAAGTACATTCTTGTGGATTGAATGTTACAACTATGAACCAAGAGTGGACCATTCCCAAACAAGTTCTCAGAGGTTCAACTAGCCCATTTTCCAGAATACATTCTTGTGGATTGAGTCTTATAACTATGAACCAAGAGTGGACCATTCCCAAACCAGTTCTCCAGAGGTTCAACCAGCCCATTTTCCAGAATACATTCTTGTGGATTGAGTCTTATAACTATGAACCAAGAGTGGACCATTCCCAAACCAGTTCTCCAGAGGTTCAACCAGCCCATTTTCCAGAATACATTCTTGTGGATTGAGTCTTACAGCTATGAAACTAGAGTGGACCATTCCCAAACAAGTTCTCCAGAGGTTCAACCAGCCCATTTTCCAGAATGGGCTGAAAGAGAACAAACTGAAAGAGAACAAACAATGAGGAATCAAAAGAATTCGAAACGAAAAAAGGAGTAAAACAGGGATGCGTGCTAAGCGCTTTGCTTTTCACAATTGTATTGGATAAGGCGATGAAGAAAGCAAAGCAAAAAATGGAAATGATAAAAATTGGATACTGGAAAATAGAGATAACAAAAATAGCAGATCTACTATTCGGGGATGACATGGCAATAATTGCATAAACAGAGGAAGAACTGCAAAACAATATGGAAATAATTGAGAAAGAGATTAAGAAAATAAACATGAAAATAAACTACGACAAGACAAAAACCATGATAATTTTCAAAGAGAAAAGGAAACACGAAATAAAAATATAAGTAAAATAAATCGAACAAGTAGAACAATGCAGATATTTAGGAATAATCATACAATGGTAGATAATGAAATAGAAGATAAAATAGGAAAAACACCAAAACTATATAACATGTTAAAAAACACCTTTTTAGCAAGAAGGAGATATCAATAGACACAAAAACAAAAATTGTAAAAAAAAAGTAATTAGACCAACGCTAATTTTCAGCTGCTAAAAATGGACGATGACAGGAAAACAAATAAAAAGAATAACTGTCATGGAGATAAGATTCCTAAGAAAAATAGAAAACAAAATAGAAGAGACATGATAAGGAACGAGGAAAAACTTAAAAATAAAACCAATACAGGAAAAAATGACAGAAGGTCAAATCAGGTGGTATGGACACATGAGACGAATGAGAGAAGAAAGAAACACTAAGAAAATATACGAGACAAGAGTAACAGGAAAACAACAAAGAGGAAGACCGAGAAAATTATGGAACAGCGCAATAAAAGAAGAGGCAATAAGAAAAGGGAACACATGGGAAGAAATAAAAGAATTAACAAAAGATAGGAGGAAGTGGACAGAATATTATAAAAATCAATAATGTATGCCTTACACCGAAAGGTAAATAGACAAATAAATAAATAAATAAATAATTATAACATTTTCACATAGTCGTAAAGATAAACAAAGTACTATCCATGTTTATTACCTAAAGTATAGGTTTATACTCTACCATTTTATAGTGGTAGATTAGGTCTACCATTTAATTTGTGTTTTCGTTCATAACAGTGCTGAGAGTATGACGTCAGAAAAAAATTGATAAACGAGAAATTTTGGTAAATAAGGACATAACTTTTGCTCAAACAAAAGCTTGAACTTAACTAACAAAAAATGTTGACTGTGTTTGAAATTTGAAATTTTAAGTTAAAGTTTTATTGAAGTGACTGAGAAAGGATTATTTCCTTGTATTTCTAAAGCCTAGTTCATGCTCAAGCGAGTTGCGATTTGCAAACTTTGTTCTGATTAGTTAAATTTGAAAGAATTTTACACGGGAAGAGGAGAGAATAATATAAAAATTAATAATGTATGCCTTACACCGAAAGTTAGATAGGCAATAAGAGTGAAAAGAGAAAAGAGAGGAAGAGCGCAATAAAAGTAGAGGCAACAAGAAAAGGGAACACATGGGAAGAAATAAAGGAATTAACAAAAAAGAGGAAGTGGAGAGAATATTATAAAAATTAATAATGTTTGCCTTACAAAGGTAAGTAGAAAGGCAATGGAATAAATAAAATAAATAAAATTAAAGTGTGCAGTTGTTTATTCCCATTTTGAAATTGATTGTTCTCAATTAGAATTTGTTTGTTACTATTTTGAACTTGTAGATGCCCAATTTAAAATTGTTTATTCCCATTCTGAAATTGTTCTCAATTAGAATTGGTTTGTTACAATTTTGAACTTATAGAAGCCTAATTGAAATTGTTGACGCCCAATTTGAAATTGTTCTCAATTAGAATTTGTTTGTTAATATTTTGAACTTGTAGATGCCCAATTTGAAATTGTTATTCCAATTTTGAAATTGTTCTTAATTAGAATTTGTTTGTTACTATTTTAAAACTGTTTATTCCCATTTTGAAATTGTTCTCAATAAGGATTTGTTTGTTAATACTTTGAACTTGTAGATGCCCAATTTGAAATTGTTTATTCCCATTCTGAAATAGTTCTCAATTAGAATTTGTTTGTTACAATTTTGAACTTATAGATGCCTAATTGAAATTGTTGACGCCCAATTTGAAATTTATCTCAATTAGAATTTGTTTGTTACTATTTTGAACTTGTAGATGCCCAATATGAAATTGTTTATTCCCATTTTGAAATTGTTCTCAATTAGAATTAGTTTGTTACAATTATGAACTTGTAGATGGCCCATTTAAAATTGTTTATTCCCATTTTGAAATATTGTTCTCAATTAGAATTTGTTTGTTACTATTTTGAACTTGTACATGCCCAATTTGAAATTGTTTATTCCCATTTTGAAATTGTTCTCAATTAGAATTTGTTTGTTACTATTTTGAACTTGTACTCTTAGATGCTAAATTTGAAATTGTTTATTCCCATTTTGAAATTGTTCTCAATTAGAATTAGTTTGTTACAATTTTGAACTTGTAGATGCCCCATTTGAAATTGTTCATACCCATTTTGAAATATTGTTCTCAATTAGAATTTGTTTGTCACTATTTTGAACTTGTAGATGCCCCATTTCAAATTGTTTATTCTCATTTTGAAATTGAGGCGTTTATTTTAAAAACTGCAATGTCCAAAAATCAGTTTTGTGGGAAAATGGAAAATTAAAAAAGTTACAGTGGAAGTTATACTCAAAGTACTGAGAAAATAAATCTGGCTATTTGGCTATCTGTTGTATTTATTTTAACTTATTTAACAATAAAAATGAGTTTAAATAAAGTGTGTGAAACAAGAGAAAAACGCGGAAAAAGTTGGACTTGTGTTTTTTTAATCCAACAAATGAAAATACAAATAATGTTTAACAACATAAATTTATTTTTTCAAAAAAATTAAAATATAAATTAAAACTCTTCACAACTACTACTATTGTCATCCTCGTCCAGTTCGGGTTCCTCATCAACAACACTTAAACATTGCTCAGGAAAAAATGGTTCATAAAATGATATATTTTGGGGTTCCTCTAAGAAACGCATTAAGTCCTTAAGATTCTTCAGTTTTGCTGATAATATTTCTTCATTTTTGTTTAGATATTGACACTTAAGAAAGAAACCCGATGGACATGTGTCGTTTTCGAAGAATTGTTATATTTTCATTTGCCTGTTACACGCGACTAGTATTGTTTATCGAGAAAACGTGTTTATAGTGCATAGACTTGAGAGGTGTCTATGACACCTCTCTGACACATGACCATGTGTCTATGACACATGGTCTTGAGAGCCGTTTACTGTCAATAACTCGATTTGTGCATTTTTGGACGTGTTGTTTTTAAAATAAACGCCTCAATTGTTCTCAATTAGAATTTGTTGGTTACTATTTTGTACTTGTACTCGTAAATGCCCAATTTGAAATTCTTTATTCCCAATTTGAAATTGTTCTCAATTAGAATTAGTTTGTAACAATTTTGAACTTGTAGATGCCCAATTTGAAATTGTTTATTCCCATTTTGAAATTGTTCTCAATTAGAACATGTTTGTTATTATTTTGAACTTGTAGATGCCCCAATTTGAAATTGTCTGTTCCCATTTTGATGGTTCTCAATTAGAATTTGTTTCTTACCATTTTTAACTTGTAGATGCCCAATTTGAAATCATTGACGCCCAATTTGAAATTGTTTATTCCCAATTTGAAATTTTTCGTTTTCAATTTGAAATAGTTTTTTCTCAATTTGAAATTGTTTGTTCTCAATTTGAAATTGTTTGTTCTCAATTTGAAGAAGAAAAGGTATAGTTTGTGAATAATTGTGTGGGTTTGAGTGTGCATTTTGATGTGCCATTGGTGTTCCATTTTGAACTTGTACATGCCCTTATGGAACCTGCCAAGAAATTTGAAGAAGGACTTGGACATACATCCCTACAAAATACAAGCCTATCATGAATTGCTGCCACCAGATTTTAATAGACGTTTTATACCCCAGCAAACGTACTTCCAACATCTCAAGGGCTTCTTTTAACTAAATAATTGTTGATCGCACGGTATAAGTATTCTATTTGCTATAATAAAAATGGTTTCCTTTTAATTTTCGTTTCATATTAAAGTGTGCAGTTGTTTATTACCATTTTGAAAAGGCTTGTTCTCAATTAGAATTTGTTTGTTACCATTTTGAACTTGTAGATGCCCCAATTTGAAATTGTCTGTTCCCATTTTGAAATTGATTGTTCCCAATCAGAATTTGTTTCTTATCATTTTTAACTTGTAGATGCCCAATTTGAAATTATTGACGCCCAATTTTAAATTGATTATTGCCAATTTGAAATTGTTTGTTCTCAATTTGAAATTGTTTGTTCTCAATTTTAAATTGTTTGTTCTTAATTTGAAGAAGAAAAGGTATAGTTTGCGGATAATTGTGTGGGTTGGAGTGTGCATTTTGATGTGCGATTGGTGTTCCATTTTGAACTTGTAGATGCCCTTATGGAACCTGCCAAAAAATTTGAAGAAGGACTTGGATATGCATCCCTACAAAATACAAGCCTATCATGAATTGCTGCCACCACATTTTAAAAGACGTTTTGTACCCTAATAGACGCACTTCCAACATCGCAAGGGCTTCTTTTAACTAAATAATTGTTGATCGCACGGTATAAGTATTCTATTTGCTATAATAAAAATGGTTTCCTTGTAATTTCCGTTTCATATTAAAGTGTGCAGTTGTTTATTCACATTTTAAAATTGTTTGTTCTCAATGAATGAATTTTATAACCGTTAATTAAAATGTATTATGTACCATTAGAATTAGTAACTGATTTTGTGACATGTATTTCATTTTATTATTATTAATCATCTGAAATAAACAGTATTATTATTATTATTATTATTATTAGAATTTGTTTGTTACCATTTTGAACTTGTAGATGCCCCAATTTGAAATTGTCTGTTCCCATTTTGAAATTGTTTGTTTTCAATTTGAAATTGTTTGTTCTCAATTTGAAGATGAAAAGGTATAGTTTGTGAGTAATTGTGTGTTGGTGTGTGCATTTTGATGTGCGATTCGTGTTTCAATTAGAATTTGTTTGTTACCATTTTGTACTTGTAGATGCTCAATTTGAAATTGTTTATTCCCAATTTGAAATTGTCTGTTCTCAATTTGAAATTGTTTGTTCTCAATTTGAAATTGTCTGTTCTCAATTTGAAATTGTTGACGCCCAATTTGAAATTGTTTAGTCCCAATTTGAAATTGTTTGTTCTCAATTTTAAAATGTTTGTTCTCAATTTGAAATTGTTTATTCTCAATTTGAATGTGTTCAATTTGAAGAAGAAAAGGTATAGTTTGTGAATAATTGTGTGGGTTGGGGTGCGACTTTGATGTGCGATTGGTGTTTCATTTAGAATTTGTTTGTTCCCATTTTGAACTTGTAGATGAATCAATTTGAAATTGTCTATTCCCATTTTCAAATTGTTTGTTGTTATTACTTATTATTATTGTATGTTGTTGTACTGTGTTATTTGTTGTTTATGAATTGGCGATAGGAAATACGCGCCGGTCGCGTATTTCGCGGAGACGTGGCAACGTGTTCTGTCAAAACGTCTAATGGCGTTTGGTAAAATATTCAATGGCAAGAAGTTTTGTCATTTTCCACAATGCGGGCCTGCGATTGGCGGAGAAAAGACAATATTGAAATCTAATTGGACAACGTTAAACAACTGACTAACAACTATTATTTTTCGCAAAAAAATTTGACGTTTGAATATTAGACTGGCAGCGAGAAAAATTATCCGGTGAATTTTGGTGCGGAGGGATTCCGGATGGGTGGACTGTTTGTGAGAATTAGCGAGTGCGTACGGACGGTGTATTGATCAGCGCGGTACCCCCCATCTATTTTCAGCCCTAGGTACTTACGGCATCGGATCGGATAGCGTGCGTAAATTATCGTAAAAAACCGTAATTGCCGTTGGAAAATAAAGTCGGTTGTGCGTTTAGAGTTCGCGTTGGAGTGTCCGTTGTGCGTTCGTCGAGCCCCAATACCGCGGGCTGTGATGGTGTGACCGGAAAAGATGAATTTATGTGGTTGCAACCAGCTGATGGCGGGCGAAAATACTGGACATTCGGTTCGTTTACCCGTTTAGTGATCGCGACTGTCTGATCCCGGCGAGTGCAGTGTGTCGAACAGTAACGGCCAGAGGAAAGCGGAGCCCCAGAGAGCAGCCCCGATAGCCCCCCGGTAAATAGCACACCCGCCGCTGTGCCCGACTTCGTGTTTGGGCGTGCACTTATTACACAGAGTCTCCTGGAGGCTGTCACACACACAAACTCGGTGCCGACCCGCGGTGTCCATTGCAACTCCAGCAGCAGCGACCGCGCCGGAGCCCCAGCCCCCAAGACCGTCGCCACCGAGCTATGCCTGCCTGACGGCCCCCCAAAGCCCCGAGACAGTGCCGCCCTCGCCAGGCCCCCCACGACTCGTCGGTGCGGTAAACAAAGTGTTGACATGTTCAGCGGCCCCGCGTAGACCGCGAGAATCGACGTAGTGCTGGAAACCGTGCTGAAAAAGACCGCCCCCCTCATCATAGACATCATGTCGACGACGTTCGTCGATCGGATTGACCCCTTCGCCAAGCGGTCGCTCAAGAAGAAGACCAAGAAGTCGCAGGGCAGCTCGCGGTACAGGACGTCGCAGGACATCGAGCTGCAGCCCCTGCCGCTGCTGAAAGGTAAGGGTGCGAGGCCCCATCTTGACCTAGTACAAGCTACGCGGTTGCCCCACGGCGCCCGCCGCTTAGGCAACCAACATAGCACGCGAACCCCGTATCAGACGCGCAATTGATAATCTAAATATTGTACGCGCCTAATGATAACGGTTTTGGGGGATGACTGCTGACGGACACACGTCACTCACAATGGAGAGCCAGGGGTGGTTTTTTTCCACCTTTGCAACGATCATACGAATCGGCCACACCAAACCATCCACCTATTCTCATTCCCTCGGAAATTTATCAATAACCACGCTTCCCACATGCTCATCAAGCCCACCCCTATTCCTCCACTGATCATCCCTTCTGTGCGACATTTTCTTACAACTCGCATTCATCCAATGCTTCAATACAAATAGTAACACACCCATACGCAAGTCCTGCCAGTAGAGCAGATGGTGGAGCATCACGTCCCCCCAAACCGTTCACCCTAAAAACACACCTCATCTTCGACCCAATCCCGAATCCAAAACAGAAAAATAAGCAACCAAAACGGTAATCTGTTATTAATGCCGGTATAGGCATTAATATTGAAATTCGCAATTTATTAAAAAAAAAAAACGTTTCCTTCGTATTTATTACTGGCGACAGATTGCTTGAATAATTAATGGCTTGTATGAGAAATCGGGGTTGAAACATACGTTGACAGCAATTGCTCCAGAAATCAATGTTTACGAAAACGTTATTTAAATCAGGTTAGTGTTTGATGTTGATATTATCCTACTCAGTGGCGCAACCAAGAATTTTGAATGGGGGCGCATATTTTTATTATACTTTACTTTCAATATTCATTATTCAGCGCCAAATAATAAAAAAAAAACATTTAAAACAATACTACACTATTTTAATGGGGGTGCAGGACTTTTTATATTTGTATTATACTTTCAATATTCATTATTCAGCGCCAAGCAATTCTTAAAATTTCGTTTACAACAATACTACACTACTGGCGATTGGAATAAAAAATTCCAAAATTAATTCTTGAACTTCTCGTCAAATTCTTGATCGTTAGCTGTCACCTTGACAGTAGTCAACTTAGTGAAATCAATGTTGCCACCACTGCACAGCAACAACATAAATTCTCCTTAACATTACTTTTTTTTATTATACTTTTAATATTCATTATTCAGCGCCAAGCAATTCTTAAAATTTCGTTTACAACAATACTACACTACTGGCGATTGGAATAAAAATTTCCAAAATTAATTCTTGAACTTCTAGTCAAATTCTTAATCGTTAGCTGTCACCTTGACAGTAGTCAACTTGGTGAAATCAATGTTGCCACCACTGCACAGCAACAACATAAATTCTCTTAACATTATTTTTTTTTATTATACTTTCAATATTCATTATACAGCGCCAAGCAATTCTTAAAATTTCATTTACAACAATACTACACTACTGGCGATTGGAATAAAAATTTCCAAAATTAATTCTTGAACTTCTAGTCAAATTCTTGATCGTTAGCTGTCACCTTGACAGTAGTCAACTTAGTGAAATCAATGTTGCCACCACTGCACAGCAACAACATAAAATCTCTTAACATTTTTTTTTCTATTATACTTTCAATATTCATTATTCAGCGCCAAGCAATTCTTAATATATCATTTACAACAATACTACACTACTGGCGATTGGAATAAAAAAATCCAAAATTAATTCTTGAACTTCTAGAACTAATTCTTGATCGTTAGCTGTCACCTTGACAGTAGTCAACTTAGTGAAATCAATGTTACCACCACTGCACAGCAACAACATAAATTCTCTTAACATTATTTTTTTTTATTATACTTTCAATATTCATTATACAGCGCCAAGCAATTCTTAAAATTTCATTTACAACAATACTACACTACTGGCGATTGGAATAAAAATTTCCAAAATTAATTCTTGAACTTCTAGTCAAATTCTTGATCGTTAGCTGTCACCTTGACAGTAGTCAACTTAGTGAAATCAATGTTGCCACCACTGCACAGCAACAACATAAAATCTCTTAACATTTTTTTTTCTATTATACTTTCAATATTCATTATTCAGCGCCAAGCAATTCTTAATATATCATTTACAACAATAATACACTACTGGCGATTGGAATAAAAAAATCCAAAATTAATTCTTGAACTTCTAGAACTAATTCTTGATCGTTAGCTGTCACCTTGACAGTAGTCAACTTAGTGAAATCAATGTTGCCACCACTGCACAGCAACAACATAAATTCTCCTTAACATTTTTTTTTTTTATTATACTTTCAATATTCATTATACAGCGCCAAGCAATTCTTAAAATTTCGTTTACAACAATACTACACTACTGGCGATTGGAATAAAAATTTCCAAAATTAATTCTTGAACTCCTAGTCAAATTCTTGATCGTTAGCTGTCACCTTGACAGTAGTCAACTTAGTGAAATCAATGTTGCCACCACTGCACAGCAACAACATAAAATCTCTTAACATTTTTTTTTCTATTATACTTTCAATATTCATTATTCAGCGCCAAGCAATTCTTAAAATTTCATTTACAACAATACTACACTACTGGCGATTGGAATAAAAATTTCCAAAATTAATTCTTGAACTTCTAGTCAAATTCTTGATCGTTAGCTGTCACCTTGACAGTAGTCAACTTAGTGAAATCAATGTTGCCACCACTGCACAGCAACAAAATAAATTCTCTTAACATTATTTTTTTTATTATACTTTTTCATTTACAACAATACTACACTGGCGATTGGAAAAAAAAAATCCGCCCTAGTGCTATCATCTCGGATCGTCGCCTCTGTTGAGACATCTGTTCCCGCAAAGGGGGGTCCATAGACCCCCTCTGGTTACGCCACTTATCTAAAATGGGTCCCTAAACCCAGCGGGAATATTTTGGTACACAAAGTAGTTCTAATATAGGAATATTTTTTATACAGTAAACAAATTAGTATATTATGCAACGAGCATTTAATAACCATTAAATGCGAGTTGCATACACTATTTTTTCTACGATTCTACGTAATTGTCAAAATTTATTAAAACTAATATACAACACAATGCCACTGTGAATTTTCGTGTTGTTTTTGTTTTTTCATCTTTACTTGTGACTAAAAGTGTTAATACACTGTCGAGCAAAAAATGGAGGTCACTTTAAAATTACGACTTATTTTTGTTTTTTGTTTGTTTTAACCTTATGTTTGCAAATTGTAAACCAAAGTAGGCGTTTAATAATACATTTCCTGACAAATGTTAACTATCTGTCAGTTACTATCACCGTGTTACAGACCTTTATGAATCAACAGCCATTTCGCTCTAATTGAAAACTTAAGTTTCGTAGTGGTTTTCTTACTTAGTGTTGATTTTTCTCTGCGAAAAGTCATTTTTTTCATTATTTATTTGTTCCATATTAGTCCTAGGAACAAATATTCGAACTTCGTCTGAACTGTAAATTTGTGATATTTCCAAAATAGGTAATAAAAACAATAAATATGCTTTACGATTCAACATTGCTTTTTTTAATTTAGTGTGCAAAATACAGTACAATTGTTTACAATTTGCAAACAAAGTTAAAACATTTTTTTTAAATAAGTCATTTTAAAGTTTTTTGCTCGCCAGTGTATAAGTGCAAATTAATTTATATCTCTAAATTCCAACTTGTGCAGCACATGCCTTCTACAAGCTCCCATAATACCAAATATACATGCCACCTATGAAGAAATACAGTTTTCCATTAAATGAAAAACTTAGATTGTGCTTACCTTGGACAATAAATATTTAACATCTGGGACGTCTGTAATAAATTGCTTGATTTCGTTGGTCGCAAACGTTTTAGCTTTTTTAGGTTTATATCCTTTGGATTTTCTTTATAATAAAGCATGTAATTTGGAATATTTGGATATGTCCACATTATGTTTGATGCCCAACCATTAAATGCGAGTTGCATACACTATTTTTTCTACGATTCTACGTAATTGTAAAAATTTATTAAAAGCAAATGTACAACACAATGTCACTGAATTTTCGTGTTGTTTTTGTTTTTTCATCAAACGTAGATTTCTAAATTGAATATTGTGTCCATAAAGTTGGAGATTTCATTTTTTTTTTGATAATTCATTAAAATAAACAAGTAAGACGTTTCCGGAAAAGCTGCTGACCTTATTTGTGTTTCTCCAATCCATAAAATTAGAGTAAAAAAAGTTTTTAACGATTTCATTGGTAATAAATGGTTTCTGGCTCTTGTGGCCTGCTCCACAATGTCCGGTGGGGTTAAATTTTCCATATCACTATCACTATTCGACATGTTTAATGATTTTATTTAAAAAAGGAACAATTTATTAAGAATACGAATCACCAATTCCCCATGCACAGCTGTCAAAACGAATTAATTCTGTCATTGTCATGGCTTTTTAGATAAACTTGTATCTTAGTAAAAAAAAATGTATCTAAATGACTGGTATACGATTTAAAAAAATCCTAACCTCAAAGTTCTTATGTAGCAATAACCATAGAAAACCCCCTGCTTCTACGGCAGTGTGTTTGCTCAGATGATTGTAATTATTTGTGGGTATGTGTATTGATAGTTGGTGACTCGTCGCAAAATATCAGATTTCCAAGTCTACTCTAGTAGAAATGTTAATAAGAAAACTGATTTGCTAAGTAACGCTTGCAGGTCTTATATTTTAGAAACAAAAGCCATTAGAAAAAAAATTACATTTTCATTTAATTTTGCCTTTCTTAGTTTGCTCCTAGAGTTAAGTAGTTGTGGAACACCCTGTATACTATTTTTTCTCCAAACGTGTACTTCTTACCATACTCTTATACAGGGTGTTTCAGGAGGAAATGCAAATATTTTGGAAAGTTGTAGTATGGATGATTCTAAGTAAAAATGGCATATGAGCATGTGTCCCATCGTTAATCAATGGTTACAACTGTCAATTACGATTATTTGTCATTTGTTAAAATGACTGCTAGATAACGCGATATAACATTTCAGATTTTAAGGTGTAACTAAAAATTTAAAAAAAATCAATACCTAACCTAACCTCGAAAACCATTGGGTATTGGACCTCGCTGTATTAGATTTTGTTTTTCTTATTTATCATATATATATATATATATATATATATATATATATATTAATTTCGTAGTACTCGGCTACCACTATCCACAAACCAGTGAAACTATGATAAAAGAATGACTACTGTTTTTTTACAAAAAAATATTTATTGGCAGAAATGCTACATAATATACAAAATTTCAACAAAACAACAAAAAGAACAATGCAAAAGCAAAGACACAAATACTAAATAGAGTTCTCATATTAACATATATTTTTATTCTATTTACTAGATCTACTATTTTCTATTTACAGTCAATCAAGTTTTATTTTAGATGTATTAGAAATTAATTAATAACAATTTCAGTAAACTTTACGAACTTTACGAAGAAAATATATTTTCAATAAATTTACAGAAATTTCAATAAATTTGCTACGATTTTTTTCTTACAATTTTGTTAAATGTTTTAGATTGGGTATTAGGTATTAGAAAATTGATCAAGTAGTAATTTTTTTTTAATACTAATTGCAATATTTGAAAAATTTAATGATTTTTCGTAAGTTATATAAAGAGAAAGAGATATACATATCACGATTTTTATTAGGCTATTGGCCCTCTGCCTTTTCCGCCTTTAGTTACATAAATGTTCTGCAATTTTAATTAATCTTATTATTCATGCATTCTAGGTCTAGATATATTAATATTGATATATTAGTTGTAGTAATTACTATTATTATAATACAGGATTAACTTAATTCAGGTAGAAGTGCTAAAACTTGCTTTACATCATTCTCATGCACCTGTATTATTTTAATAACTTTGGTATAAAATCGATACAAATTAGATTTCAATGTAATTTTCCCTACAATTCAATAGTGCCATAAAATTTTAATGTCCAGCTACAATGTAATACATATAGAAGGTCAACACCCACTTCCGGTGGCTAATCTATTGCCATAACCTTCAAATCTAGATATCTCTATAAAAAAAAAAAAAAATGAAAAAATTATCTTCATTAGACTTATAAAAAAAAATTTAAGATTATCTGTAACTTTCATTATAATATTTTTCAAATATGACATGTGTAAACGTCCACCACTTGTTGATATTTTTCCAAAATGTTTTAAATCTAGAGTTTGTATTTTCCCAACAATTCAAGAGTGCCATAAAATTTTAATGTCCAGCTATAATGTAATACATATAGGTCGATAATCTATTGTCATAACCTTCAAATCTAGATTTTGCTATAAAAAAATGACAATTTGAAAACCAAAATTCTTCAATAGACTTATAAAAAAAATGTGCAGATTATCTGTAACTTTCATTAAAATATTTTTCAAATATGATATGTGTAAACGTCCACCTCTTGTTGATACTTTTCCAAAATCTTTTAAATCTTGAGTTCATTACAAAAAACGTAATTTCGAACTTTGGTTAAATTACCTTAAACAAATTTCGACTTGCCTAGACTTATAGACCTTCAAACCTAAATTTAAACTAACCTTACCTAACGTTACTTAAATTCTGCTATATAATTTATTGATTAGTCTATGACTTATAAAAATTATACAGTTTGGGATTATCTGTAACTTTCATACTAGGTGTAGACATATTAATATCCTGTACAGATTCAGGTAGAAGTATCTGTAAGTTTTATTAAAATATTTTTCAAATATCATATGTGTAAACGTCCACTTCCTGTTGATACTTTTCCAAAATCTTTTAAATCTAGAGTTTGTTACAAAAAACGTAATTTCCCAATTTGGTTAAATTACCTTAAGCAAATTTTTACTTGTCCGGTTCAAAAAACAGCAGCGCCTAGACTTATAGACCTTCAAACCTAAAATTAACCTAACCTTGCCTAATATAATCTAAATTTTGCTATAAAATTTATTGATTAGTCTATGACTAATAAAAATTATACAGTTTGGGATTATCTGTAACTTTCATTCTAGGTGTAGACATATTAATATCCTATACAGATTCAGGCAAAAGTGTCTGTAAATTATATTAAAATATTTTTCAAATATGATATGTGTAAACGTCCACTTCCTGTTGATACTTTTCCAAAATCTTTCAAATCTAGAGTTTGTTACAAAAAACGTAATTTCACAATTTGGTTAAATTACCTGAAGCAAATTTTGACTTGTCGGCTTCAAAAAACAGCAGCGCCTAGACTTATAGACTTTCAAACTTAAATTTAACCTAACCTTGCCTAACATAATCTAAATTTTGCTATACAATTTATTGATTAGTCTATGACTTATAAAAATTATACAGTTTGGGATTATCTGTAACTTTCATTCTAGGTGTAGACATATTAATATCCTGTACAGATTTAGGTAGAAGTATCTGTAACTTTTATTAAAATATTTTTCAAATATGATATGTGTAAACGTCCACTTCCTGTTGATACTTTTCAAAAATCTTTTAAATCTAGAGTTTGTTACAAAAAACCTAATTTCACAATTTGGTTAAATTACCTTAAGCAAATTTTGACTTGTCGGGTTCAAAAAACAGCAGCGCCTAGACTTATAGACTTTCAAACCTAAATTTAACCTAACCTTGCCTAACATAATCTAAATGTTTGCTATTTATTGATTAGTTTATTATTATTATTATTAGATTATTAGATTAGTTACAATTTATTAATTAGTCTATGACTATGACTTATTAGTCTATGACTGGCATTATCTGTTACTTTCGTTAGAATATGTTTCAAATATGATACATGTAAACATCTGATTGTTATTGTTTTCCTAAATCTTTTAGAATTTAGAGTTTTTACACAAATTGTAAATTGAAAATTTGATTAATTATATTGAGCAGTTTTTGACTCGTGTTCACAAAACGTCAGTGCATATACTCACCGACAGATTTGTTTTTTCAAAAATTCTGAAATACGAATTCAGTTAACTGTATAAAAATTATACATTTTGGGATTATCTGTAACTTTCGTTAGAATATGTTTCAAATGTGATACAAGTAAACATCTGATTGTTATTGTTTTCCAAAATCTTTTAGAATTCAGAGTTTTTACACAACTGTAAATTGAAAATTTGATTAATTATATTGAGCAGTTTTTGACTCGTGTTCACAAAACGTCAGTGCATATACTCACCGACAGATTTGTTTTTTCAAAAATACTGAAATACGAATACAGTTCACTGTATAAAAAATATACAGTTTGGGATTATCTCTAACTTTCGTTAGAATATGTTTCATATATAATACCAGTAAACATCTGATTGTTACTGTTTTCCAAAGTCTTTTAGAATTTAGAGTTTTTATACAAATTGTACCTAATTTGAAAATTTGATTAACTATATTGAGCAGTTTTTGACTCGTGTTCACAATACGTCAGTGCACATACACACCGACAGATTTGTTTTTTCAAAAATACTGAAATACGAATACAGTTAACTGTATAAAAATTATACAGTTTGGGATTATCTGAAACTTTCGTTAGAATATGTTTCAAATATGATACAAGTAAACATCTGATTGTTACTGTTTTCCAAAATCTTTTAGAATTTAGAGTTTTTACACAAATTGTAATTTGAAAATTTGATTAATTATATTGAGCAGTTTTTGACTCGTGTTTACAAAATGTCAGTGCATATACTCACCGACAGATTTGTTTTTTCAAAAATTCTGAAATACGAATCCAGTTAACTGTATAAAAATTATACATTTTGGGATTATCTGTAACTTTCGTTGGAATATGTTTCAAATATGATACAAGTAAACATCTGATTGTTACTGTTTTCCAAAATCTTTTAGAATTTAGAGTTTTTACACAAATTGTAATTTGAAAATTTTATTAATTATATTGAGCAGTTTTTGACTCGTGTCCACAAAACGTCAGTGCATATACTCACAGACAGATTTGTTTTTTCAAAAATTCTGAAATACGAATACAGTTAACTGTGTAAACATTATACAGTTTGGGATTATCTGTAACTTTCGTTAGAATATGTTTCAAACATGTAAACATCTGATAGTTATTGTTTTCCAAAATCTTTTAGAATTTAGAGTTTTTACACAAATTGTAATTTGAAAATTTGATTAATTATATTTAGCAGTTTTTGACTCGTGTCCACAAAACGTCAGTGCATATACTCACCGACAGATTTGTTTTTTCAAAAATACTGAAATACTAATACAGTAAACTGCACAAAAATTATACAGTTTGCGATTATCTGTAAGTTTCGTTAGAATATGTTTCAAATATGATACAAGTAAACATCTGATTGTTACTGTTTTCCAAAATCTTTTAGAATTTAGAGTTTTTACACAAATTGTAATTTGAAAATTTGATTAATTATATTGAGCAGGTTTTGACTCGTGTTTACAAAATGTCAGTGCATATACTCACCGGCAGATTTTTTGTTTCAAAAATTCTGAAATACGAATACAGTTGACTGTATAAACATTATACAGTTTGCGATGATCTGAAACTTTCGTTAGAATATATTTCAAATATGATACATGTAAACATCTGATTGTTATTGTTTTCCAAAATCTTTTAGAATTTAGAGTTTTTACACAAATTGTTATTTGAAAATTTGATTAATTATATTGAGCAGTTTTTGACTCGTGTTCACAAAACGTCAGTGCATATACTCACCAACAGATTTGTTTTTTCAAAAATTCTGAAATACGAATACAGTTAACTGTGTAAAAATTGTACAGTTTGGGATTATCTGTAACTTTCGTTAGAATATGTTTCAAATATGATAAAAGTAAACATCTGATCGTTATTGTTTTCCAAAATCTTTTAGAATTTAGAGTTTTTTACACAAATTGTAATTTGAAAATTTGATTAATTATATTGAGCAGGTTTTGACTCGTGTTCACAAAACGTCAGTGCATATACTCACCGACGGATTTGTTTTTTCAAAAATTCTGAAATACGAATACAGTTAACTGTGTAAAAATTATACAGTTTGGGATTATCTGTAACTTTCGTTGGAATATGTTTCAAATATGATACAAGTAAACATCTGATTGTTACTGTTTTCCAAAATCTTTTAGAATTTAGAGTTTTTACACAAATTGTAATTTGAAAATTTTATTAATTATATTGAGCAGTTTTTGACTCGTGTCCACAAAACGTCAGTGCATATACTCACAGACAGATTTGTTTTTTCAAAAATTCTGAAATACGAATACAGTTAACTGTGTAAACATTATACAGTTTGGGATTATCTGTAACTTTCGTTAGAATATGTTTCAAACATGTAAACATCTGATAGTTATTGTTTTCCAAAATCTTTTAGAATTTAGAGATTTTACACAAATTGTACCTAATTTGAAAATTTGATTAAATATATTGAGCACTTTTTGCCTCGTGTTCACAAAACGTCTGTGCATATACTCACCAACAGATTTGTTTTTTCAAAAATTCTGAAATACGAATACAGTAAACTGTACAAAAATTATACAGTTTGCGATTATCTGTAACTTTCGTTAGAATATGTTTAAAATATGATACATGTAAACATCTGATTGTTATTGTTTTCCAAAATCATTTAGAATTTAGAGTTTTTACACAAATTGTACCTAATTTGAAAATTTGATTAATTATATTGAGCAGTTTTTGACTCAAAAAACGTCAGTACTCACCGACAGATTTGTTTTTTTCAAAAATTTTGAAATACGAATTTATTTTCTCAATAACCAGCAATTTCAACAGATCTCAATCCGGATAACTGAAGTTTTTTCTCGAACACGAAATTTGTTTGTGACATCAAATTTCCTCTTTTCCCTTGCAATGTTGAAACAAAAGTTTCCAATCGGTCTATGGTATCAATGAACATGAAATGTTGTAACTAACTTACATTTTCAAGTTAATAATAATAATAATAATAAGAAAGAATATTTATTAGCAGAAATGGTATATGATATGTAGCTACATAAAACATAGTTGAGTAAGTACTTTTTCCTTATCGTCAAGATATTGAACAATTGAGTCAATATGTACATTTTCAAGTCGAGTTAATGCTTTATCCTTATCTTCAAGATATTGGATAATTGTGTCAATATTCCTCCAGTTTTCATCCTCAACAAATGATTACAGTTTATGTTTACTGATTGATCAGAAGCAACCGAAGTTTTATTTTTCCAATTGTTTGCTTGCGATCAAAAATAATTTCTCATTTCTATGCAATGCTGTTAGAATTTACAATAGTTGTAACCAATTGTACCAATTTGTAACTTATCATTATTATAAGTTTCAAATTGGACAATCGTCTCAATCGTTAACAAATCGGTTTAAAACATTTTACCATTTATCAATGCAGGTTATGACATGTCATTTGGTATTTGTTAGTGTGAATTACATTTTCCAAAAAGCCATGAGCAATCTGAACTACAGGCTTTGAGTACACGATCGATCGGCGACGTTTTTTAAATGACCACGGGCTATCTGAATTTACCACTGGCAAGCAGTACGGTTAAAAGTTTTAAATCAGCCCTTCAATCAGTGACCAACAGAGTTATGAATCTTCATTTCCACATCTCCAATGTTGAATCTGCACGATACGGCGAGTGCTTAACCACTCAATCGTCGTCCTATTCAATCCTCAGAAAGTATTAAATAAATTTGTATTACTTCAGAAGTATTAATATATGACGTCACACCCATTTACAATTCGTTTCGCCGTTAATAAACTTATATTGAATTGAATTGGCTTTGATGCGAATTGAGTTAATAAAAATGCTTACGATTTTTTCAACACGCGTAGCATAGGGACTGTTAGAACATCAGGCCACTGATTTTTTTAGCGTGCGCGATTTATTGAATTTATATTTTATATTGTATTATATTTTGATTCATGGATTACCACGTAGTAAAGGTCCCAACCATCTTGATGATTAAATATTATGCATTTCCGATATGATTTTGCTTAAGCTCATGAACTTATTTATATTTATTTTATTATTCGTCGTTTTTATCGTTAAATTATTATATAATTTTTTGATTATTTTGGCTCGTGATTTATTATATAATGTTTTAATTATTTTTGGCTCGTGATTTGTTATATAATGATTTAATTATTTTTGGCTCGTGATTTGTGATCGTATTTAGTACTTACACGTCGTGACGTTTAATTTAACTACCGTGATTACTCTCAAGGTACTTTGCTATTGGTAATGTGTTAATTAACGTACACTAATAATGGATTAATACAAGACAGCTCCAATTTAAGGATTTGTTTTGTTTATTTAATAATAGACACGCTGAAATTGTAAGACACAGGGAAATAAAACACAGGTTGATGATGATGTAAATTAATTTATATAATTGTAACATACAGGAAAATAAAACACAGGTGACGATTATGACATGAATTGATTTATTTTATATATTTCGTTAACCTTATAATGAATGTGTAAATTCTTTTATTTATTCAATTGATAGTTTGAAAATGGTTATTACTACGAAGTTTATTTACGAGAGTTTGTATACATGCACGTGCTTCTCTAGTTTCTTAGACCATTTATTACCATGCCCTTTCACTCCATTTAACTACGGGAAAGTGATATGATCAAAAATAGAACTATTTAAAGATGTTGAAATATCCCCAATAATTCATGAATGATTACTAAAGGTATCTCGCGATCTTCCCGAATTTCATGGCTGTGTCGGTGTCCACACAATAATGTAATTATTGGAGCCCCATTGTTTACGTTGATTGAGGTAAATTAGTAATTCTACCCACGACCACAGCAAGCACCAATGTCACAAGTAGTCATCACCGTCAGACATGTTACAAGTTGTGTCAAATAACAGTTCTGCTACCTCAATCGGAAATGTTAATGTAATGTTATAATATATTATTATTAGGAACATTGGAAGTTATTAATAACTTCTCTTGTGATTATACCAAGCTTCATTCTCTCGTTTATCATTTTCTCTTTTTATACGGGGTTTTCATAATTCCACTTATTTCTTGTTTACGATATTTAACCATAAATTGTCATTATGTCTTCAAATTATTGAGATTTAATCCAGCCTATTTTATCTGTTCGATTCTAAATTACTCTGCCCAATAATAGGTACGTTATGTGCTTGTTTTATGATTTGAAATAAAGAAACCAGTATTTTTATACATTATGTTTTTAAATTATTTTAATTAAATCCAACTTATTTATTTATACAATTATAAATCACTCTGCCCAATAATATGCACGTTATGTGCTCATTTATGATTTAAAATAAAGAAGCCATCATTTTTATGAATTATTTTGATTTGAATATGATGATGTATGTCGGAGGGCAACACTGAATGCCTTGATTAGTTGTTATAGTTATGGTGAATACAGCCACGTTAGTTTGCGACCGCGGGCGCGATGTATGATGAGTTTATATGTTTAAAAGTTATGATGCTGACGACGATTTGATTCTAGTGGAGGAGGTGATTCCACAATAACAGGTGTGTGAACGAAGTGCGCGGGTGGGCGTAAATTACACCTGTTATTGCTTCCTCTAGTGATTCGTAAACACGAATAGCGTTCGAGCCGCCTTTGTTTACTGATAGGAATAGGTAATCGGTGTTTGGCTTTTCTAGGTAACTTGAGGTTGGTTAAATACACTATCTTCCGTCAATTTGAATCTAGTGCGGGAATTTGATTTCACAATAACAGGTGTGTGAACGAAGTGCGCGGGTGGGCGTCAATTACACCTGTTATTGCTTCCTCTAGTGATTCGTAAACACGAATAGCGTTCTAGCCGCCTTTGTTTACTCATAGGAATAGGTAATCGGTATTTGGTATTTCTAGGTAACTTAGGGTTGATTGAAAGGAATAAGCACTCCCGTGAATTTATAATGAGACTGGATTAACAACTTTATATTATCGTTAATAATAAAAAAAAAAAAATTACTCTGTACCTAGAATTGTACCTTTTTCGATTTATTCAAATTTTTATTCTACTTCGCGTTTTTTTTTACAACGTTATATGCAATCGTTAATTTAATTATAAACCGACGTGAATTTATATACTCAAAACCGCGAATGTCGTGTGCGTTGTCCGTGGCCAACGCAACTGTCTTACTCCTCTCGCTCGTGTGTGGCTTGTGCTTAAATAGGTTTTTTCCAGCTTCAAATCTCCACTCCCCTCACATATCTGCTGCTAAATATTCGCCCCCATCCCTTAGTTATCATGGTGATTATTAATCTTGAGTGTGCGTGTGGTATTAATGCGTTTTTAGCGCAGAGTTTTACACTTAACTTAAAGAGTTGCCATTCGAGGTGATTTTTACGTGCCTGGCGCTTGCTCGTTTCTAAGGGGCGCTGATACCCAAATTGTTTATGTGACACCACGACATGGAATCTTCCAAAACCGTGCATATGCAGGCCTCGGCTCTTGAGATATTTGGCGGCGCTCTGGCGCGACTTGCGATGGCTATTTATCACATTTCACCCTGGGATTATTTGTAAATGAATTAATTTAATAATTTTGTTGTATTCATGATTTTTTAAATATGAGTCACTTTATTGCGTAAATGCGTATTATACTGGGCGTATATTTGGGCCTATTACAAACTGGTTGTGCCATCTCTATTATTTGATTGCAACATGCCTAATTAACGTTAAGGACCGATCTCGCAATCTCCGGTTAACTTTAATCGGCGGTTAGTTTGAATGACTACAATTGTACGACCAATTAACCAAATAATTTTGAAGACCATAGCACACATGTAGAAGTTCCATTTAAATGGGTCACAGGAGCTCACTCTAAATCACCAATGAACGTGATAATTGTCGCGAACCGATACTCTGGAACAGATTAGATTTGTTTCCAAGGCACACGAACGGCGATTAGCAAGACGCCCGTTCAAGAACACCTGTTAACAATTAGAAGTTTAATGAATCCTGCTGCACACGCCTCGCCATACGTGGCGAAACTTTTGCTGCACGTGCGACGAAGAGGTCACGTAGCGAGATAAAGAGGGGAGGTCGCAATTAGTTGTACAATGGCTCGACAAATGTTTGGGAAATGTTAATGGCCTTACGTTATTTTTCAAATCGGCAGAAGAATATTTCTAGAAAATGTTTTTTTTTCTTCTTTCTTTGTTTCTGAACTATCTTCCGTTTCTTCCGCAGTGAGACGTGAGCTTTGCCAGGAACGAATGTAAACTGGGGCGTCTGGTGTCATCGGTCGTATTTATAAACACCGACCAGACAGTCACTTTTCTGTTATTGATTTTTCGTTTGTCGTTCTTCAGAACTTGAAAATTTACAGCGTCATCCGACAATTCATAATCGTTGTCATGGTGATCATTCAATAATGTATAATTTCTAATTTACGTTTTCAAATTCTCGCAAATCCAAATGTCCAATCCAAAATTTAATGCTATATTCTTTATCCTGGCAATTTTCGGCTTCCAATGAAATGTCGTACTCCTTGTACGTCATATTTGAGGTTTTCATTGTAATTACGAATTTTAATTAACTCATTACATTATTAATTGTGCCCTAGTGATTCACAATATTAACTAAAAAGCACTATCTAGTTAATTACCTAACTCGATAACTATCTAACTAAACCTATTCCTACTCTATTAATTTAAATAAAACTATCAACAAAATTCCTAAATAACAATAAAATGAACTAATAAATATCATCACAATATGTTTTTTAATTCACATATTCCACAATTGGACATTGGAACATTGGAACATTATATTTCCAATATTGGAAAAATATTCCACAATTTAATAAAGTCTGAAACTTCGGAAGACATTTTATGATCTCTAGGCATCTAGGCATATTCGGTTTTAGAATTAAAACCTATGATAATTGTATCCAAAATTTGAGATACTTTTGTATTCTATTCTACTTTTGTAATTTTTTTTTTTTATTTAACAAATATTTATTTTTATGTAGTATCTAACCTAATTTTAGTATCGCCAACTTAACTTTCTGAATGAATGAAATTTCACTATTTATGCTATGATTTTTTTCATGTATATGCTATATTTCCTGTAAGTACTAAAATGCTTTGCATTCACTATCAGGACCGAACTTGTACGGTATTCGCTGCGCTCCGTTCTATTAATGAACACGCATAGTTGTGAAGAAGTCTTCTGAACTTTAACATTAGTTACAAGCAGTTCTCAAGTTAACGTTCTTCGGGTCCAATTTTAGTTGGCAGCACGTGGCAATGTTGCCGAAGTTGCCTCCTGTCAAGAGGGACATGCATTGTAACCTTAAAATTGAGTAGGTCATCAAATGTAAACATACATGTGCAGACAACAGCTGGCCGTCTTTTTTTAAATGCTGCAAGCAGATGGCAAATATGTGAAATCGTGAAGCATAATTCACGCATACTTAAAAGCACAGTGCGATTGTAGACAATTGAATACCAGCAGGGTTGGCTCCATATGCGTTGTTTCGAAGAGACATCATCTTGGAACTTGGTACGTAGCAATTTCACTGTGCACCGAAGACTTTAAAATTGTTACTATACTCTAATTTTTCTAAACTGGCGTTCACGTCATCAAAATAATAATCATAATAATGATGACACAATTTTACAAGGTTGCCAGCTGTCCTGGGTATTTAAAAATGGCTGCAATCAGCTGTTGCGCCCGTGAAATCTTGTGCGACAGTGCGCGGTCCATAACAAATTCGTCGACTTCTCTGGCTTTATCGTACAGATATCAATCTTGTGGTTATGGTTTAACATCTACAATGGCAAAATATGCATTGTAATAATCGATCAATAGTAACAAGTTAAACGTCAAAGAAGTTTGGTTATACACACATGTATGAGCATGTGTTAGTGAAAAAGATGTGGCATCGTCGCCGAAAAAATATCACGGCCGCCAACATAACATGATTAATTACATGATTGGCAGGCGAAAATTGTGTCCGCGGTTAATACACCGATTACCTATTTATAACCACCGATGATCAGTGTTATGTAACAAATTATCAAAATTCTTATTAAATCTTCAAAAAAATGTATATATTACAAAAATTGACTATTAACTGAACATATAGAAGATCTTATAAAAAGCCTAGATACTTAATTCATATCTAGTTATACCTAGTTACTTACTTACTATACTTAGCCTATATGCAGAAATATGGTTTATCACTTTTCTCAGTTTCATAGTGAAACTTTCTTTTTGAAGTTCCTGATATCTTTTATAGTTAAATTGAAATTATGGACCCTTTAGCCCGTGTGATATTTTAATTGCAAATAAATTTCTACCTACTTACTTATAATGGTTATAATGGTTAACTGAAAGAAGAAGAAATTGTCTAAATTCTTATTAAATCTTCGAAAAAAATGTATATTTTACAAGAATTGACTGTTAACTGAACAAATAGAAGATTTTATAAAAAGCCTAGATACTTAATTCATATCTAGTTATAGCTAGTTATACCTAAGTTACTTATTATAATTAGCCTATATGCAGAAATATGGTTTATGACTTCTCAGTTTCATAGTGAAACTTTTATTTGAAGTTTCTGATATTTTTTATAGTTAAATTGAAATTATTGACTCTTTAGCCCATGTGATATTTTAATTGCAAATAAGTTTCTACTTACTTACTTTACAAGTTTCAATGAAAATTTCGTCGTATTTCCAGTAAAATTTTTGCAATTGCCGGTACATGTTTTAACTTATGCTGACAATTTTATAACTTTCACTGCAATGTTTAATTTTCAAACAGAAATTTCGTAATTTACAATGAAAACTTGAAATTTTCAAATGCAATTTCATAATTTTCGTAGAAAGTGCCAATGGAAATTTCATCGTTTCCAGTAAAAAAAATTGCAACTGCCAGATAAATTTTAAATTAATGCTTAAATTTCATCATTTTGACTGAAATGTTTAATTTACAATCAATATTTCGCAATTATCTATCAAAACTTAGTGCAATTTTCTGGTGCAATTTCAGTGTTTCTTTGTTTTTATGAAAATTTCTTCGTTTCCAGTAAATATTTTGCAGTTTTCAGTAAAAATTTCCAACAACATATTAAATTTATGCTGAGAATTTAATAATTTTCAGTGCTGTCATTAATTTCCAATCAAAATTTTGCTATATCTAACGAATATTGCTAATTTTCAATTATAATAACATAAGTTTCCATAAGCACTTTAAGAGTTTCCATGAAAATGTCGGCAAAATTTGATTAATTTGATAATTTTCGATGACCGCTCTAAGAGTTTCCCTGAAAATTTCACTATTTCCAGTAAAAACTTTGTTATTGCCTGAGTTTTTCTTTGTTTTATGAAAATTTCTTCGTTTCCAGCTAATATTTTACAGTCTTCAGTAAAAATGTTGCAGTTTCCAACAACATATTAAATTTATGTTTAGAATTTTTGTAATTTTCAGTGCTGTTTTTAATTTCCAATCAAAATTTTGCCTTTTCCAACGAATATTGCTAAATTTCAATTATAATAACATAATTTTCGATGAGCACTTCAAGAGTTGAGAAGAAAAATGTAGCTATTTCCAGTAAATACTTTGTCATTGCCTAAAATTTCAAATTCATGCTGGATATGTAAAATATTTACTGCAATGTTTAATTTACAATATTTTTTTGCAAATTTCTATCACAATTTGTAAATTTCAAGTGCAATTTCAAGTTTTTTTTGTTTTTATGAAAATTTCTTCGTTTCCAGTAAATATTTTGCAGTTTTCAGTAAAAATTTTGCAGTTTCGAACAACATATTAAATTTATGCTGAGAATTTTTGTAATTTTCAGTGCCGTCTTTAATTTTCAATCAAAATTTTGCCGTTTCCAACGAATATTGCTAAATTTCAATTATAATAACATAATTTTCGATGAGTACTTGAAGAGGTGCCATGGAAATTTCACTATTTCCAGTAAAAACTTTGTTATTGCCACTAAAATTTTAAATTCATGCTGAAAATGTTAAAATGTCCACTGAAATGTTTAATTTACAATAATAATTTTGCAATTTTCTATCAAAATGTGCAACTTTCAAGTGCAAATTTTAAGGTTTTCTTAGTTTTATGAATATTTTTTCATTTCCAGTAAATATTTTGCAGTTTTTCAGTAAAAATGTTGCAGTTTCCAACAACATATTAAATTTATGATTAGAATTTTTGTAATTTTCAGTGCCGTCTTTAATTTACAATAAAAATGTTGCCTTTTGTAACAAATATTGCTAATTTTCAATTATAATGACATAATTTTGGATGAGCACTTTAAGAGTTCCCATGAAAAATTTCACTATTTCCAGTAAAAACTTTATTATTGCCACTAAAATTTTAAATTCATGCTGAAAATGTTAATATGTTCACTGCAATCTTTGATTTACAATAATATTTTTTTGCAATTTTCTATCCAAATTTGTAAATTGTAAGAGTGATTTCAGGTTTTTCTTTGTGTTATGAAAATTTCATTGATCCCAGTAAACATTTTGCAAGTTTCAGTAATTTTTTTGCAAGTTTCAGTAAATTTTTTGCAGTTTCCAGCAACACTCTAAATTCATGCTGAGAATTTTATAATTTTCAGTGCTGTCTTTAATTCCCAATCAAAATTTTGCACTTTCCAATGAATATTAATAATTTTTAATTACATTTTTATAAATTTCGATGAATACTTTGTACGTTTCAACGACAATTTCATCATTTCCAGTAAAAACATTGTAATTGCATGTATTTTTTTTCAATTTGATGTTCACAGTTTTATAACTTTCACTGCAATGAATATGTTACAATAGATGTTTCGTAATTTCATATAAAAAATTTGATATTTTCAAGTACGTAGTAAGTAATTTATTAATTTGTATAACTTGTGTAAGTCACAAGTCAATAAAAATTGTTAATGAATATTGTTAATTTTCAATTATAGTTTCTTAATTTTCGATGAATATTTGGTAACTTTCATTAAAAATTTCATCAATTCCTTTAAAATATTTGCCATTGCCAGCAAAATTTTAAGTACTTGCTGAGAATATTATAATTTTTAGTGCTATGTCTAATTTCCACTCATAATTGTGCACTTCCGAATGAATGTTGCTAATTTTCGATAAATTCATTTAACTCATTGAAAATTCATCCATTCCAATAAAAAAATAGCAATTGCCAGCAACATTTTTATTTCTTGCTGAGAATTTTATCATATTCAACGCTATGTTTAATTTTTAATTAAAATCTTACACTTTCCAATTATTATTGCTAATTCTCAATTACAGTTACTAAATTTTCGATGAATATTTGATAACTTTTATTGAGAATTTCATTAATATTCACAAATTTTATCAGTTACGTTCAAAATATTTTGCAATTGCCTGTGGTGCAAAATGCTAAAATATTTATAATTTTAATGGCAATGTTTAATTTTCAATTAATATTTTGCACTTTCCAATGAATATTGTTAACTTTCAATTATAGTTTTTTCATTTTTCGATGAATTTTTTGTAACTTTCATTAAAAATTTCATCAATTCGGGTAAAAAAATTGCAATTGCGAGCAAAATTTTAAATCCTTGATGAGAATTTTATAATTTTTAGTGTTATGTTTAATTTTCAATCAAAATTTTTGACTTTCCAATGAATATAGCTAATTTTTGATAACTTTCATTGAAAATTTCATCAATTTCAATAAAATATTTGGAATTGCCAGCAAAATTTTAATTTCTTGCTGAGAATTTTATCATTTTCAACGCTATGTTTAATTTATAATCAAAATTTTACACTTTCCAATGCTTATAGCTAATTTTCAATTACAGTTACTTAATTTTCGATGAATATATGATAACTTCCATTGAGAATTTCATCAATTTCCACAAATTTCATCAGTTCCGGTAAAAATATTTTGCAATTGCCAGTAAAATTTTATTCATGCTAAATTTTTTATAATTTTATCTACTATGTTTAATTTTCAATTAAAACTTTGCGCTTTACAATGAATTTTGTACTTTTGTACACTTTACAATGATTTTTAATTATAGTTTCTTAATTTTAGATGAATTTTTGGTAACTTTCATTAAAAATTTCATCAATTCCGGTAAAAAAAATTGCAATTGCCAGCAAAATTTTAAATACTTGCCGAGAATTGTATAATTTTTAGTGCTATGTCTAATTACCACTCAAAATTTTGCACTTTCCAACGAATATTGCTAATTTTCGATAACTCATTGAAAATTCATGAATTCCTATAAAAAATTGCAATTGCCAGGCAAATTTTTAATTTCTTGCTGATAATTGTATCATTTTCAACGCTATGTTTAATTTACTATCAAAATTTTACACTTTCCAATTATTATTGCTAAGTTTCAATTACAGTTACTGAATATTCGATGAGTATTTGATAACTTCATTGGGAATTTCATCAATTTTCACAAATGTCATCAGTTCTGAAATTTTATGATTTTCAACGCGTTTAATTTCTAATCAAAATTTTACACTTTCCAATGATTATTGCTAATTTTCAATTACAGTTTTTTTAATTATCGATGATATTTGATAACTTTTATTGAAAATTTCATCAATTCCATTAAAAAATTTGCAATTGCCAGTAATATTTTAGATTTTTGCTGAAAATTTTATAATTTTTATTGGGTCCATTCTTTTATCAGTAGCATGAAACACATTTGAGTCCATTCCTCTATCAGTCGCATGAAAAAATATATCCTTTTGCATATGTTTGCTTGCCCTACTTACTGATGACCAAAGCGCGGATTTATAAGTATAAAAAATTACAAAATAAGCGCTAAAAAATGCATAAAAATCTTAGAAAATAAGCATATAAAATAGCATAAAGATTAGAATAAGCACAAAAATTCAGAAAAAACATTAAAAGGCATATTTTATTTTAAGAAAATACAGAAAAACAAAACAAAACATAATTTTATTAACAAGAACGCACTATATGTAGATAAAAGTAATATTTTAATAACATAGGTTTTGGTGATTAATATTAATAACAATAATAATTAATAACAAATAATGATTACTGCTCATTTTTAAATGAACTAATAATTAAGTGTTTTTCTAAATTTTCAACGGAAAATCCCATTCTCCTATCACTGAGCACATTTTTTAAGTGTGAAAAGCTTCTCTCCACATCCACACTTGTAATCGGTGCATATTTAAATTTGGGAACAATTGTAATATTTATCAGCAAATCTTCCACGAAATCTCCATTTAAAACTGTTGATATTTTTGTAACTCGCCAAACCCTTCATTATTTGACAAAACTGCATCACATTTTTTTATAATGTCCTGTAGATTCCCGTACGTTTGAGACGTCGTTCCTAAAATCTTCAACTATTTGAACCGCATCTATCAAAGTTGTGTCCTTTGCTTGGGGTTTATGAATCGCTTTGCTTACGAAACTGTAGTTGGTTTTTAGGAATGCTAAATTTTTTACAACCCTCCTATCTTTAAGAACTTTGTGGCATTCTTTAATTGCCTCTGACACATTTTCGGGAAACTCTAACAGAAGCTTCTTAAATGAATCGAAATGGTCGGCATAATAGCAGTCAGCATCTAGCCACGTACCCCATCTGGTTATAACCGGTGCCGGAGGAAGAGGTACATTTAGCATTCTTTCCCTAAACATTTCAACCCTCAGTGGAGCTTTTAGGAAAATTTTCTTCCCGGTTTTTATCAAATCATTGACCAGTGGAAATTGCATTCTAATCGTTTCAGCAACTCGATTAAAACCATGTGCCAAACAGGCATTAATTGCTCATAAAATACTTTTAAGTTAGAATATGCCTTCAATATATATGCAGCGGCATCAGAAAGCATCAATAATAATTTATCATTTGGTACGGGGTTTGGCAAAAAAAAAAGTGTTAATCCATCGTGAAGGAATTGCCATTTGTTTTTTCTAACTGCTTGGAACTAATTAAAGATGCATTGGTGGAGTCTTCGTTTAATATTCCAATCATTAAATTGGCGATGTACCGACCACATGAATCAGTAGTTTCATCTACACAGAACCATATGTAATTGTTGCCAATTATCTTTTTTATTTCCTCAATAGTGTGTTTATATGCTTGCTCGACATAGTTTTTGCGAATGGTTGATTCGGCAGGAATATGTCCACCGGTGTATTTTTGTTAAAAAGATTTAATCATACTATTATCTAGTTTTTTTAACGGAATGTCAGAAGATACCACCGTATTGCATAAATCGAAGCAAAATTCCTTTTCATTCTGTGTAAAAGAACTCGCAAAAGACTTTGCTGGGTACCCAGGGTACTGCTTGCAGATTTATGTTTTTTTAAATTTTCCAGGCGAACTGTTGTTTTGATATGTTTTGTTATGTTCAATTTTTTTCTCGCAGTTAATCTACAACATAATACATGCTTGTACCTAGGCCAATAGCAACACAAAATAAAACTTACCGGTTTGATACAAGCCCTGCAAATTAATTTGCCGTTCTCATATTTTAATTCAGAATGTCCACGTATCCATTCATCGACGGAAGGTTTTACTTTCGGCATTTTATACAAGAAAACTTATAAACACGTGATACACACAAGGCACAAGCACAACGCACTGAAGATTGAGATAAATTGGACTGAATTGATAGAAGACTTGCCCCAGATGCGTTCTGTGCACGTAAAAATAGGGTAATCCCCGAAATAATCAAGCTTTGTTTACCAAATATTGCGTACGCACGCTCGCTTTGTTGATGATTTTGTGATAACCAAGCACTCTAGATGTAACAGAGTAATATTAATACTGAATTCTCATTACAGTAATGTGCAACAAAATATATTCCTAGGTTATATAAATAATATGCTATAAAATTGAGAAATAAGCAAATAAGCACAAAAAATAAGGAAATGTGCACTAAAAATGCATTAAAGCAATTATAAGCTTAAAAACTGAAAATATGCATAAAAGCACAAAAAAAATTGTCATGTTACTTCATTTGCTGAAATTTGAGGTCATTTTGGTCTGCTATTAAAACTGATGTATAGCATAATACCTAGAAATCGGCGTCTTGCTGATGACTTACATCTCGTGATCGATTTTGCTAGTATTAATATGTTTCATTATTACCAGGCTGATGTTATTATTTTAACTTGATGCATTCGAGGAACTTGCCAAATCTCCCATGCGGCCTTGGCAACACTGTGCGTCTTAATTAAATTTCGAGATCGCCGGCGTGACGGTCTCGCCCCGGCTTCTGGACCATTTCGCCTCGCACGTTCGAAATCCATCGGCTCGCGGTGGTGCCCAAATAATTCGCTCAGAGCGGCGGACACCGCGATTAGAGCGGCAATTTGCGCCAATTCGGCCGGTCAACGAGTCGCTCGCCTTAATTACCGTCTGCCGCGTCCAAGTGGATAAAGCGCGACCAAGTGGTTAAACGCCTCTCGCGCCCCCCCACACGACACGTCTGCCTTTATGACGTGAAAATGTCTGATATTTTCGCTGATCGATACGCGACGTCGACCATGCGGGGCCGAGGCGGGGGCCCAGGGGGGCTCTTTCACGCTCAATTTGAGGCCGCGCGCGTGCTTCTGTTTGCCCGTAGGAAATTAAATTCGGATGCGAATGCGAATACGTAGCCTGGGTATACCACCTTGGTGCCGGGCATTTCGCGAAACCTGGCAGACGAAACGTAACACATTCCTGGCGAAAACATGGCCCAATTTTGCGAAATCTATATATTAGACTACACGCGTCTGGGATGATTCACGCCAGAAAAGTGTGCGCGTATGTTTAGAAATTTGTCAGATTTAGAGCCACGCGTCTTGATTAGCGCCGCAGTAAGAAATGTCCGGCCCCCGATTTATCGCGCGCATCGATCGGGCCGCTTTTCGAGGCCGGTAATTAAAATTTACGCCCCCGTCCGGTGTAGATTCCCATTCATTCATCGACTTGGCTCTCACCTGTGCCTAGCGCCCGTCTCTCTCTATCTCTCTCGCCCTGCCGTGACTTGTGTAATTGTCGGCTGCTTTCATCTCGGAACCCTGAGGTCGAGGAGTAATTAGCGACACTTTGTCGATTCATTTCGCCGAAGCGAAAAAGTGGCGCGGGAGGCACTTTTCCGAGTGTACGCGGAAAAATCGCCGATAAGCGATTTACAATCGCGCCGATATGCTGATACGGTTTTGTTTGCCGGACCGGATTATGCAAAACGCACTCAACTGATCGCCCAAGGCAAGCCGACCGGTAAAAGTATTGTTAATTGTATAATCGGCAAACAGCGATTTTTGCGGATTTCTACCACGTCCAGGACACTCCACGCACATATCTGACCACCTGAACCACTAAGGCCCAGTCGTACAACCTTCAATTACCATTAATCATAGTTCAGGATACAGTTGTTGACACCACGACCAAAGATTAGTATATTTTGTGGTAGTACAGGAAACGATGCGGTAATTGAAGCCCGAGGCGTTGGCCGAGAACAGCAAGCCGAAGAGGCCGGGGAGGCACTTCCTGCACGAACCGCACATACTATTGTTAGGCTAGTTCTTTTTCCAATCATAGCCTTAACTTGACGCCATATTTAATACATAAATTTTCGCCATTTTACCTAGTAATAATAATAATCACTTACATAATATACTGTAGTATCATTGGTCAGGATGCGCAGGCTTTATATTGAACTCGATCCGAAGATGGCATTGGCTCCAAATGATTCCTCCACATATAAAGAGTATTCTTTTAGTATTGTATATTAACTATAATTGGAAGGACTTACCGGGGGAGCAACTCCCCTTCCCCCGCCAGTTCTCTCGCCAATTGGATCGCTAGCACTCACGGCTTCAACCATTATTCTCTACGACTATTGTATTTCACCTTCATGTGCAAAGCAGTGACATACACCTCTTACTAGGACGAACCTCTCTTGTTGCAATTAGGACGAACCTCTCTTGTTGCAATTAGGACTAACCTCTTTTGTTGCAATTAGGACTAACCTCTTTTGTTGCAATTAGGACTAACCTCTTTTGTTGCAATTAGGACGAACCTCTCTTGTTGCAATTAGGACGAACTTCTCTTGTTGCAATTACAAGGATAAAGCTCTCTTAATGCAATTACTAGGATAAACCTCTCTTAATGCAATTACTAGGACAAACCTCTCTTATTGCAATTACAAGGATAAACCTCTCTTAATGCAATTACTAGGATAAACCTCTCTTAATGCAATTACTAGGACAAACCTCTCTTATTGCAATTACAAGGATAAACCTCTCTTAATGCAATTACTAGGACACACCTCTCTTAATGCAATTACTAGGACGAACCTCGATCTAATATACATATTGTAGTTTATGCACTGACCTTTAATCCATTCCAACACCTAATCCATAACCGTCCACATCGCAACACACACCAAAACACCAGATCACACATGCTTTCCCCACAATCAGCACCCAACTTGCATCCACACTCCATAAAAGCACGTAACTCAATGTCCCCTTGGTTCTCGTTCTTAAGCTGAGCGCGTCGCGCCCCGGCTTATATAAACAAACAAAGCCACAGATGCCGCCTCTAATATTAATAATCAATTATTAGCCAATGATACAATTTGATACCTAACACTATTTTTTTCTCCCATCGCAATATTTTTGCAAGCCTAAGAATGCAAGCCAAAGTATAGAAATGTTTCAAATATTGAAATGCGTTGACACCGATAGTACACCAATCAAAATATACAGGGCGTCTCATTATAAATATACTCTCTGGATGCCATTATACTGCATAAATCATTAACTTCTTCCTCCTCAAACTCTATATAGTCGACCCAAAAATCTAAGAATATTACGACTTTGACTTTGAAGTATTTTATGGGGGTTTTATTTGGTGTTGCCATAAAATCAGCGCTTATACTGGCTTTGGGTCTTTATACAAGCCAGTATAAGCGCTGATTTTATGGCAACACCAAATAAAACCCCCATAAAATACTTAAAAGCCAAAGTCGTAATATTCTTAGATTTTTGGGTCGACTATACTCTGCCCTGTGGCTCGAAACACGACCGCTCACCGACGATTCGACTAGCCGCGCATACGTCCAGACAGAGCAATCCATTCAGTAAAATAAAGACAGTCATAAAAACAAATTTACTTAGATTAAAATCAAGCATTGAAGGTTCTGCTTTGCAAATACTACGCCATGCATCCCTTCTAGTCAATTATTTGAAAATGATAACATAAATAAACATAATAATCAATCAAAGTACGTTTAATGACGTTGAAGATTGATTATTATAGATATTATAGATAGAAGAATACTTTTCACAAAGCTCTGAGAATAATATATAAATAAAGATATATTAATAAAACCCAATTGGTGTGAGTTTCACAAAATATTTAATGTTGTACTACGACAATTGTTTCGTCACACAGTGGCTTCATCAGGCAGATGGAAATTGCGAAAACTGCACTGTGTGGCGAAACAATTGTCGTAGTACAACATTAAATATTTTGTGAAACTCACACCAATTGTGTTTTATTTATATATTAACATGGAGTTTCATCATGTATCAGCCTCATCAATCCGATATAAATAAAGATAACAATAACAATAATAATAATAATAATAATAATAATAATAATAATAATAATATGTTTACTCATGTTAAATTACAGACTTCAATCGTCAATTCACCGATATAATACAAAAAATGGAAGAATAAGATAATAATAAAGGTAAATCTCTTGGGAGATTTCCGCCATTTGGGACTTGCGAGTGCAATAATAAGTTTTATCTATGATTCGTAAATAATACATTCATCGTATACGTTGCAATAATAAGTTTTATCTATGATTCGTAAATAATACATTCATCGTATACGTAAGTGTGGTGACATAATGCTCTTTATAATTCATCGGAGTTTTATGGATTATAAAACACAGAGCTGCGCTTTTACTATCAAATCAAGTCGCCATTTTATATGGTTGCTAAGGATCGTGTCTAACGTTTGTTGACGCATTGTTTTTGAACGTCATTTCTAAAATCAAAAAATAGAATTTCCGAAGATTAATAATTGTGATTATTCCGAATTCCGATTCCGAAGATTTTAATCAGTTTCATGCTTTACTTAAAACGTTTTATTTTACTCGCACATAATGGCTATAATTCACGGAGATAAAGTTTATGCATGAACCAATGGCGAGTGTATAATCATCCGATTACATTATGTGTTCATTAAATAATATACTATTATCTACAACTACTTTATAAAGTTATTTTGACATTGTTTCAGTCCAATAATGAAGCGCATTATACGACTAGTGGTGTAATTTTATTAAAAAAAATCACCAAGCATGCCTGCACTATTTTTAGTCATGCCAGTACATGATATTAATATATCTTCAGCTAGAATCCTGTGTTTTATAATGAAGTTAAATCGGTATTTTGCAGAAAATGTATGGAAATTGCGGACAATTTATTGAAAATATGAAGTTTTGCAAGTACCTATAAAACAGTTTTATAAATCTGATTATGCTTTCATTAAATAATATACTATTATCTACAACTACTTTATAAAGTTATTTTGACATTGTTTCAGTCCTATAATGAAGCGCATTATACGACTAGTGGTGTAACTTTATTAAAAAAATCACCAAGCATGCCTGCACTATTTTTAGCTATGCCAGTACATGATATTAATATATCTACAGCTAGAATCCTCTATTTTATAATGAAGTTAATTCGGTATTTTGCAGAAAATGTATGGAAATTGCGGAAAATTTATTGACAATATGAAGTTTTGCAAGTACCTATAAAACAGTTTTATAAATCTGATTATGTGTTCATTAAATAATATATTATTATCTACAACTTCTTTATAAAGGTATTTTGACATGGTTTGAGTCCAATAATGAAGCTTATAAACCCACTAGTGATGTAATATTAAAAAAAAAAACCAAGCATGTCTGCACTCAGTGGCGTGTTATCCTATTGGGCATTTGCCCAGGGCTCCCAAAGTCAGCCCCAAAGTCACAAATTATTTTTGCCCCCCCCCCCCCCACTCCCCGGAGGGCCCAAAAATAATTTGTTTTCTCATATTATTTATTATTAAAAGAAAAGAAAAGAAAAAAATAACACTGCACTGGGGGGCCCTAAACTCATGTTTTTCCAGGGCCCCATTAAGCCAAAACGCGCCAAAACACTACCTGCACTACTTTTATCCTTGTCAGTGCATGATATTAATATATCTACAGCTAGAATCCTGCAACTTACGATGAAGTTTTTTGCAGAAATTTTATGCAAATTGCGGAAAATCTATTGAAAATATAAAATTTTGCAAGTACCTATACATGTCTGTCCGAATAAGTTTGTAATAAATTGCCCCCCTTTTCTGAAAATGTAATTCTTATTTTTAAATTCTAATTAATTTTCTAATTCATCAGAAGCATTGTAATAAAATGATGAAAACTCGTAGATATTTTATGCAAATTTAAAATTTATGTAAATTGCGGAAAATTTATTTAACGTATGGAATTTTACAAGTACATACAATTTTCTGAAAATTTTATGAATTATTTTTCTAATACTGCTGAAATACTACGAAAAAAACAAAAATAGCAGAAAATAAATTGAAGCAGCATTTTTTTATTAATTTTTGCAACGGAAATTTTATTAAAACTAACAAACTTTTGCAAGCGAAATTTTCTGAAAATTTAATTAGTTAATTTACTTATTTAACAAAAACAAAAATTCACACCACATTTATTTAAATTACACAAAATTTATGCAAATAGGAAAATTTATTGGAAATAATTTCATTGATTACTATTCTAATACATATTCTAATAAATAATGAAACAAAAAATCACAGGACATTCATTAAAATGCACAATTTTTGTTTTAAATTTTGCAAAAAAAAAAATGCAAATAGGAAAATTTATTGGAAATAATTTCATTAATTACTATTTTAATACATATTCTAATACATAATAAAACAACATAAAACAGCGCAGAACATGTATTCAAATTCCTGAAAATTTATTAAAAGAGAAAAAAATTATGTAAATTGCAAACAAATTATTGAACATAATGAAATCAAGTTTTTCGAGAAAATGTTGTTGATTAACTTTATAAAACATCTATAACACTAATAAAAAAAAAACTAAACTCACAGAAAATTCATACAAATTACAGAAAATCTATTGGAAATAATTTCATTAATTACTATTCTAATACATAAAATAATCGGTTGGAGCTTGTGAAATATTAACACTTAAATAAAAATAACAAATTATCCTTAAAGAAGACAATTTGTTATTTTTCTTTAAATTCTAATACATATTCTAACACATAATAAAACAAACTAAAACAGCGCGGAATGTATTCAAATTGCTGAAAATTTATTAAAATAGCAAAAAATGAAGTAAATTGCTGAAAATTTATTCAACTAATAGTGAAACAAAGTTTTTCCTGAAAACGTTATTAATTAGCTTTATAAAACACCTATAACAGTAAAAAAAAACTAAACTTACAGAAAATGCATGCAAATTATAGAAAATTTATGTAAATTGCGGAAAATTTATGCAATTGGGAAAATTTATTGGAAATAATTTCATTAATTACTATTCTAATACATAAAATAATCGGTTGGAGCTTGTGAAATATTAACACTTGACTAAAAATAACAAATTATCCTTAAAAAAGACAATTTGTTATTTTTCTTTAAATTCTAATACATATTCTAACACATAATAAAACAAACTAAAACGGCGCAGAAAATGTATTCAAATTGCTGAAAATTTATTAAAATAGCAAAAAATGAAGTAAATTGCAGAAAATTTATTCATCATAGTGAAACAAAGTTTTTCCTGAAAACGTTATTAATTAGCTTTATAAAATATCTATAAAAATTAAAAAAAAAACGAAATTTCATGCAAATTACAGAAAACTTACGTAAATTGCGGAAAAAGTGTAAAACATTAATCACTTTTATTGGTGTTGAACCATGAAATAATAAAAATCAAAGCAGAAAATGTATTGACAATATTACAGAGACTATAAAACCATCTAAATTTTAAGTTTAAAAATCTAAATTCTCCGTTCTTTGAACATCGACTGCTTTTTTAACTAACTAAACAATGAGATTAAAAGTTAAAAAAATCTGAGTTCTCTGTTAATTGTACATCAACTGCTTTTTAAACTAAAGTAAACAATGGTATTAAAAAAAATGCAATCACGGTTGTTCAATTTTTAATTATTTTGTCTAATGTCAATGATTACTGTCAAAATTTCGATAATTACTGGCAAATTTCTGTAATAATATAAATAATAAATAATAAGATTATCAATATAAATGATTTTGACCAAAATTTCATTATTTCTGTCACAATTTAAATTATTCTGGCAAAATGTCTTTGATTTGCCATAATTATTGCTGTAAAACTGGGTATAATATTCCACATTCAATTTTCGATTACTCCTATAAAAATTCAATGATTATTGTGAAATTTTCACAGATCACTATCAAATTCTCAGCTGAATTCTCTCAAAATTTTAATTATCGCTGCCATTTTTTTACTATTATTGAAATATGTCATTGAAAACGGTCAGATTTTTAATTATTTTTATTACAAAGCAACTCAACAAGGATTGTCAATAAAGCAAAGCACTTCAATTACTTTAAAGTTAATGTCGAACAGTCCAAATTAAATTTCATACAGAGAAAATGTGCCAATTATTACGAAATAGATGTCCAAATGGTCGAAATTAAATTTCAAATGCTAAAAATGATGTTCAATACTTTAAATTATATCTCAAATAATTCTCAAATAATGCAAATTATGTGAAATACTTTAAAATACATATTAAAACATCTAAAGTTTAAAACATCTAAAGTCTCTGTTCTTTACAACAATGAGATTTAAAGTTTTAAAAATCCGAGTTCTCTGTTCTTTCTACATCAACTCCTTTTTAAACTAAACTAAGCAATGGTATTTAAAAAAAAATCAATGACAGCTGTTCAATTTTTAATTATTTTGTCACAATGTCAATGATTACTGTCAAAGTTTCGATGATTACTGTCAAATTTCTTAATAATATAAATACTAATAATGATAATTATATTAATGATATTAATAATATAAATTATTTTGACCAAAATTTCATTATTTCTGCCACAATTTAAATTATTCTTGCAAAATGTCTTTGATTTGCCATAATTATTGCTGTAACAATGGGTATAATATTCCACATTCGATTTTCGATTAGTCCTATAAAAATTCAATGATTTTTGTGAAATTTTCACAGATTACTATCAAATTTTCAGCTGAATTTTGTCGAAAATTTAATTATCATTGCCAAATATTTACTATTATTGCCATATGTCATTGAAAACTGTCAGATTTTTAATTATTTTTGTTACAAAGCAACTCAAAAAGCATTGTCAATAAAGCAACGCTCTACAATTACTTTAAAGTTAATGTCGAACAGTCCAAATTAAATTTCATACAGAGAAAATGTGCCAATTATTACGAAATAGATGTCCAAATGGTCGAAATTAAATTTCAAATACCAAAAATGATGTTCAATGCTTTAAATTATACCTCAAATAATGCAAATTATGTGAAATACTTTAAAATTCATATTAAAACGTCTAAAGTTTAAAAATCTAAATTCTCTGTTCTTTGTTACATCAACTAACTAAGCAATAAGATTAAAAGTTTTAAAAATCTGAGTTCTCTGTTCTTTGTACATCAACTCTTTTTGAACTAAACTAAACAATGGGATTTTAAGTTTTCAAAATCTGAATTCTTTTTTTTTTTTTTTTTTTTTATAAAGGACATAAACTGTCCTTTAAACTGATCTAAGCCAAGAAATTTTTCGCGGGTCGTAGTTTGGGGGACCTCTGCAATAGAGGTCCCCCAAACTTTTTTTAAATAAATATTGATTTAAATCAAAATTGAGTTTATTTTTTAATTAATCATTGTTTTTGCAGTGTTTGTGCATTCCAATAGGTGAACAATGAAAATTTTAATGTTACTATAGAGTTGCTTTATTGTTGCTTTAAAGTAGATAATTGTAAACAAGCACAATATTTTTCTTCTCTTCCGTTTTTTTTGGTTCATCACATGGCTGCAGATACACCATTTTTTTTGAGAAAATCTGGAAGAAAAATTTGCAGTTACACCAATCATCAATTACTGTTCAAATTTAACAATTTATTAAAACAAAATCACATGATGTAAATCAATTAATATATATCATCAAAACTGATCAGAAATATAAAAAATCAAAGAAATCAAATAAATCATGATTTTTTTGTGTTTTTTTTAAATGATTGATTTTTTTAAATGTTTGATTTTTTTTAAATGATTGGTTTTTTAAAATCATGATTCCCATCATCATCATGATCATGATCACGATCATGAACCCATACTAATAATAATATTCATATACATATTTTGTGTGTGTGTGGGTGTATGTTTGTATTTTTGTTTGCGTTTGTGTTTGTGTGTTTGTATGTGTGCGTGTTTTGTGTTGTGTGCGTTGAATTGCTGTGTATTTTGTTATTGTTGACTTATCCTCATTAAGAAACACATATCGCTGCAAGGATAACGTTTATTCGCGTGACGCAATATGAGACAACTCCATAAACTCTCTGGCAGGATCATCCTTCTTCCATCCAAAGTCGACTCGCTTTAACGTTCTCCCAAGTGAACGCTCGCTACCTTCAAATACGTAATGATGCCTTGGTTTCTCCAACAAGGTTTTTAATGGTTTTGTGCCGAGGCACAAGGGCCTGCCTCTCCACTTGCATTTATCGCGCCACCTATTAAAAACGATTGAGACGTCTGAGCATTACAATTGTACTGTTGAGTGTCGACTTACACTTCGTTTTTTAATGAACCGCGCGATTAATGAACGTAAGCGGAAATGCAAAGATTGTAGACTGATTTTTTTCAGTACTTGATGTGTCGTTTCAAACTGGCGATAAAGTAAAATTACTTTAAGCCATGCTTGGAAGAATGTCCTAAAAATTTAGCACTAGAGGCTCGGAAGACACTAAAACGATATTAAAGTCAAAAAATCTTGCGTTAGTCTCCCCTTGAGAGAAACAAGAAAACAGTTATTTTAAGGATAACTACATGAAACAAATTGTTTATTATATGGCTAAATACCCCTTGTTGGGTTGCGCCGCTTCTAACGCGAAATTGCCGTTTGTTCACTCGCTGAGTGTTCAACCTAGTTCGCTTCGTTGCTACAAGCGTTTGACTCGTCCCCAAAAACGGCTCCTGTCGCGAGCGCTACGTTCGGCGAGGCGAGGCGAATGACGAGTGAACCGATTACACCATCGCCTCGCCAGTCGCCTCGCTATTCGTGCGAATGTGTAGATGCGCCATAAGAATTTTTCTAGATCTTTGATTATTTTTTTGGAGTAGATCAGTCTCCAAAAATTGTTTATTAGGTAAACTAAATTAACTAATTAAAATTGCATTCTTTTTTTATGAAATGACAGCCCTTTTCTGTTGGTATGGCTAATTACCGCCTTCAAAAACCCGGCCACCACACATGGGACTTTATAATGTTGGTACTTTGACGACCTTGCTCCCCCAATATGGCTTTTCTATGTATCAACGAGAACGTCGCAATAATTACACATAACTACTTTTATACTTAATTACGTTTAATTGCAGTAATAAACATTTTATCTTGTTTTTCTACTATTTAATGTTTGCCAGCAGTACTTTAATTTCGGAGGTTAATTTAAATGTCAAGATGCATCAAAAGCATTAAGCTATTAAACTCCAAATGAAATTTTGTATTAATTTTGAGCTGACGTACGCATTTTGACATGGGAAAAGCCTGATTAATATTTTACACAACTAAAACACGAGGGGTGGGGGGCAATTTTATTGTCCGCGCCATTGTACACTGCCCCGTTATACAAATTAGAAGTTTAAGATACCCCTCAGAGGATATACGCTAATTTTGTTCACTAACTAAAGTGTAGGTTCACCTCAATGCTATTATAGTCGAGACCTGATTAACTTGGTTGTTACTGAACCCAGTTCCTTTGTTTCGTGTAGAATAGTCGTGCGAATAATATTTTATTTTCTCTGCGCACAAAGCGGAGTGTAACTATATAATCCGCTTCATAAAGGCCTTATTACACCATCCTGTTAGCACTCTTCAGTTGATAATGAAGCTTATTACACCACTAGTGCAATAAGCAACATTTTCTTATTTCTGTCACAATTTACATTATTCTGGAAAAATATCACTGATTTGGCTAAATTATTATTGTAAAAATGGGTATAATTTTCCACATCCAATGTTTAATTACGCCAATTAAATTTTCAATGATTATGAAGAAGTTTTCACAGAATACTACCAAATTTTCAACCATTTCCCTCAACATTTCTGATTTTAATTAGATTTTCAATTGCTATCACACTATATCAATTAAGTATTATATAATTTATTTTTGTTAAATGCAAATAATTTTTACCAAATTTTCAGTATTTTCGTCAAAATTTCAGTATTTTTTTTCAAAATTTCAATTGTTCTGTAAAAATGTCATTGATAACTGTCCAATTTTAATTATTTTATCATAATGTCATTGATTACTGTCAAATTTTTAACAATTTCTGTTACTACATAAATTATTTTTGTCCAATTTGAATTATTTTATCATAATTTCATTGATTACTCTGAAAATTTCGATAATAGCTGTTCAATTTTTAATTATTTTGTCATAATGTCAATGATTACTATCAACAGTTCGATGATTACTGCCAAATTTCATACAATTTCTGTAATAATATAAATTATTTTTACCAACATTTTATTATTTGTGTCACTATTTAAATTATTTTGGCAAAATGTCACCGATTTGCCTAAAATTATTACTGTAAAAATGGGCACAATTTTCCAAATTCAATTTTCTATTACGCCTATCAAATTTTCAATGATTATTACGAAATTTTCAGAGATTACTATCAAATTTTCAACCATTTCTGGCAACATTTTAATTATCACTGGCAAATTTTTAATATTACTGCCAACATGTCACTAAAAACTGATAGATTTTCAATTATTTTTGTTAAAAACAAATGTTGTTTACCAAACTTTTAGTACTTTTGTCGAAAATTCAGTATTTCTGTCAACATTTCTATTGCTCTGAAAAAATTCTCTCTATCGCTCTGAATATGATATATGTTCTATTTTTAGTTATTTTGTCATAATGTCTATGATTACTACCAAAATTTCGATGATTACTGTCAATTTGCTAACAATTTTTGTTACTACGTAAATTATTTTTACCAAAATTTTATTATTTCTGTCACTATTTAAATTATTTTGAAAAAATGTCACCGACTTGCCGACTGTAAAAATGGGTACAATTTTCCACATTCAATTTTCTATTAAGCCTATCAAATTTTTAATGTTTATTACGACATTTTCAGAGATTACTATCAAATTCCCAACCGTTCCTGTCAACAGTTTAATGATCACTGGATTTTTTTTAATAATACTGCCAAAATGACAATGAAAACTGTTAGATTATCAATTATTTTTGTTACTAAGCATAATATGTTTACCAAAATTTCATTATTCCTGTAAAAATTTCAGAATGTTTGTCATATTGTCAATGATTACTGTCAAATTTCTGTAATGATATAATAATAATAATAATAATATTAATAATATAAATTATTCTGACCAAAATTTCATTATTTCTGTCACAATTTGAATTATTCTGGTAAAATGTCTTTGATTTGCCATAATTATTATACATCAGTAGTGTAATCAGCAACATTTTATTATTTCTATCACAATTTACATTATTCTGGAAAAATGTCACAGATTTGGCTAAATTATTATTGTAAAAATGGGTATAATATTCCACATTCGATTTTCAATTACTCCTATAAAAATAAATATAAAAATTCAATGATTATTGCGAAATTCTCACAGATTACTATCAAATTTTCAGCTGATTTCTGTCAAAATGTTTAATTATCACTGCCAAATTTTTACTATTATTGCCATATGACATTGAACACTGCCAGAGTTTTAATTATTTTTGTTACAAAGCAACTCAACAAGCCTCAACTCAAACAGTCCAAATTAAATTTCAAATGTGCCAATTATTACGAAATAGATTTCAAATGGTCGAGATTAAATTTCAAATGCCAAAAATGATGATCAATACTTTAAATTATATCTCAGATAATGCAAATTATGTGAAATGTGTCAAATTCTACTAATTTAATGTCAAACATTCCAAATTAAATGTTAAATAATCCAAATGAATGTCAAATACTTTAAAGTAAATGTCTACTAATCCAAGTGATGTCAAATATTTTAAAGTAAATGTCAAATAAACCAAATTATGTCAAATACTTTGAAGTAAATGTCAAATATTCTAAATTATGTCAAATATTTTGAAATAAATGTGAAATAATCGAAATTATGTCAAATACTTTAAAGTAAATGTCAAATAAACCAAATTATGTCAAATACTTTAAAGTAAATGTCAAATATTCTAAATTATGTCAAATATTTTGAAGTAAATGTGAAATAATCCAAATTATGTCAAATAATCCAAATGATGTCAAATACTTTGAAGTAAATATCAAATAACCCAAATTATGTCAAATACTTGAAAGTAAATGTCAAATAATCCAAATGATGTCAAATACCTTGAAGTAAATGTCAAATATTCTAAATTATGTAAAATACTTTGATGTAAATGTCAAATAATACAAAATAAATATTTAATAGTAAAAAAATATCGATGGTCCTCTGCAATAACGGCACAATTCAAAATTTAATGTTTTTGAGTTTTATAGTGGATGACGTAAATGAGAGTAACATGAAAACTTTGAACCGCTCTACTGAAAATTGATACTTTTGAGTTGTGCAGTTATTGAAGCAAACCAACGATATGTCAACTATTTTAAAATATATGCAATACAGTACAAATTAAATCTAAAATAATTCAACATGTATTTATTATATTTATATTATAAATATGTCACACACTTTGAAGTCAATGTCAAATAGTCTAAATTAAATGTCAAACAGTACAAATTAAATGTGAAACAGTCAAAATAAAAAGTTAAGTAATCCAAATTATGACAAATGATTAAAGGTAAATGTCAAATAATCTAAGTTATGTCAAATACTTTGAAGTAAATGTCAAATAATACAAATTAAATATTTAATAGTAAAAAATATATCAACTACTTTAAAATATATGTCATACACTACGGTATGAATTAAATCTGAAATAATCCAAATTATGTCACACACTTTAAAGTCAATCTCAAATGGTGAAAATTCATTGTCAAATAGTGCAAATTAAATGTCACAGTCAATTGTCAGTTGCCATTTTTTTTTAAATTAATAATAATTGACAATGGTCGTGAGACTGAGACAATTGTAGAGGATTTTCTGTAAAAATAATGAAACTTAATAAACGCAAGTGTTTTTATTTATATTTATTTATAAAATATGTGTTATAAGATATTTTATAATTTCTAATGAAATGTTTTTAATCTTTAATGAAAAGTCCGCAATTTCCAACAAAACTAATTTTCCTTTTATGTTCTACAATAAAAAAAATACAAATACATTAATACAATTTTGTACATATTTTGCAACTGCCAATTTTACAGTCAAATTTTGACAATTTACAATCAAATTTTCATAATCCCCGAAATTGTAATACGAATGTTAAAATTGCCTATGATAATTTACATTTTATAGTGAAACTTATCAATTTACAATAAAATTTTCATAAAGCTATTGAAATTTTGTAATTTAGAATTGACATTATGAGAAAAGAATTAAAAATTGAACAGCTATCATTGAAATTTTTCACAAGTCAACGAAAATTACATAATTTCAATAAAACTTATTTATTACCTAATAATTGTTTGTTATTTTCATTCAAATATTGTATTTATAATGAAAGTTTTGCAATTTTCACTATAATGTTCAAATTTATATTCAATCCAATTTCAATATTCAATCCAATTTTATATTCAATATACATTTTAGGGGGGCTTTTTATTTGGAGCTTTGAAGGCTGAATTCCACAAAATATTTTGTAATTTACAATCTCGCAATCTTTATCGTAATGTTATCAATATTTATGGGATATTCGAAGAAATGTTGTAATTTGTAATATGTAAATATTGCAATTTTCACTACAATGTTCCAATTTATATTCAACATTTTAGCGGGGCTCTTTATTCGGAGCTTTGAAGGCTAAATTCCACAGAATATTTTGTTATTTACAATCAATATTCCATAATTTCTATCGAAATATTGATTCCATCAGAAAAATTTCGCAATCTTTATCGTAATGTTATCACTATCTATGGGGTTTTCGAAGAAATTTCGTAATTTGTAATGAAAATGACGAAAATTTCATAGTTTCCATTGAATTTTTTTTAAATTTATAACCATCATTTTACATCTTCCATTATATTTTTTGCAAATTTCTATGAATTCTTAACTTTGTAAGGAATATGATTTCTGGGGAAAGCCCAGAATTTGTTATTTTCATTCAAATATTGTATTTATAATGAAAATTTTGCAATGTTCACTACAATGTTCCAATTTATATTTAATATTTTAGGGGGCTGTTTATTCGAAGCTTTGACAGCTAAATTCCACAGAATATTTTGTAATTTACAATTAATATTCCATAATTTCTATCAAAATATTGAATCCATCAGAGAAGTTTTCCAATATTCACCGTAATGTTATCACTATTTATGGGGTTTTCGAAGAAATTTTGTAATTTGTAATGAAAATGACGAAAATTTCATCGTATCTATTGGATTTTTTAATATTTATAATCATCATTTTACACTTTCCATTATATTTTTTGGGGAACGACCAGAATTTGTTATTTTCATTCAAATACTGTATTTATAATGAAAATTTTGCAATTTTCACTACAATGTTCCAAATTATATTCAACATTTTAGGGGGGCCTTTTATTCGAAGCTTTGAAGGCTAAATTCCACAGAATATTTTGTAATTTACAATCAATATACTATAACTTCTATCGAAATATTGAATTCATCACAAAAATTTCGCAATCTTTATCGTAATGTTATCACTATTTATGGGGTTTTGAAGAAATGTTGCAATTTGTAATGAAAATGACGAAAATTTCATCGTTTCTATTGATTTTTTTTTTTTAAATTTATAATCAACATTTTACACCTTCCATTATATTTTTTGCAAATTTCTATGAAATCTTTAATAACTTTGTAAGGAATATTATTTCTCTGGAAAGCCCAGAATTTGTTTTTTTTCATTCAAATATTGTAGTAGTAGTATATATAATTTATTGAAGCATTTTTATACAAAAATATTGTTTTATTACAAGTGTATGATGGTAAGGCTTCGGGGGTGCTTCAATTGGCCATCAGCCGGAGCCTTTCAGCCTGTAGTTCTTCTTGCTGGGGTGTATTTATAATGAAAATATTGCAATTTTCACTACAATGTTCCAATTTATATTCAACATTTTGGGCAAGGAATCTGATTTCTGGGGAAAGCCCTTGTAATTTCCAGCTAAAAACTCGTAAGTTCTATTAATCTTTGTAATTTATGAAATTTTTTGGTATTTATAAACAATTCTAACGAAATTTATATAATTTCCAATAGATGTGCAATATCATTGTAATTTACAATCGAAATGAATTTTGTGGTTTGATGAATATTTTGCAATTTGTAATCAAATTTCACAATTTGTAAGGAACATGCAGAATATTTTCAAATTGAAATTATTTATAGTCAACTTGATTTTGATTAATCTCAATTTGAATTGAAAATCTCATTTAGAAATTGTTAGATCTCAAATTGAATTTATTTCAATTCAATTTGATTTTGATTGTTTCCAATTTGAAATTGATTGGTCTCAATTTGAATGTGTTACTTCCCAAAATGAAATTGATTGGTCTAATTTTGAACTTGAAAAGGTGTAGTTATGGTTGGAATCAAATTGAGTTGGGTGTGAAACCAATCAATCAGTTTACTCATTATCAAACCTTCTTATCAAATAATATTTTTAGTAAAAACTATAGATTTTATCCACAAAACATCAGTTTCTAAGTTTCTAAGTTTCTAAGGTTCTAAGTAAGTAATTTTTTGATAAAAATTTGCAAGTTGTCATTTGCAACGAAAATTTCATAATTTCTATAAATTTTTAATTTATGACCGATTAATATTTCTTCTATTAAAAGTTTCGCAAATTTTTAATAAGACACATTATGTTGTTATAATAAATTTTATTTTTTTACTCTCAACTTGATATTGTTTAGTGTCAACTTGATTTTGTTTAGTCTCTATTTGAAATTGATTGGTCTCAATTTGAAATGGATTGGTATCAATTTGAACTTGATTGGTCACAATTTGAAATTGATTGGTCTCAATTTGAACTTGATTGGTCTCAATTTGAAATTGATTGGTCACAATTTGAAATTGATTAGTCTCAATTTGAAATTGATTGGTCTCTATTTGAACTTGATTAGTCTCAATTTGAACTTCAAAAGGTTTAGAATCTAGTTATAACCATCAAGACTACCGTCGATTATTGAGTTTGGAACATCTGCGCACGGAGGAATTATTCCTCAGGAGTATGCTTCAAACTTCCGGGCCGCCCTCATTGTAATATTTCTTTTCGAGTTCATGCCCAAGTATATCGCACGTCTGTTAAGATTAAGGGCTTTCGCGTGGGCCGTAGTGGAAGCACCTTAATTAAAAATTAATTAAAAAGATTTAATAACACCCCGGGAGTGGCCCTGAATTCCAGATTTAAAGTATTAATGCGGACTCGCGGAATTGTTCGATACTTTTTCATCCCACTTCTCGTCCCGCTGTTGTACTTCGAAATGCCAAGGCTCTCGATTTTAATAACTTATACAGTCTTATAGGAAGAACTTTGTAAGCCCATCTGGAATCTCAAAAATCGGACGTTTGTAAGAATTGCAGTGTTGCCATCTTAAATTCAATGGCCCAGATATATTATGCATCTGTTCATCTCCGTTTGCAATCTTCGCCACGAGCTGAAGCATCGCCATTTGCCTCCTCGCTGTGGGGGCTGGCATAAAAACGGGCGCTGCACCGAGCCCCAATTCCGAGCGCATTCTTGCAGTGCCCCAGATACCTGGTGCCGAGCGCCGTCGCAAACCTCCACCGCGCCACTTGCGCGGCCCCCAGGCGATGGTGCCGTAAATATTTAAACCCCGCATTGTTTCCGCCGTTTTGCGGCCGTAAAGCGTACGCTTTACGGCCGCAGAACGTAAACATCCAGAGAAGCGTGTCGGGAGTGGAGCGGTATCGGCGACGTCCTCTGTGTCCACCGAGTGATGTTTCCTGTAATGGAGAGCGCCTCGTCGGGAGTAGATCAATGAGAGCGCGAGAATGTCGTCCATTACGTGTCCCCTGCACTAGGAGCGCCGTGTGCATGGCAAAATGGAGGCGGAAGTGAGCCCCTCTCGTGTGCCCCGGTTAATGACCATCGTGTATTCGCATTGTTTTCGTCATAGGTGCTCGTGGGGTCGCACACTTACGAGCTCGCTGCAATCGATCGCCAGCGGGGGCAATGTCGCATTAAAAATGCACTCGTTTTTCCACTGATCGTTACCTTTAATAGTTAAATGCAAATCTATTTTCGGCCTCGTAAAAATTACATTCCCCAATTGATATTTTCGTAACTGCAGCGAGATTCGGGCTAAGCTAAGCACCAAAGCCATAAATTTATATAAGCACAATTGCCTCGACAAATGCGGAATAAATTCGTTTTATCAGTTCTATCAATTTTATCAAGAATCGAGGAATGATGGCCAGTTAGAAGAGTATCCTCCTCGGGCCCACCGCTAAATTGATTATAAAATCTTTATAGTAAATGAGACAACTTATTATTTTGGGTCCAAGTAACACCCTCCAGTAGGATTTTTTTTTGTCAATTTTTGGAAAAAAACTAAAGTATCACTAATGATACTTTGGGCCTTAAGCACTACAAAAAAATCATATAGAACTTTTATTTTATTGGTGAAATTGCGCAAAACAGTTTCGGTCAACGCTGCAGCATAAAAAAACCTTACAAAATGAGCACTTGGCAAAAGTGAGTTTTTTGCAGCCCAGATAGCGACATTTATATCGTGATTTTTGTTGATGTTTCATGAACTGCGGAAGATGTTTGTTCTCTTTCTTTCGAATCCGTTTCTCGGGAATTGCCTCTACCTTTCTGCGCTTTCTACTGGTCTGTGCTGTTTCCTCATCCTCACTGTCACTCGAATCTAAATTTTGCGGGTTTGCAGCAAGTCCCGACGACAAAAGTGCTTTCTCAATTGAAAATTTAAAAACAAGATAAACCAGTTTTTATTTTTTTGGAACATTTGCAGCTTCAGCATCTTCTCGATATTCTAGCCAGGCGGCCACTGCACTAAAGTCTACAAAATGGTAAATTGCACGAATGGTCCATTTCTTGGTACGACTCTTCATTCGGTAGTTTGAAATAACTCGATCAAGCAAATCAATGCCTCCCATGTTTTCATTGTACGATTGTACAAGAGATGGGCGATTTATTTCAATATATTTGTTGTCAACTTTTGACCAGCTCTTCCACAATCACACAGGTTCAGTTCCAAATTCCGAAGACCCGATATGAACTGGCTTGGAGTGGTACCATTTAACCAAAGCTATTTTATTATCCTCAGTAACAAGCATATCTTGGGAACCACGGCCTGATTTTTTCATTTGATTATCTGTTCTGAAACTCACCACTTTTGGGATTCGATTTTTCATGAGAGTGCCAGTGAGAGTAATCCCTCGAGCGAAAAGCGTTTCTATTAATGGTATTGACGTAAAAAATCTAACAGTAAAGACAGATACTCCAACTGGTAAAGTATCCGCAAGTCTGAGAACCACCCTTCCTCCAACATCTAATTTTTCGGGAGTGGGTACCAAGCAGGATTCCGTTATTTTTCCCTTTCTTCATACATGAGGAAGTCCAATGGAATTCCTTTTGCCGACGTCATCACAAAATTCTTGAGACCAACAGGATGTGGTTTTCCACGAACAAATTGTCTCATTCTTACCTTACCATGAAAGGGGATCATTTGTTCATCCACTGATATTTAATTTGTCCTTTCATTCTGTAGGCACGCTTTTTGAATTCGGTCTAACATTGGCCTTATTTTCCAAAATCTATCATTTTCCCGGGCTTCTTTCGATACGGCATTGTCATCTACTATTTTTAAACGAGTTCGAAGCGCAAAAAACTGATTTCTGGAAATGTTTTCACAAATAATTGGTACTCTGGTATACATTTGCCAGTACATCCTGATTCGTGGTAGGTTGTAGATGCCAATTAACATGCTGCATGCAAAGAAAACTTTCAGCTTTGCCGCTGAAGCATCTGAAGACTTTCCGGTTTTATTTACTCCGTTCATGTTGGTCACAAGGGCCATGGATTCAAAGAAATCGTCTTCGAGATATCTGCTGAAATAACTTATTGGATCCGGAATGTTTTCAGGCAAAAGTTCAGCACGAACTGTTGGTGAATGTTTCACAGCAATTCTAGGTACAAAAGCACTTCGCTTCCATTTCCTTTTCTTTCCCTTTGGTAGCAAGTGAACCAAAGGCTGCTCGCCAACTGAAGAAGTGACTGTGCCTCCAATTTGCCTCTCCTCTGCTTCATTTTCTTCACCACTTTCTGTGGTACTGTTACCGTCATCATCAGTTTCAGCCGTTTGCTCTGGCACATCTTCCTCCATTTTACCAATTTCGTCTTCATTTTCACTATCATCATCAGGTAGTATATCACCATCAAGATCAGAGTCATCGAAGTTCCAATTATCAACGATCTCCTGGAGTTCTTTCTCAGAGAGAGCTAAAAAAAAACTGATGATAGACAATTGTATTGGATATTGGGTAAGGCCCGAAGTATCACCAAAGATACTTCGAGTAGATAGGCCAATAGCTTTTGAAACTTGTAGATACTGTAGCTTTGAAGGCACTAGAACCAACAACTAACCTTCACTCAATGAGACGCTAGCGCAAAATGCATAATTAGTCATTACTTACCTTATTTTTTACCACGTTTCGAACTGGACGCCATAATTGCATAAGCACTGCTCGATTTTTAATGACCAGACACTCTAGAACACGTGTGATTAGATTGTGAATTTTTGTGCACAACCACCTCACGCATATCATATATGATACCGCTGGAAACATAGCCAAATTTCGATTGGAAATAGCAAAAAAAATGTTGAGCCGTAGTATCGTATATGATTCTCAGGGTCCGAGGAGGTTAAGGCAAACTAAAAAACGGAAAAAGTAGACAAAGAGGAAGGCCCAGGCAAACACGGGATAAAGTGATAACAGAATCTTTATTCTTGGGAGATACCGTTTCGATATTAGTTTGCCTGTGATATTATATTAGTTTTGATACAACTTTTCACGAAAAGTTGAAATTGTTGAAATATTCGGCCAACTTTTCTGGAAACGTTCGGAAAAGATGGAAATGTTGGAAAAGTTGAGTTTTATTCTATCAGTAGTGAATGATGAGGTGCATAATTTCTTAAAAATGTTATATTTATTTCATTAAATACACTAAATCCTTTTACATGTTTTGTAATCTATGTGACCAAATTTGAGTCTTATTGAGATTACTGTAAGCTTTTTAGCCAAAAAAGATTTATTGCATATTTCAAACTTCTGTTAGAGAGTCTGTTGACAGAGTTCTTGGCAACATGGCATGGCAATTATGTCATTGCTCCATCTCGTAGCGAACACATGAACTTCTTGAAGCTTATTTTTAACTATTTTCACGGCGGGGCATTCAATTTAGGTACATTTTACATAATTAATAAAACCATAAAAACATCTATAATTAATAAGTACTATATCTTATTAGATACAGTATTTCAGGATATATTTTTGGAATGGATAAATATAATTTCTCTGAATCAAATTATTTAAATAATATGGTAAACAATTGGTAATTTTAATTATAAACTATATAGTGTCACGTAGAATTAGGTCTATATTCATGCAAAGCTTTAAAATTGTGCAAATATTTACAAAGACAATCCATGAAGATGAAAAACGGCAAAAATCGAAGATTAAATGAAATTTCATAGAAAACGGTAAATAATCGAAAAATAACTATATAGTAGTTACACGTAGTATTTATTTTGATAATTTATGGTACAGAAAATATAACGTGAAAGTGATTATTAACAGCGTTTAAGTTGAAAAACACTTTTACGCCCGAAAAACCGCGCTCTTAAGTATATTATATAATGCGTACATATGTATTATGTATTATATTATATTTATAAATCGTAAAAATAGAATACATGGTATTAAACAAAAATAATCACATCATAACTACAAAAAAATCTAAACATGCGATGTGAGCGTCAATTTGCTACTGTCTGGGAACTTCTTGCGGTGGTCTTTCACTACTTGCAACATAAATTGTTTTTGGTCCTCTTACTATTAAACTCTTCCATGAATTTAATGCCTCTTTGGCGTTATAGTCCCTGTTGGAAATCTTTGAGCGAGTGCCAAGTAGGATTGTGTTTCAAGAACTCGCAAACAATTTTGAATCGTTTGAAAAATGCGTATGTTGAGTATTTTGTGAAGCAAAATATCAGTGACTGATTTACCTAAATGAAGGTGTTTTAATTTTTTTCAAAAAAAAAATCACTTCAGTCTTGAAAAATAGTTCGTTATTAAAAGCTGTATTTTAGACATTGAATTTAATATAATTTTGGAGGACAATATACCCAGTACCTACCTAATAAGCAGAAAAAATGTGCTAAACAGATTCTGCAATAAAAAATCTACCTTGCCATTTGTAAAGTGAAAGTTGACTTTTAAAAATCTTTAAAACTACCATATTTTAAAACATAGATACATACATCTTATTGACCCCTTGAAATTCTACAACTCTTATATGAAGCATTTATCTCTAGAATTTTAGTTTTGGAGATTAGATATATTACTTAAAATGGGACACTCGGGAAATGCCACAACTCTTATCACAAGCATTTGTCTCTAGAATTTGTAGTTATCGAGATATTTAAGCTGTATCACTTAAAGGGACACCCGGGAAATGCTATAACTTTTATGCTATGCTATTACTTAAAATGAGACACTCGGTATAACAAAGAAACACTAACAGCAATAAATGAAGAAAGTCCTTTAGTTTTCGAGATATTTAGCTGTATTACTTAAAATGAGACACCCGGTATAATAAAGAAACACTAATAGCCAAAAATGAAGAAAGTCCATGATACCATATCGAAATCCAAATCCAACCAAAACTTCAGGTGATAGCCACGTTCCAATACGAGTACGCTGCGGGTTGTTGACTTAATCATCTAATCATCACGTTTGCATAATTTGGACTGAAGTATAATGTAGAAATGCCTCATTCTCACATCAAAAATGTATGGATCATAGGAACCTTCACACATATTTATAACTGTAAATTTTCAGAATAAAAGCATCAAGTACAACGCACGAGGACTGATTTTATCGCCAAAAATATACGATGTCTCCACACGTATCAAGTATGTAGAATTTCACAATATCGTTTTAAAACTAGTACGTCCGATCGGTTCTTGTGGACGAATGACCAAAACTTTCGTGAAGGCACTTATTTGCGCCCATAACGCCCGTAATTCCACGACCAACGCCATGTGCGCGCTGCAAGTTTTATGGGAATTTTGATACATTCTATATTTGATCTATCTCCGTCGGCACAACAAACTGTTATCGACTCTGGTCGGTTTCTGGATCTAAATTGATCTAAACTAAACTAACCAGTAGTAGGGCAACACCGGTTCGGGGCCAATTTCTCCATAAGAAACACATGGGCCAATTTTTCGCTACTTACTTCCGGTCGGGCGATGTGTATATGTTGGGTTGCCATGGGTCAAGTGTATATTGGGATGTCTAACTTGTTGACGTGTGCCTATGTGCCGTTTTGGCAGCGCGCAAGACCCTCCGTACCCTCCCGAACACCCTCCCGAAGCCCCACCGTACCCTCCCAAAGACCCTCCCGAAGCCCCACCGTACCCTCCCAAAGCCCCACCGTAGCCTCCCAAAGCCCCACCGTACCCTCCCAAAGACCCTCCCGAAGCCCCACCGTACTCTCCCAAAGACCCTCCACCCCTCCTCAGACCCTCCTCAGTCTCAGGCTTTAATGAGGGGCTGAGAAGGGGATGGGGGTCTTCGGGAGGGTACGGAGGGTCTTGCGCGCTACCAAATCGGCACATAGGTACACGTCGACAACTTCAAGACATCCAAATATACACTTGACCCATAGGTCACCTACCATACACACATCGCCCGACCGGAAGTTCTTATGGAGAAATTGGTCCCGAACCGGTGTTTCCCCACTACTCTAACCCGATCTAACCAACTTGAAGAAGAATGCCCGCAAAGATATTATTAAACAGTATTTTATACAGGAATATCTGCGTGGGCACTTATTGGCGTCTTGGCCTTCGGTGGCATTTAGTTCCGGTCGGCGGTGTCTTTGTCGGTTCGTCTGGGTTTCATACAAGTCGGCCGAACAAAGGGGTATATGGAAGGTCCCGCTCAGCACGTACCATTTGGTGCCGGTCGGCGGTGTCTTTGTCGGTACGTCTGGGCGTCAATCAAGTCGGCCCGACAAAGGGGTATAGGTTCTGGAACGTCCCGCTCAACACATACCATTTAGAGCCTGTCGGTGGTGGCTTTGTCGGTACGTCTGGGTGTCATACAAGTCAGCCCGACAAAGGGGTCTTGATTCTGGAACGTCCTGCTTAGCACGTACCATTTAGTGCTTGTCGGCGGTGTCTTTGTCGCTACTTCTGACCGTCATTCAAGTCGGTACGTCTGGGTGTCATACAAGTCGGCCCGATAAAGGGGGTATAGGTTCTGGAACGTCTTGCTCAGCAAGTATCATTTAGTGCCTGTCGGCGGTGGCTTTGTCGGTACGTCTGGGTGTCATACAAGTCAGCCCGACAAAGGGGTCTTGATTCTGGAACGTCCTGCTTAGCACGTACCATTTAGTGCTTGTCGGCGGTGTCTTTGTCGGTACTTCTGACCGTCATTCAAGTCGGTACGTCTGGGTGTCATATAAGTCGGCCCGATAAAGGGGGTATAGGTTCTGGAACGTCTTGCTCAGCAAGTATCATTTAGTGCCTGTCGGTGGTGGCTTTGTCGGTACGTCTGGGTGTCATACAAGTCGGCCCGACAAAGGGGTATAGGTTCTGGAATGACACGTTCAGCACGTACCATTTAGTGTCTGACAGCGGTGGCTTTGTCGGTACGTCACACAAGTCGGCCCGACAAAGGTGTATAGGTTCTGGAACGTCCCGCTCAGCACGTACCATTTAGTGCCGGTCGGCGATGTCTTTGTCGGTACTTCTGACCGTCATACAAGACGGCCCGATAAAGGGGGTATAGGTTCTGCAACATCTCGCTCAGCACGTACCATTTAGTGCCTGTCGGCGGTGTCTTTGTCGGTACTTCTGACCGTCATACAAGTCGGTACGTCTGAGTGTCATACAAGACGGCCCGATAAAGGGGGTATAGGTTCTGCAACGTCTCGCTCAGCACGTACCATTTAGTGCCTGTCGGCGGTGTATTTGTCGGTACTTCTGACCGTCATACAAGTCGGTACGTCTGGGTGTCATACAAGTCGGCCCGACACAGGGGTCTATGTTCTAGATAAGATAAGATAAGTCTATTCGTGTTAATAACTAGTTACACATGTCAGATAAATAGAGACATAGCATGCTTGCACATGTGCTCTGAGGTATATAAAAATATCTGTTGTGATCAGTGGTGAATTCAGTCTAGAACGTCCCACTCAGCACGTACCATTTAGTGTCGGTCGTCGGTGTCTTTGTCGGTACGTCTGGGTGTCAAACAAGTCGGCCCGACAAATGGGTACCTATATGGAACGTCCCGCTCGGCGGTATTTAGTTCGTCTTTGCCGGTACGTCTGAGCGTCAAATAAGTTGGCCCGACAAAGGTGTATACTGCCGTGCTTAGCAAAAGTGTCCTAGGCTACAAATTTCTCTTTTGGAGTTATTTATCTAGAGATCTGATACGAGTTTTACACCGTTTTACTTGTTTCTACCATTACCTATACTCTGTTTTATGGTTTGTTCCTTCCACAGAGAAGTCAATCTTTATTTCTCTATCGACTAGAAGTCTTTATTATTATTATTATTATAGATTTAATGACCTTATTATAGTATTATTATAGATTATAACTCTGTTTTGAATCAACTGTTTTCGAATTGTTAACATCAGAGTTATTGTGATAAAACCACAATACACATTTACTCTGTTCCATTTTTATTTTTAACTAAGAATGCTGTGGTTTCATTTTATAAAGTTTTACACACGAACACCAACAAACATGATGTGACAGTCAAAAAATTATTAAATATCAGATTTCTAACAACCTTGACTAATTCATATATTAAAATAATTAAATTGTTGCTTCAATCATTCAAGTGCTAATTAATTAGATTTATGCTTTAAGTAAACCAATAATTAGCTATGTTTTACATTATAATTTGACTGAGTTGCTTTTGTAAAATAAAAATAGCAAATAAATTCTGTACTCAATAGATACTCAATTTGATGGCAACATTGCCCACTGTCATAAAATATAACCCCTTTTTTAATATAACCACTTTTTTTCAAGCCTAGTAACTTTTTACATTGGCCAACAATACTGTCACCCTAACAGAGCCAACTTAGTTAAGAATAAAAATGGAACAGAGTTTACCTTAGTTCTAGACCATCTACTTGTTTCTACCTATCTATCTATCAGCAGTAGTGGGGCAATACCAGTTCTGGGCCATTTTCCCCATAAGAAATACATGGGCCGATGTTTCGCTACTTACTTCCGGTAGAGCGAGCCGTTGCGTGCATGTTGGGCTGCCTAACATCTGTGCGGTCCCTCAGCCCCTCAAGATATCCTCTTGTGCCTCTCCACCTCTCCGCCCCTCAAGATATCCCCTTTTAAACATCTCATTTTGTATCATCAACACCACTTTGCTATTTAAAGCAAGATATCATGAGGGGTGGAGGGGCACAAGAGGATATCGTGAGGGGCTGAGGGTCCCGCACAGATGTTAGGCATCCCAACATACACGCAACGGCTCGCTCGACCGGAAGTAAGTAGCGAAAAATCGGCCCATGTATTTCTTATGGGGAAAATGGCCCAGAACTGGTGTTGCCCCACTACTATCATCTATCTAGAAAGTTCTATCTACTCGTATAGGGTAGATAAATAATTTCCTATTTTATGTCCTACTTAAGAATCCTGTGTAAGAATGATTATGAAACGTCAAATATCTCGAAAGTGACATATTGTCAGATGGGACACTTTTACTAAGCGCGGCAGATTAACTTCTGGAATGTTTCTGTTTTTTGTACACATATATACAGTTGAATTTACGGGAGTGCGGAATTTGCGATTTCATGAATTGTGCGCCATTCGATAATTGGGCACAATCAACGACGCATCAAAGTCACAATTTGAAAACCAAAAATATATGAATATTCATAGCAAACCTCTAGGCGCATTAACAAATGCAAAATTTCGGAATGTGCTCCAAAACGCTTGATCGCAGTGATCAGCTGCTAGCGGAGAATTTTCCAAACTTTCACAATGTTAGCACTTAACTGCGCTCAGAGTTTTTTTTCTTTTTTTTTTAATCATCCAGAACGCTGGAAGTTTTATATCTGTAGCGGAATATTGAGCTCGTGACAATTGTGTGACGCCCCCACGTTGGGCGCCTTTTATATCCAACGAATAATCCATAAAGAATAATCCACAAATTGCGCTTAGAAATCCTCCACTCGAATTTATACATGTGTAACGGTTCAAACCCAGGTGTAGTTTAAATTCTCGTAATTCGTAATATTTGTTTGGCTCTTCTTTTACAAATTCACATAAGTTATAATATTTGTTTGGCTCGTGATTTAGTGGTAGTATTTTACGTCATGTTTGATTTTGAAATCATTATCGTGACAACTTAATTTGGTTCGTTTTATGGGTAATGTGTCTGTTAGTAATTTTGTTAGTAAGTAAAACACATATATGGATTTGATGTGATTTATTCATTTTAAAAGATTATGCAAGCGACAGGTAATTAAAAGACAGTTTTATTTCTCAAATTGGACGTTATTTATTTAATTATATTTCTTTAATGTTTCTCATTGTTAAGTATTTGTTGCACAGCTACGGCACATTATGCACTTCCTCAACTTTTAAAAGTCCCCACCATAACATACAACCAATTAATTATATTTATTCAAAATTTGGAATAGATTTAATTTTAATAATCATTTAATCTTTATTTATACTTTGACTTTGAATGTTTTATTTTATTTTGAAAACTGAATTAAGAGCTAATCATTAACATTACTGTTGGAATTACAAAGTGATATTAGCGACGTCTTGTACCAAAATCTTCAAATTGTGCACAGAAGGTAGTTTGATACATAGAGTTTTTTTTTATCGTGCAACATAGGTGTTACGTAATCGAAGGACCAGGCGAGTTGTATTGCCAATGTAAATGAAAAGGTAATTAAAATTCGTAGGTTTGGAAATAACGTGGACTATAATTAATATGTAACAGTAATAAATACACAACGATGTATACCGGTGAAGGTAACGAATTGAAGTCTTGTCTACTCTGCTCTCTTACAACTGATTTTTGAGTTACTGGGGTGGGGCGCAATTTAAATTATGCACCGCGAGGGGTGGCTTGAAGATGGTCCCTGATTGGTGCGGCATTTCGTTTTGGTAAACCATGTTGCCACACTTGGTTCTTACAATCCTTGGGTAATTCCTCTATCTGGCATTTCTGAGGATTCCTAATGCGGTGCAATAAATATGTTTTGGATTTCCCGGTCGCTAATTATATTTGCCGAAGTGGCAATCCTTGCTCAATAAACAGCTTAAGGTGCCTATTGATCTTTATGCGCACCGTAATTTACTCAAGCACTTCTCGGTGAATATAATGGGCAGCTAATAGCCACTCCAATAACTCGTCTTTTCAATCTTAATACAAATGTGTCTGCTGCAATAAAAGCCAAATACCGAGAATACACTTTAAAACAGATTTCGGGTTCGACGCTGTGGAATAGCGCCGAAACAATAGGGTTATTTACTTTTGGTTATTTCAAAAGTAACACATTTCAGTTACAATGATAGCAATGTTCTCTGTGAGGCAAATATTACAGTTTACCAAGTGAATAATGTTAAGCTGAGGTCTGCAGCATTATTCATTTGAATAACTGAGCACTTTCTTCAGTTGAATACATTGTACACTTCGTAAACTGTAATATTTACCTCACAGAGAGTTACTTGTATGTTGCATTTTAAAAAAGACGCTTTGATACAATGCTATAATTGTAACTGAAGTGTGTAACTATTGAAATGATTAACCTTATGTTGCACGATAAAGAAAAATCTCTCTGTATGTGTCATCAATGCATAGATATTCATTAGCATTTGTGTCTACCAATTTATTTCAACGCCACCTTGTGGATAGGCACGAATCACATAAATGAATTCACGCAGTAAAATACTTCAAATGATACAGAGGGAGAGTCCTTTAATGTAGGTCAACATCGCGAGATATTATTAGCATTTGTGTCTACCAATAATTTCAGGCATGTGATTGTAAAAACTTTAAGGGGTAATGTTATTCAAAATTGATTATAGTTTAGTATGATAAAGTTGTATTCTACTTCTAATTTTCTAACTACTTAAGCACATGCATCCATTCAGTTGATTCATTTATAATGCTGAGATTACTTGAATATCGAAGTGCTGAACACGAATATTTCGAAGTACATGAATATCGAATGCTGAATTTTTTTAATGAAATTAATGACCAAAAATATGATTAGATTTTGGAAGCCTCTGGCTTTAATCCATCACCAGTGATGTTCGGGAGATTCCCTAAACTTTCGTGAAGGTCGGAGGGTTATTAATTGCGGCCGGAGTAGTTGTTTTTTTAGGGTCCGCCGATTAGCGCCGCGGTCAGCGCTGAAAGTTTCATGTTTATAGTGGACGTAACGGCCGCGTGGAAATTGCGGCCGGGATTTAGGGCGTCAGGGACGCGCGAGGGGTACGAACTAAGGGATTACGGCTTTTATTATCACTGCAAACACCGTCGAATGGGGGCGTAATTTGGCAAATTGTACGGCCTCACGTATATCTGCGCACACTCTAACGCAGTCCCTAAATACGCACCGTCCCCTGGTAATTGCATCAGCTGCGGCAAACGTAACGCTCGACCTCTGCCCTGTTAAAAGCTGCTGCACCGCGATGCTAATTTCTTGCCCCCGACGTATCCGGCAATAGATTTTGCAATATTCCATCGGCTGCACGCGAGGCAGCAGTAAAACGAATCACATTATTTTGCCGTGCAGACACGTACGTATTGTTACTCATCAATAATGTTTGAAGGAAACGGTGATCGAGATGGTAGACACCTTTACGTGCAATGCATATGTGGTAGCCTTCCAAAATTCGCCACTTTTTTAATCTTGTTAATTTTTCGATCTCAAAGATTCGTAGGTCCAGTTGTATAATCTTGGATTAACTTTGACTATGGTTCAGTTGCCTAATTGTTGACACAATCCGTTTCCTTAGAAACGGAACCAAGATCAAAGTTAATCCACGATTGTACAACTGGAACTTAGCGAACACAGTTCACTCATTACTCATGAAGATGGCAATAAATGCTATCTTCATGCAATTCAGATTTCAATTGCGTCACCTTGATATTTAACTACTCAAATACTAAATTATTATTAGTGTCAGCAATATTTTTGGCTTCCAAGCACATGAAAAGACTACAATGACGAATTACTTAAGGGCCCACGAGTTTAAATGTATATTATTTATATAACCTTACTTTTAAAAGCGAGGGCATTCTTAAATTGTGTGTACATAAAAATAACCAGATATGCATGAAAATGAAGTCCTCACAGGCAACATCTCCAAGTGGGGCAGATTACTCCACGGCACAACCAGGCTGTACACTGAAAATCATGCAGGAATTAATTAAATAAACGAGCTGCGACAAATCTAATGATTGGTCTGCTTTAAATCTGACAATGATACAAAATGTTTTACTATTGCAAATTGAGGACTAGCAGGCAATAAAACAATCACATATAGTTATTAAAGTAATCAAAGCAAATTATTTAATAAACGGAAACATAAAAAGAAGCAAAGATTCAGAAAACATAATTAATAAATAAAATATATAATCAAAGCAGATGTTGAAAATGTGTACCATTTGCTTGTAAACACATTTGCACTCGTCTTCTTTTATTGTTGAAAATGTTGATTAGCATATGAGGAGTTATGGTTCGGCAAACATTTACGATTTCTGCCATTAACTCTTCCAACGTATGCAGTCTTCTTTGGAAAACTCTATCTTTTAAATATCCAAAAATTGAGTGGTCCAGTGGAGTTAGATCTGGAGAGCGTGGCGGCCATAGTCCTTGACTAATTAGGCTATTATCAAAAAAATCTTGCAGATAGGCTAACGTTGCTCTGGCTGTATGAGCTGTTGCACCATCTTGTTGGAAATATCCGTCTGCAATTCTTCATCATCTAATTGGTCTATGAAAAGCTGGACAATTTGTTGCCGATATCTCTCACCGTTTATTGTGTCATGAAAGAATATAGGCCCAATTATTCTACGGCGAGACCAAAGCTAACCAAATTCCAACCTTCTGAGGATGTAGTGGTGTTTCCACAAAAATATGAGGGTTTTCAGCACCTATAGTTTTGTGAATTAACATATCCTGATAGGTGGGACCAAGCCTCATCACTGAAAAATGTTAAATCGAGCATAAATTTTCCATAAACCATCGGCAATAACTCAATCGGCGTTGAAGATCTACCGGCAACAATTCTTGCACCACTGAGACCCTATAAGGGTGTAAATTCAACCTCTTTCTCACAATTCTACGGCAGGTGCTTGAGGAAATTCCAGCTTGCATAGCCAATTTACCAATTGACTTTTGAGGGCTTACTTCGAGCCGTTCACGAACATCTGCAACAACCTCTCCTGATACTGAGGGTCTGCCTGAGGATTTCCCTTTCTGAACACTACCAGTTTCCCTAAAACGGTGCACTATTCGTGAAATATGTATTGGCAAAACCGAGTATTCAAATTGGTGGTCAGGGAACTTTTGTTGGAATTCCCGAACGCACCCTGGAATTGAATAAATCCATTCTCCATTTTCAAATCGTCCATTACGAAAGTTAGCCTCAACAATAAATGTGTTCTTCTGATCAGTGTACATTTTAACAAACTACTGTTATTATGTTGTTTTACAGTTGACAGGTATGGTTGACAGTGACAGTTCTTAAATAGTACGGTATACAAATTTGAAAGGCGGCACAATTGAATTTAAGTGATTACATAACAACAATCATTTAGGTACACCTTATATATTATTCTAATATCAATTATTGTTCGACCATTGATCGCGTCAAATACATATCCAGGGCTACCACCCCACAAATGCTAGTGATATACTCTAATTTTTCTAAACTGGCGTTCACGTCATCAAAATAATAATCACAATAATGATGACACAATTTTACAAGGTTGCCAGCTGTCCTGGGTATTTAAAAATGGCTGCAATCAGCTGTTGCGCCCGTGCAATCTTGTGCGACAGTGCGCGGTTCGTATCAAATTCGCCGACTTCTCTGCCGTTTTTCGTACAGATATCAATCTTGTGGTTATGGTTTAACATCTACAATGGCAAAATCTGCATTGTAATAATCGATCAAATGTAACAAGTTAAACGTCAAAGAAGTTTGGTTATACACACATGTATGAGCATGTGATAGTGAAAAAGATTTGGCATCGTCGCCGAAAAAATATCACGGCCGCCAACATAACATGATTTATTACATGATTGGCAGGCGAAAATTGTGTCCGCGGTTAATACACCGATTACCTATTTATAACCACCGGTGATCAGTGTTATGTTACAAATGATCCTCCGATTAATTTCGATTCTTAAACTATTGTTACGCATATTCTCGAAAACAATTACGTTGGTACGAAAAAACCTTATCACACAGCTGTTTGATGACGTGAACGCCAGTTTAGAAAAATTAGAGTATAGATAAGTACCGTAACTGTTCAAGTAGCCTAATACAATAATAATTGACACACTGATTTTAATTGTTTTCCGCAGTTCTTGCACAAACAATTCTTAATTGTTGCGAAGTTTCTAGTTGGAAACAGTGATCTTTTATTTTCATTAAGAGCCGGTCGGCGAAGAAGTCCGAACTCCACGTTATCCAGCTCATCCGAACTCTCCGGCACCTAATAACTAAAAAAAGTAATACAAGAAAACCCTCTCTCCGCTTTTCCAATAAGAAAAAGTCGCGGCAAGAAACGGCCATCGCGTCCACTTATTTCATTTTACTGCGCGCGGACTCTGTTTCCTCGGCCTCCCACGGTTTCCGGTCCTGGCAGGGGGTCCCGGGGGCCCAACTCACACCCGTGCAGGCCCGCACGTACACCCAATTCACACGTACTCCGAAGTTTACGCGACATTTCGCATTTCCGGAACGGCAGAGGCCGGCAATCCGTGGAAGTGAGGTCAGCCGCAGGGGGCAAATCTAAATCTCCCGCGTATATTATGATCAACTCAAAAGTTAATGCCAGTAAGAGAAGTACAAAGAAAAAAGGAATTTGTTATAAAAATCGAACTTTTCAATAGTAATATGTTAAGTGCATGGTGACTTGCCGATAATATCCGCTATAGTGGCACGAGAGCTTGTTGCCGTGAATATGTGCACGAGTGCTTCGCACTCGAGTGCATCACTATAGCGGGTATTATCTAAGCAAGGAACTATGCACAAACCATACTTTGCATGACTATTGCACGTGTCGTATTGACATTGACAAATATTTAATAAAGTATTATAAAAATGTCTACCCCGACACCCAAGGGTACAAGGGGTCAATGATTAAGAAAGAAAGAAAGATAAAAATGTCTTCCTACCGGTTTGGCATCAAATCTCTTACAAATATAAAGCAAGAAATTGTTGTCTCCACGCCAGAAAATACAAAAAAGTTACAAGAATATATTGGAAACAAAATTCCAATTCGTTATTTTATTTTGTAAGTCCTAATCTTAACCTCCTCGAAAGTGATAAGTGTTCGACAGCAATTATCACTTTAAGTGGATTCTAATTGGCCAACAATTTAAAATTTGGGTTATTTCATTGGACCGTCAGTGTGAAGTTTCGTATGCAAATGTGACAAGTGCAATAGTCTATGGGTTCTATGGGTTCTAGGATATCTCTGGGGTTTTCAAGTCTTACCCAAAAAATATCATCACCCAATAGCATTGTTTTCGTATATTTTTGAAGATATTTGACAACTAGTTCATCCATCGCCAAAGTTTGCAGACAATACCTGTTGCTGATTAAACTGTTAAAGCAGCGAATCACTGATGCCCACCTGGTTTTTACTGGCAACTTCAAAGCTACCTTAATATTTTTTTTCTTTTTGTATGTTTGCAAAGTGAGCTGCTCGAATGTGACTGCCTTTGATTTGTGTGACAATTCTTACTGCTTGATTTTTTAAACAGAGAATATGATCCAACTTTATTATGTCTTCAATATAGAGGTTGAGAGAATGGGCAATACAGCCGTAAAACGACATATGATTACATATCATTTGAACGACTTAGGGCAATATTAAATGCCAACATTTCCTACTTTTCTAACATTTCTAACTTTTTCATAAATATTTCCAACTTTTCGATCGTACTTTTCTTGGGTTGCAACACTAGGTGTTTCAGACCATTTTCTTACCGACTTAGGGGAATCCCCAATGCCAACATTTCCTACATTTCCAACTTTTCCAAGGTACTAGCGAACTTTTTCAACTATTCCGAGGTACTAGCGAACTTTTTCAACTTTTCCATGAATTTTTCCAACTTTTCGACCAAACTTTTCCTGGGTTGCAAATAACAGGTGTTCCAGACCATTTTCTTACCGTGCAGTGAGTGATGCTGCTAACAAAATTCAGTAGATTTACAAATAAACAGTATGTTTTTTAGTATAAATAAAGCACTTGGTTAAGTTTCACAAATTTTTAATAGAAAAACTGTACAATTGTTTCGGTTTCACGACCATTATCAAGAGATAAATAAGACTGAATACAAATTCATGTGATACATTATCAAGAGACAAATATGACTGAATACAAATTCATGTGATACATGAATTTGTATTCAGTTTTATTTATCTCTTGATAATGGCCGTAAGACAGAAACAATTGTACAGTTTTTCTATTAAAAATTTGTAAAACTTAACCAAGCGCTTTATTTATACTAATTTAAAGATTTTTCATCAAGTATTAACCACCGATGCAATCTAAGTATTTTTTTTTGTAATTTTTTTTCGTTTGCGGAAAATGTTTTCAAAACTAACAAAATACTTTGTTCCGAAATATAATTGAGACCATACTTTATCGAACACATAATGTGTTTCGAATTCAAAATTAACTAATACTAAATATTAACAAATTATTTAATAATATACAAGATGTAACAAAAATCATGTACGAAACATGTACTTGACATGCGGTAAACTACTAGATATTATACACAACAGAAAAACCGAATGAATGAACAGAAGACAAAAAATGATTTGACAAAGTGACAATATACAAAAGTTATTGTTAAAAGACAATGTTTGTTGTTTTTTTATTATTTTATTTTTAACCCTATTGTTAACAAATAAATTAAAACAATCATAAGCAATATTATTACTAGCATAAGAATTGCTATGAGCAGTATATTAATGGTAATGTTTTTCTGAAAAAAAAAAAAAAAAAAAAAAAAAAAAAACACAGCAAAACTAACAAATTCTACCGAATAATGTTAATTTTTGTGTAGTGTCGCTGTTATTTTCAACGTGCGATCTGATAGCATTTTACATTTTTGCACTGGGACATCAAAAATAGACAAGTTTTGGCAGTATCTATTTATCTAATAAAAAATGGACAGGTTTTCACAGCGGAAGCTAAGAATTTTACGTATTTTGACAGTTGTAATTGAAAAATTGACAGATTTCAACGGTTTTAATCGACAATTTGGCGTATGTAAACTGTTAAATTAACTTAAAAATCTGATAGATGTTTACATTTTAAAACTGGCATATCACAAAATTAACAAAATTTAACAGATTCAGGTAGTATCTATTGAAAAATTGACAGATTTTCACAGCTGAAGCTTTGAATTTTATAGATTTGAATGTTTAAGCCGTAAATTTTACTCATTTAGAAAGTTGTTAAAAATCTAACAGATTTTCACAGCTGAAGCTTTGAATTTTATAGATTTGAATGTTTAAGTCGGAAATTTTACTCATTTAGAAAGTTGTTAAAAATCTAACAGATTTTGACAGCTATAATTGTAAATATGGCAGATTTCGAAAGTTTTCAATTAAATTTGACATGCAGGGTAATTAAAAAGTTCTGGTCACATTTAGGTATGTGACCTAATACACCAATTATACCTAATTGTTTCGACCCCACCTTTTGAATCACCTTGTATGTCAAATTTAATTAAAAACTGTCTAAATCTTCCCAATTTATAGTTTTATAGTAGTCAAAATCTTTTAAATTTTTAACCATTTTCTAAATGGGTAAAATTTCTGATGAAACATTCAGATTACTCCACCGCACAAACAAGCTGTAAACTGAAAATCATACAGGAATTAATGAACTAAAGAGCTGCGACATATCTAATAATTGCTCCGCTTTAAATCTAACAATGTTACAAAATGTTTTACTATTGCAAATTGAGGACTAGCAGACAATAAAACAATCTCATATAGTTATTAAAGTAATCAAAGTAAATTATTTATTAAACGGAAATATAAAAAGAAGTAATGATTTAGAAAACATAATTAATAAATAAAATATATAATCAAAGCAGATGTTGTAAATGTGTACCATTTGCTTGTAAACACATTTGCACTCGTCTTCTTTTATTGTTGAAAATGTTGATTAACATTTGAGGAGTTATGGTTCGGCAAACATTTACGATGTCTGCCATTAACTCTTCCAACGTATGCAGACTTCTTTGGAAAACTTTATCTCTTAAATATCCAAAAATTGAGTAGTTCGGTGGAGTTAGATCTGGAGAGCGTGGTAGCAATAGTGCTTGACTAATTAGTCTATTATCAAAAAAATCTTGCTAATAGGCTAATGTTGCTCTGGCAGTATGAGCTGTTGCACCATCTTGTTGGAAATATCCGTTCTGCAATTCTTCATCATCTAATTGGTCTATGAAAGGCTGGACAATTTGTTGCCGATATCTCTCACCGTTTATTGTGCCATAAAAGAATATAGGCCCAATTATTCTACAGCGAGACACAGCCAACCAAATTCCAACCTTCTGAGGATGTAGTGGTGCTTCCACAAAAAGATGAGGGTTTTCAGCACCTATAGTTTTGTGAATTAACATATCCTGATAGGTGGAAACAAGCCTCATCACTGAAAAATGTTAAATCGAGCAATCGATCGTCATTTAATTTTTCCATAAACCATCGCCAATAACTCAATCGGCGCTGAGGATCCACCGGCAACAATTCTTGCACCACTAAGACCCTATAAGGGTGTAAATTCAACCTCTTTCTCACAATTCTATGGCAGGTGCTCGAGGGAATTCCAGTTTGCATAACCAATTTACGAATTGACTTTTGAGGGCTTACTTCGAGTCGTTCACGAATACCTGCAACAACCTCTCCTGATACTGAGGGTCTGCCGGAGGATTTCCCTTTCTGAACACTACCAGTTTCCCCCAAACGGTGCACTATTCGTGAAATATGTATTGACAAAACCGAGCATTCAAATTGGTGGTCAGGGAACTTTTGTTGAAATTGCCGAACGCACTCTGGAATTGAATAAATCTATTCTCTATTTTCAAATCGTCCATTACGAAAGTAAGCCTCAACAATAAAAGTGTTCTACTGATCAGTGTACATTTTAATAAACTACTGTAATTATGTTGTTTGGCAGTTCACAGGTATGGTTGACAGTGACAGTTCTGAAATAGTACGGTATACAAATTTGAAAGGCGGCACAATTGCGTTGAAGTGATTACATAACAACAATCATTTAGGTACACCTTGTACATCTTTATTATTCTTAATTAGCGTTCCGCTGATTTATCTGATTGAAAAAATTAGGTCTTGCGTGCTTCTTCCTTTTCTGAACCCACACTGGTTGTCTTCTGTCGTTTCATCTACTGTCTCTCTTATTATTTTTTCGATTATTTGTTTAAAAATGAAATTACTGAATTAACTCGAGTAATGGTAAACTGCATGGTTTAATAATTGCTGACTGTAACTTCTGTAAGTGCACACTTTTAAATTTTATTTTTGTAGATAATTAATTGCCGTCATAAAACAGTGAATTGCGAATTACCAACGTGAGGCGCAGTTTATGTATCTATTGTCATTTTTTTCAAATATTGAATGTAGGTGAGATCGAGATTAGCATAAACATTTCTTATGCGCTGCAGCATTTTTGAAGCAGAATTGTACGATGCTCGCATGGCATTGAAACACCCCAGTATATCCCGAGTCTAAACGCGACTTTTCCCCTTTGTACCTGACAAAGAGCGAAACGCTTTGTCCTCCGCGCCATACAAAAATATACGCGCACGGTTCCCATTGTGCCCCGGACGTATTTGCGCGGAATGATGAATGCGAATGGAATGCGTCGAAATGTATCTTCCGCCATTACGCCGGTTGCGTAATTTCGATTTTTGAGACCGCGCGATCCGAACGGGCGCAAGGCGGATAGCCGACAGAGAGCCCGTTGCCAAAATGTGGGCCAAACGGCCTTGCCGATGACGTGCTGCCCGTGCAGAGATTCGGGGGAGAGGAGACCGCTCGTCTCGGATTATTGTTCCGAAATACGCGTGCACGTTCCAAGTTCCTGCACTCAATCGAACGCTACGTCACGCCGAATCAAGGCGGCATTTTGTTATTATTAACCGGGAAATTGTTGCATAATTGCGGTGCATTCATAGATCCCGCACCGTGGCGAGGTGGCCGGTCCTGCCAGCCGGCCACGTCTCTATGGGAGATGGCGCGTGGGCGCGCTCACTGCTTAATCATATGAATGAAACGGCTAATATGGGCATCTCCGCTTACCTCAGTTGAGCACGCATAGCTTGTTCTTTCAAAGTTGGAGATAAGTTATTCGCCGGATAGCAATTCGTGCCCGACCTACCATCACAACCGAGCAATGGCGCTGAGGGTACGATAAGTTGGCCTAATGACGATTAAGACCTTAGCCACTTTTGGACCGTGACAACATAGCCATCAGGAGTTTTCAAAATTTCCTGGGTTTGTCTGTCGCAGCTTCCACTAAAATGTCACGCTGACACACTAGTTTTGAAACCGAAAGGTGTGACGTACCTGAAGGGCAATCAGCGCGTTAGGCCGTGGAGCGAGTGGAGGGTCCCTTCGAAGCAGTGACGAGGGCCAGGCTCTCGGTGTCAGAGAGTGGGGGGGGGGGGGGGGGGGGGGGTTAAAAAAGGCTCCACGTAATTTTAACCTCGTCGCTACTTCGTCGCAAAGGGTGGCTCCACCCTACCTGCGTGGGTGAACGGCCGACAGTCAGCGAAGTTCAGAAATCACGAACTGTCACAACGCTGACCATTTGGCGCCAACACCACCAGATTTAAATCTCGCAGTGAGAAACAAAAAACTGGAACTGAAATAAATGCCCGATCGAGAAAACGTGGGGGGAACAAAAAATAACAGGTGTGAATTTTGTAGTGTAAAATATCGGCGTTTATTCACACAAACGACGGACACCGTGTCTACACTCCTGAAATAAATACCTCTGTACGCAACCCTTTCACGCAGGGTTCACCCTATTCGGCCGAATATTGCGAGCTCCTGATCGCGCGATTCAAAGGGCCGACGGAGCGACCTTTCTCTTACACAAGCGCAAAACACGCACGGCACGAAACACGTAACGCAACTTTTACACAAAAGAATAAACGATATGTCAATATGGAATTAAATAAAGGTCTGGCTCAATTGAGAACACAAAAAAATATGTATCAATATCTATATCTATGTCTGGCCTGTGTTCCTAGTATGTCTTCGCTGGTGGCTGGGTTCAGCTCTGGGATGGCGGCGGTATGCGTCGGAGACGCCGATCACTCGATTCCGGCCTCAGGCAGGATGATCGCTGCCTCCAGCCAAGAACTGGTTGGCTGAGCTACTTAGCCCTTACCCCGTAACAAAACGCCTGCAAAGCACATGGCCTTAGTAACAATGGCCGGACACGTGGCTTCACGAAAAGGAAAAAAATATCGGGCTTAATTACTTACTCAGATGTTATGACCGTATGGATAGTTCCTTGCCCTGTACCTGGTGCCTCAATCCCCTCAAGGGTGGTTAACTGAGTCCCCGTTGATTAACCCGGAAACCGGAGGGTGGTACACCTATTACAACGGTTCTTCTAGCACCTCCGTACTGTACGCAAGGTAGCTGAATTCTGCCTCTATGGCGGCGTCTCGCCGGCGAATTTAAAAATCGCACACATGGGAAACGCGTCACCACAACAAAAAAAGGTGCGAGTACGGTTGTCTACAGTGCAGGTCTATACGCCAATTAATTATTAAAATGCAGTTTCTGCCAAAGACATTTCTGGACCGTTACAAAGGATAATTCAAAGTTTTAAGAAATTGAAAATTTCAACCTTATGAGATTCTACCGAAATATCCAGAAGTATAGTATCTTCACTCGATATTGAAATTCTTCCTACGAATAGAAAACGTAAGGAAATGCTATTTATAATTAGATTAAGGTATTACGCTTGCGGAGACATTCGGACACATTATGAAATTCTCAAGACAAACCGTCAAAGAGTCATACAAACAGATAAGAGATATTTGAGTGCAATCCCAACAATTTATAGTAGTTGGTATAGTAGTTCGAAACAGTTATTAAGATTAACAGTCGGACAGGCAGTCGAACAGGCACTCCCTGAAACTGATAATCCGACAAACCGACAGCCAAATAGAAGAAATACTGTGAAAGATATAAATTCTAAGAGTTGCTTTTTTCCTTCAGAAAATCAGTTAGATAGGTAATCAAATATTGGTATTGCGCTTGGTGAGACATTCGGACACATTGCGAAATACTCAGACAAACCGTCAAAGAGTCATACAAACAGACAAGAGATATTCAAGTGCAATCCCAACATGAATATTTTTTAGTACATACAAAAAAGTCGCATCCGTCATTCGAAACAGATATTAAGATTAACAATCGGACAAGCAGTCGAACAGACACTCACTGACTCTGATAATCCGGCAAACCGACAGCCAAACAGAAGAAATACTGTGAAACATATAAATTCTAAGAGTTGCTGTTTTACTTCAGATTGCTGCCTCAGGCTGCCATTCAGATAGGTAACAAACAATCAGATATTCGACAGTCGGATAACCAGACAGTCAGAAAGACATGCAGTTAGACAGATACGAGGTCACTCGCTCAGATAGTCAGACAGACAATCAGACAAACATAAAGCATAAAATTAGGCAGACACTCGCCCCTATGGAAAATCATACAGGCAATTATAGGTAAATCGAAAACAGTCAGACTGACAGTCATATGAACAGTTAGTCACATAATCAAAGACAGATGACAGATATACATACAGTAATACTGACAGTGACCAAGCGAGCCTAACAATCAGACTAATATCGACAGTCAGATAATCAGAGACATAATCCAACATCAGAGAGATAATCAGACAAACATCAGACATACAGTGAAGCAGATACGAAGTCAGGCACTCACTCAGTAATCAAACAAATACTCGATTCAGACAAACATCAAGCATACAGTTAGGCAGATAAAAGGTCAGACACTCGCTCCTATTGAACATCAGACAGACAATTATATATAGGCAAATCGACAGTCAGGCTGATAGTCGAACAGTCAGACTGGCAGTCAGATGAACAGTTTGTCACATAATCAATGACAGATGACAGATAACCATACAGTAATACTGACAGTGAGCAAGCGAGCCTAACAATCAGACTAATATCGACAGTCAGATAATCAGAGACATAATCCAACATCAGAGAGATAATCAGACAAACATCAGACATACAGTGAAGCAGATACTAAGTCGGGCACTCACTCAGATAATCAGACAAATAGTCAAGACAGACAATCAGACACATCAGGCATACAGTTAGGCAGATATTCAGTCAGACACTGACTCCGATAGAAAATCATAAAGACAATTAAAAGTAAATCGACAATCAAGCCGATAGTCGAAAAGTCAGACTGACAGATGAAGTTAGTCACACAATCAATGACAGATAGACATACAGTCAGACTGACAATTAGATGAACAATTAGTCACACAATCAATGACAGATGGCAGATAGACATAGTCAGACTGACAGTTAGTCGCATAATCAATGACAGATGACAGCTAGACATACAGTCAAATTGACAGTGAGTCAGAGAGTTAATTAAGATGAACAGTTAGGCTCAGTTGTACGATCGTGGATCATCCTTGATCGTGGTTCAATTTCCAAGGATACCATTGTATTAACAATTGTAACATAATGGTATCCTAGGTAACTGAACCATAGTGAAACTGATCTACGTTCATACAACTGGGCCTTAGTCGCATAATTAATGACAGATGACAGTTAGACATACAGTCAGACTGACAGCGTGTCAGAGTGTTTTTAGTCAGACACACATACCATTAGAATTCAATAAATATTTATCGGTTGGTAACTAATTATGAAAAATTGTAAAACACAATGTATCGCAAAATATATATGAAAACTTTTAAATTGCACCAAGTGTAACCAGTATTTACAGGGTGTCCCACGCTAATGGACCATTAAACGTTTGTGGGGTTCTCTTAAACTTTTAAGAGAAGGTAACAGAATCATCCATGTTTGGATGAATTTAAAACATATATACAGGGTGTCCAAGACAAGGATCAACAGCATGGGGTTCTCGGAAACGTAAAATATACAAAGGCAGTTAAATTACAAAAAAGTTGCGCAACTTAGTGATCAGTTATATTCTGTTGAGAAAACTATAAAATTCCGCTTACTTCTGGAGATATGCGACAAGATCAGAAATCTTGCGATTTCGTTTTTATTTTTTTCTGAAGTTATTTGAAAAGGTATAAGAAACCCAAAGGCTTCTTTCTCGTCACCACTTTTTTAGCTCTAAGACAGCTTTTACAATTTTTCAGTACAACGTTTCGTTTCGAAAAAAACCATCATCAACATTGTATTGTATACAATATGATACAATCCTAATAATCCCTTATCTCTAATAACTAATTTAACGTTTTCCAGATATCTTTTAAAAAGTTAAAGAATGATTTAACGATATTAACTGTTTAAAGATTGTGACAATTTCATGAATATTTACAGGTTTACAAATTTTTGGGTTTTCTTGTACTTTCAAAATTTAACAAATTATTTCGGAAGTTTTAGATATGTTCTATAGGTTATCATTAACTTTCTGCGAATTTCAAGATCTCACAGAAAATAAAATTAATAGACATTAATTAGTACACAGAAATTAATTAAAGATATTTTCTAAAGATTCAACGAAATTGTCTAAAGATTTGAAAAATCAATTTTAAAAGTGAATTCTAGAGATTATACAGGGTGGGGCAGAATGGAGTATCACATTAAAAAAATATCCCTGAAAGGCCACCTGACCAGGTAGAGGGGCGTGGTTGGTCCCGTTAGATCGGGTGAACAATGCCATTTTCTGTCGTCGTCATGCTTTGATCGGGTGAACATTAAAATAGCGATTCAGTGCAGAGCATTCTGCTTGACAACATGTCGCTGCTATTGGTGTAGCGATACTTACAATACTATACCTTTCTGCGAATTTTAAGGTCTCATAGATGATAATGATGAGATATTTTCTAAAGATTCTACGAAATTTTCTGATTTAAAAAAAATGTTCGTGCTGATTCTAAAAAGTGAATTCATTATACCTAATTCTAGAGATTTCATTTAACTTTCTGCGAATTTTAAGATCTCGTAGAAGATAACATTTTGCGATATTTTCTAAATATTCTACAAAATTTTGTAAAGAGTAGTTAAGCTGTGGGAGTTCTAACTCCCCCCACCACCCGCAAAAATTTCGATTAACCTGTTTTTATCCTATTGTAATCCTGTAAGAGGTCCTGTAAGTTAGAACCCCAACAGCTTATCTACTGTAAAGATTAAAGAAAAAAAAAGTTCTGCTCATTTTAAATAGTGAATTCATTATAATTCTATGATACTTTTTACTGATACTATAAATTTTTAAAGCATTTTAACAAATATTTGGCACATTTTCAAAACTGAAATTTTCTGCGGTATTTAAGATATTTTTTGGGAATGATCTTCTATCGGTTCGATATCATTACAACAATATTACTTTATAAACAGTTGATCTACATAGTTGATTGGATGTTAGGCTGAACCTTCCCCTGGATTCCCTTTGGGTTAGTACTTTCCAAAATTAACAAATTGTTTCGAAAATTTAAGATACCTACGTTCTATAGACTATATTTAATATTAAAAATAACATAAAATTTAGAAGCCCTTTCAGAAAATTGTTGTAATGAATAAATAGCCATAACCTGTCCAAAAGAATTACCAAAAATACATAATGTATCACAAAATAAATATAAAAATGAAAATATTCAAATTTAGCAAACGTAAAAAAATATATCTTTGTAATAATAAATTCTATAAATACATTGCAATGTCACTACTTTAAAAACAGAGGATAAGAACAACATAATAATATACAAAATTATGTAAAATTTACAAAACTTATAATAAACTCGCTTTAAGCCATAAATTGTCCAAAATAATGACCAAAAATACATAATCCGTCCAATTCTCTATGTACATTGCTAATAGTAAGTAAGATCATATCTTGCTATTCTTAATATGTTATGTTACTTAGCAATATTTTCTATATATCGTATATTGAAAATATTGCTAAGTAACACAAAATATTAAGAATAGCAAGATATGATCTTGCTTACTATTAGCAATGTGCATAGAGAATTGGACAGAATGTATAGGAGTACTTTCCAAGTTTAACAAATTGTTTCGATAATTTTACTTGATGTCTCTTGAGTGTTTGATGACCATCACACCGAGGAGCTTCAATTGTTTTCGCATCTGTATCTATTATATTGCACTCAACAACTGGTAAATCTTGACAACTTGTTACACGTTTTCTTATTGGACCACTAAAAGAAGTAAGTCCAGAAGTTTGACCATTGAGGGCAACCACAACTTTTCTAAGAGGCTATTCGTTTAAAAGAAGCAAACAAACCACTGCTTGTACTCTGTCTTTTAAAGCATTTTCTAAGAATGAAATTGATCCATTAGAGACTTCAGTGTTTGATGACCATCACACCCAAGAGCTTCAATTGTTTTCTCATCAATGCAGCTTTCTTTCATAAATTTTGTACATGGTACATATTTTTTCATATTGTACACATTTTTTTCGCATCCTGAATCCATGAATCCTGACTACATTTTTGCTGATCTTGTTCTGACCATGCAGGCGCTCAAATTTTACAAGAACAGGAATAACGTTCCTAATTCCTGCACGCTCAAAGTGGGTGGGTGGAGGTGATGGAATCGAAGCGTTTCCACAAAGAGAATATAAAATAACGTCAGATAATCTATACGTTTATTCGTTTTGTAAGAATTTGCGCGAAACTACGGTTTGCAATAACAAAACCGCGTTTAGACATTTATTGGATTTCGCGTTTTGATATTCCACAGGAATCGCACATATTATGGAGACGGATATTTGCTCGCAGGCAAGACATGGGAAAATTGATCAATACCGCCACATTGAAATTCAAAACGTCTTGTAGCCGATTTTAGGCCAGAGCGTGGAAAACAATGGTCCGCACACGGCGACCTTACGGAGGCGGATGCAGTAATCGATTGCTACCTGAAGAGATGTTCGGCGCAATGCCCGAGGAAGCGCTGGCACAGGACCAAGTATGCTTGCACGAACACTTCAGCAGCGCCTATCGACCACGCTGGTAAACGCAACACGGCCATTGTAAGCGCACAATGCAGCAACTGTATCAATTGCGTAACTTTCGGTAATTGCTGTGACGAAAACGATGAGAAAAGAAATAATTTAATGAAAGATGTAATTCCGTTGATATCTTATGCTCCCGGTGATGATTAAAGTATTAAAGCTCGCGGCTGTTGTTAATGAAGCGTGCTTTGTGGCGGAAAACATCTTCAGCCCCCCACGACGGGGGAGGCGCAGAATCGATATTGAAAGTGCACGGCGATTCAAGGCTCCCATCACATCTGCTCCTGTGTGCCAATCGGGCAATTTTGCGCGATTTATAGGGATAAAATTGCAGCGGCGGCAACGCAGCGAGCCGACCTAATTAGTGATTACGGTCTCCAAACAATCGCGGGCGTTTTAACCATGCTCCATTCATGAGTCCATTCAATCACCTGAATGGCGCACATAAAAGCGTGATCATTATTAGATAACCATCATTATTAGATATGACTTTGATCAGTTCTCTGCAAACTGGTAAGCCGACAAGTGAGGGTCGCACAATCATCTTCGAATGGGGTTTAGAATCTCAATGAGGAGTCCACAAAACTTTTTGGCAGAAGAATGTTTTCTTTTTCAAGTTCTGTGTAGGCCTGACCTTCATTTCCCTGTATCTACACATGGTGTTGATACATCTACCTTGGAAACTAGAAGTTGTTATTCCTGTTGACTATCAAAAAATTGATTCAAATTATACAAAAATTTTACCAAATTTTGCAATTAGAGAAATTTTATAAGTATGCCAAAGGTATTTCAATTTTCTGAAAATTTCATGAATTAGTTTTGTATCATACCTGCATCCATAATCTCTGGTCATCGAACTAATAAGCATGCGAAAATCCAGCTTTCTAGCACGGCGTGTTTTAAAGTTGCCTAGTAACAACACTTTTCTTGGCCAACGTTAAGCGACAATAAACGTCAGGCAGCACTAATTTTTGTTCAACTAAATATATGTACAGTTACTATTGCGGGAATTCAGAATACTAGAAACCGAAAGATTCATACTCCTTATTACTCCACTTTCAACCTCCAGAATTTCGTTGATAACATTGAAGTCTGTAGCATGTCTATAGCAGATGATGTTATGAAACTAGCAGTTTCAACCTCCAGAATTTCGTTGATGACATTGATGCACGTTAAAGATTAATGACATGCACGCGTACCTACCTTGTAAAATGAATCTGAATGTTTCTTATTTTCTCTTTATTGCCACACTGTGGTGCAGGTATAATAAAAAACAACGTATAATACACGTGCAGAAACGCGCTAATGCACTTTAAAATCCGTCGAGCGTGCATGAAAGACTCTCTTATGCACTTGTATTGTAATATACTATTTTAATATATCTAGAACAAAAAACAGAGAAACAACTTGCTATGTTTTTCCCACAAAATGTTTATTGATATATAACCTTCAAACTTGAAAATGACCGCAAGAAGTCGAAACTCGAGTTGTTATTTTGTTGTATATGTCTATATATCAATAAACATTTTGTGGTAAAGACATATAAACTTGTTTCTCTGTTTTTTAATATGGACTACCACGTTGTAAAGGTCGAAACCGTCCTGATGATTATATATCTAGAACAATTAATGAAAGCGTAATAACTAAATAATAAATGGCAAACCAATTATGCAAATTGCAGAAAGTTTAATGAAAATACTAGAAGTTTCAGAAATGTTCCTCAGTCTCTGAAACATGTCCGCAGAAAGTAGAAATAAGAAAGTTGCTGAAATTCAATCAAAATATACCAATATTCATGTACTAAACGTTCAGCAATTTCAATAACATACTATTCATACGAGTTTTAATAAGGTTCCGCAACATTTTATAAATATTTCAGAAATCGACAGTCTCTTTGCGATTTAAAAAAAATCCAGTCAAACTATCAAGAGTAGTTTCGATGGTTTTGAGATATTGAGATAGTATTCAAAGATTCACGAAAAAATTCAATGAAAATACTAGAAGTTTCAGAAATGCTCTTGAGTTTCTAAAACACGCCCGCAGAAAGTAGAAATAAGAAAGTTGCTGAAAATTCAATCAAAATATACCAATATTCATATAATAAACGTTCAGCAATTTCAATAACATACGATTCATATGAGTTTTAATGAAGTTCCACAGCATTTTATAAATATTTCAGAAATCGCCAAAAAGTCTCATTGAGATTTAAAAAAAAAACAAAATTTTCAGTCAAACTATCAAGAGGTAGTTTCGTTAGTTATGAAACATTCTCGAAAAAATTTAATAAAAATACTAGAAGTTTCAGAAATGCTCCTCAGTTTCTGAAACATGCCCGCAGAAAGTAGATACAAGAAAGTTGCAGAAACTTCAAACAAAATATATTCACATACTAAACGTTCAGCAATTTCAATAACATACGATTCATATGAGTTTCAATAAAGTTCCACACCATTTTATAAATATTTCAGAAATCGCCAAAAAGTCTCATTGAGATTGAAAAAAAAAAAAAAAAGTCAAACTATCAAGAGATAGTTTCGATAGTTTTGAAACATTTTCGAAACAATTTAATGAAAATACTAGAAGTTTCAAAAATGCTCCTCAGTTTCTGAAACATGTCCGCAGAAAGTAGAAATGAGAAAGTTGCTGAAAATTCAATCAAAATATACCAATATTCATATACTAAACGTTCAGCAATTTCAATAACATACGATTCATATGTGGTTCAATGAAGTTCCATAGCATTTTATAAATATTTCAGAAATCGCCAAAAAGGTTCATTGAGATTTAAAAAAAATCCAGTCAAACTAACAAGTGATATTTTCGATAGTTTTGAGATAGTTTTGAAACATTCTCGAGAAAATTTAATGAAAATACTAGAAGTATCAGAAATGCTCCTAAGTTTCTGAAACATGCCCGCAGAAAGTAGAAATAAGAAAGTTGCTGAAAATTCAATCAAAATATACCAATATTCATATACTAAACGTTCAGCAATTTCAATAACATACGATTCATATGAGTTTCAATGAAGTTCCACAGCATTTTATAAATATTTCAGAAATCGACAAAAAGTCTCATTGAGATATAAAAAAAAACAAATTAAGATATAAAAAAAAACAAATTTCCTGTCAAACTATCAAGAGATAGTTTCAGTAGTTTTGAGATAGTTTTGAGAATTTTTAATGAAAATGCTAGAAGTTTCAGAAATGCTCCTCAGTTTCTGAAACATGCCCTCAGAAAGTAGAAATAAGAAAGTTGCAGAAACTTCAAACAAAATATACAAATATTCATATACTAAACGTTCAGCAATTTCAATAACATACGATTCATATGAGTTTCAATGAAGTTCCACAGCATTTTATAAATATTTCAGAAATCGACAAAAAGTCTCATTGAGATATAAAAAAAACAAATTAAGATATAAAAAAAAACAAATTTCCTGTCAAACTATCAAGAGATAGTTTCAGTAGTTTTGAGATAGTTTTGAGAATTTTTAATGAAAATGCTAGAAGTTTCAGAAATGCTCCTCAGTTTCTGAAACATGCCCTCAGAAAGTAGAAATAAGAAAGTTGCAGAAACTTCAAACAAAATATACAAATATTCATATACTAAACGTTCAGCAATTTCAATAACATACGATTCATACGAGTTTCAATGAGGTTCCACAGCATTTTATAAATATTTCAGAAATCGCCAACAGGTCTTATTGAGAATAATAAAAAAAATACAGTCAAACTATCAAGAGATAGTTTCGACAGTTTCGAGATAGTTTTCAAACATTGTTTAAAAATGTTTCAAAAATCAAAATATAAAGTGTCTGTACGAACACAAACACTGGCCATTATATCAACTAATGTTATGAAGGTTTAAAGAAAATTTCCAAAATTTCCTGTCTAAATATTAAGATTTAAAAAGTTCATAACTACCAAGAGATAGTTTCGATAGTTTCGATAGTTTAGAGATAGTTTTGAAACATTCTCGACCGAATGTTTCAAAAATAAAAATATACAAAGTGTCTGTACGATCACAAACACCGACCATTATGTCAACTAATGTTATAGATGTTTAAAAAAAAATCCCAAATTTCCAGGAAAAATATCAAGATTTAAAAAGTCCATTATGTCTCAAAAATCAAAATATCAAAAATATTTGAAGGTTCCCAAACTTCGGCCATTATAACAACCCATGTTAGAAATGACGAAAATATATTTAAAAAAAAGTTTAATATTTAAAAAAAGTCAACATCTATAAAAGTTTCGGAATATTCCTCAGATTTTTAGAAAATTACACGAAATTTACAACAATTTGTTAATAAAAAAATATTCCAACTAAATGAATAAAAATGTATTGAAACTAAAAGAATCTAAAACTCTTTGTATTATATATAAATACAGCACAATTGGTGTGAGTTTCACAAAATATTTAATGTTGTACTACAACAATTGTTGCAGGCTCAACATCAGGCAGATGAATACTGAGTTTTCATCTGCCTGATGAAGCCACTGTGTGGCGAAACAATTGTTGCTGTACAAAATTAAATATTTTGTGAAACTCACAAGAAATGGGAATTATTTATATATTAACATGGAGTTTCATCATGTATCGATGTATTGATGATGCTCAATCCGATATATTTATATTATTTTGAATATCAGTAAGTGCCCTGTTTATTTTTGAAAAACTCCCTAGTGAAGGTGTCGACAATTTTTGAAAAAAATCCAAAGAAAATAACTCAACAATTAAAAATAAAGTATTGGCATTTTTAACGTCGCTAAGTGCACTGTTAACTTATGAAATGTTAAAGTAAAGCCGTCGACCACTCACAAGAAAAGCATGTAGACATTTTTTTTAATTCAAGGGGAAATATCTCGACAATGCAAAAATCATTATTGCCTTTGGTATTTTTAATTTTAAAAATTAGCTGTACACATTTCTCCGACACAAACTAGTGACAAACTGTCAATACGATTATTAGATATTTTTTTTAAATATACAACCGGTGTAAAAAGTCCAGAATGTTTCAAAAACCAAAATATCAAAAGTATCCGAAGCATTATGTCTATTATAACAACCAATATTAGAAATAACGAAAATGGCTACAAAATTGTATTGTTTCATTTTTTTTTTAAATATGCAATATCTATATACAATTTAGAAAAAACAGTTTCAGAATAATCCTCATATTTTTGGAAATTGCACGAAACTTACAACAAATCTGGTAATGAAATAGAATCAAACTAAAACTCCTTTACCGAAGGAACTATCTACTTCGAAGTCTATATTTTTCGAGCATTATTAAGTGATCTGTTCATTTTCGAACAGCTCCAAAGTAAAGGTAAAGGACAACGTAAAAAAAGTCATGTAAACAAATTTTTGAAAAATTCCATAGAAACACACTAAAAGGAGTCTTGATGTTTTTTAAGGGCACTAATCGAACAGCTTCAAAGTAAAGGTAAAGGACAACGTAAAAAAAGTCATGTAAACAAAATTTTGAAAAATTCCATAGATACACACTAAAAAAAGTCTTGGTGTTTTTTAACATCACTAAGTATACTGTCAATTTATGAAAAATTCTAATATAAAGGTGAACACTCACAACAAACAATTATGTAGACAATGTTTTAAAATTCAAAGGAAAATAACTCGACAATTAAAAAATCACGAATGCCTTGGTATTTTTTAACATTACTAAGTAAATGCCTTACGATTTTTTGAAAAATGTAAATTTTTGCAAAATTCCCTCATACAACAAAAAATTATGTAGACAATGTTTTAAAATGCAAAGAAAAATAACTTGACAATTAAAAATCACGAATGCCTTGATATTTTTTAACATTACTAAGTAAATGCCTTACGATTTTTTGAAAAATGTAAATTTTTGAGAAAATCCCAAGGGTTCCACAATTTTCGAAATAAATACAAAATAATACGATACAAAATCACTGCGAATATGTCAGGAATATTTGGCAACCAAGATCAGAAATAACGAAATGGCCTCAACATTTTGTTGTTACCTTTTTTAAAGTCCACTACTACCACTGATATGTATAAAAAACAGTTTCAGAATATTCATCAAATTTTCACGAAATTGCACAAAACTTACAACAAATCTGATAATAAAAATATAATTTAACCAAAGGAATGCAAAGTTCTTTGTATTTTTAATTTTTCGTGAATTTGCTGGAAACTTACTACAAATCTGTTAATAAAAATATAATCAATCAAAGGAAACTATTTTTTTTTTGTTTTTTTAAACATTAGTTCAATTTTTATAAACTTGTCCACGTAAAGGTGTCGACAAAAAATTCAAGTAGATAATAATTTTTGAAGTAAGTTATATTTTAAACTCACTCAAGGTTTATTATTATAGTATATAACGCCATTAGGCCGATATGTAGCAAATAACAGGCGCGGGTTGAAGTTTGTAAACCGAGGCGAAGCGAAGCGGAGCGGAGCGCAGCCGAGGTTTATATTCAACCAGGCCTGTTATTTGCATATCGGCCGTATGTTGTTCGATACTTTTTGTAATACCTAAATTACAACAACTGGTCAATTTATCAATATTAAATTTCAAAATTAATAAACTAGTTATCCATGCGCAATTTGATACCATAGCAACATCAACGGTTCAAATACAAACAAACAAATCAAAGTGAAATTAGAAAAATAATGTCAGATGTGCAAAGTTCTTCGTTTTGTGGTATCCCCGAAGATGTACTAAATGAAGCAAATGCTGCCACAATCGATTTACTTCCCCAAAAAAGCAGCAGCAGGTATGAGAAAGAATATGAAGACTTTATTGCTCATAAATTTGCGTTGTCATTTAAATAACGTCCACGGCCGTTATTATAACGGCCAAGGCCTTTACGCCTGTCATATCGATCAAGCAGACAGTACTGATAAATGTCAATAACACAGAGGTATTACAAAAAAATATTAAAAAAGTATTTTAGTACTAAAATACTTCATTAAGTTTAAATATGAACATGAACATTTTCAGCCATTTTTGGCTTTGTTATTACGCTTTCATTACTTAATTAAGATTTATAAAATAGTATGTTATGATACAAGTGAATAAGAGACAAGGTTGTTTTGGAAAAAACCGCTTTGGAAAAAACCGAGGTGGTTTAACCCATTAAAACCGATTAGAAAAGCCCCTGGACATTTCTAATGCAGGTTTTTCTAATAGGCATGTATTTTTTGTATACTTAATTGCAAGTATTACATTTTTATTTATTATATTTTCTATGTTACATTGTTTGTTTTTATATGAACAGCAGAAAAAACTTGAGAAACCCAGAAAAGCCCAGAAAATTGCTCTGATTCTAATAGGCATATATTTTTTATACACTTAATTACAAGCATTACAATCAATTTAAATTTGCATTTTCTATGTTACATTGTTTGTTTTTATATGAACAGCAGAAAAAACTTGAAAAAACCCAGAAAAGCCCAGAAAAATGCTCTGTTTTATGGCTTTTTGTTGCACTTCAAATGTCGGGCAAAAAGTTTGGGGACCCCTGTCATAGAACATGCCAAGAAAAGACAACCTCTTGGAGGTATTAAATAATTTAATGCTACCGTGGGCAAAATTCAAGCCCACCATTGTAGATTAACCGGAGCCTTAACTTGTGCACCACATGACTAAGTATACAATAACCATTATCCGGGTCATATTTGTTTAATCATAGCCTTTTGTGGTCCACAGCGCGCGATTCTGCGATTCAATTAATGTATAATTCATAAACGACCGTCGCACACCATACATCATACATTACCGCATACATAACGCACGCCACACATTCAAACACGATACTATTCAGAGCCGGGCATTTTTGGACTGCGTTTACTTTCGCTGATTGCACGTGCGATAATCCTCTTAATCCGCCCGCGCGCCAAACATGCGGGCATACATGTATTCCAACAATTATTGTGCACAGCGAGTACACATAGTGATGAAACTCTGATGCAGGTTGACTGAATAAATAGCTGGCCGACTAGTTGAAACACCGGAGGAAATAAGTAGAAATGCGCTGATTCAGTGACCACTCGCTTGCAAAACAAAAATCAACTCCGAATCGCAAGGTTTTCTCAACGCATGAAGATGACAACAAAAGCTATCTTCATGCAATTCAAATGTGTCGGTCGATATTTCACTACTCAAATACTAAATGATTATTAGTTTCGGCAATATTTGTGGCTTCCAAGCACATGAAAATACTACAATGACGAATTACTTAAGGGCCCACGAGTTTAAATGTATATTATTTATATAACCTTACTTTTAAAAGCGAGGGCATTCTTAAATTGTGTGTACATAAAAATAACCAGATATGCATGAAAATGAAGTCCTCACAGGCAACATCTCCAAGTGGGGCAGATTACTCCACGGCACAAACAAGCTGTAAACTGAAAATCATGCAGGAATTAATGAAATAAACGAGCTGCGACATATCTAATAATTGCTACGCTTTAAATCTGACAATGTTACAAAATGTTTTACTATTGCAAATTGAGGACTAGCAGACAATAAAACAATCACATATAGTTATTAAAGTAATCAAAGTAATTTATTTAATAAACGGAAACCTAAAAAGAAGTAAAGATTTAGAAAACATAATTAATAAATAAAATATATAATCAAAGCAGATGTTAATAATGTGCACCATTTGCTTGTAAACACATTTGCACTCGTCTTCTTTTATTGTTGAAAATGTTGATTAGCATTTGAGGAGTTATGGTTCGGCAAACATTTACGATTTCTGCCATTAACTCTTCCAACGTATGCAGTCTTCTTTGGAAAACTTTATCTTTTAAATATCCAAAAATTGAGTAGTCCAGTGAAGTTAGATCTGGAGAGCGTGGCGGCCATAGTCCTTGACTAATTAGTCTATTATCATAAAATTCTTGCAGATGGGCTAACGTTGCTCTGGCTGTATGAGCTGTTGCACCATCTTGCTGGAAATATCCGTTCTGCAATTCTTCATCATCTAATTGGTCTATGAAGGGCTGGACAATTTGTTGCCGATATCTCTCACCGTTTATTGTGCCATGAAAGAATATAGGCCCAATTATTCTACGGCGAGACACAGCCAACCAAATTCCAACCTTCTGAAGATGTAGTGGTGCTTTCACAAAAGATGAGGGTTTTCAGCACGTATAGTTTTGTGAATTATCATATCCTGATTGATGGAAGCAAGCCTCATCACTGAAAAATGTTAAATCGAGCAATCGATCGTCATTTAAATTTTCCATAAACCATCGGCAATAACTCTGAGGATCCACTGGCAACAATTATTGCACCACTGAGACCCTATAAAGGTGTAAACTCAACCTCTTTCTCACAATTCTATGGCAGGTGGTCGAGGGATGGGAATTCCAGCTTGCATAGCTAATTTACGAATTGATTTTTGAGGGCTTACTTCGAGTCGTTCACGAACATCTGCAACAACCTCTCCTGATACTGAGGGTCTGCCTGAGTATTTCTCTTTATGAGCACTACCAGTTTCCCTAGAACGGTGCACTATTCGTGAAATATGTATTGACAAAACCGAGTATTCAAATTGGTGGTCAGGGAACTTTTGTTTAAATTCCCGAACGCACTCTGGAACTGAATAAATCCATTCTCCATTTTCAAATCGTCCATTACGAAAGTTAGCCTCAACAATAAAAGTGTTCTTCTGATCAGTGTACATTTTAACAATCTACTGTTGTTATGTTATTTGACAGTTGACAGGTGTGGTTGAGAGTAACAGTTCTCAAATAGTACGGTATACATATTTGAAAGGCGGCACAATTGAATTGAAGTGTTTACAATCATTTAGGTACACTTTATATTTTGCCCAGGCAACTGCCCTCAGTCTCTCGGAATGTTTTTTCCCATCTCATCTCGGGTAATGCTTAATCTAATCTAATCTCGTCCACTCTTATACTTTCTGCATCCGGTGGATTATGGTTTATCGGTTAACCGTACTTAAGGCCACGTTCGCGTGCGTGGGTGAGAAATTGGGGCCCCCACTCGGTCCGAAAGGATAATCGCCGGCGAGCGAAAAGAAAACGGCTCGCCGTTATCGCTAATCCAATTAAGTTATTTGTGCATTAATCAGTGCTGTAAACAAAGTTTTTAATCCCGTAATCACTGCAGATATGCGCGAATTACGAACGCCTGCATGATTACGGCCTCGCATTGGCACCGCAAAACGCGCTGCACATATGACCGGAATTAAGTCCATAGTTTACCAATCTATTGTGTCCGCGGCTCTAATTGATTCATTAGGTACGATTGGAGAGTGTCGCCTCTGATTTGCATGTTCGCACGAATGTGTACTTGAACTGTGATGCGCGCACCATATGTTTTTTAAGCGTGTAAAAATTCCTATAGTTATGCAATCGGCGCCGTTACAGGAATTGAACTTAATGTATTGCCTATAAGCTGTTTCGCAAGAATTCTATAGCCAGAGATCAAATCGGTCTCGTAAATTTTATTTGCCTCTTTAGGATCGGTTTTAGCCTCCAGCGATAGTTTGTTTAATGCAAATCTGCATCAACAGCTGATAATATTAATTACTGCTAATTGTTTTTTTAAGACCACACACTAACTGTTCAATAATTAGAGGGGGCACTAGTTTTTGGATATTTCAATTTGCGGACAAATTTAATCCAAGAGTCGGTTACATGGATATTAACACAATGGCACGAAAAATAACTGCTAATTAATAGTTATTTGCGTTATTATACCGCTTACGTATTACACTACGAAGGAGAAGTTCCGGACGAAGAGTCTGGAATTTCGAAATGAGTACCGTAATACATACTTCACGGCCGTATGACGTACAGTCATGGACTCTAAGAATGTCACCGTCGGTAAGAGCCAGCGGTTCGCCATCCTTGTCTCGTCGAGCACGGCAGAGACGAGATTTGCTCAGCCGCACTCTGAGCAATTCGGCGTTCAGTGCCGTCCTACTCAGGTAGAATCTTGACAAATCGTTAAACTATTATATCTGTGATGGGTGGGTAAAACAGTATAAGTCAAGAATTATCATTTTAAGGAAGCGTCGACTTATACCTTTTTTCCCTCCAATAATCGTAGCATTTAAAGTCGTACTAAAACTGCCAACCTATTTAAAAGCCTTAACTGAATAATGTGACATATACTATTTGAAACACAATGTACAGCATCACTTTCTGAAATATAATATATGACTTAAACTCATTTTCCCAAATTTTCGACTTATACTGTTTTTCCCACCCATCACAGATATAGGGTTTTGAAATGAGGTGTGCAAATTACGTTCGTTTGCTCATTCAACAGGTTAACGAGCGGATTATTATTATAAAACGTTGTGCAACGTTTTATTTCATACTGTCGACGTGTTTTGCGGGCGTAAGGGTTACTGGGATAGTTTAAGGGCACATATATGGCATAAACGTTTGGGCTATGAAGCGTGAGATGGCAGCACATTGAACATTTACTAAAGTCTATTTCTTCCTTCTCAAGATAACTTAAAGATATTGATGTGAAAACTATTTCGCAAGTTAAGTTAACTGAAGATTGACATCCCTGTAGATAAAAACTTGTTTTTTAGGTTTTATAAAACTTGTGCATTTAACCAAATTTTGGATTTTCGTTCATTCTCAAGATAACTTAAATATATTGATGTGAAAACTAATTCGATATTTAAGTTAACTTGACATTGACATCTCAGTAGATAACAACTTGTTTTTTTTTTATGTTTTATAAAAACATAAGACTTATGCCTTCACCAAATTTTGAATTTTCGTTCATTCTCAAGATAACTTAAATATATTGATGTGAAAACTATTTCGCAAGTTAAGGTAACTTGAGATTGACATCCCAGTAGATAAAAACTTGTTTTTTAGGTTTTATATAACTTATGCCTTTAACCAAATTTTGGAACTTCGTTCATTCTCAAGATAACTTAAAAATATTGATGTGAAAATTATTTCGCAAGTTAACTTGAGATTGACATCCCAATAGATAAAAACTTGTTTTTTAGTTTTGAAAAACTTACGCCTTTAACTACATTATGGAACTTCGTTCATTCTCAAGATAACTAAAAGATGTGATAACTATTTCGCAAGTTAAGTTAACTTGAGATTGATATCCTAGCAGATAAATACTCGTTTTTAGGTTTTATAAAACTTATGCCTTTAACCAAATTTTGGATTTTCGTTCATTCTCAAGATAACTTAAAGATATTGATGTGAAAACTATTTCGGAAGTTAACTTGAGATTGACATCCCAATAGATAAAAACTTGTTATTTAGTTTTATAAAACTTATGCCTTTAACCAAATTTTGGATTTTCGTTCATTCTCAAGATAACTTAAAGATATTGATGTGAAAACTATTTCGCAAGTTAATTTAACTTGAGATTAACATCCCAGTAGATAAAACCTGTTTTTTTAGGTTTTATAAAACTTATGCCTTTATCCAAATTTTGGAACGAAATTACAGATGTTAAAACGAATTACATAATTTCGATTAAAAAGCTAAAGAGAGAGATAGAGAGAGATAACGATATTTATTATCATCTTCAAGCGTAAGCTAATCTTAAGACATCAATCTTAAGCTAAAGATTTATCAAAATACAAAAAAAAATCACTACAATCTGTTCGCCATTCTTTTTTTTTTAAATTTTTTTCTTTCTAAAGTTTCAATTATCATGGCCAATTGCAGCAAAATACGCAGCAAAGAATTTATTGATGCTGATGATATTAAACAATCAAAAAGATAATTTGTAAATTTAAAAAAAATCGATGTTTTAATAAAACTGAGAGAAAATGGTTTAAAATTTCGAAATCATTCTTAAAGAAAATCAAACAGTAACATTTTGCTGATGAAATGTTCTCCCAGTACTTCATAAAAGCATCTTCACCTTTCGAATGAAAATTTATTTTTAAATTGCTGTCAACTCCTCATTAATAGTTAGAGCAAAATTTTGCTTTAAATATTACTGATTGATTACTGAAAATACTGTTGATGCAAAAATTAAAAAAGATTATAATTTAATAGTAAAATAAATCCTCTCATTCTCTTGAAAGAATTATATTTCATGATAGTTTTGAGAAGATGGATTTGGAAATGTTTACTCAAGAAAGTCGAAAATTTCATATGAACATTAATTGAAACACAAATCTCTGTAATACAGTTCAATTCAATGATAGTCTCCACAACCAAAGAAATTTTGAATCTGTAACAGTTTACTTGGAAAATTTTGTACTTGCTAACAGTTTAGATAAAATTTTGGAAATTTTGTACTTGCGAAACCAGTCAGAATAAAACACCGAATAATTGATTTGCAAATTATAGTCAAATTTTGTTTAAACTGAAAATGAAAATTTATTTTTAAATTGCTGTCAACTCCTAAAAGGTTATTAATATTTAGAGCAAAATTTTGCTTTAATTATTACTAATTGATTACTGAAAATACTGTTGATGCAAAAATTAAAAAAAGATAATAATTTAATAGTAAAATAAATTCTCTCATTCTCTATGAAAGAATTATCTTTCATGATAGTTTTGAGAAGATGGATTTGGAAATGTTTACTCAAGAAAGTCGAAAATTTCATATGAACATTAATTGAAACACAAATCTCTGTAATAAAGTTCAATTCAGTGATAGGTCTCCACAACCAAAGAAATTTTGAATCTGTAACAGTTTACTTGGAAAATTTTGTACTTGCTAACAGTTTAGATAAAATTTTGGAAATTTTGTACTTGCGAAACTAGTCAGAATAAAACCGCGAATAATTGATTTGCAAATTATAGTCAAATTTTGGAAAATTTTGTACTTGCTAACGGTTTACACAAAATTTTGGAAAATTTCGTTTCAACTGTCGTTTATTGGACGACTTGGAGGTTATTTATCTGTCAGTTTGATAGCACCCTCAAAGCATTTTGGATATATGACAATAAGTTATGTATTTTACAGATGACGTGAGATTTATGAAAGATGCAGTTACAATTATGGACAAATTACAACTGTATTTTGCTTATATTTGAGATGTTTTGGTCTACAGCTGTAACTTCTATGTGTCATAAATCATCAAAATCAAGGTCATCTGTTAAAGCACATTCATTTGTTTACCATGAAACACCGTCAGCTGTCATATATCAAAAGATTCAGATGTCATTCGCTTTGCATCTGCCATTTATTGGACGACTTGGAGGTTATTTATCTGTCAGTTTGAAAACACTGTGATTGCACTTTTGACAAATGACAGTAAGATTGTATTTGACAGATAACGTAAGATATATGAAAGATGCAAGTTACAATTATAGACAAATAACAATTGTATTTTGTCTATATTTGAGTTATTTTTGTCTACAGTTATACCTTGTATGTGTCATAAATCATCAAAATCAAGTGCCATCTGTCAAAAAAAAAATTGTTTATCATGAAACACCTGTCAGTTGTCAGTTATCAAAATATTCAGATGTCATTCGCGTTTCAACTGTCATTTATTAGACGACTTGGAAGTTTTTTATGTCAGTTTGAAAACACTCTAAATGCATTTGTGACATATAGATGCATTTGATTAAGATTGTATTTGACAAATGACGTAAGATTTATGAAAGATGCAAGTTACAATTATAGACAAATAACAATTGTATTTTGTTTATATTTGAGCTGTTTTTGTCTACAGTTGCACCTTGTATGTGTCATAAATCATCAAAATCAAGTGTCATCTGTCAAAACACATTCACTTGTTTATCATGTAACACCGTCAGCTGTCATTTAGCAAAATATTCAGATGTCATTTACAATTCAACTGTCATTTATTGGACGACTTGGAGGTTATTTATCTATCAGTTTGAAAACACTCTGAATGCACTTTTGACATATGACACTAAGATTGTTTTTGACAGATAACGTGAGATTTATGAAATATGTAACATACAATTATTGACAGATTACTGTATTTTGTTTATATTTGAGATGTTTTTGTCTACAATTGTAAATTGTACATGCCATAGATCATTAAAATCAGGTGTCATATGTTAAACACATTCGGTATAATTACAGCATTAACAAATCGAATTGGGGATGTTGCAATATTAATATCTATTGCTTGAATATTGATAAAAAGTTTAAATATTCTAATTCAACTTTCATATTTATTTTAATAAATATTGTTATTACAATTTAACAACATTCAGTTACAATTTGCCGCATATGTGTCATTTGGCTAAACCTGCTGTCATGTATCAAAAGTTTAGGTTGTCAGTTGTCAATTTATGCAATACATGTGCCATAAATGTCATAGCTGTCAGTTGTCATGTATTTTGACATACATGTCAAATATGGCACTTGACTTCATTGACAATGTAATTGCTATTAATGTCACGTGTCAACTGTCAAACAAATTCATTTGTTTATCGTCAAACACCGTCAGTTGTCAGTTATCAGAACTTTTTGTACATGTGTAAAATCTGTCAAACACTTTTAGTATATGTTATTTAAAAGTGTTTGACAGATTTGACAAAAGTACAAAAACTTCTGAACTAACAACTGACGGTGTTTGACGGTAAACAAATGAATTTGTTTGACAGTTGACACGTAACATTTATGACAGTTACATTGTTAGTATATGTTATCTAAAAGTGTTTGACAGATTTGACAAAAGTACAAAAACTTCTGATAACTAACAACTGACCTTGTTTGACGTTAAACAAATAAATTTATTTGACAGTTGACACGTGACATTTATGACAGTTACATTTGTTAGTATATGTTATCTAAAAGTATTTGATAGATTTGACACATGTACAAAAACTTCTGATAACTGACAACTGACCTTGTTTGACGTTAAACAAATAAATTTATTTGACAGTTGACAGGTGACATTTATGACAGTTACATTTGTTAGTATATGTTATCTAAAAGTATTTGATAGATTTGACACATGTACAAAAACTTCTGATAACTGACAACTGATGGGGTTTGACGATAAACAAATGAATTTGTTTGACAGTTGACACGTGGCATATATGACAATTACATTGTCAATTAACGCCTGATTACTGATGACATATAAAGTTGTTCTACGGGATTTTTTTATTATTTACAATTTTTTACTATGTATTATGTTTTATTGGTTTATTGTTGGTACAACAATTGCGCGCAATTTTTTCCTGCACCTATAATAATCTAACGGTTTTTCTGTTTACTTACGTTGGTATCGATAACTTTACAACTTTGTCACACAGTCTTCGTCTGCAATCTTACTAGTATTTTGACAAATCTTTAGCTTTTTAACCAAAATATTTTTTTTAATAACCAAAATATTTGATTTTTTTTTAATAACCAAAATACAAGATTTAAATTTTAAACAATAATACACTTGAGTAATTTTTCATCACAAATATTATATATTTCTGATGTACGTTTTGGTCACCTGTGAACATCTTCTATAGAATTCTAATTATTCGCTATTTTATATTGACTAGTTTCATAAGTACGAAATTTCAAAATTTTCAGTAAAATGCTACAGATTTAACAAAATGTTACCTATTATTAGTTGAAGTAGAGTTCCTCAGCTAATCCATATCTTCAGCTGTGAAGACTACCACTAAATTGAACTTCATTACAGAGATATTTGTTTAAATTAATTTTCATATGAAATTTTCGACTTTCTTGAGTAATTATTTGGAAATCGATCCATATTCTCCAAATTATCCTGAAAACTAGAGGGTTTATTTTATTATTTATTATTTTTCTCTCGGTATTTTGATAAATATCTCTTAGCGAAAATTTGAAATTTTGCTCCAAGTACTAATGAGTGGCATAATAGGAGTTTTTTTTTATACAGAAGCTTCATTATAGAGATGTTTGTTTAAATTAATTTTTATATGAAATTTTCGACTTTCTTAAGTAATAATTTGGAAATCCATCCATATTCTCAAAATTATCATGAAAACTGAAGGATTTATTTTATTATTTAATATTTTTCTCGGTATTTTGAAAAATATCTCTTAAGCAAAAATTTGAAATTTTGCTATAAGTACTAATGAGTGGCATAATAGGAGTTAACAGGAATTCATTTTTTATATATACAGAAACTTTATTACATAGGTGTTTGTTTAAATTAATTTTTATATGAAATTTTCGACTTTCTTGAGTAATTATTTGGAAATCCATCCTTATTCTCAAAATTATCATGAAAACTGGAGGATTTATTTGATTATTTATTATTTTTCTCGGTATTTTGATAAATATATATTAAAGCGAAATTTTGAAATTTTGCTAGGTACTAATGAGTGACATTATATGAGTTAACAAAAATTTAAAAAAATATATACAGAAGTTGAAGATGCATTTATCAAGTATTGAGGGAACAATTCATCACCTAAAATGTTGCTGTTTGATTAGACTGACACTGATGGATTTTTTTCTTAAAATTATCTTTCATTTTCAAATATTTAATTTTCATATGAAATTTTCGACTTTCTTGAGTAATTATTCGGAAATCCATTCATATTCTCAAAATTATCATGAAAACTAGAGGATTTATTTTATTATTTATTATTTTTCTCGGTATTTTGATAAATATATATTAAAGCGAAATTTCGAAATTTTGCTAGGTACTAATGAGTGACATTATAGGAGTTAATATGAAATTAAAAAAATGTATACAGAAGTTGAAGATGCATTTATCAAGTATTGAGAGAACATTTCATCACCTAAAAATGTTACTGCTTGATTTGACCGACAGTGATGTATTTTTTTTTCAAAATTATCTTTCATTTTCAGGCATTTAATTTTCATATGAAATTTTCGACTTTCTTGAGCAATTATTTGGAAATCCATCCGTATTCTCAAAATTATCATGAAAACTAGAGATTTTTTTTTGTTATCTCTTACAGCGAAATTTTGAAATTTTGAAGTTTTTTTTAATTAATGTTCATACCAAACATTCGATTTTCTTTGATAATAATTTTCAAATTTAAATCATTTTTATAAAACCTCTAAAGTTTAGTAACTTACAAATTATCTTTTGGAATTTTTATTATCATCAGCATCAATGTTTTTGCTGCAAAAGTATATTCTCAATATTTTGATAAATCTTCAGGTTTTCAGTCAATTGAATTATTTCCGTTTCTGCCGATCGCTATAGAGTGATCAGCAACACAACAAGAAATACCCCACCTGCTATCTTTCAATGTCCATTCGTGAAGATGTGCAAATTCAGAATGATTTAATGTATCCAAAAGATACAAACTTCGTAATTGCCATCTGAAATTGTAAAATTGCTACAGATTATCTCGCCTTAATTCGGCAACACTGCAGTCCGCATATCAGTTCTTCGCTATCAGCGAGAACGCGAAATTAATCGGCCGCCGCTCGGCTCCCTAATCACTTGCCAGCGCCGAATTATCCGGTTTTGTTGTCACATGTTGAGCGACCAGCTGCTTAAATTCATTATGCGAAATTAGCATGCATAATGAGGTGTACGTGTGTGTATGTGTAGGCTCCGGGACTAGGCGCTTTCCAGAGGCGCTCGTCGGCCCGCGCGTTCTAAACCTTGGTTCGAAACCCCTTTGAGTGCGCCGTTATCTCCCGCGATCGGGGGTCCTACTCGGAGGATGACTCTCGAATGGCAAGGTTTGTACCGATCGAATCACCGTATGGTTCTCATTTTTCCAATCTCTCAAGTTATATGTCATCTGCTGGACGTAGATAATTATTATAATTTCCGCGTGTTTGCTAAGGTGAGCGTTTTAATTAGTTAATTAAGTGTTTGCCTGGTGGTGGGTTTAAGTCCCACGACCTAAAGATTTCATGTTTGCCGTGTGTGTTCACTACGTGGAGCCGTAACCGCAAACTCTGCGCGATTCGCGTATCCACAGAGACGCCCACCTGATGTTTCAGAAGTGGGATTAATACACGCACGTTTCGCATTTGCGTATCTATGCCACTTGACGATACGTTTCCGAATAAGCAACCGGAGTTCGCCGACACCCTTGAGTTTGGAACAAACTTTGGTCGTGCGAGATCTTCATGTGGGCCCCAATTAACGCACCCATATTACTTAAGATCGCTCTTAAGATTACATTTAACCCTCGTTATTGCCTATTCCCAAATTTTTATCTACATTGATTGACCGCGCCAATTACTTAAGATTTCTGTTAGGATGACATTTAGCTCTTATGATGGTCCAATTGACTTATTTTCAAGTAGGCAAGATAATACGCAATAAATCAATATTTTGTAATCTTAAAAATATATTTTTTATGACCTGCAACCTGCAATCTAGTGTTGCAACCCAGGAAAAGTTCGGTCGAAAAGTTGGAAACATTGATGGAAAAGTTACCTTCGAAAAGTTGGAAATGTTGGAAAAGTAGAAAATGTTGGCGTTTGGGATTCCCCTAAGTCCTTCAAATGATATGTCAAAGACATGACAAACCATCAAGGAGTCAGACAAACAGGCAAGCGTTATTTACGTGCAATCCCAACATGAATATTTTATAGTACATTTAGTACATATAGTATCATACAGTTAGTGTTGAAACCCAGGAAACGTTCGGTCGAAAAGTTTAATGGAAAAGTTGGAAAAGTTCGTTAGTACCTTGGAAAAGTTGGAAATGTTGGCATTTAATATTGCCCTAAGTCGTTCAAATGATATGTAATCATATGTCGTTTTACGGCTGTATTGCCCATTCTCTCAACCTCTTTATTGAAGACATAATAAAGTTGGATCACATTCTCTGTTTAAAAAATCAAGCAGGAAGAATTGTCACACAAATCAAAGGCAGGCACATTCTAGCAGCTCAGTTTGCAAACATTCAAAAAGAAAAAAATATTAAGGTAGCTTTGAAGTTGCCAGTGAAAACCAGGTAGGCATCAGTGGTACGCTAACAGTTTAATCAGCAACTGATATTTGCTGCAAACTTTGGCGGTGAACGAACTAGTTGTCAAGTATCTTCAAAAAGATACGAAAACAATGCTATTGGATGACGATATTTTTTGGGCAAGACTTGAAAACACCAGAGATCTCCTAGAACCCATTGGAAAATGGATAACCAAAATCGAAGAAGACAACCCAAACGCTTCATTAGTTCCCGAAATATTTGCAAACCTGAAGCCAATTTTTGAGGAAAAGGTACCTAAATGCCCTACAAGCAATGCGGAAGAACATAAATTTATGGATATGCTTTCTGATCGTAAAGACTTCTGTTCATCTTGCGGCTAACATCCTGGATCCACGTTATCAAGGGCATAGTTTGTCACCTGAGGAACGTTGATGGACTTGATTTCATCAGTAACATTGCAGAGCACATGAATGATGTGGATGATGGAGACGTAATGACCGACTTTGCAAAGTACAAAGCAAAATATGTACTGTGGGCTAAAGAATTTGTTTGGAAATGTGCTCACAAAGTGGATCCTATTGTCTGGTGGAATGCCATATGTTCCACATCCGCTCTGTCTACAGTTGCTTCTGCTATTTTGTTAATGGCTAGAACATCAGTTGTTAGAGAAGTTTTAGTACATATAGCCAAATTCGTACCAAAAGTAGAAATCGTTTAACAACCGTAAGAGCTGGAAAAAATGTTTACATCGGCCATAATTTGAAGCTGCTTACAAACGATACAAAAAGGAAGGCCACTAATAATGATCATGGTTCCAAGATACTCTTACACAACGTGTGACGTGCCTGAAGGGCAATCAGCGCGTTAGGCCGCGGAGCGAGTGGAGGGTTCCTTCGAAGCAGCGACGAGGGCCAGGCTCTCGGTGTCGGAGAGTGGGGGGGTTAAAAAAAGGCTCCACGTAATTTTAACCTCGCCACTACTTCGTCGCAAAGGGGGGCTCCATCCTACCTGCGTGGGTTGACGGCAGACAGTCAGTGAAGTTCAGAAATTACGAACTGTCGCAACGGCTGACCATCTGGCGCCCACACCACCAGATTTTAATCTCGCAGTGAGAATAGGAAATTAAACTGAAAAGAATGCCCGATTGAGAAAACGTGGGGGAGAAAAAAAATAACAGGTGTGAATTTTGTGGTGTAAAATATCTGCGTTTATTCACACAAAAGGCAGGACACCGTGCCTACGCTTCCTAAAATAAATTCCTCCGTCCGCAACCCTATCACGCAGGGTTCACTAGATTCGGCCGAATCCCGCGAACACGTAATCACGCGATGCGAAGGGCCGTCGGAGCCACATTTTTCTTACAAAAGCGCAAAACACGTACGACCCGAAACACGCAACGCAAATTTTACACAAAAAAAAAAAACGATATATCAAAGGAAATTAAAGCGGCAAATGAGATAAAAAATATATATAGATCTGGCCTGCGTTCCTCGCGGCGACTTCGCTGGCGGTTCTGGGCTCGGCTCTCGAACTGGATGCCGCCACTAGCTGCGGTCTTCAGATAACTCTGGCAGGGTGGTCGTCGCCGCTAGCCAAGAACCTGGCTGGCTGGGTTACCTCAGCCCTTACCCAAAAAACGCCTCTAAAGCACATGGCCTTAGTAACAATGGCCGGACACGTGTCTTTACGAAAAGAAAAATGTCGGGTTTAATTACTTACTCTGATGTTGTGAGCGTATGGAGTTGAGTCGTACAGTACCCTCCCTTGCCTTGTGCTTGGTGCCGTCAATCCCTCTTAGGGTGGTTAAATGAGTTCACGTTTTGAATCCCGGAAACCGGTTGGTGATATACCAAAGAAAACTGTGACCTCGTGGCACGTCTGCACTCTAGGGAAGGTGACCAGCTTCTCTCTCATGGTAGCGTCTCGCGACGATTTTTAAAAATCACACGTAGAACGGAAAACACGTCACGTTTAAAAAAACGCGTGCGTACGGTTGCCTACGGTGGAGGTCCAGGCGCGCAATTAATAACTAAAAGACAGTTTCCGTCGGAGGCAATACCGGACCGTTACAAACGTTGATCAAGATCTATCTGAGTCGAGTAGTTGATCTGCCTGTGACCGTCCCTAGGAAACGGTTCACAAGATCAAAATCGCATGTTCCTGCTAAATGACGCAAACCAACTTTAGCACAGGAAAACGAAAAACATAGTTCAACTGAAGAAGAGTACACTTCAAGGACTGATAGCGATACTATCATTCTTCATGATGATACAGATACTTCGGTTAACAGGGGTTCATCCAATCACTCAGACTTCCATTGATTAAAAACTTATCGTTTCTTTAAAAATTTGTTGTTTAAAACTGATTTCCCTTTATACAGGATGTCCCTTTAATGCCTTTAAAGCAGAATTTAATTAAAACAAACATGATAATTTTAAAGAAGACTGCTACCCGGAGCTTTTAAGGCATTAAAAGGACACCCTGTATAAATAAAAATGTTGAATTATGTTCAACGTGTGTATGTGTATGCGTATGTACATGTTTTGCATCTCATCATTTACAACGATACAATAAAACTCAATTTTTCGAACTTTTCGAACTTTTCCTGAAAAGTTAAATACCTGCATCATAGTCTTGGTTATGGTAATGATTCAATAAAATGATTTTTTAAACTCAAAACGTTTCCTGCTGGAATTTTATCATTTTCACCGCTATGTTTAATTTCTAATCAAAATTTTACACTTTCCGATTATTACTAATTTTCAATTACAATTTCTTAATTATCGATGGGTGTTTGATAACTTTTATTAAAAATTGCATCAATTCCAGTAAAAAATATGCAATTGTCAGTAAAATTTTAGATTTTTGCTGAAGATTTTATAATTTTTACTGGGTCCATTCTTTTATCAGTAGCATGAAACACATTTGAGTCCATTCCTTTATCAGTCGCTGAAAAAATATATCCTTTTCATATGTTTACTTGCCTTACTGATGACCGAAGCGCGGATTTATAAGCATAAATAATTACAAAATAAGCGCTAAAAAATGCATAAAAATCTTAGAAAATAAGCATATAAAATAGCATAAAGATTAGAATAAGCATAAAAATGCAGAAAAAGCATGAAAAGGCATATTTTATTTTTTTGTGAAAATACAGAAAAACAAAACAAAACATAATTTTATTAACAAGAACGCACTATAGGTAGATAAAAGTAATATTTTAATAACATAGGTTTTGGTGATTAATATTAATAACAATAATAATTAATAACAAATAATGATTACTGCTCATTTTTAAATGAACTAATAATTAAATGTGTTTTCTAAATTTTCAACGGAAAATCCCATTCTCCGATCACTGAGCACATTTTTTAAGTGTGAAAAGCTTCTATCCACATCCACACTTGTAATCGGTGCATATTTAAATTTGGGAACAATTGTAATATTTATCAGCAAATCTTCCACGAAATCTCCTTTTAAAACTGTTGATATTTTTTGTAACTCGCCAAACCCTTCATTTTTTGACAAAACTGCATCACATTTTTTTAATAATCTCCTATAGATCCCCATAGGTTTGAGACGTCGTTCCTAAAATTTTCAACTATTTGAACCGCATCTACCAAACTTGTGTCCTTTACTTGGAGTTTATCAATCGCTTGGCTTACGAAACTGTAGTTGGTTTTTAGGAATGCTAAATTTTGTATAACCCTCCTATCTATAAGAACTTTGTGGCATTCTTTAATTGCCTCTGACACATTTTCGGGAAACTTTAACACAAGCTCCTTAAATGAATCGAAATGGTCGGCATAATAGCAGGCAGCATCTAGCCATGTACCCATCTAGTTATAACCGGTTCTGGAGGAAGAGGTACATTTGGCATTCTTTCCCTAAACATTTCAACCCTCAATGGAGCTTTTAGGAAAATTTTCTTCCCGGTTTTTATCAAATCATTGACCAGGGGAAATTGCAGTCTAATCGTTTCTGCAACTCGATTAAAACCATGTGCCAAAAAGGGGCAATGCATTAATTGCTCATAAAATACTTTTAAATTAGAATATGCCTTCAACATATATGCAGCGGCATCAGAAAGCATCAATAATAATTTATCATTTGGTGCGGGGTTTGGCAAAAAAAAAGTGTTAATCCATCGTGAAGGAATTGCCATTTGTTTTTTCTTACTGCTTGGAACTAATTAAAAATGCATTGGTGGAGTCTTCGTTTAATATTCCAATCATTAAATGGGCGATGTACCGATCACATGAATCAGTAGTTTCATCTACACAGAACCATATGAAATTGTTGCCAATTATCTTTTTTATTTCCTCAATAGTGTGTTTATATACTTGCTCGGCATTGTTTTTGCGAATGGTTGATTCGGCAGGAATATGTCTACCGGTGTATTTTTGTAAAAAAGATTTAAACATACTATTATCTAGTTTTTTTTAACGGAATGTTAGAAGATAGCATCGTATTGCATAAATCATAGTAAAATTCCTTTTCATTCTGTGTAGAATAACTCGCAAAAGACTCGGAAATAGTTTGCTGGGTACTCAGGGTACTGCTTGCAGATTTGTGTTTTTTTAAATCTTCCAGGTGAACTGTTGTTTTGATATGTTGTGTTATGTTAAATTTTTTCTCGCAGTTAATCTACAACATAATACATGCTTGTACCTAGGCCAATAGCAACACAAAATAAAACTTACCGGTTTGATACAAGCCCTGCAAATGAATTTGCCGTTCTCATATTTTAATTCAGAATGTCCACGTATCCATTCATCGACGGAAGGTTTTACTTGCGGCATTTTATACAAGAAACTTATAAACACGTAATACACACAAGGCACAAGCACAACGCACTGAAGATTGAGATCAATTGGACTGAATTGATAGCACACTTGCCCCAGATGCGTTCTGTGCACGTAAAAATAGGGTAATCCCCGAAATAATCAAGCTTTGTTTACCAAATATCACGTACTCACGCTCGCCTTGTTGACGATTTTGTGATAACCAAGCACTCTAGACGTAACGGAGTAATATTAATACTGAATTCTCATTACAATAATGTGCAACAAAATATATTCCTAGCTAATATAAATAATATGCTATAAAATTGAAAAATAAGCAAATAAGCACAAAAAATAAGGAAATATGCACAAAAAATGCATTAAAGCAATTATAAGCTTAAAAACTGAAAATATGCATAAAAGCACAAAAAAATTGTTACATTACTTCATTTGCTGAAATTCGTATAGATATGAGGCCATTTTGGTCTGCTATTAAAACTGATGTACAGCATAATACCTAGAAATCCGCGCCTTGCTAATAAGCGTGCGAAAATCCGTACTTCTAGCACGGGGGGTTTTAAAGTTGCCTAGTAACAACGCATTTATCGACCAACTTTGCATGACAGTAAACGTCAGGCTGTAGCAATACTTATTGAGATGAATATCAAATGTACACTTACTATTGCTGGGAACCCGAAAACCAGAAACCAGAAGCTTCATACTCCTTATTATTGGTCTTTTGGAAAGTTTCAACCTTCAGAATTTCGTTGATGACATTGATGCAAAAAATGCAAACCGTCCATGTTAACGATTTAAAATGACATCCACGCGTACCTACCTTGTAAAATGAATCGCCTCCATCGTCGCCTCGTCTTTAAATGTCTCGCTCGTACTGTAAAATATGATTTCGCCGTGTTACAACGTTAATTATTACATCCCTTGCTCAAAAATTAGTGGACTCATTTACGTTGCCCAATCTATACCATTGTGGGTGGTATTTTACACCGTGACATCACTCATATTAGTGCACAGAAACGACGGCAATAAAAAAAAATAATGCAATTTTAACGATGGCCTCTGCATCGCTTCTGGCGTTACATTCAGTCGCAAGAATATTCTACGTAAACCGAAATAAACGTGCCTATAATAATGCAACCTTCATTTGTGTTTTTGAGATTTTTATTCTTGAACTTGAACCTTATGGTTTGATGACCTAGATGTTGGCCTCGATCTAAAATTTTCCAGCCTTGTGCATCGCATTTGCTGCACCACATCCCGTACAATTTCGCGACCTTGGAACGTTTGGTGCATTCTGTCTGATGCAACGACGATCTGCACCATTTAAGTGGCGTATCTGTCGAGTAATTGAGACATTCCGGCGAGCATTCCATGGCCAAGTAAACATAGATTTCCAAATTCTGCAAAAAGTGTGACCGTCATAAGTGTTCATGGTGATTACAATGTAAGGAATATTTATTGATGTGAGTATGTGTGATGTGTTGATGCGAGTATGTGTGATGTGTTGATGTGAGTATGTGTGATGTGTTGATGTGAGTATGTGTAATGTGTTGATGTGAGTATGCGTGATGTGTTGATGTTAGTATGTGTGATGTGTTGATGTGAGTATGTGTGATGTGTTGATGTGAGTATGCGTGATGTATTGATGTTAGTATGTGTGATGTGTTGAAGTGAGTATGTGTGATGTGTTTATGTGAGTATGTGTGATGTGTTGCAATTATGACAGGATTATGACAGGGAACTTGTACTATACCAATCAGAGCAAAAATCGGAAATCGTAAATCGCCAGTGCATGAACTAGGCTTAGGCTTAAAACGATCCCAACATCAATAAATCCCATCAATATCAATAAATCACATCAACACATCACACATACTCACAATGTGTGATGTGTTGATGTGATTTATTGATATTGATGGGATTTATTGATGTTGGGATCGTTTTAAGCCTAAGCCTAGTTCATGCACTGGCGATTTACGATTTCCGATTTTTGCTCTGATTGGTATAGTACAAGTTCCCTGTCATAATCCTGTCATAATTGCTCTTTCCTTTTCATCTACTCCTGTCCATATCATCCTGTCATAATTATTATATTACCATATTGGCATAAATATGTCTAAATCTTGTAACGCTCCGATTTGAATTTTATTATATTTATTTTATTATTCGTCGTTTTTATTTTGAAATTATTATATAATTTCTTGATTATTTTGGCTCGTGATTTATTATATAATGTTTTAATTATTTTTGGCTCGTGATTTGTGATCGTATTTAGTACTTACACGTCGTGACGTTTAATTTAACTACCGTGATTACTCTCAAGGTACTTTGCTATTGGTAATGTGTTAATTAACGTACACTAATAATGGATTAATACAAGAAAGCACCAATTTAAGGATTTGTTTTGTTTATTAAATAATAGACACGCTGAAATTGTAAGACACAGGGAAATAAAACACAGGTTGACGATGATGTAAATTAATTTATATAATTATAACGTACAGGGAAATAAAACACAGGTTGGCGATTACGACATGAATAGATTTATTTTATATATTTCGTTAACCTTATAATGAATGTGTAAATTCTTTTATTTATTCAATTGATAGTTTGAAAATGGTTATGACTACGAAGTTTGTTTACGAGAGTTTGTTATACATGCACGTGCTTCTCTAGTTTCTAAGACCATTTATTAACATGCCCTTTCACTCTATTTAACTACGGGAAAGTGATATGATCAACAATAGAACTATTTAAAGATGTTGAAATATCCCCAATAATTCATGAATGATTACTAAAGGTATCTCGCGATCTTCCCGAATTTCATGGTTGTGTCGGTGTCCACACAATAATGTAATTATTGGAGCCCCATTGTTTACGTTGATTGAGATAAATTAGTAATTCTACCCACGACCACAGCCAGCACCAATGTCACAAGTAGTCATCACCGTCAGACATGTTACAAGTTGTGTCAAATAACAGTTCTGCTACCTCAATCAGAAATGTTTATGTAATGTTATAATATATTATTATTAGGAACATTGGAGGTTATTAATAACTTCTCTTGTGATTATACCAAGCTTCATTCTCTCGTTTATCGTTCTCTCTGTTTATACGGGGTTTTAATAATTCCACTTATTTCTTGTTTACGATATTTAACCACAAATTGTCATTATGTCTTCAAATTATTGAGATTTAATCCAGCCTATTTTATTTGTACGATTCTAAATTACTCTGCCCAATAATAGATACGTTATGTGCTTGTTTTATGATTTGAAATCAAGAAACCATTATTTGTATATATTATGATTTTAAATTATTAAGCTTTTTAATCCAACTTATTTATTTATACAATTATAAATCAGTCTGCCCAATAATATGCACGTTATGTGCTCATTTATGATTTAAAATGAAGAAGCCATCATTTTTATGAATTATTTTGATTTGAATATGATGATGTATGTCGGAGGGTAACACTGAATGCCTTGATTAGTTGTTATAGTTATGGTGAATACAGCCACGTTAGTTTGCGATCGTGGGCGCGATGTATGATGAGTTTATATGTTTAAAAGTTATGATGCTGACGACGATTTGATTCTAGTGGAGGAGGTGATTCCACAATAACAGGTGTGTGAACGAAGTGCGCGGATGGGCGTCAATTACACCTGTTATTGCTTCCTCTAGTGATTCGTAAACACGAATAGCGTTCGAGCCGCCTTTGTTTACTGATAGGAATAGGTAATCGGTGTTTGGCTTTTCTAGGTAACTTGTGGTTGGTTAAATACACCATTTTCCGTCAATTTGAATCTAGTGCGGGAATTTGATTTCACAATAACAGGTGTGTGAACGAAGTGCGCGGGTGGGCGTCAATTACACCTGTTATTGCTTCCTCTAGTGATTCGTAAACACGAATAGCGTACGAGCCGCCTTTGTTTACTGACAGGAATAGGTAATCGGTGTTTGGTATTTCTAGGTAACTTAGGGTTGATTGAAAGGAATAAGCACTCCCGTGAATTTATAATGAGACTGGTTTAACAACTTTATACTATCGTTAATAATAAAAACATTAAATTACTCTGTACCTAGAATTGTACGTTTTTCGATTTATTCAAATTTTTACTCTACTTTGCGTTTTTTACAACGTTATATGCAATCGTTAATTTAATTATAACCCGACGTGAATTTATATACTCAAAACCGCGAATGTCGTGTGCGTTGCCCGTGGCCGACGCAACTTTCTTACTTATCTCGCTCGTGTGTGGCTTATGCTTAAATAGGTTTTTTTCAGCTTCAAATTTCCACTCCCCTCACAAATCTACTGCTAAATATTCGCCGCCATCCCATAGTTATCATGGTGATTATTAATCTTGAGTGTGCGTGTGGTATTAATGCGTTTTTAGCGCAGAGTTTTACACTTAACTTAAAGAGTTGCCATTCGAGGTGATTTTTACGTGCCTGGCGCTTGCTCGTTTCTAAGGGGCGCTGATACCCAAATTGTTTATGTGACACCACGACATGGAATCTTCCAAAACCGTGCATATGCAGGCCTCGGCTCTTGAGATATTTGGCGACGCTCTGGCACGACTTGCGATGGCTATTTATCACATTTCACCCTGGGATTATTTGTAAATGAATTAATTTAATAATTTTGTTGTATTCATGATTTTTAACATATGAGTCACTTTATTGCGTAAATGCGTACTATACTGGGCGTATATTTGGGCCTATTACAATCTTAACAATTTTAGCTGATTATCTAAACTCGTTGATTTTTTCGCGTCAACCTTTGAGATTGATTTTTGCACAAGGTTTCCAACGCAATTCCGAGCTTCCATCTGAAATAAAACACTTTTCTATATCGTAATGTCCAATAAGTTTAAAGTGACTGCACTGAGCGTGATAATGATATGGCACTCTGCCATCCTGCAATCCAGGTGTGTTCATTTCGTACTTGTACTTGGCACGAATTCAAGTGGCTCACGATGATCGCAATTATATTTTTCGTTTTGCCCATTGCAATATGCAGCGGGCATTCGCAGTAGGGATGAAACCGAACCAAACACCGGAATGCCCGCCGAAAGGCCGGATTTCCGGAATTCCATTGGAAGTTACATAATGCAGATGCAATTTTTCATTTCTGATAAAACAGAAGAATTAAGATTACCATCAAAACAAGGAAACTCCAGTATTTGGGGCATATTTCCCGGGGAGAGAGATACTCAACTCTCCAACTAATTATGCAAGGAAAGATACAGGGAAATAGATCCGTAGGGCGCCGCAGAACATCGTGGTTGAAAAACCTCCGGGAATGGTACGGGAAAACTTCGGTAGAACTGTTTAGAGCTGCAGTTTCAAAAATTAGGATCGCTATGATGATTGCTAACCTCCGTTAGGAGATGGCACCATAAGAAGATTTCCTTTGGGGTAGGTTAGTAAAGGGACTACAAATGTTACGTTTTTGTTTACTCTGCCTATTTTATTAGTGTTGAATATTTAAGCATTTACTTGTTTTGTAACTTTTTGTTCTTTCTCTTATCTCAGGTTCAATAGTAGGTTCAATCATAACTAAATAGAGTTTTGTTCAAATACTTTAATGAATTGAAAATAACCAAAAATATTAAAACGTCTAATATAAACTGAACTAAACAAACAAATCAAAAACAATAGAAAACAAAACTATTAAATAAATAATAAACTATGGCCAACATTAACAAACTAAATCCTATATACACAAGCCAACTTATGTGATAATATGACTCTTGCACTTTACGCAAACTTTCTACTTGCAGTTTTCTTCTTGTGGTTCCTTGATTAATTCGTCCTCTTGTCCCTGCGTTCGTCTTCTGATCCTTTCTTGATTCGCACAAAAGTAAACAGCTACTTTTGTTGTGCGAAGTTGAGCGGCTTGAAGTCCTGATTTTTGAATATCTCCGTCACGGCTCCTATCTTGTTGAACTCCTCTCCTGGTTGACTGTCTTCTTCCAGTCCTATGTCCAATCGTTGAAACCCCGTTAATATTTTGTAATGTATTCGTATTAGTATCGCAACATCTCCACCCGCGATCCACACGCGTCTCTCCCACTCGTCAATCTCCTTGTTGATTATTTTCGACTTTCCATTATTCAATTCCCCAAGCGTCTATGCACGAAGTCACCTGTCACCCGTGGTAACCGATCAACAACCTCCATCCGCGGATTGCTTTGTATATTTGTGCATACTTGTTCATATTCACATTTACAATATTTACAATAATTTTTGTTAGCTTGTACCCTAAAGATTATAATTCTATCTAAAACCTATATGATAATAACAATAAATCTATTCTAATTAATCTAAATAAATAATACAAATACCATCACAATATATATCCATGTCATTAGTGTTAGTGTCATCAGTTGAAGTGTCAAGTCTTATAATAAATCAAAGTTATTTAGAGCCAGTTTTACAATTGTGGAACATCCTTGTACCACGAACAAGGATGTTCCACGATTATAAAACCGGCCCATACACGTCCTACTTGAAATTGATCACAATTTGTATATTAATTCTAGTAATATTTCTTAGATATATAAAATTGATATAAATTTCGTACAGTGACATTTTCGCCATTAAAATTTTGTTAATACTAAAAAAAAAATACGCCTTTGCCGAACTTTTTTTAAAAACTATTTACGACCGATAACTAACTGCCATCTGGTGAACCGAAACGACGATTTAGATGATTTACTTTGAAACACCCTGTAGTTTAAGCTAACCCTGACTTGATACTAACTGATATCTTCCAGTGATTGCAATTCAGTTGACCACGTAACTTTAAATCGATTGTTTACTTAACAAAGTCCATTCACAACTTATATTCCACTTTGTTGACCCTAGCAATCGAACACGTATCATGAATACCAAAATTCCGCATGTCATGATTTGCATTAATAACACAACCGAATCGTGACTCGCCGAAAATCAAATAATGACTTGTTTGTGGAACGGCGGCTGGCATTTCTGCTTCTGTGACTAATCACCGCCCGCATAGAAGCTGCACTCAATTGAACAGTACATAGAAAGTTGTCCTCCAAAGGAACACTTCGATGTTGTGGAATTTTAATCTTTTAATAAGAAAAACGTGTTGTGTATCTTACTGGGCTATTTTCGTCCACCAATGCACTAATAAATTCTTACTTGAATCTTGAGTGTTATTGTAAGATCGAAGCTGCTCTCAGTTTATTAAAAATCCAATGAATCACATCAACTTTTCTTAAGTACTAATTTTGTGAAAAATTACTCGTGGAAAATAGATATGTACTCATTTTTGTGCCACTCATTTTTACGTTATTTATTTATGTCGCGTAAAAAATTCAAATTTGTTTTGTTGACAAATCTGAAGTCGTAATTTTGGTCTTCGCAATGAATTTATTATTAACGTGAACAAAAAATGTACATTAAAAATAAATTAAGATCAAAATTCCAACTTCAAATTTGTTTTCTTAACAAATCTGAAGTCGTAATTTTGGTCTTCGCAATGAATTTAGTATTAACGTGAACAAAAAATTTACATTAACACTAAATTAAGATCAAAATTCTAACTTCAAATTTGTTTTCTTAACCATCTGAAGTCGTAATTTTGGTCTTCATAATGAATTTAGTATTAACATTAACGTGAACAAAACATTTACATTAACACTAAATTAAGATCAAATTTCCAACTTCAAATTTGTTTTCTTAACAAATCTGAAGTCGTAATTTTGGTCTTCGCATTGAATTTAGTATTAACGTGAACAAAAAATTTACATTAAAACTAAATTAAGATCAAAATTCCAACTTAAATTTGTTTTCTTAACCATCTGAAGTCGTAATTTTGGTCTTCATAATGAATTTAGTATTAACATTAACGTGAACAAAACATTTACATTAACACTAAATTAAGATCAAAATTGCAACTTCAAATTTGTTTTCTTAACAAATCTGAAGTCGTAATTTTGGTCTTCGCAATGAATTTAGTATTAACGTGAATAAAAAAATTACATTAAAAATAAATTAAGATCAAAATTGCAACTTCAAATTTGTTTTCTTAACCAATCTGAAGCGTAATTTTGGTCTTCATAATGAATTTAGTACTAACATTAACGTGAACAAAACATTTACATTAACACTAAATTAAGATCAAAATTCCAACTTCAAATTTGTTTTCTTAACAAATCTGAAGTCGTAATTTTGGTCTTCGCAATGAATTTAGTATTAACGTGAACAAAAAATTTACATTAAAAATAAATTAAGATCAAAATTCCAACTTCAAATTTGTTTTCTTAACCATCTGAAGTCGTAATTTTGGTCTTCATAATGAATTTAGTACTAACATTAACGTGAACAAAACATTTACATTAACACTAAATTAAGACCAAAATTCCGACTTCAAATTTGTTAAGACTGAATTTAATTTTCAGCCTAATTTTAAAATAGCCCTCAAGATCATAATTCTTGGCAGGTTACATTTCAGATTTTTATATTGTGGGAAGCCCACTGTTAATTTACCTTCCCACAAAAAAATATGAAAATTTGTTTTGAAATCCGGCAGTAAAAAATCTTTTAAATTAAAAAAAAGGACATTAAAAAAAATGTTGCAAGGGGAGCCAACCATCTCGAATATATCAGATTTGTTTGCTCTAAATTACTCCAAAAAAATTGATAAACGCAAATTTTGGTTATCAATCAACAAAACGAACAGATCTAAATTGTTTTGAAATACGTAAAAAATCCTTTAAAATAAAAAAAAATGTCTTACATTCCTAAAAATATCATGGTGTATAGGAGGGTCATCCATCTAGAAAATATTAGAATTGTTCATTTATTTGCTCTACATTTCTCCAAAAGAATCGATAAACGCAAATTTTGGACATCATGTGAGCAACAAATCGAACAAACCGAATATTTTTATTAAAACTGTGGCTTGTAGGCATTTTGATGATACGCGTGTTGATTTGGTTGCCTATACTGCATACAAAGTCCAATATTACATGGCAGATTAACGTCAACCCTATTTATTATTACCGTTTAAGATTGAACTGAATTTTGCTCATTGATTCTTTGATAATATAATAAGCAACATCCTCTGTTTTACCCATAATAACCCCACCTGACTAATCTCAGCATTGAAATCATTTCAATGTTACGAATGTGTGATTGACCTCTAAAGCAGTAATATTCATCCTATTTTGCTTACACACAGCAAAAATAAATTGTCTTAGGGCCAATCAATCTCTAATCGGCACATATAATTAGTTTTTTTCATTCATTTTCTTAGACATAAATAAATTGTCTTAGGGCCACTCATAATCTTTGTCACATAAATTTCCTTTAGAGAAAATATCCATTTTCTTAAACATTGTATGTACTTAAATTGAAACTATGTGCGGATACTACTTGGTGAAACATTATGATTAGGTTAAATCAAACACTTGGTTAAAGTTTCACTGAATTCATAGAATAAACCTCTACAATTGTTTCGGCCTCACGACCATTCTCAAGAGTACAGAGATACTAGAATCTCTCTCTAGAATAGTAGTATCTCTGTACTATTGAGAATGGTCGTGAGGCCGAAACAATTGTAGAGGTTTATTCTATGAATACAGTGAAATTTTAACCAAGTGTTTGACTAACCTAACCTAACCTAACCTAACCTAATTGTATGTACTATGCGACAAAAAAAAACGACAATTCTTAATTTAGATTTTGACATTATTTTATTAGATTGAATGAGTCTTTTAACAATTTTGACAGATAAATAAGATGTCTTAATTAATTAACATGGTTGCCAAAGTAATATCAAACACGTTCACGTTAGAACATATCAACTACCCCAGTTTTTTTTTTCCGCATAGTACATCCTGTTTTGTTAGTTTTTGTAAAATTACAAATTCAAATTTGTAATCCGAATGAAACAAAAAGTACCTAAATAAAGTCACCTCGAATATTATTGCAGTATGTCAATTTATCTGTCAGTGTCACATAAAACTTCTTCAGTGTTATTTATAAAAATTTAAGCCATGGTTTAACGGTGGTTTAATCTTAGAAACCATGGTAACCCATTGTAAAACAACACTAAACCACAGTTTAAATTTTTATGAATAACGCTGCATAACTTTGTCTTTTTTAACATCAAAAATACACCTTAAAAGGTAAATAAAACACTGGGTTAGCAGCCCAAAAAAGCAAAAAAAAAAAAAAAAAACACTGGGTTTTAAAGTTTCACGGAATTAGTGTTTTATTTACCTTTTAATTAACATGTTTCACCAAGTGGCAACCACAAATACACTTAATTAAAAATTACATGTACTTTGGGTAACTAAAAATCAACAACAGAATTTAAATTTCCGCTGGGGAATTAAAAATACTACAGCTGACATTAGTCATCTTATTTGCACTTGCCAAAATTCATTGTCCTAATCGTAACATTTATAATCCCACTGCGTAAATGAAGTTTGATATCATCATCGCTGCTTAATCGTGCCGAGCCCTAATGAAATACGAGCTCTTGTTGACTGCACCGGTGAACGGTGATTCACTATCTCGACAATTGTGTTTACCTGCAACCTACGCTTGCTCGTTGATTACATTCCGCTTGAATCGGTTTCTCAGGCTGCTGCCTCCTTGTTATTTGGAGTACAAACAGTCGAAGCAGCTTGTGATTGAGGTTTACTTCATTTATACACGATGAGACTCTACCTTACGTTTAGGATGAGCTCGGCCACGAAGCACCGAATCAAAATGTTCCTCCGCCAGGTCGTTCCCTTAGGGACGTTCCCTGTTTTGAGCTCTGCACTGTTCTTCTATACCGAAGGTAATTGAAACGACCGACTGACAGTGACATGTCTCAAATAGTGACAGTGACGCATAATTCTCAGCCAGGGAAGTAATAATATGGACTTTTTTATGGTATATTGTAAGAAATTAGCGCCGTTATCAATGCCTCTGATTAATCGAGGCCATAATATGTGACCAATACCAGCTAATTAAAAGTACAACACATAAGTTACTTTAAGAACTTTTATGGGTGATATTTCATTCCAACGTGTCTCAGGACTGTAATTTTATATATGAAAGATCTTTATTGCGCTTTTGGCCCCCATATGGGGTCTTTCTGCTTTGCCAACGTTACAAATATATATTGCATTACATTAAATTGTGATTGAATGATTGATTTGATGAGAGTGTTAAAGCACGCTTACACCAATGTTACTAACATGTGTTGCTAACACATGGTGGTAATATCACCTTTCTTATTGGCAGTGAAACGTCGATTTGTTAGCAACACATGTTACTAACATTGGTGTAATTGGTTTTGGTATTGGTCATTATGAAGTGCAATATGATTCATGAAATGTTTTTGTCGGATGCAATTTTGTAGTTCATTTGTCTTGTCTTTTAATACATAATTCGTCGAGTATTGTCCTATTGTCTTATTTTTTGTCCTACTTTTTCCAGTCTTTGTTAGTAATTAATGATTTTGATTATTAAACATTATTAATGCATAATTTAATGTTTGCTGTAATGGCATTGTTATAATAATATAATAATGTAATTATTAATTACCTTGATGATTCTTCACAATTACTTCAAAATGCTCGAGCTTGGCCGGTGTTAGATCATCGATCTTGGAGTGCTTATAAGGTGCGCTTGTAAACGGCGATGCCAAGGCTGCCATCCTTTTAGCAAGTGCAGCCTCACGAATTGCCTTGAGAGCAAGCACGACTCTATTAACATGTAATTAACGTTTACCGGTTTCTCGCAAATATATTTCGGATCGAATTTTGCTACTTTATAACAAATATTTCTCGTTTAACTATTTCAATTTACTTTGATATTAACATTGCAAATGTTTATCTCCCAATTATGTTTATCGACAATTTTGTATTTACATTACGGTTGTTACGTACATAATTTGGTCCAAGTTAGGTGCACAGTAGAAAAGGCCGGAGGCTACCTTTCTGTAATTCCTTGCCTGCTTTGTAAAGTTGCGTTTGCTGTAATCGGGCTTGTTTTAAATAGCGGGCAATCAAATGTTAGTAATTATTGTTGATCCCTGAGTAAATTGATTGCTAATGATTGGTGTTTTGTTGCAGACGTGTCCACATCAGAACAGGAAGATTTATTTATAAGGAAACTGAGACAATGCTGCGTGCCATTCGACTTCATGGACCCGGTGGCCGACCTGAAGGGCAAGGAGGTGAAACGCTGCACTCTGAATGAATTAGTTGATTATATAACGGGTGGCCGAGGAGTGCTCACCGAAGCGGTGTACCCAGAAATAATTAAAATGGTTTGTACTTTTATTATCTTATAACGTGTTATAAGTAAATCGCTGGTGTAATTGGCAATATCTCAACTCAAACAGCCAGTAACGGAAATTGGCTTTAAGTGGAAATATACATTGAATGACGATGAAAATATCATCATATCATCTCATGTTTATTAAACTTTTGAAATAACGTTATGTGCGGTTGACGTTCACTATCACTAGTGTAATTCAAAATCATATATTGCTTCATCACATTTTGCTTCAAGCAATATTTGCCTACTGGCTGTTTCTCTGTAGCGGAAAGAAGATATTCATTGTCATTCAAAAATTTGTAATTAATATCAAAGTAACATTAACAATGGAACAAAACTTTTGAACTTCAAATAAAATCGTTACCAATATTAAATGTTAAGTTATAATCAGCTTAATGAGTAATTTTTATGTTAGCCAATAGAATGTCATTTTAGCAGTTGGGAGTTTTGTGTATACACTATACCATGAAGTGATGGAATAATGTCGAAAACGGCGCCAAGCCCACGCTGCCACAATGGCGCTGAAATTTTGATTCTATGTGCCACCCTGCACGTTTTGCAAGGGTACAAAATTTATCAAGAAATGTGCGTTATCTGGATTTAATTTCACCATGTTATCTACAGTGTTATCACTTTCTGGCTTCATATCGTATCAAATTCCGATAAACGATTACATAACACAATGCTCCTTAACCATAAACGGCCAAGCATTGAATTAGGCTTACCCCAGAACCATTATTTATTATTTACGACTAAAAATGCATTGGAATAAAAATTGTAAATACAGACTTAAAAAAAAAAAAATGTGCACACATAATAAATAGGGAATAGTGAATAAGTGAATAAATAGCAGAAAAATTAATTCATATAGAAAGCTATTGACGCCATGTCTGGAGGCAATCGGTGTGACGATATATACTTAAAAAAATATATATATATGTATATATAGGGTGGATAATTTTTCATTGTTCAGCTTTTATCTGCTGAAATGTTAATGATATAAACAAAACTTTAACAAGAAACTTGTCGAACACCACCTGGTCTAAAATATGGCTAAAACAATTTCTCTATTCTCTAAAATTGCCAAGAATTTTGAAATTAACATTATGAATAATAGAGCTATTCATGACTGAATAGAGAATTCCAATAAGCTTCCACTTTGCTCTAATTGCCTTTAAAAATTGATGTCGAGACATGCGATGTGTTTGTTTATGTTTGTTACCTTATTATTCACTAGTTGCAGAGCTACAGAATTATTCAACCAACCCAAAAAAAGATATTAATTGCGCACCTTGAAAATAATCATTATAGAATCACTTATAGAATTTTAACACCTCAAGACAAAAGGGTAAAAGAGGGTAAGATTAAGAACGATAGAATTTTAAGGTACAAAAAAATTACTTTGGGCCGGTATTATCAACATATTTAACACCTTTAGGCCTAAACGACATTTAAAAGTTAATTCGCTGCATTACCAACTTCTTTAAATGACGTTTAACTGCTAAATGCCTATTAACTTTAATTGACATTTCTCCGTTTACTATTTTATCGGCAATTGAGACTGACAGAAGTTTGTAGTTTTGAGGTTAACGACTCTGTGCGGCTACAGTAACAATAATGACTTCAAATTCTTCCGATTACACCAGTGAATCTTCTGGTGAAGAAATATTATTATTACATACTTAATGAATAGCCGAAAACATACAAATCAAAGAACAGAACAGATAGTTATCATTGTTGCCTGCTTGAAAATATAAAACTTTCCAAAAGTTCCTACATTTTTAATAAGATATATTGCCAACTGAAGTTCTACTCTTCTCTAAGTGCCTTAACCGATTCGATCATTGACAATGATGCTATTAAATTGACAATCTTTACTTTATCAACTGCTGCTCGAAACAGTTGGGCCGTTGTTTTGCCATACCATGTTCTTAAATTTTCAACTGAAGTTAAAAAGACATTGCCTTAAAGACCCTTTAAAAATATTCAAAATACGCATGGCATTTTTAACTGTACATTTAACATAAAGTCATTTAACTAAATGCCTGTTTAAGTTAATTACTTGTTAATACCGTGCCTTAAAGAATGAAAAACACAGTTTAGTTTCAACATTGAAGAGATGACAATTAGTCCTGCAATCCGTTCCAATCAGGGCTTTAAACCATTATTTTCTTTCAGATTTCATTCCGATTCAATGTATAAAAATATATCGGTTTGGTTCCGGTTTTCAGTCCTGCAGAAATAATGTTTTTTTTTTAAATTTTCGGTTCGGTTTCAGTTCCGGTTCAGTTCAGCAACAAATGAAGAATTAACAATGATAATTGAAGTGGGCAACAAAATTATGTGCGTGCGTTTAAATATGCACGAAACCGAAATAAACCGTTTTTTCAGTTCAGCTTTGGTTTTCGTTCCGACAAAAATTACGTTTTTTTTTCTGATTTTTGGTTCAGTTCCAGTTCGAAGCCCTGGTGTAAATCGTGTATTATAGACTTCTCTATTGTACATTAACTATTGCTTAAAGTTAACCAAAGGTTGTAGACTGGTTTCAGAGTGTTTTAACTACTAGTCATAAGAATGATTAGTACCCGGTAAAAATATCTAATATCTATTTTTATAGCATTTATGTATTCAAAATATCATTGGTGCTGAAAACTTTTCATATCAATTTGCTAATGCGGAAATGCTTTGTGTCTATTTTCAGATATCTGCCAATCTATTCCGGACGTTGCCACCTAGTGAAAACCCAGACTTCGACCCTGAGGAGGACGACCCGACGTTGGAGGCGAGCTGGCCTCACCTGCAGCTGGTGTACGAGTTTTTCCTCCGCTTCCTGGAGAGTTCGGATTTCCAGCCGACCATCGGCAAGCGCGTGATCGACCAGAAGTTTGTGCTGCAGCTGCTGGAGCTATTCGATTCGGAGGATCCGAGGGAGCGGGACTTCCTCAAGACCGTGCTGCACCGTATATACGGGAAGTTCCTCGGCCTCAGGGCGTTTATACGAAAACAGATTAATAATATATTCCTTAGGTAAGGATAATACAACCAAGTTACTGTTTGCACTATGAGCCATCATCATAAAATATTCAAATTCACATTCCAAGTGCATCGACAGCATAATATTCGTGCCATTTTTGCAATATATATTTTATGTGCTGGTATATTTTATGTTGGATGTATTGCTTCTGTGGTTTGTGACTACGAAGTTTTTTGCCTTTTTTAACATGTGCATGAAAAAGGACTGACTAAAGTGAAGAAGTCGATTGTGAAATTCAATAGAAGTAGAAGCTATTATCATTCAGAGTCCATATCTCGGTGGTTATTCATAAGGCATGTGTTGCCCACATATTTTTTAGTTATTGTTGCACTTAAACCTAAAGTAGGAACATGTAGCAGAAGCTTAAAATATAATTTGCTACATGCATTGTCCCATTATATTGTTATTTAAATAATGGGGCAATTTAGATAAACTATTTTGTCCGGTACAATCTGGTTATTAGAACATAATGCTATTAACATGAATGAAAATAATTATTGCATTTATGTCTTGTTACTGTGCATTTGTATAATTACACCTGATAAGTGTAACTATTGTAAAAAATCTATACTATATCATTTTAAACTATTCTTTGAATAATATTCATATAACTACCGAGTGATCATTTAAATTTCAACTCTAGTTATCCATGGAAATTCTCACAGCCAATAAGAAAGACGAGACTGGTGATCTTACCTTTCTTATTGGCTGCGAGTATTTCCATGGATAACTAGAGCTGGCATTTAAATTATCACTTTGTATTATCCATTAATAGTTGTAGGCAAAAACTGATAAAAGTTCCCTACAAAAAATTCGCTGAGAAACTAAAAATTATACTTTAATTAATTATTCTGTCTCGCAGCCCACTTATAGTAGCCACTAGCAGATACATTCAAAATCCTACTTAAATCCCTAATCACGAAATGCTTTGATGATAATAACTTTTTGGTTTGTGCGAAAAACCTGGACGTGTCTTGTCATTTATTTGTATGATGTACGAGGTGATTCATTTAGGGTGAGACATTTTTATGTTATCATACAATGTAGGTACCACTTTGTGCTTGTAACACGGTATATTTTGCTAGCCGAGCTTGATAATTTTATCTTAATTCTAGGTTTGTCTATGAGACTGAGCATTTCAACGGGGTTGGTGAGCTACTGGAAATTTTAGGATCAATAATAAATGGTTTTGCGTTGCCATTAAAAGCAGAGCACAAACAGTTCCTCGTCAAGGTCCTCATACCCTTGCACAAGGTGAAGTGCCTCTCGCTCTACCACGCACAGGTATGTCTGCCACGCCCCCAAACGTCACCGGCATACCTCATCCTTCTGTTTCTTATGTTTGCAGCTGGCTTACTGCGTGGTGCAGTTTCTTGAAAAGGACCCCACACTAACAGAGCCTGTAGTGCGCGGTCTGCTCAAGTATTGGCCGAAGACGTGTAGTCAGAAGGAGGTCATGTTCCTCGGGGAGATCGAGGAGGTGCTGGACGTGATAGAGCCGTCGCAGTTCACCCGCATACAGGAGCCCCTGTTCAGACAAATAGCCAGATGTGTTTCAAGTCCACATTTTCAGGTACGAGGTCGATGCGCTTCATTATCGGAAGATAAGTGGGGCGGCGTTAATAATTCAGCGGGGTGAATTACTTACTGTCAACGCCTAATTTTTTATTAATAAAAGTGGGCGGTCCTGTGGCACAAAACAAGTGTCCTCCAAACAGTTCCTAAATGAGGCTATCACCTAAATATTATGATTTCAATTTGTACAGCATATTTAAAATGTTGCAAATTCAATGTTATTATTAAGTGTCAATTTTTTTCATAACAAATTCACAAATAAATGCGCACTATCAAACTTGATTAAGAAATTGTCCTACTTATTGTACAACAAACGTGATATGGGGTGAAAATTTACATGTTATACGTTAAAATGTGTATTTGTTACAGGTGGCTGAGAGAGCATTATATTTCTGGAATAACGAGTACATAATGTCACTCATGGAGGAGAACAACCACGTCATAATGCCGATAATGTTCCCCGCCCTGTACCGCATATCCAAGGAGCATTGGAACCCGACGATCGTTGCCCTCGTGTACAACGTGCTGAAAACCTTCATGGAGATGAATTCGAAACTGTTTGACGAGCTAACGGCGAGCTATAAAGCGGAAAGACAAAAGTAAGCGGCAGGCACTTGTTTAATTCTGTTTGTCATGTATCATTGCTTAAATATACATTGGTAGTTGTACCCCTCGTATCTGGTTTAATTTGAGTGCGTCCAGTACCGAGCATGTTTGTGATTCGCATTTTTTCTTTTCTTGCGTGTGCGTAGAGAGAAGAAAAGAGAGAAAGAGCGGGACGAGTTGTGGAAGCGGCTCGGCGAGCTCGAAATAAGTCATAGTAAGAAGATGATAGCGCACAACAGCAGTCCCACTGTGAAGAAGTGATATCCCTCCAAATGTGTACCCCACCCTCACCAACCAGCAGCTGCAGCCACTGTGTAAGTACCAAGAGACGGCAGCATTGTAGGCGGTGAAAAATGCACGGGCACAGGTGGCAACCGGAGTTTGAAGGACGCCCTTTACTCAACGAGCTCGGGCGCATGGTGTTCGAATCTGTGCCTGTGCATTCTTCATGTAGTACAATCCGGTGATGATGGTTGCGTTAAGTGAGGAATCCTGCCTAGTGCTATATCTAACTAACCACAGCCCGTTTTGGTGTCTGTTTCTTTCTATTATAGCTGCGTTGGATCCAGCAGACTATGTTAAACATGTGCTATATAGTTAATTGGTCATCTGTAAATAGATTACGTCGTGGTTACGTTTTGTGTTTGGACTTTGGTTGGCCATGTTTATATTATAAATATATATATATAACAATATGATATATTTAAATAATGCAGAGTTCTTTCAAGGATTAACAGTAACCTCTATGTAAATTAGTAAAATTATAACACTTATATATACATATATACTTATATTATGCAATAAATTATTTAAATGTCGTTTTCTTTTGTGATTTATTTAAAAATTTTAATTTGTGATCAGAGTTGTTATTGGGTGGTGTGGAGAGAAATGGTGTCTCCAATGCGTGTTAGAAAATGAATATGTAAAGGTCCTAAGTAGTACAATAACTGTTGGGAACCTATCGATATATATATATTTTATGACCAAAACTCTGTAGCACCCAAATTATGGCACACTGCACAACGTGTCACGTTGATGACACGAGATTAAGTGTCTTTTTAGTTTTGTATCTTTCATATCTTAAATGTTTCTTGTTCATCATTCACCGAAAACACACATATATATATATATAAAAATGAAAAACGCCTTTAAATATATGACGTGTACAATATTTTATATTCAAAGCATTAGTAGGTAAACACATATTTATTTTTTATTTCCTCACACGATAGCCATAATATAAAATATTGTATTGATCGGGTGTGTTTATATGTGGCACAGGTCGTGATGCAGTAAATAACTCCAACGGATTCCTTTTTTAATAACATGAAAAAATATCAATGTCTTAGATTGCCTCTTGCTGCCACGTGTAAAACAACTCTTTAGGTTAACAAATAAAATAATAAGCGATTATTTTACTTACTCCTTTTCTTGCTTTGAACTGTGTATATGTGAAAGGCCAATGTTCAATAGCTGAGTTATAACCAATCTGTTTTCAAACACAATTTTAACCACAAATATTTTATATATGTGCCGAGAGGCGCGAGTGTGATCGTTGCAAGTGACTGTATAATAATTAATTAAACAAAAATGTATGTGAACGCCATGCGCAAATGTGAATTTTTTTGTGGGACGAAAGGACATGTACAGAAATGGCTGTATAACATGTAATATACGTTATATATTAATTGAGAGTAGATAAATGTAATATCTCATCCCTTTTTAATCTTTGAAGTAATAAATTGGAATGTTAATCATATTCAACGATTTTTTTTTGTTTTATATTTTATGTTACATAATTTTGGTGCAAACTGTATGTTTTTCTTTCTTATTAAATATAACTTTTATTTTCATTTTTCCACTCTTACTTTTTTTTTTCCTGTTTCCTTCCTAGAGGTCTGTGTCCTTGTTGGCAAAATTTCAGCGTTTTTATGTTGTATGGTAGTGGTGCTGTTGCAATTTTATTGTTGATATATTAGATGTGTCGTATGTAAGCTCTGGCGCTTTGGCGGTATAACTTTTGATAGCGTTGTACGCCTTTGTATATTACAATTTTATACAGCCAGTTAGACAAACTTTCTATAAAAGAAATGGTGCCACTCTTCACTATCATAATATTAGAACGCACTACTATTATGTTCACTAGTGACGAAAAAGAAAACAAAATCATGCTTTCAATAAAAGTATAGCAAATTGTGTTTTAGATAGTTGGTATTTAAAAATATATATTATGTAAAATGAAAAAAAAATCATGCATGATGAAGCTCAATTTCAATAGACATGTATAGCTTTAACGATTCATTTCGAGAGGGAATCACAATCGCCCCCCCATTCGGTGTCATTTTATTTACTTTCACAATCGTTACGGCCTATTCAGTTTTTATTTAAGCCTCAGTTTTACGCATTTCCCGTGATACCCTTTGATATTACAACTAACTTTTATTAACGTGAAGACTGCAAGCCATCGCTTCAAACAGCACTACTGTAACTCGTCTTGAAATGGATCGTTAGGGTTGAGAAACTGCGAGGATGTATGGTATACTGGACCCATCCTGTTAGCTAACTAATGTAATATATCTAAACAAAATCACTATAAAAACTTGTAGATATATGAAAAATATATTGTTAAATATCTATTGTTTTCATTTTCTCATGAAACTAATGTATAAGTTTTTAGTGTATAGTTATAAATATAATGATGACGGAAAGGGACTCGTTTGAATCCAGAAACCGACCGCTATTTACACGGTGTGCGTGCGCGTGCCATGCACTGTCTGCGCATGCACACTCACACCCCGCTGTGTGACAGTTTTACAGGTACTTGCATGTGTAGTCATTTTTTGTTTCTGTCCGTTTCTGGAAGCAAACCGTGCAGAATATCATTGCGTTTCTCATTTTTCTTTTCTAACTAATAGTTTAAACAAAATGTGAGTGTATGGCAAATCAATATGAATATTTAAGAATAAACTTTGAGAAAATAGTTTCTATATGAAATACTTAGCTACCATAATGTGAATGTGCGCACTGATTAGGTGCGTGGAAAAATAAACGTTATGATTTTGAGATGTGTTTGTTTTCCCATCACAACCATTGATTCACGAAGATGCAAAAATTGCACTGCATTTTATAATGGCTTTGATTGACTAAGTATAAATATGTATAGTATTTTTTATACCCTAGCGGAATTATTAGTTGTTTTGGTTATTTTTTCAAAAAGTCAAGTTTTATGTGACACACAGATAAATTGACATGCTTCAATAATATTCGTTGTGACCTTATTTTGGTAATTTTTTATTCAAATTCAAACATTCATTGAAGTCATGTGTTGGTCATATCTGATGCTTTAGTTTTGGTGATAAATATAATTATAATTTCGATTTTGAAAATTCAACATACAATTAACTTAAATTGTATTAACCTACTAACCAAAAGCATTGCATCCTGAGGTGAGCTGACAATGACTCATAGTCTACTAGTCAACTATAGTCGACTATAGTCATCTTGTCAAGTATACATGATTAATGTGTGCGAAAAAATATTTTCAGGTAAAATCAAAGGCAAATTGTAAAAATTATCGTCTAGACTTATAATTTATTACATCCCTAATACGTACTGTGCCTCACTAATTTTGCTTATATTTAAGGTTCGAAAACGTCCAAAAGCAATTTAATCGTTTGCTCGTACATCAGGAACACTGCTGCATTGCTGGGAAATACTCTGGCGCAAATGGCAAATGATCCTTTCATGAAGAATCCTAATCCGTGGGTGTTGTAGGTCTTCCTGAAGCAGTCCAACATGCCTTTGTAGCGTGGAAAGTTGGGGTCGTCGCTCTGCATGCGAGATTTCACAACATCGAATGGTACCACAAAGACCCAAGACAGTATCCCTGAAAATATCAAAGTTAAAGCTAAGAGTGCAAGTAGCGGCAGATGCTGCTAATTGGTGATGCTGTTAATGCTGGTGACATGCAGTAATTCAATCGGCATAAAGCGTTTGCAATTCAAGCACCTTGATTTCAACATTAGTATATTCTTCAATCAATAAGACCGTCTGACAAGTAAGCTGCTGCTAAATAATATTTGGGTTTGGTTATTAATATTTAGCAGAAACTAATAGTAAAACTATATACCTTTTTTACAGATGTTATTGACGGACAATTCCTAGAGAAAAATAATAAAGTTAATTACATAGGAAATGTTATGTGGCAAACTCAACCCACATTCATAATATCTATACAAAATATACTGTAGTATATTCGCAAAACTCCTGTGACATAAACAAAGACAAACGAACATTTTCAACTGTACCTGGTATGTATAAAATGTATAAATTGCTTACTATTTTACCTGACTGCACTTGTGTCAAGCTTTTAAAATAAGTAAATAAGTTTCAGTTTCAGCAAAATAAATTCGATTTCAGGAAAAGTAATATTAAATTCGAAAAAGTAGAATCAATTTCGGAGAAAGTAAATCAATTTCAGAAAAACTGACATCGACATTAGTTAAATAGTTTCAATTTCAGAATTTTATTGAAGATACATATTATTTAAACGAACACAATTCTGAAATAGAAATTACTTTTTGTGAAGTTGATATTACTTTTACTGAATTTGATTTTATTTTTCCTGAAATCGAATTTACTTATGAACATTTCCATTTACTTCATCAGATTTACTTCTGAAACTGAAGATGAAAAGGTATAGCTGCTGATAGTGGTACGAATAATTTTCAATACATACTCAAATTATTTCAATTTCAGAATGTTATTGAAGTTACATATTATTTAAACGAACACAATTCTGAAATAGAAATTACTTTTTGTGAAGTAGATTAATATTACTTTTACTGCATTTGATTTTACTTCTTCTGAAATCAAATTACTTTTCTGAAACTAAAGATGAAAAGGTATAGTGCTGATAGTGGTGCGAATAATTTCAAATAAATACTCATATGGTAAGTAGTTTCTGATTCTTACTCGTTTGGTAGGAATCGTTGGAAAAAAGATTTCAAATTGCCCATTTTAACAAACTAAAACCATTTCCAAACAATCTAGGATAAATACCTGCAGTTCCGCCTCCCACGAGTTGTTTCAGGACTGCCGAATCTATGATATCATGAGGATACTTATAGTCGAGTAACAATTCGTAGCTAAGCATATAAATCCCGCTTGTGGGCACATCCCTGTAAAACCTCAATTTACTGCATCATTCTTGTGAACCAACCTATAGTTACCTGTAAAACATCGGCACAAAACCCCTGAACAAGCCTTTAATGCCTTGCTCCCTAGCGACGGTGAGGATACAATCAATGACGCCTTTATACCGCTTCACTTTAAATAATGTCGTCCAGCTTTTCTCTGTAGAAATTTGCAACTTTGTTTTCACCAACTCCATCGGAACCATCAGTGTAACCTGCGGTATTCCAGCAATACACCCTGAACATTATTATTATTAAAGTATTGTCTCTCAAGTCCTTTCGGATGTTGCTTTTTATTATACAGTACATTCTGAAGATTGTCATTATTAATGATTCAAAAATAAACGTTTTAATTTTTGTGCGCTCAAATTTGACAATACGTGATGAAAAATGACCAAAAATTTGTTCAAGTGTCCAACTGATTCTATTTACTAACCAAATATTTCGGAACTTGTGAATTAATCTTTAAATAGGAGTCAGAACAAAAAAACATTTATTTGAGCTAAATATACATTTTCAATCTTCAGTAGAAAAAACTATACCAAGGAAATCAAATGGAGAGTTTTACTTTCAACTAATTCTGACAGAAAAAAAAAATCGGAACTCGATTAAAACGCAATACCTATAACTCATAAATAATAATATATAATGCAAAAATAAAATAGAATGGAAACGAATGAATTTTTTTCGAGCTTTACCCTGCTTTGTTTCATTTGCTTTATTCTTCCATTCTGTACATATGTAACAATAAATCACTACATTGAAACAAAATTACAAACGTTGACTAAATTCTTTAGCGATGATAAATTTCGTTGTTATTTCTAATAGTTAGATAACTCAATAAATTTGAAATTTTTAGAATACGCATCAAACGAAATTAAAGGCTTGACAAACCCATAAAATGAGCACAAATAAAAGTTCCAAATGTGAAAACATGTCCAGTTTGTGTGGGGATTTGTCCTCGAATTTTTATTTCATTTTTTGTAGTGACATTCAGTCCAAATATTATTATTTTTTTCGTTTTCTTTGCTTTGTTTCAATTGCTTTATTCTTCAATTCCATTTGTTTTCCTCAGTACAGTTTTTTCTACTGAAAATGATTGCATTGTGATTGAAATGTAGGTACGTGAATTTAGTTTAAATAAATGTTTTTTATAAAAATGGTGTTGTGTAAATACATAAATATTTACACGCAGTTATTTATTAAAAAAATGCCTGCCTGCCACAAAAACCTTTTCCTTCCAGTATTCATCGGTTAAACGGGGCCGGCCGTGTTTATTTTTATTATCAACGAGCCTCAGCAGGTTCCCATACGTCCCGAAGAAAACAGCGTTGGACGGGCCTATCAGCCACATTGGAAACAAGAAGCCCTTGTACAAGCCTCGGATGCCTTCGAATTGCACCGTCTTCTTGGCGGCAACTATTAGGGTTGTGTGCAGTACCTGCTGGCGAACCTTCAACGTATCCCAGGGGTGACCCACAATTAAACCCGCAACTCCTACAATCAGTAATTGTAATAATGTGGGTTTATTAATTCATTAATTAATTCATTAGTATTAGTATTGAATATGGGGTCGATAGTCAATAAATATTGTTTTTATATACAAGGTGTGCCATGACAATGCGCATAGCTTAAGAGCGTATTCCATGGGAAATTTTTAGTCAAACCTTGCACAATTTTGTCCAGAACATAATAGTTACAGAGTTTGGGTAAAATTTAAGAAAGCAAAAACCATGTAGAATAAAGTGATGTTTTATTAATTAACAATTTTTTATTTATTTTTTATTACCAACGCAAATTTTATCAAAGTGTTTGTTCAAAATGACCCCCGCTGCCTCACAACACATTCTTGCTCTAATATTAAATATAAACTTAAGATTTGGACAAAAGTGTATAAGGCATTTTCGACTAAAAATTGCCCACGAAATGTGCTCTTCAGCTATGCGCATTGTGTCATGGGACACCCTGTATAATAATGAGATACAAAAAATTATAAAAAGTTGGAGATCTAGTGTATATGATATCAAAAATTAAATTATTATCATCAATTAATTGAAAAATATTACTGTTCATTTCTTAAATATGAATTTCCATGATTTTTAAAATAATTAACAATTGCAGTCCAATTCATTTGTTATTTGTTGTCGTTCTGAAAAAAGGTTACTAGTTTTTATTTGTAATATGAATCTCAAATGAGAGAGTTTCTATGGTTAAAACATATTAGAGTGGTGCTTTCAGGTAAATTTAATAACAGCCCAATACCGTCCACATCTACAATACGGAAGTACGCGGGAAAAATTGAAAAAACTGCAATATTTCGGCGGAATAAGAAGCCTGAGGTGGTCAGTATCAATTATTTTTAGAATTGTTCTGCACAAAAACTTGAGCAATAAAATTATACAGAGTGATCATTTAAATTCGGCTATAGTGTGGAAATTTTTGCAGCCAATAAGAAAGGCGAGATTGATGATCTCGCCATTCTTATTGGTAAGCTTACTGGTGAGCTCTCACTAGAGCTGAAAGTTAAAAGATGACTTTGTAATAGAAACAGAATTGGAAGTACGTGTTTTGGGGATGAGCAACTTTTAAAGCGAACACTCGGTATATTTATAGTTTTTCATATTCGAATAATTCACAATTTGGTTTTAAAAGATTTACTACGTGTTTGGATAATGGAACAAGTGGAATAAGGTAATTGGTTCAAGGTGATCAAATTTAAAATTGGCACCATCATTACATTCGAATGCCTGCGGGTTAGGCAACCAAACTAGCACAGCTACAAGTGTGCGCCTGCGTCACAGACTTAACAATGTCTTATTCTATGTATAAACAATGAAAAGTGTTTTGCCAGGAAAAACCGTTCACCACTTTTTAGTGTTCGTCTAGAACACATCGTTGGTCCGTGAAACAGGGTCGGCTGAAGTTCGCAGAGAACGCAGAACAGCGCATTTACCTCCGACCCACCCAGCAATGAAGTGTTCCCAGCTGCCCATCTCACTGTTATATCATCTTCACTAAACGGATTGGCAAAGATCAAAGCTACTGAACGAGCGCAGGATGCTTCGAGATTAAATTATTTATAATTTCGTGCTAATTGACCTTCAGGGATCCCCGTTAGTGCCGAAACCGATACGGCTTGTCCGGCTGCCAAGATGCTCTCCAGGAAGAACAAGGACCTCAGGACGATCAAAGAGGGGGTCGTCGGTAGATATGTGAAGAAAGACACCCCTCCTGAAATGCCAAGTGAGTAGACTTACACCCGGTTCATCGTTCTGACAGATGCGACTGACATAACCCCGGCTGTCCATACAAACAATCTCCACCGTGATCACTTCCAGTCATCAACGTGTGGACTACCGAGCCGAAGAGGCGCGCCTCTAACCAGAACAGGTCCTCGCTGCCCCCACATGGCGCGTCCACCAGCAGCGCCAGCCAGGCGGGCACCGCCGTGCAGAAGTTCGGCAACCAAAAGACGATGATCAGTGATGTGGGCCTGGGGGCACACGAAGGTAAATACACACCCAGTGCATCCGTTCCTAATTTAGCAGCGAGGTAAATAGCACCAGCAGCCGCCGCCGCAAATTTTCACCGCCGACTTTCCTTCTAGGTTCACCAATATTTCCGTGAACAGTGAACCACCGACCTCCGTCACCCAGAGCCTGACCACGATCAACTCCGCGCAGCCCATCTACATGAATCAAATAAGCACCTCTTACTTGGATAATTCTGCCGTAAGTATTACCCATGGCAGTGATTGTACAAGATTATAAGTTTTGGCATTGCGATAAAATGAGTCTGTGATTGCATTTGAGATCATGCCAAGTTAAGTTAAGAAACGAGGGAATTTTTGTATACGCGTTTTCTAAAAATAACTTATAAATATTTTTACTGCTTTAATCTACATCACTTCGATTTTCAATTAAAATACTAATTTATGTTACATATTCAGGGTTTGAAAATTATAATGTGAAAATCAAAATGGGGTTTTATTCTAGAACAATAGTTATGTTCTTTTATTGAATAGCTCACGCCCTTATGACAGATCTGATCTGAGTAATAAAAAAATCAAGGCAAATAACAAAATTTTCATTTTCGATTCATTTGCATCCATGGCTCCTAATAGAAAGATTCTTCAAAAGATATTTCAAGATAAAATTCAAAAAGAATGCAAGTTAGATGTAAACATTTAGTTATAATGGTAACCATGGTAACACAAGTTTGACAGCTCCTCCTTCACTTCCGAACCCCGCAAAAACGCTCCGCATCGGAAAGGGGGACGTGAGTTTTCTTAGCAAAAGTTAGCAGTAAAAATTAGTGAAATTTTTTTGGCTTCCTTCTAGTTGAAAGGTCATCAGGGAAACAAATGTTTACGTGAATTATAATTGGAGAACCTAATGATTTGGTATGGTAATTCGTCATTGGACACATTTGCGCTCTTGCATTACTGCATTTTTGTTGAAAGTTTTATTGAATACATTTTCACTGTATAAATAATAATAAATAATAAATAATTGATTTAAACCGATTATGTCGGAATTTAATTGAATTTGCTCGGTTTGTTGATGATTAAATAACAAATGAAGTCTGTATAGTCTTGGACACTTTTTATCGAACAGAGTTTATATGACTTACGTATTTGACGGATTCCATGATTATATATTGGGAAATTTCAACGGCATTGGAGATCTAAAGAATCCGACTGCCTACCTTCGGTACAAATTGATGTCATGGGGACATCATTTTCCTCCCTCTCTTCTCCAAACATACATTATTCATGTTTATATGGAGCTAATAGCAGAGTTGCGCCGTAAATGAACCGCATGGTTATGGAAAGAAATTTGTCGCATATGCATTTCAAAAAACAAAAACAAAATCTGTGAGAATTGACAAATGTCACATACGACATTTATCACTCGAAATTGAAGCATAGTACCCCTGCATATCTATAAAATCAATATGATGATTTACCACTCCTGTGAGATTACCTGTTATAGTAAAACTTCCCCAAAAAAGCTCGGAGCCCATGTTAAACGGTAGTTCCCTGTGAAATGATGCAACACTCACCCCATTTGCATAAGCGGGGTAGTTAGCTACGCTCTGATTCTTGCCAAGCTTGCCACTATACGAAATTTAACAATAGTAAATACTCTCGGAATTATACAGCACACAGGCAATAATTGGGCTTATTCTCTCTTGATGAGGTTCGCTCTGCGGCCTTTACAGTCCTATAGTGCTTATAATTGCGGTGTCTATAATGTAATTCATTTTACTCTTCAAACGTATTGTGGGCTTACAAGTGAAATCACTTAAGTCAAAAACTATAAAATGTGAGAAACTGCAATTAAAGTTTTATATTCTGCTGTTACCTTTCCTACTCAGTCATTTAATGAGTTAAGAATTTGGAAATTCAGCTACAGGACCCTTTACTATACCCCTACTCAGCCTGAGATTTGTTACAATTTAGTAAACCATCAAAATAAAATTTAACTAAAAACAGGCAAAATTGACTTAGTGTATTTCATATGTAAGTCGACGATATGTGATTAAATTTAATCACTTTCATTGTTAGTCAAAATTAGTTCAAATATTTAACTTGGATATACATGTACAATCTACAATATATAAGTATCTGAATTTATTTGTAGTTGGTGGACATAGTTCATTACTATTTACCATGTGTGATTAAATTTTATCACTAATCGTATTATTTGTCATCTGATTCACCGTTCAAAAATTAAATCCCATCACTCCAGTACTGTGGCTTGATAAACTTTAAAAGAATTTAGTGTGCAACTCACATTGGTAATCTTAAATAGATTCATCTTAATTTTTATTATAAGGGTGTTTATAAAGTTTATAGTAAATATAATAATAGTAAATAAAGTTCTTCAGACATATACAGGTAACAATATTGAGGTGGGAAGATTCGTCATACACGTACAGGTAATACTATTGAAGCAGAAACGCTGCAGCAGCGATAGGTTAATAAAATAAACACAAGTGTTTTATTGTAATAGTGCAAATTTTAAATAATAAATTCCTAGTGTTAATGGGAACTACCGCCATATTTTTTATATGCAAATATAAATACATATAAGCAAAATAGTTTATACTAATAAAAAAAAATCGCCTATTTACTAATTATAATTTTTGTATGAGTGTACTGGAAGGTCATGTAAATCCTTATTCACAAGGTTTTCATTTTTTAGAGCAATGCAAACTATGTTGAGATTGACCAAATTTACCCGCTGACGAATCAGGACAGCGGCTCCACCTACGGCGAAACCAGCTACAACAGGTCCCACTCCCCCATATACCAAAACACCACGGACAGTTCCACCATGCTGCAAGACACCACGCCGATTTACAGCAACACAAATGCTGAACGGTTCAGGCCTCACTCGCAGGAAATGACATATGGCGAGCGTCTTGCGCATCATCTGCGATACAACATTGAAAGAACGGAGAGTCCACAACAAGGTAATTGATCATATATATGTATGAAAATTAAACAGCCTTTTCAAAACACAATTTCCCAATTGGGTTAATGTTTAAAAAAAAAATAAGTATACTGCCCATGGGTGCACATAATTAATTTTCACAATACTGAGGTTGGATGCGCATTCTGGAATAACTGGGCCTCCCAAAAGACAATGTATCTATCTTGTTTTGTAATGGTGCTAGCGCATACCAAACAAAGATTTGTTCTCCGATGCACCCAGATCTATAGGAGTCAAACTGATGGAGTGCCCTGAATTACGATTGGCACATTCTTGATTGGCACTTCTGTTGGTAAATTAAATCTTTGAATCCCCATTCTAGTTACATAAAATCATTTCTTCTCAATTATTCACAATTTCAATAAAACATTATCTGCAACATTTTTTTTGTCAAGTATGACTTTAACATTTGTATGGCATTGTGTCAAGTTTTGCATAGAAACTGTGATAGAAGAATATTTTGTTTTTTAGCAGAGCAGTCAGAAGAATTGCCTCTTCCACCTGGATGGTCAGTGGATTACACGTTGCGAGGCCGCAAATATTATGTGGACCACAACACGAAAACCACCCACTGGTCACATCCATTGGAAAGAGAAGGCCTCCCGACGGGCTGGCAGTGCATACATTCGCCTCACTATGGGGTCTATTATGTGAAGTAAGTAAACTTCAGCCGTATTAACCAATATACTTAACACATCCATCACTTAATGTTAATAATTTAACCATGGTTTATGTCACCTTTTTAGCGCACTCACTAATTGGACCTGTAAAAAATATTGTGGTAATTGCTTTTTAACAAATATCTTATGTGCTTTGCTCATTATATCAGGTGAGCAATAATGATTGTGGTTTGATAGGTAGGCAAAAAAATATTTGTACAACTGAAAATATGAAAAGAAAATTTTCTAGATTTTTTCTCCTTTATCACATCAAACTTATGACGTATGATGCTTCTACTGTCAAATCTAGTTACTTTCTTACTTAGATAAACTTAGAGTAAAGAAATCCCCCAAGTTTTTCGGTGGGAAATATGACTTGACTACAATCATTGTTGCTCACTGTAATTTCATAAGTACATTCCTTCTTCAAAAAACGATGTGACCATAGAAACTTTCACTTTTCAAAATTGACAGTAGTTGCTAAACGTCGTACCATTCGTAACTGGTTAGGAAATGAACAAAAAATCACGAATGATTGGAAGATTGAAAGAAAGATTTAATATTGAATTTAAAAATTGTACTGCAAGTTGCATGGCTATAAAATTTGATTTAGTTTTAAACAATTCTTACTTCCATTACTTTTAGACATTAATATTGCATGAGATGCACAATTGCGATGTTTTTGTTAATCCGATACCTGGGCTAAATGAATATTTTTTTTAGCCATATTACAAGGCAAGCCCAATATGAACATCCCTGTTTAGTGCCTTGTTACAACCAACCAGACGTTCGCTATTTAAGCCCGCCGAGGCATACACACTACCAACCCCATAGTGTATTGGTCCCTGCAAACCCCTACTTGCTCGAGGAGATTCCACACTGGCTAACGGTGTACTTCCAAGGTAATGTATTCATAATTAAATTCTCGTCAGACGAATTACAGAATTTCTAGCTGCTGAGTCGTTTAAAAATTAAGTGAAACTAAACTCAAATCAGTCCGAGCTGAGAATTTCAGTTCATAATTGTTGCCACAAGGAAAGTTTAGCTACAATCCGGCCAGGGTAACTTGGCGAGAGAATCGGATTACAGTAGTCTTTTCAAGCTGAGACGTCACATTAATCATCAGTCTAGGGATAGTTTGAATGAGAACGAGCGGGCATCAAGTAAACGTTCGGCATGCGCCAGACCTCGCCAAGTTATGCCAGCCAGGCTGTATGTTGTTTTTTAATGTTATGGTGGCTGCGTTACGTTAGGGTAATAAAGACTAATGACCTGTGATAAGCTTGTAAGCTGCAAGCTTCACTATCTACTTATTTAAGTAACATTTTCAGTGTTCATTAATGATTAATTACATACATTAATTACAGCTAGTGTGGAATTGGACTACAAGCTAAGATGGGATATGTTTAAATTAACAGAATTAGACTGCTTCAATGCTATGCTGACAAGACTATACAAGCAAGAGTTGCAGAATATAGTCATGAGATATGAAAGATATAGGTAAGAAATAGTCCAAATTATACCTCGCAGACATGTCGCGATATTTGCACATTATTCTTCACTCAGTAACACCCAAGTGTTATCTATCCAACAAGTGTTTATGTATCTAATACTATAATTCTTTCATTTTAAGATCCGCCTTACTGGTGGAAATGGAAAAGTTTCAAATGCATCGTCAAAACTCGAGGGCTGTGACTGGTCATCACTAATCGGATGTCAGGATTGTGTTCCTATTTTTTTAACGTTAACTATTTAAGCCATTTTTCCATTTTAAATGTGAATTTTTCAACCTTCAAAGCAGTATTGCGTTTAATTAGAGATAAGTATCGACGCCACTTTGACAATAAGCTGTAGTTAGTAAGTGTGAGAAGTTTGTAGGAACGAATGAATTTCCATTCAGCCGAGGATTCAATCAAAGAGTGAATTATTTTGGATTGAAGTATTTATGTTATATATTATTATTTACAAAATATTGTTGCTAACTGTAGCCTAACTAGGTAGTATCTCCTCGTTCTCTGGGGCCTTCAATTTGCCATTCTCGTCGAACTCATTGTGAATCTCGTACTTGTTAACAGACAGTCCCGAAATTCTGTAGACCTGCGCATCTTTTATACCTAGAGTTCTTGTCCATTGTTGCGCTAAGAAAAGACAAAATAAAAGCTTTTTATTTTTGTACTTGTGATACACGTTACCTGGCGTTCCCTTATCTTGTGGCAGACCGTGAGACTTGGCCCAGTCGCCCTTGCCATTGTAAACGGCATAAACGACTATTCCAAAAGCGTTCCAAGCCGCCAGCATGTAGAGTAATGAGAGCCTTTTCTTCCAAACCTCTGCTGTGAATTGAGGAATGGGTTTCGTGTGCCTCCTGATAAATTTACGCAACCTTATGAATTGAAAAAGCGACATCTGAAAATTTAGAGAATCAATAAAAACACTTGGTAACGTTTCACAAAATTTAATAGCTCTACTATTGCTTCAGTCTTGCAACCATTAGAGATAAAATTAGACTGAATTATACCTAGTAATACCTAAACTAAATACTACTGCATAAAATTACAAGCCCCTTAAGGTTTCCAGGATTTTCGGACTGAAGTAGTTTCAATAATACCATTGAAAACCGGTAAATTCATACAATCTAATTACATAGATGTTTTACAATTGCTCAAATGAACTGATTCAATCTGCATTTATTAATGAATGCACTATTTTTTTTTAATCGTATTTAGACTTAACGCACGTGAGGATGATAATCAACATCTTTTAATTCACAGATAACTCACTTCGTTACTTATAAGACGAATATTTTACAAAGTAATAAGGTAAACATCGAGTAACTTCACATGAACTAGAAATAAATTACAAAAACGCATCTACATTAAAGAACAGCAGCTTTCTTAATTAGCGATATTGGTGATCTCTATAATACTGTAGGTAAGCTGTTACCAGGACTATCTAAGGCTGGTGTAGTACTGCAATTTTAGTGATATACGATAATAATGCATAATGTAAACGGAAAGTATCGGCTGTCAAAGAGGTGTGACTTTTTGTAATTCACATGCAAGTTTAATCTATATCGTGTCTATGCTTGTATGATTTAAACTTTTACAGTAATAATGAATACTTACTTTGATAAGTTTGAGTAAAGGTTTAGAATGATGTAATTATTTGTAGGTTAGGTCAATTTTTTACATTCAATGCCGGAACTTATATGTTATGTTTGGATGACTTTAATATGAACATAATCAACTTATCAATCACAATATACTGTAAAATTGTTTCTTTTCCTACGAATTTTACTTGAAATGAGCTTTGAAAATTAATTTGCTACGGCGCAATCTCTTCGTAAAGTTAGGAACTCCTTATTGTACAGAATTTACGATACAACTAACAACCACTTTCGATGTATCAAAATTTCGGATTAAAGTATATATACTTTCGATACTTCAAAACAGGCCATTGGTGGTATCGAAAATTCGACTAATTGATTAGGCGTTTGAGTCAATAACAGGAACATTATCTTTCGGCTTGTTGGGGACACTGCGAAATCTAGTATTAAAACTGCATCAAATTTGGCTGGATGCTGCGGATTTACTTAATATTTTCATTGTGTTAAAATAAGTGCACAGTGTATGTAATTCCAGTGTAATTGCAGTGGGAGTTGCTGTGAAAACGTAACATGGACCTAGGCATCATTACAAAGTGTTTAATTAATGCAAGTAACTCTAACCTGCATTCCACATTTTCCTACAAATGTGCAAATTTAGACAATTTACTTAGTTCATTGCTACGTAAACACCAGCAAATTCAATTGCATAGAGAGTGCTGATATGTACCATGTTTCGAAAAGTTCGCAGTCGTATTTATTTTGCATGATGTTATTACAAACCGCTTAATTTTGTAAGAAACTAGCGACAAGACAAACTGCTCTGATTGTTGTCGTTTTATTTGTTATAACTGCTGAGAGTTGCAGATGTCCGATTCGGAGAATAACATCCCTGACAACAAGATAACATGGGCAGCGTTCCCAGTCGGTCCGCTTCGCGCTCTAGGGCCTGAAGCAGGAGCAAATCTCGCTCTAGATCGCAATCGCTTTCCAGTTCTCGGTCGCGCTTACAATCCGGGTAAGTGAATAGGGAAGTTTTAAATTATCACAACAAATCTGTGTGCCCCAAATTTACAAAACTTTTAGTGGTTAATTTGGTTTAATGTTGAAATATGTTTTTGATTTTGATTACAAATTTTGATTAACTGTAACAATTTCTTGGCTCATTCCATAATTACTATTCTTTTGGTCAGAGGCTAAAGAGGACGAGGGTTTGGAGCCTGAAGTCCCCGGCGAAGAGAAGCCCAACGGCAAGTCATTGAACTTGGACGAGTAACGACAGTGAGGAAGATGATAGTGACGGAGGTCGAGAGAGAAAGAGGAGCAGTAACATGTACGTTACTTGACAGCATCATATTCAAATACCCGTTACTCCTAACTATTTTTTATATGCAACACACCTAATTCATGTGAGTCTTTTAGTTAATCATAAAAACAACTGTTTACTGTTTACAGGTCTATCAAGTTATATTGCGGGATGAATAATTCTTTATTTCTGATGTTTTAGCACGTTTTATACATCGATTAGGTAATACTGCAGGATGAATAATTCTTCATTTCCGCTGGTATTTTAGGACGGTTTATAGGTCGATTAGATTATACTGCGGGATAAATAATTCTTCATTTCCGCAGATAATTTAATACAGTTTACACGTCGATTAGATTATACTGTGGGATGAATTATTTTTCATTTCCGTAGATATTTTAGGACGGTTTGCACGTCAATTTAGTTATACTGTGTGGAAGAATAATTCTTCATAACCCCAGATATTTTAGGACGGTTTATACGTTGATTTGGTTTTACTACAGGATAAATAATTCTTCATTTCCGCAGATATTTTAGGACGGTTTAGACGTCGATTAGTTTATACTGTGGAATGAATAATGCTTCACTTCCGCAGATATTTTAGGACGGTTTTGACGTCGATTATGTTATACTGTGTGATGAATAATTCTTCATGTCCGCAGATATTTTAGGACTGTTTATACGTTGATTAGGTTGTACTGCGGAATGAATAATTCTTCATTTCCGCAGATATTTTAGGACGGTTTAGACGTCGATTATTTTATACTGTGAAATGAATAGTGCTTCACTTCCGCAGATATTTTAGGACGGTTTTGACGACGATTATGTTATACTGTGTGATGAATAATTCTTCATTTCCGCAGATATTTTAGGACTGTTTATACGTTGATTAGGTTGTAATGCGGAATGAATCATTCTTTATTTGCGCAGATGTCTTGGGACGGTTTCTACGCCGATCAGGTTATACTGTAGAATGAATAATTTTTCATTTCCGCAGATATTTTATTCAGGTTTCTAAGTCGATTATGTTATACTGCGGGATAAAAAATTCTTCATTTCCGCAGATATTTGAGGACGGTTTAAACGTCGGTTATGTTATACTGTGGAATGAATAATTCTTCATTTCCACAGATATTTTAGGATGGTTTATACGTCGATTAGGTTATACTCTGGGACCAATAATTCTGAATCTCCGCAGATGTTTTAGGACGATTTTAGGATATTTTAGGACGGTTGCTATGTCGTTTATGTTATACTGTGGGATGAATGATTTTTCACTTCCGCAGATATTTTAGGGCGGTTTCTACGTCCTTTATGTTACACTGTGGGATGAATAATTCTTCATTTCCGCAAATATTTTAGGACAGTTTCTACGTTGATTAGATTATACTACGGGATGAATAATTCTTCATTTCCGTATTTTCATATTTTAGGACGGTTTACATGTCGATTAGGTTATACTGTGGGATGAATAATTCTTCATTTCCGCAGAAACCAAGCGCTGTAGGTTAAGACCACATTACATTTGCCTGCATGAATGCTTTAAGCAGTATGATCGTCATTGCACTTCTGTAGTTGGAGACTTTGGACACGCTCATCCTGGAGTGACTCCCTGTGGGGTTTAACGCGTCCAAGTTCCTTGTATCTCCGTTTAAAAAGCCCTGGAGACATTCAATAATATCGTCAATCATACTCATCGTGTACAAAGTGATTGATCGCTTATAATTGATCAATGAGTCGTACTTCAATTGAAACCATCAATATTATTGACCGCCTCCGGGCTACTTAAGGCCCGTTCTCTCTTGCTCTCGGAAATCTCAACGGTGACTTTTACGATATAATCGAAAACCTTCGGAACCGACATGACTCTTTATTAATTTGGTGCTCACACATAACAATTACTTCTGCTTCCCCCATTCTCATACATGTTGGTCTTTATATTTCAAAACCTGTTAGGAGCTAATTATTCATGCCCTTTTTAATACAGAGCTGGTTTTGAACTGGCTGTAAGTTAACCTAATAATCATGGGGAGAATTTATTCGGGAGCCTTTTTCATTTGATACATTAACTCAGTATTCAAACATGAGTGCTGCCAGGGTATTTTGCATCTCCTTATTAGGTTCTTTGTAGTTGGAATGCTAAATTAGAGGGTTTTTTTACTGTCACTGCGGGCATTTTCAAGTGCAAAAAGCGACAGTTTTAAATTTTTCGCGACATCTACCACATATTTAACTGAAGTCTAACTGAAGTGCGGGTAAAAGAGATATCTGGAATTCAAGAAATCTTTTTAACCTACAAATAATAGAAACCTGTAATATTTATTTGTTTCTTTGTTCAATCGTGTGTCAACAGATGTCTCTGCGGTGCTTTTTAGTTCATATTTTTTGTCGCCAGACGTCGCGTTGATCGCAATTTCAATGCAGCAAACAAATGCACATGAAAATAGGTTTCTAAACTACACTTAGAATGTTTTTCTTATAAGTAACTAATCCCGTTATCGTTTTCATTGCGCTCTTATGGATGTGCTTCCTTTTTACAACGTGCGTTGTAAAATGCAAACTAAATACGTCCTTTCAAGGTGATACTGCGTCTTGCCAGTGTTAACATGCTTCTGTTCTTAACTATTAATATTTGTGTTGCGACGAATTCGTTTATAATCATCGTAAGAAGACTTTCATTGTAGATATTATTGCAATGAATGTGTTCAACCTGTTTTCAAGTACACAACTTGGTTTTTGTGAATTTGAAAGTTCACCAGGTACCTCGCCTAATATTATGTATGTTTTTAGCACCACTCAGTACCACAAAATTCTGACTTTATGATTTCGTTGATTGACCAGAACCGGCTTCAAGACACTGTATTCCAAGGCGTCGCAGAGCACGTACATAAAATTGTCGGCGTTTTCAGTGGCCCAGACACAGGAATCCTTAAGAATAATTCTTCATTTCCGCAGATATTTTAGGACTGTTTGCACATCGATTAGGTTATACTGTGGTATGAATAATTCTTCATTTCCGCAGATATTTTAGGACAGTTTATACATCGATTATATTATACTGTGGGATAAATAATAGTTCATTTCCTAGATATATTAGGCCGGTTTATGCATCAATTAGGTTATATTGCGGGATGAATAATTGTTCATTTCCGCAGATATTTTTGGACGGTTTACACATCGATTAGATTATACTGTGGGATAAATAATTTTTAATTTCCGCAGATATTTTAGGACGGTTTATACGTCGATTAGGTTATATTATGGGATGAATAATTCTTTATTTCCTCGGATATTTTAGCACGATTTCTATATTGATTAAGTTATACTGCGGGTTGAATAATTCTTTATTTCTGCAGATATTTTAGGACGGTTTCTACGTCGATTAGGTTATACTGTGGGATGAACAATTCTTCATTTCCGCAGATATTTTACGACGATTTGCACATCAATTAGGTTATACTGTGGGATGTATAATTCTTTATTCCTGCAGATATTTTAGGACTGTTTACACATCGATTAGGTTATACTGCGGGATGAACAATTCTTCATTTCCGCAGATATTTTACGACGATTTACACATCAATTAGGTTATACTGTGGGATGTATAATTCTTTATTCCTGCAGATATTTTAGGACTGTTTACACATCGATTAGGTTATACTGCGGGATGAATAATTGTTCATTTCTGCAGATATTTTAGGACGATTTCTATGTCGATTAGGTTATACTGCGGTATGAGTAATTCTTCATTTCTGCAGATGTTTTAGGACGTTTTATACATCGATTAGATTATACTGTGGGATGAATAATTCTTCGTTTCCGCACATATTTTAGGACTGTTTATACGTCGATTAGGTCATACTGAAGGATGAATAATTCTTCATTTCCGCAGATATTTTAGGATGGTTTCTAGGTCGATTAGGTTATACTGTAGCATGAATAATTCTTTATTCCTGCAGGTATTTTAGGACTGTTTACACATCGATTAGGTTATACTGCGGGATGAATAATTGTTCATTTCTGCAGATATTTTAGGACGATTTCTATGTCGATTAGGTTATACTGCGGGATGAATAATTGTTCATTTCTGCAGATATTTTAGGACGATTTCTATGTCGATTAGGTTATACTGCGGTATGAGTAATTCTTCATTTCTGCAGATGTTTTAGGACGTTTTATACATCGATTTGATTATACTGTGGGATGAATAATTCTTCGTTTCCGCACATATTTTAGGACTGTTTATACGTCGATTAGGTCATACTGAAGGATGAATAATTCTTCATTTCCGCAGATATTTTAGGATGGTTTCTAGGTCGATTAGGTTATACTGTAGCATGAATAATTCTTTATTCCTGCAGGTATTTTAGGACTGTTTACACATCGATTAGGTTATACTGCGGGATGAATAATTGTTCATTTCTGCAGATATTTTAGGACGATTTCTATGTCGATTAGGTTATACTGCGGGATGAATAATTGTTCATTTCTGCAGATATTTTAGGACGATTTCTATGTCGATTAGGTTATACTGCGGTATGAATAATTCTTCATTTCTGCAGATATTTTAGGACGTTTTATACATCGATTAGATTATACTGTAGGATGAATAATTCTTCATTTCCAGAAATTTTTCTTTGGTTGAGGTAAGTGTAAGAGCTGTCCGTAGATGATCATTTGACATTCGATATGAATATCTTATGATAAAGCTGCGCTGATGAGTCCTATAAGGACGAAACAGCTTACGTCGTTCCAGATTCTTCCCAAGTTAGAGAGCTTCAACTGCAATTCAGGTGAGCACCAGTAGTATGAAAATTTTCGATTCAAACTGAGTGGGCAGTATAATTTATAATTTTCGGATTTCGTACCAGGATCACAGGAGGTCAAAGAGATCTTTTATTCATAGTGCCCACTCAATGGTAAATCGAAAATTTTCGTCTACATATTTTATAATTTTCTGATTTCGTACCAGGATCACAGGAGGTCAAAGAGATCTTTTAACCAAAGTGCCCACTCAATGGTAAATCGAACATTTTCGTCTACATATTTTATAATTTTCGGATTTCGTACCAGGATCACAGGAGGTCAAAGAGATCTTTTATTCATAGTGCCCACTCAATGGTAAATCGAAAATTTTCGTCTACATATTTTATAATTTTCGGATTTCGTACCAGGATCACAGGAGGTCAAAGAGATCTTTTATTCATAGTGCCCACTCAATGGTAAATCGAAAATTTTCGTCTACATATTTTATAATTTTCGGATTTCGTACCAGGATCACAGGAGGTCAAAGAGATCTTTTAATCAAAGTGCCCACTCAATGGTAAATCGAAAATTTTCGTCTACATATTTTATAATTATCGGATTTCGTACCAGGATCACAGGAGGTCAAAGAGATCTTTTATTCATAGTGCCCACTCAATGGTAAATCGAAAATTTTCGTCTACATATTTTATAATTTTCGGATTTCGTACCAGGATCACAGGAGGTCAAAGAGATCTTTTATTCATAGTACCCACTCAATGTAAATCGATAATACTCGCGTACATAATATCAATTTGCTCGTCGCAAAAATCAATATACAGGGTGATCCAAAAACTTTAAAAATATTTTCGACTCACCCTGTATATATCAATTTGCTCCTCGCAAAAATCGATATACAGGGTGATCCAAAAAATTTAAAAATATTTTCGACTCACCCTGTATATATCAATTTGCTCCTCGCAAAACTCGATATACAGGGTGATCCAAAAACTTTCAAAATATTTTCGACTCGCCCTGTATATATCAATTTGCTCCTCGCAAAAATCGATATACAGGGTGATCCAAAAGTGAAGAATTTTGCAGCCCACGAAAATCGATATATACAGGGTGTCCACAGCCCGAATACCCGCAAAATTTAGCCTCGCGCGCGCGCGCGTATATATAATGTAATATAAACATATAGTATATCTATATTGCTATAAATCCAGTAGGGGTCCTACGGACCCCTACTGGATTTATAGAAAAATTTCTACCGGTCGAGCTCCAGGAGAGTAGCTTAAACGCGCGTCACATGACGTGTGCGTGCGTGTGTGTGTGTGTGGGCGCACACACGGGCGTCGCGACGCCCGCCCGCCTGACGCCTGACGCGCGTTTTTTAGGCTTCTCACCTGGGCGGGGGGTGGGCACCTGCTAGGTACGTGGTACCTAGCAGGTGCATATTGCCCACCCCCCACATCTATACCCCTAGATACCCCCACCGATATTCTATTGTATACTATAGTATACAATATTATAGTAATCGCGAGGCAAATCGTCCCGTCTCACTTCCACTCGTTGGCCGGGTCTACTTACCTTCTCGCACTCACGGGCGCTTATCGCGAATCTGTAAGAAGAGATGAAGATTTTGGTCGATGGATTTCCATGGCTCGATAGCGTAGCTCGCTGCAGCGATGGGGTGGCCCCCGATCGCTGCAGCGAACCGTGGGTTCAAATCCAGCCGGCCGAATAAAAATTGCGGCGGGTTGCGGACCGGCAGGGGTGCCGCCGGGGCTGCGATGGTGGCAGCGCCGGGGGCAGCGCCGGGGGCAGCGCCGGTGGCAGCGATGCTGGAGCGGGGGGTGCGGCAGGGATTCGGTGGCGGGTGCCGCCGGGGCTGCGATGGTGGCAGCGCCGGTGGCAGCGCCGGTGGCAGCGATGGTGGAAGCGCCGGTGGCAGCGATGCTGGAGCGGGGGGTGCGGCAGGGATTCGGTGGCGGGTGCAGCCGGGGCTGCGATGGTGGCAGCGCCGGGGAGCGGCGGAAGGGAGCAGCCGGGGGACCGGCGGGATGCGAGATGGGGCAGCGGCCCGGAGCGGGGGGCAGGGCAGCGATCCGGTGGGAGCGCCGGAAACGCCGGTGGTGGGGAAGCAGCGGGAGCGGCGGAAGCGGGGGGGGGTAGCAGCGATGCGGGGGCGGAAAATTGGAAAAATTAATTAGTGGGGATGAGATTCGGCAGCGAGGGAGGGGGAAGGAGATACACGAAAAACAGGCAATCTTTTACAATTTTTTTTCAATCAAAATTTTTACAAGTCAAATAGTGGAGGCGCCGGGTAAAGGGACTTGTAAAAATTTACCACCGAGAACTGCCCGAAAATGTTATGCCCTGTTCATATCTCCCTTTCTAGAATCCCTATCTAACTATCTATCTATCTAACTTTAGTGAAGGCACCAGGTAGAGGCACCGGGTAGAAAGAAAACGCACACATATAAGTTATACACTATATATTTTATAAACTCATTTATTACACAAGTTTTACTTTGTTTATTACATATAATTTATTCAGGTGTATTGCGTATCAAAGAACATTAACATCGATTAGATTATGCTTAAGGTAATAAAGTATATAATTTGGTGTAGTGCGTAACAAACAACGTTAGCAGTAAAGTGTACGTTAGCCGACAGCATCACAGTCAAATGTCCGATGGAATTACGACAGACGCTCGAATGCAACTAACGTACACGTTACTGTTGTACGGTGTTTGATCCGCAATACACCTAATCATATACTTTATTACCTTAAGTATTATCTAATCGATGATGTACAGCCATGAGAATGTCTCGGTTCGTAAGACCGAACAGTCCGCTATCCTTGTCTCTAACAGTGCAGGACAAGACATACGTACAAGGACAGTGGACTGCTCACTCTTACGGAATTACAGGCACTCTGATGCCTTTGGCCTCGGGTACGATGCGAGCGGTAAGAGGCGGCGAATATTAATGGCTAGAAGCAGCAGTGAGCGATAAGTGTGAAGCGTACAGATTTTTCCAGAATGCTGCATTCAAATCGTGAACATAACGATTGTTTATCGCTCACCGCAGCCGCTTGAATTGTACCAAAGGCCTTTGGGGAAATGAATTTTATTCAGTTCGGTACAACCTAGCCTTAAATACATATAAACGATCTTTATTTAGCTACAATGTTTATAAGGGTGCGATTAAAGGGTATAATGTTTATTGGATTAAGATTTAATTGCGTTACAATCTTTATTTATGCAAGATATTTATGGCGCAACGATCTATCGATGGCCTCAGGTACGATGTAAGCAATAAGAGGCCGCGAATATTAAAGGGGGCTAGGAGCAGCAGTGAGCGACAAGTGTAAAGCTTGAATTGTACCCAAGGCCTTACATACCGTCCTAAAATACCTGGGGAAATGAATTTTATTCAGTTCGGTACAACCTAGCCTTAAATACATATAAACTATCTTTATTTAGCTACAATGTTTATAAGGGTGCGATTAAAGGGTATAATGTTTATTGGATTAAGATTTAATTGCGTTACAATCTTTATTTATGCAAGATATTTATGGCGCAACGATCTATCGATGGCCTCAGGTACGATGTAAGCAATAAGAGGCCGCGAATATTAAAGGGGGCTAGGAGCAGCAGTGAGCGACAAGTGTAAAGCTTGAATTGTACCCAAGGCCTTACATACCGTCCTAAAATACCTGGGGAAATGAATTTTATTCAGTTCGGTACAACCTAGCCTTAAATACATATAAACGATCTTTATTTACCTACAATGTTTATAAGGGTGCGATTAAAGGGTATAATGTTTATTGGATTAAGATTTAATTGTGTTACAATCTTTATTTATACAAGATATTTATGGCGCGACGATCTATCGATGGCCTCAGGTACGATGCAAGCAATAAGAGGCCGCGAATATTAAAGGGGGCTAGGAGCAGCAGTGAGCGACAAGTGTAAAGCTTGAAGTGTACCCAAGGCCTCACATACCGTCCTAAAATACATGGGGAAATGAATTTTATTCAGTTCGGTACAACCTAGCCTTAAATACATATAAACTATCTTTATTTAGCTACAATGTTTATAAGGGTGCGATTAAAGGGTATAATGTTTATTGGATTAAGATTTAATTGTGTTACAATCTTTATTTATACAAGATATTTATGGCGCGACGATCTATCGATGGCCTCAGGTACGATGCAAGCAATAAGAGGCCGCGAATATTAAAGGGGGCTAGGAGCAGCAGTGAGCGGCAAGTGTAAAGCTTGAATTGTACCCAAGGCCTTACATACCGTCCTAAAATACCTGGGGAAATGAATTTTATTCAGTTCGGTACAACCTAGCCTTAAATACATATAAACGATCTTTATTTACCTACAATGTTTATAAGGGTGCGATTAAAGGGTATAATGTCTATTGGATTAAGATTTAATTGGGACACAATCTTCATTTAGGCAAGGTATTTATGGCACAACGATCATTGATGGCCTCGGGTACGATGCAAGCGGTGAGAGGACGCGAATACTAAAGGCTAGGAGGAGCAGTGTAGTAGCAGCAGTTTTTCCAGCACGCGCATTCAAATTATGAACAAAACGCTTGTTTTGTCGGTCACCTGCGCCGCTTACTGCTTGAATCGTACCCTAGGCCTTACATGCCGTTCAAATATACTTGTGAAAATGAATTTTATTCAGTGCGGTACAACCTAAACTTAAATACACATAAATATTGTCGCTAAATAAAGATCGTTTATAAGTATACGATCTTTACTGGGTGACAACCCTTATTGCACCACCTTTATTCAGATACGATGTCTATTGGACAATCTTAAAGGCCGAATCATTGATTTATACACGACGCAACAATGCTACGCTGTGACAATGCTATCGCTACGGGCATTTTCAACAGCGCTTAATGCACGTTGAAAATGCCTACGCGATAGCATTGCCACGTAAGGAATCTATGAATCTGCCTTAACAAAACTACGATTTATATTCGGGTGCGAAAACCTAACCTAAACGATCTTTATTTGGCTAGAATATTTATGGGGTACGATTTTATATTTATTCGGTTACAACCTTTATTGCGCTGCTATCTTTATTTGGGTATGATGTTTATTGGACTACGATTTAATTGGGCTACAATTTTGATTCGGGTACGATATTTATAGCGTTACGTCTATATTCGGGTACGAACTTTATTGCGCTACGATCATTTTAGAGCAACGATATTTATTGAGCTAGGACCCCACATGGAGTCTTTCCGCATATTATTTAATACAAATGCAAATCGTCGTGGTAACTCCGTAGGTTGTACAGCCATGGACGATAAGAATGACGCGCTTGTCCATCCGAGCAGTTTGCTATACTTGTCTGGTCCCGTACAGTAGGGGCACGGGGTAGACAAGGATAGAATATTGTTCGGACGGACGGACGCGTCATTCTGAGAGTCCGTGGCTGTACACCCAAAAACTTCGCTTTTGCTTTATTGCACATTCGTGATCAATATAGTCTACCGCACAAACTTCACAGGGTTGTTTGTGTAGTTGACCGAATTGATAACGATACTGCAATAAACCAAAAAGTTTGTTTTTGTACGTACGCAAGCGGAAGCAGCGTCAGTATTCAGTATGGCAGGATTAATCGGCATCGCCAGGATTAGCGCAAGCAGCATCAGTTAAGGCTGGCGAATGTTGTCATCATTGCCAGGATTAACGCAAGCTCAAATCAGCATCGCCAGGATATCATCATAAGCTGGATTGCCACATAATCCTTTAGATACCGATACAAATACTATCATATGAATACTGTACTACGATTTCAAAAAACATTCTCATTCTTAATCTTGCAATTTAAAATTTAATCTGAATCTTCGCAATTTAATTGCAATAAAAGTTATAAAACTTTAAATGATAAGCCAATTAATTCTATAAAAATATAATAAAAAGTGCTTTCAGTTTAACGTTGCATCCGATGCCGTAATTGAAATACGACGCCCAACCCTTCCCACCAGAAATCAGACGATATCACAAGCATACGAACCACAAGCGTACGAAACACCAGCACACAGAGACAAATCATAGAAATCAATGCACACACACCAAACTAAAAAAGAGCCAAAAGCGGCGGCCGCCTTTTTATCCCTATCTGACTATTTAGGCAAAATGATGCAACACTAACGTTTTGGCACTTTCTACTATTGCTATAATGACCTGAATGATCATTTAATTGAAATGAAAATCAATCAGTAGATTAAGAATGTAATCATTTTGAAACCGTTACCACCTTTAAACCTATACTATACTAATGGTTAAATGCTATAGCCAGTGGAGTAGTTAAATAGTAATGCGATATATTGAAACAAATCTTAAAATGCTGTTCAAGCTCTCTGCACTGTTCTCTAAAACACAAATGAATCGCACTTACCAATAACTACTCCACGGATAATTCATAAATTACACAATTTATTTAAAAAATTGATGAAAAAAAAAATGGATAAAAAATTTGCTTGGGTTTAAGAAAAAATTGATCTAAATTAAATTTGATAAAAAAATTGACTTGGCTTAAAATAAAATCGGGCAAAAAATTGACTAAGGTAAAAAAAAATGATTAAAAAAAACACTGAGGAATTCTAAATATTAGGACCGAATCTAAAACTCTAAATCCTTAAATCACGATTCTCAAAGCGGTATTTTTGCCAATTCATTAATAATAATTATATATATATATGTACATATACTAGATGTATAATCACAATCTGGAATGAAACGAAAAATATTTCGACTAAATTCAAAATCGGAGCCTATAGCGCTTGAAATCTATCCTCGGAGGCTCAGAGTGAAGCAAAGCATGGTTTTAACTAAATTCCGCGATACGTAACGAGAATATCTGTTATTTTGATAGCAAATTGTGTGAAAGGAGGCTGTCCTGTGAGTGGCCGAGTAACTTTTGCAACTTTTGCACTTTTTGAAATGTTGAATCCGTAACGAGAATATCTGCCTTCCCTGTGAACAACGGCACTTCTTTGCGATCGCTTCAGAAGGAGTGGCAAATCATCATCTCTTCACCAGTAAAAACAGCCGAATCGATATCCCTTGACACACCAGTCCGGTTAGATAGCTGGACAAGCCCCAGCTGGGGCCAAGTATTGGTTACGTTAGTGCGGTGAAATGAACTGGTGGAGAGATGAATGATCTGAAGCACGGCACGGTACCCAATCATTTTAAACAATTATTTCTATCGTGGTCCGTCTCTGTACCTTTAGATTAGATAACTGAAGATAACAATTGGGTAGTTTGTACAAACTGCACAAGCATATTACTCGGAAACACAGAGAGGAACATTTACTTAAAGTACCTTCGCAAATAATTTTAAAATCGGAACAAATAGCGCTTGGAGAATCTTAAAAAATATTTATATGTACCAAGTCACATTACGAATCAAATATTCAAACATCAATAACCCTTGCAAAATACAATTGAATTCGTATTAAAAAGTAAGGTCAAACGATTGACTAAATGTGGAATTTAATTAGATTTAAGACGAGACAATTTTGAAATTGTCTGAAGCATGAAAAGTAATATGGTTGGACAACCATTAATCAAAATCAGATAAACAAATTTGGAATCTTAAAATCACATCAGGGTTATTAACATTTGAATAAATAAAAAAATATATTTGGGACGGGATAGGAATCAATTTTTTAAATATTATTGCGTCATCAAAACATTACTACATACAGGCATGCCCCCAAGTTACGTAACTATTGAGTTCTGTAAACTTTTAAATAACTTGAATTTTAAGTTAGTCGAATTAGAAAATTGCATAAGTACAACTTTATAAAAAAAAATAATAATTTATGAACGAATATAAAAACAAAGGGTGTGTTTGAGGTGTATGGTTATGAAGAGAAATGCAGTTTTCTGGCAATTTCCACCCTTCATACGCAACTGCAAATTACAAAGGTCGTTGGTTACGTAAGTTTGGGGATACCTACAATTAAAATTATTTAATTCTATTAATAAAATTATTTATCCACAAAATCTAATTCATGTTGTCAAGTATCTCTGTATTACGAATTATATCTTATTATCTCTATATTATGAATTAAATCTACATATAATTAGTTTGTGTGGATAAGTTTCGAGCTACAACCAAGTAATAAACAAAGAATTGTCTATTTATCTATAACTAATTAATTATTATTGCATGGTGATTTCAAGAACACTTAATGCCATATATGAATGCAATACTAAAATAGTTTATCACTTGGTTACAGCTAAACTATTTTCTAAAGTCTCCTCAGCGATGTTCTTGATCCGATGTCTTCTATCCAAAGTCATCTAGGTTCCCACGTTGTTCAAGATCCGAGTGCATCGTAATCGGAAGTTGAAGCAGTGTCATCGTAGTCATCCACCTGCAGATATTCTGGTTCCAGCAAAAGCCCATTAGCTAAAAATACATTAAATTTTAGATTGCGAAAATGTTAAGAATATAAATCCTTTCACTGCTAGTATCAAACAAATATTAATAAACCATACCAAGGTATTGCCTAAACCAGTGGTTCCCCAAGTGTGCGTCGGGGCACCCTGGAGAGCCGTCTTTCCAGGGGTGCCACGCAGAATATTGCAAAAGGTTTATAATTAAGTTGAATAAACTAATAGAAAAATTAACCCGGGTATTTTGCAGACTGACATCATTTACAATGAGATGGCTTTCAATAATACCAAATAACATATTTAAAAGATCCATTACAGTTAGTCATGATATAACTTAGAGAAGGTTTGGAAAAACCTTAGTTCAAAAAGGGCGCTGTGAGCGGAAAAAGTTTCGAAACCACGGGCCTAAACTATTTATACAGAGTTACGGTTTGTCAAGAGTAAATACAATACAATTCATGCTGCTACGAAATGAATAAATATCATTCAAATAGTAAAAGGATTTATGAATTTCTTTCGTTTAATGCAATATATCACTGAATGAAAATGTTATTCGTAATGGACAAGTTTAAACCGGAATTCTTAAACAAAATTAATGCTGTGTTACTTTAAGTAAATTTTATGTGAATAAATATATTAAAATTAATTCTAAATGCCGTAAACATATTGCATTAATGGTTAACACTAACTTCAAGTTATTTTATATTGTGAAACTTGAAGTAAATTTAAGATGTCATGACATAATAATTTTTCGTACATACAGACTGTTAAAGAAAGTCATGTCAACTTTAATGCTGGATACTATTAAATGACACTGTTCAAGCTGCAAATCGAATATGTTTTGCAGTGTTGCAGAAATGTTTTCTAGGATACAAGCAAATAATATAACCAGAATTTTTAAAATGTGATTTCTTGTCATAACTTTGTTGTTGGAAGAGTTGACACCGCTTTCTTGAATGCTCTGTAACTTGCCGTCCAAAATTATAAATAATTAAAAAATATATTTGTAACATCCTCATTATTAGCCTTCTTGTGACCAATCTGCTTAAACATTTTTTCAACCAAGTCGTTGACAGCTCCTGTGTGATTGCAAATTTGAGGAAAATACAAATAATTTACCTTTTATATCCGAAGCTCTTTCTGGATAGAACTGCAACTTCCATCTGGTAAGCTGTTGATTAACATTGATGTACTTCAACTTCGGGAAGAAAGGGTCGAGTCCCGTCTAGACTACAATTACCAGTTCGGTGTCTAGTTCTTCGTAAGTTTGTTGCAATTCCATATGAAGAGCCCTAAAATAAAACAAACATATTAAAATACTTGTTTTTTCAAATTGGTTTAAGGTGTGCGACGATGGAACAAAAGAACTTCCATCCAAATATTCAGCAGCCGAAATGATCTTACTTTTTGTAAATTTTACGTGAATATATATAGTACAATTCATTCCAAATGCTGTATATATACAGGGTCCGTCATTTCACCTCCCGTCTTCTATAGCTCAGTTACTAATCGAGTTAGGAATTTGATATTTTGCAGACTTTACTTGGATTGCTTATTTGGGCTTTATTGTTGCTTTTAATAAAATTTTATGGGTATGTAGGCATCTATAAACTGCACCCGAATAAGCAACAAAATATATACCATGCAATTTAAAAATATACACCATCATGACGTCACACTTTTTTGGGACACCCTGTATAATCAAAAATATTTTCCTGAAATACGCCCCAGAATGTAAGTAAGACCTGCAAAATATCAAAATCCTAACTCAATTAGTAACTGAGCTATAGAAAACGGGAGGTGAAATGACGGACCCTGTATATATTGCATTAATACTAACAACAAGTTATGTAGTGTTGTGAATACTTGACGAAGATTTTAGCTGTCATGAAATAATAACGTAAAATAAAATAATTTTTCCTATATAACTTGTTGTCCAAAATCACAAATGATTAAAAAAATATATTTGTAATATCGTCATTATTAGACTTCTTGTGACCAATATGCATAAACACATTAATTGAACCAAGTCGGTTGACAGCTCCTATGTGCTTGCACATTTGAGGAAAATAACTTACCGTTTATATCTGCAGGTCTTTCGAGGATCCGACTGCAATTCTTCATCTGCCAAGATGCGGGTTCATTGATGTACTTCGGCACGAAAGGGTGGAGTCCTGTCTGCATTGCAGCTACCAGCCAGTCCTGTGTCTTGTTTCTCGAAAGTTGGTGGCAATCAGAAGTTCTTCACCGTCATCTCGCAATTGCATGGATCATGAAAACAGAAAAGAGGTGTACAAAAAGTGAACCGTATGTACGAGGATTATTAAGAACTACCAAAACAACTAACTAATCAACATACACAACTTCAGATTTCTGTCCAATTTCATTTATGCGTGACCACAAGTACTGGTATGTCTGTAATTTACTAATTACGTTAGCAAAGTTACTTTTGCAACTTTTGCACTTTTGCGCCTTTTGCGCTATTTCAAATATTGAATCCGTAACGAGAATATCTGCCTTCCCTGTGAACAACGGCACCTCTTTGCGATCGCTTCAGAAGGAGTGGCAAATCATCATCTCTTCATCAGTAAAAACAGCCGAATCGATATCCCTTGAGACACCAGTCCGGTTAGATAGCTGGACAAGCCCCAGCTGGGCCCAAGTATTGGTTACGTTAGTGCGGTTGAAATGAACTAGTGGAGAGATGAATGATCTGAAGCACGGCACGGTACCCGATCATTTTAAACAATTATTTCTATCTTGGTCCGTCTCTGTACCTTTAGATTAGATAACTGAATATAACAATTGGGTAAAAACTACTGAGAAGCAGTAAAAAATTTAAGAGATACAAGAATTTGTGGTTAACTAACTTATAGCTAAATACATATAAAACAAAAAGAAACATTTGAAGTGCGCTTTACCCCCAAGTTGACTAAAATGAATACATCCTATAACCTAACCTAGTATATTGAATACTGCACCCCCCATCTAAACTGTAAGTTCACTGTATTAACAATTGATAAGCGCGTGAATCTATGCTTAACAGGTGGCTAGTCTATTAAGCGACAAATTAAATTTAAACTTACAAGAACAATCAATCTCATTATTATACTGGCTCATATAATAACAAAACATCTAGTTTATATTGAATTAGTTGTCCAGCTTCTCTTTCTGTATAATTATTAACTCACTCAATTATTAAATTGAATAAATGAAGGCAATTTAGAATTTTGAGAACCATCGGCACAGCAATTTAAAAATTGCTTTCCACGATTTAATTCAGTGTTAAATTGAACCAACACTGTTTTTTTTTTTTTTTACAAAAAATTTAATAATACATTCCAACACTTGGCTAGGGTGAAAGATATATTATTAAAACAAAAAACATGGAAAAATTAACACTCCATGAAAACTAATTGAAAAATTGAAACTTTGAATGCATAATAATGAATGCATTATATTTCTGTGCTTTGTTAATTGTTTATAATGTTTATTGATAAAGTAACACATGCAAGCTAGGTCTAATCAATAATGTGTTACTTACATTGATTTGGTAGATAATTAAAAGCGTCAATGACAATTCAATTTAAATGAATTGTTGGGTATTGAATATTTATTAGTCTATTAATTATTCGTAAAATTCATTTGTACTATTAATACAATTACAACATTTCGAATTACGAGTTCCTAATATGATTAACTGTGACACATTACTGCTTCGAAATATTGCAGTAAGACAAGTTTTGTTATATAAACTAAACAATTTAAAAAAGTAAAAAAATTATAAAAATATAACGCGTAATGACTGTGATTTATAAATTCTTGCACATATTAATTGAAATTTGAATAGATTATTGGCAATGAATTGGTTCATATAAATTGATCAACAACTTTTATTCCCACTATGGAAAATATTTTATCAATGAGAAATGCGTTTACATACATGTTACATAAACAAGATGAACTTGTTTCCTAGACGGGTCGAATATAATAAGCGCAGGAGTAAGCTAATATCAAATATAATATCAAAGACATACGTCTAAGAAAATCCCACCCCATCAACCAATTTCAGACGAAATTGTACCTACACCTATGATATCATTAAGATATCAGAACCTAAAAACCAGCAACTGGTTCAATTTCAGACGAAATTGTACCTACACCTATGATATCATTAAGATATCAGAACCTACAAACCAGCAACTGGTTCTATCATATATACATAACAACAAGCATACACACCAAGGAGTCTTCTGAAAGACAAATTAAGCAAGTAAATTGCTATAGTGTTAAACAACGCTAAAGTCGGCGGCCGCCTTTTTCCTAATTAACAATCAGTCTCAACATCAACACTCACACAATACCTAAAGTCTTTTCGACATGCATCACGAATGTATAATCACATTTCTCATTGTATTTATGACACCTAGTAATGTGGCAAGAATATGATTATTTAAAATAATTGCATTGTATAAGTTGCATTTGAAAATATGTCTAAAAACTAGACAATTTTTGAGGGGTAGTTTAACATGGCAAGTTAAATCTACTTCTAATCTAAAATCGACTCTACTTTAAATGGATGTTTTTAATATGAACCGACTAATAACCATTAAGTCCAAAAAATTGACAATAAAACATTAATTTTGGTAAATTATTATGCAAGGCTGTGAGGTTCCGAGTGAAGCAAAGCAGTAACTTTTGCAACTTGTGCACTTTTTGAAATGTTGAATCCGTAACGAGAATATCTGCCTTCCCTGTGAACAACGGCACCTCTTTGCGATCGCTTCAGAAGGACTGGCAAATCATCATCTCTTCATCAGTAAAAACAGCCGAATCGATATCGGTGAAATGAACTAGTGGTGAGATGAATGATCTGAAGCACGGCGCGATACCCGATCATTATAAACAATTATTTCTATCGTGGTCCGTTTCTGTACCTTTAGATTAGATAACTGAAGATAACAATTGGGTAGTACAAACTGCACAAGCATATTACTCGGAAACAGAGAGGAGCATATGTATATATTTAATGTGAATAATATTAATAAATGCAAGAATTGTATAATTTGGTTCTTTGCTATAATAATTAAAATGAAATAAACTTACAAACGAATTTTAATAACAACTAAATGATTAATAACTTGTGATTAAGGTTCACGATAGAACAAAATGTATGAATGTCAACAGCCAAGCAAGTTTGAAGCAAATAAAAATGAACTGTTGACTAAAACACATTAGTGCGAATACAAAATGTGCAATTATGTCGTTAACGCCAATAATAATCTTTATGTGAAATTATTTAATTGAAGTGTACAAAATAAACAAACAAATAAGCACAGATTAATAAAAAAATTAAAGTGAAACTGAGCGCCGAGTTCTGGCATTAAAAGGAGTAAATTTTTACATGTTGTCAGCGCAATCATTTGCGCTTTAAATGAAAGTTACATTCATTAAATCGTAGATCATTATTTCTACAAGCTGGGTTTCAACCAGCAACGCCTGGAATTTAATCCAGCTTTATCCATCTTCATGATTGCAGAATTAACTTTAATAATCAATAAATTTCTGCATCGACAGCTCTCACAACTCTACTGTTTACTCAAAGAGTATTGAGTATTGATATTAATTGAAAGCAATGCGCAAAATTGAATGAAATAATACGTACGCAGAAAATTAATTCCCCAAACTGGATTCGCACCAGCTATCTCTAGATAACAAATCTAGTATTCTACCATCTTCATAGCCGAGAAATTAATCGAATGCCTTCTCAAAATTTCAATATATACTCGTAATTGATCAATAAAGTTTAAATTATGAAAATTTTATGAGGTTACGACTTTGTTCAAAAGTTGATCAATTGTTTTATAGTGACCTACAAAAATTGTGTGAAAGGAGGCTGTCCTGTGAGTGTCCGAGTAAAGCAAAGCAGTAACTTTTGCAACTTTTGCAACTTTAGCGCCTTTTGCACTTTTTTAAATGTTGAATCCGTAACGAGAATATCTGCCTTCCTTGTGAACAACGGCACCTCTTTGCGATCGCTTCAGAAGGACTGGCAAATCATCATCTCTTCATCAGTAAAAACAGCCGAATCGATATCCCTTGAGACACCAGTCCGGTTAGATAGCTGGACAAGCCCCAGCTGGGCCCAAGTATTGGTTACGTTAGTGCGGTTGAAATGAACTAGTGGAGAGATGAATGATCTGAAGCACGGCACGGTACCCGATCATTTTAAACAATTATTTCTATCTTGGTCCGTCTCTGTACCTTTAGATTAGATAACTGAAGATAACAATTGGGTAGTTTGTACAAACTGCACAAGCATATTACTCGGACACACAGAGAGGAACATTTACTTAAAGTACCTACGCAAACTATCTTAAACACTATAGGCTATCCTCCAAGGCTCTGAGTGAAGCAAAACAGTAAGTGTTCCAAGTAAAATACATGATATGCGACCCAATTAAATTAATAATTATTTCTAATCGTGGTCCGTCTCTGTACCGTTAGATTAGATAAATTAAGAAATTGGGTGATTATTGGTGCAGAAAAAATGAAGCTCAGAGCTCAGAGGAATATTTACTTAAAGTACCTACGCAAATAATTTAAAACAAAACTGATCAGAAGTCTGATATGTGTATATTGTTTCATTTAAAAGCGCGCTTACTAATATGACTATAAAAGCAATTATTGTCCATTGAATTTGATTTGGACACTGGTAGATTTTTGAACCAACAATTAAAATATTGACGCTCCAAATGTTTCTAGTTATGAATAATGCTTGTAAATTGCAGAACAAAAATTATTGTATTGGTATAAATATTTACCAATAATTAGTAATTTCAGGCCAATTTCTTGACTGCTGGATGAATGTTTGAAACTAAACTTGGATACAATCAGATTTCTCGGAGACAAAATATTACACAGCATTATTCATAATTAGTTGCGGTTATTAGAAATGAAAATGCCTACCTTTAGAATCCGATGGCAGTCTTGAAGATCGTTGATGAGAAATTGGGGCCGATGAAGTATCTGCGGTGCCGGCGGTCCTCCGCAGTTCTAAATTCTATCGGCTCCCAACGATATTCCATTTACCAATTCAACGAAGCAATTATTCTTTCCTTAAACATGAACACCCATTAAAATAGTGAAATATTACAAGAATCGCTGATTTCAGAAACCGCCCAAGTCCATATTAATTATCAGATATCAGTTCAGTATTCCTGAAGCTTATTCTCATGAAAATTTGACACAAAGTTTCAGTATTAAATAAGTGAGAAAATCAACACTATAACTTTAATAACTTTATGCAATGACAAGTATGAATTAGTCAATAGTGCCAAGATGGACATTGGCACGTCTTTGCGAATTCTCCACAAGGCGTGGCAACTATCATGACTTCATCAGCGCAACTAAATTAAACTGTTGGAGAAATGATAATGTGACGCGCGGCACAGTACCCAATTAAATTAATAATTATTTCTAATCGTGGTCCGTCTCTGTACCGTTAGATTAGTTAAATTAAGAAAACAACTGGGTAGTTTTTGGTGCAGAAAAAATGAAACTCAGAGCTCAGAGGAATACTTACTAGTATCTATGCAAATAATTTAAAACAAAAGTGATCAGAAATCTGATGTGTATATTTGTTTGATTTAAAAGCGTTGAATTTGATATGGACACTGGTAGATTTTTGAACCAATAATTAAAATATTGACCCTCCAAATGTTTCTAGTTATGAATAATGCTTGTAAATTGCAGAACAAAAATTATTGTATTGGTATAAATATTTACCAATAATTAGTAATTTGAGGCCAATTTCTTGGCTGCTGGATGAATGTTTCAAAGCAAACTTGGATACAATCAGTTTTCTCGGAGACAAAATATTACACAGCATTATTCATAATTAGTTGCGGTTATTAGAAATGAAAATGCCTACCTTTAGAATCAATCCCCTGGCAGTCTTGAAGATCGTTGCTGCGAAATTGGCTCCGATGACGATTTCTGCGGTGCCGGCAGTACTAGAAGGTTACATATTCTTTCGTCTCTCGATGATGTTCCATTTACCAATTCAACGAAGCAATTATTCTTTCCTAAAACATGAACACCTATTAAAATAGTGAAATATTACAAGAATCGCTGATGTCAGAAACGGCAAAGTCCACTTTTCGTTATACGTATCTGAATTATACATAGAATGGCGCATAAAAGTTGTACTTCTTTCGATTAAGCGCAAAAACAACCTTATTCTATTATTTAAAAGGTGTATTGGACCCTCTGAAAATACCAACTGAGAGCAGAATTAATCTTAGTTCGTGACTAATTAATATTTATTTAATTATTTCAAAACTAGATGTGTGACTTGAGTTGTTTCTGAAATATGTGATTCAATGTGTATGCTAAAGTTTTAATGTTACTCGTTTATGACAAAAAATTAATAAATGCTATTCTTTATCAATCAATCTTTTGATCAATCTTAATAGAATACAAATAAAATTTAAGCATTTAAATTCCAACATTTATGCATGCACAATTAAAATTAACAACTGTTTAAATATTGCCTCCGATTAAATTTCATTTGGATATAAATAAAGTTTATGACCGAAAATTGAAAAATATCGATGCACTAACTAATAGTTTTGAATAATGTCAATCAATTGAAAACAAATTATTTTTAATACAGAAAACTTGTGAAATTTAACATTATTCATAACTAGATGTGAAGTATAAAAATTCCTACCTTATAATTCCTTCGAGGATTTGCAAAACTGTGAAGCCACAGTTTTTCGGCGAAGTCACCATCGGAGACGATCGTTGCTTCTCGCCAGGTAAACAATTTCACGTCTGTACTGCGTTGCATTAACAGACAGTCCATTTATCAATCCAACGAAGGTATTTGTTGTTCTGAAATATGAAAAATTATTTTAACAGCGAGACATGTATGGTTGTTTTTTGGAAGCAAAACGAAAATTTTTAAATAAATTTATTACAATGCAAATTTTAAAAGTCTGCACAGTGTTAGAAATTATGTTGGATAATTATTGTTCAAAGCAATTTTGTAGGTATGCAAATTAATTAATAAGCAGCAATATAGATGTTTATTTGGACGTTACGGATGCGACTGTGCAGTTATTTGTTAGTATCGATGGCTCAAAATATTTTGTACCATCGATACTTGCAAATTTATATGTAACATAATTTGTACGTCCATAACGCCAAGCCTGAAAAAATATTTGGTCGCATCAATTCAGATACATAACTGCGATGGGTTCTACCAACCAAGTTAATCTGGTCTCACCTATAATTGGAAGATTCCAACAATTACCGTTTGTATGCAATCTTAGTCATCGCCCACATGATAACTGGTACAAGCCCGGCTCAATTTAGGAATCGGATTTTAATTGAATTAATGAATTATATACCGTTGCGGTCAGAGTACACACCACTAGAATTATTTTAACACCAATAATGCAAAATTCACTTCAACAAATCAGGTTTCTATGTTTTTGTTTGAATATCAGATCGTAATTAATGTAACGTTTCAAGACAACAGCAAAATTGATGGTAAAAATTAATTTGTTATTAAAATGTTGCAAATTATTATTATTGTTATATTTAAATAACGGGCAGTTAAATAAATTTTCATGCGTTTCCGAATGTTGAATGGTGTATTATTCGATACAGCATTCAACATTCGGAAACGCATTCAGTGCATGTGCAGCAAATATCAACACAGTAATTAATAGTTTTGAATAATGTTTGTTGATTAATAAAGAACAAGTTATTTGTAATACAAAAACATTATTCATAACGAAATGTGATACTTATATAAAAATTCCTACCTTATAGTTCCTTCGACGATTTCGGTTCGGTGAAATTACCATCGGAGACGATTTCTGTTCCTCGCAGGTATAAACGGACTCACATTTAGCAAATTTCAACGGAGGTATTCGCTGGTCTGAAATGTTAAAAATTATTTTAACAGTGACATACGTTTGGTTGTTTTTTAGGAAGCATCTTTAAATTAAATTTGGAAAAATGATGCAAGTAATGAGATTATCTACTAATTTTAAATGAATTTTTAACAATGCAAGTTTTAAAAATCTGTATGAAATATAAGAAATTATGTTGGATAAGTATTAATCAAATTAATATTCTTGTGATTTTGAGTGTAAATTTTTATAAACAATACTAATGTAATTTATTATTAAATACATTTTATTGCATTTGTAATGTTGCGCCATTAGGAGGCTTTATTATTTTATTTTAATGAGTTTAACAATGATTTGAGGAATGTTTTCAAAGGCTATTGAATTGAGACTATCACTTTTTTGCCTAGCTAAACAGAATCTTTTGTGTAGCGGTACAATGGGTTCAGCTTTGGACAGGAAAAATAGCGATTTCTCGAATATTCCGCGTGTATGTAATTAGATTTTAAGCCAATTTTGGGGTAATTAGAAAAGGTTTTCATGAAGGATGTGTGAAATTATGATAATTGGAAATGTAGAGTGATTTTATGCACCAAAAAAGTGCAGAAAACCACGCAAATTTCGCAAAAAAAATCAATTGCTATTACCTTAACATCTTCCAGACGAATTCGTGTCTTCTGTGAAAATTTGAGGGCTCAATTGGGTGCGTGGGCGGCGATTGGGGGGGGGGCGACTTCCAGCTTCCAGTGGATTTCGCAAGTCGGAATGTTGAAACACATCGCAGCAATCGTTCTGAAACAATAAATGATTAATTAGTAACTTCGTTAATTGATTTCGTTGTGAATAATTCACCTAGCAAGTGCGAGGTGTTAAAGCGTTGAAGATTCACTGGCGACTGCTCTGTTCTCTCAACGTCCCGCTTTCCGCTCGGGCGACTCTAAGGTCAGTTTTTTGGGAAGAGCCTTGGCCGGGCGAGAGCACAATGCTGGCCAGCTGCCTGCAAGAACCCGTAAAATTTCATGTGGTAAAAAATGTAACACGTATAAAATAAAATATATTCATTAATTAATATACTTCGAACAGACTCAAAATTGTGTTATATCTGCATATATTTTTAAACAAATCATTTGGAAGATTCACCTACATTTAAGATTTTGTAGCACTAAAACAGCAAAATATTCAAACTAGTGCCCTTCAGTATTATTGTTGATATTTTGCAATTGTAACGTGAATATGGCTATGCTGACAATATGGTCAATTGCCTTTATCTCAGCAACTTATATTCTTACCTTGATTTTCTTTAATTTAATTAATTCATGTTTTGTACAATTCTTCAGCAAATTTGAGATTGATTATGCTTTAAATAAGTGAGAAACTCGAATATTAACTTTCAGATTTAACCAAATATGAATTATCAAATACTGAAATTTCTGAATGTTTAATAAAATCATGTGTTGTATATTTCATGCCAGATTTGTATACAGTATACTTGCATACAATTCTACTACAAATTTGAGGCAAATTCTGCTTTAAATAAGTGAGAAAATCGAATATATAACTTTCAGATTTGACCAGCATGAATTAGCAATTACTGAAATTTCTGCAAATTTAATTAAATCATGTGTTGTATATTCCATGCCACTCATTTCATGAGTAAACCTTAAATAAGTGAGAAAATTGAGTTATCAAGTTTCAGAGTTAACCAGTTGAAGTTACTGAAATTTCTGAAAATTAATCTAATGGATATTTTGAAAATTTTATGCCAGATCTTGTATACAGTATACTTGAATACAAATCCTCTGAAATTTATACCTCAAATATGTCTTAAATAAGTGAGAAAATCGTGTTATTAACTTTCCGAGTTGACCTGTATAAGTTATCAGTCACTGAAATTTCTTAAAATTTATCTACTGGATGTTTTGAAAATATTATGCCAGAGCTGTATACAGTATACCTGAATACAAATCCTCTGTAAATTATACTACGAATATGTCCCAAATAAGTAAGAAAATCGTATTATAAACTTTCTGAGTTGACCAACATGAATTAAAAATTACTGAAATTTTTGAAAATGTATCTAATTTATATTTTGTATATTTTATGCCAGATTTGTATACAGTATACCTGCATACAATTCTTCTGCAAATTTGAGGAAGATTATGATCTAAATAAGTTAAACAATCGAAAATATAACTTTCTGATTTGACCAGTTTGTATTATCAATTAATAAAATTTCTAATTTAATTAACAGACATCTGTTCAGTATACCTGAAGCTAATTCTACTGATAATTTGACAAAGTTTCAGTATTAAATAAGTGAGAAAATCAACACTATAACTTTATGCAATGACAAGTATGAATTAGTCAATACTGAAATTTCTGAAAATGTATTTATTGCATATTAATTATCAGATAACTGTTCAGTTTTCCTGATGCTAATTCTCTTGAAAATTTGACAAAGTTTCAGTATTAAATAAGTGAGAAAATCAACACTATAACTTTATGCAATGACAAGTATGAATTAGTAAATACTAAAATTTCTGAAAATGTATTTATTGCATATTAATTATCAGATATCTGTTTAGTATTCCTAAAGCTAATTCTCTTGAAAATTTGACAAAGAATCAGTATTAAATAAGTCACAAAATCAACAGTATAACTTTCTGCTTTGGCAAGTATGAATTAGTCAATACTGAAATTTCTGAAAATTTATTTATTGCATATTAATTATCAGATATCTGTTCAGTATTCCTGAAGCTAATTCTCATGAAAGTTAGACAAAGTTTCAGTATTAAATAAGTGAGGAAATCAACACTATAACTTTAATAAATTTTAAATTGCAATGACAAGTATGTATTAGTCAATACTGAAATTGCATATTAATTATCAGATATCTGTTCAGTATTCCTGAAGCTAACTCTCATTAAAATTTGACCAAGTTTTAGTATCAAATAAGTGATAAAATCAACACTATAACTTTAATAACTTTATGTAATGACAAGTATGATTTAGTCAATACCGAAATGTCTGAAAATGTATTTATTGCACATTAATTATCAGATATCTGTTCAGTTTTCCTGATGCTAATTCTCTTGAAAATATGACAAAGTTTCAGTATTAAATATGTGAGAATATCAACACCATAACCTTATACAATGACAAGTATGAATTAGTCAATACTGAAATTTCTGAAAATGTATTTATTGCATATTAATTGACAGATATCTGTTCAATTTTCCTGAAGATAATTCTCATGAAAATTTGACAAAATTTCAGAATTAAATACGCCTTGTATTTAATTCTAAAGAATTCGAATACACTGAACATTGCGTTAATATATGCAAATTTGCATATTTTTTTAATAAAATCATTTGGAAAATTCACCTACATTTAAAATTTTGTAGCTCTAAAACAGCAAAATATTCAAACTAGTGCCCATCAGTATTATTATTAATATTTTCAAATTGTAAGTTGAATATGGCAGTGCTGGCAATATGGTCATTTTTCTTTATCTCAGCAACTTATATTTCTAACTTAACTTGAATTTCTGTAAATTTAATTAATTCATGTTATGTATATTCCATAGCAGATTTATAACAATAGAATATGCACAGTACTTGTTTTTTACAGTACTTATTTGTTGCAATTACTATTTACAGTACACAACAGTTGTTTGCTGCAAGTACTATGTACATTGTACAGTACACAGAACTTGTTTGTTGCAAGTACTCACAGTAGAATATACACAGTACTTGTTTCTTACAGTTATTAACTTTCCGAGTTGATCGGATTTTTATAAATATACATGGTTGATTTGCTACCCTTCAACGGCAAATTGGAAAGTGTCACTTTCAGGGTATATTCAGTAACCCTTCAGGACTAACATACATGTCAGATGTTTCATTGACCGACAGTTTAATGCACACTTTTTATGACATTTTTAGATATTCTGAATGTTCTGAATGAATTTTCAGAGTTGACCAGTACAAGTCATAAGTCACTAAAATGTTTGAACATTAATCTAATGCATATTTTGAAAATTTTATGCCAGATCTGTATACAGTATGCCTGAATACAAATCCTCTGAATATTTGACCATGAGTATGTCTTAAATAAGTGAGCAAATGGAGTATTAACTTTACGAGTTGATCTGTGTGTGTTATCAGTCACTGAAATTTCTGAAAATTTATCTAATTAATATTTTGACAATGTTATGCCAGATCTGTATACAGTATGTCTGAATACAAATCCTCTGAATATTTAACCACGAGTATACCTTAAATAAGTGAGAAAATTGAGTTATGAACTTTTCAAGTTAACAAGTGTAAGTTATCACACTGAAATTTCTGAAAGTTTATCTAATGGATATTCTGAAATTTTTATGCCAGATCTGTATACAGTATACCTGAATACAAATCTTCTGAAAATTTGATCTCGAGTATATGTTAAATAAGTGAGAAAATCGAGTTATTAACTTTCCAATTTGGACCAGTATAAGTCATCAGTCACTGAAATTACTGAAAATTTATCTAATGGATATTCTGAAAATTTTATGCTAGATCTGTACACACTATGTCTGAATACAAACGCTCTTAAAATGTGACCACGAGTATATCTTAAATAAGTGAGAAAATTGAGTTATTAACTTTCCGAGTTAACCAGTATAAGTTATCAATCACTGAAATTTCTGAAAATTTATTTAATGGATATATTGAAAATTGTATGCCAGCTCTGTATGCAGTATGTCTGAATACAAAACTAATGAATATTTGATCACGAGTATATCTTAAACAAGTGAGAAAATTGAGCTATTAACTTTCCAATTTGACCAGTAATAAGTTATCAGTCAGTGAAATATCTGAAAATTTATCTAATGGATTTTTGAAAAGTTTAAGCCTGATCTGTATACAGTATGTCTGAATACAAAACCTCTGAAAATTTGACCACGAGTACATCTTAAATAAGTGAGAAAATTGAGATATTAATTTTCCAATTTGACCAGTATAAGTTATCAGTCACTGAAATTTCTGAAAATTAATATAATGGATTTTTGAAAAGTTTATGCCTGATCTATATACAGTATGTCTGAATCAATCACAAAACCTCTGAAAATTTGACCACGAGTATATCTTAAATAAGTGAGAAAATGGAGTTATTAACTTTCCAAGTTAACCAGTATAAGTTATCAGTCACTGAAATTTCTGATAATTTATTTAATGGATATTTTTATAATTGTTTGACAGATCTGTATACAGTATACCTGAATACAAAACCTCTGAAAATTAGACCAAGAGTATATCTTAAATAAGTGAGAAAATATAGTTATTAACTTTCCAAGTTAACTAGTGTAAGTTATCAATCACTGAAATTTCTGAAAATTTATCGAATAGATATTTTAATTTTTTTATGCCAGATCTGTATACAGTATGTCTGAATACAAAACCTCTGAAAATTTGACCACGAGTATGTCTTAAATAAGTGAGAAAATTAAGTTATTAACTTTCCAAGTTAAGCAGTATAAGTTATCAATCACTGAAATTTCTGAAAATTTATCTATCGGATATTTTGAAAAATTTATGCCAGATCTGTATACAGTATGTCTGAATACGAAACCTCTTAAAATTTGACCACAAGTATATCTTAAATAAGTGAGAAAATTGAGTTATTAATTTTTTTAAGTTACCCAGTATAAGTTATCAAACACTGAGATTTCTGAAAATGTATCTAATGGTTATTTTGAAAACTTATGCCAGAACTGTATACAGTATTCCTGAATACAACACCTCTAAAAAATTGATCACAAATATGTCGTAAATAAATGAGAAAATTGAATTATTAACTTTCCGAGTTGACTAGTATAAGTAGTATAGCAGACACTGAAATTTCTGAAAATTGGTCTATTGGATATTTTGAAAATTTTATGTCAGATCTATGTACAGTTTGTCAGAATACAAATCCTCTGCAAATTTGACCACAAGTATGTCTTGAATAAGAGAATATCGAGTTATTAACTTTCTGAGTTGACCAGTATAAGTTATCAGTCACTGAAATTTCTGATAATTTATTTAATGGATATTTTTATTATTTTTTGACAGATCTGTATACAGTATACCTGAATACAAAACCTCTGAAAATTAGACCAAGAGTATATCTTAAATAAGTGAGAAAATATAGTTATTAACTTTCCAAGTTAACTAGTGTAAGTTATCAATCACTGAAATTTCTGAAAATTTATCGAATAGATATTTTAATTTTTTTATGCCAGATCTGTATACAGTATGTCTGAATACAAAACCTCTGAAAATTTGACCACGAGTATGTCTTAAATAAGTGAGAAAATTAAGTTATTAACTTTCCAAGTTAAGCAGTATAAGTTATCAATCACTGAAATTTCTGAAAATTTATCTATCGGATATTTTGAAAAATTTATGCCAGATCTGTATACAGTATGTCTGAATACGAAACCTCTTAAAATTTGACCACAAGTATATCTTAAATAAGTGAGAAAATTGAGTTATTAATTTTTTTAAGTTACCCAGTATAAGTTATCAAACACTGAGATTTCTGAAAATGTATCTAATGGTTATTTTGAAAACTTATGCCAGAACTGTATACAGTATTCCTGAATACAACACCTCTAAAAAATTGATCACAAATATGTCGTAAATAAATGAGAAAATTGAATTATTAACTTTCCGAGTTGACTAGTATAAGTAGTATAGCAGACACTGAAATTTCTGAAAATTGGTCTATTGGATATTTTGAAAATTTTATGTCAGATCTATGTACAGTTTGTCAGAATACAAATCCTCTGCAAATTTGACCACAAGTATGTCTTGAATAAGAGAATATCGAGTTATTAACTTTCTGAGTTGACCAGTATAAGTTATCAGTCACTGAAATTTCTGATAATTTATTTAATGGATATTTTTATTATTTTTTGACAGATCTGTATACAGTATACCTGAATACAAAACCTCTGAAAATTAGACCACGAGTATATCTTAAATAAGTAAGAAAATTGAGTTATTAACTTTCCAAGTTAACTAGTATAAGTTATCAATCACTGAAATTTCTGAAAATTTATCTAATAGATATTTTGAAAATTTTATGCCAGATCTTTATACAGTATGTCTGAATACAAAACCTCTGAAAATTTGACAACGAGTATATCTTAAATAAGTGAGAAAAATAAGTTATTAACTTTCCAAGTTACCCAGTATAAGTTATCAAACACTGAAATTTCTGAAACTCTCAAATAAGTGAGAAAAGTTAGAGTTGATCGGATTTTTATAAATATACAGGGTTGATTTACTACCCTCGAACGGCAAATTGGAAGGTGTCACTTACATGGTATATTCACCGACCCTTCATGACTAACATACATAAGTTTCATTGAGCGACAATTTAATGCACACTTTTTATGACAATTTTAAAAATTCTGAATGTTCTGAATTGACCAGTATAAGTTATCAGTCACTGGAATTTCTGAAAATTTATCTAGTTAATATTTTCAAAATTTTATGCCAGATCTGTATACAGTATGCCTGAATATAAATCTGCTGAAAATTTAACCACGAATATGTCGTAACTAAGTAAGAAAATTGAGTTATTAACTTTTCGAATTGACCAGTATAAGTTATCATGAGAATTTATCTTATAGATATTTTGAAAATCTTATGCCAGATATCTATACAGTATACTTGAATACAAACCTTCTGAAATTTTGACCACCAGAATGTCTTATATAAGTGAGAAAATCGAGTTATTAACTTTGCGAGTTGACCAGTCTAAGTTATCTATCAGTGACTGAAATTTCTGAAAATTTATCTAATGGATATTTTGAATATTTTATGCCAGATCTGTATACAGCATACCTGAATACACATCCTCTGAAAATTTGACCACGAATATGTCTTAAATAAGTGAGAAAATCGAGTTATTAACTTTGCGAGTTGACCAGTCTAAGTTATCTATCAGTGACTGAAATTTCTGAACATTTATCTAACGGATATTTTATGGCAGATCTGTATACAGTATGCCTGAAATTTCTGAAAATTTATCTAACGGATATTTTATGGCAGATCTGTATACAGTATGCGTGCATACAATTCTTCCACAAATTTAACGAAGATTTCGTTTTAAAGAAGTGAGATACTCCAATACATAACTTTGATATTTGAGCAGTATGAAATGTCAATTACTGAATTTTCTGAAAATTTAAATAATTCATGTTTTGTATATTTCATTCCAGATTTGTATACAGTAATCTGCATACAATTTTTCCGCAAATTTGACGAAGATTCCGCTTTCAATAAGAGAAGATCGAATATATAACTTTCTGATTTGAGCAGTATGAAATATCAATTACTGATATTTCTGAAATTTGAATTAATTCATGTTTTGTATATTCCATTCCAGATTTACAGAATAATTTAAAAAAATTGAGAAAAAATGTACAAATTTTCACAGTAATAATTGTAATTTACACATAATAATTGGAATTTAGACTACAATCTTAGAAACGCTCACAGCAGTCATTAAAATGTTTTGAGTTATCATTATGAAATTTGAATAAATTAAAAAAATCATGTTAACCATTGAAATATTGACGACAGTGCTCAACGAAATTTTGAAGTCATCAATGACATTTTGACTGCAATAACTGAAATTTGGCAAATTAAATGACATATTGACAAAATAATTGCAAATTTGTGAGAAATAATAAAAAAATATAAGGTAATCATAGAAATTTTGGCAGCACTAATAGTAATTTAGACAAAATAATTGCAATTTTAACTGCAGTCTTTCATACTATGACAGCAACCATAGAAATATTGTTGGTTACCATTAATATAAAATCATTGAAAATTTGACAGTAATAAATTAAATTTTGATCAATAAAATGTTGACAGTATAATATAAAATTTGTGAGAAACAATTAAAAAAAAACAAAGTAATCAATGAAATGTTTACGGCAATAATTGTAATTTATACATAATTGAAATTTTGATAGCAATCTTAGAAGAATTTACAGCAATCATTAACATCCGCAAATTTGACGAAGATTCAGTTTTAAATAAGTGAGAAAATTGAATACATAACTTTCTGATTTGACTAGTATGAAATATAAATTACTGAATATTCTGAAAATTTCATTAATTCATGTTTTGTATTTTTCATTCCAAATTTGTATACAGTATACCTGCATACAATTCTTCCGCAAATTTGACGAAGATTCCGTTATAAATAAGTGAGAAAATCGAATATATAACTTACTGATTTGACCAGTATGAAATAATAATTACTAAAATTTCTGAAAATGTAATTAATTCATGTTTTGTATATTTCATGCCAGATTTGTATACAGTATACCTGCAGACAATTCTTCTGCAAATTTGAGGAAGATTCCGTTTTAAATAAGTGAGAAAATCGAATGTATAACTTTATGATTTGAGGAGTACGAAATATCAATTACTGAATTTACTGAAAATTCATTAATTCATTGTATATTTCATGCCAGATTTGTATACAGTATACCTGCATACAATTATTCCGCAAATTTGACGAAGATTGAGTTCTAAATGAGAAAATCGAATATATAATTTTCTGATTTGAACAGTATGAAATGTCAATTAAATTTTTTTCTGACTATTCAATTAATTCATGTTTTATATAGTTCATTCAAGATTTGTATACAGTTTACCTGCATACAATTCTTCGGCAAATTTGGCGAAGATTCTGTTGACAATAAGTGAGAAAATCGAATATATAACTTTCTGATTTGACCAGTATGAAATATCAATTAATGAATTTCCTGAAAAATTAATTCATGTTTTGTATATTTCATTCCAAATTTGTATACAGTATACCTGCATACAATTCTTACGCAAATTTGACGAAGATTCCGTTTTAAATAAGTGAGAAAATCGAATATATAACTTACTGATTTGACCAGTATGAAATATAAATTACTGAATATTCTGAAAATTTCATTAATTCATGTTTTGTATATTTCATTCCAGATTTGTATTTAGTTTACCTGCACACAATTCTTCCGCAAATTTGAAGAGTTTCCGTTATAAATAAGTGAGAAAATCGAATGTATAAATTTCTGATTTGACCAGTTTGAATTATCAATTACTGTAATATCTGAAAATTTTTTCAATTAATGTTTTGTAAATTTCATGCCAGATTTGTATACACTATACCTGCATTTCAAAAACACTTATAATACAACGAAGATGAGAGCTCAGAGGAATAATTACTTAAAGTACCTATGCAAACTAAGATGTGCTTTTAAATTAAAATGAAATTGTTAAGCAATCTGATGTGAATGTGTATAATTGTTTAATTTAAAAGGGCGCTTTTTAATTTGCCTATAAAAATAAACATTGTTGATTGAAACTGATATGAACACCGGTAGATTTTAGAACCAACAATTAAAATATCGACGCCTTGAATGTTTCTAGTTATGAATAATGCTTGTAAAATGCAAACAAAAATTATTGTATCAGTATAAATATTAGTTGTACTAATACTAGGGAGGCTTCCATTAATTTTAATTTGAAGCCAATTTCCTGGGTGCTACTGTCAACATGAAGGCAGTAATGAATACAAATTATCGCCAAGTATGGGCAACAGACTGAATGAATGTTTTAAGCACAGCTCGGATACAATCAGTTTTCTTGGAGACAAAATATTACATGGCAATATTCATAACTAGTTGCTGTTATTAGATATGAAAGTTCCTACCTTTAGAATCCGATGGCAGACTTGGAGATCGTTGCTGTGAAATTTGGTTCGATGAAGATTTCTACGGTGCAGGTAGTTCCTGGGAGGTCGCCAATACTTTCTGGTCTCGATGACATTCCATATACCAATTCAATGAAGCAATTATTCTTTCCTAAAACATAAACACCTATTAAAATAGTGCAATATTACAAATGTGAATGCTAAAGTTTTAATGTTACTTCAAGTGTCCTACAAAATTAATAAACACTATTTTGCTAAAATCTGATCAAGCATTAAAATTAGCAAGCAAATGGCAGATTCATGTTAAACGAGCAAGCAAACATTATGGTACTCAGTCAAAATGGGTATCGGGCTACGTTTGACCACGAATCAACATTTATTGAATACAAATATAATTGAAGTATTGAAGTGAACATTTATTTGAATACATAGAATGCACAATTAAAATTAACAACTGTTAAAATTTATGATGGAAGATTGAAAAATATCAACGCACCAATTAATAGTATTGAATAATGTTTGTCAACTGAAAACAAATTATTTGTAATACAGAAAACTTGTGAAACATCAACATTATTCATAACTAGATGTAATTAATATAATAATTCCTACCTTATAATTCCTCCGATGATAAAACTGTGAAGTGGCAGTTCGTTCGGTGAAGTCATCATCGTAGGCGATCGCTGTTTTTCGCCAAGTACACAAATTCAATGTTCTGTATTGCATTAAAAGATGGTCCATTTACCAATTCAATGAAGGTGTTTGTTGATCTAGAATATTAAAAATTATTTTAATAGCGAGACATGTTTGGTTGTTTTATAGAAGCAAATTGAAAGTTAAGTTGAAAATATGTGAGTAACACAAAAGTATTTACAAGCTTCTATTTTAATTTTAAATGAATTTATTAGTAAGGAAAGTTTTAAGAGTTTGTACAAAGTGTAAGAAATTATGTTGGATAAGTGTTGTTCAAAGCAATTTTGTAGGTATGCAAATGGATATATAAGCAGCAGTTTCAAGTGTGCGTTTGGACGAGACCATCACAGTAATTTGTCAGTTTTGATGGGGAAAAATTTTATGTACCAGTTATTTGCGAATTGATTTAGTTGTGGTTAGTTGAAATTAAAATTCCTACCTATTGAATCAGACTGCAGACTTGAAGATTGATGTAGCAAAATTGGTTCCGAGGAAGATTTCAACGGTGGCCGCTGCAACAATACTTCTGGGTCGTGATGATAATCAATTTACAGTTTCTACGATGCATTCTAAAATAATACAAACATTAAAATTCTCACTCTTTCGCACGGTTTAAGGGGTGCAGCACAACCATGTGTATATGCAGATTCGAAACATTCAAATGAATTCAAAAATGGTTTTTTTCAAGTATAAATTTTCAACATTTATCATTCTTGTGATTTTTAGACTAAGTGAAAATGCTTACGAACAATTAAAATGCAATTTAATTATTATTAAATCATTTCAATTGCATTTGTATTGTTGCGCACATTAATTTAATCGAGCCGCACTAAAGATGAGGAATGTTTTCAAAGCCTATTGAAATCAGACTGGTTACTTTTTTGCCCAGCCAAAGCGAACCCATGTGATAGCAGGACAATGAGTTCGCTTTGGACAGGAAAATTGCTATATTCTCGAATATTCCGCGTTCATTTATTAAGGTTTTGAGCCAATATTGGGTTAATTAGAAAAGATTTTCATGTAGGATGTGTGAAATTATGATAATTGGAAATGTAGCGTGATTTTATGCACCGCTAGAAAAACTAAAAAGTGCAGAAAATTACACAAATTTCGCAAAAAAAAAAAATCAATTGCTATTACCTCAACATCTTCGAGACGAATTCGTGTCTTCTGTGAAAATTTGGGGCTCTAATGGGTGCGTGGGCGTCAATGCGGGGGGGAAACTTCCAGTTTGCGGTGGATTTCGCAAGTCGGAGTGTTGAAACGCATCCCACCAATCGTTCTGAAACAAGAAATTATTAATTAGTAACTTTAATTGATTTCGTTGTGAATAATTCACCGGGCAAGGGCAGAGACGTTAAACCGTGGAAGATTCACTGGCGACTGCTGCGGTGTACGCATTACCCCGCTCGGCCCTCGGGCCAACTGCAGCCCCGCACCGGTCAGTTTTTTGGCAAAATACTTCGCTCGCCGAGCGAGAACACAATGCATTCCAGATAAGCAGATAAGCCTGCAGAGACTTGTAATATTTTATGCGCTAAAAAATGTAACACGCATAAACTAAAATATATACATTAATTAATAAACTTCTAAACAAACTCAAAATTGTGTTAAAAAGAGTTATTAATAATTTTTAGTATAGGAGAGCTATTTGCATATATTTTTAAGCAAATCATTTGGAAAATTCACCTACATTTAAAATTTTGTAGCGCTAAAACAACAAAATATTCAAACTAGAGCCCCTCACCATTATTATTGATATTTTCAAATTGTAAGGTGAATATGGCCATGCTGGCAATATGGTCAATTGTCTTTATCTCCGCAACTTATATTTTTAAATTTCTGTACATTTAATTAATTCATGTTTTGTTTATTTTATACCTGATTTATATACAGTTTACATGCATACAATTCTTCTGCAAATTTGACGAAGATTCCGTTTTAAATAAGTGAGAAAATCGAATATATAACTTTCTTTCTTTGGTCACATTCATGTGACCAGGATGACATATCAATTACTGAAATTTCCGTAAATTGAATTAATTCGTGTTTTGTATATTTCGTGTCAGATTTGTATACAGTATACCTACATACATTTCTTCTGGAAAATTGAGGAAGAATATGATTTAAATAAGTGAGAAAATCGAACATATAACTTTCTTATTTGACCAGTATTAATTATCAATTACTGAAATTTCTGCAAATTTTATTAATTCCTGTTTTGTATATTTCATGCCGTATTTATATTCTGTATACCTACATACAATTCTTCTGCAAATTTGAGGAAGATTCTGCTTTAAATAAGTGAGAAAATGGAATATATAACTTTCTGATTTGACCAGCATGAATTATCAATTACTTACTGAAATTTCTAAAAACATTATCTAATTTTTGTTTTGTATATATATAATATCAAATTTGCAAATAATAAAACTTCAGAAATTTCAGTAATAGCTAACTAATACTTATACACGAATCTAATATCAAATTTGCAAATAATTAATTTTCAGAAATTTCAGCAATAGCTAGGAATACATGTCAATGCAGAACGTTATATGTTTGATTTTCTTCCTTATTTAACATTGAAACTGTGTCAAATTTTCAGGACAATTAGTTTCAGGTGTACTGTACTGGAATCTAACATCAAATTGGCAAATAATTAATTTTCAGAAATTTCAGTAATAGCTAAGCCATACTTGTCAATGCAGAAAGTTATATGTTTGATTTTCTCCCTTATTTAATACGGAAACTTGTCAAATTTTCAGGAGAGTTCGTTTCAGGTGTACTGTAAACGAATCTAATATCAAATTTGCAAATAATTAATTTTCAGAAATTTCGGTAATACCATTGATTATAATACACATTATAAGTAATGTCTTTACGTAACTACATTACATAACTGTGTTTGTGACAGTTGTGAAAAATGTAACGTTTCATAACGACAGAAATTGATGTAAAATATGACTTTTCAAAACGGAATTAAATACAATTTATTTACAACACTAAACCTGAAAGTCAACCAAACCCCATAACAAGATAATTACGATGATATTCTCATTAAATCACAATTATATTTACATGAAAATTCTTATGAAACAAAGATTTTTCATGAAATATGGTTTGAAATTTTCATGACTTAGTATCTGTTTATAACAATAAAAATTTGATGTAATATTATAATTATTGTTATGAAATTGCAATATTATGTTTTTTACATAATATTATGCAACATACAGAGCAATTTGGGAACCTGCAAATCCCCAAAACCCAATTTGTGGATTTGAAAAAGGTTGAACATGTTCATTGCAATAAGATCTGTAATAAAGGGCTTCATACGATGATTATGAACACATAAATATTTTGGGGAACCTGCAAATCCCCAAAACCCAATTTGTGGATTTGAAAAAGGTTGAACACGTTCATTGCAATGATAAGATCTGTAATGAAGGGCTTAATACGATGATTATGAACACATTCATCATAACATAACCAAAAGTTATGTGTTTACATTGAAAGACGGCAGGGAATATAATATAAAATATATCGTTGTAAATGCCTATATTTACATTAAACTCAAGTTATTTGTACACCTCCGTCTTTAGGCAACAGGGTATCATAATGGAGGGTATTGTCTGTTTAGTTCCATACGGAGAAGGTGCTCAAATTGAAAATCAACACGACATTACACACCTATAATGAATGTTTGAACAGTCCAGCTGCTGTAACTTAACAAGGCCCGGCATAACCTGAACGTTTTCTTCCTGCCCTCTCGCTGGAATTCAAACAATTCATTACCGTAGACTAGTGAATAACGTGATGTCAAAGCCAATCAAATACTACACAACCAATGCCCTCGCCAAATTACAGCCGCTGCACTGTAATCATTTTAATATATTTTGAAAATATAATGAAGAGATTAACCACACATTTCTGTTCTTGTGATCAAGGAGTGGAAAGTAGTTACATATCTATTAATTCAAGTATCAATAGTAAGTGATAATTTAACTAAGAATAACTGGATACTCACCTGTTTTCAATTCCTTTTTCAGAACCATTATAAAAGTAACAGCAAGTTTAACATTGCACACAATATTCAACAGCTTCTATAAACGACACCTAAAATACGTAATTACCATCATCTTGCTCAAAGAATGCACCATTAAACACTTCAAATAATAATCTCTGAATATTTTTATTTCACATGTACACAACAGCCATTTTGAATATGCAATATGCTGAAGCAGTACCAACTGTGAAGTGCATTATCTATTTAGGGGAACAAAATATAAATGTACGAATTAATAGCAGATGGGATGAAGGGTTGATTCTCATTTATGCATGTAATCAACATTACATTTTGATGTTATTCTGGGCATTTAGCATTTATAGCAATAGCATTTCTTTAAAGAAAAAAAAAAGTCGAATTTTCGATACCACTAACGGTCTGTTTAGAAGTATCGAAAATTATGTTACTTGAATGTACATTTGCTAATCAACGTAATTACAGACGATTAAACATTGATGGATACACGATTGATGTTAGAATTTCCTATAAGAATATTTAAGCGAACCAAATACATTGATTAAAGAAGTGAGTAAATTAATCCGAAATTTTGATACATCCACAAGTGGCAGTTAGTTGTATAGAAAATTCTGTACAAGAAGTTTATATGCCACGATGAGGTGGCGGCACAGCAAATTAATTTGAAAAGCTTAATTGGAGTAAAATTCGTAGGAAAAGAAACAATGTCGCAGTATATAATGATTAATAGGTTGATCATTTAAGTAATCCAAAGAAAACATTTAAGTTCCGAATGAATTTACCAAATTTTCATTCAGAAGTTAATGTTTTGCAAAGTATAGTCTGTCCACTTTCAAGACAAAGCTAATATAAACGTGAGACAATTTACAGGGCCGATTCTACACAACTCAAGTTCAACACGAGGGTTTAGATCGCAGTAACAAAATATCCTAAGCTCAGGTAGACCGGAGACTGCGACACAACAATCATGTGCTTGTGTAGAAGTGTTCACATGTATGCCGGCCATACATGTACAAGTGTGTATATTAGCTTAGTCTAGAAACTGGATAGACTGTTGCTGTAAAGCAATGCTATACAAAAGAACATTCAACAAGTTCAAGAACAAGTTATACATTCAAGCTCAATGTAATTGTTGTTAAAAAGGTTTATGGTCTTAAAAACAATGTTTTAATCCACAAAGAGTAGACCAACGGCTTCAATTCAGAAGTGGGTACAAAACCATGATATTTTTTCGTACAAGTGTATTTAACAGTACACAGTACAAAAATTGGACAGGCTAAAATATATCATTGTACTTGTTCACAAAAGTAAATCGGATAAAATATTTTTATCGAGTAATACAAATTTTAAAATTATTTAACACTAACTCAAAGTACAGAACATTGTTTCATACTAAGTACATATAAAAACTTTTCAGCGAGACTGGATAATATAAATCACAATGACATCATTTGTGCATGTGCTAAACAAAGATTACAGTACGCGAATCAATTGCAACTCAACAGGAACAAACTCTACTAATAAAAAATCAAGTGACGGCAAAACTATGCTTACAGTACGGATGTTTTCAACATCAATTTTGGTGTGTGAAGCATTACAAGGCTGCCATTAAAATTATTTTATAAATTTGTGCAAGCATATCATCGAAAACTGTATAGGCACTATTCATCCTCAACAAATCATCAATATAAGTCTTCAAAATTGTGAAAATAATTGACTTACTAAGTAATGTAAGCTGTATCAGTAGAATACATATAATAAAGATATGGTTAGTTTTTGAAACAACTACAAAAATAATTCTTTCTCTCATATACCTTACATGACTAATAGCAACAAAGTTCATATAATACATTATGTATATCTAACATCTTAAATACACCATTGAAACAATAATTGAAACAGAAGAAAAGTACAGTGGACCAAATGTCTTTCTTAATCAATTTATATTACACAAATGAACTAAAATTTTAAATTGAGCAATACTTAAAATATACACATAAATCAATGTATTGTAATAATGGACTCTCTACCTTGACCGACACCAATCCATTTCACTGCAACAAACATGAATATTAATATACAACATTTATTTACTATACAGCGTTCAAGAAAGTTATGTCAACTTTTCCAACTAGTTCCAACGAAATAATACTGACATTTGAAAAAATCTAGTTAAATTATTTGTTTGTATCCTGGGAAACATTTCAGCAACGTTGCAAAATATATTTGATTTCGTTGAACAGTGTCATATATTAGTATCCAGCGTAAAAGTTGACACCACTTTCTTGAACGCTCTCTACAATTTTAACATTACCTGGAACATCTAGCAGCTCCTCAATCTTCGCAACGTATCTCCTAGCGTTTTCAGGCAGATCTGAAAACTCGCGCACGTTTTCAGTACATTTCTGCCAACCGGGCAGCGTAATGTACTCGACTTCAATTTTTGACAGTTGCGATATACTGGAAGGGAAGTAGTCGATTGTTTTTCCGGCTAACTTATAACCAATGCCCAGCTTGATTTCAGGCAATGTATCTAGAATATCTAACTTTGTTAGGCACACGGCTGTGTAACCATTAACCATTTTGGTGTATTGCAGGAGGAAGATGTCCAACCAACCACAACGGCGCTTCCGTTGTGTCGTCACGCCGATTTCATGTCCCTTTTCTTGTAATAATGCACCAATTTCCTGTATAGAAATTGATTCATGTTATTCTGTTATTTATTATCGCATTGAAGTTGCCTTACATCATTCAGTTCAGTGGGGAAAGGACCGGATCCCACTCGTGTCGTGTAAGCTTTCACAACACCAATAATTTCGCCTATCCTATTAGGAGGTAAACCTAAGCCCGTGCAGACCCCTCCAACACTGCAGTTAGAGGACGTCACGTAAGGATAAGTACCTGAAATTAGAATTCGTAAGTCTAAATCGAGCGCGTTACAATTTATAATTACCAAAGTCTATGTCCAGCATAGCAGCATTGGCACCTTCAACGAGGACCTTTTGTCCACTTCTTAAAGCTTTATCTAGATAAGATACGGTATCAGTCACCAAAGGCCTTACGACTTCGGCGTATTTCTTGTATTTAGCTAATTCGGCATCAACATCGACTTCCAAGTCAGGGAACATCCTCTTATACATAATCACCAATACTTTAAATCTGAAATAATATAAATCAAATAGAAATCATCTCACTATGAATCGTGCAAAATGTGGCTTACTTCTCCTGGAAGATTTCAAAGTCCGAGAGAAGCTCCCCGATCCGGATGCCTTTGCGGATGGCTTTGGACGAGTAGGTTGGGCCAATTCCCTTCTTGGTGGTTCCCAGCTCCTGCCCTTTCTCTTGCTCCTGCAGTCCGTCCACCTCCTGGTGGAAGTCGAACACCAGGTGCGCCCGGTCGCTGATTAGCAGCCTGTCCTGCCACTCGGCGAGGCCGAGCTTCTCGTTTTCGGCCATCTCAGCGAAGAGGCCCGGCAGATGGATGACGACCCCATTGCCTGGAACAAAAGTATTCTAAATTGAAACAAGGAAATTGTGATTATCAAATCTAAAGACGTAGATAAATATATATTCAATAGTTTATATTGGCGGTGGTTACATTGTGCAATATTTTGGTATGAGGTACAGCTAGACAGGGTGTTCCAAAAAAAAAGGTACCAAAATTTTCCACTAACATCACTAGAGGGCCCGGAACATCTTCATTTCAGGGAAAATATAAACCAATTGACAACACTGAATTTTGACGTACAGTGACATTTATTCCAAGTAAAATGTCAAACTGAGTACTCTGAAACGAGTGAATGTAGTTAAACTGTTTTATTGAGTGAATGGCGGACATTTACTAACTTGAGGGACAATAATACTGTTGCTGCAGTACAGAATAGGTGGAGACGTATTATTATACCTTCTAATTAGATAAGAAAGAATGTGACATTGACAGATATTTTAGGGTTATTAAAATTATATTTTCATTGTATGCTATGTTGCCACTTTTCCAATTCATTAATTCCCTGAGTCAATGCCATCTACAGTTAGTAAATGGAAAACTAGGTAGTTTTTTTAAACACCCTGTATAAGATGCCACATACAAAGTAGTTTTAAATTTTCCATAAGATTTTTGAACTAAAAATTTCGACAGTAATCATTAATTATTTAGTGAATAATTTAAATGTATCATTCACACTTAATGATTTTATTAGTATCAATAGAAACTTACTAATACGTCCAGTTGTTTAATCACCAATCAACTTTAATCGTTGGTTACCATTGAAATAGGAATATTAAAATTTGCAGTAATCATCGAAATTTTGGGTGATCAATGTTATTTTGAAAGAACAATTGAAAATATACTAGAATTAATATTAAAAAAATTACAGTAAGAATTAATATGTTCATAGTAATCATTCAAATGCAAAATAAATGAAATTTCGACAGAATAATTAAAAATTTGTGAGAAGAAATTTACAGAATTGAAATTTTTACAGCAAAAATTGTGATTTATACATAATAATGGGAACTATGACAAAAATATTAGAAACCCTCACAGCAATCATTAAAATATTTTGAGTTACTGATATGTGAAATTTTAATGAATTGAAAATAACATTTTGGCAGCACTAATAGCAATTTAGACAAAATCATTGCAATTTTGGCCGAGGTGCGTTAAAATTAAACAACTGAAATTTTTGCAATAATCAATTAAATTTTGATGTGATATATTGTTTAAATAGTTTATTTACGTAACCAGTTATGAAAAATGCGATATTGATTCAAACAATTTCGTATATTTCATAACATGTTACGTACAAAACTTTATATAATTCCGTCAGAATTATTTTATCTACTATTTGAAAAAGAACGTTGCTTACTACATCCCAGAATCAGATCACCGTATACCTATTGTTTCTACGGAAACATGATTGCACAGGCATAAACCAATTTGTCAAGAACCTAAAGTAATTCACAAATTTAAAAATAATGTGAAAAAATGCCCTCAAATAGGGACTCGGAACTAACTTATGATGTTGAAGACTCTGCTAATGTTGCGAAGGGTAGTTTACTACCAGAAAAATTCAGAAATAGATACGCTGTAACCTACAAAAAGTTTTAAGGTTGGTGGGAACTGCAGGAATGTCTTTACATAACTACATTACATAACTGTGTTTGTGACAGTTGTGAAAAATGTAACGTTTCATAACGACAGAAATTAATGTAAAATTTGACTTTTCAAAACGGAATTAAATAAAATTTATTTACATCACTAAACCTGAAAGCCAACCAAACCCCATAACAAAATAATTACGATGATATTCTCATGAAATCACAATTATATTTACATGAAAATTCTTATGAAACAAAGATTTTTCATGAAATATGGTTTGGAATTTTCATGACTTAGTATCTGTTTATAACAATAAAAATTTGATGTAATATTATAATTATTGTTATGAAATTGCAATATTATGTTTTTTACATAATATTATGCGACATACGGAGCAATTTGGGAACCTGCAAATCCCCAAAACCCAATTTGTGGATTTGAAAAAGGTTGAACATGTTCATTGCAATAAGATCTGTAATAAAGGGCTTCATACGATGATTATGAACACATAAATATTTTGGGGAACCTGCAAATCCCCAAAACCCAATTTGTGGATTTGAAAAAGGTTGAACACGTTCATTGCAATGATAAGATCTGTAATGAAGGGCTTAATACGATGATTATGAACACATTCATCATAACATAACCAAAAGTTATGTGTTTACATTGAAAGACGGCAGGGAATATAATATAAAATATATAGTTGTAAATGCCTATATTTACATTAAACTCAAGTTATTTGCACACCTCCGTCTTTAGGCAACAGGGTATCATAATGGAGGGTATTGTCTGTTTAGTTCCATACGGAGAAGGTGCTCAAATTGAAAATCAACACGACATTACACACCTATAATGAATGTTTGAACAGTCCAGCTGCTGTAACTTAACAAGGCCCGGCATAACCCGAACGTTTACTTCCTCCCCTAGAATTCAAACAATTCATTGCTGTAGACTAGTGAATAACGTGATGTCAAAGCCAATCAAATACTGCACAACCAATGCCCTCGCCAAATTACAGCCGCTGCACTGTAATAATTTTAATATATTTTGAAAATATAATAAAGAGATTAACCACACATTTCTGTTCTTGTGATCAAGGAGTGGAAAGTAGTTACATATCTATTAATTCAAGTATTCAAGTAAGTGATCATTTAACTAAGAATAACTGGATACTCACCTGTTTTAAATTCCTTTTTCAGAACCATTATAAAAGTAACAGCAAGTTTAACATTGCACACAATATTCAACAGCTTCTATAAACTACACCTAAAATACGTAATTACCATCATCTTGCTCAATTAATGCACCATTAAACACTTCAAATAATAATCTCTGAATATTTTTATTTCACATGTACACAACAGCCATTTTGAATATGCAATATGCTGAAGCAGTACCAACTGTGAAGTGCATTATCTATTTAGGGGAACAAAATATAAATGTACGAATTAATAGCAGATGGGATGAAGGGTTGATTCTCATTTATGCATGTAATCAACATTACATTTTGATGTTATTCTGGACATTTAGCATTTATAGCAATAGCATTTCTTTAAAGAAAAAAAAAAGTCGAATTTTCGATACCACTAACGGTCTGTTTAGAAGTATCGAAAATTATGTTACTTGAATGTACATTTGCTAATCAACGTAATTACAGACGATTAAACATTGATGGATACACGATTGATGTTAGAATTTCCTATAAGAATATTTAAGCGAACCAAATACATTGATTAAAGAAGTGAGTAAATTAATCCGAAATTTTGATACATCCACAAGTGGCAGTTAGTTGTATAGAAAATTCTGTACAAGAAGTTTATATGCCACGATGAGATGGCGGCACAGCAAATTAATTTGAAAAGCTTAATTGGAGTAAAATTCGTAGGAAAAGAAACAATGTCGCAGTATATAATGATTAATAGGTTGATCATTTAAGTAATCCAAAGAAAACATTTAAGTTCCGAATGAATTTACCAAATTTTCATTCAGAAGTTAATGTTTTGCAAAGTATAGTCTGTCCACTTTCAAGACAAAGCTAATATAAACGTGAGACAATTTACAGGGCCGATTCTACACAACTCAAGTTCAACACGAGGGTTTAGATCGCAGTAACAAAATATCCTAAGCTCAGGTAGACCGGAGACTGCGACACAACAATCATGTGCTTGTGTAGAAGTGTTCACATGTATGCCGGCCATACATGTACAAGTGTGTATATTAGCTTAGTCTAGAAACTGGATAGACTGTTGCTGTAAAGCAATGCTATACAAAAGAACATTCAACAAGTTCAAGAACAAGTTATACATTCAAGCTCAATGTAATTGTTGTTAAAAAGGTTTATGGTCTTAAAAACAATGTTTTAATCCACAAAGAGTAGACCAACGGCTTCAATTCAGAAGTGGGTACAAAACCATGATATTTTTTCGTACAAGTGTATTTAACAGTACACAGTACAAAAATTGGACAGGCTAAAATATATCATTGTACTTGTTCACAAAAGTAAATCGGATAAAATATTTTTATCGAGTAATACAAATTTTAAAATTATTTAACACTAACTCAAAGTACAGAAACTGGGAAACATTGTTTCATACTAAGTACATATAAAAACTTTTCAGCGAGACTGGATAATATAAATCACAATGACATCATTTGTGCATGTGCTAAATCAAGATTACAGTACGCGAATCAATTGCAACTTAACAGGAACAAACTCTAGTAATAAAAAATCAAGTGACGGCAAAACTATGCTTACAGTACGGATGTTTTCAACATCAATTTTGGTGTGTGAAGCATTACAAGGCTGCCATTAAAATTATTTTATAAATTTGTGCAAGCATATCATCGAAAACTGTATAGGCACTATTCATCCTCAACAAATCATCAATATAAGTCTTCAAAATTGTGAAAATAATTGACTTACTAAGTAATGTAAGCTGTATCAGTAGAATACATATAATAAAGATATGGTTAGTTTTTGAAACAACTACAAAAATAATTCTTTCTCTCATATACCTTACATGACTAATAGCAACAAAGTTCATATAATACATTATGTATATCTAACATCTTAAATACACCATTGAAACAATAATTGAAACAGAAGAAAAGTACAGTGGACCAAATGTCTTTCTTAATCAATTTATATTACACAAATGAACTAAAATTTTAAATTGAGCAATACTTAAAATATACACATAAATCAATGTATTGTAATAATGGACTCTCTACCTTGACCGACACCAATCCATTTCACTGCAACAAACATGAATATTAATATACAACATTTATTTACTATACAGCGTTCAAGAAAGTTATGTCAACTTTTCCAACTAGTTCCAACGAAATAATACTGACATTTGAAAAAATCTAGTTAAATTATTTGTTTGTATCCTGGGAAACATTTCAGCAACGTTGCAAAATATATTTGATTTCGTTGAACAGTGTCATATATTAGTATCCAGCGTAAAAGTTGACACCACTTTCTTGAACGCTCTCTACAATTTTAACATTACCTGGAACATCTAGCAGCTCCTCAATCTTCGCAACGTATCTCCTAGCGTTTTCAGGCAGATCTGAAAACTCGCGCACGTTTTCAGTACATTTCTGCCAACCGGGCAGCGTAATGTACTCGACTTCAATTTTTGACAGTTGCGATATACTGGAAGGGAAGTAGTCGATTGTTTTTCCGGCTAACTTATAACCAATGCCCAGCTTGATTTCAGGCAATGTATCTAGAATATCTAACTTTGTTAGGCACACGGCTGTGTAACCATTAACCATTTTGGTGTATTGCAGGAGGAAGATGTCCAACCAACCACAACGGCGCTTCCTTTGTGTCGTCACGCCGATTTCATGTCCCTTTTCTTGTAATAATGCACCAATTTCCTGTATAGAAATAGATTCATTTTATTCTGTTATTTATTATCGCATTGAAGTTGCCTTACATCATTCAGTTCAGTGGGGAAAGGACCGGATCCCACTCGTGTTGTGTAAGCTTTCACAACACCAATAATTTCGCCTATCCTATTAGGAGGTAAACCTAAGCCCGTGCAGACCCCTCCAACACTGCAGTTAGAGGACGTCACGTAAGGATAAGTACCTGAAATTAGAATTCGTAAGTCTAAATCGAGCGCGTTACAATTTATAATTACCAAAGTCTATGTCCAGCATAGCAGCATTGGCACCTTCAACGAGGACCTTTTGTCCACTTCTTAAAGCTTTATCTAGATAAGATACGGTATCAGTCACCAAAGGCCTTACGACTTCGGCGTATTTCTTGTATTTAGCTAATTCGGCATCAACATCGACTTCCAAGTCAGGGAACATCCTCTTATACATAATCACCAATACTTTAAATCTGAAATAATATAAATCAAATAGAAATCATCTCACTATGAATCGTGCAAAATGTGGCTTACTTCTCCTGGAAGATTTCAAAGTCCGAGAGAAGCTCCCCGATCCGGATGCCTTTGCGGATGGCTTTGGACGAGTAGGTTGGGCCAATTCCCTTCTTGGTGGTTCCCAGCTCCTGCCCTTTCTCTTGCTCCTGCAGTCCGTCCACCTCCTGGTGGAAGTCGAACACCAGGTGCGCCCGGTCGCTGATTAGCAGCCTGTCCTGCCACTCGGCGAGGCCGAGCTTCTCGTTTTCGGCCATCTCAGCGAAGAGGCCCGGCAGATGGATGACGACCCCATTGCCTGGAACAAAAGTATTCTAAATTGAAACAAGGAAATTGTGATTATCAAATCTAAAGACGTAGATAAATATATATTCAATAGTTTATATTGGCGGTGGTTACATTGTGCAATATTTTGGTATGAGGTACAGCTAGACAGGGTGTTCCAAAAAAAAAGGTACCAACATTTTCCACTAACATCACTAGAGGGCCCGGAACATCTTCATTTCAGGGAAAATATAAACCAATTGACAACACTGAATTTTGACGTACAGTGACATTTATTCCAAGTAAAATGTCAAACTGAGTACTCTGAAACGAGTGAATGTAGTTAAACTGTTTTATTGAGTGAATGGCGGACATTTACTAACTTGAGGGACAATAATACTGTTGCTGCAGTACAGAATAGGTGGAGACGTATTATTATACCTTCTAATTAGATAAGAAAGAATGTGACATTGACAGATATTTTAGGGTTATTAAAATTATATTTTCATTGTATGCTATGTTGCCACTTTTCCAATTAATTAATTCCCTGAGTCAATGCCATCTACAGTTAGTAAATGGCAAACTAGGTAGTTTTTTTTAAACACCCTGTATAAGATGCCACATACAAAGTAGTTTTAAATTTTCCATAAGATTTTTGAACAAAAAATTTCGACAGTAATCATTAATTATTTAGTGAATATTTTAAATGTATCATTCACACTTAATGATTTTATTACTATCAATAGAAACTAACTAATACGTCCAGTTGTTTAATCACCAATTAACGTTAATCGTTGGTTACCATTGAAATAGGAATAGTAAAATTCGCAGTAATCATCGAAATTTTGGGTGATCAATGTTATTTTGAAAGAACAATTGAAAATATACTAGAATTAATATTAAAAAAATTACAGTAACAATTAATATGTTCATAGTAATCATTCAAATGCAAAATAAATGAAATTTCGACAGAATAATTAAAAATTTGTGAGAAGAAATTTCCAGAATTGAAATTTTTACAGCAAAAATTGTGATTTATACATAATAATGGGAACTATGACAAAACTATTAGAAACCCTCACAGCAATCATTAAAATATTTTGAGTTACCGATATGAAATTTGAATGAATTGAAAATTTGTTGATAATCATTGAAATTTTAACAGTCCGCAACAAAAGTTTGAAGTTGTCAGTGATAGTTTGACTGAAATATATGCAAAATAAATGAAATTTCGACAGAATAATTAAAAATTTGTGAGAAGAAATTTACAGCATTGAAATTTTTACAGCAAAATTTGTGATTTATACATAATAATGGGAACTATGACAAAAATATTAGAAACCCTCACAGCAATCATTAAAATATTTTGAGTTACCGATATGAAATTTGAATGAATTGAAAATTTGTTGATAATCATTGAAATTTTAACAGTGCGCAACGAAAGTTTGAAGTTGTCAATGAGATTTTGACTGAAATAATTGAAATTTGCCAAATTAAATGACATATTGACAGAATAATTGTAAATTTGTGAGAAATAATTAAAAAATGTACAGTAATGTCACTTTCCAGTAGGTTGGTATTAATTTAAAAACCGAAATGTAACTAGAATTCCCCAAAAAATTGCCGAAAACTTTGAGCAGGATCTATTGTGACAATTTATTCATGAATTTATTCACGATAATTTTGTGTATTACATGCAACAATAACTTCAAGGTTACAAAATTCATGAATTTCTTCGACTGTGTAAAGCAGGCATAAGAATGTGACATTGACAGATATTGTAAAGTTATTAAAATTATATTTTCATTACATGCTATGTTGCCACTTTTCTAATTAATTCCCTGAGTCAATGCCATCTACAGTTAGTAAATGGCAAAGTGGGTAGGTTTTTTTTAAACACCCTGTATAAGTTGTGGTTCTTAAGTAGTGTCCATTAATATGTAAGTTATGTGTTCTTGATAAAAAAAAAAGATTTAGAAATATTGAAACAAATTCAAATAATCAACAAAAGCAGTAGAAAACCCAGTTATAATAAATTTCAACAAGTTTGAAGATACTTTAGATTAATATTAGTGAAGCTTTTGTAAACTGTAAAAATAATTTAATAATAAAAATTTCTAGGACCCCTGGAATGCTAGAACGTAACACATATTTAAATTTTTCTTTTATTAATAACATTTAAAAAATATATATTATGTTTGAACCAATTTTCATATTTTAATTAATTTGTATTATTTTAGTAAGAATATGTTTTAATGATCATTACAATAGACCTTGAAGGTATTATTAAAAAGTGATAGATAAGAGTGAAGTGATAAAAATGACACTTAATTTTCCAAAAATTTGGCCCCAAGATAAATTAAAACTAATTTAGAATAACAACAGATCAACTATATGTATATGCAGTATTCCTAATTAATACCTGGCCAAAGACCAACAGGTCCTGCAGCCTTGTTTTCTCTAAAAGTGCGACGTACTTGAAAAACTATCTATCTCCAAAATTAAATGTATTCAAAAATATTCTAAAAGCAATGCGACACATGTATGTATGCTACAACTTTTTTTAGCTTTACGGCGATCCATTGTGTGGCAATTTCAAAGAATGGAACAAGACGTTACATCACAAAAAATGTAAACACCATTTTATTAGAGCTTACTATTGACCTTCGGCTCCATTGGCACTGAAAGCAGCAATATTTCACGTTGATTTACAAGTGTTAAATATAATACGCGGGTGGAATTGTTTGGTTTCCAATTCAAAAATAAAAGGAGAGCCAAACCCACATGATATGGATTTTTCCTGGGTGCTGCAGAGTATACAGTATTTATGCAATTAAGTAAGTCAAATAATATTTAGGTTAATAGTCATGAGCTAAATGTCCCTACATTATTAATATGAAATTGTTAAATCGATAAATTTTTATTTATGAATTCATAAACGTTTTGCGGATTAATAGCCGGTGCCATCATGAGCGGTGATACAAGGTTGAAAAAATATAACGTGGGTTTAGTTAGGGATGGTCCGGATGGAGAATGGTACCATACAGCTGAAAATAAATATCAATTATAATTATTTTCTATTATTGGGTTAAGGTTAATACGCATAAGTGAATTTATTACAATCAATTTTTGGTTATAAATAAATCCAATGTCGGGATTGTATTAAAGCGAAAATATTTTGCCTCATTTAATTCGAACTTCTAAGCGTACTTTTTGGGAACATCACTCTGCGGATTCATTAATTATATTGTTCCCGCATTGTGATTTAGTTTTGTTTTCTCCACGAATTCACATTGAAATATATTCTGTTTCTGCGAAATATCAAGCAAAAGATTCCTTAGATTGGGAATGTATTACAGTTGAAATTGCAACAAATCCCCTGATGAACCACATGTTAGTTTTTTTTTGATAAAATTGATGCTGCTATTATTATGATAAATGTAATTAAGAAGATGATAATTGAGATATAAAGTATTACTATAATTAAGAATTTTTGTTGCTTTGAAATACATCGTACCAAACATACTTTTCGTTTAATTATTAATGCACATGTTAAGAGATAAACCCGTATGAATCATACGCTCTAATGAAAATGTGATAATTAATGGTGTCCATCACGGCAATAATAAATTTAGCACATTCGTACTAATGGTATTAATTAATTTCGAGAATTGTCGGTAATATCAGAAGCGCAATTAAACTGTATTTAAACCAAATGACTGTGCCTTAAATAACTTATAATGAAGGTAGCATTGAAGCCACATTCTAATGAAAATACAGGATGTTCAAGTTAAACCACCAAAATCGTCATTTCCATTCATCAGATGACAGTTATTTTTCCCTACAAAAAGGTAAACGCTGAAGTTTGGCAATGCGCTGGGATTGGCAATAAGAAGTTGGGCAAAAATAATTTACAAAGTAAAATTTTAAATTCATTATGAAGAGTTATAATAATTTTAAATAACAAAAACTAGTATCAATTGTGAAATCAGACGTTTTAAAAGCGTTGGTTCAGCGATCTAATGCATTAGTTTATTTGCGACGGATCTACCAAAAAGATTCACCAGTCGTAAAGATCACATAAACACTTGGTGTAGTACAGAATGGGACGTTTCCAAAAGGAAATCTACGAACTTGTTATTCAAAATGCCAAATAAAATACTTATTGTCTAATTGACAGATTATATGGAAGTGGAATAATACAAAAAAGTTACAGGTTGTATCAATTTTTAAGTAGGGCATACAAATAACATCGATTTATTATAAATCTTTATACTTCAACTGATAAATATTGACACTAATAATATGAGTAGATATTACAGGTACCTTTTCTAAATCTTGGCTCAGTTGCCATATATACTTTTTACCTTAAATAAACTCCATCTGGAGTGTGGAAATGGCGACTTGGGTGGCTTAATTTTAAACACCCTGTATGAAAAAAAAAAACACTTTATGTTTGAAATGCTTTTCTTAACTATTAATGCTCGGAAACTAAAGGAGACATGCGTAAAACCAATTTAATTTAGGATTAGGATGACCATGCGTTCAGGATTTTACGGAATTGTCCTGATTTCTGGTACCACATCAGTAAACGTTTAATTTTAAACACCCTGTATTAAAAAAACATTATGTCTGAAATGTTCATGTTTTTCTTAACTACTAATGCTCGGAGACTAAAGGAGACATGCGTAAAACACATTTAATTTATGATTAGGATGACCATGCGTTCAGGATTTTACGGAATTGTCCTGATTTCTGATACCGCATCAGTAAACGTTGAATTTTAAACACACTGTATTAAAAAAAAAAAACTTTATGTCTGAAATGTTCATGTTTTTGTTAACTACTAATGCTCGAAGACTAAAGGAGACAAGCGTAAAATACATTTAGTTCATGATTACGATGACCATTCGTTTAGTATTTACGGAATTGTCCTGATTTCTGATACCGCATCAGTAAACGTTTAATTTTAAACACCCTGTATGAAAAAAAAACTTAAGTCTGAAATGTTCATGTTTTTCTTAACTACTAATGCTAGGAAACTAAAAGAGACAAGCGTAAAATACATATAGTTCATGATAGTTCATGATTACGATGACCATTCGTTCAGGATTTTACGGAATTGTCCTGATTTCTGATACCGCATCAGTAAACGTCCAGGATTTGAAAACCGTCCAAACCCATTAAGCGCCATTGACGCGAAAACGTAACATTATAAAAATAATTTATTTTAAGCTACTGAATTCTTCGTTATATAAATTTGTTTGCTTGGTTTAAAATTGGAAGGTTTTACGATGATAATTTAATCTTTTCATGGAAAAATATTTGCAACCACATTTTTTTTGTAGTATGGTTACGTTTGTTGAATCTAATTTGTTCACATTTATTTTTTTAGTATGGCTACGTTTGTTGAATCTCATTTGTTCGCGTTTTTTTTTTTTAGTATGGCTACGTTTGTTGAATCTCATTTGTTCGCATTTTTTTTTTTTAGTATGGCTACGTTTGTTGAATCTCATTTGTTAGCATTTTTTTTGTATGGTTACGTTTTTTGAATCTAATTTGTTCACATTCTTTCTTTATAAAGTAATCAATTTTTATTTGGTGAACTTTTGTTGCATTTGTTACATAATGTATATATTGGTTTCAACTATTAATAGCACACAGACACAAAAGAAAAAAAAGACTTCATTTCAAGCATGTTTGAAATATTTTACTGTTGAGTGCTTAAAGGGTTAAGGAGGCATTACTTTGAAAGCAATGGTCATCACAAAATGTAATTTTGATCGCCCATGAAGATCATGAACAATACTTGAAAAAAAATGAAGAAAAAAACGATGCATGGATTTAAAATAAAAAGGACATTTACTCGTAATTACATTTGAAACTTGTTTGATGCAAAATTTACATGCTTAATAAATACTGTGATTATTTACAATTACAGGATGAACGAACAAAAACAGAATAACAATAATAACATTACTGTAATAAAAATGTCATGTCATAAAAACATATCAATAATAATAACAATAATAATAATACACAATAATATGTAAGTAATACGAGGTTACAAAAAAATAAATAATGCATCATGTTTCTTTGTCATGTTATCAAAAGCAAGGCCCTAAATGATGACTAACTTAATCACAGATATTTAATAAATTATAAATTATAATTTATATTATAAGTTTAAGGTTTTATCCATAAATTGGTTGTTATTATTGGTCAAGGGTGTTATATTATTATTTGGTACTTATCGTTAAAAAAATATGTTTTTATAACGCCTGACTAGTTTCGGTTAGTATATAACCATCTTCAGAGGCACGTATTTAATGTTTATACACCTTGAATTCACTTTAATGTAATTTAAAATTTGCAAATGCAAATGCAGATGCAAAACAAATACTGTTTTGCAACGATGCTGAAATGGTTCCTAGGACACAAGCAAATAATTTAAACAAATTTATTCAAATGTCATTTATTGAAATTATTATTAACCCATATTTTGGGTTAATAATAATTTCGAAAATATTACATATGTAATATTTTCGAAATTATTAGATATAAAAAATTACGTATATATTTCAATACATGTTACGCCGTTGCTATGTAGACATAACCAAGTTGAAATTTAAGCTATGTAGACAAAACTAGGTTTAAATTTCAGCGCTGCAGACAAAACTACGTTGAAATTTAAGCTATGTAGAAAGACTACGCTAAAATTTAAGCTCCGCAGACAAAACTACGTTCAAATTATAGCTATACAGACAAAACAACTTTGTAGACATAACTACGTTGAAATTTAAGCTATGTAGACAAAACTAAGTTCAAATTTTAGCTATGCAGACAAAACTACGTTGAAATTTAAGCTATGTAAAAAGACTACGCTGAAATTTAAGCTCTGCAGACAAAACTACGTTCAAATTTTAGCTATGCAGACAAAACGACTTTGTAGACATAACTACGTTGAAATTTAAGCTATGTGGACAAAACTGCGTTGAAATTTAAGCGCTGCAGACAAAACTACGTTGAAATTTAAGCTATGTAGAAAATTTAATACTATGCTGAAATTTAAGCTCTGCAGACAAAACTACTTTCAAATTTTAGCTATGCAGATAACACAACTTTGAAACATAACTACGTTGAAATTTAAGCTATGTAGACAAAACTACGTTGAAATTTAAGCGCTGCAGACAAAAATACGTTGAAATTTAAGCTATGTAGGCAGACTACGCTAAAATTTAAGCTCTGCAGACAAAACGACGTTCAAATTTTAGCTATGCAGACAAAACAACTTTGTAGACATAACTACGTTGAAATTTAAGCTATGTAGACAAAACAACGTTCAAATTTAAGAGATGCAGATAAAACTACGTTGAAATTTTAGCCATGTAGAAAGATAGGCTGTAATTTAAGCTCTGCAGACAAAACTACATTCAAATTTTAGCTACGCAGATAAAACAACTTTGTAGACAAAACGCTGGGTATAAAACTTAAGATTAGGCTGAAATTTAAGCTCTGCAGACAAAACAACTTTGTAAACATAACTACGTTGAAATTTAAGCTAGGTAGACAAAACTACGTTGAAATTTAAGCACTGGAGACAAAAATACGATGAAATTTAAGCTATGTAGACAGACTACGCTGAAATCTAAGCTCTGCAGACAAAACTACGTTCACATTTAAGCTATGCAGACAAAACAACTTTGCAGACATAACTACGTTGAAATTTAAGCTATGCAGACAAAGCTACGTTGAAATTTAAGCGCTGCAGACAAAACTACGTTGAAATTTAAGCTCTGAGGACAAGACTACGTTTAAATTTTAGCTATGCAGATAAAACTACGTTGAAATTTAAGCGCTGCAGACAAAACTACGTTGAAATTTAAGCGCTGCAGACAAAACTACGTTGAAATTTAAGCTATGTAGAAAATTTAATACTACGCTGAAATTTAAGCTCTGCAGACAAAACTACGTTCAAAGTTTAGCTATGCAGATAAAACAACTTTGTAGACATAACGCTGTGTAGTAAACTTAAGACTATGCTGAAATTTAAGCTCTGCAGACAAAACTAACTTCAAATTTAAGCTATGCAGACAAAAAAACTTTGTAGACATAACTACGTTGAAATTTAAGCTATGTAGACAAAACTACGTTCAAATTTAAGAGATGCAGATAATACTACGTTGAAATTTAAGCTATGTAGAAAGACTACGCTGAAATTTAAGCTCTGCAGACAAAACGACTTTCAAATTTTAGCTATGCAGGCAAAACAACTTTGTAGACATAACTACGTTGAAATTTAAGCTATGTAGACAAAACTACGTGCAAACTTAAGAGATGCAGACAAAACTACGTTGAAATGTAAGCTATGTAGGCAGACTACGCTGAAATTTAAGCTCTGCAGACAAAACTACGTTCAAACTTTGGCTATGCAGATAAAACAACTGTGTAGACATAATGCTATGTAGAAAACTTAAAACTACGCTGAAATTTAAGCTCTGCAGATAAAACTACGTTCAAATTTTAGCTATGCAGACAAAACAACTTTGTAGACATATCTACGTTAAAATTTAAGCTATGTGGACAAAACTGCGTTGAAATTTATGCTATGTAGAAAATTTAATACTACGCTGAAATTTAAGCTCTTCAGACAAAACTACATTCAAATTTTAGCTATGCAGATAAAACAACTTTGTAGACATAACGCTATGTAGAAAACTTAAGACTATGCTGAAATTTAAGCTCTGCAGACAAAACTACGTTCAAATTTTAGCTATGCAGATAAAACAACTTTGTAAACATAACTACGTTGAAATTTAAGCTATGTAGAAAATTTAAGACTACGTAGAAATTTAAGCTATGTTGACAAAACTACGTTCAAATTCAAGAGATGCAGATAAAACTACGTTGAAATTTAAGCTATGTAGAAAGACTACGCTGAAATTTAAGATCTGCAGACAAAACTACATTCAAATTTTAGCTATGCAGACATAACTACATTGAAATTTAAGCTATGTAGACAAAACTGCGTTGAAATTTAAGCGCTGCAAACAAAACTACGTTGAAATTTAAGCTATGTAGAAAATTTAATACTATGCTGAAATATAAGCTCTTCAGACAAAACTACATTCAAATTTTAGCTATGCAGATAAAACAACTTTGTAGACATAACGCTATGTAGAAAACTTAAGACTACGCTGAAATTTAAGCTCTGCAGATAAAACTACGTTCAAATTTTAGCTATGGAGATAAAACAACTCTGTAAACATAACTACGTTGAAATTTAAGCTATGTAGAAAATTTAAGACTACACTAAAATTTAAGCTCTGCAGACAAAACTACGTTCAAATTTTAGCTACGCAGACAAAACAACTTTGAAATTTTAGCTATGCAGATAAAGCTAAGTTGAAATTTAATCTATGCAGACAAAAATTCATTGAAATTGAATGTCTACAATAATAATTGAATTCATATTAATATGTCGTGTGCCGCCCACATCACACTCGAAAATAAAAAATATTCATAAAAATACTAAAAAAAAAAATCTCCCTCGACACCATAAGAGGACCGGATTATGAATGTATGTATGTATGTATGTATGTATGTACAGTCATGTTCACATAAATCTAGTACAAACAATTTGACATTGCCATTTAGAATTGCTATTGTAACCTAATTTCTTGTCCTAGATGTATGTGAGCATGACTGTATGTATGTATGTATGTATGTATGTATGTATGTATGTATGTATGTATGAATCTATGAATGGATGTATGTACAATCGCCGACATTCGAAGTGCAACACGGATTTTTTACGACCGCCTTGTGGACATTTGAGGGCTAAGTTGTTTTGCATCTGTTTTGTACTTGTACGTGCCTAAACCCCGGACCAATAAGGTCGAAATTCGCTGTGGTTTATAGCGTTTCGTTGCACTTCCAATGTCGGCGATTGTATGTATGTATGTACTAAAAAATATATCATGTTGGGAAATTGCGACAACATTTATATCATTCTTATAACCTTATATTTGTTGTAGACAAATAATGGGGCCCCTAAGAAAAACTTATGCCATCTGCATACGGCAGACGCTGTTTATCAGGTTTAACAGATGATCCAGCTTAAGAGTATTGTCAGGACGAGTGCACTAAATTCCATTTTCTAGCACAAATAAATTTCTCTACTCAACCCTACTGTACTATAATGCATAACTGAGGGGTATTGATCCACACCCCCTTCCCACCCTCACACACAGCTCCAAAATTCCCCCACAGTCTAAAAATACACTTTGCTCGCAAATTTAATACAGAGACTGCGAAAGACTTGCATAATAATATAGATATGTGTCAGCACATACGATATTCAATTTGAATAACATAATGACATATTTTATTGTATCATAATGCAGTGGTTCCCAACCTGTGGGTAGCGAGAAGTCTAGTTTTCAAACGGATCACCAAAATCAGCATTTTAAACTCTGTTCAATTTTTATTTTTAATTAAGAAGGCTTCTTATTAAATTTTAGTTACAAAATGATTTCGATCGTATTGAAGCTTTCTCATTTTCACAATTTATTAACTAAAAAATGCAACCGTACCTACTTCTTGTTATTAAACCAACTCAAATGATTAAAAACCAATAGGTCTCATAACCTCAAAAAAAACACATGATGACATCAATGACATATGTGTTACCAGTTTTTTATAACTACACTGTCAAAATTATTATACAATGTGACATTTAGGCCGACCTTGAATTTGACAATTCATATCTATAATGGATGATTTTATGTGTTCAATTTAAGTCGTAAGAAAATACAGAGCGTTCAAGAAATTTTACGCTAGATACTAATAAATAACACTGTTCAAGATGGAAATCAAATTTGTTCTGCAACCATCATCAATGGTAGCGAAATAAGGGATTGCTTTGGCACAATTCTGGAAGCTCCTCTAGCATAATCAACATCCGTATCGTCTTCGAGAGCATATTTGGACTACAAAATTCGATTGCCGGAGTTGCTATTTGACGATGTTATCATTATCACGTACATCGCAAACACTGCATGTCAATATTTAACAAAGATACAGAAGGCAGGCATCTGCACTCTAATTAATATATGCGTTTTATTTTCAACGACAAGCGCAGGTGCATTTACAGAGATGAAATTTCCTCTGGGCGGAAAAGTTTAGGCCCGTAGAAATGGAAAAACTTATGCGGACTAAGCTAGGAATAGTGGCGATTACAAGAGAAACATAAGCAATAAAACATTTGAGTTTAACATTTTTAAACATTTAAAAAAAAGTCATTTGTTTGGTGCCAATTGAAAATTTGAAAGGTTTTATTTTCTACGACAGTGGGTAAACTAAGTTTTTACGCAACGTTCACGTAAAGTGATACTTTTTAGTACAATTCATTCACCAATTAATAGTATTTTGCATCAAATTTTAGCTGTTTTTCGTAACAGCTGCCGTAGAAAAAACTTTGTATGATATATTTTCGTAAAGTAGTGCTTTACGAAACACTAGAACTATCCTCTAACTTAATCCGGCAACTGAAATTCTTGGAATTTTCCTGATGCAACGTACTACTTGTAACTATGAAATCACAATTCAAGGAGGGCTGAAGTACAAGGAGTACCCAAATGATTGTTGTTACGTAATCACTTCAATTCAATTGTGCCGCCTTTCAAATTTGTATACCGTACTATTTGACAACTGTCACTGTCAACCATATCTGTCAACTGTCAAACAACATAATGACAGTAGTTTGTTAAAATGTACACTGATCAGAAGAACACTTTTATTGTTGAGGCTTACTTTTGTAATGGACGATTTGAAAAGGGAGAACGGAATTATTCTATCCAGAGTGGCTTCGGGAATTTCAACAAAAGTTCCCTGACCATAAATTTGACTACTCGGTTTTGTCAATACAAACTTCACGAATAGTGCATCGTTTTAGGGAAACTGGTAGTGTTCAGAAAGAGAAATCCTCGGGCAGACCCTCAGTATCAGGAGAGGTTGTTGCAGATGTTCGTGAATGACTCGAAGTAAGCCCTCAAAAATCAATTCGCAAATTGGCTATGCAAGCTGGAATTCCCTCGAAATTCCCTCGAGCACCTGCCATAGAATTGTGAGAAAGAGGTTGAATTTACACCCTCATAGGGTCTCAGTGGTGCAAGAATTGCTGCCAGTGGATCCTCAACGCCGATTGAGTTATTGCCGATGGTTTCCGAAAGTGGTAGTGTTCAGAAAGGGAAATCCTCAGGCAGACCCTCAGAATCAGGAGAGGTTGTTGCAGATGTTCGTGAACGACTCGAAGTAAGCCCTCAAAAATCAATTCGCAAATTGGCTATGCAAGCTGGAATTCCCTCGAGCACCTGCCATAGAATTGTGAGAGGTTGAATTTACACCCTCATAGGGTGCAAGAATTGCTGCCAGTGGATCCTAAACGCCGATTGAGTAATTGCCGATGGTTTATGGAAATTTTAAATGACGATCGATTGCTCGATTTAACATTTTTCAGTGTTGAGGCTTGGTTCCACCTATCAGGATATGTTAATTCACAAAACTATAGGTGCTGAAAACCTTCATCATTTTGTGGAAGCACCACTACATCATCAGAAGGTTGGTATTTGGTTGGCTGTGTCTCGCCGTAGAATAATTGGGCCTATATTCTTTCACGATACAATAAACGGTGAGAGATATCGGGAACAAATTGTCCAGTCTTTCATAGACCGATTAGATGATGAAGAATTGCAGAACGGATGTTTCTAACAAGATGGTGCAACAACTCATACAGCCAGAGCAACGTTAGCCATTTTTAATTTATTTTTATCTTTATTTTTATGAATGTGTATACCTTTTATTAGTGTTTTATTTAATTTAAATTTAGGATTTTTATTTTTTTTGTGTTCAAGATTTTTTTGATACAAGACTAATTAGTCAAGGACTATGGCCGCCACGCTCTCCAGATCTAACTCCACTGGACTACTCAATTTTTGGATATTTAAAAGATAGAGTTTTCCAAAGAAGACTGCATACGTTGGAAGAATTAATGGCAGAAATCGTAAATGTTTGCCGAACCATAACTCCTCAAGCTAATCAACATTTTCAACAATAAAAGAAGACGAGTTCAAATGTGTTTACAAGCAAATGGTATACATTTTCAACATCTGCTTTGATTATATATTTTATTTATTAATTATGTATTCTAAATCTTTACTTCTTTTTATGTTTTTGTTTATTAAATAATTTACTTTTGATTACTTTAATAACTTTTTGTAATACCTGTGTGTTATTGACATTTATCAGTACTGTCTGGTTGATCGATATGACAGGCGTAAAGGCCTTGGCCGGTATAGTAACGGCCGTGGACGTTATTTAAATGACAACGCAAATTTATGAGCAATAAAGTCTTCATATTCTTTCTCATACCTGCTGCTGCTTTTTTTGGGGAAGTAAATCGATTGTGGCAGAATTTGCTTCATTTAGTACATCTTCGGGGATCCAACAAAACGAAGAACTTCGCACATCTGACATTATTTTTCTAATTTCACTTTGATTTGTTTGTTTGTATTTGAACCGTTGATGTTGCTCTGGTATCAAATTGCGCCTGGATAACTAGTTTATTAATTTTGAAATTTAATATTGATAAATTGACCAGTTTTTGTAATTTAGGTATTACAAAAAGTATCGAACAACATACGGCCGATATGCAAATAACAGGCTTGGTTGAATATAAACCTCGGCTGCGCTCCACTCCGCTTCGCTTCGCCTCGGTTTACAAACTTCAACCCGCGCCTGTTATTTGCTACATATCGGCCTAATGGCGTTATATACTATTATGTGATTGTTTCATTGTCAACTAGCTCTCAATTTGCAATAGTAATACATTTTGTAACATTGTCAGGTTTAAAGCGGAGCAATTATTAGATTTGTTCGTTTATTTCATTAATTCCTGCATGATTTTCAGTTACAGCTTGTTTATGCTGTAGAGTAATCTGCCCCACTTCGGGATGTTGCCGGTGAGGACTTAATTTTCATGCATATCTAGTTATTTTTATGTATACACAATTTAAGAATGCCCTCGATATTAAAAGTACGGTTATGTAAATAATGTACATTTAAACTCGTGGGCCCTTAAGTAATTCATCATTGTAGTCTTTTCGTGTGCTTGGAAGCCACAAATATTGCCGAAACTAATAATAATTTGGTATTTGAGTAGTCAAATATCAACTGACACAATAGAAATTTGAATTGCAGAAGATAGCTTTTAATGCCACCTTCATGAGTAATGAGTGAGATGTCTCGTGCGTCTTTAAATAATTCTCCATTGTGGTCTTTTCATGTGCTTCGAAGGCACAAATATTTCTGAAACAAATAATTATTTCGTATTTTAGGAGTCAAATATGAAATTCCACAATAGAAATTAGAATAGCATGATAACTTCTATTGCCATATTTATGTCTAGTGAGTATAAATGAAGTTGCCTACGTCAGAAATACTATTTTTACTGGAGCGGAACAAAAATATTTTACAGGGTGACGTAATTACAAGCATTTAGATACACCTTGTATTGTGGATTTCATCCTTAATGAAATGCGAAGGATATTTATAAATTAAAAAAATCTGGTGTCACCACCAAGAATACCATTGACCTTATGCGAGCGCATTGTTCGTCGATCCTTTCGGCACGAATGCCGCGACGTCTTCAAGGGGGCGCAATGCGAAAAAATAAACTCGATTTCACTTGGCCGCAGTCCAGGCACGTTTCCTGGGGCCCCAATTTTTTTGGCCACCAACACCTGTTCACGCCAGCGGAACAATCGGAGGCACACACGTGAGCGATATTTATAGCCTTTGTGTCACTGTGTCAGAGGCAGTGTCAATGTTAGAAGCGCAGTTCGCGAGGAATATAAGCAAAACAGTCGCCATCTGCCAAGCGGGGAAACCGGGAAAGTGTGAGGCACGATCTGAAGGTTTCCTGGAAGTGTGAGGCGATGCCCGGTAACGTCACTGTCGGTTTTAGTATGGGAATTGCGCAAAACGGGATTGGTTTTATGGGTTTTATAGCACAATAAAATTACGTGGTTTCGGTAATAAAAACGCAGAAATGTGCAAGTGTGGAAAGCGATACATCCCACTTCTGATGCATCACTGCTTGAGTTTGTGCTTGAATTGTCAGTGTTGGGGTCCCGATCTTTCTTTCAATGCTTTCGTGATATAAAACATGATTTATATTGCACCATCTGCACGTTTGCGCACCAGCGCACAATACTTCCGGGAAATTTAATTTCAAACTTTAACGCACGAAACCTCTTGAGGTTTCCTTATCATTTTCCGAGGAGCCACGGCTCGTGCCAGTAGCGTTCCGCGAAGATCATGGAAGGCATCCGATCGTAAAGTACGAAAGCTCCCGGGGAAAAGCCGGCGTGCTTCGCACACAAAGTCAAAGGCCGCGCGATTGCTGGAAATTCAATTTTCCGGAAGACAAGAGCTTTTCCAGAACGCCGTCTGGTTAAAGGCAATTACCCAGATTTAATTAAACCACGTGGCACATTTGATATCGCACTGGTCTTACTTAGTGGCTGCTTTTTGTAATCAATGTAGGTCAATTGGGTAAATGAAATTGTTACAACGAGACAAATTACACAGGCCTAAGTAGTTAAGCAACAAGAGTTCCACTTCACCCCCAGCAGAGATTTCGATTAATTTAATTGACGCTTTTAATTCGCGATTTTCGCACCCATTGTTACTGCTCGCGGTGATTGATTAAAACCGCCAATTAAAAGCGTCAATTAAATTTATCGAAATCTCTTCTGGGGGGTGAAGTGGAACTCTTGTTGCTTAACTACTGGCCTACATTTTTTTTTTCATGAAAAAGTGTTTCAAGTTTAATAGGTGTCCTATAGTAAATGGGGTGTGCTGATCACGAATCTGTGAATACTGTGGCAGTTCCACTTCATCCCCAGCAGAGATTTCGATTAAATTACTCGCAATTTCCGCAATCATCCTATTGTAACCGCTCGCGATTAAATCCGCGAATTAAAAGCGCGAATTAATTTAATCAAAATCTCTGCTGGGGGTGAAGTGGAACTGTCACAGTATAACTACTGGATATTTTCTATCAGTAAATAGTTATCAGTAATCAGTAATCAATCAATGTAATCATATAAAGTAATCAGTAAATCAGTAATCCGTAAATGCGACAGTTTTCTAAAACTGTCACAGTATAACTACTGGATATTTTCTACCAGTAAGTAGTTATCAGTAATCAGTAATCAATCAATTTAATCATCTAAAGTAATCAGTAAATCAGTAATCCGTAAATGTGACAGTTTTCTAAAACTGTCACAGTATAACTACTGGATATTTTCTACCAGTAAGTAGTTATCAGTAATCAGTAATCAATCAATGTAATCATCTAAAGTAATCAGTAAATAGGTAATCAGTAAATGTGACAGTTTTCTTTAACTGTCACAATATAACTACTGGATATTTTCACGATCGAGTCTTGCGAGCGAGTGAAACAATTATACGAGGGGTTAAGGGTTAAATATAAGCTTTTTTTTGCATTTTTAGTATTCCCGCTACTCTTGAGAATAGCTGAGAGGCCGAAATAATTGAAGAGCGTTCAAACAAAGGCATACACATGTCCATAATATGTTCCTAATGGATTAATGGTTATTTCTGGTAGGAATTAAATCCGAATTTAATACCAGACTTGCGCAAAAAATATCTTGTCCTACAGCAAATCCATAGGAAAGTACAACAAAAACATACAAGAAAAGTGAATATATGTGGTTCTGCATGGACGCTCATCAATTGTTTCGGCCTCTCAGAAAATTCTCAAGAGTACCGGGAATACTAAAAATGCAAAAAAAAGCTTATATTTAACCCTTAACCCCTCGTATAATTGTTTCACTCGCTCGCAAGACTCGATCGTGGGTGGTCTGAAACACCCTGTATACGTTACTGTTTTGAATTTTTAGTATTCCCGGTACTCTTGAGAATGGCTGAGAGGCCGAAACAATTGAGGAGCGTCCATGCAGAACCACATATAACAGATACCTACGTATCATTTAACCCCTCGTATTATTGTGTCACTTGCTCGCTAGACTCGCTCGTGAAAAAAAAAACCGCTTTAACCCCCAGGGATTAAATTTTGTACCTTAGTCCCTTGTTATATAATATACTATAATAACATTTCCCTCCTCGGTCTTTATACCCTTCGTGAGGGTTTGGTGGCACTACGCCTGAGCCATTTGGACTGTTGCTCTCCATGCCTGACTGTCCTGGGCCATTTCAGTGGCCTTATGCAGAGAATGATCAACCATTTATGTCACTTCGTCTACCCAGCGGGTTGGTGGTTGGCGATCTTCCGCGTAAATAATATTAACTCTCCATTCAGGATGTTTTTGCGTTAGGGATGAATATCTAGTAATTGTGTTGGTAGTATTTCGGAAATAACTGAATTCCCCAATAGAACTTGTCAATGTTTTTCAGGTTAAGTTGTTTTCAATTTGAGGTTATATTTTTTTAGATAACATTGTTGCCAGATACAAAGTTTAAATTATTAGAGATGAAAATGGAACGGCAGAAAATTATAAGTCTGACAATATGGTAGGATGCAAATGTCTAATAGACATCGACACAAAAAAAAATAACTTCCGCTGCATCACTGAATCAGTTTGTCCATCATGACAAAAAGAAAACCCAGTCAACTCGGTTGCAAAAAGGTCGTGAATGTAATATACTCTCCATTTACGATGTTTTTGCGTCAGGGGAGTCTATGAATATCTACTAGTTGGGTTGGTAGTGTTTCGGAAACAACTGAATTCCCCAATGGAACTTGTCAATTTTTGTTAGGTTAAGTTTTTTCAATTTGAGGTTATATTTTATAAATAACATTGTTGGCAGATGTAAAGTTTAAATTATTAGAGATGAAAATGGAACGCCAGAAAATTATAAATCTGACAATGGGGTATGAAGCAAATGTCTAATAGACATCGAAACAAAATAGCTATTTATGGTACAAGTGAATAAAATTGCTTTATTCACGTGTATCATACAAGATTTTTTCCAATTCGTTAAAATATAAAAAATAGATTAACCACTATTAACTTTATACTAAAATTAATTAACTAAATTAATAAAGAAAAAATAAAGATTTTTAAACCATCAGAATTAAAGAATTTGCGTGAAGTGTCACATTGTCAGGTGACAACGAAAATTTCAAGGATAATGCATATTTGTGTATTTTTTTAACTTTATTCACGTTCTCAATGGTTATAGTGAATAAAGTAAAAATGTAAACATTTTATTCACTCAATTGATTAAAGTGTAGTTTTAACGATGAGATTCAATATACATAATGAGCATTTTAATAATGCGAATTGGAAAAAAATAATTAACTTCCGTTGCATCACTGAATCAGTTTGTCCAGCATGACAAAAAGAAAACCAGCCAACTCGGTTGCAAAAAGGTCGTGAATGTATAATACTTATCAGCAAGTAAAGTAAATAAAATCATTGTTTTTATCTGCTTAGTTTTCTATTTATAAAAAATACTTATAATAAATTGCAGTTAGAGTGCCATTCTGTTGGCAGTGAAAACTTTTTTTTATTGCTTTCTCTATAAATAAAAATATGTATTACGCAATATTGTTCTAGGCGTGTTTTCCAGGACAGCTATTATTATTTATAAATAAGCTACTGCTTCTCTAATCACGGTGTATTCCAAACATATTATTGATAAAAACATTAATAATAATTCCACCGCGTATTATATTACAGAGCGCTCAAGAAAGTGGTGTCAACTTTTCCAACAAGTTTCAACGAAACGAAATAATTACAAATTATATTTGAAAAAATCCAGTTGCATTATTTGATTGTATTCCAGGAAACATTTCAGCAGCATTGCAAAACATTTTTTTCTACGACAGTGCGTAAACTAAGTTTTTACGCACTGTTCAGAGTGCGTAAAGCAAAGTTGGTTGTGATTTTAATCATGATTAAATATTTGGAAAAAAACCAGTTAGATTATTTGATTGTATTCCAGGAAACATTTCAGCAGCATTGCAAAACATTTTTTTCTACGACAGTGCGTAAACTAAGTTTTTACGCACTGTTCAGAGTGCGTAAAGCAAAGTTGGTTGTGATTTTAATCATGATTAAATATTTGAAAAAAAAAACCAGTTAGATTATTTGATTGTATTCCAGGAAACATTTCAGCAGCATTGCAAAACACTTTTTTCTACGACAGTGCGTAAACTAAGTTTTTACGCACTGTTCAGAGTGCGTAAAGCAAACTTGGTTGTGATTTTAATCATGATTAAATATTTGAAAAAAAAGCAGTTAGATTATTTGATTGTATTCCAGGAAACATTTCAGCAGCATTGCAAAACATTTTTTTCTACGACAGTGCGTAAACTAAGTTTTTACGCACTGTTCAAAATGCGTAAAGCTAAGTTGGTTGTGATTTTAATCATGATTAAATATTTGAAAGAAAACCCAGTTAGATTATTTGATTGTATTCCAGGAAACATTTCAGTAGTATTGCAAAACATTTTTTTCTACGACAGTGCGTAAACTAAGTTTTAACGCACTGTTCAGAGTGCGTAAAGCAAAGTTGGTTGTGATTTTAATCATGATTAAATATTTGAAGAAAAAAAAACCAGTTAGATTATTTGATTGTATTCCAGGAAACATTTCAGCAGCATTGCAACAAAACATTTTTTTCTACGACAGTGCGTAAACTAAGTTTTTACGCACTGTTCAGAGTGCGTAAAGCAAACTTGGTTGTGATTTTAATCATGATTAAATATTTGAAAAAAAAGCAGTTAGATTATTTGATTGTATTCCAGGAAACATTTCAGCAGCATTGCAAAACATTTTTTTCTACGACAGTGCGTAAACTAAGTTTTTACGCACTGTTCAAAATGCGTAAAGCTAAGTTGGTTGTGATTTTAATCATGATTAAATATTTGAAAGAAAACCCAGTTAGATTATTTGATTGTATTCCAGGAAACATTTCAGTAGTATTGCAAAACATTTTTTTCTACGACAGTGCGTAAACTAAGTTTTTACGCACTGTTCAGAGTGCGTAAAGCAAAGTTGGTTGTGATTTTAATCATGATTAAATATTTGAAGAAAAAAAAACCAGTTAGATTATTTGATTGTATTCCAGGAAACATTTCAGCAGCATTGCAAAACATTTTTTTCTACGACAGTGCGTAAACTAAGTTTTTACGCACTGTTCAGAGTGCGTAAAGCAAAGTTGGTTGTGATTTTAATCATTATTAAATATTTGAAAAAAAAAACCCAGTTAGATTATTTGATTGTATTCCAGGAAACATTTCAGCAGCATTGCAAAACATTTTTTTCTACGACTGTGCGTAAACTAAGTTTTCACGCACTGTTCACAGTGCGTAACACAAGGTGGGTGTGATTTAAATCATGATTAAATCGACTGATTTTTTAAATAAATCATTGATTTAAATCAAAATTGATTTTTTTTTAATGAATTATTGTTTTTGCACTGTTTGTGCATTCCAATAGGTGAACAATTAAAAATATAATGTAACTACAGAGTTGGCATACTTTAAAGTAGATACTTGTAAATAAGTTAAAAAAAATCTTTTCTTCCATTTATTGATCCATCACATGGTACAGATACACATAAATTTGTTTAATCATCAATTCTTGTTCGAATTCAAGAAATTATTTAAAAAAAACATGATTTTAATCGTGATATAAATCAACTGATATAAATCAAATCTACCCTGGCAAAAACTGTTTTTTTTTATCATGACTTAAATCAATGGATTTAAACGATGATTCAAATGATGATTAAATCAACTGATTTTTTGATTGATGTTGATTGATTTTGAACATTGTTTTTTTTTAATCAATCATTGTTTTTGCAATGTTGTGCATTCCAATAGGTGCAAAAATAAAAAAATAATGTAACTATAGAGTTAGCATGCTTTACAGTAGATAATTGTAAATAAGTTAAAAAAATTATATTTTCTTCAATTTTTTGGTCATCACGAATTCAAGAAATTATTTTTTTTAAAACAATGCTAAATCGTGATACAAATCAAATTTACCTAGCAAAAACTGATCGGAAATATAAACAAATCAAATAAATCAAATATATCATGATTTATTTGTTGTTTTTTTTATCATGATTAAATCAACTGATTTTTGATTGATTTTGAACATTGATTTATTTTTTAGTTAATCATTGTTTTTGCACTGTTTGTGCATTCCAATAGGTGCAAAATTAAAAATATACTGTAACTATATAGTTAGCACTGTTTAAAGTAGATAATTGTAAATAAGTAAAAAAAAATCTTTTCTTCCATTTTTTGGTACATGGTACCATAGTACAAATACACATAAATTTGTTTTAATCATCAATTCTTGTTCAAATTCGAGAAATTATTAAAAAAAATCATATGATTTAAATCGTGATATAAATCAATTAATATAAATCACATCTACCCTGGTAAAAACTGATCAAAAATATAAACAAATCAAATAAATCAAATACATCATGATTTATTTGTTCTTTTTTATCATGATTAAATCAACTGATTTTTTGATTGATTTCGATCGATTCTGAACATTGTTTTTTTTAAATTAATTTTTTGCACTGTTTGTGCATTCCAATAGGTGCAAAATTAAAAATATACTGTAGCTATATAGTTAATATAAATCACATCTACTCGGGCAAAAAGTGATTAACAAATGAAATAAATCAAATACATCATGATTTATTTTATTCATTTTTTTTAAATCATGATATATTCCAACCCTGGCGTAAAGTGATTCTTTTTAGCACAAGTGCGTAAAAAATCACCAGGGCGTAAAAACATCAACTGTGCGTAAAATAAGTTTTACAAACAATTCATTCCCTTGCCAATTTAAAAAAAGATAGTATTTTGTATCAAATTTGAGCTGTTTTTCATAATAGCTGTCGTAGAAAAAAAATTGTAGGATACAGTACAAAGTACCACGTGTGTAAAGTAGTGCTTTACGAACTAGAATCATAAATAACTATTAATTGTATCTTGCACAGTGTCTTCTATTAGTACCCAGCGTAAAAGTTGTCAACACTTTCTTGAGCGCTCTGTATATTATTATGTATGTGCAGGAATGTGTATGTGGGTGTATTTTGTATGCAATTGCACATCTGTCAAATTTGGCACGATACGTGTTATTATTGCGATGTAAAATTATCAGATATTAATATAATTCCTCGAAGTTAATTAAAATAAATAGGCTAAAAAACTGATATGGACACAACATGGCTTTATCGTACTAATTGTCGGTCCAATTATAATCATAATAATTGAATTAATGCCACTGGGACTGGTGAGCCAAGACTAATCAATAGTTTCTCAGGGGAATACAAAAATTATTCAATTTCCCTGCGAATGTAACAGTTTTATAGTACAATTTAATATAAAATGTTATTACTGAAAATAAGAAATTAGAAATTGCATTTTCCAAAAAATTGACTAGACTGACATGATTGCAACTACAAACAAAATATAAATTTAATTAATAAAATATTTATTATACAAAATATAATAAGTAAATGATTCAGGTTACTACAAAAACTATATGTACAGTAATTTTTATTAAGGGGACACGTTTTTCAACATATTAAAAAAAATGCAAATGAAAAAATAAATGAAATCAATCAAATTGCAAACATAACCTTTGAAAATGATTGAATAAGCCGAAACACGTGCCAGAAAACTGATAAAATATATGAAACAAAACAAGTGTAATTATACATAATATACATTATGTATAATTATATAAAAAACATATTAATTGTATAACATATTAAAAATATTAATAACAATAATAATTTAAGGTCGTTATATGTAGTAGTTACTGGTAAATAATATTTATTTTTATTTTATTTTATGATTTATTTCTTTCGCCTGACTAGTTTCGGTTATGACAACCATCATCAGTGGCATATGTATTGAATCTTTTTGTATCTTGAATTTATTTGAATGTAATTTTAAATTTGATAGCCGTCTAATGATTTATGGATAAAACCTTAAAACTTAACAATAATAATCCCTACAATTGCTTCGCCTGTCACGTTTCATATTTTTTTGTGTTATTGGCAGGTTAAATCAATTAATTTTTTTAAATAAATCATTAATTTAATAACTTTTTTTGTATTTATTATTGTTTTTGCACTGTTTGCGCATTCCAATAGGTATACAATTAAAAATATAATGTAACTATAGAGGCTATCATGCTTTAAAATAGATAATTGGAAGTAAGTAAAACAATTTTATTTTCTTCCTTTTTGGTCTATCACATAGTACAATACACCGATTTTTTTTGAATCATCAATTCTTGTACAAATTCGAGAATTTGTTTAAAAAAATCATATGATTTGATCATATGATAAATCACATAAAGTGGCAAAAGTGAACAAAAACATAAAAAAATCAAGTCAAGTAAATCATTGATTTTTGTTTTCTTTTTTCTATCTTAATTTATTCCCACCATAGTTATTAAAATCAATTCTTGTATAAATTCAAGAATTAATTTTAAAAAAACATATGATTTGAATCGTGATGTAAATCAATAAATTTAAATCACATCTAAAGTGGCAAAAACTGATCAGAAATATAAAAAAAATCAAATCAAGTCAAATAAATCATGATTGTTTTTTTTAATCATTTATTCTTGATTTTTTTTTAAATCTTGATTTATTCCAACCCTGGTTATTGGTATAGTCGGGACTACATTAACTTGGGTATGCTTTACAACAGCCATTTATTAGTTTAATGCAATAAATGATTTTTTTGCACTTCCCGGACTAAAAGTGCTTAATACTATATGATACTGAGCTTAATACTATAGGGATTGAAGTAAGCTTTTTAATACCTAAGGATTAACAAGGTAATTTTAATCCATAGAGATTAATAGGGTAATTATAATCTCTAAGAATTAAAATGGCAATTTTAATCTCAAGGGAGTAGAAGGGTAATTTTAAACCGTACGAATAAGGCCCAGTTTTACAATCGTGGATTATCTTTGTTCGTGGTACATTTGCCTAGCATATAATTGTGTCAACAATGGTAATCCACGATGGTAAAAATGGGCCTAAAAGAGAAAATTTAATCCAAAGGATTAAAATGTATCTTTAATCCCTAGGGATAAAAAAATACTTACTAGAAAATTCAAATTGTCCGTTACCCTCGCGTTTTATGTCATTTTGGATAGCGGGATTTATAGATAATTTTTATAGTTATTTTATCTAGAGTCTCCAGGTGTGTCACAGATAAATTTAGACTGATTTAACGTGCAAATAAATGATTCAGAAGTGTATATACCCAGGGGCGGATGGGACTAGCAAAACCGGCGCAGGAAATACAGTCACCGGCGCAATACATAAAATGTGGACAAACGTTATAATAATCAAAAAGAATCAGTGCTCAAATGTCAGTTTTAAGAGGTTATAATGAAAAGAAGTAAAAGCGTCTGCATTTTTTTTTCTACAATTAAAAACCCAAATGTATTACAGAAGTAAATAAGCAAAAAATAAAAAATATATATAATATTTTTACTTTAAAACAATAACTTTTTTGATAGAAGAGAACTGGAATTACCTAACGCGGTTACAATTTCTTTATTATTCAGTTCATTTAAATTCTCTTTCTCATAACTCATGAATATAAGAGCTTCAAGGCGAGTGTGAGATATCGTCGATCATAATCTATTTCTACATATTTTAGCGTTAAGAAATATCTTTTGCAGGAAACTTGAGATATCGGAAGAGTCTAAATACGCTAGACTAGAGTATAAGTATTGGGTATAAGGTGGACTACACTTCTCGAAATAAATTGTATTTAAAAATAACGTAGTTACAACTAGTAGCACAGTTTTGCAACTTCTACATGTTAGTATTTCTTCATTTGTTTTGCCACATGCTCACACATGCTTGCTTGATTCTTCTATATGTTCTTCTATAAAGTCTATCTGCAGTTGAATATTTTGGTCTACTATTAACATATCACAATATTTTGTTCCAATAAATCACAAATTTCAAATCAAAAGTTCTTCTATTAAATTTTCTAATGTAACATTACAATTTTTGTTTGTAATTTATTAGTTAAAGTCCTAAATATAGAGAAGTCGATCTTTTTTTGGAATATTTGGTTTAATTTCATCCAAATTTCGTGTATCTAATACAGATAGATCTTTACAAACATCAAAGGTATTTTGGAATCGTTTTATCATAGACTTGATTACGGTATCTATTATTACATTGAATGTTTCAAACCTACATTTGTCGTGTTCATCGTCTGTTTCATCTCCACATTTTTCTCCATTCTTTCGGCATACGAATTACTTTTTTCTTCGCAGTTCATTCAATATTCTCTCAAATGTCATTTCAGAATTGTGTACTTCATTATGTACTAATTTTTCTTCCGCCCATACTGCGAATTAGTCTGCAAGATATTTTACTGAGTCGCAATTCTTTGGAACTACTGTAATTGTACTTTTGCACTTTGCGCCATCTGTATAGATTTGTAGCAATGGTATTTGTAAATGAAGGGCTACGGGGAAAAACGATCAGAGTCCAATTTGGTCGTTTCCAGAAAACTAAATTGAAAGTTTCAAGTCTAATAAAATACAGAAAGAATGAATGAAAAAATTAACTGATTATAATTGATCTACCTTGATAAGATGTGAATTAGAAAATTGAGCAAAAACATGAAATACACATAAGTAAAACTATTAAAACAATTTATTTTTATTAATAAGTCTTGGACTCTGATCGTTTTTAACCGTATTTTTAGATTTTTTATGTAGGGTACAGTACAGTATAGGTATGTACACACAAAAAATATATTTTTAATGAAATATAAATTTTTGATAAAAAATATTATGATTACTGATTATTGTCCATTAGCGGGGTCGTCTATAAATTATTCTTCTTCACCTAGATCTCTGATCGTTTTAAGTCAACATCATATTCCATTTCTTCGTTTTTGAAGCGAACGGTGATCGTTTTTCACTGTTTTACTTCACGTGTCGAATTTACTACTGTTCGTCTTTTTGGGTATCTCTATTGTTTCTAACACCAATTTTACTTCTACATACAAAGGTGACTCAACATTCCGTATTTGCCGAATAGATCTCTTATCGTTTTAAGTCAACACCATAATCTATTTCTTCGTTTTTGAAGCGCACGGTGATCGTTTTTCACTGTTTTACTTCACGTGTCGAAACTACTTTTCCCATGCTAAACATGGCACCATCAGCTCGATTTCAATAAATATGGAATAAAAATGGAATAAAAATGAAGAAATGGAAATCATTCCTCCCCGTAGCCCTTCAAATATTTTGATCGTGGTCCAGTAATGCTGAATCTTTTAAAAATATAGTTGCTGTTAAAATTACTTCGTATTTTAAATATTGTCTGTGAAACTTTTTACCATTGCCTTCACATTACTGTTCGTCTTTTTGGGTTTCTCTATTGTTTCTAACACCAATTTTACTTCTACATACATAGGTGACTCACATTCCGTATTTGCCGAATATTTTTTAAAGTGCTATTCTTCAGCCCACCAACTACATTCTCTCTTGTTTCTCAAATGGAGATTAACCTTTCCTTCGTTTTGGTTTGAAGAACATATTACATATTTAAAAATTAACGACCGTTGGTCTATTGTACACATTTTGAGTGGTACCAGTCTAGTCTACTGCTATTGAATATATTTCAGCAGTATTTATTTTTTCTGCTACTATTAAATACTAACTATAACTATAACTATTAAATCTTATTATTAGATTTCGTAATAATTTAATTAACTGTAGTATCTGACAGAAACGAAACAAATGCACCAGATCTAATTTAAATATTTGATCTAAGGCCCATTAAAATTTGCCCAAATTTTCGCTATCTAGATTTCTAGTAGCACGATTCAAACTCTTGGCCTGTATAACGTTACGTCTCGTCTTTCAAGAAGTTTAATAATACGATTATTCTATCAATCATTGGTCTTTTATATAACATTTTTTTCTTTGACTTTTAACTGTTCGGACCAGTATAATTTATCAATACGAATTGAACTATAACTTATTTTGAAACAAATATAATACATATTTGTTGTCACGTTTGGCGTAAATTGCCTATAGTGGTAGTAGTGACAAGATTCAACAGAAAAAAATGAGTTTGTTGCGCCGGCGCCTTACAACTATTTGCGACCGGCGCACCGGGAAATTTCCCGGCTTCCCGCCGGCCCCATCCGCCTCTGTATATACCAAGCAACTAGGTACCATTATATCCTTCAGGTTATTATTTATTTCCCTCGCTCGCATTGCTCGCTCGTGATCAGGTCATGCAATAATTATGACTTTAAAAAAAATTATATAAATTGGGTAGAATTGTATTCTAAGAAGGAATTCGTGGAGGTTTGTATTGTATTTCCTTAACTAAAATTAAAAAATCTGTATTCGTGGACCGGTTTCGATTATATTTCAAAAGTAAAATCATCTTCAGGCAAAATTGTCATTAAACTAAACGAGATAATAATTGTTTAACGTCCTCCATATAGATTAACTACGATTGTAATAAATGTTAAAATAATAACCACATCCCATGACGTTGGACAATTATTACTATCTCGTAGTTTAATGACAATTTTGCCTGAAGATGATTATACTTTTGAAATAAAATGCAAACCAGTCGCAAATACTAACTTCTTTTACAGTTTACACACTGTTATTTACACCACTAGATTTTAGGTGAAAAAATCGTCTAAGAGTTCTCCTAATTTTTCCCTACCTCAATGAACCACGTCCTATGATGTTAAAAAATTAGGTTTAATAACCTAATATCTTGTAGTTTAATGACAATGATACCTGATGATGATTATACTTTTAAAATAAAATGCAAACCAGTCGCAAATACTAACTTCTTTTAATTAATGAAGTACAGTTGACGCAGAAAAAAAGTAAGACACTGTTTAGCCTAATTTACACCACTAGATTTTAGTTTAAAAAAATCGTCTAAGAGGTGTCCTTTTTTCCCTTCTTATCATAAATTACCTTAATATGAGAATAATACAATATAGAATTGTATTATATTGTTTCTTATTTGTCTTTTGTTCCTCATTGAATGACTTATCATCACATCTGTATACATATAACAGTTAAGTGAATAAAATACTTATTGCCATTTTGCAGTGATCAGCCTAAAAATGACCTGACTATGAGGTTTGCAATAATTGTGCTCGATCGTGCTTTGTAACGATTCATTGCGATTACGATTCTTATGGCTTATGATTCTCAAATCAGCTAAATATGTGCATTGCAAAAGGCAGGTAGGGTAACGGCCTCACAGTTCACGTTTTCGACGAGGCCTTGACCGGTTGCAGAAAGCGATTCGAGCATTGCGTCAGCGAAAAATGCGCAATTGGTGACTAACTGCGAGCTATATCGGTTGGCGATAAAGAACTTCCATCGCCAATTAAACGCACAGTAAGATGCAGCATCACGACCAATTATATTAATTGCAATTTGTGCTTTACGGTTCAGTCGTGCATCGTATGGAGATCTTATGGCCAATTATAACATGAGAACAATCTAATTTTCTTTTGGAATGATAAAGAAAAAATTAATGCGCTCAATTTAAAACATTATTATTTAATTTATATAAAATATAAATATTTAATTTATTTAAAATATATTGCCGTGACAACAATAAGTGCAGTAAAACTTCAAATATTTGGGGGTACAAAAATAGTTATTTACGTTATTAGGTTGGGAAGTTACGTATTACAGTACCAACGAAACTCAAATAAATTTTCGCCATCCAAATTAGAGCAAAAAAAAAGCGAAAACTAGGAAATTATTGGAAACATAAAAAATATATAATTACATTTTTAATACCTCTAATTTAATAACTTGCTGCTTTTGTTTTAATTGACAGTGATGCTTTCGGTTTAATTGACAGGATTCGTTAACATTTTCTGTCTCATATTGCAAAATTATCAATTGGTAAATAGTAGATTGTTCTACCCGTTAAGAAAAGTGGTAGTTTCCCAGCGTGTTTACTCTATTTTTTCGTGTACTTTATGGAAAAATATAAATTTGCCTCATGTTTATTAACAAACGTGTTTCTATGAAGAAATGTGTTGTTAACTTGCTAACAAAACACGTTTCTATGAAGGAATGTATTTCTATGAAAATACTTAAGAAAAGTCTACTTTAAAAGTAGCACTTTTCTTAAGTATTGTCTATTGGGCAAATACATTGTTTTCCACAAGTATGTAATAGGCCCAAATATACGCCCAGTATAATACGCATTTACGCAAAAAAGTGACTCATATCTTAAAAATCATGAATACAACCAAATTATTAAATTAATTCGTTTACAAATAATCCCAGGGTGAAATGTGATAAATAGCCATCGCAAGTCGCACCAGAGCGTCGCCAAATATCTCAAGAGCCGAGGCCTGCATATGCACGGTTCTGGAAGATTCCATGTCGTGGTGTCATATAAACTATCTGGATATCAGCACCCCTTAGAAACGAGCAAGCGCCAGGCACGTAAAAATTACCTCGAATGGCAACGCTTTAAGTTAATTATAAAACTCTGCGCTAAAAACGCATTAATACCACACGTACACTCAAGATTAATAATCACCATGATAACTAAGGGATGGGGGCGAATATTTAGCGGTAGATATGTGAGGGGAGTGGAGATTTGAAGCTGCAAAAACCTATTTAAGCATAAGCCACACACGAGCGAGATCAGTAAGACAGTTGCGTCGGCCACGGGCAACGCACACGACATTCGCGGTTTTCAGTATATAAATTCACGTCGGGTTATAATTAAATTAACAATAACGTTGTAAAAAAACGCAAAGTAGCATAACAATTTGAATAAATCGAAAAACGTACAATTCTAGGTACAGAGTAATTTTTTTAAAAATTATTATTAACGATAATATAAAGTTGTTAAACCAGTCTCATTATAAATTCACGGGAGTGCTTATTCCCTTCAATCAACCCTAAGTTACCTATAAATACCAAACACCGATTACCTATTGCTGTCAGTAAACAAAGGCGACTCGTACGCTATTCGTGTATACGAATCACTAGAGGAAGCAATAACAGGTGTAATTGACGCCCACCCGCGCACTTCGTTCACACACCTGTTATTGTGGAATCACCTCCTCCACTAGAATCAAATCGTCGTCAGCATCATAACATTTAAACATATAAACTCATACATCGCGCCCGCGACCGCAAACTAACGTGGCTGTATTCACCATAACTATAACAACTAATCAAGGCATTCAGTGTTACCCTCCGACATACATCATCATATTCAAATCAAAATAATTCATAAAAATGATGGCTTCTTCATTTTAAATCATAAATGAGCACATAACGTGCATATTATTGGGCAGAGTGATTTATAATTGTATAAATAAATAACTTGGATTAAATCATAATAATTTAAAAACATAATGTTGATACGACCGGGGTCGAGCCTCGGCTAGCATTGGGGACGGGGTGGAAATAAATGTTAATGTGGCGGCGTTGGCGTGAAATGTTTATTTTTGCCATTCAAAAATATAAGAAAACGAGAGAAAAAAAACACGATGTCTCCTATCGACGGCGCGGGTTGTCCTGGCCTGGAACCGGCATCCAGATCCCTGGTCGGCGGTGCGTGAGCCAAGGGGCTAGGAAGCACTCGGTGGCGTTTAGGGCCAAGGTGCTGTGGGGAGCACTCGGTGGCGTGTAGGGCCAAGGTGCTGTGGGGAGCACTCGGTGGCGTGTAGGGCCAAGGTGCTGTGGGGAGCACTCGGTGGCGTGTAGGGCCAAGGTGCTGTGGGGAGCACTCGGTTGGCTGGTGGAACCCGGGTGCTACAGAGCACTCAGGGTTGTGATCAGTGGCAAGCGACTGACCATCGATGGGGCGCTCCGCGCCTTCTTAAAGGCGCCACCCCTTCTCCAGGGGTGCGCGAATCGGTGGTGGGGCGGACGGCGCGCATCCCTGCGTAAGGCCGCTGGAGTGGGGCGAGGGTGCTGGTCGGCGCCGACTGGTTCCGGCGCCACCCGATGTCGCCGTGTGTGTTCGGGGCCAAGCGCATGCGGCGCGTCCGTATCAATTCGCCCCCTCTCAAGGTCTCGAACACGCTCCTCTTGTCTAGCGGGGAACGGCGGGTCGGAGTTGGCTGCTGTGATACTTCGTGGGTCCTTGGGGGACGGCTACGATGAAGATGGCGGCAGAGGACTGGTGTAGTATCTGGTGGTATCCAGTTGCAGCGTTGGAGAGCGGGTGGGTTCGGACGTAAACCCACTGGTCGACCGAGAATGCGGCCTCGGCTCGTCCTGGAAGCTGCCGCTGCTGGTGGTAGGCCTCCTGATTGTGGCGGATGGTCTCCTGACGTTGATGGGCAGGGCGTGGTAGGCGGAGGATTCGGTGCCTTTCTCCAGTGGGCGGTGCGTCGGAGGGTGGCGCCGAAGTTTATACACCCCCTGTAGCAATCTATGGTGGCCTGTTGAGCGTGAAGCCAGGGTAGTCCTAGGATTAGGTCTTCCCGGAGGTCTGGGCTGACAAATGTGCGGATGTCGCCACTTAGTCCTTGGATAGTAAGGACCGCGGATGCCTCGCCAGTGACCTTCAGAACTCCGTCTATGGAGGCGAGATGGACGGATTGTGTGGCGGCTGTGACAGGGGGCATCCATTTCTCGTTTACAAAGTTATGGGTGGCTGCTGAGTCGATCAGGGCCTTGACGTGGTGTCCGTTGATCTGGGCTTCGATGCGAGGGAGGCCACGAGCAGGTCCTATCGTGGAGAGGATGGCTAGGGCCGAGATGCTGTCTGCTCGGCCCATCTCTAGTTTCCCTGGTTGTTCCGGAAGTTGTTGTTGAGGACGGGGCAGTACTTATGCAGATGGTACTCCGGGCAGTGTCTGCATTTTGGTGGGCCATCGCGCCTGTCGGTCCTTGGTGCTGGGGACGATGTGATCTGGCGGATGTCAGTTTCCAATTGGCCCGCTTGTTCTATCAACTCGTTGATAGATCGGGCCACTGGGTTGCGGAGATGCTGTCTCAGGGTGGGCGGCAGTTGTTCTAATAGAATCGCGATCCTCTCAGCTACGGGAGTCGCAGGCAGTAGTCTCCGGAAGAGCAGCTCTTTCCTTAGCAGGAATACCTCGACTGATTCCTGTCGCGGTTGCTTCTGGCCAAATAGCTGGGCCAGGAGGGATGCGGTTGCCTCGGGTCCGGCGTATTTCCGGCGAAGGCGGTTCGTAAAATCTGTCCAGGTCAGCTGGAGCGATTCGTAAGGTTTCCACCATTGGGCGGCGGCTTCACGGAGTTGGCGGGTTGCTAAGGTGACGTGATCGGCGGCGTCATATGGTGCAAGTAGAGTGTTCATGCGGTTGATGAACACTTCCGGGTCTTCTTCACTGAGTCCTCGGAAGATCGGAGCCGGGGCTAGTGGCAGACCTGGCATTTGTTGGTTTGGGCTCCACTGGGTGTTGATATCCACTCCCAGAAGTGGAGCGACGCTGGTCGCGGCCGTTGGCACTGTGGGCGGTGCTGGTGCCATTTGTTGCGCCCCTGTTTGGCCGGTGGTGGACATCTTTGATCTCGTTATGACCATGCAGGCCAGTAAATATATACAGGAATTAAATGTCCTAATGTTCTATGTACACACGCGGGGGTGGACTAATTGTTTTATATACACCCGGGGAGATTCACTATATACACACGCGATGGGGAAAAAACAAATGTTATTGTCAGTGGTAGAGCGGGGTCGTATGTCCTTTCGCGATTCACTCGCGAACCAGCCCCACGTTGGGCTCCAATTATGATACGACCGGGGTCGAGCCTCGGCTAGCATTGGGGACGGGGTGGAAATAAATGTTAATGTGGCGGCGTTGGCGTGAAATGTTTATTTTTGCCATTCAAAAATATAAGAAAACGAGAGAAAAAAAACACGATGTCTCCTATCGACGGCGCGGGTTGTCCTGGCCTGGAACCGGCATCCAGATCCCTGGTCGGCGGTGCGTGAGCCAAGGGGCTAGGAAGCACTCGGTGGCGTTTAGGGCCAAGGTGCTGTGGGGAGCACTCGGTGGCGTGTAGGGCCAAGGTGCTGTGGGGAGCACTCGGTGGCGTGTAGGGCCAAGGTGCTGTGGGGAGCACTCGGTGGCGTGTAGGGCCAAGGTGCTGTGGGGAGCACTCGGTTGGCTGGTGGAACCCGGGTGCTACAGAGCACTCAGGGTTGTGATCAGTGGCAAGCGACTGACCATCGATGGGGCGCTCCGCGCCTTCTTAAAGGCGCCACCCCTTCTCCAGGGGTGCGCGAATCGGTGGTGGGGCGGACGGCGCGCATCCCTGCGTAAGGCCGCTGGAGTGGGGCGAGGGTGCTGGTCGGCGCCGACTGGTTCCGGCGCCACCCGATGTCGCCGTGTGTGTTCGGGGCCAAGCGCATGCGGCGCGTCCGTATCAATGTATAAAAATACTGGTTTCTTTATTTCAAATCATAAAACAAGCACATAACGTACCTATTATTGGGCAGAGTAATTTAGAATCGTACAGATAAAATAGGCTGGATTAAATCTCAATAATTTGAAGACATAATGACAATTTATGGTTAAATATCGTAAACAAGAAATAAGTGGAATTATTAAAACCCCGTATAAACAGAGAAAATGATAAACGAGAGAATGAGGCTTGGTATAATCACAAGAGAAGTTATTAATAACCTCCAATGTTCCTAATAATAATATATTATAACATTACATAAACATTTCCGATTGAGGTAGCAGAACTGTTATTTGACACAACTTGTAACATGTCTGACGGTGATGACTACTTGTGACATTGGTGCTTGCTGTGGTCGTGGGTAGAATTACTAATTTACCTCAATCAACGTAAACAATGGGGCTCCAATAATTACATTATTGTGTGGACACCGACACAACCATGAAATTCGGGAAGATCGCGAGATACCTTTAGTAATCATTCATGAATTATTGGGGATATTTCAACATCTTTCAATAGTTCTATTTTTGATCATATCACTTTCCCGTAGTTAAATGGAGTGAAAGAGCATGGTAATAAATGGTCTAAGAGAAGCACGTGCATGTATAACAAACTCTCGTAAATAAACTTCGTAGTAATAACCATTTTCAAATTATCAATTGAATAAATAAGAGAATTTACAAATTCATTAAAAGGTCAACGAAATCTAGAAAATAAATCAATTCATGTCATAATCGCCAACCTGTCTTTTATTTCCCTGTACGTTATAATTATATAAATTAATTTACATCATCGTCAACCTGTGTTTTATTTCCCTGTGTCTTACAATTTCAGCGTGTCTATTATTAAATAAACAAAACAAATCCTTAAATTGGTGCTTTCTTGTATTAATCCATTATTAGTGTACGTTAATTAACACATTACCAATAGCAAAGTACCTTGAGAGTATTCACGGTAGTTAAATTAAACGTCACGACGTGTAAGTACTAAATACGATCACAAATCACGAACCAAAAATAATTAAAACATTATATAATAAATCACGAGCCAAAAATAATTAAAACATTATATAATAAATCACGAGCCAAACTAATCAAGAAATTATATAATAATTTCACGATAAAAATGACGAATAATAAAATAAATATAATAAAATAATAGCGGAGCGTTACAAGTATACGGAAAACAATATTTCTTTGTTCAAAGCTTCTATAGTATCGAAATCCTATATAATATTTGGGTCTCTAACCATCCTCGTGAATAATAACCACCATTACCAGCTCGTTGAATAATATATTATTATGTAAACGCAACTTGTTATGCTCTTGAAAACTAAAAACGGCCGTCATTTAATCTTCCTACAGAAACCTATCGACGATAATCCACGTTTTATTTTACTTTTAAAGGCTTTTTTAAGAGTGTTCCGCCTGTATCGAGCTAGCGTACTTTTAGATGACGTCATCAGCGTTGGCGACTGGAAATATCGCAAGTGTCAGCATGACCCGATTCTGACTTTACACGTATTTCCCCATGTAACATTTCCTTTAGACCAGTGCTTTTTGACCTGTGGGTTGCGACCCAAAAGTGGGCCGCATGATTTTCTACTGTAGATCGCAAAAATCTTCCAAAAGAAGTTTAGCAAATCAAATATTTTAGGACCACACATAGGCAACAGATTATACTGGAAAGAGCATTGTAACAGACTAAGCATCAAATTAAATTCCATCTGTTACACACTAAGAATGTTAAAAAAACTAGTTGATGCAATAGTATATAACGCCATTAGGCCGATATGTAGCAAATAACAGGCGCGGGTTGAAGTTTGTAAACCGAGGCGAAGCGAAGCGGAGTGGAGCGCAGCCGAGGTTTATATTCAACCAAGCCTGTTATTTGCATATCGGCCGTTTGTTGTTCGATAGTTTTTGTAATACCTAAATTACAAAAACTGGTCAATTTATCAATATTAAATTTCAAAATTAATAAACTAGTTATCCAGGCGCAATTTGATACCATAGCAACATCAACTGTCCAAATACAAACAAACAAATTAAAGTGAAATTAGAAAAATAATGTCAGATGTGCAAAGTTTTTCGTTTTGTGGTATCCCCGAAGATGTACTAAATGAAGCAAATGCTGCCACAATCGATTTACTTCCCCAAAAAAGCAGCAGCAGGTATGAGAAAGAATATGAAGACTTTATTGCTCATAAATTTGCGTTGTCACTTAAATAACGTCCACGGCCGTTATTATAACGGCCAAGGCATTTACGCCTGTCATATCGATCAAGCGGACAGTACTGATAAATGTCAATAACACAGAGGTATTACAAAAAATTATAATTCCTCAAAATCGAAAAGACAAAATGATAAAATCATTTCTAGGTATAAGTAGGCTAGCAAACATCAGTTTGTTATGTTTAAGAATTTTTTAAGAATAAATTAAAAAATTTAATTCCTCAAAATCAAAAGAATTAGTAGAAATTTCATATTTTATGTGTAGTTTACGAATATTCTATAGAGTTTTCTAGATAGAGTATTGAATAAATATTTTGAATTTCATATTAATTTGATATGTTTTATTGATGTTTCATAAATATTCTATTAAATTTTGTGATTTTTCAATTAATTTTATTCAAATTTCTGATATTTTATGGAATATTGAATGGAAAATCCAAATTTAATTGAGAAGTTGAATATTATATTGAATATTCTCTAGATTTTCTGTAAATGTACAGTATATTGAATGAACATAAAGTTGATAGTATTCTATGAGCATTTTAAGAGATTTCTATAAATCCATTTTGTCAAGATTTTCTAAAATATAATAGAATATTATCAGAGAACTGTATAGAAATGTCATTAAATATTCCATTGATATATTTTATAAATAAGTCTTTAAGTGATTTTTTACGACATTTTGAATATTCTAAGGATTTTACAGAATATGTAGAAATGGTTTATAGAATATGATAGAAATGGTAATGATTCATGACGATTTTAGAATGTTTCTACAAATTTTCCGACATTTTCCAAACATAATACATATGTTTGAATATCGGATTGATGAGGCTGATACATGGTGGAACATGATGATAGTGTGAGTGAACAACACTCACACTAAACTCACACCAATTGTGTTTTATTTATATAATAGACTTTATTATTTAAGAAAAGTTGTCTAGAATTTTGTTGACAATTTTTTTGTAATATTCTATAGATTTGTACAATTTTATGAATGTTCTAAGAATATTCTACAGATCTATGAAAATGTATAGAAGATCGAATGAAGATTCTTAATCGATAGAGATTTGTTGGTATTTTATGTAAATTTGAGGATTTTTCTACCTATATAAATTTTCGTTCTGAAAATTTAGGTACTTATTAGCCATTTTCCAAAATTTAATAGTATTATTAGCAAAAAATATTATTTGAAATCTAAAATTTGTGCACAATTTTTAGGTATCAAATAATATATTTTTAAAATACAAATAATTTATTCCTATAAAAATAAGATTTGTAACAAACATTAATATCTTGTGCTAACCTAATCTAGCCATTAATTATTTCACGTCGCCTTTTAGTTTAAGATTTTTGGTGCTCAATTGTTATTTTTTGTAGGTTACTTATTTGTTATTCCATTATATCAAAACAAAAAATCATAGCGGGGCTTAGCAATTGGTCCTAAGCCTCAGTACTGAGGCCTCATACTGAGGCTAAGCAATGTTTATTATTTTTGATGCTGAAGTAAATTTTAGCTGATCAATACTTTCATTTGTCAGAAAAAAATGATAGTAATTGATATTTAATTGATATTTCTGAGAGAATTTCAATTATTCCTAATATTATTATTGTATATATAGTATTGCCACGTGATATACAGCAATTGCCTATTATTCAGTTTAAATACTGGTGTAAGAACTATCTGACTAAATCTGCTTTTTATTCATTTGATGAATACTTATTGAATGGCGCTGCTTTGTAAATTTTAGTTTCTAGGTGGAACTGTTTATAATGTATTATAACACTGTCGTTATGTATTATCATTTACTCTCTAGGGCTCGTATTTTATATTTTATAGTTTTTACAATTTTTAAGATGATTATTTTATATATGTGCAGTGGATTTTATATTTTAGATTTTTACTTTTATGTACTGATTTTAAATTTGTATTCAATCCTAAATATGTATGACCTGTGTAAAACTTATTGTTAATAGCACCAATAAAGATATATATATATATATATATAAATAATATTTGAAATTCTGTCAGATATAATTGAAAATTTAAAGTAATTTTAATAGCAACTATCGTGTTTTGATAGAAATAATTGAAATATTAGTACGAACAATTTTTGTAAATAGCAGTCTATAAAATTTTAGCTCATTTGGCACGGTTTTTGGAGAGGTTGCATTTTTAAATGCAATTTTTATATTTTTTTACTCAAATTATCTCAGCATATAAGAAACTTTGACAATATTAAAATGTATGCAGTAATTGTTGAAATCTTGACAAATATTTAATAGTTTGGCAGTAACCACCCAAATTTGACAGTAGTAATTAAAATTTTGAGTGATCTTTTAAATTTTGATAGAAGTAATTGCACCTTTGCTTACCAATGTTGGAGAAACTCTGTTCTAGTTAATAATACAAAATCTAGGAAAATCAATCTTTGAAATTTAAAATATTTTAAAATGTTGAAAGAGTAAATGAAAATCTGTCAGAACTAAATACAAATTTAAAGTACTTATTTAAATATGAAAATAATCTAACGAATTTGGTAGAAATAATTGATATATTAGTACGATCTTATTCGATAATAGGCAATGATAGGATTATTCTGTAATGTTCAACAGACATTTTATAAAATTTAAAATAATTTTGAAAATTGAAGTACATTGAATTGAATGTTTGTTTGGTAACCACTTGGCGAAACATATCAAATGAATTAAAAATAAGATACTTCGTATGAGTTTTTTTTTTGTGAAATTTATACCAAGTGTCTTATTTTTCCTTTAATTAAAAATAATTATTACCAACGAATATGATTCGAGATTTCGAGTAAGTAGTATAGAAAATAAAATTCTAATCTTCGCACTTAAATGTGTCTTTTATAATACCAATTCAATTTTTCATTAATCACCAACAATACACATTACAAAACGAGACCTGGTATGAATTTTAAAGTTAGAAGTTATGAAGTTATTTTAATCATTGGACCGGTTTTACAATCGTGGAATATCCTTCTTCCAGGTTCAATTACCTACGATACATTTCGTTGACACAATTGTATCCTAATAATACATGTATTTCATTCATTTTCGCTTAAAATGTTGCTTAATGAGTTTTACCTCCAAACCGACGATTTATTAGATTAAAACTAATGAAATAATGCCATATTGTTCAACGAGCGAGTAATGGTGGTTATTATGGATTCAGCTATTTCACCCGTGTAGAATACTGTAATTTATGTATGACATACCAATAATATGTATCGTCGTGGTTCAAACCTTATGAAATAATACCATATTATCCAACAAGTGGGTAATGGTGGAATTGGCTTATGAAAACTGAAACAACGTAGTATGCATTATTTAAAGAATCGATTTTACTAAAATCACTCATGAGTTCATAACATCACATTTATAAATGCTAAATTAGTATCTATGCTGACAAATTGGCTAAATTGGTATCTATGCTGACAAATTCACACCTAGAATATATGTTTAATCAAAGCTTATGAAATAATACCATATTATTCAACGAGAGAGTAATGGTGGTTATTATGGATTGATTACAGGCGACTAAAATCCAGGCGAGTTTCCAATAATTTTCTAGTTTTCGCCTTTCTTTGCTCTTACACTGCGTTTCAAAAAAAATGTACCACCTAGAAGGAGTTGACGTAGAACTCTGAAATTATGTGAAAATAGTTAGTATGTGTTGAGAAACAATTGATTAAATTTTCATCGAAAAATAATAATATTTATTAAGAAAATAATTAATAATGTGTTGCATCTCCGCGCACTCTTATGCATTCAGCAACCCTTCTGGGCATGCTGGAAATCAAATGGTCCAATGCATCTTGAGGCGCATCCTCCCAACAATTTAAATGAATTAAGACACCATCTTCAGATTGCCTGGGATGAGCTGCCTCAAGATGCATTGGACCATTTGATTTCCAGCATGCCCAGAAGGGTTGCTGAATGCATAAGAGTGCGCAGAGATGCAACACATTATTAATTATTTTCTTAATAAATATTATTATTTTTCGATGAAAATTTAATCAATTGTTTCTCAACACATACTAACTATTTTCACATAATTTCAGAGTTCTACGTCAACTCCTTCTAGGTGGTACATTTTTTTTGAAACGCAGTATATTTGGAAGGCCAAAATTATTTTATTTTCGTAAGTACTGTAATACGTAACTACCCATTTTTTTACGATTTTTTTACCACAAAAATTTGCACCTATTGTAGTTACGGCAATATATTTTATTTCAATTATTATTATTTCCTGTGTCAAATTCCAATACTTTACGTCAACAGTTTCGGTCCCGTAAAACGCAAAAAAACGTCCCTGTCCGGTAAAGGGTTACTAACAATTGCCAAACGGCCGTTGTTAATCATGTTCCATGTAATCATGTAAATCAATAATATATCATAAGATGTAACACTGTTACCTAACAGGTGACATACAATTCGTATCGCATGCTTCGGAGAACAATGATACGTTGATTCGTGACCATTATTCCACCGATACCGGTGTGGTATCGATGTATTACACTGTGACTTTTAATTACCATTAATCGTTCGTTTGAATAATGATGGTTGTTGCTCAAATGATTTTAATTGAATGTTGATGTATTGCACCGTGACTTTTAATTATCATTAATCGCTCGTTTGAATGATGATGGCTATTGCTCAACTGATTTTAATTGAAGCCTTTTGTAGTCCAAAGCTGTGCTTTTCATTCAACACTTTCAGAGCGCGACCCAGATTTTGCAGTATGTAGGACCTCGCGACCCTGTCTGCTTTTATAATGTAATATAGATATATAAATCCCAAGGAAATTCAGGTTGTGATTTTTTACACCAGGATTATTATTTAATAATAATAATAGTTTGTTTGTTGACTATTTATTAAACATTTTAATTGGGCGATTTTTCGAAGTGTTAATTTATGCACTGGAAAGTCGTATGAGCTTGTATTTCTGGTAGTATAGGTATGTGTTTTTGAATATTCGTTAAAGCAATTTTTGAAATAAAAAATAAGCAGTTCGAAGATGAATAGACTGTATATTGTTAGTATTTCACCTTTTATGAAATAACCATGACAAGACTCCGTGTATTTGAGACCAAATATGATTCTTATCGCTTTGTTTTGTAGTATAAACCCTTGGTTGATGTTACTACTTGTACCATATAACATTATGCCATAACGTACTATGGACTCAAAATTTGCCTTGTATAATCCTATTAATGTATTTTTGTAATACCTCTGTGTTATTGACATTTATCAGTACTGTCTGCTTGATCGATATGACAGGCGTAAAGGCCTTGGCCGTTATAATAACGGCCGTGGACGTTATTTAAGTGACAACGCAAATTTATGAGCAATAAAGTCTTCATATTCTTTCTCATACCTGCTGCTGCTTTTTGGGGGAAGTAAATCGATTGTGGCAGCATTTGCTTCTGTTAGTACATCTTCGGGGATACCACAAAACGAAGAACTTTGCACATCTGACATTATTTTTCTAATTTCACTTTGATTTGTTTGTTTGTATTTGAACCGTTGATGTTGCTATGGTATCAAATTGCGCCTGGATAACTAGTTTATTAATTTTGAAATTTAATATTGATAAATTGACCACTTTTTATAATTTACGTATTACAAAAAGTATCGAACAACATACAGCCGATATGCAAATAACAGGCTTGGTTGAATATAAGCCTCGGCTGCGCTCCGCTCCGCTTCGCTTCGCCTCGGTTTACAAACTTCAACCCGCGCCTGTTATTTGCTACATATCGGCCTAAGGGCGTTATATATTATTAATTTATCATTAAATAATTCGTAACATAACACACTGATGTTTTGCTAAGATAAAATTGTATTAATTGTGCATGTATTATAATTATTCAATAACAAGAACGTTAAACGTTTTAGAAGTGTTTTTTTACGAAATCATTATCTAACAATGGTGTGGTTTTATATCATGCAGCAGTCGGTTGGCTTTATCAAATAGAATATTCATTTTATTCATTTTCTGATACGTAACTTGAATGTGAATGAATTCACAGTGTGATAAGGCCAAAGCAACGGAAGTTTATGTATGAAGTAATGAAAGAAACACTATCACTTTCCGTTGGGGCTATTCCAGTGTTACACTCAATAGTTGGCATTATGAGAATATTCTCAACTTATGAAAAGCAGTATATGTGCTTACGATGAATGTGGTTTCATTACACTGGTCGACAAATTTTAACGAATGTGTTGTCCCTTCAATTTATATACATTTTTCGGAAAGTATTTACTATGCATATGTACGAAATACAAAATAAAAATTGTTGAGTTAACTTAAAAAAAATACATAGTTTTTCCACTATTTACTTACAAAAACACGTTCTCAGTTAAAGATAGGTTAGAAAAGTGATACCAGCAACTGTCAAACTAAAATTTGAATCCAGTATTGCCATAAAAAAAAATCGGAATCTGTATTGTATCGCAAAAAAAAGTTAAGTTATACATTTTGCAAAAATTTAAATATCTCAAAAACCTAACGTCCTACAAATTTTTTTGAATTTTCTGAAATCAGCAAAATTTATCGGAATCAGCTATTTATGTCTAAGGGACAAAAATTGTGTTGACCAGTGTTATTTGCTGGTAACATTATACAGAAAAATAACTTACCAATAACGGAAGTGCATTTGGCATTGATGATACCACTAGGAAGGAGGTGGAAATGGTACTCTGCCCCATCAACGACGACTGTATGTCCGGCGTTGTTGCCACCCTGGAAAAAGCACAAAATTCAAATTTGCACAATCTTTATTTATTTAAATTTATTGTTAGACAATGAATTTTACAGAAGTGTTGAGCATACAAATTGCACATGTTTTAATAATGAAGGCGTGTTAAGTATAAATTATGTAGACAGACACATGTGAAATTGCTGTAAAAGTACATCGTTATCTCCGCAAATACGTAGTAAATTAATTACAACAACAATTAATTGTGTGTTCAGCTGTAATTGCTCGGGTTTCTTAATTGCTGTAATATAACATTTCGCTTATTTCGCTCGTTTGCCATTGTACCTTAACAACCAGAAACAAAAATTGCGCAGTTTTGCACAAAAAAAATAAACGAAAGTAGAACGTAATATTGCCCAAGCAACCTTTCCCAATAGTGAAATATTCGTTTAGAAAATTGCTGACCCGCGAAATGCTTTATTTTTTTTGCATATCAGCAGCGATGTCGTTAATCTTTGCGCAAATTTAAATATATTTCCATAGTCAGCGTGTGAATTGAAACCGCAAGGTATGTGGTCATTGGCAGGGAGAATAAAATATAAGCAATTTATTAAGTGCGCAGTTCGTTGTAATAATTAAAAATGAGCAATGAAATTTGATCAATAAGTAAGTGAATTGGATGTACTCGCCGAATGTAATCATGAAATAGATGAAAACAATTATGACTGCATTTATTTATTTTATTACATGAACATGAACATGAACGTACATGAACTAAGCTGAAGTAGCCTAAACACCTAACACCTTAGGGTAGATAGGTTTTCGATTATATATATATATATATATATTTATTCCTTTGCCTTTCTACCTTAAGGCATACATTATTAATTTTTATAATATTCTCTCCACGTCCTCCTATCTTTTGTTAATTCCTTTATTTCTACCCATGTGTCCCCTTTTCTTGCTGCCTCTTCTTTGAAGAAATCGTTGCTTAACGTACCGAGAGAAAAAATGTCGCCGAGGCTGATTTGCGACCGAGGCAGGACGTTAAATGATTTCGCAAACAAAGTATACACAACATATTTTGTGCAACCAAACATTTGTAATTATAAAAATCTTTTTGCTTTTAATTAAATACTTTTCATGTGTTGTTTTATGGTGTAAAGTCATGCTCACATAAATCTAGTAGAAGAAATTACGTTACAATAGCAATTTTATATAGCAATGTACACCTACACTAATTGGTAGAAGGTGTAATGATATATATATATATATATATATCTATATATATATATATATATATATCTATATATATATATATATATATATATATATATATATCTATATATATCTATATATATATATATATATATATATATATATATATATATATATATATATATATGGACACTTAGTGTCCATTTCGCACAAAGAAAAATGTATCTTCCAAATAATTTGTAATAGGCCCAAATATACGCCCAGTATAATACGCATTTACGCAAAAAAGCGACTCATATCTTAAAAATCATGAATACAACCAAATTATTAAATTAATTCGTTTACAAATAATCCCAGGGTGAAATGTGATAAATAGCCATCGCAAGTCGCACCAGAGCGTCGCCAAATATCTCAAGAGCCGAGGCCTGCATATGCACGGTTCTGGAAGATTCCATGTCGTGGTGTCACATAAACAATTTGGATATCAGCGCCCCTTAGAAACGAGCAAGCGCCAGGCACGTAAAAATCACCTCGAATGGCAACTCTTTAAGTTAAGTGTAAAACTCTGCGCTAAAAACGCATTAATACCACACGCACACTCAAGATTAATAATCACCATGATAACTAAGGGATGGGGGCGAATATTTAGCGGTAGATATGTGAGGGGAGTGGAGATTTGAAGCCGAAAAAACCTATTTAATCACAAGCCACACACGAGCGAGGGGAGTAAGAAAGTTGCGTCGGCCACGGGCAACGCACACGACATTCGCGGTTTTGAGTATATAAACTCACGTCGGTTTATAATTAAATTAACGATTGCATATAACGTTGTAAAAAACGCAAAGTAGAATAAAAATTTGAATAAATCAAAAAACGTACAATTCTAGGTACAGAGTAATTTAATGTTTTTATTATTAACGATAATATAAAGTTGTTAAACCAGTCTCATTATAAATTCACGGGAGTGCTTATTCCTTTCAATCAACCCTAAGTTACCTATAAATACCAAACACCGATTACTTATTCCTGTCAGTAAACAAAGGCGGCTCGAACGCTATTCGTGTTTACGAATCACTAGAGGAAGCAATAACAGGTGTAATTGACGCCCGACGCGCACTTCGTTCACACACCTGTTATTGTGAAATCAAATTCCAGCACTAGATTCAAATTGACGGAAGATAGTGTATTTAACCAACCACAAGTTACCTAGAAAAGCCAAACACCGATTACCTATTCCTATCAGTAAACAAAGGCGGCTCGAACGCTATTCGTGTTTACGAATCACTAGAGGAAGCAATAACAGGTGTAATTGACGCCCACCCGCGCACTTCGTTCACACACCTGTTATTGTGAAATCACCTTCTCCACTAAAATCAAATCGTTGTCAGCATCATAACACTTAAACATATAAACTCATTATACATCGCGCCCGCGATCGCAAATTAACGTGGCTGTATTCACCCTAACTATAACAACTAATCAAGGCATTCAGTGTTACCCTCCGACATACATCATCATATTCAAATCAAAATAATTCATAAAAATGATGGCTTCTTCATTTTAAATCATAAATGAGCACATAACGTGCATATTATTGGGCAGAGTGATTTATAATTGTATAAATAAATAAGTTGGATTAAATTATAATAATTTAAAAACATAATGTATAAAAATACTGGTTTCTTTATTTCAAATCATAAAACAAGCACATAACGTACCTATTATTGGGCAGAGTAATTTAGAATCGAACAGATAAAATAGGCTGGATTAAATCTCAATAATTTGAAGACATAATGACAATTTGTGGTTAAATATCGTAAACAAGAAATAAGTGGAATTATTAAAACCCCGTATAAACAGAGAGAATGATAAACGACAGAATGAAGCTTGGTATAATCACAAGAGAAGTTATTAATAACCTTCAATGTTCCTAATAATAATATATTTTAACATTACATAAACATTTCCGATTGAGGTAGCAGAACTATTATTTGACACAACTTGTAACATGACTACTTGTGACATTGGTGCTTGCTGTGGTCATGGGTAGAATTACTAATTTACCTCAATCAACGTAAACAATGGGGCTCCAATAATTACATTATTGTGTGGACACCGACACAACCATGAAATTCGGGAAGACCGCGAGATACCTTTAGTAATCATTCATGAATTATTGAGGATATTTCAACATCTTTAAATAGTTCTATTTTTGATTATATCACTTTCCCGTAGTTAAATGCAGTGAAAGAGCATGGTAATAAATGGTCTAAGAGAAGCACGTGCATGTATAACAAACGCTCGTAAATAAACTTCGTAGTCATAACCATTTTCAAATTATCAATTGAATAAATAAGAGAATTTACAAATTCATTAAAAGGTCAACGAAATCTATAAAATAAATCAATTCATGTCATAATCGTCAACCTGTGTTTTATTTCCCTGTACGTTATAATTATATAAATTAATTTACATCATCGTCAACCTGTGTTTTATTTCCCTGTGTCTTACAATTTCAGCGTGTCTATTATTAAATAAACAAAACAAATCCTTAAATTGGTGCTTTCTTGTATTAATCCATTATTAGTGTACGTTAATTAACACATTACCAATAGCAAAGTACCTTGAGAGTATTCACGGTAGTTAAGTTAAACGTCACGACGTGTAAGTACTAAATACGATCACAAATCACGAGCCAAAAATAATTAAAACATTATATAATAAATCACGAGCCAAAATAATCAAGAAATTATATAATAATTTCACGATAAAAACGACGAATAATAAAATAAATATAATAAAATAATATCGGAGCGTTACAAATTTTTTATGACAAAAATTTTGGTAGGTAAATATCATTTCCATTGGCAAATTCGACTTTTTAGTATCAGAAGATCCATTACAACCGAAAACTAAAATCTGAAATCAAATGTCTTTCGTATTGCCAATCTAGAAATTTTGACCCACATATATAGAAATCGTTGCTTAACGTACCGAGAGAAGAATTCTCGCCGAGGCCAATTTGCGACCGAGGCAGGACAATCTGGAGGATGTTAAAGGATTTCGCGAACAAAGTATACACAAGTACCCTTAATGAGATCCGAAAGGCGGAAGTCGCCAGGTTTTCGATACAAACAATTTTCTGTACTTGGGGGTACTTTTTCTATACAAGACAAGCATTCTAAATTATCCTTCATTATTCAAGCCGTTTATGCACCAAAAGACAGCGAGAAATGCAGAAATAAAATCTCTTAATTGAATTGTGTCATGACTCTTCAATAATGAACCATGACTTAGAAGAATGTTTGCATAGATTTTACAACTCTTCAACATCATCATTCACATTCATCATTCATCGTTATTCAAATCATGAAGGATGATAGATAAACGTATGCATAGAGTTTACGACTCTTCAACATCATCATTCACATACATCATTCATCATTATTCAAATCATGAAGGATGATAGATAAATGTTTGCATAGATTTTACGAATCTTCAACATAATTCACATTCATCATTCATCATTATTCAAACAATGAAGAATGATAGATAAATGTTTGCATAGATTAGGTATTATTGATTATCGCAAAGCGAAGGATTTAAAATGCATTGGTCGTAGTTAAAATGGAAATTCCTACTTGTACCAAATACTGGATAAAACGTGCAACTGCCATTTATTGGGAACGTCCGATTGCCGAGCGGAAAATTGCCACTTGAGAAACATCTGCCGGAATAATTTGCGCCCGGTTCAATGGACGGCTAAGACGGAATAATCTGCCACATTAATCAGTCGTACTGAAGCCCAACTTCGGCTAATCCATCAGAAGCTTGCTCAAATGACGAAAATTCTGAAGGTGAGCGAAACGATAAGTTACATTTTTGCGCAAACATCGTTCTTGCGTAACCTGCGATTAAAAAGCCATCAAGTCAACAATGCAGAAGTTACAAATGGAACAAATCAATTATTAAATATTTCCGATGAATTTATAAATAAAATCTGGATTTTTAAACCATCAAGTAAACAATTCAGAAGTTACAAATGGAACAAATCAATTATGAAATATTTTTAAAATGTGCTTGAATAGAATAATTAAGGAAGTGGCGCTGAAATTCTACTAGCCACAATTAATTATTCATTATTCATTTGAAATGAAGATGATCCAAATAGATAAATGGAATATAGGAGAACTTTAAATAATTATAATCGTAGCAAATAAAATACGGAAAACCTTTCTCTCAAGAACATTTATTGAAACAAAATGTACATTTCGTCAGCAAAACAATACTGATACAGTACTGTTTTGCTAGTGAAGATGATACAGTACAGTGTGATGACAATACTGACACAGTACTGTTTTGCTACTAAAGATGATACAGTACAGTGTGATGACAATACTGATACAGTACTGTTTTGCTAGTGGAGATGGTACAGTACAGTGTTGTAACGCTCCGATATTATTCTATTATATTTATTTAATTATTCGTCGTTTTTATCGTGAAATTATTATATAATTTCTTGATTATTATGGCTATAATGTTTTAGTTATTTTTGGCTCGTGATTTATTATATAATGTTTTAATTATTTTTGGCTCGTGATTTGTGATCGTATTTAGTACTTACACGTCGTGACGTTTAATTTAACTACCGTGATTACTCTCAAGGTACTTTGCTATTGGTAATGTGTTAATTAACGTACACTTATAATGGATTAATACAAGAAAGCACCATTTTAAGGATTTGTTTTGTTTATTTAATAATAGACACGCTGAAATTGTAAGACACCGGGAAATAAAACACAGGTTGACGATGAAGTAAATTAATTTATATAATTATAACGTACAGGGAAATAAAACACAGGTTGGCGATTATGACATGAATTGATTTATTTTATGTTTTTCGTTGACCTTTTAATGAATTTGTAAATTCTCTTATTTATTCAATTGATAGTTTGAAAATGGTTATGACTACGAAGTTTATTTACGAGGGTTTATTATACATGCACGTGCTTCTCCAGTTTCTTAAACCATTTATTACCATGCCCTTTCACTCCATTTAACTATGGGAAAGTGATATGATCAAAAATAGAACTATTTAAAGATGTTGAAATATCCCCAATAATTCATGAATGATTACTAAAGGTATCTCGCGATCTTCCCGAATTTCATGGTTGTGTCGGTGTCCACACAATAATGTAATTATTGGAGCCCCATTGTTTACGTTGATTGAGGTAATTTAGTAATTCTACCCACGACCACAGCAAGCACCAATGTCACAAGTAGTCATCACAGTCAGACATGTTACAAGTTGTGTCAAATAACAGTTCTGCTACCTCAATCGGAAATGTTTATGTAATGTTATAATATATTATTATTAGGAACATTGGAGGTTATTAATAACTTCTCTTGTGATTATACCAAGCCCCATTCTCTCGTTTATCATATTCTCTGTTTATACGGGGTTTTAATAATTCCACTTATTTCTTGTTTACGATATTTAACCATAAATTGTCATTATGTCTTCAAATTATTGAGATTTAATCCAGCCTATTTTATCTGTACGATTCTAAATTACTCTGCCCAATAATAGGTACGTTATGTGCTTGTTTTATAATTTGAAATAAAGAAACCAGTATTTTTATACATTATGTTTTTAAATTATTATGATTTAATCCAACTTATTTATTTATACAATTATAAATCACTCTGCCCAATAATATGCACGTTATGTGCTCATTTATGATTTAAAATGAAGAAGCCATCATTTTTAGGAATTATTTTGATTTGAATATGATAATGTATGTCGGAGGGTAACACTGAATGCCTAGATTAGTTGTTATAGTTATGGTGAATACAGCCACGTTAGTTTGCGATCGCGGGCGCGATGTATAATGAGTTGATATGTTCAAATGTTATGATGCTGACAACGATTTGATTCTAGTGGAGGAGGTGATTCCACAATAACAGGTGTGTGAACGAAGTGCGCAGGTGGGCGTCAATTACACCTGTTATTGCTTCCTCCAGTGATTCGTAAACACGAATAGCGTTCGAGCCGCCTTTGTTTACTGATAGGAATAGGTAATCGGTGTTTGGCTTTTCTAGGTAACTTGTGGTTGGTTAAATACATTATTTTCCGTCAATTTGAATCTAGTGCGGGAATTTGATTTCACAATAACAGGTGTGTGAACGAAGTGCGCGGGTGGGCGTCAATTACACCTGTTATTGCTTCCTCTAGTGATTCGTAAACACGAATAGCGTACGAGCCGCCTTTGTTTACCGACAGGAATAAGTAATCGGTGTTTGGTATTTATAGGTAACTTAGGGTTGATTGAAAGGAATAAGCACTCCCGTGAATTTATAATGAGACTGGTTTAACAACTTTATATTATCGTTAATAATAAAAACATTAAATTACTCTGTACCTAGAATTGTACGTTTTTTGATTTATTCAAATTTTTATTCTACTTTGCGTTTTTTACAACGTTATATGCAATCGTTAATTTAATTATAAACCGACGTGAATTTATATACTCAAAACCGCGAATGTCGTGTGCGCTGCCCGTGGCCGACGCAACTTTCTAACTCCTCTCGCTCGTGTGGGGCTTGTGCTTTAATAGGTTTTTTCCAGCTTCAAATCTCCACTCCCCTCACATATCTACCGCTAAATATTCGCCCCCATCCCTTAGTTATCATGGTGATTATTAATCTTGAGTGTGCGTGTGGTATTAATGCGTTTTTAGCGCAGAGTTTTACACTTAACTTAAAGAGTTGCCATTCGAGGTGATTTTTACGTGCCTGGCGCTTGCTCGTTTCTAAGGGGCGCTGATACCCAAATTGTTTATGTGACACCACGACATGGAATCTTCCAGAACCGTGCATATGCATGCCCCGGCTCTTGAGATATTTGGCGACGCTCTGGCGCGACTTGCGATGGCTATTTATCACATTTCACCCTGGGATTATTTGTAAATGAATTAATTTAATAATTTTGTTGTATTCATGATTTTTAAAATATGAGTCACTTTATTGCGTAAATGCGTATTATACTGGGCGTATATTTGGGCCTATTACAGTGTGATGACAATACTGACACAGTACTGTTTTGCTAGTGAAGATGGTACAGTACAGTGTGATGACAATACTGACACAGTACTGTTTGGCTACTGAAGATGAGCGCATTGCTTTTGAAATGTACATTTAGTTTCTATAAATGATCTTGTGAAAAACGTTTTCCGAATTTTATTTGCTACAATACTTTGACAAGCTCCACATTATCGTTATTCGTTTATAATCGTACTGTTCCTCCATCTCAATAATGTGAACGCTGAAGAATAATAGTGTATTAAGCATCTGTCGGATAATAATAATAATAATAATTGCTACTACTCTTCCACCGGATGATTAAACACTCGGCTTCGGCTCGTGTATAAACTTCGATTTACAGCTTACATTATGTGCGAATCAAATATGACGTCTCGTCTATGACTTTTCCAATATATGAAAACTATGTTCACAATTATCAATCTTCGAAAATTAAAAATTGTTGGTTTTATAAATAGCGTGAACAAGTGAACAAAGCTCAACATATACATATAACACATGTACGTCATAATTGTGTGAATTATGTAGATGTAAATCTCCAAATAATTTCATTGGTACGGTATGCTCGAAAATTTGACCAAACTGCTTAGCGTCCAAAAACAATGAAAAAGTGAACAAATGTCAACATATACATATAACACATATTCGTCATAATGGTTTGAAATATGCAGATGAAAATCTCCAAATAATTTCATTGCCACGGAATAATCGTTTGCTCGGAAATTTAACAAAAACTGCTATCAGATTAAAAAACTCCACGGAGTTTTGGTTCTCGGGATTATCCACAAAATACAGTATAATAACTAATTACACCACAGCTAGAGCGGAAACACATAAAAAACTAGTCATCCGCTCGAAACGTACGTCTCATTAATACACCCCTTCCAATAATATTCTCAAAGCCTAACGAACGCATAAGCTCTAAATTAGTACAAAAAAAATATACAGCTGACACAAATAAAGGCCCTCCAAAGTGATTTTCCAAAGAGTTCCCGTGGGAATAAAACCCATAGCAAGAGGATGCTCTCCTGAATACAGCAGATATAATTAGGACTCGGCCTCACAGTCTCCGATTAGCCTTAATCGACGGTTTGTTACCATGACTACTATTGTATTCAAAGAAATTATCAGCCGGAACTGACCAAGCATTCGTATACTATCGTAACAAAATATTGCACAAAATGGCGCGTACATTCGTGGCATTTGTAAATAAATAATTACGTCTAATAAAAACGTGTGTGTTCATGGCAGAAATCAATTAATGAACATATTAGGAGTATTGATATTTCCAATTCTCGCCTTACAAAGCGTCAAAATAAATAAGTGTCAGACTGTCATAATTTATAGTTCCAACTGTCAAACTGTCAATCAATTTAGTATAAATAAGTGTCAACCTGTCAACCAATTTTGTATAAATAAGTGTCAAACTGTCAGTCAGTTTAATTTTATATAAATAAGTGGCAAACTGTCAGTTTTCTACGAAACTACCGACCTACTATCAGTTTTGTACAAAATTACTGTCATACTGTCAGTTTTGTGCAAAATTGGTGCCAAACTATCAGTTTCGTACAAAATTAGTGCAAAACTATTAGTTTTGTACAAAATTAGTGCCAAGCTATCAGTTTTGGACAAAATTACTGTCATACTGTCAGTTGTGTACAAAAGTGGTGCCATACTATCAGTTTCGTACAAAATTAGTGTCAAACTATCAGTTTTGTACTAATGGCTATCAAACAATTACAGCGTTATTCCCAAAATTGTAACCAATTGCAAAAGCTACCAAATTCCCTTAGGTATTTCTAAAGTTGAAGCTGTTATCTGCCGGATAGACATGCCTAAACAATAAGTGCCTTCCCAAAGGATTTCTTAATCTCTTTGTGGGTTTCCTGTACGGTCAGATAACAATTCGCAACTTCATCAATGATAATTCGTACGCGAATCGCTAGACAAGTTTGCATAATTTATAACCACGTTAACACTTCAAATATAACGAATTAGTCGATAAATTCCGAGATTTATCAGTGGATAAATTATTGTGGGTAGTTATTATTATCAGTGGAGAAGATTGTAACTGTATAAAAATCAACCATTCTGTAGGAAAACTGTAGATTTGTCAGTGGATCGACCCTTTACCTATAAAAATATTGTTTAGGAAAAAACACGCGATACTTTGCCAAAACGATAGTCCACTATCAGTGGATGGAAAGATCGGCTCTTATAAAAGTCAGCCATTTTATATACATACATAGGAAAACTGATAAAAATCAATAATTTTATAGGAAAGCTTATAGGAAAACGCGAGAAATTGCTTAACTGGCAGTCCATTATCTATGGATGGAAAGAGAGGACCTTAATCATATAAAACGAAACCATTTTATACATACAGGGTAAGTAAAAAGTAAGGAACGTTCTCCATGGAGCCTGTATTATTAAAAAAAAAAAAAAAAAAAACAAAAGTTTGATCACTAATTATTGGCTCAATTTAGCGGTTTTATTTTTTGACAAGATCTGAAAGACGTCAGCTAGACAGACTTCAGCTTGACAGACGTCAGTTTGATAGATGTCAGACGTTTGACAAGATCTGAAAGACGTCAGCTTGACAGACGTCAGTTTGATAGTTATATTTGATAGATTTATTTTAAAAATATAACTATCAAACTGTATGACGTATGTCAATCTGTCGTCTGTCAATCTGACGTCTGTCAATCTGACGTATGTCAATCTGACGTCTGACAACTGACGTTTGTCAATCTGACGTCTGTCAATCTGATGTCTGTTAATCTGACGTGTGTCAAACTTTCCTGCTTCAAACGTTATAAAGTAATAAAAATCAACAATGTTGCTTAGCAACACTGTCCGGACTGATGATGTAATGTTCCGTTTCCCGGCCGCAAATGGCAAGCATAACATGTCTAATACGACACAGTATGAAATAAAAATAATTACGAATACGTGCATCAGTATTTTCGAAAACACGTCCCATCCCCGATTGCCTGCTGGCAAGTTAAAAGTTGTAATCTATTATGGAACAATAATCTATTCTATTACTTTTGGTAACGATTAAATCGATTATTTTATTAGTAAGCGCGCATTACGAATTCATACTATCGAATATTCATACTATCTATGCAAAGGTCAGGCGAGAGTTCCGTTTAATAATACTATGTTATGTTGCTGCGAAAGTTCTCGTAGTTTGGGAGCCAATGGGTGACATTTGCGTGAAAATTGGCCGTGGTTGTTTAATAAACGGTGGAATTTTCTTGTGGCATGGAAACGGAATGCACTCCGCACTGCAGTGGAAATAAAAATACCCTGGCATTTTCATTGTGGGAGGATTGCAATGCTTTCTCTGCCAGTTGGAGTGCCTTCTTGCGAAAATAGAGATTGCAGCAACAGATGTCAAACAGTAGAAAATTACAGCTTGTGCCAAAATGTCACTAAATTTCAATCAACGTGCATGTTACCAAACAAATAACAAACGAATAACCAACAACAGAAAAGTTCACAATGTCGCAGTTTAATAAATTTTTCATTCATTTGTTTATAAAATTTTCCATTCATTTGTTTATATAAGTTTCCATTCATTTGTTTATAAAAAAATCCGTTCATTATTTTACAAAAAATTCCATTCATTTGTCCATCATCAAAATATAAGTCAGTTTAGTGCAAATCAAGTGTCAAATTACCAGATTTCTAGAAAATTATTGCCAATTCCAAATAGTCAGTTTTGAACAAAATAACCGTCAGTGTAACAGTTTTCTAGAAAACAATTATCAAACTGAAAGGTTTGCATAAAAGAACTGTCAAACTATCAGTTATATAAAATATAAGTTTTTTAATTTTATTTCAGTTTAGACCTAGTCGTCTCAATGTCAGTTTTATATATAAAAAAAGACTTTTGGTCCTTCGAATGACTTGAAAAAGTGCTTTTTGTTAGTTTTATAAATAATAACCAATAGTTTTATTCAAAATCACTATCAAATTGTTTGTTTTGTACAAAATAACTGTAAAAATGAAATCAAAATAAGGGGAAAACTATACTTGCAGCATTTTGAGTTTTCATTTTACACTTTCTTAATGAGTTAAAGAAGAAATGTCAGAATTTATAACTACCTTAAATTTTCTATGTTTATTGTTAAAATTGCAATCATTATGGTTAAAATTGTAATGTATTGTGTTGATATTCAAATTCATTATTATGGGTCACAATTTTATGGGAAATCTTTGATTGAAATGGTAAAAAATAAATGTCAAACAGTTAGTCAAATTTGTATAAAAGATTAAAACTGATTTCATTATTCTGGCACGCAATTTTATGGGAAATCTTATATTGAAATTGTATACAATAAATGTCAAACTGTCAATCGAATTTGTTTAAAATAATCTGTCAGTTTTCTACGTATCTGTCAGTTCAGTAAAAAAAATACTGAAAAATTAGTTTTGTTTTGTACAAAATGACTGTCAAACTGTTACTTTTGTACAAAATAATTGTCAACAATGCTGCATTCTGAGTAATTACTTCACATATTCTTAAAGGGCAAAGTTTAATATAGCATAATGATTTTTTTTATCAAAATTCATCTACCTGTTTTAAAATAACTAAAATATTTCAAATTTGATCTCTCTTATGGCAAGTCAACATTTTTGACAATTATATTTTACAAAAGTAACAGTTTAACAGTCATTTTGTACAAAACTGCAGTTTTTTTTATATACATTTGATATTTATTTTATACAATTTCAATAAAAGATTTCCCATAAAATTGCGACAGTAACGATTGCAATTTTAACAATGAACATTGAAGTTTTGCATGGTCATTATTAATTATGACATTTAAAGGTATTTAATAAAAAAAAAACAATCCAACCAGTCAATATTTTTGTCAATTATTATTTACAAAAGTAACAGTTTAACAGTCAAGTTGTACAAAACTGACAGTTTTCCAATAATAGTACTGAACTGGTAATAGATACGTACAAAACTGCAGTTTTTTTTATACACATTTGATGACAGTTTTGTACGTATTTACTGTTAGCTTGTACGTATCTACTGTCAGTTTTGTACATATCTACTGTCAGTTTTGTACGTATTTTCTACTGTCAGTTTATACGTATCTATCATCAGTTTTGTACAAAATGATTGTTAAACTGTTACTTTTGTACAAAATAATTGTCAAAATTGCAGCATTGAGTTATTACTTTACATATTCTTAAAGAGCAATGTTTAATATAGCATAATGATTTTTTTAAATCAAAATTCATCTACCTGTTATAAAATAACTAAAATATTTCAAATTTGATCTCTCTTATGCAAGTCAACATTTTTGACAATTATTTTTTTACAAAAGTAACAGTTTAACAGTCATTTTGTACAAAACTGACAATAGATAGGGACAAACTGACACTAAAAAATACGTACAAAACAGACAGTAGAAATGTACAAAACTGACAGTAGATGCGTACAAAACTGACAGTAGAAATGTACAAAACGGACAGTAGATACCTACAAAACTGACAGTAGATACGGACAAACTGGCAGTAAATACGTACAAAATTGAGAGCAGATACGTACTAAACTGACAGTAGATACGTACAAAACTGACAGTAGATACGTACAAAACTGACAGTTTTTTATGTATGTAATAAAAAAAAATCGCTAGTGAAATTTCAATGGTATTTTTATCATTTTTTCAATCGTATTGGAAGTTGAATAGTAATCATTGATGTATTAAAAAAAATAATTAAAATGTAAGTTTTGTATAATATAAAAAAGGTACTTTAAATGACTTGAAAACAAGCTTCTTGTTAGTTTTATAAATAATAACAGTTTTGTACGTATCTGCTGTCAGTTTTTTACGTATTTACTGTCAGTTTTGTACGTATTTACTGTCACTTTATACGTATCTACTATCAGTTTTGTACAAAATGATTGTTAAACTGTTACTTTTGTACAAAATAATTGTCAACATTGCTGCATTTTGAGTTTAATATTGCATCATGATTTTATTTAATCAAAATTCATCTACCTGTTTTAAAATAATTAAAATAATTCAAATTTGATCTCTCTTATGGCAAGCCAACATATTTGGCAATTATTTTTTACAAAAGTAACAGTTTAACAGTCATTTTGTACAAAACTGATAGTTTTCCAATAATTTTGTACTGAACTGGTAATACATACGTACAAAACTGCAGTTTTCTTTATACACATTTGATATTTGATATTTATTTTATACAATTTCAATAAAAGATTTCCCATAAAATTGCGACCCAGAATAATGAATATGAATATCGACACAATATATTACAATTTTGACCTTAATGATTGCCATTTTAACAATAAACATAGACATTGTAAGGTAGTTATAAATTCTGACATTTCCTCTGTAACTCTTTAAGAAATTGTAAAATGAGAACTCGAAATGCTGCAAGTATAGTTTTTCCCGATTTTCATGTAAACAAAGTGACATTTTGACAGTTATTTTGTACAAAACAAACAATTTGATAGTCATTTTTAATAAAACTGTAGGTTATTATTTATAAAACTGACGAGAAGTATATTTTCAAGTCATTCGAAGAACCTTTTTTACATTATACAAAACCAACATTTTAATTATGTTTTTCAATACATCAATGATTACTATTCAAATTTCAATTAATATAATTGAAATTTCAGTAGCCATTGTTTTTAACTATTAAATGCATTTAGATGTCATAATTAATAATGATCATGAAAATTTCAATGTTTATTGTTTAAATGATTGTTAAACTGTTACTTTCGTACAAAATAATTGTCAACATTGCTGCATTTTGAGTTATTACTTCACATATTCTTAAAGGGCAATGTTTAATATAGCATCATGATTTTGTTAGTCAAAATTCATCTACCTATTTAAAAATAATTAAAATATTTCAAATTTGATCTCTCTTATGGCACGTAAACATATTTGACAATTATTTTTTACAAAAGTAACAGTTGAACAGTCATTTTGTACAAAACTCACAGTTTTCCAATAATTTTGTACAGAACTGGCAGTACATACGTATAAAACTGCAAATTTTTGTATACACATTTGATGACAGTTTGATATTTATTTTAGGCAATTTCAATAAAAGATTTCCCATAAAATTGCGACAGTAATGATTGCAATTTTAACAATGAACATTGAAATTTTCATGGTAATTATTAATTATGACATTTAAATGGTATTAATTGGAATTTGAATAGTAATCATTGATTTATTGAAAAAAAATATTAAAAGCTTGACATTAATAATTGAAAAATTAGCAATTAATGGACAAGGATGCGAAGGAGGACATTTTTTGTATTAATAAGCGCTGTAATTGAACGATTCAGTTAGAACTCTTTAATTTGCGTTAAGTAGCTTCAAGGAACTAAATATTTGTGTTTTTTTATCATATTGCACGTATACACAAATTGGAAGCATTGATACAAAAAATTTCAAGGTTGGTTTATGTAATGCGGGCATTTAACTGTTGCAGTTCGGTCGACTGCAAATGCGCGCAAGCAAAATTAATTACAATTACGACGATTGCGCGAATATTTCGTTTTTATTTTATTTTCGCGCAATTCCATTACGGTGATTGTGATCACACCGCCGCGTGAAAATGCGAGGTCTCGCCGGAGCGGGTAATTTTCAATTTTCACTTGCACAAACAGGCTAATAATAGTGGAACGAAAATTACATAATGCTCTCGGGGACGTCCGATATTTTCGCCGCCCAGAGTTGTGTGCACAAAAATCCGGGGGGATAGAAGTCCGAGCACGAGGTTCCTGTGTCCGTCGACGCATTTCGGTATTCTATAAATATGCGCCCCCTCACTGCACAATGAAGCAGGAGCCAAAACAGAATCAGCACGAAAATAAACAAACACTCGGCGGGGTGATCATCTAAATGTAATATCCGCGAAAAGCGAGGGATTGCAGTGAAGATGTATGGGGCGCATCTCAGTGGGGCGCAGGAAATATCGCCCCAAAACAGCCGGCAAGGGCTCATTACGAGGTTTGCGTGCAGTTTCAACCCCTGCAATCGCTCGCCCTTCGCGGATCCTCACGTGATAGCGGTTACCTGACACCGGCAGACGACGTCCACGTCGGTGGCGAGCATGTCAACCACTTTGCCCTTGCCCTCGTCGCCCCATTGGGCCCCCAGCACCACCGTCGCCTTGCTGCCCTCGTTCAGGCGGGCCCTCTTCCTCGGCGAGCCGTTCACGCCGTTCATCTGGGGACACCCTGCTGTCGCCATGTTTCCCGCTTCGACGACGCACAACCTCGTGGTGACAGAAGCACTGGCCGAAAAAAGCAGTGATAATTATTGCCGTGCTTGCTCGCGAGGAAACGCGCGATCTCCACTCCACTCACTACAAAGCTCCTCTACGAAGCGCGCCGTCTCCGTTGCGCCTGTTCGTTATATGGGGGACGGAGGCCCCGTCTGATTCGAGGGGGAGCCGCACGCGCCCAGACGGATGGGGCCCACGTGCGAATGCGCGCCAAATTTGAAACGCGTGTCAGAAGGTCGCATACCCATCGCCCTCCACAAAAGGCAATTGGAATTTGCAATGCGTTTACGCGATTGTATCCAATATATTCACAAAATTTGAATCAGATTAGATCGTTTATGAAACAGCAGGGGCGGACTCGCCCCCAAAATACTCGAAATTAGGTGAAATATTTAACAATTTATGAGTAACTACGTACAGAGTGAGCAACAATGATTGCAAGTCAAATTTCCCACCAAAAAATCTGCCAAATTTATTCACTTCAAGTAATAAAAACATCTGAAGTATATAAAATTTGCAAAAAAGTGACTAGATTTGACATGGTATCTAACCAGAGGCGGATGGGGCCGGCGGGAAGCCGGGAAATTTCCCGGTGCGCCGGTCGCAAATAGTTGTAAGGCGCCTGCCGGCGCAACAAACTCATATTTTTTCTGTTGAATCTTGTCACTACTACCACTATACGCAATTTACACAAACGTGACAACAAATATGTATTATATTTGTTTCAAAATAATTTATAGTTCAATTCGTATTGATAAATTATAGTGGTCCGAACAGTTAAAAGTCAAAGAAAAAAATGTTATATAATAGACCGATGATTGATAGAATAATCGTATTATTAAACTTCTTGGAAGACGAGACGTAACGTGATACAGGCCAAGAGTTTGAATCGTGCTACTAGAAATCTAGATAGCGAAAATTTGGGCAAATTTTAATGGGCCTTAGATCAAATATTTAAATTAGATCTGGTGCATTTGTTTCGTTTCTGTCAGATACTACAGTTAATTAAATTATTACGAAATCTAATAATAAGATTTAATAGTTATAGTTATAGTTAGTATTTAATAGTAGCAGAAAAAATAAATACTGCTGAAATATATTCAATAGCAGTAGACTAGACTGGTACCACTCAAAATGTGTACAATAGACCAACGGTCGTTAATTTTTAAATATGTAATATGTTCTTCAAACCCAAACGAAGAAAAGGTTAATCTCCATTTGAGATACAAGAGAGAATGTAGTTGGTGGGCTGAAGAATGGCACTTTAAAAAATATTCGGCAAATACGGAATGTGGAGTCACCTATGTATGTAGAAGTAAAATTGGTGTTAGAAACAATAGAGAAACCCAAAAAGACGAACAGTAATGTGAAGGCAATGGTAACAAGTTTCGCAGACAATATTTAAAATACGAAGTAATTTTAACAGCAACTATATTTTTAAAAGATTCAGCATTACTGGACCACGATCCAAATATTTGAAGGGCTACGGGGAGGAATGATTTCCATTTCTACATTTTGATTCCATTTTTATTCCATATTTATTTAAATCGAGCTGATGGTGCCATGTTGTAGCATGGGAAAAGTAGTTTCGACACGTAAAGTAAAACAGTGAAAAACGATCACCGTTCGCTTCAAAAACGAAGAAATAGATTATGATGTTAACTTAAAACGATAAGAGATCTATTCGGCAAATACGGAATGTTGAGTCACCTTTATATGTAGAAGTAAAATTGGTGTTAGAAACAATAGTGATACCCAAAAAGACGAACAGTAGTAAATTCGACACGTGAGTAAAACAGTGAAAAACCATCACCGTTCGCTTCAAAAACGAAGAAATAGAATATGATGTTGACTTAAAACGATCAGAGATCTAGATGAAGAAGAATAATTTATTGACGACCCCCCTAATGGACAATAATCAGTAATCATAATAATATTTTATCAAAAATTTATATTTCATTAAAAATATATTTTTTGTGTGTCCATACCTATACTGTACTGTACCCTACATAAAAATCTAAAAATACGGTTAAAAACGATCAGAGTCAAAGACTTGTTTATAAAAATAAATTGTTTTAATAGTTTTACTTATGTGTATTTCATCTTTTTGCTCAATATTCTAATTCACATCTTATCAAAGTGGATTAATTATAATCAGTTATTTTTTTCATTCATCCTTGCTGTATTTTATTAGACTTGAAACTTTCAATTTAGTTTTCTGGAAAACGACCAAATTGGAATCTGATCGTTGTTCCCCGTAGCCCTTCATTTACAAATACCATTGCTACAAATCTACACAGATGGTGCAAAGTGCAAAAGTACAATTACAGAAGTTCCAAAGAATTGCGACTCAGTAAAATATCTTACAGACTAATTCGCAGTATGGGCGGAAGAAAAATTAGTACATAATGAAGTACACAATTCTGAAATGACATTTGAGAGAATATTGAATGAACTGCGAAGAAAAAAGTAATTCGTATGCCGAAAGAATGGAGAAAAATGTGAAGATGAAACAGACGATGAACACGACAAATATAGGTTTGAAACATTCAATGTAATAATAGATACCGTAATCAAGTCTATGATAAAACGATTCCAAAATACCTTTGATGTTTGTAAAGATCTATATGTATTAGATACGCGAAATTTGGATGAAATTAAACCAAATATTCCAAAAAAAGATCGACTTCTCTCTATATTTAGGACTTTAACTAATAAATTACAAACAAAAATTGTAATGTTACATTAGAAAATTTAATAGAAGAACTTTTGATTTGAAATTTGTGATTTATTGGAACAAAATATTTGTGATATGTTAATAGTAGACCAAAATATTCAACTGCAGATAGACTTTATAGAAGAACATATAGAAGAATCAAGCAAGCATGTGTGAGCATGTGGCAAAACAAATGAAGAAATACTAACATGTAGAAGTTGCAAAACTGTGCTAGTTGTAACTACGTTATTTTTAAATACAATTTATTTCGAGAAGTGTAGTCCACCTTATACCCAATACTTATACTCTAGTCTAGCGTATTTAGACTCTTCCGATATCTCAAGTTTCCTGCAAAAGATATTTCTTAACGCTAAAATATGTAGAAATAGATTATGATCGACGATATCTCACACTCGCCTTGAAGCTCTTATGTTCATGAGTTATGAGAAAGAGAATTTAAATGAACTAAATAATAAAGAAATTGTAACCGCTTTAGGTAATTCCAGTTCTCTTCTATCAAAAAAGTTATTGTTTTAAAGTAAAAATATTATATATATTTTTTATTATTTGCTTATTTTCTTCTGTAATACATTTGGGTTTTTAATTGTAGAAAAAAAATGCAGACGCTTTTACTTCTTTTCATTATAACCTCTTAAAACTGACATTTGAGCACTGATTCTTTTAGATTATTTTAACTTTTGTCCACATTTTATGTATTGCGCCGGTGACTGTATTTCCTGCGCCGGTTTTGCTAGTCCCATCCGCCCCTGTATCTAACCACTTAAACCCAAAAACAATTAAATAGAAAATGGTTGCATTGTAAAAATTACAATAGTATACAGGGTGATTCATTGGGAAATGTGCATAAAGTAATGGTAGATGCGGTACACCGAGCTGATCATAAATAAACTATATTTTATGAATCTCTCATTCTTTATAACCAAGATACAGGCTGATTAATTAATATTGCCCATTTTTTCAATTAAAAATAACTTACGAACCACCCTATAAATTTTCGTAACATTTGGTACGTATGTTCTTCGTCCACTGTAGTAACGATTAACATAATAAATAAAAACCTTATTCTAGCTGCGGCCTTAAAAAAATTAATAAGTAGGTTTCGTCTCCAAACAACACTCTGTATATCAATATTTTAAAATTTTGTTTGCATATTTGGAAAGAGCAGAAAAAATTAAGTAACTCTGAATGTATTAGGTACTTCCGCATACAACTTTGTTACTTATTAACTTGAGTCACATCTTGATGTTTCGACAATAAGGTGGCACAAAATTTAAAAAAAATACCTTTCCTAAATGATCATTTTCCAGCTTTAATCCAAAAAATCATCAACTATTTCACATTCTGGATACTAACCTTAATGCAAAACGAGAGAACAGGTCCGTATTTGGGACAAAATATTGTTATCAATGAGTAACTTCCAAACACCCTGTATGTGTAAAAAAAAAATGATTATAAAATTTGTTCATTACGCTACATTTAAAAAAAAAAGCCCATTGCGAGAAAAGCATAACTTTATTTTAAATAACAATAAAGTTGCAAAAATCTGCATTGTAAAGGTTAAACTTAACAGAAAGTAAAAAAAAATCCTTTCGTAAATGATCATTTTCCAGCTTTAATAAAAAAAATCATCAACTATTTCACATTCTCTTAATTTCTGGATCCTAACCTTAATGTAAACCGAGAGGACAGGTCCGTATTTGGGACAAAATATTGTTATCAATGACTAACTTTCAAACACCCTGTATGTGCAAAAAAAATGATTATAAAATTTGTTCATTACACTACATTTAAAAAAAATAAAAAAATGCCCATTCCGAGGAAAGCATAACTTTATTTTAAATAACAATAAAGTTGCAAAAATCTGCATTGTAAAGGTTAAACTTAACAGAAAGTAAAAAAAATCCTTTCCTAAATGATCACTTTCCAGCTTTAATAAAAAAAAATCATCAACTATTTCACGTTCTCTCAATTTCTGGATCCTAACCTTAATGTAAAACGAGAGGGCAGGTCCGTATTTGGGACAAAATATTGTTATCAATGACTTACTTTCAAACACCCTGTATGTGTAAAAAAAATGATTATAACATTTGTTCATTACGCTACATTTAAAAAAATGCCCATTGCGAGAAAAGTATAACTTTATTTTAAATAACAATAAAGTTGCAAAAATCTGCATTGTAAAGGTTAAACTTAACAGAAAGTAAAAAAAATCCTTTCCTAAATGATCACTTTCCAGCTTTAATAAAAAAAAATCATCAACTATTTCACATTCTCTTAATTTCTGGATCCTAACCTTAATGTAAAACGAGAGGACAGGTCCGTATTTGGGACAAAATTTTGTTATCAATGACTGACTTTCAAACACCCTGTATGTGTAAAAAAAATGATTATAAAATTTGTTCATTACGCTACATTTAAAAAAAATAAAAAATGCCCATTCCGAGGAAAGCATAACTTTATTTTAAATAACAATAACGTTGCAAAAATCTACATTTTAAACGTTAAACATTACAGAAATTAAAAAAAAATCCTTCCCTAAATGATCATTTTCCAGCTTTAATAAAAAAAATCATCAACTATTTCACATTCTCTTAATTTCTGGATCTTAACCTTAATGTAAAACGAGAGGGCAGGTCAGTATATGGGACAAAATATTGTTATCATGGCTAAATTTCAAACACTCTGTATGTGTAAAAAAAATGATTATAAAATTTGTTCATTACGCTACATTTAAAAAAAATGCCCATTCCGAGGAAAGCATAACTTTATTTTAAATAACAATAAAGTTGCAAAAATCTGCATTGTAAAGGGTAAACTTAACAGAAAGTAAAAAAAAAATCCTTTCCTAAGTGATCACTTTCCAGCTTTAATAAAAAAAATCATCAACTATTTCACATTCTCTTAATTTCTGGATCCTAACCTTAATGTAAAACGAGAGGACAGGTCCGTATTTGGGACAAAATATTGTTATCAATGACTAACTTTTAAACAGTCTGTATGTGTAAAGAAAATGATTATAACATTTGTTCGTTACGCTACATTTAAAAAAAAAAGCCCATTCCGAGAAAAGCGTAACTTTATTTTAAATAACAATAACGTTGCAAAAATCTACATTTTAAACGTTAAACATTACAGAAATTTAAAAAAATCCTTTCCTAAATGATCACTTTCCAGCTTTAATTAAAAAAATCATCAACTATTTCACATTCTCTCAATTTCTGGATCCTAACCTTAATGTAGGTCCGTATTTGGGACAAAATATTGTTATCTTAGTCATTGATATTGACATTGATATTGACTTTCAAACAGTCTGTAAAAAATGATTATAAAATTTGTTCATCAGGCTACATTTAAAAAAAAAAAATGAGATTTCGCTGTCAATAATAATAATAAATGTCTGTCAATTTAAATCTGTATTACCAATACCCCAGAAATGTCAAAACAAAATAAACTGGTCAGTAACAATCGCAGTTATAAAATATTGCTAATGGTTACTCACATTAAAAAAAAATCTGAAAATCTACGTTTCATGAAATGTACTTAAATAGTTTGATATAGCAATAATAGCTAATAATACTGAAAATTAAGCTAAATATAACGGAATTTAATCAAATTATTGGGAAATTATGTGTTATTGACAAAGTTCTTCAATAAATCCGAAAATTGTGGAATTTTTATGAAAAGTTAAAACTCATGAGAAACCATGCGTTCAATATTACGTGAGTATTTATTAAATGTTCTTCAATCATTAAGTAATTGTATAAAGTACTTCTAATAATTTCCTGAAATTTGATAAATATTCTACAAAGTTATGAAACGTTTTTTAAATACTGCGAAATTTTACACTTAAGGAAATTTAGTGAATTATTAGTGAAATATTATTATTTAATAAATAGCAAACTGAGTAGTTTTTAAACATCCTGTATGACGAAATTAAATCAAATGAAATATCGTATAATAATCTACGTTTCATAAAATGAACCTACTTAAAATGTTTGATATCATATAATAATACCTAATAATACTGAAAAATTTGCTCAAAAAATTTGCGTTCAATATGAAAATTTGAAAAAGATGAAAAAAAGAAAATATATGAAAAAACATCGTGAAGTTGTGTGAAATGATCTTCAAACTTTAAGAAATTGTATAAAATACTTAAAAATTCTAAATCAGATCAGAAATCAGAAATCCTGAAGCTTGATAAACATGAAACGATTTTAAAATTGTACGAAATTACACACTTACGGAAATTTAATTAAATATAACAATAAATAAATAATCTGAAAATTCTTAAAAGTCGGCAAAAAAGTAGTACATATTTACAATTTACGAGAAACTATGTATGGAATATTAATAAAGTTAATGAAATTGAATACAATTATTAGAAATTACAGGACCATCCATGAAATTATATATTTTTAATACCATTTTTGGTCATTGTATAAATTATTACAACATTTTTTGAAAACTTAATAAAATATTTAACAATTCATCTAAGCAATTTAATGAAATATTGAAATTAACTAAAATTGTATGAAATTTAATGGAATTCGATCAAATATTCTCCGTTTCATGAAATGTTCTTTAATTAAATATTAATTAAATAAGAATAAAGTTTGTTAATTAAATATTAACAAACCTTATCAAATTCGTCATTTTTTTGGAAATTTGCTAAAACTTATAACAATTCATGAGTAACTATGTAAGGAATAATTAAATATAACGAAACTGAATAAATTGAAATTTGATATAATAATATACCTACAGTTCAAGAAATGTATTGAAATACATAGTTTTAAAATTACATCTAATAATTCCGAAGATTTAGCGAAATATATTGAAAATCGAAATACTGAGTCATCATTTATATTTCAGGTCTACTTTTCCATGGAAATTTTCTCAGCGAATAAGAAGACGAGATTTGTGATCTCGCCCTTCTTATTGGCTGCGAAAATTTCCATGAATAAGTAGACTTGACATTTGAATGATCACTTGGTATAATGAATTTGTTGGAAAATCCATGTTATTGACAGAAATCTTTAAAAATTCCCGAATAAGAAGACGAGATTTGTGATCTCTTTCTTATTGGCTGCGAAAATTTCCATGAATAAGTGGACTTGACATTTGAATGATCACTTGATATAATTAATTTGTTGTATAATCCATGTTATTGACAGAAATCTATAAAAATTCCCAAAATTTTAAGAATAATTTAATAACATGTGAGAAATTATGCGTTCTATTTTTCGTGAAAATTTATTAAATTTTCTTCAAACATTATGAAGTTGCATAAAATTTCCTTCATTATTGATAAATATGACACTACGAATTGCGAAACGACGAAAAATTCTCTAATTTTTATGAAAAATTTAACAACAGAAATAATGATTTCGTGAAATTTTATAAAATGCACTACAAACATTGTGAATTTGTATCAATTTTTCCTGAATTTTTAAAAATATGCCATGATATACCCAGTGATCATTTAAATTTCAGCTCTAGCTATTCATGGAAATTTTCGCAGCCAATAAGAAATGCGAGATAGCAAATCTCGCTTTTATTAAATTTTCTTCAAACATTATGAAGTTGTATAAAATTTCCTGCATTTTTGATAAATATGACACTACGTATTACGAAACGGCGAAAAATTCTCTAAAAATTCTCGAATTTTTATGAAAAATATAACGGCAGAAATCATGTGTTCTATATTTCGCAAAATTTGATAAAAATGCACTTCAAACATTGTGAATTTGTAAGAATTATTCCTGAATTAAAAAAAAATGATATGCTATACCCAGTGATCATTTAAATTTCAGCTCTAGCTATCCATGGAAATTTTCGCAGCCTATAAGAAAAGCCAGATTGGCGATCTCGAAAAACTCTACAAATTACTATTACTTATTTATTATTTACTTATTCTACATTAAAAATTTGTGAAACTTAACCAAGTGCTTTATTTATACTAATTTAAAGATGTTTCGCCAAGTACATATTAACCACCGATTCATACAATCTAATGCTATAATTGTGTATTGCAACATACGATAATAAGTTACACGCAGCTCAGCGTAAAAATAATCATAGACACACTATTGGATATGAATGTTTGGTTCCAGCCCAACTATATTGGGTAATAATCTAAATTGAGAGAAGTCGCTAAAAAATGTGCGAGGAATTAATTTGCATAGGTTATATGATGCTTTTGTGATAACTGATAAGTGGACTAGGCCTAGCGATATGGGGCTAATCAATATGCTACATTGGGGCCATTTCGGAATCCGGATTTCTGGATGTTACAAGTATGTGTACCCAATATATCCGATATCCGAATCTACGGATGCGTTATCCGAAACTTCGAAAAGAGAGGCCAATTTTGATAACACAATCCAACTAGTTGGGTTGAATCCTAATATGTGTCCATCTCATTGTAATGTTTTCTAGTTGGAATTTGAGTTGTTCGCTCAAGTTTAGCGTGGACCTTCGAAAATCGGATATTGTACAATATCCGATTTCCACCATTACTCTTGTGTTTGTTTCAGAGTTTGTGGAAATCCGATTTTCGAATGTTCACGCCAAACTTTGTTTCAAGAATGAAAAAAATATTCAAAAATTATTTTCGACTATTCTTCAGCAAAAGTTTTCAGAGGGTAACCAGGAGTCTTTAGATCAGTCTTAGCCAGTACCCCTTAACCAGTGAGTATACTAATTAAGTATTATGTATGTTTAGTTAATCAATGACTTAACATAACATGAGAAACACATTTGATATTGTGATGGAAATAATCCGTTTAGTCTTCAACCATCGAGGGGACAGATAAACCAATAAATTCATCATTCAAGGGCAAAGTTCAGTTTATCAGGTACACAGGTATATTCTTTGTAACCTTACCTTTGTTGGTTCTCATAAATGTCAAATTAAGATCGATATCAACTAAAATCGGTGTTCTAAATTTGGACTGGACCACAAAAATGTTTGAGGCAAAATGCTGCAAATAAAACGCTGCAACTTTTGTGAAAGCGCAATTCCTGGTTTTTCGTGCAAATTAAAAACCGAACTGAAACTTTCAGGCCCCTCTGAAAACTGAAAACGTACAAAAAATCCCATTTTTTAGGCAACATCGCCTGCACGGACAGCCGGTCTCCCGCCAAATCGTCCTTTGTTTACGTGTTTTCAGCCACGCACCTTGGGCTAAAAAATAAACCATCCATTGCACCCCCAAACGCCACTCCGGACACACAACCATGGGCGTAAGTACCCGCCGGGCCCCCCGATCGCCTCGCGACTAAATACGCAGTGGCCCCCCCCGATCTTAACCTCACTTTTTTCATCCATCAGAGGAAAAGCAACAGCAAGGGCAAGGAGAAGCGGATGGCGCGCAAGGAGGAGCAGCTCCGGCTCGCCGCCGCCAAGGCCATCGTCGACAAGGCCAACAGCCACGACGACCCGCTGGAGCCCTTCCCTGTCTTCAGGAAGTACAACAACAACGGCATCGACTGCGACCTGTACATCAAGCGAGTCGTCGATCTCGAAGACTCTGTTAAGGAATGGGCGTTTGGTCTTACAAAGAAAAATATGCAGTATAAGTACGTCCGCATTCCACGTGTAACAGATAACAGTTGTTCAAAGCGAGACGAATGGCAATCACAATCCATATCCACATCATTATTTAGCAATGCACCAAAAAGCTTCTTAAACACACAGGAACTAAAGTTACCTTTAAAACTATTGCTCGCTGGTGCTTGGTACAATTGTTAGGGGAGTTCCGTTCTTGGTACAATGCCAGCACCCACTCCGGTCTGATTGTAAATTCAAAAATGGTTCACTCGAAAAGTCACGTCATTACAATCTGAACCTCACCCTAATCTTTGTGCCAGCCGCCACTGTTTAAAAGTACACTTAATAATCGAAAATGTAGCTGCTGAAGTACATTTAAGCGTTCGCGAACATTTGTTCCCAAAGGATTCTAATGTGAACTACTAGTCGGAGAACTTATAAGACTGGTCCAACCAGAGCATAATATGTATTAAACTATAATACACTTGGGTAACTTTTCTTCACAAATTTGTGGGGAAAAGTTTGAATTATTGTTTAAATGAATCTTTCACATGCTCAATAATATACCGAGCAAAAATTAGTATCATCAATAAAAAACAGAGAAACAACTTACTATGTTTTTACCACATAATGTTTATTGATATATAGACATATACAATAAAATAACGACTCGAATTTCGACTCCTTACCATCATTTTCAAGTATACATAGTTCTATACAGGGTGAGTCGGGAGGAACGGACCAAACTCCAGGAGTGTATTGTACACCTAAAACTGATTTAAAAAGCTCAAATGTTGTTATCTGATTTTCATTTGTTTTCAAGTGATAGTTTCGAACAGTTTGTTGAAAAGTCGGATAAATACATTTTTATCCAGAGTTTTCTAATGTGGAAACCGTTGACGATATCTTTCAACAGCAGCTGTAGCACTCCCATCACAAAAACCCTAGACTAACACCACATTTGCATATTCAAGATTTGAAACTATAACTTGAAAACAAATGAAGATCGGATAACAACATATGATTTTTTTAAATTTATTTTCACATGTACAATACACTCCTGGAGTTTGGTCCGTTCCTCTCGACTCACCCTGTATATCAATAAACATTTTGTGGTAAAACATAGCAAGTTGTTTCTCAGTTTTTTAATATGAACTACTACTTAGTAAAGGTCGATACCATCCTGATGATTATTATCATCAATGTTTGCTTTGCATCTTTGCATGCAAGCTTAATGCCCTCTTGGTTGAAAATCATTTTTGCTCGCTCGGTGTTATGTTATACTAATATGTATTAATATTTAATATCCATAATCGTTTGCGATCCACTTCAGCTACATTCGTACAGTCAAAGTTTAATAGAATTTAATACAATAAGAAAAAATATTCATAAAACTTAAATCGTTCCTTTGCAGATATGAAAATTGCTCGTGGGGCTGGAACGATCAGAAGAAACGGGAGGAGCTGACGGACGAGGCTGCCTGGTACTTGGTGGCGCAGCTGAAAGAAGGCCCCCCGATCGGTTTCTCCCACTTCCGGTTCGACCTGGACGAGGGCATTGAAGTCCTGTACTGGTAATTATGACGTCCGCGCCGAGCCCAGGGCCGTCGCAATAATTCTCATTTGATCCCCGCCAGTTACGAGCTCCAACTGGAGAGCGTGATGCACAGGAAGGGGCTGGGCAAGTTCATGATGCAGATACTCGAGCTGATAGCGTTCACCAACAACATGAAGAAGGTCGTCCTGACGATACTCAAGAACAATTCGGATTCCACGTTTTTCAAGGCAATAAAGTAAGTTTATGAAACGGCAAATAAAAACGATGAAAGAAAAAAGTAAACCTGTGCATTTTGTGTCATATTTAATGCATGATTTACCTTTAAATTAAAAATCGTTAAGTCTCTTAATTTCATGCAATTTTATGCATGAAAAACAGCGCAGTGGCTGCACATGTTTGCGTTTGAATTCATTTCGTACGATTCTGCAAAACAACTGAAATAGTTTTCAAGAATAACGAATAGAAATTATTTACAATCACAATATTGTCGGCTTACAAGTGAAATCACTTGAGTCAAAAACTATAAAATGTGAGAAACTGCAATTCAAGTTTTATATTCTGCTGTTACCTTTCCTACTCAGTCATTTAATGAGGTAAGAATTTGGAAGTTCGGCTACAAGACCATTTACTATACCCCTACTGAGCCTGAGATTTGTTACAATTTAGTAAACCATCAAAATAAAATATAACTAAGACCTTAGTGTATTTCACTTGTAAGCCGACGTATATCTTTCAGTGTCATATTGTACAAATGTCAATTATAATTTCTGTTGCTTTAAAGTTATCAGCTTGACGAGTCGTCGCCAATAGTCGCCAATAGACGACGAAGAAGACGTCTTTCCCTACGAGATCTTGAGCAAGATCAACAAGAAACTCATCGTCAATAACCCAATGCCGTTGCAGCCGGTGAACAACAGGTCCGTCCACCAGGGCCACAGCCACATGCACCAGCACCACTGCTGTCCAGGGCACCACTAATCTAACTCCCCGAACAACATTGTACCGAAATAAGGAATTTGTGATTATGCATTTTTTATTTTTAAACGACTGATATACATCCTAGTTTGTACTTAATGTCCGATCGACTTTGCCATTTTACTCTAGTTTGTTTTTAAATTTTAATTTCGATGGTATTTATTTTCTATTTTAGTACTTTTTTATTATGGATAGCAATAATTTAATGCGGAACTGTGCAAGATTTTCTCTCAAATTCTGAGGATACCGGATCGTTGATTAACAAGATTTTGTAAAGTATTCCAAGGCTAGACGTAGGGCGTATTATATTTATGACAAAGTATATTTGCTATATGGTTGACACTTCGATTTCGTATTATAAAGATGTATTTGATTATAACTATTATGGATTTAATAAAAAAATATATACCAAAATCTGTCAATGTCTTACATTCTTTTGGCGTGGAATCCTGCTCTGGTCGATGAAGATCTCATGACTCCATCGGTATGACTTAATTTTCTCCAATTTTTAATGTCTGCAGTGAATGTGTTTGTTGGTCCACAAAATATGGAGGAGATATCTAGAATCCAATCCAAGTGCCATCGGCTGTATTTTTCAGTTGTTCAGGAAAGCTTTACCATAACCTAAAAGTTCTAGCTGCCAGGCTTCTTATTTATTCTGGACATCGCCATATAGGATTTAGAATTTTATATAGTGCATCTTAAAAATATTAACATCTAGTTATCTGTAAAATATGCACATTTTTATGTGCCACTTGTCTGTCATTGGTGTAGCATTATCCCGAACTGTCACTAACTGCCAACAAATGTTATTGAGGTTATGTTATTCTTTTGCTTACAGCATTGAGCCAAAGCAGCACATTTTATTTTGCATATGAAATTCATAGTAGACTAGATGTAAAGCTTTTTAAACCGCATTGTATAATTAAACTCATATCTAAGCATATCCTTTAAAAAATTTAGTTTCATAAAATAATCAACAATTATTGCACAGTAATACTAACATAAAATATATATGTATTTTGTAAATATAATCTGCAAGTTCAAATTCATATATTAAAAACAGCCATTGTTTGCATTTCGATTTCAGCCGCTAATAATAATCTGTAGTTCAATTCATTTGTCCACTTCGAGAGCCCATTTAAATTGAAATATTTATAGATAAATAATGCAATATTTACTTTGTAGGTAACACAGTTTATTTTAATACGGTGACTATAGTTTCGACCAAACAGTTGGGCATTTTCAAACTATAGTCACCGTATTAAAATAAACTGTGACACCTACAAAGTAAAAATTGCATTATTTATTTATACATAATGTATCATGAAGTAAAAGCCTCCAGTGCTAATAAAATGAAATATTTTTTTTCTGTAGAGCGGACAGAAGTGAACAATTAAGCAAACCTTGTCTCTTGAAGTGTTACACTGAATTTCTTTAAACATATTTTCTGGCAAGCGGATTGAAGCTGTATTTCTGATCGCCAGGACAAGATTATGTATTTATATTGATCGATTGCCGCTATAACGGTATATAAATTACAACGCAACCAGTTGAGAACCACTGAGTTAGCATTTTGTATGTCCAAAAACTTTGATATCTTATTAATATCTCTTCACGATTGATTACATCCAAAAATGTTTGTATTGATATTTCAATATTTTATCATAATATTTTCAATATGAACTATGGTTTTACAGCCTGGGACGTCTAAGTGAATCGGCTAAGAACTATGCCACAGTTAGGTTTCGCAGTGTGCCCGTAAAAAAATTTAAGCTGTAATTTTTTCAAGTGCTCTACTAAACGAAACCTATTGAAACGGCTTACCCAGATGAAAATCAATTGTGAATAGAGTATACAAGTAATCTCATTGGAAGATAAATATGAATACAAACTAAAATTAAATTTAAGTACACGAATCAACCACCTTAGGAAGCCTTAAGATCAATTCACGCTACAACGTTATGCCTCAGCAGCGTCACATCAAAATTATATTCAATAGGATTCAACTCGCACAACTCATATTAAGCACATTTCTCGCCCACATACTCTCTACAAGTTGTTTTTACGACTGCCTTTGCGTGACGTCGCCCTGACACAACGTATAGCGTAAATTGACCGTTAATCGGTCGACATCAATCTCAATGTATGCAGTACATACGCGCGTGCATTTGTGGCGTTTCCGAAGCGCCCGGCCTCTGCCAATGCTCACATCACTAACCAAAACTTGTAACAATCCCGCCCCGCCTAACGGGGCACTAAGCGAACCCTTTGTACTCGAATTTAAAACTAAGAGAGTAAAAGTATAAACCAATCGAAGGTAAATGAAATATGTAAAAATAATAAAATAAAATTATGTGTACGATGGTGCCAATCCGACGTTGCATTCATTTCTGGGGGTAACGGATGAATTTCTAATTTCTACTAGGACAAAGGGCGTGCAGCCTATGGGGGACTATTTACAGTTTGGATTTAGTGGCGGAAGCATTGGCTGCTAATTGTCAGGAGGGCTGCTGAATCGCCGGCGGCTCATAACGGATCACCATCGAGTTGGCGTTGCCCGGCTCCAGCTTGTACCCGATCGCCTTGTAGAACGGTATCAGGCTGTCCTTGCAGTCCAGGGACATCTTGTAGCAGCCGAGGTGCTTGGCGAGTAACGAAACCGTCAACACAATCCTGAAACGAAGCAGTTATTAACGTAATAATAATAAACAATATACAGATTATGCATATGAATTTTGCTATAGTATATTTAAATAAATATAAATCTACCTTCACATTGGGGGGTGTACATTTACTGCATAATAACTCCATAGATTCGTGGAATGAGGGTATTCACGATGAAAGGTTACTTACAATTTTCCTAGCTGCTTGCCACGATAAGTGTTATTCACGACGACGTCTTCCAGGCGAGCCCTCAGACCGCACTCGTGGATAAACTTGTGTTCGGTGATGAGGGTGGCAGCGCCGATGATGGTGTTGCTTCGCGTGTCTTCGATCACCGTGACATAGTAGCCTCCAGATTTTTGCATCTCGTAGAACTGACCTGTAATTTTGAGTCAATAGATTAATTGAGGTTTTAGTGTTGCAGTTACACACTTTTTTTTTGCCTAAACTTTGGCAAAAAAAATAATCAAAATTAGGAGGGTTCTAAAAAAACTATTTGGTGTTCCAAATTCTTGTGTTTTCGCAAAAATAAAGACAAAATCGGACGGTTATTTAATAACAACATGGAAAATTAGTATTTCATATTTCAAGTGCCTTACATTTTGGTTTCATTACAATTGAGTCGTTTATTTCAGAAACCCGTCAACATTTTTATGGATTTTTCTTTTTTGACATCAGTATAATAATAATAATACTTTTATTCATGCTATTACAAAAAATGTGTGCATAAGTCAGTACAGAGTAATATAAAAGTAACATAAGATGGCATACATAGGGAAAACAATAATACAATATTACAGTAATACAGTGACATGAAAAGCATATATCAGACCACATATTTTTCTGCATTATCCGTTCAACAGACATTCCGTTTTATGGGATATTTAATTACAATATATTTAATATGAAAGATTAAGTGGTTTAGTAACAGGTTTCTGAAATAAACGATTCAATTGTTGAGGTTACAAATATTATTTCGAATATATTTTTTAAAACAAGCTAAGTTTGGATATGTTTTTAGAAGTTGTTCAATTTTGTATTAATTATTGCAAAAACTTTGGTATTTTTCCAAATTAAAACAATATTTACTACACTTACAAGCGAAAATTTACATTCTTTCAACAATAAAAGCAAAATCTAGTGGATATTTCAAAAAAACAAAAGCAATATTAGGCGTTTTTCGAATGGTGAAGGTGGGAAATGTAAAATTTTATAACGCTGTTAAGTGGAAAACAAAAGAAAACTTTATGAGACAATCAAGAAAATTGGTTGGTCGTACTTATTATCGTAGTTATTATAATCCCTTATTTGATTGAGGAGATAAAAAATTAAGTTCGACCATATTACGCTCAATTGATTACCAAGAAATAATGTAGATAATGTTATCAAAGTAATCCGAACTCATATTATCCTTTTCAAATATTTCCTTGATAACTGCTACAAAAATGTGTTTGTCAAGATAACAATCTACAAGGTAATCCGAAAGATTCAAAACCAACTGATAACAATGAAAAATATGGATTAGCAGTGTATGATAAAACATGGGATTATTTTGATACCGAAAATACGACTGGAAATTATAATTATAATGATTACGTAGATTGATCGATGTGGCTTTTATTTGTTGAAAATTCATAATTACTAATGTATGAAATAAAGTTACGCACTTTTTAAAAAAATTCATTTTTTTTTATTGTAATAAAAACAATTTTGAATTTTTTTAAAAAGTGCGTAACTTTATTTCATACATTAATAATGATTACGCTTATAATTTTATAGATAAATTATGATTTGCATTAAAGCACATTTACGTTCATAAATCTATGGGATATTATGGTGGACCATTGAGAATCTACTCAAAATTCATAATAATAGGAATGCAAAAATTGTAGCTACTAAAATTCCATAATGCTTATAATTAGGTAAAATGAAAGTTCATGACACAAATGTGTCGCATGAACGAGTAATATTTAATAAAATGAAGCAAATTTATTTGAAACGTATCAAAACAAATGTTGTAGAAAGCCAGTTTTTGTCAGTACTCCATTACCTATGATTTGAAAGTGTGCGGCCTTGGAAATAACATTGAATAACAGAGAAATGAATTAAATATTTCCTGATACTACGCCCATGTTTTTTAATTACAGGATAATTAATATAGAGTTTCATTGACGAGACTACAAATACTCTAGTTGTACTTAAATATACGTATACTTGAATATACTTGTTTTTTTTTTAGTTTGATCAATACTACGATTGATTTTTTAACATTGTAGGGATTCTATTAATTGTCTACGGAATAATAATTTAAAAATACTCTAGTTATACTTAAATATAAGTATACTTGAATATACTAGTTTCAGTTTTATTATTTTGTTTGATCAATACTACGATTGATTTTTGAACATTGTCAATTCATTAAAGTATGCTGCCTAAAATCTTTAAGGGGATTCTATTAATTGTCTACGGAAAAATTATTTAACTCACTATTACAAATAAAAAACTATTTACGGATCCTAAAATTTAAAAAATTTGAATACGCTTTGTAAATTCGGTTGTTTGATTGAATTTATTGTTTCGATTTTGATAATCGATAGATAGATGATAATATATGTATTAATGTTTATGTATACAGGTACTTACACAGATTTTCAATGCGTGAAATACATATGCTATTTATAAACTCTTTACAACTACAGTACGCATTTTTTGGAGGAATTGTTAACTCGATGTTTAAATTTTATTAATGCTTAGAGGAAGGAAATATATTTAATTTGTGAAACATTATAGTTTTACAAGAATATAGCTTATACTGTGAGAAAATGTACTACTTTAATCTATTTGTGTTATTAAAATTTTGATTAAACCTAACCGCCTTGATAACTTACGTTCGAATTGTGTCCTTGCAATGAGCCCGACCGTCGTCAGCTGCGACAACAGCTGGACGAACCCCTTATCGTAATCCTCGAGTTGCAGTGGCCGAACCAGCAGCCAGGGCTCCCCGGGGTTTACGTTGGTTATGGACGGGGAGGTCAGGTTTCTCGCACCGGCCCAGTCCAGATTGCCGAGCAGCTCAGGATCGTAGATGTACCCCCGGGTCTGGGAGGACTGCAATTTCGAAAAGTCAGCACAATTCATGACAGCTTAGGGGTTATATGATGGAAAACAAGGGGGTTTAAGGCACTCACCCCTTTTGGCGCCCCCATTCTGGACGCAATATGTTGCAGCTGAGGAGGCACAACTGTCCACGTTGGATGCTATCGCGGCGTGTGGCTTAGTGGATAACTGGAAGGCATTTCACCTTGATTAAATTCAAACTTTCACAGCCAGGAGCCAAATTTAATGTCAGTTGATGTTATGTGGTTATGTGGCATACTTTAAAAAATATGTAAAATACTTCATAAACCATCATCTTTGTGCGAGTTTGTGCAAATGTTATATCAGTCGGAATTGAAGGAATTTTGGAAATGCCACTAGCCAAGTAGTATTTACATGTACAAAATTGGTTTTTAGGCCTTGATACATTTTTAAAAGCAAAGTGGCGAATCATGTAGACAACCAAATTTGCTTATTTGTTCATAATATATGCAACCAATCCACACTTGCCTGTTCATTTAACGATTTTTATCTTTCGGAGCTGTAAAAAACGATGTCTATTTGGGCTGGGGCTGAACTTTCCTGGGGCAAATAGCCTCTTTGGTGCGAAATGCCTTATGCGTACAATGGGAGGGATGCATTAAATGCATGCCAGATGTTGGTTCCGGAGTTTGAAACAGATCTTCTGCTATGGCAATCGTACTTAGCCGAACCAACTACTCTCAATATTTTGATAGTTTACAAGTGGCAAAATTAAAACAACCAAGTTTTTGCAACTTTGTTAAAGATATGTTAAAAATATTGAGCAGTATTCAATCCACTCTAAAATAAAACACAAGTTGTTTAATTATTATTCATCAATAGTTTAAACTTTTCGTTTAATTTATTATACATATTAGTCATGAATAAAATGATGTCTATTTGGGAAGAGCTTTCCTGGGGCAAAGAGCTTCTTTGGTGCGAAATGCCTTATGCGTACAAGGGGAGGGAAGCATTAAATGCATGCCAGATGTTGATTCCGGAGTTTGAATCAGATCTTCGGCTTTGCAATCGCACTTAGCCGAACCAACTAATCTCAATATTTCTATGGCTTACAAGTGGCAAAAATCAAACAACCAAGTTTTTGCCAACTTTGTTAAGATATGTTAAAAATATTGAGCAGTATTCAATGCACTCTAAAATAAAACACAAGTTGTCTAATTATTATTCATCAACAATTTAAACTTTCGTTTAATTTATTATACAGATTAGTCATGAATAAGGTCTGAAAAAAGATCTCGTGAAAAGGAATGCTTTATTAAAAAAGGAACTTCGCCGAACCTACAATTTCTCTAATTGATTATTTTCTCGTTTTGCAATGTATTCACAGATAAAACCTAAGTCACATTGTGCACGTTATTAAACTTTCAACACAGAATCAAAAATACTTATAAATATAAAAAATACATAAATCAACGCTTTTATACTGATATAGATAGAGGGGTACACGTTTACTTATTTATAATCTCATGGAATTTAAATTTATTTAACCTTCTTCGCCTCACTCTGCTTGTTCTTCTCGTCCTCCTTCTTTTTCGAATCTTCGGGATTATCTTCGTACCTAAACAAATAACATTTAATACATGAAATAACAATAAAAATTATAGAAACGACTAAACAATCGTTTTATTTAGTTTCAATGGACATGATCATTGATATTAAATATGTATAGGGACTTGCTGCATAAAAACAATTGAATTTAGATACATTTAATGGTGATGTTAGAACTTCTCTATTTTAAGATACCAACAAACACATGTTACAATTGTGACATTCAACGTTTTATGCTCATTAAAGTGAGCACATACACTCCAGATCATAGAATTCTATTATCCAATCGTAACGTTAGCCTATGGCACACTTTTCTATCCTACAGGCCAATTTCTATTTATTTCAATCCCTACGATCATGAAAAGAACTGCTAGTAGTGCCATTTGTTTATAACCAGCGTAATGTTATTTAGTGTTTTATGCAGAGTGAACAACAATGAAATTTGAACAAAGGAATATTTCTTCACTCCAAGTTTATCCAAAAAAGAAAGTAACTAGATTTGACAGTAGAAGCGTAGAAGCGAACAGTAGAAAAAATTGATATACCAAACGTGAAGCAATTTAGAAGATATTCTCTTCATATTTTCAGTTTAGTCATACCAATATGTGCATAACATCGGTGTTCTGGCAAAAGTCACCAAGTCTAATAAGGTCAGTTTTCAGTAGACACATTTTAAAAGTTAAACAGGTACGAAAAAAAATCGCTTATTTAAGATTATAGGAACGTTCTGTACACCATACGTACATACGATTTTTCGCACTGGTTTAACTTTTGAAATGGGTCTACTGAAAAGTGATCTTATTGGAGTTGGTGCCTTTTGTCAGAACACCGACGATATAGTTGCCTACCAACCAAACCACAATAGTCGCTGCTCACTCGTCATAAAATAAGAGCAGCCCGTTTTAGAAGCTACTAAATTTATATTTTGCGCGTGCATTAAATATGGTACTAACTTGAATAACGCGGTTAGATCTCCTTTGATCAAAGCTACTAATACGGGCGTGCCGAGGCAAGCGGGGACCAAGTAGAGCAGGGCGGGCTGGGCATGCTTGAAGATGTGCATCACGAGTATTGTGGTCATCAGTCCCAGGAAGTAAGCCAGACACGTGGAGTAGAAGTAGGTGCAGGTCTTCCTCTTGAGGCTGTGGTCGAACCGGAGGAGCAGCGCTATGAAGATGCCGGGGATGACGATGTCGCCCAGGCCCAGCATCGCAAAGTTGCTCGCGGCAAGGCCGTTGGATAGGAGATCTTGAGGAAACACCACTGAAATAAGATCAACAAAATTGAATGTAACACAAAACAAAAACTAATAGAAAAAACACCAGAAATGAAAATTGAAATTATTAATATACACTCAGGTGCAAAGAAACTGGGTCATTGGGTCATTTTTTTTTTTAAATTTTGATGTTGGTATAGTCCTTAGAATGAAACGTTTAGTGTTTTACAATCAAAGAGACCATCAGGATGTAGAAAAAAACAACATATGATACTTATCAATTCATTTAATAAGCGAAAATAACATTTAAAGCTATGCGTTCTTCACTACCTATTACTCATTCGGCGTTATGCATAGAGGATCAAGGTGGCTACTGGGTTTAGATTTGTTTGTTTTCGATTAACTGTCATTTTCATTTATTATTCTCTGTTAAGTTTATTTTGCAGAAATGCATTTTTTTCGTGTATACTACATTATCGTTTTCGCTTATTAATGTTCATTAAATAAATAATAAGTACCATATGTTGCTTCTTTTTACATCCTGACGGTCTCTTTGATTGTAAAACACTAAAAAAAATATTCTAAGGACTATAACAACATCAAAATTTAAAAAAAATATGGTTCTTTTGCAAACAATAACCCAATGACCCGGTTTCTTTGCACCTGCGTGTAGAAAAATATTTCATAAAATGTTGAAATAGAGATATTTGAATTTATTTTGTATTGTAATAAAAATATGTATGTCATCTTCATTTCTCACAAAATAAATTTTATTTTGTAACCTAAAAATATGTCTCAAAAATGTTGTATTTTGCTGATTGCTGAAAATTTTGGAAGATCTTCTGATAAAATAAACTAAAACTTAATATTTCAGAGTATTAGAGAAGGTCTTCTAATAAACTAAACTGAACTTTATATTTCATGAAATAAAATTTAATTTTCAATAAGTTTAAGGTTTTATCCATAAGTCACCAGTTATTTATTTAAGGTATTATTAGTGGGTACCAGTAAATACCCAATAATACTACTTTAATTTTCAAGTTCACTTCAGGCAAAAATCAGGTTTCTATTGACTTTTATTCGATTTTTGCGATTAGCAGATAGATCAAGGTTTTTCTAAAATAAATTTATAGCCATTACTCATGTAAAATTAACCTGAAAACAGAAACACGATATCGGAAGAACAATGCCATCATTACTTTTTATGTTTAGCCATAAAAGCATGATACATAAATCAAGCCGCGTTAACCTTGAACATTACGAATATAAAGTTTCCACTATACTACGACTTGCCAGGCTAAAATTACTTTCTTACAAATTTATTATGTTAAAGATAAGAACACATGTATTTCTAAGACAAGATAAGATGTATTTTGAACCCAACATTTCATTTATAATGATTAATATTGTGCAATTTAAACATATTTTGAAGTTAATACTGTATATTACAGACCCTGAACAGGTTGAAGATAGCGAATACTAGATATGTATTATTCTTACATTTAATTGGTGCCTCGAAGCTCTTTGCGACGGTGACCATGACGTCGGTGCCAAACACCCAGAAGATGTCGTAGAAGAACAGGCCGGAGAGGAGGATGCACCCGGTGACGACATTGTTCAGGTGGAGCAGCTCGACGGCGTTGATGGCGAACGCCAGGCCGAACAGGTTATTCGCGATCCAGTGCTTCTTGAGGAGGTACCAGGCGCCAACCAGTGAGCAGCACAGCAGCGAGACCACGTCATACGACGAGAAGTCATAGTTGATCAGGTCCTTCGCCTTCTCGCCCCTGCCCTGGCGGAATAGTATGTGGAACGGCACGTTCGGGATGGCGCTCGGCACCAGGTTGCTGAATACTGGGCTGTAAATGTTAAAATTACGTCTTTGCCACGAATGTACAATTTTCGGAGTCGTAACAAATTGCCTGGCCAAAATTTTGGCATGTAAATTGGTTTCAATTCATTTGCAGAATCCTCGTTTCCCCGTAAACTCAATCACCATTAATGAGTTGCGGTATTTACCGTTTCCATGAATAGAATATGCATAAATTATGACGTAGAACTGGGGAACAAGTATTAACTAAATGTAATTACAATTTAAATACAAGCAATTATATTTATTGATTTAGAAGATATCTAAATATGTCTTATTAGCAATGTAGTGCAGTGTCAGTAGTGAACACGTACTTCTATATTGTGTCTTTTATAGAGTGAACTTAAGTAATTGCGAATTACCAAAGAACATCAAGTAAGAATCAAACACTAAAAATACTATCTTTTTTTAAATTCACTCACCAATGAATTGTGTGTAAAACTAATTTTATGCACTTGTGCTAAGAAGTATTACTTTACGCACAGTGAACAGTGCATAAAAATTTAGTTTACGCACTGTCGTAAAAAAAAAAAGATTTGTTATTAGCTTGCACAGTACAAACCATTTCATTACATTAGCATAATCATGTTAAAATATTATCACTTTATTGATTATAACTAGTAAAACGGTAAGACATATTCTTGGTACTTACCTCAGTAAATGTGTTAACGCTAGGACTCCAAGGAAGAAGAAATATCCAGTCAGGAGAAGATTGATGTACTCCTTTGAGAAGAGTTTGAACACAATGTAGAGGGAGAACAAGGCTCCGGAAGCCATTATAGGAAATATGGCGGCATCTTTCGATGTCATTTTTTCTGCTTTCTGCAACGAAAATCAGTTCAGAATTGAAAACGCTGCTTAATCCCGACAAATAACTACAACTACTTCATAAATAGCTACAACAGTTTGTAGTACTAATAGTTAATAATTATGAGCAAACCACTTTATTCACCATAAGCTTGTGAACGTATTATTAAAAAGTTCTGCCACATTATTTTACAAATAAGTAATTTAGTTAATAAAGTGTGATAGCAACAAAGTTAAAATTGCATTATTTTATGTATCACGAGTAAAAGCCTCCAGTTTTAATAATATTCAGTTTTCGATATTAAAGCAATGAAAACTAATTTTTGTGTATATTGTTTGTACCTACCTTAGTGTATGTTTTTCGTGCTACAAAAGACTGGACATATGTATCATAGGGGCGTGAGAAATTATCATAGGGGCGTGAGAAATTATCATAGCGACGTGAGAAATTATTGAAAATCTGCGACCCATTGCTAACACTATCACGGGGAGATTTTTGAAATTCTCTATGGGAAAGTAATAATGAGAAAAACATTGAGCAATTCAGCAATTAAAAAAATGCCCAGAGAGAATATAACTCCAGAAAACATTATTATTTTATATATAGCGCCATTTAAATGGAGCCCTACAATATTTTTCGTTCACTTTCTCCATACTGCCGTTGTGGCAACAATGTGCAATTCAGCAATTAAAAAAATGCCCAGAGAGAATATAACTCCAGAAAACATAATTATTTTATATATAGCGCCAATTAAATGGAGCCCTACAATATTTTTCGTTCACTTTCCCCATACTGCCGTTGGGGCAACAATGTGTGGAGGCAGCTGTTATGTCAGTGCTGTCTGTTTTTAAGCCAGGAAGAGCATTTTAAATAAGTGATTCGATACGCTTGTGATTCGATAAAACTACGCCGGTTTTAAACATGGAAAATACGTGGACAATCCGAAAGGAAGAGTCAGTTCTTTTCAGAACTCACTTGTTAGCGTTCATTTTATTACATATAATTTTAAATGCAAATTGATAACTTAAACACTAATTATTCAAATTTGTCGCTAAAATATTCCAGTGGTTTTTCCGGTAATAATTCATAGTGTAAATGTGTATTCAAATATAATGAGAACAATAATATCTCCACCTTCGCTCCCGGGTTTGCTTATTTTTGAAGTGTCTTTTAAAATTGGAAAAAATGTTGTTAAATATCATGACTTAGGCTGAAACGAAAAAGATTTCTATAAAATTAGAAGAAAAAAAAATTGCTACAACTATCAAAGTTTCTCCTAAAAATTTGAATACAGAAAAGTTGTGAAGATTCAAGCCGAATTTAAGAAGTCTGTTGATAAAATTGGAAAGATTGTTGTTAAATATCATGACTTAGGCTGAAACGAAAAAGATTTCTATAAAATTAGAAGAAGAAAAAATAGCTACAACTATCAAAGATTCTCCTAAAAATTTGAATACAGAAAAGTTGTGAAGATTCAAGCCGAATATAAGAAGTCTGTTGATAAAATTGGAAAGATTCATGTTGAATATCGTGATTTTGGGCAAAATCCAAGAGATTCCTTCAATATTAGAAAAATAAATGGTAAATTTATGGTGTCTTTAAAAACCATACGATATCATTTCATAGAAAATTGGTACCATTGGATAGCCATGAAGGTTCTTGCCTGAGCAATTTTCACTCCGTTCAATGTTTTTGTTACATACAACATTGTTCCGGTTGACCCTTCAATTAACAAATATCTATCATTGAGGCTTCAATGAAGCGTCCAGCTCCAATGTGAATGTATCGCAATGTGTAAATTCAATGGAGCATCCAGCTCCAATGAATGTATCACAATGTGTAAATTCAATGGAGCGTGCGTCCAGCTCCAATGAAGCGTCCGGCTCCAATAAAGCAAATTATTCATCCCACAGTATAATATAATCAATGTAGAAACCGTCCTAAAATATCTGTAGCAATGAAGAATTATGCATCCCGCAGTATAACTTAATCGAACAGATGCTTAAATGTTTCCTAGTTCTAGAGCCTTAGTACACCTTATAATGTAATATAACAAAAACATTGTTGGACGTCTTATGTTGGAAGCTTTGAAAATTTTGTGTCTTTCTCTTGATTCTTTCTTTTGTATATTTTTTGTAATAATTTTCTGTACTAGAGAATTTTGCCACTTCGAGACAGCTTTCATTACCTGCTGGACCGAGTGTCCGTACTTTACAGTAGATTAATACCAATTAATAGGAATACTGACTTAGTTTAAAATTATTTTCAAAAGTATTTGTGTAATTTTATTTAAGGGTCAGAATAGTATTTGTTGAAATTTAATGGTTCTATAGCAGATCCAGATTTTGAAATGACCAAAGAAATTGTTTGATATAAATTAAAGCACTTTTTTAAAATTATTTTTAATGTTTATTCGCAACAGTGTGGCAATACAATTGAGGCGTTTATTTTAAAAAGTGCAAAAATCAGTTTTGTGGGGAAATCTAAAATAAGTTATAGTGGAAGTTATACTCAAAGTATTGGAAAAATAAATCAGGCTATTCTGTTGTATTTATTTCAACTTATTTAAAAATAAAAATGATTTTAAATAAAAACTGTGAAACAAGAAAAAAAATAGGGAAAAAGTTGGAATATCATAGGCGTTTAACAGGCAAATGACAAAAAAATAATTTGCCTGTTACACGTTACTTGTATTGTTTTTCGAGAAAACGGGTTTGTTAGTGCATAGACATTTGTATTGAGAGCCGTTTCCTGTTAATTTCCGTTTTCCTGTTAACGTAAACCAGTGGCAATCCGGTGCTAGATGAGGTGCTTACTAAAAGAAATGTAATTGAAACTAACAACATATTTCTCTCTTATTTGTATTAGAACATACTACAGAACTTTCGTTGCTCAATAGATGGCTTTTACATGTTGAAAATTCCTAATCAAATTGTATAAAATAATGTAAAGCACAAATTTTCAAAATTGTTTTTATTGTTTATTCGCAAACAATTGAGGCATCCATGTTAAAAACAACAAAGTCCACAAATACAACTCGATTTGTGTATTTGTGGACTTTGTTGTTTTTAACATGAATGCCTCAATTGTTTGCGAATAAACAATAAAAACAATTTTGAAAATTTGTGCTTTACATTATTTATACAACTAACAACATATTTCTCTCTTATTTGTATTAAAACATACTACAGAACTTTCGTTGCTCAATAGGTGGCTTTTACATGTTGAAAATTCCTAATCAAATTGTATAAATAATGTAAAGCACAAATTTTCAAAATGTTTTTATTGTTTATTCGCAAACAGTTGAGGCATTCATGTTAAAAACAACAAAGTCCACAAATACAACTCGATTTGTGTATTTGTGGACTTGGTTGTTTTTAACATGAATGCCTCAATTGTTTGCGAATAAACAATAAAAACAATTTTGAAAATTTGTGCTTTACATTATTTATACAACTAACAACATATTTCTCTCTTATTTGTATTAAAACATACTACGGAACTTTCGTTGCTCAATAGGTGGCTTTTACATGTTGAAAATTCCTAATCAAATTGTATAAATAATGTAAAGCACAAATTTTCAAAATTGTTTTTATTGTTTATTCGCAAACAATTGAGGCATTCATGTTAAAAACAACCAAGTCCACAAATACAACTCGATTTGTGTATTTGTGTTGTGTATAATATGTTGTTAGTTTCAATTACATTTCTTTTAGTAAGCACTTCATACAGCACTGGATTGCCGCTGCTTTACGTCTAGTACATCTTACTGCTCTTTTACTTTTGGGAGTAACTATTTTATAGGAATACCGGGATGCCACTCAAAAAGGAAAACAATATGGGACACGGACTTTAATCCACAAAGCCACAAAAAAACCATTCATTACGTATTATACATCTAGTTAACATCAGAGCTCAAGAACGGCAGTTTGTCGGTTAAACGAACCCTGAAAACCAGTCCGCTTCGTCTAGTACATTTAAAACGTGCCGTTTTTGAGGTCCGACCTTCAATCTAATGGTGCGTTTATACCAATGTTAGTAACATGTGCAGACATTTCGCAGCCAATAAGTAATGTGAGACTTGTGATCTTGCGTTTCGTATTGGCTGTGAAATGTAGATTTGTTAGCAACACATGTTACTAACATTGCAGTAAATGCGCCGTATTGGTCACTCTAAAAACCAACAAACCCAAAACTGAACCGTCTACACAACAGCACTTCTACAAACCTAAGGCAAATTTACACATGCTGATTACCGTGATCGGACTACAATTTTACTTACAAGTCTGCGCATTAAAGACGACTCGTGTCTGACGTTGCCGATTGCCTCGCACGCCGTCCTATAGCCACACGCATCTTGAATCTACAGAATCATTAGCATGTGTAAATTCACCTCCCTGAGCATCCCGGCGCATACATTTCCCTAACAGCAGCTGCAACGACAGCGACTCGTGTCAACACGAAGTCTTGGTGCGACCTGTGCCCGCCAACGCAGGGCAACCGGATTTCTGCGGTGGGGCCGGCGGGCTGGCGTTCGGGGGGCGCGCCGTGGGGGCAAACCCTCGCGAATCGCTCGCAATCTGCGTACTTACGTTTTCCTTATGGTAATGCACAGATCGGTAGGAACCGAAGTAAATGGGCAGGATGGCCATGACGACGAGGCTGCCGTAGGCCACGGCCATTCCCTCCGGGGTGCTCGGCACTTTAGCTGTTGCGTTCGCGGCATTTTCAGTTAAATTTTCGGAAGCCTGTGCCACGAATAACTTGACAAAGTCTGCCATGTTTTGAAAATGAGAGAGGCGAAGTTCGGGCGGTGCGCTGTCCCCTGGCTGCCAATCCCGGCAACGCGGAAACGCAAAAATTATCGCGTTTCAGACCACAACACCACGTTCAATTCATATTAATTACGTAATGATTAATGGTTCGGTAGTTCACGTACACTGCATTAGTTCTGCAAGGAAAATTATTAATAATATGCGATAATATGTTGACGTTTAACGTACTTCTGCAAGTATGGCTATTCTTATAAACGAACTTCGTGGTGGTTAAATGTCAAGTAAGCCTGGGATATTTAAATTGTTGCCGTAGTTTGAATGATGAATCGCTGTATATTTTGTCCGTAATGTAGAATTAACTGAGCTACTTAAAAATATATAAATGATATATTTAAAAACTTTCATTCGTACTATTAAAATTTGGGTACAAGTAACGTAAGGTTTTGTTCGAGAACATGGCCTCCGTGGCGCAATTGGCTAGCGCGTTCGGCTGTTAACCGAAAGGTTGGTGGTTCGAGCCCACCCGGGGGCGCGCTCTTTTGTCGTGCATAATCTCCGATTTGATTTTTTTAATTTTTTAAATTGTTAAAGCTACGAAAACAATTAAATTATATGATGTTTCAAATATAGAGAACAATATTTTTTGGGTACTTATTGGTAGAATTATTTTTATTTTATTATTTATTTTATTTTGCCTGACTAATTTCAGTTTCTAACAAACCATAATCAGAGGCATGATATGTCTACAAAGAATACAATAATTAGGTTAAATATAAATTAGCGTTGTTATAAAAATGTTTAAATATAAATTATAATAATATTTTATATGTGTTTATTTTTGTAGTATGTATAAATTATTTAGTATTTATGTAATTTGTTAGTGCTGTTATAAATTAAAATGTGTGAAACTTTTTTGGATGTATTAATTTTGGTAATAGAAAGTAAAATCAATTCTTAATAGGGTCTTCCGCGACTTTTCAAAAACCTTGAAACTGAACTCTAGACACATTGAAAGCATCCTTGGCACTAATTTTTGTGTTGAGACAAATCGTTGTAATTAGCAAATACGATTTTAAAATTAACTGCGTTTGAAAAGATCCCGAAAGCCCGCCATGTTGCTGTGACGTCACAACGCACATGGCGCTCAGCTGTACCATTGCTTACAATGGAGCGATAGAAAGAAAACGTCGGTTTTACGAAAAAAGGGACGAATAAGTATTGCATTGTGCCTGGATGTGATAGCAGCAGTAAATGCGAACCAAATAAGTTGTTTATAAACATCCCAACAGGGGATATACGGAAAAAGCGGTTACAACAAGTCCGAAGTGATTCCGTGAGTGTCACTTTGACGTCTCACTATTTTTGTGAAGACCATTTTAATGTAAGTACATAATTTTCAATAAATTTAAGTCGAAATTCGATAAATATATATAATTAACTATCATCATTAGTAATGGGTATTCAAGGGGATTTCCGATTATATATGTACATTCGTATTAACATAACCTCAAAATAGTTTTGTGGGTTCCATTCTAAAACAATACCTTCCATATCATTATTACTTTTTAAAAGTACTGTGAGATTTTGAACAATATGTTCTTACACAAACGTTTAGTTAAAACTAAAAAACATGTTGAAACAATATTTGTAGCAAACTGTTGATTTTAGAAATTTGATTAGATGATTAATAATTACACAATTTGAAGTCAGCATTACCAATTCGTATTAGATGTAGGATATATTGCAAAGTTTATACAGTATTTTATTTGTTCTTACAGCTGGAAGAGGATTTGGAAAATTATATGCGACTCCGCGCGTTTCGGCTACGTTGAAAAATGAAACACTTTTTGAGAAAAAGCCGGGAACCATTAACACGTCAACTTCTATCAGATTATCTGGCTGTCCCTTTACTAACCCATCAGAACTTATTTTATGTCAGACTGGATTCTAAGTCGAATTAATCCACAATTCATATCCCTTCACTGACTCCCGATCGCCAACATGCGCAAAGACGTCACAGTGCCGCTCGGCCAATAACAGCGTTTTGTCGGTCACGTGACAAAATGTGTAAGTTTTACGATATTGTATGTTGTTTGTTGATAAGTTACAATGAAAACCAAACGTTTTCTCTGTGGGATGTTTAATTACAGGTTATAAACTTTACGTTAAGACACAAAAAACTTATATTATTTTTTTTCAGGAAGACCCTATTAAGTGTTTTAGTTATTTTATATGTATATATTAAGAGTTATTTAACGGGGAGTTGGAGCTTGTGAAAGTATGTTTAGAAATAAAACGTAGCACCTTTTTCACAAAAAACATTTATATTTTCAGTAGTAGATACTGAAGATGGTCGCTTGGCGACTGAAATGTACATTTAGAAAAAATAAATGTTTTTTGTGAAAAAGGTGCTACGTTTTATTTCTAAGAGTTATTTACTTACGTATTTTGCTATGTATATATCTTGATCTTATTTTTACCATAAATATTTGTAATTAATTTTATTTTGAAAGATGCCTGTTTGAAGTTAATTGTTTCATATGTTAAATGGATTATTTAAAAAATTATAAAGAGGTTTAAATGTTAATTGAGTTTTCTCATTAGGGCACTGTATGTTGTGTTCTGTGTTGATAGTTTTATCTATTTCAAAAAGTTCTAAAAAAATTTGTTTAAAGCATTTATCTGTATTGTACATATCTGTATTTACGCAAAAACTCTATATCTTAATAAAATTTAATTTGAAAGCATCAGAATATTCGAATTTGGCCACAAAATGGCGGCTTCAGTTCTTTCCTAAAATAACCGTAAGAGGGAGCTATTGTCGCGTTAACTGTCAATGTCATCCGTCAATCACTGTCAAGTCAATATCATATGATATGATAAGATAGTGAACACAATCAAGTGATCATAAAGAATAAAGTTCAGTGTGGGCCCCATTTCTTAGGTGTCTTCTCCAACATGGGCAACAGATCGTCTCTTTTGCTACGCGAGGAAGAAATCGCCCAACTTCAACAAGACACAGGCTGTGAGTAATACTATAAATAATAATAACATTGTGGCTAATCGCCTAACTGTTGAATCATTTTTCAATAGTTAGATGGAGAGAATTGTAGTAGCTGTTGAGCAGACAGATGTAGATTTACAATCCGTGGTACCACAACGCAGCGCAATTAATAATAATTACTGGAAATGTAACGCCAATTTATAGATGACTGTAAATTGTATAAACACCAGCTGTAATGTTAACATTTTTAGTGTTTTTTCTGGGAGTACAGACACTGTCTGTAAATGAGACTGTAAATTGTATAAATACCAGCTGTAATGTTAAAATGTTTAGTGTTTTTTCTGGGAGTACAGACACTGTAATTATAGGATCATTACGCGTTCCTTTGATACAGAATAAATGTCCATACAAAAGCACACATGTCCACTAAAAAAAACTTGTATTTTTTGGCTTCAACCCTTCACAGTTAGTGTAGGTTCACACTGCACGCTATGCGATGCGATGCTATAAAAACACACGGGGATGAATACGAGCGTTCACATTGTGCGCTAGTAGCGCGCAATGTGAACGCTCATATTCGTCCCCGTGTGTTTGTTTTAATAGCATCGCATCGCATCGCATAGCATAGCATCGCATAGCGAACAGTGTGAACGTACACTTAGCAATTGCTTGATGATTGTACGTTCCAAGGAATACAATGCAGGATAAGATATATTTGTCCCAAATTTGATATCAAATACAGATTTAATTCAGGAAATTCTACCCGAAACACCTATTAGCAGCATACAAGTATTCATAAAGTTGATGGAGGAAGCCGTTACTTGTGATAATTAATCATCATGATACAAAAATGAAACACGTTACTACTTTTTTTATTACTTTATTTTTTCGTTAAACACAACTGAATTCAAGAAGACAAGAATTCTTGTATTTTGAATCACTGGAGAATGACGTAATTGTGGTCGAGAATTCAGTCGTGTTGGTGATAAAAAACGTAGTAACGTGTCATTTTTGTATCATACAAGTATTCCTCGATTTATGACCGAGATAGGTACAGTCATGCTCACATAAATCTAGTACAAGAAATTAGGTTACAATAGCAATTTTATATGGCAATGTCAAATTGTTTGTACTAGATTTATGTGAGCATGACTGTACCTAGACATCGGTCGTAAGTCGAGTTTCATTAAGTAAAATAAAGAACAACAATAAGTTTAAATGCCGATTCATAGATTTCTTACGCAGCACAAACATGCTATCGGCATTTTTAACACGGCCAATTAGTAGAGACATAATTTTAATTCATAGTTCAATTTTCCAAACGAATCGGACTTTCTGTACATAACAAACAATTGCAGGGATTCCCTATATGCCCTCGCATGTTAGAAAAAAAAAACACATAATATCTTAAGTGTGAACTATATACATTTGTGATTTTGCATGGATGCTCCTCAAATAGTGCTATGTATATCATAATGTTGACCAATAATATGCAAGGAATAATTATCCAATTAGCTTGTAAATACAAAATAATAGACCTTTATTTTAGCTAAATAATGTACAACATATATAAACAATCTTTATTGGGCTATCATATTTTATTTTATATTTATATTATTATTATATATATATATAATCGATCTTTATTGGGCTATCGACCACATATGGTGTCTTTCCGCCTTATTATTATTATTTTATAGTATATTTTATATTTACTATATCATTATTATATACAGGGTGAGTTGAGAGGAACGGACCAAACTCCAGGAGAATATTGTACATGTGAAAATAATTTAAAAAAAATCATATGTTGTTATCCGATCTTCATTTGTTTTCAAGTTATAGTTTCAAATCTTGAATATGCAAATGTGGTGTTTGTCTATGGTTTTTGTAATGGGAGTGCTACAGTTGCTGTTGAAAGTTATCTTCAGCGGTTTCCACATCAGAAAACTCTGGATAAAAATGTATTTATCCGACTTTTCAACAAACTGTTCTATCACTTGAAAACAAATGACAATCGGATAACAACATTTGAGTTTATTTAAATCATTTTTAAGTGTACAATACACCCCTGGAGTTTGGTCCGTTCCTCCCGACTCACCCTGTATATACCATTATTTTAGCTAAAAAATGTCTTAACATATACAGGGTGTAACAGAAATACGTGTGTTAATTTTAAACATTGGTAGAACTCGTTAAATAAAACATTTTTTCTATATGTTTTATTTTTCAAAACCAACGTTAAACTGATTTAAAATATGTTCTAGTTTATCTACTAAAACGCGTTCCCGCCTATGGTTAAAGGTGTGCAGCGATAAAATCTTTTGTTGTGATGGCAACGGTGTCATAAAGGTAATAAAGATCATTGCCTGTTAGGCAAAACACGTTTAGGATATTGTGCACTGTACAATCTACGGGCTTCTGCGGCATTTCCAAAGGCTCGGCCATATACCAACACAATATCGGTTAATTCTTGATGAAAATGAAAATTTGGCATTTTGAAATAAACTTCACTTGACAATTATAGTGACAGTACCTCAGAACGGCTCATTCAGTCAAAATTAGGGGGCAAAAAAATTAAAAAAAACCTGCAAATTTTGAAAAAGAACATATAAAAAAAATGTTTTATATAACGAGTTCTACCAATGTTTAAAATTAACACACGTATTTCTGTTACACCCTGTATATATAAACAATCTTTTTTGGTCTAACATATTATTTTATTATTTCTATAGAAAATTATTGGTCATAAGGCAAATCGTATTACGACAAACCCATATAACTCCGACTCTCTATTATGTTTGTTTGCAAGACTAGATTTATTTAACGCAATTTCTCACTATTTCAGTTCATCCGAACCAGATTGAGCGCCTCTACTCGCGTTTCACTGCCCTGGACAGGGGAGACTGCGGCACGCTGAGCCGCGACGACCTGCTGCGCATCCCTGAAATTGCAATCAACCCCCTCGGGGAGAGGATCGTCAACTCGTTCTTCCAGGGCGACGTCAGCGACAGGGTGAATTTCCGGCAGTTCTTGAACGTTCTGGCGCACTTCAGGCCCATCAAGAAGAACAAGGACAACAAGAACAATTCCCGTGAACAGAAGCTACGATGTAAGAATCACATTGTAGAATTATATTATATGTTGATCGCTTTATAAATAACTAAAACATTCGAATAAGTATATTGGATTTTTTTCAGCATACAAACATTTTAACAATTTAATCAAAAACAAATTATCAAATAATCATTTGAAAATGGTTAAATAAACCAAAACACTGCGTCAGGTGATCGAAAAAAGAAATATGTATATGAAACGTGGTGGGGTTGACTCAAGTGTTGCAGCGGCTCTCACACATAAAGCTATAGGAAAACAATTGAACTGTATTTTCATCGATACTGGGTTGTAACAAACAAAACACGAGATTAATAATAAATTATAATAAATATACAAGGTGTTCCAGATTAAACCAGCATTGAAACATGTTGTATGCTGTTACATGATGTTTGTCATTCGCACTAATCTAAGCTTGGCTCTTAAAGAGCCACCGGCATTGAATGTGTTACGGGGTCAAAAATGTAACCAATTAAACCACAGGTGCAATAACAATAATGTTATATCACCAGGAAATTTATGCTGCCGTTTGAAGGCAAATTTGATATCGTTGCTCCGGAGAAACAATGATACAACTGGAAAATGATGAATTTTCAGGATACGAAAAACTATTGTTTAATTACTGAGTGTAAAGAAGTTTTATTTCGTTTTTCGTTAAATATTCAGCAATTTGCAGAGACATCATTGTTTCTCCGAAACACCAATATCATTCTGAAATTTAAGTGCACGTCATTCTACAAGTACAAGTAGAAGAATGATAATTTTACAAGTGCACGTAGAAGAATGAAGCATACATTTTTTTCGTAACACCAATATAATTCTAAAATTTAAGTGCAATCATTCTACAAGTATACTTAGAAGAATGATAATTTTACAAGTACACGTAGAAGAATGATAATTTTACAAGTACACGTAGAAGAATGAAGAATAATTTTTTTTCGTAACACCAATATAATTCTAAAATTTAAGTGCACATCATTCTACAAGTACACGTAGAATTAAAGAGTGTTGCTTCAAACGAGCGTTTTATGAGTTTTGTCAGTGCAAAATAATTTATATAATATCATTTTCTCTCTCATTTTAGTTGCATTCAATATGTACGACCTGGACAACGACAACATGATCTCCAGGGACGAGCTGCTGGCGATCCTGCACATGATGGTCGGCGCGAACATAGACGAGGAGCAGCTGTCAAGCATCGCCGAGCGCACGATACTGGAGGCGGACGAGGACGGCGACCAGAAGATCTCCTTCGAGGAGTTCTGCAAGGCGCTGCAGCGCACCGACGTCGAGCAGAAGATGAGCATCCGGTTCTTGAACTGAGCACGCCCTTGGAACGCACTAGGTTAATTAACGTCAGATCGGTATTTTTGTATACGTAGTTGTAGGTGGTGGCTTGTCCGGGGGCTTAGGACCGCGGGCGACGCATTTAATAGTATTACGCGCAAGCCAAAGCAACTTTCCTTTCATTAAAACGCATCGGTTTCCTTCGGATCGATATTAAAATCTAGTCTTGTACAGTTATCATGTTTTTGTTAAATTGTTTCAGATGGAAGTTGAATTATTGTTGAAGCTGTGAAATGGGCATTTAATCTGCAGATTTATCATTTTTTTATTATATTGCAGTAATTGCTTTGCTATTTTTCGTACTGAAATAAATGTATGTTAGAATATGAGGTTGTTTTTATATTAGTCCCTCACATAGTACATAAGCGAAACAACGAGTCTAAGCGCTAACTAATAAACTAAATAACCAAAAAAGAAACTATCAGCGCGTTATTCATAAAAAATTTAACCGAGGTTTAGCGGTGTTTTACAAAGGGATACCAAGGTTACTAAGATTAAACCACCGTTAAACTGCTAAACTGCGGCTTAAATTTTTATAAATAACACTGATAAAGTCTTGGAATAGTGAATCGGTCATGAGATATTAATCAATGAAACACATTGTGGTTCATCCTTTTAAAAATTGAGACGCCCCTGTTCGTCATAAATATCTGTGGCAACAAGGCACAAGGCTAACCGCTTATGTGGCGAAATTCACAGGAACGTTTCCACAATATTGGACTTTGCGATCTTTGCAATTCCCTACAAATATAATCCGCTGCAAACACCACTGTATCACACAAACATTCAAAATCAATAAATATGCAAATCATCAATTTTAATACATAATACCTCTCGTAATACAATATTTATATAACCTTCATTAACATTCAATTAAAACGGAAACGCAGACTGCGTCCCAGAACATCCACTGAACAGAAAGTAACGTCTACAAGGATTTCCCCTAAATTTAAATTATACATAAATAAAATTAAAAAATATATCTGTATATATCTGGCTATTATGAATCGCTTAGTTTAGGCGGTCGACGAGACGGCGAGCTTCTTCAGATGGTCCATGAACACTTGCAGGGACACATCGTCTGTTAACACGGGCGCACCGCCATCCTAAAAATAACGACAGTCAGCAACGTTACCAAGAAACACATTAGAAACGGTATTTTTCATATGTTAATAAGTTATGGGTAGGCAATAAGAACAGTTTTAGGCATAGTTTAAAGGCCATGCAAAGTACAGCTTCCCTTATTTTACGTTTTAAAATTTAAAATTATATCTGTAACTATTGAAAGTTCAAAATTATCTGTTTGGGTTTTCAACTATTTTCTTAGATTATCATTAATCCTGTGACCTCACATTGATATGATCTATAATCTGTTTATTATTAAAAAAAAAACACCAACATTGCAAATGCTATGCTGTAACAATGCTATTGCTATGGACATTTTTAACAGCATATAATTTGCATTGAAACTGACATAGCATTGCCACAGTGTAGCATTGTGTCGCATAATGAATCAGCCTTTACAGAACAACACTCTACGAATATCATGTGGTATAAAATGAGTGCAAAATGAATTTAAAGTTATGTTACTTCAAATGTCAATCAAAATAGGATCGTAAAGTTTGTCGTGAATTTGATGGTCACTCAATGTTGGGTCCTTTGTCCAATTAGGTCACACCAGCGACTAATTGCTAATTTTGTAGAGCCAGTTAACAAATTTCTCCCTTTTTTCATTTATTTTGAAAATTTTGTGACAGCCCAGAAAACAGGCGCAAGATTGACACCAAGACTTTGGATTTTTCAACTTAATGCAACAGGTGATGTTTTTTTGAATAATAAACAGCCCACATTGGCAAGCCAACGTAAGCTAATTTTTATAATGAAGTGACCGCTAACAGGTTTCTAAGTAGAAGCAAAGGCAAGAGAACAAAACGTGTTCAACTTTAATAAGAATATGTCACTGTCAAAAATGCAGATGACAAGTAAACAGACTTGCGAAATGCATAATCGCCTCAAAATTATTGGTGGTGCCTGTAATAGTGACATCCAAATCAAACCATTAGGCAAGCTGCACATTTGGGTTAGAATTATGACAGTGCTCAATTACTGAATATAGCTGTTAGTAATACCAAATAAGCAAATAGTAATTTATAGTTGCAAATAGAAAAAAATGTATACTACACTTAAATTAACGTTTGCAAGTTTAATTGTTAGTAATAAATCACTTTGTATTTGCTCACATGGTGGAAAAGCGTAAGTTAAACAAAAGGCTTGGTAAATAGAAAAAAGTTGCGTGATAAATATTAGACATGTCACTCTGATAGGCAGAGACGGAAGAGTTTTGTGAGTAGGTTAAACAGAGTGGGCAACAAAGTTTAATTGAGTTAGATATAGGCAAGAACAAACAGGTTTAATGTTGACACAACAAAAACCGCCGATTATTGCATAAAAACGATTCCAGCTCCGATTAAAATCTGTTAGAACTACATGAATTTTATTGCTCCCTAATTGAAGGATCGGCGTCTTTGAAGCAATGTCTTTACAGAATGAAAAATACAGAACCAAAACCACTAATTTGCCTCTAATCTAGAGATGAGCCCAGAAAGCACAAAATTCCACCCTTGCGCTCCACCCTGCTCAAACATAAACTTATAAAAATAACTTTTACCATTGATGTCATTGTACCGGGCATGTCCTAATCCACGAATATGAAAAACAAAAAAGGTAAATAAACAAAATATTATTCATGCTTAGATCAGTTTGTTTTAAACACACAGCAAGACGAACTAATCAAACGATCGACTCACCCCTCCGTACGAGTACATGTTGTTGTGGGTCTGGCTGGGGTTGACCTTCGAGAGCAGGAACCTGGCCTGCGAGCCGCCCTGCTCCGTGTCTATGTACCTGGGCATGGGGAAACGCGTAGCCAGGATGTCCTGCGCGTCATCGACCGGCGCTTGAAGCAGCTGCCGGAAGTTCTCATACTCCGGCATGTCTTGGTACTTAAGACTCCGCCATTGTGCAATTGTCTGGAATATAAAATAAAAACTTGAATTTGCCTCAAACATTATTGATCGCATTGTAGGTACATTTTTCTACAAATTACTCTTATTATTTAGGTTATTATCTATTGATATTCATTTATTTTGCGACAAGGTTCATATGTTTTACATTCTGTTGAGGTTAGGACCTATTGATATTTATTTATTTTGCATCAAGATTCATATTTTCTATAATATAATTAATTAAATCGTTTACCTCTCCATGGAAAATGAGTATTTGGAAAAATGTGTCCATGAGCAGGATGCGGTCGGGCTGTATCGAGCTGGTGTCGAGCAGGACGGGCTCCGGGGGCCCGTTGAAACTGTAGCTGTATAGGATGGGCTGTATCATGATGAGGGACTGCGTGAGGTCCTCGCGCATGAGCATGTGCCGGTAGAAGGACGTCTCATCGGGCGAGTTGTTGAACACCTGCAGGAACTGCGAGCGTCTCAGGTGGTACATGAACTGCGGGTAGAGGCTGAAGTTTTCACTCAGCCGGAAACTGTTCGGGTCATCCTTGTTGTACTCTCCAAACTTTTGACACTAAAATCAGAAATCATTGAACATTAATTTAAAAATTGTAGTGTGTGACATATTCTTCTTTTTTCTTCACTGAAAATATTAAACAAAACCTAACCTAACTTTTCAGTTTGACCTAAACCGCGTTAACAATTATATTTTGCAGATAAATTCCGATGTTGATAAAAACAGTGGTATCAACACACTGTTGGTTTGATAGTACGAAAGTTAAATAAATGGATACAACACTCAAACACGCAAATTGTTATTTCAGAGACTATTTATAAATTATTTAGCTGTGTAACTTGTAAACCCGGATTTCAAATACACACCAGCCGAATGAGCATCCTATCGACCCATCTCAGCACATCAGGCCCGTCATCCGACTCGGCCCTATAAACCACCATCCTCGACATCAGCACAGCTGCCGCCTCCTGATCGAACCCTGAACTTATGTGATGCAAATTGGCAGTGGCGTCGGCCCAGTTTCTGGCGACCGTGGTCACCCGGATTCTCCTCTGCCCGCTGGCGTGCTGGTACTGTGTGATGAACTGGATACAGCCACGCCCGCCCTGCGGTATCGGGGCCGCGTGCTGGTTGACAACCTCGAAGAACAGGGCGATCGTTGTGCTCGGCATCAACGTGCACATCTTCCACTGCACCGTGTTGCCCATGCCGATCTCCGTGTCCGAGACCAGCGGGCTCTTCACGTTCAGTGACACGCACGAGCCGATGCCCCCCTGGATCTTCAGCTCCCGCGAGCACTTGATCTCGAGCGTGCCGTTGAACGCCATCCGCAGGTCGCCCTTCGGGTCGCGGGCAAAGACGCGCTGGAATGTCTGCTTGAAGAGGGACGAGTTGAATGAGTCGCCCATTACCATGTGTCCACTGGAAATACAATTGGAATTAATGCAAAAACACCAACAGTTTTTTAGCACGAACGCTACTTCAGTAAATGTATTTTCTTCCACTTTTTGAAGCAAAATGTGTTGCTAACAATTCGATATTTCACAGTCAATAAGAAAGCTGAGACTGGTGATCTCACCTTTCTTATTGGCTGCGAAATGTTGATTTGTCATCAACACATGTTACTAACATTGGTGTAAACGTGTCATAAGAAGATATTTTGAATTGTTAGGTTGATTTTGAATGTAATAGGGACTATAACTGACTTCTATTGCATACATTTGTTGGATTTTATGGTTGAAAAATTAAAAATGGCAGTTCTTAAAGGCTAAAAATGGCACTTAGCAATTTTACGGTCACCAATCAATTAAAAATAAACAAATATTTAGTGCAATGAAATTATGAGCGCTATAAAAAAATCTTACCCCGTTGAATTACAGCACTGTTTCATCTCCATCAGCCCTGTCTGATCCAGAGCGCAAGAATATATGTCAATGCAGTGACTATTGCTAGCGGACCTCATTGCCAGCCCTTCGTAATGCTTGATGCCCTTCTTCATATACTTAGCGTTGTCCTTGTGGATGTCGTGGTGGGAACGGATGGGCTGCTTCAGGTCATCATTGACGACCTGACCGGGCCCCTGGGAACACGGTCCACCAAGGAACATCATGATGCGAGCACCGGTGTTCGCGTAAGTGCATTCGAGCAGGCCGACGGCTATGGAGAGCGCCGCTCCGGTCGAGCGAAGCGATCTCTTGCCCTGGGGAACCGGCCACGGATCCTTCTGAAGTTCGCCTAGAAAAACGAATATTACAGTAAAACAATTCATTCAAACAAAAGAAAAAAGTATTGCAATGCGGGACGGGAAATTGTGACAACTTTTCCATTTAGTGCCAACAGATGTTCACTTTCATGAAAACAGCGAAAAAGAACCAGAACTTGACCAAAATTAAATAAAGATGCTCTCGGACATAGAGGTGAATATTGTGTCGCACGTTTTAGACATAGTATCAAGTTACCTATTAAGTCTGTCAGACTCATTTCACATTTCGATAGTGGCTGGAGGAACCTGCTTGCTGGTGGGACGACGGGTTGGGCCCCCGGGCGCATTTGTTGGCCGGGCTGGGGCTGCTGAGGGGCGGCCATCTTTCCGATTCCCAGCATGTCTTGGATCTGCTTTGCCGTCAGGTCTTTCGTGCCTCTGAAAACGTAAGACTTGCTGCATCCTTCTGTACCTGTAATCAGAAAAACACATGTGAAGTTCTTGTCAGCAGTGTATTAGAATACAGGGCTCAATTGGACTTGCATCAACCGATTTGTGTAGTCTTCATCAATCCGTCAGCCACTTACCCGATAATTTGCAGTATATTCTTATTGGCGAACCGGTTTTTAAAGATATGGCAGCACAAAATTGTGTAGGACTATTATTGTCATTATTAACACAACCATAATTATGATCAGTTTTTTGAAATACATAACACAAAATTACTACTTCCAACGTTTTCAGCAATTGTTAATAATTTAAATTTTACTAATAAAAAATGTTCAGTGTTTGCGTTTTTAAATTTTCAATCTAGTGAGATTACAAATGACTGAGTCTGTTGCTAGTAACACAATTTAAACATTTTGAGTTTTTTTCCGTCAGAGTAATTGTGTTACTACCAACAGACTAAGTCACTCTTGACCTCACTGTATTTTTGGAGTGCAATTGATAACAAACCTTCTGTTTAACATATTAGTCAAATCGTTTCATTAAACACACACAAAAGTGACGATTATTGTAATCTGCATTAGTTAAAGCTTAATTAACAATTACTAAACTAAACAGTACAAGTGCAGATAAACACAATTACTACCTGAGCTTCCCAATCCGAAGCGATTCCAACGATTATTCTGCTCTTGACAGCCCTCCTCATTTGAAGATTTAGGACCTGATATTATTTCACATTTAAAAACCCACACGAGACAGGCACAAATATTAACACAAAAGATGATTAACGCTGATTGGCCAATGAAAATCAAGACCAAAACCCACGAGGATCACATGCTGATTAAGATTTGTTAACCAATAAATCAGAATTAAAGCGATCGAAAGCTTTCAACTGAGAGACGCATGCAATCAAAATATTAAGGCCCTATTTTACATTCAATTAACTTTAATCGGCAATTAATTTTCTTGGATACAATTTGCTGACAGAAAGGTTAGCATGGGAACTAACTGGGGATTAAAGTTAATCCGAAACTGTAATACCGGACCTAAGAGGGTAAACATTAACGATATTTCCTTCTTAGTAGTCTATGATCTTTATATTGGGGTAATATTTTGTTATATTGAAACCACGAAAATTAGGTTATCTTGTTTTCAACTTACAGTTATGATTTTAAAAATTAAATGATTAAGTGCCGGTTTTACAATCGTGGAACATCTTTGTTCCTGGTTCAATTACCTAGGATACAATTGTAGACACAATTGTACCAGGAACAAAGATGTTCCACGATTGTAAAACCGGCCCTTAGTGTAATGTTGAGATAATGTTAATTGGTCCTTCGCTTGCATACAGAAAAATATTTCATAATTCTGATGCATCCTCATAATTTGATTGTGAATCTGATTAAAAAAAAATTCCATTCGGCTACAATGTATATTGCTATTTTTGTTCCCATGTGGTTATAATTTAACAGATTTATGCAAGCAATGCAACAAAAACATAGCACGCCTACTCGGAATAAGAAGCATCGTGAATGGTTGATGCAGTTGGTTCTGGCTGTCTTTAACCAAGAAAATTCAAACCTGCCCATATAATGTTTTTCTCCAAATCAAAGGGGGAATAAATTTTTCATCCCACTGCAAGCAAATTGCCAATTTTTTCCAATGTCGTCACAATTGACAAGACTTATGCAAATAACCTAACATAACCACATCATAGCTGAGTAAGGAACATCGTGAATGGTTTATGTGATAGGTTCCGGCTCTTTTCAACTAACAGATCTATGCTAGTATAACATTTTTCTCCGAATCATAGGCGCTCTTAAACTAAATGCTGAACATACCTAGTTCGTGCACTTGCACCATCTTCCCGAAGGTGATTAAGCCGATCAGGGCGTTCTGCGGCATCAAGCTGAGGGACATCTGCAGGGAGTCCTTGAGAGCTCCGAGCTCCTCATCGTCCATGCAGGTATCAACGGCAAGGAGGAAAATGGGCGGCATGCACTGGGCCCTGCTGATGGTGTACTCAATCGTCGAGAAGCCGGGCATGAGCTCGGCGGGCTGGTGCTGCTCCGAAATGGCCGCATATTGAGGCGGAAACTAGAAATTAAGAGCAGACAATTGACAACTTTATACATGCATACGTATTTCACAAAAGAACCAAATATGCTACAAATTTTACCATTTACGGCACAAGAAATTCGATGTTATTAGTGCAGAAATTAAGCAAATTGTGTATGACATGATCACATTTATCGTACAATAAATGGTGGGTTATTTTTTCTTGCACTTCTACATTGCTTATTTGTGAATGTGCAATTGTGAAAGAAAAAAAATTAACATACACTAATTAAACAAACAAAACACAAAACAAGACGAAAATCACGCGAAAATTTTAAATATATAAGGCAAAATAGAAGGTAACATAACCAACATAAAAACTCTGGTTCCATTGCATGGAAGCAACGTCCATTCACAAGATACCGCCTGACTGATACAGGCTCAAGTCTAAGCATCATCGTTTCATCACCAAACATTTGCGTTTTTGAGGTTATCATTTTTATACTTAGCATAAATGTACGATTATTTCATACATGATTTTTTTTGACTAAAGAGACGTTTCATTTGTAAGCTCATGACTGTGAATAATTAAATCATTTAAATTTGTGTTTATTAGATTAGATTAGAATTTATTAAATTTATCGTATCCGATATTTTTACAAACCCATCTCAAACATGACTTATTGGATCAATTGCTTTGCAACCATTTAAGTCCAACTGTTATATAACTTTGAGCAAAATTATTACGTTTAATAACAAAATGTTGTATTGTTTTTGTTATAATATATAAACCTACGGGATTCCGTTGGAAACAGAAGTTGCAGACCCACAGCTTCGCCCTGTAGTCGACCTGACAGAGGGGGTTGAGAATGGCACGGCAGTTGTTTCTGGTGCACAGCACGGGGTCATACTGGATCGGCGGCAGGTCGGGGCGCTCCTTTATTGGCTGGTAGAGGCATCCCAGGGGCACGACGAGCCTCGTGGCTTCTATGCGGCTGGACGGCCACACGTTCCACGTACAGCGGATGCCGTCCCGGTCCTCGTTCTGCTGGATGTACTCCTCATAAGTAGCCATCTGCAAAGACAAAACGCAGGAATAGTATATTATGAAATTAGTTTATAATGTAATTAATAATGTCATTAATAATTTTAATGTTTATAATGATTATGGCATGGTAAATTTTAAAGTATGAGCAAAGCGAACACCATAATTTCATGAATGCCATAATCCTGCGTTTGGAACGAATTTCATACATTATTTTATCATCGAACTAGTGCTTTACCAAACAATTCAATTTTAAAAATCATTTAAAATCATTTAATCATCAATCAAATCATTTAAATATCAAATTAGTATATTTTTGTCGTTGACAAGACAACTTTATGGCACAACATTGTCACTTTATGATATAACATTGTCACTTTATGGCATAACATTGTCACTTTATGGCACAATATTGTCATTTTATGGCATAACATTGCCACTTTTTGGCACAATATTGTAACACTTCATGGCACAATAATTGTGCCAAAAAGTGTACATAATTTATTATTAATATTTATATAATTTAACGACCACAGGTCGGAGTGTCCTCTCGAGTTTTTTTTAAATTGGTGAAGTAGTCAGGATGAGTGAACGGACAACATTATTATATTATTATAATAATAATTATTATTATAATATTATTTAATTATTATAATAATTACTGGTTCAGTAATCAGTTTTCATTAAAAAAAAAAAATTGTTCATATCCTAGTTTGCTAATTGTTTTGTGCCATACTTATCTATGTTGTTGTGTTACATTGTAGCCTTATGAAGGATCTAGTATTAGAGACCGAAAGCTGCCCTAATTATCCAGATTAAACGAATCTTATTGGATTTTCAACGTAGATTTTATATCTACTGTCCGTTCATTCATCCTGATTACTTCACCAATTATTATTTATTTAATTCTAATATAAAATACATTAATGTGGATTGTTGTTTCTTGATCTAATATTTACTTATAATAATTCTATTACCTAAGAGTACATTATTTGTACTTTATCAGGTAAACAGGCTAATTAATTTAGTAATGTATGAAATAAAGTTACCCATTTTTTTTTTAATTTTCAAAATTTGTTTTTATTGTTCACGACAATTAATTTAGTACATTATTGATTACATATTTTCATCTCTGTTGCATATAATAATTATTTGTGGTATATTACTTACAGTAGTTCATTATTGCCTTGACCGAAATGGGTCTTTAATTTTTTTGTAAATATTTTACAACTGTCTATACTTTTTAATCTGCTTGGCAGCGCATTATATTCTTTTATAGGTATATTTTATAGGTATCTTTTATAGCTGGGGCTGTATTGCAGGCTACCAGCGGGGTCACAGGTGGTGGATAGTGAACTGCCTCTAGATATAGAGGTCAGCTGCGAAATAAGCATAGAATATGACGAATAAGCAGTCCCCAACCAAGCAGACCGAATAACTACCGGTATAAGTAGTCCCCTCTTGACAGCCAACAGCCTCGGGTGGACGAGCTGGCAAGAGAAACGGCACCCTCTTGTCCTCAGGGTGAGAAATCATCCTGAAAGGCGGACGAATCAATGAATGATCAACGGCATGGGGATGCAGAAGGCAAGGGGAAACCACTGCATTAAAGATCCAAAAAAGAGGATATCCTTTGTACAAATCATCACCATGACTAGTTTCACAAGAAAATTTTCCGGAGCTAAAAACCCCCCAATCGGATCTCCGGGGGGGGAAATTCTGAAAAATGTCATGAAAATCGGAACATGGAACGTACGCAGCATGTACGAACCGGGAAAAACCCATAATATAGCACAAGAGATGCAAAGAATGAACCTAAACATCTTAGGCAGCGACACAAGATGGTCAAACAGCGGCCAACACAGTACACCGGATGGGACTATCTACTACTCAGGAAACGACAAACCTCACCATAGATATGGAGTGGCAGTGATGGTATCAGAACATACAAATAAATCAGTAACCAATTTCACGCCAGTATCAGATCGCGTAATGCTACTTCAATTACAAACAAAACACTGCAAACTCAATATAATTCAAGTATACGCCCCCACCGCAGATAAACCAGACGAGGAGATAGAGACTTTCTACGAGCACATTTCTTATATCCTAAAATCAATCAAATCAAGAGACATCACAATCATTCTGGGCGATTTCAACGCTAAAATCGGCAGGGGAAAAAGCGGCAAACACATAGGCGAATACGGACTCGGAACGAGAAACGAAAGAGGAGATCGACTGGAACAATTTACCCAAGAGGAAGACTTTATTATAACAAACACCTTCTTTCAACTTCCAAAAAGACGACTATATACATGGAAGTCACCACAGGATAATCCCGAGAAAGTCACGAGAAATCAAATCGACTATATCCTAATTAATAACAGGTATCGAAACGTAATCAAATACACAAAAGCACACCCAGGAGCTGATGTATCATCGGATCATAATCCTGTAATAGCTCGAGTCAACATCAAATTAAAGAAGAAGGAAGTTAAAGAAAAAGACAACAACATAGACATATCCCGATTAAACGAAAGGGAGACAAGACAGGAACTACAAAATAAAATCAACGAAAATCTCAACAATATACATATCACACAAGTTAGCGATGCAGAAACAAGCATAAATAACAATTGGGATTCCCTAAAACACTCTATAATGGAACCAAGCAAGACGATACTCAGAAAACAACCCCAAAAAGCAAAACATCAATGGATGACTCCCGAGATACTAAATCTAATGGACAAACGCCGAAGTTTAAAAAACAACATACACGAATACAAGAAGATACAAAAACGAATACGCACACACATAAGAAAAGCACAAGAAGAATGGTACAAACACAAATGCGAGGAGATAGAGGAACTGCAAATAAAACATGACCTATTTAATATACATAAGAAAATCAGAGAACTCACAGGGACTCAAAAACGAAGACAACCAAGTATTCTGACGGATGAAGATGGTAAAATTGTCATAGAGACCACGGAAAAATTGCTGCTGTGGAAAAAGTATATTGAAGAACTGTTCGAGGACGAAAGGCGCGGCAACATCACAGAAGAACAACAAGAAAGCAATGAACCAGAAAACAATGGACCTGACATAACCAAAGAGGAAGTAATGCGTGCCATTAAAAATCTAAAAAACGGAAAGTCATCAGGCCCTGATGAGTTACCAGCCGAAGTACTCAAGTTAATTGAGGAAGACCACATCCACATCATAGTAAACCTATTTAACGCTATATACTCCACAGGAATAATACCAAACGAATGGCTAACATCAACCTTTATAACGCTTCCTAAAAAGACAAACGCAAAGCTTTGTGCAGACCACCGCACCATAAGCCTTATGAGCCACACATTAAAAACATTTCTAAAGGTGATACAATACAGAATACACGGGAAACTGGAACAAGAAATAAGCGAATCACAATTCGGGTTCCGAAAGGGCCTCGGTACGCGAGAAGCACTTTTTGCTTTAAACGTCCTGACGCAGCGATGCTTAGATGTCAATCAAGACCTATATATATGCTTAATCGATTACAATAAGGCTTTTGACAAAATACGACACGACCGCCTGATCCACCTGCTCAAAGAAAAGACGCTTGACACTAGAGATATTCGAATCATTACCAACCTGTATTATAATCAAAAAGCAATAATCCAAATAGACGGCAATACATCGGAAGAAATCGGAATAAAGAGAGGTATAAGACAGGGATGTGTACTATCAGCAACACTATTCAACTTGTATGCAGAAGAAATCATGAAGAAAGCACTAGATGGCGAAACAATAGGGGTAAAAGTCAATGGCATCCCGATAAATAATATAAGATATGCTGACGACACAGCTCTAATTGCAACTAACTTAGAAGACCTTCAGAGAATCCTCAACAAAGTGACAGAGGCAAGCGAAGAATGTGGACTCTCTCTAAACGCGAAGAAGACCAAATTCATGGTAATGACAAAAACACCACAAAATAACGAAAACATCTACGTACACAATGAACTCATAGAAAAGGTAACAAAGTACAACTATTTGGGCACAACCATTAACCAAGATAACGACTGTTCAATGGAGATAAAAATTAGAATAGCAAAAGCTAGAACAGCTTTCATGAAAATGAAAAAAGCTCTATGTGGAAAAGATCTAAGCCTAGAACTAAAAACAAGATTAACGGCATGCTATATACAACCAATTCTAATGTATGGAGCTGAAGCATGGACACTTAAAAATGCGGACATCAAAAGGTTAGAGGCTTTTGAACTGTGGATGTACAGAAGAATATTGAGAATACCATGGACGGACCGAATAACAAACATAGAAGTAATTAGAAGAATGAAGAAAGAAAAGGAAATTATAAACATCATTAAGACGCGGAAATTACAATACCTGGGACACGTGACTAGAGGGGAGAAGTACCATCTGCTCCAAATAATAATACAGGGGAAAATACAGGGAAAAAGAAACGTTGGAAGAAGACGACACTCATGGCTGAAAAATTTGCGAGACTGGTTCAATTGCAACACAAACCAACTATTTAAAGCGGCTATCTCAAAAGTACGCATAGCGGTGATGATTGCCAACCTTCGGACCGGAGAAGGCACCTGAAGAAGAAGAATAGGTATATTTATTCTCTGACCATATTTATTGTTACATTGAACTATTTGTATGTTATTATTTCTTCTTGTGTATCATGTATATTTTTGTTAAAGTTATATTTGGTGTTATGTTTTATAATTTTTTTATTTATTTTGTATGTATTTTTGCAGTTTCTATTTTTATTGTTGTAGATATATTTTTGAAATTTAATTTTTTGTATAATTGTAAAGATGGAGTGAAATACGGCAATTCGAATAAGTTCTTAATACTAGTATTTTGTATTCTTTGTCATTTTAAGAGAATTGTCTTAGAGGCAGTGCCTCTAAAACAAACACCTTAATTTTCACTCCATCTTTGGAGTGAAAGTATGGCAATTCGAATAAGTTCTTAATACTTCTATTTTGTATTCTTTACAAATTTTAAGATAATTGTCTTAGAGGCAGTGCCCCATATATTGGCACAGTATTTAATGCGAGAGTCAATCAACACATAGTAAATTTGTTTGCGCAATTGATCGGGTATTACATAAGCAATTCGTTTAAGAGTACTGGCTGTTGCTCCAATATTTTTTATTAATGTGTTAATATGAATTTCCCAATTTAATCCTTCATCTATTTAAATTTCTCTTATATTAGAAATTCATAGAATATGTTTATATTAATAATACAACGATATACAGTATAAGTAGTACATACTAGATTATATAGGTGGTTTGATTATTATTATTAAAAAGGGCTATCGGCCGTTAGAAATTCATTTAATAAAATAATTAGGGGAAATTCTTTCTATAACAATAGGTATAAAGCTATGGTTAGCCCCGCGAATTTCAGAACATTGTCCAAAGAATATTCCTGTTTGGTTAAGAAAAAATCTACGCCTAAGTATTTAATTTTATTTACTTGTATGATTTCCGGGCCATTCATTTCAAATTTTATTCTATTTCCAGTATTGTTAAATATTATGAATTCTAGTTTTTTCTTCGTTAATTCATTGAGCATAAACTTGTATCCTTTACTATATATTTTTAGATCTTCATTTATTATTCAGTAAAAAATGTGTACTTCCTTAATTATAATTTTTATTTGCTTTTGCGACCGGTTTCGACCAATTAATTGATCATCTTCAGGCAAAATTGTATAAAACTAAAAACTGTATTTTTTACCGAATAGTTTAAATTACCTTAATATGAGTAAAATACAAGACTTCATTTATTACCTCTTGCAATGAATTGAAGGTATTTGTCGGTGTAAATAATTATAGTGTCATCAACGAAAATGTAATGTTGCCCCTTTAGATTTAATGAGTGCATACTGTTTACGTATAGTGAATATAGTAATGGGCCCAATACCGAGTCTTGTGGTACACCTAATCAACGATTTTCCTGCGATTTTGCTTTAAAAAGGTATTTACATACACAGTATCAAAGTATGGTAAGCAATAATAAATTCTAGTTAAAATAATTCATTCGGTTTTATGTAATCATAACGTTTCACTGAAATTGCAAAGTTAAACTAATAAAATACTATCTTCTTGCTATCCTTCTCCTATGGGAAGTTGTATATCATTATGGCTATATGAAAATGGCTTGAATATGTTGCAATGACCTGAGATCTCAAGATCTCTCCGAACCTCGAACAGTTTTTTTGTACGTTACCACAGGACGGCCTATGGTATGAACACTCCGATCGACCGAATGGCTAGGACCTGCAATGACATTGGCGATCGAATTGATATCTTCAACACCTCATCTAAACATATTAAGAATGCGATGTAAATTCTATCTTGTGCTTTTGCTATTTTATTTTTTATAATAGCTGTTGTACTTTTCTTTGTTTCATATTTTTTATTTCTCTGTTTCTGTTTTTGTTTTAATGGGCATGGTCCCGTAAATAAATAAATAAATAAATGAGATATATTTTAGATCGTAATTAAAAAATTACGACAATTAATTCATTTGTGCACCAATCAATATAATCGACAAAGGTTTCAGAAAAGCAGTAATTAAATTGTTTAAATGGCTGTGGATTACCAGGGAGCAAAATTACACATCCGGAAATTTAGCCTCCACAGGTTTATTTTTTAAATTTTTTTAATTCAATTTAATTCTAATATAAAATAGAGTAATAGTGGATTGTTGTTTCTTAATCTTATATCTACTTATAATAATTCTATTACCCAAGCGTACATTATAAGGTAAGTAGGTGGTAAGTTTTACCACTACATAATTAATATTGCAGTTTTTCAGGTATAAACGCATCATCAACTCAGTACATTATTAGCTTAACGCAATCTTAATATAATCTTAAAGTCTTGGCATAGTGTTATCCCCTCTTTGCAGCACACAGATAGTAAGATGTGTTCCAAGATTACACGTATGCAGTAAATATTTCGCCTCCTTGGGTCTAGCTAATATAAACGGCAATTCTTAATGCGCCTCCAGTAATTTAACTGTACTTGGAAGTACACGTATCCCCCGATTTACACGGTACTTGTTTTACACGTTTTCGCTTTTACACGGTTTATGCTACTCTGTGATTGAACATGCGCAGTGTACACATCTCACGGGGAATCTCCCGAGCTTATGTGCTGACTTGCTGCACACACACACTGTGTCTGTATTTCTTCGCATAAAATGAAGGTTTTATCTACGGAAAATTGTATTTGAGTGAAAGTTTCACAGTTTCAGAAAGATTTAATTTTCCATATTATTAAATTATAAGTGAGTGCATAATTTAGATTATTATAAATTAACGGCTGTGATTAAAGTAAAATTCAGAGGGGAAAAATGCGGGAAATTTTGGATGGAAATGATGGCAATTTACCAAATAGGTTTAATTAAAATTAAAAAATTAAAACATTTTAATTTGAATAAAAATTAATTATTAAACTTTTTTTAATTTTCCCTCCAAAATTTCCCGCATTTTTTTACTCTGAATTTTACTTTAATCACAGCCAAATTAACATAAATTAACATGAACTAAAAAAAATTATAGGCTTATAATGAAGAAAGAAGTTAAAAGAAAAGTTATTTCTTTAGAAACTAAAATCGAAATTTTGGATCGCTTACGAAAGGGATATAGAGTAGTAGATGTTGCAAAATCATATAGCATGAACGAAGCTACAATAAGAACTATTAGAACAAATGAAAACACAATTAGAAAGAGTGTTGCAGCTGGCAATACCACGAGTATGGGCACAACATCATACACCAGAAATATCGCAATGGAAAAAATGGAGAAAGCGTTAATGCTTTTGATAGAAGATCAAACACAAAAAAGAGTACCCATTGATACGGGCGCTATAACAAATAAAGCATTACGAATTTACGAAAAAATTGAAGAGCAATTACCATCTTCTTCTTCAACTGAAAAGAAGCCAAATTTTTTGGCAAGTCATGGCTGGTATGAAAGATTTAAAATAATACATTCTTTACACAGCTTAAAATTAAAAGGTGTACTGGCTTCTGGCGACGTAGATGCAGCCCAAGAATATCCAGCAAATTTTGCAGAAATTATTAACGGCAATTCATACACCCCTGATCAGGTTTTCAATGCTGATGAGTCAGGGTTATTCTGGAAAAAAATGCCTAAAAGGACTTATGTCTCAAAATTGTATAAATCGGCTAGTGGTCATAAAGCAGCAAAAGATCGCATAACAATTATTTTCTGTAGCAATGCTTCAGGAGATTATATTGTGAAACCATTAGTGATTAACAAATCAAAAATGCCCCGTGCCTTTAAAGGAGTAAACATCAAAAATCTTCCCGTTTATTGGAGGGCTAATAAGAAAGCGTGGGTTACTGCTGCAATGTTTAGTGAATGGTTTCATGAATGCTTTATCCCAGATGCCAAAAAATATTTAAGTTCAAAGCGATTGCCTTTTAAAGTGCTTTTATTAATTGACAATGCGCCGGGTCACCCACAAGATCTAGAATATGATAACGTTGAAGTAAAATTTTTACCAAAAAATACAACTTCATTGGACCAAGGCATAATTTCTACTTTTAAAGCTTTGTACATAAAACGAGTCTTTGCATATATTTTGGAACAAATGGAGAACAATGATTCTTTAACAGTTATTAGTGCTTGGAATTTTTTTACAATATTAGACTGTGTGAAGCATATCGCCTTATCATACACTGCGATTAAGCAAACAATGCTCAATAGCTGTTGGAAAAAATTGTGGCCAAATGTAGTCAAAAATGAACATTCCATTTCAACGTTAAATGATGAATATTAGCAGATAGTACAGATGGCGCATTCATTGGGCGGAGAAGGTTTTGATGATTTTACTGTTGAAGATATCGCAGAGTTAATGGCTGATAAAGAACTTAGTGAGGATGATTTAGTTAACTTAGTTTGCAAAAGTGAGTCTGACAAATCTGATGAAGAGGAATTAGTACCAGTAACATTCACTGCTAAAGTCATCCGCGAAGGACTCGCATTGGGAAGAAAGCTGGGTAATCATTTTATACAAAATGACACAAACGTTGAAAGGGCTTTACGATTCCAACGTGACATAAATCGCTGCTTGGCTCAATATGAAGAAGTTTAAAAAGATCTTACAAAAAATTCGAAGCAATTGTTAATAACCGATTTTATTACCATCCCTCATAATGTAAATATTTCTGCTTCAAACATCGAATCGGCACAAATAACTTCGAGTGAATTCGAACCTTCGATTCCGAAAAAAAGAATGAGAGTAATTTCTGACAGTGATGAAGGATAATAAAACATCTTTGGTTTTATTTTTTGTTCTCCTGTTTAATGTATTGTAATTAAATTTAAAAAAAACAGTGTTTCCGTAATATATTACATATTTTAACCTGTCAATGCATTTTATTTTTATTTCTGTGTACACCTAAAAATATTGAAGAAAATCACAACTGTTAAATAGCAAAATTATGCATTTTCTGCAAGCTTTTCGATTTACACGGTTTTGACTTAATTTTCGATTTACACGTTTTTCTCAGGAACGTATCTACCGTGTAAATCAGGGGATAGGTGTATTACATTGCTATTGGTGAAGGCAGATAACTCAATACTGGATTAGAGGAGGATATATCGTTAATGATATATTCTGCGGAGAAGTGTGTGGAAGAGTAATTCAGGTTAATGCTTGCAATTTTGCCATGCTTGGAAGTACGGTAATACACAGATAACATAAATACTTCTGGATTAGAGGAGGATATATCGTTGATGATATATCCTGCGGAGAAGTGTGTGTTAATGCTTGCAATTTTACTGTGCTTGGAAATGCGGTAATACACAGATAACACAAATACTTCTGGATGGGTACTTAAGGAGGATATAAATCTTTAATGATTCAATTCTGTAGGGAAGGGTGTGAAGAATTAATATTCGGCTTTATATCTGTATGAATTAGTAGAGCATACTTACGCTGCCGGTGGTGTTGGTGCTATTAATTAATTACACGGCAAGGCACAACTTTTAATTTATAAATAAAGGAAAAACCATACTTCTGCCCCGTACACTCCACGTCACCCTGTAAATGTGTCAATATGTCAAACGTCAAAATCTTACGCATTGCCGGATTGCTTTCTCGATAAGTCGAAAACGTAAAGTAGACTTAACAACTCATCAGTAACGCTTGGAAACCGTAATTGTTTAAGTTTTCGCTTAAGAAATATCAGTTTTCTGATTGCGTTATTGAATTATCAGATGATTTGTGACTTCGGATCTGGCAATGTGGCAAATCAGCGCCGTAATCAGGGCCTAGCGGTCGCTTTTTTATCGGCGCGTATAAAAAATAAACGAAATGGCGACCTAATAAAAAATTGAAAAATTTGAAGTCTTGTCAAAACTCAAAATTCCCGTCTGACTAATCACACCTAAATTTACGTGCTAAATGCAACACAAGCGTCCACCAGCAGGGCAAAATGTAAGTACCAGTCGCACGTTCGAATCGCGCCCGCCAGGGCTCCGCCGGATTTTCGCTGTATTAGGTGAAATCTCATAACCTTGTTTATGCCCGATTCGGAGGTGAATTTAAATTTCGTCGCCGCGCCGGGGGCACTGGGGCACGAAGGGGCAGTCTTCGCGGGGCGCTCGCTGGGTCGACACGCGCTCGCCGACCGTCCGCCGCCTCTCGAGCGGTTTGTTGTTTTTTGCCGTCCCTCCGGGAAAGTGCCTCACTTTCATTCGGCTGATCCTAATTGCTCTATCTGGATCAATTAAAAAATTGTGCGAGGCCCACTTCGCCGCCAGCACACCGAAAGCCGCGTTTCAGACCGTTCCTGGTATGTGTTTTTTGTCAGAAAACATGATTTGCGGTAGATTAGGTGTTAATGTGCACTTTTACATTGTTGAACTGGTGTTGCCAATCCAAGCGTGAATGTTTATTGCCTTGCGGGTTTTCACTGCACCAGTTTATGTACGGTACATTTCTGCTACATGTTTGCCATGTTTTACGTACAGTACATTGTTTTTGGGTAATGTATGTAATCTTTTTACTTAACACCTGTTCTACAATTTATTCTGATGCATGGCTGAACTAATAACAGTTATAAATTAGAGCGGCAAATCTACTTTAGAAATTCGCTGTACTCAATTTGGATTAGAATTGAATATCAGAAATAAACTATCAGTACCGATTACTAATGTATCTGTAAATAAGTTGACATCGAAATAAATGATATTTTTAAACGAGAATTCGTCTGTTAAGACTGTTAACCTGCTAGCTTCATTTTTACTGAGGCTTTACTGAAAAGGCTTGAACCATAAATGGGCAGTAGTTTAAAAAAATTAACAACAGCACCAGTAAATTTTGAAACTCGGACTAGCCGTTCAAATTGTTTTCAGTACCGATTACTGATGTATCTGTAAATCAGTTGACATCGAAATAAATGATATTTTTAAACGAGATTTCGTCTGTTGAGACTGTTAACCTGCTAGCTTCATTTTTACTGAGGCTTTACTGGAAAGGCTTGAACCATAAATGGGCAGTAGTTTAAAAAATTTAACAACAGCACCAGTAAATTTTGAAACTCGGACTAGCCGTTCAGATTGTTTTCAGTACTGATTACTGATGTATCTGTAAATCAGTTGACATCGAAATAAATGATATTTTTAAACGAGATTTCGTCTGTTGAGACTGTTAACCTGCTAGCTTCATTTTTACTGAGGCTTTAATGGAAAGGCTTGAACCATAAATGGGCAGTAGTTTAAAAAATTTAACAACAGCACCAGTAAATTTGGAAGCTCGGACTAGCCGTTCAGATTGTTTTCAGTACCGATTACTGATGTATCTGTAAATCAGTTGACATCGAAATAAATGATATTTTTAAACGAGATTTCGTCTGTTAAGACTGTTAACCTGCTAGCTTCATTTTTACTGAGGCTTTACTGGAAAGCCTTAAACCATAAATGGGCAGTAGTTTAAAAAATTTAACAACAGCACCAGTAAATTTTGAAACTCGCACTAGCCGTTCAGATTGTTTTCAGTACCGATTACTGATGTATCTGTAAATCAGTTGACACCAAAATTATTGATATTTTTAAACGAGATTTCGACCGTTAAGACTGTTAACCTGCTAGCTTCATTTTTACTGAGGCTTTACTGGAAAGGCTTGAACCATAAATGGGCAGTAGTTTAAAAAATTTAACAACAGCACCAGTAAATTTTGAAACTCGGACTAGCCGTTCAAATTGTTTTCAGTACCGATTACTGATGTATCTGTAAATCAGTTGACACCAAAATTATTGATATTTTTAAACGAGATTTCGTCTGTTAAGACTGTTAACCTGCTAGCTTCATTTTTGCTGAGGCTTTACTGAAAAGGCTTGAACCATAAATGGGCAGTAGTTTAAAAAAATTAACAACAGCACCAGTAAATTTTGAAACTCGCACTAGCCGTTCAGATTGTTTTCAGTACCGATTACTGATGTATCTGTAAATCAGTTGACATCGAAATAAATGATATTTTTAAACAAGATTTCGTCTGTTAAGACTGTTAACCTGCTAGCTTCATTTTTACTGAGGCTTTACTGAAAAGGCTTGAACCATAAATGGGCAGTAGTTTAAAAAATTTAACAACAGCACCAGTAAATTTTGAAACTCGGACTAGCCGTTCAAATTGTTTTCAGTACCGATTACTGATGTATCTGTAAATAAGTTGACACCAAAACTATTGATATTTTTAAACGAGATTTCGTCTGTTAAGACTGTTAACCTGCTAGCTTCATTTTTACTGAGGCTTTACTGGAAAGGCTTGAACCATAAATGGGCAGTAGTTTAAAAAATTTAATAACAGCACCAGTAAATTTTTAAACTCGGACTAGCCGTTCAAATTGTTTTCAGTACCGATTACTGATGTATCTGTAAATCAGTTGACACCAAAATTATTGATATTTTTAAACGAGATTTCGTCTGTTAAGACTGTTAACCTGCTAGCTTCATTTTTACTGAGGCTTTACTGGAAAGGCTTGAACCATAAATGGGCAGTAGTTTAAAAAATTTAATAACAGCACCAGTAAATTTTTAAACTCGGACTAGCCGTTCAAATTGTTTTCAGTACCGATTACTGATGTATCTGTAAATCAGTTGACACCAAAATTATTGATATTTTTAAACGAGATTTCGTCTGTTAAGACTGTTAACCTGCTAGCTTCATTTTTACTGAGGCTTTACTGGAAAGGCTTGAACCATAAATGGGCAGTAGTTTAAAAAATTTAATAACAGCACCAGTAAATTTTTAAACTCGGACTAGCCGTTCAAATTGTTTTCAGTACCGATTACTGATGTATCTGTAAATCAGTTGACATCGAAATAAATGATATTTTTAAACGAGATTTCGTCTGTTAAGAGTGTTAACCTGCTAGCTTCTTTTTTACTGAGGCTTTACTGAAAAGGCTTGAACCATAAATGGGCAGTAGTTTAAAAAATTTAACAACAGCACCAGTAAATTTTGAAACTCGGACTAGCCGTTCAGATTGTTTTCAGTACCGATTACTGATGTATCTGTAAATCAGTTGACACCAAAATTATTGATATTTTTAAACGAGACTTCGTCTGTTAAGACTGTTAACCTGCTAGCTTCATTTTTGCTGAGGCTTTACTGAAGAGGCTTGAACCATAAATGGGCAGTAGTTTAAAAAATTTAACAACAGCACCAGTAAATTTTGAAACTCGGACTAGCCGTTCAAATTGTTTTCAGTACCGATTACTGATGTATCTGTAAATCAGTCGACACCAAAATTATTGATATTTTTAAACGAGATATCGTCTGTTAAGACTGTTAACCTGCTAGCTTCATTTTTACTGAGGCTTTACTGAAAAGACTTGAACCATAAATGGGCAGTAGTTTAAAAAATTCAACAACAGCACCAAGTAAATTTTGAAACTCGGACTAGCCGTTCAGATTGTTTTCAGTACCGATTACTGATGTATATTTAAATAAGTTGACACCAAAATTATTGATATTTTTAAACGAGATTTCGTCTGTTAAGACTGTTAACCTGCTAGCTTCATTTTTACTGAGGCTTTACTGAAAAGGCTTGAACCATAAATGGGCAGTAGTTTAAAAAATTTAACAACAGCACCAGTAAATTTTGAAACTCGGACTAGCCGTTCAGATTGTTTTCAGTACCGATTACTGATGTATCTGTAAATCAGTCGACACCAAAATTATTGATATTTTTAAACGAGATATCGTCTGTTAAGACTGTTAACCTGCTAGCTTCATTTTTACTGAGGCTTTACTGGAAAGGCTTGAACCATAAATGGGCAGTAGTTTAAAAAAATTAACAACAGCACCAGTAAATTTTGAAACTCGGACTAGCCGTTCATATTGTTTTCAGTACCGATTACTGATGTATTTTTAAATAAGTTGACACAAAATTATTGATATTTTTAAACGAGATATCGTCTGTTAAGACTGTTAACCTGCTAGCTTCATTTTTACTGAGGCTTTACTGAAAAGGCTTGAACCATAAATGGGCAGTAGTTTAAAAAATTCAACAACAGCACCAAGTAAATTTTGAAACTCGGACTAGCCGTTCAGATTGTTTTCAGTACCGATTACTGATGTATCTGTAAATCAGTTGACACCAAAATTATTGATATTTTTAAACGAGATTTCGTCTGTTAAGACTGTTAACCTGCTAGCTTCATTTTTACTGTGGCTCTACTGAAAAGGCTTGAACCATAAATGGGCAGTAGTTTAAAAAATTTAACAACAGCACCAGTAAATTTTGAAACTCGGACTAGCCGTTCAAATTGTTTTCAGTACCGATTACTGATGTATCTGTAAATCAGTCGACACCAAAATTATTGATATTTTTAAACGAGATATCGTCTGTTAAGACTGTTAACCTGCTAGCTTCATTTTTACTGAGGCTTTACTGAAAAGGCTTGAACCACAAATGGGCAGTAGTTTAAAAAAATTAACAACAGCACCAGTAAATTTTGAAACTCGGACTAGCCGTTCATATTGTTTTCAGTACCGATTACTGATGTATCTGTAAATCAGTTGACATCGAAATAAATGATATTTTTAAACGAGAATTCGTTTGTTATGAGTGTAACCTGCTAGCTTCATTTTTAGTGAGGCTTTACTGGAAAGGCTTGAACCATAAATGGGCAGTAGTTTAAAAAATTTAATAACAGCACCAGTAAATTTTTAAACTCGGACTAGCCGTTCAAATTGTTTTCAGTACCGATTACTGATGTATCTGTAAATCAGTTGACATCGAAATAAATGATATTTTTAAACAAGATTTCGTCTGTTACGACTGTTAACCTGCTAGCTTCATTTTTACTGAGGCTTTACTGAAAAGGCTTGAACCATAAATGGGCAGTAGTTTAAAAAATTTAACAACAGCACCAGTAAATTTTGAAACTCGGACTAGCCGTTCAGATTGTTTTCAGTACCGATTACTGATGTATCTGTAAATCAGTCGACACCAAAATTATTGATATTTTTAAACGAGATATCGTCTGTTAAGACTGTTAACCTGCTAGCTTCATTTTTACTGAGGCTTTACTGGAAAGGCTTGAACCATAAATGGGCAGTAGTTTAAAAAAATTAACAACAGCACCAGTAAATTTTGAAACTCGGACTAGCCGTTCATATTGTTTTCAGTACCGATTACTGATGTATTTTTAAATAAGTTGACACAAAATTATTGATATTTTTAAACGAGATATCGTCTGTTAAGACTGTTAACCTGCTAGCTTCATTTTTACTGAGGCTTTACTGAAAAGGCTTGAACCATAAATGGGCAGTAGTTTAAAAAATTCAACAACAGCACCAAGTAAATTTTGAAACTCGGACTAGCCGTTCAGATTGTTTTCAGTACCGATTACTGATGTATCTGTAAATCAGTTGACACCAAAATTATTGATATTTTTAAACGAGATTTCGTCTGTTAAGACTGTTAACCTGCTAGCTTCATTTTTACTGTGGCTCTACTGAAAAGGCTTGAACCATAAATGGGCAGTAGTTTAAAAAATTTAACAACAGCACCAGTAAATTTTGAAACTCGGACTAGCCGTTCAAATTGTTTTCAGTACCGATTACTGATGTATCTGTAAATCAGTCGACACCAAAATTATTGATATTTTTAAACGAGATATCGTCTGTTAAGACTGTTAACCTGCTAGCTTCATTTTTACTGAGGCTTTACTGAAAAGGCTTGAACCACAAATGGGCAGTAGTTTAAAAAAATTAACAACAGCACCAGTAAATTTTGAAACTCGGACTAGCCGTTCATATTGTTTTCAGTACCGATTACTGATGTATCTGTAAATCAGTTGACATCGAAATAAATGATATTTTTAAACGAGAATTCGTTTGTTATGAGTGTAACCTGCTAGCTTCATTTTTAGTGAGGCTTTACTGGAAAGGCTTGAACCATAAATGGGCAGTAGTTTAAAAAATTTAATAACAGCACCAGTAAATTTTTAAACTCGGACTAGCCGTTCAAATTGTTTTCAGTACCGATTACTGATGTATCTGTAAATCAGTTGACATCGAAATAAATGATATTTTTAAACAAGATTTCGTCTGTTACGACTGTTAACCTGCTAGCTTCATTTTTACTGAGGCTTTACTGAAAAGGCTTGAACCATAAATGGGCAGTAGTTTAAAAAATTTAACAACAGCACCAAGTAATTTTTGAAACTCGGACTAGCCGTTCAGATTGTTTTCAGTACCGATTACTGATGTATCTGTAAATCAGTTGACACCAAAATTATTGATATTTTTAAACGAGATTTCGTCTGTTAAGACTGTTAACCTGCTAGCTTCATTTTTACTGAGGCTTTACTGGAAAGGCTTGAACCATAAATGGGCAGTAGTTTAAAAAATTTAACAACAGCACCAGTAAATTTTGAAACTCTGACTAGCCGTTCAGATTGTTTTCAGTACCGATTACTGATGTATCTGTAAATCAGTTGACACCAAAATTATTGATATTTTTAAACGAGATTTCGTCTGTTAAGACTGTTAACCTGCTAGCTTCATTTTTACTGAGGCTTTAATGGAAAGGCTTGAACCATAAATGGGCAGTAGTTTAAAAAAATTAACAACAGCACCAGTAAATTTTGAAACTCTGACTAGCCGTTCAGATTGTTTTCAGTACCGATTACTGATGTATCTGTAAATCAGTTGACACCAAAATTATTGATATTTTTAAACGAGATTTCGTCTGTTAAGACTGTTAACCTGCTAGCTTCATTTTTACTGAGGCTTTAATGGAAAGGCTTGAACCATAAATGGGCAGTAGTTTAAAAAATTTAACAACAGCACCAGTAAATTTTGAAACTCTGACTAGCCGTTCAGATTGTTTTCAGTACCGATTACTGATGTATCTGTAAATCAGTTGACACCAAAATTATTGATATTTTTAAACGAGATTTCGTCTGTTAAGACTGTTAACCTGCTAGCTTCATTTTTACTGAGGCTTTACTGAAAAGGCTTGAACCATAAATGGGCAGTAGTTTAAAAAAATTAACAACAGCACCAGTAAATTTTGAAACTCTGACTAGCCGTTCAGATTGTTTTCAGTACCGATTACTGATGTATCTGTAAATCAGTTGACACCAAAATTATTGATATTTTTAAACGAGATTTCGTCTGTTAAGACTGTTAACCTGCTAGCTTTATTTTTACTGAGGCTTTACTGAAAAGGCTTGAACCATAAATGGGCAGTAGTTTAAAAAATTTAACAACAGCACCAAGTAAATTTTGAAACTCGGACTAGCCGTTCAGATTGTTTTCAGTACCGATTACTGATGTATCTGTAAATCAGTCGACATCGAAACAAATGATATTTTTAAACGAGAATTCGTTTATGAGTGTAACCTGCTCGCTTCATTTTTACCAAAGCTTTACTGAAAAGGCTTGAACCGTAAATGGGCAGTAGTTTAAAATATTCAACAACGGCACCAAGTAATTTTTGAAACTCGGAGTAGCCATTCAGATTGTTAAAATCAACTTAGAACGATTTCGGATTTTATCGATTTTAGAGTCCTCGTATTATTGTGAGAGAATATCTTTTTACGCCAGTCATTTACAGGGCGTCTATTCTTCAATTTTGATTGGTTTATGACGCACACTACATATCTTGAACTGTTGTTGTTACACACTTGAATCATTTATTTCAGAAACTGGTCAACAGACATTTTTATGGATTTTTTTTTTTTTGTGGAATCAGTCTCTCCTATTGTCAGGGCATATTTTTCTGCAATATAACTTCAACTGCCATTCGGTTTTATGGGATATAATTTACAATGAATATCGCGTTTAGTGTAGAAACATGTCGAGCAACATCACATAGCTTGTTTCTGCAGTAAATTGAAATTTCTGCAGTAAAAGTCCTGTGGTATTTTGTATAATACTAATACCATGGTAGCAATTACCATTGGTTTACCATTACTTACCATTGCTTAGTAGTTTGGTATGTTTAACAAATCAGAAAATTAGTTTAAATTTCTTTATTGTATTTTAATGAAAACATGGAAAATTTAGTGTTTTATTCTGTGTTCAAATAAAAAATATATGGTTTATAATAGTGTCTTGTTTGTTAAAAATCATAATACCACAAAAAAAATTGTTATTACCATTAAAAATATATGTTTCTACATGAAAATCTTATTTTATTGCTGACGAGTCAACTGCAATATTTGTTTACAATTAGGGAGAAATATTATAATTTAATTACAGGCAGCATCAACTTCGGGAAGATGTTAACTAATAGTAGAAATTTTTTCAGGCGAAAATCTGTTTAAATATGAAGGATATAATGTTTTTCTTTGTTTCCCAACAATTTGAAATAAAAAATTTGAAACATCTATCCAAAAAACTAGTACTTCCAATTGGCGGATTTCAGAGAAAGTCAATATTTGCAAAAATACGAATAATCTATCCAAAAAATGACTACTTCTTATTGGCAGATTTCGGTAGATTTGGACCTCTACACATTTTTATTAGGCCAACTGAGCTGCACATTTTGTCAATTTTTAAAACATGATATAACAAAATTTATTGCAAATTTGACACTGACATTGACATGACTTTTTTTTAGTAGTAGAAATAGTGAACGTGTTTGTTAGGGATATCATCCTATTTGCAAAAAGGCGAAAAATGTATCAAAAAAACTACTACTTCCTATTGGCAGATTTCAGAGGAAGTTGATATTTGCAAAAAACGAAAAATCTATCCAAAAAACTACTACTTCGTATTGGCAGATTTCAGAGGATGTCAATATTTGCAAAAATACGAAAAATCTATCCAAAAAACTACTACTTTCTATTGGCAGATTTCAGAGGATTTGGACCTCTCAATTTTTTTCTTAAAAACCCATTATATGCATCTTTCAGTCGATCACTATTAGATATAGATATAGTATTGGCAGATTTCAGAGGAAGTTGATATTTGCAAAAAACGAAAAATCTTTCAAAAAACTACTACTTCGTATTGGCAGATTTCAGTGGATGTCAATATTTGCAAAAATACGAAAAATCTATCCAAAAAACTACTACTTTCTATTGGCAGATTTCAGAGGATTTGGACCTGTCAATTTTTTTCTTAAAAACCCATTATATGCATCTTTCAGTCGATCACTATTAGATATTATTATTAGATATAGATATAGTATTGGCAGATTTCAGAGGAAGTTGATATTTGCAAAAAACGAAAAATCTATCCAAAAAACTACTACTTCGTATTGGCAGATTTCAGAGGATGTCAATATTTGCAAAAATACGAAAAATCTATCCAAAAAACTACTACTTTCTATTGGCAGATTTCATAGGATTTGGACCTCTCAATTTTTTTCTTAAAAACCCATTATATGCATCTTTCAGTCGATCACTATTAGATATAGATATAGTATTGGCAGATTTCAGAGGAAGTTGATATTTGCAAAAAACGAAAAATCTTTCAAAAAACTACTACTTCGTATTGGCAGATTTCAGTGGATGTCAATATTTGCAAAAATACGAAAAATCTATCCAAAAAACTACTACTTTCTATTGGCAGATTTCAGAGGATTTGGACCTGTCAATTTTTTTCTTAAAAACCCATTATATGCATCTTTCAGTCGATCACTATTAGATATTATTATTAGATATAGATATAGTATTGGCAGATTTCAGAGGAAGTTGATATTTGCAAAAAACGAAAAATCTATCCAAAAAACTACTACTTCGTATTGGCAGATTTCAGAGGATGTCAATATTTGCAAAAATACGAAAAATCTATCCAAAAAACTACTACTTTCTATTGGCAGATTTCATAGGATTTGGACCTCTCAATTTTTTTCTTAAAAACCCATTATATGCATCTTTCAGTCGATCACTATTAGATATTATTATTAGATATAGATATAGTATTGGCAGATTTCAGAGGAAGTTGATATTTGCAAAAAACGAAAAATCTATCCAAAAAACTACTACTTCGTATTGGCAGATTTCAGAGGATGTCAATATTTGCAAAAATACGAAAAATCTATCCAAAAAACTACTACTTTCTATTGGCAGATTTCAGAGGATTTGGACCTCTCAATTTTTTTCTTAAAAACCCATTATATGCATCTTTCAATCGATCACTATTAGATATTATTATTAGATATAGATATAGTATTGGCAGATTTCAGAGGAAGTTGATATTTGCAAAAAACGAAAAATCTATCCAAAAACTACTACTTCGTATTGGCAGATTTCAGAGGATGCCAATATTTGCAAAAATACGAAAAATCTATCCAAAAAACTACTACTTTCTATTGGCAGATTTCAGAGGATTTGGACCTCTCAATTTTTTTCTTAAAAACCCATTATATGCATCTTCCAGTCGATGACTATTAGATATTATTATTAGATATACATTGAATATTAGATAATATTACAGTTAATGCTCTGATTGATCATGAACTGGCCATGATGATAATTCTTGATGGCGCACATGACTGAAGAATAATAATTAGAAGATTGCTGTACTTGAATATTTATTTAAATTTACATATTGCAGCTTCATTTATTATTTATTTATTTATTTTTCACAATTTTAGTAGAAACTCCTCAACTACAAACTTGCAAGATTCAATATTTCATTGAGAATGTTTGAAAAACCATTTGAATTATTATTAGGCAATGATTATCCTTTTGAAAATATCAGTAGAAAACTCGACAGTTCTATGAGTCAATTGACTCAATAGTCTTCAACTTTAATAATTTAATAATAATAATAATAATAATAAATTTAAATTTTGGAATTTCAGTAGCAACTCTATAATTTCTAAGATACAATAAATAATTTTCAGATATTAGTAGTAAAATTTGAATTATTAATTAATAAATTAATATTTATTTAATATTAATATTAATATTTAATATTAATATTTCTATTTAAATGTTAGCAGTAAAATATGAAAATGATTTATTTATATTTCCATTTCTTGAAAAAGTTTCCGTGAAAAGTTCGGTTTCAATTTCTTTTTATGATTAAATGAAAGTAAAATTGATTTTGCAAAAACCGATAAATGAAAGTAAAATCACAGTAAAGATTAATAAAAACCAATTAAAAATAAGATTTGGGTCACTATTAGATAATAATATTAATTAAAGTTTCATATTGGAGCCAAGGCTCTGAATGATCAGTAGTCACGATGATAATTCTCGAAAGCTCGCAGGGATGCAGAATATTGCTCTACTGGAATATTTTTTTAACGTTGCATTTGCATATTGCAGTTTGATTTGTGACAAATTTAGTAGAAACTTCTTACTACTTCAACTTTTCTGAACATCAATTTCTTTGTAAAATTCAATATTTCATTTTGAATGTTTGTAGAAACATTTTAATAGTTATTAGGCAATAATGATCCTATTAAAAATGTTAGCAGATAACTTGACAGTTCTAAGAGACAATTACAAAAATGTTTTGAAAATATTAGTAGAAAACTTGACATTTCCAGCAGTTAATTGACTCACCACTTTTCAACTTTTTTTAAATTTGGTAATATAAGTAGAAACACTTGACATTTACAGGAGTCAATTGACATACCAGTCTTCGATTTTTCTTTTGTTTGGTAATATAAGTAGAAACACTTGGCATTTACAGGAGTCAATTGGCTCAACAGTCTTCAGATTCAATATTTTGTATGTTTTCATATTGATGCTTCATTTTTAGAAATTTGTATAATATAATTTGTAAGATTCAATAATTATTTTTGAGATGATAATATTAAGATATGAATTATTGTTAGACTTTAATTATGATATTAAAATGTTTGTGACAAAATTTCAAATCTATATAGTTACGTAAAATTTTGAAAATGTTGCCAGAAAATTCGACATTTCCAGCAGTTAATTTTTAACTCGATAATTTGTAAGATTCAATAATTAATTTTGAGATGATAATATTAAGATATGAATTATGGTTAGACATTAATTTTGATATTAAAATGTTTGTGACAAAATTTCAAATCTATATAGTTACGTAAAATTTTGAAAATGTTGCCAGAAAATTCGACATTTCCAGCAGTTAATTGACTCGCCAGCCTTCAACTATTTTGTTTGACAATGTAAGTAGAAACACTTAACATTTACAGGACTTAGCAGGAAACAACTGATTTTAGTTCAGTGTATTAAGAAATAAGGTAGTCACGAAACTTTTATAGTTATGTATCAGTATGTATTAAAAATTTATATTTTAAAATTTCAACTAAAAATCATTCAATTTTCATTGCAAATATGAAAGTAATTACCTAAAATTACAAAATATTTCTATTCCACATATTACATTTCTGTCGAATTAGCTGTATTTTCAGTATACATTATAAAATATGATTGGTAATTGCGATTTTTTCTTGGAAATTACAATTGCTATTACAATCATTAAAATCCAATTGAATTCACAAAATTTTCCAATCTAAATTACAAAATTGAATTGGAAAATGTGACATTGCTCTTGGATTGTTTGTTGTCAAAAAGTAACTGGAAATTGCGAAATATTACTTGGGAACATGAATTTTTGCTTAGAAATGCCAAAATTTGGTTCAGTATACTAAGAAATTTAAAGGGAACTCACGAAACTTTTATTATTATCTGTATGAATTAAAAATTTATTGAAAATTGCAATATGTTTAATGCATTTTATGAAAGCACCTCTAATTAAGCATAGGCTGTATTTATATTTCCAAAATTTTATTACAAATCATACAATTTTTATTGCAAATAGGAAAGTAGTTACCAAAAATTATAGAATTTTAATTGGAAACTGCAACATTTCTATCTGAAATTATAGAATTTTCATTGGAAATTACAAAATTTCTGTTACGTATATCAAAATTCAATTGAATTAGCAGTAGTTTTAATATAAATTATAAAATTCTATTTGAAATTGCGAGTTTGTCATTGAAATATGAAGTTGCTATTACAAACATTAGAATTCATTTGAATTCGCAGAATTTCCAATCGAAATTACAAAATGTTGTTGGTAATTGCTACATTTGCCTGGGAAATTATTATTATTTATAATTATTTTTCTTATAAATACTAATTTGATTGATAATAATCTACGTAATTTGATTGAACTTACAATTTTTTTATTAAAATTGAAACATTAAACTGTTTCTTTGAGAAGGTAGTTTTGTTGTAAAATTCACGCGAAAAAGCTTCTTTCGTTAGAAAACATACAATTTTCCTTGAAAAGTATTTACCTTCAAAATTTTCATTGAAGAAGTATGAAGTTGCTATTGCACACATTAAAACTCATTTGAATCCGCAGAATTTCCAATCTAAATTACAAAATTTTGTTGGTAATTACTACATTTGCCTGGGAAATTATTATTGTTTATAATTATTTTTCTTATAAATACTAATTTGATTGATAATAATCTACGTAATTTGATTGAACTTACAATTTTTATATTAAAATTGAAACATTACAGCTGTTCCCTTGTAAAATTTCCGTGAAAAACTTTAAGTACCTTACTCAAAAAAGGTTGCCAACTTTTATGGTATCAAAAAGCAGATTAGACACCTAGTTTCTGACATTTTTGGAAGCACATCTATCTGTCAGATAACTTTAGAAAGACCGGAAGAGTATTTATTTATTAATAACTTATTTTTATATATTGTATTAGTTTTTTTTTATGCTTTACATAATTTCTTAATATAAAAATGAATGTTTTTATCATTTTATTTGTAAAGTTAGACCTTCGTGCTGTTATAAAAAATACATAATTATTGTTTGAAAGTGAAGGGGTCGCTGTGTTTTTGTTGGGTATTGAAACAGAAGTTGTTCACCTAAAATCATACAAAAACTTTCATGCCAGACAATGCCTTTTACATTTCACATCGAATTAATATTGCTTTGTTGGCTCGGACCTCTAATTTCTGTGTTGTCCGTTGATTAATGAAGGCTGTGACATAAATGTGTGCTGGGGCCACATCTGAGCTAATATCCTGTGCTTTGATAAATATTTATAACTCAAACAATAATGAGGATGTCATTATTTCCTCCGTATATTAACTATTCACAGTGTTTTTGGGTCCCGGTTCCCCACGTAAATTCTCAGAGTGTGGCATATGTACCTTTTTTTAATTAACTTTTACTTAACACATAAAAAAAAGAAACTTTTGCAGATTCATTTTAGCTGCGCATTTGATAATAACTTATTTTCAGTTATTGTAATATAAACTAAATAAATAAATAATAATATTTTGGATGCAGCTTCTTTCAGTTTACATCAAACGTAATGGAATTGGTTTAATTTCATTTAAAGTAATAATTAGTTGCAGATTTTTAAGTAACCTTTATGTATTGTTTTTACAACTTGAGCCGGAACCTTCCTTGACATTATAATGGACAAATTTAGTTCACCGGGTTAAGTATTGATTGTCGACATTAATTACTAATGTCTCCAAAATAAGGTCATCACCGCTTGAATGCACAAACATTTGATTCCAAATGCACAAAAGCTTGAGCGGCTGTATGAGTTAAGGCACCGACTTTTTATCTATAGTGCGATAAATGCATCAGTGTTCTTGCAAATATTAATTACGTTCAACACATTTTAAGATATTGACCAGTGGTCATAGCAACCAACGGCTTCAATGAAAATAACCACCATATAATGAAATCGTACAAAAAATTGACTTTGTTACACAATTCAATTGAGCTTTAAAATACAAACAATACTGCGTTTAATACTGCGGCTCACGTGTTATTATTTATATGTACATGACATTATGACAATTAATGTTTATTTATAATTAAGTGTTATGAACATGCATTTAGAGAGAAAAAAAACATTCCATTAACCAATCAGATAAGGTGAAACAGTTTCACATAAATTATACGTTCCAGGAACGTTATTGATTGCTGAATTTAACGTGCCGTTTGTTTCCCATTTTATTATTAGTTAAATAATAACTACGGAACAAAACAATTATATGTTCCGGGAACCTTATTGATCGCTTAATTTAACGTGCCGTCTGTTTCCCGTTTCAGTATTAGTTGAACAATAACCATGGAACAAAACAAGGGCCTAAAGGAAAGCACCTCGAACGAGATCAAGTTCATGACGAGCATCAAGCCGGGGGTCACCGACCTGAGACCGTAAGTAGCCCTAATTGTGCCGCATGAGCCCCGCTTATCCTCCTCCCCCTCCCGATACCAGCCTCTTCACTGAAACCGCCGACGATGACGAGCCCCCCGTGCAGGTGCAGGTCCTAATGACCACGCTGTCGGCGGAGTTTCTCAAGTGCCCCAGGGAGGTGAAGTCGCTCCAGAGGCAAATGTCGCAGAATAGGTATGTACTGACCGAATCGGTGCAGACATGAAACCACGATGCCGGTGGCTGTGGTTGATAACGTTTTCGGTCGCCTGTGTATAGTCGGAACTGCTGGTTTATGAGGTTTCTTCGGAACGGTTAAGACTGTGCTTGGCGTAAAGTTATGTAAATATGATCCACGGTTTATCATCGAGTCTTGTAAAAAAAAATTAATGCCTGCCAAACATTCTAAATGAAATATTGATATTGATAAGTAGAGAAGTTACTACTAAAATTGTCAAAAATGAAACTGCAATGTGCAAACTTAAAAAAATATTCTAGCAGAGCAATATAGAATCGGGGGACGAAGAAGTGAGGTTATTCGGAAATACAGGATGTTTCATATTTAACCGCCCAAACCGCCATTTCCATCCACCTGGTGACAGCTTGTAAACACTGTTCACTTCATTTTTGTTGGTACACATGTAATATAACTTGACAAAACAAATAAAAAACTACATTATTATCAATCATTAAATAATATTTTCAATTTGTTATAGTAATTATTGATAGTCGACTGTTCCCAGTAAAATGTGCAACTTTTAATGTAGGCACATTGACAAAACTGTCAAATAGTTATAATTTTCGTCACTTTTGACATCTATTAAAATTCATGTATGTAACTTGACAAAAAAATATATATATCACCGTCAAGTTTTTCGACAGATGGTGAACGGTGTTTATATAGCAAAATTTTTGGGTGTTATATCGTTCCCACTCTGGCAAACTGGTTAAAGTGACAAAATGCTAAGTCTGCACTGTAGGTACTGTAAATCTAAATTCTGGCAAACTCTTGTAACTCTGTTCTTGCCGTTTGACTGCACGTTTTTAATTTACAAAACTACACAGTCCGAGTATGCAGAAGTAGCAGTTTTAGCTCAAGTGAAAAAAGAATATGCGCTTATTGTTAATTTACCGGATATTAAGATTGCACGATCCCATTACATTTTTTGCAATCCGAGATGTTTCGGTTGTTGTGATACATGAAAGCGTCAAATGTTGTGACGTTAAGCAATGTAACGGCAATCAATTATTTTGCAAATTACAAACAGAAGTAATGAGCGTGCGTCTTGATGCTAAATAAAAAACAATCCCATTATTGTAATTTGCATCGTCCACCGCACAATCAACCACCACGAAAAACTCTTGACAAATAACTCAATCATTGCAACTGCAACTCTTTCTACCACAGGTTGCTTCACTGTGGGAAGCCGCGGCAAACTCGTGCCATCTGCTGTGCCGGCTGCAATGTTGCATCACCACAAAAAATAGCGCAGTGCACAATCGCAGATATTAGTTGCACCGAGGACAAAAGCGTTATTAGCAGGCTTGGTGGAGCGTGGGGAGCAGTGACCAATTACTCGGCCCCAATTGGCCCTACAATTTGCTGCTTTAACGATGTTTACAATGCAGTCAATGAGGCGGCACAAATCTTTTGCACATATAAATCTTCAGACTGCGGTGACGTCGTGCCAGTGTATAAAGTGTGCTTGCCAAGAAGCAGTTTAAAGTGCTTGGCTGCCAGATGTGCTCACACCGATATTTATAATCAAATATTACACAAAACCGATAAAAACATGAGTGTACGGGGCAATGAAATTTGCAAGAGCTCCGATGTCAATAGAATTGCTTCAGAAAACAATTTGAATACGAACACTAATGACGGACATAATTGCAGCGAAGCGAAACCAAAATTGCACATTCTTGATGTAAGCACTAAACTAGAAGCCGGATGTGCTAATAGCTTTGAGCCGATGAAAGATGAGAATGAAGATTCAAAAGTTTCGATTGCCTCAGGAGTGGAGCAAAAATATTATCTCGCTGAAAAATGTGATGTGGAAAATACAGTTGCAAAAATAGGGACCAACTTGGAAAACGTGGCGCATCAAGTTTGTATTACTGAAAGATGCATTGAAGTTGCCGCCAAAGATGAAAATGTTCATTTAGAGGAGAAACAGCAAAATGTTTGCGCTGCTGTAAAGTGTAATAATGAAGCAGTTTCAGAAGTAAAGATTCGTTTAAAAGAAGACGAAGATTACAATGCCGAATCGAGCAACCTAGAAGACTGTAATTCTGAAACGTGCAGTGAAGATGGATTGAATGTATGTAATTCTGAATTATTGAATGCAGAGCTTAATATTTTCATCGCTGAATTATGCAGTGACGCAGAATTGATTGTTAGTCATGATGCTTTATGCAGTAAAGAAGTTTTTAACACTGAATCTTGTAACCTAGAAGATGGCCTCAGTGCATGCTATGCTAAAGAAAGTAACGAAGAAGACAATATTGTCTGTAATTGTGAATTACTCAAAGAAGAGCTTAATGCTTTCACCTCTGCATCATGCAGTGAAGCAGAACTGATTGTTAGTAATGATGCTTTATTTAGTGTAGCAGTAGAATTGAATGTTTTCAATATCGAATCAAGCAATTCAGAATATGATCTGAGGAATGCGGAAAGGTATAGTGAAGAAGAAGAATCAAATGTTTGTACCATTGCAAGTATCAATGCACAAAATAAGTATGAAGAATGCTGTAAAGCAAATGATGAAGACATAATTGTTGACATCGATGATAAAAACAAAAGTTTCACCATTGGCGAATACATTGGCCCTGATGATGAAGGTGCCTTTGCAAGCATGAACAATCAACATACTGGCTTTATCATTGAAGAAAGCTTTGATATCGAATCAAACAATTCTGAACATGATCTGACTCTAAGGAATACGGAAAGGTACAGTGAAGAAGAAGAATCAAATGTTTGTGCCATTACAAGTATCAATGAACAAAATAAGTATGAAGAATGTTGTGAAGCTTATAATGAAGACATAATTATAGGCATCGATGATAAAAACATAAGTTTCACCATTGAAGAATACATTGGTGCCAATGATGAAGGTGCAAGCACAGATCAAAATATGCATTTTATTGCTGAGGAGAGCATTGAAGCCAAACCTGAAGCTACCATTTCATACATCAACGATCAAAATAAATGTTGCAACATTTACAAGCCCCAAAGAACCATCGATGCATTTGTGTGCAAGACTTGCGTTAACTGCAAACATTGGCCGCGTTGCATCTTTCAAGCAGTAGATTACATAAAAATATTATTAAACATTAAACCTGCATCTAGTTACGCCCCAAATTGTTCTTGCTTATTAATTATGTGGATCAATCATTTGAGGAGGTTTATGATTACTGCTAACATGCAAGGATATATTCGGGCTGCAGTCGAAGCGAAGATAAACATTTTGGAATACGCATTATCTCCGCGAAGTCTAAAACTAATGGCGACGAATACAAGTCTGCAAAATCTGTATACAACCCTGCAAATGATGCTACATTCGAAGACAAATTCAAACATGCATAATCTGGTTACTCGTTACTCTCCATATTTAATAACCAAAGTTCTTAGTTGTCTTCTCGCAGCAAATAATATAGAATATGGTCGTGCTTCCAACGCTTTAGCCTTGATGAACAGGTCAGTTTATAATATAGCAGACACGTACAATTTTTGCAAATGTATTTCTTTTGATCCCCTAAGAAAATGTTGCAATCTTGAGCACCCTCAGAATTCCCCTTCCTTCACGCACTATACGCTTGGTAACGAAACCCCAATAGTGGAACCGAATAAACTTCAAATGTTGGTCACAAAAATATTGTCTCATTTGCAGGATATCCTTAATAATTCATCGTTTGAACATTCAAATGTTGAATCTAATGAATCTCCATATTGTAAAGTGGACTTTAATATCTTGCCATATCTGCAGAATTGTTCTGAAAATGTATCTCATGAATATGTAAATTTCAAATCAGAAGATTCTCAAGATTTATTAGAAGAGTCACGGGCATTTTCTTATATAACGGATATTATTGATAATTTGCAGACTAAATGTTACGATGCTGAACCAATTCACCCTAAAGCAAATATAAAGATATTGCAGTACCTACAGGATTTCTATGATAATCACGAATGTGTGAATTTTGAAGCAAAATATTCTCGGAAATCGGATTTTGAGTTAAACGAATCGGATCTTTTGTCTCCCGCTTTTGATCTAATACTAGCTGACGGTTTAAATTTTGAAACTAGTCAGCCTCTCGATTGCAAACTAAATACAAAGATATTGCAGTATTTGCAGGATTTTTTTGATTATACGAGTCATGAAAGTGAAAATTCTGAGCCTGCAGATTTGCAAGAATCGGATTTTGAATTGAACAATTCACAAATATTGGCTTACTTAACTGATGTTCTCATTAATTCGCCGAGCAGATGTCTTAATTTTGAAACAAATCCCCACGCAAACATGAATATATTGCAGTATTTACAGGATTTCTTTGATTACGTGTCTCATGAAAGTGTTAATTTTGAGCAGGAACATTTACAAGAATTAAATTTTGAACTTAGATATTCTCAAATATCAGATTCCGGACTAAGAGATTCACAAGAATCAGATTTTACAACTGAACATCCACAAGAATCTGATATCAAATCAAAAGATTCAGAAGTTACAGGTTTTGAATTAAGAAAATCGCAAAAATCGGGCTTCGAATTAAAAGATTCACAAGAATTGAACCAGAAATCAATACACCCTCATGAATCAGATTTTGGATTAAAACATTCACAAGAATTGAATTTGAAATCAGAACAACGTTCTCATGAATCAAATTTTGGATTAAAACATTCACAAGAATTGAATTCGAAATCTAAACCCTCTCATGAATCAGGATTTGCATTAAAAGATTCACAAGAATTAAACCAGAAATCAATACACCCTCATGAACCAGATTTTGGATTAAAACATTCACAAGAATTAAATTCAAAATTAAAACGCTCTCATGATTCATATTTTGGATTAAAACATTCAAAAGAATTGAATTCAAAATCAGAACAACGTTCTCATGAATCAGATTTTGGATTAAAACCGCAAGAATTGACGTCGAAATCTAAACCCTCTCATGAATCAGGTTTTGCATTAAAAGATTCACAGGAATCAGAGTTTAGACGAAAATGTATAGGTTATGAGTCAATAGATTCTCAAGAGTCTGATATTAAATCTAAACAATCGCAACTATCAAGTATTACATTAAATTGTTCGCAAGATTTAGATTATGAATCAAAAGATTCCCAAGAATCAGATTTGAAGACAAAAGATTCCCAGGAATCAGGTTTTAATTCGAAATGTTCCCAAAAATTGGATTATGTATCAAAAGATTGTCAAGAGTCGGATATTAATTCAGAAAAATCGCCACTATCAGTTTTCAAGTTAAAATGTTCGCAAGAATTAGATTATGATTATGATGAACATTGTGTGAGAATTTTGGAGGAAATAGATTTGTTTATGAATAAGGCTATAAAAAATATCATAGTTGCTATGACAGGCACTCCTCATCTTGATTGTAATGCTGTTGATGTGAAAGACACACGTCCTGTTGATTGTAATGTTATTGATATTTTGGACACTACTAATGTTGATTCTAATGTTCATATGATCAACAATTCTCCTGTGGATTGTAATCCAAAACTATTAGGTTTTAAATCGAAAAGTTCGCAAGTATTTAATTATGAATCAAAAGGTTCGGATTTCAAATCACAGGAAACACAAGAATCAGATTTTGTATCGAAATATTGTCAAGAATCAGGCTTTAAGTCGAAATGTTCACAAAAATTGGATTATATATCAAGAGATTTAAAATCACTGGAATCACAAGAATCTGATTTTGTATCGAAATATTATCAAAAATCAGGTTATAAATCGAAATGTTCACAAACGAAATATTCGCTGGAACCAGGTTTAAAATCGAAGTGTTCGCAACAATTGGATTATAAATCAATTGGTTCGGATTTCAAATCACAAGAATCACAAGAGTCAGATTTTAAAATGAAATATTCTCAAGAACCAGGTTTTAAATCGAAAAGTTCGCAAGAATTTAATTATGAATCAAAAGGTTCGGATTTCAAATCACAGGAATCCGATTTTAAATCAAAATATTCTCAAAATTCTGATTTTGAAATGCATGAAACGCGAAACTTATCACACTTATTGTATTCTCGCAATGTTATGCCTGTTAACTGTTTATCTTTTAAAACGAATCGATTGAAAGTAAACGCAAACGCATCAGTTTGTAAAGTAAACCACAAAATCCTGTCTTATTTACAAGATTCCCCTGTTAGATTTTACAAGGGTGTAAATTATGGACAAAAATATTTTGAAAATACGCATTTTAAACCGAGAAAATCAGAAAAATTGCCAAACTCTTTTAATTGTGTTTATAAATGTTTGTGTTTGGAAACGAAAAAACCTTTGTCTCCAGATTGTGAATTAAACTTGAATGGTATGCCCTTTCATGAGGAATCTCAGGATAGTAATTGCGGGAAAATTGTATCATGTGAATCTCAAGTATTGCATTTTGATTCTCACGAAGACCCAATTGTTGAAAAAAATGTGATTGGTGAAGCAGAAAACGCTTCCATGTACGATGAAAAGTGGTTGGGAATTTTGGAGGCATTAGCTTTGTTTGTTACCAAAACTGTAGCAAATATTGGCGTTGCTACTGGCAGTACTCCTCGTCTTGATTGTAATGTTGTTACTATGAAAGACACTCTTCATGTTGACTCCAATTTAAAACCAATTTCTCCAGAAGATAAGTTGATAAATGTTTCCCCTAGAAGAAGTCATTGCAGAAAATTCTCTAGAACGTACAATTGGGGGTATGAACAAAAGTGGGTGAGAATTTTGGAGCGAATAGCTTTGTTTGTAAATGAGAGTATAAAAAACATCGAAGTTGCTAGCAAAAACACTTCTTATCTTGATTGCAATACTGTTGATTTGGAAGGTACTCTTCATGTTGATTGTAATGTTGTTGATATGACGGATACTACTAATGTTGTTGATATGGAAGGCACTTACAATGTTGTTGGTATGATGGACACTACAAATGTTGATTCTAATGTTGTTGATGTAATCGGCAATGTTGTTGGTATGATGGACACTACTAATGTTGATTCTAATGTTATTGATGTAATCGGCAATGTTGTTGGTATGACGGACACTACTAATGTTGTGGATATGAAAGACACTTGCAATGCTGTTGGTATGATGGACACTACAAATGATGATTCTAATGTTGTTGATGTAATCAACATTTCTCCTGTAGATTGTAATCAAAAATCAAATAATCCAGAAGATTTTCGTACAATTACTGATTTATATTTCGATTTACACCCAAATACTCCAGAAGAGTCTAGTACAACGGAGTTAGATACGTTAAACTCAAGCACTCAAGACAGATGCGAAAATGTTGAAGTGCTGTCGGCTGATTTGACGCACACTCCTGATGTTGTTGATGTAACAGACACATATTCTGTTGATTGTACTGCAAAATCAAACAGCCTAGAAGATGTTGGCGGAATTTCTTCTTTATACTTCGATGTGCACAGAAAAAATCCAGAAGAGTTTGATGCAATGAAGCTTCTAACTTTGCTTTATGCAAACCCAAAAACTTTTAAGATCCCTATGCAAAGTGCTGAAGTGGTAACGATAAATGAGGCAATAAATGTAAAAGCTCGAGAAGAGACTACAGAAAATCTTGCAGTAGTGGCAGAAAATTACGCGATAAACGAATGTCGAGAAATCACAAAAAATCGAGAAGATGCAATGGGAAGTACCAGTAAGGCAATAAACATTGATAATACTTATCGTGCAAAATTTCGTGAAATCACAAAAATTCGAGAAGATTCAATAAGAAATACCAAAGAAGTGAGTGCAAGAAACATTGATAATGATAATGCTTGTCGTGCAAAATTGAAATCTCAAGAAGGCTCATTGCAAACTGTGGGAGTTGAAGCAAATGATCACGCAAAAACACAACAAAATCTTGAAGTAATAGCAGAACAAGATAAAAACCTGTGCACTCAAGATGTTAAAGTCATAACAGCAAAAGACCTAAATTTTTATCGTATAAACCTGAAAAGTCAAGGACAAGCAACGCAACTTCTTGGAGTGATAGCAGAAAATGATGTAGACTCGGAAACGCAAGAAAACGTTGCAATAAATAGTGCTCCTTACGATACGAAGTCGAAAAATGGAAAAGATGCAACGCAAAATACTGGACTAATAATGGAAAATAACGCAAATTATCGTGTGTTCTCAAAATTTTGCACAGATGCCAGAAAGGTAATGCCAAGCGATGGTTTACACCCAAAAACTCGAGAAGTTGCAATAAAAAGTACAGCAATTAATTTAATTGAATACGAAGAAAATTTAGTGAACATGCTCGAGTCGAGCATTATGCTCTTTGATTCCAGCCTAAAAGACCTCCAGGTTGCTTTAATGAGCAATCCTGTTCTTGAACAAGTTACTCACAAAGTCGCAGAAATATGCGCTCCACATTTTGAAGGTAAATTGGAACCAGGAAAGGTTGCTGCAACGGACACCCAACTTTATTCTACAGGAAAAGCAGAAGAAGTTAAGTCTGTTACCAATCGCCAAGAAACACATATTTCGCTAAGTAACACAAATACGTGTTGCCATGCAACACGTATTCCTACTCAAAATGCGAGAGCTTCGACAGTCTGCAAATTACCATTCAACTCTGCAAATTGTAGAGGTTCTCTGGCCAATCTTCCGTTGCTAAAAGTGAACGCCTGGAAGTGGCCAGAAGCCTTAAGAATGTTCAAGCTGCCGTCTGTTTGCAATTCTTCTGAAATGGAACTGTTAAGATGCAAGCCTGAACAACGGAACGAAAAGCATAGCCGCAGTGTGAGGAAAGCTGAGATAGCTTTGAGGAACATTGCGCTTCTGCTGGAGGAAGTGGCTGCTTGGAAGAAGAATCATTTGAGAGAAACTATTACTAGGTACTCCTTTTCATAACCACCACATATTTTTTACTACACCCTGACAATGCTAATACTTACACAGCGTAAACCTGCGTCTGCCGGAACTGAACACATAAGTGCGAGCGAGATGACATAAGTTTTGTATTAGTTGAAGTGCGAGGTAAAACAATTCATAGAGTTATTTATATACGGCGACTTTGTTTTGACTAAACGCCGCCAATATATTTAAGGGTAGTCGGTATATTTATGGGGTAAGGGTAGTGGCTGGCGTCAAATTGTAAGTACCCATCTGATGCTGATATGTCGCTTCTGATGGACATTTAAAAAATAACCAAATTGGCAAATTATTACTTACAAATTTTAATTTTGTAATTGCAAAATGTTTATTAGAACACAAAATCCTCATTTGAATTTTACAGCTTATACAGAATTGAATGGAATTGAAACAGGATTGATTCAGTGAAAATTAATTTGTATACATTTATGTTGAGAGCTTTCCTTAGAATATGTGCAAAATTTTATTCAATTCAATTCAATCATTTCTATGTAAATCAAGGAGATTTTTGATATAATTCACTAGAATTAATACAGACTTTAATGTAACTGAAACAGAACTAAATGAAATTTATAGAAATTCAACAGGATTTCAAAATTCAATGCAATTTTAAACTTAATAGTACGAAATTTTTAGAATGTTCAATGAAATTTCTATACAATTCAATGAAATCTTTACAGAATTCAACAAAACTTATACAGAATTCAATGGAATTGAAACAGGATTGATTCAATGAAAATTAATTTGTATACATTTATGTTGAGAGCTTTCCTTAGAATATGTGCAAAATGTTATTCAATTCAATTCAATAATTTCTATATAAATCAAGGAGATTTTTGAAATAATACTAGAATTAATACAGACTTTAATGGAACTGAAACAGAACTAAACGAAATTTATAGAAATTCAACAGGATTTCAAAATTCAGTGTAATTTTTAACGTAATAGTACGAAAATTTTATAATGTTCCATGAAATTTCTATACAATTCAATGAAATCTTTACAGAATTCAACAAAACTTATACAGAATTCAATGGAATTGAAACAGGATTGATTCAATGAAAATTAATTTGTATACATTTATGTTGAGAGCTTTCCTTAGAATATGTGCAAAATGTTATTCAATTCAATTCAATAATTTCTATATAAATCAAGGAGATTTTTGAAATAATACTAGAATTAATACAGACTTTAATGGAACTGAAACAGAACTAAACGAAATTTATAGAAATTCAACAGTATTTCAAAATTCAGTGTAAGTTTTAACGTAATAGTACGAAATTTTTAGAATGTTCCATGAAATTTCTATGCAGTTTAATGAAATCTTTACAGAATTCAACAAAACTTATACAGAATTGAATGGAATTGAAACAGCATTGATTCAATGAAAATTAATTTGTATACATTTATGTTGAGAGCTTTCCTTAGAATATGTGCAAAATTTTATTCAATTCAATTCAATAATTTCTATATAAATCAAGGAGATTTTCGATAGAATTCACTAGAATTAATACAGACTTTAATGGAACTGAAACAGAACTAAACGAAATTTATAGAAATTCAACAGGATTTCAAAATTCAGTGTAATTTTTAACGTAATAGTACGAAAATTTTAGAATGTTCCATGAAATTTCTATGCAGTTTAATGAAATCTTTACAGAATTCAATCAAACTTATACGTAATTGAATGGAATTGAAACAGCATTGATTCAATGAAAATTAATTTGTATACATTTATGTTGAGAGCTTTCCTTAGAATATGTGCAAAATTTTATTCAATTCAATTCAATAATTTCTATATAAATCAAGGAGATTTTTGATATAATTCACTAGAATTATATAGACTTTAATGGAACTGAAACAGAACTAAACGAAATTTATAGAAATTCAACAGGATTTCAAAATTCAGTGTAATTATTAACGTAATAGTACGAACATTTTAGAATGTTCCTTGAAATTTCTATACAGTTTGATGAAATCTTTACAGAATTCAATCAAACTCATACGTAATTGAATGGAATTGAAACAGCATTGATTTAATGAAAATTAATTTATATAGATTTATGTTGAGAGCTTTCATTAGAATATGTGCAAAATTTTATTCAATTCAATTCACTAATTTCTATATAAATCAAGGAGATATTTGATATAATTCACTAGAATTTATACAGACTTTAATGGAACTGAAACAGAACTAAACGAAATTTATAAAAACTAAACAGTATTTCTAAATTCAGTGTAATTTTTAACGTAATAGTACGAAAATTTTAGAATGTTCCATGAAATTTCTATACAGTTTAATGAAATCTTTACAGAATTCAATGAAAATTAATTTGTATATATTTATGTTGACAGCTTTCCTTAGAATATGTGCAAAATTTTATTCAATTCAATTCAATAATTTCTATATAAATCAAGGAGATTTTTGATATAATTCACTAGAATTAATACAGACTTTAATGGAACTGAAACAGAACTAAACGAAATTTATAAAAACTCAACAGTATTTCAAAATTCAGTGTAATTTTTAACGTAATAGTACGAAAATTTTAGAATGTTCCATGAAATTTCTATACAGTTTAATGAAATCTTTACAGAATTCAATCAAACTTATACGTAATTGAATGGAATTGAAACAGGATTGATTCAATGAAAATTAATTTGTATACATTTATATTTAGAGCTTTCCTTAGAATATGTGCAAAATTTTATTCAATTCAATTCAATAATTTCTATATAAATCAATGAGATTTTTTATATAATTCACTAGAATTTATACAGACTTTAATGGAACTGAAACAGAACTAAACGAAATTTATAGAAATTCAACAGTATTTCAAAATTCAGTGTAATTTTTAACGTAATAGTACGAAAATTTTAGAATGTTCCATGAAATTTCTATACAGTTTAATGAAATCTTTACAGAATTCAATCAAACTTATACCTAATTGAATGGAATTGAAACAGCATGGATTCAATGAAAATTAATTTGTATACATTTATGTTGAGAGCTTTCCTTAGAATATGTGCAAAATTTTATTCAATTAAATTCAATAATTTCTATATAAATCAAGGAGATTTTTGATATAATTCACTAGAATTAATACAGACTTTAATGGAACTGAACCAGAACTAAACGAAATTTATAGAATTTCAACAGGATTTCAAAATTCAGTGTAATTATTAACGTAATAGTACGAAAATTTTAGAATGTTCCATGAAATTTCTATGCAGTTTGATGAAATCTTTACAGAATTCAATCAAACTTATACGTAATTGAATGGAATTGAAACAGCATTGATTCAATGAAAATTAATTTGTATACATTTATATTGAGAGCTTTCTTTAGAATATGTGCAAAATTTTATTCAATTCAATTCAATAATTTCGATATAAATCAATGAGATTTTTGATATAATTCACTAGACATTATACAGACTTTAATGGAACTGAAACAGAACTAAACGAAATTTATAGAAATTCAACAGAATTTCAAAATTCAGTGTAATTATTAATGTAATAGTACGAAAATTTTAGAATGTTCCATGAAATTTCTATACAGTTTAATGAAATCTTTACAGAATTCAATGAAAATTAATTTGTATATATTTATGTTGACAGCTTTCCTTAGAATATGTGCAAAATTTTATTCAATTCAATTCAATAATTTCTATATAAATCAAGGAGATTTTTGATATAATTCACTAGAATTAATACAGACTTTAATGGAACTGAAACAGAACTAAACGAAATTTATAAAAACTCAACAGTATTTCAAAATTCAGTGTAATTTTTAACGTAATAGTACGAAAATTTTAGAATGTTCCATGCAATTTCTATGCAGTTTAATGAAATCTTTACAGAATTCAATCAAACTTATACGTAATTGAATGGAATTGAAACAGCATTGATTCAATGAAAATTAATTTGTATACATTTATGTTGAGAGCTTTCCTTAGAATATTTGCAAAATATTATTCAATTCAATTCAATTATTTCTATATAAATCAAGGAGATATTTTACACTTCATATGGATCACCCTGTATATGTATACTTTTGTTGCTGCACATCAATATTTGATAACCACATTGACACTTATTTAAATATTGTCATCAAGTTTATGGCTTTCTTATTGTTAGCATTAATAAGCGAAATGGGCCAATTTTGCTTAATATTACTTTATGTCCATCACATCAACACTTTTCAAACATTTTATCATCGCCATAAAGCTTATAGATTTTTGTGTGGCAGTATTCGTAAGTGGAAACAAATAATCGAGCTTGTAGATTTTATAAACACGACATAAAAGTTTATTAGTTGCAACATTTGTAAGCAAATGTAGGCCATTTATAGTTCAATATTGATTAATATTCAAATTATATTGGGTGACAATGGGCATAAGGTGATTACAGGAAGTCCTTTAAAGTTAACAATTGGAAATATATTACGTATGAGTAATCATATTTGCATTTATAATAATAAGTACCGCACGTATAAGTTTCATGCAAGACTATTCAGGCTGTGAAGTGCTTCATATAAAATTAATGGATTATCGATTTTATTAAATCTATAGTGCATTAATAATTGATGGCCAAGTGCGTATCGGAATTGAAAGGTGCTGGAATTGTTATGAATAATTTGGATATGAATGATAAATAGTTACTTCAATTATGCATAGGGCATACTGATAGATTTATCGCATCAGTAGTATTTATATTAACATGCATCATATTGAGGAATTTTGATGATAGATTTCAATATTTCGATAGAAATCAACGAATATTAATGGTAAATAACAAAATTTCTGTGGAATTTATAAAATGTTGAATATAAATTGAAACATTGTAGTGAAAATTGCAAAAAAAATTTGTTGCAAATAGGAAATTTGATATGCAAATTATCTACATTTTCCTTACAGATTACGAAATTTTATTAGGAATTGCAAAAAGTTTATAGAATCACAAAATTCTCATTGAAATTATATCATTTCGAGTGTAAATTACAATGGATGTTGCATTACTGTGGAAATTAAAAAGAAATCATTAGAATTTTTTTATTATAAATACCAAAATTTTCAAAATTTGCAAAGATTACTGAAACCTACTGGTTTTTGTTGGAAATTATAACGGCATTCCCCAGAAATCGAATTCCTTACAAAGGTATTAAAGATTTCATAGAAATTTGCAAAAATTAAAATGTAAGGAGTAAAATATTTATTATGAATATTAAAAAATTCAATAGAAACTATGAAATTTTTGTCATTTTCATTACAGATTACAACATTTCTTCGAAAACCCCGTAAATAGTAATAACATTATGGTGAATATTGAGGAATTTTGATGATAGATTTCAATATTTCGATAGAAATCAACGAATATTAATGGTAAATAACAAAATTTCTATGGAATTTGTAAAATGTTGAATATAAATTGGAACATTGTAGTGAAAATTGCAAAATTTTGTTATAATTACAGTTTTTAAATTTTTGTTGAAAATAGAAAATTTGCTATTACATTTTCCTTACAGATTACGAAATTTTAATAAGAAGTTCATCAAATCACAAAATTCTCATTGAAATTATATCATTTCGATTGTAAATGACAATGAATGTTGCATTAATATTGTAAATTAAAGAAAAGATCATTAGAATTTTTTATTATAAATACCAAAATTTGCAAAATTTGCAAAGATTAATGGATTAATAGTTTTTTGTTAGAAATTATAACGGCTTTCCCCAGAAATCGTATTCCTTACAAAGTTATTAAAGATTTCATAGAAATTTGCAAAAATTAAAATGTAAGGAGTAAAATATTGATTATGAATATTAAAAAATTCAATAGAAACTATGAAATTTTGGTCATTTTCATTACAGATTACAACATTTCTTCGAAAACCCCGTAAATAGTAATAACATATGATGAATATTGAGGAATTTTGATGGTAGATTTCAATATTTCCATAGAAATCATGGAATATTAATTGTAAATTGCAAAATTTCTGTGGAATTTGTAAAGTGTTGAATGTAAATTGGAACATTGTATTGAAAATTGCAAAATTTTCGTTATAAATGCAATTTCTAAATTTTTGTTGCAAATAGGAAATTTGATTTGCAAATTATCCACATTTTCCTTACAGATTACGAAATTTTAATAAGAAGTTCATCAAATCACAAAATTCTCATTGAAATTATATCATTTCGATTGTAAATTACAATGTATGTTGCATTACTATTGGAAATGAAGAAGAAATCATTAGAATTTTTTTACTATAAATACCAAAATTTTCAAAATTTACAAAGATTAATGAAACCTACTAGTTTTTTGTTGGAAATTATACCGGATTTCCCCAGACATCGTATTCCTTACAAAGTTATTAAAGACTTCATAGAAATTTGCAAAAATTAAAATGTAAGGAGTAAAATATTGATTATGAATATTAAAAAATTCAATAGAAACTATGAAATTTTCGTCATTTTCATTACAGATTACAAAATTTCTTACTAAACTAAGTAAATAGTAATAACATTATGATGAATATTGAGGAATTGTGATGATTGATTTCAATATTTCGATAGAAATCAACGAATATTAATGGTAAATAACAAAATTTCTGTGGAATTTGTAAAATGTTGAATATAAATTGGAACATTGTAGTGAAAATTGCAAAATTTTCGCTATAAATACAATTTTTAAATTTTTGTTGCAAATAGGAAATTTGATATGCAAATTATCTACATTTTCCTTACAGATTACGAAATTTTAATAAGAAGTTCATCAAATCACAAAATTCTCATTGAAATTATATCATTTCGATAGTAAATTACAATGGATGTTGCATTACTGTGGAAATTAAAAAGAAATCATTAGAATTTTTTTATTATAAATACCAAAATTTTCAAAATTTGTAAAGATTAATGAAACCTACTAGTTTTTTGTTGAAAATTATAACGGCTTTCCCCAGAAATCATATTCCTTGCAAAGTTATTAAAGATTTCATAGAAATTGGCAAAAATTAAAATGTAAAGAGTAAAATATTGATTATGAATATTGAAAAATTCAATAGAAACTATGAAATTTTCGTCATTTTCATTACAGATTACAAAATTTCTTAGAAAACCTCGTAAATAGTAATAACATTATGATGAATATTGCGGAATTTTGATGGTAGATTTCAATATTTCGATAGAAATCAACGAATATTAATGGTAAATAACAAAATTTTGTGGAATTTGTAAAATGTTGAATATAAATTGGAACATTGTAGTGAAAATTGCAAAATTTTCGCTATAAATACAATTTCTAAATTTTTGTTGCAAATAGGAAATTTGATATGCAAATTATCTACATTTTCCTTACAGATTACGAAATTTTAATAAGAAGTTCATCAAATCACAAAATTCTCATTGAAATTATATCTTTTCGATTGTAAATTACAGTGGATGTTGCATTACTGTGGAAATTAAAAAGAAATCATTAGAATTTTTTTATTATAAATACCAAAATTTGCAAAATTTACAAAGATTAATGGAACCTACTAGTTTTTCTGTTGGAAATTATAACTGCTTTCCCCAGAAATCGAATTCCTTACAAAGTTAATAAAGATTTCATAGAAATATGCAAAAAGTAAAATGTAAGGAGTAAAATATTGATTATGAATATTAAAAAAATCAATAGAAACTATGAAATTTTCGTCATTTTCATTACAGATTACAAAATTTCTTCGAAAACCTCGTAAATAGTTATAACATTATGATGAATATTGCGGAATTTTAATGATAGATTTCAATATTTCTACAGAAATCATGGAATATTAATGGTAAATTGCAAAATTTCTGTGGAATTTGTTAAGTGTTGAATATAAATTGGAACATTGTAGTGAAAATTGCAAAAATTTCGCTATAAATACAATTTTTAAATTTTTGTTGCAAATAGGAAATTTGATATGCAAATTATCTACATTTTCCTTACAGATTACGAAATTTTAATAAGAAGTTCATCAAATCACAAAATTTTCATTGAAATTACATCATTTCGATTGTAAATTACAATGGATGTTGCATTACTGTGGAAATTAAAAAGGAATCATTAGAATTTTTTTATTATAAATACCAAAATTTTCAAAATTTGTAAAGATTAATTAAACCTACTAGTTTTTTGTTGAAAATTATAACGGATTTCCCCAGAAATCACATTCCTTGCAAAGTTATTAAAGATTTCATAGAAATTTGCAAGAATTAAAATGTAAAGAGTAAAATATTGATTATGAATATTAAAAAATTCAATAGAAACTATGAAATTTTGGTATTTTCATTACAGATTACAAAAATTCTTCGAAAACCTCGTAAATAGTAATAACATTATGATGAATATTGCGGAATTTTGATGATAGATTTCAATATTTCGATAGAAATCATGGAATATTAATGGTAAATTACAACATATCTGTGGAATTTGTAAAGTGTTAAATATAAATTGGAACATTATAGTGAATATTGCAAAATTTTCGTTATAAATACAATTATTAAATTTTTGTTGCAAATAGGAAATTTGATATGCAAATTATCTACATTTTCCTTGCGGATTACGAAATTTGATTACGAAGTTCATCAAATCACAAAATTTTCATTGAAATGATATCATTTCGATTGTAAATGACAATGAATGTTGCATTAATATTGTAAATTAAAGAAAAGATCATTAGAATTTTTTATTATAAATACCAAAATTTTCAAAATTTGCAAAGATTAATGGATTAATAGTTTTTTGTTAGAAATTATAACGGCTTTCCCTAGAAATTGTATTCCTTACAAAGTTATTAAAGACTTCATAGAAATAGGCAAAAATTAAAATGTAAGGAGCAAAATATTGATTATGAATATTAAAAAATTCAATAGAAACTATGAAATTTTCGTCATTTTCATTACAGATTACAAAATTTCTTAGAAAACCTCGTAAATAGTAATAACATTATGATAAATATTGCGGAATTTTGATGGTAGATTTCAATATTTCGATAGAAATCAACGAATATTAATGGTAAATAACAAAATTTTGTGGAATTTGTAAAATGTTGAATATAAATTGGAACATTGTAGTGACAATTGCAAAATTTTCGTTATAAATAGAATTTTTAAATTTTTGTTGCAAATAGGAAATTTGATATGCAAATTATCTACATTTTCCTTACAGATTACGAAATTTTATTACGAAGTTCATCAAATCACAAAATTCTCATTGAAATGATATCATTTCGATTGTAAATTACAATGTATGTTGCATTACTATTGGAAATGAAGAAGAAATCATTAGATTTTTTTACTATAAATACCAAAATTTTCAAAATTTACAAAGATTACTGGAACCTACTAGTTTTTTGTTGGAAATTATAACGGCTTTCCCTAGAAATCGTATTCCTTACAAAGTTATTAAAGATTTCATAGATATTTGCAAAAATTAAAATGTAAGGATTAAAATATTGATTATGAATATTAAAAAATTCAATAGAAACTATGAAATTTTCGTCATTTTCATTACAGATTACAACATTTCTTCGAAAACCTCGTAAATAGTAATAATATTATGATAAATATTGCGGAATTTTGATGGTACAATTCAATATTTCCATAGAAATCATGGAATATTAATGGTAAATTGCAAAATTTCTGTAGAATTTGTAAAATGTTGAATATAAATTGGAACATTGTAGTGAAAATTGCAAAATTTTCGTTATAAATACAATTTTTAAATTTTTGTTGCAAATAGGAAATTTGATATGCAAATTCATATGCATAATTCATCTCCACACTAACAACAAATTAGATAAATACTAAATAATTTATACATACTATAACAATAAACACATAACAAATATAATTATAATTTATATTTAAACATTTTTATAACAAACTTAACTCTAATTTGCATTTAACCTAATTATTGTATTTCTTCGTGGATATCGTGCCTCTGATGATGGTTTATAAAAAACCGAAAGTAGTCAGGCGAAATAAAATAAATAAATAATAAAATAAACTAATAATATTTTTTTACCATTAAGTACCAAATAATAATCCAACTTTAAATACATAACTGGTAATCTATGGATAAATCCTTGAACTTAATCAAATTTTAATGTTTTATGTATGACATTAATTTTGATGACGTTGTTGTCCTTTTTTCAACATTATTTGCAATTTTTGTTGTTGTTCTTCCATACAATTAATAAATCTACTCTCGGCTTTGACACTTAAATTATTTTTTATTGTATACTTCCTTCTTTAACAAAAAATTATAACAAAAACTTAAATTATTACCAAATAGTTGATGGATTGTTTACTTCCTGTTTATAACTCAACACCTTGAGATTCAAAGCTACGATTGCGTCATATTAAACATGCTCAGAATTTCAATTTTTCATGCCATATTGTGCTATTTAAATGCATCAATAATAAAAATAGCGTAAAGTATGGGTCTTTCAAGCACTTGTTCTATGCAGAGTCACCTTGCTTGAAATACCTAAATACCCATATGTACATTAATATACTTATTATTATTTTTGACATTAGTAAAAAAAACAGCTTTTCTGATTTGCTTCGCAAAACTTTAGGTCTGTTGTGTTATTGTTTTAAATTGCATTTAAGTGCGGTGTATTTGACAAGCGTCTAAATTTAACAAGGGCCGATTTTAGAACGTGATACATCCACGAATTTAGACCATTACACTTTGCACAAAAAAACTGCGCGGGATAACCATCTCGCCAATATATGCAAATGGGGGGGATTTCCCAGAGCAACAACTGTCTCAAATTTTGGAACGGTGAATAGATCGCGTGCAGAACTGCCCCAGACCACGCAAAGCCCATCCACAAGGCACGGGGAAAGGCGGTCTCGTGCCCGATAAATATATCAAGCGCCGAATTTATTATTACAAATCCCACGACATGGAAAGTTTACGGCTGCCGTTGAACCCATCAAATCTAGAGATTCGCGTGCAGCCCCCAAAAGCACAACTCTGCAGACGTCTGAGGGCATTAGATTCAGGTGTATAAAATAGCTGTTACGTGCACAACGCAAGCCCTAAGCCAATTTGCCACGTGTACGTGCGTGCATTTTATTACCCGTCACAAGTATCGCATGCCCGAGTCCTCCAACACACAAAAAAAGTTCATGTGTTTCCACAATTTCCGTGAAAACGCTTACATCAGGTTTAATAATTGATAATTTCGAAACCATCGACCCGCAGTTTTCAATTTCCACGGCCATTCCATTAACCCCGTTCAAATATGAAAGTCGGAGTTGCATCACCAGGCACCGGGAAAATGAAAATCACAATGATGAAAATTATAAAGCAGGCCGCAAATAACTTTCACCATGCAATTTGTGCATAAAAAAATTAATTGGGCCGTCCAAGGTGTACGCGTATGCATGCAACGTTCTCGATTTTCTATAATCTAACACGATTCTATTATTAATCAGTAATTACTACGTGCCGCATTTCCGATATATAGGTCGATCGTTTCTAGATTAACCCAATGAAATCTGTGTGTTTTTATGCGAGCCAACAAATCTGATGTATTCGTCTCCTAAGTAAATCCAATTGATTCGCTTGTGAATATAAAAGTATTAAGTATTTTGCATTTATAATAAGAATTTCGTGATTTCTTCTGAAAATTTTGTATCTCTAATGAAAAGTTCGTAATATCCCACTAAATTTATTTTTATAATAGTAATTCAGGGCCAGGAAAATGCAATTGTGAAAGTTGTAACGTTATAATTTTTGCGTACAGCGGTGGTCACAAGGTTGCCTATCAAAGCACCCTAACTCGCCAATTAATTCAATTTCTTCCCTCCCCTGATATCGGTTTTCACGTTGACGGACATCAAATCGATTTAATTGATTAATCGTTGAGAGATCGCGCGAAGGCAGGTCGAAGTTTTCATCTGCGATCTCAATACATCACTAAGGGCCAGTTTTACAAGTGTGCAACATGCTTGTTCCTGGTACAATTACCTAGGATACAATTGTGTCAACAAATGTATCCAAGGTAATTGAACCAGGAACAAGGATGTTCCACGATTGTAAAACCGGCCCTTATCGGCCATTTTAGACCTTTAGGTGAGAATTAGCCTTTTTTATTACACACGCGACAGGAGGTATTTAAGTACAATATAAATAATATTAGATGGAATTTTTTCATAAATATTTAGACTTTTAATTATTTATTTGTCAAATTTTGAAGTGTATATTATTACTTGTATATTAGTAAGTATATAGTAAGTATATACTATGTATGTGTATTTATTATTACTTTAATTTAGATTCTATACGGATTATTTAAAAATTTATATAGTGGTTTCTATAACAAAAATAATAATAATATATTATATAACTAGACACATTTATATTGGAAATAAGAACAACGTAAAAAAAAACAGAAAGGCATAAACAATGGACAAATATCAACACATTTTACATGTTGATACAGTTGTCAATATTATACATTTATTAGTACTGCGAAATAGCTTCCATGTATTCATCACACACACATAATTCCAATAAAACTTAATACAGTAATACTGTATTAAAATAAACTGTGATGCCTACAAAGTAAAAATTGCATTATTTATTTATACATAATGTATCACGAAGTAAAAGCCTCTAGAGTTAATAAAATCCAATAAAACTTATTTATTACCTAATAATTGACTTATATTTTTATTAAAATATTGTATTTATAACGAAAATTTTACAATTTTCACTTCAATGTTTCAATTTATATTCAACACTTTACATATTCCACAGAAATTTTGTAATTTACGAGGTTTTCGAAGAAATTTTGTAATCTGTAATGAAAATGACGAAAATTTCATAGTTTCTATTGAATTTGTTAATATTCATAATCAATATTTTACTCCTTACATTTTATTTTTTGCAAATTTCTATGAAATCTTTAATAACTTTGTAAGGAATATGATTTCTGGGGAAAGCCATTATAATTTCCAACTAAAAACTACTAGGTTCTATTAATCTTCGCATATTTGAAAATTTTGGTATTTATAATAAACAATTCCACATAATTTTAGTAATTTACAATTAATATTCCATGATTCCTATCGAAATATTGAAATCTATCGTCAAAATTCCGCAATATTCATCATAATGTTATTACTATTTACGAGGTTTTCGAAGAAATTTTGTAATCTGTAATGAAAATGCCGAAAATTTCATAGTTTCTATTGAATTTTTTAATATTCATAATCTATGCTTTACTCGTTAAATTTTATTTAATGCAAATTTCTATGAAATCTTTAATAATTTTGTAAGGAATATGATTTCTGAGGAAATCCGTTATAATTTCCAACTAAATCCTATAGGTTCCATTAATTTTTGCAAATTTTGGTATTTATAATAAAGAATTCTAATGATTTTTTTTAAACTTCCAATAGTAATGCAACATTCATTGTAATTTACAATCGAACTGATATAATTTCAATGAGGATTTTGTGATTTGATGAACTTTTTGCAATTCGTGATAAATTTTCGTAATCTGTAAGGAAAATGTAGATAATTTGCATATCAAATTTGCCATTTGCAACGAAAATTTAAATATTGTATTTATAACGAATATTTTGCAATTTTCGCTAAAATGTTTCAATTTATATTCAACATTTTACGAATTCCACAGAAATTTTGTAATTTATCATTAATATTACATGATTTCTGTCGAAATATTGAAATCTATCATAAAAATTCCGCAATATTTATCATAATGTTATTACTATTTACGAGGTTTTCGAAGAAATGTTGTAATCTGTAATGAAAATGACCAAAATTTCATAGTTTCTATTGAATTTTTTAATATTCATAATCAATATTTTACTCTTTACATTTTAATTTTTGCCAATTTCTATGAAGTCTTTAATAACTTTGTAAGGAATACGATTTCTGGGGAAAGCCTTTATAATTTCCAACAAAAAACTAGTAGGTTCCATTAATCTTAGCAAAATTTGAAAATGTTGGTATTTATAATAAAACATTCTAATGATTTTTTTTAATTTCCAATAGTAATGCAACATTCACTGTAATTTACAATCGAACTGTTATAATTTCAATGAGAATTTTGTGTTTTGATGAACTTTTTGCAATTCGTAATAAATTTTCGTAATCTGTAAGGAAAATGTAGATAATTTGCATATCAAATTGCCATTTGCAACGAAAATTGTAATTTGCAATCGAAATGATATCATTTCAATGAGAATTTTATGTTTTGATGAACTTTTTGCAATTCTTAATAAAATTTCGTAATCTGTAAGGAAAATGTAGATAATTTGCATATCAAATTTGCTATTTGCTACGAAAATTTAAATATTGTATTTATAACGAAAATTTTGCTATTTTCGCTAAAATGTTTCAATTTATATTCAACATTTTACGAATTCCACAGAAATTTTGTAATTTACCATTAATATTCCATGATTTCTATGGAAATATTGAAATCTATCATCAAAATTCCTCAATATTCACCATAATGTTATTACTATTTACGAGGTTTTCGAAGAAATTTTGTAATCTGTAATGAAAATGACGAAAATTTCATATCAAATTTCCTATTTGCAACAAAAATTTAGAAATTGTATTTATAACAAAAATTTTGCAATTTTCAATACAATGTTCCAATTTACATTCAACACTTTACAAATTCCACAGATATTTTGCAATTTGCCATTAATATTCCATGATTTCTATGGAAATATTGAAATCTACCATCAAAATTCAGCAATATTTATCATAATGTTATTACTATTTACGAGGTTTTCGAAGAAATGTTGTAATCTGTAATGAAAATGACCAAAATTTCATAGTTTATATTGAATTTTTCAATATTCATAATCAATATTTTAGACCTTACATTTTAATTTTTGCACATTTCTATGAATCTTTAAGCACTTTGTAAGGAATACGATTTCTGGGGAATGCCGTTATAATTTCCAACAAAAAACTAGTAGGTTTCATTAATCTTTGTAAATTTTGCAAATTTTTGTATTTATAATAAAGAATTCTAATAATTTTTTTTTTTCATTTCCAATAGTAATGCAACATTCATTGTAATTTACAATCGAAATGATATAATTTCAATGAGGATTTTGTGATTTGATGAACTTTTTGCAATTCGTAATCTGTAAGGAAAATGTAGATCATTTATATATCAAATTTTCCATTTGCAACAAAAATTTAAATATTGTATTTATAACGAAAATTTTGCTATTTTCACTACAATGTTCCAATTTACATTCAACACTTTACAAATTCCACAGAAATTTTGCAATTTACCATTAATATTCCATGATTTCTATGGAAATATTGATATCTACCATCAAAATTCCGCAATATTTATCATAATGTTATGACTATTTACGAGGTTTTCGAAGAAATGTTGTAATCTGTAATGAAAATGACCAAAATTTCATAGTTTCTATTGAATTTTTTAATATTCATAATCAATATTTTACTCTTTACATTTTAATTTTTGCCAATTTCTATGAAGTCTTTAATAACTTTGTAAGGAATACGATTTCTGGGGAAAGCCGTTATAATTTCCAACAAAAAACTAGTAGGTTTCATTAATCTTTGCAAATTTTGAAAATTTTTGTTTTTATAATAAAAAAATTCTAATGATTTATTTTTAATTTCCACAGTAATGCAACATCCATTGCAATTTACAATCGAAATGATATAATTTCAATGAGAATTTTGTGATTTGATGAACTTCTTATTAAAATTTCGTAATCTGTAAGGAAAATGTAGATAATTTGCATATCAAATTTCCTATTTGCGACAAAAATTTAGTAATTGTTAATATTTATAACGAAAATTTTGCAATTTTCAATACAATGTTCCAATTTACATTCAACACTTTACAAATTCCACCGAAATTTTGCAATTTACCATTAATATTCCATGATTTGTATGGAAATATTGAAATCTACCATCAAAATTCCGCACTATTTATCATAATGTTATTACTATTTACGAGGTTTTTGAAGAAATGTTGTAATCTGTAATGAAAATGACCAAAATTTCATAGTTTCTATTGAATTTTTTAATATTCATACTCAATATTTTACTCTTTACATTTTAATTTTTGCCAATTTCTATGAAATCTTTAATAACTTTGTAAGGAATACGATTTCTGGGGAAAGCCGTTATAATTTCCAACAAAAAACTAGTAGGTTCCATTAATCTTAGCAAAATTTGAAAATGTTGGTATTTATAATAAAACATTCTAATGATTTTTTTTAATTTCCAATAGTAATGCAACATTCACTGTAATTTACAATCGAAATGATATAATTTCAATGATAATTTTGTGATTTGATGAACTTCTCGTTAAAATTTCGTAATCTGTAAGGAAAATGTGGATAATTTGCATATCTAATTGCCATTTGCAACGAAAATTTAAATATAGTATTTATAACGTAAATTTTTCAATGTATCTACAATGTTCCAAATTATATTCAACATTTTACAAATTCCACAGAAATTTTGTAATTTAAAATTAATATTCCACGAGTCCTATCGAAATATTGAAATCTATCGTCAAAATTCCGCAATATTCATCATAATGTTATTACTATTTACGAGGTTTTCGAAGAAATTTTGTAATCTGTAATGAAAATGACGAAAATTTCATAGTTTCTATTGATTTTTTTAATATGCATTCTCAATATTTTAATGCGTACATTTTATTTAATGCAAATTTCTATGAAATCTTAAATAACTTTGTAAGGAATATGATTTCTGGGGAAAGCTGTTCCAAATTCAAACTTAAAACTATAGGTTCCATTAATCTTTGCAAATTTTGATATTTATATTAAAAAAATTCTAATGATGTCTTTTTAACTTCCAATAGTAATGCAAAATTCATTGTAATTTACAATCGAAATGATATAATTTCGATGAGAACTTTGTGAATCGATTAACTTTTTGCCTTTCATAATAAAATTTCGTAATCTGTAAGGAAAATGTACATAATTTGCATATAAAATTTGCCATTTGCAACGAAAATTTAAATATTGTAATTATAACGAACATTTTCCAATGTTCACTACAATATTCCAATTTATATTCAACATTATACAAATTCCACAGAAATTTTGTAATTTACAATTAATATTCCATGATTTCTATCGAAATATTGAAATCTATCATCAAAATTCCTCAATATTCACCATAATGTTATTACTATTTACGGGGTTTTCGAAGAAATGTTGTAACCTGTAATAAAAATGATGTAAATCTCATAGTTTCTATGAGTTTTTCAATATTCATAATCAATATTTTACTCCTTACATTTTAATTTTTGCAAATTTCTATGAAATCTTTAATAACTTTGTAAGGAATACGATTTCTGGGGAAAGCCGTTATAATTTCCAACAAAAAACTAGTAGGTTTCATTAATCTTTGCAAATTTTGAAAATTTTGGTATTTATAGTAAAAATATTCTAATGATTTCTTCTTCATTTCCAATAGTAATGCAACATACATTGTAATTTACAATCGAAATGATATAATTTCAATGATAATTTTGTGATTTGATGAACTTCTCATTAAAATTTCGCAATCTGTAAGGAAAATGTACATAATTTGCATATAAAATTTGCTATTTGCAACAAAAATTTAAATATTGTATTTATAACGAGATTTTTTGCAATTTTCGCTACAATGTTCCAATTTATAGTCAACATTTTACAAATTCCACAGAAATTTTGTAATTTACAATTAATATTCCATGATTTCTATCGAAATATTGAAATCTATCATCAAAATTCTTCAATATTCACCATAATGTTATTACTATTTACGGGGTTTTCGAAGAAATGTTGTAATCTGTAATAAAAATGACGTAAATCTCATAGTTTCTATGAATTTTTCAATATTCATAATCAATATTTTACTCCTTACATTTTAATTTTTGCCAATTTCTATGAAGTCTTTAATAACTTTGTAAGGAATACGATTTCTGGGGAAAGCCGTTATAATATCCAACAAAAAAACTAGTAGGTTCCATTAATCTTTACAAAATTTGAAAATGTTGTTTTATAATAAAACATTCTAATGATTTTTTTAAATTTCCAATAGTAATGCAGCATTCATTGTAATTTACAATCGAAATGATATAATTTCAATGAGAATTTTGTGATTCCATAAACTTTTTGCAATTCTTAATAAAATTTTGTAATCTGTAAGGAAAATGTAGATAATTTGCATATCAAATTTGCCAGTTGCAACGAAAATTTCATAGTTTCTATTTAATTTTTTAATTTCTAATCACAATTTTGTATTTTCGTAATTGTGCAAATTTTTATTAAAATATTCCTTTTTGTAATTTTTTTGTTAGTTTCATACACTTTGAAGAAGGAAGAAAATAATAAAAGATAAAATATGAATATTGATTAATGATTAATTTAAATTAATCACACACTAATGATATGCTTTGTGAATAAATCCTTTATAATTTCTACCAAGAAATTATGAAAATTGTAATTATAAGAAAAGGTTTCAAGTTTTTTTCAATTTCGCCTTGAAAATTAGGATTAAAATATTGCTATTTATAATTAGAATTTCATGATTTCTTGCCAATTGAACGATAACTGGGACAGCCTCTAATGCAATGATTCTGCAATTCTCGCTGATTCAAGTTTCATTTTCCATTTTTTTTATTTTGTATATATTGTTATATTAAAAAAAAAACTTTTCAAATTGTCATTTTTTAAATGTAGTATGATATTCCCTAAGCCTTGTAAGGGCAGGAATGTTTTAACAGCTGCTGCTATCAGTTTAATTATTTATGATGTAATTTAAAATCGTTCTCTGCAAATATCAAGCGTACAAATATGGAAAGGTCGGCGTTTAATGTGAATTTTAAAGTGTATAATTTTGCTTTTATTGCGCTAAATATAGAATGTTTACTAAACATTTAGCAAAATAAGAATACCTTGCCACATTTCTATTCTATTTCTGTTTTCTTAGAGTAATAATATTAATAATCGGTTTTGCTATCAGTCTACTTATGATATAATTGGTTACTGTTAATAAAAAAATGCATTATATTTACCATAGTACCTTTACTACCTTTAGTAGTTTAGTACCTTTAGTACCTTTACCTTTAGTAGTTTTTAATTTCGGGATTTACTAAAATGAATTGTGAAACTAAAAAAAATAGAATTTGTCGATTTTCGCTCGCATTTTAGCACACGTTTATTGAATATTGTATTTTTTTTAATACTTTGTATTTTTAGTTTTCAATTACAGCATATTTTGAATGCAACTATTGTCACATAATAATACAAACATAATACAACAACCTTAGATATAATATTATTAGATTTTTTGTGAAATTTGTGAGTTCTAATGAAACTTTCGTAATAATTTATTACCTATTGATTTATAGAAGTGAACAATTAATTATCTAGGGAAAAAATAATGTTGTGCCTCAATAAAGATAATCTAAAATGAGCTATCTAAAGTATTATGACATAAGTTCGTAAAGCACTACTTTAGGAAAATGTATCATACAAAGTTTTTTCTACGACAGCTATTATGAAAAACAGCTAAAATTTGATGTGAAATAGTATTTTTTTTAAATTTGTGAGTGAATGATTTGTGTGTAAAACTTATTTTACGTACACAGACGTTTTTACGCACAGGTGACTTTTTATGCTAAAAAGTATCACTTTATTTCTATATTTCTATACTATATTTTAAAGTTATAGATGTCTGTAGAAGTTTTTGAAGTTTTAGTTTTAGTTTTTGAAGTAGTTTCAAATTTCAAAATTCAGTTCACATAAGATCAGGATATATACATATTAAAATACATATGCCTCTGAAGATGGTTTTTTAAATAAACCGAAACTAGTCTGGCGATGAAATAAATAATTAAATTAAATTAAAATAAATACCAATAAGTACTTAATATAACAACCTTAGATATAATTTCATTAGATTTTTTGTGAAATTTGTGAGTTCTAATGAAATTTTCGTAATAATTTATTACCTATTGATTTATAGGAGTGAACAATTAATTATCTAGGAAAAAAATAGTGTTGTGCCTCAATAAATATAATCTAAAATGAGCTATCTAAAGTATCATGAATAATAATGTTAATACAAAAATTAGCTAAAATTACACTTTGTATATTTAAAATCTCTTTTATTTAATGTACGTTTCTGTTATTTTTATGGAATTTCCTCTGAGTTTTGCTATCACATTTTAATAATTATTTTCAGCACTACTAATTTTCATTCCAAATATGGAACTGTATATAATGATTGTTTCTGTTATTTTTTTGGAATTTCCTCCGAGTTTTGCTATCACATTTTTATAATTATTTTAAGCACTACTAATTTTCATTCAAAATATGGAACTGTATATAATGGTTGTTTCTGTAATTTTTTTTTGAATTTCCAACGAGTTTTGTTATCATATTTTTATAACAATTTAAATCACCAGTTTTTCATTCAAAATAGAAACTAGATTTTTTTATCTTTCATGTTACAATTATAGCTATTTTTTCTTATGTTGTAATATAATATTAACATATTCTTATGACTATTGATTGATTCTATAACCCTAGATGGGCTTTTTCCTGCTCCATCACACACTTCCATTCACTTTGATATCGACAATCTGCCTCTACCTATATCCATTCAAATAGTGATATATGTAATGGTTTTTGTGCCGACGATTACATGTAGAATTACGTGTTCTATGGACAAAGTAGGTGATTAAATAAATATATAAATAGATCTTTGGGAACGTGTCGCTGTGTAGTTGTGTTAAACACAGTTTTAAATTATTATTACTTGCAAAGTATGTACAGCTTTCGAATTTAATATAAAAATAGCATGTACTAGACTTATCGATCAAATGTAAATGGCATGCTCCAGTTTGGACGACAAAGTGTACGAATTCAACTCAGTTATTTTTTTTTTTAGTTGACATGACATTTACCAAGTAAAAAGCATTCAGATTCTATATTTATTAGGTTGCGTTTGTTATTGATATGAAATGCTTTTTGATTGAATCTAAAATCTAATGCCAGTTATAAATTTTTGTACTTTTATAAAGTAAACCGATCGCTTATATACTAATATTTCTGTGAACCAACCCAAATAGATCTTAATTTTGCACACAAAAATGCGTTAATAATGTCAAAATATCATTTAAATGCTAGCACTCTGGAAAAATATGAATTGTTAGCATTTTATTCATATTAATATGAAAATAATGCTGCCCACATCAGATTCACATTATATAGAGTTGTTTTTGCTATGATCTTATCTTATCTTATCTTACGTTGCTCTCAAGATTTTAGGTCATATTGAACATAGGGTCAATGCTCAATAAAAACTCAAATTTATTCTCAATCTCCTAAAAACTTGGGAGCTAAGTAATTCGAAGGAAAATTGGATTTTAATATCACCCTTTGCAGAGTTAACTGTGAAAATCAAGAAAAATAAATTCTTTGTACTACGCAATTTTATTGAGACATGATCACATGTCACATTATACCGGGTGGCCGAAAAGTCGCTTTACTGAAAATAATACAATTTGAAAAAAACAATACATATTTTGAAGATTATGCTATTTTCGGTAAAGCGACTTTTCAGCCACACTGTATTATACATGATCAATATTTAGACTTTAAAATGTCATAATGTGCATATTTTCAAAGCATTTTTGATGCCTATTATGCCTATTAAGTGCATTTTTCAATGTAGGCGTCCATTAAATTATATATTTGTCTGAATTTTTACCAACGACAGTTTGACTGAGATGGAAAATTTGAAAGGATCATCAATTAGGTATCAAGCCGAGTTGGGTGTTCCCTATTATGTAGGTTGGTCATTAAAATGCAATTAGTGATCGTTGAACTTTTAAAATATGGATATTATAATCGTTATTTATGATACAAGTTCGTAAACAGTTCAACAAAAAACGCGAGTGCAAAAAACTTTGCGAAAATGTATCATACAAAGTTTACAGCTATGCATTGTGAAAAACAGCTAAAATTTGATGCATTTTTTTTTTTAATTGCAGAGTAAATGAATTTTGTGTAAAACTTATTTTACGCACTTCTGCTAAAAAAGTATCACTTAACGCACTATGAACAATGCGTAAAAACTTAGTTTACGCACTGTCGTAGAAAACATATTTGTTAAGTTAATTATTTATTTAAACACAAATGAAGCCCTGAATCTCATTGCTTTTTGCCTTTTTAAATGCATTTTTGCCCTTTTTAATGCCTTTTTGACTTTTTTGCGCCTATTTTGCCTTTTTGCTGCTTTTTTAACGCCTAGTTTTCTGTCGATTTTTCAAAATTTTTAGTGTCTAAGTTCCGGACTTAAAAATATCTTATGCTCAATTTTTGCGACCCCCCATAATTGGGAAAATAATACTTTAATATAATAATAATAATTCTAATTTTTTTATTATTGATTTTAAAGAACATACAGTCATAAAGTTTTAAATTACAATAAATTGGCATAATAATAATTTAATATAATAATAATAATTCTAATTTTTTTATTATTGATTTTAAAGAACATACAGTCATAAAGTTTTAAATTACAATAAATTGGCATAATAATAATTTAATATAATAATAATAATTCTAATTTTTTTATTATTGATTTTAAAGAACATAGTCATAAAGTTTTAAATTACAATAGAGTCCTATTCTTTGATAAATTAATGTATATTTATAGAGCACCAAATAATGAGAATTGCCGGTAACAGTTACAGAAATCCAATAATTAGCAATAAACTGAACTGAATTTAACCTGATTAAATCACGGAAGAAAATTGATTTATTTTTGTTTTATAACCCCTGCCCATAAAATGGTCTGCATAAATCCTCTTTAATGGGGCCATTTAATGTTGAATTGCATCATTATCCATGAATTACAGCTTATTCACATAAAATTGTGTTTTAGTGTTTTGTGCACTATTTATAGACTTTCTGTGTAATTGGTTTTCGAATTGCTCGGTGGAATATACAAAATTGCCATTCAATTTGGTAATTTAAATATAATACTTGTTCAAAGTGGGTAATACAATGTCGCCCCAATCAATACTGTGCAGCAGTTACATGTTAAATAGGTACTTAAATTTGTTATAGGTATGACACAAAAAGAGAATTTTGTCTAGAATCTTTTCTGTAAAAATATACAGGGTGTTCTATTTAAATCAGCAAAGTTAGATATCTTTTCGGATAATACTTAGGCTATAGGGGAAAAAAAATGATTGCACATTTTGTAGATCGGGATTTGTGTATGACAAGTTTCTTATGGAAATTGATTTTGTATTTTCGACAGTTTTACAGATATAAGCTGTACACTAAAAAATCAACCACCCTGTATACACAAGATTACATTTTTTCTCAAACAATTGAAATTATACCAATAAATAACCAACACGATAAACTGTCGTTCGTTCACATGACCTAGGCAATTTTTTCATGTAATTGCTGTAGAACTTTATTCAACTATAATAGTAAATCAATACTACGTTAGTGTACGTAATGTACTTTAAACATGTGCAGGTCACTTTGCGACTAACTACTGCCTGAAATTCCAAGCCAATGCCGGCGTTTTTTTTTTTTAAACAAATATTTGCCAGCGCTTCCGAGAACATCTCTAAATGGGCAATTACTTACTATGCAGATTAGCCAAATTACACGGTTCAGCTCATTGTTACAGATTGCTCTTTAGTGTACAATTAAAGCCTACACGGCTGTTAACACTATATCACTCCCATTAGCAGCTTATGAATTATTAATCGCTTTATGCTAACGCAAGTTTAAATTATTATTTTGCATATTAAGTTTGCAGAGTATTGATTGTTACAGCCTTCAAAACAAGATGTAAAACTGCACATAATTTCACAAAACAGTATGGAATATACTATTGACTAGTTTACACGAATAATTTATAACCCACGTTATTTCGTTTAATTAATTTCTCTGTAATAAAAACAATATTTAAGGTTGTTTAAATAAGTACTTACAGTAAGTACTTATTAAAACAACCTTAAATATATGTAACTGGTAATTATGGATAAAACGTTAAACTTAACAAAACCTTTCTTTCTTTACTCATTCTGAGAAACAAATGAAATATTTCTGGTCACATATTTAGAACTCTGCAGAAACATTAAAAGCACTAAATTTGTTTACATTTGCTTACCAAAAAGTGTAATTTATTTACCATGATAATAATTATTACATGTAGTAATGATTGTAATAACACCAATGTAATAACACCATGTTTAGTATCTGTTTCTGTTCGAAGCGAAATAAAGTTTATTATTATTAATAACACCAAAGCATCTTCATCAACAGACGCGGGGATTATTACTATGTAAATGATTTGCCAAATTATGCCGATGTGCTTTGAGGTTTGTCATTTATATGTCACTGTCGAATTTCTGCAGTGTGACAGATCTCATGTTATGTCATTATATGTTTAGCCCAGTAATGACGCTCACTGTAGTAACGCGAGTCACCAACATGTATAATTCTCTTTAATGTTGTACAAACCTGCGAAACTGCGACAGGTTACTTCCAATGTACAGTGCATTAACCAACAAGTGCCGGATATTTGCATTAAAAAGAATGCCAATTTGCAATTTGACGCCTGCCCTTTCAATCCTCACCGAATATAAATAATTCCACGACTTTTGTTATTACATGTTGCACATCTGTCATCCAATCATGATATCCCATCGCATATGTTCCCAAACTAACATAACCAATAAGATACTTCCTGTCATTTCACTCGCTCTGATGTTTCTTGCATCCGGCACTTGTTGGTTGACCTGTACTGCATGTATCTCAACTTCCCGCCTTCACTTGTTGCAGAAAAGAATCCGCCTCCGTTGGGGGCTCATCACTGCCACTCGACAACTGGCTGCTGGGCGGCACCCTCGGCAGCCGGAATGCGATCCTCGTGTTCAAGAGCTCCGCCCTGGCCTGCCCGTCAGAACAATCCATCCACGGCAAGCCCGGCCACAAGCTCCACATCACATACAGGGTGATCCAGGCCGAGACGAAACTGCTGGCCAAGCTGCTTGAGTGCCACGGGATCAACGAAGCCCCGGCGAACACGGGCGACTACAACTTGCTGTGGACCGGCTCACATCCAAAACCAGGTAGATGGCTGTTTCAGACATAATAATAATAATAATTTGCATGTTAAAAAAATACATTTTTTTTTACATGTCAGTTAAGAATTTAACTTCAAATATTTGGCAATTATTCTTGCTATACACACCTAAAGCTCAAACAGATAGCTATTACAGCTATAACAGATATCTATAACAGCTCAAACAGATATCTATAACAGATAGCTATAACTTCATCTTTAGATGTGGAGGGATCAGCTAAAAACAATTGATAACAAATCATATCACTTCATGTTGTGATTTCCACTAAACGGATACTCATGTTTTCATAATTTCAGGTGTCCTGAGGTCAATGTCGCCCCACCAAAGAGTCAATCACTTCCCCAGGTCCTACGAGCTGACCAGAAAGGACCGCCTGTACAAGAACATCGAAAAGATGCAGCACGCCAAGGGCCTGAAGCACTTCGACTTCATACCTCAGACCTTCCTGATGCCCACCGAGTACAAGGACCTCTGCACGACGCACCACCGGGTGAAGGGCCCCTGGATCGTGAAGCCGGCCGCCTCGAGCCGAGGCAGGGGCATATACATAGTGGAGTCGCCCAACCAGGTGCCGCTCGAGGAGCCCGTCGTCGTGGCCAAGTACCTCTCGAAGCCGCTGCTGATCAAGGGCCACAAGTGCGACCTGCGGCTGTACGTCGCCGTCACGTCGTTCGACCCGCTGCTGGTTTACATCTACGAGGAGGGCATGGTGCGGTTCGCCACCGTCAAGTACGACACGACGCACAAGCAGTTGTGGAACCCTTGCATGCACCTGTGCAACTACAGTATCAATAAGTATCACAGTGATTACGTCAAGTAAGTAAACGGTTTTATATATTGTGTTGAGTTGAAGTAATCGCATAATTTTGTCACTCACAGAAGTGACATGACATTTAATCTGACCGTAGTGGCAGAAGTAACGTAACACTTGATCTACTTGCACTAGCATTTTGCAGATTGCGGAAAACTCAATCTGATACACAAATGCTATATATATATATAGAATGTTTATTTTAATAATCTACAAGGGTATACATATTATTAAGTACATACTTGATTATAATAAATAAATTTTCTACCTTCTGATCGCCGATTGCACCGTTTCATGTATATTTTTCAATACTTTGAAGGTCTGACGATCCGAGTGCTGAAAATGTGGGGCATAAGTGGACTTTAAGTGCACTACTGAGGCACTTAAAATCGATTGGCAAGGACACCGCCCACCTTATGTCTCAGGTTGAAGATCTCGTGGTGAAAGCCATTTTAGCCTGCGGAAATTCAATAATCACTGCCTGCAAGATGTTCGTTCCAAATACTAACAATTGCTTTGGTAAGTGCCAACTTCCATTTTAAACATTTTTGTTCTGACAGATTAACGTTGTTTTGACTGTGGTAACAATAAAAACATCAAAAAGTCATTTAACACTTAATTCACTATATTCAATAACTCAATAACTTAATTCATGAAATGTCACTACATCAAAACAATTGATGCCACTTACATGCAGGTGTATTGTATTAAAGGTAATGTGTAAACAAAAATGTAATTTTATTGTAATAACAATCAATTATTGAATTACTTAATAGTTGGTGGCGTATTTTTAGAGTTGTACGGTTTTGATATTCTAATCGACGAGAACCTGAAACCCTGGCTGCTCGAGGTAAACTTGTCACCATCCTTAGGCTGTGATAGTCCTCTAGACGTCCGTTTGAAGTCTGCCATGCTCTCGGACCTGCTGACCTTGGTAGGAATACCTGCCGTCGACCCCATGCTCAGACCGTCAAGCCCCACGATTAGCTCGAAAAATCTAAAAATCAAGTTGAGCAATGTAAGTCATTATTATATAAATACGACAGAAGAAATATGCGCCACATATTGAGATTGAGGTTAGTTTAATAATTGAAGTGACATCATCTTCAGGGTACATATAGGTAATATTTCTCATTTGTTTAAATTCGACCGACAAAACTCTAATTATATGAAAAGTTGTTGCATGAGTAAGCAGCAATGATTGTAGTTTAAGAGTTGACCACGAAATATCCATGTTGTTACGACTGAAAATATGAAGAAAAAAAAACCTATAGTTTGTTTGGCATCAAATATATAGCGCACAACGCTTCAACTGTGAAAACTAGTTACTTTCTTACTTGGATAAACTTGAGTGAAGAAATTCCCCAGAGTTTTGGGCATGATATTATACTTGACCTCAATCATTGTTGCTCCTCTGTACATGTAGCATAGATAACTAAAATAAAAATTTAGTGCTTTTAAAATAATCATCTCAACTCAGTATTATTGTTATATCTATTTTAATACTCTTACTTACCTATCCTAACTTTGTTTTAGTGTCGTAGAGTTCATTCTGCGGATGGCCTAAGTAACACACTGCCAAGGAAAAGTGGCACCAACACTGCCATCTCCAGCATGACCCTGTCAAATGAAGAGTTGAAAATGGTGAAAAACACAAAGAGCCAGTTTGAACGAAGAGGAGGCTTTGTGAGGATTTTTCCTGCCGTCGATAGCTGGGCCAAGTACTCGCAATATTTAGGTGGGTTTTATACTATTACCTAACTTCCAGGTGTCATTACGATGAACGAATGCAAAAACCCAGACTTTTCACAAATCCGAATTAAAGGTGGGCTTGGCTCATTGCATCATTAATAACAATGATAATAATAATTGTACTGCTCCGCCTACTTTTACATAAATCGGCAGATACTTCTGTCCAATAATTGTGCACCCAACATCCAGTTGTCATTACATTTTTCCCAAACCCAAATCATAAGTTTACTCGGGTTATTACATGGCACCATTAATAATAATCCTACTGCTCCTCCACCTTTTACATAAATCGGAAGATATTTCATATTCAATCGTTACAGCACAGAAAATAAACTGAATTAAGCTAAATATATTTGGAAATTGCATTGTGATGACAAATGATGCCATTTTTCTCTCTGTTTTAGAACCTGTGACTGGAATACCTATCGCCGGCAGCAACTGTTCTTTACCTTTTACGATGATGACTCAACATAATAATAATCAAATTTTATACACCCAGCTGTTCCCCGATGTGCCCGTTGCAACGCCTATTTTAAGGAACGAAAAACTCTACGTCCGACACACTCTGGATAGAAAACGTGATTCTTCGCTGGACAGCGTCCGGAAACTAGATAGTAAGCCATTTGCTTTATATCGAGAGCTGCTCCGCAGTTATTCAACATAATACTAATTTCGTACTTGAGCTTTTGCTTTTTTCAAAAGAAATTTTAAACTGTAAAAATCTTATACCCGTGTTTCATGTTTGTGGGAAAATTTCCAAAAAATAGCAGGGCTTGAAACTGTTATGTTTTGCTTTATGGAAACCATTTAAATTGTTTAGTCTTTTTGATATTGATATAAGAAACTGTTCTTTTTCCGCTTGTTATAACTTGCCGTGTTTGCTGCTTCCTCTCGCCGTCACTTCACGAATGTCATCACTTTCTTTTCAGCGTCTGCGTCGACGCCGAGACAGAACCGGTACGAGCGGAAGCTCATCCAGGGCTACCGATCCTCGCTGACGATGCCCAAGAAGCAGCTCCAGGAGAGCAATTCGGACGAGCTCAAGAGGCAGGTGTGCGAGATGCTGAAAAACGGGTCGAGAATGTCGTGAGTCGCGCGGTTTTCGTGGCCTGTGCTTTTGCTAGTCTAGTTGTTGCAGGCAAGTCGAGGCCCGCCGCGCCTTCAGCCAGTACCTGATGTGTGTCCTCAAGCGGATTTCCTGCTCGCCGGAACAGGAGGGCCACGTGGAAATCGTCCTCAAGTTCCTGCAGAAGGCTTCGACTTACTTGAAAAACCAGTTTAATGTCAAGGTAAGCATGGACATTTTACATTGCATGGGGGATGACAGCACTCCATGAAAATCATTTGGTGGAAAACATTTGGTGGTGTAAAATGAAATTGAGGTCATGTTACTTCAAATGTCAATCGAAAGTCGGAACTCCACCAGATATGACATATTTTTTTATATATTTTTCCAATGTGTATTTCAGATTCCTAGTCATAAATTATCAGATAAAGATAGAGCTGCGGTGGTCGCAAAGCAATTAAACGACTTCCTATATTTGTACAATAGAGAAACCGATCTCTACACGGATTTGGACAGGCCCGGCCAAATGCCTAAGCAAATGTTCTGTGAGTTCCTAGAACAGGCTAGGTAAGCAGAGAAACGCACCCACACATCCTCGTGACCCCTAATTTAAGATTAACCCCATGCATGTACGTACCTAATAATAAACCCTGTTTTATCCATACCATATGGCTTGAGAGACCCGTTTATTCGCAAATTGTAGCTGCCGGTGGAAGTGCGTTTTATTAGCTTAGTTTGTAATGAGGTAATTGCTGTCCGACGGTGATTAAATTTGAGGGTTGTTTTGTTCGCAGGGAGAGCGATCTGGAAGAGGTGCTAATTTTACAGAATATCCACACTGTGCCAAACAAGGGCAGCCAAAGTACATCGAGCTTTCAAGGCCTGTTGCGCTGCCTGCCGAACCTGACGGGCTCCACGTGTTTCCGGGCCCCCGACACGAACAAGAAGGCCGTCAAAGTGACGCCGCTCTCATGATTTCAGCTTTACCCTCGCATTTGTTCGGTTGCATGTTTTGGTGTGTTTTCTGCAGCTTCAGATGTTCCTTGCGGCATTCTAGTCTTCTCTCTCTCTGTCCTTAAATCTCCACCCGTTGCTTTGAACTTTACGAATTGTTTTGGCAAGACAATTGAAGGGGTTTCCGTACACTGAAGTCCACTTATGAGTAAAACTGAGAGGGTCGTAGAATTTTCACGTTAGACTATCTATTGTATTAGTAATTTATTGTGATAAGTAACTATTTATTGTTTTACGTTATAACTGGTTTAGTTAAGTTTAATCATTACATTCGCAGAATACGGTATATATTAATTTTAATTTGAATGTGATTTCTAGTATAAAATTGAGATTACGTTTTTTACTTAAAGTACAAGTACGTGTATCTTAAATTCGTTTGTAGCTCTTCTTTGGAAGGAATTTGATAATCAGCGAATTTTAAAATGGAAATTATCATAGTTGTAAGAAAAAATTAACTTGGAGTATTTTTATTATGACTAGCGTCGGATTTACAAAGTATATATTTATAAACGGAACTTGTATATCATCCAGTAAATGAGGTTAAATTCTTAAATCATAATGCTTTTTGTGGCTAGTTGGTAAATTTTAAATCTCGTTCGTACGTTCGTTGAATTTTCTGTTGTGAAATTATTGTAATATGTATTTTAGTTACCAATTTTATTTTTCTACTCCTTTACGTTATATATTTTGATGTGCATTTGTTTTGTTTTTTTATTTGCGCTCTTCCATTTATTTATTTTGTTGTAGAATAAGAAATTTAATTAGCCCTATTTATATAGTTATTATTGTACTTTCCCAATTGATATTTAAATAATGTGACACTTTATTTTTTACCTCTATGATTTTGTAGCCATCCTATAAGCCAAATGTGTTGATCGTTATTTGTGTTCAAATCAAAAAGACTTCGACTTTGAATTATATCAAACATATTCTAATCGATTTTGCTGTAATTTTGCCTGAACAGATATTTCTTTTAAGATACATTCTATTTACTAGCGCAACAAAAAAATCTGGACAGTTAATGTCTGGATATTAATTAATTTGAGACACTCTTTGTAGCAGTTGATCGATCTTTATTTGGCCATCTATCGACCTAAACCATCTTGCCACCAAAAATGATGTCTTGTTTGTCAAAATTGTTCAAGGCCTTGTTAATATTAATAATAACTCTTTATTAGGAGTTATCCCAGTTTTTTTTGTTGCGCATAGTACTAAACATGCCAATACCGATATTTTTACATTGATAAATGTTTGATTGTACAACGTCCCATATTAGTGCGGGTTTCGAAGTTAGTTTGTTACATAGAACTAAAGTGGCAATAATCCCTAATTGTTGACAATTTTACTGCATCAACGTCAATCTTAAAATTATAAATAAACGATTAGATTGTAGTCTTAAGAGAACGATTCAATACCGAAAACGTGTTGGGTACATGAAGGTTAAGATTTGTATGTGTCGCATTAACAATCTGTAGATAGCACTCGCCGAGGTATTTGTATATAAATGAAATCTAGCCAGCATTGTTTTTCGAGATAGGAAGCACCATGACGAAGCTAATTTCTATCCGAATCACTGCACGTATCCAATAGGCGGCCGTCTGAACAAACTCCAGCGTGCACAGCGCCTATTATTTATGAACAGCACTCATTCGCCATTTGAAGCACAACAATTTAGCACACTTGTGATATCTAGGCCTATATGCAGCGTGTAAAGGTTATTTTTTTAATGCAGCCTTTTGTAACTAGGAGATTAAGAGTCGATTTGTTTGATCGTAGCAATTCTCGAAATTATGTTACTACTTGGTGAATTGTTTTGAGTACGGTTTGGTGTCGTTCGGTTTTTTGTAAGAATAGAGAGGTGTATTGTCGAAAACGGGTCGTTTCTCATTGTTTATAGAGGCATAGTTATAATCTAATTGTATTCTTGGAGGGAGATTGTACGATTATTGGAGTTTTGTGAATGTAAGAGGTTCTTGAATTGAGTAAAGCTTTTCTTTGAATTTTTTGTGACGATTTTAATTCCCCGTTACTTGAATCATTTATCTCCCAAGTTTTTCCAATCGCAATTTAATTTTCTCATTTTATCACAGTAAAATCACATTATTTTTTACACAATCAATACTTAGTTTTAACGCTCATCTTTATTTCTGTGGTTAATATATGGCTATTAGTGTAATAATATATATACTAATAATATGGGTTCCAATTTTCTTTAAATTATTAACTATTTCATTGTTACTTTATTTTGACATAATTCTATGCAAATTATTAACCAATCGTATAATGTTCAAAATACATTATACAAATATTTTTGTTCATTTACAACTGCTTTATAAAGGTTTATTTATTGCAACACTCTTTTGTGTTCAATAATGATGTTATATGATACTATTTTAGTTGAATAATGAAGCTTATTACACCACTAGTGGTGTAATATTATAATTGCAGTGTTGTTTATAACAAATTTGACTGATTGCCATGACATTGAACTGGATTGGATCCTTAATTTTGGTTAAAAAAAAACGTAAAATTTGATTCAATTTTGGCTTTGCCTGAAATTTGGGCAATTGTAGAAAACATTTAAATGGATGGTTTTTAAATTTCCCGCTCTACGAAAGTTAACCAGATGGCGCTGCAATTGGCTTCCTGTGACAAATCGATCAGCCATTTCTTTTCTTGCTAGGCTACTGTCGTTGCAAAATGGGTTTCCAAAATATCTGGTATTCGCATCCACGCAAATACGGCCAAGGATCCAGATCCTGGTAAGCCCCATTACCTTTAAAGCGCAACACATCTGACGATAATTCAAACAGATACGTTTTCGTATCTTTTCGAAAACATGCCTCACATTTTCGAGGTTAGGTCCTGTGCATGTGTTCATTTTCCCTAAGCAAGTGAGTTGGCCCAAAATTGCCACTCAATTTGTGGCCAATGCATTAATATTATGAATCTGATGTGCAGTGTGATTTTGTTGGTTCTGATGTGCTGTGTGACTTTGTTGGTTGGTTTCTAATGTTTGGGTGCATTTCAGCCGATCCTGCTCCAACAGACATGGCCTGATCCGCAAGTACGGCTTGAACTTGTGCCGTCAATGCTTTAGGGAGTACGCTGGCGATATTGGATTTAAGAAGGTAACAATAAATAATTACAAGATGGCTGTCGATATTGTAGATGGGTTTTGTTTTCGCTCTTTCGTTTGTTAATACTGCCAAATTCACTCCGCTTATTTAAAATGTATGGATTATGTCTCATTTTATCAATGCGTAATTGGTATGCTCGGTCCAGTTGAGCTGCACACGGTTTAAATGGGGTGTACTTATTTTGGTCCACAAGTGTTATCGTAATAGCAAGCAAGGGAAACAACAGATTTTTCACGTCACAACCACAAATCCATGTGTGTTAATTATGAATGTCCGGCTTAAATATTCTGTTTCAGTGTCCTGTTTTACTTTTAACTAATTGCAAAATTCACAATAGGTCTCGCAACGATTTTATTTCACTCTTGTCGGTGAAAGATCTACTGCAGAATGTCTCCGCTAATAAACTTTGCACAGAATTAATTTTTATGCCAATAAAATTGCAGTTCAAACGTGCATGAAACATCTCGGCAGTTACTGAAGTTTGTTGCTGACTCAGAAACCTTTTGGCACTTATGGGGCTCTGTAGGGCTGAACGGGAGACAGAGAAAGTGGTAAAGTGATTAATAACTTTGCCAAGCTGCATTGCTAGCCGATATATGCAAATGAATGGCAGAATTCAAGAAAAAATGCTTGGCATTTTTGGTACATTATACACAGTGGGCAAAAAAATGGTACAAATATGTAAATATACATATTTTCAATAATTAACGCATTATCATACACTACATCATACACTACACTACATTGCAAAAATGATTAATTGCATTTTTTTAAGTTCTATCAATAATATTTCCCATTAATAAAGGCTCTGCATGAGAGCTTGTACTGTTTTTATTTTTGCCCACTCTGTAAATTATCAATCCTTGGACTATTATCGATCTTTCGAATTATTTTTGGGCGTTGCATCAGTTTTCTAACCAATGCGCAAAAACCGTGACTAATCTTGAATGATTTTAAAATTTAAGCTTGTAAACGGTTTAATGTGTTTATTGTAATGTAATTATTTTTGTTTCAGCTTGACTAAACGAGACCTTCTCACGTTTTTGCTGGAATTTTACAGAGACCATGGGGGAGATTTTGTTAAGTTATGACGTTTTATAAACGCGTGGATTTTGTATAATTCAAGTAAAGTATTTAATTTTAGACCAAAAACAATTTATTCGACACCTACATAACAATCAAAACCATTCCTCATGTTGTAATCCTTTGTATTATTCTCTTGGTCGCATCCGAATTTCCAATCCTCTGAAACAACAGACATAAATTATTGTTGTGCAAATGTAATATGTATCGGTGGTTATCAACACGTGGTCGACACAATTTTAACAGTTTCCACTGTCACCCTAATGAAACTCGGGTTGATTGAAATAAGGTGTAGTGCAAAATCAGGTTGATTGAAATAAAGTGTTTTAAGTGAAATAACAAAATTACGCACAACGGATGTTGCTGGTGGCTTTTTCTACAATGAGTTGTATTCCTCACATGGGCATGGAATTTATTAGTGTAGTATTGTTGTGGCATTTAATTGAAGTTGATTCATTAATTATTATGTGGAGTAATATCTGATCGTTACATGATATGTGGCCCCATTACATTGACATTTGTGCAAGTAATTGTGTGGTTTGCGAAATGTTATGCAACACTTGCAGTGGCAGAAACTGGTTGTAATTTAAAGCACGCTGTGGGGTATTTTATAGAATTTCCAGTTCTCTTGTAATCTGACCCCGAAAGTATCTAATTGACTTGATGTTGGAATAAAACAAGTTAATAAAATGTTTCAACTCTTACATTCGAAGGTCGCAAAAGGTATGTTTTATCGCGATGGTATTTTTCAATTTGAATCCCATGTAGCAATTATTAATTGAGCAGTAGAATGGGTAAGTCAGCTATGAGCCAAAAAATAATTCGGATTTGTGCACAAACATGAGCTATGCGCTAGATCAAGTCTAATATAATTACTAGGCTATAGCCATAAACTAAGGCCATTATATAACTTGTTTGTGAAGATGTCTCCCGTACAAAAAAATAGAAAGTATTGATTGCTCTTTTTGTAATTTATGCAGTAACTTTTTTATTTAAAAAAAATGATAATTTTAAAATTTAAATGTCAAAATTTACATTTCGGCACTTAGCCTACTTATCCAATCCACTTTTCAATTGTTACAGGAAGTTATCAGCATATTGTTAAAAATGTTTCCGAAATACAACTTCTACAAGCTATGAGTAGATAAGTTGAGCCACTTCTCCAATCCACTTTTCAATTGTTATAGGAAGTTTTTTTGCATGTTTCTTAAAAATGTTTCCGAAATAAAACGTTTACATGTTTGAGTAGATATGGGATTCTGAGAGTATGCTTCAATTTTGTTAAGTTAGTTGTGAGTCAATTTGCCCAGTGGACTGCAGATCACAACTCGTCTCGCAGGCATTTAAATTTTCATCTTTTAGGCAACACAAAGCAATGCAAAAACGGCTGTATTATACCTATGCGGGGTGGTTTTGTGCGCGTCAGAGCTCCAAATATGATCTAAAGGTCTTTTTAAGAAATCGGTCGCATTGCAATTTTGTTTTAAAACAAACTAAATCCATTTTTGCAGGTATTTACCACCAAAAGTTATCGTTTTGAGATCTGAACAAATATTTGGCGATTGTATTTATCAAGTCGATGCTGATTAAAATAAGCATCAAACATTTGTGATGTAAACTTTACGTCGCTTACCGTGGTTACATCTGCTACAAGGTTGAAGATTGATTTCTTTGGTGGTCTGCAGTACTTCTTCCCGTTTTCTTGACAGCATAGGTTCGGGAAGCAATCGAGAGTCGACTGGCACGGCTTTGGGAACAGCTCGACCGACGGCGGTGATGTGCACTGCATGTAGCTTACTAAATTTCTTAGCGCTGAAAAGATGTTAATTAAATATTATTTAAGGTTGCTTTTGTCTTCAGTACTAAACACTTAATGTACTTGAAGGGTCAGATCCAATTGCAGTCATATTAGACTTGTAACTGTTCTTGGGCCTAAAAAAAATTCTTGCAAATGGTGCAAGAGGGACTCAACTCAGATTATCAGTTCCCAATAATATAGGTTTTAACATTAGGACACTTCCCAACATTTGTTTGCAAAAATAGTCTTTCAATGGTTTTCCCCATGGAAAGTATTCGAAAATTGAATTTTGAGTAGGTGAAATTTGAGAAGGAGAAACTCCTTGCAGCTGACCCTTCAATTTTCATTGAGTGTGAGAAACAGAAATTTGTTTCGATCTGTTTTACAATTACAGAGATATAAATTGACATTGCATTTAATTTTTCCAAGGACCTGACTTTCCATAATTGCATAATTGTCTCATATGGTACATTTAATTCTACCAAGGATTAAGGCCGATAAGTGATTTGTCCAACAAGGTTATTAGAAACTGCTCATCCTACGAGTTTCCAATGATGTGGACATTTTACACCGCCTGCCAACTACTCGCAAATTGATCAGTCGACACGAAACATCCTGAATAGCTTTACCTTATAAAAACATTACAGACTTGCAAAAATAAAGTTGTTCTGATTCACCATCGATTAGAAACTTACGTTGTTGGAACTGCCTGCCTCCGGGCAAGTTCTCAATCTTATGTAACGGAGTCCTGCAGTAACTCTTCCCCTTGTAGTTCTTCTCCGGACAGCAGATCCTCGGCGTGCAATCCACGTCCGCCTGGCATTCTTTGATTTCAAATATTTCGGTCAGAGGCTGAACTGGGCACACCCGATCTACCAATCCGAATAAAGCAGCTAAAAATTTTATAGTTTAGAACATGTAAATAATTTGTAACCGTAAGTTAGTGATACAGGTACGGTGGGGTACCTGTGATGAATAAATAACTGCGATGACCCATACCAAAGTTATTTGATACTGACTATAGCAAATAACGCTTCATATATTTGAAACTTCATATATTTCATAGTGCAATATCCTTCAGAATATTTACTAAGGATTTGAAAACTCTGAGCACTCTTATTGAGGCCAGCCGCAAAAAGTTCATTATTGTAACTTACGGCTGTGCAGTATGGGTTCGGCAGGCACGGCGCCCTCCAGGCATCTGTGTGCGCAACAGATAAGAGCCCTGCCGAACACTTTGCAGTCTTTATCCACATTGCAGGGGAGGCTGAATATCGGCACTCGTTTGTCACTCGATGGGCATACTAACTTGACGATCTTGGGGGGCTTTACGGAGGCTGTAGTGTTGGCGGCTTGCAATGCAGGGACCGATGTTGGCTTGTCTATCGGCTGACCCTGATCTATTGCGTTACTAATGCCTGCAACAAAAAATTTAATAAATATGTATGACAACAAATGCGTATAAATTTCGCCCAAAGCATTGATACAAATTTATAGCTTGTATTTGACTTGTGTTAAGGTATTTAGATTATTCGGTAAAAAAAAGTGTACTTAATAAAAAAAATTAATTGCTTTTGCAAGGGTTTCGACCAATTAATTGGTCATCATCTGGTAAAACTAAAAACAGATTACAATTTGTATATTGTATATAAAAATGTATAGCTTTTTAGATATAAACTAACTGATAATTATTTGTGTTTTTAATTTACTTGCATAATTATTGAGATAACAGTTTTTTACTTTAATTTTTGGTGATAGTATTTTCATTGATATCTCAAAAAGTAGCGTATCAACATTAATTACATATATTGTTGATATTTAGTGATATGTAAGTATTGAACGTGTATAATTTAATTAATTTTCAATGCACGATTCTTGTGATATTCTTTGTTTCGAAAATTATCGTGTGATGTTGTGTTCTTCAAAGCTTAATGATTAAATATTTTAAGAGTGATTATTATTGGTGATAATTCAAATGATATCCAATATATCATATATATTTATCCAATATTATGCAATTTAAAGTCGATGTTTAGTGATTATTATTGAGATAATAGTGTTTTACTGTAATTTTTGGTGATAGCATTTTTATTGATATCTCAAAAAGTAGCGTATCAACATTAATTACATTTATTGTTGATATTTAGTGATATGTAAGTATTGAATGTGTATAACTTAATTAATTTTCAATGCATGATTCTTGTGATATTCTTTGTTTGGAATATTAATGTGTGATGTGTTCTTCAGAGCTTAACGATTAAAATTTTAATAATGATTATGTGTTAGTTTTGGTGATAATTCAAGTATTCTAAAATTATACCAATATTTTGCAATTTATAGCCGATATTGAGTGATATACTTTATATTTTCTTGTGATAGTCTGTGATGAATATGAATGCTCAAAGCATGTTTCAAAGCTCTGAAAAGTGGATTATAATGATATTTCAAAAAGAAGCATAATTAAACAATATCTCAAACTTAGTATAAATAAAGCACTTGGTTAAGTTTCACAAAGTGCTTTACTTATACCAATTTAAAGATATTTCATCAAGTATTAACCATCGATTCATACAATCTATAATCTCAAAACTTAGCGTATACAGGATGTTCAAGAAAGTGGTGTCAGCTTCCAACTAATTCCAACGATATAATAATATTTAAAAAACTCTTGTTAAATTATTTGCTTGTGTTTTGGGAAACATTTCAGCAACGTTACAAATCATATTTAATTTGCATCTTAAACAGTGTCATCTATTAGTATCCACTGTAAAAGTTGACACCACTTTCTTAACACTTTGTACATATGAATTTATTTTGTTACTGATATTTTGGCATTTATTGTGTAATATTGAGTTGAATGTCAATCATGAAATTATTATTATATTATTATAATCAGATCAGTAGTTTACCCGTAGGGTGTTAAGGCAATCTGTGAATAAGATAACTAAATGTTGGATATTTGTGTTGAACATCTACTTCTGCATTTCCGTGTTTGCCGTTCAATGTATAAATAATTTTGATACATTATTTTGTTGAATTTTATAATTTTGCACTTCTAATTTGTTTTGCAGCTGTAAATCTTTAGGGATTTCAAATTTTGAGTTTGTTTGTGAGAAATAACCACTACAAAAAAGGTTTCTAAAATAATTGTCCAGTTTTTTCTGGACAAAGTTTTAAATTACGTCTACCTAAAAAATAAGATCGGTTCTTGAGGAAGCAGTTGGCGTCAATGAGTGTGAGTGTCAAGACTGCAATGTTCGGTTCTTGTTAACAGGTATGAGTGTGAGTGTCAAGACTGCAATGTTCGGTTCTTGTTAACAGGTATGAAGTGAGTGAGAATGAGAACTGTTAAATTCAAATTGGCATTGCCTCTTATGTGAAAATTACAATCATTTCAACTACCAAACCTCCTTACAATGGTTGAAAATTACCTACTCAATATTTTGAGCACATCTTTTAAAATCATTACCTCACATACATAAAAAATGGGAGGGGATAAATCTCAAAATGAGCTGAGATTCTGCATGAAAGGAAAGCATCTTAGATATCCATGCTTGTATGCATTTGTGTATGCAAATTTTAGAAGAGAACAGGTTTGACCACAATCGACTGACCACAAACTCTTTCCAAATCTCTTTGCTAACAACGTGCAAAATAATTTAGAAAAACTGCGACCGTTTAAGAGACCAATTAAAGGCCTGTTGAACCCTAAATCTTGACCAACACCTTTTTCTGTGGGCTCACGCTTCGTCGGCTGTTATATAATCGATTGTCGAAAGCGATTTTTTTTTCTGGGCTGATAAAAAGTGGCGCTTACGTGCTTTCCTGTTGGAAACCTCGTTTGCGGGCACCAGGATGCCTTTTATGCATCTGTCCTGGCAGCAGGCCAAACCTGGCCCGAAGACCTTGCAGTCCTTGTTGGTGTTGCACGGCAGGCTGAAGATCGGGATGCGCACGTTGGATGGGCAGACCAGCTTTTGGATGGGAACTTTGGTGACCACCGGAGCTAGAGATGGGGTGGTGATTTGGATTTCGGCAACTGGAGCTTGTACACCATTAAACGTCCCTGGGGCAGATAATTTAAATGATTGTTATGTAATTGCTTGTGGGTGGTTTGCATTTTTTCTGCACGTTTCAGATACCTGAGGTGATGAGCGTAAACTTCTCCTGAGGGACGACGCCGCCGATGATAGTTGCGACGGTCAGTGTTCGCCAGACAAATCCGTCGAGCAACATAACACCAAAGAATCTGCACGTTCTTTTGGCCAGCGCGCGCTTCAAGCTGTTGTTTACTACTGGAGAGAAAGATATCCAAGAGCAGAAACTTTCGCTTTTAGCAAACTTGAAACCGAGAAGCTGGCGGGCGTCGAGGACCGCCGCTTCTTAAGCACGCGCTGCTCGTGATTACCACCCGGCCGACTTAAGTCGAGGAAATGCACTTATGCAAATTGCATAATTGGTGCTTTCTCTCCTCCGAAGAGATCTGTAACGTATGGAAATGTCGAGGCGAAGACACGTTCCAATTGTTTCTTCCAAATTTTGCGGGATTTTGCGCGGCGCAACAGTTGCGAAACACTCGCAGAATACACTTGACCACTTTTTCTTGTGTTATGTGAATTGATTGCACAACTTTATGGTAAACAAAACAAAAAAACTTCAATTATAACATATGGGGCATTAAATGTTTGCAACATACAAGTCGATTTTTAGAACTTGCGAAACCAGTCCATCTGCAGTGCATATGGCATGCTCATTTCAGAAGAAGTCAGTATACCCATTAATTGAGGGGTCCAGAAGTAAAAGGGTAAAGGGTTAATCATATTTTAGTCTAAAATATTAACACAGTTTTCTAAACTTATTCCTGCAATTTTGAAATTCAAGTTAACTTTAAAGCCATTTATCTCAGAACTACCAAAAATGCACTTAAACCCTTTTACTTCTAGACCCCTCAATTAACTCATACAATGTTTTGTTACAAATTGAAACTTGAAACAAGTAACTTCTTAGGCACCTGTTATTTTTAAGTAAGAAATTATAAAATATTTTGTTGTTATTTATACAACAATGTAAGTTGTATTTCAAATACAAAACAAGTATTTCAAAATTGAAATTTAATGGATACTTGTATACTTGTTCATAATATACCATGCATTGATAATTGATTGAAAAGCAGTTGAATTTTCCGCTCATTAAAAAACTTTTTAAGTACAAAATACCAGTGTATAAAAATGCAGTTCTAATGATATTTCAATCGAAATCTATGATATATTTGGTAAGTTACATAACATGTTCTCAAATTGAATGAAATTTCTATCAAACTCAAACAAATAATGTCTATCACATTCAATGGAATTTCTAACAAATTGAATAGAATTTTTATGAAACTTTTTAGACTAAAATATTATTTACACAGTTTTCTAAACATATTACTGGAATTTTGAAATTCAAGTTAACTGTAAAGCCTTTTATCTCAGAACTACCAAAAATGGACTTAAACCCTTTTAATTCTAGACCCCTCAATTAACTCATACAATGTTTTGTTACACATTGAAACTTGAAACAAGTATCTCCTTAGGCACCTGTTATTTTTAAGCAAAGAATTATACATTATTTTGTTGTAATTTATACAACAATGTAAGTTGTATTTCAAATACAAAATAAGTATTTCAAAATTGAAATTTAATGGATACTTGCATACTTGTTCATAATATACCATGCATTCATAATTGATTGAAAAGCAGTTGATTTTTCCTCTCACTAAAAAACTTTTTAAGTACAAAATACCAGTGTATAAAAATGCAGTTGTAATGATATTTCAATCGAAATCTATGATATTGTTATTAAGTTACATAAAATGTTCTCAAATTGAATAAAAATTTCTATCAAACTCAAACAAATAATGTTTATCACATTCAATGGAATTTGTAACAAATTTAATAGAATTTCTATCAAACTCAGTTGAATTTCTGTCAAACTGTACGAAATTTCGATCAAATTCCATCAAATTGTATCAAATTTAATGGAATTTATATCAATTTTAATGAAATTTCTACACAATTCTAAGATTTCGATATATATTTACTGAAATCAATAGAAATTATTACACAATTTATAAAATTCAATGATTTTTTTACAAATTCAATAGAACTTTAACAGAATTTAATCAAATTTCTATTAAATACTACATTTCTAAAATTTCGAAAATAGGTACAAATTTGACAGAACTCAATCGACAGAATTAATGGGATTTGTACAGAATTCAATGGAATATAGTTGTTCCAGATATTAAGTCTAGGCCCAGGCAAACAAACGAAACACTTTAGTTAGATGGTAATGAATGTTATAATATTTAGTTATAAATTAATGTTACATTAATTATATTGGATGTTTACGAAGGCACTTAATGGCAAGTGGCTATGCAAATTTTTACGAAAATATAAAAAGTGCTACTTTTTCAATAACAAGGATTAACAAATTTTATATAAAATATTAGAGCAAATTGCAAAATGTACAAAACAATTCTACAAAAAAATCTGTGGATATTGGAATTTCACTAAATAATTCCATTGAAATATTTAAAGATGTGTAGTGATTTGTAACACAAAAAAACAGAACCGCTGGCGTAGAAAATCACCAAGTTGTAATGATATTTCAATCTAAATCCATGATATTTTTATTAAGTTAGATCAAATGTTCTCAAATTGAACGAAATTTCTATCAAACTCAAACAAATAATGTCACATATAACCACATTAATCACATTCAATGGAATTTCTAACAAATTGAACAGAATTTCTATCAAACTTAGTTGAATTTCACTTAAACAGAACTAAATTTCTATCAAATTTAATGGAATTTATGTCAGTTTTAATAAAATTTCTACACCATTCTAGAAATCTGTATATTTTACAGAAATCAATAAAAATTATTACAGAATGTATAAAATTGAATGAAATTTTTACAAATTGAATGAAATTTCTATCAAACAAACAAATTTATATCACATTCAAAAGAATTTCTAACAGATTGAATAGAATTTCTATCAAACTCAGTTGAATTTCTGTTAAACTGAACGAAATTTCTATAAAATTCAATAGAATGTCTTCAAATTTAATGAAAATGATATCACTTTTAATGAAATTTCTACACAATACTAGAAATCGATATTTTTACAGAAATTATTACAGAATGATAAAATTCAATAAATGTTTACAAACTGAATGAAATTTCTATCAAACACAAACAAATTTCTATCACATTCAAAGGAATTTCTAAGAAATAGAAATAGAAACAATAGAACTCAACAGAATTTAATCAAATTTCTATTAAATCTAATATTTCTGCCAAGACATATTCTTTATTATTATTATTATTATTAAATCCTACAATTTTCTACAATTTCGAAAATTGGTAGAACATTGCACAGAATTCAATAGACAGAATGAATGGGATTTATACAGAATGAAAGGGATGTGTACAGAATTTAATGGTATATAATTATTCCAGATATAATGTCTAGACCCAGATGAACCAACTAAATTCTTTAATCTTTTTGGTAAAATTATGATATTATGTTTGAGTGTTTGCAAAGGCTCTTAAGGCCTTCCGTAAGTGGCTATTCAAATTTTTACAAAAACAGAAAAAGTGTTACTTAATAAATGACTCTAAAGGATTAACTAATTTTATATGAAATATTAGAAGAGCAAATTGCAAAATGTACAGAATAATTCTACAAAAATTAATATTTCTGTTGATATTGGAATTTCACTAAATAATTTAGTTTTATGATTTGTCTTAAATTTTTTCTCAAAAATGAGCCGACTTAGTAATTTCTTCATGCGAGATAAATATATGACATTTCTAAAATAAAAATAATTTGAAAATATTTGTAAAAAATGCTGAAATGCCATATTAAAATTCCACTTAGATTTATAAATATTCCAATAGAATGTATTTAAAATACATAATCACATAATATGTGATTATATAAATCTATATAAATATAAATATATTATAAATAATTTAAAATAAAAATTATATACAATACTTACCACCTTCAAACTAGTTCAGAAACTCTCCAAGTATTGACAGATTCTTCCAGAAATAAAGAAAAAATCTTCAGACAAATTTCCACTTATGTCCAAAAAGTGACATTGGTTCTCAAAATATATAAAAATATAGAAGAACTTTGTAAAAAGTGTGCATTTTGAATTAAAACTCTTCCAATATCTTTGAAATAAATCTCAAAAAAATATCAATAAGTGACGGCAGCAAAAGTACACAAGAGATGCAAAAGAAAATAAGTTTATTCTTTAGACTCATCTCTTGGAGGAAACAGAAATTGTAGATAACTATCCATTTTCAATTAAAAAAAAACAATCGAGCAGTGACTGACAAAAATATATCTGTCTACCAACTCTTACTTCTAGAAAAAAGGACTTACTTCTACTTCTCTTTTTTTTGGATTTCTAAAACTATCAGAAACTAAGAAATTAATTGGTTGTCTTTGAAGAAATGAATTGGGGGACACCCAGATTTACGGGGTGTCCCAATTATGGTATTAACATGGTAATCCCGTAAACAGTTAGAGATAGAGAGTTTGTTAAATTAGGCAAAATAATCTTCAGTCAGTTTTAACCAGGGCTTCGAACCTCTATTTTTTTCGTTTAATTATTGTTTAGGTTTTCGTTTAATTAAAACTAAAAATATATAAGAGGTTCCAGTTTGCGTCTTGATTAATCTATCTATCTATTTTAACTGCAACGATAATTTAGAAGTGGTAACACATTTATATGTCACCACATTGACTGATATCCTTAACCGGAGGCGTAGGTATAAATTTGATATTCAGTTAAACAGGATGGGATTTTCAATATTTTATCTCCGAAATTTTAAATTTTCCAATTTGTTTAATTACGTCCCAGGAGCCCCTAGAAAAAGTTTCTTACATGGATTTTGTTACACCCTGTATAGAGAATTTTAATGATATATCAAGGCAAGGTAAAGGCAAATTATGAAAGTATATCTTTTCCTGTGGGGTATTTATGAAGGTAATTTTACGAAAATATCATATTCCAATCGAATAGCCAAATGTCTTGGAACTTTTTGGAAGTTTTAAAAATGTATAACGTCAACTTGAAGTTTGTAAATTGGTATCAACCTCATGCATGCCTTGAGGGGTATATTAGGATATCTCTCTAGGGATGTATTCACTACTGAGTGAAATTATCAAAATTATAAAAACAAAAACATAAGTTCTCGATGTTGTTTTTTTAAACATGTTAAACTTTCTTAAATAAAAAAATTTAATCAATCTTGAGCAAGTTCTGAAATAAAAAATTGTAATCAATCACCTTCAGCAAATTTCTCAAATCTAAAATTTTAATCAATCATCTTGAACCGTTTTTGGCTACACTCGACCATAAAAAAAGTTATCATATGTACTCTTCCAAGCACATTTATTTACAGAACATTTTTTTGCAGTTCGTCTAATAATTTAATTGATTTGCCGCTGTCGGAATAAGACTAGTCGAATCTAAAAACAAAACTATATTTCACTAAACAGAATCTGACATTATTTCTACATCATTTGTCTTGGAGGTTATCGCTTGCATCAGGTACGGAATTTTTTCAAAGTCCGCCAGCACTGCCCATTCTTCCAGACATATAGGAACAACCGTACATCCCTTCAATTCTAAAGTTTTCAATCCTAGGGCGGTCAATCCCTTCATCCTCTTGTTGTTATTTGTGTAGTGCAGATAATTTAAACACATTACAGCAACACTAAATAAAACAAATTGGTAATAATATATTTTTATCGGTAATATTCAATCCGTGACTTACACATGATCATCTACACCAGCATCATTAATTATCTGCTCTAATTGTTGAGATGTATCTTTGGTTACAAATGCTACGGGGAATCCACCTTTCCTCAGTACGGCAATATGATCTAGACATAAAAACGGACAAATTATAACAGTGTTATTTATAAAACATTAAGCCACAACTTAACGGTGGTTTAATTTTAGTAACCTTGGTAATCATTTGTAAAACACTGCTAAAACACGGTTTAATTTTTTATAAATAACGATGTGAGTGACTCTCCATATCAAATTTTAAATTTAATAACTATTGAATTTAATACTATTGAATTTATGCACTCTCAGAATGTCGCGATTTAAATTTCAAATTGTTTAATACTGAGTGAATAAACTGCATTGATTAGTTAATTATCTGTCAAATAATAACAGTAACCAATTACGCCACTATTGTGAACATTATTATGTGTAGTGTGTAGTGTCATGTTATGACACTACGTTCATAAAAAGTCGCCCTTAAACGGTTCATATTTACCTATTTGATGGTGCAAATCGCTGGTGACTCTTGTCAACAGGAAGCTTGATCCACCCAACGCCTGCTGCAAGGCCCCTTCTAGTGGAAAATCGTTTTGGGGCTTCACCTTGCTACACAATTGTTGAGTCAACGAGACTGCAGGCAGTAGATCCGTGTACTCTGGTTTGAGCTGATGAACCACTTGATTAATCAAGGCAAAGTTCTCATAATCTGATGCGTAACCTGTAAAAATAGCATTCATTAACAGGATATAATTATAACTCTGACGCAACTTTACTGGTAGGCACTACTGACCAAAATCAATGACAAAAGTTCACAAAAGATGCATTCGGAAATGCCCCATAATAGTTATTTACATGGCATGTCTAGTAAATTAGCCTCTGCGGGCGAACCGGAAATTTTGTGAGCCATGTAGGTGCCAGCCCTGTAATCCAATGAGTCATAGTAAATGTTAAAGGCTGATTCATAAATTTCTTACGCTAACACAAACCAGTGTTTACATTCCAATTTATTACATGTTTCTTGGCAAATTCTTACTCACCTTTTGTTAATATTTTGTTTAAGTATGAACCATGCATTGCCAACTCAAAGACTTCACGTTTGTATATGTCAAGTACGCAGAGGCTTGCAGCCAACTTCATCCATAACATTTCTTTCCGTAAGCTGTTCACAAACACATCGCTCTTTGTTATGAGGAGCTTCAATTCGTCCCAGTGCTTCGGCCGGAATTCGGTTTGCGCCAAACTGAATACCAACGATGATATCAGTGGTTGATCCAGCTTATCGAAAATGGCTGGGTCTTTGTGCAGTTCGTTGGCGGCGTATTCCAGTAAATTATCGTTTTGGTGACTCTGAAAAAAATCGTTAAAAAATTATAATTACCACCGAACTCCAAACCCTAAAGTAAAACATAATAATAAGAAATAGATTTTAGTACTTGTTTTAAAAATTACATCTAGGCTACTTTGAATTTCCTATGCAAAATAAAATGTTAAACTCTTGTGCAAGCTGTTATGCTAGTAGGCGGAAGAATAACAATCTCAATCAATAATCTTTTCATAATTAATTATTAATTATGAATATATAAAATAATCAGAAATAATTTCTGATACTCTTTTTAAATTTCTTAATTGAAAAGTAGTGACTTTCAATGTATTTATTATAATAGTTATGATTTCATGACCACAGACAATAATTGTTATTTTTCAGGAAATAACGTATGTAATTGTATGCAAGTGCCAACAATTGAGTTACTTGGCATAAAATGTAGTACACAACTTGACATTCACCTGTTCAATGTCAAGGAAATAAATAATTCATATAAACAAATAACAAATTTGGAATGATACGATTAACAATAAACATGTGCGAGATACATATAACCAGTTAATTTTTAAAACAAAGCACTGTGATTTATTAAATTGCGATTGATCAATGCTAAATTTGTGTTTTTCACCTGCTTTTATAAGAATTTTATCTATAATTTTGTATTAAAAATGGATGGACGGGAAGGGAAGGAAGTCAAAATAGCTGAAAGTTATAAGTTATTCAGGATTCACAAAGGGTTGCAGCGCCAAAAGAAGAAGGAATTTTATCTATACATAATAACATATTTGTGTGCGACAAATTGTTTTCTTGCAAAATTTATTAATAGAAAGACGTGGGCGTGAAATAATATATTTATCCCGGGATATTTTTACCCGTTTTATCAATTTTTTCATGAACGTAGAAAGTCAATCTGAAAGTTTTAGTAAACAATTGAATAGTAATATCTATAAATTTTGTAGTGAGATAAGGAAATTTTGTCCAAAATAAAATGTGTTATTCACAAATTGTAAATTCTGGTTCAAATTTTTCGCAAATTTAATTTAAGGCTTCATTAGTGTGATTACTGGAGTTATTGTGGTTTAGAAAACGTACTACAGCAGCCGTTTTGAGGGCTGTAGGCTGATGCATACGTTGGTGGAGACTTAAGAAGACCTTAGGATTACGCAATGCTGATACTATAAACATTTTTGGATAGATATTAAATAATTATAATATTATCCTGCGTAAGAATTAAACTCTTCAATTTTGATTAAAAGTGTATCATTCCAAAATCTGTAGAAATCGACAGATTTACTTGCACAATTTAAATAGTTTATTCTTCAATGCCTCCCAAAATGAGTCTTCTGTATAGCAAAATAAGCTAATTCAATTAGAAATACTTACAATTTTCATAAACCTCCTCAGCAAGTATATGGATTGATCAAAACCAAGATCGCCCTCAATAACATAGTTGGCGCACAAATCACAGAAAACGTCACTGTAATAAAACGTGTGTTTATGACTGTACCGCATCACCATTTTGCTCAAGGTCGTCTCCAAATCGTTAAAATTATAACTGTCGGCGTGTACGATCATGGTGTGCAGCATCTTCGTGAACAGCGGCTCGAAAAACGCCTCCGACTGGAAATCGCACACCGACCACAGTATACCCATCGCTTGCCGGGGCTCTATCTCCCCGTCTAGACTCATGATCGTGTTCACCAGGAACTCTACGCAGCCCTCCGAGACGTCCTTCTTGGAGACGAACTGGAGGCAGTCGGCCAGCTGGCCAACGTTCGCCTTGTCAAGCTTAACGGGCAGCTGGATCTCAAAGATAATGGGCAGTGCCATCTGCAGAGCTTCGGTGAGGGGCGCGGGCTTCATCTGCGATAGGAGGAAGTCGAGGAATATGGTCTGGTGTAGCGAAAGGTGGTTGATCTGTTGGCGGATCAGCTGCAGCAGCACCTGCACGATGGTGCTGTTGGATGACACGCCCATGTAGCAAACCACCTTGAGGGCTTCGATCGTGTCGTTCAGCTCTATGGCCCCTGCTTTGCGCCTCAAAGTGTTGCACAGCCTGTCAAAGTCTGGGTGCTTTAATATTTGAGCAGTTGAAAGCTTCGAACTGAACAAAAACAAAACATAATTAGCAAAAGTGATGGAAATTGTGCAAACATACACGCTATTAAACATAATTCAAGAATTGTTTAATAATCAGGAGTTATGTTCAAAAACTAACAATTAAATTGATAATCTCAGATATTTCAGATTGCAAAAGTTAAAAAGAAACTCTTAAAAGTACCATAATCTACAAAAAATCATAAAACATTGAACATTGAAAGAATTGCTTGAAGAACTGATTAAAAAATTCAACAATTCCTTAAAATTTTATACGAATTAAAACAAAATAAAAAATTGCAGATTACAATCGTTTAAAAATTATAATATTCCAAAATACCTGAAGGTTTTAACGAATTAAGGAAACAAATTTTAAAAAAAGACAAAAATTCCTTAAAAATAATCGAAACTTTCGAAAATTAAAAAATATTCATAATTACATTTAGCAGTTGAAGGGATTCCAATTTATTAAAAAAGAACATAAAAAATATTTCTAAAAATTATAATATACTACACATAAAAAAAATTAAAAAAACAATACAAACTTTAGTAAATTTAAAAATTGCTGTCAATTAAAAAAAAACACTCCATAAAAATTCAATAAAACATGACAGTTCCTTAAAGATCAATAACAATAATTAAAAATACGTGTATATTCAATAAATTAGTTGCAAATATTAGTGCAATATTAAATTCGTATATAGTTAACAAAGTAGTTGCAAATATTAGCGCAATATTTGGAAACAACCATGAGGTTATCGGTTTACTAATGAAGCAACTTTGGCTATCGTACTTACTTTCCATTTTTCTGCTGTATGAAAATGGATCGTAACGCCTGCATCATGTGCTTGTTGTTCATGACTGGCGCATGAGACCTGACCAGCTCCAGAATGTTCTCCGTCGTCGGTGCCATTTTGAGTGTACCCAGCAGGATGTCTTGGTTGATGACCGGAGCACTTACTTCTTTCCTCTTATGTCTACTACCGGCAACCAATTCTGAAATAACATTATTTTTGTATGAATATTAAGAAAAAAACCGATGCAGTAACTAAATACAGCGTGTCTTAAAAATAATTAAATCTAGTTACATGTGAAATTTGTTTGCAATGTAAAAAGCGAATGATTACCACGAAATAACTAATAGGTTCAAATATTAAAAGAAAATCTCCGATTATCATTGTAGAATTATAAATTATTATAAAGTTAAAAATTATAAAGCATTGTGAAGTTATAAACAATGGTGATATGTACTAATGCCACTTGAATTACGCTGGCCACTTGAATTATGCTGAACACACTCAAAAGTTGGCGCTCAGCCAATTCTGTGCATCAGTAAAAGAAGACATACCTCTGCTTGCACTGGAGAATCGAACTGCTTGCATGCGGCTTGCAAACATCGCCTTGGTGAGCAACGTTGATAATAGAGCCATAGTTTCTGAAAAGCAATGATATTTAATAATAATGATTATTTTGATGTCTTTAGGTGCCATATATTATATTCTATTACCGTATTTTTATTTAGGAAAAAATGAAATGAACGAATTCAGTGGGTTTATTATTTTGGACCCGTATATCTGTTTAAATTATTTCATTAAAACTGTTTTGAAGTTATTTCATTAGATCTGCCTTTTAAGTTATTTCATTAGATCTGTCTTAAGTTGTTTCATTACGATTTACAGATCACCACTATTTTCTTTTTTTGTTTAATAAACGTTTTTCCAAACGCTTAATTAGTAAAAATTTAAACTTCGGTCAAGCAGCGTTTTATTATGGGTTACTGTAGTCACTACGGGTTAAACCGCGGTTTACATTTTTGTGAATAAAACCGTAAGAATCTAAAGACGTGCCATTACTATAAATTTGTTTATCTACGATTGATTTGGTAAAAACGTATTGTTATTAATTGCAGCAAATTACTGCAATAATTAAGTAATGGACACATTATATAACCCATTTTATTCATACAAGACAACTTTACGTTTGCAAAACCATTTTATTCGTAATGTCAAATGTATTTTCAAGTTAAAAAGGGGTTTTTATAATTTTTTGTGCAGTCGAAGATCGACAAATTACTGCACTAATGGAGTAATGGACACATTATATAACCCATTTTATACATGCAAGACAACTTCCCGTTTGCAAAACCATTTTATTCATAATCTCCAACGAACTTTCAAGTTAAACAGGGTTTTTTATCATTTTATGGGCAGTCGAAGATAACATTTCGTAAATCATGGGTTACAAGTACTAAGGGAAAACCCGATATGTCAAAAATCAAAAGGGGCAAAACCATATAGCCTTAGTACGACATATATTATACTCATGTCGATCCACGATAATAGTACTATTTATTTTATTTATTTATTTATTTTGGTGTTACCACATTTACATGTTTACACAAGTCAGTCTGTATTAGAACAGTAGAGTAGTACAAAAGTGTATAGAATTCTCATCACTTACAACAACAATAATAACTCAAAAAACACATACATATATTAATTAAAATCCTAATTAGCTAATTAGAAGGTTTGTTCACTTAGAACAGTAATACTATATCGTTAAGATGGCTTAAAATGGTTTGAAACTAAACTAGTTACATCAAGAACGCTGTTATAATATGCGTGTATATTTTACAATACCCAAGTATTGATTTTGATTTGATCAATTGATCTACCAACTTTTCAAGAATCGAACTTTTAAGAGAGTAAAAACAAGGGCAAAACCCTATAGCTTTAGTACGACAGATATAACACTCTGGTCGATCCAAGACAATAGTACTAAACTAGTTACAAGAACATGTTTTACAATACCCAAGAATTGATTTTAATTTGATCAATTGATCTACTTTACAAGAATCGAACTGTTACGGTAGTAAAAACGAGATTCCGAGAGTATACAATCTCCAGGGCTTTTATCCTATTTTTATCTGCTGAAGCAGGCTAAATAATGTTTACGTAGATTTGATCCCCGTGTGGCATCCCATTGAATTAGCCTTGTTCATAATTATGGTTTTATTAAAATTTTGATTTAGCTAAATAACCTTAAAACATACAGATTGTTATAACAGCTTGATATGCGTACATTGAACGTAATTTAATAATTACCGCCTTTATTTATAGGTATTAAGTTTCAATTGCCTCATTAAACTCTTATTAGAACACTTTTTGTGAATTTGAAATCTTACAGCAACACATGACTTTTGAGGTTACCTTATCAAACAACATTACTGCAAGATACAACATTCACCTGCTTGAAATTACTTAAAATGTGTAATTTCGAATTGAGTTAATTTTGTTTGGTCAATTATTCTATTTCTGGCGATTATTGGGTGTAATTCAACCATAAATACAGTGCGATCAACAATGTTTGGGGCGGCTCAAAAGTTTGGGGGTTGTTTCAGCAAATATCACTGGAAGACAACTAATAATAAAAATAATATACAGGGTGTAACAGAAATACGTGTGTTAATTTTAAACATTGGTAGAACTCGTTATATAAAACATTTTTTCTATGTTTTTTTTCAAAATTTTCAGGTTTTTTAAATATTTTCTCAGGTACCGTCACTATAATTGTCAAGTGAAGTTTATTTGAAAATGCCAAATTTTTCTAATCAAGAATTAACAGGTATTGTGTTGGTAGAGAAGTTTTTGGAAATGCTGCAGAAACCCGTAGATTGTACAGTGCACAATATCCTGACCGTGTTTTGCCTAACAGGCAATAATTTTTATTACCTTTATGACACCGTTGCCTTCACAACAAAAGATTTTATCGCTGCACACCTTTAACCATAGGCGGGTACGTGTTTCAGTAGAAAAACTGGAACATATTTTAAATCAGTTTAACGTTGGTTTTTGAAAAAAAAAAACATATAGAAAAAATGTTTTATTTAACGAGTTCTACCAATGTTTAAAATTAACACACGTATTTCTGTTACACCCTGTATATTTGGTGTCAGTATAAATAATGTCTACACAAGTCAGGTACATGTAGGGTACATAGGTATAATATAAATATAGAATTAAATAAATAGATAATTCAAGTCATGGATTCGAAATAGAGGACGATAACAGATATATTATTCCCAACTAGAAACCATTGCAGCAGATTTAAGCCTCAGGCAATGGAACATGTAAAACTGGGTATTGAAAATTTGCTGTACAGTTGGATGAAAGATAATTCAGCTGGCATATCGGAGCTTTTAGTGCTTGCAGATTCTATTTCGATAACGATATTATAACGATAACGATAGGGGTGAATTTCCTGAAATGTTTCCAAAATATGCAGATCGTCGACGTGTTGATTTCACTTTGCCTGCTCATAGAACAACGGCATTAGAAAAAGCGCCTCACTATATGTGTCTAAAGCCAATCACCTCCCGCGGATCATCAAACGGAGAATGGTTTGTAATGACAGTGTCAAGAGGGATGTTTTCGCTCTCCTATGTGCGTTGGAGCCATACAGCTTGCATGAGTATTTCTCAGAAAGGTTCTAATGGGCGTTTTCTGCTGCTGTAAATTATGACGCAATTTTCTTCCATGCATGTATTTTGCATATGTTTGTTGAAATAAAGGTTGTTTATTATTATTATTATTATTATTATACCACATGTTCATAAAAAAAATCCATTAAGGGTGGCTGTGGAAATTCAAATGTATGTCTGTGACTTGTTTCAGATTTTTTGATAAGTGCGAAGTGATAATCTAACCTGTCTAAATCGCCGCAATGATTTTGTTGGTTCGTTTAAAATGCTTTCTTGCACATCAGCAATTACTTCCTGTGTATGCATTGTGGGCCGGCAGCTGCTCTTTTATCACATCAGCAACGACTTCCTGTGTATGCATTGTGGGCCGGGAGCTGCTCTTTTATTGATCTATACTGCCAGTTTTCTGGAACAAGTCGACAGTTTTGCCATATTTTTTACGTTGATAGATAGCTTAATGACATTGGATTTGAATTTTATTAATGTGAATCAAGTCACGGACATATATTTAAGTTTCCACAGCCGACCCTGATGGACTTTTTTTATGAACATATGGTAGAAACCATTGCAGAAGATTCAAGGCTCAGGTAATGGAACATGTAAAACTGGGTATAGAAAATTTGCTATACAGCCGGATGAAAGATAATTCAGTTTATATCACAGCTTTTGGTACTTGCAGATTCTATTTCGATAACGATATACAGTGTGCGCCTAAAATATGGAATAAATTCATTTAAAATATAATTAAAAACATTGAAAATAATCCTCGAACACGTCAATTTTCTTTTATAAAAATACACATTTTAGCGATCTTTAATCGTGGAATGGGCATGTTTTTTAATTTATGAGTATTTTTTAAATGTATCACAATGAACAAATGTTATGATTATTTGTTTACACATACAGGGTGTTTGAAAGTTAGACATTGATAATAATATTTTGTCCCAAATACGGACCTGTCCTCTCGTTTATTATTAAGGTTAGGATCCAGAAATTAAGAGAATGTGAAATAGTAGATGATTTTATTGATTAAAGCTGGAAAATGATTGAAATGGAAATGGAAATTTATTTATTTTTAATTTTGTGCCACCTTATTATCGAAACATCTAGATTTGACTCAAGTTAATAAGTAACAAAGTTGTATGCGGAAGTACCAAATACATTCAGTGTTACTTAATTTTTTCTGTTCTTTCCAAATATGGCTGTTGTTTCGAGACGAAACCTACTTATTAATTTTTTTAAGTTCGGACCTAGAATAAGATTTTTATTTATTATGTTAATCGACACTACAGTGGTCAAAGAACATACGTACCAAATATTACAAAAATTTATAGGGTAGTTCGTAAGTTATGATTACTTGAAAAAATGGGCAACTATTAATCAACTATCAATGAATCAGCCTGTATATTGGTTATAAAGAACGATGGACCCATAAAATATAGTTTATTTAGAATCACTTCGGTGTGCCGGATCTACCATGACTGTATGCGCATTTCCCAATGATCACCCTGTATATGTAATTTGGTTCTTCCACTTGCAGAAGTTATAATCTTGAAGATTAGTTGATGGAGTTTGTAGTAAATGCATTCTTTATCTTTATTGCAGTGTAATTCAGAAAATAACAGAAGCATAGTCTTATGTTGTTTTGGAATTGTGACTTTTTTATAGTTGCAAAAGATTATATAAATTATTAGTTTCTTAAATATTATCTTCTCCCACGTGGATAAGATATAATCTTGAAGATTAGTTAATGGAGATTATAGTAAATTAATTCATTGTAGTGAAATGTATATTCGTCCTCGAGTAGTGGGCGAGTCATTGCTGTTTACGTGCGAAAATTCGCACAATAACCCCCCCTCGGACGTCCTTGGAATTTAAAAGTTGCGACAATAAATGCCTTTTGAATTTGGCGCCGCGCCAAATTGGCGGAGTGGTGGGGCAGCGGCGCCGCTGATTGGCCAGGCGCGCGTGCCAAGTGCCAACCGCTGCTCAGTTGATAAACAAACATGTCGGTGTAAATGACTGGCGAAAACAACATGAGAACCACCAATTGCTGAGCGCCCGTTTGGCCCCCGAGACGCTACCGCAAGCGTGCAGTGTCCCAGCGGCCGCGAGATAGGCGACACACCGCGAGCGCGCCATGGACGAGCAGGAAGAGCGTTTCGCGAGGCTCGGCTTCAGGCCGCAGAAGGAGATCGTCTACAACAAGCTGCTGCCCTACGCCGACAAGCTGGACGAGGAGTCGTCGGAGCTGTTCTCCAACATCAAGACTAACCTCGTCAAGGCGTTTCTGGCGCGCGAGATAAGGCCCGGATGTGCCCTGTGGACGACGAGACTGCGCAAGTATGTGGCCACTTTCGGGGGGAGGGTTTCCGCGCCAGGCGGATCTCGTCTGTTGCGGCCAGTGGCGTCTCTGTCGCGCGTTTTTCGACGGGGGCGCAAGAGCTGCCACCCCAAGTCACCGCGTTTGACACTTTTCTGACAGATGACAGTCGCGTGACGTAACACTGAGTCATCGAAAATGGCTGACAGATGATATTTGCAAAACAAAATTTTCAAACTCATCATTAGCTAAAATCAGAAATTCATGCCAGTCATCCATACAATTCGAAGCATTCAATCCATCAACGCTCAAGCATTGAATTAGACACAAGCTAGAATTTTTTTATTATAACTAAAAAATATGTGTAACATAAAAGTTGATTTTTTCACTTAATTCAACAACCCACGAAGGGCCAGTTTTACAATCGGGGAACATCCTTGTTCCTGGTTCAATTACCTGGGATACAATTGATGACACAACTGCATCCTAGGTAATTGTACCAGGAACAATGATGGATCCATAATCCACGATTAAAAAACTAGGCCTAAGTATGCAAAGTTGTCGAAGAAAACACGTTAATTTTTCGCATACTCCACTACTGATAGCAAATCTACAACTACCTGACACCCTAAACCTAGTTCTGATTGTTCATACTCCCCCATAGGGCTTGAAACAAATCCGGTACGAAGTCTAGCGGCAGAAATAGAACTAGCGAGACAAGTATAATACAGCTGTGAGCCCGCAACAACACCTTCACATTTGTTTTCAGCAGGTGCAGAAATTAGAACTAGAAAAACAAGTAGTTTCACAGGGCCCCCATTGGTTCCTTTTGAGCCCAATACGGCATGAAGTAAAATAAATATCCACCTGCAGAAATTAGAACTAGCAAAACAAGTAGTTTCGCAGGGCCCCCATTGGTTCGTTTTGTGCCCAATACGGCATGAAGTAGAATAAATATCCACCTGCAGAAATTAGAACTAGCAAAACAAGTAGTTTCGCAGGGCCCCCATTGGTCCGTTTTGAGCCCAATACGGCATGAAGTAGAATAAATATCCACTTGCAGAAATTAGAACTAGCGAAACAAGTAGTTTCGCAGCGCCCCCATCGTTTCGTTTTCAGTCCAAAACGGCATGAAGTAGAATAAATATCCACCTGCAGAGATTAGAACTAGCGAAACAAGTAGTTTCGCAGCGCCCCCATCGTTTCGTTTTCAGTCCAAAACGGCATGAAGTAGAATAAATATCCACCTGCAAAGATTAGGCAGTGCAGTGAAATGATTTAACGTTAATTACATACAATTAGCTATTGATTCATTATTGAGAGCATTATTATTTTTTAATTATTACCTTCGGGCTTAGATTAATTTTCTCGTATTTAATTTAAGTTTGAGTCAGTTATATGCTATTTCATTGTGTATTATTCTTGTATTTATTACGTATAGTTACGGTGACCAGACGTCCCGATTTTGGCGGGACAGTCCCGATTTTTAGAAATTTGTCCCGCGACGTTTGAAAAAAGTCCCGACTTTTAAAGTCGGGTTGTTTTTTTTCAAAGTGATCTTTATTCGCTATTTTGAAGTTACCAGCTTATATATTTCGCCAATATCTGTATTTGGTAGCGGCGCTGCAGCGGCCAAAATACAAATCGTAACTTTAAAAACATGCTTCATATTTATTATATTTGTAAATTTGACATTATGTTTCATGTTGTTAAAAAAAACAGGGTGTCTCCTAAAATACGCCGCAAGCGATAACTTCTTTATTTATTGGCCGATTTCAATAAAATGAAAACAAAACTAAATGGTTCAACATGTAAAAAAAAAAAGAAAATTAGGGCCCCTTTGAAGAACATGTGGAGACATTTGATTTTGTTTTTGTTTTATTGAAATCGGGCAATAAATAGTTAGGGAGTTATGGAGTTATTGGCCAGCGACGTTTTTTAGGAGACACCCTGTATATTTTGCGTTCTTTTTTAAAATTAATTTAAAATCCCCCCCCCCCCCCCCGCCACTGTCGCGCTTTTCTATCGTTTAGGATCTGGTCACCTTACCCTTACGTATAGTAGCCTGTCGAAAGCTGACGCTGACAATGACGTATGCTTTTTCGAATAAACAATCGCGTTTTTAATGCTGGTTCGTGTGCGCAAGCTAAATGTGATAGAATGAAATGAAATTAGAAACGTATGTCGAATTCATGCAACATGGACCGATGAGTCATTGTCAGGACGGGACGGGTATACCATAACTATAAGCAGACGATAAAAAATAAATTTAGTTTTGCACATTTTATTAAATATTTATGAGCATTTTCTTTTGCATGTAAAATGCTTAAGTAAAAAGAAAACAATTTTTGGTTTGGTTTTCCCATGTATCTAGAAGTATCTAGATACTTTTCAAATGTATCAAATTTGTATCTATACCTTTTCAAGTTCAAATTGAGACCAATCAAGTTCAAATTGAGACCAATCAATTTCAAATTGAGGCCAATCAAGTTCAAATTGTGACCAATCAATTTCAAATTGAGACTAAACAAAATCAAGTTGAGACCAAACAATATCAAGTTGAGAGTAAACAAATCAAATTTATTATGACAACTTGATATTGTTTAGTGTCAACTTGATTTTGTTTAGTTTCAATTCGAAATTGATTGGTCTCAATTTGAAATTGATTGGTATCAATTTGAACTTGATTGGCATCAATTTGAAATTGATTGGTCTCAATTTGAACTTGATTGGTCTCAATTTGAACTTGAAAAGGTATAGATATGTATCTAGATACATTTTTCTAAAGTATCTGAATCTTACTTTACTTTACTTTAATGCTCTTCGCTCCCAGTGGAGCATAGGGCGTCAACTAGTCTTGTTGACGTTTCTTTAATCTAGATGTGTCAAGATACAAAAAAAATGTATCTGTTACAACACTTTTTCATTTTATTTTGCATGTAAAATGCTTAAGTAAAAAGAAAACAATTTTTGGTTTGGTTTTCCATGTATCTGAAATGTATCTAGAAGTATCTAGATACTTTTCAAATGTATCTGTAGCTAGATACATTTTAAAATTTGTATCTAGATATGTATCTAGATACATTTTTTCTAAAGTATCTGAATCTTACTTTACTTTACTTTAATCCTCTTCGCTCCCAGTGGAGCATAGGGCGTCAACTAGTCTTGTTGACGTTTCTTTAATCTAGATGTATCTAGATACAAAAAAATGTATCTGTTACAACACTGTTAGGCACCTAATTTTGAGACCAAATGTTGCAGGTTTCCCCTTTGCACGAATGTATATCAAAATAGGGCACCATTCAGCCAGGCTGATTGTTTCAATGTACTATTTACCTATGTAAAATAATGCTCATTCCGAACATGTCGTAGCCTACTACGACTTGCATTTGAATTAAGAAAGTATGTGTAAAAGTTTCAATGTGCAATGTGCTATTTACCTATATGTAAAAAAATGCTCATTCCGAACATGTCATAGCCTACTTTGACTTGCATTTGAATTAAGATAGTATGTGTAAAAATTTCAATATCCATGAATGATACGTCAGTTTTAATACCATATTTGAATTCTAGTTAACAAAGTGCCGTTATGCCATTGTATAATTTCAATTTGATTAAACAATCAATGTTTCAATGTGCAATGTGCTATTTACCTAAATGTAAAAAAATGCTCATTCCGAACATGTCATAGCCTACTTTGACTTGCATTTGAATTAAGAAAGTATGTGTAAAAATTTCAATATCCATGAATGATACGTCAGTTTTAATACCATATCTGAATTCTAGTTAACAAAGTGCCGTTATGTCATTGTATAATTTCAATTTGATTAAACGAGCTAATGAGTAAAATTGAAAATGCGCTTTTTTGGCAATGGCAGCCAAACCATCCAATTTTTGAAAATTTTCGATGTCAAGTAGGTCTTGGATTAAAGATGAATTTGTCTAATTTAACCAACTCTCTGTCTCTTACCGTTTCCGAGATCCTCATGTTGAGCACGATTACTGGGACACCCTGTATTGCTGCGTCCCAATTCTCATGTTCAAGTTTTAAGCCATATAAAGCCTCAGGTTCTCAATTATTTTATATTGTTTAGGAATTTTGTGACATAGATTAGATTGCCATTATTTTTGTCAAATTTTGAGTAATAATTTTTAAATCAATGATTCAATTACTGAATTGCGATTCAAATATATTTGATAAAAGGCAATAAATGTATTTATTTTCACAATCTCTTATAACCGTGTTTTTATCAATGTTGGTTGTAGAAAATATCTAAAATATTCTTGCTTCTCATTGAAACCATGACTCAGTGAATCTAATAGCTGGTGACTCACAGAATTAATCAGAATTGTGAAAAAAATAAATGAGGAGTATTACAGAAAACAATGCTCATCTTAATAGATTGTTACCTGTATCATAATTCATATCTTTGTATATCAAGTCTTTAACGGTAGTACCGAGTGCTCATTGAAATTTCAGCTCTAGTTATCCATGGAAATTTTCGCGAACCAATAAGAAAGGTGATATTGGTGATCTCGCCTTTCATGGATAACTAGATAAGTTAACTAGAAAGACAACTAGAGCCAATAAGAAAGGCGATATCACCAATCTCACCTTTCTTATTGGCTCTAGTTATCCATGAAAATTTTCGCGAACCAATAAGATACGTGAGATTGGTGATCTCGCCTTTCTTATTGGCCGCGAATATTTCCATGGATAACTAGAGCTGAAATTTATATGATCACTCGGTATATACTTAAGGGTTGGGAATTACTAGTGTTAGATGGTGCTGTACCAGCATTTGAATAAAGAAGCTTTGCTGTGCCTAAGTCCATAAGCCAGGCGCTTTACCCACCAAAAACAGGGGGACATTTTTTATCTGCAAATTTTGACTTTATTAATGAAGCTATTTTCTTCAAAAAGCGCACAGAAACGCGAATAAAAGCTCTATGGCTTGTAAGAAGTTTCAGGCAGATACAATTTGCAGAAACCTATCTCATTTATTTGTGTAAATATGTAACTGTTTTCTAAATATATATGATTCTTGGGCAAGCCATCGATACCATGTACAAACTTATGGATCGATGCAAAAATAAACAAATCCTAAAAAAATACACTGTTCAACTCCCTGAATTGGCCATATAGCCCAACGTTAAGAGTTTTAATGCATTTCAGGTATATGAAGATTTATGGCTTAAAGTTTTCCAAGGAAGACCACATCTGCTTGATCAAGCTGTACTACGAGCTGCTGACTATTCCAAACTTAGAACCCACGAGGATCAATAAGTTCACTGGCACGCTCACCTTTTTGCTCAAGTAAGTTGAAACATTTTATTTTGCTTAGAATTACTATATTATATTTTCCATTGTATCCATTAATATGCGGTGAATACCACTAATATGATATTGCAGGTGAATAATACAGCGAGATCAAGAGTGATCGAGTATGTCGGTAGTAACACAATTTAAGCATCTGGAGTTGTTTTACTTCTTACTTGACAAACCTGATGTTTTAACAATGACAATGACCGATAGCAATGACACTGAAACGTCAATCTAGAAGAAGAAAAAAGTGGTAATGAAGATTAATTGGGAATCTTCCTTAGCACATAACCAAAAATTTTCGTTATTGACGTTTTAGTGTCATTGCTAGTTAAAACCAACTTTTTGATGTGCTAACTATGAGGTAAAAAATATACCAGATGTTTGGAATGTGTTACTACTACATTGATGCCGAAGAGATAATCTTTTAATCAAATTAATATAATGTAATCAAATAGTACTATAATATAAACTATAAAATGAATTGTCACAGCTAGTCACACATGTTTAATTTTTTTAATAGTGGCGACATTTACGGACATTTCAGTCATTGGACATTAGAGGTGACATGTTTAAATAGTTTTGTAACTGTATTTGTAAAACAACTTTTAACAGTTAAGCCACAAACAGTAAAATAAAGTAAATTTAAAGACAATTTGGTTACAATTAGACACTACACTAATTTAATTAGAATTTGGCTTAAGACACGTTGTTTCCTACAGGGTGTTTTTAAAGAAATGTTGCATTTTCGCATCAATGACAGAAAGTATTAGTAAAAATAAATGTTCCATTATCTTATTAACAAACTTCGTTCAAAATTAATTATTAATTTTTCACATGAATAGTGTTGATGAACCGGAAAACATGCATCAAGCGAATACTGAAGCTTTCCCAAAATTATTGAACATACTATAGAAACTTCACAGAATATTTTCACAAGTTCTAGTTGAACAATTTGTGATTCTGACGATATGCCTATAACACGCGCCATTTCCGTTTAAATTACTGTTGCCAAGTTCAACATTGTGTGTATAATATGTAAAAGTGATTCCTCGCGTAAATAATTACACTGGATTAGCAGTTTTGTGATGGTCAAGAATCAATTCATCGTCGTCTTCATTTTAGGAAGAAAGAGTTGCTGAGTCGTGACGACCTCCAGCTGGAATGGCGGCCACTTTACGACCTGTACCTGAGGGTGACGAAGAAGAGCAGCGGCGGCATCAACATGTACAGATACCTGTCCACATTAGAGGTCACCCTGGATATGTTGTTAAAGTGCGCTAAAATGTAAGTATAGAGCAAGCTTTATACTTTAACAACTTTTCAATGTTGAGATTAATGAGTAAAAAATTAACCTTAGGGGTAATCACCCATCCTAAATTGCATATACCGGTTCTTGTTTTGTTAAAGACCTCAAAATTAATACCTGTGCTTGAAATTTCATCAAAAAAACCATTTTTATGCACTGAAACGTAACTTGCCCTCTACTACCAGTAGTAATTTTGTGTCAAAACTTTTCTTGTAGATACTTCCCAGTGACCGCCACTCAAGAAATCCTAGACGAGTTCCGCCCCAAGCTGTGCCCCTACAGCAGCGCTGACATAAATTACGCCATCGACTTCATGGAGGCCTTCCTGCCCGTGGCCGTGAAGCGCGAGGAAGCCCACCTCGGCTACGAGCTTTGGTTCGAGGAGTTCATGACCCTGTGGGAGGTCTGCCATAACGCGAGCTTGTGGGAAAATGTAAGCCATTTCAGTGTAACAGTAAATCCAGAGCTGTCATGTTTATTTGTTGTAGCGCATGGCATGGCTGATGACGCAGGTCAGCTACTACCACATAGGATACGTTAATTGGGAGCCTTATGTGCCTATTATGTTCGTCCGTTTCGTTCGGACGTTATCATTGCCCGTGGGCTACAAGAACAAGCAGTCTAGTAAGCAGTTTAAGATTGACATATCAGCCATGACGCAGTGGATTGTTTGCGCTCTTGGCGGACCGTCGGATACTGTATTCGTACATTTGGAGAAGCTGATGCAAACACTGGAGTCCTATTTTCATTCGGCAAACATTGGAAGGTAATCTGTCTTTATTTATTTCATTATAAATCCTTTTACATTTATCACATATGTTTCCTCTTCTAACGAGTAAATATGTATGTTGGGACAACTGAAAATGTGAAAAGAAAATCCTGTAGATTCTTTATTTTTTGGCGTATCGAAAATAATTGTCAAATCTAATTACTTTCTTACTTGGATAAACTTAGAGTGGAGAAATTCCCCAGATTTTTTGGCAGGAAATTTGATTTGAACACAATCATTGTTGCTCACTCTGTTTAAGCTCTTTTTCTATATCTATAGCAATGAACTTATTATTGGATTGGTAATTTTTCTGACAAAACAAAAAATTTCTCTGCCTTGAGCACCGAAGGAAATTTATAATATTTAATAATAACGATACCTTAACACCCTACGGGTAGACTAAGGATCTGATTATAATAATAAAAATAATAATAACGGATTGAAAGACCAAAGACCTTTTGGAACTTTTCTCAATAAATATATTCTCTTTGTCCCTCTAATTTACTCTTAATATTTTAGATGGTCGCCGAAAATCAGAGAGTTTTTGAAGAAAATTTCGCTGAACTTTGTGAATCGCGTTCACGACGAACGTTTCAAAAACCCCAGCTGGGAGCCACAAGTGCCTGAAAAGTTCAAGCTTACGGACGCCGACATTGAGAGGTTTGTGATGATTATGAAGCCCTGCATAGAGCACACGGTGTACTCAAGACATCATCAGGACATGACTCTCACATTTAATTATCTAGGCTCTTTGCGACCTGACATTATTGTGCCCATTTTGCTGGATATGCTGTATGCTTCGATGGAATCGTTAACGGAACCTCACAAGCTTACGTCTGCTATGATGTCCGTCACTTCGGTTGCAAGGTAAATAATATGAAAAGTTTATTTAAAAAAAGTTTGAATTCAAAATTGCTACCAGGTCCATGTAACGTGAGATTTATTATTTATATTAGTAAAATAATTTAGTTACTACTTTGTGTTTGTGACACTGCTTTTTTTTAATTTCCAATTATTTTTATTTTATGGCTATGCTTTCGAACAAGTTGTTAATATAAATTATAATCTCTCCACATCACTTTTGTCACCTAAGGCTGCTAATTGGTGCAGGTTGCAAACCTATAGCATGTGACATACCTAAATGACATGACCTAAGTGACATACCAGCCTAAACGGATCACTCGACATTATATCACTTTTGTTTTGTTTTTATATTTTATCATGTTTATTTAAATTAGCCGAAACTAGTCTCAAAAATAATCATTATAGTACTCGGCTGTTTATTAATTGATTTATAATTTTAACTATAGATACATGGTACAGGGTAAAGAAGTGAAGTATCCCGAAGGGCCGACACATGTAATACCGTTATTATTTAATCTGCTTCCCGGCATAGACCCCAACGACTTGCGGAAATGCTACATGACGTTCAACTTCATCGTTCAGTTTGTGAACATGATACCGCTAATAAATTCGTCTGGAGCCAGCAATTATTACAACGACCTGACGGACGAGGAACACATCGTGTGCGAGGCGACGGCCGGTTTCGAAGACTTCGTGCTGCAGTTTTTCGACAGGCTCTGCATCTGGGTGGAGTCGAACTCCCTGGAGATGACACGCATGGAGCACAACGACGCGGACAGGAAGAAAACTAGGTCCGAGGTCCTTGCAGAGAACGCCTTAGGTTCGGTAATTTCAGCCGTTTTGACACAGTGTTCTCCGGAAATATATATGGTAATTATTTTTTAAAATTATAATACACTAATCAAAAGAATTTAAAAAAAATGTATACATTTTCATAATTGCAATAACATAATAGAATCATTATTATTAATAATGAAAATGCGATCTTTTTTTTGAATAGTGTATTTCTGAAAAGACCCAAATTCTAAATACTTAGTCCAGTATTAAAAAAATTAACCTTTTTTGAAAATCATAATGGTTAAGAAAAAATTAAAACCGATTCCATGATTACTTATTTGAAAAAATTTCAGGCTGCTTTGAAGAAGATGCATAATTTTGCCACCACAAGAATTTTTGAAACGAAGGTCTCTGGAAAAATGGTAGGAATTATCTGCCAGTCGTTTGGAAGGATAAACCCGAAAGAAATGTCTCGTCTTTTTATCCCGTATTTATGTGACAACGTAGAGAGCCTAATTGGCGATACTGATGATTTGTTAAACGAAGAAAATTTGCACGAAGAGCTCTTGTATAATTTGTTGCTGTTATCAGAGGTGAATCGTTTTATTTCCACCTCAGATTTTATTTTTTACAAATTTGCTTTTAGATAGTAGATGTGAATTCTGAATTATTAAATCACATGGATCGCTTGACAAAGATATTAGACAGAATATTATTCATGACGTCCCTCCAGGGAAGTGCCCTTGGCGCACACATGCTGAACTTGATCATGACAAGCCTCACCTTCACGCAGCCCATAGAGTACAGAAGCTCGCCGAAACCTTATGATTCCAGTTTGAAAGAGCACTTGAGCATCAGGTATTGATCGTGCAAATATTCTCGGTACCCTTATTAACGATATGATTGTTTAGAGAATGGGGAACGCCGGGGCGGATAAAATCTCTGGGGATTAAATGGTACATGCCTGAGGAGAAGGAAATCGCCTGCGTCCAGAACCTGTTGAATCGGTATCTGCTGCCCCAGTTGAATAAGTTGAAGGGCTATGCTTCCGGTGAAATCGTGCTGACCAGGGAGCAGTTGAGGAAGACTTTTAAGATTATATCAGCCTGTTTGGGGTGTCATACAGTGCTTCCGGTTTGGAAGGAGCCAGCCATTAATTTGTAAGTGCAATATATAGATTGGTTTTAAAAGTTTGAGGATCTTGCTTCAATTAGAGAAATCTTAATGAATAATCAACAATGATTATGGTTTATGAGGTCGCAAACTAAATATGCCTGTTGGTACAACTGAAAATATGTAAATAAAATCTATATTGTTTTTCCTTTGGCATATCAAACGATGCACGTCACTTCTACTGTCAAATCTAGTTACTTTCTTACTTGGAGCCACTGTAAACACTGTCAAATGTAGTTAATTTCTTATTTATTTATAATTTTATAATATTATATTTGGTGGTTGGTAACACGAATGTGTGCAAGAGTTGTGCACCACCAGACTACTAGACAAGTCCTACCTGGCACAGAATATATAACAAAATAATGGTTGAAAATGACTCTTTGGCCTTATTAATGGTTAATTAAATATTTCTTTGCTAGGATTGAGTCCGTTCTGGATCCATGGGCATTTGAGCTGATCGTAGGAAGCCCATACAAAGCCTTCATGCCCGACGGTTCAAACATCCGGAAAGCCATTGCCGATACAATGCATGATGTGCAGAAGAAGATCTTGGCAACTGATGAAGGAGACACAAAAAGTATATTTTCAATCATCCATGTAAGTTCTACTTTTTTCCAGCCATTTTGTATTGCTGGAAACGTAACAAGTCAAAAATTTCAAAAAATATTCAGTTGTTCTGCTTGGTAATTGAGGACAGAATAAAACTTGAATTTGGTACATGGCGATTATATATCATTTATGATTTACCACTTATCATTTCTAGATTTATGACGTGCTGCTGTTCCATAAATTCCGCGGCAGAGATTTCGAATTGCACTGGAAGAACTTCCACATGATGAAGGCGATATTGGAGGATAAGCTGCACAAAAACAAATGCCATCTGCGCCACATCTTAATAGATAGGGTGATGTTGCACCAGGAATTCAGAAACGAAAGCCGCAGCTGTTCGTTTACCAATACTCACAAGCAAATCCTGCTGGACCTATTTGACTTGTCAGTTAGTCGTTATAGTGAGGTAAATATTTTGAGCACATATACTGTGTGATCCAAATAGGTTGAGGACGGAATTTACTGCCATGTGATATTATAGTCATGTTGGTAACATATTTTCAGACATTTATATTTGACAGTAACGTCTCTAAATGGAGTAGTATAGGTGTATACATCACAAAGTTATGTGACAATTTTTAGAGTTTAAATTATAAACTTATTTGTCAATACATACTTCTAAAATAAGAAACCAATCGAAATAAAGCAAACATTTAAGAAAAACACAGAACAACATGGAAAAGCACAACGATGTAAACAAAAGTGACGAGTTTTCACTGTAATTTGACAAACACATCTCAGTGGTGCACAGTAATAACGTGAAATACACTAAAAATATGGTGGGAAAGTCACAAGTCAAACAGTCCTCAACCTTTTTAGATTGACCTGAATTTCAAGGGACAGATCGCACCATAACGCTAAGACAGCACAAGTTTGGGTTTTAATAACTAGAAGTCATGCGTGATTCCTAGTAATTGCCGAAAGCATGTGATTTCACTATCGTTTACCGTATTAATTGCCACGATCTACCGCAGATTCATAAGAATACTGCATTCCAGATGCCACATTAGGTATTATTTTGTTTAATTAACGACAGTTATTTCTGCTGCATGGCTATTTATCGTTGCCAAGGAGCAATCTGTCACACCTGGAAAGTGCTTTAGTAGTATTGTGCTGAAGTGTTTTAATTATTTTCTTTATAATGTTTTAGGTTCGTTGTGCATCTCAAAACAAGCTGTTCAATTGCGTGTCTACATTCTCTTTCTCGTACTCTGTACTAACATCGAAGATTATAGAAATATTACAGCTGGATTCAACGGAGAACCATCAACGTTTTAAAGGCTGTCTCTACATTCTTCTGGGGCCGAAGACCATTCCCATAATAACACGTCACGACTGGACGTTCATAAGGAATTTATGGCCCTTGCTGATTAAATCCACGCCATCAGAAAAATTGTCGATAGTCAATTTAATGGACGCACTTGTGGATGCCATCCACCGGTTTTTCCCGACGATTGCCATAAATCTTGAAATACGTGATCAGTCTTTAGATATCGCCTATCAGCTTGCACGGAATGTACCCGTAACCGATTTAACAGGATTTCAGGATAGGATTGATAAGGGCGCTTCGGTTTTAAAGGAGCATTGCGCCATTAACCACAAGGCTTATGTGGAAACCGTGTCTTTGCTGTTGAACACTGCTTCCTCTGGAAATCTGTAAGTATTCCCGTTACAATTTTGTTGCCGATATCTTAATTGCGGTAATTGCAGGCACTGGAGGTATCACCTGATGGCCGTAAGCTTCTTGAGGGATCTAGTACACCCGGATGTGAAGTACAGCCCTGAAGTGGTCAAGTTTTTCTTGAAGGGCTTGATCAACGATTCAATTAAAATTAGGAAGATATCGCTGAAAGTGGTGCTCTTCATTCTCCAGCAAAATAAACCGAAATATAAGAAGTCCATCGTCGATCCTTTCAAATTCAACTCTGCTCCTCCTGGTGCCATAGTACCGGGCATTCGCTCGGATAATAAGTGGCTACTGTACAACCATAATACGGTGCCCAAAAATGCCGAGGAATGGGACGCCCCGAGATTCGTTCACAACCAGTGCACTGGTTATTACTGCTGGCCGAAAACTGTGGAAGTGTACCTTCCATCTAAAGATCAACCAAAAGTCGCCAACAATGAGGGAGCAATGAACCTGCAGCAGAGGGAGGTCATTAATTTTTTTAACGACAAGGATAATGTAGACATGCTGATAAAATATTATTCAATGGAGGAGAAGAAAGGGAACGATAAGTTCAACTCTTTCAGATTCATACTTTATAAGGTAAATTGTTTTTCAATGAATTATTTTGTAGTAGTATGTGTACAGTTTTTAGGTCTGGTATTACTAATATATTATATTTTAACGGGCACTTCGGCTTAAATGAGATTTAAATTGTTGATCACTCTATACTTAAAAATTGTTAGTCCTGCATGGGGCTTCATCTTTGGTTTGAACTAAAAATATAGAAGTTATTTGTTACAATCGTTTTGTTTCTTTTCAGAATCTGTTTAAAATATTTGAAGACCAACTTCTGCTAATACTTTTGCCACATTTGAAGACGTTAGTGTCCGACAAGCAAGAGCAATTCCAGCGTTGTGCGGCTGAAATCATATCTGGATTAATTAGCGGCTGCAAGAACTGGAGTTACGAGAAAGTTGAGGAAGTGTGGGACACGTTGCTGCCGATTTTACGGACCGCTTTTAACAATCTATCGGAGGAAACGCTCCTCGACTGGGCCGGCGGAATCTCAGTGGGGCTCGAAAGCCGGGACCCTAACAGGTACCACCGGCTGTTGGAGTTCCTAATGGACAATCCCCTGAGCGAGCAATCGTCTTTCATCAGCTGTGGCCGCATTTACATTCTGCAGTGCGCTATAAATCAGCAGCCCTGGCGCAACGCCGAGTTGATTGAACGGAGCTTGGACTACTTCCAGAGCCACCTGACGCATCAGTTCCAGAACGTAAGAGATAAAATCAGTTGGTGCCTGACGAATATATTCAGCAAGGATGCCATATTTCCCAACGGTAACACTGTAAATTGCCCGACCGTTGCCGACTTCTTCACCCAAGTGATGCCTAAGCTGACGGAGTTGTACGAGCACACATTGAACACTTCAAAACCGAGCAATATTAATTCTGAAAGCACAACTATGATAAGTACCACAGAATCCACCAAATTCGTTATACAAGATGAAGCCGAAAAGGAAGCGGCAATTCGCCTGTTCAAAGTTGGTATGTTTTTAATTTGTGCCCACAATTCGGTGCCTAACAATATATTTTGCAGTTGCCAAGTATGTCACTGGGAGCATAGTGCGCACAAATTATTCCACTGTACCTGAGCACTACGAGTTGCTGCCGCTGGCTTGCGTGCTTCAAGGCAACGACATAGACGAGGAGTTGGCTACCATTTGCACGAATTTGATTGCGGTATTTGGCAACACACTTGTACTGCAGAAGTACATACCTTCGGCGTTGGCAGCCGTTGAGAAGATCACCGATTGCCCATTTTGGTCCGCCAGAGTCGTCATTGCTGAGTTTGTTCCTGTCTTCGTGTTTCACAATATGGCAACCATAATTAATAGAGCAGACTGGGTCGAGCAGGTAATACTCATAATTATTGGTCCATTGCAAAAGAGCAAAAGTATAAATATACTGAATTTCGTATTTTTGGAATATACCGAATCTTCAAGGTGTTTCAAATGAAACCACCAAAATCACAATTACCATACACAAGATGGCAGTTATTTTTCTGTAGAAGAAAAGTATAACAGAAGTATAATTTTTTGTATAGGTTTATGTTTCTTTGTAGATATTGGTAATTGCTATGAAACTGCTGCAAGATTCGCAACCTGAGGTGCGAGTCAAGGCTGGCCATGTTATTAGCGGCTTCCTTCATTGCAACTTTATCCCAGACCCAATGAGCTTATTGGTACTTATACGGATTTATTTGGTTATAATTTTGTATTTTATTTTGTTACTTTATAGCCCAAGTTTAGGAAAATGGCTAGAACCAAGTTGAAACCGAAGTCGAAGCAAGGTAGCGATTCCCAAATTGCCAACCTTCGGCTCAGACACGCTGGTGTGCTAGGGATGTGCAGTTATATAAGTGCACATCCGTATGATGTCCCGGATTATTTACCAGGGATTTTTGAGGATCTGTCCAATCATTTGAATGATCCCCAACCAATATCTGTAAGTATCATCAAAATTTGAATTTCATGTTAAAGTATATGTAAATTATTTTTAGGCCGCAATACGGAAAACTTTAGGTGATTTCCGGAGGACTCACCACTCCAACTGGGAGTACCACAAACAGAAGTTTACAGAAATCGAGCTGTCTGTGCTAAGTGACCTTACGATGCCTCCGTCGTACTATGCGTAGATACGAGGGCATTTCCAGAAGAATGAAGAACGCCAAATTTAAAATAACTACACGGCACTTGATTCAAAAAAGGTACATTTCAATCAAATCTTACAACTGCCAGATCGTAAAAATACTAAATTTGGTAAGACATGTGATATGTATTTACTTTTGTTACATTTGAACATTTTATGTATGTATGTATAGTGAGTTTTAACTATTATTCTATTGAGAACTGCAGAATTCGATGACATGATGGCATAATTCAAATTATGCCGTCTCATTCGTGACGAGGAAAATAATGTAATAATATAAATATAAAAAAGTGACGTTTGTGAAATGATAAATAAAATGATGATTGACGTATCTTTGATTACCAGATTCGATAAATTCAAATAAATTCCACCGCAGGACGTCTGCAGTTCTCAATAACACGTGGATTACTTGTTGCACACGTTTAAGGTTATTTTAAGGGAGATTTTATTTATTTTTAACTTATTTAACATAGGTACTGAGATGTTTTCTGTGTCTGCAGTTTTATATCAAAAGGGAGGTTTAATTTTGTACTTAACTATAATAATGATTCATATAGTTTTTATTTAATAACTGTATTGTAATGTAGGTATGACAAAAATGAGGAAATCTATGTGAAATTCAACTCTTCTAATAAACTTTGACATTTATTTTTTAATATAGTAATCGCTTCTTTGAAGATCACATCCGGCTGCATCGCTCCAACTGATTCTATCGTAACTGCAACAATTTAAACGGACATTTTACACTCGTACAATGTCATTTACAGTAGATTCATTTAGGGCAATCATTGCTGTTATACACAACTATATTTTAGAGTTTGTTGTGGAAAAGTTTTATTTAAATGGGAATGTAAAATTTGATTGTAAAAAAAAAGGGATGACCCAAATATTTATTCCCATTACATGACAACTAATGTAAAACTTTATCATTTTGCGCACCCTTATGTTTTCTGTATCTGGCACTCTTTGGTTATTCAAATGATACACATTTAAATAAGTACCAGTAATAAATAAGTTAAGTACAATCAAGGCCATCCAAAAGTGAACGTTTATTTGATTTTTACTTTTAATCATAGGCGTCCTAAAATGTCAGTTTGAATAGTAACTCATGCTGCACGAACGTGAATGAATACAGCCCAATTTAATCTAATGAAAAATACGGAAATTTTCACTAGTATTCACTTTTGGATGACTGCGATTGTACTTAGCAAAATATCACTAAGCGCACAGTCTAAAACCGTAATGTCTGTCTCTTTTTATTTACAATCAAATTTAAGAATATTTCTGTATCTCTGATTAATAACCAGATGAATTTAAACTTTACTCACATATAAAATGGTCCTCAATTTTGCTCATAATCACTGCATCTTTAAGATCATCGTAGCGGAATACGTTTCTGCTGCTGATATCGTAACGTGAGTCTGTGACTACAGCTACAACCTTATCATGCTTGCGCTTCAAGCCTATGACTCCAGGCGAGAAGCATTTCTGTAGCCTTTCCGCTTGCTCTCCAGTTACTTCTCGCGTCAAGTGGATATCCGGTAGCAGCCTGTAATACGCAGTTGCTAAAACATTAAATAAGAGGGAGCAATTTAATACGGGATATTGTTTTATGTAATTAGAAGCGAGCCATTGCTGGCGCTTCAGCAAGATACATACCTACAGGTGAAAATTTGGCATGATCCCTGCCGATCCCTTTAACAGCTAACAACTTCAAATCGAATTCATGCCCAGGCCTCATTTTGGCGATCAATATATCGTCATGAATCGGCCCCAGATTTGCCTCCTTATGCGCCTCCGCTTGGTTACCAACGGGGACCCATTTTATATGCCGCGAATACACTAAAAACACACACCATAAGCAAACAAACCGACGAAAAGCAGACACCATCGCACCGTTATTATTTTTATATAAATCGTCCGCCCTCGAGGAATCCTTGCTCCCGTCCTTGTTTAGTGTGCACTTGATCTTCAGCTCGTACTCGAGGGTGTCCTGCTCGGTGCCGTCTGCCTCTGGGTCCGTCTTGAACTCGAAGAGGCGTGGGTCGGCGCGGAGCGGTATCAGGCCCAGCCGGTGCGCCAGGACCTCGTCCTGGATGATCGACGTGTTGTTGTAGATGTGCACCTTTTCCACGGCCATGGAGGGCACGTCGCTGATCATCAGCCTGCGGAATGTGTTGGCCAGGAACGGGTGCAGGCCTATCAGGTCGAATTCCATCTCCTCTTCACTGTACCGCACCACCACTATTCGGAACGTCTTAGTGAACTTTTTTATGTTCCACGTTTCGTCCAGGACGGTAGGCCCTGATGGTATATTCTAGAAACGTATTTTAAATTAAAGACAATTAAAGATAGTGGTCTCTTGTGCTTGTAAATTACGCTTGTACTTATGGTTCATAGAAACAAGTTATATTCTCAATGGGTAAGAATAACAAACGAACAAATTTCTTCAAATTTGACGGAAATTTGAAGGCCTTCGTGGTCTAAAATACGGGTCCACCATGGCTGATCCATTGTTCAGAGCTGTATGGGAATTGAACTTTTTTACTCCTAATAATCTGTATAAGAAACTCTCAAAATATTTATAAGAAAGTTCCTGAAACGTACTATTTATGTAGGGGAAAAATTGTTAAGTGCCGGTCTTTTAAAAACATTTAGGTTCTTCCTGAAACGCTCTTAGGGGCAATATTCTTAAGGACTGGTCCAACTGAAGCTACCTACAGGACAGACACCCTCGTAGGTTAGCGCAACTGCTCATTGTGTTTCTAATCTGTGGGTGTCTCAAATGGCGGAACTCTATCATTTGCTGGAAAAACCTGGGCATAAGTGTAGTAGATGGCACCTTGCTGATAGTATTAGCTATAGCATTAAAAATAGGCTGTCGTTAAATAATAAAAAAAAACATTCTACTGCTAGTTAAATTATATTACTTACTTTTGTGACTTTATATTCATTGAGTATGACTCTCGGTTTATCATCGTTAATCGATTGCATTTTTACTTTTAATAATAACTTTGTAAACACGTTTTATTATTATTTAACCTACAAATTTAAAACGTCATAAACAAAATTCAACTTCACGTGTATTACTTATTAAATTGTGTTTACGTTGGCTCAGTTTCTGTGTTGGTAGTGAATTAAGGCTGGCTTCACGTTTATCTCCATCTTCCTGAATTCTAGGTTATGATTTGAAGCCCCGAAGAGACAATCATGAGATTAACGCAAATACTCTTGAGACAGCATATCGGCAGGCACTTCAAGAAGCACTGGAGGATCTATGGTAAAAAACAGCCAACGGAAACCGCTGCATTTAAGGTACTTTCCGAAAAAGGCATCCCCATTTATGAGCCGAAGGATATCCTCGAAGAGAGGACGTTTGAGCAGTAAGTGATTGTAAAATTAAGCTTGAAACATATATTAATAGTAAATCTAAGAATTAATAATAAGTAAAGGTTTTATCCATAAAATACCTGTTATATATATTTAAGGTTGTTATATTTAGTACGTACTAGTAAGTAATACCTTACCACTTACTTAAATCTAAGAATAATATACAAAATTAAATTCTAGTTTAATGAAATTTTTGATCTTTATTAGGCTTGAGGTTTCTATATTTCTTTAATTTATACTCTGTACAAGTTCAAGGTGAAGCTTAAATAAACCTGTTATGTTACATGCGTAGTCGGTACCTCAACACATCTATACAAGCATACGATTGGTCTTGCCGCAGGCTCTAGCGTAGCAGGACTAAGTGAATTTTGTTACTCCTAATGCTACATCAGTATTGGACTTGTCTTGTGTAGACTCGGCCCTGTAAATTGTCGCCGTTCACCTGAACATTTTATATTAGCTTCATCTTGAAATTAGACAGACTATAGTAGTATAGTAGTAGTAATAATTCATCAAAAATTTGTCTCCTATAAATACTTATTTGTAAATTTAACTGTTTTAATTCCACACGTTCGCTGCCGTATAAGAGCCAAATGCCTCGCATGTTTCTATGTAAAAAAAAATAGTCGACACACTAGTAATCTTAGCTTTGAATGCGCGGCAGCGAAGGCCGTAATAAGTTATTGTAACTCAATGATTTTTTTTCTCTGTAACGTGTTGCAGGGTAGAGATAATAGATGCCAAATCGGCAGCGAAATCGCACCCTAATTGGCATGATCGCGTGTGCCACACTTACAAAGATGAGAGCGTTCTTCTGGAAGGGCTAAAACAGGCGAGATCATTACTGAAAACCGTCCAGCTTCAGGATGGGCTTCCCGAAAAAATGGTGCTGCAGAGCTGCTCGAAGGAGATGGACAGCCGGGTCAAGAAAATTATAATGAACTCGCACCTGTTTGACGCTGAGCAAGAGAAGCTTCCGAAAATCAAGGACCCTAAGAGGCCGGCTTTCAATTTTCCTCGGGTGGTAGGAATCTCGGAGAAACGGAGAACGTAAGAGCTTGCCGCTTTATTAACTCTTGTTAATTTTTCAAGATTCTCTTGAAATCATCAACGTGCAAAACTGATTTATCCAACTGTCTGTGGACATTGCTTGAATAAAATCTTATAGCCAAGCGCCTCTGATTTACACCATAACTAATTAATCGCTTAATTTCAGTAAATTGATCCTCTCCAAGTTACTACAGCTGATCGAATTAACAAGGGGATCGCTTTGCAAGCAGAGGTTTTTGCTGAACGATTTACATTTTTCGTTTCCGTTTGAGAAATCCGGGGATTTAATACAATTGATGTTACGTGCGGATACTTTATTGACCTCCTCTAAGCCGCTGAGACCAATAACGACTTCAACGGGGGCGGAAATTAAATTACCTGACCTATTTCCCGTGAAAGACACGGTTACATTGAATTTGGATAATATTTACGAACTCAAGAATGTGTATCGTAAGTATACATTTATTTTGGCGCCAATATTTATTAAATTGTCATTGTGGTGTGTTGCGTATCAAAAAAGCTTAAAAGTAACTTATACATTACTTGACAGCATCACATTCGAATGTCAGTTGCAATATAACATAATGACATTAATACATCTGAGCAACGTACATGTTAGTTTTAATTAATTTTACTTATTATAATTTTGAGACTCGTTCAATCCTTTGTTGCAGCCGTCAGTAAAAATGTACCAAAGCACCATCCGCACACAATTTTTGTACATTATAGTGCATCAGAAGTGAAGAACCTGTACGAAGAAGAAGTTACCGAAGAACAAATCTTTGGCAGAAGTTTGATGAAAACCTTTGCAGTCGCTGCGTCATATGCTAAGCAGCAACATGGGGTATGTTTACTTGTAACATGGTGATAAATTAATTTAATTATTTAATGTAGTTGTAAATTCTGAATATACAGCTGAATTAAAAAAAAAGGGAAATGTCAATAATAATGACACGTTCTTTTTCCACTTTTGTTTTAGTGTGAAAATGGTTTTTAGAAATAGGTTAGAATTATTTGACGGTATGTCAGTTTATAAATAAATAGGTTAAATTTGAACAAAATATATTTTTTAATACAAAAATACAAAACGTTGCAGAAACTGTAGGACCTACATAATACAATAATGGGTGATATTAATAATTATTACGTTTATTATGTACCAGCCATGTATCTAATTTAAAGGCGGTTTGAATACATTTTTTGATATTCATTGTAAAGTAGACAATTAATTGACAAATACTTAAAACCAAATTTATTTTGGAAAAATTTCATTTCCTGTTTTTTAATTCAGCTGTATATACAGGGTGTTCTAAATTATCGGGCCACCATTGGTAACTATGTTATGCCTGTCATGCCTCACCTATGTCTCGGCTACGTGTGTCACAAAATCATTGGCTGTCCTGGGCTAGCCTGTGCCGCGCTCAATGTGCGGCCGGTCTTACGATGGTGTAAATAGAAGAACAATTGAACATCTCCTTTTTGACTTATTTGCAAAAACTTTTTTTTTTAATGGGACGCACTGTATATTTGATATGTTTCGAAAGAGAAACGATACATAAACAAAAAAGTCTTACTTTTACCCCTTTTGAATGTGAATTATGAGTAATTAAATTAAGACCATAAGCTTCGCTTACCTATTCTTAATTGAAATACTAAAAAACCAACGATGTGCGATGGTGTCAAAGTGTACAAAATATACATGAGGTCCTATTTAAAAAAATGGGTTTTTTTGACAAAGACAAGCATCGATGTTTGTAATCGTTGACCATTTTGTTTGATGCATTTTCCGATCTGATGATTTTCAATTGTTTTCTGATGGTTCTGAAAACTAAAATTAAATGACATCCTATGCTTTGGGTAATCAAATTGGATGGTAGTTTTGTTTCTCTTCACGACTCTTTAAAATGTCAAAAGGTTGCTAGACAAATTCCAAGAAAATTACGATTAATGAAATGCCGTATTTTCAGGATGCTGTGAAAGATTTACCACATCCTGTGACTGTACAGTGCGTGCAAACAGATGGACGATTATTCCATTTCGGGGTCCTCCAGCTGAACACCTTGGACCTCGAACAGCGAGAAGGTACTAAAAACATCTGGTATCAAACTGAACGTCTGCCACTGTTCACTTCTTGCTCGTACGTTTTGGGCAAGCCTACTCTCGTAGGCTACAGTAACGAGGTAGTGAAACACATGCTTTCGTTTTATGACAACATTTAATACTGCAATAAAATGTATAGATAAAATAAAATCTTTGTTGTAGAATAGGATATGTTAAAATTAACGCCGTTTCCTTACACTGTAGATACATGTTTTGTAAATTATTAAAAGGGCTTGGTAAATGTGTGCGTACGAATTTTATACATCTAAAACTTGACATCCATGCGTGTAAAATTTGTGTGTTCATTACCGCCTAGTAGATTTGTATTCTGGAGTTGATAGTTAATTGGCACATTGATTTACTTCACGGGACTCTAACACCAAAGATTATCTTTTGTTCTGTCTTCAATCACCCCCACTCGTTTTAACAATAGAAATTTCAGTCTTTAATCACATTCGGCAACGTTTCAGTGGTGTCCGGCGCGGGTCGTCTACTCTAGGCTGAGTTTGTGGTGAATATTTCGTCAGACAGACGCCCGCTTGACCTTCAGGTTCGCGGCAAGGACCGTCTGCGACGGGTGGTAGCTCGCGTCCAGCAGCAGCTGCTGGTTGTCCCCGTGGTTCAGCCCCAGGCAGTTGCACGAGCACACCGACATCTGGTCCACCTCGCAGTCCTCGTCGCCGTACGCGTGTCCGGCGAGCAGCTTCCCGTTCACCGCCATCACCTCGCCGTCGAGGGTCAGCACGTGGTGTGACGACGACTGTAGCTCGTTGTCCTCCCTGCGAATATCCTCGGCATTCCTGAACACATACGGTATTAATAAGAAATCAAAATTTGTTCGTGATAAACAAAATGATTCGGGGCCCATCGATTCCATTAAGCGACAGAAACTTAGTCAGTAAATTAATATTTAGGTACACACTGACTGTGCCGTTAATTTTTAGGCGACTAGTTAAAAATAAGCCTTATTGCAATGTGTAGCCGTCCTTAGCGAATTGGCTATTACGCATTCAATTGGAACCGTAAATCCCCTAATGTTGCAACTTGCTATTTCTTAAAACTTCTAATTCTCATTTCTGTCTCAAATTAAGGGCACAGGTGTATGTAGTCATGAATCTTAAGGCGAACGACGTACAATATTATTAAAACACGAATCAATATTTGTTTGTCATCAAAAAACAAAATGATTGAAAGTGCACTAAAAATACGTCGTATTTGTAGGGCCCAACACAATTCCGGTACGACGTCTAGTAACTAGCGAAACAAGTACAATGCATCTGTGATTGCGTGACCACTGATTGAGCGAAACGTGTAGTTTTGCAGTGCCCCCATCGGTTTGTTTTGAGCCAAATACCATGGTATGAAGAGTATTTACGTACATAGTCATAAATCTTAAGACGAGAAGATTAATACTGGCAGCAACAACTGCAAGCCCGAATAATATGAACACCAAACTCAGGGCTACATATCCAGGTTTGTTTTGAAGTGCATTGTCGTTCTAAAATCAGAAACGTTTATAAAAGCTAATCAAACAACATATAAAAATACTAACTTGTAGGGCAACGTAATCACCAAAACCGATTGTCGTCAGCGTCACAAAACAGTAATAGAAACTATCGAAGTACGTCCAGCCCTCGTAGCGTGAGAAAACCGCTGCCCCGGTCGTAATAATAATCGACGATAGCATTCCCGTGGCAAACATTAGATTCATTTCGGTGGCTTCGATCCGCTGGCAGTGCATGTACTTTTTGAACTGGCGTATCACCACCGAGGCGAACTTGTTCAGCCGTTCTCCTATGCTCTGAAACATGACCAGGCCCAAGGGGATGCCGACCATTGCGTACCCCATGCAGAACGCCTTGCCCCCGGCCGTCACCGGCGTGGAATGGCCGTACCCAATCATTGCAAGCACGACGGTGGCGAAGTAGAAGGCCCCGGCGAACTTCCACTGCGGGCCGGCCTTGTGCGGCTTGTACTCGATTATCACCAGCTCCATCATCTTGTAGTCGTCCTCTGTAATGTTGTACTTGCGCTTGAGCCCGGTCGTCACATCTGGAATCGGATTGTGGGTGAGTTATTGCGGGCCTGTTTCGGGTTAATCTTGGGGGCGAACCTTTGAGCATCCCGTCCCTGCGCAGCTCCTCGTCGGACTCGAGGGCGTCGAAGACTGCCGCTCCGATGAGCAGGTAGGTGAACGTGCACACGACTAGGGATAGTGTGCGGACGTTTTGCCTCTTCATTGTGGGCATATGTGTTTATTTGTTTTGCTTAAAAATCCATATTTGAGGTGCGCGCATCGATCGGGCGTCGGCGTCGCGGCGTCTGCGCCGATTCGATATATATAACAGTAATTCGCGGTAATTACTTGCAAATAATTGCTGCGTGAAGTGATTTTAGGATGGAAATGTTAATATCTACGATAAAGTCGTGCAAAGTTTGCCAGAAAAATTGTGAATCATTTTAAATGTGTCCATCTAGCGTGAAATCGTTAAACATTGAATGGACCGTTTTAGCGGTATTGTGAGATTTTTAAGCTATGAATTTATGTAATTGCTAAACTATAGCAAATTCATCGACGTGAGCCTATCAATATCCAATAATGTTGCTATGATGGGTAATGTACAGTTGTGCTCACAAAAGTCTATACCTTTTCAAGTTCAAATTGAGACCAATCAATTTCAAATTGAGGCCAATCAAGTTCAAATTGATACCAATCAATTTCAAATTGAGACTAAACAAAATCAAGTTGACACTAAACAATATCAAGTTATCATAATAAATTTGATTTGTTTACTCTCAACTTGATATTGTTTGGTGTCAACTTGATTTTGTTTAGTCTCAATTTGAAATTGATTGGTCTCAATTTGAACTTGATTGGCCTCAATTTGAAATTGATTGGTCTCAATTTGAACTTGATTGGCCTCAATTTGAAATTGATTGGTCTCAATTTGATCTTGATTGGTCCCAATTTGAACTTGAAAAGGTATAGTACAAAAATTAGGTTTTTTATATTGGAATGTCAATATGTTTGTACTAGATTTATGTGAGCTTGACTGACAAGCAGGTTAGTCATTAAACACTTGTTTTGGCCAATACTGGATTGCTTGGCCTATGAATGAATCCCGTTTTTAGATTTGTCTCCGTAGTAAACTCGGTAAAAGGGCATTTTACAGTTCTTAATTCACCTACAAACTTTGTTTGATAACTTTCTTATCAGCTTTAATTTCAGTGTTTACGCTCTTATCTCGTTTTCGAAAGTGCGCCATCTAGCGAGATACACATGGCTAATTTAAAAACAACTGCAGCCCTTTTTATTATCACCAACGTCGCAATTTCTTTCGAAAATAGGTATTAGTGGCAACTCTGTAGTGTTCTTTGAAAACGAGGTTAGGGTTCACACATGTAGTGATTTGGGGTTTATTTATGCAGTGATTTAGGGTTCATTTATGTAGTGATTTAGGGTTCATGTGGGTAGTGTTTTTGTTTTAATGAACATAAAGCAACAGGTGATGGATCTTTAAAAAAACCAGACTGTACCAGAAACTTGGTTAATATTCCCAGAAAACAATATATGAACGCTGATCATTATTTTCGTGGGAAACCGGCGAATAACAAATTTGTTCAAAATACTGGAACTGTGAGTATGCCTTCCACTTGAAAAATCAAATATCAATGATTTAAAAAGTTTTTATTTTTAAATCATTGATGTTTGTTTTTTTTAAATCATGATTTATTCCAACCCTACTTTGCAAGTGTATACTCTCATGATTGTTCACCTATTGGAATGCACAAACAGTGCAAATACGATTAATTAAAAAAAAATCTTTGATTTAAATCAATGATTTATTAAAAAAAAAATCAGTTGATTTAAATCCCACCAACCCTGCTGCCGTTTTAATAACCTTTGCCAAATTTTATAACCAGAAATAGATGTTTTGAATGTGGCTATTAATACATTCTACAGTATTTGCACTTAATTGATTATTTATACGAATTGTATGAATTTGTTAGGTTACGTATGTATAAAAAGTTAGTCGCCTAAACATACAGTAAGTATGTATAAGTAGTCTTTTGCGTATACATGAATACGGTATGAATATACAGAGTGTTAATGAATTGCAGGGCTAGCAAAACACAACAAAGCAAACAACTTTTGTTAATAAATATGTGGTCAAAAGTGTATCGTTTAGAAAATATAGCCTCTTATGGAGTTATTCATAAAAATTTAAACCGTAGTTTAGCGGTGTTTTACAAAGTTTTTCTAAGGTTACTAATATTAAACCACCGGTAAAACGCGGCTTAAATTTTTATGAATAACACTGTTGAAGATTATTTAAGAAGCACCTTAACTTTGGTAACTCAATTTACTATCTACTATAATCTACCTATCTACTATAATGTTAGTAGATAGTTAGTAGAGATTTATGTATCCATAACGACGTAAATTAATACAGGATATATAAAGAAAAGTAAAAACACTTTTGACCACACAAGTTTGACAATTAATTAACATCCTGTATAGCCATTTTATAGAATTATACCATATATACATTTTATAGAATTACATTTTATCTCAATATTAGTTATTGCGAATAATTTAACAAATTCGGGATTCATGTTACGAGGGTTATTTTTCAAATAAATTTTTCTTTGGTGAATGGAGAATTACTCGCGATCGCCGAAGTGCGCATGCGCGTTTGTACCCAGCATGCATTGCGCGCGTGTAGACGCCATTTGGAGCCGTTTCGTTTGTTTGTTTGCTGAGCCGAAGAAGTTTATAATGTTTAAAGAAATTGAGTTGTCTGCCGACTGAGATATGATCTGTATTTCGATTCTTCATTGCAAGAAAGCGGAAATGCCCGGAAAGCGGAAGTGCAGCAGCGGAAATTCACCGTCAAATTTGCGAAGTTTGCGGCGATAATCTGAAAATGCTGTAAGTGACCGTAAAGTTCGAAAGTGGGTGAGAATATTCAAGGAAGACCTAGTTGTTAATGTGCGTTAGGGATGGGCATAGAAATAATCGATGTTACAAAACACCGATTTTATTGCTATACTAATTATCGATTAAAATATCGATGTTTTATCGATAGCATTGTATTTAATTGAGCAGATAGATTCTACTAAAATTAATCGTTTTAGAAAGTCTGCTTATTTTCTTGTTGACCGCTAAGAATGTTGTAATCAAAAGTTGTAAGAATGTAATCGTTTGAAAAATGTAAATGAATTACATGAAATTAGATACAAATTTGTGTCTGAAACATTTGAATATATTTTTTTAAATATTATGAGAAAATATGTTGAAATATTGCAAAATATGCGATAAATGAAAAATTTAAATTCAATTTTTCGATATACAGGGTGGTGCGTCGGAAAAACACCATAGGGATTTACATGTAAAAATTTAAATCTTTAAATATTGTCTTCCCTAATTATTTTAGAGAAAAACTGTAATGAACTCTCTTACAGAGAAAAAAAATACTGCGTCAATGTATGATATCACTGTTTTATTTTTCATTATCCATAACCTAAAAAATTGACGAAATTGAAGTTACACTTTCAAAATAATCATTGATGAATTGGAAATAAAAAGAAAAGAAAATGCTTTTTATATGTGTTAGTGATGTTTTATAACCTTACATTCTATAGTCAGTTAATTATGGCTTATTTAAAAATTGATTTCAAAAACACAGAATAAGTATTACTTACATAACAAACTTGTAACAATGTAACTATAAAATTTAAGGTTGTAAAACATTACTGATACATGTAAAATGAAATTATTTGCTTTTTAATTTCCAGGCACCTATAATTTTTTAAAGTGTTACTTTTATTTCGTCGATTTTTTAGGTTATGGATAATGGAAAATAAAAAGTGATAGCATAAGTTGACGCAGTATTGTTTGCTTTACAAAAGAAAATGCAGTTTCTTTGCTATTTAATTTCCAGGCACCTATGATTTTCTAAAAGTGTTACTTTTATTTCGTCGATTTTTTGAGTTATGGATAATGGAAAATAAAAAGTAATAGCATAAATTGACGCATTATTTTTTGCTCTACAAAAGTTTTAAAATCTGTAATTTTATAACAATTGTAATTATTTAACAAATTTCCCGATCATATTAGAAATCGACACATCTACAGTTTTTAACGACGAAGTGCATAATATACAGGGTGGCGCATCAGGAAGCGCACTCTAGGGATTCACATGTAAAAATTTAATCTCTAAATATTGTCTTCCCTAATTATTTTAGAGAAAAATACAGTTTTACAGCACCACCCTGTATATTATGCACTTCATCGTTGAAAACTATAGATGTGTCGATTTCTAATATGATCGGGAAATTTGTTAAATAATTTAATGCCTAAGTAATGTTTATGCAATTCATGAGTAACTTTGGGAATTCATTCATTTTTGTATGTATATTGTTTTTTTCATGTATTTGTTACCTAATTTTTGAAGTATCACACTGTATAATTAAAGCATCGTGAATAAATATTTAATTATTATTATTATTTATTATTACTAGTACGAAAGTACGAATTAATTAGACTTTTTACGAATTCATGAGAATCCACAAAATTCTTATAATTTCGTAAACGTATTTATAACAAATTGATTTTTTTTTAAATCCCACAATTCTAAAGATTGTAATGAAATTTAGAAATATTTATTTACAAAACTTAAAAAATATAATAAATAATCAGTGATAACTCCAAATAAAATGTCATCAAATACTGACAGATTCTATTAAAAACTTTGTTTTATATTTTTTTCAATAATGTGTAATTAGAAGAAATATAAGAAAATCTAAAACTATAACAAACTATAATTTCGTCCGAATATGTTCAAATGATGAAATGCTAAATGTCACATGATATTCTTACAAAATTTTGAAAAATGTACGTGAATAAAATAAAATTAGGACACATTCTGAAATATTTCGCTGGTTGTTTTTTTATAATATTGTTACACTTTTGGTGAGACATTACAAAATATACGGTAATTGAAAAATTATAATAATTTGGTCGGAATATGCTAAAATATTTAGTCGATGAAATACTCCACGCAAAAATTTAAAAGAAAAAGATTATTGAGTGCGCAAAAATTTGCGCAAATTTAACGCAAGAAAAGATACAATGATTTTTCTGCGGATCTAAGCGCTTATTCCTTCTTATCTTTCGGAAATTTTGTGCGGATTCCAGAAGAATTTATCATATCTCGACGAAATTATTATTATTTTTTTAATATGTTCCGTATTAAAAAACTAATAATTTCGTCGAGATATGATAAATTCTTTTGGAATCCGCACAATTTCAGAAAGATCAGACCATTTGGAATTTCAAAAACATCAGAAGGAATAAGCGCTTAGTTCTGCAGAAAAATCATTTACCTTTTGTCCCCCCTTTTGTCAATTGTGTTTTCCAATTTCACAAATGACTCCAGTTTATCAACTCTCAGGTAGTTATTTGCCAAATTGCATTCCTTTTTTTTGGAAAAGTGACTTTCACTTTATTTAAAATGCTTTTCCCATTTTTGTATGGGTAAACTCATGTAACTTATCACTGTGGGTAAAACTTTGTTGTGGGTTGTCAATATCTACTCAAGATAATTTACTTAGTAAAATTAGTCTAAAATTAAAATAATTAAATTTAAAACCCTGTTGCCGTTTTAATAATATTTGCCAAATTTTACTCATTTTTTTTAGTTTTATCTTTGACAATAGTTGGATGTGGTGTTTTGAATGTGGCTGTTAATACATTCTACAGTATTTGCACTTAATTGATTATTTATACACATTGTATGAATTTGTTAGGTTACGTATGTATAAAAAGTTAGTCGCCTAAACATACAGTAAGTATGTATAAATAGTCTTTTGCGTATACATGCATACGGTATGAATATACAGAGTGTTAATGAATTGCAGGGCTAGTAAAACACAACAAAGCCAACAACTTTTGTTAATAAATATGTGGTCAAAAGTGTATCGTTTAGAAAATATAGCCTCTTATGGCGTTATTAATAAAAAAATAAATCGTAGTTTAGCGGTGTTTTACAAAGTTGTACTAAGGTTACTAAGATTAAACCACCGGTAAACCGCAGCTTAAACTTTTATGAATAACACTGTGCTGATTCCAGAAGAATTTATCATATCTCGACGAAATCATTATTATTTTTTTAAATATTTTTCATATTAAAAAAAAAAATAATAATTTCGTCGAGATATGATAAATTCTTCTGGAATTCTGGAACTAATCACTGTGGTTATAACTTTGTTGTGGGTAGTCAATATCTACTTAAAATAATTAACTAAAATTAGTCTAAAATTAAAATAATTAAATTTACTGATCCCATTAATCTTCAACAGTAGAAATTCGTTCAATTATGGTCATTAGGATAATGTAATGACAACTCTAAAAAATTTGTATGCTAAACTAAGAGAAAAAATTAGCTTAAAATGCAATTACAACGTGGCTTAAAAATAATTACCTCTAGTCTACTATAAATTTCCCATGCAAAATAAAATATGCCGCTCTCGTGCAATGCTGTTATGCTGGTAGGCTGAAGAATAACATAAACTCAATAACCTTTCTGTAATTCTGTAATATTTCTCATATTAAGGTTAATTATTTCAATATCATTTTTTACTTAAATTATTGTTTCAATAACCTTTGTTCGCAGTTTGAATGACAGTACTAGTAGTTAGTTGGTCTGGCTTAAAAATAATTACATCTAGTCTACTATAAATTTCCCATGGAAAATAAAATATGCCGCTCTCCAGCAATGCTGTTATGCTAGTAGGCGGAAGAATAGCATAAACTCAATAACCTTTCTGTAATTATGTAATATTTCTCATATTAACGTTAATTATTTCATTAGCATTTTTTACTTAAATTATTGTTTCAATAACTTTTGTTCGCAGTTTGAATGACAGTACTAGTAGTTAGTTGGTCTGGCTTAAACATAATTACATCTAGTCTACTATAAATTTCCCATGCAAAATAAAATATGCCGCTCTCGCGCAATGCTGTTATGCTAGTAGGCGGAAGAATAACATAAAGTCAATAACCTTTCTGCAATTCTGTAATATTTCTCATATTAAGGTTAATAATTTCAATAGTTTAAGTTTTTTTTTTTACTTAATTTATGTTTCAATAACCGTTGTTCGCAGTTTGGATGACAGTGATAGTAGTTAATAATGCTAGTAGGCTATTTTGACAAATTAGACAAATTTTGTTAATGGTAGATCAAAACCCAGAAACCAGAAGAATTTCGGCTCATGCGACCATCGCATTTAATGTAATGAACTCATCCCATAAAGCAATTTATTTGCATTTTCTTTTGTGCTGTACCAAACTCTAATTACCTTTCATGATATTTATTATTAATATTATATTATTATTATTATTAACGGCGCTCTAGAGATTGAGAGCGAATTTCTAGAGTAAGAAGCCCTACGTACATCGTTATAAATATGGTATAGAAAGTCTAATAATTTTGCCTTACAATTCTCTGCCTAAATTTTAATCAATTTAGAAGCTAAGTCACGTAGGTAGTGAAAAATATTTGCAGACGTTTTGATGATATACATATTTTAGGTTCATACCAATGCCCCAATTCTGTACAGATTTAATAGATTTTAGCTAAAAACGTTCTTGAAAACATTTTTTGGCTTACAATTTTCTGCCTAAATTTTAATCAATTTAAAAGCTAAGTCACGTAGGTAGTGAAAAATATTTGAAGACGTTTTGATGATATATATATTTTAGGTTCATACCAATGCCCCAATTCTGTACAGATTAAATAGATTTTAGCTAAAAATGATCTTAGAAACATTTTTTAGCCCATCAGGCACTAAGACGTTTAAAGCCTCAATGCCTCGTTAGCTAAAAAATAGTTTTAACACAGGAAATTTTGTAATAGCCCACGTAGGTAGTGAAAAAGTATTTGAAGATGTTTTTATGATATACATATTTCATTTTCATACCAATGCCCCAATTCTGTACAGATTTTAATAGATCTTAGCTAAAAACTCTCTTAGAAACATTTTTTCTTTGGCCCATCAGGCACTGAGACGTTCGAAACCTCAATGCCTGGTTAGCTAAAAGGTAGTTTTAACAGAGAAAATTTTGTAATAGCCATTTTGTGGGAAGCCCATTTAAAAAAAATGGAATAGGGGCTGAGTGATAGCTCATTTTTGCAATACAACGGTGTATTACTTTCTGAAATCATCGATTAGTTTCCAATACATTTTTTTTTTAGGTGAGCAAAGTACGAAATAAACATGACATTGTAGCAACAAAACTGTATCCAATAACATTAGAACAAAGTGCTCACATAAATCGAGTACGACAAATTAGGTTACAATAGCAATATATAAAATAGCACTGTCAATTTTTTTTACTAGATTTATGTGAGCATGACTACCTACAAAAATCATCGATGTCATTTGATATATCGTGCGATTAAAATATCGATGTTTTAATCGCACGATATATCAAATGACATCTATGATTTTTTCGATATCAAACGCGTTTTGAAAACCAAAGTTTTAATTAAAGAAAACAAACACTTTTCTTTGTTTATATCACATTGTTTATTGAAATTAGTGACTAGTTTTGATCACGTTCTGTTCGATCTCTACGATCATCATCAAACTTAGAGTACTCAAAACTATAGTCACTAATTTTAATAAACAGTGTGATATAAACAAAGACAGTGTTTGTTTTATTTAATTTCATCATGTATCACGAAGTAGGTGCCTCCAACATTGACCAATTAATAAAGGTTTGGTTTAAAACTTTTTTTTTTTAAATTGGAGTATGGGTTGAGTGATAGTACAAAATAAATATAACATTCTAGTAACAACAATGTATCCAGTAACAAAAGTACAGAGTAAGAAACTGTCAATTTTACAGTACTAAGATGGTTCGTTCCATTGAACAGCGTTTTGTTATTTCTAACTGGATTATTGTGATTGAAAATGAGAGCTGCAGTTCTGGAGCAATAATTGTTTTTAACATAAAGACTCACAATTTCAAAACGCTTTTCAATGGAATAAACCATCTTAATAGTGCCAAATGAACTGTTTTGTAGGTGGTCATGCTCACATAAATCTAGTAAAAAAAAATTGACAGTGCTATTTTATACAGGGTGTTAATACTAAGTTGTAACACCCGAAAATGGCAGTTAGAACTCATTGAAACAAACAACTTTTCTTAGTTAAAATTGTTGAATTGGAGCCCAAGTTCATAGTTATTGGCGTTCTTTTGTTTTTGGAAAAATCGTCATTACTCCCTTATTTTAAGGAATATTAAAAAAATACAAAAACGTTCAACATGCGCTTTCGATTCTCTAAAACATTTGTATTTACAATTATTTTCTATTTCATCAAATAACAAAATGGCGACCGATCAAAAATTTCTAAGCAAGATATTTTGAAAACCAATAGATCGATTTTTGAAAATAAAACATTTATAAAATCCTTGACCTATCTTATAACATTTGTCTGTTTTGATAATTATGCATTTTTATACACAAATTATGCAAAACACGCACGCAAATGATAAACGTGACAGAAACTTCTCAAGATGAAGCAGAAATTTCTGAAAAACAAGATCAAAAAGTATTTAAATTTGAACGTACAAACTAGAAAACACGTGCCCCAACTTGTTTAATGGTCTAAGTTAAGGTTAGCTTACTTTGTTTTAAATGATTGTTGCAGTTTGTTAAAATTTATCTTGTAATTCAATTTGAATAATAACTTTTTTGGACAGATCGAAAAAAATGTGTTCAGACAAATGTTATAATATAGTTTAAGGATTTCATAAATGTTTTATTTTCAAAAATCAATCGAGTGATTTTTAAAATATCTTGTTTCGAAATTTCTCTTCGGTCGCCATTTTGTTATTTGATAAAATAGACAATAATTGGAAATACAAATGTTTTAGAGAACCGATAGCGCATGCTGAACGTTTTTGTATTTTTCAAATATTTCTTAAAATAAGGGAGTAATGACGATTTTTCGAAAAACAAAAGAACGCCAATAACTATGAACTTGAACCATAATTTTTTTATTATTTAGAGATTAAATTTTTACATGTAAATCAATATAGTGCGCTTTTGATGCACCACCCTGTATATTATGCACTTCGTCGTTAAAAACTGTAGATGTGTCGATTTCTAATATGATCGGGAAATTTGTTAAATAATTACAATTGTTATAAAATTACAGATTTTAAAACTTTTGTAGGGCAAAAAATAATGCGTCAATTTATACTATTACTTTTTATTTTCCATTATCCATTACTCAAAAAATCGACGAAATAAAAGTATCACTTTTAGAAAATCATAGGTGCCTGGAATTAAATAGCAAATAAATTGCATTCTCTTTTGTACAGCAAAAAATACTGCGTCAATTTATGCTATTACTTTTTATTTTTCATTATCCATAATCTAAAAAATGGACGAAATTAAAGTAACACTTTAAAAAAATTATAGGTACCTGGGAATTAAAAAGCAAATAAATTGCATTTTACATGTATCAGTAATGTTTTACAACCTTAAATTTTATAGTTACATTTAGTTATAGTATAGTTACACAGTTATAAAACATCACTAACACATGTAAAAAGCATTTTCTTTGCTTTTTATTTCCAATTCACCATTTTTTTTAAAGTGTAACTTTAATTTCGTCAATTTTTTAGGTTATGGATAATGAAAAATAAAAAAGCAATATCATGAATTGACGCAGTATTTTTTTCTCTGTAAAATTGTTCATTACAGTTTTTCTCTAAAATAATTAGGGAAGACAATATTTAAAGATTTAAATTTTTACATGTAAATCCCTATGGTGCATTTCCGACGCACCACCCGGTATATCGAAAAATTGAATTTAAATTTTTTAAATCGCATTATCGCATAATAAATTATCTTAAATTATCGCATATTTTGCAATATATCAACATATTTTCTCATAATATGAAAAAATAAAAATATTCATCCATTCATTCAAATGTCATCATTTGTTTCAGAAACAAATTTGTATCTAATTTTCATTTAATTCATTTACATTTTTCAAAATTTTGTACTATTTTTCGATTACATTCTTACAACTTTTGATTACAACATTCTTAGCGGTCAACAAGAAGACAAGCAGACTTTCTAAAACTATTAATTTTAGAAGAATCTGTTTGCTCAATTAAATACAATGATCGTATATTATGTAGTATTTCAACAAATGCTATCAGAATATTAAAGCATTCAAATATTTCAGAATTTTACCTAATTTAATTTAATTTATCTAAATTTTTCAAAATTTAGATTTTACAAATCTTATATAATATTTCGATAAAATTTTTTTGCAACTTTTCATACAATTTAGTACACGTCTTGGTGTTCAATCAGAAAATAATCAGACTTACTGTGGCCATTAATTTTAGTAAAATCAGTAGAATGAAAATTAGTAGTTGAGGAATAGTAGTTGAAGAAAAGGCTAAAAAAGGGAAAGATCTAAATTTTTCAAAATTTAAATTTTACAATTTTATGTAATATTTCGATACAATTTTCTTGCAACTTTTCATAGAATTTAGTACACGTCTTGGTGTTCAATAAAAAAACAATCAGACTTACTGTGGTCATTAATTTTTGTAGAATGTTAGAAGAATTATTAGAAAGAAAATTAGTAGTAAAGGATTAGTAGTTGAAGAAAAGGGTAAACAAGAGAAAGTGATTAAGAATGAAAGAAAGAAATAATCTATATGCAATTTTACCTAATTTCTTTTAATTCATCTACTTTTTTCAAAATTCTATCACATTTCAATGACATTTTTACAACTCGAACGATTTGCTCCACTCGCCTGCGGCTCGTTCCGTAAACTTCGTTCTCGTGATTAATTGCCTTCATTATGTGCTTGCAGAATAATATACTGTTATGTGACATTAACCAAGTAATTTGTTTTATTTATAGTTGATAAAATGTATCACAAAGTAGACGCCACACCATTAAAAACAAAAATCATACTAATTATTTAATTATTAAAAAATAAGGGAAGTTTCAATTTAATAATATCATATTAAACAAATGGTTAACAATACAGATTTACTGTTAAAAGTGGTTAAATGTACGACCAAATATGGGTGGTTTTTATAAATAAATCAAATCATTACACAAATTACTTACTTCAGGTCACCTCAATATAATTAATACCTTTATTAATTAATAGTATCCTGCAATTAATTCAACCAAATTGGTATTTTATTAATTGGTATTTTGTCACCTTAATCTAATTAATGCCTTCATTAATTAATAGTATCTTGCAATTAATTTAACCAAATTGGTATTTATTTACGCAATGATTATTATGCAACTACTGACTTTATTGAATGCATTTTTTTAAACCAATTCACTAGCCAATTTCACTTGCAATGTTTTTTTTTTAATTTTCGTGTGAACTACTGACTTTATTGAATGCAATTTTTTAAACCAATTCACCTTCCAATTTCACTTGCAATGGATTTTTTTTTAATTTTCGTGTGATAATGATCTTATATTTGTATGTCGTCCTAATTTTGCGTATACCACCGCTTCTTACGCCAACCTAAGTTTGGCTAGGTTGGCTAGGAAGATTGATACATATTTTGTATTAACTAAATTAATTAAAATTAACTAATTTTTTCCAGAAAGTTTTCAATTCGCGATTTATCCACGCCCAGGCTGCTCCGAAGAGGCACGTCAGATTTCTGGATCTTCGCCAATACAACTTTAAAAGTAAATTTTAAGGTAGGTCTTTTTTTGAGATGAGCTCCAAACGTACAACAGTGAGTACAATTTTTATGCAATTCCTCGCTGTGTCTCTTGGCAGTTACGCCTGCGCTTATGCAGCGATCTTTCTTCTTTTTGTAATGTTTTTGTAACTTTTGTAATATTTCAACAAATTTAATCACATCAAAAAATATAGATTCAAATATTTCAGAATTTTACCTAATTTTATTTAATTCATATACATTTTTCAGTATTATATCAAATTTCGTTGAAATTTTTCATATAGTTCAGTACACAATCTTAGACTTCAATAAGAAAACAATCAGACTTTTTGTGGCTATTGATTTTAGTAGAATATCTCTGCTCAATGAAATATTCACTAATCTAACAACCTTACCTGAAATATTGGGATTTTGTTCTGAAACTTTCACTGTGATCAACTATCTGACATTTTCTAAACTATCCGGATATACGGATAGTTTAGAATCCTGATCCGGATAATTTCGGATGCAAGCCTAATAGTTTCAACACAATAAAATAGCGAAGATCTGCAGTAAAGAGACATTTTTACAACTTTTCATATAGTTTAGTACACAATCTTAGACTTCAATAAGAAAACAATCGGACTTTTCGTGGCTATTGATTTTAGTAGAACATCTCTGCTCAATGAAATACTCACTAATCTAGCAACCTCACGTGAAATATTGGGATTTTGTTCTGAAACTTTCACTGTGATCCATTATCCGACATTTTCTAAACTATCCGGATATTCGGATAGTTTAAAATCCTGATCCGGATAATTTCTGATGCAGGCCTAATAGTTTCAACACAATAAAATAGCGAAGATCTGTAATAAAGGGAATTTTTTACAATTTTTTATATAGTTTAGTACACAATTTTAGACTTCAATAAGAAAACAGTCCGACTTTGTGTGGCTATTAATTTTAGTAGAATATCTCTGCTCAATGAAATAAATACTCACTAATCTAGCAAACTCACGTGAAATAATGGGATGTTGTTCTGAAACTTTCACTGTGATCCACTATCTGACATTTTCTAAACTATCCGGATATTCGGATAGTTTAGAATCCTGATCCGGATAATTTTGGATGCAGGCCTAATAGTTACAACACAACAAAATAGCGAGGATCTGTAATAGTACTGTGACACTAATTTTATTTAGTTCATATAAATTTTTCAATATTGTATCATATTTCGATGACATTTTTACAACTTTTCATATAGTTTAGTACACAATCTTAGACTTCAATAAGAAAACAATCAGAGTTTTCGTGCCTATTGATTTTAGTAGAATATCTCTGCTCAATGAAATACTCACTAATCTAGCAACCTTACGTGAAATATTGGGATTTTGTTTTGAAACTTTCACTGTGATCCACTATCTGACATTTTCTAAACTATCCGGACATTCGGATAGTTTAGAATCCTGATCCGGATAATTTCGGATGCAGGCGTAATAGTTACAATACAACAAAACAGCGAAGATCTGTATAGTACTCTTACACTAATTTTATTTAATTCATTTACATTTTTCAATATTGTATCATATTTCGATGAAATTTTTACAACTTTTCATATAGTTTAGTACACAATCTTAGACTTTAATAAGAAAACAATCGGACTTTTCGTGGCTATTGATTTTAGTAGAATATCTCTGCTCAATGAAATACTCACTAATTTAGCAACCTCACGTGAAATATTGGGAATTTGTTCTGAAACTTTCACTGTGATCCACTAGCTGACATTTTCTAAACTATCCGGATATTCGGATAGTTTAGAATCCTGATCCCGATAATTTCGGATGTAGGCCTAATTGTTACAACACAACAAAACTGCGAAGATCTGTAATAGAACTGTTACACTAATTTTATTTAATTCATATACATTTTTCAATATTGTATTATATTTCGATGAAATTTTTACAACTTTTCATATAGTTTAGTACACAATCTTAGACTTTAATAAGAAAACAATCGGACTTTTCGTGGCTATTGATTTTAGTAAAACATCTCTGCTCAATGAAATACTCACTAATCTAGCAACCTCACGTGAAATCTTGGGATTTTGTTCTGAAACTTTCACTGTGATCCATTATCCGACATTTTCTAAACTATCCGGATATTCGGATAGTTTAAAATCCTGGTCCGGATAATTTCGGATGCAGGCCTAATAGTTTCAACACAATAAAATAGCGAAGATCTGTAATAAAGGGAATTTTTTACAATTTTTTATATAGTTTAGTACACAATTTTAGACTTCAATAAGAAAACAGTCCGACTTTGTGTGGCTATTAATTTTAGTAGAATATCTCTGCTCAATGAAATAAATACTCACTAATCTAGCAAAGTCACGTGAAATAATGGGATTTTGTTCTGAAACTTTCACTGTGATCCACTATCTGACATTTTCTAAACTATCCGGATATTCGGATAGTTTAGAATCCTGATCCGGATAATTTTGGATGCAGGCCTAATAGTTACAACACAACAAAATAGCGAGGATCTGTAATAGTACTGTGACACTAATTTTATTTAGTTCATATAAATTTTTCAATATTGTATCATATTTCGATGACATTTTTACAACTTTTCATATAGTTTAGTACACAATCTTAGACTTCAATAAGAAAACAATCAGAGTTTTCGTGCCTATTGATTTTAGTAGAATATCTCTGCTCAATGAAATACTCACTAATCTAGCAACCTTACGTGAAATATTGGGATTTTGTTTTGAAATTTTCACTGTGATCCACTATCTGACATTTTCTAAACTATCCGGATATTCGGGTAGTTTAGAATCCTGATCCGGATAATTTCGGATGCAGGCCTCATAGTCACAACACAACAAAACAGCGAAGATCTGTAATAGTACTGTGACACTAATTTTATTTAGTTCATATAAATTTTTCAATATTGTATCATATTTCGATGACATTCTTACAACTTTTCATATGTTTAGTACACAATATTCGACTTCAATAAGAAAACAATCAGACTTTTTGTGGCTATTGATTTTAGTAGAATATCTCTGTTAAATGAAATACTCACCAATCTAGCAACCTCACGTGAAATATTAGGATTTTGTTCTGAAACTTTCACTATGATCCACTATCTGACATTTTCTAAACTATCCGGATATTCGGATAGTTTAGAATCCTGATCCAGATAATTTCGGATGCAGGCCTAATAGTTACAACACAACAAAACAGCGAAGATCTGTAATAGTACTGGGACACTAATTGTATTTAGTTCATATAATTTTTTTAATATTGTATCAAATTTCGTTGAAATTTTTCATATAGTTCAGTTCACAATCTTAGACTTCAATAAGAAAACAATCAGACTTTTTGTGGCTATTGATTTTAGTAGAATATCTCTGCTCAATGAAATACTCACTAATCTAGCAACATTATGTGAAATATTGGGATTTTGTTCTGAAACTTTCACTGTGATCCACTATCTGAAATTTTCTAAACTATCCTGATATTCTGATAGTTTAGAATCCTGATCCGGATAATTTTGGATGCAGGCCTAATAGTCACAACACAACAAAACAGCGAAGATCTGTAATAGTACTGTGACACTAATTTTATTTAGTTCATATAAATTTTTCAATATTGTATCATATTTCGATGAATTTTTTAAAACTTTTCATATAGGTTAGTACACAATCTTTGACTTCAATAAGAAAACAATCAGACTTTTTGTGGCTATTGATTTTAGTAGAATATCTCTGCTCAATGAAATACTCACTAATCTAGCAACCTCACGTGAAATATTGGGATTTTGTTCTGAAACTTTCACTGTGATCCACTATCCGACATTTTCTAAACTATCCGGATATTCGGATAGTTTAGAATCCTGATCCGGATAATTTCGGATGCAGACCTAATAGTATCAACACAATAAAACAGCGAAGATCTGTAATAAAGAGAATTTTTTACAATTTTTCATATAGTTTAGTACACAATCTTAGACTTCAATAAGAAAACAATCAGACTTTTCGTGGCTATTGATTTTAGTAGAACATCTCTGCTCAATGAAATACTCACTAATCTAGCAACCTCACGTGAAATATTGGGATTTTGTTTTGATACTTTCACTGTGATCCACTATCTGACATTTTCTAAACTATCCGGATATTCGGATAGTTTAGAATCCTGATCCTGATAATTTCGGATGCAGGCCTTATGGTTACAACAAAACGAAACAGCGAAGATCTGTAATAGTACTGTTACACTAATTTTATTTAATTCATATACATTTTTCAATATTGTATCATATTTCGATGAAATTTTTACAACTTTTCATATAGTTTAGTACACAATCTAGTCTTCAATAAGAAAACAATCAGACTTTTTGTGGCTATTGATTTTAGTCGAATATCTCTGCTTAATGAAATATTCACTAATCTAGCAACCTCACGTGAAATATTGGGATTTTGTTCTGAAACTTTCACTGTGATCCACTATCTGACATTTTCTAAACTATCCGGATATTCGGATAGTTTAGAATCCTGATCCGGATAATTTCGGGTGCAGGCCTAATAGTTACAAAACAACAAAACAGCGAAGATCTGTACTAGTACTGTTACACTAATTTTATTTAATTCATATACATTTTTCAATATTGTATCATATTTTGATGAAATTTTTACAACTGTTCATATAGTTTAGTACACAATATTAGACTTCAATAAGAAAATAATCAGACTTTTCGTGGCTATTGATTTTAGTAGAACATCTCTGCTCAATGAAATGCTCACTAATATACCAACCTCACGTGAAATATTGGGATTTTGTTCTGAAACTTTCACTGTAATCCACTATCTCACATTTTCTAAACTATCCGGATATTCGGATAGTTTAGAATCCTGATCCGGATAATTTCGGATGCAGACCTAATAGTATCAACACAATAAACTAGCGAAGATCTGTAATAAAGAGAAATTTTTGCAATTTTTCATATAGTTTAGTACACAATCTTAGATTTCAATAAGAAAACAATCACACTTTTTGTGGCTATTGATTTTAGTAGAACATTTCTGCTCAATGAAATACTCACTAATCTAGCAACCTCACGTGAAATATTGGGATTTTGTTCTGAAACTTTCACTGTGATCCACTATCTGACATTTTCTAAACTATCCGGATATTCGGATAGTTTAGAATCGTGATCCGGATAATTTCGGATGCTGGACTAATAGTTACAAAACAACAAAACAGCGAAGATCTGTAATAGTACTGTTACACTAATTTTATTTAATTCATATACATTTTTCAATATTGTATCATATTTAGATGAAATTTTTACAACTTTTCATATAGTCTAGTACACAATCTTAGACTTCAATAAGAAAACAATGAGACTTTTCGTGGCTATTGATTTTAGTAGAATATCTCTGCTCAATGAAATACTCACTAATTTACCAACCTCACGTGAAATATTGGGATTTTGTTCTGAAACTTTCACTGTGATCCACTATCTGACATTTTCTAAACTATCCGGATATTCGGATAGTTTAGAATCCTGATCCGGATAATTTCGGATGCAGGCCTAATAGTTTCAACACAATAAAATAGCGAAGATCTGTAATAAAGGGAATTTTTTACAATTTTTCATATAGTTTAGTACACAATTTTAGACTTCTATAAGAAAACAGTCCGACTTTGTGTGGCTATTAAGTTTAGTAGAATATCTCTGCTCAAAGAAATACTCACTAATCTAGCAAACTCACGTGAAATAATGGGATTTTGTTTTGAAACTTTCACTGTGATCCACTATCCGACATTTTCTAAACTATCCGGATATTCGGATAGTTTAGAATCCTGATCCGGATAATTTCGGATGCAGGCCTATTAGTTACAACACAACAAAGCAGCGAAGATGTGTAATAGTACTGTTACACTAATTTTATTGAATTCATATACATTTTTCAATATTGTATCATATTTCGATGACATTGTACAACTTTTCATATAGTTTAGTACATAATCTTAGACTTCAATAAGAAAACAATCAGACTTTTTGTGGCTATTGATTTTAGTATAAAATCTCTGTTTAATGAAATACTCACTAATCTAGCAACCTGACGTGAAATATTGAGATTTTGTTCTGAAACTTTCACTATGATCCACTATCTGACATTTTCTAAACTATCCGGATATTCGGATAGTTTAGAATCCTGATCCGGATAATTTCGGATGCAGGCGTAATTGTTACAATACAACAAAACAGCGAAGATCTGTAATACTACTGTGACACTAATTTTATTTAGTTCATATATATTTTTCAATATTTTATCATATTTAGATGAAATTTTTACAACTTTTCATATAGTTTAGTACACAATCTTAGACTTCAATAAAAAAACAATCAGACTTTTTGTGGCTATTGATTTTAGTAGAATTTCGCTGCCCAATGAAATACTCATTAATCTAACAACTCACGTGAAGTATTGGGATTTTGTTCTGAAACTTTCTCTGTGATCCACTATCTGACATTTTCTAAACTATCCGGATATACGGATAGTTTAGAATCCTGATCCGGATAATTTCGGATGCAGGCCTATAGTTACAACACAACAAAACAGCGAAGATCTGTAATAGTTCTGTTACACTACTTTTATTTAGTTTATATAAATTTTTCAATATTGTATCATATTTCGATGCAATTTTTACAACTTTTCATATAGTTTAGTACACAATCTTAGACTTTAATAAGAAAACAATCAGACTTATCCAGATATTCTGATAGCTTAGTTTCTGATAGTTAGATTGTGTACTAATCCTGATTCGGATAATGTCGGATGCAGGACTAATAGTTACAAAACAACAAAACAGCGAAGATCTGTAATAGTACTGTGACACTAATTTTATTTAGTTCATATAAATTTTTCAATATTGTATCATATTTCGATGAAATTTTTACAACTTTTCATATAGTTTAGTACACAATCTTAGACTTTAATAAGAAAACAATCAGACTTATCCAGATATTCTGATAGTTTAGAATCCGTATCCGGATAATTTCGGATGCAGGCCTAATAGTTACAACACAAACAGCGAAGATCTGTAATAGTACTGTTATATATTCATTCTTTTGTGGGTTGTAATTATTAGGTCTGCATCCGAAATTATCCGGTACATCCGGATTATCCGGTATTCGTAGTACACATAATATTGACATGTGCATTAGGAAACTATGCAGTTATGCATTGCCTGGTACTATTAATTAAAATTGAACCCCTTCTATTTCCGGCCACTAATAACATTTTTTTAAATAATTGATTTTGCTTTAAATATTATTTATAGAGATATAACAATCTTAGGCTATTGGCTTTATTAGGCCCTCGGCTTTTCCGCCTCAATTGACTTATATTGATAATTATTTATATTTTTGGTTCTATATTAATATTTGTTTTAAATATCTCTGTTTTATCAGAAGAAAGGTACCAATTTTTAAATTAGAATCGGTTTACGATAACCCGGATAATTCTTTATTGGTGAGAGTCAGGATATCCACAAACTGTAGGAATATGCAGGAATTATGCAATAATTTTGAATTCAAAATACATAGGTTATAAAAAACGCATTTATTTAACAAATATAACGACCTGTAACCAGTGTCCAATTAAATATTATTAACATGTATTAAGCTGGAAGAAGTGTGCTGATGATTTGCATCACGTTCTCTTTGCTGACAGGACACTTAACGTAGAGAGATGCGCATTTTGCTAGATCGGATTGCTTCCCCATGTCGATAGCTTGCTTAACAGAAGACCCATCCAGCATGTATGTGAACAGCGAGTTACTGCAAAAGAATTGTTAGTTACACAAACAATGGCATTTGTACAGTTTTCGCTAGAATAAACAATCCCGAAGTATAGGCAACCAAGTTTTGCTCCTTGCTTAGTGGTTTAGGTTGCCTAAACTTCAGTGCTGTTTATTCTGGCGAATGCTGTATTTACTTGTAGCACTTACCTCCGCAATTAACATTGCATGTTAATACACGAAGGGGGTACATTTTAGAAAGAAGGATGAACAATAGTGATGATACTAAATTACTACATCTAAGCTAAAAATGAGTATTCCAAAATTTGAGGTGTATAAAGTAATGCTTCACATAATTGAGTAGCAAAAGTTAAAGTTGAGTGTATTTAATTGCATCGGGCTGAAGAAATATTTAATAATGTGTATGAGAACGGAGACTTTAAGGCCCATCTATAGTCCGTACTCAAGTTCGACTCAAGTAGTATATTTGGTTGCGTATTTTCTATAAACATTTATGTACCAAACGCAACCAAATGTACGACTTGAGTCGTACTCAAGCTCAAGTGCGGACTATAGATACCGGCTTAAGTCATCCAAGCGATCCTCTTAAGATTGGAAAAAATATAAATGTGTTGTTAAAAAATCCCTTTGCTACGAAAGTTTCCTTACTTAGCACATACATTGGAACTAAGCATGTTGAGTGCTTTGCTACAAGTTGCGTTAAAACCAGGCAAAATTACTTACCACAAACTTTAGGACTAAGAATTTTGAGTGATTTTGCTACAAGTTGTGTTAAACCCAGCCAAAAATTACTTACCACAGACTTGACTAAAAATTTTGAGTGGTTTTGCTACAAGTTGTGTTAAACTCAGTCAAAATAACTTGCCACAGACTTTATGATTCAAACTTTTTGAGTGATTTTGCTAGAAGTTGCGTTAAATCCAGGCAAAATTACTTACCAGGGACTTTACGAATAAGAATTTTTAGTGATTTTGCTACAAGTTGTGTTAAACCCAGCCAAAATTACTTACCACTGACTTTACGACTAAAAATGTTGAGTGGTTTTGCTACAAGTTGTGTAGCAGACAAATTCAGCCAAAATAACTTGCCACAGACTTTATGATTCAGACTTTTTGAGTGATTTTACTAGAAGTTGCGTTAAATCCAGGCAAAATTACTTACCACAGAGTTTACGACTAAGAATTTTGAGTGATTTTGCCACAAGTTGCGTTAAACCCAGCCAAAATTACTTGCCACAGACTTTATGATTCAAACTTTTTGAGTGATTTTGCTACAAGTTTCATTAAACCCAGTCATATTTGCTTACCACAGATTTCTTGACTAAGCATTTTGAGTTATTTTGCTGCAAGGCATCTCAAAATTTTCCTGGATAAGTTGCAAAAAAAGACTACTCACTTTGAAAGCGCGTAGATTAGTTGGTCAATGGTGTTTGCTTGGCCGGTCTCTGTGGTCTTCTGAGCCTCATGAACGTATGAGCAGATTATGCGCTGCATGCAAGAACTGCTGTCGATGTTGTGCTGCTCAAGAGAGTTGTCCACCTTAGCAAGTATGTCGGTGATTGAAGACATGTCGGTTTCTAGGCCTGCATAACAAATGGAAGGTTCACAGCATCATTTGTTTTAATTTTTGTATTAGGTTAGATTAGGTTAGGTTAGGTTAGGTTCAGTGCCGGCATCTTGCGTTTGATCTGCACGAAAAATGAAAAATGGAGCACATCATCATGTGTATTAGTTTTTATCAGTTTTAGAATCCGTTCTAAACACTCGTTTGATTGAATGAAAAATGGAAGGTAGAGCACAACATCATCGTGTGTATTAAGAGAGAGAGAGAGAGAGAGAGAGAGACAGATAGACAGATAACAATCCTAATTAGGCTATTGGCCCTTGGCCAATTTTAGAAGATAGAATGCTTTGGAATTTTAGTTTTTTATACTAGGTTAGGTTAAGTTTAGTTAGGAACCGTATTCCGTATCATGTGTTTAATTTTCATTCAAAATATTCGAATGCTAATCTTACCTGATGATAACAAAAAAAAAAGTTTTGAGTATGTATTTTGAGTAATTTTGCATAGTTAGAAGTAATGGATGCAACATTATAATATTTCAGTTTGAAAACTGAGAAAACTTCGGAAAAACATCGTAAGCAATCTGTGTCGAAAAAATACCAATATCTATAACTTATGAAAAGTAGTTTAGTTTTTCTGGATTGATAATCAAAATTAGTCTACAGTTTTTGAAAACTGAGAAAACTTCAGAATAACATCGTAAGCAACATGTTTCGAAAAAAACACCAATATCCCTAACTTATGAAACGCAGTTTAGTTCTTCTGGATTGGTAATCGAAATGAATCTAATGTTTTTGAAAACTGAGAAAACTTCAGGAAAACATCGTAAGCAACACGTTTCGAAGAAATACCCAACTTCCCTAACCTTAAGAAAAGCAGTTTAGTTCTTCTGGATTGACAATCAAAATTAATCTGAAGTTTTTGAAAACTGAGAAAACTGCAGAAAACATCGTAAGCATGTTTCGAAAAAATACCAATATCCCAAACTTATGAAAAGCAGTTTAGTTCTTCTGGATTGGTAATCGAAATTAATGTGAAGTTTTCGAAAACTGAGAAAACTTCGGAAAAACATCGTAAGCAACCTTTATCGAAAAAAATCACTAACTTACGAAAAGCAGTTTAGTTATTCTGGATTGGTAATCGAAATTAATCTGAAGTTTTTGAAAACTGAGAAAACTTCAGAAAAACATCGTAAGCAACCTGTTTCGAAAAAATACCTAACTTCCCTAACTTAAGAAAAGCAGTTTAGTGCTTCTGGATTGGTAATCGAAATTAATCTGAAGTTTTTGAAAACTGAGAAAACTTCGGAAAAACATCGTAAGCAACCTGTGTCGCAAAAAATACCAATATGCCTAAGTTATGAAAAGCAGTTTACTTCTTCTGGATTGGTAATTGAAATTAATCTAATGTTTTTGAAAACTGAGAAAACATCGTAAGCAACATGTTTCGAAAAAACACCAGTATCCCTAACTTATGAAAAGCAGTTTAGTTCTTCTGGATTGGTAATCGAAATTAATCTAAAGTTTTTGAAAACTGAGAAAACATCGTACGCAACATGTTTCGAAAAAATACCTAACTTCCCTACCTTAAGAAAAGCAGTTTAGTATTTCTGGATTGGTAATCGAAATTAATCTAATGTTTTTGAAAACTGACAAAACTTCGGAAAAACATCGTAAGCCACCTGTGTCGAAAATATACCAATATCCCAAACTTATGAAAAGCAGTTTAGTTCTTCTGGATTGGTAATTTAAAATAATCTAATGTTTTTGAAAACTGAGAAAACTTCAGGAAAACATCGTGAGCAACCTTTTTCGAAAAAAATACCAATATCCTTAACTTATGAAAATCAGTTTAGTTCTTCTGGATTGGTAATCGAAATTAATCTAAAGTTTTTGAAAACTGAGAAAACATCGTACGCAACCTGTGTCGAAAAAATACCAATATCCCTAACTTATGAAAATCAGTTTAATTCTTCTGGATTGGTAGTCGAAATTAATCTGAAGTTTTTGAAAACTGAGAAAACTGCAGAAAAACATCGTAAGCAATCTGTTTCGAAAAAATACCTAACTTCCCTACCTTAAGAAAAGCAGTTTAGTACTTCTGGATTGCTAATCCAAATTAATCTACAGTATTTGAAAACTGAGAAAACTGCAGAAAAACATCGTAAGCAACCTGTTTCGAAAAAATACCTAACTTCCCTAACTTATGAAAATCAGTTTAGTTCTGAATTTGTAATCGAAATTAATCTAAGGTTTTTGAAAACTGAGAAAACATCGTAAGCAACATGTTTCGAAAAAAACACCAGTATCCCTAACTTATGAAAAGCAGTTTAGTTCTTCTGAATTGGTGGTCGAAATTATCGGACCCTTTTTGAACTTTTTTGATTTTTCGAAAATTCATCTTCTTAATGTTCCAGTCCTATCGGAGGTTGGATATTATCATGACAATCTTTACTTTATTGATAACTGATTTAAATAGTTCAATGGATGTTTTGCCAAACAATTCCCTTAAATTTCTAAGCCAGCAAATCCGCCTTCTTCCTGAACTTCTCTTTCTCCTCTTCTCTTTCTCCTCTTCTCTTTCTCCTCTTCTCTTTCTCCTCTTCTCTTTGCTTTCCTCAAAAAAAATCATCAGGATCTGATTATTCATGCTGATGTTGGGAATACTTGGCTGAGTCAAATCAATATTTAATCTTTAATTAATTACTTCAAAATATGTAGCTAGGACAAAACTCTGTATCGATTTTTATTCTTAAAATGAGGCATTCTATCGACTGTTGAAGTCCTAGTCTTAAAAAACGAGACACTTTATACATTTATTCTCGGAGCCTTAATTTCCTATTTTACACGTCCTTAGAATTATTTTTCTTTCCTTAGAAATAAATGTATTTACTTAGAAATTCCTTAGAATCTACAGTGAGTAACACTTGATACATTTTTTGTCGGAGCCTCAACTTCCTATTTTACACGTCCTTAGAATTATTTTTCTACCTTTCCTTCGAAATAAATGTCTTTGCTTAGAACTTCCTTAGAATCTACAGTTAGTAACACTTCATACATTTATTATCGGAGCCTTAACTTTCTATTTTACACGTCCTTAGAATTATTTTTCTTCCTTTCTTTAGAAATAAATGTCCTTTCCTTAGAAATTCCTTAGAATCTGCAGTGAGTATCACTTCATACATTTATTATCGGAGCCTTAACTTCCTATTTTACACGTCCCTAGAATTATTTTTCTACCTTGCCTTAGAAATAAATGCCTTTGCTTAGAACTTCCTTAGCATCTACAGTGAGTAACACTTCATACATTTATTGTGGGAGCCTTAACTTCCTATTTTACACGTCCTTATAATTATTATTCTTTCCTTACAAATCTTTCCTTAGAAATTCCTTAGAATCTACAGTGATTAACACTTCATACATTTATTGCCGGAGCCTTACATGCTATTATACATATCCTTTAGAATCTACAGTGAGTATTATCATGAACTAGTTGTACTTATATTTGGATTGGTATTGATGGAAATCTAAGAGAAGAGTACGAAAAATTGAAATAAAACTTATGTGACCTAATATGTGAACGAGAACAAACATTTGGGCAATTTCTGCTCACCAGACTGTGGCTTAATTGTGATGCAACACGCATCAAACAACGGTTTTCTTCTTCACGGTTTCTAAGCTTGTTACTTTTATGTTCCCAATTATGTGAACTTTGTCCACATTAAAAAGAATCCTTTCATTTGAATCAATTACTCAACTGGTTTGTGGATTTCCAAACTTATTTCCAAAATTAATGTAAATTTGGAATTTAGTTCCTAAAGCAATTAAACAACGGTTTTCTTCTTCACGGTTTCCAAGCTTGGTACTTTTATATTCCCAATTATGTGAACTTTGTCCACATTAAAAAGAATCCTTTCATTTGAATCAATTACTCAACTGGTTTGTGGATTTTCAAATTTATTTCCAAAAATTAATTTAGATTTGGAATTTGCTTCCTAAATTATGCAAGATATTGAAATTTGTTTCGAAAACTTTACACGTTAATTATGATACAGGTTTTGTTTGAGGATTTTTAAATTTATTTCCAAAAGTATTTTAGATTTGGAATTTGCTTCCCAAATTATTTAAGATATTAAATTTTTGTTTTAAAGACTTTATGCATTAATTTTAATACAAAACAGGTTTAGTTTGTGGATTTTTATATTTATTTCCAAAACTATCTTAGATTTGGAATTTGCTTCCTAAATTATCTTAGATATTGAAATTTGATTCGAAAATGTATACATTAATTTTGATTAAATTTTAAACATTATTTTATATTTGGAATTTGCTTCCTAAATTATTTAAGCTTATGAAATTTGTTTCCAAAACTTTGTACATTAATTTTGATACAAAACAGGTTTTATCTGTTGGTTTTTCAATTTATTTCAACATATATTTTAGATTTGCAATTTGCTTCCTAAATTATTTAAGATTTTCAAAATTTGTTTCGAAAACTTTAAACGTTAATTTGGATACAATACAGTTCAAAATTCATATTAAATGAAGCATATAGAATCTTTCAGTTTTTTTTTGTAATTGGTAAATTTTATGTATTCACTCAATTCGTTTGTGGATTTTGAAATTTATTTCCAAAATTATTTTAGATTTTGAATTTGCTGCCTAAATTATTTAAGATTTTGAAATTTGTTTCGACTTTAAGCGTTAATTTTGATACAAAACAGGTTTTATTTGTGGATTTTCAAATTTATTTCCAAAACTATTTTAGATTTGGAATTTTCTTTCTAAATTATTTAAGAGTTTGAAATTTGTTTAGAAAACTTTATACGTTATTTTTTATACAAAACAGTTAAATAATGAAGCATATAGAATCGTTCAGTTTTTTTACTGCAGTTTTTGTAATTGGCAAATTTCTCATGGACTGAATACAGTCATAAATGAAGTCAAAATAAACACACTGAAATTAGCATTATAGGAAAACTAGCAGACATTTTTTTGATACAAAACAGGTTAACAATGTTCATTTAGAATAGTTCAGTTTTTTTACAGCAGTTTTTGTAATTGGTAAATTTCATGTTTTTACATGACCAATGCATCTTCTTCTCATGGACTGAATGCAGTCATAAATTAAGTGAAAATAAACACACTGAAATTAGCATTATAGGAAATCTAGCAGAAAAATGCTCGTTCTGAAAATTGTGAAAATTGAAGTGAAACTTGTGTGACTCAATACGCTTCAAGGAAGACGAAACAAACATTTAGATAATTTCTGCTCACCAGACTGTAGCTTAATTGTGATGCAACATGCATCAACCATTGACATAAACTTTCTTCACGGTTTCTAAGCCTATTTACTCATCTCAATTATGCATATAGCTTGCACACATTACAATTCAATTTTTCAATTGATATTAGAGTGATGAAGCGGTGCATGGCGAAATTCCATAACAGATATATTATAGTAATAATAAAATAGTAACAATAAGACACAATGCGTGTAAGTTTCCAAATTTAGAATTGTTAAACGAAATTGACTTTAGTTTGAAATAAGTTTATAATAGTTATTTACGTTATTAGTCCGGGAAGTTACGTATTACAGTACGTATAAAGAAATGTATGAAAATTATCTAAACGAAATTGCAGTTTGTTTGAAATAAATTTACAATAGTTAATTATGTTATTAGTCCGGGGAATTACGTATTACAGTACGTAATACGAATGACATTTAATATTATTGAATTCTGAAAATGCAGGAAACAATAATTTCCTCATACATTGTGTAACAAATTAGCGAAACTTGTGTGTTTTATTACTACAGTTTTCATTCGACCAGTAGTTTTCAATTTTGAAATTTGTAAAAGAAAATTAGTCATGAAATTTATCTAAACGAAACTGAATTTGATTTGAAATACTTGTATAATACTTATTTACGTTATCAGTCCGGGAAATTACGTATTACCGTACGAATGACAATTTAGTATTGTTGAATTTGCAAATGCAGGAGACAATAATTTCCTCATACATTGTGTAACAAATTTGCGAAACTTGTGTGTTTTATTACTACAGTTTTCTTTCGACCAGTAGTCTTCAATTTTGAAATTTGTAAAACATAATTAGTCATGAAAGTTATCTAAACGAAATTGAATTTGATTTTAAATACTTGTAGAATACTTATTTACGTTATCAGTCCGGGAAATTACGTGTTACAGTACGAATGACAATTTAGTATTGTTGAATACTGCATATGCAGGAAACAATAATTTCCTCGTACATTGTTTAACAAATTTGAGAAACTTGTGTGTTTTATTACTACAGTTTTCATTTGACCAGTAGACTTCAATTTTGAAATTTGTAAAAGAAAATTTGTCATGAAATTTATCTAAACGAAATTGAATTTGATTTTAAATACTTGTATAATACTTATTTACGTTATCAGTCCGGGAAATTACGTGTTACAGTACGAATGACAATTTAGTATTGTTCAATAGTGCAAATGCAGGAAACAATAATTTTCTCGTACATTGTGTAACAAATCGGCGAAACTTGTGTGTTTTATTACTACAGTTTTCATTTGACCAGTTATCTTCAATTTTGAAATTTGTAAAAAAAAATATTTTAGTAATGAAATTTATCCAAACGAAATTTAATTTTGTTTGAAATAAGTGTACAATAGTTACTTACGTTATTAGTCCGGGAAATTACGTATTACCTTACGAATGACAATTTAGTATTGTTGAATATTGCAAATGCAGGAAACAATAATTTCCTCATACATTGTTTAATAAATTTGCAAAATTTGTATGTTTTATTACCCCAATTTTCATTCGACCAGTGGTCTTCAATTTTGAAAATTGCAAAAATTATATTTTAGTCATGAAATTTATCTAAACGAAATTGAAATTTGTTTGAAATAAATGTGCAATAGTTATTTAAATTATTAGTCCGGGAAATTACGTATTACCGTACGAATGACAATTTAGTATTGTCGAATACTGCAAATGCAGGAAACACTAATTATCTCATACATTGTGTAACAAATTTGCGAAACTTGTGTGTTTCATTACTACAGTTTTCATTTGACTAATGGTCTTCAATTTTGAAATTTGTAAAAAAAAATGTTAGTCATGTAATTTATCTAAACGAAATTGAAATTTGTTTGAAATAAGTCTGCAATAGTTATTTACGGTATTAGTCTGGGAAGTTACGTATTACAGTACGAATGACAAGTTTTCGGACGAGCCGGGGAAGAAGGCGAGTCTGGAATTTCGGAGTCCGAATCCGGAAATAGGCAACGCTGTGTTTTGTTTCAAAAATGAATCTGTCTAACTGACGTTTGTCAAACATTCCTGCTTCAAACATTATAAAGTAATAAAAATCAACAATGTTGCTTAGCAAAACTTTCCGGACTAGTGATGTAATATTCCTTTTGTCGGCCGCAAAAGGCGACGGGAAACATGTCTATAACGACACAGTATGTAATTAAATTATTTTGAAATCAATAAAGTATTTGTTTCCAAAGTTTATTTTGTATCTTGACATTTTCAAAATATTTTTTTAGTTAGTAATATATATATATATATATATATATATATATATATATATATATATATATATATATATCCACATTTGTGGAGGTCTATGTATGGACACAAAAAATGGTGATGAATTTTGAATTCTTAAAAACAATATTTTAGTCATGAAATTTATCTAAACGAAATTGATTTTTTTCTTTAAATAAGTCTACAATGGGTATTTACGTTATTAGTCTGGGAAGTTACGTATTACAGTACGAATGAGAAATTTTCGGACGAGCCGGCGAACGAGGCGCATCTGGAATTTCTGAGTCCGAGTCCGGAAATAGGCAACGCTGTTTAATGTTTTAAAAATATATCTGTCAAACTGACGTTTGTGAAACTTTCCTGCTTCAAACATTATAAAGTAATAAAAATCAACAATGATGCTTAGCAACACTTTCCGGACTAGTGATGTAATATTCCTTTTGCCGGCCGCAAAAGGCGACGGTAAACTGGTATATTACGACACGTATAAAATTAAGGCCTGAATTTCGGCGTTTGAGTCCGGAAATAGGCAAAGCTGTTGTATGTTTTAAAAATGTATTTGTCAAACTTCCCTGTTTCAATCATTATAAAGTAATAAAATTCAAACACTTTCCCGACTAGTGATGTAATATTCCTTTTGCCGGCCGCAAAAGGCAACGGTAAACAGGTATATTACGACTCAGTATGAAATTAAGTCCGGAATTTCGGTACCCGAGTCCGGAAATAGGCAACGCTGTTGTATGTTTTAAATATGTATCTCTCAAACTTTCCTGTTTCAATCATTATAAAGTAATGAAAATCAATTTTGAAATTTGTAAAAAAAAATTTAGTCATGAAATTTATCTAAACGATATATATGTTATGTACCTATCAAACGTTTGTCAAACTTTCCTGCATCAAACATTATAATGTAATAAAAGTCAACAATGTTGCTTAGTAACACTTTCCGGACTATTGGTGTAATATTCCTTTTGCCACCCGCAAAAAGCGACGGTAAACTGGTATATTACGACACAGTATGAAATTAAGGCCTGAATTTCGGCGTTTGAGTCCGGAAATAGGCAACGCTGTTGTATGTTTTAAAAATGTATTTGTCAAACTTCCCTGTTTCAATCATTATAAAGTAATAAAAATCAAACACTTTCCCGACTAGTGATGTAATATTCCTTTTGCCGGCCGCAAAAGGCAACGGTAAACAGGTATATTACGACACAGTATGAAATTAAGTCAGGAATTTCGGTGCCCGAGTCCGGAAATAGGCAACTCTGTTGTATGTTTTAAATATGTATCTGTCAAACTTTCCTGTTTCAATCATTATAAAGTAATGAAAATCAATTTTGAAATTTGTAAAAAAAAAAAATTTAGTCATGAAATTTATCTAAACGATATATATGTTATGTACCTATCAACCGTTTGTCAAACTTTCCTGCATCAAACATTATAATGTAATAAAAGTCAACAATGTTGCTTAGCAACACTTTCCGGACTATTGGTGTAATATTCCTTTTGCCACCCGCAAAAAGCGACGGTAAACTGGTATATTACGACACAGTATGAAATTAAGGCCTGAATTTCGGAGTTTGAGTCCGGAAATAGGCAACGCTGTTGTATGTTTTAAAAATGTATTTGTCAAACTTTCCTGTTTCAATCATTATAAAGTAATACAAATCAAACACTTTCCCGACTAGTGATGTAATATTCCTTTTACCTCCGCAAAAGCCGACGGTAAACAGGTATATTACGACACAGTATGAAATTAAGTCCGGAATTTCGGTGCCCGAGTCCGGAAATAGGCAACGCTGCTGTATGTTTTAAATATTTATCTGTCAAACTTTCCTGTTTCAATCATTATAAAGTAATGAAAATCAACAATGTTGCTTAGCGACACTTTCCCGACTAGTGATGTAATATTCCTTTTGCTTTCCGCAAAAAGCGATGGTAAACGTGTCTATTACGACACAGTATGAAATAAAATTATTTTTAAATGAAGAAATTTGTTTCCATAGTCTATTTTGAATCTTGACATTTGAAAAAAAAAATTATAATTTTGTTGAATTTGTTGTACTTCGTTAATGTTTAATGAAGTTTAATGAAGTACAACAAATTCAACAAAATTTTAATAACCTACACCTTAATATGAGGATCAACCATAACATTTTTTTAGTTCGTAGTACATATACAGGGTGTTCCTTAATGACGTGCTAATATTTAAGGGTGTAATTCCTCAGGTCATTTTATGAAGAGAATTTCTTGTGAACATATATCAACAACGGCTTCATTTTTTTGCTACAGGGTGTTGAATTTTTTTTTTTAATTTTGGCGAAATGACAGTGGCGTACCACTTTTTTTGTAAAAAGTATCAGAGGACATTTTTACAGGGACGCCACTGGCGGAGCGATAGAATAGCTTTTCTAACTGAAATTTGTGGTTTTATATCCTACTAACGCGTACCAAAATTGAAAATAATATCTAAAGTGTTTTCGGAGATATTAAAAAAAAATAACGATTTAAAAAATATTTCAACACAAAAATTTAAGCCGTTGCGGATATATGTTCATATGAAATTTTCTTCATAAAATGACCTGAGGAATTACACCTTTAAATATTAGCACGTCATTAAGGAACACCCTGTATAAATATATCCACATTTATGGGGGCCTATGTCAGCAGTGAACGCAAAAAATTGCTGACTAATGATGATGAATTTTGAATTTGTAAAAATATTGTTTAAGTCATGAAATGTATCTAAACGAAATTGAATTTTGTTTGAAATAAGTCTCCAATAGTTATTTACGTTAGGTCTGGGAAGTTACGTATTACTGTACGAATGAGAGGTTTATGGACGAGCCGACGAAGGCGGCGAGTCCGGAATTTCGAAATTACTTTATACTAGGGAATACAGAAATTTGTTTCCAAAGTTAATTTTGAACATTAACATTACAACATTTTGTTTTCCGAGTAACTAGAGATATATAAATATTTCGAAATGACTTTATAATAGGGAATAAAGAAATTTGTTTCCAAAGTTAATTTTGAATATTAACATTGCAAAATTATGTTTTACGAGTAGTTAGAGATATATAAATATATCTACATATGTAGAGGCCTATGCCTGTGCACGCAAAAATAGCTGACAAATCATGATGATGATGATGATGATGATCATGTGATGATATAAATATATCGATACATGATTGAATATTGTTTGAAATAAGTCTCCAATAGTTATTTGCGTTAAGTCTACGAAGTTGCGTATTACTGTACGATTAAGAAGTTTATGGACGAGCCGACGAAGGAGGCGAGTCCGGAATTGAGCGAGGATCCTTCAGAAAATAAAAATCTATCGATTTATCTTCTGCTACTTACTTCTGTATCCATATCCTCCTGATGAGAAGACCTGAGCTAGCTTGGGTACGATCAGGATTGCCCCAAGGCCAATGAGCGCCCCAAGAGCTATACCTCCAATATCGATCTTAACTGGTGCCATGCCGTACCCTACGCCATTGGTACTGCCGTACTGGGCACCACCTCCGGTGTTACCGAAGGAGGTCAGCGGGCTGCCGAAACGTTGGAGACGGTCGGCGTCCTTGGACTCCTTGGACTGCTTCTCGGAATGGTTCTGGGTGGAGGCGGGCAACTGGGACTCGTAGTAGCGAAGCTGACTCGGTTGGAACCCACTGAATCAGAAATTTTGGCCAAAAATTAGAAGTTGAATTGGCGAGTTTTTTGGATTCGGTTCAATAATTTGCGAAATAAGAAAATATACTTTTATGCAATTGAACTGAAGTTGAAAGGGAGGAACCCAAAGCGACTGAATCAGAAAGTCGAGCAGAAAATCAGAGGCTGAATTGGATTCAATTAAAAAAAAAATTGCTCCAATAATTTGTGAAATAGAAACGATGAAAACTTGTATGCAATTGGACTTGATTTATAGGAAGTAACTTGATTGGAATGAAAGATAAAAGGGAAAAGAAGCATATGAAGAAGAAACATTTTCTGGCTCAGAAATTTAAGAGAAAAATGTTCGAATTAACATCAAGCCAACTATTTTGAACAGTTGTTAATAAAGTTTAAAGGATTGCCATGATAATTTCCAACCTCCTGTAGGAGATGGGACTTTAAGAAGAAGAAAAGGAAGGTGAATCAAGAAACCAGTGAATCAGAAAGTCGAACAGAAAATTAGAAGCTGAATTGGATTCAACGCGAGTTTTTTTTACCCTGTTCGATAATTTGCTAAATAAGAAACGATGAAAACTTTTATACAATTGAACTTGAGTTGAAGGGGTTAACAGTGAACCAATTCATTATGGCATTATGGTTATTATCATTAATTACCATTATTATATTATTATTATTAATAATAATAATTGCAGAAACAATGGTGTCCTCTTTTAATTGATAAATTGGAGTTGTTTAACTTCAATTTATTAATATTAATATTAATGCAAGAATTGTTAAAAACAAAAATTTTCGATGTTATTGCCGTGAATTTAATGATTATTTGAAGCAATTATCGGATTTGAAGAGTTTTGGAGGTTTTTGAATATTACTATTATGATTCATATTATTATTATTTCGAATATTAATCAAGAAAACTTCGATAGTTGGAGTATCACAAATGAAATACATTTTTGAAGCAATGCTTTTTTGTCGGATTTGAATAGTTTTTCATGTATTGATAATTATATGTCTATTATAATTATTATGAGATTTTTGATTATTACTATTTGGATATTAATCAATAAAACTTTGATACTTGGATTGTCGTAAATGAAATGATTTTTTGAAGCAATGCTTTTTTGTCGGATTTGAACAGTTTTTCATATATTGATAATTCTATATCTATTATTATTATTATGAGATTTTTGATTATTACTATTATGATTCATATTATTATTAACATTAATGCAAACATCGAAAACAGAAAAAAATGATTCGTCATGATCCGTCATGAATTAAATGAGTATTGAAAGTAATTGTGGGATTTGAACACTTTTGGAGATTATTAAATAATATGAGGAGGAGAACCAATTTAGAAGTCTGTTAATTTTTGAAGCTTTTGAAGCTAATTTTTGCTTTGCATCATTTTGAATGATTTACTTACTCCATAGAGCCAATATAACAGCAAACGAAATGATTTTTTGAAGCAATGCTTTTTTGTTGGATTTGAATAGTTTTTCATATGTTGATAATTCTATATCTATTAGAATTGTTATGATATTTTTGATTATTACTATTATGATTCATATTATTATTAATATTAATGCAAACATCGAAAACCGAAAAGATAATACAGTCATGAATTAAATGATTATTGAAAGTAATTGTAGGATTTGAAGACTTTTGGAGATTATCAAATAATATGAGGAGGAGAACCAATTTAGTAGTCTGTTAATTTTTGAAGCTTTTGAAGCTAATTTTTGGTTTGCATCATTTTGAATGATTTACTTACTCTATAGAGCCATTATAACAGCAAACGAAATGATTCTTTGAAGCAATGCTTTTTTGTCGGATTTGAATAGTTTTTCATATGTTGATAATTCTATATCTATTAGAATTGTTATGAGATTTTTGATTATTACTATTATGATTCATATTATTATTAATATTAATGCAAACATCGAAAACCGAAAAGATAATACTGTCATGAATTAAATGATTATTGAAAGTAATTGTAGGATTTGAAGACTTTTGGAGATTATTAAATAATATGAGGAGGAGAACCAATTTAGTAGTCTGTTAATTTTTGAAGCTTTTGAAGCTAATTTTTGCTTTGCATCATTTTGAATGATTTACTTACTCTATAGAGCCAATATAACAGCAAACGAAATGATTTTTTGAAGCAATGCTTTTTTGTTGGATTTGAATAGTTTTTCTTATGTTGATAATTCTATATCTATTAGAATTGTTATGAGATTTTTGATTATTACTATTATGATTCATATTATTATTAATATTAATGCAAACATCGAAAACCGAAAAAATAATACTGTCATGAATTACATGATTATTGAAAGTAATTGTAGGATTTGAAGACTTTTGGAGATTATCAAATAATATGAGGAGGAGAACCAATTTAGTAGTCTGTTAATTTTTTATGCTTTGCATCATTTTGAATTATTTACTTACTCTATAGAGCCAATATAACAGCAAACGAAATGATTTTTTGAAGCAATGCTTTTTTATTGTCGGATTTGAATAGTTTTTCATATGTTGATAATTCTATATCTATTAGAATTGTTATGAGATTTTTGATTATTACTATTATGATTCATATTATTATTAATATTAATGCAAACATCGAAAACCGAAAAGATAATACAGTCATGAATTAAATGGTTATTGAAAGTAATTGTAGGATTTGAAGACTTTTGGAGATTATCAAATAATATGAGGAGGAGAACCAATTTAGTAGTCTGTTAATTTTTGAAGCTTTTGAAGCTAATTTTTGGTTTGCATCATTTTGAATGATTTACTTACTCTATAGAGCCAATATAACAGCAAACGAAATGATTTTTTGAAGCAATGCTTTTTTGTTGGATTTGAATAGTTTTTCATATGTTGATAATTCTATATCTATTAGAATTGTTATGAGATTTTTAATTATTACTATTATGATTCATATTATTATTAACATTAATGCAAACATCGAAAACAGAAAAAAATGATTCGTCATGATCCGTCATGAATTAAATGATTATTGAAAGTAATTGTGGGATTTGAAGACTTTTGGAGATTATTAAATAATATGAGGAGGAGAACCAATTTAGAAGTCTGTTAATTTTTGAAGCTTTTGAAGCTAATTTTTGGTTTGCATCATTTTGAATGATTTACTTACTCTATAGAGCCAATATAACAGTAAACGAAATGATTTTTTGAAGCAATGTTTTTTTTTGTCGGATTTGAATAGTTCTTCATATGTCGATAATTCTATATAAATTATAAATATTATGAGATTTTTCATTATTACTATTATGATTCATATTATTATTAATATTAATGCAAACATCGAAAACAGAAAAAATAATACCGTCATGAATTAAATGATTATTAAAAGTAATTGTGGGATTTGAAGACTTCTGGAGATTGAATAATAAGAGGAGGAGAACCAATTTAGTAGTCTGTTAATTTTTGAAGCTTTTGAAGCTAATTTTTGCTTTGCATCATTTTGAATGATTTACTTACTCTATAGAGCCAATGTAACAGCAAACGAAATGATTTTTTGAAGCAATGCTTTTTTGTTGGATTTGAATAGTTTTTCATATGTTGATAATTCTATATCTATTAGAATTGTTATGAGATTTTTGATTATTACTATTATGATTCATATTATTATTAATATTAATGCAAACATCGAAAACCCAAAAGATAATACAGTCATGAATTAAATGATTATTGAAAGTAATTGTAGGATTTGAAGACTTTTGGAGATTATTAAATAATATGAGGAGGAGAACCAATTTAGGAGTCTGTTAATTTTTGAAGCTTTTGAAGCTAATGTTTGCTTTGCATCATTTTGAATGATTTACTTACTCTATAGAGCCAATATAACAGCAAACGAAATGATTTTTTGAAGCAATGCTTTTTTGTTGGATTTGAATAGTTTTTCTTATGTTGATAATTCTATATCTATTAGAATTGTTATGAGATTTTTGATTATTACTATTATGATTCATATTATTATTAATATTAATGCAAACATCGAAAACCGAAAAAATAATACTGTCATGAATTACATGATTATTGAAAGTAATTGTAGGATTTGAAGACTTTTGGAGATTATCAAATAATATGAGGAGGAGAACCAATTTAGTAGTCTGTTAATTTTTTATGCTTTGCATCATTTTGAATTATTTACTTACTCTATAGAGCCAATATAACAGCAAACGAAATGATTTTTTGAAGCAATGCTTTTTTATTGTCGGATTTGAATAGTTTTTCATATGTTGATAATTCTATATCTATTAGAATTGTTATGAGATTTTTGATTATTACTATTATGATTCATATTATTATTAATATTAATGCAAACATCGAAAACCGAAAAGATAATACTGTCATGAATTAAATGATTATTGAAAGTAATTGTGGGATTTGAAGACTTTTGGAGATTATTGAATAATAAGAGGAGGAGAACCAATTTAGTAGTCTGTTAATTTTTGATGCTTTGCTTCATTTTGAATTATTTACTTACTCTATTGAGCCAATATAACAGCAAACTAAATGATTTTTTTAAGCAATGCTTTTTTGTTGGATTTGAATAGTTTTTCTTATGTTGATAATTCTATATCTATTAGAATTGTTATAAGATTTTTGATTATTACTATTATGATTCATATTATTATTAATATTAATGCAAACATCGAAAACCGAAAAGATAATACTGTCATGAATTAAATGATTATTGAAAGTAATTGTGGGATTTGAAGACTTTTGGAGATTATTGAATAATAAGAGGAGGAGAACCAATTTAGTAGTCTGTTAATTTTTGAAGCTTTTGAAGCTAATTTTTGCTTTGCATCATTTTGAATGATTTACTTACTCTATAGAGCCAATATAACAGCAAACGAAATGATTTTTTGAAGCAATGCTTTTTTGTTGGATTTGAATAGTTTTTCATATGTTGATAATTCTATATCTATTAGAATTGTTATGAGATTTTTGATTATTACTATTATGATTCATATTATTATTAATATTAATGCAAACATCGAAAACCGAAAAGATAATACAGTCATGAATTAAATGATTATTGAAAGTAATTGTAGGATTTGAAGACTTTTGGAGATTATTGAATAATAAGAGGAGGAGAACAAATTTAGTAGTCTGTTAATTTTTGATGCTTTGCTTCATTTTGAATTGTTTACTTACTCTATAGAGCCAATATAACAGCAAACGAAATGATTTTTTGAAGCAATGCTTTTTTTTTGTCGGATTTGAATAGTTTTTCATATGTTGATAATTCTATATCTATTATAATTATTATGAGATTTTTGATTTTTACTATTATGATTTATATTATTATTAATATTAATGCAAACATTGAAAACAGAATAATACCGTCATGAATTAACTGATTATTGAAAGTAATTGTAGGATTTGAAGACTTTTGGAGATTATTGAATAATATGAGGAGAACCAATTTAGTAGTCTGTTAATGTTTGATGCTTTGCATCATTTAGAATTATTTACTTCCTCTATAGAACCAATATAATAGCAAACGTACAATGCAATTTCGATTACTTTGTACAGTTGTGACAAAAAGTGAAAGTTTTTTTTTGAAAAAAAAAGAACGCCAATGAATAAAGCTTAATTAATCTAATGAAAAATATGTAAATTTTTACAAAGCATCGTTCACTTTTGCATGGCCGCAATTGTATCTCAGCGTTTAAGTTTAGCTGCAATGAAAGGCTTATACAACGTTTCAAACTCACCCTTCTTCAGGCACATACTTCTTGGGAGAAGCAAGGGCTCCTGCACACAGAAACACTGCAATGGCTACGGATGTGCGGTAGATCATTTTTCGTTCGGTTTTGGTGGTTGTTAATTCTGTACAAGAGTTTTTCACAGATGCTCCGATGGATGGTTCGGTACTGATGGTGAAACGTAGACATAGATTACTATTTATACGAAATATTTGTCACAGTAGCTGGACATGAGACAATGGACAATGAAAGATGTTTCAACAGTCGAGGACCCGTCTTCGCTTTCATACGAGTAATTCAGTTAAAAACGACGGGCATTTTTGCGAAAATTACTCTCTAACTGCCACCGCGCGAAATCATTATCGCCGAGGGCCCTATTGTCTTGCCGCCTTTCTGTCGCGTTTCGTGACACCAGGAGGATCCAGAGGGTAATAGAGCGAGGAGACGAGCGCCGAAGAAGTTGTGCAACGCCTCTATTACCATTGAGCTGGGTATGGTAGGTTATCATGGTGTTACGTCTAATGGTATATCGCATTGTGACACCTTAATGATCGGACATAACAGATGTAACGAAAAACGCCAAGATAACTTCATCACTTCCTAGATTTTAGGAGTAACGAAAACCAGCATTGAAAGATTGAAAATCTGGTTTTGGTTTTAAACGTTAACTAGATTGCAATCACCAACGCAAATCATCGGAAGAATGTATCAATTAAGTTGGCTGTGGAAAATATTAGTATGACAGGTTGGAGAGTGCGTAGTTAATTAAAATATAGATGTAGCCGATATCATCATATTGATCATCATTTCTCAGCTATTTATCAGCCAAATATTAGGAATGAAAATAGAACAAGAAGAAAAGGCCAAAGAAGCAATTAGACTAAGAAGTCAAGAAGAAGAAGAACAAATAAAATATCGAATAAGAATTACAAAAGAATTGGAGATTATTGTGGAGATAGAATTACATCGTGGAAAGATGGAATAAGTTAAAGATAATAATTAGTAACATCGATAAAAGTTGTAACCTCACCCCATCCAACACGGTTAAAAGAGGATATCGACCAGGAAAGAAAGATAAAAGTTGTAAGAAACAAAACATGAAAGAATGAATTGGTTTGCTGAGGAATTGGAACAAAGAAGAATTGAAACTAATTGGAACTAAGACTACAAATTTTGAAAACTAGAATGCAACAATTCAATATGAAAAATTAATAAAGGCATTCATGGAAAACAAAAAAAAACAAAAGAAAATACCATGAGATATAGTGGCGTAACTTCCAATACCAAGAGAAGCTGTTTTCAATGTTGTAACATTAAACATTGTCATGAAGATGACATGCAAAAAATAGAATATAATTGCAAAAACTGTAAGATTAGAAATGTATATCCAGAAATGTAATGAGAAAGAAAATGATTTCAGCCAAATACGGTTTTCTACAAAGACCAGAAAGAAAAACTTATTGCAGGAGATGAAGAAGCGTTAAACGGTTGGATAGAGAGAATACTTCAAGTAATTATCAAAATCAGATGATAATGCCGAGAATTAAGCAGCGGAATATAACAAGTCGTCACAAAAATCGTGTTTTGAGTAGTATTCGAAAGAGTTATTGATAGAAATAACTCTTTCGAATACTACTCAAAACACGATTTTTATTGATTCATTTTGTCAAATCTAGAGACATAAGTGTCTGATTTGACAATTAGTTTGACAAATGTGGAAAATATATTGTTTTTTTAATGTTACAACTGTGTTATTTATACAAGTTTTAATCTTAGTTACCTTGGTAACCCTTTGTAAAACACCGCTAAACCACCACTAAACCACGGCTTAAATTTGTATGAATAACACTGTTACTTTTTTAAAAAGTTGAAATGTTATTTTGCCTTTTTTTTTATCAATAACTCTATAACGAGGGACAAACGGAAAATTTCCGCTCTTAATTTTCAATTTGATTTAGCACCCTAAATAAAATCCCAAAAGCACGGACGTCAATTTTGAGACACCCTGTACATATCTGTTTTTTTAATCTTTATTCCACTCTTCTTCCTGTTTTTAAACTTGTATGAATAACATTGTTATAATATTTAAAAAAAACAATATATTTTTCACATCTGTCAAACTAATTGTCAAATCTGACTGTTACGTCTCTAGATTTGACAAAATGAATACATAAAAATTGTGTTTTGAGCAGTGGTCGAAATAGATATTGTTTATATTTTTATCAATATCTCTATAACGAGGGACAAAGGGAAAATTTTCCGCTCTTAATTTTCAATTTGTTTTAGCACCCTAAATCAAATCCCAAAAGCACGGACGTAAATTTTTAGACACCCTGTACATATCTGTTTTTTATCTTTATTCCACTCTTCTTCCTGTTTTTAAACTTGTATGAATAACATTGTTATAATATTAAAAAAAAAACAATATATTTTCCACATCTGTCAAACTAATTGTCAAATCTGACTGTTATGTCTCAAGATTTGACAAAATGAATAAATAAAAATCGTGTTTGAGCAGTGGTCGAAATAGATATTGTTTATATTTTTATAAATATCTCTATAACGAGGGACAAACGGAAAATTTTCCGCTCTTTATTTTCAATTTGATTTAGCACCCTAAATCAAATCCCAAAAGCACGGACGTCAATTTTGAGACACCCTGTACATATCTGTTTTTTATCTTTATTCCACTCTTCTTCCTGTTTTTAAACTTGTATGACTAACATTGTTATAATATTAAAAAAAACAATATATTTTCCACATCTGTCAAACTAATTGTCAAATGTGACTGTTATGTCTCTAGATTTCACAAAATGAATCAATCAAAATCGTGTTTTGATCAGTGGTGGAAATAGATATTGTTTATATTTTTATCAATATCTCTATAACGAGGGATAAACGGAAAATTTTCCACTCTTAATTTTCAATTTGTTTTACCCCCTGAATCAAAGCCCAAAAGCACGGGCGTCAATTTTGAGACACTCTGTACATATCTGTTTTTTATCTTTATTCCACTCTTCTTCCTGTTTTTAAACTTGTATGAATAACATTGTTATAATATTAAAAAAAACAATATATTTTCCACATCTGTCAAACTCATTGTCAAATCTGACTGTTATGTCTCTAGATTTGACAAAATGAATAAATAAAAATCGTGTTTGAGCAGTGGACGAAATAGATATTGTTTATATTTTTATAAATATCTCTATAACGAGGGACAAACGGAAAATTTTCCGCCCTTTATTTTCAATTTGTTTTAGCACCGTAAATCAAATCCCAAAAGCACGGACGTCAATTTTGAGACACCCTGTACATATCTGTTTTTTATCTTTATTCCACTCTTCTTCCTGTTTTTAAACTTGTATGAATAACATTGTTATAATATTAAAAAAAACAATATATTTTCCACATCTGTCAAACTAATTGTCAAATGTGACTGTTATGTCTCTAGATTTCACAAAATGAATCAATCAAAATCGTGTTTTGATCAGTGGTGGAAATAGATATTGTTTATATTTTTATCAATATCTCTATAACGAGGGATAAACGGAAAATTTTCCACTCTTAATTTTCAATTTGTTTTACCCCCTGAATCAAAGCCCAAAAGCACGGGCGTCAATTTTGAGACACCCTGTACATATCTGTTTTTATCTTTATTCCACTCTTCTTCCTGTTTTTAAACTTGTATGAATAACATTGTTATAATATTATAAAAAAACAATATATTTTCCAAATCTCTCAAACTAATTGTCAAATCTGACTATTATGTCTCTAGATTTGACAAAATGAATAAATAAAAATCGTGTTTTGAGCAGTGGTCGAAATAGATATTGTTTATATTTTTATAAATATCTCTATAACGAGGGACAAACGGAAAATTTTCCGCTCTTAATTTTCGATTTGATTTAGCACCCTAAATCAAATCCCAAAAGCACGGACGTCAATTTTGAGACACCCTGTACATATCTGTTTTTTATCTTTATTCCACTCTTCTTCCTGTTTTTAAACTTGTATGAATAACATTGTTATAATATTAAAAAAAAAACAATATATTTTCCACATCTGTCAAACTAATTGTCAAATCTGACTGTTGTGTCTCAAGATTTGACAAAATGAATAAATAAAAATCGTGTTTGAGCAGTGGTCGAAATAGATATTGTTTATATTTTTATCAATAACTCTATAACGAGGGACAGACGGAAAATTTTCGCTCTTTATTTTCAATTTGATTTAGCACCCTAAATCAAATCCCAAAAGCACGGACGTAAATTTTTAGACACCCTGTACATATCTGTTTTTTATATTTATTCCACTCTTCTTCCTGTTTTTAAACTTGTATGAATAACATTGTTATAATATTGAAAAACAATATAGTTTCCACATCTGTCAAACTAATTGTCAAATCTGGCTGTTATGTCTCTAGATTTGATAAAATGAATAAATAAAAATCGTGTTTGAGCAGTGGCCGGAATAGATATTGTTTATATTTTTATCAATAACTCTATAACGAGGGACAGACGGAAAATTTTCCGCTCTTAATTTTCAATTTGATTTAGCACCCTAAATCAAATCCCAAAAGCACGGACGTAAATTTTGAGACACCCTGTACATATCTGTTTTTTATCTTTATTCCACTCTTCTTCCTGTTTTTAAACTTGTATGAATAACATTGTTATAATATGAAAAAACAATATATTTTCCACATCTGTCAAACTAATTGTCAAATCTGACTGTTATGTCTCTAGATTTGACAAAATGAATAAATAAAAATCGTGTTTGAGCAGTGGTCGAAATAGATATTGTTTATATTTTTATAAATATCTCGATAACGAGGGACAAACGGAAAATTTTCCGCCCTTTATTTTCAATTTGTTTTAGCACCCTAAATCGAATCCCAAAAGCACGGACGTAAATTTTTAGACACCCTGTACATATCTGTTTTTTATCTTTATTCCACTCTTCTTCCTGTTTTTAAACTTGTACGAATAACATTGTTATAATATTAAAAAAAAAACAATATATTTTCCACATCTGTCAAACTAATTGTCAAATCTGACTGTCACGTCTCTAGATTTGACAAAATGAATACATAAAAATCGTGTTTTGAGCAGTGGTCGAAATAGATATTGTTTATATTTTTATCAATAACTCTATAACGAGGGACAAACGGAAAATTTTCGGCCCTTTATTTTCAATTTGATTTAGCACCCTAAATAAAATCCCAAAAGCACGGACGTCAATTTTGAGACACCCTGTACATATCTGTTTTTTTAATCTTTATTCCACTCTTCTTCCTGTTTTTAAACTTGTATGAGTAACATTGTTATAATATTAAAAAAACCATATATTTTTCACATCTGTCAAACTAATTGTCAAATCTGACTGTTATGTCTCTAGATTTGACAAAATGAATACATAAAAATCGTGTTTTAAGCAGTGGTCTAAATAGATATTGTTTATATTTTTATCAATATCTCTATAATGAGGGATAAACGGAAAATTTTCCGCTCTTTATTTTCAATTTGTTTTAGCACCCTAAATCAAATCCCAAAAGCACGGACGTCAATTTTGAGACACCCTGTACATATCTGTTTTTTATCTTTATTCCACTCTTCTTCCTGTTCTTAAACTTGTATGAATAACATTGTTATAATATTGAAAAGCAATATAGTTTCCACATCTGTCAAACTAATTGTCATATCTGACTGTTATGTCTCAAGATTTGACAAAATGAATAAATAAAAATCGTGTTTGAGCAGTGGTCGAATTAGATATTGTTTATATTTTTATAAATATCTCTATAACGAGGGACAATCGGAAAATTTTCCGCCCTTTATTTTCAATTTGATTTAGCACCCTAAATCAAATCCCAAAAGCGCGGACGTCAATTTTGAGACACCCTGTACATATCTGTTTTTTATCTTTATTCCATTCTTCTTCCTGATTTTAAACTTGTATGAGTAACATTGTTATAATATTTAAAAAAAAACAATATATTTTCAACATCTGTCAAACTAATTGTCAAATCTGGCTATTATGTCTCTAGATTTGACAAAATGAATACATAAAAATCGTGTTTTGAGCAGTGGTCGAAATAGATATTGTTTATATTTTTATCAATAACTCTATAACGAGGGACAGACGGAAATTTTTCCGCTCTTTATTTTCAATTTGTTTTAGCACCCTAAATCAAATCCCAAAAGCACGGACGTCAATTTTGAGACACCCTGTACATATCTGTTTTTTATCTTTATTACACTCTTCTTCCTGTTTTTAAACTTGTATGAATAACATTGTTATAATATGAAAAAAACAATATATTTTCCACATCTGTCAAACTAATTGTCAAATCTGACTGTTACGTCTCTAGATTTGACAAAATGAATAAATAAAAATCGTGTTTTGAGCAGTGGTCGAAATAGATATTGTTTATATTTTTATCAATAACTCTAACGAGGGACAACCGGAAAATTTTCCACTCTTAATATTCAATTTGTTTTAGCCCCCTGAATCAAAGCCCAAAGTTACGGGCGTCAATTTTGAGACACCCTGTATAGTTTGATTATTTCATGAACAAAATAAATTAATTACAATAAAGTACACAGGAAATTTATAAATTTAATAATTATTAATATTGAATGAACAATTGTTATATACATTTTATCGTTTTTTCCTCAGTTTTTTTCAAGGATGGGGAAAATTTTAATAATGCGAACCTTTGTATAATCGATAATTCAAAGGTTCGTATAATCGCTAGACGTCTTGTTTATTCAAATAACCATTGTAAAACGTTGTAACTAAAACGTTGGAAAATCGCGCATTCTTATTTGTTTATCAACTCGTGAATGAAATAATCTATAGAATTTAATGAATAATTAAAGAAAATTAAGGAAATTCGATAGTAACCCAAGTCCCAACGACAGAAACAATTGAAGCTTAATAACTAATTAAACATAACTAATACTAACTAAACTAATTATTATTAACTTAATAACAATTAAACCTTTATAACAAAAGGTAAACAAATAAAATAAGGAATAGGAAATATTAAACGTATTAATATTCTTCCACTAAAAATGACTAAATAAATGAACGGGCTTACAAGAAAAAGTGACGAAATCAAAATTAGACAGTGTCGAGATGGATGTATTTGAAAATTCAGCACTTTATGACAAAACTAGTTTTGAATATTTGTTGTTTTTACAAAGCTTTTATTAACATTCCAGTGAACCATAATACAAGATAGAAACCTGTTCCAGATAAATACAATAAACTATTATGGTACTTCGTCAGTTCAACTCATTTTTAATTCTTCTAAATTTCGCCTATTAGATGTTGATAATTGTATTACACTTTAAAACCAACAAGTAAACCTTTATAACAAAAGGTAAATAAATAAATTGAGGAATAGTAAATGTTAATCATATCAATATTCTTCCACCAAAAATTAATAAATAAATTAATCCTGAGCTTACAAGAAAAAGTGACGAAATCAAAATTAGACAGTGCGAGAAGGATGTATTTGAAAATTCAGCACTTTATGATAAAACTAGTTTTGAATATTTATTGTTTTTACAAAGCTTTTATTAACATTCCAGTGAACCATGATTCAACATAGAACTTTTTCCAGATAAATACAACGAACTTTTATAGTACCTCGTCAGTTCAACTAATTTTTGCCAAACTTTGACTTGGTTCACTTTTTCTTGTATGCCCACGATATTCAGAATTTGATTGCAGAAACATTAAAAAAAGAGAATATAAAAAGTGAATAGGCGCAAACAATAATCTGCCCCTTATAGAAAAAAAATAGATAATAGTGAATTTGAAGGCATTTTCTACTCAATGTTGGTTATAATTGTCAATAAAAATGGTAATAACGGTCAATGGCAATAATGGTAAAAATGGTAATAATGGTCAAATGGTAATAAACAATGGTCACATACATACAAAATACATTTTTTCTTCTATGCCCACGATATTCAGAATTTGATTGCAAAAATATTGAAAAAAGGAGAATATACCAAGTGAATAGGCGGAAACAATAATCTGCCCTTTATACAAAAAAAAAACAGATAATGGTGAATTTGAAGGCATTTTCTACTTAATATTGGTTATAATGGTCAATAAAAATGGTAATAATGGTCAATGGCAATAACGGTAAAAATGGTAATAATGGTCAAATGGTAATAAACAATGGTCACATACATACAAAATACACTTTTTCTTCTATGCCCACGATATTCAGAATTTGATTGCAAAAATATTGAAAAAAGGAGAATATACCAAGTGAATAGGCGCAAACAATAATCTGCCCTTTATACAAAAAAAAAAAAAGATAATAGTCAATTTGAAGGCATTTTCTACTCAATGTTGGTTATAATTGTCAATAAAAATGGTAATAATGGTCAATGGCAATAATGGTAAAAATGGTAATAATGGTCAAATGGTAATAAACAATGGTCACATACATACCAAATACACTTTTTCTTCTATGCCCACGATAATCAGAATTTGATTGCAAAGATATTGAAAAAAGGGGAATATACCAAGTGAATAGGCGCAAACAATAATCTGCCCCTTATACAAAAAAAAATTGATAATAGTGAATTTGAAGGCATTTTCTATTCAATGTTGGTTATAATTGTCAATAAAAATGGTAGTAATGGTCAATGGCAATAATGGTAAAAATAGTAATAATGGTCAAATGGTAATAAACAATGGTTACATACATACAAAATACATTTTTTCTTCTATGCCCACGATATTCAGAATTTTATTGCAGAAGTATTGAAAAAAGGAGAATATACCAAGTGAATAGGCGCAAACAATAATCTGCCCTTTATACAAAAAAAAACAGATAATAGTGAATTTGAAGGCATTTTCTACTTAATATTGGTTATAATGGTCAATAAAAATGGTAATAATGGTCAATGGCAATAACGGTAAAAATGGTAATAATGGTCAAATGGTAATAAACAATGGTCACATACATACCAAATACACTTTTTCTTCTATGCCCACGATATTCAGAATTTGATTGCAAAAATATTGAAAAAAGGAGAATATACCAAGTGAATAGGCGCAACCAATAATCTGCCCCTTATACAAAAAAAATAGATAATAGTGAATTTGAAGGCATTTTCTACTCAATGTTGGTTATAATTGTCAATAAAAATGGTAATAATGGTCAAAGGCAATAATGGTAAAAATGGTAATAATGGTCAAATGGCAATAAACAATAGTCACATACATACAAAATACACTTTTCTTCTATGCCCACGATATTCAGAATTTGATTGCAAAAATATTGAAAAAAGGAGAATATACCAAGTGAATAGGCGGAAACAATAATCTGCCCTTTATAAAAAAAAAAAACAGATAATAGTCAATTTCAAGGCATTTTCTACTCAATGTTGGTTATACTGGTCAATAAAAATGGTAATAACGGTCAACAGCAATAATGGTAAAAATAGTAATAATGGTCAAATGGTAATAAACATACATACAAAATACATTTTTTCTTCTATGCCCACGATATTCAGAATTTTATTGCAGAAGTATTGAAAAAAGGAGAATATACCAAGTGAATAGGCGCAAACAATAATCTGCCCCTTATACAAAAAAATAGATAATAGTGAATTTGAAGGCATTTTCTACTCAATGTTGGTTATAATGGTGAATAAAAATGGTAATAATGGTCAATGGCAATAATGGTAAAAATGGTAATAATGGTGAAATGGTAATAAACAATGGTCACATACATACCAAATACACTTTTTCTTCTATGCCCACGATATTCAGAATTTGATTGCAAAAATATTGAAAAAAGGAGAATATACCAAGTGAATAGGCGCAAACAATAATCTGCCCCTTATACAAAAAAAATAGATAATAGTGAATTTGAAGGCATTTTCTACTCAATGTTGGTTATAATTGTAAATAAAAATGGTAATAATGGTCAAAGGCAATAATGGTAAAAATGGTAATAATGGTCAAATGGCAATAAACAATAGTCACATACATACAAAATACACTTTTCTTCTATGCCCACGATATTCAGAATTTGATTGCAAAAATATTGAAAAAAGGAGAATATACCAAGTGAATAGGCGCAAACAATAATCTGCCCCTTATACAAAAAAATAGATAATAGTGAATTTGAAGGCATTTTCTACTCAATGTTGGTTATAATTGTCAATAAAAATGGTAATAATGGTCAATGGCAATAATGGTAAAAATGGTAATAATGGTCAAATGGTAATAAACAATGGTCACATACATACAAAATACACTTTTTCTTGTATGCCCACGATATTCAGAATTTGATTGCAAAAATATTGAAAAAAGGAGAATATACCAAGTGAATAGGCGGAAACAATAATCTGCCCTTTATACAAAAAAAATAGATAATAGTGAATTTGAAGGCATTTTCTACTCAATGTTGGTTATAATTGTCAATAAAAATGGTAATAATGGTCAATAGCAATAATGGTAAAAATAGTAATAATGGTCAAATGGTAATAAACAATGGTAATAAACATACATACAAAATACATTTTTTCTTCTATGCCCACGATATTCAGAATTTTATTGCAGAAGTATTGAAAAAAGGAGAATATACCAAGTGAATAGGCGCAAACAATAATCTGCCCCTTATACAAAAAAAATAGATAATAGTGAATTTGAAGGCATTTTCTACTCAATGTTGGTTATAATTGTCAATAAAAATGGTAATAACGGTCAATGGCAATAATGGTAAAAATGGTAATAATGGTCAAATGGTAATAAACAATGGTCACATACATGCAAAATACACTTTTTCTTCTATGCCCACGATATTCAGAATTTTATTGCAGAAGTATTGAAAAAAGGAGAATATACCAAGTGAATAGGCGCAAACAATAATCTGCCCTTTATAAAAAAAAACAGATAATAGTGAATTTGAAGGCATTTTCTACTCAATGTTGGTTATAATTGTCAATAAAAATGGTAATAACGGTCAATGGCAATAATGGTAAAAATGGTAATAATGGTCAAATGGTAATAAACAATGGTCACATACATACAAAATACACTTTTTTTCCTATGCCCACGATATTCAGAATTTGATTGCAGAAATATTGAAAAAAGGAGAATATACCAAGTGAATAGGAGCAAACAATAATCTGCCCCTTATACAAAAAAAATAGATAATAGTCAATTTGAAGGCATTTGCTACTCAATGTTGGTTATAATGGTCAATAAAAATGGTAATAATGGTCAACAGCAATAATGGTAAAAATAGTAATAATTGTCTAATGGTAATAAACAATGGTCACATACAAAATAAATTGGTACAAGCTTTAGTATTAGCCTATGTGTACCTATACTTAATAAATATTGAATAATTGTCGGTGCCATTGGTGACCAACGATACACTAATATGGTTGGTAAAAAGAAACAGCTTTTTGAAAAACCGATTTTCGAATTCTAGTATTTCCAAAAACCAATTTAATACGGTTCTTCTTGTAAAGCAAAGTAATTCTTGCCAAGGAGTTCGGAAAAATTATACAGGGTGTCCAGAAACTCTCTTGCCAAACGGAAATCCCACATACTAGTCATTAGTCATTATGTCTTTTTATGTCGATTTAACCTAAATTACCTTAATCCTATGGTGCTTTAGACACTCCTTAGAGTACCTTATAAAAAAAAATAAAGTTCCTTTATACAGATGAAATAATTTAAAATTGCCGCCAAAACTATCTGGTGATTTTTCTGGTAACTTTTTACAGTGTAAATTGGGTTTTGGGACTTACTCCTTTTAGTTATTAAATAGAGTATAGAGTTCTTTGAAAAGTACATGACTAAGCCGCAGTTCTTTGAAAAGTACAATGACTAAGCCGCTAATGTCATTTACAGACATTTCCAAATGTCAACCTATTTTGATTTCAAAACGTCATTGTTATTTGTGTTGTCTTAGAAAGGTAAAATTAGTCTAACTCTTCTTCAAAATGGTTATCTTTTCTAATGAATATTGCCCTTACGAAGCATTTTTTATTATGGTAATTTAGGTTAAAGCGACGTTTAGTATGTGGCATTTCTGTTTGTCTGGAGAGTTTCTGAATACCCTGTATATTTTCTTAGGTATATTCATTTGGAATCTGCTGCGTACAATAATTTGGATTTTAGTGTAACCAATTAGGCACCTCAGAAATTAATCGTAATTTTCTGAAATCTGAAAACATCTTGTTTTCATCCATTTTGACAATGACGTAAAGGTGGCATTTTCGGAACAGCGCACGGAAAACTTTTCCCGATCTCCGTTTTTTTTTTACGTGCGGTACATAAAGAAATTCATTTATAGTGGTTATACGAATAAGTGTAATAAAAATAATAGGTAACACAAACTTCATAATGACATAATGCAAAAAGTCAAATATAATTGCTAAATACAAGAAGGAATCTAATAATTATAATGTACAAAAACATAAACCTCTGATGATGGATTAAGAAGCCGAAACTAGAAAGGCAAATTTGCAAGAAAGAATCTAATAATTATAATGTTCAAAAACATGACGAACCTCTGATGATGGCGTAAGAAGCCGAAACTAGTAAGGCAAATGAATAAAATTATGTTAACATAATTTTATGTTAACACAATGTTAACATAATGTTTTATGTTTACACAATGTTAACATAATGTTTTATGTTATGTTATGTTTAACATAAAACAAATAGTACTTGTGTTTTTTTTAAATACGACTAAGTACAATAATAAGAAAATTAAAATTAACAATAACCGGTAAATAAATAATACAATACCAAGAAAATAAAAAGTATCCTTCATTACTCACCAGAAATGGATTTTCCGTGCTTGCATGATTTCCCGTGTTGGGCTTCGCCTCACAAGATAATATGTCTCGTGCGCACAGAATAATCCTTATTTCCAGGCTCGCAATGAAATATACAATCACACAATCTTATGATATTTTTACATGATTGTAAAGAGAAACAAAACTATTATCAAATTTTAATTCTCAATGTATAGTTCGCCATTTAAGTTTTGTTATTGATCACGTCATTGACGTGACGTCAGATAATTTTTGCTCAAAAATTAAAAAGAGAAAAAAAATAAACCACAAATTATTTGCGATTTTGGCCATTTAACGTCCGTTCATAATTTATTTTAGTTTATTTTCTAATGTAAATAATAAAAAGGCTCCTGCATCAATGTTCCTTATTTTTTGATCACCCTGTATATATGTATAATCTTGCAGCCTGTTTTTCGCTCTCTATGCCCTAGAGGGTTGGAAAGGCAATAGGAAGGTTGAAAACAAATGCCCTAGAGTCTAGGGCTTTGGTTTCCAACCTTCTATATGGTCCACAACTGTTTGATTTATACTAGCCACCCCCGCAAAATTAATATCCACGAGTGAATGAATTGATCGCGTTTTTTGTTGAACTCGGCTGCGCCTTTGTTAACAAAATTCACCCTCGTCCAAAAAAGCACTACTTTACGAACTTGTACCATAAATAACTATTATCAATTTGTAATTTGTTTATTTGTATAATGACTAAAGTTATAACAACTCATAAATTGGGAATTAGGCTCTAATTTATTTAGATAAAAATAGCAAATAGCAAAAATCAATCCTAATAGCAAAGATAAAATTCAATGACTTGTATGCTTCTGCTGCTCATTCATGATTTTGTCAAAACGAGGAACTTTCTTGCTGACTGCTTTGATTTTTCTTGATTTAAAAAAGATGAGAATATTGTTGCAGTTGGAATAAACACTTTATGCTATATGAAGTGCTTTTCCACCAAATCTTGGGAACATCTGGATACCAAAACTCTTTCAAAGTATTCCTTTCAAAGCGCTCCAAAAGCATTTAAAATACGAGATTGACGATTTTGCCATGTTTTTATATGTAACTGTCAAGCGCTCAATTTACTACTAACAAGTCAAAAAGAGCTCTTTATCATCTCAGAATTTCTCGAAATCTTAGGGATATGGATTCAGGATGAAGTCTACGGGAATCTTTAGGCAATAATATATTTGTTAAACTATTGTGACAGCATTTCGAAATGGGCAAAAAAAAATCATTCTAATTTAATTAATGCAAAACAAAAATATTGTCGTTATATAATCGTCGGAGTAAATGACTGCATTAATGCTAGTTTCATAATACAATGTTTTTATTTTAAATGCATAGCTGCCAGTTTGTATTAATAGTTTCTAATTCTTAACACATTGTATAACATTAAAAAAAACTAAGGATTATTCTTTATAATTAATTAATTAAAGTATAATTTCTGCAAAGTTACACGAAACAATTGTTATGGAATTGCTGCCCAAAGTGTTCCACAACGACCCAAGAATGTAGCTTTTTTAGGAATGCTCTACAATAGGCTGGTAAACGCTGATAAAAAAATATTCATTGTGCAACCTAGCATGGGCGCAATATTGGAAAATTAATAACAATGTGGCGACATGGTCGTGGGCATTGCACTAGCTGGAAGAGAAAATGGGCACAAACCAGATAATTGATTTAAACGGCAATAATTGTGTTCAGTTGAGAAAATTGCAGTGAGGATAACTTAAGACACACATTTTATCTGTTAAGAATTGCTGGTTCAAAAATATTGATGATTTGAAGGCCACTAATCAAGTTATTTTAATATGTGAACTTTTCGCCAACAAACACCTCTGAGTCCCAATGCCAATGACCAAAATATTTTATAACATCTGAAACCATAACACTAACACTAAAAACGTTCCCGATCAACTAAACATTATTCACCAAAACAACTTCAAACTTTTGTTTGAAGCTTTGTTATTCAACACAACTATTGACAGCTGTCAAATTTAGGTTTTGCTATTCAGTGCAGCTATTGACAGCTGTCACATTCACTTGACAGCTGTCAAATTATTTTAGGTTTAAGTTTTGTTATTTAGTACTACTATTGACAGCTGTCACATTCGCTTGACAGCTGTCAAATTATTGTGGTTTAAGTTTTGTTATTCCACACAACTGGATTTGCTTGAAAGCTGTCAAATTATTGTGGTTTCAGTTTTATTATTCCGCACAAATGGATTTGCTTGAAAGCTGTCGCATTGTAACACTAACACTAAAAACGTTCCTGATCAACTAAACATGATTCACCAAAACAATTTAAAACTTTTGTTTGAAGTTTTGTTATTCAACGCAACTATTGACAGCTGTCAAATTTAGGTTTTGCTATTCAGCACAGCTATTGACAACTGTCACATTCGCTTGACAGCTGTCAAATTATTTTAGGTTTAAGTTTTGTTATTTTGTACTACTATTGACAGTTGTCACATTTGCTTGACGGCTGTCAAATTATTTTGGTTTAAGTTTTATTATTCCGCATAACTGGATTTGCTTGAAAGCTGTCGCATTGTAACACTAACACTAAAAACTTTCCCGATCAACTAAACATGATTCACGAAAACAACTTCAAACTTTTGTTTGAAGTTTTGTTATTCAACACAACTATTGACAGCTGTCAAATTTAGGTTTTGCTGTTCAGTGCAGCTATTGGGAGCTGTCACATTCGCTTGACAGCTGTCAAATTACTTTGGTTTTAAGTTTTGTTATTTAGTACTACTATTGAGTACTAAACTCAACATTTTTACAACATTTTTACAACATTTTTACTTAAAGGTATTTTTTTTTTTAAATCCTCTTTTGTAAACTCAATCCGGGGACATACTGTATATTTAAATATAGAAATTATATAAAAAATAAGTATGTGTTTAATGTGGTGTATGGCTCATATGTGTGCAATGTTGAAACCTTTTAACACTTTTGACAAAGTACCAAATATTAATAAAAAAATCTTCAAATTTGATTATAATGAATTCGAATTTGAATCTAGTTATTTCGGCATATTGAAGCATTAAATTTAGAATCTTTTGTACTTTTTTTATACAGGGTGTCCCGTGACATGATGCGCATAGTTTAAGAGCGTAATTCTTGGGCAATTTTTAGTCGAAAATGCCTTATACACTTTTGTTCAAAACTTAATTCTAGATTTAATATTAGAAGAGCAAGAATGTGTTTGAGGCAGCTAGGGGTCATTTTGAACACTCACTTTGATTAAATTGTGTTCTTTGATTGACATTACTTTTTTCTACATATATTTTGCTTTCTTAAATTTTGCCCATAACTCTTTAACTATTATGTTTTGGACAAAATTGTATAAGGCATTTTCGGCTAAAAATGGCCCAAGAAATACGCTCTTAAGCTATGCGTATCGTGTCACGGGACACCCTCTATAAAAAAAGTACTAAACATTCTAAATTTAATGCTTCAATATGCCGAAATAACTAGATTCAAAATAATTAAAAGTAAAATAATTGCATATTCGAAAATATCTTGATCTTATTTTATTCACCAATTTTTATAAAATATTCTTTGCTAATTTTGTTATTATGATTACATTTCTTGCAACTTTCTCATTGGTTCGAGCATGTTTCAGAAAATTTATGAACATTTATGAAACTACTAGTTCTTTTAATTTGTAGCGTTTTTGGTTTTTGTTTATTTTGCTATAAAGATTATTCAGCAACTTTCTCATTTCTTTGGGTGTGTTTTAGAAAATTTATGAACAATTCCCAAACTTTTAGTTCTTAGAACTAGAAGCATTACAATTCCTAGTTGCTGCTTCAGAATTTTTAATTAAATATGTTTGTATAGTTTTCATGAAATTTTTTTTTGTTTATTTTGTAATTATGATTTTCAGTAATTTTCTCATTTTTACTTTCTTTGGCCATGTTTTAGAAAATTTTGTTTTCTAAAACTACTAGTAGCTTCATTTGCATGATTTCTCGTTGCAACTTTTGCATATATTTTCTGCCATTTTTTGTTTTTGTTATTACACTCTCATAATCTTTTCAGATTGATTAGAAAATGACATTTTCAGAGAAACTTTTGGTGTATCTTTCTTTCTTTTCCGTCTTCTTTCTTCGTAGCTTATAACTACTGGTAGCTTCATTTGCATGATTTCTCGTTGCAACTTTTGCATATATTTTCTGCCATTTTTTGGTTTTGTTATTACACTTTCATAAACTATTTCAAATTTATTAGAAAATGACATTTTCAGAGAAACTTTTGGTGTTTCTTTCTTTCTTTTCCGTCTTCTTTCTTCGTAGCTTATAACTACTAGTAGCTTCATTTGCATGATTTCTCGTTGCAACTTTTGCATATATTTTCTGCCATTTTTTGTTTTTGTTATTACACTCTCATAATCTATTTCAGATTTATTAGAAAATGACATTTTCAGAGAAACTTTTGGTGTTTCTTTCTTTCTTTTCCGTCTTCTTTCTTCGTAGCTTATAACTACTAGTAGCTTCATTTGCATGATTTCTCGTTGCAACTTTTGCATATATTTTCTGCCATTTTTTGTTTTTGTTATTACACTCTCATAATCTATTTCAGATTTATTAGAAAATGACATTTTCAGAGAAACTTTTGGTGTTTCTTTCTTTCTTTTCCCTGTATAAAAACCTGTACACCCTGTATACACCCTGTATAAAAAAAAGTACAAAACATTCTAAATTTAATGCTTCAATATGCCGAAATAACTAGATTCAAAATAATTAAAAGTATAATAATTGCATATTCGAAAATATCATGATCTTATTTTATTCAGTAATTTTTATAAAATATTCTTTGCTAATTTTGTTATTATGATTACATTTCTTGCAACTTTCTCATTGGTTCGAGCATGTTTCAGAAAATTTATGAACATTTCTGAAACTACTACTTCTTTTAATTTGTAGCGTTTTTGGTTTTTGTTTATTTTGCTATAAAGATTATTCAGCAACTTTCTCATTTCTTCGGGTGTGTTTTAGAAAATTTATAAGCATTTCTCAAACTTCTAGTTCTTAGAACTAGAAACCCTACAATTTCCAGTTGCTGCTTCAGAATTTTTAATTAAATGTTTGCTATAGTTTTCATGAAATTTTTTTTTGTTTATTTTGTAATTATGATTTTCAGTAATTTTCTCATTTTTACTTTCTTTGGCCATGTTTTAGAAAATTTTGTTTTCTAAAACTACTAGTAGCTTCATTCGCATGATTTCTCGTTGCAACTTTTGCATATATTTTCTGCCATTTTTTGTTTTTGTTATTACACTCTCATAATCTATTTCAGATTGATTAGAAAATGACATTTTCAGAGAAACTTTTGGTGTTTCTTTCTTTCTTTTCCCTGTATAAAAACCTGTACACCCTGTATACACCCTGTATAAAAAAAAGTACAAAACATTCTAAATTTAATGCTTCAATATGCCGAAATAACTAGATTCAAAATAATTAAAAGTATAATAATTGCATATTCGAAAATATCATGATCTTATTTTATTCAGCAATTTTTATAAAATATTCTTTGCTAATTTTGTTATTATGATTACATTTCTTGCAACTTTCTCATTGGTTCGAGCATGTTTCAGAAAATTTATGTACATTTCTGAAACTACTACTTCTTTTAATTTGTAGCGTTTTTGGTTTTTGTTTATTTTGCTATAAAGATTATTCAGCAACTTTCTCATTTCTTCGGGTGTGTTTTAGAAAATTTATAAGCATTTCTCAAACTTCTAGTTCTTAGAACTAGAAACCCTACAATTTCCAGTTGCTGCTTCAGAATTTTTAATTAAATGTTTGCTATAGTTTTCATGAAATTTTTTTTTGTTTATTTTGTAATTATGATTTTCAGTAATTTTCTCATTTTTACTTTCTATGGCCATGTTTTAGAAAATTTTGTTTTCTAAAATACTAGTAGCTTCATTTGCATGATTTCTCGTTGCAACTTTTGCATATATTTTCTGCCATTTTTTGTTTTTGTTATTACACTGTCATAATCTATTTCAGATTTATTAGAAAATGACATTTTCAGAGAAACTTTTGGTGTATCTTTCTTTCTTTTCCGTCTTCTTTCTTCGTAGCTTATAACTACTAGTAGCTTCATTTGCATGATTTCTCGTTGCAACTTTTGCATATATTTTCTGCCATTTTTTGTTTTTGTTATTACACTCTCATAATCTATTTCAGATTTATTAGAAAATGACATTTTCAGAGAAACTTTTGGTGTTTCTTTCTTTCTTTTCCGTCTTCTTTCTTCGTAGCTTATAACTACTAGTAGCTTCATTTGCATGATTTCTCGTTGCAACTTTTGCATATATTTTCTGCCATTTTTTGTTTTTGTTATTACACTCTCATAATCTATTTCAGATTTATTAGAAAATGACATTTTCAGAGAAACTTTTGGTGTTTCTTTCTTTCTTTTCCGTCTTCTTTCTTCGTAGCTTATAACTACTAGTAGCTTCATTTGCATGATTTCTCGTTGCAACTTTTGCATATATTTTCTGCCAGTTTTTGTTTGTGTTATTACACTCTCATAATCTATTTCAGATTTATTAGAAAATGACATTTTCAGAGAAACTTTTGGTGTTTCTTTCTTTCTTTTCCGTCTTCTTTCTTCGTAACTTATAACTACTAGTAGCTTCATTTGCATGATTTCTCGTTGCAACTTTTGCATATATTTTCTGCCATTTTTTGTTTTTGTTATTACACTCTCATAATCTATTTCAGATTTATTAGAAAATGACATTTTCAGAGAAACTTTTGGTGTTTCTTTCTTTCTTTTCCGTCTTCTTTCTTCGTACATCTTTAAACATAGGCCTCCCCAAGTCGCTTCCATTCTTCTCTACTTCTTGGTGTTTATTTCCAAGGCCTCCCCAAGTTGCTTCCGTTCTTTTCGACTTCTTGGTGTTTATTTCCATCTTTTTTCCACGCATGTTTCTTTATGTCATCTGCCCATCGCAGTTTTGGCCTTCCTTGTCCTTTCTTTTTTTCCTATGGGCTCCAGTGTATAATTAGTTTGTTCCATCTGTCATCTACTTGTCTGATGTTGTGTCCAGCAAATATCCATTTTAGTTTTGAAGCTTCCTCTCTTATATCATTTGGTATACTTGCTTAAAAAATTTCCATAGATTTTTTAATTGCAATATTTGCAAATTTTTCTGCAATTCGAATAAATTTTCTGCCACTTAATAGAAATAACAAGTTATAAGATCCAAGGTGGATCTTACCCATAATACCCTCTAATGTGGTCGATATCTGTATTCATTGGGCCTTAATGATGAATGCTTTTTTAAAAATATTTAAGGTAGTAAATCACGACTATAAATTTGCTGAAGCCTTTCGTTACACCACACGAGTTACCTTATTATTTAATTTTCTATTACTCATACGTGGAGCAGAACACAATTTATACCATAACACAATTTCGTTACAAAACGTGACGAAAACAATTAATTTGTTATAATCCGTTATGCTCGTTGACGAAGATATCGAAACAATAACAGGAATACTTGGGAATAACGAGCGATAAAGCCTTGATGATTCCGGAAATTAGAATAAAGTCATAGGAGCGGGTGCAATAATAGAGCTCTAATCGCATCCTGCGGCGCTACCTTAAATCCGTTTATCACTTTCTCTCATTGTTCGCGGCGTTACTTCATTGTCACCAGAAAGCATCCCAGCCATGACGGCATCTTGCCACCTTCTTCGCGCGATTTATATAATAAAAAGCACCGGGCGTTTCTAATGTGCTAATGAACATATTAAAAAAGGCGACCTCAAGCCGGCAGCAGCAGTCGTCGTACAGATTCAAAGCACGCTATGTCGTTTCAATTATTGCTCTTGGTCGTGATCTTTACGTTTGCGGGGGTGGTTTGTGACAATTACACGGATAAGTATCCCAGCGGCAACTTCGAGAATAAGAAGAGCAGATTGCTCACGTTTAACACCAAAGATGACGATAGTATCGAAGTGAGTTTACAATTAGTTCCTACTATGCTTTTGAAGAAATTGAAACCAGCTATTGCTGGTCTTCAATCGAAATGTTCTTCGTCGTACCTAGGTGTACTTAAATAGTTCGATAGCCTTTCAAAAATCATTTCTTCAAGTTCAACGTTTCAGATTGTCAATGCTTTTGTTATTAATTTTGATCAGAAGATCAAACAATTTTGATTAGAAGATCACATTTTTTAATCATTTTGATCAGATGATCAAATATTCTAATATAAATAAAAATATATTTCTTTCGGTTCAACCGTTTAATTGTCATAGTTTTTATTATTAATTTTGATCAGAGGATCAAATATTTTAATAATTTTGACCAGAAGATCAAATAATTTTGACCAGAAGATCACATTTTTTAATCATTTTGATCAGAAGATCACATTTTTTAATCATTTTGATCAGAGGATCAAATATTTTAATATACATCAAAACATATTTCTTTAAGTTCAACCTTTCAGATTGTCTTTGTTTTTATTATTAATGTTGATCAGAGGATCAAATATTTTAATAATTTTGATCAGAAGATCACTTATTTTTATAATTTTGATCAGAAGATCAAATATTTTAATAACCTTGATCAGAAAATCAAATAATTTTGATTAGAAGATCACATTTTTTAATCATTTTGATCAGATGATCAAATATTTTAATATAAATAAAAAAATAATTCTTTAGGTTCAACCTTTCAGATTGTCATTGTTTTTTATTAATGTTGATCAGAGGATCAAATATTTTAATAATTTTGATCAGAAGATAACTTATTTTTATAATTTTGATCCGAAGATCAAATATTTTAATAATTTTTATCATACAAGAATCTGCTCTTCTTCTTGTGGTGCCATGCTCTAATCCAAGCATAATAATAATAATAATAATAATAATAATATATTTGTTGGTACCATTAACAATAAGTTTTACACAGGTCATGCATATTTTGAATTGTATTAAAAAAAACAGTACAAAATCAACAAGAGCCAAATTGACCAAATTTGGGAGTTGCTATTAAAATTTTTAATAGTTGTAGTTAATTTTTTTTTTAAATTATTTCACAGCTGCTGCTAATAAAATTACAAATTTTGACAGTTACTGGTGATAAAACTTCGATATTCACAGCTGGAGCTGTAGCCTTTGATAGATTTCACTACTGACTGTTAAAAATTTGATAGATTTTGACTTATTTGGTCAAAAATTGAAAGGATTTAGACATTGGTGATTAAAAATTTGAAAGATTTTGGCAGTTGCAGTTCAAATGTGACAGATTTTCACGATTTCACTCTTTGATCCATAACATGACAGATATTGACAAAATTGGGCAGTTGCTGTTGAAAATTTTAACAATTGCGACTTCATTAACTTCTACAAGAATACTTAAATACGAAATTCACGTTAAATTTTTGTTTTTAACAATGTCAAAAATGTGACTGATAATTTATTTCGATTTTTTTGTAGCAAACAAAATTTTGCATTACCCGAGTTAAAATTTGATTTTTCTGAGATTTTGTCTATAAATATTCGTACATCAAATTGTACAGATGTCACGCAAATAATAGTTGCAGAGATGATTAACAACTTAACTTAAATCTAATTTGACTTACTTCTAAAATTTATAATAAAAGAAAATAGATGAAGATGGCACTTTCATTCAAATATTTTAATAATGTTGATGAGAAGATGAAATATTTTTATAATTTTGATCAGAAGATCTAATATTTTGATAATTTTGATCAGAAGATCAAATAATTTTGATTAAAAGATAAAATGTTTTAATAATTTTGATCAGAATATCGAATATTTTAATATGAGTCAGAAGATATTTCTTTAAGTTGAGCCTTTCAGATTGTCAATGCTTTTATTATTAATTTTAATTATTAATTTAATATAATTAATTTAATTAATCAGAAAATCAAATATTTTAATAATAATGTTGATCAGAAGATGAAATATTTGAATAATTTGGATCAGAAGATAAAATAATTTTGATTCAAAGGTCACATTTTTTAATCATTTTGATCAGAAGATCCAATATTTTAATATAAATTAAAGAAATATATTTCTTTAAGTTCAACCTTTCAGATTGTCATTGTTTTTATTATTAATTTTGATCAGAGGATCAAATATTTTAATAATTTTCATCAGAAGATTAAATATTTTAATAATTTTGATCTGAAGATCAACTAATTTTGATTAGAAGATAAAATGTTTTAATAATTTTGATCAGAAGATCGAATATTTTAATATAAATCAAAACATATTTCTTTAAGTTAAGCCTTTCAGATTGTCAATGTTTTTATTATTAATTTTAATAATTAATTTAATATAAATAATTTAAATAATCCGAAAATCAAATATTTTAATAATGTGGATCAGAAGATGAAATATTTTGATAATTTTGATCAGAAGAACGAATATTTTAATACAAATCAAAATAAATTTCTTTAAGTGCAACCTTTCAGATTGTTATTGTTTTTATTATTAATTTTGATCAGAGGATCAAATATTTTAATAATTTTGATCAGAAGATTAAATATTTTAATAATTTTGATCAGGAGATCGAATATTTAAATATAAATCAAAATATATTTCTTTAAGTTCAACCTTTCAGATTGTTATTGTTTTTATTATTAATTTTGATCAGAGGATCAAATATTTTAATAATTTTGATCAGAAGATTAAATATTTTAATAATTTTGATCAGGAGATCGAATATTTAAATATAAATCAAAAGATATTTCTTTAAGTTCAACCTTTCAGATTGTTATTGTTTTTATTATTAATTTTGATCAGAGGATCAAATATTTTAATAATTTTGATCAGAAGATTAAGTATTTTAATAATGTTGATCAGAAGATCAAATTATTTTTATTAGAAGATGAAATATTTTAATAATTTTGATCAGAAGAACGAATATTTTAATACAAATGATAAATAATCTAATTAAATTAATTAATCAGAAAATCAAATATTTTAATAATGTAGATCAGAAGATGAAATATTTTAATAATTTTGATCATACAAGAATCTGCTCGTCTTGTGGTGCCATGCTCTAATTCAAGCATAATAACAATAATAATAATATCTTTGTTGGTGCCATTAACATTAATTTTTACACAGGGCATACATATTTTGAATTGAATACAAAAAAATCAGTACAAAATCAACAAGAGCCAAATTGACCAAATTTGGGAGTTGCTATTAAAAATTTTAATAGCTGTAGTTAATTTTTTTTAATTATTTCGCAGCTGCTGCTAATACGTTCACAAATTTTGTCAGTTACTGGTGATAATACTTCGATATTCACTGCTGGAACTTTAGCGTTTGATAGATTTCACTACTAACTGTTAAAAATTTGATTGATTTTGACTTATTTGGTCAAAAATTGAAAGGATTTAGACATTGGTGATTAAAAATTTGAAAGATTTTGACAGTTGCAGTTCAAATTTGACAGATTTTCACGATTTCACTCTTTAATCCATAACATGATAGATATTGACAAAATTGGGCAGTTGCTGTTGAAAATTTTAACAATTGCGACTTCATCAACTTGTACTAGAATGCTTAAATACGTAATTCACGTTGTTATACTTTTGTTTTTAACAATGTCAAAAATGTGACAGATATTTTAGTAAAATTTTTTTTGTAGCAAACAAAATTTCGCATTACCTGAGTTAAAATTTAATGTTTTTGATATTTTGTCTATAAATATTCGTACATCATAATTGACGGATGTCACACAGACAATAGTTGCATTGATGATATCAAAATGAACAACTTAACTTAAATCTAATTGGACTTACTTCTAAAATTAATAGTAAAAGAAAATAGATGATAATTTCTGGTACTTTCATTCTGCTTTTTATACATTATTATAACAAAATATTTAAGCAAACAAAATTTCGCATTACCTGAGTTAAATTTAATTTTTCTGATATTTTGTCTATACATATTTGTACATCATAATTCTACGGATGTCACACAAATAATAGTTGCATTGATGATATCAAAATGAACAACTTAACTTAAATCTAATTGGACTTCTAAAAATAATAATAAAAGAAAATAGATGACAATTTCTTGTACTTTCATTCTGTTTTTTATACATTATAACAAAATATTTTTTATAATAATTGAGTATTAACTAATGTACCCATCACAAAAAATTATACAATGAAAGTTAAATCAACATTTTTGGGTACTTTTTAAAAATAATTAAATTCTGAAAACAGTATCCAAAATCAAGATGAAGGGCAGATCAAGAGTAGGTGGACAATATTTTTATTATTCAGCATAGGTGGACAATATTTTTATTATTCAGCATAGGCGGACAATATTTTTATTATTCAGCATCCCTTTGTATATAAAGTAGACGAATAAATGATTAAAAAATTATCTTTACTACTACAAAATTGTTTAATCGTATTCTAAACTTATGCTTCAAATTAAATAGCTTGTAGGTTGTCTTACCTTTTGGAACTAATTACCTTTTTAACTAAATTTTAAAATACCTTAATGATGACATACTTATAGTAGGAGTAATAGTCATCGGATATTGTTGTTTAATCGTAGGTCGAATTAGAGTTCAACGTACCTTTTCTGAAGATCCCCATCAAACCTTCGATGGATATGGCCTCTGGTACCTTCGCCAATCTAAACGTGGGCGCTGTGGTACTGGCTGGCATGATAACCTTTGGCTCGGCCATTATCATCCCAGCAACTTATCATCTCCTCAACAAACCTTCCATAACAGAGGCTTTTTCATCTCTAGGTGGAGATTTTGGCGGAAACCGCTACAGAAGTGAGTTAAAATTTTTTGATCATAAATCAAACTCACTTGCAACATGGATATTAGTGGTGGTTTTGGGTTACATGGATATTAATGGTGGTTTTAGGCTACATATATATTTATGGTGGTTTTAGGCTTAAACTTTATTAGTTTTAATATTATAATATTTTCTTGAATGGATATATAGCCGGTTTTACAATCATGGAACATCCTTGTTCTAGGTTAAATTACCTACGATACAATTGTTGACACAATTGTATCTTAGGTAATTGTACCAGGAACAGGGATGTTCGACGATTGTAAAACCGGCCCTTAGTCCTTCTGCTTTGTGTTTTGCGTAGATTACCTTTTGCTCCAATTTCAAAGATTACCTTTTGCTCCAATTGCATAGTATATCTTTTGCTCCAATTGCATAGATTACCTTTTGCTCCAATTGCATAGGCTACCTTTTGCTCCAATTTCCAAGATTACCTTTTGCTCCAATTGCATAGATTATCTTTTGCTCCAATTGCATAGATTACCTTTTGCTCCAATTGCATAGATTACCTTTTGCTTCAATTGCATAGATTACCTTTTGCTCCAATTGCAAAGATTACCTAAATTACTTTTTATAAAGAATGGATCATTTCGGGATTTGAGGTATTGACATTCTGGAGATGTGTTTTGAGATTTCTTGGAGATTTATGTTGAACCTCAAGATTTATGAGAGATACTTCTATATTCTGGAGACATATGATAAGAGCCTGCAAAAATCTTTAGATTCACGATAAATCTCGAGATTCTATAGAAACACACAGGTTTATCTATGATATCCATTTTTATGGATCACAAAACTATGCAAATATTATACTTTAGTGTTCAGAATACATTTCTAGACGTATTGCTATGAATCTGGATTGATCACAAATCGATCACGTATTAATAACATGGAGGCATCTATCATCTCTAAAGAATGTAAGGGTATTTAGAGGACCTTTAAGATAATTGAGAGAATTTTTAAATCTCTGTAGATGTCTTTTGAGATTCTGAAGATGTCGTTTGACATTCTGGAGATGTGTTTTGAGATTTATTGGAGATTTATGTTGAACCTCAAGATTTATGAGAGATACTTCTATATTCTGGAGACATATGATAAGAGTCTGCAAAAATCTTTAGATTCACGATAAATCTCGAGATTCTATAGAAACACACAGGTTTACCTATGATATCCATTTTTATGGATCACAAAACTATGCAAATATTATACTTTAGTGTTCAGAATACATTTCTAGACGTATTGCTATGAATCTGGATTGTTCACAAATAGATCACGTATTAATAACATGGAGGCATCTATCATCTAAAGAATGTAAGGGTATTTAGAGGACCTTTAAGATAATTGAGAGAATTTTTCAATCTCTGTAGATGTCTTTTGATATTCTGAAGAAGTCGTTTGACATTCTGGAGATGTGTTTTGAGATTTCTTGGAGATTTATGTTGAACCTCAAGATTTATGAGAGATACTTGCATATTCTGGAGACATATGATAAGAGCCTGCAAAAATCTTTAGATTCACGATAAATCCCGAGATTCTATAGAAACACACAGGTTTATCTATGATATCCATTTTTATGGATCACAAAACTATGCAAATATTATACTTTAGTGTTCAGAATACATTTCTAGACGTATTGCTATGAATCTGGATTGATTACAAATCGATCACGTATTAATAACATGGCGACATCTATCATCTCTAAAGAATGTAATGATATTTGGAAGACCTTTCAGATAATTGAGAAAATTGTTTAATTTCTGTAGATGTCTTTTGAGATTCTGAAGCATCTATCATCTCTAAAGAATGTAAGGGTATTTAGAGGACCTTTAAGATAATTGAGAGAATTTTTCAATCTCTATAGATGTCTTTTGAGATTCTGAAGATGTCGTTTGACATTCTGGAGATGTGTTTTGAGATTTCTTGGAGATTTATGTTGAACCTCAAGATTTATGAGAGATACTTCTATATTCTGGAGACATATGAGAAGAGCCTGCAAAAATCTTTAGATTCACGATAAATCTCGAGAATCTATAGAAATACACAGGTTTATCTATGATATCCATTTTTATGGATCACAAAACTATGCAAATATTATACTTTAGTGTTCAGAATACATTTCTAGACGTATTGCTATGAATCTGGATTGATCACTAATCGATCACGTATTAATAACATGGAGGCATATATCATCTCTAAAGAATGTAAGGGTATTTAGAGGACCTTTAAGATAATTGAGAGAATTTTTCAATCTCTGTAGATGTCTTTTGAGATTCTGAAGATGTCGTTTGACATTCTGGAGATGTGTTTTGAGATTTCTTGGAGATTTATGCTGAACCTCAACATTTATAAGAGAGACTTCTCTATTCTGGAGACATATGATAAGATCCTACAAAAAATCTTGAGATTCACGATAAATCTCGAGATTCTATAGAAACACACAGGTTTACCTATGATATCCATTTTTATGGATCACAAAACTATGCAAATATTATACTTTAGTGTTCAGAATACATTTCTAGACGTATTGCTATGAATCTGGATTGATCACAAATCGATCACGTATTAATAACATGGAGGCATCTATCATCTCTAAAGAATGTAAGGGTATTTAGAGGACCTTTAAGATCATTGAGAGAATTTTTCAAACTATGTAGATGTCTTTTGAGATTCTGAAGATGTCGTTTGACATTCTGAAGATGTGTTTTGAGATTTATTGGAGATTTATGTTGAACCTCAAGATTTATGAGAGATAATTCTATATTCTGGAGACATATGATAAGAGCCTGCAAAAATCTTTAGATTCACGATAAATCTCGAGATTCTATAGAAACACACAGGTTTATCTATGATATCCATTTTTATGGAACACAAAACTATGCAAATATTATACTTTAGTGTTCAGAATACATTTCTAGACGTATTGCTATGAATCTGGATTGATCACAAATCGATCACGTATTAATAACATGGAGGCATCTATCATCTCTAAAGAATGTAAGGATATTTAGACGACCCTCAAGATAATTGAGAGAATTGTTGAATTTCTGTAGATGCCTTTTGAAATTCTGGAGAAGTCGTTTGACATTGTGGAGATATGTTTTGAGATTTCTTGGAGATTTATGTTGAACCTCAAGATTTATGAGAGATACTTCTATATTCTGGAGACATATGATAAGAGCCTGCAAAAATCTTTAGATTCACGATAAATCTCGAGATTCTATAGAAACACACAGGTTTATCTATGATATCCATTTTTATGGAACACAAAACTATGCAAATATTATACTTTAGTGTTCAGAATACATTTCTAGACGTATTGCTATGAATCTGGATTGATCACAAATCGATCACGTATTAATAACATGGAGGCATCTATCATCTCTAAAGAATGTAAGGATATTTAGACGACCCTCAAGATAATTGAGAGAATTGTTGAATTTCTGTAGATGCCTTTTGAAATTCTGGAGAAGTCGTTTGACATTGTGGAGATATGTTTTGAGATTTCTTGGAGATTTATGTTGAACCTCAAGATTTATGAGAGATACTTCTATATTCTGGAGACATATGATAAGAGCCTGCAAAAATCTTTAGATTCACGATAAATCTCGAGATTCTATAGAAACACACAGGTTTATCTATGATATCCATTTTTATGGATCACAAAACTATGCAAATATTATACTTTAGTGTTCAGAATACATTTCTAGACGTATTGCTTTGAATCTGGATTGATCACAAATCGATCACGTATTAATAACACGGAGGCATCTATCATCTCTAAAGAATGTAAGGGTATTTAGAGGACCTTTAAGATATTTGAGAGAATTTTCAATCTCTGTAGATGTCTTTTGAGATTCTGAAGATGTCGTTTGACATTCTGGAGATGTGTTTTGAGATTTCTTGGAGATTTATGTTGAACCTCAAGATTTATGAGAGATACTTCTATATTCTCGAGACATGTGATAAGAGCCTGCAAAAATCTTTAGATTCATGATAAATCTCGAGATTCTATAGAAACACACAGGTTTATCTATGATATCCATTTTTATGGATCACAAAACTATGCAAATATTATACTTAAGTGTTCAGAATACATTTCTAGACGTATTGCTATGAATCCGGATTGATCACAAATCGATCACGTATTAATAAGGGCATCTATCATCTCTGAAGAATGTAATGATATTTAGAGGACCTTTAAGATAATTGAGAAAATTGTTTAATTTCTGTAGATGTCTTTTGACATTCTGGAGATGTGTTTTGAGATTCTGGAGAAATTTGGAGATTTATGTTGATCCTCAAGATTTATTACAGATACTTCTATATTCTGAAGACATAATAACAGTCTACAAAATTTATCTTTTTTATCTCGAGACTGACGATAAATCTCGATAGATTCTGGCGAAATTTGGAGATTTATGTGTAACCTCAAGATTTATGAGATATACTTCTATATTCTGGAGACATATGATAAGAGCCTACAAAAATTTTGAGACTCACTATAAATCTCGATACACAGGTTTATCTATAATATCCATTTTTATGGTTCACGAAACTATGCAAATATTATACTATATCTACTATTCAGAATACATCTCTCGATGTATCTCTCTGGAATATCGACATTTGCCTCCAAAATATCGATGTTTCTGTGAACAATCTCCAATTTTGTCACAAATTTATGCAATTTGTTCAGCATCTCGTGATTATTTTGAATCTCTGTATTTTTCTCTAAAATTTCGAAATAGCTCTAAAGAATTTCAGGTTTTCTCTCACAACATTAAAATTTCACTAACAATCTGAAGACGTCTTCAGAATATTGGCATTTGTTAGAAGAAAGTTGGATTTGACTAGAAATATAACTATCGCCATATTTGTTCAAAATCTCGGTATTTGTCTTCAAATTCTGGATATTTCGTTGAGGAATAAAATTCTCTTTAAAATCTAGAAATTGATCTCAAGAATATCACGCTTTCTCTCACATTTTAATTGCACTCAAGAACCGAAAAGACTTCATCAGAATAGTAGTGGCATTTGTTAGTCGATAATTGGCTTCACCAAGAAATACATCTGTCGCCATATTTCTCCAGAATATCGATATTTGTCTTAAAAAATCTATATATTTCGTTGATAAATCTCCACTCTTGTCTAACATTTTTTTTGCGAAACTCGTGATTTGTGAAGAAATGCGACATTTCTCCAGAATTGCGAGATTTATCTAAAATTTCGGAATATCTACACAACGTACAATTTCGAGATTCTGGAGGCATATGAATTAGAGTCGATTAAAAAAATGATATTTTACTTAAGAATCTCGAGACTTCTACAGTCTAGTAGCAGCATTTGTTAGTGGCAAGTTGAGTTTGACTGCTAAATCTGAAGATTTGTTAGAAGAATCTCCAGTTTTCTGGCACAATTGTTTCGCAAACTCGAAATTTGCCTAGAAATTCGTTATTTGTCCAGAACTACGAGATTTGTCTAAAATTTCTTAACTTTGAGATTGCGTAGAAACATAAGCGGTTTCTCTAGAATATATCTCTTCACGAATCTCTCCACGATCTTTGCTTACAAAATCTGGAGATCTCTGAGAAGAATTTCCACTTTTCTCTCCCGAATTTTTCATGAAACTCCAGATTTGTCTAAAAATTGGATACTTTGTCTAAAAAATTGTATTTATCCCCAATCCTTCGAATCAAGTTTTTTGCATACCCTTGAAATTTTTAATTTAAAGTAAATTACAAGACATTTTGAAATATTGAAGGTGTCTATTGAGATTATGATGAAATATCGAGATTCAATTGTACCTCAAGACTTTTGAGAAAAATATCGATATTGTGGAGATTGATTTTGGAGAAATCTACAGAATATGTGTTCGAATATGATCCTTTAGATTATATCTCTTGGCATATATCTCCTGAATCTCGACATTGTCTCCAAAATCTGGAGATTTCTGTGAAGAATCAAGTTAAAAATCAGAAGTAAAATATTTTGGTTTTCCACCGACAAATAGCAAAGGAACGTCTATATCGGCACCTTTATTTTGGTTCTACGTATTCCAGGAGCATGAGTGCACTACATAGGGTTATATCCATTAAAATCTTCTCTAACCTCCTCTAAATATCGCAAAAAATGCGAACAATCGATATAATCGATTTTATTTGACTTATCGTTAGCCTTAGTACCACAAATTTATCTAAAAGTTCTATCAGTCTAAAAATTCTGCAGAGATTCCGTAGAAACATAGAGGCTTCTCTAGAATGTATCTCTTCACATGTCTCTCCATGATCTTTGCCTCCAAAATTTGGAGATCTCTGAGAAGAATGTCCACTTTTCTCTCACGAATTTTTCATGAAAGTCGAGATTCCTCTAGAAATTTGCAATTTAACCAAAATCGCGAGATTTGTCTAAAAACCTCCCAATATTTGCTAAAAGCTTAAATATTAATTTTTATATTTTAGATGTATTTCCTTTTAAGACATGCTTTTTTACGTACAACAATCGAAAACAACAACAACAATACAGCAATCAAAACAACAATCGGAAAATCTTAATGAACGATCTGTACAGGATTTGCACTTGCAACTTAAGGTAGACATGCCATCGTGTCTCATATACCATAGAAAAATATTTCTCACAAAAATGCCGAAATATCTAAATATACCTATGAAAATTAAACTGCACTACTTAAGATGACTATTTATTTTGTAAATACAAACAGTTTTATCACTAATAGTGTTATGAAGGACTCAACACAACAAAACAAATGAGTAAATGTAAATATAACACGAGGACGCATATTGATGTAATGGATCAATTTCTTGCAGTACTAAAAATCTCTGAAATTATGCTGCTTTCTTGGTACTCTTCGTAATTACAAAGATAAAATTTCTTTCCAATTTATGTTTGTTGGTACATTGATTATGCTATTTATTCTTTGCAATATTCATTTTTCTGACGTGTTCATTAATATAACAATTGCCTACAAATGAAATTCGGATTGTTCTTCAGACGCTTTCAGGTAATTTTCGAACATTTATTTTCTTATTAGTTCTGACGTTTCTTCTAAATTGATTTCTGATGTTTTATATCGTCATTTGTTATTGATAGACCCAATCAATTCATAATATTTTCATTAAGAACAGAGATAGTAATGATCTTTATTTCATCGTTCTTCAGATGCTTTCAGGTAATTTTCGAACATTTATTTTCGTATTAGTTCTTATGTTTCTATTATCTTCTACGTTTATTTCTGATGCTTTATATCGTCATTTGTTATTGATGGACCCAATCAATATCCAAAATCTTTTAATTAAGAATAGGGATAGTAATGATCTTCATTTCATCGTTCTTCAGATGATTTCAGGTAAATTTCGAACATTTATTATCTTATTAGTTCTGATGTTTCTATTATCTTCTACGTTTATTTTGGATGCTTTATATCGTCATTTGTTATTGATGGACCCAATCAAAATTCATATTAATATTTTCATTACGAATAGAGATAGTAATGATTTTCATTTCATCGTTCTTCAGATGCTTTCAGGTAATTTTCGAACATTTATATTTTTATTAGCTTTGATGTTTCTATTATCTTCTACGTTTATTTCTGATGCTTTATATCGTCATTTGTTATTGATGGACCCAATCAATATCCAAAATCTTTTAATTAAGAATAGGGATAGTAATGATCTTCATTTCATCGTTCTTCATATGATTTCAGGTAATTTTCGAACATTTATTTTCTTATTAGTTCTGATGTTTCTATTATCTTCTACGTTTATTTCGGATGCTTTATATCGTCATTTGTTATTGATGGAACCAATCAATTCATAATATTTTCATTAAGAATAGAGAGTGTAATAATCTTCATTTCAAAGGTTCCTTAAATCAGATACTTTTACATAATTATTATCGAACATTTACTTTCTTATTATTTCGGCTGTTTCCATAATCTCCTTAATGATATTATTTTTAGTTTGAAATTCTGATCAAATTCTTTAGAAACTACTTATACTTCTTACTTATAATCTTCAATTGCTATTCTGATGGTTATTTGTTATGCTTTTGCTATAAACTACGTATACTTCTTACTCATAGTCTTCAATTACTATTCTGACGATTATTTGTTATGCTCTTGCTATAAACTACGTATACTTCTTACTTATAATCTTCAATTGCTATTCCGATTGTTATTTGTTATGCTCTTGCTAAAAACTACGTATACTTCTTACTTATATTTTTCAATTGCTATTCTGATGATTATTTGTTATGGTCTTGCTATAAACTACTTATACTTCTATCTTCTATCTCTATACTATATCTTCTATTGCTATTCTGATAGCATGCCTCAGATTATTTACTGCAATATTTGATGATTTCTGTATAAGATATCAATGTTTCAGATTTCCTCTTTATGCAGTTAAAAATCTTCTCATACTTCTTATGTTGATAGCATTCTTCAGATTAATAAACTCTTAAAAAAGTTAGATTATATGCTATAGTATTATTATATAGGCTGCTGCTTAGACATTTTTTATAGTTCTGATTCTGATGTCATCATTAAAACATGCTTCTAAGAATCTTCTAATATTCTCGATTATGATGACACACTTTACATTGCGATGCTCTAAAATGTCTTTAGAATATTTGCTACGTTAATCGTATGTACTTTTTACATTCCAAAATCTTGAGCTGTGTTTTAAGTTCTGATTCTGATGCCATCTTTAAAATATGCTCCTAAGAATCTTCTAATATTCCCGATTCTGATGACACGCGTAACATTGCGATGCTCTTAAAAATCTTTAAAATATGCTCCTAAGAATCTTCTGATATTCTCGATTCTGATGACACGCTTTACATTGCGGTGCTCCAAAAATCTTTAGAATATTTGCTACACTAATCGTATGAACTCTTCACACTCCAAAATCTTCAACTGTGTTGTAAGTTCTGATTCTGATGTCATCTTTAAAATATGCTTCTGAGAATCTTCTTATATTCCCTATTCTGATGACAAGCGTAACATTGCGATGCTCTAAAAAAATCTTTAGAATATTTGCTACCCTAATCGTATGTACTCTTTACACTCCAAAATGTTGAGCTGTATTTTAAGTTCTGATTCTGATGTCATCTTTAAAATATGCTTCTAAGAATCTTCTTATATTCCTGATTCTGATAACACGCGTAACATTGCATTGCTCTTAAAAATCTTTAATATATGCTCCTACGATCTTCTAATATTCTCGATTATGACTTCTAATCTTCTATTGCTATTCTGATAGCATGCCTCAGATTATTTACTGCAATATTTGATAATTTCTCTATAAGATATCAATATTTTAGATTTACTCTTTAAGCACTTAAAACTCTTCTGCTGATAGCATTCTTCAGATTTTCAAACTCTTAAAAAAGTTAGATTATATGTTATAATGTTATTATATAGGCTGCTGCATAGACTGTTTTAATAGTTCTGATTCTGATGTCATCATTAAAACATGCTTCTAAGAATCTTCTAATATTCTCGATTATGATGACACACTTTACATTGCGATGCTCTAAAAAATCTTTAGAATATTTGCTACACTAATCGTATGTACTCTTTACACTCCAAAATCTTGAGCTGTGTTTTAAGTTCTGATTCTGATGTCATCTTTAAAATATGCTTCAGCATTCTTCAGATTTACAAACTCTGAAAAAAGTTAGATTATATGCTATAATGTTATTATATAGGCTGCTGTATAGACTGTTTTTATAGTTCTGATTCTGATGTCATCATTAAAACATGCTTCTAAGAATCTTCTAATATTCTCGATTATGATGACACACTTTATATTGCGATGCTCTAAAAAATCTTTAGAATATTTGCTACGCTAATCGTATGTAGTTTTTACACTCTAAAATCTTGAGCTGTGTTTTAAGTTCTGATTCTGATGTCATTTTTAAAATATGCTTCTAAGAATCTTCTTATATTCCCGATTCTGAAGACACGCGTAACATTGCGATGCTCTTAAAAATCTTTAAAATAAGCTCCTAAGAATCTTCTAATATTCACGATTCTGATGACACACTTTACATTGCGATGCTCTAAAAAATCTTTAGAATATTTGCTACGCTAATCGTATGTAGTTTTTACACTCTAAAATCTTGAGCTGTGTTTTAAGTTCTGATTCTGATGTCATTTTTAAAATATGCTTCTAAGAATCTTCTTATATTCCCGATTCTGAAGACACGCGTAACATTGCGATGCTCTAAAAAATCTTTAATATATGCTCCTAAGAATCTTCTAATATTCTCGATTCTGATGACACACTTTACATTGCGATGCTCTAAAAAATCTTTAGAATATTTGCTACGCTAATCGTATGTAGTTTTTACACTCTAACATCTTGAGCTGTGTTTTAAGTACTGATTCTGATGTCATTTTTAAAATATCCCCCTAAGAATCTTCTAATATTCCCGATTCTGACGACATGCGTATAACTTTATGCACCTAAAAATCTTCTCATATTTCTTATGTTGACAGCATTCTTCAGATTTACAAACTCTTGAAAAAGTTAGATTATATATTTTTATAGTTCTGATTCTGATATCATCATTAAAACATGCTTCTAAGAACCTTCGAATATTCTTGATTATGATCACAGTTTGCATTGCGATGCTCTAAAAATCTTTAGAATATTTGCTACGCTAATCGTATGTACTCTTTACACTCCAAAATCTTAAGCTGTGTTTTAAGTTGTGATTCTAAGGATCTTCTTATATTTCCGATTCTGATGACACGTGTAATATTGCAAACCTATTAAAAATCTTTGAAATATGCTCCTAAGAATCTTCTAATATTCTTGATTCTGATGACACGCTTTACATTGCGATGCTCTTCAAAATCTTTAAAATATTAGCTACATTAATCGTATGGTTGTTTACACTCCAAAATCTTAAATTTCTGATTTTGATCTTCAGAGGCTTTGCGATGCTCTTTAAAATCTCGACTCCTCCAAGCTTCGTGCTAGATATAGATGTTTTTCGTTTTCTTTTCATGAACACATGATTACGTTTTGAGCTTTTTGCCTTTCTTATCGCCTTTCTTCGCCTTCTTCGGCTTCGGTTCTTTTGGTTCCATGGGTGGTATTCCGCAATCTTCGATGTTGTACTGCGTGTCTGTATGGCAGACGTTCTTCTTCTTGCGCAGCCTCTCCGGGCGTATAATCCCCGCAGGCGGGGTGAACTCGATGTCCAGTTCGCTGCTAGAAGAGCTCGACAAAACACGACCCTCGCCGTCTTCACCTCCACAGTAGCACGACGTGAACCCATTGGGGCCCTTCTTCTTCTTCCTCTGGTCCCCTGCAGGCTTGTTCTTCACGATCTTGAACTGCATCGGCGAACAGTCCATGTACGGATTCTCGTTGTCCTCCAATGTTTTGGGATCTTCAAATACAAAAGATTAATACACATCAACATACATACAGGGTGTCTCATAAAAGTACATCCGTGAAAAGATTATGGTGTTAAGCGTAGCATTATGAAACTAGTCGACTAAAAAACATTTATACTGTAGAATTACAATCTTCAAACACTGCGATAAAGCGATAAAGCTTTTTGCTGTCTTGTTTTCATTTACTTACCTTTCAAAGGATTCATTGTCACATATACAACTCCGTCCTTTTTCTTCACTTGTAAAGTGGGTTTAAGTCGAATGCTGTCCTCACTGCTGGAAAACCCGCCTCCTAATCCTCCTGCTCCTCCTCCTTTGTGCCCTTTTTTATTCTTTGGCTGGCGTTCAGTACTGATGGGGCTCAACCCCATCATCCTTCGGTGCCTATCGATCATCGCCGCAATGGTACGTCCAATGGCACCAGGTTTCCAACCCATTCTTGGCTACAAGTGTAAGCAAATTATTACGCACCCCTTTAATAACTGAATCATCAGGTTGGTTTCGACATTTACTACGTGGTAGTCGATATAAAAAGCAGAGAAACAAGTTGCTATGTATTTACCACAAAATGAATAGTTGTGACGAAGATTTAATAAGTGATGAAATTTTGAAAAGAGCTGCAGAAGCTGAGTTGAGTCCGATTCCTAAAAAGTCGGAAGATGTTTATAAGAAAGATTGTGAATGTTTTGGCAATGGTTAAGGATCAAAAACGCGAAGACAGTTACAGAAAATGGTTTTGGCACACAGCCCTGGTGTCTTCTCTGCCTCTGATTCCTAAAAAGTCGGAAGATGTTTGTAAGAAAGATTGTGATAAGTTTTGGCAATGACTAAGGTTCAAAAACGCGAAGACAGTTACAGAAAATGGTTTTGGTACACAGCCCTGGTGTCTTCTCTGCCCCCCTGCCTGACTGTGAAGTCTTCTCCGTCGACAGGTCTGGCATTTATGGACACGATTATGTTTTCGTCGGGCCCCTGAATCTGCTTGCGTACTTTTTAGGTCAGGTAAATTGTTCGAATTTAGGTGCCCCAGTTGGGGCTGGGACCCATTTTGTGGTAAAAACATAGCGGAAACAACCATAGCAAGTTGTTTTTTAATAACAGAGTTAAGACTTACTCTTAAGCCAACGCACTTGGTGTGGACGTTCCATAACCAACCCATATCTGGAGGTACGTTGAATCTGGGCGCGATGCACTCGCGATGGCCGATCTTGTTGCCTGGGTAGTACGTCCCTTTGTCGTACACATACCCGCCTCTCTTCTTCTTCCTCCGCTTCTTCTTTTTGTCTTTAGATTTGTTAGGCTTGTTTCGTTTAGGTGTTCGTTTGCACTCGTTTATATCAGGTATTGCTGTAGGGGGGCCCTTGCCATGGTTTTGGTACACAGCCCTCGTGTCTTCTCTGTCGACTTGCCTGACTGCGACGTCTTCTCCGTCGACAGGCCTGGCATTTATGGGCACGATTATGTTTTCGTCGGGCTCCTGAATCTTGGCTTGTTCCATCATGTCTCCGCACTCTTTGCAGACGTGATCCCCGCTGAAGCCGAAGCAGGTCTCCTTGGTGCAGACTCCTTGCTTGGGGCTTAATGGTGCACGTTTGGTAACGCAGGATGGTTTGTTCCTCCTAGGACCACCGTCACCGGCATCCCCCGTGCTGCCCATTTTTCCAACGTTGCCTGGCTCTAATCCGCCTGTTTTAGTAGTACCGTCGGGGCAAATTTCTTGCCGGTACCGTATTGTCGCATCTTTATCTTGCCCTCTCCACCTGTTTCGTTCTGAATCATCGTCATCCTCTGTACTATCCTTACTTTGGACTTCCTCCTCCGATGGACTTCTGATTTTGCAAATATCCTTATCTTTCATGGGCGTTATTGGTTCACGTTTTATGTCATCCGCGGTGGTGCCTTTTCTTTGAACGTCCTCCTGGGGTGGACGTTTGGGTTTATAAGGTCCTGAAGGGGTGCTCATGCCTTTAGGTTTCATATGCGGACACGTATCCGGTTTGCACGAGTCGTCCTCCACTTTAGGAGGTCTCGGTGAACACGGCTGACAGGGTGGCAGGGTCCTCGGCAGCATCTTGGTGTAAGGGCAGTTCGGGTCTAGGCACAGTCTCGAAGGGCTTGTCTGGGCGAACGGGCACACCGATGGGGTGCAGTCAAGTTTTGATGGCACAGGAGCTGTGTAAGGGCAGATCGGAGGGCATTGCTCCGAAGGGTATTGATCCGGGTCGTTGAACGGGCAGCCTGGGAAAATACAAGGCGCCGTTGCGTAGGGACAAGTTGGGCTGCCGCAGGTCGCCTTAGGCTTCGGGTAGTACTTGTCCAAGAGCTGCTGCTTCCTCACGTACGGACACTCGGGATTTCGGCAATCACCCTTGGGCAACGGTTCCGGGCAGTCCCAGTGAATTGGGGGTAGTTCTACTTGCGGTGCATTGGAGGGGCACTTCTTCCCGGTGCACGGCAAAGGGGGCATGCATATGTCACCCTCTTCCTCGAGGCCGAGTCGCCCGCGCAAGTACGGGCATGTTGGCGAACCGCAAGCAGGTTTCGACTGCTTCTTTTTGTGCTCCTTGTCCGAGGGATGGACGGCTTCTCGTTTAAATGGGCAAGTCGCAACTGAACAACCTGCGACCTCCGCCTCGGGCATTTGAGGGGCAACGGCGGCACGTACCTCGTAGGGATTCGGTATAATGATTTCCGATGGATCTTTCCCTTGATTGCAGACTAGTCTGCAGGTATCTAAGACCAAGTTCGGAGCAAAAGGGCATGTTGGCTGGCCGCACGGCCCTAATGCATTCTTATACGCTGTCAGTAGCCTGTTGAACTCTTCCATTAGATCATGGCACACAGATCTAGGGTCAGGTATGTTTTCGGGACCGCATATGGGTCCTCCACCTTTCAGTCTCAAAGGGTCATAAGACATAGGTCCTCCACCACTCAGACTCAAACGATCGCGAGACCTAGGTCCGTCACCATTCAGTCTCAAAGGATTGCAAGAGACAGGTCCTATACCATTCGGTTTCACAGGATCGCAAGAGATAGGTTCTTTCAGTCTCAAAGGATTGCAAGACACAGGACCTTCGCCATTTCGTCTCAAAGGGTCGCCAGAGATAGGTCTTATACCATTTAGTCTCAAAGGATCGCAAGACACAGGATCTTCGCAATTCAGTCTCAAAGGGTCGCCAGAGATAGATCTTCTACCATTCAGTCTCAAACGATCGCAAGACCTAGGTCCGTCACCATTCAGTCTCAAACGATCGCAAGACCTAGGTCCGTCACCATTCAGTCTCAAAGGATTGCAACATATAGGTCCTCTACCATTCAGTCTCATAGGATGCCAAGAGATAGTTCCTTTCAGTTTCACGCAATCGCAAGACATAGGACCTTCGCCATTCAGTCTCAAAGGGTCGCCAGAGATAGGTCTTCTACCATTCAGTCTCAAAGGATCGCAAGACACAGGACCTTCGCAATTCAGTCTCAAAGAGTCGCCAGAGATAGGTCTTATACCATTCAGTCTCAAAGGATCGCAAGACACAGGACCTTCGCCATTCAGTCTCAAAGGATCGCAAGACACAGGACCTTCGCCATTCAGTCTCAAAGGGTCGACAGAGATAGGTCTTCTACCATTCAGTCTCATAGGATCGCAAGAGATATGTTCTTTCAGTCTTGAAGGATCGCAAGAGATGGGTCCTCTACCATTCTGTTTCACAGGATCGCAACAGATAAGTCCTCCACCATTCAGACTCAAACGATCGCAAGACCTAGGTCCATCACCATTCAGACTCAAAGGATTGCAACATATAGGTCCTCTACCATTCAGCCTCGCAGGATCCCAAGAGATAGGTCCTTTTAGTCTCAAGCGATCGCAAGACATAGGACCTTCGCCATTCAGTCTCAAGCGGTCGCCAGAGATAGGTCTTCTACCATTCAGTCTCAGAGCATCGCAAGACACAGTACCTTCGCCATTCAGTCTCAAAGGGTCGCCAGAGATAGGTCTACTACCATTCAGTCTCAAAGGATCGCAAGAGATGTGTTCTTTCAGTCTTGAAGGATCGCAAGAGATGGGTCCTCTACCATTCTGTTTCACAGGAACGCAAGAGATAGGTCCTCCGCCATTCAGTCTCAGAGGGCCGCACTGGTCATGATTGTCTTTCTCACTCTGCCTGCCGATTGAGCCACTTGCCTCGCACCCGTCGCTCTTTGGAATGAACGGTTGGTTCGCACTTTTTGGTCTAGAGTACGTGCCCAAGGGGCCATAGTTTTCGATGGTGCCGTTCATGTGAGACATGCCGTAAGAGATTGGTGCCTCGACGCCCTTGTAGATGCCCCCGAGGCCATTCCCCTTCGCCAATGGCCCTATACCGAAGTCCTGGAACAATTTCGCAGCCGGGCAGTCCGGGTGCCTGCACAGGTTCTTCTCAATGTGCTCAATGGTAATATTTTGAAAATCAACCTCATCATTGCCCGAATCGCTGGCGGATATGGAAGACGTGTTCAGGTCCTCGATGTTCATGAACGGGTTGTGGTGTGTCACGTCCCGTAGCGACTGAATATCGCTCGGCCCTGATGGCAGCATGCCGTACTGCTGGTTTACCATGGGCCGCCCCATGGGTACCATGAACACCGACGGCGTTATGGACTGGGTGCTCATTATCGAGGTACCAGCCATTATGCTTTGTATCGACTTGCTGTTACCTGCTGCAACCGCGCCAAGCTTGTTGACGGCGCTCATGCCATAAATGGGCGCCACAGGGATGACTTCAGTATCTGACCCTAGACCGTACTTCTGGCACTGGAAGGTTGTGGCGGCGTTGTTGCTCTTGAAGAGGAATTGCTTCGCCGAGGCGCCCGGCGCCCCATCAGAGCCCTTCGCGGCGATCATCTGGATGTGGGTGTCGATATTCCTTCCCAGGAACGTCAGGCGGACGTAGACCTGCACGTCTCCCGCGTGATTGCCGTTCTTCTCCAGAGGGATGACATCCCGCATCTCTACCGGCGTCACGTAGCCAAACGCGTCCTTGGAGGACTCTACCATCTCCATGAACTCGCGGCTCCATGGGATATCGGCAGTCCCCATGGGCTCGGTCTCCAGTTTCGTCGAAACCGATATCTGCAGCGGATACGTGTTGAGCAACGTTACAAGATTGGCGTAATTCATTGGAAATACTAGAGATTTGCCACAGTCAATGTCAACATCCTTTCTTTTAGAATCTGAAAGTAAATATTAAAAACAATAATGGAATCAATATCTGCCAAAATTCATATAGAGCTTCAAATTGTTGAAGTGGTACCGTTAAATGAGGCTATGTACCTGACCTGTGAATCAGGCTACTGTATACTATTCATGATTCGTGAAAATTACATGTTATTTTCAATTCGTGAGAGTACATTTAAGCTGTTTTTTTTACATGGCTAACCATTTGGAATATTTCATAAGTTCGGTCGGTACCGACTAGTTTATTTGGTTTGATATTTTTGGGGAATTGGTAATATAGATTTATCAATAGCCTACAAGATTCTGTCAAAATTTCTACTTTGTACCTCGATGTGCACAGAAAAATTCCAGAAGAGTTTGATGCAATGAACCTTCCAACGATGCTTTATGAGAACCCAAAAACTCTTTGGAACCCATTACAAATTGTTGAAGTGGTACCGTTAATTGAGGCTATGTACCTGATCTGTGAATCTGGCTACTGGTACTATTGATAATTCGTGAAAATGACATGTTATTTTCAATTCGTGGGAGTACATTTAAGCTGTTTTTTTTGACACGACTAACCATAAGGACTATGTCATAAGTTTGGCCAGTACCAACAAGTTTATTTTGCTTTCACCTTTTTGGGGAATTGGCAATATAGATTTACCAATAGCCTGGACTATTCTGCCAAAATTTCTACTTTGTACCTCGATGTGCACAGAAAATTTCCAGAAGAGTTTGATGCAAAGAACCTTCCAACGTTGCTTCATGAGAACCCAAAAACTCTTTGGAACCCATTACAAATTGTTGAAGTGGTACCGTTAATTGAGGCTATGTACCTGATTTGTGAATATGGCTAATGGTACTATTGATAATTCGTGAAAATTACATGTTATTTTCAATTTGTGGGAGTACATTTAAGCTGTTTTTTTGACACGACTAACCATAAGGACTATGTCATAAGTTTGGTCAGTACCAACAAGTTTATTTTGCTTTCACCTTTTTGGGGAATTGGCAATATAGATTTACCAATAGCCTGGACTATTCTGCCAAAATTTCTACTTTGTACCTCGATGTGCACAGAAAATTTCCAGAAGAGTTTGATGCAAAGAACCTTCCAACGTTGCTTCATGAGAACCCAAAAACTCTTTGGAACCCATTACAAATTGTTGAAGTGGTACCGTTAATTGAGGCTATGTACCTGATTTGTGAATCTGGCTACTGGTACTATTGATAATTCGTGAAAATTACATGTTATTTTCAATTCGTGGGAGTACATTTAAGCTGTTTTTTTGACACGACTAACCATAAGGACTATGTCATAAGTTTGGTCAGTACCAACAAGTTTATTTTGCTTTCACCTTTTTGGGGAATTGGCAATATAGATTTACCAATAGCCTGGACTATTCTGCCAAAATTTCTACTTTGTACCTCGATGTGCACAGAAAATTTCCAGAAGAGTTTGATGCAAAGAACCTTCCAACGTTGCTTCATGAGAACCCAAAAACTCTTTGGAACCCATTACAAATTGTTGAAGTGGTACCGTTAATTGAGGCTATGTACCTGATTTGTGAATCTGGCTACTGGTACTATTGATAATTCGTGAAAATTACATGTTATTTTCAATTTGTGGGAGTACATTTAAGCTGTTTTTTTGACACGACTAACCATAAGGACTATGTCATAAGTTTGGTCAGTACCAACAAGTTTATTTTGCTTTCACCTTTTTGGGGAATTGGCAATATAGATTTACCAATAGCCTGGACTATTCTGCCAAAATTTCTACTTTGTACCTCGATGTGCACAGAAAATTTCCAGAAGAGTTTGATGCAAAGAACCTTCCAACGTTGCTTCATGAGAACCCAAAAACTCTTTGGAACCCATTACAAATTGTTGAAGTGGTACCGTTAATTGAGGCTATGTACCTGATTTGTGAATATGGCTAATGGTACTATTGATAATTCGTGAAAATTACATGTTATTTTCAATTTGTGGGAGTACATTTAAGCTGTTTTTTTGACACGACTAACCATAAGGACTATGTCATAAGTTTGGTCAGTACCAACAAGTTTATTTTGCTTTCACCTTTTTGGGGAATTGGCAATATAGATTTACCAATAGCCTGGACTATTCTGCCAAAATTTCTACTTTGTACCTCGATGTGCACAGAAAATTTCCAGAAGAGTTTGATGCAAAGAACCTTCCAACGTTGCTTCATGAGAACCCAAAAACTCTTTGGAACCCATTACAAATTGTTGAAGTGGTACCGTTAATTGAGGCTATGTACCTGATTTGTGAATCTGGCTACTGGTACTATTGATAATTCGTGAAAATTACATGTTATTTTCAATTCGTGGGAGTACATTTAAGCTGTTTTTTTGACACGACTAACCATAAGGACTATGTCATAAGTTTGGTCAGTACCAACAAGTTTATTTTGCTTTCACCTTTTTGGGGAATTGGCAATATAGATTTACCAATAGCCTGGACTATTCTGCCAAAATTTCTACTTTGTACCTCGATGTGCACAGAAAAATTCCAGAAGAGTTTGATGCAAAGAACCTTCCAACGTTGCTTCATGAGAACCCAAAAACTCTTTGGAACCCATTACAAATTGTTGAAGTGGTACCGTTAATTGAGGCTATGTACCTGATTTGTGAATCTGGCTACTGGTACTATTGATAATTCGTGAAAATTACATGTTATTTTCAATTTGTGGGAGTACATTTAAGCTGTTTTTTTGACACGACTAACCATAAGGACTATGTCATAAGTTTGGTCAGTACCAACAAGTTTATTTTGCTTTCACCTTTTTGGGGAATTGGCAATATAGATTTACCAATAGCCTGGACTATTCTGCCAAAATTTCTACTTTGTACCTCGATGTGCACAGAAAATTTCCAGAAGAGTTTGATGCAAAGAACCTTCCAACGTTGCTTCATGAGAACCCAAAAACTCTTTGGAACCCATTACAAATTGTTGAAGTGGTACCGTTAATTGAGGCTATGTACCTGATTTGTGAATCTGGCTACTGGTACTATTGATAATTCGTGAAAATTACATGTTATTTTCAATTTGTGGGAGTACATTTAAGCTGTTTTTTTGACACGACTAACTATAAGGACTATATCATAAGTTTGGTCAGTACCAACAAGTTTATTTTGCTTTCACCTTTTTGGGGAGTTGGCAATATAGATTTACCAATAGCCTGAACTATTCTGCCAAAATTTCTACTTTGTACCTCGATGTGCACAGAAAATTTCCAGAAGAGTTTGATGCAAAGAACCTTCCAACGTTGCTTTATGAGAACCCAAAAACTCTTTGGAACCCATTACAAATTGTTGAAGTGGTACCGTTAATTGAGGCTATGTACCTGATCTGTGAATCTGGCTACTGGTACTATTGATAATTCGTGAAAATTACATGTTATTTTCAATTCGTGGGAGTACATTTAAGCTGTTTTTTTTTGACACGACTAACCATAAGGACTATGTCATAAGTTTGGTCAGTACCAACAAGTTTATTTTGCTTTCACCTTTTTGGGGAATTGGCAATATAGATTTACCAATAGCCTGGACTATTCTGCCAAAATTTCTACTTTGTACCTCGATGTGCACAGAAAATTTCCAGAAGAGTTTGATGCCACGAACCTTGCAACGTTGCTTTATGAGAACCCAAAATGTCTTTGGAACCCATTACAAATTGTTGAAGTGGTACCGTTAAATGAGGCTATGTACCTGATTTCTGAATCTGGCTACTGGTACTATTGATAATTCGTGAAAATTACATGTTATTTTCAATTCGTGGGAGTACATTTAAGCTGTTTTTTTGACACGGCTAACCATAAGTACTATGTCATAAGTTTGGTCAGTACCAACAAGTTTATTTTGCTTTCACCTTTTTGGGGAATTGGCAATATAGATTTACCAATAGCCTGGACTATTCTGCCAAAATTTCTACTTTGTACCTCGATGTGCACAGAAAATTTCCAGAAGAGTTTGATGCAATGATCCTTCCAACGTTGCTTTATGAGAACCCAAAAATTCTTTGGAACCCATTACAAATTGTTGAAGTGGTACCGTTTAATAAGGCTATGTATCTGATCTGTGAATCTGGCTACTGCTGCTATTGATAATTCGTGAAAATTACATGTTATTTTCAATTTGTGGGAGTACATTTAAGCTGTTTTTTTGACATGAATAACCATTGGGAATATTTCATAAGTTCGGTCGGTACCGACAGGTTTATTTTGCTTTGACCTTTTTGGGGAATTGGTAATATAAATTTACTATTAGCCTAGAAGATTCTGCCAAAATTTCTACTCTGTACCTCGATGTGCACAGAAAATTTCCAGAAGAGTTTGATGCAAAGAACCTTCCAACGTTGCTTCATGAGAACCCAAAAACTCTTTGGAACCCATTACAAATTGTTGAAGTGGTACCGTTTAATAAGGCTATGTATCTGATCTGTGAATCTGGCTACTGCTGCTATTGATAATTGGTGAAAATTACATGTTATTTTCAATTTGTGGGAGTACATTTAAGCTGTTTTTTTGACATGAATAACCATTAGGAATATTTCATAAGTTCGGTCGGTACCGACAAGTTTATTTTGCTTTGGCCTTTTTGTGACAATATAGATTTACCAATAGCCTAGAAGATTCTGCCAAAATTTCTACTTAGTACCTCGATGTGCACAGAAAAACTCTAGAAGAGTTTGATGCAACCAACCTTCCAACGTTGCTTTATGAGAACCCAAAAACTCTTTGGAACCATTACAATTTGTTGAAGTGGTACCGTTAAATGAGGCTATGTACCTGACCTGTGAATCAGGCTACTGTATACTATTGACGATTCGTCAAAATTACATATTATTTTCAATTTGTGTGAGAGTATATTTAAGCTGTTTTTTTTAACATGACTAACCATTGGGAATATTTCATAAGTTCGGTCGGTACCGACAGGTTTATTTTGCTTTGACCTATTAGGGGAATTGGTAATATAAATTTACCATTAGCCTAGAAGATTCTGCCAAAATTTCTACTTTGTACCTCGATGTGCACAGAAGATTTCCAGAAGAGTTTGATGCCACGAACCTTGCAACGTTGCTTTATGAGAACCCAAAAACTCTTTGGAACCCATTACAAATTGTTGAAGTGGTACCGTTTAATAAGGCTATGTATCTGATCTGTGAATCTGGCTACTGCTGCTATTGATAATTCGTGAAAATTACATGTTATTTTCAATTTGTGGGAGTACATTTAAGCTGTTTTTTTGACATGAATAACCATTAGAAATATTTCATAAGTTCGGTCGGTACCGACAAGTTTTTTTTTGCTTTGACCTTTTTGTGACAATATAGATTTACCAATAGCCTAGAAGATTCTGCCAAAATTTCTACTTAGTACCTCGATGTGCACAGAAAAACTCTAGAAGAGTTTGATGCAACCAACCTTCCAACGTTGCTTTATGAGAACCCAAAAACTCTTTGGAACCATTACAATTTGTTGAAGTGGTACCGTTAAATGAGGCTATGTACCTGACCTGTGAATCAGGGTACTGTATACTATTGATGATTGATGAATGGTTTAAATATTTACAGAAATAGACACAATTAGAAAAAAAAATTGAAGAAGCAATTAAAAATGTTAATACATTACAATACTAAGAAAACTTCAAAATATGACAGTAGTCATTAAAATACAACATTTTGATAAAACAATTAAAATTTTGACAGAATTATATTTATATTTATATTATGTATTTCTGACATGTTTACAGAAATATTTGACAATAATCATCGATATTTCAACAGTAATGAAGTCTGCAGTTTCATTCAACAACTTGAAATTGAATGCGAGTAATTAATTATTGCACCTTAATAATAATTAATTAGTAAATCATAGCATTTCAATCAAAATATGACAGTCGTCATTAAAATACAACATTTTGATAAAACAATTAAAATTTTGACAGAATTATATTTATATTTATATTATGTATTTCTGACATGTTTACAGAAATATTTGACAGTAATCATCGATATTTCAACAGTAATGAAGTCTGCAGTTTCATTCAACAACTTGAAATTGAATGCGAGTAAATAATAATTGCACTTTAAGAACAATTAATTAGTAAATCATAGAAACTATCGACAATTCACTTAAATCATCTGTTAGTTTCCGTGGAAATAGATTAAAATTTAACACTAATTAGGGTTGGAATAAATCATGGTTAAAAAAAATCAAAAATCAATGATTTAAAAAAAATCAAATAATTTTTTATATATATGATCAGTTTTTGCCAGTTTAGGTTTATTTCTATTAATTGATTTACAACGATTTAAATAAATATTCGTTCATAAGAAATATTGGCCAAACAAAATATGATTTTTTTCTTCAATAATTTCTTGAATTTAAACAAGAATTAAAGATAAAAACAAATTTATGTGAATCTGTACCATGTGAGGCTCAAAAAAACACTTTCAAACATGCTAACTCTATAGTTGCATTGTATTTTTAATTGATCACCTATTGGAATCCACAAACAGTGCAAAAACAATGATTAATATAGAACGAAAATCAATTTTGATTTAAACAAATGATTAATTTAAAAAAATCAGATGATTTAAATCAGACCCTGACACTAATCATTGAAATTTCGACAAAAGTATTTTTTTTATAGCAACAATTAAAAATAGGACAGTAATGATTAGAATGTTGATCAGTAATTGTAATTCAATGATCATTTATAATTTTAACGAAATCTTTAAAACTTCAACAGTAACCATTGATAAATAAATTGATTAAAAATGATACAGTAATAATTTCAATTTTGACAGTAATCATTGTCAGTTTAACAGAATAATAAAAATATTGATAACTTAGATCCAGCTGTATAATTACAAATTAATTTCAATGAACAATTTCTTAGAGTTTTCTAAATTTTCTAGCCGTTTAGTTTCCAGGGAAATAATATAAAATTTTACAGTAATCTCTCAAATTTTTACTACAATCATTGAAAATGTAACATACATTGTAAATGTAACCTTTAATTGAAATTTTGACAGCAATCGTTGAAACTTTGGCATAATTACTGAAATTTTGATAGAAATAATTGAAAATTTGCCAAATTTGAAATTTTTAATGTAATCATAGACATTTCGATATTGTCTCTTTTCAGCAGGGTTGGTATGATTTAAATCAATTAAGTTGAAAGTATGTGTGGATACCACTTGATGAAATATGATAATTAAGGAAAATCAAACACTTGGTTGAAGTTTCACTGTATTAATAGAATTTAGACTTTAATATTTAATTAATTTAGACTTTAATAGACTTTAATAGGATTTAGGCAATTGTCGTGAGACCGAAACGATTGCAGAGTAAATTCTATTAATATAGTGAAACTTCAACCAAGTGTTTGATTTACCTTGATTTTAATCAATTACTTTAAAACATGATTTAAATCAACTGATTTTTTAAAATAAATCATTGATTTAAATCAAAATTGATTTTATTTTAATGTAATCATTGTTTCTGCACTGTTTGTGTATTCCAGTAGGTGAACAATCAAGAACTATAATGTAACTATAGAATTAGAAAGCTTTAAAGTAGATAAATGTAAGCAAAATATTTTTGTTTTCTTCCATTTTTTCGTTCATCACATGGTATTTGACACAGAAATTTGTTTTGATCATTAATTCTGGTTCAAATTCAAGAATTTATTTAAAAAAAAAATCTTGATGTAAATTAATTGATATAAATCACATCTACGTTGACAAAAACCGATCAGAAATATAAAAAAGATCAAAAAATCATTGATTTTTGTTTTTTTTTAAATCATGATTTCTTCCAACCGTGTTTTTCAGTGACAAAATAAGAATAATTTGCAATATGATATGCAAATAAATGATTAGGAAGTGCAAAAAATAGCGTATATGAAACGGAACTGAGGTATTATTTCGGGTGATTATTTATTTCTTTCGCTCGCATTGCTCGCTCGTGAAATAAACCCTCAGCGATTACATGATGCACATTGTCGGTGCAGCTCAGTCCCTTTTTATACACTGTGTATCAGCCAAATGGAATAAATTCGATAATAAATAAATGGGGGCGTGTTCGAAAAAAACGCTCGGACACGTCGATTGTTATTTTTAGTTGCGCATTTTTTTCAACAAAAACTTTTTATACAGGGTGTGTCATGTGACCGTGGCCAATACCAACGTTCTTATTTTAAATGCAACACCTGGTATATTATTCAATTTTTGGATTCTTCAGAAAATTCTAGACATATTTCATGTACATTGTCCTATACCTATCTTCAACTGTTTCGGAAATATTAAGTGTTTTCAGATTTATTGCAAAAATTAACATTAAAAAAAGAAAATTATTTGATTACAGAAATTCGTTACAACACACTCAAAAACTAATAAGTAATACTGTTTATTTCTTGATAATGTAAAAAAACAAAAAAAAAACAATAAATTTCAATGGAGGAGATGTTCAAAATGCTCGCCGTGAACGTCTTGGCAACATCTTAAATAGAAATTTCTTCTAACGTTACTCAACATCTCAGGCGTGACCGATCTAATCGCAAGCATTATTCGTCTTCTTAAGTCAGCTAAGTCGAGGGCTTTAGTTTTGTATACAATACTTTTGACATATCCCCATAAGAAGGAGTCTAATGACGTCAGATCAGGGGATCGTGCTGGCCATTCCATCGATCCTCGCCTCCCTATCCACCGATTTGGAAATATTCGGTTGAGGTAGTTCCGGACATTGATCCGAAACAGCTGAAGATGGGTATAGGACATTGTACATGTTTTTTCGAACACGCCCCCATTTATTTATTATTGAATTTATTCCATTTGGCTGATACACCCTGTATAATAAGTATAGCATTATACCTTTGAATATTATATTTACACTGACCTTTTTTCACTCAAAATACTTTATAGAGTTACTTCCCTAAATATTGTTTATTTTCTCTTGGAACATCCAACATGATTAACCTAAAATTTCACGGAGTTCTAAATGAACCCGTTTTCATATGAAATTGCTTCAGAAATAGCTCATAGTATCACCTATCGACATATTTACCTTTCCACCTGATACCTGTATAAAACACAACTGCAAAACTAGTAAACTACAATTTGCTATTGAACACGACTCTTACCTCTCTCTTGTGTCTCAAGGGCCCCCATGACATCGGTCCTAATTTCCATGTTCGCAATAGTACCGCATCTAGCCTGTATAACGACCTGCTTCTTGTTAGGCACGGGCAGTTTGGAAAATATGATCTTGTTGACCATAAGCTCCAGCATGTACAATTGATCCATCGTACCTTTATCCATTTTGAATTTAGATACTAATATTTAGATAATAATACTGCACTTAAATTTTCTCACGCATGATTTTCACGACGCCTTGACGTTTCACTGTCACTTCAAATTTTCAGCAGCTTTCTCGATTTGAAGAATTTTTTATTAAGATCCACCGTTGCAGCAATTTTTCTACGAAGTGTTATACTTTCGACAGAAATTGCGACGTTGGTGTATCTTGAATAAACAGGCTTTGTATTGATGGGTATGGCACAACCATTGTATGTCCATTTGTTGTATGAATTTAACTTCTGCAGCATGAAGTGTTGCCTAGGAAGTAAGCTAGTTGCACAAACATTAAATGTCCTAATGTTTGGAAGACCTTATTTTAGAATTCATATGAATTGAATTAGGGCAATAGATATAAACACTGGAGCTTTCGAACTTTGTAAAGCACGTACTAAAAAAAAAAAAGTTTTGGGCTTGCAATGGTTGTGGTTTTACCCATTGATATGTTTGCAAATAAACTTCCTCCAAGTTTATTTTGCGTTTCGGAAAATTTGGGACATTTTAATGTTAAATCGCAGGTATAAATTCTACTGTACATTAACACCAAAACTATCCAACCGAAATAGCGATCTCTGTTTATTTTCGGATAATCCTGGTCATAATCAAAATGATCTTCAATGAATGAGTTATATGTGCAACATTCTCCGAATGCATTTTAAAACCAATGCAGACTAGAGATGGTTGCGAAGTTTTCTTGGGAACAACCTAGGTGGTTGCGAAGTTTTCTTGGGAACTACCTTCGGTTGTTGCGAAGTATTCTTGGGAACTACCTTCGGTGGTTGCGAAGTTTTCTTGGGAACTACCTTCGGTGGTTGCGAAGTTTTCTTGTGAACTACGTTCGGTGGTTGCGAAGTTTTCTTGGGAACTACCTTCGGTGGTTGCGAAGTATTCTTGGGAACTACCTTCGGTGGTTGCGAAGTTTTCTTGGGAACTACCTTCGGTGGTTGCGAAGTTTTCTTGTGAACAACGTTCGGTGGTTGCGAAGTTTTCTTGGGAACTACCTTCGGTGGTTGCGAAGTTTTCTTGGGAACTACCTTCGGTGGTTGCCAAATGGCATGTACATACCAGATGTTGCTTTCTGGGTTTGGACCCTTCTTCTCCCTTTTTCGTCTTCTTCTTCGTCTTCTTCTTCTTGTTCTCTTCGAGTGTGGCCCCCTCTTGAAACTTGTGCTTCCAGCTGAAGCCGAGAAGTCTACCATGTGGAGCATAATGGCTAGCATCGACCGCGCCCTGAGCGAGAACCACATCGACTCGACGTCCTGCATGCAGAGGGCAATCTGCTGGGCCGTGAAGAACTCCAACTCCAACCTGAGCAATGGTCAGGCCACCAGCGCTGACAAGATCATCGACGGACTGGCCACCAACGGCTGGGTGACCAGCATGGTGGATGGGTCCGTGTTCAAGGCGGCCATCGACAGCGGGCTGGCTGGCGAGAACTGCACCAAGACCTACAGCCAATGCAAGATCAACCAGAAGACGATACAGACGTTCGGCAAGCAGATCATCAGCGCGATATACAGCAGGAAGTGATCTGCTCGAGGAAGCCAGTTCTTGATTTTTATCCTTGTTAGCAGAAAAATATTGTGATACTTCTTTTGGTGTGCTCAATCTAACGTTGTTATTGGCAGGCACCAAGTTGCTTTTGTTGCCTAGGTTTTGTTGTTATTTATGATGAATAAAGAAGTTCGTAAAATTCATAAGAATGGACCTAGAGAGAGATATGTTTTACCCAATGACAATTTAAATCTCAACCTTACTTAACCACAAATTCCTTTACCTACCTACTCTGTTCATCTCTTTTTCCTTTCCTTTCCTTTTATCTCTATCTTTCTCTCTCTCTCCCTTTATTTACCATACAACCCTCCCACGCTCTCATCCTCTTCTTTTCTTTCAAAGCTCCCTACTTTGCTCGATACCTTCTTTCCTATTCCTCCATCATACAACCCTCAAACGCTCTCACCCACTTCTTTTCTTTCATCGCTCCCTTCTTTGCTCGATCACTTCTTTCCCATTCCTCTATCTTCTTTCACCGCTCCCTTTTTTCCTGATTCTCTCTTTTTCTCGCTCGATCTTCTTTCGCCTCTATCTCTCTCTCGCTCTTCTTTCCTCGCTCGCTTCTTTCGTCTCTCTCTTTCTCGATCTTCTTTCGTTTTTTTCTCTCCCCCATCCATTATGTGGCAGATATCTCCTCATACGAAGTGCAGTTAGAAAGAGAGATGTCTACTAGCTCATAGCTATTCAAGATTCTTTCCCATTCCTCTTCTATCTTCTTTCACTGCTCCATTTTTTCCTGATTCTATCTTTCCTTCGCTCGATCTTCTTTCGTCTCCATCTGTCTCTCGCTCTTCTTTCCTCGCTCGCTTCTTTCGTCTCTCTCTCGCTCTTCTTTCCTCGCTCGCTTCTTTCGCCTTTATCTCTCGCTCTTCTTTCCTCGCTCGCTTCTTTCGTCTCTCTCTCTTACTCTTTCTCGATCTTCTTTCGTTTCTCTCTCTCCCCCATCCATTATGTGGCAGCTATCTCCTCATACGAAGTACAGTTAGATAGAGAGATGTCTACTAGTGCTGACACCACGCTGGAGTACCATTTAGTAAAGTGAAGAATGAGGTACCTGTTAGTCCGTAGGAAATTTGAAAATGGGTATTCTAGACAGACCCAAGGTCCCAAGCGCTCTTGGGTGAGACAGTTCGCAAGACGTATTCTTGGTACATCGACTCCTAGCGAAGATTGCTGATCGACGATCCATGATCCATGGTTGGTGATTGGTGATCCATGATAGCTACTTGGATATGAATCGATTTGAATATTCAAGCGGCTTTTCCGAATATTTACCAATATTCAAAATTTGCAAAAACTATTTTTAAAAGTATTTTCTATAACTTCTAACATATTTTTGAAATATTGGGGACAGAACCTGATTCTGGATGATTTGATTTTTTACATTTTTGAAATGTTAGAGACAGAATCAGATTATGATTGATTTGGACGCACCTGAATAATTACAGAAATTTCAAAAACCATAAGAATAGCAAATCTAAAAAATAAAAATTTAATCTAGAAAGTGCGTCCACCTGAATAATTACTGAAATTTCAAAAACCATAAGAATAGTAAATCTAAAAAATAAAAATTTAATCTAGAAAGTACGTTATTTGTTTGTATGTTTTTCTTTCTGCAATTTTCAAAAATTGTCAGTACACTTTTTTTGATAGTTAATCATATTTACATATTTTGAAGGAATATTCAAACGGCTTTTGCGATTATTTACTAAAACTTCAAAAATTGTAAAAACTGGACTCTGACTAGGTTTTTTATTTAAGTATTTTCTATAATTACCGCCATATTTTGGAAATATTGGGGCAGAACCAGATTATGATTGATTTGGGCCCACCTGAATAATTACGGAAATTTTAAAAACCATATGAATGATAAATCTAAAAAATTAAAATTTAATCTAGAAAGTGCATTATTTGTTTGATTGTTTTTCGTTCTAGAATTTTCCAAAATTATCAGTACATGTTTTTAATAGTTAGTCATTTTACATATTTTTAAGGAATATTCAAACGACTTTTCCGAATATTTACCAAACCTTCAAAATTTGTAAATATAACTGGACACTGATTAGGTTTTTTATTTAAGTATTTTCTATAATTACCGTCATATTCAAAATTTGTAAAAATAACTGGACACTAACTAGGTTTTTTATTTAAGTATTTTCTATAATTACCGCCATATTTTCGAAATATTGGATACAGAACCAGATTTTGATTGATTTCGACGCACTTGAATAATCACGGAAATTTCAAAAACCATAAGAATGATAAATCTATAAAAATAAAAATTTAATCTAGAAAGTGGATTATTTGTTTGTTTGTTTTTCGTTCTAGAATTTTCCAAAATTATCAGTACATGTTTTTAATAGTTAGTCATATTTACATATTTTTAAGGAATATTCAAACGACCTTACCGAATATTTACCAAAACTTCAAAATTTGTGAAAATAATTGGACACTGACTAGGTTTTTTATTTATGTATTTTCTATAATTACCGCCATATTCAAAATTTGTAAAAATAAATAGACACTGACTAGGTTTTTTATTTAAATATTTTCTATAATTACCGCCATATTTTCGAAATATTGGGAACAGAACAAATTCTGATTGATTTGGACGCACCCAAATATTTACGGAAATTTCAAAAGCTATAAGAATGATAAATGTTAAAAATTAAAAATTTAATCTACAAAAAATAAATTCTAATAAACCCAGGTCCAACACTCAATTCATTATTTGTTTGTTTATTTGTTATTCTTCCTACAATTTTCCAAAATTTTCAGCACATTTTCTTAATAGTTAGTCATATTTACGTATTTTTAAGGAATATTCAAACGGCATTTGTAAAAATAACTGAACACTGACTATGTTTTTTATTTAAGTATTTTCTATAATTTCCGGCACATTTTCGAAATATTAGGGAAATTTTATTAAATTTTCTACCAAATCGGTGGAACTTCCAAGATATTTATGAAAATTTGAAAAACTATAAAATCTGTACACCACAATTGATTTATAGGAATTTCCGGCATGGATTCTGAATATTTAGGAATGCATAGGAAAATATCTGAAATATTTGTGGGACTTTCCAAAATAATTGAAAAGCCATGAAAAACTGTACACTACATTGTATTTTGAGTTTTCTAAATTAATTATGAAATTTATGTTATATTCGCCTTATTCGGGGAAGTACATTTTCTATATTTTGGAAAAAAAAATGAATTTTCTGTTATATTTACGAGATTTTGATCATAATGTTATGTTATAATGTCGTTATAATGTCAAATATGAGTGTATGTATAATAATAACTTATAACGTTATAAGTCCGGGAACTAATATTTTATAGCACGAGTGAGACGTTTAAAGACAAGCGACAAAGAAGGTCTGGAAATTTGAAATGAGTACTGTAAAAAGAGTTCACGGGAGTTCAAGAGTTAGGTTTACCTAACCTAACCTAACCTAACCTAATCGAACCTAACATGCTTTTACTAAGCCTCTTTCAAAATAATCAAATTTTGTTTTACTAACTTATTTCATTAAATCATTATATTCTAGCAATTTTCTATTCGAGGAATTGTTATACGAACAACTTGGTTCTCGAGCAATTTTCCATTCGAGGAACTATTTTGCGAGCAATTGATTTCGAGCAATTGTTTTCCAGCAATTTTCCTCAACCCATTAAATCTATATCCACATCAATTACACTTTCCATTTTTATTGATTATCTAATGAATGACTTCTAATGTTTATGTTTGTCAAGCAATTTCACTTTCTCTATCACATTGACAGTTAGTCTGCTACTTCACAATGTGAAGTATATCCAGTAGATTGTCTACTACTTTTTATTGTGTTTCCTAGTTTGATTGACTAGTTGCTATGACAGCTAGTGCACAATACTCTGCCATGGTACGATACTCGGCTACTTCACCCTGTGAAATAAGTCCAGTAGATTGTGTATTACTTATCGTTGTGCACTAGTTGTCACGGCAACTAGTGCACAATAGGGTTATTGTGCACGGGGTAAAGTTGCAGCAATACTGAAATGAAAAAGTCATTCACAATGTACTACATTTAATAACTAATTCATAAATCAATAGATAACTTAACTTAACAGGTGCTTCCGCATATATTTTCTCTACTATATCTCCTTATACAGGGTGTTTATTAAAAAACTTTACACGCTTTGACAGGTGCTAGTAGAGATCAAAACAAGAAATAAATTCTAATAAACCCAGGTCCAACACTCAATGGTTTTCGAAATAGAAAATTTAAAAAAAATAATTACACCTTCAAGTTTGAACGAATCTAACAGAATCAAAAAACCATAACACATGCGATTCCTACTTTGATTGACTAGTTGCTATGACAGCTAGAGCACAATACTCTGCCATGGCACGATACTCTGCTACTTCACCCTGTGAAATAAATCCAGTAGATTGGGTACTACTTATCATTGTGTGTTGCCATGGCAACTAGTGCACAATATGGTTATTGTGCATGGGGTGAAGTTGCAGCTATACTGAAATGAAAAAGTCATTCACAATGTCCTACATTTAAAAACCAATTCATAAATCAATAGGTACAATGTTCAATAGTAGGAAAATATATTTTCACTACTACTTAACTTAACAGGTGCTTCCACATATATTTTCTCTAGTATACCTCCTTATACAGGGTGTTGATAAAGAAACTTTACACGCTTTGACAGGTGATAGTAGATATTAAAACAAGAAACCAATTCTAATAAATCCAGGTCCAACACTCCATAATTTTAAAATTTTAATTACACCTTCAAGTTTGAATGAATCTAACAGATTCAAAATACCGTAACACAAAAGTAATTCTGTTAACAGAGACACTAAAAACCAGTTTAAGTTTTCTTGATATATAAAAGCTCGTTTACTGTCATGTAGACTGACTAGGTAAGTGAGTATTTGAGGCCAGGTGCCTGTAAAGGGTTGCCATGACGACTTTACCGCACAACTTTTGTTTTACTGTATTATGTTCTAGTAGGTTCATTCTAATTAGAAGGTATTATTAAAAATTGTTAAATTTTATATTTCCGAAAACCATTGAGTGTTGGACCTGGGTTTATTAGGGTTGTTCTGTTGACAGAGACACTAAACACCATTTTATGTCTTCTTGATATGTAAAAGCTCGTTTACTGTCATCTAGACTGACTAGGTAAGTGAGCATTTCAATCCAGGCGCCTGTAAAGGATTGCCATGACGACTTTACCGCACAACTTTTGTTTTACGGTATTTTGTTCTGGCACATTCATTCTAATTAGAAGGTATTATTAAAAGTTATGAAATTTTATATTTCGAAAGCCATTGATGTTGGACGTGGGTTTATTAGAATTTATTTCTTGTATTGATCTCTACCATCACCTGTCAAAGCGTGGAAAGTTTTTTTATTAACACCCTGTATAGGTGACAGCAAGGTATACTTTAAGGTATAGCTCCTTAGTACTTGAATAAATAAATACTTCATTTGAATAAATATATTGAGAATAATAATAATAATAATAATAATAACAATAATAATAATAATAATATATCAAAATCATTTAACATAAATAACCTATATACACAAATACTTTACAGTACTGATAATATCATTTAATGATGCTGCATGATCGTCAGCTCGCCCCTAATACTGGTCGTCATTATCTGCAAAAGCAACACAACATTAGATACATATTTATTTCAGGTACTAGTAGTAGAGTGTTTAGGTTATAAGTTTAGGTTATAGTTAGGTTAGGTTGGGTTTAAGTTATAGTTAGGCTAGGTTAGGTTTAGGTTATAGTTAGGCTAGGTTAGGTTTAGGTCATAGTTAGGCTAGGTTAAGTTTAGGTTATGTATAAGCTTACCTCCTTCTGCATTTCTAGTGGTAAGCCAAGTCCCAACACATATGTAAGCTTTGTCAGGGCTGCTTCTGTTGTCATATCGAAGCCAGGTATGACACCAATAATTTCCAAAGTCTAAAACAATACATAATAATAAGTTATAATAATAATACTATTTATTTTCACATAGAGAATCTCTATTTTCGTAAAAACATCAAATACATAACCGTTATTGCCATATATTGACCAAAATACGATTTTGTTGATAAAAATAAGATTTATACAAAAAGAGTTGGATATTAAGTTGCTTGAACTTCTGACGAAAATGTTGGGGGAAGTTTCCATTGCTTTAAAATATCAATAATTGAAAATATTGTCGAAAAGTTGAAAAAAAAAAGTTGTGTCGAGAAAAGAACCAAAATAGTCAATGCGAAGAAGCATTGTGTGAAGTAACCGTTTGAAGCGGTTACTTCACACTCTGTTTTGAGGGCGTGAAATTGTTAAAGCCCTGTTTAAAAAAAAAACGACCTTAAAACGTTTACTTCACACCCTGTTTTGAACTTTTACTTTTGCTTTATTGACTTAAAATTTTGGTGACCAATCAATTTCAAATTAAGGCCAATCAAGTTCAAATTGAGACCAATCAATTTCAAATTAAGGCCAATCAAGTTCAAATTGATACCAATCAATTTCAAATTGATACCAATCAAGTTCAAATTGATACCAATCAATTTCAAATTGAGACCAATCAATTTCAAATTGAGACCAATCAATTTCAAATTGAGACCAATCAATTTCAAATTGAGACCAATCAATTTCAAATTGAGACCAATCAATTTCAAATTGAGACCAATCAATTTCAAATTGAGACTAAACAAAATCAAGTTGACACTAAACAATACCAAGTTGTCATAACAAATTTGATTTGTTTACTCTCAACTTGATATTGTTTGGTGTCAACTTGATTTTGTTTAGCCTCAATTTGAAATTGTCTGGTCTCAATTTGACATTGATCGGTATCAATTTGAACTTGATTGGTCTCAATTTGAACTTGATTGGTCTCAATTTGACATTGATTGGTCTCAATTTGAACTTGATTGGTCTCAATTTGAACTTGAAAAGGCCTTAATTCATTTAAATCCTAATGATACAAAATATGATCAAAAAACCAGGAAGTGTTGGCGATTTTATAAATCCACCTACATTATGGAAAATACTTATTTAAGACGAAGATGTTGTAATGGCATTATTCTTTTGATCAGTTGCTAGTATGGCATTTTAATACTATTAAAGTATTTTCGTACTACTCTTCCATTCTCCTTACCTTTCCAGTCTCGTAGGTCGGATTAACAGTGCCTTGGGCACACTGCGTTACGTTTACAATGAGGACGCCTTCATCAACAGCCTCCTTCAGCACGCTGATGAAACTGTCATTACTGGGTATATTGCCAATCCCATAAGACTGCAGAACTACGCCCTTTATTGGAGGATTAGAGCCTTTCAGTAGAGCAGAGCACTGTAATTACGAGGGCCAAATCTTATCAAAAAATTCTAAGTCGCAGCAGTAGTACGTACCATATTTCCAGTCATTGTGGGAAACAGAGGAAGAATGATGACACTGGCCTCCAAATTTGCTTGGACCTTGAAAGGGGCGTTCCTCTCCGTTTTTAGAACGTAGTCCGTGAAAACTGAAAGTAATCGAAATTCGAATCTGTATTTTCATTTTTTCCATACACCATATTACTTAGTATAGAGTACTATTAAGAAATATAGTAGTAAAAAATTGCGATTGCTTCTGTTAGTAAGAGTGCACAACGTAATACCAATAAAACCAACTCTGGTGCGAAATTTTTATAACCTTGAAAAAATGTGAATGTGAATAGTGCATTAGTACAATTTGTATGATTTTGATCAAGTTTTATTTAAAATCAATTAACACAATTTAGTTATGAAATAACTAACAGCGGTGCAAGACCGAAATGCCTGGAAAGACATATCTGGATATTGATGTGATCACCACGTCCTTTCGAAGGACTAGGACAGAGGAAGAGGAGATATGGAATGACTAACTAATAGAATTTATGGGGAGATTAAAGATGTGAACGGATGTGAAGAAGGGAAAGAAGAACAAATATGGAACTGGGGAGCTATACAAAGAACCTAACATAATCAACTATGTACAAGCCCAAAGCTTCAGGTGGCTAGGCCATGTAGAGCTCATGCCATACTTAAGGATGCCGAAAATGATACTAAGGAGGAGGCCAGTGGGAGCAAGAAGAGCGGGAAGACCTAGAAAGAGATGGCTACAGTCAGTGGAAGAAGACCTACAAGAGAAGAGAGAAAGAAGAAAAGGAGAGCTCAGGACAGAATGTAGTTTAGGAGGATAATATGCTAGTATTTGGAGAGTTGTATGGAGGAAAATGTGGTTGCTCAAACGCCCTAGGCCTAGATGGCATGTTGTGCAAAAAAAAAGATATGAACAGTCCATTAAAATTATTTTTAATTTTTGAACTTACTGTGGAAATGAATCCCCACTTTTCCCAAATTGTGGTAATTTGGGGCAGTAAACGCCTTCAGCAGGTTCGAACTTGATTTGACAGTCCTGTTCGCTCGAAGCAGGCGATTGGCGAAGCATATGCACACTTCAGGAATACTATAGCACGCTGAGAATACTAGGGATTTTAGGAAGTTCTCTTTTGCGTCAGTGCGATGTTCAAAAACTGGTATCTGCAATAAGTAGAAAACAAACTTCAGTTTGTAGTAATGGAATTACATCTAAAAGAGTAATAAAAACATTGTTACAGTCTTGATTCTTCGGGATAAATTAACTTTGATTATTGCAAAAAACACGTTTTAGTTTCCATATAAACGTTGTTTGTTTCTTTGAAGTGATGAACCTCATATACAACCTATGCACATCGTATACATTTGTAACGTTATAATTTTTACGCACAGCGGTGGTGGCTAGGTTGCCTATAGAACATATATAAATACAAGACAACGTTTCGAGTCAATTACCTGTGATGAACCTCATGTACAACCTATGCACATCCTATTCATTTGTAACGTTATAATATTTACGCACAGCGGTGGTGGCGAGGTTGCCTATAGAACATATATAAATACAAGACAACGTTTCGAGTCAATTACCTGTGATCCAGTCACCACTACAGTCTTTCCAAGACCTTCGAACATGAAGCTGAGAGCTGACGCTGTGTAAGCCATCGTATCCGTGCCGTGGAGGACCACGAAGCCGTCGTACTCATAGTAGTACTTCTGTTAATGATAAAGTTCATAGCTAAGAACAAACGAATTTATTCGACGTTGTAAATTTCTAAATTACCCCAATGTCCAACGCAATGCGCTTCCAGTCGGCCACTGACATGTTGCTGCTGTCCAGAAGAGGATGGTACTCCATGATGACGTAGGATATTGCTTCAATATTTCTGCTGATATGACTAGAATGACAAAAAAATGAAAGGTTCCAGTTTTGTCAAAATAGGATTAGATCTGGATATGACACTTTCAATTCCCTTGATCCTTACTTGAAAAATTTCTCATTTATTAATGATATAGAATGATCTAGGATATTACTTCAATATTTCTGGTGACATGATTTGAATGACAAAAAATAAAGGGTTCCAGTTTTTCGAATTGAAAATTAAACTTTTAATTCTCTTGATGCCTATTTAAAAAATGCCTAACTTATTAATGACAGGATGTTGCTTCAATATTTCTGGTCATATGACTGGAATGACAAAAAAAGGGTTCCAGTTTTGTCAAAATAGGATTAGATCTGAATATGACACTTTCAATTCCCTTGATCCTTACTTCAAAATTTATAATTTGTTAATGACATAGGATGACGTAGGATATTACTTCAATATTTCTGGTGACATGATTAGAATGACAAAAAATAAAGGGTTCCAGTTTTTTCGAATTAAAAATTACACTTTTAATTCTCTTGGTGCTTATTTTAAAAATGCCTAACTTATTAATGACAGGATGTTGCTTCAATATTTCTGGTCATATGACTGGAATGACAAAAAAAAGAGTTCCAGTTTTGTCAAAATGGGATTAGATCTGGATATGACATTTTCAATTCCCTTGATCCTTACTTTAAACATTTCTAATTTATTAATGACCTAGGATGACGTAGGATATTACTTCAATATTTCTGGTGACATGATTAGAATGACAAAAAATAAAGGGTTCCAGTTTTTTGAATTAAAAATTAAACTTTTAATTCTCTTGATGCTTATTTAAAAAATGCCTAACTTATTAATGACAGGATATTGCTTCAATATTTCTGGTCATATGACTGGAATGACACAAAAAGGGTTCCAGTTTTGTCAAAATAGGATTAGATCTGGATATGACACTTTCAATTCCCTTGATCCTTACTTTAAAAATTTCTAATTTATTAATGACGTAGGATGACGTAGGATATTACTTCAATATTTCTGGTGACATGATTAGAATGACAAAAAATAAAGGGTTCCAGTTTTTCGAATTAAAAATTAAACTTTTAATTCTCTTGATGCCTATTTTAAAAATGTCTAATTTATTAATGACAGGATATTGCTTCAATATTTCTGGTCATATGACTGGAATGACAAAAAAGGGTTCCAGTTTTGTCAAAATAGGATTAGATCTGGATATGACACTTTCAATTCCCTTGATACTTACTTTAAACATTTCTAATTTATCATTGACATAGAATGACGTAGGATATTACTTCAATATTTCTGGTGACATGATTTGAATGACAAAAACTAAAGTGTTCCAGTTTTTCGAATTAAAAATTAAACTTTTAATTCTCTTGATGCCTATTTTAAAAATGCCTAACTTATTAATGACAGGATATTGCTTCAATATTTCTGGTCATATGACTGGAATGACAAAAAAAGGGTTCCAGTTTTGTCAAACTAGGATTAGATCTGGATATGCCACTTTCAATTCCCTTAATCCTTTAAAAATATCTAATTTATTAATGACATAGGATGACGTAGGATATTACTTCAATATTTCTGGTGACATGATTAGAATGACAAAAATTAAAGGGTTCCAGTTTTGTCGAATTAAAAATTACACTTTTAATTCTCTTGGTGCTCATTTTAAAAATGTCTAATTTAGTAATGACAGGATATTGCTTCAATATTTCTGGTCATATGACTGGAATGACAAAAAAAGGGTTCCAGTTTTGTCAAAATAGGATTAGATCTGGATATGACACTTTCAATTCCCTTAATCCTCACTTTAAACATTTCTAATTTATTAATGACATATGATGACGTAGGATATTACTTCAATATTTCTGGTGACATCATTAGAATGACAAAAAATAAAGGGTTCCCGTTTTTCGAATTAAAAATTAAACTTTTAATTCTCTTGATGCTTATTTCAAAAATGCCTAACTTATTAATGACAGGATATTGCTTCAATATTTCTGGTCATATTACTGGAATGACAAAAAAAGGGTTCCAGTTTTGTCAAACTAGGATTAGATCTGGATATGCCACTTTCAATTCCCTTGATCCTTACTTTAAACATTTCTAATTTATTAATGACATAGGATGACGTAGGATATTACTTCAATATTTCAGGTGACATGATTAGAATGACAAAAAATACAGGGTTCCAGTTTTTTCGAATTAAAAATTACACTTTTAATTCTCTTGGTGCTTATTTTAAAAATGTCTAATTTATTAATGACAGGATATTGCTTCAATATTTCTGGTGATATGACGAATGACAAAAAAAGGGTTTCAGTTTTGTCAAAATAGGATTAGATCTGGATATGACACTTTCAATTCCCTTGATCCTTACTTTAAAAATTTCTAATTTATTAATGACATAGGTTGACGTAGGATATTACTTCAATATTTCTGGTGACATGATTAGAATGACAAAAAATAAAGGGTTCCAGTTTTTCGAATTAAAAATTAAACTTTTAATTCTCTTGATGCTTATTTAAAAAATGCCTAACTTATTAATGACAGGATATTGCTTCAATATTTCTGGTCATATGACTGGAATGACAAAAAAAAAGGTTTTAGTTTTGCCAAAATAGGATTAGATCTGGATATGACACTTTCAATTCCCTTGATCCTTACTTTAAAAATTTCTAATTTATTAATGACATAGGATGACGTAGGATATTACTTCAATATTTCTGGTGACATGATTAGAATGACAAAAAATAAAGGGTTCCAGTTTTTTCGAATTAAAAATTAAACTTTTAATTCTCTTGGTGCTTATTTTAAAAATGTCTAATTTATTAATGACAGGATATTGCTTTAATATTTCTGGTGATATGACTGGAATGACAAAAAAAGGGTTCCAGTGTTTCAAAATAGGATTAGATCTGGATATGACACTTTCAATTCCCTTGATCCTTACTTTAAAAATTTCTAATTTATTAATGACATAGGTTGACGTAGGATATTACTTCAATATTTCTGGTGACATGATTAGAATGACAAAAAATAAAAGGTTCCAGTTTTTCGAATTAAAAATTAAACTTTTAATTCTCTTGATGCTTATTTCAAAAATGCCTAACTTATTAATGACAGGATATTGCTTCAATATTTCTGGTCATATGACTGGAATGACAAAACAAGGGTTGCAGTTTTGTCAATATAGGATTAGATCTGGATATGACACTTTCAATTCCCTTGATCCTTACTTTAAAAAATTCTAATTTGTTAATGACATGGGATGACGTAAGATATTATTTCAATATTTCTGGTGACATGATTAGAATGACAAAAAATAAAGGGTTCCAGTTTTTCGAATTAATAATTAAACTTTTAATTCTCTTGATGCTTATTTCAAAAATGCCTAACTTATTAATGACAGGATATTGCTTCAATATTTCTGGTCATATGTCTGGAATGACAAAAAAAGGGTTCCAGTTTTGTCAAAATAGGATTAGATCTGGATATGACACTTTCAATTCCCTTGATCCTTACTTTAAAAATTTCTAATTTATTAATGACATAGGTTGACGCAGGATATTACTTCAATATTTCTGGTGACATGATTAGAATGACAAAAAATAAAGGGTTCCAGTTTTTCGAATTAAAAATTACACTTTTAATTGTAAAAAAAAAAATCACACGAATACATCTCAAAATCCCGAAAAATTCTATGAGTGAAACTTATCTGGATTTTCCCTAAAATTAAAAAAAAATGAATTTATGATAAAAACTCGATATTTGGGAATAACTTTTGATTCTAAACAACTTTTCTAAGTAACTATTAGTTGCATCTTATTCCGACGATTATAAATTATAGATTTTTTGCAGTTTCTGTTGAGGCGATTTTAAAGTGAAACACACTGTATATATTGATTGAATAAAACTTGATTTTGATTAAATTAAGTTTACGTCAAGTTTTGAAATAATCGACAAATATTAGTTATTCAGAGCGATTCAGTGGATTCAAACTATAAATAATATTATTTATTTTTATTATTATATTAACTTTTAATTCTAAACAACTTTTCTGAGTAACTATTAGTTGCATCTTATTCCGACGATTATGAAGTATAGATATTTTGCAGTTTCTGTCGAGGCGATTTTAAAGTGAAACACACTGTATATATTGATTCAATAAAAATGTATTATGATTGAATTAAGTTTACGTCAAGTTTTGAAATAATCGATAAATATTAGTTATTCAGAGAGATTCCGTAGATTCAGACTATAAATAATATTATTGCTTACGGTATAACACAGACGTTTTCAGGTACATCATTGTCATGCACCTTCTTCGCTAAGTGAGGATCATGCAATTCAGGAAATTCCTTGATTTTTTTTGTGAACGCATCTGGAGTGGGTGCATACACTGAAAATGTTAAAAAATAGCATTATTTTTTGAGAAGTTCAACAGCAAAAAATAGCAAAATAGTCGATTATTGGAAATAATAGAAAGAAAAAGGCATTTCAAAACAAATAATCATTCTAATTCATAATTAAATAACTTTTACCCTTTTTTCACCATTTATTTTTATATCACGAAATAATATTTGCGCTCATCTTCACTAGTAGTTGACATTTATTGTGACAATTAATTTATATGTTATTTATATATTATTTATATTTATTTATTATCCTTCAACAATACCGATTTTGTGTATTTTAATAAAAACATTTTCAAAAATTTTTGACACTATTGGGGATACGTACGAAATTTTCCGAAATTTTCTTTTGTTTGAGCAATTGCTACAGTTTTTTTCAGGAGTATCCTGAATATTTTGAACATTTATATTTATGGGAATTCACAGCCTCTTTTGTTTTCCAGAAATTTTCTATAATGTCAGGCATATTTTTGAAATATTTGGGAATTTTCATAAAAATTTTAAGCATATACATTTTTAATCATATTTGCTAAACTCTCAGCAACATTTACGAAAATTGCAAAAGTCATGAAAATCTACACAATGCAATTGATTTTTTGTTTATATTTTATGGAAATTCTGTAGTAATTTGCACATGTTTAGAAATTTGTACAGATTATGCAATAGTATTTATCATTTCTCTTATTCGAAATATTTGGAATTTTTCATTTTCCCACATTTTCTATACTATTTTCCATCAATGTACACAATGCAATTAATTTTTTGCTTAAACATTATAGAAATTTTATGTAAATTCTGTAGTATTTTCGAAATATTTGGGAATTTTCATAAAAATTTCTATCAAATCTCTCTCAGCAATTTTTATGAAAATTTCAATAATCAAAAAATCCACACAATTCAATTGAGTGTTTCTTAAATTTGATAGAAATTCCGGGGAAATTATGTAGTATTATTCATATATTCTCGAATTTGTACGGATTATGCAACACTATTTAGGTGATTTTCACAAAACTTCAGAATATTTATTTAACAGTTTGGCGTTATATGGACTTTTTCGGAAGATTTTCAAACTATTGGAGGATAGGTACGACATTTTCCGAAAATTTTCTGGACATTCTCGATAATTTTTGTTTAAGCAATTCCCACAGAAATTTTCTGGAGTATCCGCAATATTTCGGACATTTGTGTCGGGCAGAAATTCGGACAGAAATTCACTGAATCTTTAATATTCTAGAAATTTTCTACAATACCAGGCATATTTTCGAATTATTTGGAAATTTTCATAAAAATTTTAACCATATTTGCCACACTCTCGGCAATCTTTATGAAAATTTCAAAAATCATGAAAATTTGTACAATGCAATTGATTTTTTTATTGATATTATTATGGAAATTCTGTAGTATTTTGCACACATTCAGAAATTTGTACAGATATGCAATAGTATTTACGTAAGTTCCAAAATATTTCCAAGTTTTCATTTCTGTACATTTTTCACACTCTTTTCCATCAATGTATGCAAAAGATTTTTTGCTTGAACTTTATAGAAATTTTATGGAAATTCCGTAAAATTTTCCACATATTCTGGGTTTAAACCAATTTTTTTCTATAATATCATATTATATACTATATCTATATCATAATTTTCGAAATGTTTCTGAAATTTCATCAAATATTCAAGCATACTTGCCAAACTCTCAGCAATATTTATAAAAATCGCTAGAATCATGAAAATCTACTCAATTCAATTGATTTTTTGCTTAAATTTTATGGAAATTCATTGATATTTTCACATATTCTGAAATTTGTACCGAATTACAGTCTACAGAAATTCTGTAGTATTTTCCACATATTCTGGATTCATCAAAATTTTCTATATCAGGCACATTTTCGAAATATTTGGGAATTTTTATAAAAAAATTCAAGCATATTTTCCAAACTCACGGCAATATTAATGAAAATTGCAAATATCATGAAAATCTACACAATGCAATTGATTTTTTGTTTAATTTTTTTGGAAATTCTGTAGTATTTGGTACATATTCTGAAATTTGTACAGATAATGCAATAGTATTTACGTCATTTTGGATATATTTCGAATTTTTCATGTTTCCACATTTTTCACACTCCTTTCCATCAATCTACATAATGTAATTGATTTTTTGCTTAAAATTTATAGAAATTTTATGGAACTTCTGTAATATTTTCGAAGTATTTGGGAATTTTTATAAAATTTTCTAGTAAATGCGCGAAACTCTGCAAGTTTGATAAAAAAATTAAAAATCATGAAAATCTACACAATTCAATTGAGGTTTTCTTAAATTTTATAGAAATTCTGTAGTATTTTGTACGTATTTGTTTAAATTTGTACAGATTATGCAACAGTATTTACATAAATTTCGAAATCTTTGGAATTTTTCATTTTTCCACATTTTCCACATTCTTTTTTTTTAAACTTTATAGAATTTTTATGGAAATTTTGATTTTTTTATTGATATTATTATGGAAATTCTGTAGTATTTTGCACACATCTCGAAATTTGTACAGATTAGCAATAATATTTACGTAATTTTCAAAATATTTGTAATTTTTCATTTCTGTACATTTTTCACTCTTTTCCATCAATCTACACAATTTACTTGATTTTATGCTTGAACTTCATAGAAATTTTATGGAAATCCCATAGTATTTTCCACATATTCTGGGTTTCAACAAAAAATTTCTATAATATCAGGCACATTTTCGAAATATATGGGAATTTTCATAAAATTTTCAAGCGCATTTGTCAAACCCTCAGCATCATTTATGAAAATTGCTAAAATAGCACAATACAATTGAAGTTTTGCCTAAATTTTGTAAAACTTTTGTGGAATTTTGCACATATTCTGAAATTTATACAGGTTGAAATTTTTGGATTTTTTTATTTTTCCACATTTTCTACACTCTTTTCCATCATCTACAATTGTTCTTTTACTTAAATTTTATGGAAAATCTGTAGTATCTTGCACATATTCTGAAATTGATAAATATTATCATATTGATAAATATTGATATAGTATTATATTATGCAATAGTATTTATATATATTTTATATTTATTTTCGAAATATTTGGAATTTTTCATTTCCCCTCATTTTCCATGCTCTTTTCCATTAATCTACATAATGCAATCGATATTTTGCTTAAACTTTATGAAATTTATCAAATTTCTGCAGTATTTTTCACATATTCTGGGTTTCCACAAAAATTACACACAATGGCAGAATTTACAAATGTTTTTGTCGAACAATTAGATGATTTTAAATTTGTTCAGACAACAATAAACTTGATATATTTTGTATTTTATATTTATCTAATTTTAAGCAGCTTTTATATCATATATGATTTCATATAGTCTCAGTCGTTATTTGGAACTATGCGCAACAGTTACAGGACTATAGTTGGGGTCAAATTAAGTTGGGTATGTCCCAGCACAGTTAGTGATGCCATAAAAAAAAATGATTCCAGAGCGAAGTAGTCTTATCTTCTGATTGCAAATGTGCTAAATCGGACACTAAAAAAAATCGAGCTTTGATACTAACAAATAACTGATATATGTCAAACCTAAGTTGATGTGGAACTATGTGCAACAGTTACAGGACTATAGTCGGGGTCAAATTAAGTTGGGTATGTCCCAGCACAGTTAGTGATGCCATAAAAAAAATCATTCCAGAGCGAAGTACGTTTTATCTTCTGATTGCAAATGTGCTAAATCAGACAAAAAAAAAACGTGCTTTCATACTAACAAATAACTGATATATGTCAAACATAAGTTAATTTGGTGCCGACTATAATATATTTTAATAGTCTGCCATCTAATATTGAATCGATCAAAAATTATCCTAATTGAAACTGAAAATTTTGTGAAGAAAGTTTGACTTTTTTGGCATATTTCTGTACATAGATTAAATGCCCTTTTTAGTTTATTATTTCTTTTTTTTACATAAGAAATAATTGTTAGGAAATACACACTTTTATATTATTCTTATGTAATCCTAAAAGTAAAAAAAAAAAAATTTAATTTAAGGTATTATTATTCTGTACTTACTGGTAGAGTTATTTTTATTTTATTTTATTATTTATTTATTTTATTTTGCCTGACTAGTTTCAGTTTTTTAATCATCAGATGCGTTATATTTATAATCAATATATATATATTGATTTTATTTCATCATAAATATTTGGAATTTAAGATGAATTTTGAAAGATGTAATTGTAATTTATTTAATTAACAAACATTGATTCTTAGATTTACATATCTTCAAGATATGTGGGAAGTGATTTTCTTTAAAAACATGTTAAAATGCGTTGAATTATAATATGTAAGATAATAATAAGAAACTTTAGCTCAAATAATTTCTACAGTTTTTATTAAATCAAAACGTTACACTTTTGTTGTAAAATTAAATTACTAATAAATAATGTTGTCATGAGATATTTTTTGAATGGTTGTTAATACAAGTGTGAACTAACCCATTATTATTAAGATTAAGATCAACTTTAATTAAAATTGTAATTAAATTATCTTTAATTTTATTATCATTTTTATTTTCTACGTTAAGATTAAATATTCTCAGATTGGAAGTAACTATAAAAGTATTTTTATAAATATATTATCAATAGGCCCTTTACCTTACGGTGTGGGCTAAAGTATTTTTATACTAAATATAATATTTTATTTGTTACTTTTGAGTAGTTTAATCAGTTTACTACTATTAGACTAGTTCTATTACTGTTACTAGTTACTGTTACAAGTACTATTTAAAATGATTACTATTAGAAGAAAATAGAGCTAAGATCTATTTTAAGGACTAATTCTATGGTTGAAACTTCCTGAGCACCAGGATAAATTTTCATTTCCGAGTTTTCCAGTGTTGTTTGGCTAAAATATAGTTTTAACAGTTTCATTTTTGTTGCAGAGTATTTTTGACTCGATGGTTTGTTTGTCTAAAATGTGATTTTAACAGCTGTCAGCTGTTAAAATTATTACAGAATAATATTTCAAATGAAACTTTTATAAATCTTTATATAGCTTAATGCAATGCCCTAATAGCAAATCTCTGATCAATTTCAATTAAAATTTTAATTAAATTAAATTAAATTAAAAAAATATTTATGTGGCCCAAGTCTTACCTCCGCATTCATTCTTGGTCATCCCAATGGTTCCTCCGGTGTACAGAACCAAGATGCTCTTGACCCCATTCTGCAGCCGCATGATGGCACTATTTCGCTGGTACAATCTACAATCACACTCGTACTGGAATTGGGCAGAATTTGGAACTGACCAGGCGATCCGTTCCAATTCCAAACGTTTCGATTTTGATTAGAAAGGCACGCGCACTTGCTCTCGTCACAATCGGTCGATTCTGGTAACGAGCAGTCGACAGCAGCTTTCGAAATGATGCCCAAACACTGGAGCAGTGATCATTTATCGCAATTTTCTACGCTAATTACGCTTCCTAATGGGACCTAATCGCCATAATTGTAAACAGATTGTATGTAATCAGTTGATCAAATACGGAATCGCGCGTCAAAAAATGTGCAAACGCAAGCTTGCTGATGCTGAGAAGTCTGAGATTAGGTAAATTTTTAATGAATGCTAATTTACATATTACACTGCAACAATATTTTCCTTTCTAGTTTTAAGTGTTTTGATATAATTACTGAAATAGGACCAATACAGCACAATCCATGAAGTTAAAACAATTGCACTATAACGGTTATAAAATACGTAATAAGAAATTATTGTTAATTTATCCAACAACAAAAATACTTATTAATCATTAAAATATTATACAGGGTGATTCATTGGGAAATGCGCATACAGTAGTGGTAGATGCGGCACACCGATGTGATTCTTAATAAACTATATTTTATGGGCCTATCGTTCTTTATAACCTATATACAGGGTGATTCATTAATATTGCCCATTTTTTCATATAATCATAACTTACGAACCACCCTATAATTTTTTGTAATATTTGGTACGTATATTCTTTGTCCACTGTAGTGTCGATTAACATAATAAATGAAAATCTTATTCTAGGTCCGGCCTTAAAAAAATTATAAGTAGGTTTCGACTCGAATCAACACCCTGTATATCAATATTTTAAAATTGTGTTTGCATATTTGGAAAGAGCAGAAAAAAATAAGTTCCACTGAATGTATTTGGTACTTCCGCATACAACTTTGTTACTTATTAACTTGACTCAAATCTAGAAGTTTCGATAATAAGGTGGCACAAAATTAAAAATAAATAAATTTCCTTTCCTAAATGATCATTTTCCAGCTTTAACCGATAAAATCATCAACTATTTCACATTCTCTGAATTTCTGGATCCTAACCTTAATGTAAAACGAGAGGACAGGTCCGTATTTGGAACAAAATATTATTATCGATTGGCTATCTTTCAAACACCCTGTATGTGTAAAAAATGATAATAACATTTATTGATTGCGCTATATTTAAAAAAAAAATAATAGCATGGAAAAATACCCATTCCGAGAAAAGCATAACTTTATTTTAAATAACAATAACGCTAACGCTAACGCTAACAATTTCTACATATTTGTTTTAAGAGAATCCTGAATACTTAGGACATTTATATTTATGGAACTTCACTGTCTATTTTGTCCTCTAGAAATTTTGTATAATATCAGGAATATGTTCAAAATATTATGGAAATTCCGTAGGATTTTCCACATATTCTGGGTTTCAACAAAAAAAATTCTATAATGTATTATATAATAATCTATATCATATTTTTTGAAATATTTCTGAATTTTCATAAAATATTCAAGCATATTTGTCAAACTCTCAGCAATATTTATAAACATCGCAAGAAACATGAAAATCTACACAATGCAATTGATTCTTTGTTTACATTTTATGCAAATTCTGTGATATTTTGCACATATTCTGAAATTTGTACAGATTTTGTAATAGTATTTACGCCATTATGCAAATATTTGGAATTTTTTTATTTTCCACGCTTATTTCCATCAATCTACGTAATGTACTTGATTTTATGCTTGAACATTATCGAATTTTTATAGAAATTCCGTAGTATTTTCCACATATTTTGGGTTTCAACAAACAAAATTCTATAATATCAGGCACATTTTCGAAATAATTGGGAATTTTCATAAAATTTCCAAGCGTATTTGTCAAACTCTCAGCATAGTTTATGAAAATTGCAAAAATCATGAAAATCTACACAATACAATTGATGTTTTGCTTAAATTTTGTGAAACTTCTGTAGTATTTTGCACATATTTTGAAATTTATACAGATCGAAATTATTTGAATTTTTCTTTTTTCCACATTTTTCGCATTTGTTTCCATCAATGTACACAATGCAATTGTTTTTTTGCTTAAACTTTATAGAAATTCTGTAGTATTTTCCACATATTCTGGGTTTCAACAAAATTTTCTATATCAGACACATTTTCTAAATATTTGGGAATTTTCATAAACATTTTCAAGCATAACCAAACTCACCGCAATATTAATGAAAATTGCAAATATGAAAATCTACACAATGGAATTGATATTTTGCTTAAACTTTATAGAAATTTTATGCAAATACTTTAGTATTTTCGAAATATTTGGGAATTTTCATAAAATTTTCTAGCTAATGCGCGAAACTCTCACCAATTTTTATAAAAAATTCAAAAATTATGGAAGTCTACACATTGCAATTGAGTTTTACTTAAACTTTTATCGAAATTCTGGGAATATTCTGCAGTATTGTCCATTTATTCTGGAATTTGTACTGATTATGCAACAATATTTAAGTGATTTTCACAAAATTTCCGAAAATTTGTTACTCAATTTGACGTTATATGGACTTATTAAGTAGATTTCCAAACTATTCGGGGATACGTACGACATTTTCCAAAAATTTTCTGGACAGCCGCAATAATTTATGTTTGAGCAATTTCTACAGAACTTTGTATACTTTGTATACCTGAGTGTACTGAATATTTTGAACGGACATTTATATTTATGAAAATTCACTGTCTCTTTCCTTTTCTAAAAATTTACTATAATATCAGGCATGTTTTCGAAATATTTGGGAATTTTTATAAAATTCCATTCATTCTTCATTAAACACATTCTTTGTCCACTGTAGTGTCGATTAACATAAAAAATAAAAATCTTATTCTAGGTCCGGCCTTAAAAAAATTAATAAGTATGTTTCGAATTGAAACAACACCCTGTATATCAATATTTTAAAATTTTGTTTGCATATTTGGAAAGAGCAGAAAAAAATAAGTAACACTGAATGTATTTGGTACTTCCCCATACAACTTTGTTACTTATTAACTTGAGTCAAATCTAGATGTTTTGATAATAAGGTGGCACAAAATTAAAAATAAATAAATTTCCTTTCCTAAATGACCATTTTCCAGCTTTAATTAATAAAATCATCAACTATTTCACATTCTCATAATTTCTGGATCATAACCTTAATATAAAACGAGAGGACAGGTCCGTATTTGGAACAAAATATTATTATCGATTGAACTTTCAAACACCCTGTATATGTAAAAAAATTATAATAACATTTAATGATTGCGCTATATTTAAAAAAAATAATAATAACATGAAAAAATACCCATTCCGAGAAAAGCTTAACTTTATTTTAAATAACAATAACGTTGCATAAAAACTACATTTTAAAGGTTAAACATACTTGTTTGTGCAATTTCTACATATTTTTTTTAGAGAATCCTGAATATTTGGGACATTTATATTTATGGAACTACACTGTCTATTTTGTCCTCTAGAAATTTTGTACAATATCAGGAATATGTTCAAAATATTATGGAAATTCCGTAGTATTTTCCACATATTCTGGGTTTCAACATTTTTTTTAATAATATTATATAATTAAAATATCATATTTTTTTTAATATTTCTGAATTTTAATAAAATATTCATGCACATTTGTCAAACTCTCAGCAATATTTATAAAAATCGCAAGAATCATGAAAATCTACACAATGCAATTGATTTTTTGCTTAAATTTTATGCAAATTCTTTGATATTTTGCACATATTCTGAAATTTGTACAGATTTTGTAATAGTATTTACGCCATTATGCAAATATTTGGAATTTTTTTATTTTCCACGCTTATTTCCATCAATCTACTTAATGTACTTCATTTTATGCTTGAACATTATAGAAATTTTATGGAAACTCTGTAGCATTTTCCACATATTCTGGGTTTCAACACACTAAATTCTATAATATCAGGCACATTTTCTAAATATTTGGGAATTTTCATAAAATTTTCAAGCGTATTTGTCAAACTCTCAGCATCATTTATGAAAATTGCAAAAATCATGAAAATCTACACAATACAATTGATGTTTTGCTGAAATTTTGTGAAACTTCTGTAGTATTTTGCACATATTTTGAAATTTATACAGATCGAAATATTTTGAATTTTTGTTTTTTCCACATTTTTCACATTTGTTTCCATCAATGTACACAATGCAATTGTTTTTTTGCTTAAACTTTGTAGAAATTCTGTAGTATTTTCCACATATTCTGGGTTTCAACAAAAAAAATTCTATAATATATTATATAATATATCTATATCATAATTTTTGAAATATTTCTGAATTTTCATAAACATTTTCAAGCATATTTGTCAAACTCTCAGCAATATTTATAAAAATCGCAAGAAACATGAAAATCTAGACAATGCAATTGATTCTTTGCTTAAATTTTATGCAAATTCTGTGATATTTTGCACATATTCTGAAATTTGTACAGATTTTGTAATAGTATTTACGTCATTTTGCAAATATTTGGTTTTTTTTTACTTTCCACGCTCATTTCTATCAATCTACATAATGTACGTGATTTTATGCTTGAACATTATAGAATTTTTATGGAAATTCCGTAGTATTTTCCACATATTCTGGGTTTCAACAAACAATATTCTATAATGTCAGGCACATTTTCGAAATATTTGGGAATTTTCATAAAATTTTCAAGCGTATTTGTCAAACTCTCAGCACCATTTATGAAAATTGCAAAAATCGTGAAAATCTACACAATGCAATTGATGTTTTGCTTAAATTTTGTGAAACTTCTGTAGTATTTTGCACATATTTTGAAATTTATACTGATCGAAATTTTTTGAATTTTCCTTTTCCACATTTTTCACATTTGTTTCCATCAATGTACACAATGCAATTGTTTTTTTGCTTAAACTTTATAGAAATTCTGTAGTATTTTCCACATATTCTGGGTTTCAACAAAAAAAATTCTATAATATATTATATAATATATTATATAATATATCTATATCATAATTTTTGAAATATTTCTGAATTTTCATAAACATTTTCAAGCATATTTGTCAAACTCTCAGCAATATTTATAAAAATCGCAAGAAACATGAAAATCTAGACAATGCAATTGATTCTTTGCTTAAATTTTATGCAAATTCTGTGATATTTTGCACATATTCTGAAATTTGTACAGATTTTGCAATAGTATTTACGTCATTTTGCAAATATTTGGTTTTTTTTTACTTTCCACGCTCATTTCTATCTATCTACATAATGTACGTGATTTTATGCTTGAACATTATAGAATTTTTATGGAAATTCCGTAGTATTTTCCACATATTCTGGGTTTCAACAAACAATATTCTATAATGTCAGGCACATTTTCGAAATATTTGGGAATTTTCATAAAATTTTCAAGCGTATTTGTCAAACTCTCAGCATCATTTATGAAAATTGCAAAAATCATGAAAATCTACACAATACAATTGATGTTTTGCTTAAATTTTGTGAAACTTCTGTAGTATTTTGCATATATTTTGAAATTTATACAGATCGAATTTTTTTGATTTTTTCTTTTTTCCACATTTTTCACATTTGTTTCCATCAATGTACACAATGCAATTGTCGTTTTGCTTAAACTTTATAGAAATTCTGTAGTATTTTCCACATATTCTGGGTTTCAACAAAAAAAATTCTATAATATATTATATAATATATCTATATCATAATTTTTGAAATATTTCTGAATTTTCATAAACATTTTCAAGCATATTTGTCAAACTCTCAGCAATATTTATAAAAATCGCAAGAAACATGAAAATCTAGACAATGCAATTGATTCTTTGCTTAAATTTTATGCAAATTCTTTGATATTTTGCACATATTCTGAAATTTGTACAGCTTTTGTAATAGTATTCACGCCACTTTGCAAATATTTGGATTTTTTTTAATTTTCTACGCTCATTTCCATCAATCTACATAATGTACTTGATTTTATGCTTGAACATTATAGAAATTTTATGGAAATTCCGTAGTATTTTCCACATATTCTGGGTTTCAACAAACAAAATTCTATAATATCAGGCACATTTTCGAAATATTTGTGAATTTTCATAAAATTTTCAAGCGTAATTGTCAAACTCTCAGCATCATTTATGAAAATTGCAAAAATCATGAAAGTCTACACAATACAATTGATGTTTTGCTTAAATTTTGTGAAACTTCTGTAGTATTTTGCACATATTTTGAAATTTATACAGATCGATTTTTTTTGATTTTTTCCCCCACATTTTCACATTTGTTTTCATCAATGTACACAATGCAATTGTTTTTTTGCTTAAACTTTATAGAAATTCTGTAGTATTTTCCACATATTCTGGGTTTCAATAAAATTTGCTATATCACACACATTTTCTAAATATTTGAGAATTTCCATAAACATTTTCAAGCATATTTACCAAACTCATAGCAATATTAATGAAAATTGCAAATATGAAAATCTACACAATGGAATTGATATTTTGCTTAAACTTTATAGAAATTTTATGGAAATTCTGTAGTATTCTCGCAATATTTGGGAATTTTCATAAAAATTTCTAGCTAATGCGCGAAACGCTCAGCAAGTTTTATAAAAATTTCAAAAATTATGGAAGTCTACACATTGCAATTGAGTTTTACTTAAACTTTTATAGAAATTCTGGGGATATTCTGCAGTATTGTCCATTTATTCTGGAATTTGTACTGATTATGCAACAATATTTAGGTGATTTTCACAAAATTTCAGAATATTTGTTACACAATTTGGCGTTATATGGACTTATTTAGAAGATTTCCAAACTATTCGGGGATGCCTACGACATTTTCCAAAAATTTTCTGGACAGCCACAATAATTTATGTTTGAGCAATTTCCACAGAACTTTGTATATTTTGTATACCTGAGTGTACTGAATATTTTGAACGGACTTTTATATTTATGAAAATTCACTGTCTCTTTCCTTTTCTAAAAATTTACTATAATATCAGGCATGTTTTCGAAATATTTGGGAATTTTTATAAAATTCCATTCATTCTTCATTAAACACATTCTTTGTCCATTGTAGTGTCGATTAACATAATAAATGAAAATCTTATTCTAGGTCCGGGCTTAAAAAAATTAATAAGAGTGTTTCGACTTGAAACAACACCCTGTATATCAATATTTCAAAATTTTGTTTGCATATTTGGAAAGAACAGAAAAAATAAGTAACACTGAATGTATTTGGTACTTCCTAATACAACTTAGTTACTTATTAACTTGAGTCAAATCTAGATGTTTCGATAATAAGGTGGCACAAAATTAAAAATAAATAAATTTCCTTTCCTAAATGATCATTTTCCAGCTTTAATCAATAAAATCATCAACTATTTCACATTCTCTTAATTTCTGGATCCTAACCTTAACGTAAAACGAGAGGACAGGTCCGTATTTGGAACAAAATATTATTATCGATTGAACTTTCAAACACCCTGTATATGTAAAAAAATGATAATAACATTTATTGATTGCGCTATATTTAAAACAAATAATAACATGAAAAAATACCCATTCCGAGAAAAGCATAACTTTATTTTAAATAACAATAACGTTGCAAAAAAACTATATTTTAAAGGTTAAACATACTTGTTTGAGCAATTTCTACATATTGTTTTTTTAGATAATCCTGAATATTTAGGACATTTATATTTATGGAACTTCACTGTCTATTTTGTCCTCTAGAAATTTTGTATAATATCAGGAATATGTTCAAAATATTATGGAAATTCCGTAGTATTTTCCACATATTCTGGGTTTCAACAAAAAAATTTCTATAATATATTATATAATATATTTATATCATAATTTTTGAAATATTTCTGTAGTTCCATAAAATATTCAAGCATATTTGTCAAACTCTCAGCAATATTTATAAAAATCGCAAGAAACATGAAAATCTACACAATGCAATTGATTCTTTGCTTAAATTTTATGCAAATTCTTTGATATTTTGCACATATTCTGAAATTTGTACAGCTTTTGTAATAGTATTCACGCCACTTTGCAAATATTTGGATTTTTTTTAATTTTCTACGCTCATTTCCATCAATGTACATAATGTACTTGATTTATGCTTGAACATTATCGAATTTTTATGAAAATTCCGTAGTATTTTCCACATATTTTGGGTTACAACAAACAAAATTCTATAATATCAGGCACATTTTCGAAATATTTGGGAATTTTCATAAAATTTTCAAGCGTATTTGTCAAACTCTCAGCATCATTTATGAAAATTGCAAAAATCATGAAAATCTACACAATACAATTGATGTTTTGCTTAAATTTTGTGAAACTTCTGTAGTATTTTGCATATATTTTGAAATTTATACAGATCGAATTTTTTTGATTTTTTCTTTTTTCCACATTTTTCACATTTGTTTCCATCAATGTACACAATGCAATTGTCTTTTTGCTTAAACTTTATAGAAATTCTGTAGTATTTTCCACATATTCTGGGTTTCAACAAAAAAAATTCTATAATATATTATATAATATATCTATATCATAATTTTTGAAATATTTCTGAATTTTCATAAACATTTTCAAGCATATTTGTCAAACTCTCAGCAATATTTATAAAAATCGCAAGAAACATGAAAATCTAGACAATGCAATTGATTCTTTGCTTAAATTTTATGCAAATTCTGTGATATTTTGCACATATTCTGAAATTTGTACAGATTTTGTAATAGTATTTACGTCATTTTGCAAATATTTGGGTTTTTTTTACTTTCCACGCTCATTTCTATCAATCTACATAATGTACGTGATTTTATGCTTGAACATTATAGAATTTTTATGGAAATTCCGTAGTATTTTCCACATATTCTGGGTTTCAACAAACAATATTCTATAATGTCAGGCACATTTTCGAAATATTTGGGAATTTTCATAAAATTTTCAATCGTATATTTTCTCATTTCTATTAATCTACATAATGTACTTGATTTTATGCTTGAACATTATAGAATTTTTATGGAAATTCCGTAGTATTTTCCACATATTCTGGGTTTCAACAAACAATATTCTATAATGTCAGGCACATTTTCGAAATATTTGGGAATTTTCATAAAATTTTCAAGCGTATTTGTCAAACTCTCAGCATCATTTATGAAAATTGCAAAAATCATGAAAATCTACACAATGCAATTGATGTTTTGGTTAAATTTTGTGAAACTTCTGTAGTAGTTTGCACATATTTTGAAATTTATACAGATCGAATTTTTTTGATTTTTTCCCCCACATTTTCACATTTGTTTTCATCAATGTACACAATGCAATTGTTTTTTGTTTAAACATTATAGAAATTCTGTAGTATTTTCCACATATTCTGGGTTTCAACAAATTTTTCTATATCAGACACATTTTCTAAATATTTGGGAATTTTCATAAATATTTTCAAGCATATTTACCAAACTCTCCGCAATATTAATGAAAATTGCAAATATGAAAATCTACACAATGGATTTGATATTTTGCTTAAACTTTATAGAAATTTTATGGAAATTCTGTAGTATTTTCGAAATATTTGGGAATTTTCATAAAAATTTCGAGCTAATGCGCGAAAGTCTCAGCAATTATTATAAAAATTTCAAAAATTATGAAAGTCTACACATTGCAATTGAGTTTTACTTAAACTTTTATAGAAATTCTGGGGATATTCTGCAGTATTGTCCATTTATTTTGGAATTTGTATTGATTATGCAACAATATTTAGGTAATTTTCACAAAATTTCAGAAAATTTGTTACACAATTTGGCGTTATATGGACTTATTTAGAAGATTTCCAAATTAGTCGGGGATACGTACGACATTTTCGAAAAAAATTCTGGGCAGCCGCAATAATTTATGTTTGAGCAATTTCTACAGAACTTTGTATACTTTGTATACCTGAGTGTGCTGAATATTTTGAGCGGGCATTTATATTTTTGAAAATTCACTGCTCTTTCCTTTTCTAAAAAATTACTATAATATCAGGCATGTTTTCGAAATATTTGGGATTTTTTATTAAATTCCAGTCTTTCTTCATTACACACGTTCTTTGTCCACTGTAGTGTCGATTAACATAATAAATGAAAATCTTATGCTAGGTCCGGCCTTAAAAAAATTAATAAGTATGTTTCGACTTGAAACAACACCCTGTATATCAATATTTTAAAATTTTGTTTGCATATTTGGAAAGAGCAGAAAAAATAAGTAACACTGAATGTATTTGGTACTTCCGCATACAACTTTGTATGCCAATAACATGCGACACGTTGTGTGAATCACTTAGCATAGTTCAGGATGTATTTGAACTTGGCGCGAAAATTTTTAACCCGACAAAATTATAAAACAGTGCATTGGTATGATTTATAAATTGTATGCGTTTCATATTTTTCAGTTTCACTGATTACTTTATTCCCTCTGACATTTCAGAGCGTTTAACCTTTTTGAAAGGCTATTTTATTAATATGCCATAGCTCGCCATTAGTAACGGCTAAAAATATCGTTTTGTTACTTGATCGCATGTAAAAAATCAATGTTTTGAAATTGCGCACACCATAATAATTCGCACCTACTTTATTTATTTATTTGTGGGTCTATTTCTGAGCGGCTGTTGACAATCCAAAGAACGTGCTGCGAATTAGTTAGCGTCTGCGTCAGAGGCGATGAAGATAAATAGTTTTATTAAGCAGGCCAACATATATTATGGCCTGACGCTAAACTATCCGAATTGTCAGATTGGTCTGTGATTGATAATTGATTATGACAACAGCTACGTGTTTCCATGTGACTACGCAGGTTCGTAATGTTGTGTCAAGAATTACATGTGAAAATGGATAATAAATTCATGTTGCCATCTATTTCGTGCAAAAATATTCAAAAACCGCCCTTAATGAGATTTACATTAAGAATTCTTATATTAGAATAATAAATGTTAAGCTTACCTTCATGGTAATTAAAATATTTAAATAAAAAGTTACCTAAAAAAATAGGGGTCTTGAAGTAAAAGAGCATTTTTGGTTGTTCTGAGATAAATGACTATAAAGTGAACTTGAATTTCAAAATTCCAGGAATCAGTTTAGAAAACAGTGTAAATATTTTATGTTTTAGTCTAAAATATTAACACAGTTTTCTAAACTTCTTCCTGGAATTTTGAAATTGTAGTTAACTTTAAAGCCATTTATCTCAGAACTACCAAAAATGCACTTAAAACATTTTACTTCTAGACCCCTTAATTATGCTAAACAGATACCCAAAAAAGAGCAAAAAAGGCGGTCAAAGATAAAATATTCCTTTTGTGTGAAAACTGATCATAGACTTAATACCAGTCCTACATCTCATAGCCAGTAATAGTTATTTTTCTACAACAATGCGTAAACTACGTTTTGGCACTGTGAACAGTGCGTAAAGTTATACTTTTTAGCGCAAGTGCGTAAAAAAAAATCACCTGTGCGTAAAAACATAAACTGTGCATAAAAGAAGTTTTTCGCCAAATTTATTAACTCACCAATTTAAAAAAAGAATAATATTTTGCATCAAATTTACTAAGAAGTCAATATTCAATAATTGGAAAGAAGTCAGAACTTGAAACATTCAAGTTGATGATACAATTGGTACAATGTGAGATATTCATTTTTTTCATAATAGCTGTCGCAGAAAAAACTTTGTATGATACACTTTCGTTAAACTTATGTAGCTGTGCAACGTTAAAAAAAAATTCACGCTCGTAAAAGAAAAGCACTACTTTACGAACTATTCAACTCTCATAAATAACAATTTTTTTTTATAAATTGTTAGTCTTACATAGACTTATGGAAAATGTATACTCGTATTTCCCCAAACATAATAAAGCTTTACATTACTGAATATTTTCTGTTTTAATATAGGTAATTATAGTAAATACTGGGATTTTCTCACTTACGATACTTTATTTGGTTATTTATACGTTTTTCTCGCCATCTTATATTATTATTATTAAATATGAATAATCATCTACACTTGACTCATATTTTGATTCATTTGTCTATTATATTTTAGACACAGTTTTTAGGAATGCCAGTTATTGGTCAAAATTGGAAAAAAGTCGTATGAAAATTCAGATGATACACACTAAAATTGAGAATATTCGTAAAAAACTTGTGAGCTTGACCACCAAAATTGATACCGTTCTTAACAAAGTTGAGAAGATTTTGTCAACATTGCGAAAGTGCTAATTTTATTTTGATTCTTGCAATGCTTATAATGATTTATTAATAATCTCCTCTAGACTCGTTTTGATTAATTTGTCTATTATTTTTAAGATACAGTTTTTAGAAATGGCCAAGTTTTAGAAAAGTTATCGGCCGAAATTGGGAAAATTCGTATCAAAATTCAGATGATACATACTAAAATTGAGAATATTCGTAAAAAACTTGTGAGCTTGACCACCAAAATTAATACGGTTCTTAACAAAGTTGAGAAGATTTGGTCAATATTGAGAAAGGGCTAATTTTATTTTCATTCTCATAATGCTTATAATGATTTATTAATAATCTCCTCTTGACTTGTTTTGATTAATTTGTCTATTATTTTTAAGATAACAGTTTTTAGAAATGGCAAAATTTTAGAAAAGTTATCGGTCAAAATTGGGAAAATTCGTATCAAAATTCAGATGATACATACTAAAATTGAGAATATTCGCAAAAAACTTACGAGCCTGACCACCAAAATTGATACGGTTTTTAACAAAATTGAGAAGATTTTGTCAACATTGAGAAAGTGCTAATTTTATTTTGATTCTTGTCATGCTTATAATGATTTATTAATAATCTCCTCTAGACTCGTTCTGATTAATTTGTCTATTATTTTTAAGACAACAGTTTTTAGAAATTGCTAAGTTTTAGAAAAGTTATCGGTCAAAATTGGGAAAATTCGTATCAAAATTTAGATGATACATACTAAAATTGAGAATATTCGCAAAAAACTTACGAGCTTGACCACCGAAATTGATACGGTGTTTAACAAATTGAGAAGATTTTGTCAACATTGAGAAAGTGCTAATTTTATTTTGATTCTTGTCATGCTTATAATGATTTATTAATTATCTCCTCTAGACTCGATCTGATTAATTTGTCTATTATTTTTAAGACGACAGTTTTTAGAAATGGCCAAGTTTTAGAAAAGTTATCGGTCAAAATTGGGAAAATTCGTATCAAAATTCAGATGATACATACTAAAATTGAGAATATTCGCAAAAAACTTACGAGCTTGACCACCGAAATTGATACGGTGTTTAACAAATTGAGAAGATTTTGTCAACATTGAGAAAGTGCTAATTTTATTTTGATTCTTGTCATGCTTATAATGATTTATTAATTATCTCCTCTAGACTCGTTCTGATTAATTTGTCTATTATTTTTAAGACAACAGTTTTTAGAAATGGCCAAGTTTTAGAAAAGTTATCGGTCAAAATTGGGAAAATTCGTATCAAAATTCAGATGATACATACTAAAATTGAGAATAATTGCAAAAAATTTGTGAGCTTGACCGCATAAACGGTTCTTAACATAGTTGAGAAGATTTTGTCAACATTGAGAAAGTGCTAATTTTATTTTTATTCTTGTAATGCTTATAATGATTTATTAATAACCTCATCTTTACTCGTTTTGATTAATTTGTCTACTATTTTGAAGATAGTTTTTAGAAATGGCCAAGTTTTTGAAAAGTTATCGGTCAAAATTGGGAAAATTCGTATCAAAATTCAGATGATACATACTAAAATTGAGAATATTCGCAAAAAACTTACGAGCCTGACCACCAAATTTGATACGGTTTTTAACAAAATTGAGAAGATTTTGTCAACATTGAGAAAGTGCTAATTTTATTTTGATTCTTGTAATGCTTATAATGATTTATTAATAATCTCCTCTAGACTCCTTCTGATTAATTTGTCTATTATTTTTAAGACAACAGTTTTTAGAAATTGCCAAGTTTTTGAAAAGTTATCGGTCAAATTTGGGAAAATTCGTATCAAAATTCAGATAATACTTACTAAAATTGAGAATATTCGCAGAAAAACTATGAGCTTGAGCACCAAACTTGATACGAGTTTTAACAAAGTTGACAATTTTTTTAAATATTGGGAAAATGCTAATTTTATTTTGATTCTTGTAATGCTTGTAATGATTTATTAATAATTATGTCCTCTTGGCTCATTTTGATTAATTTGTCTATTATATTTTAGATACAGTTTTCAGAAATTACCAAGTTCTAGAAAAGTTATCGGTCAAAATTGGGAAAATTCGTATCAAAATTCAGATGATACATACTAAAATAAGAATATTTGTATAAAACTTGTGAACTTGAGCATCAAAATTGATACGATTCTTAACAAAGTTGACAAGATTATTTTTTAATATTGAGAAAATACTAATTTTATTTTGATTCTTGTAATGCTTGTAATGATTTATTAATAATCATGTCCTCTTGGCTCATTTTGATTAATTTGTCTATTATATTTTAGATACAGTTTTCAGAAATTACCAAGTTCTAGAAAAGTTATCGGTCAAAATTGGGAAAATTCGTATCAAAATTCAGATGATACATACTAAAATAAGAATATTTGTATAAAACTTGTGAACTTGAGCATCAAAATTGATACGATTCTTAACAAAGTTGACAAGATTATTTTTTAATATTGAGAAAATACTAATTTTATTTTGATTCTTGTAATGCTTGTAATGATTTATTAATAATCATGTCCTCTTGGCTCATTTTGATTAATTTGTCTATTATATTTTAGATACAGTTTTCAGAAATTACCAAGTTCTAGAAGAGTTATCGGTCAAAATTGGGAAAATTCGTATCAAAATTCAGATGATACATACTAAAATAAGAATATTTGTATAAAACTTGTGAACTTGAGCATCACAATTGATACGATTCTTAACAAAGTTGACAATATTTTTTTAAATATTGGGAAAATGCTAATTTTATTATGATTCTTGTAGTGCTTGTAATGATTTATTAATAATCTTGTCCTCTTGGCTCATTTTGATTAATTTGTCTATTATATTTTAGATACAGTTTTCAGAAATTACCAAGTTCTAGAAGAGTTATCGGTCAAAATTGGGAAAATTCGTATCAAAATTCAGATGATACATACTAAAATAAGAATATTTGTATAAAACTTGTGAACTTGAGCATCAACATTGATACGATTCTTAACAAAGTTGACAAGATTGTTTTAATATTGAGAAAATACTAATTTTATTTTGATTCTTGTAATGCTTGTAATGATTTATTAATAATCATGTCCTCTTGGCTCATTTTGATTAATTTGTCTATTATATTTTAGATACAGTTTTCAGAAATTACCAAGTTATAGAAAACTTATCTGTCAAAATTGAAAAAAATCGTACCAAAATTGAGCTGATACATACTAAAATTGAGAATATTTGCAAAAATCTTGTGAACTTGGCACCAAAATTGATAAGATTCACAACAAAGTTTAGAATATTTTGTCAACATTGAGAAAGTGCTAATTTTATTTTGATTCATGTAATACTTGTACTGATAATTAATAATCATATCCTCTTGACTCATTTTGAATACTTTGTCTATAATTTCTTAGATTCAGTATTTAGAAATGGCCAAGTTTTTGAAAAGCGATCGGTTGACATTGAGAAAGGTCGTACAAAAATTCAGATGATTCATACTCAAATTGAGAATATTTGCATAAAACTTGTGAACTTTCACACCAAAATTGATACGTTTCTAACAAAGTCTACTAGATTTTTGTTAACACTGAGAAAGTGTTAAATTTGTTTTGATACTTGTAATGTATCAAAAAATTGGTAATACTTTAAAAAGTTTACTGCACCACATTTTATTTTAAATTTTCATATGACTGCTTTAGTTTTGATGCAAGTCTTTTCCATTTTTTTACCAATCACTTTTGCAAATTTGGCGGAATACTCGCCTTACATAAAATTATTGTTAGAAATGGTTGTATAACTCGAGATATTATAAACTTAAATTTGGTACCATTGTCATATTAAAAAAAATAGTGTTTTGAAATTGAATTGAAAAGAGATTTTGAGACAAACACATTTTGACAACACAGTTGTTCATAAATTCTGTATAGATTTTGACAGTTACAGTTAAAAATATGAAAAATACTGACAGATTTACTTACAGATACAGATTTTGACAGTTCCTACTGTTGTAAACCTGACAATTGTGACACATTTGAAAATGCGAGCTGTTTTACAGTGTCAGTAAAGGACAATAAATAAATATTTATTTATGTAATAAGACTTACTGTGTCAAGCATATATTATGTGAGAAACTGAAAAAAAATTCAAAAATTCATCAAGACTTGCATCAAGTTGTAAATTTTGACAAGTGGAGCATTAAAGTTGAGAAGGTTTGACAGTTGCTATTGAAAATTTGACAGATTTTACAACAGATAACTACAGCTACAACTTTGACAGATATGTATAGTGGCACTGAAAATTTAAAAATGCAAAGCTTTCGACCCAAATTTATTTGACAGATTTGTATATATATATATATATTTTTTAATAAAATTTAAAAAATGCAAATCTTTGGAGCCAAAATTGAGATGATTTTAAATCAAAAATGAGAAGATTCGTATGCAAATTAGAATATCTGTTACAAATTTGAGAATGTTCCCACCTAAGTTGATAATGTTCGTGCCAAAATTAATAAAATCATTACTAGAATGAAGCATATTTTGGCAAAAAATTAAATAAAAAGCCAATCGTGCTAAAATTGCAAGAAAAATTTAATATACGTAAAAGACGTATACCCCACAATTGAAAAGATTTTATAATATATGTACCAAATTTGAAAAGATTCTTACCAAAATTGAAAAAAATCATGCCAAATTTAAAAACATTATTAGTAGAACAGAGAATATTTTTTCTAAAATTTAAATAGAAAAGTCAAAAGTGGGTAATTTTGCCAAAAGTGGGTAAGTAAGATTGTAATATGCGTAAAACGTTTATTTCAAAATTGAGACCATTTTATAATATCTGTACCAAAGTTGAGAAGGTTATTGCAAAATTGAAACGACTTCTTCCAAAATTAATAAGATTATTACCAGAATGGAGAATATTTTGACAAAAATTAAAATAGATAGCCAAAAGTGCGAAAATTGCATTTTTTTTTGTAAAATACGTAAAACATTTATACAAAAATTGAGACGATTTTATAATATACGTACCAATTTTGCGAAGGTTTTTACCAAAATTGAAAAAAATCATGCCAAATTTAAAAACATTATTAGTAGAACAGAGAATATTTTTTGTAAAATTTAAATAGAAAAGTCAAAAGTGGCAAAATTACCAGTAAGATTGTAATATGCGTAAAACGCTTATATCAAAATTGAGACGATTTTATAATATCTGTACCAAAGTTGAGGTTATTGCAAAATTGAAACGACTTGTTCCAAAATTTATAAGATATTTACCAGAATGGAGAATATTTTGACAAAAATTAAAATAGATAGCCAAAAGTGCGAAAATTGCAAAAAAAAATGTAAAATACGTAAAATATTTATACCAAAATTGAGACGATTTTATAATATACGTACCAATTTTGCGAAGTTTTTACCAAAATTGAAAAAAATCATGCCAAATTTAAAAACATTATTAGTAGAACAGAGAATATTTTTTCTAAAATTTAAATAGAAAAGTCAAAAGTGGCAAAATTACCAGTAAGATTGTAATATGCGTAAAACGTTTATATCAAAATTGAGACGATTTTATAATATCTGTACCAAAGTTGAGAAGGTTATTGCAAAATTGAAACGACTTGTTCCAAAATTTATAAGATATTTACCAGAATGGAGAATATTTTGACAAAAATTAAAATAGATAGCCAAAAGTGCGAAAATTGCAAAAAAAAAATGTAAAATACGTAAAATATTTATACCAAAATTGAGACGATTTTATAATATACGTACCAATTTTGCGAAGTTTTTACCAAAATTGAAAAAAATCATGCCAAATTTAAAAACATTATTAGTAGAACAGAATATTTTTTCTAAAATTTAAATAGAAAAGTCAAAAGTGGCAAAATTACCAGTAAGATTGTAATGCGTAAAACGTTTATATCAAAATTGAGACGATTTTATAATATCTGTACCAAAGTTGAGAAGGTTATTGCAAAATTGAAACGACTTGTTCCAAAATTAATAAGATTATTACCAGAATGGAGAATATTTAGACAAAAATTAAAATAGATAGCCAAAAGTGCGAAAATTGCAAATAAAATTGTAAAATACGTAAAACATTTATACCAAAATTGAGACGATTTTATAATATACGTACCAATTTTGCGAAGGTTTTTACCAAAATTGAAACAAATTTCATGCCAAAATTAAAAACATTATAAGTAGAATGGAGAATATTTTGGTATAAGAATCGTAAAAAAATTTAAAGGCAGCCAATATATTTAGAATATCTACCTAATTTGAGATGGTTCCTAGCAAAATTGAATAGATGTGTGCCAAAATTAATAAGATTATTACTAGAATGAAGAATATTTTGTCTAAAATTAAAATATAAAGCCAATAGTACAAAAATTGCAAGTAAAATTGTAAAATACGTAAAACATTTATATCAAAATTGAGAAGATTTTATAATATCTGTACCAAATTTAAAAAGATTGGTGCCAAAATTAATAATATTATTACTAGAATGGCGAATATTTTGGCAAACATTGAAATGAAAAGACAAAACTGCAAAAATTGCAAATAAAATATTAAAATACATAAAACATTTATACCAAAATTGAGAAGATTTTATATTTTTTATTTTATATTATATTATATTATTATATTTATATTATTTATTTTATATATTATTATATTTATATTATTTATTTCATATATTAATATATGTACCAATTTTGAGAAGGTTCTTACCAAAATTGAAAAAAAAAATTTAGAATATCTTTCAAATTTTAGAAGGTTCCTAGCAAAATTGAATACATTTGTATCAAAATTAATAAGATTATTATTTGAATGGAGAATATGTTGTCTAAAATTTAAAAAAAGCCAGAGTGCCAAAATTGCAAGTAAAATTGTAATATACATAATACATTTATATCAAAATTGAAAACATTTTATAATATCTGTACCTAATGTGTGAAGGTCCCTACCAGAATTGAAAAGATTCGTGCCAAAATTAATAATATTATTACTAGAATCGAGAATATTTTGGCAAACAGTAAAATACAATAAAAAACAGAATAAACAGTAAAAGTGCCAAAATCACCATTGGATATGTAAAATATCGCAAGATTGTAAAATTCGTAAAACATGGATTAAAATACCATCATAGCTCAGCCATATTAGCTATTTATGCATCAAGGGCGTTAGTACGATGATTACGCCCCGAGAACTATGCAATCCAGCTCGAGAGCATTAGCCCGAGAGATTGATATCGTTCGATAGGCGTAATAATTCGGTGACGTTGTGGTGCATACAAGTTTTTTTTTTCACTTTTTCTTTTAAATAAACAGAAATGGCATTTCCGGGACGTAATGAATTAATTACGCCCCGGTTTGTATGGACATCTTTACATATCTCGTATCTAAGAGTTATCATTCAATTATAGTAAAGTGAAATATAAAAACAGTTTTTTTTAATAATTTGTTGGCTGTTTAACTACGTGTTTCAGTACGATAAAAGCGGCACGCGAAATTTTGTTTTTCAAAGTTGGTACGCACTTCTACTGACGAACTTCGCGTCATTAGTCACATGTTTGATAAGTTCTTTGCTGATAAATGAAAATGTTACCGTGAAATTTGCGTATAATTCAAGTGTTCAAGTAATAAGTTATATGTAGAAATGTAAGTAAATTATTAATTTGAACTTCACATTAAACAAATGTCAGATGAATGTTACCAACTTAAATTTAAGAGCTAATAAGACAATGAGTTATTTATTGAAAGTACATGTTTATTGGTGCAAGTTATAAAAAATACTATGTTATACTCAATTGTAGCATCCTAAAATAAATCGTAATCGTAAATATCACAATTTAGACTCGTGCTATAAACCATGATTTATTTCACTTGTTGTTTAATATACTATTAATTTCAAATAGAAATCCTCGAATAAATAATGCTTGGAACAAACTGGTTTATATTGTTTATACAGATGGCAACGATTAGAGACGCCGTAAAATTTGTTTTTACGTACTCATAATTATCGTATCGCACAATTAGCATTGTTATTATTGCAAATCCTTATTTGTTATTGTTTCTATTTTATTCATTTGTTTCTATTTTTCATGTTTTTGTTTTGACTTTGATAGTTATCTAGTTTATAGAAAAACTTACCTACACAATAGTTATCAATAATATATTTTAAAAGGATTATGCGAATTTGAATTACTATGATAACATGTACCTTATCACTCACAAATCATTTATTCACTGAAATATCACTTAATGGCCATAATCTCTATAATCGGATTAATAAATTAATTTCATTTCTTTAATAATATTTTATTTTTACTATTATTCCTCATCGAAGTCCTATTGTTACTGTGTAAGTTTGAAGGCCTTCGAAAGTTCATATAGAAAATCTATTTATTCGTAAATAAATAAGGAGTTAAGGCTTTGATCCTAAATTCCCATTGGAATTAGGTATTCAGTGGTGTGGTGGAGATTTTTCGCTCCTGAAAAATTGCCAACACTAAATCTCTAAATTAATATTTTTTATACCATTCAGGATTTCATACGAGAATTCGTAATAGGAAATAATATCTTATACAGGGTGTACTTTTTTTGTGGGCAATATAAAAATATAAAGTTGATGTTGGTTTGAACGTTGTACCGAAAATTTATAAACGCAGTATTGTAGAGCTAAAAAAGTGGCAACGAGAAAGTGCCTTTTGTTTTTTTAAACCTGCTCAAATAAGTACAGAAAAACAAAATCACAAAATTTCGGATTTTGTCGAGTAGCTGCGGAAGTAAGTGGAATTTGCTAGTTTTCTTCTCATAATATTACTGACCACTAAATTGAGCAACTGTTTTATACAATTTAACCGCCTTTGTAATAGTTTCCGAGATCCCCATGGTGTTCATTCTCATTGTGAACACCCTGTATACTTATTCAAGTTTACAAATTTTACTAGATAAGACTAAATTAGGTTAGCTTAGGTTAGCTTATGCACGAAGCGGAACAAGTGACAACAACTTTGACTAAGAGGTGCCACAACATCCTTTCGAAGGATCAGGACCAGAGGCGGATGGGGCCGGCGGGAAGCCGGGAAATTTCCCGGTGCGCCGGTCGCAAATAGTTGTAAGGCGCCGGCCGGCGCAACAAACTCATTTTTTCTGTTGAATCTTGTCACTACTACCACTATAGGCAATTTACACAAACGTGACCACAAATATGTATTATATTTGTTTCAAAATAATTTATAGTTCAATTCGTATTGATAAATTATAATGGTTTGAACAGTTAAAAGTCAAAGAAAAAAATGTTATATAATAGACCAATGATTGATAGAATAATAAGTATTATTAAACTTCTTGGAAGACGAGACGTAACGTGATACATACCAAGAGTTTGAATCGTGCTACTAGAAATGTAGATAGCGAAAATTTGGGCAAATTTTAATGGGCTTTAGATCAAATATTTAAATAAGATCTGGTGCATTTGTTTCGTTTCTGTCAGATACTACAGTTAATTAAATTATTACGAAATCTAATAATAAGATTTAATAGTTATAGTTATAGTTAGTATTTAATAGTAGCAGAAAAAATAAATACTGCTGAAATGTATTCAATAGCAGTAGACTAGACTAGTACTACTCAAAATAAGTACAATAGACCAACGCTCGTTATTTTTTAAATAAGTAATATGTTCTTCAAACCCAAACGAAGAAAAGGTTAATCTCCATTTGAGAAACAAGAGAGAATGTAGTTGGTGGGCTGAAGAATGGCACTTTAAAAAATATTCGGCAAATACGGAATGTGGAGTCACCTTTGTATGTAGAAGTAAAATTGGTGTTAGATACAATAGAGAAACCCAAAAAGACGAACAGTAATGTTAAGGCAATGGTAAAAAGTTTCGCAGACAAGATTTAAAATACGAAGTAATTTTAACAGCAACTATATTTTTAAAATATTCAGCATTACTAGACCACGATCAAAATATTTGAAGGGCTACGGGAAGGAATGATTTCCATTTCTTCATTTTTATTCCATTTTTATTCCATATTTATTGAAATCGAGCTGATGGTGCCATGTTGTAGCATGGGAAAAGTAGTTTCGACACGTGAAGTAAAACAGTGAGAAACGATCACCGTTCGCTTCAAAAATGAAGAAATAGATTATGATGTTAACTTAAAACGATAAGAGATCTATTCGGCAAATACGGAATGTTGAGTCACCTTTGTATGTAGAAGTAAAATTGCTGTTAGAAACAATAGAGATACCCAAAAAGACGAACAGTAGTAAATTCGACACGTGAAGTAAAACAGTGAAAAACGATCACCGTTCGCTTCAAAAACGAAGAAATAGAATATGATGTTGACTTAAAACGATCAGAGATTTAGATGAAGAAGAATAATTTATAGACGACCACCCTAATGGACAATAATCAGTAATCATAATAATATTTTAGCAAAAATTACCTAAAAATACCTATACTGTACCCTACATAAAAAATTTAAGTCCAAGACTTGTTAATAAAAATAAATTGTTTTCATAGTTTTACTTATGTGTATTTCATGTTTTTGCTCAATATTCTAATTCACATCTTATCAAAGTAGATCAATTATAATCAGTTATTTTTTTCATTCATCCTTTCTGTATTTTATTGGACTTGAAACTTTTAATTTAGTCTTCTGGAAAACGACCAAATTGGACTCTGATCGTTTTTCCCCGTAGCCCTTCATTTACAAATACCATTGCTACAAATCTACACAGATGGCGCAAAGTGCAAAAGTACAATTACAGAAGTTCCAAAGAATTGCGACACAGTAAAATATCTTGCAGACTAATTCGCAGTATGGGCGGAAGAAAAAATAGTACATAATGAAGTACACAATTCTGAAATGACATTTGAAAGAATATTGAATGAACTGCGAAGAAAAAAGTAATTCGTATGCCGAAAGAATGGAGAAAAATGTGGAGATGAAACAGACGATGAACACGACAAATGTAGGTTTGAAACATTCGATGTAATAATAGATACCGTAATCAAGTCTATGATAAAACGATTCCAAAATACCTTTGATGTTTGTAAAGATCTATCTGTATTAGATACACGAAATTGGGATGAAATTAAACCAAATATTCCAAAAAAGATCGACTTCTCTCTATATTTAGGACATTAACTAATAAAGTACAAACAAAAATTGTAATGTTACATTCGAAAATTTAATAGAAGAACTTTTGATTTGAAATTTGTGATTTATTGGAACAAAATATTTGTGATATGTTAATAGTAGACCAAAATCTTTATATAGAAAAACATATAGAAGAATCATGCAAGCATGTGTGAGCATGTGGTAAAACAATTGAAGAAATACTAACACGCAGAAGTTGCAAAACTGTGCTACTAGTTATAACTACGTTATTTTTAAATACAATTTATTTCGAGAAGTGTACTCCACCTTATCACAATACTTATACTCTAGTCTACCGTATTTAGAACTCTTCCGATATCTCAAGTTTCCCTCAAAACATATTTCTTAACGCTAAAATAAGTAAAAATAGATTATGATCGACTTCTCTCTATATTTAGGACTTTAACTAATAAATTACAAACAAAATTGTAATGTTACATTAGAAAATTTAATAGAAGAACTTTTGATTTGAAATTTGTGATTTATTGGAACAAAATATTTGTGATATGTTAATAGTAGACCAAAATATTCAACTGCAGATAGACTTTATAGAAGAACATATAGAAGAATCAAGCAAGCATGTGTGAGCATGTGGCAAAACAAATGAAGAAATACTAACATGTAGAAGTTGCAAAACTGTGCTAGTTGTAACTACGTTATTTTTAAATACAATTTATTTCGAGAAGTGTAGTCCACCTTATACCCAATACTTATACTCTAGTCTAGCGTATTTAGACTCTTCCGATATCTCAAGTTTCCTGCAAAAGATATTTATTAACGCTAAAATATGTAGAAATAGATTATGATCGACGATATCTCACACTCGCCTTGAAGCTCTTATGTTCATGAGTTATGAGAAAGAGAATTTAAATGAACTAAATAATAAAGAAATTGTAACCGCGTTAGGTAATTCCAGTTCTCTTCTATCAAAAAAGTTATTGTTTTAAAGTAAAAATATTATATATTTTTTTTATTATTTGCTTATTTTCTTCTGTAATACATTTGGGTTTTTAATTGTAGAAAAAAATGCTGACGCTTTTATTTCTTTTCATTATAACCTCTTAAAACTGGCATTTGAGCACTGATTCTTTCTGATTATTTTAACTTTTGTCCACATTTTATGTATTGCGCCGGTGACTGTATTTCCTGCGCCGATTTGCTAGTCCCATCCGCCCCTGATCAGGACAGAGGAGGAGGTTAGCTTAGGTTGGGTTTGGTTAGGTTAGGTAACAAATAATCTTTTGCAGGACGATTGAGTCATTAGTGCCAAAATACATAGTGTTCTCACAGCTATCTGTGGTGTGCATTCACAATCACATACATTATCAACTGCAGACTAAACATTCTAATAATAGTATAACATATACTGAGAAAATTGCGATGTTTATGTTATTAATTTATTCATAATTATAATCAACCTTACATAAATATTCAGATTAAACCGGCAGTCGATCATCATGGCCACACATGACTGATTTAGCAAACCCACGCCATTTATATATAAATTCACGTGAATAATAATCCCTAATCGCGTAATCTGTATGCAAAGCAAAACGCCACATTCATCTCCTCTCGACTCATTTTGGCCCAATTTGTATGCACACGCAAAAAACCCACTAATTGATGAATAACGACGGAGCTCAAAATTTCACGTTTGCCAGTTTTGTAGAGGATTATTTAGTTATCAATATTTTTTGCACATAATAAAAATGTTGCATTTTATTCATAATATAAGAAAATGTAAATTATTTTATCTACTATCAATATGTTTGTAATGTCATACTTTACTTACAACTACTTTACCGCACTAGTGCGGTAATTTTGCCATATCATATCGTAATATGACCCGTGAAGATCGTAAATAAATGAAATGAATCGTAAATATCTGGTAATATAAATACTTTGAATCGCTGTTCTGAAGTATTGTTCTGTATTTTGAGTTTATGTTAAAGTAGGCATGTGTTAATTTGCTACAAAATGGTTTTAGTATTGATTTTAAAGTAGGTATATGTTAATTTGCTATAAATGGTTTTAGTATAATGGGTGTTATTATTTGACAAATCGCTCTCCTGAAATATTGTTATATTTTTAGTTGATTTTAATGTACAGTCATGCTCACATAAATCTAGTACAAAAAATTACTATTGTAACCTAATTTTCTTGTACAGGATGTATGACGTATGTGACTGTACATCAAAATCAACTCAAAATATAACAATATTTCAGGAGAGCGATTTGTATAGTACATGTTAAATTACTATAAAACGGTTTTAGTATTTTCCACGTTATTATTTAACGAATGGTTCTCCTGAAATATTGTTATATTTTGAGTTTTATCGTTATTACAGAAACATGCATCAGCGTTCCATTCAATCCCGCTAATTTACGGAGAATTCTTATGCCATGCTGTATAATGTTATGACATTATCATGCCAAATAATATTAATAATAGTTAATAGGTTCAGAAATAGCTGTGACACTGACAGCTTCATTGCCGCACTTATTTCCTGTATTCGTGGCGAAATTATAGCCAAGAATCAGACGCTGCCAAAATGAAGAGGTGTTTATTATTTTCATTCAGCGAAAAGTGCATTACAACTTCAATGTCAATAGATTTATCAAAATAATAATACTGATACTAATAATAGTATAATTTTATTTAGCCTCTAATAATAATAATAATAATTATTATTTTACAAGTTCATACTTATAATACAATATACTCCCTCCGTTCCAAAATAAGTGTCCGATTTAGGAATTATATTTATTCCAAAATATCTGTCCAATTTCATTAAAAAAAAAAAAAAAAAAAAGATTATTACTGGAATTGAGTATTTATTGGACATTTATATGGAATGCAGAATATTTTGGTAAAATTTTAAATAAAAAGCCTAAATCGCCAAAAATTGACAAAATCTAGTGCCAAAATGAATAAGATTATTACTAGAATGGAGAATATTTGCCAAAAATTAAATAAAGAAGATTAAATTGCCAGTGAAATGTAATTTACGTACAAAATTTATATGAAAATAAAATTGAGAAGATTTGTACAGAAATTTAGAATATTTGTACCAAAGTTGATAAGGTTCTTACCAAAATTGTAAAGATTCGCGCCAAAATGAATAAGATTATTACTAGAATGTATTTTAGCAAAAAGTAAAATAAAATTGTTGATTCATGTTGAGAACCAAAGTTGAGAAGGTTTCTACCAAAACTGAAAAGATTTGTGCCAAAATTAATAAGATTACTACTAGAATGCAGAATAGTAGAAGACGCTAAAATTGTCAAAATTGCCAAAATTTGGAGTAAAAGCTCAATATTTTAATGGTGAACTGCATAAGCAACGAACAAATTTAAAAATGCTGCCAATAAATTTATATCAAAACACAATTGTGAAAAAAAAAACCATAGATAACCAAAGACCATAACTTGGAAGAGGTTTAAGTGACAAAAATGGAAAAAAATTGAGCTTTTGGCTTTATAATGGTCCATGTGGTAAGAATAATGATATTGAGAAGGTACTAAGTTAATTACATAAACGTGTCAAAAATTCAAAGCCAACCAATAAAGTTATATCAAAACACAATCGAAGACCATAACTTCAAGTGATTTAAATGGAAACATTTAGTATTTGGTTTTATAATAGTGTTTGTTGCAAGCCAAAATTTAATTTAAAAGAAAGCCAAAATGGCAAAAATTGCCAAAAAGACTTATAAAACTAAATACTGAATATTTCCATTTTTATCACTTCAAATTATAGTCTTTAATTGTGTTTTGATGTAACTTTATTAGCTGCCTTTTAAATTTGTAAACTTTTATGTAGTTAATTTAGAACATTCTGAATATCATTATTCTTGCCACATGAACCATAATTGCCCCCCCCCCCCTAGATTAAAACGCCATCTTTAAGTTATGGTATTTGGTTAAGGTCTATGTTTTTTTTCACAATTTGTTTTGACATAAATATATTGGCAGAATTTTTAAATTTGTACGTTGCTTATGCAGTTTACTATTAAAATATTTAATTTTTACGCCAGATTTTCCCAATTTTGGCAATTTTGGCTTTTTATATTAAAATTTGGCTTGCGAAGACTATTATAAATCCACATACTAAATATTTCCATTTTTATTACTTGAAGTTATGGTCTTCAATTGTGTTTTGATATAACTTTATAGGCTGCCTTTTTTATTTTTTACACGTTTATGTAGTTTACTTAGAAATATTCTCAATATCATTATTCTTGCCACATGGACCATTATAAAGCCAAAAACTCAATTTTTCCATTTTTGTGACTTAAACCCCTTTGAAGTTATTGTCTTTGATTATAGTCTATGTTTTTTTTTTCACAATTGTGTTTTGACATAAATTTATTGGCAGCATTTTTTAATTTGTACGTTGCTTATGCAGTTAACTATTAAAATATTAAATTTTTACTCAAAATTTTGGCAATTTTGTCCATTTTGGTTTTTTATATTACGTTTTGGCTTGCAACAAAGACTATTATGAAACCAAATACTAACTTTTTCCATTTATATCACTTGAAGTTATGGTCTTCAATTGTGTTTTGATATAACTTTATTGCCTGCCTTTTAATTTTTTACACGTTTATGTAGTTTACTTAGAAATCTTCTCAATATCATTATTCTTGCCACATGGACCATTATAAAGCCAAAAGCTCAATTTTTCCATTTTTTTTTCACTTAAACCCCTTTGAAGTTATGGTTTTTTGGTTATGGTTTATGTTTTTTTTTCACAATTGTGTTTTGACATAAATTTATTGGCAGCATTTTGAAATTCGTACGTACCTTATGCAGTTTACTATTAAAATATTCAATTTTTTCACCAGATTTTGGCAATTTTGGCCATGTTGGCTTTTTATATTATATTTTGGCTTGCAGCAAAGTTTATTATAAAACCAAATACTAAATGTTTCCATTTTTATTTATTGAAGTTATGGTCTTCAATTGTGTTTTGATATAACTTTATTGCCTGCCTTTTAATTATTTACACGTTTATGTGTAATTAATTTAGAACCTTCTCAATATCATTATTCTTGCCACACGGACCATTATAAATTAGTTAATTAAGAATTAATCAGTTAATTAATTAGTTAATTTAGAACATTCTGAATATCATTATTCTTGCCACAAAAACCATAATTAATTCAAAAGCTCAATGTTTCTATTTTTGTCACTTAAATCCGTTTGACGTTATGGTCTTTGGTTATGGTCTATGTTTTTTTTTTCACAATTGTGGTTTGATATAAATTTGTTGGCAGCATTTTTAAATTTGTACGTTGCTTATGCAGTTTACTCTTAAAATATTCAATTTTTACTGAAAATTTTGGCAATTTTGTCCATTTTGGTTTTTTATATTACGTTTTGGCTTGTAACAAAGACTATTATGAAACCAAATACTAAATGTTTCCATTTATATCACTTGAAGTTACGGTATTCAATTGTGTTTTGATATAACTTTATTGCCTGCCTTTTAATTTTTTACACGTTTATGTGTAATTCACTTAGAACCTTCTCAATATCATTATTCTTGCCACATGGACCATTATAAATTAGTTAATTAAGAATTAATTAGTTAATTAATTTGTTAATTTAGAACATTCTGAATATGATTATTCTTGCCACATAAACCATAATCAATTCAAAAGCTCAATGTTTCCATTTTTGTCACTAAAATCCGTTTGACGTTATGGTCTTTGGTTATGGTCTATGTTTTTTTTTCACAATTGTGGTTTGATATAAATTTGTTGGCAGCATTTTTAAATTTGTACGTTGCTTATGCAGTTTACTATTAAAATATTAAATTTTTACTCAAAATGTTGGCAATTTTGTCCATTTTTGTGTTTTATATTAAATTTTGGCTTGCAACAAAGACTATTATGAAACCAAATACTAAATGTTTCCATTTATATTACTTGAAGTTATGGTCTTCAATTGTGTTTTGATATAACTTTATTGGCTGCCTTTTATTTTTTACACGTTTATGTAGTTTACTTAGAAATATTCTCAATATCATTATTCTTGCCACATGGACCATTATAAAGCCAAAAGCTCAATTTTTCCATTTTTGTCACTTAAACCCCTTTGAAGTTATGGGCTTTGGTTATGGTCTAAGTTTTTTTCACAATTGTGTTTAGACATAAATTTATTGGCAGCATTTTTAAATTTGTATGTTGCTTATGCAGTTTACTATAAAAATATTCAATTTTACTCCAAATTTTGGCAATTTTGACAATTTTAGCTTTTCATTTCAAATTTTGCCCAAATATTCTGCATTCTGGTAATTATCTTATTAATTTTGGCACACATCTTTTTTTCAATTTTGGCAGAAACCTTCTCATTGTAGTTCTATTTCTTCGTTCTAGTTCTATTTCTTCATTCTAGTAATAATCTTTATCATTTTAGCACAAATCTTTTCAATGTAGGAAGCAACCTTCTCAACTTTGATACAGATATTCTAAATTTCTGTGCGAATTTTCTCAATTTTATTTTCATATAAATGTTCTAGGTAATTTACTTTTTACTGGCAATTTTGTCTTCTGATTCGCCAGATTTTGTCAATTTTTGGCCATTTTGTATTTCTCATCCGTCCCAGCCGTTTTTGCACCGTTTAGTTGTGAAAAGTACCAAAAACGTTATTTTTTCGATAACTTTTGAGGGAGAGGGGAAAGGGGGTTGAAATTTATATGGGCAACGGGTCTCGTAGAGACACTTGTTTGCTAATTTTTTGAAGAAAATTGATCCGCCTTTTTTTCAGAAAAATGGATTCAAAAATTGAAAAATTTAATTTTTAAATTCAATTTTCGTAAGTATGAATGACGTAAATATTTCTAAAAAAAAAAACTAAAAAATTATAGTAGTGTCGTTGCCAATAAAAGGACACTCACTAGAGGTCGAGAATTTGAATTAGATGCCCAATATGCTTGCCTAATATGCAATGTTGGGCAATATGCAATATTGGGCATTGTTGGACAATATGTAATATTGGGCAATGTTGGCCAATATTGGGCAATATTGGGCAATGTTGGCCAATATTGGGCAATATTGGGCAATGTAGGGAAATATTGGGCAATATGCAATAATGGGCAATGTTGGGCAATATACAATATTGGGCAATATGCAATATTGGGCAGGCATAATTTGAATTGATTTATTGATCACAATAATGTAGCAGTACACAGCATCACCTGTTTCAGCTGCTCCAATTTAATTTTCCCAAAATCCTGAGGCACACGTGGGTGAAACCATTGGCGCTAACCTTTCACTAATCTTCAGATTATTATTATTATTATTATTATAAAAAATAAATAATTATGATTATAATAAATCATCTTTTTGATCGCCTCCAGCCTCATTAGCACGCGCTGCGTATTTCAGAGTCGAAGCATTAAATCCAACATGTATTACATCTCGTATTTTTAGAGCAAGGCGGTGGTATTAATAATGCTTTAAAAATAACGCCGTTTTAAAAATGCAAATTAAAGCCCGCAAACATCCGTGCAAGAACGCCCGCAATTACTTGATTAAAATCTACAGCAAAACTTAATTATCGACAGCGCGATCGTCTACGTAATCGACATGAAATGTAATCAAGCGAAAGACTTTTAGCACCAGTAATTTAATTACCGTATCAGAGATCTAATTAGCTCGCGCGGCGGTAATTAAATTACGCCGACGTGTGATGCGTGACGGATGTTTATTGCGCCTTTGTCTTCGGGGATCAACAGTCACGAATCAACGCTTTGGCTTCTGTATCGATGACAAAGCGAAATGTGTATCGGCGATTATAAGTTAATGAAATCATTATAAGTCATTGGGAACATCGGCACGCAAGGATATCCATTTCGATTCGTTCCGTGCAGAAATTTCTGGTTATTGAGTTACTCTTTCAGAGTTCGATTCATTTCGTGCAGAAAGTGCTGGTTATTGAATTACGCTTTTACGATATTATTTCCGAGTTTGAATGGGTTCATTATTCTTAGATATGGCGCCAATTCCTTGCGTTTTATATTAAAAGCAGATACACAAATTCCCAAGGTTTGGAAGATACGTCAGATTGTCCATTACACGTTTATGTTGCTAACTTTTACTCGCTTCGCTCTCACTTGACCGTATAACTACTCCAGGGGCGGATGGGACTAGCAAAACCGGCGCAGGAAATACAGTCACCGGCGCAATGCATAAAATGTGGACAAAAGTTAAAATAATCAAAAAGAATCAGTGCTCAAATGTCAGTTTTAAGAGGTTATAATGAAAAGAAGTAAAAGCGTCTGCATTTATTTTCTACAATTAAAAACCCAAATGTGTTACAGAAGTAAATAAGCAAAAAATAAAAAACTATATAATATTTTTACTTTAAAACAATAACTTTTTTGATAGAAGAGAACTGGAATTACCTAACGCGGTTACAATTTCTTTATTATTTAGTTCATTTAAATTCTCTTTCTCATAGCTCATGAACATAAGAGCTTCAAGGCGAGTGTGAGATATCGTCGATCATAATCTATTTCTACATATTTTAGCGTTAAGAAATATCTTTTGCAGGAAACTTGAGATATCGGAAGAGTCTAAATACGCTAGGCTAGAGTATAAGTATTAGGTATAAGGTGGACTACACTTCTCGAAAAAAATTGTATTTAAAAATAACGTAGTTACAACTAGCACAGTTTTGCAACTTCTACATGTTAGTATTTCTTCATTTGTTTTGCCACATGCTCACACATGCTTGCTTGATTCTTCTATATGTTCTTCTATAAAGTCTATCTGCAGTTGAATATTTTGGTCTACTATTAACATATCACAAATATTTTGTTCCAATAAATCCAAATTTCAAATCAAAAGTTCTTCTATTAAATTTTCTAATGTAACATTACAATTTTTGTTTGTAATTTATTAGTTAAAGTCCTAAATATAGAGAGAAGTCGATCTTTTTTTGGAATATTTGGTTTAATTTCATCCAAATTTCGTGAATCTAATACAGATAGAGCTTTACAAACATCAAAGGTATTTTGGAATCGTTTTATCATAGACTTGATTACGGTATCTTTTATTACATTGAATGTTTCAAACCTACATTTGTCGTGTTCATCGTCTGTTTCATCTCCACATTTTTCTCCATTCTTTCGGCATACGAATTACTTTTTTCTTCGCAGTTCATTTAATATTCTCTCAAATGTCATTTCAGAATTGTGTACTTCATTATGTACTAATTTTTCTTCCGCCCATACTGCGAATTAGTCTGCAAGATATTTTACTGAGTCGCAATTCTTTGGAACTTCTGTAATTGTACTTTTGCACTTTGCGCCATCTGTGTAGATTTGTAGCAATGGTATTTGTAAATGAAGGGCTACGGGAAAAACGATCAGAGTACAATTTGGTCGTTTTCCAGAAAACTAAATTGAAAATTTCAAGTCTAATAAAGGACAGAAAGGATGAATGAAAAAACTAACTAATTATAATTGATCTACTTTGACAAGATGTGAATTAGAATATTCAGCAAAAACATGAAATACACATAAGTAAAACTATTAAAACAATTTATTTTTATTAACAAGTCTTGGACTCTTTTAACCGTATTTTTAGATTTTTTTATGTAGTGTACAGTACAGTATAGGTATGTACACACAAAAAAAATATTTTTAATGAAATATAAATTTTTGATAAAAAATATTATTATGATTACTGATTATTGTCCATTAGGGGGGTCGTCTATAAATTATTCTTCTTCATCTAGATCTCTAATCGTTTTAAGTCAACATCATATTCTATTTCTTCGTTTTTGAAGCGAACGGTGATCGGTTTTCACTGTTTTACTTCACGTGTCGAATTTACTACTGTTCGTCTTTTTGGGTATCTCTATTGTTTCTAACACCAATTTTACTTCTACATACAAAGGTGACTCAACATTCCGTATTTGCCGAATAGATCTCTTATCGTTTTGAGTCAACATCATAATCTATTTCTTCGTTTTTGAAGCGAACGGTGATCGTTTTTCACTGTTTTACTTCACGTGTCTAAACTACTTTTCCCATGCTACAACATTGCACCATCAGCTCGATTTCAATAAACATGGAATAAAAATGGAATAAAAATGAAGAAATGGAAATCATTCCTTCCCGTAGCCCTTCAAATATTTTGATCGTGGTCCACTAATGCTGAATCTTTTAAAAAATATAGTTGCTGTTAAAATTACTTCGTATTTTAAATATTGTCTGTGGAACTTTTTGCCATTGCCCTCACATTACTGTTCGTCTTTTTTCTCTATTGGTTCTAACACCAATTTTATTTCTACATACAAAGGTGACTCAACATTCCGTGTTTGCCGAATATTTTTTAAAGTGCCATTCTTTAGCCCACCAACTACATTTTCTCTTGTTTCTCAAATGGAGATTAACCTTTTCTTTGTTTGGTTTTGAAGAACATATTAAAAATTAACGAGGGTTGGTCTGTTGTACACATTTTGAGTGGTACTAGTCTAGTCTACTGCTATTGAATAAATTTCAGCAGTATTTCTTTGTTCTGATACTATTTTGATCTTTTTTTTAAATTTTATTTAAATCTTATTATAGATTTCGTAATAATTTAATTAACTGTAGTATCTGACAGAAACGAAACAAATACACCAGATCTAATTTAAATATTTGATCTAGGGCCCATTAAAATTTGCCCAAATTTTCGCTATCTAGATTTCTAGTAGCACGATTCAAACTCTTTGCCTGTATCACGTTACGTCTCGTCTTCCAAGCAGTTTAATAATATTTATGATTCTATCAATTATTGGTCTACTATATAACATTTTTCTCTTTGACTTTTAACTGTTCAGACCACTATAATTTATCAATACGATTTGAACTATAAATTATTTTGAAACAAATATAATACATATTTGTTGTCACGTTTGTGTAAATTGCCTATAGTGTTAGTAGTGACAAGATTCAACAGAAAAAAAAATAGTTTGTTGCGCCGGTGCCTTACAACTATTTGCGGGAAATTTCCCGGCTTCCCGCCGGCCCCATCCGCCTCTGGACTTAGCCCAACATTATTTATATTTTATATGGACGAAATTATAAACAAAACAAGGGGCAGAACGAAACGAATAACAGTAGGATACAGAAACATGTTACTAGTAAACATAAAACAACGAACATTCGTACGATTTAATGATATTAGCAAATAGTACAACAAACCTACAAAATAACGTAGATATACAGGGTGTTAATACTAAGTTGTAACACCCAAAAATGGCAGTTAGAACTCATTGAAACAAACAACTTTTCTTGGTTCAAATTTTTGAATTGGAGCTCAAGTTCATAGTTATTGGCGCTCTTTTGTTTTTCGAAAAATCGTCATTACTCCCTTATTTTAAGGAATATTTAAAAAATACAAAAACGCTTAACACGCGCTTTCTGTTCTCTAAAACATTTGTATTTACAATTATTTTCTATTTTATCAAATAACAAAATGGCGACCGATCAAAAATTTCTAAGCAAGATATTTTGAAAACCAATCGATCGATTTTTGAAAATAATACATTTATAAAATCCTTGAACTATCTTATAACATTTGTCTGTTTTGATAGTTATGCATTTTATACACAAATTATGCAAAACACGCACACAAATGATAAACGTGACAGAAACTTTTCAAAATGAAGCAGAAAATTCTGAAGAACAAGATCAAAAAGTATATAAAGTTGAACGTACAAACTAGAAAACACGTGCCTCAGCTTGTTTAATGGCCTGCTAAGGTTTCCCTGCTTTGTTTTAAATGATTGTTGCAGTTTGTTAAAATTTATCTTGTAATTCAATTTGCATAATAACTTTTTTGGACAGATCGAAAAAAACTGTTTCAGACAAATGTTATAATATAGCTTAAGGATTTCATAAATATTTTATTTTCAAAAATCAATCGAGTGATTTTCAAAATATCTTGTTTTGAAACTTTTGTTCGGTCTCCATTTTGTTATTTGATAAAATAGAAAATAATCTTAAATACAAATGTTTTAGAGAACCGATAGCGCATGCTGAGCGTTTTGTATTTTTGAAATATTTCTTAAAATAAGGGAGTAATGACGATTTTTCGAAAAACAAAAGAATGCCAATAACTATGAACTTGGGCCCCAAATTCAAAAATTTTAACTAAGAAAAGTTGTTTATTTCAATGAGTACTGCCATTTTCAGGTGTTACAACTTAGTATTAACACCCTGTATACAGTCTGTTTGATTTATTGTGATACAGCAAATATTTCGATTATTGGTACAAATAGAAAAACAAGTTGAAGAAAAAAGTTTCAGTAGTTTTTGTCGTCTATTTAATCCTAATTTCTGAAGAACAATTGAAAATCAAATCAACACGTGAAAGCTATAAGCTTCATTTTCTTTAATGGAACACCCTGTATATTTTGGTTATTTCTAATAGGCAATAACATTGGCTTTATAATAATACCACATAAGTACCCCTTTATTATACAAATATCGCGACAATTGCCAATAAATGAAACTTATCAGTTGCCATGAATTACAATTGCATGCTGCCGTAAAACAATTTGCTATCACTTTGATATCAAAGTGGCTTAGTAACTTCCCATCCTGCGTATTGTTGATTCACATCTTTAGAGATGGGTGATAATTATTATACTAACGATGAAAAAATGGTTATGCTGAAGGTCTTCGTTGGATGCAACGATAATTCTAGAGAAGGTAATATCACTTATGGAAACATGTATCCAGAAAGAAGACAACCACATTATCTCACTTTTGCAAGACTTGAACAAAATTTACGGAGAAATGGCTGTTTTAATAATAAATTGCGACTGGCAAGAAATGAACGTGAAGTATTGATATTGGCCTATTTTAGAGCACATCCACGAAATTCAATACGTGAAGTAGTGGCTGCCTAATGTCTGTATAAGTCTGTATAAAATATTTTCTATTCTACGTAAACATAAAATGAGACCATATAAAATTAAATTAGTACAAGGTTTAAGGTGATTGTGACAGTGATTTCGAGTGATTAAAAAATTTGTTTCGAAGACTTCGTTTTCAACAAATCTGTGTCGAGGAATTCGATTTCGAGCATTTTTTTGCAAATCTATTTAGATGCTCATTTGATTCATGTTAGGGTCAATGTCTTTTAATGATTACATTATTACATTAATAAAAATTTAAGTTCTATCAATGCTTACGTTTTCGAAAAGAGTGAGAGTAATAGCCACAGCAGGAATGCACTACTGAGATTTAAACCACAGGCAGCAAAACGTTTACTGCATGTGCTATTATTGAATCGGCTGGCATGTCGAGGATGCCTTCGTCGCAGAGAACACTTAACAGTTAATCGCAAGAATGTAGGTACACAATGGGTCACGATAACGACGGCTTTGTGCCGTTTAAGCGATAATTATTCAATATTATTTATTTTTGAATCTTAAGACCGTTACTAGCACTCCATAAATATTTGAAACACTAATTTAATACAAAGTTTACAGTTTTAATAATAGTGTATCTATCCTAGTTTATAATCAAAATACAAAATACACTTTAGCAATAAATCAGATTGTTGAAACTGTAATTTGGAGCTTTTCCTTTCTTCCTTAATTTACTCTTTATTGGGTATTGTTATTCTTTATTGATCGAAGTTATCTATTGTTTGTAGAAGCTCCACAACATTTTTAATCTGCGGTATAAATTTAAGAAGATTTGGAAGAACTAGGAGTATGGCGTAATAGTGCCCATATTCATATTCGAAAATAAGAGTAATTGCAATAATTATAGTTAGGTTATGTTAGGTTAGGTAAGGTTTTGTTATATATTTCGAGAAATTTACAGTTTTAATTTAAATTAGAGGGGAGTATGGAGTAATAATGCCCCTATTCATAATCGAAAATCGAAAATTAGAGTAATTGCAGTAATTATACTTAGGCTATGTTAGGTTATATAGGTGACTTTAGGTTAGGTTAGGTTACGTTGTATATTTCGAGAAATATACATTTTTAATTTAAATTAGAGCCAGAACAGCCCAGAAAATAGAAAACAGAACCTTACTATGGATATCTGGAAGAAATCTGTAAAGCAATTTTAGAAGTGAATCTGAGAAAATAAGTAGAGAATTGACACAAGAAAATCAGATTGGATTCAAGGGAAACGAGTACTACACATATTCGCCATCAGATAAACAGATTAGAAAAGTAAAGCTCAATTTGATTAAATAAAAAGATTTTCTTACAAAAATTATTGAAAATGTCAGTTTTCATTGAAATTCTAGCAGTAACAGTTGAGTTTAACAGTTTAAACAGTTTGATGGAACAGTTGAGATTATTCCAGAGATAATTTTGTTCAATCCAAATACATATTGAAGGTTTTAGTACATATAATTATAATCATTGACATTTTGATGGAGTAAATTAAAATGTCGAGAGAAACATTTATTGTTTTTATTAAATTTAAAAAAAATCATATTTAAAGGAATCATATATATATATATATATATATATATATATATATATATATATATATATATATATATATTTATCATTACACCTTCTACCAATTAGTGTAGGTGGTAAAGGAATCATATTTTATTATATATTAAATCAAATGAGCACCTAAACAGATTAATTTAGTCTCCTAAACTAGTAGTAGTAAACCAGTAAAATTGACATTATAGCAAAATGTATCAAGATTTGACTGAAATCATTGAAATTTTAACGTAACAATTGTAATTTTGTAATTTGCAACTGTTGTCTGCGAATAAAGATTAATTAATTGTAATTTTGTCAGAGATAATAAAATGTTGATAATATCTTTTGACGTTTTAACAAAAAATATTGATAATGTGAGTTTTCATAAATTAATAATAATTAAAATATTTCTAAACTCAAATTTGATGCCTAGAAATAATTATGAATCATAAGATTCCGATAAATGCCTAAAAATTTATACCATGGCCACTAAGAGTATTCACAAAATTGAGTAATTATTCTCAAACCTAATGAAAACCACAAAAAATCTGCCAAATTTTCAATCAAATATTTAACAGAAATATGCGCATAGAAGAAATAATGTTTAATGAAATCTTTGATAATACAGTGAAAAAATATTGTTTCTTTATTATTGCCAATTTTAGTGAAAATTGCAAAAATCTTTCGTATTCTATAAAAAAATATTTAGCAACACAAATATCACGTTCGTACGAGAAATCATTTTTAATGAAATCTTTGATAATTCAACCAAAATTATTATTGCTTTATTATTGCCAAATTTAGTGAAAACTGCAAAAATCTTCCATATTCCATAAAAAATATTTGGCAACACAAACATAATGTTCATACGAGAAATCATGTTTTATGAAAACTTTGATAATTCAGCAAAAATTATTATTGTTGCATAATTGCCAAATTTAGTGAAAACTGCAAAATCTTCTATATTCCATAAAAAATATTTGACAACACAAATATAATGTTCATATGAGAAATCATTTTTAGTATATCAAATTGATAATATCTGTGAAAAAGGATTCAAAATTGCATCAAAAGTTAAAACCAAACTGATTAATATTAAATTTAATGAAAACTAATATAAATCTGTCACTATAAAAATGCGATAAAAAATACTTCAAATTATGGCAAGACGGCTACATTATGGGAAAATAATTCAAGATTTGACAGCAATCATTAAAATTTTGACATACCAATTGTAATTTTGGTAAAAATAATTGTCGTTTTAACAAAAATATGTGAGTTTTCATAAATTAATAATTATTCAAATATTTCTTAACTCAAATATGATGCCTAAAAATAATTTTGAATCATAAGATTCCACTAAATTTATAGACATTTATACCATGACCACTAAGAATATTCACAAAATAGAGTAATTACTCTCAAACCTAATGAAAACCACAAAAAATCTGCCTAATTGTCAATCAAATATTTTTACAGAAATATGTGCAAAGAAGAAAGAATTTTTAATGAAATCTTTGATAATTCAGTCAAAAATTATTATTGCTTCATTATTGCCAAATTTAGTGAAAACTACAAAAATCTTCCATATTCCATAAAAAATATTTCCCAACACAAATATCATGTTCATACGAGAAATCATTTTTAGTATTTGTTTTGATAATATCTGTGAAAAATGATTCAAAATTGCATACAAATTTGATAACCAAATTGTATAGTATTAAATTTAATGAAAACTGATATAAATCACTATAAACTAATAAAAATTAAGTCACTATAAAAATGCGATACAAGAGTACTTCAAATTATAGCAAAATGGCTACATTATGGGGAAATAATTCAAGATTTGACAGCAATCATTAAAATTTTGGCATAACAATTGTAATTTTGTCAGAAATAATGATATTTTGACAAAAATAATTGACGTTTTAACAAAAGTGATTGATAATTTGAGTTTTCATAAATTAATAATAATTAAAATATTTCAAAACTCAAATATGATACCTAGAAATAATTTTGAATTATAAGATTCCACTAAATGTATAAATATGTATACGATGAACACTAAGAATATTCACAAAATTGAATAAGTGTTTTCAAACCTAATGAAAACCACAAAAATCTGCCAAATTTAGAATCAAATATTTCAACAGAAATATGTGCATAGGAGAAATAATTTTTAATGAAATCTTTGATAATTCAGTCAAAAATTATTAATGCTTTATTATTGCCAAATTTAGTGAAAACTGCAAAAATCGAACTATTCTATGAAAAATATTTGGCAACACAAATGTCATGTTCGTACGAGAAATCATTTTTAATGAAATCTTTGATAATTCAGTCAAAAATTATTATTTCTTTAGTATTGCAAATTGATTAATATTAAATTTAATGAAAACTGATATTAATCAGTCACTATAAAAATGCGATAAAAAATACTTCAAATTATGGCAAAACGGCTACATTATGAGAAAATAATTCAAGATTTGACAGCAATCATTAAAATTTTGACATAACAATTGTAATTTTGGTAAAAATAATTGTCGTTTTAACAAAAATATGTGAGAATATTCACAAAATTGAGTAATTATTCTCAAATCTAATGAAAACCACAAAAAATCTGCCAAATTGTTAATAAAATATTTTAACAGAAATATATACATAGGAGAAATAATTTTTAATGAAATCTTTGATAATTCAGTCAAAAATTATTATTGCTTTATTATTGGGAAATGTAGGGAAAACTGCAAAAATCTTTCGTATCCTTTAAAAAAATATTTGGCAACACAAATATCATCTTCGTACGAGAAATAATTATTAATGACATATTTGATAATTCAGTCAAAAATTATGATTGCTTTATTATTGTCAAATTTAGTTAAAACTGCAAAAAATCTTCCATATTCCATAAAAAATATTTGATTCCTTTTTAGTATTTGTGTTGATAATAGCTGTAAAAAATGATTCAAAATTGCATAAAAATTTTATAACCAAAATTATTAATATTAAATTTAATGAAAACTGATATAAATCTGTCACTATAAAAATGCAATAAAAAATACTACAAATTATGGCAAAACGGCTACATTATGTGGAAATAATTCAAGATTTGACAGCAATCATTGAAATTTTGACATAACAATTGTAATTTTGGTAAAAATAATTGTCGTTTTAACAAAAATATGTGAGTTTTCATAAATTAATAATTATTCAAATATTTCAAACCTCAAATATGATGCCTAAAAATAATTTTGAATCATAAGATTCCACTAATTGAATAAAAATTTATACCGTGACCACTAAGATATTCACAAAATTGGGTAATTACTCTTAAACCTAATGAAAACCACAAAAAATCTGCCAAATTGTCAATAAAATATGTTAACAAAAATACGAGTATACGAGAAATCATTTTTAATGAAATCTTTGATATTTCAGTCAAAAATTATTACTGCTTTAGTATTGCCAAATTTAGCGAAAACTGCAAAAATCTAACTATTCTATGAAAAATATTTGGCAACACAAATATCATGTTCGTACGAAAAATCATTTTTCTTGAAATCTTTGATAATTCAGTCAAAAATTATTATTACAAAAATCTTCCCCATATTCAATAAAAAATATTTTGCAACACAACTATTATTACTATTATTAACTATTAGAACTCATTTTTAGTATTTGTGTTGATAATATCTGTGAAATACGATTCAAAATTGCATCAAAATTTTGTAACCAAGTTGATTAATATCAAATTTAATGAAAACTGAAATAAATCAAATTTTTCCCTACACTAATGTCATTTTCATACGAAAAATCATTTTTAGTATTTGTTTTAATAATATCTGTGAAAAATAATTCAAAACAGCATAAATTTTTTATAAACATATTGATTGATGTAAAATTTAATGAGAACTGAAATAAATCTGTCACATGCTATGAAAAATACTTCAAAATTCAAATAATCATATTCATAAGATTCCACAAAATGTATACAAATGTATACCATGAATACTAAAAATATTCACAAAACATGTTGTTTTGTTTTATCAGTACTATATATATCCAATAATAATAAGAATAATTTATTATCAAAAATGCTTACAAAGTAACATTTTCCACAAAAGCCATGGGCTTGTCTGTGTACTTTTATATTAACTGTCTTATCCTATACCTTATAATAGCATATTCTGTACCAAAACCTTAAAATCTAGAATCCAGATTAAAAGCAAAAACTTTACACTTTACAATTTACAAAAATTACAAAATTCAAAAATACAGGTATTCAAAATTACAATTTGTTTTACTTTCATTAAATATTATCTCCTATAATTGTTGTGTCCATATATTGTAGACTAATAAAACTATTAATGTCCTTAAAAGCTCTATTTTAGTCAAAATCTACAACTTCGATGAAAATTTTGAAAATGCTTGAAAAATCTAGTGAGATCCTCCAAATAGCAATTGTTAGTTAAAAGTTCTAAAAATATCTGTAACAATGAAATATTTGAAAATTTTGTAATTCCATATCTATAGGAACTATTGGACCTATTGGACCTATTCCATATCTATTGAATCTACTTAACAGGTCCACTGTAAACTATGTTTTTTGTAGTCATTACTTGAAAATAATAATTTGGGAACAGTTTGAAACAAAAATATATTGACAACATGAAACGCATATTTTCTTTTGTTTTCTATGCAATTTGATACATTATATATGAACACTACTTTTTTTTAAGATAACGTTTTTAAAGGAAACTTTACTTAAACTTTCCTTTGCTTAAAAAATAATAACAGAGCCATTGATTTCGGGAATTTGTTAGTTAATTAGTTAATGCAAATTAACATTTGCATAATTATTTACGTTTATATGATTTTTCAAAAACAGTTGCTGGTGGTCTTTAGGAAATATCATAATTAGTTTAATAATTAGTTAGAACCACTTGAATTGCTTGCAGCTAGAAATATCCATGGATATTTTTATCGAGTGAAAGGTTTCTTTCGCTCGTTTTTAATACTAATACACGAGTGATTAATCTTCCTGGGTTTTTATCTATCAATTTGGCAGACACGCGAATAGAAAATTTCGGCAGTCAAATTACCACATCATCTGCATCCGAGTGATCATAAAACATTTTCAGAAAGACGAATTGCGTGCCTGTTTGGAGCTTTTCCAATTTTCGCGGGGAGACAATTGGACGCGTTCCTCGTTTCGTTAATGACGCTTGAAACACAACGTTTACGAAATTAGATTAACTGAAACTTTAAACCAAACGCAAGGTCTAAAGCTAAGAAATAAACTAACGTAAAAAAACTATTTGTTTGCTTTATTCCGCTTTAAAATCGTGTAATTTTCACCAGAATGTTTTTTTTGCTACGAAATATTTATACTGACAATCGCTTGGAGGTAAACTGTAACTAACCCTATGACTAACAGTGCAACCCTAGATGGGCCTATAGTAGGTAGGCTAGGACAGTTCTGCTGCAATTTCCCATAACGATTTACTTAGGGGACTAAAAGCTTTTTCTCCATTTTGTTTTTGTTGACGGGTGAAATTCTTACCTATACCCCCTTCCCCCTCCTAATACCCAGCCACCTTACACCCCCCCCATTTCCCCCTCGCATAATCCACAATACCGCTTTAAAATTGTGTAATTTCCACCAAAATATTTTTTTTTGCTACCAAATATTTATACTGGCAATCGCTTGGAGGTAAACTGTAACTAACACTATGACTAACAGTGCAACCCTAGATGGGACTATAGTAGGTAGGCTAGGACAGTTCTGCTGCAATTTCCCATAACGATTTACATAGGGGTCTAAAAGTTTTTTCTCCATTTTGTTTTTGTTGACGGGTGAAATTCTTACCTATACCTCCCACCCCCTCCTAATACAAGCCCACCTTATACCCCCCCCCCCCCCCATTTCCCACTCGCATAATCCACAATACCCTACCGATACCCTTCCGATACGGCATGCCGTATCGGAAGAGATCGGGAATCGGGAATTTCACCCGTCAATTAAAACAAAATGGCGAAAAAGTACTTTTAGACCCTTATATAAATCCTTATGGGAAATTGTGGCAGAATTGTCATACCCCATCTACTGCATACTAACCCTCCGCTCCACGAAATTAATTTAACGGTTCAACCATTTTCTTCGTATTTTATCACTTTCTTCCAGTATTAAAGACGATTTTCCTCCACGCCAAATTCTACTATTTGTATAATATACACATTGCGTTAACCACCGGTTAGTGGATACAGAAAACTGGAGCTGTTAAACCATTAATTACTATAATTGGCTTCATTAAATAAGGGTGAGCGAGATGAAATATAGTTTAATGTTAGTTGACATGCAATGGAAAATCATTCATCGTTGACATGATATGTTCACGCCTGTACTTCGCAGGTAAGGGTTGGGGGCCGTTGGCGGCCCGCCTGAGACCCTCGAGAGGGACAGATCATCACGTGTATGTAGTCCTCGAAGGAAATATGATTGTGTGTATGATTATTAATTTGACACGAGCCACGTACATAAGTTGATAATATAATTATCTACATATAATTATTGTAGATATAAAGGACATAAGGACATACCTCCATACCTACCAGTGATTATAAAGAACACAAGGACATACCTCTCCTTCATACAATCACTAGGACATACCTCTCCTTAATTCAATTAGTAGGACATACCTCTCTTTAATTCAATTACTGTAGATATAAAGGACAAAGGGACATACCTCTCCTTAATTCGGTCACTGTAAAAATATTAACTAAACTATCTTTAAAAACTATCCTTTATGTGATTACAGTGATTATACAGAACACAAGGACATACCTCTCCTAATCAGGGGCGGATGGGACTAGCAAAACCGGCGCAGGAAATACAGTCACCGGCGCAATAAATAAAATGTGGACAAAAGTTAAAATAATCAAAAAGAATCAGTGCTCAAATGTCAGTTTTAAGAGGTTATAATGAAAAGAAGTAAAAGGGTCTGCATTTTTTCTTCTACAATTAAAAACCCAAATGTATTACAGAAGTAAATAAGCAAAAAATTAAAAAAATATATAATATTTTTACTTTAAAACAATAACTTTTTTGATAGAAGAGAACTGGAATTACCTAACGCGGTTACAATTTCTTTATCATTTAGTTCATTTAAATTCTCTTTCTCATAACTCATGAACATAAGAGCTTCAAGGCGAGTGTGAGATATCGTCGATCATAATCTATTTCTACATATTTTAGCATTAAGAAATATCTTTTGCAGGAAACTTGAGATATCGGTAGAGTCTAAATACGCTAGACTACAGTATAAGTATTGGGTATAAGGTGGACTACACTTCTCGAAATAAATTGTATTTAAAAATAACGTAGTTACAACTAGCACAGTTTTGCAACTTCTACATGTTAGTATTTCTTCATTTGTTTTGCCACATGCTCACACATGCTTGCTTGATTCTTCTATATGTTCTTCTATAAAGTCTATCTGCAGTTGAATATTTTGGTCTACTATTAACACATCACAAATATTTTGTTCCAATAAATCACAAATTTCAAATCAAAAGTTCTTCTATTAAATTTTCTAATGTAACATTACAATTTTTGTTTGTAATTTATTAGTTAAAGTCCTAAATATAGAGAGAAGTCGATCTTTTTTTTGGAATATTTGGTTTAATTTCATCCAAATTTCGTGTATCTAATACAGATAGATCTTTACAAACATCAAAGGTATTTTGGAATCGTTTTATCATAGACTTGATTACGGTAGCTATTATTACATTGAATATTTCAAACCTACATTTGTCGTGTTCATCGTCTAATGTTTCATCTCCACATTTCATTCAATATTCTCTCAAATGTCATTTCAGAATTGTGTACTTCATTATGTACTAATTTTTCTTCCGCCCATACTGCGAATTAGTCTGAAAGATATTTTACTGAGTCGCAATTCTTTGGAACTTCTGTAATTGTACTTTTGCACTTTGCGCCATGTGTGTAGATTTGTAGCAATGGTATTTGTAAATGAAGGGCTATGGGGAAAAACGATCAGAGTCCAATTTGGTCGTTTTCCAGAAAACTAAATTGAAAGTTTCAAGTCTAATAAAATACAGAAAGGATGAATAAAAAATTAACTGATTATAATTGATCTACTTTGATAAGATGTGAATTAGAATATTGAGCGAAAACATGAAATACACATAAGTAAAACTATTAAAACAATTTATTTTTATTAACAAGTCTTGGACTCTGATCGTTTTTAACCGTATTTTTAGATTTTTTATGTAGGGTACAGTACAGTATAGGTATGTACATACAAAAAATATATTTTTAATGAAATATAAATTTTTGATAAAATATTATTATGATTACTGATTATTGTCCATTAGGGGGGTCGTCTATAAATTATTCTTCTTCATCTAAATCTCTGATCGTTTTAAGTCAACATCATATTCCATTTCTTCGTCTTTGAAGCGAACGGTGATCGTTTTTCACTGTTTTACTTCACGTGTCGAATTTGCTACTGTTCGTCTTTTTGGGTATCTATTGTTTCTAACACCAATTTTACTTCTACATACAAAGGTGACTCAACATTCCGTATTTGCCGAATAGATCTCTTATCGTTTTAAGTTAACATCATAATCTATTTCTTCGTTTTTGAAGCGAACGGTGATCGCTTTTCACTGTTTTACTTCACGTATCGAAACTACTCTTCCCATGCTACAACATGGCACCATCAGCTCGATTTCAATAAATATGGAATAAAATTGGAATAGAAATGAAGAAATGGAAATCATTCCTCCCCGTAGCCCTTCAAAAATTTTGATCGTGGTCTAGTAATGCTGAATCTTTTAAAAATATAGTTGCTGTTAAAATTACTTCGTATTTTAAATATTGTCTGCGAAACTTTTTACCATTGCCTTCACATTACTGTTCGTCTTTTTGGGTTTCTCTATTGTTTCTAACACCAAATTTACTTCTACATACATAGGTGACTCCACATTCCGTATTTGCCGAATATTTTTTAAAGTGCCATTCTTCAGCCCACCAACTACATTTTCTCTTGTTTCTCAAATGGAGATTAACCTTTTCTTCGTTTGGGTTTGTAGAACATATTACATATTTAAAAATTAACGACCGTTGGTTTATTGTACACATTTTGAGTGGTACCAGTCTAGTCTACTGCTATTGAATACATTTCAGCAGTATTTCTTTTTCTGCTACTATTAAATACTAACTATAACTATAACTATTAAATCTTATTATTAGATTTCGTAATAATTTAATTAACTGTTGTACCTGACAGAAACGAAACAAATGCACCAGATCTAATTTAAATATTTGATCTAAGGCCCATTAAAATTTGCCCAAATTTTCGCTATCTAGATTTCTAGTAGCACGATTCAAACTCTTGGCCTGTATCACGTTACGTCTCGTCTTCCAAGAAGTTTAATAATACGATTCTTCTATCAATCATTGGTCTATTATATAACATTTTTTTCTTTGACTTTTAACTGTTCGGACCACTATAATTTATCAATACGAATTGAACTATAAATTATTTTGAAACAAATATAATACATATTTGTTGTCACGTTTGTGTAAATTGCCTATAGTGACAAGATTCAACAGAAAAAAATGAGTTTGTTGCGCCGGCGCCTTACAACTATTTGCGACCGGCGCACAGAGAAATTTCCCGGCTTCCCGCCGGCCCCATCCGCCTCTCTCTCCTTTATACAAACACTAGAACATAACCTCTCCTTAATTCAAATACTAGGACATAACTCTTCTTAATGCAATTACTGTAGATATAAAGGACAAAAGGGCATACCTCTCCTTAATGCAATCACTGTAAAAATATTAACTAAACTATCTTTTCCACGCAGCAGTTTCCCTAGAAACCACAATAATAATACCTGCAAAAAAATGAAGAAAGTATTAAATTGGCTTGACATGTTTTAGTTACGTGTATTATCGAAGAATTAGTTACAATAATTTGGCACTGCCACCCAAACAAAAAACATCAATACGTGAAAAACACCACATGACAAAAGTTTGTGGAGGTCACACAACAAACCAATCAGATTAATTGCATCAAAATACTTCTCTGCTGTTAAATAATAAATACCAGAGGACTACAGTCGACGCTATCAAAAATAATATAATGCATACTTGGGGCATGTAATTATCCCGCCTGTAAATATTTAACACTCTCCCTCATTAAACTATAATACGCCCCATATCGATCGCCATAACCACACACTATAAACAATTTAATGGCGCAATACTTCGCTAATCATAATCCATTAAGGGGGAAGTGAAGCAAACCGGTTTAGAGTCAATTTCATTACGATATAATCACGCGAAATTTATGTGCTTTAAACATTAATGGTCCTTTTTAAGTTTAAGTAATGAAAATATTATTTATATAACTACATACTACACACAAACGATAGTAAAATAAAATGTATACAGAAACTGAATTCAAATAACAGCGCACTAAAGACACCAAGAAATAATAGTATATTATTTCACGAGCACATAATGTGAGCTATATTTCACGAGGATACATTTTATAATCATATGAGTAAATTACAGCCATTATGTGCTAGCCAAATATTATATTATTTAACGAGCACATAATGTAAGCTATAATTCACGAGGATGAAATTTATTATCCGAGTAAATTTATAGTCATTATGTACGAGTCAAATACGACGTTTTAGCTCCGACTTAACAACTGCGCAAACACTTTGTTTATTATTAATATTCGGAAATTTAAAATTGTTGATTTTATACATCATTTTATAGATTGATAGAAAAACAATGACACAGTTAACAAACGTTAGCAAGGCTTTAGCAACCACATAGTATCATGACTTGATTTAATAGTAAAACATTGTTGTGCTGACAGTTCTGGGTTTTATACTTCATAAAACACCGGTGAATTATGAAGGGCATTATGTTACTATAGTTACGTACATAATGACAACCATATAGGCAACCACATAGAATGATGAGGCTTGATTTAATAGTAAAACATCGTTGCGATGACAGTTCTGTATTTTACACTTCATAAAACACCGGTGAAATATGAATGGGCATTATATGGTAATATAATGATGGGCATTATATTACCATATAGGTAGTTAAGTACATAGTGAAGGTTTTAATTATTATTAATAGATATACACCAAGGTTGTGAATTATACTATTTTCTACTCCCTCATTAGTAAGTTGTCAATACACACGGACTTCATAGCTAGTAAATCAGTTATAATGTAACAGTGTTAGATAATGAAAGAAATAATAAAAAAGTAATAAACAAAATCGTATTACTAGTTCTTTAAGATAGTTGATCATCCACCACGAAATTGATACGGTCAAACATGTAAACGTATCCAATATATAAATGTCAAGTTCAAAACGCGAAACCTTACATTAAGTATTAATCATTTTGATCAATAATCGACTCGCTAACGCTGTAGTTGTTCCGTTCCTTAACACTGACCATAAATATTTTCATAAAATCTTATAACAAGAATGTGGCATAAAAAATTCTTATATGTAATTTATTATGCTCGACTGTGTGATCGATTAATAATTACTCCCTTGTGTCTTATAGAAATTCCTTGAATAATAGTTTCGAAGGTAATATATCAATTTTACTCCCTTGTGTCTTGTAGAAATTGCCTGAATAATAGTTTCGAAGGTAATATATCAATTGCTGATTTAAATAAACTGTCGGATTATTAATTGAATGCAATTGATTCGTTTAAATGATGAATGAATAAACAAATGTTTCATTTGTTTTCAATAAAAATTGGAATCATTAATACATACATAATGTTTCTGATTTCATATTTCTCGGCCTTCCATAATTCAGATTGTATGAGTTATACGTATCACGTTGAAGTAGAAATGCAATAATAAAGCAATTTTAATATATATCTGTAAAAAAAATTTAAACACTATTTTAGATATATTTAAAGATTATTTTACTCACTATTTTCGTGCACACATTTTTATAAGGAAGAACACGAGTGTAACAATAATTTGGAAATTACATTAAAAAAACAAATTTGTATTAAAAGTACAGAAACTGTTTAAGTTTTAGATCTATGTCTCTATTATTGCAATGTTACTATTATTATTATTGCCTTTTAGAGGATATGACTTAATTTTTCATGCATTTTAAAAATGTTCATAATTTTTTGCAGATTTAGTCCAAAATTGGGTTTAAGAGGACATTAGTTTATTTTTTTCAATTGTATGTATTTTTAGTGCTTATAGTATAGAATTTGTATACACTTAGGTATATTTCATAGAAATGGTTTGTAACTTATGATTCAAAAATATTTCTATTTATCATATGTATCATATTTGAGTTTTGAACTATTTTTTGTTATATGCAATATTTCTTGAATTTTCATTTAATTTGATATCAGTGCGTTAGATTTTAGAATTTTAATGCAATTTTTATTAATTTTTGATAGAATTATCAAAGATGTCATCAAAAATTAGTTCTCGTATGCATATGATATTTGTGTTTTCAAATATTTATTATAGAATATGGAAGGTTTTCAGTAAATTTGGCAAAAATATACTAATTTTAATATATTTCTGTCAAAATTTTCAAAGCTTCGTTATTTTCGTGCACACATTTTTATAAAGAAGAATACGAGTATAACGATAATTTGAAAATTTCATACAAAAATTCAAATTTGTATTAAAAATATAGAGACACTTTGGAAATTTTATAATAAATTATTGAAAACAAATTAAATCTGTGAAAATTCTCACAGAAATAAATTAAAATTGCTTTCTAACTGCCAGATTTAGTAAAATCTGCAAAACATGTTTAATATTGTATCGAAAATATTTATGATAAAATGAAGTATTAATTTTGTTATATGCATTCAAAATACGTGTGAAATTAGTCTTTCCATTTTTATTAAATTTGAGTGTTCGTGACTTATTTGGAATGCCCGATGATTTATATTTTCAAAAATTTATAGACGTAGCGATTATTTCGCAAATTTCCTGAATCGTAATGAATCCAGAACATTTTCTCACTTATCTTTTCAAAATTTTATATATATTTGGCAATGATTTAAAAAAACTTCAGTATTCATCAAAATTTCAAATATGTGATGATTATTGTGCATTCAAAATACGTGCGAAATTACTCTTTCTATTTTTATTTTTATAATTTGCTAAACGTAGCAACGATTTATCAAATTTGAGTGTTCTTGACTTATTGATGATTTACATTTTTTTAAATGTATAGACTTAGCGATTATTTCGCAGATTTCCTGAATCGTTATCAATTCAGAACATTTTGTCACTTATCCTTTCAAAATTTTAAATATCTGGCGATGATTTTGCAAAACTTCAGCATTCATCAAGATTTCAAATATGTGACGATGATTGTGCATTCAAAATACGTGTGAAATTAGTCTTTCCATTTTTATTAAATTTGAGTGTTCGTGACTTATTTGGAATGCCCGATGATTTATATTTTCAAAAATTTATAGACGTAGCGATTATTTCGCAAATTTCCTGAATCGTTATGAATCCAGAACATTTCTCACTTATCTTTTCAAAATTTTATATATATTTGGCAATGATTTAGAAAAACTTCAGTATTCATCAAAATTTCAAATATGTGATGATGATTGTGCATTCAAAATACGTGCGAAATTACTTTTTCTATTTTTATTTTTATAATTTACTAAACGTAGCGACGATTTATCAAATTTGAGTGTTCTTGACTTATTGATTGTTTACATTTTTTTAAATGTATAGACGTAGCGATTATTTCGCCAATTTCCTGAATCGTTATGAATCCAGAACATTTTGTCACTTATCTTTTCAAAATTTTAAATATCTGGCGATGATTTTGCAAAACTTCAGCATTCATCAAAATTTCAAATATGTGACGATGATTGTGCATTCAAAATACGTGTGAAATTAGTCTTTCCATTTTTATGAAATTTGAGTGTTCGTGACTTATTTGGAATGCCCGATAATTTATATTTTCAAAAATTTATAGACGTAGCGATTATTTCGCAAATTTCCTGAATCGTTATGAATCCAGAACAATTTGTCACTTATCTTTACAAAATTGTAAATATATAGCGATGATTTAGCAAAACTTCGGCATTCATCAACATTTCAAATGTGTGACGATGATTGTGCATTCAAAATACATGTGAAATTTCTCTTTCTAATTTTATTTTAATAATTTTGTAAACGTGGCGATGATTTATCAAATTTGAGTATTCGTGACTTATTTGGAATGTTCGATGATTTATATTTTCAAAAATGTATAGACGTAGCGATTATTTCGCAAATTTCCTGAATCGTTATGAATCCAGAACATTTTCTCACTTATCTTTTCAAAATTTTATATATATTTGGCAATGATTTAGAAAAACTTCAGTATTCATCAAAATTTCAAATATGTGATGATGATTGTGCATTCAAAATACGTGCGAAATTACTTTTTCTATTTTTATTTTTATAATTTACTAAACGTAGCGACGATTTATCAAATTTGAGTGTTCTTGACTTATTGATTGTTTACATTTTTTTAAATGTATAGACGTAGCGATTATTTCGCCAATTTCCTGAATCGTTATGAATCCAGAACATTTTGTCACTTATCTTTTCAAAATTTTAAATATCTGGCGATGATTTTGCAAAACTTCAGCATTCATCAAAATTTCAAATATGTGACGATGATTGTGCATTCAAAATACGTGTGAAATTAGTCTTTCCATTTTTATGAAATTTGAGTGTTCGTGACTTATTTGGAATGCCCGATAATTTATATTTTCAAAAATTTATAGACGTAGCGATTATTTCGCAAATTTCCTGAATCGTTATGAATCCAGAACATTTTCTCACTTATCTTTTCAAAATTTTATTTATATTTGGCAATGATTTAGAAAAACTTCAGTATTCATCAAAATTTCAAATATGTGATGATGATTGTGCATTCAAAATACGTGCGAAATTACTCTTTCTATTTTTATTTTTATAATTTGCTAAACGTAGCGACGATTTATCAAATTTGAGTGTTCTTGACTTATTGATGATTTACATTTTCAAAAATGTATAGACGTAGCGATTATTTCGCAAATTTCCTGAATCGTTATGAATACAGAACATTTTGTCACTTATCTTTTCAAAATTTTAAATATATGGCGATGATTTTGCAAAACTTCAGCATTCATCAAAATTTCAAATATGTGATAATGATTGTGCATTCAAAATACGTGTGAAATTACTCTTTCTATTTTTATTTTTATAATTTGCTAAACGTAGCGATGATTTATCAAATTTGAGTGTTCTTGACTTATTGATGATTTACATTTTCAAAAATGTATAGACTTAGCGATTATTTCGCAAATTTCCTGAATCGTTATGAATCCAGAACATGTTGTCACTTATCTTTTCAAAATTTTAAATATATGGGGATGAGTTTGCAAAACTTCAGCATTCTCAAAATTTCAAATATGTGACGATGATTGTGCATTCAAAATACGTGTGAAATTAGTCTTTCCACTTTTATGAAATTTGAGTGTTCGTGACTTATTTGGAATGCCTGATGATTTATATTTTCAAATATTTATAGAAGTAGCGATTATTTCGCAAATTTCCTGAATCGTTATGAATGCAGAACATTTTGTCACTTATCTTTTCAAAATTTTAAATATCTGGCGATGATTTTGCAAAACTTCAGCATTCATCAAAATTTCAAATATGTGACGATGATTGTGCATTCAAAATACGTGTGAAATTAGTCTTTCCATTTTTATGAAATTTGAGTGTTCGTGACTTATTTGGAATGCCCGATGATTTATATTTTCAAAAATTTATAGAAGTAGCGATTATTTCGCAAATTTCCTGAATCGTTATGAATCCAGAACATTTTCTCACTTATCTTTTCAAAATTTGATATATATTTGGCAATGATTTAGAAAAACTTCAGTATTCATCAAAATTTCAAATATGTGATGATGATTGTGCATTCAAAATACGTGCGAAATTACTCTTTCTATTTTTATTTTTATAATTTGAGAAACGTAGCGATGATTTATCAAATTTGAGTGTTCTTGACTTATTGATGATTTACATTTTCAAAAATGTATGGACTTAGCGATTATTTCGCAAATTTCCTGAATCGTTATGAATACAGAACATTTTATCACTTATATTTTCAAAATTTTAAATATATTGTGATGATTTTGCGAAACTTCAGCATTCATCAAAATTTAAAATATGTGATGATGGTTGTACATTCAAAATACATGTGAAATCACTCTTTCTATTTTTATATTTTCATATTTTCTAAACGTAGTGATGATTTGTCAAATTTTTAATATGAATTACCATCTCTATTTAATTTCCATTTGAATAATATATATATATATATATATATATATATATATATATATATATATATATATATATATATATAGTATGTCCCCGGATTGAGTTTACAAGAGGAAAAACTTTTTCTTCTTTTATTTTACGCTAAAACTGCAAAGGAATAAGATTTTTTGCTTGTCCTGAAACCAGCAAATCTCTAATTAAAACTCAATTATTCTGACTCAGTGGAAAGAAAAGTTCATTTTTCTTTTGATTTCGGACTTTCTCTGCTTTTTAAATCCCATCACATTGGCCGTTTTATTTTTTTGACGATGTCACTTTGTCAAATGAGTTAACGCAAGTTAAATAACAAAAATGTTTGTGAAAAACATAATTTTAATAAACAGCAACTCAAAGAAACAGCATTAAAATAAAAAAGTCATTTTTAACAAGAACAATCATTATTCGTACTATTATTAGTACGACAAACAAACTTTTACTACTTAAAATTATATATTCGTAATTGTATGTTCAAGAACTTGATTGGGCTATAATTATTGGGAAAATGGGCTATATTTAGATACGATTTAGCACGTTAATAATTATACTTTTTGCAATTACATTTCGCTTTAAAGCATTTCGAATGTGCATGCATACAAATGTGAAAATTATTCAAATTTTTAGTAATTATGGTTCGCCTAATTTTGTTAATATTTCTGGCGTTGCATCATGCAAATGATTATTATGCTCCAGCGTTTTATAGTAATTTAGGTCAATATATGTAGTAATACAGTGAATAGGCATGTTCAAATCACGCTGCTTGAAGATGCTAACATTTATTTTCACATACTGTGTGAGTGTTATAAAAATGACTTTTTTGGATTTGTTAAAAAAATCTTTTGGCATGAATGGCAAATTGAGGATCTGTGTCGTATACCATATGATTTTCTAAAGAAACACATATTTCTGAAAGATTTTTGAGACCCACAATTGATTGCTTAAAACGAGTTTTATTGAATTTTGTAGAAATTATTATATGTATTTTCTAGAATCTGCCAAAAATGTAATTTTACTAAAAGTTTTAAATATTTGTATCAAAATTTCAATTATTACTGTTAATTATTCAATTATGTTTGGCAAATTTCAATTATTCAATCGTATCAGATACTCAATGTGCATACATCAATTATTTCTGTCAAAACATAAAATATGTTGTTAAAATTTGAATGATTATACTTTCCATGATTACCAATAATTTCCAAATTTCCAGAATTATATTATTCTGTCAAACTTTACTGCTTTACTGTACTAATTTTAAAATTCAATATTATAATTTAATGATTTCTGCCAAATTTCAGTGATTTTAACAAAGATTTAAAATACTTATGAAATTTAAAAGAATTATGTGAAGCTGTTATTGTGTGGAATTTGTTATATTAGTGTAAATTTAGGCGTACTGTCTCGTTTTTGACAGAATTCATAGAATTTTTGACATAAACAATAGAGTGTAATATTTTTTTAGTAAACTTTCATTATTTTTGCAATTACACTGTTAAAATTTCCATTAATTTTACTAAAACTTTTAATTATTTTTGTCAAAATTTCAATTATTACTGTCAATTGTTTAATTATGTTTGGAAAATTTCATTTATTTTATAGTATCAGGTACTCAATGCGTATACATCAATTATTTCAGACAAAACATAAAATATGTTTTCTAAATTTGAATGATTATACTTTCCATGATTACCAATAATTGCCAAATGTTCAGAGTTATATTATTCTCTCAAACTTTACTGCTTTACTATACCAATTTTAAAATTCAATATCAAAATTTAATGATTTCTGCCAAATTCCAACGATTTTAACAAAGATTTAAAATACTTAAGGAATTTAAAAGAATTATGTGAAGCTGTTATTGTGTGGAATTTGTTATATTAGTGTACATTTAGGCGTACTGTCTCGTTTTTGACAGAATTAATAGAATTTTTGACATAAACAGTAGAGTGTAATATTTTTTTAGTAAACTTTCATTATTTTTGCAATTACACTGTTAAAATTTCCATTAATTTTACTAAAATTTTTAATTATTTTTGTCAAAATTTCAATTATTACTGTCAATTGTTTAATTATGTTTGGAAAATTTCATTTATTTTATAGTATCAGGTACTCAATGCGTATACATCAATTATTTCAGACAAAACATAAAATATGTTTTCTAAATTTGAATGATTATACTTTCCATGATTACCAATAATTGCCAAATGTTCAGAGTTATATTATTCTCTCAAACTTTACTGCTTTACTATACCAATTTTAAAATTCAATATCAAAATTTAATGATTTCTGCCTAATTTCAGTGATTTTAACAAATATTTAAAATACTAATAACAGTAGAGTGTAGTATTTTTTTTAGTAACCTTTCATTATTTTCGCAATTACTCAGTTAAAATTTCCATTAATTTTACTAAATGTTTTATCAAAACTTGTATATTTCTGTCAATTGTTCAATTATGTTTGGCAAATTTCAATTATTAAATCGTATCAGATACTCAATGAGCATACATCAATTACTTCTGACAAAACATAAAATATGTTGTTAAAATTTGAATGATTATACTTTCCATGATTACCAATAATTACCAAATTTCCAGAATTAATTATTCTGTCAAACTTTACTGCTTTACTTTACTAATTTTAAAATTCAATATTAAAATTTAATGATTTCTGCCAAATTTCAATGATTTTAACAAATATTTAAAATACTTACGAAATTTAGAAGAATTTTGTGAAGCTGTTATAGGATTGTGTGAAATTTGTTATATTGCTGTAAATTTAGGCTAACTGTCTCGTTTTCGACAGAATTAATCGAATTTTTGACAATAACAGTAGAGTGTAATCTTTTTTTTAGTAAACTTTAATTATTTTTGCAATTATACTGTTAAAATTTCCATTAATTTTACTAAAATTTTTAATTATTTTTATCAAAATTTCAATTATTACTGTCAATTGTTCAATTATGTTTGGCAAATTTCTATTATTCAATCGTATCAAATACTCAATGAGCATACATCAATTACTTCTGACAATACATAAAATATGTTGTCAAAATTTGAATGATTATACTTTCCATGATTACCAATTATTACCAAATTTCCAGAATTATATTATTCTGTCAGACTTTACTGCTTAACTTTGCTAATTTTAAAATTCAATATCATAATTTAATGATTTCTGCTAAATTCCAATGATTTCAACCAAGATTTAAAATACTTATGAAATTTATAAGAATTATGTGAAGCTGTTATAGGATTGTGTGAAATTTGTTATATTGCTGTAAATTTAATTATTTGTCAAAAACAGTAGAGTGTAGTATTTTTGTGGTAAACTTTAATTAGTTTTGCAATTACACTGTGAAGTTTCCATTAATTTTACTAAAATTTTTAATTATTTTTATCAAAATTTCAATTATTACTGTCAATTGTACAATGATGTTTGGCAAATTTCAATTATTCTATCGTATCAGATACTCAATGTGCATACATCAATTACTTCTGATAAAACATAAAATATGTTGTCAAAATTTGAGTGATTATACTTTCCATGATTACCAATAATTATCAAATTTCTAGAATTATATTATTCTGTCAAACTTTACTGCTTTACTTTGCTAATTTTAAAATTCAATATCATAATATAATGATTTCTGCTAAATTCCAATGATTTCAACCAAGATTTAAAATACTTATGAAATTTATAAGAATTATGTGAAGCTGTTATAGGATTGTGTGAAATTTGTTATATTGCTGTAAATTTAGGCTAACTGTCTCGTTTTCGACATAATTAATCAAATTTTTGTCAACAACAGTAGAGTGTAATATTTTTTGTAGTAAACTTTAATTATTTTTGCAATTACACTGTTAAAATTTCCATTAATGTTACTAAAAATTTTAATTAGTTTTATCAAAATTTTAATTATTACTGTCAATTGTTCAATTATGTTTGACAAATTTCAATTATTCTATCGTATCAGATACTCAATGCGCATACATCAATTATTTCTGACAAAATATAAAATATGTTGTCAAAATTTGAATGATTATACTTTCCATGATTACCAATAATTACCAAATTTCCAGAATTATATTATTCTGTCAAACTTTACTGCTTTACTTTGCTAATTTTAAAATTCAATATAATAATTTAATGATTTCTGCCAAATGTCAGTGATTTTAATCAAGATTTAAAATACTTATGAAATTTGGAAGAAATATGTGAAGCTGGTGGTGATGATGATGATAATGATGATGTTGGTGATGATGGTGATGATGGTGGTGATGATGGTGGTGGTGGTGATGATGATGATGATGATAATGATGATGGCTATCAAAAATTGTATTAGAAAACTAAATACTTTTATTACCGCTCTTTTGGATTACTATGGCTAATCCAAGAGCCATAATGGCTAATTATACAGTTGCATTTTGGTGTAGCAGAAAATTGTAGTTGTTACCAAATTGTGGTAATAGATAATGCCAAGGCATTGATAACCGATCATGTATCGTTCAAGTGTTAAGAACATATAATTTTGGGTAGCTCTTGTTTATTGCTTTGGCTAATGATCTAATAGTCATGGATAATTAATACTGTAGGAAAATTATAATTACTTTAGTAGAACACAACGCAATCAATAAACATCGGTGCAAACCCATTCTAACCCTTGTTAGATAGTCCCGATAAACACGTAACAAATTTTCGACGTTACAACTACAAACAATATAATTAAGCAAAATCAATACCCTCTTCAAATGTATGTAATAAAAAACCTTTTAATTCATAAAAACCTAAATTATCCAAAATTGGCACAAAAGTGAACACATCTACTCGTAAGCTCCAAAACACGCAACGCCATCAATCAATCTTTCTCCGACTGCTGACCTGACATGCATACATTACACCGGCTTCCTTCCTGCCCCAGCAAGCCAACGCTTACCTGACGGTCTAAATACCCAACAAATCAGCCGTATAAATTTCGCCGTGTTTGGGCTATACATAGACAACACATGCAGCCCCAGAAATAGCACATCGGGCGATCAATGCCCATTTGCAACTTGTAATTAAAACACAGCCACGTACACGCCAAGCCGTCATCATCAGAGGTGATAGTACCTGAAAGCTGGAGCAGGAGACGTTGCACTATCCGGACTGTTGTCGAGTGGCGTGCGTTTCTTGATGGTCTAGTTTCCAAAAATAGCGGCGCAATCAGGAGTGCCAGGGACATTGCGGCATTTCCACTCACCAATTGTGCACACAGACGAAATGGCGTGAACGTGAAAATTTCAGGCATGTGCGATGATGTAAAGTAACCACTTTTGAATTTTGCTTGGGCGAAACTGATCACGGTTAGCCGTTAGATATGAAATAGCTCCCAATATACTTCCCTGTAGACAGAGGCGGATGGGGCCGGCGGGAAGCCGGGAAATTTCCCGGTGCGCCGGTCGCAAATAGTTGTAAGGCGCCGGCCGGCGCAACAAACTCATTTTTTTCTGTTGAATCTTGTCACTACTACCACTATAGGCAATTTACACAAACGTGACAACAAATATGTATTATATTTGTTTCAAAATAATTTATAGTTCAATTCGTATTGATAAATTATAGTGGTACGAACAGTTAAAAGTCAAAGAAAAAAAAGTTATATAATAGACCAATGATTGATAGAATAAACGTATTATTAAACTTCTTGGAAGACGAGACGTAACGTGATACAGGCCAAGAGTTTGAATCGTGCTACTAGAAATCTAGATAGCGAAAATTTGGGCAAATTTTAATGGGCCTTAGATCAAATATTTAAATTAGATCTGGTACATTTGTTTCGTTTCTGTCAGATACTACAGTTAATTAAATTATTACCAAATCTAATAATAAGATTTAATAGTTATAGTTAGTTATAGTTAGTATTTAATAGTAGCAGAAAAAATGAATACTGCTGAAATGTATTCAATAGCAGTAGACTAGACTGGTACCACTCAAAATGTGTACAATAGACCAACGGTCGTTAATTTTTAAATATGTAATATGTTCTTCAAACCCAAACGAAGAAAACGTTAATCTCCATTTGAGAAACAAGAGAGAATGTAGTTGGTGGGCTGAAGAATGGCACTTTAAAAAATATTCGGCAAATACGGAATGTGGAGTCACTTATGTATGTAGAAGTAAAATTGGTGTTAGAAACAATAGAGAAACCCAAAAAGACGAACAGTAATGTGAAGGCAATGGTAAAAAGTTTCGCATACAATATTTAAAATACGAAGTAATTTTAACAGCAACTATATTTTTAAAAGATTCAGCATTACTGGACCACGATCAAAATATTTGAAGGGCTACGGGGAGGAATGATTTCCATTTCTTCATTTTTATTCCATTTTTATTCCATATTTATTGAAATCGAGCTGATGGTGCCATGTTGTAGCATGGGAAAAGTAGTTTCGACACATGAAGTAAAACAGTGAAAAACGATCACTGTTCGCTTCAAAAACGAAGAAATAGATTATGATGTTGACTTAAAACGATAAGAGATTTATTCGGCAAATACGGAATGTTGAGTCACCTTTCTATGTAGAAGTAAAATTGGTGTTAGAAACAATAGAGATACCCAAAAAGACGAACAGTAGTAAATTCGACACGTGAAGTAAAACAGTGAAAAACGAACACCGTTCGCTTCAAAAACGAAGAAATAGAATATGATGTTGACTTAAAACGATCAGAGATCTAGATGAAGAAGAATAATTTATAGACGACCCCCCTAATGGACAATAATCAGTAATCATAATAATATTTTATCAAAAATTTATATTTCATTGAAAATATATTTTTTGTGTGTACATACCTATACTGTACTGTACCCTACATAAAAATCTAAAAATACGGTTAAAAACGATCAGAGTCCAAGACTTGATGATAAAAATAAATTGTTTTAATAGTTTTACTTATGTGTATTTCATGTTTTTGCTCAATATTCTAATTCACATCTTATCAAAGTAGATTAATTATAATCAGTTAATTTTTTCATTCATCCTTGCATTTCATTCATTTTATTAGACTTGAAACTTTCAATTTAGTTTTCTGAAAAACGACCAAATTGGACTCTGATCATTTTTCCCCGTAGCCCTTCATTTACAAATACCATTGCTACAAATCTACACAGATGGTGCAAAGTGCAAAAGTACAATTACAGAAGTTCCAAAGAATTGCGACTCAGTAAAATATCTTACAGACTAATTCGCAGTATGGGCGGAAGAAAAATTAGTACATAATGAAGTACATAATTCTGAAATGACATATGAGAGAATATTGAATGAACTGCGAAGAAAAAAGTAATTCGTATGCCGAAAGAATGGAGAAAAATGTGGAGATGAAACAGACGATGAACACGACAAATGTAGGTTTGAAACATTCAATGTAATAATAGATACCGTAATCAAGTCTATGATAAAACGATTCCAAAATACCTTTGATGTTTGTAAAGATCTATCTGTATTAGATACACGAAATTGGGATGAAATTAAACCAAATATTCCAAAAAAAGATCGACTTCTCTTTATATTTAGGACTTTAACTAATAAATTACAAACAAAAATTGTAATGTTACATTAGAAAATTTAATAGAAGAACTTTTGATTTGAAATTTGTGATTTATTGGAACAAAATATTTGTGATATGTTAATAGTAGACCAAAATATTCAACTGCAGATAGACTTTATAGAAGAACATATAGAAGAATCAAGCAAGCATGTGTGAGCATGTGGCAAAACAAATGAAGAAATACTAACATGTAGAAGTTGCAAAACTGTGCTAGTTGTAACTACGTTATTTTTAAATACAATTTATTTCGAGAAGTGTAGTCCACCTTATACCCAATACTTATACTCTAGTCTAGCGTATTCAGACTCTTCCGATATCTCAAGTTTCCTGCAAAAGATATTTCTTAACGCTAAAATATGTAGAAATAGATTATGATCGACGATATCTCACATTCGCCTTGAAGCTCTTATGTTCATGAGTTATGAGAAAGAGAATTTAAAGGAACTAAATAATAAAGAAATTGTAACCGCGTTAGGTAATTCCAGTTCTCTTCTATCAAAAAAGTTATTGTTTTAAAGTAAAAATATTATATATTTTTTTAATTTTTTGCTTATTTACTTCTGTAATACATTTGGGTTTTTAATTGTAGAAAAAAAATGCAGACGCTTTTACTTCTTTTCATTATAACCTCTTAAAACTGACATTTGGGCACTGATTCTTTTAGATTATTTTAACTTTTGTCCACATTTTATGTATTGCGCCGGTGACTGTATTTCCTGCGCCTGATTTGCTAGTCCCATCCGCCCCTGCCTATAGAACACCAAAGTTGAACGATTCTCGAGCAGACGAAGTATAGAACTTCGCAAAAAAAGAACCAATGATATGATTGTCCAAAACGTTTTTATCTTATTTTTCTTTTGTGTACATTCAATGGATGCAATCTCTTTTGGGCAATCTTGCAATCTCTTGGACTATATTTTTAGTAGCCTTTCGGGATAATTTCTTCTAGGTTGTTTGGAGTATCTCACTAATTTGGTCAATCTTCCATAGACATCTATTACCACGTGGTTATACCATTCATTTCTTCTTACAATTTTTTATTACATTTGCTTTCTTCGCTCCATCTGTCTTTCTGCATTCCGAGTTCTTTCTCTGCATGATTTTCCTGTGATTGTTCTAAGTGTATTAATATCTGCAATGCGAAGTAGTTGTCCTGTTTTGTTAGTATCGACCTGTGCCAGATCCGTACATAAAAAACATATAATTTAATTGGTCCCAATGTACTTCCCTGTGGGATACCAATTTTTACGACTTCGTATGAAACAAGATATAAAACTTGTCATTGGGTAAATCATTAATATATATAAGAAATACACATCCCTCATTTTAACGAGTATAAAACTTTTACGTCGTAATAAAATCACTTAGTTTGAGGATATCATCTAGTGAAATAAAACACCAGCATCTATAAAACGCTATATACAAAATATAATTTATACCTTAAATTATAATAATAAGTGTTTACGTGCTTACAAGATGCAATTATGTCTATGTGCCTACGTGTCCGGACTCGGAGTATTTACAAAAAGAAAAACTTGTACAACTTTTTTTGCTCGGGGGCTCCATCAATCACTCGTCACGGTCGGACTGACGACGAAGTGCTCCAGGTAGCGGCGGATGCCGTAGAAGCAGGCGCTCAGCACCTCCAGGTGCTCGTTCAGCACCTTGCTGATGTTGAGGGCGAAGAGCTTCTCGAGGTTCTTCTCGTAGCGCGCGATGTTGGCCGTGTGGTTGAGGCATTTGAGGCGCTCGTAGAAGTCCTCGTGGTCGAAGGTCTCGCGCGGCAGGTGCCTCGTCACGTTGTTGATGTAGTTCACCGACGAGGAGATGTTGTTCATGATCTCGATGGAGTTCTTCTCGACGTCCTGCTGCTTATGCTGGAGGATGGCGTTCTTGAGGATGAGGGCGCGGTCTGTGGCGTATCTTCCAAGTAAGAAACCTGTAAGCAAGGAAAAGTTGGTTTTAGAGCTTTTGATCAGAAATACACCTAATCAGAAGCGCCGAAAATTTCGGAATATTTACATCACAAGTGAGAAAATAAATATCAAGTTACACCAAATCCTAAAATTTTGGAATATTTACATCACAAGTGAGAAAATAAATATCAAATTACAGCAAATCCTAAAATTTCGGAATATTTACGTAGCAATTGCGAAAACAAATATCAAATTTCTAACAATGTAAGATTTGAGATGATTTATCCTAAATACAAGATGATCCGATTACTGCTAAGTTTTTGTAGACTTCAGTTGAATTTGAAGTATGCAGACACAATTAGAAAAGAATTATGATACTATAGCAAATGTGCCTAACTAAATTTAGATTGGTGCATGTTTTACACAAGATACATTTTAGAGAGATTCATCCTAAAGATTTGAGATGATTCATCCTAAATACCAGCTGATCCAATTACTGCTAAGTTTTTGTAGACTTCAGTTGAATTTGAAGTATGCTGACGCAATTAGAAAAGAATTATGATACTATAGCAAATGTTCCTAACGAAATTTAGATTTGTGCATGTTTTACACAAGATACATTTTAGAGAGATTCATTATTTTTAAATTTTATAAAAATTCATGAAAGTCCGTAACAACGTCAACAAACAATATTAAAAACCAGATCAAAATTTCCAAATTCAATGAAAATATTAATGAATTTTGCAATATATTTGTAAATTATCCATATGTTCTTGAAATGTTTTCAAAACTTAACACATCATAGTAGAAAAATCATAACATTTTCAACAACCAAATACATTTTATGAAAATTCAAAAAAAACTATAAAAATTCTGAAATTGCTATGGCTATTTCCATATTTTTAAAAAAAGTTTAGCTAGCGAAATTCTGTCCCTATTTAAATAAATGATAATTTGAAGTACTGAGGGTCTACTTTTCGGTCCGTTTTCATCCTGCACAACCCCACATATAATTCAAACCTAAAAAGTCCGTAACATCGTCAACAAACAATATTAAAAACAACATCAAAATTTCCAAATTCAATGAAAATATTATTAATTTTGCAATATATTTGCAAATTCTCCATATGTTCTTGAAATTTTTTGAAAACTTAACTCACCATAGTAGACAATATAATAACATTTTCAACAACCATATACATTTTATAAAAATTCAAAAAAACTATCAAAATTCTGAAATTGCTATGGCTATTTCCATATTTTGTAAAAAAAACTTTAGCTAGCGAAATTCTATCCCTGTTTAAATTAATAATAATTTTAATTACTACGGGTCTTCTTTTCTGTCCGTTTTCATCCTGCACAACCCCACATATAATCCAAACCTAAAAAGACGTAAAGGAATAATTTATATGGAATTTTATAACATATCTAAAAATATCCTCCCATAACGAATTATTTTTGTGCACAAGTGCATCAAAACTTTCCTTTAATTTTTGAACAGATAAGATTTTATGAAAATTTAACAAATTCTATAAAGTATTACCAATGCTATACATATTCCTGGAATTCCTTAAAAGCATTAACAGATAATCTGTCCAATTCTTTAATTTTTTAATTGAAATGGTTAATAGAAGAGTAAAAAAAAATATTTTTATATTTTCCCCTAAATGTAAAAATTTGTGCTTGTTTGTCATTGTTTTTAAGTAACGAAACCTACCACTACCGTAAATATTTAAAATGTCAACATTTTTTTTTAAATATCGAAGTTGCTAGTGGTGCAAAATACTATTTTTTTCCATAAATACGAATTTTTCGAAATGTCAACATATTTTTTTTTTAAATATGGAAGTGGCTAGAGTTGCAAAATACTATTTTTGTTCCCATAAATACGAAATTTTCGAAATTTCAATAATGTTTAAATATTGAAATTGCTAATTTGAATAGGATAAAAATTATGTCTCCTATTTTCCCATGAATACGAAATTTTCAGAATGTCATATTTTTAAATACTAGTGCTGCAAAATACTTTTCCATAAATGCGAAATTTTCAAAATGTCAACATATATTTTTTTTAAATCGAATTGGCTGGTGGTGCAAAATACTCATTTTTTTTTCATAAATACGAAATTTTCGAAATGTCAACATATTTTTTTTTAAATATCGAAGTGGCTAGAGTTGCGAAATACTCATTTTTTCCATAAATATGAAATTTTCGAAATTTCAATAATGTTTAAATATTGAAATTGCTTATTTGAATAGGATAAAACTTATGTCTCCTATTTTCCCGTGAATACGAAATTTTCAGAGTGTCATATTTTAAAATACTAGTGCTGCAAAATACTCATTTTTTCCATAAATACGAAATTTTCGAAATGTCAACATATTATTTTTTAAATATTGAAGTAGCTAGTGGTGCAAAATACACATGTTTTTGCCATATATACGAAGTTTTCGAAATGTCAATCATGTTTAAATATTGAAATTGCTAATCTGAATAGGATAAAAATTATGTCTCCTATTTTCCCATGAATACGAAATTTTCAGAATGTCATATTTTTAAATACTAGTGCTGCAAAATACTTTTCCATAAATGCGAAATTTTCGAAATGTCAACATATATTTTTTTTTAAATCGAATTGGCTGGTGGTGCAAAATACTCATTTTTTTTCATAAATACGAAATTTTCGAAATGTCAACATATTTTTTTTTAAATATCGAAGTGGCTAGAGTTGCGAAATACTCATTTTTTCCATAAATATGAAATTTTCGAAATTTCAATAATGTTTAAATATTGAAATTGCTTATTTGAATAGGATAAAACTTATGTCTCCTATTTTCCCGTGAATACGAAATTTTCAGAGTGTCATATTTTAAAATACTAGTGCTGCAAAATACTCATTTTTTCCATAAATACGAAATTTTCGAAATGTCAACATATTATTTTTTAAATATTGAAGTAGCTAGTGGTGCAAAATACACATGTTTTTGCCATATATACGAAGTTTTCGAAATGTCAATAATGTTTAAATATTGAAATTGCTAATCTGAATAGGATAAAAATTATGTCTCCTATTTTCCCATGAATACGAAATTTTCAGAATGTCATATTTTTAAATACTAGTGCTGCAAAATACTTTTCCATAAATGCGAAATTTTCGAAATGTCAACATATTATTTTTTAAATATTGAAGTAGCTAGTGGTGCAAAATACACATGTTTTTCCATATATACGAAGTTTTGGAAATGTCAATCATGTTTAAATATTGAAATTGATAATTTGAATAGGATAAAAATTATGTCTCCCATTTTCCTCGTGAATTCGAAATTTTCAGGTTGTCAAATTTTTGAATTCTGAAATTTCTAAGTATTAAACATAATACTTCCAATTTTCCTCCATAAATATTAAAAAAATCAAAATGTCAATTTTTAGAACATTTAGCGCAATTGATCTATAACAATTTGGCATTAATCAATTTTTTTTTTTAATTTCTCAATATTTCATGAAACTCGGGAAAATTCCTGAAAATTTCTACAAATTTCAGAAAACTCCTCAATATTTTATAAAAATCCTGAAAATTATAACAAATTTCAAAAAAACAAAAATTTTATTGCTTTGAAATCCCTGTTTCTAAAATTTCAAAATTCAAAATTTCTAAAAATGTATAATTGCAACATCATTTTTTCACACCCTTAGAAATGGTCCCTCTGTAAAATTTCTCAATATTTCATGAAATCGTGAAAATTCCTGAAAATTTCTACTAATTTAAAAAAAATCCTCAATAGTTATAATATAATAGTACATGAAAGTCCTGAATGTTACTGAAAAATTCAACAAATTTCAAAAAACAGAAAATTTGATTTAATTCCAGATAATTTTAACTTAGAACATCAGTTTAATATTTGATATTGGGCAATTTTCGTTGAATTTTTGTAGGAATTTTTCTTCAATCAAGAAGGAGTTTTTAAGTTAGATAGGTTTGCATGATTTGCACATTCCCGTAATTATTTACAAATTTCATAAATTATTGAGGAAATACATAAATTATACAATTTTAACTACATTATAAAATCAATTGAACGGCAGCAATTAAAATTCTTCAGAATCATAAAAAATTGGAAATTTTTACTGAACTTTTAATTAAGAAAAAATTGCAAGTGATTCAATGTGATTTGGGCACATCTGAAATACCCTGAAATTACATAAATTGGCTATAAATACGCCTATTGAAGAATGGACTGTAAACATTCGCAGATTTAATTTCCTGCAGTCCTTCAAGTTGTAAATAGTTATCAGGTAGTTTGTGATCTTCGACTTATATACACAAGATTCTATATTTAAATCCATTTCCTGAGATTTAGCCTCGAGAATACGTATACATATTTCAGCTTTCAGCGGTGATTCCCGTTTGATTCCCATGAAAAGTTTTACGTTTTATCGATTAAAATTGCTCAATTGCAGCAAGTCTCGTTGAATGTGAATGGGAGTTATTCTTGTAGCAAGAGATTTTAAAGTTAGATAGGTTTATATGATTTGGGCACTATCTTAATTATTAAAAAATATACAGGGTCTTAATACTAAGTTGTAACACCCGAAAATGGCAGTTAGAACTCATTGAAACAAACAACTTTTCTTAGTTGAAATTTTTGAATTGCAGCCCAAGTTCATGGTTACTGGCGTTCTTTTGTTTTTCGAAAAATCGTCATTACTCCCTTATTTTAAGGAATATTTAAAAAATACAAAAACGTTCAACATGCGCTTTCGGTTCTCTAAAACATTTGTATTTACAATTATTTTCTATTTCATCAAATAACAAAATGGCGACCGATCAAAAATTTCTAAGCAAGATATTTTGAAAACCAATCGATCGATTTTTGAAAATAAAACATTTATAAAATCCTTGAACTATCTTATAACATTTGTCTGTTTTGATAATTATGCATTTTTATACACAAATTATGCAAAATACGCACACAAATGATTAACGTGATAGAAACTTTTCAAGATGAAGCAGACATTTCTGAAGAACAAGATAAAAAAGTATTTAAATTTGAACGTACAAACTAGAAAACACGTGCCTCAACTTGTTTAATGGTCTAACTTAAGGTTAGCCTACTTTGTTTTAAATGATTGTTGCAGTTTGTTAAAATTTATCTTGTAATTCAATTTGAATAATAACTTTTTTGGACAGATCGTAAAAAATGTTTAAGATAAATGTGATAGTATAGTTTAAGGATTTCATAATAGTTTTATTTTCAAAAATCAATCGAGTGATTTTCAAAATATCTTGTTTTGAAATTTTTCTTCGGTCGCCTTTTTGTTATTTGATAAAATAGAAAATAATTGTAAATACAAATGTTTTAGAGAACCGATAGCGCATGCTGAACGTTTTTGTATTTTTTAAATATTTCTTAAAATAAGGGAGTAATGACGATTTTTCGAAAAACAAAAGAACGCCAATAACTATGAACTTGTGCTCCAATTCAACAATTTTAACTAAGAAAAGTTGTTTGTTTCAATGAGTTCTAATTGCCATTTTGCGGTGTTTCAACTTAGTATTAACACCCTGTATATAAGGAAGTGCGTAAGTTATTGAAGAAGTATATAAAATCGGTAATTTGAATAACACATCAGTTAAGAAATTTTTGTTAAATCACTTCTGTCATTGTTTATTATTGTTCGAATCTTCCTTCTTCTACATTTCTATATACCTTCTATATTTCTTCTTCCTTGCTTTCTTTTTTCGTCCACAACCAGTTGCAAATGCTTGAATTTAGTGTTTCTAAGAATGTGCTTCAAATATGCTGTTTTTCTTTTCTTTATTGTTGTTAGTAGATAGTTCTTGATCTTCAACAGAATCTGTGACAATATGCACCCCTGTTTCTCTCCTCTGAGAAAGTGTATGTATATTGTTCAACATAATACTAATTTCATACTTGAGTTTTTACATGTTTCAAAAGATTTGTTTTTCATATCTCCTATTTTCGTATCAACCGTCTGAGCCCACTACAGATTTTTCGTTATTCTTATGTCTTATATCTTATGTCTTTTAATTATCCCATTCGTTTCCAAAGACACATAAATTGTGCATATCTAACTTTAATCAAACGTGTTCTTATAATCGAGAAAGCATACGAAAATGTTGATCTAAGCATTTCTGTGTTATCATTAGCAAATAATTGGCAAAATCATTGCAAATGAGACATCTCTGATTCCCAAGATATTTCCAAAGCTAAATTGGTTTCGAGATAAGTTTTCATCGATTTTTCTCCACAGCGGAGCATGTAAAATCTTTAGAGGTACTATCAGTGCATGGGCGGATGGGACTAGCAAAACCGGCGCAGGAAATACAGTCACCGGCGCAATACATAAAATATGGACAAAAGTTAAAATAATCAAAAAGAATCAGTGCTCAAATGTCAGTTTTAAGAGGTTATAATGAAAAGAAGTAAAAGCGTCTGTATTTGTTTTCTACAATTAAAAACCCAAATGTATTACAGAAGTAACTAAGCAAAAAATAAAATAAATATATAATATTTTTACTTTAAAACAATAACTTTTTTGATAGAAGAGAACTGGAATTACCTAACGCGGTTTAAATTTCTTTATTATTTAGTTCATTTAAATTCTCTTTCTCATAACTCATAAACATAAGAGCTTCAAGGCGAGTGTGAGATATCGTCGATCATAATCTATTTTTACATATTTTAGCGTTAAGAAATATCTTTTGCAGGAAACTTGAGATATCGGAAGAGTTCTAAATACGGTAGACTAGAGTATAAGTATTGGGTATAAGGTGGACTACACTTCTCGAAATAAATTGTATTTAAAAATAACGTAGTTACAACTAGCACAGTTTTGCAACTTCTACATGTTAGTATTTCTTCATTTGTTTTGCCACATGCTCACACATGCTTGCTTGATTCTTCTATATGTTCTTCTATAAAGTCTATCTGCAGTTGAATATTTTAGTCTACTATTAACATATCACAATATTTTGTTCCAATAAATCACAAATTTCAAATCAAAAGTTCTTCTATTAAATTTTCTAATGTAACATTACAATTTTTGTTTGTAATTTATTAGTTAAAGTCCTAAATATAGAGAGAAGTCAATCTTTTTTTGGAATATTTGGTTTAATTTCATCCAAATTTCGTGTATCTAATACAAATAGATCTTTACAAACATCAAAGGTATTTTGGAATCGTTTTATCATAGACTTGATTACGGTATCTATTATTACATTGAATGTTTCAAACCTACATTTGTCGTGTTCATCGTCTGTTTCATTTCCACATTTTTCTCCATTCTTTCGGCATACGAATTACTTTTTTCTTCGCAGTTCATTCAATATTCTCTCAAATGCCATTTCAGAATTGTGTACTTCATTATGTACTAATTTTTCTTCCGCCCATACTGCGAATTAGTCTGCAAGTTATTTTACTGAGTCGCAATTCTTTGGAACTTCTGTAATTGTACTTTTGCACTTTGCGCCATTTGTGTAGATTTGTAGCAATGGTATTTGTCAATGAAGGGCTACGGGGAAAAACGATCAGAGTCCAATTTGGTCGTTTTCCAGAAAACTAAATTGAAAGTTTCAAGTCTAATAAAATACAGAAAGAATGAATGAAAAAATTAACTGATTATAATTGATCTACTTTGATAAGATGTGAATTAGAATATTGAGCAAAAACATGAAATACACATAAGTAAAACTATAAAAACAATTTATTTTTATTAACAAGTCTTGGACTCTGATCATTTTTAACCGTATTTTTAGATTTTTTACGTAGGGTACAGTACAGTATAGGTATGTACACACAAAAAATATATTTTTAATGAAATATAAATTTTTGATAAAATATTATTATGATTACTGATTATTGTCCATTAGGGGGGCGTCTATAAATTATTCTTCTTCATCTAGATCTCTAATCGTTTTAAGTCAACGTCATATTCCATTTCTTCGTTTTTGAAGCGAACGGTGATCGTTTTTCACTGTTTTACTTCACGTGTCGAATTTACTACTGTTCGTCTTTTTGGGTATCTCTATTGTTTCTAACACCAATTTTACTTCTACATACAAAGGTGACTCAACATTCCGTATTTGCCGAATAGATCTCTTATCGTTTTAAGTTAACATCATAATCTATTTCTTCGTTTTTGAAGCGAACATTTTTCACAGTTTTACTTCACGTGTCGAAACTACTTTTCCCATGCTACACATGGCACCATCAGCTCGATTTCAATAAATATGGAATAAAAATGGAATAAAAATGAAGAAATGGAAATCATTCCTCCCCGTAGCCCTTCAAATATTTTGATCGTGGTCTAGTAATGCTGAATCTTATGAAAAATATAGTTGCTGTTAAAATTACTTCGTATTTTAAATATTATCTGCGAAACTTTTTACCATTGCCTTCACATTACTGTTCGTCTTTTTGGGTTTCTATATTGTTTCTAACACCAATTTTACTTCTACATACAGAGGTGACTCACATTCCGTATTTGCCGAATATTTTTTAAAGTGCCATTCTTCAGCCCACCAACTACATTCTCTCTTGTTTCTCAAATGGAGATTAACCTTTTCTTCGTTTGGGTTTGTAGAACATATTACATATTTAAAAATTAACGACCGTTGGTTTATTGTACACATTTTGAGTGGTATCAGTCTAGTCTACTGCTATTGAATACATTTCAGCAGTATTTCTTTTTCTGCTACTATTAAATACTAACTATAACTGTAACTATTAAATCTTATTATTTGATTTCGTAATAATTTAATTAACTGTAGTATCTGACAGAAACGAAACAAATGCACCAGATCTAATTTAAATATTTGATCTAAGGCCCATTAAAATTTGCCCAAATTTTCGCTATCTAGATTTCTAGTAGCACGATTCAAACTCTTGGCCTGTATCACGTTACGTCTCGTCTTCCAAGAAGTTTAATAATACGATTATTCTATCAATCGTTGGTCTATTATATAACATTTTTTTCTTTGACTTTTAACTGTTCGGACCACTATAATTTATCAATACGAATTGAACTAGAAATTATTTTGAAACAAATATAATACATATTTGTTGTCACGTTTGGCGTAAATTGCCTATAGTGGTAGTAGTGACAAGATTCAACAGAAAAAAATCGCCTTACAACTATTTGCGACCGGCGCACCGGGAAATTACCCGGCTTCCCGCCGGCCCCATCCGCCTCTGTATCAGTGTATGATGCATGAGACTCAATTAACTATCGAGTCTCATGAGTTGACTTTTGAGTTGAGAATGCAACTATGATTAATACTCTTACATTTGTATAGCTAGTTTTCTTAGAAACTGTGGGAAAGGTATATTTCAACCATTGTTTTGGAAATTTTCCGCGCTTGTAAATTTAGTTGCATAACTTAAGAAGAACACGCACATCTCCAATTATCAATTCTAACTGAGGCACTGATGGTCATCTGGTCCAGTTGATTTACCACTTGTCTTTTAAAGCTGTTACTAATTCTTCTTTAAGAACGCTTGCTTCGTCTAAAACTAGATCTACCAATCAAACGATCGAGGTTTTCGCTCATCATTAAAACATTCTCTATTTGTTTATATTTAAACCAAATGCATTCGCAGAAATAAACAGTTAAAAGCTAATTATTTTAACCCCAGATAAAGATATACTTGTACACAACTTCCAACTATGATTATAGACTCGATATAAGTTTATTAATAATAATGCAATATTGCAATATTAATAATGCAATTTGAAGATTCCGAATTTCTATTTAAAAGTTATACATGTGTTCAAAACATAAAAAAGTTTGGTTTTATCGAGGCTCTTCATAGATTGCGTTGGTCATTATACTTGTCAGAAGGTGAAAACTCATTTCGCCAGAAAGTAAAAATATTATCAATGATAGAGAATTTGATCGATTTTTCAACAAAGTGAATAATGGCGCAAACCATGCAATTGTGTATTCATTTGGTGCCGATTTTGGCTCACTTTAGAGTCGAGTCTATTAAACTTTATTACCTTATTACGCAAATAACTATTTTAGTTGTACAATGTTACATCACTTAGTTGATGTGAAAAAGTCTAAACATTACTTCCACTAGTGCTACAAATACATCTTCAAACTTCCATCGAGCCACAATCTTTAAATTTTGAACGTGAGATTTTTCTCAAGGGACGTTAATTTTTCTTTTAAGTATAACATTTTCCTGCAGGTATCGGTAAAATGTATTTCAATTTTCCCTTGAATTGAGTTTCATTTTTTCCTTGATTTTTGATGATCGAGCAATAATAAGTTCGGACAAAGTGATTTTTGTAATCTATAAATTAATTGCATTGTGTTTTATCTTTCTTTTTAATTTTTCAACAAATAATAGAAAAGCATGAAACAAAATATGAAGCTCAAAGACCGTAGGGCCGATAGCCAATAAATTATCACTACTACTACTGGAAAAAATGAAACTCAATTCAAGGAAATGAGTTTCATTTTTTCCTTGAATTGAGTTTCATTTTTTCCAGTAGTAGTAGTGATAATTTATTGGCTATCGGCCAATATCCTTCTTTTTAATTTTTCAACAAATAATAGAAAAGCATGAAACAAAAAATAAAGCTCAAAGACCTTCATTTTTTGTTTCATGCTTTACTATTTTTTGTTGAAAAATTAGTAAGAAAGATAAAACACAATGTAATTAATTTATAGATTACAAAAATCACGTTGTCCGAACTTCCTATTGATAGATCATTTAAAATTGTTTCGTAGATGTAAATCAAATTACTTCAATTCACTTCAATTCACTTCAATATAAAAATACGGATTCGGGTTTAATTGGTAAAAGAAAATATGTTTTTCGTTTTATATTAGGTTTAATGAAAACCAGTTATTATTAGCACTTGCAAATATATTGAGACAACAATGAAATTTGTTGACTATTCAAGTTGGCAGTTAATATAAATGATTAGCGGGCCAATTGCATAGTTAACGTAATATTTGTACGTCTCATGTTTACACCTCGTGCAACTAATGCAGAAATTAAGTTTGAAATTGCATTCTGTGTACGCAGCAGCTGTTACAGAATCATATATTAAACGAATCTAGAAGTAATTAAGATTGAATGTGTCTTATTTATGTGATATACAGGGTGAGGTAAAAGTAAGCAACCTCCTTCCTAGAGCCTTTATTATTAATTTTTAGAAAAAAAAAAGTATATTTTGCAACAAGAGATGAAAACACCTTTTTTTTCGTAAGTGAACAGTTGTTCATGAGCCGCGCCAGCGGCGAGTGGGGCAAGTCCACGAACGAAAAAAAAAAACGTATTTCATCTCGAGCAGGAAATGCAATTTGTCTACAATATTGCAGTTTAAAAATATTAGATATTAGTAAACTTTCAGTTGTCAAGTTAAATACATTCAAGTTTAATTTAATTCAAAATGAACTGTCACTGTCACAATGCAAATTACTGAGATTAATGTTTACCCCTCGTATAATAATGCAGAAAATAATTTTAATATTGCATTCTGTGTACTCTGCAGCTGTTACAAAATCGTGCATTAAATGAATCTAGAAGTAATCGAGATTGAATGTCTTATTTGTGTGATATACATCGTGAGTTAAAAGTAAGCAACCTTCTTCCTAGAGCCTTTATTTTTTTATTTAAAAAAAAGTATATTTTGCAACAAGAGATGAAAACACCGTTTTTTGCGATTATTTAATCTCGAGTAGGAAATGCTATTTTTCTATAATATTGCAGTTTATAAAATATTAGATATTAGATAACTTTCAGTTCTCAAGTTCAAAATATTCAAGCTTAATTTAATTCAAAATGCACTGTCACAATGCAAATTACTGAAATTAATACTTGAAAAGTCGTTTCCATAGAAATGCTTCCATTTAATTTTACATGTTTATTTTCATCTCTAGATGTGAAAATATTTTCACATCTAGAGTAAAAAAAAGTTTTCAACAAAAGTTTGATTATTTACAATAATATACTAGTAGTATAAAATATATAAGCTACTTATTTGCTACATGTTAATGTTTTTATTTTTTTTATCTGACCCCACTCTTTTTGACAATGACGTCATCGATCTTTTTTTAAATGGAAGCCTAGTTTTTTCTATTATCAAAATTGATATTCTCTTCACGAATATCTAAAAAATGCCATGAAGCTGCATGACAGTAATTTCTAAGAAAATCCAGATTATTGAATGATGACAAACATGTCAAAGATGAAAGAAAACAAATGCCTTGGAAAACAAATGAAACAAGTTAAACAAATGCGATTTGCTAATGTCAGTTTGTGTTTATCAAAATAGGTTGTAAATTAAGCTGCATCAGAAAGTGTTTCTCATTGTTAAACTCTTCTTTTAACAATTCTGTCGCAGTTTGCAGTTTTCTTAGTTTTTATCAGGGTTGGTGTGAATTAAATCAACTGATTTTTTTAAATAAATATTTGATTTAAATCAAAATTGTTTTTTTTATATGTCATTGTTTTTGGATTGTTTGTGCATTCCAATAGGCAAACAATGAAAAATATAATGTAACTAAAGAGCATGCTTTAAAGAAGATAATTGTAAGTAAAATATTTTTATTTTCTTCATTTTTTTTACCATCACATGGCACAGATAGACTGATTTTTTTTTTAATCATCAATTCTTGTTCGATCATACGAATTTATAAAAAAAATCATATGATTAAAATTGTGATGTAAATCAATTGATATAAATCACATAAATACTGGCAAAAACTGATAAAAAATATAAAAAAAGCATTGATTTTTTTTAAATCACGATTTATTCCTACCCTGGTGTATACACTGTGGCCTGACGCTCTGGGAATGGTCAACTACGGGGTTATTGATAAAAAAATCAGAAATTGTTTTATACAAAAGCTGTGTACAATGATGAGTTGCATTTCGTAAAACAATTGAAATTTACACAGGGTAGTTCATATGAAATTTACAGACTAAACTTAGGTTTTTTTTAAATGGAATACCCTATATAGAATGTTCAAATTTAAAAAACATAAGTTTTGTCTGTTTAGTCTGTAAATTTCATATGAACTTGCCTGTGTACATTTCAATTGTTTTACGAAATGCAACTCATTATTGTACACAGCTTTTGTATAAAATAATGTTTGATATTTTGTTTGATAACCCCGTAGTTGACTGTTCCCAGAGCGTTGGGACACTCTGTATATGTATTAATTATTTAAAAAGGTAATTCCAAGAAAGACGTTTTATCTTATTTGAGAAATTGAAGCCAATTTTCAAAACTTTTAAAGAAATTAACAAAGCTATAAGTGTACAGCTCATGTTCATTAAAGTGTTGTACAACATTTCTGCTGTGTGAATGTGACTTAATTTCACGAAGTTCTAAAAAGTGTTCTACATACAAATATTTGAAAGGTTAGATATGGGTCTATTTAATATCTGATACAGTGCGAGCCTTTTTTGAGTAAAAATACAACCACCAATAATTTTTTAATGGTAGAAGAAAATAATACATTAAAGATTTAGAGTAATTAATCCTCATTTAAAGAATACAACAATTATTATTTTTGTCATGTTGTCACTTTGACAGTTCTGAAATGTATCTACCATTGACAAAATATACAGCCCACTACCTATTTCTGAAGACGACTTTTTTAAATACAACTTACAACAGCTAATTATCTGTGTACAAGACAGTTTTTATCACTACTGTACATACATCTCTACAATAGCTTATCGAAATTGATCGGGGAAGCCAAAAACAATAATATATAGGGCGTTCCATTAAAAAAAAACAAAAGTTAATGACAACTTTCGGTAGAACCGGAAGTGATATAATGTTGAAATATTCAATTTGAGGAGAATGGTGTCAGCTAAACTATGTTCTGTTCCTTTTTTATTTTAAACTAAGTTGGCTCTGTTGGGGTGGAAGTATTGTTGGCCAATTTAAAAAGTCACTAGACTTGAAAAATAAAAGTAGGTTATATTTATAAAACAAATAGGTTATATTTTATGACAGTTATGATGTTGCCATCAAATTGAGTATCTATCGAGTACAGAATTTATTTGCTATTTTTATTTTACAAAAGCAAATCAGTGAAATTATAATATAAAATGTAGTTGATAATTGGTCTACCTAAAGCATAAATCTATTTAATTAACTATTTAATGATTGAAACAATAATTTAATTATTTTAATATATGAATTATGCAACGTTGTTAGAAATCTGACATTTAATAATGTTTTCAGTGTCAGATCATTTTTGTTAGTGTTAGTTCATGTGTAAAACTGTATCAAATGAAACCACAGTTTTCTTAGAGTGAATACATCTCTACAAAAGATTATCGAAGTTGATCGGGGATGACAAAAACAATAATACCATGGTATAATAAATAGAGTACTATTGGATGGATATCTGGCTTATTCTTAAAGCTAGATATCTGGTTACATGGGCAATATTGTGCTGTTTTATATGCTGGTTCAGATTATGTTGAAAAAGTTTGAAAGGTCCGAGCAGTTTAGAAGTTATTCTAAAAAATCGAAAAATTGCGATTTTCTAAAAACTCCGATATGTTCATAATTATTAAAGAAGCGGAAATAAGTTTAAAATGCAAGTTACTTGGTTCGATCGCACAAACTTGAGAATCAAGTAAAAAGAAAACTCATAATATCCGAGATATTAATAGCAAATTTGTTATTTTCAATGGCCGCCATCTTTGATTTTTGATTTTTACACGGCTAAATCGACTTTTTTTTTCTCTTTTCAACGATGTATAGCAACCTATATCAAAATAATAAATATGGGACATATCAATTGTTCCCATTTTTATTTTTATTCTATAAATTATTTTTCAAACAAATGTAAAACAAATTTAAAAAAACCTAATACAACTAAGTAGTAAAATAACAATGAATTATAAAAAAAATCTTAAAATGCTGACTGTTAAATGGCAAAAAATAAGCTTAATACAATTGACAACGTTTTAGAATATTGCCAGTTACTTATCGCAATGTGTTGCGAATAACGTCTTTTATTTCCTCTGTCATTGCTTCACGAAGTTCATCTACATTATTATTATTGAAGTTAGAAGTACCCTACAAAATAAAAGTCAAGAGGCATCAAATATGCAGATCTGGCTAACCACTGAACAGTTGTATTAATCGCTATTACTTTGTTATTAAAAGGACCATTTAAATAAGTAATAACATCTCTAGCATTGAGTGGAGGGGCGCCATCTTACTGGTACAATATTTGAATATTTTGTGCCAAAGGTAAATCATCCAATAAATGTTATATGGTTGTTTGAAGAATTTCCAAATGACGTTGTGCAGTTAGAAATATTATAGCACCGTGTAAATAATTTACCAATATGCCACAAAATACATTAAAGCCGAACCGCACTTGCATTTGCCATGGAATTACTATGTGAGGATTGTCCTGAGCCCAATAGTGTTCTTTATGATGATTAAATAATCCACAATTAGAAAAATAGTATGCATCTATCCATAAAATGGTATTTATAAAATCAGGTTAAATCAAACACTTGGTTAAAGTTTCACTGTATTAGTGTATTAATACAGTGAAACTTTAACCAAGTGTTTGATTTAACCTAATCATAATGTTTCACCAAGTAGTATCCACACATAGTTTCAATTTAATTTATAAAATCACCATTTTACGTAATTTTGTTAATTAACCTTCTGCAAAATGTTAATCTACGGATGTTATCATTTGCTTGTAAAGTATGAGAAATATGCAATTAATAAGGGTAAAGCTTTTTTAAAATTGTTGATCCTCTAAATTTAGATACGTTAGCTTGATTTTCTATTTGCCGAGTTGAAATGTTCGGATTAGCCAACATTTAACTTTGTCAATTGTTTTTGGCCAATAAATTTCAGAATTTTGAGCATTTTTCATACTTTATTGTTATTTTACTACTTAGTTGTATTCCGTTTTTTTTTTTAATATTTCACATTTGTTTTTAAAATAATTTAAAAAAATAAAATAAAAATTGGAATAAATAATATTTCCCATACTTTTCATTTTGACATAGGTTGTTACACATCGTTGAAAAGAAAAGATAGTCGATTTAGACGTGTAAAAATGAAATTTGGCGGCCATTTAAAATAAGAAAGTTGCTATTAATATCTTGAAAACCGCCATCTTGACTTTTGTTTTGACTTGATTCTTAAGTTTGGGCGATCGAATCAAATAACTTTGATTTTAAACTTATATCCGCATCTTTAATAATTATGGAAATATCGGAGTTTTCAGAAAGTCATGATTTTTAGTTTTATTATAATAACTTCTACACTGATCGGACTTTTGAAAATTTTACAACGTAATATGAACCAGCATACAAAACTACATGGCATTGCCCTATAACGAGATCTCTAGCTTTCAAAATAAGAAAGATACCCATGCAATCCTACTCTAGTTAGGACACCCTGTATACAGTCTTTTATTTATCGTGGCACAGCAAATATTTCGGTTATTAGCACAGATAGAAAAAAAGTTAAAGAAACAAGTTTTAGTACTTTTTGCGGTCTATGTATTCCTAATTTCAGAAGAACAATTGAAAATCAAATAAACACCTGATAGCTATAAGCTTCATTTTCTTTAACAGAACACCCTGTATATTTTGGTTATTTCTGATAGGCAATAACATTTGCTTTATAATGATACCACATAAGTATCCCTTTATTATACAAATAACGCTACAATTGCCAATAAATGAAGTTTACCAGTTGCTATGAATTACAATTTAAAGTGTCTGTTCAAAGTGACCTCCGGTGTTTGCAATACATTCTTCAGATCTCTTTATTCTTCGTGTCTTCGTGATTTTTGCAACATGCGTGGTGCCCTACGAATACGAATTTTCAGATCGTCTAGATTTTCTGGATGAGTAACCTAAACTTCTTGCTTTAAAATCCAATAATAAAAAAATATAACATAGGCAGATCTGGCGATCTTGATGGCCAGTTTCTGGGGCTACCATTTGCAATCAATTTCACACCAAACTTTCTTTCCAAAATATCGTTGACAATTGTGTTATGGGGAGGAGCTCCATCTTGCTGAAACCACATATCACGACGTATTTGTAGGGGGATATCATCCAAATAATCTTCGAATTCTGTTAAAAGAAAGTTGACATATTGACGTAATCAATGTTCCTTGATAAAAAAAAGGACCTATTATAGTATCACCTAACACACCAAGCCACACATTAACTGCAAATCTGTGTTGGAATCTGCATTCCCGAATTTGACGTGGATTCTCAGTATCCCAGTAATGGTCGTTTATTCTGTTGGAGATTGCCTTGTTGAAGTTAGATTCATCGCTCCAAAGAATTAAATTTAATAAATGTTGATTATTGTTAAGCCAATTACAAAATATTATCCTCCTGTTAGAATCACCATCTCTTAAACCTTGTAGTAATTTAATTTTATACGGTCTCATTTTATGTTTTCTTAGAATAGAAAATATTTTATACAGATTTATTCCTAAGGTACGAACTGCTTCACGTATTGAATTTCGTGGATGTGCTATAAAATCGGCAAATTGGCCTCAAAACTTCATTATTTCCTTCACGTGCATTTCTTGCCATTCGCAATTTATTATTAAAAGAGCCATTTCTCCGTAAATATTGTTCAAGTCTTGCAAAAGTGCGATAATGTGGTTGTCTTCTTTCTGGATACATGTTTCCATTAGTGATACTAGCTTCTCTAAAATTATCGTTGCATCTAATGAATACCTTTAGCATATCAATTTCTTCATCGTTAGTGTAATAATTATGACCCATCTCTAAAGATGTGAATCAACAATACGCAGGATGGGAAGTTACTAAGCCACTTTTACATTAAAGCGATAGCAAATTGTTTTACGTCAGCATGAATTGCAATTCATGGCAACTGATAAATTTTATTTATTGGCAATTGTCGCGTTATTTGTATTAGAAAGCCTATTAGAAATAACCAAAATATACAGGGTGTTCCATTAAAGAAAATGAAGCTTATAGCTTTCACGTGTTTATTTGTTTTTCTATTGTTTTTCTGAAATATGGATTAAATAGACGACAAAAAGTACTAAAACTTTTTTCTTCAACTTTTTTTTCTATGTGTACCGAAATATTTGCTGTGTCACAATAAATCAAACAGACTGTATACATCTCTACAAAATATTATCGAAATTGATCGGGGATGCCAAAAACAATCATGTATAGGGCGGAACGCCCTATTATTTTTTTTATTGGAACAATAAATAAAAAAACAAAAGTTCATGGCAACTTTCGGTCGAACTGGAAGTGATAAAAGGTTGAAAATTAGTATTCTATTTGAGGAGAATGGAATGAGCTAGATATGCATCAATTTTTCTTGCACATCAGCCATGTATGGAGAATTTTTCATCCATATCGGCTATGTATTTAAAAATAAAATTATTTGATCTGGAATCCCATAAACTTTTAACGGAGGATTTGCGTGAGACATTACTTTCCTATTTGGTATTACTGTGTTTTTTTTTTTAATTGTGTTTCATTTTTTGGGTGTAAAAAAAGTTAGGAATTCGATGAAAGTCTCAGGAGTGGTGCGATAAAAATCACAAGGTGAAACGGCACCCCGGTAATTATGAGATAGTCGCGTGCACGTGCTGGCCCTCTCACCTGGGCACCATCCAATGCCAGGCGGGCTTCCGAATTGCCAAATTTATTTCGGGCAAGTCGCAATTGGGCGTTCGAAAAATGCGGACATGCTATCAGATCAAGCGGCAATCGAAGTGGACTCACCTCCAAGGAGTGACAGGAATGCGACGGAAAACAAGAAACTGCAACACAAGCGTTTCGACACGAACTCACTGCTGCCGGTCCTGTCCGCGTCCCTCGTCATTTGCAAGCTGATAATCCGCTGCATCATATACAATTGTTTCGTCACTTAGGATTCTCAGTGGCAGGTTAACAGTGCGGGGGTTGATAAAAAAGCGACTAAACTAGCAATGGGGGCATGTCAACTACAATGCGAGCAACTTCTAAAACACCGGCAAATGTTATCTCTAGTTTTCTGGATGCTGTAATAATTTTCTGGCCGCCCTCCAAAAGTATTATAAGCTTAATGCCGGTTAATTCGCACGAAACCGACGCGTACCGGCGGGAAGCCAGCTTTCCATTTCCGTTCCCCCGCTTGCAATTAACGCGCGTTAATTGAACATCCGAGAATATTCGCGCCCTCGCGGATCACTCCAAACAACTCAATTTACTCTGCATCAAACACAAGCCGCGTGATGGTGCGTGGAAAAGCGCTCGAATTCTATTACCTTTTGCAATCTAATTACACTAATTGGACCGTGTTAAGCTCCCACCGCGGCTTACGCGCGCCCCCAGGTCAATACGTTTGATGAGGTAATCGCATGAAGGTGCGGGTGAATTTCTCATCGGAGTGAATGAGCGAAAAACTGCCCTTTTAATCGCTATAATGCAATCGCAAAACTCATTACATTCACCGGTGCAGATAGTTTTGGGGCTGATGCGGTGGCCACTAGGTTTACATCACCACGTTCTGCGTTCTGGTGATTGACTTGACTGACCTGCCGTGTCCGCGTAACACAACTGAGCCCTCTACAGGCAGCGGCGCAATGCGTTCAAAATTATACGGACGTGCATTATTAAATTATTCACCGCCGCGTTAAAAGGGAAAACTGGAAATTTTTTACGACCCCCTCCCCAACCCGTCCGCGTGGCCAATCGGTCGATACGCTTTGCACGCGAATTCATCATCACAAGAAACGCCGGCCCTTTTCACAGCTCTCCATGCCACATTTGCATACATCTACTGCACGTTTTGCGAGAATACGAAAAATCGATGCGACTAACAACAATTACACAATGATACAGTTGTACCTACGTATACACAGGACGACCTTATTAGCTGCCTTGCACGTGAAACGCAATACTCGACTGTAGCCATTAATTTGAGAAAAACGCCTCCGAATTACAGTCCTTTGGAAACGGACGCGTTTCCTTGCTCTATAATTTTCCTTGTAACTCAAACCCGGCTCCAGACATATGGTAAATAATTCATGGGACAACTGGTGAATTGTCATGGGTTTAACCTTGCTGCAATGCGGAATCGGCAAAATTGAAAATTTAATAAATCGTTAATATTCATCACATACACCCCATACTTACGCTAGATCAATACGATAATACAAATCCATTACAATCATACCGGCTTTATTTGTATTTACAAAGCGTTTATTTGACCTAAAAACTTCATTTATACACATAACATTACAACATTAAAAATAACGCAACAAATCAAAAAAAGGCACCCTGAAACCCGTTCCTAAACGTATCAATTGAACAAAATCATCATAACGCCCATATTTATAATGATCTCGAAGACGTCAATATCCTAAAATTCAGGCAAAAATAAGTTGCAGTATAATAGTAATAAGCAGGCGTGAGCTATACCAGGAACTAAATTGGTGTTGTGATAAAAATAGATAATATTATAGATATGAAACTTGCTGTTAATCACAATCACGACCACGACCACGTAAACACAGAATTCACTGTACGTTCTTGACCCTTTTACGGCGCTCAGTGTCAGCTGGCCCGGTCAGTGGCGTCGCCGCGTTGGTTTTAGGCGCAAATTTTGCAAGCAAACATTTAACGCCGCACACAAGATTATGTCGCTATCTGTTTATCTTGTAAAGGATAAATACAGCTGTGTACGTAAATTGAGCGCGGTTTGTAATTGTTAAATATGCCCCGACAAATGGTGGAGGCGCCGGGCGAAAAAGGTCCAGCGCAGCTGAAAACTCAAAGCGGCGTTTGCTCTAACTTACGAGCCCAGGCTCATAGTAATTCGGCCGGTTTACATTTTCAAGCAGAAGCCTAAACAAATCATAAAACTGTAGCGCTTCGAAACTAGGTGTTGCACAAATTCTCATAATTTATATTATTTATTCTTCGTTGCATTTATTTAATTGCAATTCATCCTTAAATGCAATTAGATACATTTAATTTGTTTAACTGCATATTACATTGAATTATTATAAAATGTTCTTAACAAAACGTAAATAAATCTCACTGAATCTATATATCTGTGTTTTATTTACTAACAAAAATTACCAACAGATACATTACCCATTAAACGAACCCAATTAAGTTGTCATGATAATGATTTAAAAAATCAAACATAACGTTAAGTACTACCACTAAATCACGAGCCAAATAAATATTACAAATTATGAGAATTTGTATAATACCTGGGTGCGAACCGTTACATACAGAGGCGGATGGTGCCGGCGGGAAGCCGGGAAATTTCCCGGTGCGCCGGTCGCAAATAGTTGTAAGGCGCCGGCGCAACAAACTCATTTTTTTCTGTTGAATCTTGTCACTACTACCACTATGGGCAATTTACACAAACGCAACAACAAATATATATTATATTTGTTTCATAATAATTTATAGTTCAAATCGTATTGATAAATTATAGTGGTCTGAACAGTTAAAAGTCAAAGAGAAAAATGTTATATAATAGACAAATGATTGATAGAATAATAAATATTATTAAACTTCTTGGAAGACGAGAAGTAACGTGGTACAGGCCAAGAATTTGAATCGTGCTACTAGAAATCTACATAGCGAAAATTTGAGCAAATTTTAATGGGCCTAAGATCAAATATTTAAATTAGATCTGGTGCATTTGTTTCGTTTCTGTCAGATACTACAGTTATTTAAATTATTACGAAATCTAATAATAAGATTTACATTAAAAAAAAAAAGATCAAAATAGTAGCAGAAAAAAAGAAATGCTGCTGAAATTTATTCAATAGCAGTAGACTACTAGAAACTTGAAGACTACTAGAAATCTACATAGCGAAAATTTGAGCAAATTTTAATGGTCCTAAGATCAATTATTTAAGTTAGATCTGGTGCATTTGTTTCGTTTCTGTCAGATATTACAGTTAATTAAATTATTACGAAATCTAATAATAAGATTTACATAAAAAAATTAAAAAAGATCAAAATAGTAGCAGAAAAAAGAAATACTGCTGAAATTTATTCAATAGCAGTAGACTAGACTAGAATGTGTACAATAGACCAACGCTCGTTAATTTTTAAATATGTTCTTCAAAACCAAACGAAGAAAAGGTTAATCTCCATTTGAGAAACAAGAGAGAATGTAGTTGATGGGCTGAAGAATGGCACATTAAAAAATATTCGGCATATACTGAATGTTGAATCACCTTTGCATGTAGAAGTAAAATTGGTGTTAGAAACAATAGAGAAACTCAACAAGACGAACAGTAATGTGAAGGCAATGGTAAAAAGTTTCGCAGACAATATTTAAAATACGAAGTAATTTTAACAGCAACTATATTTTTAAAAGATTCAGCATTACTAGACCACGATCAAAATATTTTAAGGGCTACGGGGAGGAATGATTTCCATTTTTTTTCATTTTTATTCCATTTTTATTCCATATTTATTGAAATCGAGCTGATGGTGCCTTGGTGTAGCATGGAAAAAGTATTTTCGACACGTGTAGTAAATCAGTGAAAAACGATCACCGTACGCTTCAAAAACGAAGAAATAGATTATGATGTTGACTTAAAACGATAAGAGATCTATACGGTAAGAGATCTATACGGCACCTTTCTATGTAGAAGTAAAATTGGTGTTAGAAATAATAGAGATTCCCAAAAAGACGAACAGTAGTAGATTCGACACGTAAAGTAAAACAGTGAAAACGATCACCGTTCGCTTCAAAAACGAAGAAATAGAATATGATGTTGACTTAAAACGATCAGAGATTTAGATGAAGAAGAATAATTTATAGACGGGTCGTCGGGTCGCCTAATGGACAATAATCGGTAATCATAATAATATTTCATCAAAAATTTGTATTTCATTTGAAAATATATTGTTTGTATGTACATACCTATGTACTGTAACCTACATAAAACATCTAAAAATACCGTTAGAAACGAGCAGAGTTCAAGACAATAAAAATATATTGTTTTTATAGTTTTACTTATGTGTATTTCATGTTTTTGCTTAATATTCTAATTCACATCTTATCAAAGTAGACCAATTATAATCAGTTAATTTTTTCATTCATCTTTTCTGTATTTTATTAGACTTGAAATTTTCAATTTAGTTTTCTGGAAAACGACCAAATTGGACTCTGATCGTTTTTCCCCGTAGCCTTTCATTTACAAATACCATTGCTACAAATCTACACAGATGGCGCAAAGTGCAAAAGTACAATTACAGAAGTTACAAAGAATTGCGACTTAGTAAAATATCTTTCAGACTAATTCGCAGTATGGGTGGAAGAAAAATTAGTACATAATGAAGTACATAATTCTGAAATGACATTTGAGAGAATATTGAATGAACTGCGAAGAAAAAAGTAATTCGTATGCCGAAAGAATGGAGAAAAATGCGGAGATGAAACATTAGATGATGAACATGACCAATGTAGGTTTGAATCATTTAATGTACTAATAGATACCGTAATCAGGTCTATGATAAAACGATTCCAAAATAACTTTGATGTTTGTAAAGATCTATCTGTATTAGATCCACAAAATTTGGATGAAATTAAACCTTCTAACTTCTCTTTATATTAACTTTAACTAATAAATTACAAACAAAAATTGTAATGTTACATTAGAAAATTTTATAGAAGAACTTTAAGATTTGAAATTTGTGATTTATTGAAACAAAATATTTGTGATAAGTTAATAGTAGACCAAAATCTTCAACTGCAGATAGACTTTATAGAAGAACATATAGAAGAATCAAGCAAGCATGTGTGAGCATGTGGCAAAACAAATGAAGAAATACTAACATATAAAAGTTGCAAAACTGTGCTAGTTGTAACTACGTTATTTTTAAATACAATTTATTTCGAGAAGTGTAGTCCACCTTATACCCAATACCTATACTCTAGTCTAGCGTATTTAGAACTCTTCCGATATCTCAAGTTTCGTGCAAAACATATTTCTTAACGCTTAAATATGTAAAAATAGATTATGATCTCAAACTCGCCTTGAAGCTCTTATGTTCATGAGTTATGAGAAAGAGAATTTAAAGGAACTAAATAATAAAGAAATTATAACCGCGTTAGGTAATTCCAGTTCTCTTCTATCAAAAAAGTTATTGTTTTAAAGTAAAAATATTTTTTATTTTTATTTTTTGCTTATTTACTTCTGCGTTTAATTTACTTCTGTAATACATTTAGTTTTTTAATTGTAGAAAAAAATTGCAGACGCTTTTACTTCTTTTCATTATAACCTCTTAAAACTGACATTTTGAGCATTCTTTCTGATTCTTTTAACTTTTGTCCACATTTTATATATTGCGCCGGTGACTGTATTTCCTGCGCCGGTTTTGTTAGTCCCATCCGCCTCTGTTACTACTTGTGGAAAATTTCATTAAATAAGATTTGCCAAGCGCTACTAATAATCATAAAATTGAAAATTTTATGAGCCTTAACGAAATTTCCAAAAATTGTCAATGAAGATAAATTAAGAATTACACATTTATAAATTAATAATTACACATCAGGTAACCTACTTTATAAATTTTTGGAAATTTATTTGATAACTGTACAGCCGTTCTTACAAATAGGCATAATAGGACCTCGGAAAATGAGGACCAAAAATGAAGTTTAATATTTAATGAAATTTGTAGACGATTAGCTTCATAATGTTATGTTTGTTATAGAGAAAATCATACATATGCACCTACTTTACGGAATTGGGCCGTAAAGTGTGCCATACAGTAGCCATAACAACAAAATAGTCAAATATTGCGTTGTCTTATACTTACTACTTATGGAAAATTGTAAATTTTATGAGACTTAACCAAATCTGAAGTGTGAAGAGTACATTTTTTATTTTCAAAAATAGCATGTTAAATTAAAATTTTCACAATGTTATTAAGTAGGTACGTTTAATACAGCTTTATAATTAAAAAGATCAGAAAATACCACATCTCAGTTTTTCCGGAATTTTAATCCGAAACTTCAGTAGCAGTATTGTAACATGCAGGACTAGTTCACAACAATTAGAATTGATTTTTGTTAGTATACTCTTGGTACTTTGTAGACATTAAAATGTTACAAGACTATTAAGCAGATTTGACACTATTGGAAAATGCAATAATCCCATCTCTAGATTTTCTGGAAAATGTATATGAAGTTAGAAGAGTAAATTAAATCAAACACTTGGTTAAAGTTTCACTGTATTCATAGAATAAATCCATTCTAAGAATACAGTGAAACTTTAACCAAGTGTTTGATTTAACCTAATCATAATGTTTCACCAAGTAGTATCCACACATAGTTTCAATTTAATTAGAAGAGGAATATGTAGACGAGGCATATATTGAAGAGTTTTTATATTTCGACAAACTTAATTCTATTAGAAAATGCAAAAATCAGTATATATCCCTCTCTAGAATATATCTCTAGTTTTTCTAGAACTTAAATCTAAAATTTTAGTAATTTTATTGTAGTTATGAGTATTTGTATTGTATTATACATGTACATTTCTCAACTTTTAGAATTGATTTTTTTAACATACTTTTATTAGTTTAATGACATTCAAATTTTACACGATTATTAAGCAGTTTAAGAACTATTAGAAAATGCGATAATTAGAATATTCTCCATCTCTTGATTTTCCGGAAATTTAATCTGAAGTCAGAAAAGTAATGTGTACACAACGAAAATATTGAACAATTCCATTTTTTTCATAATTAGATGGCACGTGTAAATTTTACACAAAGTTGTTAAGAACGCTTAATACTACCAGAAAATGCAAAAATGAGAATATAATCTCCATCGCTAGTTTTTCTGGAATTTTAATCTGAAACCTTAGAAGCAATATTGTACCATGTATATACATTTTACTTTTAACTTTTAGAATTCATTTTTTTACATACTTTTTGTAGTTAAGTGATATTCAAATTTTACGCGATTATTAAGTTGAATTTGGGACTATTGGAAAATGTAATAAACAGAACATACCCCATCTCTAGATTTTCCGGAAAATTAATCTGAAGTCTGTGGAGTAATGTAGAGAGTAACGTAGACAGTGTCTACGTCTCAGTGAGAGTATATAAATCGGTACATTAAATAAAACAATAACTATTGTTACACTAATAAACGTAACTACTATTATTAGCATTTTCACGTTTTTCCACAACATATATTTTCATAAAACAGTTTCTTTTAAAACTTAGCCCACTCTGTACTTCTGAATATTCTAAAATCAATAACAATCAAATTAAGTTCCTAATTTATTTTATTTTGACATAAATAATTAATCTAGCACTAGCCTTTGTACTACATTCTCATATAATTTGAGCTTATGTCTAACAGCTTTTTGATGAAACAATTTTTTTCTGTCATTTCACAGGCTAATTAATTACTAATGACTTGACGTTAGTGCTTAAACCAATTCATTACACACAATAAAGTACTGGTTTGAGTTGCATGATTGAATAAATCAAGCTGGTTACAAACTTGTTTCAATTAATCTTCATTTATTCTAAAAACCTCGAACTTTATTGATATATCTGTTGCCAGCTAATGAATTATTCAAAGGGACGTCACTCACACACACACCGTCACACAACTGCAATTGCTGTCACGGAAGTTGGCTTGTTCAAGCCCCAGTTAAATTTGTTTGAAGCTTATTAAAATTTAAACCATTAATCCTAGCACAGAATGCGCACTTATAGCCGAATTAAAAATGTACATATGAAATTAAAATAATTAAAATTTGATATTAGAGGTTGCATAAGCTATAATTTTGAACTTTTTTGCCCGTTTTGCTATTTTACTTATTTATCGAAGTAGATTTCCCACATATTCCGCTCAACAAATTATAATCTAGAGAGAATTCATTTGTTTAACCAAATTTGCAAGAAATTGTGTCATTAACAAGATTCATAATTTCAATAGGTTTTCTGCGTTATAGTTTTAGTTCTATGAATTCAAATCTTTATTAAGTTATTTTAGTTAATATTCTTACATAAATTTGGTAATGTACTATAATTTGAATTTGGTTTCTGTGAAGTGTTTATAATTATTTTTGTTGAAACTTTCGAAAATTTGAATTATGATTTAAATATCAAAATTTTACAAAAAAAATGTAATACCTGTTTATTTAATATTCACAATTTCAGTTGGTTTTCTGCGACTGGTTAGTTTAATTCTACGAATTGAAATCTTGATTTCAGTTGTTTTCGTTGCATTCTTTGATATTTATGTGTACACTTTGTAATGTACTATAATTTGAATTGAGTTTGTGTGAAGTGTTTGGAAATTTTTATTATTTTTGTTGAAATTTTCAAAAATTCGAATTACGATGTAGGTAGACAGAATTTGTTTATTTAGCAAAATTTTCAAAAAATTATGTCATGACTGTTTATTGAAGATTCATAATTTCAACTGAATTTCTGCGAAATTTTATAAAATTCCAATTATTATTACATTATAATAATAATGTAATTCTCCCAATTTATTTATCAAATTTTTCAAGAAATTATTTCATGGCAGATTATTGAAGATTCGTCATTTTTATCTGTTTTCTGCGAATAGTCAGTTTTAGTTCCACGAATTGAAATCTTGATTTTAGTTGTTTTCGTTGCATTCTTTGATATTAATTGGTAAATGTTGGAAGCATCTACTTCGTGATACATGATGAAATTAAATAAAACAAACATTTTTCTTTGTTTATATCACACTGTTTATTAAAATTAGTGACTATAGTTTCGATCACATTCTGATCATTATCACTCTAAGATTGATAATGGCCAGAACGTGATCGAAACTGTAGTCACTAATTTTAATAAACAGTGTGATATAAACAAAGAAAAGTATTTATATAATTTAATTTATTTGATAATGTTTTGTATTTTGGAAACTTCTATAATTGAATTGAGTTTCTGTGAAGTGTTTGGAATTATTGTTTTTATTTTTGTTGAAATTTTTGAATGCTCATGAATATGGATTTAATTATTGTTTTTATTTTTGTTGAAATTTTTGAATGCTCATGAATACTGATTTTTGCAGTTTTTGTAGCTATTTTTATTGGTACATAATTCATCTCTACAATGTTCATTACAATTCTACGTAGTTTTCAAGCTTCTTCTCCAAATTTTCAATTTTATATAATTGAATATGGTATATATTTTGGTAATTTAGTATATATAAGTTGCCAATGAAGCAATAAAAATAAGTAATTTTGAATAATTGATTTTCATGAACTTCTAGGGCATGTTTATATGTATTATATTATATATGAACTTTTAATTTAAACTGAAATGTTAGTCGCATTTATAACTATCGATTTATAATTAGAAAAAACTTTATATTTAGCCACAAATTGTTTATCAGTTGAAATTCATAAACAGCGTTTATAAAACTCACCTTTACAACATTTCCAATTAAATTACATAAAGTTGTACTTACGATATATTTTAATTAACTTTACATTCAATTAATTTTGCATGTAACTCCAGAGAATTAATTAGCTCTGTTGAGCATGACCTCACATGCATGGTAAACAAGGATTATGTGAAAGGATAAAGTTTGATCGATATTCAGTAATGACCCGTTCATAACAATGGTCAATACGTAGAAGTAAATATAGTGAAAAGAATTGTTCATAAAAAAAATGTACGTAATTGCGTTATTACGGAAAATGTAGTTAATACTAAGTAGTAAAGTTCCAAGTAAAGGCAATGATCAAGAATGGCCAATAAAAGTTACACAGTGTATGCCAATATGTTACAATTACAATGTTACTTCCACATTTGGAACCACATTGTTACCAAATCTTTTTCACTACGATTTGACAAAATGTTTCACTTACAATGTTAGTTTTTGTAAATCAATCTAAATTTTATTCATTTCAATATATTTATTTATAATGTTTTGAATTGAATTTATTGAAATGAGTAATATTTACATTGACTTACAAAAAGTAACATTGTACTTCTCTACGATTTGCCAAAATGTTGCAATTACAATGTTACTTTTTCTAAGTCATTGTAAATGTTATTTATTTCAATAAATATTATAAATAAATTTATTGAAATGAATAACATTTACACTGACTTACAATAAGTATCATTGTATTTCTCTACCATTTGCCAAAATGTTACAATTACAAGTTTACTTCCACATTTGGAACCACATTGTTACTATATATTCTTCTCTACGATTTGCCAAAATATTGCAATTACAATGTTACTTTTTGTAAGTAAATGTAAATGTTATTTATTTCAAAATATAATATTTTATTCATTATAATATTTAATTTCAAATATTATAAATAAATTTATTGAAATAAATAACATTTACATTGACTTACAAAAAGTAACATTGTAATTGTAACATTTTGGCAAAGCGTAGAGAGGAAAATTTGGTAAAAAAAGTAATAAAAATAATTTGGATCATACATAATAACGATTATCTTCTTCTAAGTTCACAAGTCATAACATAATAACATTCCCAAAATGTTACAATTACAATGTTACTTTTTGTAACATTGTACTTCTCTACCATTTGCTATAATGTTACAATTACAATCAGGGGCGGATGGGACTAGCAAAACCGGCGCAGGAAATACAGTCACCGGCGCAATACATAAAATGTGGACCAAAATTATAATAATCAAAAAGAATCAGTGCTCAAATGTCAGTTTTAAGAGGTTATAATGAAAAGAAGTAAAAGCGTCTGCATTTGTTTTCTACAATTAAAAACCCAAATGTATTACAGAAGTAAATAAGCAAAAAATAAAAAAAATATATAATATTTTTACTTTAAAACAATAACTTTTTTGATAGAAGAGAACTGGAATTACCTAACGCGGTTACAATTTCTTTATTATTTAGTTCATTTTAATTCTCTTTCTCATAACTCATGAACATAAGAGCTTCAAGGCGAGTGTGAGATATCGTCGATCATAATCTATTTCTACATATTTTAGCGTTAAGAAATATCTTTTGCAGAAAACTTGAGATATCGGAAGAGTCTAAATACGCTAGACTAGAGTATAAGTATTGGGTATAAGGTGGAGTACACTTCTTGAAATAAATTGTATTTAAAAATACGTAGTTACAACTAGTAGCACAGTTTTGCAACTTCTACGTGTTAGTATTTCTTCATTTGTTTTGCCACATGCTCACACATGCTTGCTTGATTCTTCTATATGTTCTTCTATAAAGTCTATCTGCAGTTGAATATTTTGGTCTACTATTAACATATCACAAATATTTTGTTCCAATAAATCACAAATTTCAAATCAAAAATTCTTCTATTAAATTTTCTAATGTAACATTACAATTTTTGTTTGTAATTTATTAGTTAAAGTCCTAAATATAGAGAGAAGTCGATCTTTTTTTGGAATATTTGGTTTAATTTCATCCAAATTTCGTGTATCTAATACAGATAGATCTTTACAATCATCAAAGGTATTTTGGAATCGTTTTATCCTAGACTTGATTACGGTATCGATTATTACATTGAATGTTTCAAACCTACATTTGTCGTGTTCATCGTCTGTTTCATCTCCACATTTTTCTCCATTCTTTTGGCATACGAATAATTTTTTTCTTCGCAGTTCATTCAATATTCTCTCAAATGTCATTTCAGAATTGTGTACTTCATTATGTACTAATTTTTCTTCCGCCCATACTGCGAATTAGTCTGCAAGATATTTTACTGAGTCGCAATTCTTTGGAACTTCTGTAATTGTACTTTTGCACTTTGCGCCATCTGTGTAGATTTGTAGCAATGGTATTTGTAAATGAAGGGCTACGGGGAAAAACGATCAGAGTCCAATTTGGTCGTTTTCCAGAAAACTAAATTGAAAGTTTCAAGTCTAATAAAATACAAAAAGGATGAATGAAAAAATTAACTGATTATAATTGATCTACTTTGATAAGATGTGAAATAGAATATTGAGCAAAAACATGAAATGCACATAAGTAAAACTATTAAAACAATTTATTTTTATTAACAAGTCTTGGACTCTGATCGTTTTTAACCGTATTTTTAGATTTTTTTGTAGGGTACAGTACAGCATAGTAGGTACATACAAAAAATATATTTTTAATGAAATACAAATTTTTGATAAAATATTATTATGATTACTAATTATTGTCCATTAGGGGGGTCGTCTATAAATTATTCTTCTTCATCTAAATCTCTGATCGTTTTAAGTCAACATCATATTCTATTTCTTCGTTTTTGAAGCGAACGGTGATCGTTTTTCACTGTTTTACTTCACGTGTCGAAACTACTTTTCCCATGCTACAACATGGCATTATCAGCTCGATTTCAATAAATATGGAATAAAAATGGAATAAAAATGAAGAAATGGAAATCATTCCTCCCCGTAGTCCTTCAAATATTTTGATCGTGGTCTAGTAATGCTGAATCTTTTAAAAATATAGTTGCTGTTAAAATTACTTCGTATTTTAAATATTGTCTGCGAAACTTTTTACCATTGCCTTCACATTACTGTTCGTCTTTTTGGGTTTCTCTATTGTTTCTAACACCAATTTTACTTCTACATACAAAGGTGACTCCACTTTCCGTATTTGCCGAATATTTTTTAAAGTGCCATTCTTCAGCCCACCTACATTCTCTCTTGTTTCTCAAATGGAGATTAACCTTTTCTTCGTTTGGGATTGAAGATCATATTACATATTTAAAAATTAACGACCGTTGGTCTATTGTACACATTTTGAGTGGTACTAGTCTAGTCTACTGCTATTGAATACATTTCAGCAGTATTTATTTTTTCTGCTACTATTAAATACTAACTATAACTATAACTATTAAATCTTATTATTAGATTTCGTAATAATTTAATTAACTGTAGTATCTGACAGAAACGAAACAAATGCACCAGATCTAATTTAAATATTTGATCTAAGGCCCATTAAAATTTGCCCAAATTTTCGCTATCTAGATTTCTAGTAGCACGATTCAAACTCTTGGCCTGTATCACGTTACGTCTCGTCTTCCAAGGAGTTTAATAATACGATTATTCTATCAATCATTGGTCTATTATATAACATTTTTTTCTTTGACTTTTAACTGTTCGGACCACTATAATTTATCAATACGAATTGAACTATAAATTATTTTGAAACAAATATAATACATATTTGTTGTCACGTTTGTGTAAATTGCGTATAGTGGTAGTAGTGACAAGATTCAACAGAAAAAATGAGATTGTTGCGCCGGCGCCTTACAACTATATGCGACCGGCGCACCGGGAAATTTCCCGGCTTCCCGCCGGCCCCACCCGCCTCTGCATCCCTTACACCGAAAGGTAGAAAGGCAAAGAAATAAATAAATTAAATAAATAAATATTTCGCTACACGAAAATGATTTACAAAGGAATTCAGTGCCATATTTAAAAATTAATGCCAAAATATAAATAAATAAAATAAATAAATATTTCTCTACACAAAAATGATTTGAAAAGAAATTTAGTGCCATATTTAAAAAATAATGCCCAAATACATTTTTTAAATAAAAATAAAATATGGAAACTGTTCTACACATTGACACAGCCTTGTATTAAGCGTATAAATAAATAAATATTTCGCTACACAAAAATGATTTCCAAAGAAATTTAGTGCCATATTTAAAAAATAATGCCCAAATACATTTTTTAAATAATAATAAATTATGGAAACTGTTCTACACATTTACACAGCCTTGTATTAAGCGTATAATTCTCGTACATTTTCATTGTGTTACATTAATTATGAATTAAATTATAACAAAACAACATGCGATCTACTATTCATTACAAACAAAGCATGGAATTTCATTTATGTACGTAATTAAACAATGCATATGCGATCTTAAACACGCACAGACTGCAAGAAATGCACACAATGGGTAAATGCGTAGAAAGTCGATTATTTTGCGAGGGCAATGTGCGCACAAAACAACACACAATACCTTACACGAGATGCATTGAAATGCAGGAAATTAATTGGGCGCTTTCTAAACGGCCACATATTTTGTTTTGTTCTTGCATTTCTAAAGACCAATGGAAACAAAGATTAGTGCTTGATTCAGAAGATATGCTTTAATTATAACTTAATTATAGCAGAACAATGCTTGTAAAGAAATATACTAGTAAGTATAAAAAATTGATGAAAAATTGGTATTGAAATTAATTTTGATACCAATTTTCTTTTAAATCAACGACTCTACGACTTTACCGTTCATTCAAGGTCAATCAAGTTAAGTTTACAATTATTACATCGGAAATGCGGTAAGGAGTTTGACTAATTTTGTAATAAAGTAAAGTCCTTACTACATTTCCGATGTAATAATTGTAAACTTAACTTGATTGATCTTTAATCACTTTCCAGATGAATGACTAATTTTGTAATAAAGCACTCATGGAAAGTTTTGTGTCTTGTAATTATGACATTGAGTTTAACACATTAGGTACAGAATTAATCACATGTATGGAATATTAGAATCACTCACTCATCTGGAATGTTTGTGTCTGGTAATTATAGCACTGAGTTCATTACATTAAAGAATGAATCACATGCCAGGAATATTTTCGATTTCCAAAACATTTGAAAAAAATAGTATTTATGCAAATTTGATCGTATTATCTTAGTGTATCACCATTATTACGATTAATGTATTTGATCATTACGAGAATTCATCATTAGCAATATCAATAAAATAAAACTGCCCAATTTATCACGTTTCATAAATGAATTGCAAATTTCGAAAAGGGTTCATCTCGGGGAGTATTCAAAATGGACTGTTCCGCTCTTTTCTTATGAACACATATAGACCGATGTTTCATGAGCGACAAATGCTAATATTTGGATTTTATAGTGGCGAAAGAACAATTTTAGAAGTGTATTTCATGTTTTTGCTCAATATTCTAATTCACATCTTATCAAAGTAGATCTATTATAATCAGTTAATCTTTTCATGCATCCTTTTTGTATTTTATTAGACTTGAAACTTTCAATTTAGTTTTCTGGAAAACGACCAAATTGGACTCTGATCGTTTTTCCCCGTAGCCCTTCATTTACAAATACCATTGCTACAAATCTACACAGAAGGCGCAAAGTGCAAAAGTACAATTATAGAAGTTCCAAAGAATTGCGACTCAGTAAAATATCTTGCAGACTAATTCGCAGTATGGGCGAAAGAAAAATTAGTACATAATGAAGTACACAATTCTGAAATGACATTTGAGAGAATATTGAATGAACTGCGAAGAAAGAAGTAATTCGTATGCCGAAAGAATGGAGAAAAATGTGGAGATGAAACAGACGATGAACACGACAAATGTAGGCTTGAAACATTCAATGTAATAATAGATACCGTAATCAAGTCTATGATAAAACGATTCCAAAATACCTGTGATGTTTGTAAAGATCTATCTGTAATAGATACACGAAATTTGCATGAAATTAAACCAAATATTCCAAAAAAAGATCGACTTCTCGCTATATTTAGGACTTTTACTAATAAATTACAAACAAAAATTGTAATGTTACATTAGAAAATTTAATAGAAGAACTTTTGATTTGAAATTTGTGATTTATTGGAACAAAATATTTGTGATATGTTAATAGTAGACCAAAATCTTCAACTACAGATAGACTTTATAGAAGAACATATAGAAGAATCAAGCAAGCATGTGTGAGCATGTGGCAAAACAAATGAAGAAATACTAACATGTAGAAGTTGCAAAACTGTGCTACTAGTTGTAACTACGTTATTTTTAAATACAATTTATTTCGAGAAGTGTAGTCCACCTTATACCCAATACTTATACTCTAGTCTAGCGTATTTAGACTCTTCCGATATCTCAAGTTTCCTGCAAAAGATATTTCCTAACGCTAAAATATGTAGAAATAGATTATGATCGACGATATCTCACACTCGCCTTGAAGCTCTTATGTTCATGAGTTATGAGAAAGAGAATTTAAATGAACTAAATAATAAAGAAATTGTAACCGCGTTAGGTAATTCCAGTTCTCTTCTATCAAAAAAGTTATTGTTTTAAAGTAAAAATATTATATTTTTTTTAATTTTTTGCTTATTTACTTCTGTAATACATTTGGGTTTTTAATTGTAGAAAAAAAATGCAGACGCTTTTACTTCTTTTCATTATAACCTCTTAAAACTGACATTTGAGCATTGATTCTTTTTGATTATCTTAACTTTTGTCCACATTTTATGTATTGCGCCGGTGACTGTATTTCCTGCGCCGGTTTTGCTAGTGCCATCCGCCCCTGAAGGGATGCATTATTAATTTTTATAATATTCTCTCCACTTCCTCCTATCTTTTGTTAATTCCTTTATTTCTTAGCATGTGTACCCTTTTCTGGTTGCCTCTTTATATATTGCGCTGTTCCACTCTTTTCTCGGTCTTCCTCTTTGTTGTTTTCGTGTTGCTCTTGTCTCGTATATTTTCTTAGTGTTTCTTTCTTCTCTCATTCGTCTCATGTGTCCATACTACCTCATATGGCCTTCTGTTATTTTTTCCTGTATTGCTTTTATTTTTATGTTTTTCCCGTGCATCTGGTTCCTTGTCCTGTCTCTTCTCGTTTGGTTTTCTATTTTTTTTTTAGGAATCTCATCTCCTTGGTGTTTATTCTTTTTATTTGTTTTCCTGTCATCGTCCATGTTTCGCTGCTGTAAGTTAGCGTTGGTTTAATTCCTTTTTTGACTATTTCTGTTTTTGTGTCTCTTGATATCTCCTTCTTGCTAAATAATGTGTTTTTTTAACATGTTATAGTTTTGCTGTTTTTCCTATTTTATCTTCTATTTCATTATCTAATTTACCATTGGTCTGTATGATTGTTCCTAAATATCGGATGGTACTACTTGTTGAATTTTTTCCTTGTATTTTTAGTTCGTGTTTCATTTTCTCTTTGGCAATTATCTTGGTTTTTGTCTTTTCGTAGTTTATTTTCATGTTTATTTTCTTAATCTCTTCCTCAATTATTTCCATGTTGTGTTTCAGTTCTTCCTCTGTTTCTGCAATTATAGCCATGTCATCCGCGAATTGTAGTTCTGCTATTTTTGGTATCTCCATTTTCCAGTATCCAATTTTTAGCATTTTCATTTTTGCTTTGGTTTTGTTGAGGTACTATATTTTCAATCGATAATAAAAACTGCATGGCATGTTAGCTACAATGAAATATATTGACCATTAACCATTGACCATTAAAAGTAATGATATTTATAATAATAATAATAAAAATATTCCCTACTGGTCCTCTAAAGATGAATGAGAATAATAAATATAAGTTACTGTAAAGGGGTCATCAAAAAGTGATAGAACACGCCGCCAATTGGCAAAGATAATTCTACAGGGTGAGTAAAAAGTAAGTTACATCGTCTCTGGAGCCTTTTGTCAATTATCAAAATGCGATGCGTAACAAAAAAAAATTAAAACAGTCAAATTGTGGCTGTCAATTTTTTCATAGAAACTTTTTTTTTTTCTAAAAATAATAAAGGCTCCAGAGATATGGTCCTTACTTTTTACTCACCCTGTGTATTATTGTTCACCAACCAGATCAATTTTTAAGGTCGTTCTAAAATCGCCAATTGGCAAAGATAATTATGCAGGGTGAGTAAAAAGTAAGGTACATCGCTCTGGAGCCTTTGGTCAATTTTCAAAAAGCGATGCATCACAAAAAAATGAAAACAGTCAAATTGTGCCAAATTGTGGCTGTCAAATTTTTCATTTTTTTTTCTAAAAATAATAAATGCCTCAGATATATGGTCCTTACTTTTTACTCACCCTGTGTATTATTGTTGACTAACCAAATCAATGAGCGTTTTTAAGGTCGTCCTAAAATCATTACACACGAATTTTGGCCCAACCAAAATATTTACACTGCCAGATTACACGGGGCGTAAATTAATAATCGCAGTTGTATTAATAGATGTTCTTGATAAAAGTCGGTGTTCATTAACTATGCAGTACGACATTTGCTCAAACAATGTGTAACCCTAAATGGAAAAAAAAGTCGATAACGTGAATTCAAGTGAAATGCAGAGATTAATACGTATTTACGTACTTATAAAATTGTTATTGCTTAGTAGTTGATTAGTTTTTGTGTTTACGATTGTGCGATGTATGAAGCACTTTGCTTTATGAAATACCCACGGTGTGAACTAAACGACTCAATGATATTGCAAAAAGTGGCCTTATTCAGCGCGATTGTCTGAATTAATTATGCAAATTTACTGGAAACATATTGATGTTTGATAGAAATATTGCAATGAATAAATCATGTGTAAATTGTAGTCGTCGCATGTCTTTGTGTTGAATTAGAGCCAAAGGGTGTACCGATTCCTTGAGGGGAATCCACTTCCTCCTACACAATCATCGATTGCAACAAATTCGACGCAAACATTGGTAAATTCAAGCATTCAATCAATGCCAATACATCAATGTATTGAAATCATGTTTTCTGTCCTCAAATGTGTACTTTGAATTCGTCGCAATAATTTTGTACCAGGACCACAGAAGGTGCAGGAACTATTTTCCCGCTTGTGCTAGTATTTAGTAACACCAACAACAAGATTAATAAATGTTTAAAAGTTTAAAACATTTTTCGTCTGCAATTTTGCAGTAATCAGATTTTAACCAAAAATACATAATCCTTAACAACTTTTTTCTCTTTCGAATTGAGCATTTTGTTTCTACAACGTATAAATTTACTAAAAGAAAAAATTAAATACCTACACATTTTAAAAAACAAAATGCTAAACTCTGTTGAGTACTTTAAGATACTGACATTTTGCAATACTAAAATTGCAATGTAACTCAAAAAAATATATACAAAACTAATAAGTTAACGATGTAGGCAATTTTTATGCATGTTGATATCACCTTAAGTTATCCATTAAAACAAGGCAACTCTATGTGCATATTGTAAATCATATGCAGGGTATAGGCATTTAAATTTACTGGGATGGTGTAATTTGAAGTGCCTATATACTTATTTTTCACTTATCTTTACAAGTAAATCAAAATCCAACTCTTATTCAGGGTGGCCCACTTATCCTCGCTCGGACCATTGCTGCTAGACTAATGAAATTTTTTTTAAACATCTGATTGAAAGTTATTGGACACTTGATGTGCTACTTTTTAAAATTATTTTCGAGTATACAGAGTGTACCATAAATCCGGGACACAAAATTTGGTGTCTTTTTTTTAAAATTGACTTATCCACCCACTTATCCTCGCTCGGACCATTGCTGCTAGACTATTGAATTTTTTTTAAACATCTGATTGGAAGTTTTTGGACACTTGATGTGCTACTTTTTAAAATTATTTTCGAGTATACAGAGTGTACCATAAATCCGGGACACAAAATTTGGTGTCTTTTTTTTAAAATTGACTTATCCACCCACTTATCCTCGCTCGGACCATTGCTGCTAGACTATTGAATTTTTTTTAAACATCTGATTGGAAGTTTTTGGACACTTGATGTGCTACTTTTTAAAATTATTTTCGAGTATACAGAGTGTACCATAAATCCGGGACACAAAATTTTGTGTCTTTTTTTAAAATTGATCACCCTATATATTATTTCATTTTTAGAATCTGCCTTATGTGAGCTTTGCAAATCATTTTTATTTTTTGAGATCAGATGCAACGTTGCCAAGTTATTCACATTTTAATAAAATTTAACGAAAAATCATGGACGTGGAAAAATCAACAAAACCTTAATATAAGGGACCAATGAAAGAATGTGCGTATGCAAGTACCCAAGCAATGTGCCAAAACACGCACAATATTTTGAGTCACGTAGAATACACAGGGTGTTCTGAAACAACGATACAAATTTGCTATTTTCAAATGGCTAAAACTCATTTTTTCAAATTGAACACCCTGTATTCTGAACACACCATCATATTCTGAGTGGTCATCTAATGAGCTATTCAATGGTAGCATATGGACTGTAATCTAATAATACTTTTTAATTGGTAAATAACGATCATTAAAATGATTAAAATGAAACATCAAAAGCTACATGTTAAGGTTCCATTTCAACGGCGAAAAATATAGAAAATATGAACTGAATAAATTTTTAAAAATTTCAGTAATTGATCATTCATGCTGATCAAATCAGAAAGTTATATATTCGCTTTTCTCACTTATTTAAAGCAGAATCTTCGTTAAATTTGCAGAAGAATTGTATGCAGATATATTGTAAACAAATCTGGCATGAAATATAGACAACATAAATTGACAATTTGAAAATTTGACAAAGTTTCAATATTAAATAAGTGAGAAAATCAAGTATTGGTCAGCTGTTACTGAAATTTCAGAATATTTGTTATTTGCAAAGTTGATATTAGATTCTTATACAGTACACCTGAAACCAATTCTTCTGAAAATTTGACAAAGTTTCGGTTTTAAATATGGGAGAAAATCAAACATAAAACTTTCTGCATTGACAAGTATGGGTTAGCTATTACTGAAATTTCTGAAAATTTATTATTTGAAAATTTGATATTAGATTCGTGTACTTGAAACTAATTCTCCTCAAAGTTTGACAAAGTTTCAGTATTAAATAAGAAATAAAATCAAAGATATAACTTTCTGCATTGACAAGTAAGGCTTACCTTTTACTGAAATTTCTGAAAAAATATTATATGCAAATTGGATATTAGATTCGTGTACAGTACACCTGAAACCAATTCTTCTGAAAATTTGACAAAGTTTCGGTTTTAAATAAGGGAGAAAATCAAACATAAAACTTTCTGCATTGACAATTATGGGTTAGCTATTACTGAAATTACTGAAATATTATTATTTCCAAATTTCATATTAGATTCGTGTACAGTACACCTGAAACTAATTCTCCTGAAAATTTGACACAGATTCAGTATTAAATAAGGAAGAAAATCAAACATATAACGTTCTGCATTGACAAGTATTCCTAGCTATTACTGAAATTTCTGAAAATTTATTATTTGCAAATTTGATATTAGATTCGTGTATAAGTATTAGTTAGCTATTACTGAAATTTCTGAAGTTTTATTATTTGCAAATTTGATATTAGATATATACAAAACAAAAATTAGATAATGTTTAATGAAATTTCAGTAAGTAATTGATAATTCATGCTGGTCAAATCAGAAAGTTATATATTCCATTTTCTCACTTATTTAAAGCAGAATCTTCCTCGAATTTGCAGAAGAATAGTATGCAGGTATACAATATATAAATCCGGCATGAAATATACAAAACAGGAATTAATTAAATTTGCAGAAATTTCAGTAATTGATAATTAATACTGGTCAAATAAGAAAGTTATAACTTCGATTTTCTCACTTATTTAAATAATAATCTTCCTCAAATTTCCAGAAGAAATGTATGTAGGTATACTGTATACAAATCTGACAGGAAATATACAAAACACGAATTAATTCAATTTACGGAAATTTCAGTAATTGATAATTCATCCTGGTCACATGAATGTGACCAAAGAAAGAAAGTTATATATTCGATTTTCTCACTTATTTAAATCGGAATATTCGTCAAATTTGCAGAAGAATTGTATGCAGGTAAACTGTATATAAGTCCGGTATAAAATAATCAAAACATGAATTAATTAAATGTACAGAAATTTAAAAATATAAGTTGCGGAGATAAAGACAATTGACCATATTGCCAGCATGGCCATATTCACCTTACAATTTGAAAATATCAATAATAATGGTGAGGGGCTCTAGTTTGAATATTTTGTTGTTTTAGCGCTACAAAATTTTAAATGTAGGTGAATTTTCCAAATGATTTGCTTAAAAATATATGCAAATATAACACAATTTTGAGTCTGTTTAGAAGTTTATTAACTAATGTATATATTTTAGTTTATGCGTGTTACATTTTTTAGCGCATAAAATATTACAAGTCTCTGCAGGCTTATCTGCTTATCTGGAATGCATTGTGTTCTCGCTCGGCGAGCGAAGTATTTTGCCAAAAAACTGACCGGTGCGGGGTTACAGTTGGCCCGAGGGCCGAGCGGGGTAATGCGTACACCGCAGCAGTCGCCAGTGAATCTTCTACGTTGTAACGTCTCTGCCCTTGCCCGGTGAATTATTCACAACGAAATCAATTAACAAAGTTACTAATTAATAATTTCTTGTTTCAGAACGATTGGTGGGATGCGTTTAAACACTCCGACTTGCGAAATCCACCGCAAACTGGAAGTTTCCCCCCCGCATTGACGCCCACGCACCCATTAGAGCCCCCAAATTTTTACAGAAGACACGAATTCGTCTCGAAGATGTTGAGGTAATAGCAATTGATTTTTTTTGCGAAATTTGTGTCATTTTCTGCACTTTTTAGTTTTTCTAGCGGTGCATAAAATCACGCTACATTTCCAATTATCATAATTTCACACATCCTACATGAAAATCTTTTCTAATTACCCCAATATTGGCTTAAAACCTAAATAAATGAACGCGGAATATTCGAGAATATCGCATTTTTCCTGTCCAAAGCGAACTCATTGTCCTGCTATCACATGGGTTCGCTTTGGCTGGGCAAAAAAGTAACCAGTCTCATTTCAATAGGCTTTCAAAACATTCCTCATCTTTAATGCGGCTCGATTAAATTAATGTGCGCAACAATACAAATGCAATTGAAATGATTTAATAATAATTAAATTGCATTTTAATTGTTCGTAAACATTTTCACTTGGTCTAAAAATCACAAGAATGATAAATGTTGAAAATTTATACTTGAAAAAAACCATTTTTGAATTCAATTGAATCTTTCGAATCTGCATATACACATGGTTGTGCTGCGCCCCTTAAACCGTGCGAAAGAGTGAGAATTTTAATGTTTGTATTATTTTAGAATGCATCGTAGAAACTGTAAATTGATTATCATCACGACCCAGAAGTATTGTTGCAGCGGCCACCGTTGAAATCTTCCTCGGAACCAATTTTGCCACATCAATCTTCAAGTCTGCAGTCTGATTCAATAGGTAGGAATTTTTATTTCAACTAACCACAACTAAATCAATTCGCAAATAACTGGTACATAAAATTTTTCCCCATCAAAACTGACAAATTACTGTGATGGTCTCGTCCAAACGCACACTTGAAACTGCTGCTTATATATCCATTTGCATACCTACAAAATTGCTTTGAACAACACTTATCCAACATAATTTCTTACACTTTGTACAAACTCTTAAAACTTTCCTTACTAATAAATTCATTTAAAATTAAAATAGAAGCTTGTAAATACTTTTGTGTTACTCACATATTTTCGACTTAATTTTCAATTTGCTTCTATAAAACAACCAAACATGTCTCGCTATTAAAATAATTTTTAATATTCTAGATCAACAAACACCTTCATTGAATTGGTAAATGGACCATCTTTTAATGCAATACAGAACTTTGAATTTGTGTACTTGGCGAAAAACAGCGATCGCCTACGATGATGACTTCACCGAACCAACTGCCACTTCACAGTTTTATCGTCGGAGGAATTATAAGGTAGGAATTGTAATATTAATTATATCTAGTTATGAATAATGTTGATGTTTCACAAGTTTTCGGTATTACAAATAATTTGTTTTCTGTTGACAAACATTATTCAAAACTATTAATTGGTGCGTTGATATTTTTCAATCTTCCATCATAAATTTTAACAGTTGTTAATTTTAATTGTGCATTCAATGTATTCAAATAAATGTTCACTTCAATACTTCAATTATATTTGTATTCAATAAATGTTCACTTCAATACTTCAATTATATTTGTATTCAATAAATGTTGATTCGTGGTCAAACGTAGCCCGATACCCATTTTGACTGAGTACCATAATGTTTGCTTGCTCGCTTAACATGAATCTGCCTTTATGCTAATTTGAATGCTTGATCAGATTTTAGCAAAATAGTATTTATTAATTTTGTATGACACATTAAGTAACATTAAAAACCTTAGCATTCACATTTGTAACATTGCACTATTTTAATAGGTGTTTATGTTTTAGGAAAGAATAATTGCTTCATTGAATTGGTATATGGAATGTCATCAAGACCAGAAAGTATTGGCGACCTCCCAGGAACTACCTGCACCGTAGAAATCTTCATCAAACCAAATTTCGCTGCAACCATTTCTGCCAACGGATTTTAAAGGTAGGAACTTTCATATCTAATAACAGCAACTAGTTATGAATAATGCCTTGTAATATTTTGTCTCCAAGAAAACTGATTGTATCCGAGCTGTGTTTGAAACATTCATTCAGTCTGTTGCCCATACTTGGCGATAATTTGTATTCATGACTGCCTTCATGTTAACCGTAGCACCCAGGAAATTGGCTTTAAAATAAAATTAATGGAAGCCTCCCTAGTATTAGTACTACTAATATTTATACTGATACAGTAATTTTTGTTTGCATTTTACAAGCATTATTCATAACTAGAAACATTTAAGGCGTCGATATTTTAATTGTTGGTTCTAAAATCTACCGGTGTTCATATCAGTTTCAATCAACAATGTTTATTTTTATAGGCAAATTAAACAGCGCCCTTTTCAATTAAACAATTATACACATTCACATCAAAATGCTTAAGAATTTCATTTTAATTTAAAAGCCCATCTTAGAAGGTGTATTCATATTCACAGTTTAGGATGTTTACAACAGTTTGCATAGGTACTTTAAGTAATTATTCCTCTGAGCTCTCATCTTCGTTGTTTTATAAGTGTTTTTGAAATGCAGGTATAGTGTATACAAATCTGGCATGAAATTTACAAAACATGAATTGAAATTTTTTTCAGATATTTCAGTAATTGATTATTCATACTGGTCAAATCAGAAATTTATACATTCGATTTTCTCACTTATTTAAAGCGGAATCTTCCTCAAATTTGCATAAGCATTGTCTGTTGGTATACTGTATAGAAATCTGGCATGAAATATACATAACATGAATTAGATACATTTTCAGAAATTTCACTAATTGATAATTCATACTTGTAAAATCAGAAAGTTATACATTCGATTTTCTCACTTATTTAAAGTGGTATCTTCCAAATATTTGCATACGAATTGTCTGCAGGTACTCAGTATAATATCTGGAATGCAATATACAAAACATGAATTAATTAAATTGTCAGTAAATTCAGTAATTAATATTTCGTACTCCTCAAATCATAAAGTTATACATTTGATTTTCTTACTTATTTAAAACGGATTCTTCCTCAAATTTGCATAAGAATTGTCTGCAGGTATACTGTATACAAATCTGGCATGAAATATACAAAACATGAGTTTATTAAATTTGCAGAATTTTCTGTAATTGATAATTCATGCTGGTTAAATCAGAAAGTTATATATTCGATTTTTACACTTATTTAAAGCGGAATCTTCTTCAAATTTGCAGAAGAATTGTCTGCAGGTATACTGCTGGATACAAATCTAGTATAAAATATAAAAAACATAAATTAGATAAATTTTCAGAAATTTCAGTAATTGATAATTCATGCTTTCATCAGAAAGTTATATATTCGATTTTCTCACTTATACTGAATCTTCGTCAAATTTGCGGAAGAATTGTATGCAGGTATACTGTATTCACATCTGGAATGAAATATACAAAACATGAATTAATAAAATTTTCAGAAAATTCAGTAATTGATATTTCATACTGCTCAAAACAGAAAGTTATATATTTGATTTTCTCACTTATTTAAAACGGGATCTTCGTCAAATTTGCGGAAGAATTGTATGCAAATATACTGTTTACAAATCCGGAATGAAATATACAAAACATGAATTAATTAAATTTTCAGAAATTTTAGTAATTATTATTTCATACTGGTCAAATCAGAAAGTTATATATTCGATTTTCTCACTTATTTATAACGGAATCTTTGTCACATTTGCGAAAGAATTGTATGCAGGTATACTGTATACAAATCTGGAATGAAATATACAAAACATGAATTAATGAAATTTTCAGAATATTCAGTAATTTATATTTCATACTGGTCAAATCAGTAAGTTATATATTAGATTTTCTCACTTATTTAAAATGGAATCTTCGTTAAATTTCCTGAAGAATTGTATGCATGTATACTGAATACAATTCTGGAATGAAATATACAAAACATGAATTAATTAAATTTTCAGTAAAAACTCGGTAATTTTACTCAGTATACCAGTATACAGGTATACTGTATACAAATCTGAAATTAACTATACAAAACATGAATGAATTAAATTTTTAGAAAATTCAGTTATTGACATTTCATGCTGGTCAAATCAGAAAGTTATATATTCGATTTTCTCATTTATTTAAAACGGAATCTTCGTCAAATTTGCGGAAGAATTGTATGCACGTATACTGTATACAAATTTGGAATGAAATATACAAAACATGTATTAATTATATGTTCAGAAAATTCAGTAATTTATATTTTTTAGTGGTCAAATCAGAAAGTTATATATTCGATTTTCTCACTTATTTAAAACGGAATTTTCGTCAAATTTTCTTAAGAATTGTATGCAGGTATACTGTATACAAATCTAGAATGAAATATACAAAACATGACTTCATTCAAATTTCAGAAATATCAGTAATTGATATTTCGTACTGCTCAAATCAGAAAGTTAATAGTCGATCTTCTCTTATTGAAAACGGAATCTTCGTCAAACTTGCGGAAGAATTGCATGCAGATATACTGTATACAAATCTGGAATTAAATATACAAAACATGAATTATTTAATTTTACAGAAAATTCAGTAATTGACATTTCATACTGCTCAAATATGAAAGTTATGTATTGGATTATCTCACTTCTTTAAAACGAAATCTTCGTCAAATGGAAGAATGGGAAGAATTGTATGCAGACATACTGTATACAGATCTGCCATAAAATATCCGTTAGATAAATTTTCAGAAATTTCAGTGACTGATAGATAACTTATACTGGTCAACTCGCAAAGTTAATAACTCGATTTTCTCACTTATTTAAGACATATTCGAGGTCATATTTTCAGAGGATTTGTATTCAGGTATACTGTATACAGATCAGGCATACATTTTTCGAAAAATCCATTAAATTTATTTTTAGAAATTTCAGTGACTGATAACTTGTACAGGTCAACTCGGAAAGTTAATAACCCGATTTTCTCACTTATTTAAGACATACTTGTGGTCAAATTTTCAGAGGATGTGTATTCAGGTATACTGTATAGAGATCTGGTAATTTTTTTTCAAAATATCCATTAGATAAATTTTCAGAAATTTCAGTGACTGATAACTTATACTGGTCAACTCAGAAAGTTAATAACTCGATATTCTCTTATTCAAGACATACTTGTGGTCAAATTTTCCGAGGATTTGCATTCTGGCAAACTGTACATAGATCTGACATAAAATTTTCAAAATATCCATTAGACCAATTTTCAGAAATTTCAGTGTCTGCTATACTACTTATACTAGTCAACTCGGAAAGTTAATAATTCAATTTTCTCATTTATTTACGACATATTTGTGATCAATTTTTTACAGGTGTTGTATTCAGGAATACTGTATACAGTTCTGGCATAAGTTTTCAAAATAACCATTAGATAAATTTTCAGAAATCTCAGTGTTTGATAACTTATACTGCTTAACTTGGAAAGTTAATAACTTAATTTTCTCACTTATTTAAGATATACTCGTGGTCAAATTTTCAGAGGTTTTGTGATTGATTCAGACATACTGTATATAGATCTGGCATAAACTTTTCAAAAATCCATTATATTAATTTTCAGAAATTTCAGTGACTGATAACTTATACTGGTCAAATTGGAAAATTAATATCTCAATTTTCTCACTTATTTAAGATGTACTCGTGGTCAAATTTTCAGAGGTTTTGTATTCAGACATACTGTATACAGATCAGGCTTATACTTTTCAAAAATCCATTAGATAAATTTTCAGATATTTCACTGACTGATAACTTATTACTGGTCAAATTGGAAAGTTAATAGCCCAATTTTCTCACTTGTTTAAGATATACTCGTGATCAAATATTCATTAGTTTTGTATTCAGACATACTGCATACAGAGCTGGCATACAATTTTCAATATATCCATTAAATAAATTTTCAGAAATTTCAGTGATTGATAACTTATACTGGTTAACTCGGAAAGTTAATAACTCAATTTTCTCACTTATTTAAGATATACTCGTGGTCACATTTTAAGAGCGTTTGTATTCAGACATAGTGTGTACAGATCTAGCATAAAATTTTCAGAATATCCATTAGATAAATTTTCAGTAATTTCAGTGACTGATGACTTATACTGGTCCAAATTGGAAAGTTAATAACTCGATTTTCTCACTTATTTAACATATACTCGAGATCAAATTTTCAGAAGATTTGTATTCAGGTATACTGTATACAGATCTGGCATAAAATTTTCAGAATATCCATTAGATAAACTTTCAGAAATTTCAGTGTGATAACTTACACTGGTTAACTTGAAAAGTTCATAACTCAATTTTCTCACTTATTTAAGGTATACTCGTGGTTAAATATTCAGAGGATTTGTATTCAGACATACTGTATACAGATCTGGCATAACATTGTCAAAATATTAATTAGATAAATTTTCAGAAATTTCAGTGACTGATAACACACACAGATCAACTCGTAAAGTTAATACTCCATTTGCTCACTTATTTAAGACATACTCATGGTCAAATATTCAGAGGATTTGTATTCAGGCATACTGTATACAGATCTGGCATAAAATTTTCAAAATATGCATTAGATTAATGTTCAAACATTTTAGTGACTTATGACTTGTACTGGTCAACACTGAAAATTCATTCAGAACATTCAGAATATCTAAAAATGTCATAAAAAGTGTGCATTAAACTGTCGGTCAATGAAACATCTAACATGTATGTTAGTCCTGAAGGGTTACTGAATATACCCTGAAAGTGACACTTTCCAATTTGCCGTTGAAGGGTAGCAAATCAACCATGTATATTTATAAAAATCCGATCAACTCGGAAAGTTAATAACTGTAAGAAACAAGTACTGTGTATATTCTACTGTGAGTACTTGCAACAAACAAGTTCTGTGTACTGTACAATGTACATAGTACTTGCAGCAAACAACTGTTGTGTACTGTAAATAGTAATTGCAACAAATAAGTACTGTAAAAAACAAGTACTGTGCATATTCTATTGTTATAAATCTGCTATGGAATATACATAACATGAATTAATTAAATTTACAGAAATTCAAGTTAAGTTAGAAATATAAGTTGCTGAGATAAAGAAAAATGACCATATTGCCAGCACTGCCATATTCACCTTACAATTTGAAAATATTAATAATAATACTGATGGGCACTAGTTTGAATATTTTGCTGTTTTAGAGCTACAAAATTTTAAATGTAGGTGAATTTTCCAAATGATTTTATTAAAAAAATATGCAAATTTGCATATATTAACGCAATGTTCAGTGTATTCGAATTCTTTAGAATTAAATACAAGGCGTATTTAATTCTGAAATTTTGTCAAATTTTCATGAGAATTATCTTCAGGAAAATTGAACAGATATCTGTCAATTAATATGCAATAAATACATTTTCAGAAATTTCAGTATTGACTAATTCATACTTGTCATTGTATAAGGTTATGGTGTTGATATTCTCACATATTTAATACTGAAACTTTGTCATATTTTCAAGAGAATTAGCATCAGGAAAACTGAACAGATATCTGATAATTAATGTGCAATAAATACATTTTCAGACATTTCGGTACTGACTAAATCATACTTGTCATTACATAAAGTTATTAAAGTTATAGTGTTGATTTTATCACTTATTTGATACTAAAACTTGGTCAAATTTTAATGAGAGTTAGCTTCAGGAATACTGAACAGATATCTGATAATTAATATGCAATTTCAGTATTGACTAATACATACTTGTCATTGCAATTTAAATTTATTAAAGTTATAGTGTTGATTTCCTCACTTATTTAATACTGAAACTTTGTCTAACTTTCATGAGAATTAGCTTCAGGAATACTGAACAGATATCTGATAATTAATATGCAATAAATAAATTTTCAGAAATTTCAGTATTGACTAATTCATACTTGCCAAAGCAGAAAGTTATACTGTTGATTTTGTGACTTATTTAATACTGATTCTTTGTCAAATTTTCAAGAGAATTAGCTTTAGGAATACTAAACAGATATCTGATAATTAATATGCAATACATACATTTTCAGAAATTTTAGTATTTACTAATTCATACTTGTCATTGCATAAAGTTATAGTGTTGATTTTCTCACTTATTTAATACTGAAACTTTGTCAAATTTTCAAGAGAATTAGCATCAGGAAAACTGAACAGTTATCTGATAATTAATATGCAATAAATACATTTTCAGATATTTCAGTATTGACTAATTCATACTTGTCATTGCATAAAGTTATAGTGTTGATTTTCTCACTTATTTAATACTGAAATTTTGTCAAATTATCAGTAGAATTAGCTTCAGGTATACTGAACAGATGTCTGTTAATTAAATTAGAAATTTTATTAATTGATAATACAAACTGGTCAAATCAGAAAGTTATATTTTCGATTGTTTAACTTATTTAGATCATAATCTTCCTCAAATTTGCAGAAGAATTGTATGCAGGTATACTGTATACAAATCTGGCATAAAATATAAATTAGATACATTTTCAAAAATTTCAGTAATTTTTAATTCATGTTGGTCAACTCAGAAAGTTTATAATACGATTTTCTTACTTATTTGGGACATATTCGTAGTATAATTTACAGAGGATTTGTATTCAGGTATACTGTATACAGCTCTGGCATAATATTTTTAAAACATCCAGTAGATAAATTTTAAGAAATTTCAGTGACTGATAACTTATACAGGTCAACTCGGAAAGTTAATAACACGATTTTCTCACTTATTTAAGACATATTTAAGGTATAAATTTCAGAGGATTTGTATTCAAGTATACTGTATACAAGATCTGGCATAAAATTTTCAAAATATCCATTAGATTAATTTTCAGAAATTTCAGTAACTTCAACTGGTTAACTCTGAAACTTGATAACTCAATTTTCTCACTTATTTAAGGTTTACTCATGAAATGAGTGGCATGGAATATACAACACATGATTTAATTAAATTTGCAGAAATTTCAGTAATTGCTAATTCATGCTGGTCAAATCTGAAAGTTATATATTCGATTTTCTCACTTATTTAAAGCAGAATTTGCCTCAAATTTGTAGTAGAATTGTATGCAAGTATACTGTATACAAATCTGGCATGAAATATACAACACATGATTTTATTAAACATTCAGAAATTTCAGTATTTGATAATTCATATTTGGTTAAATCTGAAAGTTAATATTCGAGTTTCTCACTTATTTAAAGCATAATCAATCTCAAATTTGCTGAAGAATTGTACAAAACATGAATTAATTAAATTAAAGAAAATCAAGGTAAGAATATAAGTTGCTGAGATAAAGGCAATTGACCATATTGCCAGAATAGCCATATTCACGTTACAATTGCAAAATATCAACAATAATACTGAAGGGCACTAGTTTGAATATTTTGCTGTTTTAGTGCTACAAAATCTTAAATGTAGGTGAATCTTCCAAATGATTTGTTTAAAAATATATGCAGATATAACACAATTTTGAGTCTGTTCGAAGTTTATTAATTAATGAATATATTTTATTTTATACGTGTTACATTTTTTACCACATGAAATTTTACGGGTTCTTGCAGGCAGCTGGCCAGCATTGTGCTCTCGCCCGGCCAAGGCTCTTTCCAAAAAACTGACCTTAGAGTCGCCCGAGCGGAAAGCGGGGCGTTGAGAGAACAGAGCAGTCGCCAGTGAATCTTCAACGCTTTAACACCTCGCACTTGCTAGGTGAATTATTCACAACGAAATCAATTAACGAAGTTACTAATTAATCATTTATTGTTTCAGAACGATTGCTGCGATGTGTTTCAACATTCCGACTTGCGAAATCCACTGGAAGCTGGAAGTCGCCCCCCCCCCCCCAATCGCCGCCCACGCACCCAATTGAGCCCTCAAATTTTCACAGAAGACACGAATTCGTCTGGAAGATGTTAAGGTAATAGCAATTGATTTTTTTTGCGAAATTTGCGTGGTTTTCTGCACTTTTTTGGTGCATAAAATCACTCTACATTTCCAATTATCATAATTTCACACATCCTTCATGAAAACCTTTTCTAATTACCCCAAAATTGGCTTAAAATCTAATTACATACACGCGGAATATTCGAGAAATCGCTATTTTTCCTGTCCAAAGCCGAACCCATTGTACCGCTACACAAAAGATTCGGTTTAGCTAGGCAAAAAAGTGATAGTCTCAATTCAATAGCCTTTGAAAACATTCCTCAAATCATTGTTAAACTCATTAAAATAAAATAATAAAGCCTCCTAATGGCGCAACATTACAAATGCAATAAAATGTATTTAATAATAAATTACATTAGTATTGTTTATAAAAATTTACACTCAAAATCACAAGAATATTAATTTGATTAATACTTATCCAACATAATTTCTTATATTTCATACAGATTTTTAAAACTTGCATTGTTAAAAATTCATTTAAAATTAGTAGATAATCTCATTACTTGCATCATTTTTCCAAATTTAATTTAAAGATGCTTCCTAAAAAACAACCAAACGTATGTCACTGTTAAAATAATTTTTAACATTTCAGACCAGCGAATACCTCCGTTGAAATTTGGTAAATGTGAGTCCGTTTATACCTGCGAGGAACAGAAATCGTCTCCGATGGTAATTTCACCGAACCGAAATCGTCGAAGGAACTATAAGGTAGGAATTTTTATATAAGTATCACATTTCGTTATGAATAATGTTTTTGTATTACAAATAACTTGTTCTTTATTAATCAACAAACATTATTCAAAACTATTAATTACTGTGTTGATATTTGCTGCACATGCACTGAATGCGTTTCCGAATGTTGAATGCTGTATCGAATAATACACCATTCAACATTCGGAAACGCATGAAAATTTATTTAACTGCCCGTTATTTAAATATAACAATAATAATAATTTGCAACATTTTAATAACAAATTAATTTTTACCATCAATTTTGCTGTTGTCTTGAAACGTTACATTAATTACGATCTGATATTCAAACAAAAACATAGAAACCTGATTTGTTGAAGTGAATTTTGCATTATTGGTGTTAAAATAATTCTAGTGGTGTGTACTCTGACCGCAACGGTATATAATTCATTAATTCAATTAAAATCCGATTCCTAAATTGAGCCGGGCTTGCACCAGTTATCATGTGGGCGATGACTAAGATTGCATACAAACGGTAATTGTTGGAATCTTCCAATTATAGGTGAGACCAGATTAACTTGGTTGGTAGAACCCATCGCAGTTATGTATCTGAATTGATGCGACCAAATATTTTTTCAGGCTTGGCGTTATGGACGTACAAATTATGTTACATATAAATTTGCAAGTATCGATGGTACAAAATATTTTGAGCCATCGATACTAACAAATAACTGCACAGTCGCATCCGTAACGTCCAAATAAACATGTATATTGCTGCTTATTAATTAATTTGCATACCTACAAAATTGCTTTGAACAATAATTATCCAACATAATTTCTAACACTGTGCAGACTTTTAAAATTTGCATTGTAATAAATTTATTTAAAATTTTTCGTTTTGCTTCCAAAAAACAACCATACATGTCTCGCTGTTAAAATAATTTTTCATATTTCAGAACAACAAATACCTTCGTTGAATTGATAAATGGACTGTCTGTTAATGCAACGCAGTACAGACGTGAAATTGTTTACCTGGCGAGAAGCAACGATCGTCTCCGATGGTGACTTCGCCGAAAAACTGTGGCTTCACAGTTTTGCAAATCTTCGAAGGAATTATAAGGTAGGAATTTTTATACTTCACATCTAGTTATGAATAATGTTAAATTTCACAAGTTTTCTGTATTAAAAATAATTTGTTTTCAATTGATTGACATTATTCAAAACTATTAGTTAGTGCATCGATATTTTTCAATTTTCGGTCATAAACTTTATTTATATCCAAATGAAATTTAATCGGAGGCAATATTTAAACAGTTGTTAATTTTAATTGTGCATGCATAAATGTTGGAATTTAAATGCTTAAATTTTATTTGTATTCTATTAAGATTGATCAAAAGATTGATTGATAAAGAATAGCATTTATTAATTTTTTGTCATAAACGAGTAACATTAAAACTTTAGCATACACATTGAATCACATATTTCAGAAACAACTCAAGTCACACATCTAGTTTTGAAATAATTAAATAAATATTAATTAGTCACGAACTAAGATTAATTCTGCTCTCAGTTGGTATTTTCAGAGGGTCCAATACACCTTTTAAATAATAGAATAAGGTTGTTTTTGCGCTTAATCGAAAGAAGTACAACTTTTATGCGCCATTCTATGTATAATTCAGATACGTATAACCAAAAGTGGACTTTGCCGTTTCTGACATCAGCGATTCTTGTAATATTTCACTATTTTAATAGGTGTTCATGTTTTAGGAAAGAATAATTGCTTCGTTGAATTGGTAAATGGAACATCATCGAGAGACGAAAGTATATGTAACCTTCTAGTACTGCCGGCACCGCAGAAATCGTCATCAGAGCCAATTTCGCAGCAACGATCTTCAAGACTGCCAGGGGATTGATTCTAAAGGTAGGCATTTTCATTTCTAATAACCGCAACTAATTATGAATAATGCTGTGTAATATTTTGTCTCCAAGATAACTGATTGTATCCAAGTTTAGTTTCAAACATTCATCCAGCAGCCAAGAAATTGGCCTCAAATTACTAATTATTGGTAAATATTTATACCAATACAATAATTTTTGTTCTGCAATTTACAAGCATTATTCATAACTAGAAACATTTGGAGGGTCAATATTTTAATTATTGGTTCAAAAATCTACCAGTGTCCATATCAAATTCAACGCTTTTAAATCAAACAAATATACACATCAGATTTCTGATCACTTTTGTTTTAAATTATTTGCATAGGTACTAGTAAGTATTCCTCTGAGCTCTGAGTTTCATTTTTTCTGCACCAAAAACTACCCAGTTGTTTTCTTAATTTAACTAATCTAACGGTACAGAGACGGACCACGATTAGAAATAATTATTAATTTAATTGGGTACTGTGCCGCGCATCACATTATCATTTCTCCAACAGTTTAATTTAGTTGCGCTGATGAAGTCATGATAGTTGCCACGCCTTGTGGAGAATTCGCAAAGACGTGCCAATGTCCATCTTGGCACTATTGACTAATTCATACTTGTCATTGCATAAAGTTATTAAAGTTATAGTGTTGATTTTCTCACTTATTTAATACTGAAACTTTGTGTCAAATTTTCATGAGAATAAGCTTCAGGAATACTGAACTGATATCTGATAATTAATATGGACTTGGGCGGTTTCTGAAATCAGCGATTCTTGTAATATTTCACTATTTTAATGGGTGTTCATGTTTAAGGAAAGAATAATTGCTTCGTTGAATTGGTAAATGGAATATCGTTGGGAGCCGATAGAATTTAGAACTGCGGAGGACCGCCGGCACCGCAGATACTTCATCGGCCCCAATTTCTCATCAACGATCTTCAAGACTGCCATCGGATTCTAAAGGTAGGCATTTTCATTTCTAATAACCGCAACTAATTATGAATAATGCTGTGTAATATTTTGTCTCCAAGAAAACTGATTGTATCCAAGTTTAGTTTCAAACATTCATCCAGCAGTCAAGAAATTGGCCTGAAATTACTAATTATTGGTAAATATTTATACCAATACAATAATTTTTGTTCTGCAATTTACAAGCATTATTCATAACTAGAAACATTTGGAGCGTCAATATTTTAATTGTTGGTTCAAAAATCTACCAGTGTCCAAATCAAATTCAATGGACAATAATTGCTTTTATAGTCATATTAGTAAGCACGCTTTTAAATGAAACAATATACACATATCAGACTTCTGATCAGTTTTGTTTTAAATTATTTGCGTAGGTACTTTAAGTAAATATTCCTCTGAGCTCTGAGCTTCATTTTTTCTGCACCAATAATCACCCAATTTCTTAATTTATCTAATCTAACGGTACAGAGACGGACCACGATTAGAAATAATTATTAATTTAATTGGGTCGCATATCATGTATTTTACTTGGAACACTTACTGTTTTGCTTCACTCAGAGCCTTGGAGGATAGCCTATAGTGTTTAAGATAGTTTGCGTAGGTACTTTAAGTAAATGTTCCTCTCTGTGTGTCCGAGTAATATGCTTGTGCAGTTTGTACAAACTACCCAATTGTTATCTTCAGTTATCTAATCTAAAGGTACAGAGACGGACCAAGATAGAAATAATTGTTTAAAATGATCGGGTACCGTGCCGTGCTTCAGATCATTCATCTCTCCACTAGTTCATTTCAACCGCACTAACGTAACCAATACTTGGGCCCAGCTGGGGCTTGTCCAGCTATCTAACCGGACTGGTGTCTCAAGGGATATCGATTCGGCTGTTTTTACTGATGAAGAGATGATGATTTGCCAGTCCTTCTGAAGCGATCGCAAAGAGGTGCCGTTGTTCACAAGGAAGGCAGATATTCTCGTTACGGATTCAACATTTAAAAAAGTGCAAAAGGCGCTAAAGTTGCAAAAGTTGCAAAAGTTACTGCTTTGCTTTACTCGGACACTCACAGGACAGCCTCCTTTCACACAATTTTTGTAGGTCACTATAAAACAATTGATCAACTTTTGAACAAAGTCGTAACCTCATAAAATTTTCATAATTTAAACTTTATTGATCAGTTACGAGTATATATTGAAATTTTGAGAAGGCATTCGATTAATTTCTCGGCTATGAAGATGGTAGAATACTAGATTTGTTATCTAGAGATAGCTGGTGCGAATCCAGTTTGGGGAATTAATTTTCTGCGTACGTATTATTTCATTCAATTTTGCGCATTGCTTTCAATTAATATCAATACTCAATACTCTTTGAGTAAACAGTAGAGTTGTGAGAGCTGTCGATGCAGAAATTTATTGATTATTAAAGTTAATTCTGCAATCATGAAGATGGATAAAGCTGGATTAAATTCCAGGCGTTGCTGGTTGAAACCCAGCTTGTAGAAATAATGATCTACGATTTAATGAATGTAACTTTCATTTAAAGCGCAAATGATTGCGCTGACAACATGTAAAAATTTACTCCTTTTAATGCCAGAACTCGGCGCTCAGTTTCACTTTAATTTTTTTATTAATCTGTGCTTATTTGTTTGTTTATTTTGTACACTTCAATTAAATAATTTCACATAAAGATTATTATTGGCGTTAACGACATAATTGCACATTTTGTATTCGCACTAATGTGTTTTAGTCAACAGTTCATTTTTATTTGCTTCAAACTTGCTTGGCTGTTGACATTCATACATTTTGTTCTATCGTGAACCTTAATCACAAGTTATTAATCATTTAGTTGTTATTAAAATTCGTTTGTAAGTTTATTTCATTTTAATTATTATAGCAAAGAACCAAATTATACAATTCTTGCATTTATTAATATTATTCACATTAAATATATACATATGCTCCTCTCTGTTTCCGAGTAATATGCTTGTGCAGTTTGTACTACCCAATTGTTATCTTCAGTTATCTAATCTAAAGGTACAGAAACGGACCACGATAGAAATAATTGTTTATAATGATCGGGTATCGCGCCGTGCTTCAGATCATTCATCTCACCACTAGTTCATTTCACCGATATCGATTCGGCTGTTTTTACTGATGAAGAGATGATGATTTGCCAGTCCTTCTGAAGCGATCGCAAAGAGGTGCCGTTGTTCACAGGGAAGGCAGATATTCTCGTTACGGATTCAACATTTCAAAAAGTGCACAAGTTGCAAAAGTTACTGCTTTGCTTCACTCGGAACCTCACAGCCTTGCATAATAATTTACCAAAATTAATGTTTTATTGTCAATTTTTTGGACTTAATGGTTATTAGTCGGTTCATATTAAAAACATCCATTTAAAGTAGAGTCGATTTTAGATTAGAAGTAGATTTAACTTGCCATGTTAAACTACCCCTCAAAAATTGTCTAGTTTTTAGACATATTTTCAAATGCAACTTATACAATGCAATTATTTTAAATAATCATATTCTTGCCACATTACTAGGTGTCATAAATACAATGAGAAATGTGATTATACATTCGTGATGCATGTCGAAAAGACTTTAGGTATTGTGTGAGTGTTGATGTTGAGACTGATTGTTAATTAGGAAAAAGGCGGCCGCCGACTTTAGCGTTGTTTAACACTATAGCAATTTACTTGCTTAATTTGTCTTTCAGAAGACTCCTTGGTGTGTATGCTTGTTGTTATGTATATATGATAGAACCAGTTGCTGGTTTGTAGGTTCTGATATCTTAATGATATCATAGGTGTAGGTACAATTTCGTCTGAAATTGAACCAGTTGCTGGTTTTTAGGTTCTGATATCTTAATGATATCATAGGTGTAGGTACAATTTCGTCTGAAATTGGTTGATGGGGTGGGATTTTCTTAGACGTATGTCTTTGATATTATATTTGATATTAGCTTACTCCTGCGCTTATTATATTCGACCCGTCTAGGAAACAAGTTCATCTTGTTTATGTAACATGTATGTAAACGCATTTCTCATTGATAAAATATTTTCCATAGTGGGAATAAAAGTTGTTGATCAATTTATATGAACCAATTCATTGCCAATAATCTATTCAAATTTCAATTAATATGTGCAAGAATTTATAAATCACAGTCATTACGCGTTATATTTTTATAATTTTTTTACTTTTTTAATTTGGTTAGTTTATATAACAAAACTTGTCTTACTGCAATATTTCGAAGCAGTAATGTGTCACAGTTAATCATATTAGGAACTCGTAATTCGAAATGTTGTAATTGTATTAATAGTACAAATGAATTTTACGAATAATTAATAGACTAATAAATATTCAATACCCAACAATTCATTTAAATTGAATTGTCATTGACGCTTTTAATTATCTACCAAATCAATGTAAGTAACACATTATTGATTAGACCTAGCTTGCATGTGTTACTTTATCAATAAACATTATAAACAATTAACAAAGCACAGAAATATAATGCATTCATTATTATGCATTCAAAGTTTCAATTTTTCAATTAGTTTTCATGGAGTGTTAATTTTTCCATGTTTTTTGTTTTAATAATATATCTTTCACCCTAGCCAAGTGTTGGAATGTATTATTAAATTTTTTGTAAAAAAAAAAACAGTGTTGGTTCAATTTAACACTGAATTAAATCGTGGAAAGCAATTTTTAAATTGCTGTGCCGATGGTTCTCAAAATTCTAAATTGCCTTCATTTATTCAATTTAATAATTGAGTGAGTTAATAATTATACAGAAAGAGAAGCTGGACAACTAATTCAATATAAACTAGATGTTTTGTTATTATATGAGCCAGTATAATAATGAGATTGATTGTTCTTGTAAGTTTAAATTTAATTTGTCGCTTAATAGACTAGCCACCTGTTAAGCATAGATTCACGCGCTTATCAATTGTTAATACAGTGAACTTACAGTTTAGATGGGGGGTGCAGTATTCAATATACTAGGTTAGGTTATAGGATGTATTCATTTTAGTCAACTTGGGGGTAAAGCGCACTTCAAATGTTTCTTTTTGTTTTATATGTATTTAGCTATAAGTTAGTTAACCACAAATTCTTGTATGTCTTAAATTTTTTACTGCTTCTCAGTAGTTTTTACCCAATTGTTATATTCAGTTATCTAATCTAAAGGTACAGAGACGGACCAAGATAGAAATAATTGTTTAAAATGATCGGGTACCGTGCCGTGCTTCAGATCATTCATCTCTCCACTAGTTCATTTCAACCGCACTAACGTAACCAATACTTGGGCCCAGCTGGGGCTTGTCCAGCTATCTAACCGGACTGGTGTCTCAAGGGATATCGATTCGGCTGTTTTTACTGATGAAGAGATGATGATTTGCCACTCCTTCTGAAGCGATCGCAAAGAGGTGCCGTTGTTCACAGGGAAGGCAGATATTCTCGTTACGGATTCAATATTTGAAATAGTGCAAAAGGCGCAAAAGTGCAAAAGTTGCAAAAGTAACTTTGCTAACGTAATTAGTAAATTACAGACATACCAGTACTTGTGGTCACGCATAAATGAAATTGGACAGAAATCTGAAGTTGTGTATGTTGATTAGTTAGTTGTTTTGGCAGTTCTTAATAATCCTCGTACATACGGTTCACTTTTTGTACACCTCTTTTCTGTTTTCATGATCCATGCAATTGCGAGATGACGGTGAAGAACTTCTGATTGCCACCAACTTTCGAGGAACAAGACACAGGACTGGCTGGTAGCTGCAATGCAGACAGGACTCCACCCTTTCGTGCCGAAGTTGAAGTACATCAATGAACCCGCATCTTGGCAGATGAAGAATTGCAGTCGGATCCTCGAAAGACCTGCAGATATAAACGGTAAGTTATTTTCCTCAAATGTGCAAGCACATAGGAGCTGTCAACCGACTTGGTTCAATTAATGTGTTTATGCATATTGGTCACAAGAAGTCTAATAATGACGATATTACAAATATATTTTTTTAATCATTTGTGATTTTGGACAACAAGTTATATAGGAAAAATTATTTTATTTTACGTTATTATTTCATGACGGCTAAAATCTTCGTCAAGTATTCACAACACTACATAACTTGTTGTTAGTATTAATGCAATATATACAGGGTCCGTCATTTCACCTCCCGTTTTCTATAGCTCAGTTACTAATTGAGTTAGGATTTTGATATTTTGCAGGTCTTACTTACATTCTGGGGCGTATTTCAGGAAAATATTTTTGATTATACAGGGTGTCCCAAAAAAGTGTGACGTCATGATGATGTATATTTTTAAATTGCATGGTATATATTTTGTTGCTTATTCGGGTGCAGTTTATAGATGCCTACATACCCATAAAATTTTATTAAAAGCAACAATAAAGCCCAAATAAGCAATGCAAGTAAAGTCTGCAAAATATCAAATTCCTAACTCGATTAGTAACTGAGCTATAGAAGACGGGAGGTGAAATGACGGACCCTGTATATATACAGCATTTGGAATGAATTGTACTATATATATTCACGTAAAATTTACAAAAAGTAAGATCATTTCGGCTGCTGAATATTTGGATGGAAGTTCTTTTGTTCCATCGTCGCACACCTTAAACTAATTTTAAAAAACAAGAATTTTAATATGTTTGTTTTATTTTAGGGCTCTTCATATGGAATTGCAACAAACTTACGAAGAACCAGACACCGAACTGGTAATTGCAGTCTAGACGGGACTCGACCCTTTCTTCCCGAAGTTGAAGTACATCAATGTTAACCAACAGCTTACCAGATGGAAGTTGCAGTTCTATCCAGAAAGAGCTTCGGATATAAAAGGTAAATTATTTGTATTTTCCTCAAATTTGCAATCACACAGGAGCTGTCAACGACTTGGTTGAAAAAATGTTTAAGCAGATCGGTCACAAGAAGGCTAATAATGAGGATGTTACAAATATATTTTTTAATTATTTATAATTTTGGACGGCAAGTTACAGAGCATTCAAGAAAGCGGTGTCAACTCTTCCAACAACAAAGTTATGACAAGAAATCACATTTTAAAAATTCTGGTTATATTATTTGCTTGTATCCTAGAAAACATTTCTGCAACGCTGCAAAACGTATTCGATTTGCAGCTTGAACAGTGTCATTTAATAGTATCCAGCATTAAAGTTGACATCACTTTCTTTAACAGTCTGTATGTACGAAAAATTATTATGTCATGACATCTTAAATTTACTTCAAGTTTCACAATATAAAATAACTTGAAGTTAGTGTTAACCATTAATGCAATATGTTTACGGCATTTAGAATTAATTTTAATATATTTATTCACATAAAATTTACTTAAAGTAACACAGCATTAATTTTGTTTAAGAATTCCGGTTTAAACTTGTCCATTACGAATAACATTTTCATTCAGTGATATATTGCATTAAACGAAAGAAATTCATAAATCCTTTTACTATTTGAATGATATTTATTCATTTCGTAGCAGCATGAATTGTATTGTATTTACTCTTGACAAACCGTAACTCTGTATAAATAGTTTAGGCCAGTGGTTTCGAAACTTTTTCCGCTCACAGCGCCCTTTTTGAACTAAGGTTTTTCCAAACCTTCTCTAAGTTATATCATGACTAACTGTAATGGATCTTTTAAATATGTTATTTGGTATTATTGAAAGCCATCTCATTGTAAATGATGTCAGTCTGCAAAATACCCGGGTTAATTTTTCTATTAGTTTATTCAACTTAATTATAAACCTTTTGCAATATTCTGCGTGGCACCCCTGGAAAGACGGCTCTCCAGGGTGCCCCGACGCACACTTGGGGAACCACTGGTTTAGGCAATACCTTGGTATGGTTTATTAATATTTGTTTGATACTAGCAGTGAAAGGATTTATATTCTTAACATTTTCGCAATCTAAAATTTAATGTATTTTTAGCTAATGGGCTTTTGCTGGAACCAGAATATCTGCAGGTGGATGACTACGATGACACTTCTTCAACTTCCGATTACGATGCACTCGGATCTTGAACAACGTGGGAACCTAGATGACTTTGGATAGAAGACATCGGATCAAGAACATCGCTGAGGAGACTTTAGAAAATAGTTTAGCTGTAACCAAGTGATAAACTATTTTAGTATTGCATTCATATATGGCATTAAGTGTTCTTGAAATCACCATGCAATAATAATTAATTAGTTATAGATAAATAGACAATTCTTTGTTTATTACTTGGTTGTAGCTCGAAACTTATCCACACAAACTAATTATATGTAGATTTAATTCATAATATAGAGATAATAAGATATAATTCGTAATACAGAGATACTTGACAACATGAATTAGATTTTGTGGATAAATAATTTTATTAATAGAATTAAATAATTTTAAGTGTAGGTATCCCCAAACTTACGTAACCAACGACCTTTGTAATTTGCAGTTGCGTATGAAGGGTGGAAATTGCCAGAAAACTGCATTTCTCTTCATAACCATACACCTCAAACACACCCTTTGTTTTTATATTCGTTCATAAATTATTATTTTTTTTTATAAAGTTGTACTTATGCAATTTTCTAATTCGACTAACTTAAAATTCAAGTTATTTAAAAGTTTACAGAACTCAATAGTTACGTAACTTGGGGGCATGCCTGTATGTAGTAATGTTTTGATGACGCAATAATATTTAAAAAATTGATTCCTATCCCGTCCCAAATATATTTTTTTATTTATTCAAATGTTAATAACCCTGATGTGATTTTAAGATTCCAAATTTGTTTATCTGATTTTGATTAATGGTTGTCCAACCATATTACTTTTCATGCTTCAGACAATTTCAAAATTGTCTCGTCTTAAATCTAATTAAATTCCACATTTAGTCAATCGTTTGACCTTACTTTTTAATACGAATTCAATTGTATTTTGCAAGGGTTATTGATGTTTGAATATTTGATTCGTAATGTGACTTGGTACATATAAATATTTTTTAAGATTCTCCAAGCGCTATTTGTTCCGATTTTAAAATTATTTGCGAAGGTACTTTAAGTAAATGTTCCTCTCTGTGTTTCCGAGTAATATGCTTGTGCAGTTTGTACAAACTACCCAATTGTTATCTTCAGTTATCTAATCTAAAGGTACAGAGACGGACCACGATAGAAATAATTGTTTAAAATGATTGGGTACCGTGCCGTGCTTCAGATCATTCATCTCTCCACCAGTTCATTTCACCGCACTAACGTAACCAATACTTGGCCCCAGCTGGGGCTTGTCCAGCTATCTAACCGGACTGGTGTGTCAAGGGATATCGATTCGGCTGTTTTTACTGGTGAAGAGATGATGATTTGCCACTCCTTCTGAAGCGATCGCAAAGAAGTGCCGTTGTTCACAGGGAAGGCAGATATTCTCGTTACGGATTCAACATTTCAAAAAGTGCAAAAGTTGCAAAAGTTACTCGGCCACTCACAGGACAGCCTCCTTTCACACAATTTGCTATCAAAATAACAGATATTCTCGTTACGTATCGCGGAATTTAGTTAAAACCATGCTTTGCTTCACTCTGAGCCTCCGAGGATAGATTTCAAGCGCTATAGGCTCCGATTTTGAATTTAGTCGAAATATTTTTCGTTTCATTCCAGATTGTGATTATACATCTAGTATATGTACATAGATATATAATTATTATTAATGAATTGGCAAAAATACCGCTTTGAGAATCGTGATTTAAGGATTTAGAGTTTTAGATTCTGTCCTAATATTTAGAATTCCTCAGTGTTTTTTTTAATCATTTTTTTTTTACCTTAGTCAATTTTTGCCCGATTTTATTTTAAGCCAAGTCAATTTTTTTATCAAATTTAATTTTAAATCAATTTTTTCTTAAACCCAAGCAAATTTTTTATCCATTTTTTTTTTCGTCAATTTTTTAAATAAATTGTTTAATTTATGAATTATCCGTGGAGTAGTTATTGGTAAGTGCGATTCATTTGTGTTTTAGGGAACAGTGCAGAGAGCTTGAACAGCATTTTAAGATTTGTTTCAATATATCGCATTACTATTTAACTACTCCACTGGCTATAGCATTTAACCATTAGTATAGTATAGGTTTAAAGGTGGTAACGGTTTCAAAATGATTACATTCTTAATCTACTGATTGATTTTCATTTCAATTAAATGATCATTCAGGTCATTATAGCAATAGTAGAAAGTGCCAAAACGTTAGCGTTGCATCATTTTGCCTAAATAGTCAGATAGGGATAAAAAGGCGGCCGCCGCTTTTAGCTCTTTTTTAGTTTGGTGTGTGTGCATTGATTTCTATGATTTGTCTCTGTGTGCTGGTGTTTCGTACGCTTGTGGTTTGTATGCTTGTGATATCGTCTGATTTCTGGTGGGAAGGGTTGGGCGTCGTATTTCAATTACGGCATCGGATGCAACGTTAAACTGAAAGCACTTTTTATTATATTTTTATAGAATTAATTGGCTTATCATTTAAAGTTTTATAACTTTTATTGCAATTAAATTGCGAAGATTCAGATTAAATTTTAAATTGCAAGATTAAGAATGAGAATGTTTTTTGAAATCGTAGTACAGTATTCATATGATAGTATTTGTATCGGTATCTAAAGGATTATGTGGCAATCCAGCTTATGATGATATCCTGGCGATGCTGATTTGAGCTTGCGTTAATCCTGGCAATGATGACAACATTCGCCAGCCTTAACTGATGCTGCTTGCGCTAATCCTGGCGATGCCAATTAATCCTGCCATACTGAATACTGACGCTGCTTCCGCTTGCGTACGTACAAAAACAAACTTTTTGGTTTATTGCAGTATCGTTATCAATTCGGTCAACTACACAAACTACCCTGTGAAGTTTGTGCGGTAGACTATATTGATCACGAATGTGCAATAAAGCAAAAGCGAAGTTTTTGGGTGTACAGCCACAGACTCTCAGAATGACGCGTCCGTCCGTCCGAACAATATTCTATCCTTGTCTACCCCGTGCCCCTACTGTACGGGACCAGACAAGTATAGCAAACTGCTCGGATGGACAAGCACGTCATTCTTATCGTCCATGGCTGTACAACCTACTGAGTTACCACGACGATTTGCATTTGTATTAAATAAAATGCGGAAAGACTCCATGTGGGGTCCTAGCTCAATAAATATCGTTGCTCTAAAATGATCGTAGCGCAATAAAGTTCGTACCCGAATATAGACGTAACGCTATAAATATCGTACCCGAATCAAAATTGTAGCCCAATTAAATCGTAGTCCAATAATCATCATACCCAAATAAAGATAGAAGCGCAATAAAGGTTGTAACCGAATAAATATAAAATCGTACCCCATAAATATTCTAGCCAAATAAAGATCGTTTAGGTTAGGTTTTCGCACCCGAATATAAATCGTAGTTTTGTTAAGGCAGATTCATAGATTACTTAGGTGGCAATGCTACGCTGTGACAATTCTATCGCTGTATGCATTTTCAACGTGCATTAAACGCTGTTGAAAATGCCCGTAGCGATAGCATTGTCACAGCGCAGCATTGTTGCGTCGTGTATAAATCAATGATTCGGCCTTTAAGATTGTCCAATAGACATCGTATCTGAATAAAGGTTGTGCAATAAGGGTTGTCACCCAGTAAAGATCGTATACTTATAAACGATCTTTATTTAGCGACAATATTTATGTGTATTTAAGTTTAGGTTGTACCGCACTGAATAAAATTCATTTTCACAAGTATGTTAGAACGGCATGTAAGGCCTAGGGTACGATTCAAGCAGTAAGCGGCGCAGGTGACCGACAAAACAAGCGACAAAACATTTGAATGAGCGTGCTGGAAAAACTGCTGCTGCTACACCGCTGCTCCTAGCCCTTTAATATTCACGGCCTCTCACCGCTTGCATCGTACCCGAGGCCAACGATAGATCGTCGCGCCATAAATACCTTGCCTAAATAAAGATTGTGTCCCAATTAAATCTTAATCCAATAAACATTATACCCTTTAATCGCACCCTTATAAACATTGTAGCTAAATAAAGATCGTTTATATGTATTTAAGGCTAGGTTGTACCGAACCGAATAAAATTCATTTCCACAGGTATTTTAGGACTGTGTGTAAGGCCTTGGGTACAATTCAAGCTTTACACTTGTCGCTCACTGCTGCTCCTAGGCCCCTTTAATATTCGCGGCCTCTCATCGCTTGCATCGTACCCGAGGCCATCGATAGATCGTGGCGCCATAAATATCTTGCATAAATAAAGATTGTAACACAATTAAATCTTAATCCAATAAACATTATACCCTTTAATCGCACCCTTATAAACAATGTGGCTAAATAAAGATCGTTTATATGTATTTAAGGCTAGGTTGTACCGAACTGAATAAAATTCATTTCCACAGGTATTTTAGGACGGTATGTAAGGCCTTTGGTACAATTCAAGCTTTACACTTGTTGCTCCTAGCCCCCTTTAATATTCGCGGCCTCTCATCGCTTGCATCGTACCCGAGGCCATCGATAGATCGTGGCGCCATAAATATCTTGCATAAATAAAGATTGTAACACAATTAAATCTTAATCCAATAAACATTATACCCTTTAATCGCACCCTTATAAACATTGTAGCTAAATAAAGATCGTTTATATGTATTTAAGGCTAGGTTGTACCGAACTGAATAAAATTCATTACCCCAAAGGCCTTTGGTACAATTCAAGCGGCTGCGGTGAGCGACAAACAATCATTATGTTCACGATTTGAATGCAGCATGCTGGAAAAATCTGTACGCTTCACACTTATCGCTCACTGCTGCTTCTAGCCATTAATATTCGCCGCCTCTTACCGCTCGCATCGTACCCGAGGCCAAAGGCATCAGAGTGCCTGTAATTCCGTAAGAGTGAGCAGTCCACTGTCCTTGTACGTATGTCTTGTCCTGCACTGTTAGAGACAAGGATAGCGGACTGTTCGGTCTTACGAACCGAGACATTCTAATGGCTGTACATCATCGATTAGATAATACTTAAGGTAATAAAGTATATGATAGGTGTATTGCGGATCAAACACCGTACAACAGTAACGTGTACGTTAGTTGCAGTCGAGCGTCTGTCGTAATTCCATCGGACATTTGACTGTGATGCTGTCTGCTAACGTTGTTTGATACGCACTACACCAAATTATATACTTTATTACCTTAAGCATAATCTAATCGATGTTAATGTTCTTTGATACCCAATACACCTGAATAAATTATATGTAATAAACAAAGTAAAACTTGTGTAAATAAAGGAGTTTATAAAATATATAGTATATAACTTAATATGTGTGCGTTTTCTTTCTACCCGGTGCCTCTACCTGGTGCCTTCACTAAAGTTAGATAGATAGATAGTTAGATAGGGATTCTAGAAAGGGAGATATGAACAGGGCATTAACATTTTCGGGCAGTTCTCAGTGGTAAATTTTTACAAGTCCCTTTACCCGGCGCCTCCACTAGATTCCACATTTTCGGTGGTAAATTTTTACAAGTCCATTTCCCCGGCGCCTCCACTATTTGACTTGTAAAAATTTTGATTGAAAAAAAAATTGTAAAAGATTGCCTGTTTTTCGTATATCTCCTTCCCCCTCCCTCGCTATCGAATCTCATCCCCACTAATTAATTTTTCCAATTTTCCGCCCCCGCATCGCTGCTACCGCCGCTCCCGCAGCTTCCCCACCACCGGCGTTTCCGGCGCTCCCACCGGATCGCTGCCCTGCCCACCGCTCCGGGCCGCTGCCGCTCCCTGGCGCTGCCACCATCGCAGCCACGGCGCTGCCACCATCGCAGCCCCGGCGGCACCCGCCACCGAAACCCTGCCGCACCCCCCGCTCCAGCATCGTTCCCCCCGGCGCTGCCACCAACGCAGCCCCGGCGGCACCCGCCACCGAAACCCTGCCGCACCCCCCGCTCCAGCATCGCTCCCCCCGGCGCTGCCACCATCGCAGCCCCGGCGGCACCCCTGCCGGTCCGCAACCCGCCGCAATTTTTATTCGGCCGGCTGGATTTGAACCCACGGTTCGCTGCAGCGATCGGGGGCCAACCCATCGCTGCAGCGAGCTACGCTATCGAGCCATGGAAATCCATCGACCAAAATCTTCATCTCTTCTTACAGATTCGCGATAAGCGCCCGTGAGTGCGAGAAGGTAAGTAGACCCGGCCAACGAGTGGAAGTGAGACGGGACGATTTGCCTCGCGATTACTATAATATTGTATACTATAGTATACAATAGAATATCGGTGGGGGTATCTAGGGGTATAGATGTGGGGGGTGGGCAATATGCACCTGCTAGGTACCACGTACCTAGCAGGTGCCCACCCCCCGCCCAGGTGAGAAGCTAAAAAAACGCGCGTCAGGCGTCAGGCGGGCGGGCGTCGCGACGCCCGTGTGTGCGCCCACACACACACGCACACGTCATGTGACGCGCGTTTAAGCTTCTCACCTGGAGCTCGACCGGTAGAAATTTTTCTATAAATCCAGTAGGGGTCCGTAGGACCCCTACTGGATTTATAGCAATATAGATATACTATATGTTTATATTACATTATATATACGCGCGCGCGCGCGCGAGGCTAAATTTTCCGGGTATTCGGGCTGTGAACACCCTGTATATATCGATTTTCGTGGGCTGCACAAATTTAATCACTTTTTGGATCACCCTGTATATCGATTTTTGCGAGGCGCAAATTGATATATACAGGGTGAGTCGAAAATATTTTGGATCACCCTGTATATCGATTTTTGCGAGGCGCAAATTGATATATACAGGGTGAGTCGAAAATATTTTAAATATTTTGGATCACCCTGTATATCGATTTTTGCGAGGCGCAAATTGATATATACAGGGTGAGTCGAAAATATTTTAAATATTTTGGATCACCCTGTATATCGATTTTTGCGAGGAGCAAATTGATATATACAGGGTGAGTCGACCATATTTTAAAAATTTCGGATCACCCTGTATATCGATTTTTGCGAGGAGCAAATTGAGATTATATAGGCGAATATTTTCGATTTGCATTGAGTGGGCACTATGAATAAAAGATGTCTTTGACCTCCTGTGATCCTGGTACGAAATCAGAAAATTATAAAATATGTAGCCGAAAATTTTCGATTTACATTGAGTGGGCACTATGAATAAAAGATCTCTTTGACCTCCTGTGATCCTGGTACGAAATCAGAAAATTATAAAATATGTAGCCGAAAATTTTCGATTTACATTGAGTGGGCACTATGAATAAAAGATCTCTTTGACCTCCTGTGATCCTGGTACGAAATCAGAAAATTATAAAATATGTAGACGAAAATTTTCGATTTACATTGAGTGGGCACTATGAATAAAAGATCTCATTGACCTCCTGTGATCCTGGTACGAAATCCGAAAATTATAAAATATGTAGACGAAAATTTTCTATTTACTTTGAGTGGGCACTATGAATAAAAGATCTCTTTGACCTCCTGTGATCCTGGTACGAAATCCGAAAATTATAAAATATGTAGACGAAAATTTTCTATTTACATTGAGTGGGCACTATGAATAAAAGATCTCATTGACCTCCTGTGATCCTGGTACGAAATCCGAAAATTATAAAATATGTAGACGAAAATTTTCGATTTACATTGAGTGGGCACTATGAATAAAAGATCTCGTTGACCTCCTGTGATCCTGGTACGAAATCCGAAAATTATAAAATATATAGACGAAAATTTTCGATTTACATTGAGTGGGCACTATGAATAAAAGATCTCGTTGACCTCCTGTGATCCTGGTACGAAATCCGAAAATTATAAAATATGTAGACGAAAATTTTCGATTTACATTGAGTGGGCACTATGAATAAAAGATCTATTTGACCTCCTGTGATCCTGGTACGAAATCCGAAAATTATAAAATATGTAGACGAAAATTTTTGATTTACATTGAGTGGGCACTATGAATAAAAGATCTCGATGACCTCCTGTGATCCTGGTACGAAATCCGAAAATTATAAAATATGTAGACGAAAATTTTTGATTTACATTGAGTGGGCACTATGAATAAAAGGTCTCGTTGACCTCCTGTGATCCTGGTTCGAAATCCGAAAATTATAAATTATACTCAGTTTGAATCGAAAATTTTCATACTGCTAGTGCTCACCTGAATTGCAGTTGAAGCTCTTTAACTTGGGAAGAATCTGGAACGACGTAAGCTGTTTCGTCCTTATAGGACTCATCAGCGCAGCTTTATCATAAGATATTCATATCGAATGTCAAATGATCATCTACGGACAGCTCTTACACTTACCTCAACCAAAGAAAAATTTTTGGAAGTGAAGAATTAATAATCCTACAGTATAACATAATTGACATAGAAACCGTCCTAAAATATCTGCGGAAATGAAAAATTATTCATCCCACAGTATAACATAATCAACGTACAAACCGTTCTAAAATATCTGCGGAAATGAAGAATTATTCATCCCGCAGTATAATCTAATCGACATGTAAAGCGTCCTAAAACATCTGCAGAAATTAAGTATTATTCATCCCGCAGTATAATATAATCGACGTTAAAACCGTCCTAAAATATCTGCGGAAATGAAGAATCATTCATCCCACAGTATAATCTAATCGAAGTAGAAATCGTCCTAAAATTCCTGCGGAAATGAAAAATTCGATTATTCTTCCCACAGTATAATCTAATCGACGTAGAAATCGTCCTAAAATATCTGCGAAAATGAAGAATTATTCATCTCACAGTATAATCTACTCTAAGTAGAAACCGTCCTAAAATATCTGCGGAAATGATTAATTATTCATCCCTCAGTATGACTTATTCGTCTTATAAACAGTGCTAATATATCTGCGGAAACGAAGAATTATTCATCCCACAGTATAATTTAATCGACGTATAAACAGTCCTGAAATATCTGCGGAAATGATTAATTATTCATCCCTCAGTATGACTGAATTGACGTATAAACAGTCCTAAAATATCTGCGGAAACAAAGAATTATTCATCCCACAGTTGACCTATGCGACGTATAAACAATCCTAAAATATGTGGGGAAACGAAGAATTATTCGTCCCACAGTATACTTTAATCGACTTACAAACCATCCTAAAATATCTATAATCTATAATCTAATAGAAATATAAATCGTCCTAAAATATCTGCGGAAATGAAGAATTATTCAACCCACAGTATAATCTAATAGAAGTATAAATCGTCCTAAAATATCTGCGGAAATGAAGAATTATTCATACCGCAGTATAATCTAATCGACGTGTAAAGCGTCCTAAAATATCTGCGGAAATAAGGAATTATTCATCCCGCAGTATAATCTAATCAATGTGTAAAGCGTTCTAAAACATCTGCGGAAATGAAGAATTATTCAACCTGTAGTATAATCTAATCGACGCATAAATCATTCTAAAATATCTGCGGAAATGAAGAATTATTCATCCCACAGAATAATCAAGTCAAGGTATAAACCGTCCTAAAATATCTGCGGAAATGAAGAATTATTCATGCTGCAGTTTAATCTAATTGACGTGTAAACAGTCCTAAAATATCTGTGGAAATGAAGAATTAATCAACCTGTCGTATAATCTAATCGACATATAAATCGTCCTAAACTATCTGCAGAAATGAAGAATTATTCATCCCGCAGTATAATCTAATCGACGTGTAAAGCGTCCTAAAATATCTGCGAAAATGAAGAATTATTTAAAATGTAGTATAATCTAATCGATGCATAAATCGTCCTAAAATATCTGCGGAAATGAACAATTATGCATCCCACAGAATAATCTAATCGACATATACACCGTCCTAAAATATCTGCGGAAATGAAGAATTATTCATCACGCAGTATAATCTAATCGACATGTAAAGCGTGATAAAATATCCGGGCAAATGAAGAATTATTCATCGCGCAGTATAATCTAATCGATATAAAACGTCCTAAAATATCTTCGGAAATGAAGAATTATTCATCCCGCAGTACAACCTAATCAACGTAGAAATCATACTAAAATATCTGCGGAAATGAAAAATTATTCATCCCACAGAATAACCTAATCGACGTATAAACCGTCCAAAAATATCTGCGTAAATGCAGAATTATTCATCCCGCAGTATAATCTAATCGACGTGTAAAGCGTCCTAAAATATCTGCGTAAATGCAGAATTATTCATCTCGCAGTATAATCTAATTGACGTGTAAAGCGTCCTAAAATATCTGCGGAAATAAAGAATTGTTCATCCCACAGAATAACATAATCGACGTAGAAATCATCTTAAAATATCTGCAGAAATGAACAATTATTCATCCAACAGTGTAACCTAATCGATGTGTAAACAATCCTAAACTATCTGCGAAAATAAAGAATTATTCATCCCGCAGTAGATCATAATCGACGTACAAACTGTCCTAAATTATCTGCAGAAATGAACAATTATTCATCCCGCAATATAACCAAATCGACGTGTAAACCGTCCAAAAATATCAGCGGAAACGAAAAATTATTCATCCCTCGGTATAATCTAATCGACGTTTAAATCTTCCAAAAGATATCTGCGGAAATGAAAAATGATTCATCCCACAGTATAATCTAATCGAAGGACAAATCGTCATAAAATATCTGCGGAAATGAAGAATTATTCATCGCACACTATGACCTAATCGACGTAAAAACCGTCCAAAAATATCTGCAGAAATCAAGAATTATTCATCCCGCAATATAATCTAATCGACGTTCAAACTATCCTAAAATATCTGCGAAAATTAAATATTTTCATCCGACAGCATAATCTAATCAATGTTTAAACCATCCTAAAATATCTGCAGAAATGAAAAATTATTCATCCCACAGTATAACCTAATCAACATGTAAACCGTCCTAAAATATCTGCGAAAATGAGAACTATTCAATCAGAATCATCCCACAGTATAATCTAATCGATGTATAAACCGTCCTAAATTATCTGCGGAAATGAATTATTTATCCCTAAGTATAATCTAATCAATGCTTAAATCTTCCTAAAATATCTGCTGAAATGAAAAATTATTCATCATACAATATAATCTAATCGACGTTTAAACTATCCTAAATTATCTGCGGAAATGAAATATTATTCATCCGACAGCATAATCTAATCAACGTTTAAACCATCCTAAAATATCTGCGGAAATGAAAAATTATTCATCTGACAGTATAACCTAATCGACGTATAAACGCAGTATAATTTAATCGACGAATAAACTGTGCTAAAATATCTGGGGAAATGAAGAATTATTTATCCCGAAGTATAACCTAATCGTCGTAGGAACCGTAATAAAATATCTACAAAAATGAAGTATTATTCATCCCACAGTATAACCTAATCATTATACAAACCGTCCTAAAATATCTGCGGAAATTAAGAATTATTCATCCTGTAGTATAATCTAATAGAAGTATAACCCTTCCTAAAATACCTACGGAATTGAAGAATTATTCATCCTGCAGTATAAAATATTCGACGTAGAAACCTTCCTGAAATATCTGCTTAAATGAAGAATTATTCATCCTACAGTATAAACCTAATCGTCGTAGGAACGGTACTAACATATCTGCAAAAATGAAGAATCATTTATTTCACAGTAAAACATAATGAATGTAGAAACCATCCTAAAATATCTGCGGAAATGAAAAATTATTTATTCCACAGTAAAACATAATCGATGTAGAAACCATCCTAAAATATCTGCGGAAATGAAAAATTATTTATTCCACAGTATCACATAATCAATGAAGAAACTGTCCTAAAATGTCTGCGGAAATGAAGAATTATTAGTCCCGCAGTGTAACCGAATCGACGTATAAAACATCCTAAAATATCTGCAGAAATGAAGAATTATTCATCCCGCAGTATAACTGAATTGACGTATAAAGCGTCCTAAAATATCTGCAGAAATAAAGAATTATTCATCCCGCAGTATAACCGAATCGACGTATAAAACGTCCTAAAATATCTGCAGAAATAAAGAATTATTCATCCTGCAGTATAACCGAATCGACATACAAACCGTGCAAAAAAAACCTGCGGAAATGAAGAATTGTTCATCCCACAGTATAACCAAATCGATGTATAAACCATACAAATATATCTGCGGGACTGAAGAATTATTCATCCCACAGTATAATCTAATCGACGTATAAACGGTCCTAAAATATGTGCAGAAATGAAGAATTAATCATCCCTTAGAATGACCTAATTAACATATAATGAATATACATATACATATAATATACATATAAACCGTCCTAAAATATCTGCAGAAATGAAGAATTATTCATCCCACAGTAGAACCTAATCTATGTATAAACCGTCCTAAAATACCTGCAGAAATGAAGAATTATATAGATCATGAACCCAACCTAGAGACATTCCAACGGTATTATGAGTCAAATAAGCGCACAAGGTCGATAATGTACAACCCGAGCAATGTATCGCATGTCGAAGTTCCAGTTTGAAGTTCAAGAAAATTAGCGGAACTTCACATTTCACAAAGTACAAATGTGTTATATCGCTGGTTGTAGTACACATGCAGCGTACAAGAAAGTGAATGTTCCTACGAAAGGTTCCAACACAATATTCTATAGAGGAATGACACGTGGGTACGTTTTGCCAGACTTTGTTTAGTAGAGTACCTACTGTTTAGTATGATGATGTACGGTGTAAGTGTTTGGGGCCAGAACTTAGCAATTCTTACAAGCTTTCTGGTGTAAATTACTTGTAATAGGTAAAAATTTCAATGTATGGCGTGCAATGTTATCAAAAAACTTCAGATTATTAATTCATTTATAAATATTTGAATTTGCTAAAATTATTCAAACTCGCTGTGAAGCATATTTATTAGTATCCACGAAAATAATAATCGTCTATTTGATTTAATTATCAGGACACATTAAAAATTTCGTAATGTAATCAAATGAACACATTTAAAACACATTTAAAACATTATTTGAATTTTCGGTATAAATAATGAGATGTTTCGAAATATTGAAAATTATGATAATATGATCAACATTTGCTAATCAATGTAAAAAATGGTGATTAAACATTTCCCGACATACGACTGGTGATATTATGTTCTATAAATGTATATAAGCAAACAAAGTACTCTTATTAAAGAAATGAGTAAATTAATCCTAATTTGCAATACACAGAAATTGGCAGTTAATTGTATAAAAAATTATGTACAATATGTAGTTCGTAAGCCTCGAAAAGATGGGGCTGCAACGAATTAATTTTGAAAGGTTTAAAATTCGAGTGAAATTCATGGAAAAAGAAGCAATTTCACTTTAGACAAAGACCAATCAAGTTCATTTTAAAGCAAGCCAAAGACATTTATATTCCCACATAAATTACCTAAATCTTCGGATGCATTGGATTTAGTGGCATTTGAAGTTGTAAAGTAACGCCAGCATTTCAACTACAGGGAACTGACAACAATCAGGTTGGTTTGGCTAAAGCAGCAGCAATATGGTCCTCCAGTCAGGTACGATTCTGGCATTTGCTTCCTTCATTTGCGATGGAAAAAACGACAAACACAATTATAACACTCTGCTCTTCGAGTCCTTGAAATATATCAGCAAATCGGCAATCAGTGCACTCCTTAGGCCAGATTTAGTGCAGCCAAGACATGTTAAAAAATATATATAACTTTTCGGGGTATGGAGCAACTCAGAACATATCGAAATCCATAATTTCTTTATGGATTTGTAAGCGGATTGAACAGCTTTGTTATAATATATTCACCGAAACACATTATATGACGATTACGAATACATTCATTCTTGAAAATTACGTATATTTGTTTGATGCAACTTATTTTATCAATACAAATTTATTTAAATTTATGAGAGAAATGGTCTTTTACAAAGTCCTAAATAATGCAATTCTGTTATTATAACAATGCATTAATCTCTTATTTATTCTGGTCACTTGACAAAAACATTATAAATTATTTACAGTTAAATACGCTAACAATACATTACTTTATAAAAAATATATAATTTAAAGGGACTAAAGTAACATGTGAACAAATTAAATTCCTAATCACATGTGTACAGGGGGATAGTAAATCGAGTCAGTTCGCAGATCGGTTCCTTGCTTGGAGCTGAGCATTGATCACCATGAGTTTCTCGCCCAGCCTTGCATTATGATCCTTCAAGTGACGAATCATGTCAGCCTAAATTTACATAAAACACAATTACTGGTATATTACATAAACAATGTTATTTAAAAAGTATAACTTCAAAGTGAAAACAACTTAACCTAAAAAAAATTGACAAGTTCCATTGGGGAATTCAGTTATTTCCTAAACACTACCAACAAAATTACTAGATATTCATAGACTCCCCTGACGCAAAAATATCATGAATGGAGAGTATACATTGTCATTTAACAAAATACTTACTTGTTTTTCAATGAAGTCATAAACCTTATCTCCCAGTTGTCTGTATCCTACTTCTCCTTGGGCAAAACCTTGTTCATTGGAGCAGGCATTCCATTCTTCTCTTTGAACGTCTGGCGGCGGTCGTTGAATATTGAATCTCCTCACCTTAACTACAAAGTGAAATAGATTTGTTTACACCCTTCGCAAGTCCTCACAAATAACAATAATAAGCTTAAAAATTATGCAAATTGTAATTCATAACACTGAGCATCTACCATCTGATCTATTAAAAATCAAGTTGTGTTGGCTTGCTAAAAACAAACATATTTCTTCTACCTTCAAGATACAGATCATTCTATTCAAGTGATATTTGAGCACAAAACAAGTCAATTGCCCAGAGTGTAACAAGCAATGTGCCTCAACAAACCTCTCTGTTTTCAGATAAACTAAATATACAGAGCATTTAAGAAAGTGGTGTCAACTTTTCCAACTAGTTTCAACGTAATAATGACAAATAATGCTATTTGAAAAATCTAGTTAAATTATTTGCTGTTTCCTAGAAAACAATTCAGCAAAGTAGCAAAATATTTGATTTGCATCTTGGGGAACAGTGTTCATCTTTAGTATCACCACTTTCTTGAGCGCTCTATAGGTACTCATACAATACCCAAACAGATTTTAAGTTAATTTGACGAAATTTAAATTCTGTGACACAACGTTGAATATTGAACGGAAGCGCTTATTTGAGTGACACTATCAGACATGATTCCCACGCCCACTCAAAATGCGATTTATAGAATAAATTCAATTCTTGGACTCTATGTAATACAAATGGAAATTTGCATCTGATGTCTCCATAAAGTTAGTTTGTCAAAATGCTTGAAGCCACTCAGTCATTTCAATTTCAATTCAACACTATCACTAGATAAAATGTGATGCAGTAAATCTATTTGTTCGCACTTCAGTGTTCCCCTATGAATTTAATGTTCATTCCAATATCCATAATACATAAAATTACAATGTGTTCTATTATGTTCTTCTGCATTTTGTCGAAAGCAGTCGGTTTTAATCTACTGCTCATGCCGATTGAAATCAAAATAAATCACTCGGATAAAATGATCACCACTTGGGAAATTACATTTGAAATTTTTCGCTTTATTGTAATGTTTCTCAATATTGAGATCATTATTTGTGTACCTTGCAGTAAAAAATAGTACGACTTACATATATAATTCATATTCACCCCAAGCAAAAGGCAACACTCTACAGTCATGAGAGCACAGAAATAACTCCTTGGCGACAAGACACCAGGACTCAGACATTTCTCGCCAAAATTGTCTGGGTAATAGTGCTGCATCATGGCCTGCAGAAACAACACCACGGCATTCCACAAACTCACTATGTATAGAGGCAGCCGGTGGTGCACCTGCGTCTTCTTGTAAAAGTCAAGGTAGCCATTCATACGGAGGCCGTAATGCTTCATCCTCACTATTTGATCTACAAACTAATAACCAATTTAATATAATTATTGTATAAGAGTTGTCACAAACTGTGAAGTACCTGTCACGTAGTCTGCGCCCAAAACCCAGTTAGTGCGAAAGAGTTAATTCGCACTAAATAGGGAAGATTGGCTGCCAGCTGTTTCTGACAGTGTTTGTGTGTCAGTGTTTATGTTTTCATTGAAATTATCAAGCTCGTAAAATTATTGCCAAGGTTATGAAAAACGAATCTGAATGTATCATGCAAATTGAATTTTCATTCCGAAACAAAACGATTGACCACAATCACAATTGTAAGCATGGTTGATTCATAGATTTCTTACGCGACTCAAGGCTAAGGCTTTGGCAATGAGTCACAATGGACATTTTTAATGCTCATTGCGTAGAGTAATTAATCTATGAATCAGCCATTACATGCTCACAATTGTGATTTTGTTCTAACGTTTTGTTTCGGAATGAAAATTCAATTTGCATGATAAGCCATTGTGGTTCTTATTCTCATTTTCTCTGCGCCCCTGGTTCGTCCGAGATTGTGCAGGTAAGCTTCGCCCACAGGTCCTTCCCAGTTTGTGATAACTCAACAAGGTACAGTCATGCTCATATAAATCTAGGACAAAGAATTTGACATTGCTACATAAAATTGCTAGTGTAACCTAATTTCTTGTACTAGATTTACGTGAGCATGACTATACACATCTGTTTTGCGCAGTTTTTGCAAAGATAAATGCAGCTCCAGTTTATATTAGATATAGTAGCTACATCGATGAGCATGTACCGTACACTCACCCCTCGATTTACACAGTGGATACGTTCCACAAAAAATTGTGTAAACCAAGATACACTTACAAATATGTAAAAAAAGGAAGATGGGTTCATCTAAACTTTTAACTACGTATTCATAATATTCAAAGGTATACAATTTTAAAATCTAAACTAATATATTTTAGAAAATAACAGCACAAACATAAATAAGCAATGAGTAATGAAAAATTTAAATTTAAACGAATAAATAAGAATTATCAATTGATTCATCGGAGCTCTCAAAAGTAAGAATTCGTCATCTCTTTGGTTGAAAATGAAGAATATTTATTTTTAAATATTGTAATTCAAAAACCGTGTAAAAGGGAAACTGTAAATCAAGTACCGTGTAAATTAAGGGATGGGCGTACATGCATTTTGAGACTTACCAGTGTAATAAACCATAATCCCACATGAGCGTATATCAGTATGAAGTATTCCCTGCACTTGTGACTCTCATCAGGACGCAGGATAGCGTAAACTAAAGCCAGAATTTCTAACGCTAAGGTGGCCAAAGTCTGCAAACTGAATGCAGGTATTGTTCTAAGAGGTTTAAATATGCCGTAGGATTCAAGTATAGGCTGCAAGTATTCCCTGTCTTCCATATTTGTAGATTCACTGAAAAATGTTGCACCCTAGAAAAATAATTACTGCATTAGTATAAATCCACAAGACACTAATCATAGTTAATATGGCTCACAGTGTTGACAAAGGTGTTTCTAAACTTGTAACAAAACTAATTAATCTTACAACAAACTTAGACATAGTAGCTTAAGATCAGTTGTACAATCTACAAGTTAACCATAGATTGTAAAGCTAAATTCCATTCACGACCTTATAGCAACCGAGTTGGTTGGGTTTTCTTTTTGTCATGTAGGACAAACTGATTCAGTGATGCAACGGAAGTTTTTTTTTTGTGTCTATGTCTATTAGACATTTGCTTGCTACCACATTGTCAGATTTATAATTTAAAATAGCATTTAATACAAATTGGCATCTAAGTCTCCACACAATCCTTCAAATTGCAATAAATTGAATGTTTTTCAACGCATTATTTTTCATTTTCTTTCCTGCCGTTCCATTTCCATCTCTAATAATTTAAACTTTACATCTGGCAACAATGTTATTTAAAAAATATAACTACAAATTGAAAAAAACTAAACCTAGTGAAGCACTCGAGCTTGTTGCCGTAAGTCATGCTTCCCAACAAGCAACAAGCTCTAGTGCTGTAGTGCTAGACATAGTGGCCCTCGTGCCACTATAGCGGGTATTATCGGCAAGTCACTATGCACTTAACATATTACTATTGAAAATGCAATGAAGAACAAGTGTTTTAGAAGAAGCATTTGGGAAGTGTAAATTCATGATGACAAATACTATTTTAATGAGATTCGCGAAGTCTAAGAAATGCAATCTAATAATTAGCCAAGGCCACAACAAAGCCTCCGGCAAAGATTTGCAAGAATCGTTTGCTTGGTGGCTCAATAGAGCACTTTTACCACGTGTCGTAATCAACTGCTAAGAGAACCGCCACAAGCACCTAGTATGAGCGATCTCACATCACAGTGGCAAAACAGATGCCGGTTATAAAAGCCGGTTATTAGTTTGCTTTGTTTGTCTCATAGAAGATGAAAATTTAAACGCCCTTGGCGTCGATTTGCAGTGATCTACACCGTAAACTGGATCATCTGTAATAAGAGACTAAACAGTCTCTGATAAAAAAACAGGGGCAACTGATAATCGCGGCGTGCACTAAGAGCTAAAGTGGGCCCTGCGCAATACTTTATAGCAAACAGGATAATCGGCGTATTTCCCAGTATTTATTTATAAACGTGAATCATGGACTGCACTAGGTTATGTTTTTTTTATGGTATACTCACACCTGAATTCGTATTGATGCTTCTCGACAAGCTGACCATTATTATCACGCGCTTACATAATTTCCAATAACACGGACAACTGCAGCAGATCTCGCTGCCGCTTATTTGCTTGCACACTTCTTATCACAAGCAGCTTTTATCGATGACTACTGCAGCGACCAGAAATGCGTCTGATAATTGTAAAAGACAACAAGTTATGACGCATGAATTCATATCCTCCGCGCGCTCTGCAGTTAAACCATAGATGTCACTGCAATGAAAGCGCACGAGATGTGAGTAATTTCCTGTATGTTTGGACGGTACTAATTATTATTATTATTAACTATACTATTATTAATTAATGATTAGTAAGCCATTGTACATTCTTATAAGAAATGGCACGATAATTAAGAGGTTAGAAACTTAGAAATAGTTAAAATAACGGTTTTGCGCATGCGCGTTACAACCCCCAACCATAGGCGCCGATAAGAAACTCCAAAGTGGGCATTTAAAGAAGCATTTGCACCAGTGTAGGTAAGCCGCTCTCCGAAGTGTGGATGTATCTGGTAATGGAGGAGGATAAAATATAAGATGATTTCGTTCCGGATGCCGTGCGTTGAAAATTATGAAATGTTGAATTTTGGTGAAAAATCATTTGCTACGCCTATGGAGAAGTAGTCATGTCTGCCAACATGCATATTTTATTGCCTACCTTATCAGACCCCAAGCATAGTTGGATCCTTTGTACACCGACGCGAGTATTCAAAATACCCTCGTATTGATCTTCAACCCTTGTAACGTTTGCATATAATACGTGGAGGGTTTTTTTATTGATTTTTATGGAATTTTTGGCGGTCTCATCAGAAGTGTTGGTTCTCACGCATAGATGGCGGTAGCAGGGATTAGTAGCGACGTTGCCACATCCTCGTTACATTTTTTGGCAGGGTGAATGTGGCAATCCTGCTGCTGTTACCTGACATAATGTCATCTCGACCGCTTCTTTTTAACGGGCGCCGCTGTCTGCCGTCGAAATCCTTCGCAGGTTAGTCTACGTCGGCGGGTGATGGTCCCCCGATTCACGTGAGCGACCCACGACCGACCAATCCGCCTTGGAAGTGCCCCCAGCCGGGGCCCCGTGCGAGGCGTCTGTGTATGTGCGGGAAAGCAGTTGTTATGATGCTCTTCATATTCCTGCGATAGTGCGGCCCCCCTCGAGAGACCCTAGGCGAGAACGGCCCCCGCCGCCACGGAAGCCGCACCAGATGCGCGAGCGGTTGGATCGTAGAGAGCGTGGACAGTAGCAAATTTCGAAAATGGTAAGTAGCCTTTGTTTTCAAATGTTATGGCAACAAAAGCTGCACGAGTTTTTCCGACTTTTCCAGCAAGGAGACGACCCCCCGTACCTCTCCGTGGGAACTGCAGTCAGCGCTAAGTACAAGGGGGCCTTTTGCGAAGCCAAAGTCAGCAAAGTTGTCCGCGTTGTAAAATGCAAGGTGTGTACCAGTTTCCTATTTATATCACTACACCCAACCTTTACTGACATTTTCACCTCACAGCTTAACACAACAATTAAACTATACCACTCAGACCCATCAGTAATGCACAAACTTCACTAAAACCCGGTAAAATTATCAAATTCCACTGATATTCCGTTACGTTTCTCTCCATGACAATAACCTAAAACATGCATAATAAAATTATTGCTTTTTGACTACAGTGCGTTGATTTACAATATTTTTCATTAAGCCTATAATGTTTTTGACACGAATCTTAAGGCAAGTTTACACCAATGTTAGTAACATGTGTTGCTAACAAATTAACACGCAGCCAATAAGAAAGGCAAGATCGTCAGTCTCGCCTTTCTTATTGGCTGTGAAATCTGGATTTGTTACCAACACATGTTACCAACATTGGTGTAAATGCGCCGTTATACTTTCGAGAGAAATTGCATGGTTGGTGGCTCATTAAAAAATTATAATTAAAACAGTATCAAATTTATTGGCTAATTAGCCTTAGCAACAGATGTATTGGAAATCAATGATAGAAGCCGTTACTTTGTAATAGTGCATAATAATTAATAAAAAACTGTTGTAACTATTTTTAATATTATAGAATTTTTCAGCACAATGCTGCTACAGTTTTGGTATATAATTCGTATTGGAGTATCTTATAATTCACAAATCCGAATAATAATAACAGCAGCAGATATGTTCCATTACAATGGATACCTCAGGGATACAGTAACACATCTATATATATGTACAGGGTGATTCAGGAGGAAATCGAAATATTTTAAAAACATGTCCAGGAAGCAAAAAAAGAAGCAAAATAAGCTCATATCATCAAGTCTGATTTTCATTTGTTTCAGAGATATTTTGAACAATTTATAAAATGTATTACTGTACTTACAAACAAAACAAAAAAACAAGTAGCATTAATTCATCTTAAATTTGACGTTGTCAGTGACAGTTGTAGTTGTTTTACGAGACTATATAAATGCCTCATATTTTAGTTTGTTTATAGATTTTGTAATGGTAATTCTGTGCGTTCAGTAGAAGAGTATCGACGCCGTTTTTGACTCTACCGTCCAATTCCAATGTCCATTAATGGAATCTTTGTCTTTTAATTGGCTCTGATATAGTGTTGCAACCCAGGAAGTTCGGTCGAAAAGTTGGCAAAATTTATGGAAAAGTTCGTTAGTACTTTGGAAATGTTGGAAAAGCAGGAAATGTTGGCATTTGAGATTCCCCTAAGTCGTTCAAATTATATTTATTTGTTTAGACGCAAGATCTACATCCTCTCTGTCTACAGTTGCTTCTGCTATCTTGTCAATGGCTACAACATCAGCCGCTATCGAGAGAAGTTTTAGTACATATAGCCGAATTCATACCAAAAGTAGAAATCGTTTAACAGCTGTAAGAGCTGGAAAAATTGTTAATATCGTCCATAATTTGAAGCTGTTTACAAACGATACGACACAAAAAGGGAAGACTACTAATAATGATCACGGTTTAAAGATACTTTTACACAACATTTATCAAGATCCATCTGAGTCAAGTAGCTACCCAGAACTTTTAAGTCATTAAAAGGCCGCCCTGTATAATTAAAAATGTTAAATTATGTTCAATGTGTGTATGTGTATGCGTATGTACATAATTTGCATCTCAACATTTACAACTGATACAATGAAACTCAACTTTTCCAACTTTTCCAGAAAAGTTGGCCGAAAATTTCAACAAATTCAACTTTTTGTGAAATGTTGCTACACTACTCTAATAGTAGCTTGATTTTGAATATTGTTTGGTTTAATTCTTTGGTCATTCTTTGGCAGAAATATCCGTTTTCAAGTCGCTTCGTTCAGAACAAATGATTTTCAATGTGGTGTCAGTTTTCTTATTAATTTATGTACATGGGTGCTGGATAATCGAATAGAGATATATTATTATTATTATTATCTATGTGTTTGTCTGTATGTGCATCTCAACATTTACAACTGATACAATAAAACTCAACTTTTCCAACTTTTCCAGAAAAGTTGGCCTAAAATTTCGGCAATTTCAACTTTTCGTGAAAAGTTGCAATGCTACTCTGATAGAAGCTTGATTATCAATATTCTTTGGTTTAATTCTTTGGTCATTCTTTGGCAGAAATATCCGTTTTCAAGTCTCTTCGTTCAGAACAAGTGTTTTTCAATGTGGTAATTGTTTATCTATGTTTATTTCTTTACGTCTCTCTGTATGTCTGTCTGTGCCCTGTACAGCTCAGACGGCTTAACTGATCGTCTTGAAAATTCATATTTAAGCTTTTAACAAATTGATAGTTTATTGGATAGGTTTTTTGCTTATGTGCAAATATTTGTAGAGGAAGCAGTGTTTTAAATTAAGTGTGCAATAAATTTTTGCCACACAATTTTAAACAGTTGATTTCTTAATTAATTGTTTTTGTGTAGGTCACGTACAAAATGGGTTTGGGCACTGCCACGGTGAACGATGAGCAGATTAGAGGCACTCTAAGGGTCAGCCAGCTCGTACAAGCCAAGCATCCAGAGCGGAAGGAGTTTGTTGACGCAACAATAACAAAAATACAAGATTGCAGTCAGTATACTGTTGGTAAGTAATTAATTAATTTGTTTTAGTGGAACTAAATTTATTATGAAGTGTAAAGCAGTAACGATATATTTTACTTGATTATCTTCTTTGTTTATATAAACAGGCTGTTTCCCAAAAAATCAAACTTAGAGGAACAAATTTCGTTGTTTTTTTTTTTTTTTAATCAGACATTAATTAACAACAGTTAGAGCTTGTGGCGTTTTCTTAGGAAACAGCCGGTATTAAAATTTGTTTCCAAACATGTATCTTAAGAAGGCTTACGATGACATTTACTTCATAGTATTTGACGACGGCGATATAACAACGCTGAGAAGGACTGCGTTGTGTTTGAAGAGTGGGCGTCACTTTAATGAAAGTGAGACTTTGGACCAATTGCCACTAACACATCCGGAGCATTTTGGTAATCCGGTAATGGGAGGCAGAAGAGGTCGGCGAAGCAGGCAGTTGAAGTAAGCTTTCCAATTTTTCTTAAATTATAGTTATGCTGTGTTGTTTTTATTTTAAAGATCCCACAACATTGCAATTTCTCTGGAAAGTATTAGTAGCAACTCTGTTAGGCCTCGGGTACGATACATGCGGCCAGCGGCGAGTATTAATGTCTAGGAGCAGCGGTAAGCGGCAAGTGTCAAGTTTCCCCAGCATGCTTCATGCTAAATGTGAACAAAATGTTTGTTTCGTCGCTCTGCCACTCGCTGCAGCTTCTCACCACTCGTATCGTACCCAAGGCCTTAGTATCATTAGTGTTTCTAGAAAACTTGGTTACAGTTCAATATGTAATGTTTTTTTGTAGTGATTTTTGTTTACACCGCCATAAAGGTGCATCTTTAAAAAACAAAGAATACAATAATTTGTAGATTAAATATTTTCATACTATTTTTTTATTTTTTTGTTAGGGAAGATAGCAGTGAAGGAGAGGGCGAGGAAGAGAATGAGCCGGATTTGGAGTTATATAGTGCGGACACTGGCAAAGTGGTTAGTGTGGAAGCAAGTGATAAAAAGCGCAATAAAGACAATTGGTTCCCAGGCTTAATTGTTATGCCATCGGCTCAACCTACTGTTAGGATTAATGTTAAGGATGAGTTTTTAGTTAGATCGTTCAAAGATGGAAGATAGTAAGTTCTAATGTTGAATACATAAATATACTTCAAATGAGTGCAAATTCTTAAAAACAAAAACCAAATGTTGCTTGACTTTACTTCGATTGCAAAACAAATCATCTGTCCTCCCGTTTCAGTTAGATGAAGTTGCTTTAAAACATATCATAACTTCGAAGTAATTGTAATTGGTTTTGCGTTTTTAGTTATACCGTGCCAAAAAAGGAAGTTAGTGATTTTAAGAGGGAAATGGGAGCACGCGTGGAAAGTTCAACATTAGCTGAAGCTGTTGATAAAGCAGTCAAGTTTTTAGACAATGACGAGCTTCCAGTACACTGGGAAAGAAACTCATTATTTAACGTTCAATCCCAATATTCGGACTCCGATGAAAATTTAACAGACGTAAGTAACAATACAATATGAACAAAAATGTTCAAAGACTTCTCGGTTATTTAGTGTGAATTTCGTGTGATATCCTAGTAATTGAGCCACATGATTACTGTCATCTATTTGTGATTTTCATCCATGCCATATTATTTTTACGCCAGGCTAGTTTTCTCAATTCATTGAATTTTGTTGCTCACCCCCAAATTTCTATTAATGGTTATTAAAACATTGCAATTTTTATGTAGAGTTCTGATGACGAGCCGACAGAAGAAAAGGATCATTTTGTGGCGCAGCTGTACAAGTTCATGGACGACAGCGGCACACCATTAAACAAAACTCCGTTGATAAGCAGTAAAGATGTGGACTTTTACAGACTGTTTCGGTTAGTGCAAAAACTAGGCGGCTACAATCGAGTGACCAATCAAAATAAGTGGAAGTCGATTAGTATTCGATTGAAGTTCGTCCAAAATCAAAACACATACAACCAAGTGAAGCAAGTGTATAAGAAATGTCTATTAAGTTACGAATCGTTTTACCGTACATTGGGTTGCACAATGTTGAACCACACCCGCAGCTCCAAAAAGAACAGAGGCCGGTCTCTTATAAGGGACAAAGATCGAGTTACGCCTGTGCAAAGCCCTCGGCCTGAAAAGGAAGATGAGCCTGAAGTAAAGAAGGAGGAGGAAGAAAAACCGAAGCCCAAGAAGGTGGAGAAGAAGGTAGAGGAGGAGAAGAAACGTAAAGAAATTATCGTGGAGAGCAGCGATAGTAGTAGCGATGCAACAGATCAATCGGAAGTACCGAGCACCTCCAAAGATGTGGGGAGACCAAAACGCAACGAACCTAAAGTAAAGGATAAAAAGGCTAAACCACCTACAACGGAAAAAGTTAAAGCGTTAGTTGAAAAGTTTGAAGAGCAAACGAAGAAGATTGAAAAGGAAAAGGAGGAAGAAAAGGATAAGGTACAGCAGACCCGATCTAAATCCCAAGTACCTAGAATCAAGGAAGCGGCCACATCACCTGAAACGCGGACCCAGGAACGGAAAACGCCAGTTCGAGAAACGCCAACAAAAGTCATCCCTAAACCTGCACCGAAAAAGCCAATAGTTGAAGAAGATAAAGAGAAGGAGAAGAAGAGAGGCAGGAAGCGTATCAACATCGATGACAAAACATCTAATTCGGACAGGTTTGTGCTTCCTAGTTTATAGTTTGCCACATAATTTCTTTTTTAAACTTTGCAGCAGCGTAACTGAACCTGCTCCTGCACCCACAATAACAACCACTCAAAGTTCTGTAAACATTGGTGATAAACTTAAAGTGTACTACGGCCCTACTCATGAATCCAAAGTTACTTATGAAGCAAAAGTAATAGACGTTGACACTGATTCTCGAGGGCAGATCTCATACTTGGTACATTACACAGGTTGGAACACAAGATACGATGAGTGGATTACGTTTGGTAGAATTGCAGAAAATTTGAGTGCTACTACAAAAGCTAAGAGACTGAAGCAAGGAGCTTTAAGTGGAGCAAAGGTAAAACATTTATGATGAAAAACCAGATTCAAATGCCCCCTTTTTTTTTCTAATTGTATTCTAACTTGATTAAATTGTAGTCTAATAAGCCTGCTGCCAAAAGAGGTAGAGGAATGTCAATTACCGGAAGGAGTACTATACAGGAGGTCCCTCGTTCAACAACGCCATCAAGTGTTACATCATCTTCCAGTCGCACAAAGAGTCCTGCAACGCCTGCATCAAGAAATTCTAATAGAACAACGAGACAAGGTATGTCCTATACAAAACCTTGAAGTGGACCAAAATTGCATCAAACACTTGTGATTGCAGGTGAAACTACTAGGCGAACTAGAAGAATTTCTGCACAAACAGATGTATCTGTGCACTCTGAGTCTGACTCGGATGAACAATCAGAAAGCGATACAGAATTAACAAGAACAAGAAGTGGAACTAAACCTGACGATGTCGAGCCTAAAACATATCGACGAAAACTTATTAAAACTGTAAGTGTTATTAGATTTGATAAAACAGAATTTTACTGGGGCACTTATATATATATACAATATGATTTTATTTTTATTTGCAGAAGGGTGATAAGAGGAAGGAAGATGAGGATACAGAGAAAGAGGATGAAGTAGAGCGCCCAAAGCGGGCCCGAAAACTGAAGAAAATATCTGAAATGAAACCTCTCGAAGATAGTGACGACGATACATCGAGTCAACCAAAAGGTCGAGAGTTTGACTTAAATCAAATAAGATCGGAGCTGAAGGGTTTCGGAAAAGCTATAAAGGTTGCGAGCACTGACACAAGTGAAAAAGAAACCATGTCTTCTGATGAGTCGACAAACATGCCTGATGCTAAAGATGCATCGGAGCCCGAACAAGATGATAATAAGAAAGAGAAAATAGTGGAGAAATCTTCCAGCTCTGATGATATTTATGAATTCAAGGAACCCGAGCCTTTTGAGTTTGAAACGAGGAAGATCGTTGAAGATAAAACAAAGAAGCGTATAACTAGAATCTTCGAGGAGGTGGAAAAGTCTCCACCCAAAAAGAAAAGCCCCAAGTCCCCCATTAAAACTGACATGAAAGAATCTGATGCCGATAAAAAGAAATTCAAGCGTACACCTGTAAAGAAGACTGAGGAGAAAGAGGAGGAAGAAGAAGAGAAATTGGAGAAGGACGAAGGAAGATCAGATGATCCATTTGATAAATTAGTGGAGTCACCTTCATTCCACATTGGCAAATCTACAATTCATGATAAAATTGATAAATCCTCTGTAATGAAAGTTTTAAATATGGATGAGCCTTTGAGCATGTTTGAGCTACCCGAAGGCATAGAAGAAAATAGCGAGGATAGGCTGGAATTATCTGACAACGAAGATAGGCCCACTGAATTATTGTTTACACGAGCGTCTCCATTATTTATACATTCGAATTTTGGCAAAACATCACCAGACAATATCATAGAGTCTGCATTCTCTACTAAAATAGAATTAAAGCAAAAGGACAGTGAAGATGATGAGGATCCAATACGAGCTTCCATTCAAAGAGTCATCGAACAAACCACATTAGTTGAAGATGATGATAGTACTAGTACTGATGTACTATTGGAAAATCAATCATCTATAAATTTCGACATCAAACCTTTACCTGAAATTGAGCCTTTAACATCTACAATAACACTTACTAGAAGTGAAGAAGAGGACGATACAAAAGAAGAGGTCGTTGAAGAAAAGGTTAAGATCATTACACTACCGAAACAAATTTCAGCAGTATTTCAAGAGACTGATAGCACCTTCCTCGAAGCATTGTGTTCAACCCCACAATTTACAACTAAAGCAGAAGATCTTAAAGAATTAAACGTGAAGACTGGAACCAAAATTGCAGATACCATTTTGCAGAAATTCAACTTGCTTAAAACCAGCGAGTTGAAGCTTAAAGAGGAAAGTTTAGAAAATGAAATCAAAAGTGAGAAAGCCGCCGATATTAAGGAAGAATCTGAAGATGAAGATGAGGATCTGAAAAATATTTCAATCGATAGATTAAAGTGCACGGAAGTTAAACCAAAAGTCCCCGATATTAAAGCAAAATGCGTGGACACAAAAATTAAGACTGAAGTCAAGCCTAAAATTGATCCCAAACCAAAACCGGCTGAAATTAAAAAACCAGATTCACCAGAATTTAAAAAGCGCTCTTCTAAGAAGTTTGTAAGTAGGGAGTTCATCGAGGATTCCGACACAGACAGTGACAGTGATTCTGAACAACGCTTAATAATCGCCAGATCTGACGAGGACTCTCAAACTAGTGCCTCAATGGACAATAAAGTGGACATTAAAGAAAGCGACAGCAATGTCTCCAACTTCCCGCAAACAGAAGACTCGCAGTCTCAAGAGGAGGAGCGCAACTTCAAATTCGACAACATAGACAAACCTGAATTCGAACAGGACACCGAGGACAAGAAAGAACTCAAAATTGACGAGTCCGAAGCGGCAAAGGAAGAAGAACCGGACTCGCAGTTGCATTCAATGCTGTTGTGCGAGGAGACGATACCCGGCAGTCCGGCGCCACCGCCTCCCAACGAGCCGAAGCCAAAAAATAAAAACGTTCTAGAGATGCCTTTTGCCAGCGCACCAAGTAGTAGTAATAATAAGAATTCCATGCTGCAGCAGGAGAAGGTTAAAGAGAAACAAGCGTCTCCGGCTCCTCTAGTTTTGCCGTTGGAGAACAGGGATAATAGGGACGTGTCTACAGTTTTAGATAATACACCTCCAACAACGCCAGAGAGTACAATTAGTAACTTATCTCCTCGGGGGTAAGTGTTCTTATTTTTAATAAATGATTCCCTCTATAAGCAACCAATTTCAGGGAAATTGGAGGAATGTCGCCGAATACTGTTGATAATGAGAGCTGTAAGTCAACCGAAGCGGAAGCAGAATACTCAAATTCTCGTCGATCTTTACCTAGTAAATCAGCCTATAGTGAAGACGGTAATTTTGTACTGGTGTTTATAAAGAATTATATTTATAGTTGTCAACATTTCAGATTCGCTATTAAATAACGAACCACAAACTAGTACAAAGAAGAACCGGGAAGACTTACCTTCGCCTTGTAAAAAAAGGAGGCGTTCATGCAAAGGTGACAGTGACGTGCCAATGAAGCGAGGCCGTAAACCCAACAGGTCTCGGCACAACAGCGACAGTGACGACACATCTGAGCACTCGATGCATGCAATAGGGTCCAATATAGAATCAAGACTAAACCGGTCGCCCAGACCTTCCAAGTACAACTTCTTCGTAGAATTTGGTAAGTTGAATTTACATCTGGATTAACAATAATTGCAATTAATGCGGCTATTGCAGAACCTAATCTGGATAGTGCTGCTAGAATAGCGGTGTTGCAACAGAAGCTGCAGGATTTGCGAAAGACCTACGCGGATGTGAAAGCAGAATTGGTGACAATAGAAAGGCGGAGAAAAAAGATCAGACGGCGAGAACGAGAAGGTAAGGATTGTGAACGTATGTTTGATGCAAATGTTATGCGGATGTCTAATGTTTTAGCATTGAAAGCAGCGAAACAAGAAATGGCTTGCACATGATCCAGGTCTTACCATATCCCCCAGTAGAGCGATTTGTTTATACAAATTAAGGTAATCAAAGCAATTATATTTTAAATTTAAAGTTGTATAGTATTAAATTGTTTATAATATTAGATTTAATTACAAACAAGAACGGTAGTTTAAATATAAAGAAAACCTGTTAGAATGCAATGAACTTGTTTATATTATTTGTGATATTTAAATGTTTCTGTGTGTTTGAAAGTTATTCTAATTTATAATAATAAACGATTTTTTGTCAATTGTTAAGTGATGGACATAAATATATTTTGTGTACATAGTTTTATATATTTTTTAAGATAATTTAAACCATATTATGTGTATATTTTGAAGAGAAAAATAGTTCATAAATATTTGTTCTCATTGCGTTCAACGTAATTTTAGTTGTATTGCATTTTAATTAATTTGTTAATACTAAACGTCCGTCAAGGAGCAATTTTGTTATTACTCTATGTTACAGCTGATTTTGTAAATTGTTTTTTTCTTGTTTCTGATAAATGTATTTAATTTATAATACACATGCCTGTTTCATTGCGGACGAAAAACTCCACCAGTAGATTTGAACATTTCTTTAAGACTGATTTTATCAATATTATAAACACTGACAAGCAAATTAAATACATTTATAAATGAAGGTGTCGATATCTTTTTATAAAAGCAAAATATATTTACTGTACAAATAAAATATGAAATTATATTTAGTTAGAAGATGTATATAAGTGTAATTTTAAACGCGTCATTTTATTTATCTCCCCATAACCATCGACTGCTAAATACGAATGCTGAAAGGTAGTGCATAAAAAAAAATCTAGAAATTTCTTGTCTGAGACAAGGTGTGAAAGTAGTCTGTTGACTAAAGAATACGAGGACACATTAGCGTTGAGTACTTCTAAGCCTTTGAGTCAAGTATAGGCACTTTCATAGCGCATGATATTTTATGCTTTTTTTTCCAAATTGCTATTCAAAAACTTACAAACTAAATGCACAAAGAACTAATTTGATTTACCTTCGTCATTCGGGGTTTGACCAACTAACAAAGAAGCAAAGTATCGGCATCCATAGTTTGAGTATTATAAACTATGTTACAAAATCGAAGCGAATTGTTTTCCGTTTTTGATAAAGGTGTTATTCTGATAAACAAAGATATGATAAGAATAGTGTTACTTTATCTGTACATTCATTATGTATGTAACTATGGTAACATAATGTACTTCATGATACATCAGGGATTGTATTATGACTTCACAATACAACAGGATTGTATTATGACTTCATAATACAATATGGTGCGACCCCTTCAATTAAACTATGTGTAACGCTTTTCAGATCTCTTCGCTTCCCTATGTGCACTGTCATTGTTTTAATTCATTGATCCCATCCAAGCTTAGTTACTTATGTACATTGGGTTGCAACAATCGGTTTCTTATTGACAAAAATTTGTGATAGCAATTGTTTTATTTAAAAAGTCATAGATAAAACGTATTTGACTCGTACATAATTATGTGCTCGTTAAATAATATACTATTATCCACCATCGTAATTATTCTCATTTGAGCTATGTAAAGTGGTATTTTATCCACTTGTGGAATATTGTAATATTTTTACAGTTTTAGAAGAATGTTAAATAATGAACACAAATCAATCCAATATGTTGAATTACTTATTAATATCAACATTTACATTTATAATTACGCAAATATCATTGGATTGTGTATTATGCAACCAAATATGATTTAATATTCTTTGTTTGGTGTTTTAACCTTTTTTAAAGTTATTGAGAGTTTACACCAGGACGGGATTGAGGTATTATGAGGCTAATACCTCTCTTAAAAAAATTCTAACGAACAGACTGCAAGGTGAAAACGAGCAAATCATTGCTGCTCAATTTGGACAAGCTAACAACATAAGAAGAAATACTTCTGTTAGGTTTAATGTTAGATTTCTTAGAAACCAACACACCTAGAAACTCCGAACCAGTAGTATTATTAGTATACCGGAGTAATATTATTCCTATACAGTTCATTATGTATTAACATTTATTTTTGTTTTACAGGGTCAACATGGTGCATATTGTACAATATTGCACGATATTACTGTCCATCGTATTTTTCCGAGACAAAACTCGCAAAGCAATTCGTCAGTAACAGTACCCCTTCAGTGTCCTTTATTACACCTAACAATACCCTTCGGGAACTTGTGGAATCTAAAAATGCAAATACATTGCGCTACAAACTAGAAGGTTGAATGTTGTACTTGTGATAATTTTTCTTAATATGTATTATATTAATTGCTAATTATCATTACAAATTTATATGTACTAATTATATATTTTTATTTTTGTATTTCTATTAAACAAATCAATCCAGTAATTCTCTTAATTCTGTACAAAATATCAAATGAATGGGGTGGTTTTGACTGGCCTTGAAAGATGCAGAAAAATTGTTTAGTTGTCGGTATTTATATAAATAAAAGATCCTGAAGTGATTGAAACCTATGTAAAGTGGTATTTTATCCACTTGTGGAATAAAGTAACATTTTTTCGGTTTTAGAAGAATGTAAAATAATGAACACAAATCAATTCATGATTCTGCAGAAAAATTGTTTAGTTGTCGGTATTTATATATAGAGATCTTTATATAAGAGATCTTGAAGAGATTGAAACCTGCAGAAAAATTGTTTAGTTGTCGGTATTTATATAAATAAAAGATCTTGAAGAGATTGAAACGTGAAATTAAGTAAAATGTAGCAAAATTCTAGCAATATTTGGATTTTATACTTTTGCAGTTTTTTTTTCAGTAATTTTCAGAAATTTGCAGCAGGTCCATTTGGACTCAGCTTTCAGGGATGCTTTTATGTTCTATATGTTTCTATATGTTAAAATACACAAAATTGTGTTTAGATATAAAACTTAAGTGAAAATTAGGTCTCAGTAAAGTGGATTGTTTAAACGAAACTTCATATTTCATTTTCAATACCTTTTACTTTCATTTGCGTAGTAATAGGTATATCTGTGGCTAGGCAAGAACAGCCATTGTCAAAATTTCTTATTTTTGAGAATCTTCCGAGATTGTAGTGCTACATAAATATCGATTCAAATTTTCTTACAGTTAGATAGACTGTTTCGTCAATGAGGGGTTTTTATCGAATATTACCTAATACTGGATGATTCATCAGTCATTTTAGGTGGAAACCCTATTTTTCAATAAAATTGGCATTGGTTGTTCTTGCACTAAGCCACAGATATTATAATTCATGTGCATAAGAGAGCTTTTCATGCACGCTGTCCGGGTTTAAGAGCACGTTTATCGTACGTTATTTTTTATTATATAAAATGTGGAAGTAAAGAGAAAATAAGAAACATTTTGATTCATTTTGCAAGGAGGTACGCGTGGATGTAGGAAAATAAGTTGTATGAAGCTTCTGGTTTCTGGTTTTCGAATTTCCAGCAATAGTACATTTAATAACTTATTTCAATAAAAATTAGTACTGCCTGAGGTTTATTGCCGCTCTAAGTTGGTCAATAAATGTTTTATTACTAGGCAACTTTAAAACACGCCGTGCTAGAAATATGGATTTTCGCACGCTTATTAGTTCGATAACCAAATATTATGATGCAGATATGATAAACTATTTCTATACATACTTCATTAAAAATACCTGTTTTTTTTTCTCATTTTGATAAATAAGTTGTCATTTTCCCAAATTGGCAGTAGTTTTTGTAACTGGTTAGGAAATGAAACACTTATTACAACTCGTGATGAAATACTCATTTCAAAACTAGTCAACTTTTTCGAGTGTAGAAAAACTAGTTGTTCTAGTACACTAGTTTTCCAGACTAGTACAAAACTAGTGTTTCTAGAATAGTACAAAACTAGTGTTTCTAGACAAGTACGAAACTAGTGTTTCTAAACTAGTACAAAACTAGTGTTTCTTTACTAGTACAAAACTAGTTTTCCTAAAGTAGTACAAAACTAGTGTTTCTTTACTAGTACAAAACTAGTGTTTCTAGACTAGTACAAAACTAGTGTTTCTAAACTAGTACAAAACTAGGGTTTCTAAACTAGTACAAAACTAGTTTTTCTAAACTAGTACAAAACTAGTGTTTCTTTACTAGTAAAAACTAGTTTTTCAAAACTAGTACAAAACTAGTTTTCCTAAACAAATACAAAACTAGTTTTTCTAAACTAGTACAAAACTAGTTAAGAAGGAGCATATGTTTGGAGGTACATACTACGTAGTTTAATTCACATCAATGCCGACAATCAGTAAAATAGTATATTTTGCAACAAGAGATGAAAACACGGTGTTTTTATCCTAAATGGACAGTTGTTCACGAGCCGCGCAAGTGGCGAGTGGGGCAAGTCCACGAACGAAACAAAAACGTATTTCATCTCGAGTAGGAAATCCTATTGCAGTGGCAGTATTGCAGTTCTACGATATTGCAGTTTATGGAATTTTAGATATTATAAAACTTTCAAATTCAAAACTTTCAAGTTCAATATAATTAATTCAAAATGAACTGTCACTGTCACAATGCAATGTAATGTTAAATTACTGAACTTGATGTTTGTAAAGTCATTTCCATAGAAATTAATGCATGCTTCCTTATAATTTTACATGTTTATTTTTATCTCTAGATGTGAAAATATTTTCTTATCTAGATTAAAAAAATATCCCTTTCAAGTATAGTAAGCCATGGAAAAATTGTTACTTTCAAATATATGAGTAGAAAAAGGTAATACATTTTCTATTGATCTAAAAACCGGAACTGACGTAATTGAATTTGGGCAAGATTTCTCAAAAACAGAATTTCCTTTAATGCGTAAGTTTCTTGTGATAATTTACTGAAAAACTTGATATTAACGAAACAGTTGTATAAACTTTATAACATCTTGAAAAGTGTTTAGATCCATTCTGATTATAGGTGAAATCAACAGGTGAGGTCAGCACTATCAGGACTTGTAAAGTCAGTCTTTAGTTTACATGTAAACTAAAGACTGACTTTTACACTTTACTGAAAAACTTGATATTAACGAAAAAGTTTCATAAACTTTATAACATATTGAAAGTGTTTAGAACCATTCTGATTATAGGTGAAATCAACAGGTGAGGCCCTATCAGGTAGTGTAAAGTCAGTCTTTAGTTTACATGTAAACTAAAGACAGACTTTACATTACCTGATAGTATTGACATCACCTATTGATTTATAACATCTATTAGATGTATGTAGAATTAACGTATTAAGAGTAGGTTGGTATGTGATAAATTTCGAACCATTTTTGGGAAATATTCCGAAATGTGTTATATCACATTTAATATACAGGGTGTTAATACTAAGTTGTAACACCCGAAAATGGCAGTTAGAACTCATTGAAACAAACAACTTTTCTTTGTTAAAATTTTTGAATTGGAGCCCAAGTTCATAGTTATTGGCGTTCTTTTGTTTTTCGAAAAATCGTCATTACTCCCTTATTTTAAGAAATATTTAAAAAATTCAAAACGTTCAACATGCGCTTTCGGTTCTTTAAAACATTTGTATTTACAATTATTTTCTATTTTATCAAATAACAAAATGGCGACGGATCAAAAATTTCAAGCAAATATTTTGAAAACCAATCGATCGATTTTTGAAAATAAAACATTTATAAAATCCTTGAACTATCTTATAACATTTGTCTGTTATGATAATTATGCATTTTTATACACAAATTATGCAAAATACGCACACATATGATAAACGTGACAGAAACTTTTCAAGATGAAGCAGAAATTAAAAATAGCATCTACATCTATTAATTGTGTGATATTCTTGTAGAGCTACTATATCCTGAAAGTTGAGACCTTGTCATTAAAAAGTGAGTGCTAAAAAATTAAAATTATGTTTATTATTGAAAGATTAAACAAACCCTTGTATTGAAAGCTTAAATAAACTCATTTCTGCAAGTTTTAAGTTCCAAAATATGTAATATATTGTATATTTAATTTATGTATACGTAATAAATGATTTTTTAAACAAAAAACAGAAATATGCTTGATTTCAAAGAACTAATTCTATAGAAAATTAACAATAATATGTAAAGTGCAAAACAGCAATGAAGCCACAAAAATTGAACTTGAAATAATTTTAAAAAAATACTTGCAGCATCAGAAAGATCCCACATAAAAAGCATTCATAAAAAATAATAATATGTGACAACGTATCTAAATATCAAAAGCGATCATTGTACTAAATGTATGAAAATTTAGTGAGGAGTGCGGAAACACCTCATGACGTTATATTTTTTATCTTATCTATATTATCAAAAAATGTTCGACGTGAAACAGGCAATTCAATAAAAAATCATTTATATTGTAAAAAGAGCAATACGATAATGAAGTTACGTAAAGTGAACTATAAAAAAATCATTTTAATTGTGAAATGTGAACATATTTCTTCACAGATTCATTTCCTCGAATACGGAATTATTAAAAATATCTATCTATATGTTGTAAAAATAGAAATTATTACTGAAAATTTGTGTATACATGTTTTCTCAAGCTTCAAGTTCCAAAAATAAAACTACAAAATAAATCAAATTAATATCACATTTAAAAAAGGCTATTCTATTAAAAAAATATGTATAATTTAATTTTAACTGTAATTTTCTTGACAATCGATGATTTTTTTAAGTTGTGCTACAATAATATCATCTGAATCATCTATCTAAAATAGACATCATCTAAAATACCATCTACAATTATTATTTGTGTGATATTTTTGTAGAACTACTATTTACTGAAAGTTGAGACCTTGTCATTGAAAATGTGCTAATATTTAAAATTATGTTTATTATTGAAAGATTAAACAAACCCTTGTATTGAAAGCTTAAATAAACTCATTTCTGCAAAGTTTTAAGTTCCAAACTATGTAATATTTTGTATATTTAAATTATGTATACAGGGTGTCCAAGATAAGGATTAACAGCATGGGGATCTCGGAAGTTGTAAAAGTTACAAATGCTGTTAAATTACAAAAAAGTGGCGCAATTTAGTGGTCAGTAATATTCTGTTGAGAACATCAATTTTAACTGTAATTTTCTTGAAAATTGATGATTTTTTTAAGTTGTGCTGCAAAAATATCATCTGAATCATCTATCTAAAATATATCAAATAGACATCATCTAAAATACCATCTACAACTATTATTTGTGTGATATTTTTGTAGAACTACTATTTACTAAAAGTTGAGACCTTGTCATTGAAAAAATGCTAAAAAAATAAAATTATGTTTATTATTGAAAGATTAAACAAACCATTGTATTGAAAGCTTAAATAAACTCATTTCTGCAAGTTTTAAGTTCCAAAATATGCAATATATTGTATATTTAATTTATGTATATGTAATACATGATTTAAAAAAAAAACAGAAAAATGCCTGATTTCAAAGAACTAATTCTATAGAAAATAAACAATAATATGTGAAGTGCAAAACAGCAATGAAGCCACATAAATTGAACTTGAAATAATTTTTTAAAAATACATGCAGCATCAGAAAGATCCCACATAAAAAGCATTCATAAAAAATAATAATATGTGACAACGCATCTAAATATCAAAAGCGAATTGTACTAAATGTATGAAAATTTAGTGAGGGGTGAGGAAACACCTCATAACGTTACATTTTTTTTTAATCTTATCTATATTATCAAAAAATGTTCGACGTGAAACAGGCAATTGAATAAAAATCATTTATATTGTGAAAAGAGCAATACGATAATGAAGTTACGTAAAGTGTACTATAAAAAAATCAATTTAATTGTGAAATGTGAACATATTTGTTTACAGATACAATTTCGCGAATACGGAATTATTAAAAATATCTATCTATATGTTGTAAAAATAGAAATTATTACTGAAAATTTGTTTATACACATTTCCTCAAGCTTTAAGTTCCAAAAATAAAACTACAAAATAAATCAAATAAATATCACATTTAAAAAAAACTATTCTTTTAAAAAAATATGTATAATTTAATTTTAACTGTAATTTTCTTGACAATCTATGATTTTTTTAAGTTGTGCTGCAAAAATATGATCTGAATCATCTATCTAAAATATATAAAATATATAGAAATCATCTAAAATAGCATCTACAACTATTATTTGTGTGATATTCTTGTACAACTACTATTTCATGAAAGTTGAGACCTTGTCATTGAAAAAGTGAAAGTGCTAAAAAATTAAAATTATGTTTATTACTGAAAGATTAAACAAACCATTGTATTGAAAGCTTAAATAAACTCATTTCTGCAAGTTTTAAGTTCCAAAATATGCAATATATTGTATATTTAATTTATGTATATGTAATAAATGATTTTTCAAACAAAAAACAGAAAAATCCTGATTTCAAAAAACTAATTCTATAGAAAATTAACAATAATATATAAAGAGCAAAACAGCAATGAAGCCACATAAATTGAACTAGAAATAATTTAAAAAAAATACATGCAGCATCAGAAAGATCCCACATAAAAAGCATTCATAAAAAATAATAATATGTGACAACGTATCTAAATATCAAAAGCGAATTGTACTAAATGTATGAAAATTTAGTGAGGAGAAAAATGTCGTTACATTTTTTTAATCTTATCTATATTATTAAAAAATGTTCGACGTGAAACAGGCAATTCAATAAAAAATCATTTATATTGTAAAAAGAGCAATACGATAATGAAGTTACGTAAAGTGAACTATAAAAAAATCATTTTAATTGTGAAATGTGAACATATTTCTTCACAGATTCATTTTCTCGAATACGGAATTATTAAAAATATCTATCTATATGTTGTAAAAATTGAAATTATTACTGAAAATTTGTTTATACACATTTTCTAAGCTTTAAGTTCCAAAAATAAAACTACAAAATAAATCAAATAAATATCACATTTAAAAAAGGCTATTCAATTAAAAAAATATGTATAATTTAATTTTAACTGTAATTTTCTTGACAATCGATGATTTTTTTAAGTTGTGCTGCAAAAATATGGTCAGAATCATCTATCTAAAATATATAAAATATATAGACATCATCTAAAATAGCATCTACAACTATTATTTGTGTGATATTCTTGTAGAACTACTATTTCCTGAAAGTTGAGACCTTGTCATTGAAAAAGTGAAAGTGCTAAAAAATTAAAATTATGTTTATTATTGAAAGATTAAACAAACCCTTGTATTGAAAGCTTAAATAAACTCATTTCTGCAAGTTTTAAGTTCCAAACTATGTAATATATGGTGTATTTAAATTATGTATACAGGGTGTCCAAGATAAGGATTAACAGCATGGGGATCTTGGAAGTTGTAAAAGTTACAAATGCTGTTAAATTACAAGAAAGTTGCGCAATTTAGTGGTCAGTAATATTCTGTTGAGAACATCAATTTTAACTGTAATTTTCTTGAAAATCGATGATTTTTTTAAGTTGTGCTGCAAAAATATCATTTGAATCATCTATCTAAAATATCTAAAATAGACATCATCTAAAATATCATCTACAACTATTATTTGTGTGATATGTTTGTAGAACTACTACTTACTAAAAGTTGAGACCTTGTCATTGAAAAAATGCTAAAAAATTAAAATTATGTTTATTACTGAAAGATTAAACAAACCATTGTATTGAAAGCTTAAATAAATTCATTTCTGCAAGTTTTAAGTTCCAAAATATGCAATATATTGTATATTTATTTTATGTATATGTAATAAATGATTTTTTAAACAAAAAAACAGAAAAATGCCTGATTTCAAAGAACTAATTCTATAGAAAATTAACAATAATATGTAAAGTGCAAAACAGCAATGAAGCCACATAAATTGAACTTGAAATAATTTAAAAAAAAATACGTGCAGCATCAGAAAGATCCCACATAAAAAGCATTCATAAAAATTAATATGTGATAACGTATCTAAGTATCAAAAGCGAATTGTACTAAATGTATGAAAATTTAGTGAGGAGTGAGGAAACACCTCATGACGTTACATTTTTTTAATCTTATCTATATTATAAAAAAATGATCGACGTGAAACAGGTAATTCAATAAAAAATCATTTATATTGTGAAAAGAGCAATACGATAATGAAGTTACGTAAAGTGAGCTATAAAAAAATCATTTTAATTGTGAAATGTGAATATATTTGTTCACAGATTCGTGTTCTCGAATACGGAATTATTAAAAATATCTATCTATATGTTGAAAAATAGAAATTATTACTGAAAATTTGTTTATACACATTTCCTCAAGCTTTAAGTTCCAAAAATAAAACTACAAAATAAATCAAATAAATATCACATTTAAAAAAGGATGTTCTATTAAAAAAATATGTATAATTTAATTTTAACTGTAAATTTCTTGACAATCGATGATTTTTTTAAGTTGTGCTGCAAAAATATGATCTGAATCATCTATCTAAAATATATAAAATATATAGACATCATCTAAAATAGCATCTACAACTATTATTTGTGTGATATTCTTGTAGAACTACTATTTATTGAAAGTTGAGACCTTGTCATTGAAAATGTGCTAAAATCTTAAAATTATGTTTATTATTGAAAGATTAAACAAACTCTTGTATTGAAAGCTTAAATAAACTAATTTCTGCAAGTTTTAAGTTCCAAACTATGTAATATATTGTATATTTAAATTATGTATACAGGGTGTCCAAGATAAGGATTAACAGCATGGGGATCGCGGAAGTCGTAAAAGTTACAAAGCCTGTTAAATTACAAAAAAGTTGCGCAATTTAGTGGTCAGTAATATTCTGTTGAGATCATGAATTTTAACTGTAATTTTCTTGAAAATCGATTATTTATGATCTGAATCATCTATCTAAAATATCTAAAATAGACATCATCTAAAATACCATCTGCAACTATTATTTGTGTGATATTTTTGTAGAACTACTATTTACTGAAAGTTGAGACCTTGTCATTGAAAATGTGCTAAAATTTAAAATTATGTTTATTATTGAAAGATTAAACAAACCATTGTATTGAAAGCTTAAATAAACTCATTTCTGGACGTTTTAAGTTCCAAAATATGCAATATATTGTATATTTAATTTATGTATATGTAATAAATGATTTTTTAAACAAAAAACGGAAAAATGCCTGATTTCAAAGAACTAATTCTATAGAAAATTAACAATAATATGTAAAGTGCAAAACAGCAATGAAGCCACATAAATTGAACTTGAAATAATTTTAAAAAAATACATGCAACATCAGAAAGATCCTACATAAAAAGCATTCATAAAAAATAATAATATGTGACAACGTATCTAAATATCAAAAACGAATTGTACTAAATGTATGAAAATTTAGTGAGGACTGAGGAAACACCTCATAACGTTACATTTTTTTTAATCTTATCTATATTATCAAAAAATGTTCGACGTGAAACAGGCAATTGAATAAAAATCATTTATATTGTGAAAAGAGCAATACGATAATGAAGTTACGTAAAGTGTACTATAAAAAAATCATTTTAATTGTGAAATGTGAACATATTTGTTTACAGATACAATTTCGCGAATACGGAATTATTAAAAATATCTATCTATATGTTGTAAAAATAGAAATTATTACTGAAAATTTGTTTATACACATTTCCTCAAGCTTTAAGTACCAAAAATAAAACTACAAAATAAATCAAATAAATATCACATTTAAAAAAGGCTATTCTTTTAAAAAAATATGTATAATTTAATTTTAACTGTAATTTTCTTGACAATATATGATTTTTTTAAGTTGTGCTGCAAAAATATGATCTGAATCATCTATCTAAAATATATAAAATATATAGAAATCATCTAAAATAGCATCTACAACTATTATTTGTGTGATATTCTTGTACAACTACTATTTCATGAAAGTTGAGACCTTGTCATTGAAAAAGTGAAAGTGCTAAAAAAATAAAATTATGTTTATTATTGAAAGATTAAACAAACCCTTGTATTGAAAGCTTAAATAAACTCATTTCTGCAAAGTTTTAAGTTCCAAACTATGTAATATATTGTATATTTAAATTATGTATACAGGGTGTCCAAGATAAGGATTAACAGCATGGGGATCTCGGAAGTTGTAAAAGTTACAAATGCTGTTAAATTACAAAAAAGTTGCGCAATTTAGTGGTCAGTAATATTCTGTTGAGAACATCAATTTTAACTGTAATTTTCTTGAAAATCGATCACTTTTTTAAGCTGTGCTGCAAAAATATCATCTGAATCATCTATCTAAAATATCTAAAATAGACATCATATAAAATACCATCTACAACTATTATTTGTGGAATATTTTTGTAGAACTACTATTTACTGAAAGTTGAGACCTTGTCATTGAAAATGTGCTAAAAATTTAAAATTATGTTTATTATTGAAAGATTGAACAAACCCTTGTATTGAAAGCTTAAATAAACTCATTTCTGCAAGTTTTAAGTTAAAAAATATGTAATATATTGTATATTTAAGGTATGTATACTGGGTGTCCAAGATAAGGAGTAACAACGTGGAGATCTCGGAAACAGTAAAAGTTACAAAGGCGGTTAAGTTCCAAAAAAGTTGCGCAATTTAGTGGTCAGTAATATTCTGTTGACAACATCAGAAATTCGATAAAATCCGAAATCTTGCAATTTTTTTTTTCTGAAGTTATTTGAAAAGGTATAAGAAAAGTAAAGGTACTTTACAATACAATTTTGCCGTTCTTAGCATGGTCCTAAATGTATGCCGCGAAGTTATGGGACATCTTGTATTAATGTGAAAATTGGTGGATAACGAGAAAATGTTACCACAGGTTCTTTTTTTAACATGGGCAACCGTTAGGTACATTTCATAAGTACGATTGGTACCTACTAGTTTATTCTGCGTTGACCTTTTTGGGGAATTGTTGATTGTAGGAGTGTATGTACGTCTTAAATTGGTGCTTCAACCAAAAACTTTGGGAACCTCTGCTCTTTGTGAGTGTACGGATTGATAAGGCAGATATTGTTTTTGGATGCAAACTCGAAATTGATCGGACTTTAATTTTCGTGCCGTGCGTCGTGACCAATTATCGCAATGCTCCGGCGGATTGCGAGTCTGGGTCCAATCCGTGGCCTTGCGGATTTTCCAGTTAGCAATTGCTGCATTCCCCGGTCACGGACGCCGCAAGTAACAGAAAATTGCGGGTTTCCCGCTGGCATGGGCAGAGTAAAACCCTATTCCGGGGCCGAGGGGTGCGCGCCCCGTTAATTGATAAAACGTAATAATTAATAAGACACGCGGGGATTGAATCGAGGCAGCCAACAGCGTCGGATGTAGTCGTAATAGACTTGGAATGTGCAGGCAGCGAGCTGCTTGCTGGCTTTCTATTGCGGTGACGCAGTCGCTAACGGTACAAGAGTAGTTATAACGAAACACACATACATGCCGTAGCAAGACTTCGCCGTACTCCATCCAGCAAAGATCGTGATCGTATTTCAAATATCACTCGCCGGCAATGAATCATTATATGCATGGAAAAGGCCGAGAGTCGAGATGTTGCGCCGAAATTAAGCCAAGTCCCGTTTCGACTATTGAAAAAAATAATAGCATCCTGCGCCAAACAAACTCCGAACGCTCGAAGACGTTGCGTCCTCTTTGCGAAATGGAGGAAGTGCACAGGTTCTGGTGGAAGACCTCTTTGGAAACTGGTTTAAACCACGGCGAGCACACTCTGCAAGTCGCCCAGTAAAGTGCGCATTAGATATCAAGCTGGAGGAGTACGCATCAGATGTGTGCAAAAAACTGCGAAAATTGCCCCCTAGGTTTTCGAATTTCGTGCCTCACCATCGGGCCTCCAAATTACCAAGTGGATGCGAAGAATATGCAGGCCTTCGGAATTAATGCCTCGGAACGTTCTCTGCTCGTCGCCCCACACAACCACCACCCGCAAATCGTGCTATCGATCCGATCCGTTCGCGTGGCGGTAAATCCAGCGCTGATTTCGCTCCGAAAATTACATCGCCTATGCATTAGGAACGAACGACACCCAAACTCATAATATTCCAAACAAATATTTCCCAATCTCTTATGTCACAAACCAGTATTGACACAACATAATTTTGACTTGGACCCAACCATCCTTGAGATAAAAGCAGAAAAAAAAAGATTTTATATATTTTGTTACAACAAATCATAGCCCTGAAAGCACATGGCCCTGCAACAACTAACAATCCAGAAATTTTGACTATCGAGTACTTCAAAGTGTACAACATACTTAATTGTCGCCATTATGGCAGGGGTGGATTTCGGGGGGTGTGGGGGCTATGAGGGCTATAGCCCAGGGCGGCAAATTTTTGGAAACAATTTTGGATTTTTGGAAAGGCACAAGCATAAAAAATAAATATACAAATAAATAAATAAATGACGAACGAAAAAAAGCACAAGAAGTGAAGCATCTAACTACCTCCTTCAACTTAAAAGATTAGAAACGACAATTTTGTCAATTTTATCTCGATATGTTATCTCGATTTAACGTATAAAGTAATAAGCTACAATAGTCTGAGATCGATCTATCAACCGTATCAATGTACAATGTATTAGAACAAAATTTAACATGTATGAAAATTGAGCACAAATGAAAGCGAAAGTAACTTAGTATGAAGACAGAAAAAAAACCGAAAAATTTAGTCAGATGAAACCAAAGCAGGAGATGTAGAATTGATTGGTAGAGAAAATTTCAGAATCGTACTAATTTCTTTTTAAAGTTGAACGTCCAAGAAGCACTTTGGCATTGTGTGCAAAGCTTCAATAGGTACCCTTAGAATATTTTACTTTTTCAGAAAATTTCACTTTAAATTCTATGAACATTTTATCTAGTATTTAGTCGTAAATATTGCTTCAAAAATTAACTTTGTCAATTGAAAACATATCATCACACTACAAGAATGATTGCAATGTTTTTGGACGTTTTCGCTTTGCTGTTTTATCTCTTTCATTTAACTGCAGTTCGAACTAAAATGTATGTCTGCAATATTTCTCATATTAAGGTGCATTAATCTATAATTTAAGTAATAAGATTAAGGACGTACAATTATTACGTAAACCATAAATTTATTTATTTTTATATCACTTATCAGTGTTGCTCATTTTCCCCCAGAGTTTCAAAGGTTGAATTGTCCGATATACAGTGTTTTTTGAAATATTTTGCCCACAAAGAGTGTTCACTATATCTCGTTTCGGAGCTGTCCAACTAAGTTGTAGATGAACTTTCGATATCTACTTTATACGCCATTTCGCAAAGGTCAGGCGAAAATGTCAAATCACAAACAAATTGACAAGATCCGTAGCAACATGTTTCTCCATAGTTGACCAGATGTAATAGTTTGACAATGTCAAGTAAAGCATTCAAAAAAAAATCCCAAAACTTTGTTTCTATCAAAACGTTTTGACATAATCGTAATAGATTTCAACATCAAATTGACAAGATCCGTAGCAACATGTTTCTTCATAGTTGACCAGATGTAATAGTTTGACAATGTCACGTAAAACATTTAAAAAAATCCCAAAACGTTGTTTCTATCAAAACGTTTTGATATAATTGTAATGGATTTCAACATAAATGCAATTATAACATCCACATGTGATACATCATTGAAAAGAGAAAAAAATAACTTAATTATCAAGGTCAAAGCCAACTATGACTTCTATTTAAAAAAACACAACTTTGTATTGTATTTTGTTTATTAACGAAGATATCAAAATGCTGTAGAACTCATTCAATTCCTCGTAAAAGAGTGCCTCAAGAATATGCAACTCTTCTCTTAATAAAAGTGTGAATAAATGAAATATTGATAAAAGTCTAAAATGGAAAATAATGAGTTTTTCGCCATAACTCGAAAACAAAAGACGATAGGCAATTTTTCACCATAGAGTTTGTCCTGAAAAAAGAGATCGAGGATGTGCCATCCGATTTTCTCTATTTCTTCTAGTTACCGAGATCCCCATAGAAATATCCAAATTGGACCACCCCAAGAGTACTAAAATTAAATTAAAATTTAAGAACTTTAAAAGTTCAACGTCCAAGAAGCACTTTGACATTGTGTGCAAAGCTTCAGTAGGTACCGTTAAAAATTTACTTTTCACATGGTGATGCCACAATGCAGATAAGCGATCTTGCCTCCAGAAGATACCTCAGTCAGTTGTTTAGGCTCAGGCAAAGTCCCAAATTGATATCAAAGAAACAAGTGCCCTGCGATTTTTGTAATATGTGCCTGCAAAAGCATTAATTTTTAGAAAAACGGATTACTAGAAATTGATACTATTTACGAGAAAGAATAACAGAAGAATGTTGAACTATTACTAGACAAACCTTCAAGTTACTTTTATCACTTCAAAAAAGTCGCGAAGAGTTTGAAAGGAGGCTATATTTTTGTTTAGAAAACAATGGAAGCCATTTCCAACATTTACTTTAACATGTTAATTGAATTTAATGCATTAAACACTTTTGCACTCTATTTGCATTTAATACCAAAACTAATTGACCAAATCATATTGTATTAATAATGACTGGAGAGCATTCTTCAAGAGCTTTTCAACGATGTATCACAAGTAGGGGGGCCCCATTTAATGTTTTTAGATGAAGGTGGCTGTGACTTAAAGGGTGGGTAGGGGGGTCGATACTATCTACGCCATTTTGGTCCCCCCTCCGAACTACCCAAACGGTGGTTTTAAGCAATTTTAAAAATAATCATTAGTTTTATGAAAAAAACCGGTGGCAACTTTTCAAATTGACACCTTGTATATATATTTATATAGAAATGTCCATAATTGTTTGTTTGTACTAGATTTATGTGAGCATGACTACATCGTTCCAAAAAAATGTTTTTTTGAACCGTTTAGTTTCCAAATTCAGTGGATCAGTGGATCAGTGGGCGAAACTAGGCTGTTTCATCAAATACCTATTGTTACTGACAATTGAACCAGCAAGGAGGTGTTATAAAATTTTTTTGTTCATAATAGCATGGATGAAATCATGAAGAAGATTAAAAGTAAGACAAAGAAAACAGTGATAGGATACAACAAATTAAAACCCACAACAATAACTGAATGTAATTTGCCAAATGATGTGACAATCATCGCACAAAATAAGAGAGACTTACAAACAAATATTAACATATGGGAAACTGAACTGGAAAATGCTGGATTAAAAATAAATATATCAAAAACAAATGTAATGAAAATAGGAGAAACTAAAGAAGCAATAAACATTACAATCAATAACGAGAAAGTAGAACAAGTAGAACACATAAAATACTTGGAACAAATTATTAAAAGGAAAGGGAATATGGAAACAGAAATAAACAACAGAATATAAGCAACGAAAAAACCAACAAAGACAAGACAACAAAGAAAACAGTGATAGGATACAACAAATGAAAACCCACAACAATAACTGAATGTATTTTCGCAGACGATGTGGCAATCATGGCACAAAATAAGAGAGACTTACAAACAAATATTAACATATGGGAAACTGAACTGGAAAAAGCTGGATTAAAAATAAATATATCAAAAACAAAGGTAATGAAAATAGGAGACACTAAAGAAGCAATAAACATTACAATCAATAACGAGAAAGTAGAACAAGTAGAACACATAAAATACTTGGAACAAATTATTAAAAGGAAAGGGAATATGGAAACAGAAATAAACAACAGAATATAAGCAACGAAAAAACCAACAAAGACAAGACAACAAAGAAAACAGTGATAGGATACAACAAATGAAAACCCACAACAATAACTGAATGTATTTTCGCAGACGATGTGGCAATCATGGCACAAAATAAGAGAGACTTACAAACAAATATTAACATATGGGAAACTGAACTGGAAAAAGCTGGATTAAAAATAAATATATCAAAAACAAAGGTAATGAAAATAGGAGACACTAAAGAAGCAATAAACATTACAATCAATAACGAGAAAGTAGAACAAGTAGAACACATAAAATACTTGGAACAAATTATTAAAAGGAAAGGGAATATGGAAACAGAAATAAACAACAGAATATAAGCAACGAAAAAACCAACAAAGACAAGACAACAAAGAAAACAGTGATAGGATACAACAAATGAAAACCCACAACAATAACTGAATGTATTTTCGCAGACGATGTGGCAATCCTGGCACAAAATAAGAGAGACTTACAAACAAATATTAACATATGGGAAACTGAACTGGAAAAAGTTGGATTAAAAATAAATATTTCAAAAACAAAGGTTATGAAAATAAGAGAAATTAAAGAAGCAATAAACATTACAATCAATAACGAGAAAGTAGAACAAGCAGAACACATAAAATACTTAGGACAAACTATTGAAAGGAAAGGGAATATGGAAACAGAAATAAACAACAGAATACTAGCAACGAAGAAAACCAACAAAGACAAGACAACAAAGAAAACAGTGATAGGATACAACAAATGAAAACCCACAACAATAACTGAATGTATTTTCGCAGACGATGTGGCAATCATGGCACAATATAAGAGAGACTTACAAACAAATATTAACATATGGGAAACTGAACTGGAAAATGCTGGATTAAAAATAAATATATCAAAAACAAAGGTAATGAAAATAGGAGACACTAAAGAAGCAATAAACATTACAATCAATAACGAGAAAGTAGAACACGCAGAACACATAAAATACTTAGAACAAATTATTGAAAGCAAAGGGAATATGGAAACGGAAATAAACAACAGAAAACAAGCAACGACAAGAACCTTTCACACGATTAACAAAATTGTACTAAACAACAAAAAAATATCCCAAAAAATAAAAAGTGCAATTTGTATCTACCCTACTATACCGTTGTGAAACGTGGATACAAGAGACAAAAAAGCAAAATCCAAGCCCTTGAAATGAAATACCTGAGGAAAGTATACGCAGTAACAAAACTACACAGAGTGAAAAATGTGGACATCAGAAATGAACTGGAAATAGTAGAACTCAATACACAGATAGAAAATAGACAATTACAATGTCTAGGACACTTAATCAGGGGAAAAGACAACAACCAAACAAAGAAGATATGGGAAACAAAGATAACAGGAAAGAGAAGAATCGGAAGACCAAAAAAGAAATGGGACAAAAATATTGGAAACATGTCAAATAAGAGGGGGATAACCAATGCACAAGTGAAGGAAATAGCAAGAAACAAGAAACGGTGGAATCAAATGAGAAAAGAAAAAAAATACCACTTCGACACCCGAAAGGGTAAAAGAAGAAAGATAATAATAATAATAATATAAATTTGCTATTGTAACCTAATTTCTTGTACTAAATTTATGTGAGCATGACTACATGTTGAGCATATTAAGATAATTATAACAAAAACCAATCACCTGTGACTTTTTGTACGTTTATGGCTGCTATCAAATGTTTGTTTTTATTTGAATTACGTCTCAAATACTATAAATATTTCAAATATATTAAATTGTATCGTCGGTGTAAATAATGAACACAGCACCAAGGACATAAATCAAACAACTAAACTCCTACAGTTACAATTAGTTAATGCCATTTTGTAATTTTCAGTAGAATACAGGGTGTCCAAGATAAGGATCAACAGTATGGGGATCCGGGAAACCGTAAAAGTTATAAAGGCGGTTAAATTACAAAAAAGTTGCGCAATTTAGTGGTCAGTAATATTCTGTTGAGAACATCAATTTTAACTGTAATTTTCTTGAAAATCGATGATTTTTTTAAGTTGTGTTGTATCATCTGAATCATTTATCTAAAATATCTAAAATAGACATAATCTAAAATACCATCTACAACTATTATTTGTGTATATTTGTGTATATTTATGTTTGTAGAACTACTATTTACTGAAAGTTGAGTTACAAAGGCAGTTAAATTACATAAAAATTGCGCAATTTAGTTATATTAGTTATATTTATATTTATTTATAGTTATATTTAGTAATATTCTGTTGAGAAAACCAGAAAAATCCACTTACTTCCGGAGATATTCGACAAAATCAGAAATCTTGCGATTTAATTTTATTTTTTTCTGAAGTTATTTGAAAAGGTATAAGAAACCAAAGGCACTTTCTTATTGCCACATTTTTACCTCTGCAAGACAGCGTTTACAATTTTTCAGTTCAACGTTTCGTTTCGAAGAAACCATTATCATCTTTATTTTTCTATATGGCCCGTAAAAATTGTACACCCTGTATCAGATAGCACTTCCTATTACATTTGCATAATGTCATAGCATATACTAATATTTAGTCGGTCAAAATAAAATGTTTATTAAATATGACTACATTTTCTTAGAAATAATTGAAAATTTTACAATATCAAAGAAATTATGACAAAAATCAGTATTTTGGTCATAATTTCTTTGATATTGTAAAATAAATAATCGAACCAAATAATCGAAATTCTGGTAAATGTTACTAAAGTTTTGACAGAGATAAATGAAATTTTATTAAATATGACAACATTTTGTTGGAAATAATTGAAAATTTGACTTTTTAGCAAAACAGATTGAAAATCTGGCAGTAATTAATGAAATTTTGGTAAATATTGCTAATGTATGGCAGTAATGTTTTGTTTTGTTAAGTATGATTAAATTTTCTTGAAAATAATAGAAAAAATTACAGTTATTAATGAAATTTTGACAAAAATACTGATTTTAAAGTAATTATTGAAATTTTAGCAGTAATTATTGAATGGTTGGACAAATAATCGGAATGCTTGTAAATATTACGTACAATAATTTTGCTGAAAAATTTCAACATTTAAAAATATTAATATTTATAAATATCAAATATTTTGAGAATGAAGTTTAATATTATAATAACAGTGTCAAACGATATTTTTATATTTGTAGATACTTCTACAGGTGAGAAGTTATAAGTTATATACGTATAAGTAAATAAGTAAACTTTATTTACTACTAGCAAATTTTCGGCAATGTATACCAGAATTTTAATTATTGTTTCAAATATTCAATAATACCTGTATAAATTCAAATAATTCGGGCAAAATTTGAATTCATTTATGTCACAATTTCAATCATAACAGTTTTTTTTTAAATAACTACTACTACTAACTACTAACTTTTAAGTCGTGTTTAACAAAAATTTTATAATTCTGCTAAAATTCCACTTGAAGAAAAGTACCGCGAACATTTCACGTATTATTAAATTATAGTGTTTACTGTTTAATTTCAAATCATTTGTTAAAATTTCACAGATAACTGTCAAATTTTCAATCATTTCCAACAAAATTCAGTCATATTTAAGAAAACTTCATTTAGTACAAAATTTTAGAAATATTTAGGTCAATTTCATTTATTCTGTCAAACTTTCAATAATTACTGCAATATTTCTACTAATTTCTGTCAAAATATCTATGATAACTGTTAAACTTTTAATTATTCCAACAAAATTGTCATATTTAACAAAACCGAATATTGCTGGCAAGAGAATTCTATGAATTGTGTTTGGCATTCCTGACTTGTCTTTATTAGTCACTCACTCACCAATAAAAAAAATATATAGCATTTTGCATCAAATATTACTTATTACTTAAATACTTAAGTATTACTTAAAGATCTACATTTAATAAAATAAAAGAAGTTCAAAACTTTAAAACATTCTAGTTAATGATACAATTGGTACAATGTGAGATATTCAATTTTTTCATAATAGCTGTTGTAGAAAAAACTTTGTATGATATTCTGTCGTAAAGAGTATTTTTGCACGCGTTTTTTGTTGAACTCGGCTGTGCTTTGCTCGACAAAATTTATGCTCGTACAAAAAAGCACTACTTTACCAATTTGTATCATAAACAGACATTTTTGAATGACTAATTGTCAAAATTTTCAGACGGAACATATATATGTTGCGTCTGAAAATTTTTACTGATATCAGTAAAAGAGGTATCTTTCAGGTACAATTCGAGATAAATTTTCCGACTTTATCTTGTTCGTAAGAGAAATTGAAGCCATTTTTCTTAAAATCTTTTTAAGGTAAAAATCTTGGAATTTAGTTTTTATCTCAGAAAGTAGAAAAGATAGGTGTACACATATCTCTACAAATTAAATGGGGAAGCCAGAGCTATAATAATATGTAGGGTATTTCATTTAAAAAAACCACAAAAGTTGATGGCTACTTCCGGTAGAACCGGAAGTGATAGAACGTTGAAAATATTTCACCTGAGGGGAACGGAATCAGCAATGTTTGGATGATTTTTTCAAATTTTTATCGTTTCGGGAACCCCATGCATTTTTAATGGTCCATGAGCGTGGGACACCCTGTATATATTTGCATAATGGCTTAGTAGAAATATTGTTAATTTTGAATACAGGGTGAGTTTGGTCCATTCCTCCAACTCCAGGAATGTATTGTACACGTGAAAATAATTTAAAAAAAATTAAACTTGTTATCCGTTTTTCATTTGTTATCAAGTTAAAGTTTCAAATCTTGAATATGCAAATACGGTGTGTGTCTATGGTTTTTGTAATGGGTGAGCTGCTGTTGAAGGATATCGCCAATGGTTTCCACATCAGAAAACTCCGGATAAAAACGTATTTATCTGACTTTTCAACAAACTCTTCAAAACTATAACTTGAAAACAAATTAAAATCGGATAACAACATTTCAGTTCTTTAAATTTATTTTCAAGTGTACAATACACTCCTGGAGTTTGGTACTTTCCTCCTGACTCACCCTGTATATCAATGATATCAAGGTTTGAACTTACACTTTTTTTTTAATAAATTCGAATAATTTTTGAGTTGACGATTTAATTTCTACGTTTGTTTGTCATCATTTTGTCATCATGATAGCGAAAAAAGTTTGCCCTAACTTTTCCAGCGACAAAACGGAACCTAACGGTTGAAATCGTTATAATTTAATTTTAATGTTTATTTTTGTTTCTATGTAGCAATGTTTGTTTTATTTTATCATATTTGTATTGATTTGTATTGATTTGTATTGACCCATTCTATACCGCAAGGTCCTACAGAATAAAAGTAACTTATTATTATTATTATTATTATTATCGTATGATTCGAGTAGGTCTTCATCATCGATCTCTAGCAACCCTGGCATGACAAAAAAAAAATTCTAAATAATTTTTTCTCAAACTTACGTATATAAGTAAATTATATAATCTGTGAAAATGTAGCGATTTGGAGAGTCTTCGATTGGAGAAATTGAAAAAGCCATCAACAATAATATGCCTCGTAATAATGTGAATTCTACTACGTCAATTTGGCGACAATTTACGCTGTTTTGTGTTGACAATTTAATTCAATAAAGTGTCTTACCGAATTATACTCAAGCTTTCTTTTTGGGTCGAAGTAAACTTAACATTTATAATTTTAGTGTTGTTGCCTTTTTACAATTTAACTAAAAAAACTGCCAGAAAAATTACTTATCCTACGGACTCGTAAATTCTTCAAAGGCATTTTGTTTTTCGTTAAATTGCCAGGCAACAAAATTGTCAATGAAATGTCAAGTTTACGTCGACAAAAAACGCTCTCGTGTAATTTTACGTGAAAAACTAATATTTTAGTACCTACATATAAGCATTACATATAAAAATAGCACATTGGACATTTTTGTACATTCGTATGTGGGCCCTGTCCTTGATAATTAATTTTGATAAAGGTAATGATAATGGCAATGAAGGACAACCGATTTCATATTCGTAGACACTTTGAAATTGGCTAGAAACGGGACATTAATATCACACTGTATGTTAGAAAATTAAAGAAATTTTCAGAATATTCACCAACTTTTTAGCATCGGTATCGTCTAGTAGACTTACAAAAGTGTCACTTGCAAAATGTGATATTTTCTATAAATTTTTCGTAATTTCAATAAATTTTCTGAAGTTTTAATAAACCCTAAGAAACATTACAGTTCGAGGATTTTAGGTGTAGATATATTAATATAGAGTATAGATACAGGTGGTAAGAGTAGGTCAGACAAGCCCAAAATTTATTAAATTATTTTGTTGCCCTTCTGCCAAAAGGTTCGGGGACCTTTAAAATGATCATGCCTAAGAAAATATAGGAAAAATAGGTTTGTACAGGTAAAAGTAGGTCTGACCCGCCCAAAATTTACTAAATTATTTTGTTAGGGCTCGTAGTACATATTCAGAAATTTGTTATTTTATAAATTTACTTGGTTAAATATTGTACAAGGGGATTTTCTTTGTTGGAAAACTATGGGAAAAGTTTTAATAAACCTTATTATATGGTACAGTTCGAGGATTCTAGGTGTAGATATATTAATATCGTGTGTAGATACAGGTAAAAGTAGGTTAGACCCGCCCAAAATTTGCTAAATCCTTTTGTGGCCCTTGTGCCAAAAGGTTTGGGGACCTCTAAAATGCTCATGCCTAAGTAATTACAGGAAACATAGATTTTTACAGCTAAAAGCAGGTCAGACCCGCGAAAAATTTACTAAATTATTTTGTGGCCCTTCTGCCAAAAGGTTCGGGGACCTCTAAAATGCTCATGCCTAAGAATTTACAGGAAACATATTTTTTAATTTTCAACTTTTCACAAGTAAAATAGGTAAGGAGCAGCCGATATAAGATCTGTACACAGTTAAAAAATGTGTAGGACCGAGCTTGATATGAGCTATGCTTCGGATATTAAAGATTGCCGATTGACGTTATTATAGTGGCGGGGAATTCACTTGGTTGGAGATTGAACAAGGGGATTTTCTTTGTTGGAAAACTATGGGAAAATCGGGACATATTTAGAACTGAGGGAGCGGTATCCAAATTTCAATAAATTGTGTCAACCAAACCAGTGTTTTCAGAAGCCACCTTATTTCTGAATCAGATTTGTTTCACGACGAAAATGTACGTCCGGAAGGCTCATTCTGTAAATTCCTAGGGCCTCTAATTATCTAAATATGATTTTCCGATATTTTTTATAAATTTTCCGTAACTTGCATAAATTTTCTAAAGTTTTAATAAACCTTATTAAATGGTACAGTTCGAGGATTTTAGGTGTAGATGTATTAATATCGTGTGTAGATACACGTAAAAGTAGGTCAGACCTGCCCAAAATTTGCTAAATCTATTTGTGGCCCTTGTGCCAAAAGGTTCGGGGACCTATAAAATGCTCGTGCCTAACAAATTACAGGAAACATAGGTTTCTGCTGGTAAAAGTAGGTCAGACCCACCCAAAATTTACTAAACCCTTTTGTGGCCCTACTGCCAAAAGGTTCGGGGAGCTCTAAAATGTTCCTGCCTAAGAAATTACAGGAAACATAGGTTTAAAGTTTAAACTGTTCACAAGTGAAATAGGTAAGGGGCAGCCGATAAAAGGTCTGCACACAGTTCAAGAATGTGTAGGACCGACCTTGATATGAGCTATGCTTCGGATATTAAAGATTGCCGATTGACGTTATTATAGTGGCGGGGAATTTACTTGATCGGAGATTGTACAAGGGGATTTTCTTTGTTGGAAAACTATGGGAAAATCGGGACATATTTAGAACTGAGGGAGCGGTATCCAAATTTCAATAAATTGTGTCAACCAAACCAGTGTTTTCAGAAGCCACCTTATTTCTGAATCAGATTTGTTTCACGACGAAAATGTACGTGCGGAAGGCTCATTCTGTAAATTCCTAGTTCCTCTAATTATCTAAATATGATTTTCCGATATTTTCTGTAAATTTTCCGTAATTTGCATAAATTTTCTGAAGTTTTAATAAAACTTATTGAACGGTACAGTTCGAGGATTCTAGGTGTAGATATATTAATATCGTGTGTAGATACAGGTAAAAGTAGGTTAGACCCGCCCAAAATTTGCTAAATCCTTTTGTGGCCCTTGTGCCAAAAGGTTTGGGGACCTCTAAAATGCTCATGCCTAAGTAATTACAGGAAACATAGATTTTTACAGCTAAAAGCAGGTCAGACCCGCGAAAAATTTACTAAATTATTTTGTGGCCCTTCTGCCAAAAGGTTCGGGGACCTCTAAAATGCTCATGCCTAAGAATTTACAGGAAACATATTTTTTAATTTTCAACTTTTCACAAGTAAAATAGGTAAGGAGCAGCCGATATAAGATCTGTACACAGTTAAAAAATGTGTAGGACCGAGCTTGATATGAGCTATGCTTCGGATATTAAAGATTGCCGATTGACGTTATTATAGTGGCGGGGAATTCACTTGGTTGGAGATTGAACAAGGGGATTTTCTTTGTTGGAAAACTATGGGAAAATCGGGACATATTTAGAACTGAGGGAGCGGTATCCAAATTTCAATAAATTGTGTCAACCAAACCAGTGTTTTCAGAAGCCACCTTATTTCTGAATCAGATTTGTTTCACGACGAAAATGTACGTCCGGAAGGCTCATTCTGTAAATTCCTAGGGCCTCTAATTATCTAAATATGATTTTCCGATATTTTTTATAAATTTTCCGTAACTTGCATAAATTTTCTAAAGTTTTAATAAACCTTATTAAATGGTACAGTTCGAGGATTTTAGGTGTAGATGTATTAATATCGTGTGTAGATACAGGTAAAAGTAGGTCAGACCCGCCCAAAATTTGCTAAATTCTTTTGTGGCCTTTGTGCCAAAAGGTTCGGGGACCTATAAAATGTTCGTGCCCAAGAAATTACAGGAAACATAGGGTTTTACAGGTAAAAGTAGGTCAGACTCGCCCAAAATTTAGTAAATAATTTTGTGGCCCTGCTGCCAAAAGGTTCAGGGACCTCTAAAATGCTCATGCCTAGAAAATTGCAGGAAACTTAGGTTTTTAGTTTAAACTTTTCACAAGTGAATTAGGTAAGAGGCAGCCGATAAAAGATCTGTACACAGTTCAAAAATGTGCAGGACCGAGCTTGATATGAGCTATGCTTCGGATATTAAAGATTGCCGATTGACGTTATTATAGAGGGGGGTGGGGGGGGGGGGGGGGAGTTACTTGGTTGGAGATTGTACAGGGGGATTTTCTTTGTTGGTAAACTATGGGAAAATCGGGACATATTTAGAACAGAGTATCAAAAAGCGGCACACACAATTCGTAATATTGATAATGGTTTGTAAGTCAATAAGTACATATAGAGAAATTTGTTATTTTATAAATTTACTTGGTTGGAGATTGTACAAGGGGATTTTCTTTGTTGGAAAACTATGGGAAAATCTGGACATATTTAGAACTTAGGGAGCGGTATCCAAATTTCAATAAATTGTGACTACTAAACCAGTGTTTTCAGAACCCACCTTATTTCTGAATCAGATTTGTTCCACGACGAAAATGTACGTCCGGAAAGCTCATTCTATAAATTCCTAGGGCCTCTAATTATCTAAATATGATTTTCCGATATTTTCTATAAATTTTCCGTAATTTGCATAAATTTTCTGAAGTTTAAATAAACTTTATTAAATGGTACAGTTCGAGGATAAAAGTAGGTCAGGCCCGCCCAAAATTTACTAAATCCATTTGTGGCCTTTGTGCCAAAAGGTTCGGGGACCTCTAAAATGATTATGCCTAAAAATTAAAGGAAACATAGGTTTTTACAGGTAAAAGTAGGTCAGACCCGCCCAAAATTTATTAAATTATTTTGTGGCCCTTCTGCTAAAAGGTTCGGGGACCTCTAAAATGCTCAAGCCTAAGAAATTACAGTAAACATAGGTTTTTAGTTTAAACTTTTCACAAGTGAAATAGGTAAGGGGCAGCCGATAAAAGGTCTGTACACAGTTCAAAAATGTGTATGACCGAGCTTGATATGAGCTATGCTTCGGATATTAAAGATTGCCGATTGACGTTATTATAGTGGCGGGGAATTTACGTGGTTGGAGATTGTACAAGGGGATTTTCTTTGTTGGAAAACTATGGGAAAATCGGGACATATTTAGAACTGAGGGAGCGGTATCCAAACTTCAATAAATTGTGTCTACCAAACCTGTGTTTTCAGAACCCACCTTATTTCTGAATCAGATTTGTTTCACGACGAAAATGTACGTCCGGAAGGCTCATTCTGTAAATTCTTAGGGCCTCCAATTATCTAAATATGATTTTGCGATATTTTCTATAAATTTCCCGTAATTTGCATACATTTTCTGAAGTTTTAATAAACCTTATTAAACGGTACAGTTCGAGGATTCTAGGTGTAGATATATTAATATCGTGTGTAGATACAGGTAAAAGTAGGTCAGACCCGCCCAAAATTTGCTAAAACCTTTTGTGGCCCTTGTGCCAAAAGATTCGGGGATTTCTAAAATGCTCTTGCCTAAGAAATTACAGGAAACAGGTTTTTACAGGTAAAAGTAGGTCAGACCCGCCCAAAATTTACTAAACCCTTTTGTGGCCCTTCTGCCAAAAGGTTCGGGGAGCTCTAAAATGTTCCTGCCTAAGAAATTACAGGAAACATAAGTTTAAAGTTTAAACTATTCACAAGTGAAATAGGTAAGGGGCAGTCGATAAAAGGTCTGCATACTGTTCAAAAATGTGTAGGACCGAGCTTGATATGAGCTATACTTTGGATATTAAAGATTGCCGATTGACGTTATTATAGTGGCGGGGAATTTACTTGGTTGGAGATTGTACAAGGGGATTTTCTTTGTTGGAAAACTATGGGACAATCGGGACATATTTAGAACAGAGTATCAAAAAGCGGCACACACAATTCGTAATATTGATAATGGTTTGTAAGTCAATAATAGTACAGTCATGCTCACATAAATCTAGTACAAGAAGTTAGGTTACAAAAGCTATTTTATTTTGTACTAGATTTATGTGAGGATGACTGTACATATTCAGGAATTTGATATTTTATAAATTTACTTGGTTGGAGATTATACAAGGGGATTTTCTTTGTTGGAAAACTATGGGAAAATCGGGACATATTTAGAACTGAGTATCAAAAAGCGGCACACATTATCAATATTCGTTATATTGATAATGGTTTGTAAGTCAATAGTAGTACATATTCAGAAATTTGTTATTTTATCTCATTATATTTTATTATATGTTATTTAAGTTATTTTTAAGGTATTCTGATTACGAGATGGGTACGTAGTGCGTGGTTTCTGATTACAACCATCCTCATTCATGAATCGGCAGCTTTAACATAAACCGCGCGATTAAAATCGCATAACGCGAACGGGACTTGAAACGCCGTGCATTTTTTGAATTTACTGCCGAGAAACAAGATGATGCGCACGCGAAACGCAATAATTCATGCGCCACCACTTGTACGGAAGGCATAGAGCGCATTCAAACCGGAAAACGCTCGAATTCCAGTTCGCGTTCTTCGATTATTTTTTCCTCCGGAGCGGCGGCGTTCGATGATCGCCAGCGCCCGGCGTACCCTGAACAGGAAGCGTCCCGTCCGAAACGTCGGGGGCCGTTGCCGGCCCCCGAACGCCCGTACGTGTGCTAGAGCATGCATTAGTGCATATTTCAAACTGTCATAGATGAAAATTACGCTCAGGTTATAAAAATACTACCCCTGCGAATAAATCAAAGACCGCGCGACTGCGCGCTGCGGAAGCGGCGAGTGTTCGAGGCGGTCCACTGTGCGGCTGGCCGACTGTGTGCGCGCTGGCTCACAATGTGACCGGGACGCGCGCCCCGTCTCACTCGCGCCACAGAGAGCCGTATAGGTCGGTCTCACTCGGCTGACGTCAGCCGTAGATGTGAAGGGACCCGGTACAAAAATAGCTGCTATCGCTCAAATGTTCATAGAGACCAGCACGGGGAACGCTTGTTTTTATGCGAGCCGGGACACGTTTTCACCGATGGAAAAACGTCCGCTCATCCACACGCAGGAGCGTGAATTAAATCCTAAACTAATTAATAAGCGCGATGGATGGCAATTAAAATAGGGGATCAAAATTATTTTCTCGTATATGTTTCTATAATATGGTTAGCTGTATGTCCGCTGTATCATTTAAATATTATTTGTAGATAGGTCGTTTGCAAGTTATTAATTCTATGGTTATTTCCATGCGTCAATTAGTAGTGTTGTGTTTGGATTTGATTGCGTGATTATTGTTATTCATGTTGGCGTAGTTGAGGATGTTGTGTTGCTGGAATATTGTGCGCAGTTTGCTTGAACGTGGAGCGCTCTGGGAAAATAGCGGGGTCACGGTGCTGGTCTCTATTCGAGAGGTCTGCCTTGATAGCGCGGCAGCCGGTTGTGTCGCTGTCCTCTTCTTTCTCACGCCGGCCGTCATCTGCTGCTCACTCGACCGTTCTCTGTTTACCGCTCGGCACAGAAAGTCTCTCGTAAAAACCCAAGACAAAACACGAACGCTATCTAGGCGAGATGGGGACCAGCGTTCGCGCCTAGCGTCCTCCGATCGGGTCCCCGAAAAACATGGGGCTTCCGGAGGACCCGGAAGAGCCCAAGTGCCCGGAAGGGCCCTCGGACCCGGAAAATGCTGGAGGACCTGGGTGGCGCTGTTCGAGCGTTGCTCGGCGCCGGAGAGGACGCCGTCGGTATCGATTGTCGAGGCGACGGCGTCGGGACGCTCCGGCGCAACAATTGAACGCCGCACCGGGGACAATTGAAAATCGCCGAATCGGATGCGGGCGTCGGTGCGGGTGGAAACGTGCCCGTCCGAAAAAGGGTGGCGTCCTCCGGGCGAGGAGGGTGCGCTAGCGTGCATGTGCGCGACCCTGCCGCCCTCTATGCGGTAAGGGCGAAACTGCGGGCGTTCAGCCCTCGGGCGGATTTAATTTCGCTCCCCCGTATTTTCGCGCGTCTCTTAGCGCAATTTATCAGGGATGGGGTGGGGGGCACTAATAACGCGGAGGACTCTCGCTCCGGGGACAAAGGAAACGCGCCGGATCCTTGATGGTCGATGTTCCCGTTCGCCGTTTTCCTTTCACCGCGCCGATTTTTGCTCGGCGAGGCTGTCGAGTATATCTGCATCAGCCGATGCAGCGGAAACTCGAAACAAAACGGCAATAAACGCCGCCGCTTCCGAAAACAAAAGGTCGCTTGACAGTTCGGCGGCGTTTGTTTTCCAATTGAAGCGCCAGCAATCTGTCAATGTCATCGGCGGATCGGCCAGTGGCGGCGGCAGGATTGTCGTGCGCTCGCGGTGCCAAACCTTCGCACGCTGGATTCTTTCGGACGCCACGTGGCGTCCGCGTTTCCCACCGCCGCCGGTGGTCAGCGTCGGGAAACAAATGCTCCAATCAATCTTGCAGCCAATCGCCAGTCGAACAGAAACTCCTCGTCGAATTAGAAATCGACTGGAAACCCGGTTATTACCCGGCATTTCCGGCAGAATTTTCCAGATACCCGGTTAAGCCAGATTTTAAATTAAATCCCACAGCCACCTGTTAACTAACATGAAATATATTAATTTTTATACTCCATGTTTTATTTTATACTCCACTTTTGCAAGCAAACAGTTACGTCATTGACTATAAAATCAATCACGTTAGCAGTATTCCATCGACAGACCAATTCAGTGCGAAACTTGATTCGATCGCACAAACTTAAGAATCAAGTCAAAACAAAAGTCAAGATGGCGGTTTCCGAGATATTAATACCAACTTTGTTATTTTAAATGGCCGCCATATTTGATTTTTATACATCTAAATTAGCGTTGTGCCGAGTCGAATAATCCTATGACTCGAGAAATTACCACTCGTAAATATTCCAACTCGAATGATTATTCGAGTTGGCCGACCCGAGTCAGCACCTATGTTTGTTTTAAATAGACCTTATATTCCTCTTTTCAACAATGTGTAACAACCTATGTCAAACTAAAAATCATGGACGTGGAAAAAGTTAAACAAAACCTTATTATAAGAGATAGATGGAAGAATCTGGATATGCAAGTACCCAAGCAATGTGCCAAAACATACACAATATTTGGAGTCACGTTGAATACACAGGGTGTTCTGAAACAACGATCGGATTTTGTTATTTTCAAATGGCTAAAACTTTTTTATTTCGAATGAAACACCCTGTATGTAGCATAATATTCTGAGTGCTCATCAAATGAGCCATACTATGGTAGCATATGGACTGTAATCTAATCATTCTTTTCAATAGGTAAATAACTATCAATCTCAATAAGTTTTGATCTTTGAAAATAGCAAAATAGCATAGAAAATAGCACGACTCTGTTTGCAGGCACGTGTTTGTGTTTTGTTTATTAACGAAGATATCAAAATTGTGTAGAACTCGTTCAATTCACCGTAAAAGAGTGCCTAAAGAACATGCAACTCTTATCTTAATAAAATTATATGAGTATACTAATACTCATATACTCAATAAGTATATATATATATATATATATATATATAATATATACTTATTATATAATAAGTATATGGAATATTGATAAAAATCGATAATGGAAAATAATGAGTTTTTGGCTATAACTTGAAAACAAAAGACGATAGCCAATTTTTATTTTCACCATTAATTATGTCTTGAAAAAAGAGATCGAGGATACGCCATCCGATTTTCTCTATCTCCTCTAATTACCGAGATCCCCTATAGAAACATCCAAATTAGGCCACCCTGTACATTAACTCTTTTGTTTATATATTGAATCGATGAGGCTGATACATGATGAAACTCCTTGTTAATATATAAATAAAACACAATTGAGGGGTCTAAAAGTAAAAGGGTTTAAGTGCATTTTTTGTAGTTCTGAAATTAATAGCTTTAAAGTTAACTTGAATTTAAAAATTCCAGGAATAAGTTTAGAAAACTGTGTTAATATTTTAGTCTAAACCTATGTCTAAATATTAACACAGTTTTCTAAACTTATTCCTGGAATTTCGAAATTCAAGTTAACTTTAAAACAATTTATCTCAGAACTACTAAAAATGCACTTAAACCGTTCTACTTCTATACCTTTTCAAGTTCAAATGGAGACCAATCAAGTTCAAATTGAGACCAATCAATTTCAAATTGAAACCAATAAGTTCAAATTGAGACCAATCAATTTCAAATTGAGGCCAATCAAGTTCAAATTGATACCAATCAGTGTCAAATTGAGACCACTCAATTTCAAATTGAGACTAAACAAAATCAAATTGACACCAAACAATATCAAGTTGAGGGTAAACAAATCAAATTTATTATGACAACTTGATATTGTTTAGTGTCAACTTGATTTTGTTTAGTCTCAATTTGAAATTTATTGGTCTCAATTTGAATTTATTGGCCTCAATTTGAAATTGATTGGCCTCAATTTGAAATTGATTGGTCTCAATTTGAACTTGATTGGTCTCAATTTGAACTTGAAAAGGTAGACCTCTCAATTGGCGTGAGTTTCACAAAATATTTAATGTTGTACTGCAACAATTGTTTGGCCAGACAGTGGTCTCATCAGGCAGATGAAAGTTGATATTCTACAACTACAGATGCTACTTAAGTACCAAAAATGGGGCGGGGTTACATAATAAAAATAGGGTACATTTCTAAATTTAAAAGTGGGGAGTTATTAACCTCAAGTTGGTTGTTCAACAATAGACCCTGTTTATAATATTTGTTCATTTCGAAATGTTCTAAAAGATTTAATTTTAGCCCTTTATCACAGGTGTGTAATGTTTTAAACTTGGTGGGAAGTCGTGTTTATGTTCTAATAAATGGTTAGCATAAGTAGAGCTAGTGCGTTCGTATTTGAAGCACTTTTGGTGTTCGGAGATCCTATCTTTGAAACTGCGGCCGGTATGTCCAACGTAGACAATCTTTTGTTTATTTTGAACTAGAGGTATTGTCGAACTTACGAATCTTGTAAAAAAATATCTGATTCATAAATAAGGTGGGTTCTTAAAAGCAATGGTTTGGTTGACACAATTTATTGAAATTTGGCAAAATAGATTTTCTTATATTTGATATTGACAGTTTCGCACTCAGTTAGACTTAGTAACTCTTTTGTTTATTTGATTTAGAGGTATTGTCGAACTTACGAATCTTGTAAAAAAACTTCTGAATCAAAAATAAGGTGGCTTATTAAAAGCAATGGTTTGGTAGACACAATTTATAGAAATTTGGCAAAATAGATTTTATTATATTTGATATTGACAGTTTCACACTCTGTTCTTAGTAACAGAGTATCTTAGTAACTATTTTGTTTATTTTGACTTAGAGGTATTGTCGAACTTACGAATCTAGTAATAAAAGATCTGATTCAGAAATACGGTGGGTTCTTAAAAGCAATGGTCTGGTAGACACAATTTATTGAAACTTGGGAAAATAGATTTTAATATCCGGATCCGATACCCGAGGATCCAGATCTATGATCTGATACCAGAGGATCCGGATCCATGATCCGATACCTCGGATTCACATCAACTATCAGACACCTCGGATTCAGATCAACTATCAGACACCTCGGATTCAGATCCACTATCAGATATCTAGGATCCGGATACGGATCGACTATGCGACACCTCGGATCCGGATCCACTATCCGGATCTGGATCCGCTATCAGACACCTAAGGATCCGGATATACGGACAGTTTAGGATCCGAATCCTCAAATATCCGGATCCGAATCCTCAAATATCCGGATCCGGGTTGGAGGCCTAGTGTTTCTAGTGTTTTTTGCCTATTGCTCATAATCTTTTTCCTGTGGAGACATCATGAGTGATGCATTATTTCATGATAGTTTTTTTTCATGAAATTTAGATGTAGAATTAATATGGTTTACAGTTTTTACAATATTTTTACATTTGAGGGTTTTTGATTTGAGGATTCGCATCCTAAACTATCCGGATCAGGATTGCAGGCCTAGTTTTCACATGATTGCGCATTTTAGGTTTATAGCTCTTGCAGCGTACTAGAAAACATAAATGCGATTGTCATATGTTTGGGCATCTCTATTGACAATGCCATTTGACAATTGACAATTGACAATTTCTATGACAATTGACAATGACAGTTGTGGGTTACGTTTTAAATATTTAATTGACTTGTTCAAAATATATAAAAGTGCCTTATAGAGATGTTCACAATACTACCAAGCATCCCCTAGAAGCTGTATTTCAATAATCTTAAAATTGTTCTATGTTATTTTGTTTTTGAGGCTACCATCGACTCTTTTCGCATAGCAGAAAATTTGAATGCCGATAGGCAATTGTCACACGTTTGAGACATCTTTGTTAGTAGACTAAAAAAATTGACAGTTGTAGTATTGTTATTGACAATTAATTGCCAGTGAAATGACAGATATAGGTTATATGATACAATTATTTTAAGTGAAGTAACAGATATGGCTTATATTACTGACACTTAATTAAGGGGAAATGACAATTAAAGGCAATTTATATTATGAGGCAAGTTGTAAGTAACTTGTTGTAATTACTTGTTGTAATTAATTTATGTTTACATGTATCAATTTGTGCCAAATTTATCATTATTATTTATACTTTTAAATTTGTAATTTGTATTGTACATTTCTTTTTATGAGTAAACTTTTTATGAGTATGGGTAAACCAACGGGTAACACCAAATAAAGATTATTATTATTATTAAATATTATTATTATTACTATTATTAAAGATTATTATTATTATTATTATTATTAAAGATTATTATCATTATATTATTATTTCGCTAGAATAAATTTTTCCCAATTTTGAAGTACGGAGTGATCCATTTAGGGTGAGACTGTTTTATGTTGGTAATACAGTTTAGTTAACAATTTGTGTTTGTGATTCTTAAAGATTATTATTATTAAAGATTATTATGATTATATTATTATTTCGCTAGAATAAATTTTTCGCAATTTTGAAATACGGAGTGATCCATTTAGGGTGAGCCTTTTTTATATTTTTAATACAGTTTAACAATTTAACAATTTGTGCTTGTGATTTTGCTTTGTTTTGCTTCAATTTATTGTGATTATCTATAATTACTGACGGACCCTTAATGAACACGAATCTCTCTATATCATTTATGACAAGCAAATCTGCTAATTGCTAAAGGTTATCAACCTAAATTGCAGTTTCGCCCTAAATGGATCACTCGGAATTTCAATTCTAATAAATATTCTACACTGCTCAACAAAATTAGGGGAACACCTTTAAAAAAGGGTTAAAATAGAAATATATCAACTATACGAAATTAATTATTTCTGATTAATCTTAATTCATGTTTATTTAAACAGAAAGAGGCATTTTAAAACCATGTGGTCAAAATAAGCAAAAAAATACCATCTACTATAAAAAAAATTAACCATTTTTACCCTTTTTTATAGGTGTTCCCCTAATTTTGTTGAGCAGTGTATTTATTTTGAATAGAGCCAATTCTGACGGACAATCGTCACACTGTTTTGACATCACTGTTGGCAGTGAAATGACAGTTCCAGGTTATGTTTTCGACGTTTAATTGCTTTACATTTGTTCCTTTTTTTGATTTAATAAATTGCTTACCAAAATATTTTATGAAATTAGTTTATAATTAATAGGATTATGGTATGAGCTCAATTTTTATCTATTAAAATCTACTAAAATTTGTCCATTTTTCGACAGAGGCATTCAAACTCTATAAAGTTCTAAACTACAGCTGTGAAAATCTGTCAATTTTTCAATAGATACTGCCAAAATCTGTAAAAATTTGTCCATTTTTGATATCCCATTTTGATATTATCAGTGGTAAAATGCAAAAAACAATCACATTTTTGAGTGCAACTGTCCACATACGTCAAATGTTCAGTAAAATCCGTCGAAATGTGTAAGAATTTGCAACTGTGAAAATTTTTCATTTTTGACAAATATGCTAAACGCTGCTACTATGTTATGATGCTGTTAAAACCTCTCTCAATTTTTCAATAGATACTAACAAAATCCGCATTAATTTGTCCAGTTTTCCTACTGGGACATAATATCTATAAAATTCTAAGCTTGAGCTGTGAAAATCTGTCAATTTTTCAATAGATACTAACAAAATCGGCCACAATTTGTCAATTTTTCTCATTGAGACATCAAAATCTATCAAATTCTAAGCTTGAGTTGTGAAAATCTGTGAATTTTTCAATAGAAACTAACTAATCTGTAAAAATTTGTCAATTTTTGATATCCCAGTGTTGAAATGCAAAAAATTATCACATTTTTGTGTGCAACTATTCACGTAAACAAATGTTCAGTTAAAACCGTCGAAACGTGTAAAGTTTTCAATTGCAATTGTAAAAATTTGTCGTTTTTGACAAATATGACCAAACCTGTTACCATGCTATGATGCTGTAAAAACCTCTCTCAATTTTTCAATAGATACTAACAAAATCCGCTAAAATATGTCAATTTTTTCGACTGAGACATCAAAATCTACGAATTTATAAGCTTGAGCTGTGAAAATCTGTTAATTTTTCAATGGATATTAACAAATTCGGCTGAAATTTGTCAATTTTTCCGACTGAGACATCAAAATCAATAAAATTCTAAACTGCAGCTGTGAAAATCTGTCAATTTTTCAATAGATACTGCCCAACTCTGTTAAAATTTTGTCCATTTTTGATATCCCAGTGTTAAAATGCAAAAAACAATCACATTTTTGAGTGCAACTGTTCACATATGTCAAATTTTTGTAAAAACCGTCGAAATGTGTAAAATTTTCAATTGCAACTGTCAAAATTTGCCGTTTTTGACAAATATGACCTGAGGCTACGACCTGCTACTATGATGGTGTAAAACCGCTCTCGATTTTTCAATACATACTAACAAAACACACTAAAATTTGTCAAATTTTCCGACTCAGACATTAAAATCTATGAAATTATAAGCTTGAACTATGAAAATCTGTCAATTTTTTAATGGATACTAATAAAATCCGCTAAAATTTGTCAATTTTTCTGACTGAGACAAAAAAAATCTATAAAATTCTAACCTTGAGCTCATTTCACGAATGCCATAATCCTATGAATTATAAACTATTTTCATAATATACTATTGTAAGTAATGTATAATGTATAAACGAATTTCATATACTATTTTGTAGTCGACTAGAGCATTATTATAAATTTCTGATAAATAATTGTTCAAAACTAATCAGCGCATAAAAAGCTGACAAGAGGTGGCCTGTGCTGACATAGTTTTTCTGTGATGATCTGATTGATTTCTCAAATTCTATCAAAATAAATAGTTGTGACGAAGATTTAATAAGTGATGAAATTTTGAAAAAAGCTGCAGAAGCTGAGCTGAGCCCGATTCCTAAAAAGTCGGAATATGTTTATAAGAAAGAGTATGACAAGTTCTGGAAATGGCTAAGGAAAAAAAAACGTGGAGACGGTTACAGAAAAGGTTATCCTTGCGTACTTTTTAGATCAGGTATAAGTGATGAAAATTTGAAAAAAGCTGCAGAAGCTGAGCTAAGTCTGATTCCTAAAAAGTTGGAAGATGTTTATAAAGATTATGTCAAGTTTTGGCAATGGCCAAGAATAAAAAACGCGGAGACAGTTACAGAAAAGGTTATGCTTGCGTAATTTTTAGATCAGGTAAATTGTTCGAATTTAGATTATATTATTTATCTATTAATTCATCGTACATTCTCTTATTAGTCAAAACTTTACAAGTCTTCTTCGTTATGTGTATGTTCTCGAAGTTGAAATGCATGCTACGAATAAAAGACAACGTAATCTTTGACTGTGCTTATTTTGTTGTTATGGCTACGTTATGGCACACTTTAAGGCACAATGCCATAAAGTATATTTATGCCATAAAGATTTTCGCTATAACAACCATCTCATTACGAAGCTAGACTACAAAAGCAATTAAAGTCTTCCTATACCTCAAACATAAAAATAAGTAAATCTCATTCGCCTGAAAGTTAAGTTCACAAAACTGTCGAATTTCCATGCCCAAGCGTGATCCAAATCGATCGTGAATGGAGTTTATGTCTCGAATTGATTTATTACCGAGATACATGTCTAAAAGTGTGATTTTAATGAAGTGGCCGTTAGACTTTACTCGCATTGGCACGCAAGAAGAATAACGGAATCGTATCAAATTAAGCTACAATAACTATCAGGCATTGTTCTGATGCTATAGCATGTGCTGGAGTAGGGTGGATTCGTCGCGCACTGGGAGGAAACTTCGAACATTTACTTTGCATGTTTTGCTATTAAAAATATATCTTTACCTTTTATTGCCTCGAAAGTAAATCATTTGAAGACATATGACCGAACTGTTTTGAATATTATGATCCGAAATTTAAATACATCATTTTTTGACCCTCTACTCTCTGATCATTTCTAGAATGATCTAGAACTGAGAAAATCAGGAATGATGATAGAAATGATGAGTGTTTGCTCATAATGAACATCCTGTATAAAGTGGTGCTTCATTTTTTTTCGGATTTATACTTACAAATTGCTTCGAGATTGATTGCTAATTCATATTTTTGCTTTTGCATTTCTGCATTTCAAAAAGTTGGAATCTTGTGCGCATCAAACGACGTGTAAAAAGTGTGCTACATGATCGAAGGCCGCGCGGGGAAATGTGTACTCGCGCCGACGAGCTATTTTCATTCATAATCTCGGCGAAAGAATGGGCCCCTGAACAATTTGTTGTGTGGGAGAATGGCATTATATCGTTTATTTTTTGCAGGCGCTCCGAGTCCTAGCATGTACTGGACACTGTTTCAATCCTGCCATACATTAATAATGGGAGCTCTATCTTAACATTCAGACCCAGTGTGCACTTCACTGGGCATTACTGCATGCATAAAACATCCCCGCTTTGCCATCACTTGAGCTGCAGAGGAATTATAACAGTTTAGATCGTATAAAGACGTCGGCACTGCAGCGAGCTTACATTTATCATTTATGTATTTGCAGGCAATGCGTACATTTCGACCGAAATTGTCGATATAATGATTTTGGAGTGGACTACTGAAAGTCAACTTAGTAGTACAGAAGAATAATAAATATCGACTGCATTGTAATTACACAGTTTATGACATATTTTAGAATCCATAAAGCGGTACTTTACTGTACTAGTACCATAATTGAAAAAGTCAATCAGTGTAAAAAAATTGTATTAATAAAAATGTGAAAACTTAACATACAAAAAAAACAAAAAACTCATACAAGATCCGATGCTATAATAGTTGTTTATGACACATGTTCGTAAAGCACTACTTTACGAAAATGTATCATACAAAGTTTATTCTACGAGTGCTATTATGAAAAAAAGCAAAAATTTGATGGAAAATACTACCATTTTTACCTTTTATTAAATGGTGAGTGAATCAATTGTGTGTAAAACTTATTTTACGCACAATTGATGTTTTTAAGCACGGGTGATTTTTTACACACTTGTGCAAAAAAGTATCACTTTACACACTTGTGTTAAACAGTATCACTTTACTCACTTGTGCTAAGAAGTATCACATTATGCACAGTGAATAGTGCGTAAAAACTTAGTTTACACACTGTCGTAGAAAGTAGTTTCTTTGATAGCATTTTACATACTTATATATTTTATTATTTTTTCCATTAAAAAAATATGGGGTTACTGAAAAGAAACCAATATTTATAGCAAAAACAAAATTCTGACTGCAGTTTCGACCATTTCAGGTAATTTTCATGTGTGTAAAATATTATAATGCCTTATAAATAGGAGTAACTTGATTCGATTAGTTAATTAATCTTTTAGGGTCACGACTGGCCTAAAAAGTATCGACGTGGAGTTACAGAATAACTATTTCATGAGACAAAATGCATATTTTAACACTAAAAATAAAATTAAGTATAAATTATAACTTAGACTCGGTGTCTTCCTCAGGAGGGCTATCGACCTGTCGTCTTCCGAAAACTTTAATGAAATTATTATAGAAGTAATTAGGTGAAAATTCTCAGTAAAAATATGACAGTAATCAACTAAAGAGTGTAACCAATAGACATAATTAGCTGTCAAATAATGACAGTAACCAATTACGCGATAGGTGGAGGAGGAGTAGGAATTATTATTATTATTATTATCATTAAAGGGTATGGGACAGGTGAAGCAGCAGTGAGATGATTAATATATTATTATTACAGTTGTGAATTAAATCTTCGGAACCACTGCACTGATGAGACCCATCCATAGGTCGAAATCGGTCTGCAGTTATCCGTTGAATTGATGTCCAAGTGTACAAATAAATAATTTGAATGTTATATTTAAATTATACATATATGATATTATTATCACTGGGGTGTTATCACTAGGTGTTATCACTTTATAAGTTGAATTAAGTGTGTACTCCGATTTGTACACTGATTGCGGCGGGTTCGATTCTCTTAATAGGTAAAAAAAAGAATATTGTTCAATTACTCCCCGATTACTTTTCTGTACCATATTCTAACGCGCTTTTCTTTGGTGGGCACCAATTTAGGACACCTCAGTGAACCAATCAAGCAAAGCCCTAATCAAATAAATAAGAACACTTTGCTTTTTCATTTTATGTTTTCAAGAAATAAAAAATTTCATGATTTTGCAAATTTTTTATAAGGCTGCTTTTGATAGTAAGTTTCATTTTTAAGGTTTACTGCAATGTAACATTGTAGGAGGAGAAAGGAAGAGAAATAATTTCTTCGGTTCTTCTGATACTTTTGATATTTTCATTGGAATTATGGAGTTATCAATTCTTTTGATATTTTTATTGCCTAGTTCTATAAATTTCTATAGAACTTTCTCGCAATTTATAACAACTTTGGTGCAATTTGTATATTTTGATAGTTTAATTAAATTTTCTGCAATTTTCTCGTTTAGTTTCGTTACTTCGGTGTGTGTTTTTTTGTGTAGGTACTGGTAGAGAAAATTTTTGATTGATTTTTATTTTCTGTGATTTTTTTAATGATTACTCTTAAATATTAAGTTACGTTTCTCACAATTTTAATTATTTATTATAATTATGATAAAGTAGGTAATGATATTTGGAAATTTCAATAGTTACTGCCAAGGTATAAGTTATTGATATGAAAATTTCAATGACTAAGTAATGATATCTGGAAATTTCAATAGTTACAGCCAAGCTATTAATTATTGCTATGAAAATTTCTATGATAATTATTACTAGATCTATCAAACATTTCTGGAACTTCTAATATTTTTATTGATAACGGTTTTAGTTGAAACTTCTTATATTAATTAATGAATTTTCTGTGAAATTTTCTATGATTACTGTCAAATATTAAGTTATGTTTCTTACAATTCTAATTATTTATTATAATTATGATAAAGTAATGATGTTTGGAAATTTCCATAGTTACTGCCAAGCTATCAATTATTGCTATGAAAATTTCTATGATTACTATTACTATCGATCTATCAAACATTTCTGGAACTTCTAATATTTTTATTGATAACGGTTTTAGTTGCAACTTCTTATATTGATTAATGAATTTTCTGCGAAATTTTCAATCATTACTCTCAAATATTGAGTTATATTTATCACAATTTTAATTGTTTATTATAATTATGATAAAGTAATGATATCTGGAAATTTCAATAGTTACAGCCAAGCTATCAATTATTGCTATGAAAATGTCAATGATTACTATTACTATCGATCTATCAAACATTTCTAGAAGTTCTAATATTTTTATTGATAACGGTTTTAGTTGCAACTTTTTATATTGATTAATGAATTTGCTGTGATATTTTCAAAGATTACTTTCAAATATTAAGTTATATTTCTCACAATTTTAAATATTTATTATAATTATGATCAAGTAATGATATCTGAAAATTTCAATAGTTATAGCCAAGCTATCAATTATTGCTATGAAACTTCCTATGATTACTAATACTATCGATATATCAAACATTTCTGGAACTTCAAATATTTTTATTGTCAAAATTTTAATTATTCATTAAATCATGATAAAATAATGATATTCCAAAATGTCAATAGTTAAGGCAAAGTTATCAATTATTGCTGTGAAAATTTAATAATAATAATAAAAAATCACATAAGTCAGAAAATATTTGAATTATTACCGAGGAAATTTCAATATATTTTTAAATTATTTCTGTGAAAATTTCAATGTTTCTTTCTAAGTTGCAAAGATTGCTGTCAAATTATTAATTATTTCTATCAGAATTTCAATAATTGCTGTTAAAATTTCGATGATTACTGTCAAATATTAAATTATGTATGACAAAATATTAATTATTCATTGTCATTATGATAAAATAATGATATTCAAATATGAAAATAGTTACTGCTGTAGACTACAGATTGCTGTAGAAATTTTATTAAAAATTGGCAATTTTTAATGATTTCTGTCAAAATGTCCGTGTTTCTGTCGATGTTTCAAAGATTGCTGTCAAATTATTAATTCATTCTATCAGAATTTTAATAATAGCTGTTAAACTTTCAATGATTACTGTAAAATATTAGGTTATTTATGTCAAAATTTGAATGATTCATTGTCATTATGATAAAATAATGATATTGCAAAATCATAATAGTTACACCAAAGTTATCAATTATTGCTGTGAAAATTTGAATTGACTACCGAGGTAATTTCAATATTTTTTTAAAAATTATTTCTGAGAAAATTTCAATGTTTCTCTCCAAGTTGCAAAGATTGCTATCAAATTATTATTTATCTCTATCAGAATTTCAATAATTGCTATTAAAATTTCAATGATTGCTGTCAAATATGAAGTTATGTATGTCAAAATTTTAATTATTTGTTATAATTATGATAAAATAATGATATTCCTAAATTGCAATAGTTACTGCCAAGTAATCAATTATTGCTGTGAAAATTTAAATGATTACTGTGAGTAGTAGATATACTGACATCTGGGCCCAACTTACTCTTATGAGAAATAACACAGAGTTACCCCCTCCACTTTTCCCCCACCAAGGGGTCATGGTTTCAAAATTTCAAAATTCAAAATTTTTGTCTATTAAAAATAGACTACTGCCAAATTAACTATTTCTGTCAAAATTTCAATGCAACTGTTCAATGCTACTTCAAAATTTCAATCATTACTGTCAAGTTTAAATTATTTCAGTCAAAATTTTAATTATTTCTGCAAAATTTCAATAATTTCTTTTAAAATTCCATTGATTACTGTCAAATATTCAGTTACGCTTGTTAAAATTTAAATTATTCATTATTCAAGTGTGGTAGTACAAGTGGTTAATGTCGAGTTTTCAATGATTACTGCCAAATTATCAATTATTTCTATCAGAATTTCAATAATTGCTGTTCATATTTCAATGATTAGTGTCAAATATTAAGTTATGTTTTTCACAATTTCAATTATTCATTATAATTATGATAAAGTAATGATACCTCGAAATTACAATAGTTACTGACAAGTTATCAATTATTGCTCTGAAAATTTCAATGATTTCTGTGAAAATTTTAATAAAAATTGTTAAATTTGTAATTATTTCAGTCAAAATTTCAACGCTTCAATTAGTTTCAAATATTACTGCCAAATTACCATTTTGTTCTGTCAGAATTTCAACAATTGCTGTTTAAATTTTAACGATTACTATAAAATATGATATTAAATTTGTCAACTTTTAATTATTCATTATAATTATAATAAAATAATGATGTTTTAAAATTGCATTAACTACTACCAAATTAATTACTACTGTTAAAATTTCAATGCTAATGCAAAGTTTCAATAATTGCTGTTAACATTTCAAATATGGCTGTCAAATGTTAAGCTACGTTTGTAAAAGTTTAAATTATTCATTTTAATTATGACAAAATTAATGATGTTTCCAAATTCCAATGACTAATGCCAAATTTTCTACAATTTTTGTCAAAATTTCAATGTTAGTTTTCCAGTATAAGTGATTAATGTCGAGGTTTCAAAGATTACTGCCAAATTATCAATTATTTCTGTCAAAATTTGTATGATTAGGGCCAATTATTAAATTATTTCTGTTAAAATTTTAATTATCCTTCAAAATTACTGTCAAATATTAAGTTGTTTGTAAAATTTTTATTATTCAGTAAACAATTGATAAAATAGTAACAAGGAAAAAAAATTAAAAGAAAAAAAAATAGTATATGTATAATTATTTTGAAGGTTGTTATAATTGAGTGCATACTGGTAATATTTATTTTTATTTTATTTTATTATTTATTTTGCCTCTCAATAATCATGACTAGTTTCGGTATTTAAATAACCATCTTCAGAGCCATTATATATTTGTATGTTAATATGTATGCAGGGTGAGCTTTTTTAATTTAAAGCATTGTGATTTCGGAAACCATAAAACATAGAGATTCGGTTAAATGAGGAAAGAGTTGTCATTTTAAGAGCTTATGCACGACATGCTTTTGAAAAAAGCTATAGTTTTTGAGTTATAATACAGACTTTTTTTTTCGTAGTTTGCTTTGACATTTTTAAAAAGGACATTTGTTTCTCTTTATAACAATATAAGGATTGCTATACTTACTTTCATAAATAAATAAGATGCAGCAATTTTCGTTGTATAATTGGAATAGAATTTAGCATAATTAGAATAGAACAAATAATAGAATTCTCGTAGTAAGAGAAATAGTCCTGTATCGTGTTTATTTGTCAAAGTATTAATTTTCATATAGTTAATTTAGTAGTAAGTATAGCAAACCTTGTAACGCTATAAAGAGAAAAAATATCCTTTTTAAAAATGCCTAAGCCAACTATGACTGCTAACTAACATTTAAAAAAAATAAAGTTTGTTTTATAACTGAAAAACTGTGGACCTTGTTATAGTAGATATATTCTAAAATTATTAAATGAAATTTTCAGAAAATGAGGCTAAATATTTTCAGTAATAATATAACAAGAGAGTGAGAATAAATTGAAAATAATTTGACAGATTGTCGAAAACTTGTTGCCAGGCAATAGTCACGAGAGCCCGAAGGGCTCGAGTGACTATTGCCAAATGGCAACAAGTTTCAGACATAATCTGTCAAATTATTTTCTAATTTATCGAACTCTCGAGTTATATTTGATTAGATTATTTTTTGACGTTTTTTGCTTTCTAGTATTTCTTTATCAATTTCAGTATGCGAAACGCAGCTAAAGCGACTTTTATTCATTTTGTATGACACTTTAATATGATTGATAAATTAATAATTTGACAAATATTTTGATTGACAAGAGTGAACCTAGCTACCGAGATTATTCCCACTATAATAATCTCTAGAGAATATTCCCAGTATAATAATGACGGGATTGGTCCAGAAGTATCAATATGACAAAAATCGAAATATATCATTGGTTTTGAGAAACGTCAAAAAATAATCAACAAAAAATGTTCCACGAATTTTCCCCAATTTGAAAATTTACTGGAATTTTAGTGTTTATTCTAGAACTTTAGGTATAGATATATCAATATTATATACAGCCACGGACTTGAGCATTCTTATATAGTGTCGTTGTATAAGTTGTTAATATCGATAATAATGTTTCAAAGATTACTGCCAAATTATGAATTATTTCTGTCAAAATTTCAATGATTAGTGTGAATTATTAAATTATTTCTGTTAAAATTTTAATTATTCTAGCAAAATTGCAATGATTACTGTCAATTATTAAGTTGTTTGTCAACATTTTATTATTCATTAAAATTTTGATAAAATAAGAATGTAGAGGGAGAAAATCTCTCTAAGGATTCTAGGATTTTAGGTATAGATATATAAATATTATGTACAGCCACGGACCCTGGGAATGACGCGCTCCTAAGACCGAGGATTCTTATATTCTTGTCTGCCGTGCTCCTACCGTACGGGACGAGACAAGGATAGCAGACTACTCGGTCTTACGGAGCGCGTCATTCCCTGAGTCCGTGGCTGTACAGATACCAGTAAAAGTGGGTCATGCACGCCCAAAATTTACAAAACTTTTATGTGGAACTTTAGCCAAAAAGTTTGGGGACTCCTGCCCTTGAAAGTGCAAACCGAAACTCCGAATTGCATAAAATTGCGTTTTCATGAAAAACGTCGATGCTGCATAATAACTTAGTTTAGTTTATTTAGTGCCAAGAACATAGTTTTACACAAGTCAAGTCAAGTCAAAAAACTTGGACGTTTTTCCACAGCACTGTCCATTTTTTTTTTTGGTGCTGTTTAGATTTTATTTCTTTGGGGTAGTTACTTTAATCGTTGAGTGAAGGAGTTTATTAAACTCCTTCACTCAACGCTTTAATTAAGTTTTATTTGCAAATATTCGGCTAGAATTTTATTATCTTTACTTTTTCGTTAATCATGGAAGCTACAATAGCTATATGTGTTGCAACAGAGTATTAATTAATTTGCATAATATTTAATTAATACGTACATTAGCGTTTAGCTATTAGTTTATCGATTTTACTGATAATCCTGGTATCAGTAATAATTTAACTAGCCACAGTCGTAGGTTCGATTCTCGCCAGGGAAATGCGAAAATTATTCAGTTTCCCTCCGAATATTGCATGTTTTAAGAATTGACAATTAAAATGCCAATAACCGACGCCATAAATTAGACCAAAAAAATGTTGATAATAAGTTGATTGATTTTAGCGCTGGTTGTAACATAAACAAAGGTTTATTGGTTTTGTTGATGTTTATGACTTCAGTAATAATTTAAGTGCAAGTTCATTTATTTTACTGATGGTGGCGACAACCGTAATAGTTTAATTGCAGATACTGATGATCATATTTCAATCGATTTTGCTGGTGGTAGTTTTAACTTGCAGGACGCGTTTCCGAAACTGTTCGGCTATCCAGAAAGGCTCGATAATAGTTCGACTGTGGAAGCGGGCGCTAGATCAATGCGGGCTTTCGCCGGCGCCGCTTGCCGCGCAAATCCCCCAGTCCAGGAGTTCGCCCGTTCGATTCCCAGCGCTGACGAGGACTGCCAAAAATTCCACGGCGCTCCTGCCTGGAAGGCAGCCAAGTCCTTCGACCGAGGCGTCCAGGTGCGGGTCGTCCTTGGGTTAACCGAACGGATAAGCGGGGACAATTGCAATTTGCATCGGCGGCACGCCCCCCGTTTATTATCCGATTTATCGGCGCCGTTGACAGGTGTCAAACAGAACAAGTGACTGTCACCGGTTTGTCGGCGCGAGGCGGCTGGGGGTCGATTTTTGAATTGACCCGTGCTGATCGATTTGTTATAAATATTTCAAAAACGACATTGGCTTGTTTGCAAATATTTAATAGCTTCAGCTTGAATTGCAACTTGCAGCCGCTTCTTCGCTTAGAAAATATTGAAGCAAAATCATAATCATTTACATCAACAAACTGAGGTGGACCCCAAATCGAAATTATAAAATCACAAGAGTTTTCATTATATACCTTTAGGGAGCATGCAGTTTTTTTAATCTAAATTATTAAAGCAGAATCATAATAAGTGTATATAATGTATATTTACATCCGGAACTGCAGTTGAATGATAAGTACTTAGTAATTTTCGTAACGTAAAGTTACAAAAGTTGTAAAGTAAAGCACTTCCTACGAGATGTTTCCATGATGAATCTGCAGATCAATAAGCAATCTAAAATATTACAGCAAATTCGTAAGTGTTCATTCAGAAATTGCAGATGAACTAAAATTTACCAAGAAACTGCAGAGGATTGATGATTTTTCTTCAAAAATTTGTAAGCAAAATTGTATATTTTTAGAATTTAACATCAAGAAACTGTATGTGAAAAATTCGAAAGAATTGTCATTAAAAAATTTGATAATGTAATAATAAATAATAATAAATATAGGATCTTAGGTATAGATATATCAATATTTTGTGGAGCCGCGGACTCTGGGAATGACGCGCTCCTTAAGACCGAGCAGTCAATAATAAAATCTAAAATATTACAGCAAATTCGTAAGTTTACATTCAGATGATTCAGATTTCAAAATTTGCCCAAAAAACAGCAGAGGCTTGATGGTTTTTCTTCAAAAATTTGTAAGCAAAATTGTATAGTTTTAGAAGTAAACATTAAAAAACTGTGTGTAATTTACCAAAAATAACTGCAGAGGTTTGATGGTTTTTCATCAAAAATTTGTAAGCAAAATTGTATAGTTTTAGAAGTTAACAGAAATAAATTGTATGTGTAAATTCGAAAGAGTTGTCTTTCAAAAATTTGATAATGAATCGTTGGTCAATAATAAAATCTAAAATATTATAGCAAATTCGTAAGTTTGCATTCAGATGATTCAGATTTCATAATTTACCAAGAAACTGCAGAGCATTGATGGTTTTTCTACAAAAATTTGTAAGAAAAATTGTATAGTTTTAGAAGTAATCATAAAAAACTGTATGCGCAATTTACCAAGAAACTGTTTTTCTTCAAAAATTTGTAAGCAAAATTGTATAGTTTTAGAAGTAATCATAAAAAAAACTGTGTGTGTAATTTACCAAGAAACTGTTTTTCTTCAAAAATTTGTAAGCAAAATTGTATAGTTTTAGAAGCTAACAGAAATAAATTGTATGTGTTAATTTGAAAGAGTTGTCATTCAAAAATTTGATAATGAATCGTAGGTCAATAATAAAATCTAAAATATTATAACAAACTCGTAAGTTTGCATTCAGATGATTCAGATTTCATAATTTACCCAGAAACTGCAGAGGATGGATGGTTTTTCTTCTAAAATATTACAGCAAATTCGTAAGTTTGCATTCAGACGATTACGATTTCATAATTTACCAAGAAAATGCAGAGGACCGATTGTTTTTTTTTTCTAAAATTTGTATGCAAACTCGTTCAGTTTTAGAAGTTAACATCAAGAAACTGTAGGGAAATAACTGTTTACTTTTCCAGAATTCTTGAACAAAATCGCAAGGATCATTTACATCAAGCAACAGTATTTTTATCGAAAAATATGTGCAAAATCGTAATATACGTTTTCATCAAGAACCTCGGAGGAAAATGACATTCAGTTCCAAAAATATTAAAGTAAACACGTTTTGCAAGAATCTGCAAGCGAATTATAGTTTTTTTTACACATAATTGTAAAGTAACAAAAGTCAGTCATTTACATGAACAAATTGCGTACAAATTTGAATTTGTTTCATCGAACTTTGTGAAGCTAAATAATGAAAATTGTTTTTTGTAGCTAATCTACAGAGGGATAACAAATCAACTTTTTTTGGCGGAAATTTGGGAGATACGTTTTCATTTAAAAGCGCAGAAGAATCATCACTTAATTTATCTTGAAAATATTCCAGTTTTTCCCAAATTAATTTAAGGTATGAAAATTGTTTTTTTGTAGAAAAACTACAGAGGGATGATAAATCAACTTTATTTGGCGAAAATTTGCGAGATACGTTTTCATTTAGAAGCGCAGAAGAATCATCACTCAATTTATCTTAAAATTATCCCAGTTTAAAATAAATTGTCTATTTTTTTGGAATTATGGAACAAAATCGCAAGAATCATTTACATCAAACAATAGTTTTTTTTATCGACAAATAGGAGAAAAATCGTAATACACTTTTTCATCCAGAACCTCGGAGGAAAATGACATTCAGTTTCAAAAATATTAAAACAAACACGTTTTGCAAGAATCTACAAGCGCATGAGAGTTTTTTTTACACATAATTGTAAAATAACAAAAATATGAACACCGTCATTTATTGGGTCATTGCGTCATTGCACATTGCGTCATTTACAAATTGGGTACAAATTCAAATTTGTTTCATCGAACATTGTGAAGCTAAATAATGAAAAATGTTTTTTGTAGCTAAACTACAGAGGGGTGACAAATCAACTTTTTTTTGGCGGAAATTTGGGAGAGAGTTTTCATTTAAAAGCGCAGAAGAATCATCACTCAATTTATCTTGAAAATATGCCAGTTTATCCTAAATTAAATTAAGGTCTGAAAATTGTTTTTTGTAGAAAAACTGCAGAGAGATGACAAATCAACTTTTTTTGGCGGAAATTTGGGAGATACGTTTTCATTTAAAAGCGCAGAAGAATCATCACTCAATTTATCTTGAAAATATGCCAGTTTTTCCCAAATTAATTTAAGGTCTGAAAATTGTTTTTTTGCAGAAATCTACAGAGGGATGACAAATCAACTTTTTTGCGGAAATTTGCGAGACACGTTTTCAATTAGAACTGCAGAAGAATCATCACTCAATTTATCTTGAAATCATCCCAGTTTAAAATAAATTAAGAAAGTGCGGACTGTAAAATGTACGTATTAAATTCCTACCTTATTACGTTACTTCAGTCAGCAATTGTAGACATCATGATCCAGGTTATGAAAACAGCTAGTATTTACCGATCTGGAACAAAAAAGACGAAAACTTTAATGTTTTGGTACCATTTGAAGTAACATAATATGTTACTACTACTACTAAAATATTATATTACATAGAAATAGATGTGCCAGTTATAATTGTAGCTATATACAGGGTGTATCAGCCAAATGGAATAAATTCAATAATAAATAAATGGGGGCGTGTTCGAAAAAACGCTCGGACACGTCGATTGTTATTTTTAGTTGCGCATTTTTTTCAATAAAAACTTTTTATACAGGGTGTGTCATGTGACCGTGGCCAATACCAACTTTCTTATTTTAAATGCAACACCTGGTATATTATTCAATTTTTAAATTCTTCAGAAAATTCTAGACATATTTCATGTACAATGTCCTATACCTATCTTCAACTGTTTCGGAAATATTAAGTGTTTTCAGATTTATTGCAAAAATTAACCAAATCAATGTCCGGAACTACCTCAACCGAATATTTCCAAATCGGTGGATAGGGAGGCGAGGATCGATGGAATGGCCAGCACGATCCCCTGATCTGACGTCATTAGACTTCTTCTTATGGGGATATGTCAAAAGTATTGTATACAAAACTAAACCCCTCGACTTAGCTGACTTAAGAAGACGAATAATGCTTGCGATTAGATCGGTCACGCCTGAGGTGTTGAGTAACGTTAGAAGAAATTTCTATTTAAGATTAGGATGTTGCCAAGACGTTCACGGCGAGCATTTTGAACATCTCCTCCATTGAAATTTATTGTTTTTTTTTGTTTTTTTACATTATCAAGAAATAAACAGTATTACTTATTAGTTTTTGAGTGTGTTGTAACGAATTTCTGTAATCAAATAATTTTGTTTTTTTAATGTTAATTTTTGCAATAAATCTGAAAACACTTAATATTTCCGAAACAGTTGAAGATAGGTATAGGACATTGTACATGAAATATGTCTAGAATTTTCTGAAGAATCCAAACGTTGAATAATATACCAGGTGTTGCATTTAAAATAAGAAAGTTGGTATTGGCCACGGTCACATGACACACCCTGTATAAAAAGTTTTTGTTGAAAAAAATGCGCAACTAAGAATAACAATCGACGTGTCCGAGCGTTTTTTCGAACACGTCCCCATTTATTTATTATCGAATTTATTCCATTTGGCTGATACACAGTGTAGAATATTGTTGACTTAATATTGTTGGGCATTCAAAAGATAGAATTTGAACAATTGTCCCCTGCTCTAGATTCGTATTACTCCAGTACTGTTATTTCTCCGTTACATAGCAACAGTCAGCACTAAAGGAATCATCCATTTTCTGGCCTGCGTGTAGGCTAGGAAATGAATGATTATAGAACGATGCGAGAAAAATAGTTATTTTTGATTCTAAATTGCGAAATGCTTCCTTCGCAGTCGAGGATGAAGTTTTTTTGCAAGCAAAGAACATTATTTTGCATTCGAGAATGAAGTTTTTTTTGCGAGCAACTGATTTATGTCATGTAAATGTCAACATTTTTTATTAGTTTTCGAAAAATTACTCATCCATCATTAATTAATGTGTTACTGTTATAATAAATATTTATGTAATTGTGCTTTGAACAGCGAATGTGATTTGAGATACAAATTACAACACATATGTAATCATTAATAGTTTATGGATTCTGTGGTTGTATAGGGAAACCAAATATGCACTAAATCTAGGGGAACCACTTTAGTGACAATTTCAGCACACTTTACTGCCGATTTCGCTTATTTTATTGACGATTTCAGAAAAAAATGATGTTTTTAATTCGCGTCAATCGAACGTCGGGGTTATTCTGGGAGTAAACAAATAAAATTTATTATGACAACTTGATATTGTTTAGTGTCAACTTGATTTTGTTTAGTCTCAATTTGAAATTGATTGGTCTCAATTTGAAATTGATTGGTATCAATTTGAAATTGATTGGTATCAATTTGAAATTTATTGGTATCAATTTGAACTTGATTGGCCTCAATTTGAAATTTATTGGTCTCAATTGGAACTTGATTGGTCTCAATTTGAACTTGAAAAGGTATAGATGACAAATATAAATAAAATTACTGCTTAAATAGACAAAAGTCATAAAAACAACTTTAAAAACTATAGAAAGATCTACTTTTAAATATAGTAAAGTATTGTATATGGAAAGCAGGACAAGAAAATGTAAAATAATATCTCAAAATTACGTAAGTATAGTTTTCTCAGTTTTTCAAAGTGTTACGTCATGTTTACGTCATAAGTATGCGAACTGAGTGTAGTTATTTTATAATAATTTATTTATTTTTAAATATTTTAATATGTAAGAATGACTAGCATAAGTTGTGAAATAACATCAAGAAATAGATAATTGCATTTCTATTTCTATATAAAAAACTGCAAATAAGACATTTTCCACAATACTTCATTAAACGTTCGCGGTTATGAATATGCAAAAAAAAACTGAAAACACCCTATTGCATTGGTAGTTCTCCCACATTTTTCGATTTTCTGAATTATTTGCTTAAATTTTACGCAATTTGTTTTAAACTATTTCTTATATAAAAAGCTATCATGGCAGGTTTTATATTTTTATATAGAAAAGTTTAAAAAAATAGAAAATCTTCGGTAGAGTATCACATGGTCTAAATATTCTTTCCGGTAGGGCGATTGGCGATTATCGAAACATCTCCAATAGGCATTGGATCTCATCATGCCAATTGCTCAATGAGATAAAAAGTATGTCATTCCATTAAAAAAAAAAATCTTCAATTTTTTTTCTTCTAAAATTTTGGTTTAAGATTTTCGACTAAGAATTTATTGACTATTGATTTATAGTTTGTTCGCTAATTTATACACACTCTGTATAATTGAATCAGAATTGGCTGTCAAAAATGGTCATGTAATTAGTCAACTAGTGAAGAAGCAATAGGAATAGAAACTATGATTATTATTATTATTATAAACATATCACCTATATTGCCTCATATGTTGTAATATTTTACGCAGGGGTATTGCCCGAGAGATACAAATAACTAAATAAATCAGTAGATGTGAAGTAGAAACAACTTTTAACTCGTATCGATTCCGAATCCTACAGGTTGTGACAGTGGCGTATGAGTAATAAAACGTACTCGTTTTCCTTCGTCCGCTCCTATTAATTATTTTAGCTTCAAAATGGGATTTTGGCCGGGTAATCTGTTTAGCGCCGCTGTCATATCAGGGAACTTCAGTAGTTTAGGAGTCGGTTTATGGGCGATGCAATATTTTACACTTTATGGATTATTTTGAATCTTACAGGTCGCATACGCCGGAGCCGGCAATAAAATTGATTCCTATACATACACTTGCTTTTACCGGCTTAGTAAACAGTTTCACTGAGAAATTTCACAACAGATCTCGTACTCACTGAGTTTAGGGACGATGGTGTGTTTTACGACAAATTCGCATCGTGCGCATGATGAAAATTGTTTTATTCCAGTTTTATGTTTTTAAGGGTTTTTCCGATCACTCGCAAACTTGTGAATAGTTATCTTTAACATCCCCGCAAAGGGAGGAGAAACGCATTGGGCGGGTAGTTTTGCAAAACAAATATATAAAAAAAGGGGGGCGAAGGTTGAAAAAAAGGTTGGAAACCACTGCTTTAAGACATTTTACAACAAAACGTTTTTTTTAATTCTTCTTTGTTAAAAAGTTATGGTTATAGGCAATTAACGAAAAACAACAATTATATAATAATAATCAAAACATTTTTAATAATAAAATGTAAAATTGCTTGATGGGCAAATAATAGTACCTACCTACATTAATAATAAAAGTTTACCCTAATTATATTAACAGTCTCATAATTAGATGATCACTAGGAATTCATTACTATTTCGATGATAAAAAATCACTCACTGGTCGACAAATTTTGACGAATGTGTTGTCCCTGCAATTTAAATGCATATTGCGGAAAGTATTTACTATGCATATGTACGAAATGCAAAAAATGTGTTGCAGGTAATATTTCTTTAGATTTTTTCCATAGTTTTTCTACTATTTACTTACAAAAACGAAAATTTACTTAGAAAAGTGATACCGGTAACTGTAAAACTGAAATTTGAATCCAGTATTGCCATAAAAAATAATCGGAATCTGTTTGCATCCCGAAAAAAAAAGTTATACACATTTTGCAAAAATTGAAATGTCACAAAAATGTGCTACAAAAATATTTTTGACGTTTTTGAAAGCAGCGCAAAATTTTCTATCGGAATCGGCTATTTACGTCTAAGGCACAAAAAATGTGTTGACTAGTGTAATCAATTGGGGTTAATTTTAAATTTCAATAAGATTATAAATTAAGTTTAACGTTTTATCCATAAGTTGCCAGTTATTTATTTAAGGTATTATTAATGGGTACTTACTGATAGATTTATTTTAATTTAATTTTATTATTTATTTAATTTACTTTGCCTAACCAGTTTCAGTTTCTAAAAAACCATCATGAGACGATGACATGTCTACAAGGAATACAATAATTAGGTTAGATATAAATTAGCGTTTAAGTTTATTTTAAAAATGTTTAAATATAAATTATATTAATATTTGTTATGCATTTATTGTTGTAGTATGTATAAATTATTTAGGATTTATGTAATTTCTTAGTGCTAATATAAAATAAAAAGTGTGAAACTATTTTTTTTGGCGGTATTAATTTTGGTAATAGAAAGTAAAATCAATTCTTAAATAAGTGTTTTAGTTATTTCATATGTACATATTAAGAGTTATTTACTTACGTATTTTGCTATGTATATATATTTATCTTATTTTTACCATAACTAACCTTTGTTAGAAACTCAATCTAGTTAGGCAAAATGAAATAAATAAATAAATAATAAAATTAAATTAAAATAAATCTTCCAGTAAGTACTAATTAAGAATACCTTAAAAATTAAAAATAATGGTTTAGAAGATTCAAGTGAGAAGTTGGAAAAATAAATAAAATTGACAAGGGTTAATTTATGTACTTAAAATTATTATTTCTTTAAATTTTTATTTTATAAGATCAATAACTAAAATCATTCAAAAAATCTAGTTTGTAACTGTTCTTTCTAACTTATAATCAAATGAATGAGATGTATCATTGATGTGGACCAACGAAAACAAAACATTTAGCAAATTTTTAAAAGCAAAGGTTCAAGACCTTAACAAGTCGAATATTATTTTATTATTAATTTATTGAGAAGGTCTGCATTTTGACAATTCTGATCATATCAAGCAGTTATTATCAGATTTGATAAATCTTTGATTATTATAAAAGCTGAATAAACATTTTAATCAAATTATAAAAAAATTCGAAGAAAATGCTACGAAAAATTTTACAACCTGAATATTTTGAAAAATCAATCATTAAAACATTATGTATTATCAAAATTTTAATCAAATGAATGTAGCAGTTTTTTTTTCGACAAATTGTAACAACCAGAATATTTTGAAAAATCGATTGTTAAAAAATGAAAATGAAAAATTTTGTAATCAGAAAAAAAATTCAAATAAAAGGAATATAAAATAAGGCTTCTAGATGGTTAAGGATAATGGTTAATGGCATAAATAATGGCATAAATAATTGTTTAGGAGATTCAAGTGAGACGTTGGAAAAATAAATAAAATTGACAAGGGTTAATTTATGTACTTCAAATGATTATTTCTTTAATTTTTTATTTTAAAAGATCAATAACTAAAATCATTCAAAAAATCTAGTTTGTAACTGTTCTTTCTAACTTATAATAAAATGAATGAGATGTATCATTGATGTACGAATATAAAACATGCAGCAAATTTTTAAAAGCAAAGGTTCAAGACCTTAACAAGTCGACTATTATTTTATTATTAATTTATTGAGAAGGTTTGCATGTTGACAATACTAATCATATGAAGCAGTTATTATCAGATTTGATAAATCTTTGATTATTATAAAAGCTGAATAAAAATTTTAATCAAATTATAAAAAAAATCGAAGAAAATGCTACGAAAAATTTCACAACCTGAATATTTTGAAAAATCAATCATTAAAGCATTATGTATTATCAAAATTTTAATCAAATGAATGTAGCAGTTTTTTTTTTCGAAAAATTGTAACAACCAGAGTATTTTGAAAAATCGATTGATAAAAAATGAAAATGAAAAATTTTGAAGTCAGAAAAAAAAACATTCAAATAAAAGGAATATAAAATAAGGCTTCTATAATAATAATAAGTTGACTGTCGATTGTTGATTTCTAAAGTGTTAGAGCAACTGTAATAATAGCATTATTTTTTAATACCTCGCTGGAAATAATGTTTTAGTTAGAAACGGATAAATTTTTGAATAAAAAATAAAAACAAAAATGACAATTTTCAAGATTCAAGACCTTAACAAGTCGACTATTATTTTATAATTAATTTATTGAGAAGGTCTGCATTTTGACAATTCTGATGACATCATATCAAGCAGTAATTATCAGATTAGATTAATCTTTGATTATTATAAATGCTGAATGAAAATTTTAATCAAATTATTAAAAAAATCTTACTAAATACTTACTAACAAGAAAGAGATAAGCAGAAAGACAAAAATGAATATATACAAAACTATATACAGAACGATTTTGACATATGGGAGCGAGACGTGGAAGCTAACAAAGAGAGATAAAAGTAGATTACAGGCAATAGAAATGAAATATCTGAGAAGAGTAAAACAAGTAACGAAAAAAGACAGACAGATACGAAATAAAGACATCAGGGAGGAATTGGAAATAGAATCAATAGAAAAGTTTGTAGAAAAGAAGCAGCTCAACTGGTGGGGACATCTAATTAGGATGAAAACTACGAATCAAACAAAACAAATCTGGGAAGCAAAAACAGGAAAGAAATGAGGAAGAGGTAGACCAAAGCAAGAATGGGACAACAAAATAGAAGAAATTATAAACATCAGAGGGAAGACAAACAAGCAAGTGAAACAAGCAAGAGAAATGGCAAAGAACAGAAGAGAGTGGAAGGAATTTGCAAATACATAACAAACAATGTAATATAACTGTAATGTAAGATATGTAACATGATGTAACCACACCGAAAGATAAAGGGCCTATTGATAATAATAATAATAATAAAATTCAAAGAAAATGCTACGAAAAATTTTACAACCTGAATATTTTGAAAAATCAATCATTAAAACGAATAGCTCCTTTAGTGGTATGTTCGAGCCTGCTTATACGTTCATCCATTTTTGTTAATTTCACCATAATTTGTTGAAGGGAGTTTTGAATTAAAGCATTTTGATCTTCCTTTTGGGGTTCAGTTTTATTATTATTTTCGGACTAGTTAATGACTGTCTGTATGACTTTTTCTCTGTACTTGTGCTGGCTACAGGCATTTGTTGGCTATTTCTCTGTGGCTGTTTAGGAAGAATTGTTTTTTTATTGCGTTTGTCTTTTAATTTTTGCATTTCTTTTGCAACCATGCATCCTCTGTAGTTTGCTGGATGGCCACTTTATATAACACAATTATCATAATGGCCATTTACACTTTTCTGAATGCATTTTGAAAACTGTTGCCAAAATTCCTGTGATATGTGCCAAAACGCGTACGCCAATGGGTTACAAAATTTTATTGGATGGCACACATATTCGCATCAGTCGCAAATGAGTACATTTAACATGTCATTTAGTTGTATTAAATTGATCTTTCTATTTTATTCGCGATTGGGATTGAATATTTGCGAAAGCATTCATTTCATCTTTTCATCAGTTAAAATGGTAGAATGAGTTTTGTGCGGGCGACGTGCTGCTCGAGCGGCTCTCCGGCGTACGAATCGGGGTTCGATCCCACGTGGGGTGTACGAGGGTCGGAAGAGGCGTGGGGCTGAAAATCTACATCCGCCTAATAGACTACCAAGCGGGAGCGTTTTAATTTTTTTTTTGTGCGGCAGTGCGCGTTTCATAAACAGCTCGCGTATATGATATAAACGATAATTGGTCTGAGGCGTCGTCAGAAACCGAGCCGCAATTCTTTTATATAATTTGGGAGAGCTGGGAACAATGCTCGGCGCATGAGAAAAAGTCGGCTGTGAAACAAGTGACGTATGTTTGGGAGTCGATTGTCTTGGGAGGCCGGTCCTGGTAGGCCGTTTCACCTGAGACACGGCCGGCGCCTCGTCGTTTTCGAAATCGTTTGTTTAACAACGAAATCTGTTGACAAATGGCGCAGGTTAGGTTGTTATTAATCAATTGTTGATACAACGTAACGCCTTGACACATCAATGTTGTCTGCACTAAATGACAATCCTCAATTTCATGAGGTGTACATTTGATTTCAAATTGTTTTGAAACTTTAATCCAATAACAAGTTGCGCGAACTATGGGAAAATGAGAATCTCCAAAATTTAAAAAAATCCATTTGGTTCCCAAAATTTAGTCACTTTCCAAATACCTATAAATATTGTTACAACGTTGCAAACGGGAAACAAAAATGCGGTTTTGATCACGGTTTCTGATACATCTAAATAACTACTAATTTTTAGTTTTTACTGTTGTATTGCTATTGTTATTACAAAAAATAGTATTCTAAATCTAGTAGTCTTAGTCTTAGTCTTAGTAAATCATTATAAGTTATTTTCACAACCATCAGAATTGTCGTCATCAATCTCAATGTTAACCTCTTCAGATGCATCTTAAAGATTATTCGAAGGCAAACCATCCAGTATAGACTCATAGTACTGGCGGTGTAGTGAGTTCTCAAGGTACTTTAAAATTTCTCACAGATTTTCTGTCTTTGAAGGTTTTATTCCTGGTGGTGACTGGTAAAGGTTTTGAATTTCAAGAGTATTTCAGTTGCTTTTGAAATACTTAATGACCACTATATGTCTATCCCAAGATCCGTAGTACGATTTTCGCAGGTTAGTAAGGATGTCATATTTGTTTCGACATATAGTAAGGATGATGATGTTCGCATCATCATCCTTACTTCTGGAAGTTTCAGAGGAGGTTAAGTTAGGTTAGGTTAAGTTATCATCCTTACTTCTTGAAGTTTCAGAGGAGGTTAGGTTAGGTAAATTTAGGTTATCATCCTTACTTCTTGAAGTTTCAGAGGAGGTTTATGGGTTTTCCAGATAAAATATTCCACAGCACTTGTAATATCGAAGAAGTCTGTGTGGGTCACTATCTTCAGTATAAATGACGAAGGATGTTTTCGTGCATCCAACACTATTTCATTCCAAATTTCGGGAAGTGGTGCTATATTCTGTTTCTTTTTCTTCTTTCTGATTACGCCGAAATCCCGATCATTTGGAAGATAGATTTGCTCTCTTATAGGAAAGAGGTGAGCAAGCCTCTTGAAAATCTTCAGGTTAGTCCATAAACTGAAGAACAGTACAGAACCTGGACCATTGTCTTGTTCTTGTTTTGTCCGGGATAACCGTCAGAGATTAATGCAAGTTAATCGTGTCTTATACTAGCTGTTTGAAGATTATTTACTGAGTCTAGGAGCATAGATGTCTCTTTGTTTGCCCTTTTCCCCTTATTCTGTAGGTAACGATACATTATCACAGAATCATCTGATAGGGCATGATACATTGTCACAGAATCATCTGATAGGGCATGATACATTGTGACAGAATCATCTGATAGGTCATGATACATTGTAACAGAATCATCTGATAGGTCATGAACACCAAAAATATTATACCACAACTACCGTGAATAGAAAATAGGACCACTTGGGATGTGTGAAAAAGGGAGCGGTTTTACATGAAGTCAAAAGAGAAACATGCTATACTCCCTTTATGCTATACATTATCACAGAATCATCTGATAGGTCATGATTCATTGTCACATAATCATCTGATAGGTCATGATTCATTGACACAGAATCATCTGATAGGTTATGAACACCAAATATATTATACCACAACTGCCGTGAATAGAAAATAGGACCACTTGGGATGTGTCAACAAGGGAGGGGTTTTACATGAAGTCAAAAGACAAACATGTCGTTTATACTTATATACTCCCTTCCTTAGCCTTCATAATAAAAGTTTTCTTTTCTTTCTTAAAAGCATCCGCTTTTCTTGGATGAAGGGTTTTCTCCAATGTATACTGGGCCTTTGATTCCTCATCTGTAGCTGGATTCAACTTTTGTTGAAGAGAATCGCAAATAGCAAATGTACACACTGTTCCATTAATTTTGAGACAGAAATGAGAATTAGAAGTTATTATAGAGAAGAATTAGAATTAGAAGAAGAAATAGCGAATTTCGACCTTACGGGATTTATAAGTTATTATAGAGAAGAATTAGAATTAGAAGAAGAAATAGCGAATTTCGACCTTACGGGATTTAGAAGTTATTATAGAGAAGAATTAGAATTAGAAGAAGAAATGGCGAATTTCGACCTTGTGGGATTTACGGTACCTAAGCGATCCAGATAATAGCAGATTCGCTAAGGATGACCTTTACCTAAGGATAAGGGTCATTTTTAACTAGAGGCATCTCAAAATTAATGGCACACTATCTACCTACGCGGCTTACATGTTCCTCTACATGCACTTTTTTATCTCGTATGACACTCTTTTTTCGCCCATTTATGATGCATTTTAGGCAATTCACTAATATTATAGTAATGATAATCAACACAAGAAAATACTACAACTTTACTTCCTAACAGCTTGTCAAACACTCAAGTAACAAGTCACAGCAAGTAACAAGTGAGAGGAGGGGGCGCATGTTTGATGGAAATAACCAGACAAGTTCAGGACCTGGCTGGCTTTTACTGAAATGGATGGGACTTGTCTTGTTTTTGTAGAAACGCACATCTCCGCATTAAATCTCCGGAGTTGCCTGCTTCCTGGCGTAGCAAATTATACCACTAGATGGCCACTGTTTTAAAGCAAATAAAATGGCGGTAACTTGAGAATAGATTATTTTAGACTTGGTTTTTGGAGTAATGCCTTCAATTATAATATTTAGGACGTAATGAGACCTTAGATGTTGTATTCACTACATAATTATAAATTATAATGCAAGAAAAGATGCAAAAGAAAACATGTATAGTCAGTCCGATGAGAGCTGATAATGACTCATCCTTTTTCCAACAAAGGACAGCATTTTCTATGCTCGTTCGCATGCTTAAGGAAAATGTAATAGAGTGAAATTAAATATTGGGGATTCCGCAAATATCGAGAGATGAGTCATTGTCAACTCTCAACGTCCATATAGCAAAACGATCCTCTTGGTTAAAGCGCGTTCTCGCGAATCAAGTTTAACTGATCGATTGTAGTTGATCAACAAAAGTTGAATGAAAACTATAATGAGAACTTTTGTTTCAATACAGTTGAACAACATTTTAGTGGATCAAGAAAAGTTAGACCCAGTTATCCGCCATTTGCTTTCAAGTTGAAACTTGCTTTGAAACGCGTGAACTTCAATTGTATGAACTGTGAAGTTCGGTTTCAACTGATTACGACACGAGTAAAAGAAGTAACATTGTTCAAAATATAGTTATACGTGCCAAAGAAGTAGAATAGTTCAAAATATAGTTATACGTGCCAAAGAAGTAGAATAGTTCAAAAAAGTTCAAAGTTGAAATACTTCAAGTTTAATAAGAAATCAAATAGTTCAAGTGTCTGAAAAAAATGATGCTAACATTTTTAGAACTAATATGTCACAAGCACGATTGTGTTTGGAACCACTGACTGGATTATAAACATAAAGATGCTAGCGATGAAATGCTTTGAAGAAAAAAATAATCTGAATATTTTGAATTGAAAATAACACAGATATAAAAGAACCACAATAAATATGTCCGATAAAAAAATACATAACTGCTTAGAAAGGGTTTTAGTTAGATTTTGACATGCCTTCGTAAATTGTGCGAAAATATTCTTAATTATTGCATAAAACTGTACCTATGTAATTCAATTTTGATTTGATTATCATCAAATTAAGTATGTGATTATAATTTTGACTTGATAATTGCAGCATTCTGTTTTTTTTTAAATATTTTCAATTCTCTACTCACAATTGGTACACATCTTCACAATTTTCTACATTAATCCTCTGAATTTCCAAAATTCTATGAGAATATTCTCAATTGTGTCACAAATCTACAGGATCTCGTCATCAATTTTCAAAATTTGAATCTTAATGTTCTCAAAATGAGCATGATTCAGTAGCTGTGGCTCATTAATTGGCAAATATTGAATAAATATTGTAAACATTGAAGTTGATATTGTCAATTTTCGCATAAACATAGTCAAATTTGGTACACACATCTTCACAATTTCTACATTATTCCTTCAAAAATTCTATAAGAATGTTCTCATTTGTGTCACAAATCTACAGGATCTCGTCATCACTTTTCAAAATTTGAATCTTAATGTTGTGAAATTGAGCATGAGTGTGTAACTGTGGTTCATTAATTGGTAAATATTGAATAAATCTTGTTAACATTGAAGTTGATATTGTCACTTTTCACATAAACCTAGTCAAATTTGGTACACACATCTACACAATTTCTACATTAATGCTTCAAAAATTCTATAAGAATGTTCTCAATAATTATGTCACAATTCTACAGGATCTCGTCATAAATATTCAAAATTTGAATCTGAATGTTCTCAAAATGTACATTTACAAACCTGTAAATTTCCAAAATATTCTTATAGAATTTTGGAAATTCTCTAATCCTCTGAATTTCCAAAATTCTATGAGAATGTTCTCAATTGTGTCACAAATCTAAATTGTGTCATCAATTTTCAAAATTTTAATCTTAATGTTCTCAAATTGAGCATGAGTGTGTAACTGTGGCACATTAATTGGGAAACATTGAATAAATATTGTTAACATTGAAGTTGATATTGTCAATTTTCGCATAAACCTAGTGGAATTTGATACACACATATTCACAATTTCTACATTATTCCTCTAAATTTCCAAAATTCTATAAGAATGTTCTCAATTATGTCACAAATGTTCAGGATCTCGTCATCAATGTTCACAATTTGAATCTTAATGTTGTGAAATTGAGCATGAGTGTGTAACTGTGGCTCATTAATTGGCAAATATTGAATAAATCTGAACATTGAAGTTGATATTATCAATTTTTGCATAAACCTAGTCAAATTTGGTACACACATCTTCACAATTTCTACATTAATCGTGTAACTTTCCAAAATTCTATAGGTATGTTCCCAATTGTGTCACAAATTTACAGGATCTCGTCATCAATTTTCAAAATTTGAATCTTAATGTTGTCAAATTGAGCATGAATGTATAATTGTGGCTCAATAATTGGGAAATATTGAATAAATCTTGTTAACATATAAGTTGATATTATCAATTTTCGCATAAACCTAATCAAATTTGGTACACACATCTTCACAATTTCTACATTAATCCTCTAAATTTCCATAATTCTATAAGAATGTTCTCAATTGTGTCACAAATCTACAGGATATATCTAAATAATGCGGAACAAATCTTATTAACATTGAAGTTGATATTGTCAATTTTCGCATAAATCTAGTGAAATTTGGTTCACACATCTTCACAATTTCTACATTAATGCTCTAAATTTCGAAAATTCTATAACAATGTTCTTAATTGTGTGACAAATCTACAGAATCTCGTTATCAATTTTCAAAATTTGAATCTTAATGTTCTCAAGTTGAGCATAAGTGAGTAACTGTGGCTCAAGAATTGACAAATATTGAATAAATCTTGTTTACATTGAAGTTGATATTGTCAATTTTCGCATACACCTAGTCAAATTTGGTACACATCTTTACAATTTCTACATTAATCCTTCATAAATTCTATAAGAATGTTCTCAATAATTATGTCACAAATCTACAGGTCCTCGTCATCAATATTCAAAATTTGAATCTTAATGTTCTCAAAATGAGCATGAGCGTGTAACTGTGGTTCATAAATTGGCAAATATTGAACAATACTTGTTAACATTGAAGTTGACATTGTCAATTTTCGCATAAACCTAGTCAAATTTGGTACACATCTTCACAATTTCTACATTAATCCTTCCAAAATTCTATAAGAATGTTCTCAATTATGTCACAAATCTGCAGGATCTCGTCATCAATTTTCAAAATTTGTATCTTAATGTTCACAAATTGAGCATGAGTGTGTAACTGTGGCTTCATAATTGGCAAATATTGAATACATCTTGCTACCATTGAAGTTGATATTGTTAATTTTTACTTAGTTGAATTTCACCGACTTTCAAGTCTTAAAGACTCAACTAAGTGTTTTATTCTATTTTACTTAATTTTAAAATGTTTCACCTAAGGGTAACCACAGAAACTTACAATTTAGTAGCCAATTTTCGCAAAAATCTAGTCAATTTGGTACAAACCTTTTGTACGATTTGTCAAAAAACGAATATAGAATAATATTTGTTTTTCAAGAAAATTCTTAATTATTGCTTAAAACTGCCATAAATGGTATTATACCAATCAAATGTGAGGCAACATTTGAGGCATACATTTCTAAGTTTATCATTTCTATTTGAGTTTAAAGATTGTGCGTCAAGCATAGTGAATATGCATACGCATAAGTATGTTAATCAAAGTTTGGACATAAAATTCCACCGACCTGTAAGCTGTTGGTACAAAATCTCCATCCTTCCCACCAAACTCAAAAGACACTGCGTAGCCATAGCACAAGTCATCGTCCCACGCAAGGCACTCATCACGCACGAACACTACACCTCCACCACGCAATTCACGCATGTCCACGCACCTCAGGGACAAACAATTTTCAAAAAATTGCGAAAACTACCGTCAAATTTGGGTTTTGCAAATCTTGTTCGGAAGTGCGTGGAGCCTGCGTGCCACATGGATACTAAGCAGGTCGTTTGCTTGCGGAAAATTGCAAGATAATTGGGAGGTGGTAAGCGATTCTAGCCTCTAATGCGCAGCGCCTAAGGGAAGTGCGCATTGTCACAATGAGACTTGCGCTCGACAAGGAATCTGATAACACATTTTTTGGGAATTAATTCTAAAAGTGTTCGGCGTATTAAGATCAAGGTGACTTGAGAAGTACGCAAAGACGTGATGCAAAAACGATCGAAAATGAATTTCCTGCATCGAATGCATTTGTTACTAAAAGTGCTAATACTCAGGAAGAAGTGATACATGTAGAAAACATGGAAACTGACAATTTGTCTACTCCAAAACAATCAAAGTTGACAAATAACTTTCGTGCTCCTCAGAGACGCAAACGGAAAATGGTAACAAATGACAATATTTCACCTTAAGCGTAGTAATTGATGACAATATTTCATCTATAAGCGCAGTAATTGATAAACTTGATGAAGCAGTGCAATATAATAAAAATAGAAACTGATGACGATGACTGATCATCGTCATCAGCGTTCAGAGACGCAATGAGATGCGCAATGAGATGCGCAATGAGATGCGTTCAGAGACGCAAACGGAAAATGGTAACAAATGACAATATTTCACCTTAAGCGCAGTAATTGATGACAATATTTTACCTATAAGCGCAGTAATTGATAAACTTGATGAAGTAGTGCAATATAACAAAAATAGAGACTGATGATGATGATGACTCATGTTTTGACATATTTTAAACATAGGCTATCCAGCTAAAACAGATGCCTCTTTACCAGGCAATCATCTGAGAGTAACAAATTCAAATTATAATGAGACAAAAGTGATTGGAACTCTTATCGAGACATTCCTGGTATCATACAACTCCATCATAATCGTTTTCACCGTCTCATCACCGGTCATCACCAGTCATCACCAGTCATCACCAGTCATCACCAGTCATCACTGGTCATCACCGGTCATCACCGGTCATCACCGGTCATCACCGGTCATCACCGGTCATCACCGGTCATCACCAGTCATCACCAGCGCTTTCAAATAGCAAGTAAGGAGAATATTGGTGGTCATCCATTTTATATGAATCACGCAACAGAGAACAATGACACAACAATGAGAATGACCATATAAACTTCCATTCAAACATTTGAAATGGTAATTTTAGGTACTAGGAATACGGAAGTAAGCGTTGAAAATGAATCTTCTGTAGAAAAGTATCTTAAAGTTACTCGCAGTTTTAATTTTGGTGAGATTTGTTTCTTATGGGATCCTGAACTTTCAATAACAGTTCGTCAAATTTTTCTTAGGACATTCTTAAATGATTTCTAAATCCTTCTGTATCTTCTAATGCTAGTTCATTATGCAAGGTTTCTGATACTCCCAACAAATTTATTTTTAAAGTCCATTGCGTCGTCCAAAAAAGACGTTTCAATAACAGTTTGTCAATTTTTTCTTAGAAGATTCTTTAATGATTTCTATATCTTTGTGTATCTTCTAATGCCGGTTCATTCTGCAAGGTTTCTGATACTCCCAACTAATCTCTTTGCCTTGTCCAAAAAATACGTTTCAATAACAGTTCGTCAATTTTTTCTTTGGACATTCTTTAATGATTTCTAAATCTTTCTGTTTCTTGTAATGTTAATTCATTCTGCAAATTTTCTAATATTCCCAACTAATTTCTGTTTAAAATCCATTGCCTCGTCCAAAAAAGACGTTTCAATAACAGGTTGTCAAATTGTTCTTAGGGCATTCTTAAATGATTTCTAAATCCTTATGTACGAGTATCTTCTAATGCTAGTTCATTCTGAAATTATATTTTTGATACTCCCAACTATTTTTTTTTAATCCATTACCTCATCAAAAAATACGTTTCTTCCGATTTTTTTTTTCTTGATAAATAATATTATTTTTATATTATCTTTTAACAAAACTATTATGCGTAAAATTTCAAGCATTACTACATTCGACGCAATTTTAATATTGAAACTATCAATTAGTTTGAACAAAAACGATTAACTAGAATCGGTCAATTAAACTTGATTCGTTAGAACATGCCTATAAGAAATCTTAGAGAATGGTAAAACTACGACGAATATTGAAATCGCTGTTTAAAAAATATGTATAACCTGATGATTGCCAACCTTCGGAATCTAAAGAAGAAGAAAGTCCATTTGGGCAGTAGAAAGTTAAACTTTGCAAAGGCACTTATTTTGTAGGTAATCCATATTATTAAAAGCAATATATTTTTCACTTTACCATAAGTGAACGATAACTCCTAAGATACAAGACATCTAAACATGTCCAACAACCGGGGCGTAATAAGAGGGTATAATAAATACATTACGCTCTGGACTGTATTTTAGTGTAAACAAGTCCATAATAAGCAGGGCGTAATACATTCATTACGCCCTGCTTATTATGGACTTGTTTACACGAAAATGCAGTCCAGGGCGTAATGCATTTATTTGGAGTGTATTTTCATGTAAACATGTCCATAACAACCGGGGCGTAATAAGAGGGCTTAATGCATTCAATAGGAGTCTATTTTCCAGATTAAGAAAAAAAAAAGTTAAAAATAAAATTTTATATGCACCAAATATTACGCTCTGGACTATATTTTCGTGTAAACAAGTCCAGGGCGTAATGCATTTATTTGGAGTGTATTTTCATGTAAACATGTCCATAACAACCGGGCCGTAATAAGAGGGCGTAATGCATTCATTAGGAGTATATTTTCCAGATTAAGAAGAGAAAAAGTGAAAAATATAATCTTATATGCACCAAGGCGTCACCGAATAAATACGCCCATCGAACGATATCCATCTCTAGGGCTAAAGCCCTCGAGCTGGCTTTCATCGTTCTCCGGGCGTAATCATCGTAGTAACGCCCTTGGTGCAAAAATAGCTATGAAATATATCTTCCACTGGTGACAGGCTGCCTGTATCTTTGTATTTTTCAATTTACCATAATTGAATGATAACTCCTAGGCTACGAGACATGTAAACATGTCCTGAATTACGCCCTGGAGTGTATTTTCATGTAAACATGTCCATAATAACCGGGGCGTAACAAGAAGGCGTAATTAATGCATTACGCCCTGGAGTGTATTTTTATGTAAACAAGTCCATAATAAGCGGGGCGTAATAAGAGGGCGTAATGAATTCATTATGCCCTGGAGTGTATTTTCATGTAAACATGTCCAAAACAATCCGGGCGTAAAAAGAGGGCGTAATACATTATTGCGCCTTGGAGTCGATTTTGCAGACTAAGAAAAGAAAATGTGAAAAATGAAATCATATATGCACCACGGCGTTACCAAATGAATACGACCATTGGACGATATCCATCTCTCAGGCTACAGCCCTCGAGCTGGATTTCATCGTTCTCAGGGCGTAATCATCGTAGTAGCTCCCTTGGTACATAAATAGCTATAAAATATATCTTCCAATGGTGACAGGCTACCTGCATCTTTCGTTGTATTTTTCAATTTACCTTAATTGAATAATAACTCCTAGGATATGAGACGTGTAAATATGTACACAACAACCGGGGCGTTCTAAGAGGGCATAATGACTGCATTGGGCCCTGGAGTGTATTTTCATGTAAACATGTCCATAACAACCGGGGCGTAACAAGAAGGCGTAATGAATGCATTACGCCCTGGACTGTATTTTCATGTAAACAAGTCCATAATAAGCGGGGCGTAATAAGACGGCGCAATGAATTCATTTTGCCCTGGAGTGTACTTTCATGTAAACATGATAACAATCCGGGCGTAAAAAGAGGGCGTAATACTTTCATTGCGCCTTGGAGTCTATTAGAGACTAAGAAAAGAAAAGGTGAAAAATAAAATCTTATATACACCAAGCGTCACCGAATGGATGCGCCCATCGAACGAAATCCATCCCTCGGGCTAAAGCCCTCGAGCTGTGTTTCATCGTTCTCCGGGCGTAATCATCGTAGTAACGCCCTTGGTGCATAAATAGCTATGGAATATCTCTTCCAATGATGACAGGCTACCTGCATGTTTCGTTGTATTTTTCAATTTACCTTAATTGATTGATAACTCCTAGGATACGAGACATGTAAACATGTCTCTAACAACCGGGGCGTTATAAGAGGGCATAATGCCTGCATTACGCCCTGGAATGTATTTTCATGTAAACATGTCCATAACAACCGGGGCGTAACAAGAAGGCGTAATGAATGCATTACGCCCTGGAGTGTATTTTTATGTAAACAAGTCCATAATAAGCGGGGCGTAATAAGAGGGCGTAATGAATTCATTATGCCCTGGAGTGTATTTTTATGTAAACATGTCCAAAACAATCCGGGCGTAAAAAGAGGGCGTAATACATTCATTGCGCCTTGGAGTCTATTTTCCAGACTAAATAAATAAAAGGTGAAAAATAAAACCAAGGTGTCACCGAATGAATACGATATCGAACGATATGCTGGATTTCATCGTTCGCAGGGCGTAATTATCTTAATAACGCCCTTGGTGCATAAATCGCTGTGAAATATCCCTTCCAATGGTAACAGGCTACATGCAATTCTCATAAAGGCTATATTCAAAAGTATAAGAAATAAATTGGCGCAATAAAAGATACAAAATATATTAAAAAGATGAGAAAAATAGGAGAAAAATCAAAAACATGCCAAGCAAATCTGATATAGATGATACAAAATCTATAATTGCATTTATGCATACAGTCAATATCTTCCTGTTGATGATAATTAGCCGTAGTAGCAAATATTGGCAATCGTTTAATAATAAAACAACCACCAACCAAATGCATTCCACGTAAATGTAGCTTTTCTGCTAATAAATATTCTTTATTGTTATTATTATTATTATTATTAATTTGGCGCTCAGGTCTTCCTGGTTGGGAATCTTTTATCTGTTGTAGCACTTTGACCTTCGCGGAATTCCAAAGAAATGAGTTGCTTGTAGATATGATTTTAATTGGCCAATACTTCAATTAAATTACTATCTGGAAGTCCAGGATCAACAGATTTGGACTTATAAATAACAAAATAAGCCTTGCATGAGAAATTGTACTTATTTCCCATGGTCAAAACACTGAATTCTTTAGATGAATTTTTCCCTTGTGAAATTTTAAATCAGTATTCTACATTTAATATATTTCAGACGGCGGAAAATTCAGAGGCGGAAAGACCCCACATGGGGTCGATAGCCCCATATGGGGGTATATATATATATATATATATATATATATATATATATATATATATATATATATATATATATATATATATATATATATATTTATTTCAGATGTTAGTAGAAGGCGGACCAAATTAAGTATTTTTTTTAATAAGTGCGAGCCGTTTTTAATAAAAATCATTTATTTCATACTGTGTCGTAAATTCGTAATAGACATGTTTACGGTAACCTTTTGTTGTCGGCAAAAGGTATATTACATTACTAGTCCGTAAAGAGTTACTAAGCAACATTGTTGGTTTTTAATATAGTATAATGTTTGAAGCAAGTAAGTTTGATAAAGTAGGCCGAAGGTACATCTTTTATTTCATACTGTGTCGTAATAGACATGTTTACGGTCACCTTTTGCGGTCGGTAAAAGGAATATTACATTACTAATCGTAAAGTGTTACTAAGCAACACTGTTGATTGTTATTACTTTATAATGTTTAAAGCAGGAAAGTTTGATAATGTAGGCCGAAGGTACATCTTTTATTTCATACTGTTAATAGACATGTTTACGGTCACGTTTTGCGGTCGGCAAAAGGTATATTACATTACTAGTTCATAAAGTGTTACTAAGCAACATTGTTGATTTTTATTATTTTATAATGTTTGAAGCAGGTAAGTTTGATAAAGTAGGCCGAAGGTACAGCTTTTATTTCATACTGTGTCGTAATAGACATGTTTACGGTCACCTTTTCCGGTCGGCAAAAGGACTATTACAATACTAGTCCGTAAAGTGTTGCTAACATTGTTGGTTTTTATTACTTTATAATGTTTGAAGCAGGTAAGTTTGATAAAGTAGGCCAAAGTACATCTTTTATTTCATACTGTATCGCAATAGACATGTTTACGGTCACCTTTTGCGGTCGGCAAAAATACTATTACAATACTAGTCCGTAAAGTGTTGCGGACTAATATTACAATACTAGTCCGTAAAGAGTTGCTAACATTGTTAGTTTTTATTACTTTATAATGTTTGAAGCAAGTAAGTTTGATAAAGTAGGACGAAGGTACATCGTTTATTTCATACTGTGTCGTAACAGACATGTTTACGGTCACCTTTTGCGGTCGGCAAAATGACTATTACAAGACTAGTCCGTAAAGTGTTTCTAACATTGTTGGTTTTTATTACTTTATAATGTTTGAAGTAAGTAAGTTTGATAAAGTAGGACGAAGGTACATCTTTTATTTCATATTGTGTCGTAGTGGTCATGTTTACGGTCACGTTTTGCGGTCGGCAAAAGGCATATTACAATACTAGTCCGAAAAGTGGTACTAAGCAACATTGTTGATTTTTATTATTTTATAACGTTTGAAGCAGGTAAGTTTGATAAAGTAGGCCGAAGGTACATCTTTCATTTCATACTGTGTCGTAATAGACATGTTTACGGTCATCTTTTGCGGTCGGCAAAAGGACTATAACAATACTAGTCGGTAAAGTGTGGCTAAAATAGTTGGTTTTTATTACTTTATAATGTTTGAAGCAGGTGCGTTTGATGTACTCCGAAGGTACATATTTTATTTCATACTGTGTCGTAATAGATATGTTTACGGTCACCTTTTGCGGTCGGTAAAAGGAATATTACATTACTAGTTCGTAAAGTGTTGCTTAGCAACATTGTTGATTTTTATTACTTTATAATGTTTGAAGCAGGTAAGTTTGATAAAGTACTCCGAAGGTACATCTTTTATTTCATACTGTGTCGTAATAGACATGTTTACAGTCACTTTTTACGGTGGCCATAAGGAATATTACATTACTAGTCCGTAAAGTGTTGCTAAGTAACATTGTTGCTTTTTATTACATTATCATGTTTGAACCAGGTAAGTTTGATAAACTTCAGTTTGACAGGTATAATTTTAAAACATAAAACATCGTTGTCTACTTTATAGTAAAATAAAACATGAAAGTTAAAATATAACACTCTGTTGATGCTGATGCTTTATGAAAATTTAGCTGATTAAGAATTAAGTAATTTATTATAGAAAGGATTATATATTTGGTGATATAAATTCAAATCGATTTATTATGTTGGTTTCAATATTTGTATTATCTATAATATTATAATTATTAGAAAAAAATTAATCAGAATTTTATTGGGTTGATATGGGTTAGAATGGGAGTAACATTGTCAACCGAATGATCTAAATTTCAGCGCATAAGTATTCTTAGCCCTCGGCTAACGCCTCGACTGACGCCTCGTGCTAAAAATTACGCCTCACGCCATAACAGCCTCTTTACGCCCTTAACACATAAACAACTTTTAAAATACACGCTGAAGTGATGTGAAGCCAATGTAAATTAATTTGTTATGTGAACAACGTAGCACTAAAGCGTTTTCAAGCCAAATAATTAATCAGGAGAGAAGCAACTTTACAGTAGCAGCTAACTTAAACCGTAATAGAACTTCTTACAGTACACAATCAGAATCGCCTTGAATTAGCAAACCGCAACGTATCAAGAAACGTGAAAATGTGACAAATTTTAATAACTAATTTCGAAAAGAAAACCTTGAATCGCCTGGTTATTATAATACACTTTACACTGCAACTTCCTTTCATTAAACCAATCCAGTAAACCCAAATACATGTGTGGAAATAAATTTTACTGCTCCCTCCACGTTTTATGGCTTTTCGATTGAATTACAACGCGCTCACTCCATATAAATTTATTATTCCTTTGTTAAACTGCCTTTCCCATCACTTATTTCACTTCTCAGTAGACACAATCGCATCAATGAATGCTGAATTTTCACGAACGTCCTTGAGGAGATATTTGTTTTATTAATTAGGGCAAGCGAAAATTATTGATACTATTTTCTAACACCAAATCATAAATTTCAATTTTAATTCAATTCAATTTATATGTTGATACAAAGTCTATAGAGTCTATATTTTGATGTACAATGTGTCCCAAAACTTCGTGGCATAAATTTCGGAGTATGCTAAGAAAGGCAAAATTAAATGAAAATGTAAATTATTTTATTTTCTAATCGCGTTTGTTTCCCAAATTTAGGACCTTAAAGTGTTACTTAGCAAATCACTTTTCTTATTTACATTTCTACTAGAGTAGACTTGGAAATCTGATATTTTGTAAATAAAATTACAATCATCTGAGTAAACACAGAGCCGTAGAAGCAGGGGCTCTTCTATGGTTATTGTCACATAAAAACTTTGAGGTTAGGATTTTTAAGTCATATACAATTTTTCGGTGAATTAGGTTTATTAGCATAAAAAAAGGGTATACTTCTTGAACTTATTCGAAGTAAACTAGGCAGTATTAAGTACGAAGAAGCAACTACTTAAAAAATAGTAAAACTTTCGTAAAAACTACGAAAAATATTAAAAAACGTTGGATGTAAATCGCCAACGTATAAATCTAATAAAGAAAATTGGTGAAAAAATTGTAATTTGAAAAAACGTATACTTTTTGAACTTCGAAAAAATGAAGGTTTTCTGAGGTATTCGAGGTAAAACTAGGCAGTATTAAGTACGAAGAAGCAGCTACTTAAAAAAATAGTAAAACTTTCGCAAAAACTACGTAACATATAAAAAAACGTTGGATGTAAATCGCCCACGTATAAATCTAATAAGAAAAAATCGTGAAAAAAATGTAATTAGAAGAAAGATATACTTCTTGAAATTCGAAAAAATTAAGCGTTTCTGAGATATTCGAGGTTAACTATTCAGTACACATAAAATATTTAAAAAAAACAGTTCTAATAATAATGTAGGGTGCTTAGAAACATTCCATAATTATCTAATAATATTAATTGACATTAGAAAACTGTATAGAAGTAAATTATAGTAAAATGTTATGAAAAGAATAATTTTAGTGTTATTCTGTAAAAAGTATAAATCTATTTTTTAATAACTATGGAAAATTACACGAACAATGAATATTCGGATATGCTTTTGATACTAGGTAATTACCAACGAAATTCAGCAGCCGCAAGAAGACTGTACACGAAAAGCTACAACATTTTTTTATTATTATTTCATGTGTTTTGCCTAGTTTAACCTAGAATATCTCAGAAACCTTTCATTTTTTCGAAGTTCAAGAAGTATACCTTTTTTATGACAATAAAGCTAATTCGCCGGAAAATGGTATATGATTTAAAAAAATCCTAACCTCAAAGTTTTTATGTAGAAATAACCATAGAAGTACCCCTGTTTCTATGGCACTGTGTTTACTCAGATGATTGTAATTATTTGTGAATATGTATGTTGATGTGCAAAATATCAGATTTCCAACTCTGCTCTAGTAGAAATGTTTAGAAAACTGATTTGCTAAGTAACATTTCAAGGTCCAATATTTTGGAAACAAAAGCAATTCGAAAAAAAAAATCCCTTTTCATTTAATTTAGCCTTTTTGCCTTTCTTAGTATGCTCCTAAATGTTTGCCACGAAGTTGTGGGACACAGTATTCGTCGCAAAATATCAGATTTCTATCTACTCTAGTAGAAAAGTTAAGAACAAAACTGATTTGCTATGTAACACTTTTAGGTCTTATATTTTGGAAACAAAAGCTAGAAAAAACATAATTTCCATTTTCATTTAATTTTGCGTTTCTTAGCAGGCTCCTAAATTTATGCCACGAAGTTGTGGAACACCTTGTAGGTATGTACAATAAGTTTCCAAGGAAGATTTTGAATTTTGAAAATATTCTTAAGCCTCATAATATTTTTAGATCATTTTCTGAGTTTCATTTTTGAAATTTTTGAAATCGGAAAGTTTGAGCTTGCGATGTTTATTAGAAAACAACCTGTCTATGCAGTTGCTCAATGGTTAAGGGTGTTGCAGGTCTGTCGAAATACGTTTTAAGATATAAAAAATCTTAAAAAAAATAATTTTAGAAACAAGTTTTTTACAAAATCTTCCTAAATGATTGATTCGCTTGTCCTTATGCATTTAATTATTTTATATCATTAATAATAAAAAATAGATGATTAATTAAAATTAATAAAACTAATTAATCGGATGCATAATGACACGAGAATTACTTTTTAAAATATATTATTTAAGTAAGTTTTTATTAAAGTAATATTTTATTATTTTATTCACAGTTAACTAGATTTATGCCACGAAGTTGTTGGACACCTTGTATACAAACTTGCCAATCAATAATGCCACAATCAACAAAATAATACGATATTTGTTATTATTACTCAACTTTATTACCTGTAGGTATATTAAGTTTTCAAAATGAATAAATATTTTTTATAACTCACAATTATTTTTTCCACACTAATTTAAAGATTCGCACATATTAGTATTTTCCCTACAATTGACACCAAAGTAGGTCTTTCTGCTTGCTAATGCGAGCGAAAAGTTGACGTTTTCCGAGAACCGTCACTTTGTCGCGCATTGCTATTGACTACAAGCGCAAAGTTCGCGTAAACATTTTGTCGCTTCAGAATAATACAACCTTATCAGTTTCTTTACAAATCGAATTAAAGAGTTCGGTAAATAATTAAATATATTGACATATATTTGAAGACTTATATAAATTTTGAGTAAATTTTCTAGCCAAGTAAAATTTTAAGATCCTATATTTTGGAAACAAAGGCGGTTAGAAAACAAAATTATTTCCATTTTGATTTAATTTTGCCTTTCTTAGTATACTGCTAGATTTATGCCACGAAGTTGTGGGACACCTTGTATACAAACTTGCCAATCAATAATGGCATAATCAACAAAATAATACGATATTTGTTATTATTACTCAACTTTATTACCTGTAGGTATATTAAGTTTTCTAAATGAATAAATATTTTTTATAACTTACAATTATTTTTTCCGCACTAACTTAAAGATTCACGCATATTTGTATTTTCCCTACAATTGACACACAAAGTAGGTCTTTCTGCTTGCTAATGCGAGCGAAAAGTTGACGTTTTCCGAGGAAACCATCACTTTGTCGTGCGTTGCTATTGACAACAAGCGCAAAGTTCGCGTAAACACTTTGTCGCTTGCGAATAGTATAACCTTATCAGTTTATTTACAAATCGAATTGATGAGTTCGGTAAATAATAAAATGTATTTATATATACTTGTAGAATTATTTGAATTTTGAGTAAATTTTCTGGCAATTCTCTTGCAGTAATGAAGCTGCCTATTAATAATTCTTTGAATACAAGGATGAGCCCAAAACCTTCTTGTTTTTCTTCTTCTGCGATTGCAAAAGTAGCTGTAAAGTAATAGTATATAACGCCATTAGGCCGATATGTAGCAAATAACAGGCGCGGGTTGAAGTTTGTAAACCGAGGCGAAGGCGAGGTTTATATTCAACCAAGCCTGTTATTTGCATATCGGCCGTATGTTGTTCGATACTTTTTGTAATACCTAAATTACAAAAACTGGTCAATTTATGAATATTAAATTTCAAAATTGATAAACTAGTTATCCAGGCGCAATTTGATACCATAGCAACATCAACGGTTCAAATACAAACAAACAAATCAAAGTGAAATTAGAAAAATAATGTCAGATGTGCAAAGTTCTTCGTTTTGTGGTATCCCCGAAGATGTACTAAATGAAGCAAATGCTGCCACAATCGATTAACTTCCCCAAAAAAGCAGCAGCAGGTATGAGAAAGAATATGAAGACTTTATTGCTCATAAATTTGCGTTGTCATTTAAATAACGTCCACGGCCGTTATTATAACGGCCAAGGCCTTTACGCCTGTCATATCGATCAAGCAGACAGTACTGATAAATGTCAATAACACAGAGGTATTACAAAAAATTATTAATTCATCTTCGTCTTTACAAAATTTACTGCAATTACATACACTTGAAATACGTTCCATGTACATAGTCGTACGATTCGTCGCTGCTATTATGACCTAACCTAAGCTGACAATTCTAATTTTGCTGTGGGCTGTGGCGATGTCGCAACAGAAATTATTTAAATATGTTTGTTGAATTATTTATGTACCTGAGAAGCAGAAGGATGTATGTCCAAAAGTAAAATGTTCAGGGAAAGCAAAAAGGTGGCAGAGTTTTGCGGTGCTTATACAATCTACTAAATTGTAGATAGCTTAAACAATACTTCTTAATTACCTCCCAACTATTATAAAGTAAATTTAATTATTTCTTTATAACTTTAAGCATTGAATTTTATGTTATACCTATAAAATGTATAAAACATAATACACATTTACGTATAGTGTTTTCACTTGAAATTGAAAATGTACCTGCAATGAGGGTTTATTACGGTCAAGGGTTCTCCATTGAATGGCATGCTGCGAAGAGGCGGGCGTCCAGGAACGTAACCAAATAATTTACTTTCGACGAAGATGCTACTTAATTGTTTTCTCTTCGATATATACACAATTATATCACTATGATCATAATATAAAAATTATTTATTAATTAAATTGAATTCAATAATCTTACAACTATCTACATCGTTTTTTATGAGTCGGCGGACGTAATTCTTTTTACAATTTTACAATTCGATATAATTACAAGACTACAGACGCCAGTAGATAATTAAGAGCAGTCACCTAGGAAACGGTTTTAAAAGGATTATACATTCGTCCATGCAATTAAGGTTCATTGTACCTTAATTTCTGGGCGAATGTGCAGTCCAGGTAGACAATCAGTTAAGGCTGCCTCAAATAGTCTTTTTCTCAAATAGTCTATCTGTCTTTCAGTCGGTGTTAACCTTTACATTGCAACAGTACTCATTTTACATACGTGTGCATATTATCATTTATAAACTTGTGAAAAGGTAGAGTTTATTAAGATGGGAACGTCGTTAAGTGAAACTGCAACAATTATTTCATCAATTTATAATGACACTCAGTTCGACGATCTATTTCAATTATGTGAGGAAAGAAGCCGTTCCGAAAGTTTTGTTGAAGAATCCCTTCGACAGTCTACAGAGGGAAGCTGTTTTCAAATTGATTTTGATAAATTTTAAAACAACCATCATCAAATGGACACATCAACTATCGAAAATGAAAATCAGGGATTAATAAAGCATGCTTTTCTTTCAACTGATACTAAAAGGATAGTCATAAATATTTATAACACCCTTATAAGCGAGAATCATGCATCTCCACTGCACAGAATATCCATTCTGACAGGAATATCATATTCAACGGTTTGGAGAATAATTACGAAAGGACCGCTAGAAAGGAAAAGAAGAATAAGTTCCAAATTTACCGAAATAGACGATGCCATCGCTAAGAGGATCAAAAATATAATTTACAATTCTTATAAATCAGGTAACGTTCCCACGGTCCAATTCATTTTGGAAACTCTTGGAAATGATTTTCCATATAAGGAAACTACTTTGTATAAATACCTACTTAGTCAGGGTTTTAAGTATAACATTTTAGACAAACGAATTGACATCATGGAATCGCCGATATTGCAAAAAGAGCGATTAGAAGATTTAGCTAAAATAAACGAATATAGAAATGGAGAAAGATCGATAATTTATTTGGATGAAACATGGTTCGATACTCACGACGTCGTTTCCAAGGGATGGGTAGATAATACAAATAAGTATCACCTTAGAGCACCGTGCAATAGAGGAAACAGAATTGTTATTCTTTATGCAGGAGGAGACGCAGGTTTTGTGTCAAATAGTTTGCTCTTATCAGCCAAGAATATTGCATTAAGCTCTTTAGACCATCACCAGGATATGAACGCCGAATTATTTGAAAATTGGTTTTGCAATCAATTATTGCCCAACATACACAATAACTCAATAATCGTAATGGATAATGCAACTTACCACTTAAAGCAAATTAATAAAATCCCAACCGCCGCTTCCAAGAAAGGCGATACCGCGAATTTTTGCATTCAAAATGGTGATGTTATCCCCCTGCAAGTGCAAAGAAAAAAACATTATTAGAACTTATAAAAAAACAAAATTTCAAAAAACGTATGTGGTTGATAAGATGTCAGAAGAATTTGGTCACCAAGCCTTCCGCCTTCCACCTTATTACTGTATCTTCAATCCAATTGAGCTGATATGGTCAACTTTAAAAAGAAATTTGCGGAAAAATAATGCACATCCCAAAATGAGTGAAGAAACAATTCAACTTGTTCAGCGAGAATGAAACAACATTTCAAGTACCATTTGGAAAAACTGCATCGATCATGTGATTAAAATTGAAAACGATTATAGGACGCTTAGTGCACCAAATCTAATTATTAATGTTCAAAGTGAAAGTGATAGCGATGAATCTAGTTGTGCGGAATAATATTTGCTTGTTACATTGCGATTCATGAAAAAATTAACTGATGTTAACGTCGTTAATTTTTTAACGCAATGAGCAAGTCAATAATGTTATGGGTAACTTAAGTTATTCGTTTCGCGAATCATACTGTATATAAATTTTCTATGAAATTATAACTACATTTGTAAAACACAATTAATTATATGTACACTTAAAAATACAATTAAAAGTACAATTTAATGATAATGAATCACTAATGTTAATTTTCTACGGGGCACTGAATCTGTATTTTCGGCTCTGGACTCTGTTCTCTTCCTATTACCCGTCATAAAATTCCGTTCGCACAATGGAGCGCAATAAACATCCTTCGTAGGTAGATTTTCAATTTTCAAGATTTTCAATAGCAGGAGACTTTCCAGAAAATGTAATCAAAATTTAATAAAAATTTAAATCTGTACCTGAAAAGCAGAAGGATGTATAGTATTTTACTTCTGCTTTTCAGGTACAGATTTAAATTTTGAGTAAATTTTGAGTAAATTTTCTGGAAAGTCTCTTTAGTCTCTAAGTCTTTAAGTCTCTTTAGTAGTTTACTATACATCCTTCTGCTTTTCAGGTACATATTTAAATTTTGAGTAAATTTTGAGTAAATTTTCTGGAAAGTCTCCCGCAGTATTGAAGCTGCCTATCAATATTTCTTTGAATACAAGGATGAGCTAAATACCTGCTTGTTTTTCTTCTTCTGTGATTGCAAAAGTAGCAGTAAAGTTATTAATTCTTCTTCGTCTTCACAAACATTACTCCATTAGGAATTACATACGCTTGAAATACGCTCTGCGTGCAGATTCGTGCCATTCGTCGCTGCTATTATGACCTAACCTAACCTGACCATGGGCAATTTAGCGGTGTCGTACAGTACGTATGTCGGTGTTCGTACAGTACTCATCGCATTTAGAACAAAGAATCGCGTTTTCTATGCTCGTTCGCATGCTTAAAGTAAATGTAATAGAGTGAAATGAAATAATGAAACGTATGTGGTAGTACGGCAATATGGAGCGGTGAGTCATTGTCAGCTCTCGTTGGACCTACTATAATTCATCGACGTATTAGCCCAACGCATTGTGGATTTACGTATTCCATTTTGCATGATGCAAAGAGTTCCCAATTCGAACTGTCTGTTGCGGCCAATTACAAATATGTGGTGCCCGCTTTAATTGCTCAATATTTATCTCCCATGCGGGGATCGAACTCGCGACCTTTCGATCTCACACCCACCATTACCTCGATAAAATTATTAAAAATAATTCGGACAACTAAATTTAATACTACCGCGAATAAAAAAGTCAAGTATAAAATTTGAAAAATTACAATTAATATTAAGTACAATAAACAATTAATGATTAAATTGATTGATCTGGGCCTCGTCTCGCATAGCGTGGTGCGTGAGATTAAGTACAGGAGACGCAGACAGTTCAAAGAGTAACGATAGAAAACCCGAAAGAGTTAAAGTACGTAAAAATGTCGCTCTTCGGTGGTACAGACACGGAAGAGGAATATAAAAGAAAAAGGAAGGACTTAGATATGCAATTTCGGAGGAGCAAATTAACAAAGAGATCCCATACGAAAAGCAATAAAGAGAGCAAGGATGGGGTAGAAGAAGAAATGATAAATATGATGAAGGATCTAATGAGCAAAAATGTTGAAATGATGAATATAAATGATGAAATGATTAAGGAAATTAAGAAAATAGGTAAAGAACTTAGAGAAAACCAGAAACAACTGGAAGAGGTAAAGCAAGAAAACATGATTATGAAAAAGGAAATCACAAATCTAAGTGAGAGAATGGAAAGTATGGAAAAGGAGAGCAAAAAGAAAAATCTAGTAATAAGTGGATTTAAAATCAACTCGAATGAGGAAATTGTTATTAAAGAGGTGCTGGAGAAATTCATCGAAGAAGAATTACAGATAAAGGCTAAACTTAGAAGTGCTAAGAAGATAGGCGAAGAAAGGTGTGTAATCGAGACTGAGACTTTTTCAGACAAGATGGAAATCTTAATAAATAGAAACAAACTAAGAACCAAAAAGGACCAAATCTTTATCGACTCGGATTTAACAAAGAAGGAGCGCGAGGTACAAAGAGAGATAAGAGGAATAGCTAAGGAAGAAAGAGAAAAGGGGAATCAGACAAAAGTGGGATATAAGAAACTGACGGTAAACGGAAAGATTTGGACGTGGGACGAAATACAAAGAAAGGCTCAAAAAACAAGTAACAAAAAGAAACAAGAGCTGCACACAAAGAAGGACTGGAAAGCTAGGAAAACGGATCGTGGAAAAGAACATATATAAGGGAATAACGGCAACACGGATAGCAAAACCGAACACAACTAATAATCGGCAAACGGATAACAATGTGAATAACCAAAATAACATACAACACAAGGTGCACGACATAACAAAAACAAAGGAAAAAATATGGAAAATGGGAACGTGGAATATTAGGAGTCTAAATGGAAAAGAAAATGAACTCACGGACGAATTTGAAAATACTGGAATAGACATTCTAGGGATAACAGAAACGAAGAAAAAAGGAAAAGGAGAAGTCGAACTAAACGGAGGGCATGTCTTGATATACAGCGGAGTAGAGCAGCACACAGAGCCAAGGAAGGGGTAGGCTGTATCATAAGACAGCAATACAGGAAACAAGTGAGAAACTGGATAGGCATCACAGAAAGAATACTTAAGATAGAGATGGAAATTGATAAGCCGACAGAAACAACAATACTAGTGGTATATGGACCAAACCAAGACGATACAGTGAAGGGAAAGGACGCTTTCTGGGACAAGTTAACAGAAGTAACAGAAGAAACCAAAGGCCGACTGATAATACTGGGAGACTTAAATGGACGAGTAGGGAAAAAGGATGACGAAACAGGGGAGACAATTGGTGAACATGGAGAAAATATAAGAAACAATAATGGAACAAGGATGATCGACTTCTGCATTATGAATAACTTAGTGATAACAAACACATTCTATGCACACAAAGATATACATAAGTATACGAGGGAAGTCAAAACCAGAGGAGAAAAGTCAATAATAGACTATGTGATAATAAACAGGAACTTCAGAAATGAAGTAAAAGACACCAGGGTGAGAAGAGGACCAGAAATCTTTTCGGATCACTACCTAGTGCTGTCGAAGATAGGAATAAAAGAAGAAAAAGGGGACCTCAAAATAAATGGAACATGGAAAAATAATAACTCAAAGGAAAAAATTGAAACGTACAAGTTAAGAGAAGAAGAAACCGCTAAGATATATAAAGAAAGAATAGAGGTGGAAATGAATAAAATCAAAGAAAAGCTAAATAATGTGACCCTAGAACACCTGTGGAAAAGTACCAAGGAAATTATCATAAAAGTGGCAAGAGAAGCTTGCGGAAGCATAAAAACAAACAAAACAAGAAAACAAACGAGATGGTGGAGCGAAGAAATCAAAGCGGAAATAAAACTGAAAAAACTACAATGGAAAAAGTACGTGGGAAACAGAAATAACGAAAATTATAGCAGATATAAAGAACAAAGAATAAAAACTAAAGAAATGGTGGAAAAAGCAAAACAAAAATCGTGGGAAGAGTTTGGAAGTAAAATGGAACAGGACAGACACGGAAACCAGAAATTATTTTACAAAGCACTCAAAACACTCAGAAAAGAGAAGCTAATTAAAAACTGGTGCATAAAGTGCAAGGATGGAAGAATATTAGGAGAAGAACAAGACATCATGGCACGGTGGAAGGAATATTTCGAGGAGATACTAAATACGGAACAAAGCAATAATATAAATGGGACAATAGCACACACAGAATATAATACAGAGGAGAAAAGCGAACTTGGGGAACAAGAAGAAGTAACAACAGAAGAAGTAGCAGAGGCTGTGGAAATGCTAAAACGAGGCAAAGCAGCAGGTTGTGATGAAATAACAGCAGAAATGATCATAAACCTAGGAAGCAATGGTATGTTAGTGTTAACAGCCCTATTCAATAAAGCTTGGATAGAACAGAAGATCCCCAGGGAGTGGGAGCTAGGTATAATACTACCCATACATAAGAAGGGAAACAATCGAGATTGGAGTAACTATAGGGGAATAACACTACTAAGCATAATGGCGAAAGTGTATGAAAGAATTCTGGAAAAGAGACTAAAGTCGGTAATCGAAGAACAATTAGAAGAACCCCAAAGTGAATTTAGGAAAGGACGAGGAGTACAAGACCACATATTCACAATGAAACAAATAATTGAAAAGAGCAAAAACAACAACATATTTGTAGCCTTTATAGACCTCGAAAAAGCATTCGACAGCATACCCAGAAATGCAGTCTGGAATAGTCTTGAAAAAAGAAGAGTAAACAGAAAATTAATTGAAAGCATTAGGAGCATCTACAAAACGACAAGGAACATAGTCAGAACTGGAAACATGCAATCAGAGGAATTTGAAACGATGGAAGGTCTGAGACAAGGAGGTGTATTAAGTCCAACCCTCTTCAATATCGTCCTAGATGATATACTGAAAGAAACAAAGGAAACAACAAAAAAGCTAAAAGTGGGATATAGAAATATGGGAATGGTGAAGATAGCAGTATGCGCCTTCGCGGATGACCTAATTATATATGCTAAAAGCAAACAAGAGCTACAATTCAACTTAGAATTATGGGAAAAAGCTTTACATGAAAGGAATCTAAGAATAAATATAAATAAAACAAAAATCATGGCACTAGGGAAAGAGGATCTGAGCGCACCCGCAAAACTAAGAGGTAGGAACGTTGAACAAGTGGAAACCTTTAAATACCTAGGAGTCAAAATTCACAAAAATGGAGAAAACAATGCAGAAATAAATGACAGATTAGAGAGCGCAACAAAACTGTACTACGCACTAAATAACACATTCCTAAGAAACAATAAAATTACAAAGAAAACAAAACTAGCAGTGTACAACACAGAATGCAAACCAATATTAATGTACGGGTGTGAAAGCTGGATAATAACTAAAAGGATAGAAAGCAGAATACAGGCCGTAGAAATGAAGTACCTAAGAAGCGTCAAAGGAATCACAAGAAGAGACAGAATCAGAAACGAAGTGGTAAGAGAGGAATTAGAAGTGGAACCGATAATAACAAAGATCAAGCGGCAACAACTGAAATGGTTTGGACACATTGTAAGGATGGAAGAAACCAGACAGACAAAAAGGGTATGGCAGGCAATAACACCCCATAAAAGGCAAAGAGGCAGACCAAAACAATCGTGGGATGACGTAGTGAGGGAAATTTTAAAAGACCGAGGACTGACCTGGAATGAGGGGAAGAAAATGGCGAAAAACCGAAAAGAGTGGGCGAAGTTCGTACATGAACTAAGCTGAAGTAGCCTAAACACCTAACACCTTAGGGTAAATAGGTTATCGATTATATATATATATATATATATATATATATATATATATATATACAATAAACAATTAATGATTAAATTTAATAAATTAAGAGCGATACTAATTTATACGACACGTACTGCACTGCGCATCTGAGCACCTGAAGTGTTGATTCAACCTAGTTTGAATATATAATTAACACCATTAGTGCAAAAATAAAATTATGTTATGTTACATATTCCATTTATTTTAAGTTATTGGTCCTCATTTTGGTTTAAATTCTGGTAACTAATTGCAACCTTTCCGTCTACTTGAAGTGATTCTAACATTTTAGCGTTCGCAAAAAAACTATTATACGAGAATTTAGTTATTTAGAGTTCAGGCATCAGTTCTTAAGATAATTGCTAAATTTCCTGAGAAAATGTTTGAGCGAACATTTTTTTTACATTGCCTTAGGGGAGATTCGAACCCTCGGCTATTGATTATTCTTAGCCTTAACTCATTACGGGCCCACGTTGCGCTTTACACTACATACACGTCTTTTATATTTGTCTCAAATATGATCCACTTTCCGTTTGGATTACCGCCCTAATTTTTATCATAATGTTCTTAAAAACTCACTTGTAGGAGTATAATTTATATGTATAAAAATATCAAAAATACTAGTATAAAACGTAACAGAGTATGAGCACGATTATCCGGCGAGCAGAAGTACCGAAGTGATTTATAAAATCGTAAAAACGACGATGTTCAGCAGAAAATTCGGTACAATTTTTCGCATCTACTCACTCAACGAGTATTCTGCTCTCCTGATATGCAGGTCACGTTTTATCGTTAAAATGTAGAAGAACTTTAAATAATGACTCCACTTGCATGCTCACTAATGATGATACAGATTGAGCCTATTACGCCAAAACAGTGCAAGTTCACAAAAATAAAAGCGCGAATAATAACTTTAGTTAGATATAATAGATGCGCATTAACTATATTTTAAAAATATTTACATTGTAAGCTCTAAGTTAATATTATTTTTATTGTTACATGATATTTAGGTTACGGTATTTATTGCAATAATTAATTATAAACATTACACGCACAAAAATTGTAATTTTTTTTAAACATGTTATTTAGTTTTTGTTATTTATTGCAATAATTAATAGTAAACACTGCAAAAAAATATCAGTTTATATATATTTTTTAAACATATTTATTACTATTATGTTGGATATTAAAACTGATCAAATCAAATAATATATTTTCATTGTATGCTCTAAGTTAATATTATTTTTATTGTTACATGTTATTTAGTTTTCGTTATTTATTACAATAATTAATAGTAAACACTGCAAAAAAAATCAATTTATATATATTTTTTAAACATATTTATTACTATTATGTTGAATATTAAAACTGATCAAATGATGCACCAAAACAGTGCAAGTTCACTAAAAAAAGCGCGAATAATAACTTTACTTCCATATAATAGATGCGCATTAACTATATTTTAAAAATATTAATGTATTCATTGTAAGCTTTAAGTTAATATTATTTTTATTGTTACATGATGTTTAGGTTGCGTTATTTATTGCAATAATTAATCATAAATACTGAACAAAAAAAACATTTGTAATTTTTTTTAAACATGTTATTTAGTTTTCATTATTTATTGCAATATTTAATAGTAAACACTGCAAAAAAAATTTATATATATCAATTTATATATATATATACAGGGTGTATCAGCCAAATGGAATAAATTCAATAATAAATAAATGGGGGCGTGTTCGAAAAAACGCCCGGACACGGCGATTGTTATTTTTAGTTGCGCATTTTTTTCAACAAAAACTTTTTATACAGGGTGTGTCATGTGACCGTGGCCAATACCAACTTTCTTATTTTAAATGCAACACCTGGTATATTATTCAATTTTTGGATTCTTCAGAAAATTCTAGACATATTTCTTGTACAATATCCTATACCTATCTTCAACTGTTTCGGAAATATTAAGTGTTTTCAGATTTATTGCAAAAATTAACACTAAAAAAAGAAAATTATTTGATTACAGAAATTCGTTACAACACACTCAAAAACTAATAAGTAATACTGTTTATTTCTTGATAATGTAAAAAAACAAAAAAAAAAAACAATAAATTTCAATGGAGGAGATGTTCAAAATGCTCGCCGTGAACGTCTTGGCAACATCCTAATCTTAAATAGAAATTTCTTCTAACGTTACTCAACATCTCAGGCGTGACCGATCTAATCGCAAGCATTATTACATTTATTATTATTATTATTATTATTATTACAGTTGAAGATAGGTATAGGACATTGTACATGAAATATGTCTAGAATTTTCTGAAGAATCCAAAAATTGAATAATATACCAGGTGTTGCATTTAAAATAAGAAACTTGGTATTGGCCACGGTCACATGACACACCATGTATAAAAAGTTTTTGTTGAAAAAAATGCGCTACTAAAAATAACAATCGACGTGTCCGAGCGTTTTTTCGAACACGCCCCCATTTATTTATTATCGAATTTATTCCATTTGGCTGATACACAGTGTATATTAAACATAATTATTACTATTATGTTGAATATTAAAACTGATCAAATGATGCCTCGGATACATTTATAATAAATACACATTTAGACTTATACAATACGTGTGTCTTTTCATTCACTGATAAGATGAATCGTTATCTGATGGTTTAAGCCACCCACAGGGTGATTCGAAATAATGCACTGGACATTCGTTAGGTACTTATCCCCAACTTTGCACACAAAAAACGCCCAGTTTTACAGTCGCCGATTAACTTTAACGAGCGGTTAATTTTCTTGGCTTGCATCATGGAAATTAACCGTCGATTAAAGTTAATGGGAGACCGGGCTTTAGTGCGGAAGTCTCAGGTCCGGTCTTACAGTCTTCGATTAACTTTAATCGGCTTTGATCAGCTTTCATGTATCGGTAGTCATGGAAACTAACCACTGATTAAAGTCGATCTTCAGTTGTATTTAATAAATTGTAATTTTGTTTAGCTGACAATAACCTATTTATTTTTATTATTATTTTTTTGTACTTACAACACAATACTGAATTATTGATTATTATACATTATTACCTGCGAAAAGATTACCTACAATATAATATACTTAATTATTTCATTATGTAGATTAATACATATATAGTATACAGGGTGTTAATACTAAGTTGTAACACCCAAAAATGGCAGTTAGAACTCATTGAAACAAATAACTCTTCTTAGTTAAAATTTTTGAGTTGGAGCCCAAGTTCATAGTTATTCGCGTTCTTTTGTTTTTCGAAAAATCGTCATTAGTCCCTTATTTTAAGGAATATTTACATAATACAAAAACGTTCAACGTGCGCTTTCGGTTCTCTAAAACATTTGTATTTCAATTATTTTGTATTTTATCAAATAACAAAATGGCGACCGATCAAAAATTTCTATGCAAGATATTTTGAAAACCAATCGATCGATTTTTGAAAATCAAACATTTATAACATCCTTGAACTATCTTATAACATTTGTCTGTTTTGATAATTAAGCATTTTTATACACAAATTATGCAAAATACGCACACAAATGATAAACGTGACAGGAACTTTTCAAGATGAAGCAGAAATTTCTGAAGAACAAGATCAAAAAGTATTTAAATTTGAACGTACAAACTAGAAAACATGTGCCTCAACTTGTTTAATGGCCTAACTTAAGGTTAGCCTACTTTGTTTTAAATGATTGTTGCAGTTTGTTAAAATTTATCTTGTAATTCAATTTGAATAATAACTTTTTTGGACAGATCGAAAAAAATGTTTCAGACAAATGTTATAATATAGTTTAAGGATGTTTAAGGATTACCAAATTCTGTTTTGTTTACTGGTCAATGCATTAGAAGAAACTTTGTTGGTTAACTCTGAGACCAAAATTTTGAAGCAACTTGAGTCATGAGGGTTGGAAGTCAAACGCAATCACAGAAGGATATACAGAATTCAGTAGGAATGAAGAAAAATATTGCTACAGATATTTTTAGAAAAAGATGGCTTTCTCAGATTTCAACAAATTCTACCAAAAGCTCTACCAGTAGTACTCCATCAGCAGCTTACTGAACATATTGTAGTAATTGCGTTTTAAATGTATTGATATTGTTTAGTTTTTGATATATTTTTATTTTTATATTATGTAGCTTAATGCTAATAAATATTCTTATTATTATTATTATTTCAAGAATTGCTTTACAATGATAAATGTTCCTAATCAATAATGAACATTTTAAATTTTTATTAATTTTCTTTTGATTTTCTTTTGTGACTAGTGATGAAATAATTTTTGTTATAACCAGTTATGAAAAGTCTTACCAAACTGCTTTCTACAAAGTGAGGCATTTCGAAATGTCAATCAATTTTAAAAGTGGATTAATAATGTAATTTCTACATCAAAAATTAAGAAAATTACAGCAATTAAAAAAAAATGGTAATGAAAAAGGTAAGCGAGCTGAACTTTTAGGATCAAATCCACACTCAAATGGTCTTCTTTTTTCTCGATCTATGAAAGTTTTTTTTGATAAAATTGATGCTGCTATTATCATGATTAATGTAATTAAGAAGATAATAATTGAGATATAAAGTATTATTATAATTATTTATTATAATACCAATATTTTTTATAATACCTGCACATAATCTTTGGTTATCGAACTAATAAGCGTGCGAAAATCCGCCTTTCCAGCACGGCGTGTTTTAAAGTTGCCTAGTAAGTAGTAATAAACGTCAGGGAGTATTACTTTTCATTGAAATTGAATGTACACTTACTATTGCTGGATATCCGAAAACCAGAAACCAGAAGCTTCATACTCCTTATTATTGTTTTTTTGTAAATTACCAGTTTTAACCTTCAGATTTTCATTGATGACATGCCATATGTCATTGATGCAACAAATGTCAACCCTCTCCATGTTAACGATTAAAAATGACATCCACGCCTACCTACCTTGTAAAATTAATCTACTTTAAACTAGCGTTTTTTGTTGAACTCGGCTATGCCTCGTTCAACAAAATTCACGCTCGTACAAAAAGCACTACTTTACGAACTCATATCATAAATACAAGAACAATGGACCGAATAACCTAACCTAAGCTATACTTTAAGGACATGAGTGAAACAACAATTCATTTAATAATAGTATACAGGGAACTTTTTGTTTTTTCCCAAACAAAATCAAAGTTCTGACAGTATTTAGCTTCACAAACTACTGTCAGGAAGTTCTGATCTGCTCACAAATCTTAATCTGAATAGTGAATCATATACTAAAAACTCTACCACACCACTCTAGATATTTTTTTACTTAACTCTTTATTTCTTTTTTTGTCCCAAAATTTTTCCATTCTGGTCTAAATCTCTTAAAACAACCATGAATTATACATGACCCTATCTAGGGACTGTGTCTGCTTTGGATACATAATGTTTGCTCTATTTTGGAGACTCAGTTGAGTTTGACAAGTTCGTAGAGTATAACTTTTTTTGTATCTTTAATATTTTAGCAGATATTGCGTTTGACAATTTCTTAGAGTATAGCTTTTTTTGTATCTTTAATATTTTAGCAGATATTGCGTTTGACAATTTCTTAGAGTATAGCTTTTTTTGTATCTTTAATATTTTAGCAGATATTACGTTTGACAAGTTCTTAGAGTATAGCTTTTTTTTGTATCTTTAATAGTCTGCATATATTGCGTTTGACACGTTTTTAGAGTATAACTTTTTTTTGTATCTGTAAGATATGTTAGCAGATATTGCATTTGACAAGTTCTTAGAGTATAACTTTTTTTTGTATCTGTAATATGTTAGCAGATATTGCGTTTGACAAGTTCTTAGAGTATTACTTTTTTTTGTATCTTTAATATTTTAGCAGATATAAGCTGCACAACGAAAAATAAACTACCCTGTATACATATACAGGCAGTTTCCTAAACAACGCTGAAAACTGCACCTCTATTATTTATTGTTTTCAAAAAAACAACAAAAATGAAGAAATGAGATGAAAAATACTACGAAAAGTCTCTAATTTTGATATTTTCCATATTTAAATGATAGTCAATTTCATTTTTGCTTTGTACTGTTTTGTATATTTTCTTAAATTTAGTATGGTAGTTGATTTTTTCCAGATTCATTAGTGTCTGACAAGTTGATGTAAGTTTAAGAGAATAGTTAAATAAAATATAAAAATCAGCATTCACTTAGATTTCCCATAACATTTTCAAGTGGGCCTTGTAAAACAATCATATAGGCTATTCACGGTGATTAGCTCATCATCTAAGGGAAATTTCAACTGAAAATTTCCTTTAGATGATTGAAATGATAGTCAAATGATAGTCAATTTTATTTTTGCTTTGTACTGCTTTGTATTTTTTCTGAAATTTTGTATGGTAGTTGATTTTTTCCAGATTCATTGGTGTCTGACAAGTTGATGTAAGTTTAAGAGATTAGTTAAATAAAATATAAAAATCAGCATTCACTTAGATTTCCCATAACATTTTCAAGTGGGCCTTGTAAAACAATCAGATAGGCTATTCACTTTGATGATGAGCCATCTAAGGGAAATTTCAACTGAAAATTTCCTTTAGATGATTATTGTTTGAAAATGATCGAGGCATAAGTCATTTCAATATTTTTAATAGCTATATTTATTTTTATGTTAAATAAAATATAAAAATCAGCATTCACTTAGATTTTCCAGAGCATTTTCATGTGGGCCTTGGAAAATTATATAGGCTATTCAGTTTAATAATGAGCCATCTAAGGGAAATTTTAACGAATATCTTCCATTAGATGGTTGTTGTTTGAAAATGATCGAGGCATAAGTTATTTCAATACTTTTAATAGTTATATTTAAATAATTCAGAAGTAAGTACTGCCCTTTGTAACGTTATAATTTTTACGCACGGTAGTGCTACGATGTTGCGTATAGAAGCACCCTAACGTCTTAATTAATTCAATTCCCCCTTCCATGCTATCGGGCTTACACCGTAATTTCACCACGTATCGGCCGTTTCAGGCCTTTAGGTAAGAATTAGCCCTCTTTATTTCACACGTGATACTCATATCACTTCCTATCTTTAGGCCGGTTTTCTGTATCCACTTATCAGCCGTTTCAGACCTTTAGGTAAGAATTAGCCCTCTTCATTTCACACGTGATACTCATATCACTTTTTATCTTTAGGCCGGTTTTCTTTTACGGGTCACTACCCTTCATCTCGTACCTTCCTACGAGTGCATTTCTGGGTTAAGGAACTTCAGCCTTCAGGATTTAAACTTATTAAACTTATTTACTAATTATCACTCTTGCGCTTATCTTTTTGTTTATTGTCAAGTCTCAATTTTATGATATAATAAGGGCACGTTACCGGTTCAACCGACAAACTAGTTTCCGGGTTCGAGACACGCGCATGTGCACATGTTGAATAACCATTGCGGAATCTGCGTCGCGATTTTTTATAGACCAATTCGTTCCTTTCTTTGGGGTTTCTTGGATGTTCAAATTTTTATCAAGTTTTACAAAGTAACGCGGTTTTGAAAGTTATCTGTTCAAAAAACAGTTGGTTGTGAAGGCAATGAATGTGAAGACATTGAATGTGAAGACCTGATCATGGTTTTTGTTACATTTAGAAATACTTGCAGCTTGCAGCATATCCAAGAGATTAATGATTTCTGTTACTTCACAAAAATGACAAATCAGAACGATGCAATAAGTAGAAATACGAAAAACTACGGTAACGACGCCCAAATGCTATTTTCATCACACCTGCATCATAATCTTTGGTTACAAATCTGTGATGGGGGGAAAACCAGTATAAGTCGACATTAGCATTTTAAGGAAGCGTCGACTTATAACTTTTTTCCCTCGAATAATCGTAGCATTTAAAGTTGTACTAAAACTGCCAACCTATTTAAAAGCCTTAACTGAATAATGTGACATATACTATTTCAAACACAATTAAAACTTAAACTCGTTTTCCCAAATTTTCGACTTATACTGTTTTTCCCACCCATCACAGAAATATTATAGATCTTTTGCATATAAGCGTGCGAAAATCCATATTTCTAGCACGGAGTGTGTTTAAGTTACCCAGTAATAAAAAAAATATTGACAACTTTGAAGACAATAAACGTCAGACACTACTATTTTTTATTAAAATAAGTATTAAATATAAACTTGCTATTGCTGAAAACCTGAAAAATAGAAGCTTCAAACTCCTTACCATTGGTTATTTGGAAACTATCAGTTTCAACCTACAGAATTTCGTTGATGACATTGACGTCTATAGCAGATAGCATTGACGCAACAAATGCCGACACTCTTCACGTTAACGATTAAATATAATCCACGCGTACCTACTTGTGAAATGAATCTAAATGTTTCTTATTATCTCTTTATTTCTATATTGTGGTGCAGGTATAATAAAAAACGTATGATACACGTGCATAAGAGTCTTTCAAGCACGTTAAAAGCACTCGTTTGTGGTTTTATAACCTGCGAGCGTGCTTGAAGGGCTCTCTTATGCACTTGTATCATAATATACTACTAATAAGTGGTATATAATAAGTTGTAATAGTAATAAGTAGTATAGTAATAAGTAGATAATAATCGCTACGTGTCTTATAATTTTATTTCGAAGGTGCACTTAAAAATGCTATAGGAAACCCAATTATTGAAACATAGGAGTGTTTAATTAATCTTGAAACTTGCATCAAATTCAACTTATTAGACATCAATGGATTTAGAAAAGCAAATCATCTGTTAAATTTAAGATGTAGAATATTTAAGAAAATATACAATACGATTTGAACAAATAAAGTTGACTATCGATTGATTAAAGTTGATATGGGAATTGGTCTGGTGCACTCTCACCAGACCAATTATTATTAATCTGAGAGTGCACCAGACCCTATTCCTATATAATATAACTAGGATGGATCCAAACACATAGGAATATTAAAGTAAAGTATAAAAAATGTTGAAAACTCCAAATAAAAAACAAGGTCTCGACTATTTTAATAATATGTTCCTTGTCACTTTCATATATTTATGTATTTTATCATGTATGTTTTATTACAAAACAAACACCAAATTTGTTTGGTTTAGAGGCCATAATGATAGGCCGAAATTAAAAATCGTGGAAACTGTTTAGAAGAAGTTTTTTGAAGTTTTGAAAAAAATTGAACCGTTTTTTACAAAGTTATAATCATCCCAAGAATTGTGTCTAAATGATGTGTATCTTAATGGAATTGTAGACAGTTATTGAATTGCTTATTGAATATGTTTGTAAAAGAAACTATTGATGCATATTATTAGGTGTTTGATGACCAAGAAACCAAGAAAACTGAGGAAAAAAAAACACTTGTAAGAATGTAAGCTGATTCGACTTGAGCGGGGTGGGACTCAAGTTTCTTCCCTAGTTTCTCCCCTGGAGTGTAAATTTTTTTATTTTTTATTTTTGAAAGGAATTGAACAAAACATGTCCAAAAACAATAGGTAATTAAATATTTGCGAAGTGCTACATGATAACAAACTACCGTTATGTTGACATCACATTCAGACTTTTTTTGACGATCCCTGCATCCAACTGTTCAGCAGTTTTCCGTGTTGAAAAGATAAAAAAATTATAGAAGCTCTACTCTACAATGACCGAAGAACGCCTGAAGGATGTAACAATTCTGACCATCTAATCGGAGCTTACAAAAAAATTAAACTTTGATGATATTATAGATTCATTTTCAATCTCTAGTTCATGAAAGAAGTTGTTTTAAACATTTCACATTAGTTTGTATTACTATCAAAACAATTAATATTTATTTGAGTACTTTTTTTTGTCTAACTACAATTATAATGTAGTCAATAATGTAGTCCTAAATATAGTAAACTTCTAGATTGGTAAGAGTTGTCCTGTTGATTGCTGATAAGCCTTTTTATATGCCGGATATTTCAATTTATTGAAATTTGGCAAAATAGATTTTATTATATTCGATATTGACAGTTTCTCACTCAGTTAGTCTCAGTAACTATTTTGTTTATTTTGACTTAGAGGTATTGTCGAAGTTACGAATCTTGTAATAAAAGATCTGATTCAGAAATAAGGTGCGTTCTTAAAAGCAATGGTTTGGTAGAAACAATTTATTGAAATTTGGAAAAATAGATATTATTATATTTGATAATGAAAGTTTCGCACTCAGTTAGTCTTAGTAACTTTTTTGTTTATTTTGACTTGGAGGTATTGTCGAACTTACGAATCTTGTAATAAAAGATCTGATTCAGAAATAAGGTGGGTTCTTAAAAGCAATGGTTTGGTAGATACAATTTATTGATATTTGGAAAAATAGATATTATTATATTTGATATTGATAGTTATTCTTCTAAGACTCAGTTAGTCTTAGTACCTCTTTTGTTTATTTTAACTTAGAGGTATTGTCGAACTTACGAATCTTGTAATAAAAGATCTGATTCAGAAATAAAGTGGTTCTTAAAAGCAATGGTTTGGTAGACACAATTTATTGAAATTTGGAAAAATAGATATTATTATATTTGATATTGACAGTTTTGCACTTAGTTAATCTTAGTAACTCTTTTGTTTATTTTGACTTAGAGGTATTGTCGAACTTACGAATCTTGTAATAAAAGATCTGCTTCAGAAATAAGGTGGGTTCTTAAAAGCAATGGTTTGGTAGACACAATTTATTGAAATTTGGACAAATAGATATTATTATATTTGATATTGACAGTTTCGTACTCAGTTAGTCTTAGTAACTCTTTCGGTTATTTTGACTTAGAGGTATTGTCGAACTTACGAATCTTGTAATAAAAGATCTGATTCAGAAATAAGGTGAATTCTTAAAAGCAATGGTTTGGTAGACACAATTTATTGGAGAACTTTTTTTGATATAACTACAATTATGGGAGGGGTGGGGGCAAGTTGCCTGTAGCTCCTAGGCGGCAGAAGTATAAATCCGTCACTGGCGATATGTACATATGTATTATGCATGTTTGAAGGAGCGCGGTTGGTAACCCTAATTCGTGGGGGTGCCTTCGCGGCATTTTTGTGAAAGCAATTACCTAATACACCTAGTAGAACATCCAAAAATATCGCGAGGGGGAAATTCAAAACCAACAGCATTCGACTATCGAGCATAGCGGCGCAAATTGTTTGTTTCCGATATTGCATTGTTTAATTAACGTTTGATGTTGGCTGCTCGTGCTCCGATGTTTAGCGTGTTTGCGTATTGTAAAAATAGCCCAGCGGCTTCAAAGTGTCCTTTTGAACGAAAATTTTATCAATGAATAATTTATGCCGCGAAGCGTTCCCAAATGAATAATAAAGTAGAAATTAATAAATTGTTGCGGAGCTTTTAATTTCGCGAGGTCAAAACTTGGGGGGATGAATTGCCGCGAAGGTGTTACTCAAAATTGATAACATATGACTGGCGTAAATAACGCACGTTTTGAGTTTAAAAAAATATTGTTTTGTCTGCAGACATATCGTCGGCTTAATGTTACAAGGTTGTATGTGCAAATTTGTAAATTTGGGAATAACGACTTTAAATATGTTTTTCCACTCCCTGCATGGTAAGTACACTGTTATAACATTGATTTAGTGGAAGTAAGTCCCACTTAGCGATAAAGCTTTGGTTACTATGAGCAACGGGAAGTAAGTAATCACTTACTTCCCTCAGGGAAGAAAGTAAAATAATTTCAATAGCGTTCTTTCTCTGGCACCACTCTTTAAAACACTTTTGATAACACCCCTTCGACTTCTCCGGCAGTAGGAAGGAACAGGCAGCATCTGCAGCTTTTTCAATTGCCATTTCTTGTTTATTTTCATTGGAATTCATTTTACAACTGAACGAATGCAATTTCTGACATTCACACTTTGTTTGAAAAATAGTCTTAGCAACCAAGCCGTACTGACAGTTTGTTCATGTTGCGAAAATAAATTAATCAAACACAAACAATGAAACCAACTTCAGGAGTGGAAAAATAGTTATAAGCAATTTGAGAGGTAAGTTTTGACCAGTCTCGGTCTTTATTGCTAGCCCTCGCTGTCGCTCGGGCGCAAACTCGACCTCGTCTGGTAAAATATACTTACCTCTCTTAATGCTTAAATAACTATTGTTATACTCTGATTTTTCTAAACTGGCGTTCACGTCATCAAACAGCTGTGTGATGAGGTTTTTTCGTGATTGTTTTCGAGACTATGCATAACAATAGTTTAAGAATCGAAATTAATCTGAGGATCATTTGTTACATAACACTGATCACCTGTGGTTATAAATTGGTAATCGGTGTATTAACCGCGGATACAATTTTTGCCTGCCAATCATGTAAAAAATCATGTTATGTTGGCAGCCGTGATATTTTTTCGGCGACGATGCCACATCTTTTTTACTAACACATGCTCATACATGTGTGTATAACCAAACTTCTTTGACGTTTAACTTGTTACATTTGATCGATTATTACAATGCATATTTTGCCATTGTAGATATTAAACCATAACCACAAGATTGATATCTGTACGATAAACGGCAGAGAAGTCGACGAATTTGATACGAACCGCGCACTGTCGCACAAGATTGCACGGACGCAACAGCTGATTGCAGCCATTTTTAAATACCCAGGACAGCTGGCAACCTTGTAAAATTGTGCCATCATTATTATGATTATTATTTTGATGACGTACACGCCAGTTTAGAAAAATCAGAGTATACCCAAAATTGATAACAAATGGGTAAATAACGCATGTTTTGAGTTAAAAAAATTATTGTGTTGTCTGCAGACATATCGTCGGCTTAATGTTACAAGGTTGTATGTGCAAATTTGTAAATTTGGGAATAACGACTTTAAATATTTTTTCTAAACTGGCGTTCACGTCATCAAACAGCTGTGTAATGAGGTTTTTTCGTACCAACGTGATTGTTTTCGGGAATATGCATAGCAATAGTTTAAGAATCGAAAATAATCTGAGGATCATTTGTTACATAACAATGATCACCGGTGGTTATAAATAGGTAATCGGTGTATTAACCGCGGACACAATTTTCGCCTGCCAATCATGTAATAAATCATGTTATGTTGGCGGCCGTGATATTTTTTCGGCGACGATGCCACATCTTTTTTACTAACACATGCTCGTACATGTGTGTATAACCAAACTTCTTTGACGTTTAACTTGTTACATTTGATTGATTATTACAATGCATATTTTGCCATTGTAGATGTTAAACCATACCCACAAGATTGTACGATAAACGACAGAGAAGTCGACGAATTTGATACGAACTGTCGCACAAGATTGCACGGGCGTAACAGCTGATTGTAGCCATTTTTAAATACCCTGGACAGCTGGCAACCTTGTGAAATTGTGCCATTATTATTATGATTATTATTTTGATGACGTGAACGCCGTTTAGAAAAATCAGAGTATATTATAGAAAATGATGTATTGTGCACTGTAATTAGATTTTTTTTATCACAGATTCTTAATAATCCGAATTTAGGCTTACAACAAGTTGAAAAGTCCCGCTTTGAGAACATCTAGCCCTGTAAAGCTATAGACCTAAAGATGTTACATGCAACTTTATAACATCAAGCCGACGATATGTCTCCATAATAATGGAGTTTAAACAAGTATGCGCCAAATCTGTTTCCATGTTGATAACAAATTGCAGTTTTCGCCGTAACAGACCAATCGAATTTCCGTCCGCTTTACATGCCGGAAAATTTTAATTGCGCCTCCGATTCTTGCGCTGCGTTTGCGTGTGTGTGCGCGCCTGTGTGTGTGCTGCCGTGGCCGGATCTAGCACACATGGGGAGAGTAGTACCGGCGCGAAATTCGAAAATCGACGGACGCCCCTGCGATCGATGCTCGGATGTTTCAGGCGCGCGTTCCCTCGGCCGGATGGAGAGAGAGACGGCCGCAGTACGATCAGGCAGTAAACTTGTTTTCTTCCAGTTTATAGTAATTTTTAAAGTCGCTTTTCTTAGGAGAATTATGCCAGGCATTAAATTATTCCTATGCGGAATTACGATAAACTCGCCATTTGGGAGAGCGAGCACGAGTGTGTGCTGCGTGCGTGTGTGCGTGCACACACGTGGGGGAATCAGTCGATAACGCCGTTTGAATTTGGGGAACTGGAGGACGGTCGGTTGGCGTTTCGAAATCTGGCCTTTTTCGGACGCGCGTCCGAAAAGCGTGGTTTACGGAGACGCTTGATAAGCAAGGAGTTGGCGGTGCGGGTGGAAGGCAGGGCGGGGTGGGTTATTAAATGGGGGAGGATCGGCAATTATTGTAATTATTCCCGGTGTGCGCATACGCGGCTGGTTCGTGCATTATTCGAAATGGCCAAACACGACCGCAGTAGTGGACGAGCTTTTCGTGAAAAGCTGACGATGGCAACAATGGGGGAGGTCATCGTCGACCGTCTGTTGTTTGCGGAGAGGCGGCGTCGGTGCCGGGGAAGTCCCCAGAGCGGCGCCCGCACGCGGACAGACGGACGGACTTTCGCAAAATTAAAAGGAAAAAAAACAAACGAGCGGCGATCGTCAGCGCGTCTGTCCATTGTTTTGCGCTAATTTCAGGTCGAACATGTCGGCGGCGATATTTAGGCGTGCTTTATGTACGCGCAAATTTTGATTATCTTATTTCCATTATTATGCTTGAAATACAGAGTAGAAGTTTCGAAATTATCCATTCCATGGTTATATGTAACTAGCGGTGTCGGCCGCCGATGCGGTCGGCGGCGTCCGCTTTGTTTCTGGGCCGCTGCCGTCGAGTGTTCGTCTGGCCGCTTGGACGAGAGAAATAGACTAGGGACGATGGTAGGTTTCCGTGAAAGCAGTGCAGTGTAGCCTAGCGCACATTCAGTGACGTCACCGGAGCGGGACGGCCGTATGCGGGCCGCGGGCGCGCGACCGAGACGGAAGACGCGAACAGTTGCCGGTGGGGATCTCGGCCGACCCAACCTAACTACACTCCGGCCGGGTCAATATTCACTCCGAATGCCGGAATAAAAGGAGAGGACCGAGCCGGATAGAGAGGGCCTCTGCGGCATCGAATGCTGAGCCGGCTTAGAACGGCTGAGTCACAGTAATTGATAATAAGTTAGCGATTGCTCTCTACGTTAGCGCAACTTTTATGGATTTTGTTAACATTGATTGACCAACACCGGTACAGAGAGCATCGCCGTCGCGCGCCCTCCGGCAGCGGACGCTCGCGGACACCCCCGGCCCGTCCTGGGCCCCCTTTTTTGGAAAATCCGGGCTTCCTGCGGGGCGGTTAGGCGACAGTCCATATATTCCAGCGGTATCGATTTTCCACCATAATGCCGCCGCACACCTTTGTTTCATCAACGACGGATGATTACCATCGGAACCCAGCGGCTCTAGGAAAAACTGGAAAATCCCCCGACGGTCACGACGTCCACGCCGCGCCGTCGACGGGCGGAAAAACGCGTCGTGCGCGACTCCCAAATATCTCAGTCCGTCCAGTGGTTGTTGTTGTTGCTTTCTATTCGCCTAGAAAACATTTGAAGACGCCGACTTTCACCCGCTCACGTGTGTCGAAAACGACGTCTAACCCGATTGTTTTATTTTTTGTTAGATTCAAGGCGTCGATTCTACTGGCCCAATTTCTACAATATACCGCATTAAACAATCGCACTCAACAAATCTAATTCCGCCGAATTGCAAACCCACATTCCAAAATTTAGAATCTAAACTTACACTCAAAATAATTGTTTTGGTTTCATAATTAATTTTTGAACAAAAAACCTTTTTTGACCAATTATACCAAAACATCTATACTTTTTGAACACAGCCCACATAATTCTGAAGCTGAATCTAAAATCCAGTAGCAGATTTATACTTCTGCCACGTAGGGACTACTAGTAACTTTCCGCCCAGGACACCCCCCACCCCTCTTATTAATCTAAATTCAATAACAGTAATTGACAAAATACTTTGAAATTGACTATAAGGAATCATAATTAAAACGCAAAAAGTTCTCAAATATATTTAAAAAAATCTGAAACTACCTAGGGACTACCAGTAACTTGCCGCCATATTGACAAAATATTGTAAAATTGACTAAAATCTCTTTGAAGTTACACTAATGGCGAAAGTGTATTGGTTTTTCGTCAAAGAAACGTCAATGTACAAGAATTCCAGATGATGGTCATCAACCTTCATTGAGAAGATTGCACCACATGAAGAAGAAGATGAGCATTAGGAAGTAGACACCAATTAACGTAGATGTGGTAGTAGTCTGTAGTCAGTCCACATAATTCTGAAGCTGAATCTAAAATCCAGTAGCGGATTTATACTTCTGCCACGTAGGGACTACTAGTAACTTGCCGCCCAGGACACCCCCCCCCCCTTATCAATCTAAATTCAATAACAGTAATTGACGAAATACTGTGAAATTGAGTATAATAAGGAATCATGGTTAAAACGCAAAAAGTTCTCAAATAAATTTAAAAAATCTGAAACTACCTAGGGACTACCGGTAACTTGCCGCCCAGGGCGTCCCACACCCCTCTTATCAATCTAAATTCAATAACAGTAATTGACAAAATACTTTGAAATTGACTATAATAAGGAATCATAGCTAAAACTCAAAAAGTTCTCAAATAAATTAAAAAAAAAATCTGAAACTACCTAGGGACTGCCAGTAACTTGCCGCCAAGGGCGCCCCACACCCCTCTTATCAATTTAAATTCAACAACAGATATTGACAAAATATTGTAAAATTGACTAAAATTTTCTTTGAAGTTGAACCAATGGCGAAGGTGTATTGGTTTTTCTTCAAAGAAACATCAATGTACAAGAATTCCAGATGATGATCATCAACCTTCATTGAGAAGATTGCACCACATGAAGAAGAAGATGAGCATTAGGAAGTAGACACCAATTAACGTAGATGTGGTAGTGGTCTGTAGTCAGTCCACATAATTCTGAAGCTGAATCTAAAATCCAGTAGCGGATTTATACTTCTGCCACGTAGGGACTACTAGTAACTTGCCGCCCAGGACACACCCCGCCCCTCTCATCAATCTAAATTCAATAACAGTAATTGACAAAATACTGTGAAATTGAGTATAATAAGGAATCATAGTTAAAACGCAAAAAGTTCTCAAATAAATTTAAAAAATCTGAAACTACCTAGGGACTACCAGTAACTTGGCGCCCAGGACACCCCCACCCCTCTTATCAATCTAAATTCAATAACAGTAACTGACAAAATACTGCGAAATTGACTATAATAAGGAATCATAGCTAAAACTCAAAAAGTTCTCAAATAAATTTAAAAAAAATCTGAAACTGCCTAGGGACTACCGGTAACTTGCCGCCAAGGGCGTCCCACACCCCTCTTATCAATTTAAATTCAACAACAGATATTAACAAAATATTGTAAAATTGACTAAAATTTTCTTTAAAGTTGAATCAATGGCGAAGGTGTATTGGTTTTTCTTCAAAGAAACATCAATGTACAAGAATTCCAGATGATGATCATCAACCTTCATTGAGAAGATTGCACCACATGAAGAAGAAGATGAGCATTAGGAAGTAGACACCAATTAACGTAGATGTGGTAGTAGTCTGTAGTCAGTCCACATAATTCTGAAGCTGAATCTAAAATCCAGTAGCGGATTTATACTTCTGCCACGTAGGGACTACAAGTAACTTGCTGCCCAGAACACCCCCACTCCTCTTACTAATCTAAATTCAATAACAGTAATTGACAAAATACTGTGAAATTGACTATTAAAGAATCATAGTTAAAACGCAAAAACTTCTCAAATAAATTTAAAAAATCTGAAACTACCTAGGGACTACCAGTAACTTGCCGCCCAGGGCGCCCCACACCCCTCTTATCAATCTAAATTCAATAACAGTAACTGACAAAATACTGCGAAATTGACTATAATAAGGAATCATAGCTAAAACTCAAAAAGTTCTCAAATAAATTTAAAAAAAATCTGAAACTGCCTAGGGACTCCTAGTAACTTGCCGCCAAGGGCGCCCCACACCCCTCTTATCAATTTAAATTCAACAACAGATATTGACAAAATATTGTAAAATTGACTAAAATATTCTTTGAAGTTAAACTAATGGCGAAGGTGTATTGGTTTTTCTTCAAAGAAACATCAATGTACAAGAATTCCAGATGATGATCATCAACCTTAATTGGGAAGATTGCACAACATGAAGAAGAAGATGAGCATTATGAAGTAAACACCAATTAACATAGATGTGGTAGTAGTCTGTAGTCAGTCCACATAATTCTGAAACTGAATCTAAAATCCAGTAGCGGATTTATACTTCTGCCACGTAGGGACTACTAGTAACTTGCCGCCTAGGACACCCCCCACCCCTCTTATCAATCTAAATTCAATAACAGTAATTGACTAAATACTTTGAAATTGACTATAATAAGGAATCATAGATAAAACTCAAAAAGTTCTCAAATAAATTTAAAAAAAATCTGAAACTACCTAGGGACTACCAGTAACTTGCCGCCAAGGGCGCCCCATGCCCCTCTTATCAATTTAAATTCAACAACAGATATTGACAAAATATTGTAAATTTGACAAACATTTTTCGTTGAAGTTGAACCAATGGCGAAGGTGTATTGGCCTTTCTTCAAAGAAACATCAATGTACAAGAATTCCAGATGATGGTCATCAACCTTCATTGAGAAGATTGCACCACATGAAGAAGAAGATGAGCATTAGGAAGTAAACACCAATTAACGTAGATGTGGTAGTATCCTTTTTCCGGAAAGCTATTGTATAAATCATTACGACACAGTTTGTAAATACATACCAGATATAACGTGAATGTTCAATTTTTTTATATCTTATTTCTAAAATTTTTCGATTTTATGATAATTATATCGTTGTAAAGAACTAAATATTGCATCAAAAACCTCAAATGTAAAAATATTATAAAAACTGTAAACCATATTAATTCTACATCTAAATTTCATGAAAAAAAAACATTCATGAAATAATGCGGCACTCATGATGTGTCCACAGGAAAAAGATTATGAGCAATAGGCAGAAAACACTAGAAACACTAGGCTTGCAACCCGGATCCGGATATTTGAGGATTCGGATCCTAAACAGTCCGAGGTGTCGGATAGAGGCTCCGGATCCTACATATCGAATAGTGGTTTCGTATCCACATATCGAATAGTGGATCCGTATCCGAGGTGTCGGATAGTGAGTCCGGATCCGACATCTTGGATATTTGGGTACTCAGATCCAGTTGGATCCGGATATCCGGATCCTGAAATCTTCGGATATCTGCAGGCCTAGTAAACACTAATTAATAATATATGTGGTAGCATTTTTCTTTTCTGAAAGGTGTTAGTATCTATAAATCGTTACTACACAATTTGTAAAAAAAATATGCCAGATGTGCCAGATGCCAGATGCCAGATCATTTTTAAAATATATCTACAACCCTAATTCTTAAAGTTTTTCAATTTTATGATATATCGTTTTAAAGAAGCATATACGTGGTGTCCTAAATAGGGTAGGATTGCATGGGTATCTTTGTTATTTTGAGAGCTAGAGATCTGGTTAAATGGGCAATGTCATGCAGTTTTGTATACTGGTTCAGATTATGTTGAAAAATTTTCAAAAGTGCTAGCAGTTTAGAAATTATTCTAAAAAAACTAAAAATTGCGATTTTCTAAAAACTACGATATTTCCGTAATTATTAAAGATGCGGAAATAAGTTTTAAATAAAAGTTACTTGGTTCTACTAGGCGTATAAAAATCAAATATGGCGGCCGTTTAAAATAAGAACGTTGCTATTAATATCTCGGAAACCGCCATCTTGACCTTTCGTTTGACTTGATTCTCAAGTTAACCATTTAACCATTTTTCTAGCTTTAATATTAAGAAAGATATCCATGCAATCCCACTCTATTTAGGACACCCTGCATTAAGGACTACATTATTGACTACATTATAATTGTAGTAAGAACAAAAAAAAAAGTTCTCAAATAAATATTAATTGTTCTAATAGTAATACAAACTAATGCTAAATGTTTAATACAACTTCTTTCATGAACTAGAGATTGAAAATGAATCTATAATATCATCAGAGATTAATCTTTTGGTAAGCTCCGATTCGATGGTCAGAATTACCACATCTTTCAGGCGTTCTTCGGTCATTGTAGACCAGAGCTTGTATAATTTTTTATTCTTTTCAACACGCAAAACGACATTTCTGCTGAACAGTTGGACGCAGGCATCGTAAAAAAAATCTCAATGCGATGTCAACATAACGATAGTTTGTTATCATGTCCTCCGGCATATAAAAAGTAAAAAAAGTTGTTCATTTAGACATAGGCTTATCAGCAATCATCAAGACAACTCTTATCAATCTAGTAGTTTACTATATTAAGTACTACATTATTGAATACATTATAATTGTAGTTATAATAAAAAAAAGTTCTCAAATAAATTTTAATTGTTCTGATAGTAATACAAACTAATGCGAAATGTTTAATACAACTTCTTTCATCTAGTGAAGCCTCTAAACTGGTCTGCCATGTCAAAGAATGACATCGCCCAGAGCCAATGGTTTGCTGGAGTTTGTCTTTTGATGGGTCATTGATGTGCATTTTTTCCGAAAAAATTGTCAAAACGTTCCTAAAGTCTATCAATAATCCATCCTGGTGGTAGTCGTTAACCTACTCAACTACACCAAATCGTGTGATGTTCTCGTCTTCCAAAACCAGCAGTAGACTTTCCGGCAAGATTTTTCGCCGGCTCGTAAAGCTAAAATTACTCAGACCTGGCTGTCATTGTACCCAAATGTACCCATTTTCATAGGTACTGAAAACTGGTCTCCTGGCAGGCCTAACTTGAACCCTTTGAAATACAAGTTATAGTCTGTTTTAGAACACATGGTATGCCATAAAATATAGTCCACAAATGAATCCTTGAAGAAAGCTCTTGTTCGAGCTGCGGCCAATTTTCCCACCCAAGACATACAATCGCCAACATGTGAAGTACAACACATGTTGCAAATGAACCAAAATTAGTTCCTCGGACAGAAAATAAATATTTAAGTTAAATTCAGCGTTAATGAAGGATGTAATTAGATTTTAAATTCCTCTTCAGAATTATGTGGGCTGTGCTCAAGAAAGTATAGATGCTGAATCTATACTCGCAGCTCGAACTAGAGCTTTCTTCAAGGATTCATTTGTGGACTACATTTCCATGTGTTCTAAAACAGACTATAACTTGTATTTCAAAGGGTTTAAGTTAGGCCTGCTAGGAATCCCGCCGAATTGCAAACTCACAGGACAAAATTTAGGATCTAAACTTACACTCGGAACAATTGTTTTGGTTTCATTATTAATTTCTGAAGAATGAACTTTTTTGGCCAATAATACCTAACCATCTATACTTTTTGTAACACAGTTCACACAATTCTGAAGCTAAATTTAAAATCTAATTACACCCTTCATCAACGCTGAATTTAAATGAAATATTTATTTTCTGTCCGAAGAACTAATTTTGGTTCATTCGCAGCATCAATCCATAAAAACATCATCACAACAAAAACAAAATCCCGCCGAATTGCAAACCCACAGGACAAAATTTAGGATCTAAATTTACACTCAAAACAATTGTTTTAGTTTCATTATTAATTACTGCACAAAACACTTTTTTTGTCCAATAATACCTAACCATCTATACTTTTTTGAACACAGCCCACACAATTCTGAAGCTAAATTTAAAATCTTCATCGAAGCAATAGCCTTCATCAACGCTGAATTTAAATTAAATGTTTATTTTCTGTCCGAAGAACTAATTTTGGTTCATTTGCAGCATCAACCATAAAAAACATCATCACACCTTAATATGTGTGATCAACAAACAAAATCCCGCCGAATTGCAAACCTACAGTCAAAACAATTGTTTTGGTTTCACTATTAATTTCTCAACAAAAAAACGTTTTTGTCCTAACCATCTATACTTTTTTGAACACAGCCCACATAATTCTGAAGCAGAATTTAAAATCTAATTACATCCTTCATCAACTCTGAATTTAACTTAAAAGTTTATTTTCTGTCCGAGAACTAATTTTGGTTCATTTGCAGCATGTGTTGTACTTCACATGTTGGCTATTGTATCTCTTGGGTGTGAAGATTGGCCGCAGCTCGAACTACAGCTTTCTTCAAGGATTCATTTGTGGACTATATTTTATGGCATACCATGTGTTCTAAAACAGACTATAACTTGTAGTTCAAAGGGTTCAAGTTAGGCCTGCCAGGAGACCAGTTTTCAGTACCTATGAAATTGGGTACATTTGGGTATAATGGGAGCCAGGTCTGAGTAATTTTAGCTTTACGAGCCGGCGAAGAAAGTAAGTAAAATCTTGCCGGAATGTCTACTGCTGGTTTTGGAAGACCAGAACATCATACGATTTGGTGTAGTTGAGTAGGTTCACGACTTCAACCAGGACAGATTATTGATAGACTTTAGGAACGTTTTGGCAACTTTTTCGGAAAAAAATGCATATTAATGACCCATCAAAAAACACACTCCAGCAAACCACTGGCTTTGGGCGATGACTTTGTTTGACCTCTCAAACCAATTCAGAGGCTTCACTAGATGACCAACGATAAGTTGACCAATACCAGCCCAATAAGTTGACCAATAAGTTTAAGCAATGATAAGTTCTATTATTTTGTGTATTGTATTTTTCCTGGATACTGAAGATTCTTCAGAAATCAGTGAACAGGATTTTTCTGTATGAATCATAGGCGTATTTCACCAACAACAGTTTTGATTTTTCGACCCTATTTTTTTAAGAGGTATAGTCAGAAATTGTACAGTACGGCGCTTGAAGGACCTAAGACCTAAGTCATATTTGATAATTTGACTGATTAGACACTTTTTGTAATATTCATCTCATGGGCCTGCTTGAGGATCAGCTTCCTCTGAATTTTCGCATTGAAGGATTTGATGGATTTTGGAGTTCGAAACATGCATGAACACTGATACCGTTGGTGGTCTTTAATGCTCTCAAGTCTCCTCAAACAATTTAATACACCGATTCACAAACTTGCGGCTAATGCCGAGTATTAATGTTGCTAATAGAGCATTTTGAAAATGTCTCCTTTTTGCATTTTACACTCATGTAATGCCACAATAGTGATGCGATTCTATCATCACTCCATTCCATGATGAAAGCCAACACAAATCCAAATTCGATTGATATACACTTAATATACCGCGTATTGAACAAAAAGACTAGTAATTTATTATACAGTGTGTCTCAGTGACTATTAGACATAGCAAAATTAACATTGAGAAATTATATAAGGATCAACTGTTGCCATATAACTATTGCTCACTATTCGCGGAAAAAGATTACATTATTTAAAAAAGCGGTTAAAAAGAACCTTCTGCAGAAATGCTACTGCAGCATAAAAGAATACTTAGACGACAACTCTAATTTGTTCTGATCTGTTATTTAATATGGCTGTACGTTACATGTTTTAATTTAATGACCTATGTATACTAATCCCTACTAGACTTAATTATGACGTGTATATCCATTGTACTTATGGCGTAGTACCAATACAGATTGTTATTATTCTTATTATTATAATAATGATTATTACTATTATTCAAGAGAAGTTCGAAACTACCAAAACGAAAATAGCCTAGCCAAAAGCCTAAACACTAGCAAAAGGAAAAACAGAGGTCTTAAAGCAATTTTGCCTTAATTTTAGCTGGGTAACTCAAAAAATTGTAAATTAATTAGATTCAGACAGCTAGAATTTGTACAAAAATTGAAAAAAGATGGTCTATGAGGCGCTTAATAGGCGAATTTCAGGTGGGGAAAAGTACAGTAGGTAACACAAAAGTTGTCTAGTATGTACTGTATGGCCTAAGGCCTTGGGTACGATATGAGCGATGAGCGGCTCCGGCGAGAGGTAGAGCGACAAAACAAACGTTTTGTTCACGATTTGAGTGCAGCGTGCTGGGAAAATTTGACGCTTGACGCTTGCCGCTCATCGCTGCTCATCGCTGCTCACCACGATGGATGACTATAATGGACACATCTCATGCCATGAATTAGGGATTTCACCAAATATATGGAGTTGGTTAAACTTCAAAAACTTGATGGAAACGCTGCATATTTAATATAGATCAGATTTTCCGTCAAATATAAGTATATTCTTAATTCTATAAAATCCTATCTCTTGACGCTTGACGCTTGCCGCTCACCGCTGCGCACCATGATGGATGACCATAATGGACACATCTTATGCCATGAATTTGGGATTTCGCCAAATATAGAGTTGGTTAAACTTCAAAAACTTGATGGAAACGCAGCATATTTAACACAGATCAGATTTTCCGTCAAATATCATTATATTCTTAATCCTATATAATCCTATCTCTTGAGGCTTGACGCTTGCCGCTCACCGCTGCGCACCATGATGGATGACCATAATGGACACATCTTATGCCAGGAATTTGGGATTTCACCAAATATAGAGTTGGTTAAACTTCAAGAGCTTGATAAAAACGCTGCATATTTAACACTGATCAGATTTTCCGTTAAATATAATTGTATTCTTAATTCTAAAAAGCGGTGAAGCCCTTCTAAACATTTCTAAAAGTTAAGTTAAGTCTTGGAAGTTTAACCAACTCTATATATTTGGAGAAATCCCAAAATCATGGCATCCGATGCCATGGGATTGTTACTATACTTTTATCAATTAACTTGATGTTTCCTATATGTCATATCTGTGTGTAACATAAATGCTTTTTGTATTATCATATAATTTGTATAAATTGTATTTTTATTTGTATGTTATTATGGTATTAATAATATGTATTTACTGTACTCATGGGCCTTGATCCGTTAATTCAATAAAGAAAAAAAAAACTTGAACACCAATTTCTCCTATACCACCAATTAAGTGATTCAAATTTTCCATTTTTTTTTCCAAAATAATAAACCTGAACCTTCTGTTTTACATAATCCCAGAAAAAAAGTTTAAAGTGACCTAGTGTCAAAACGACCAATCCATTAAATTTACAAAAATTCTAATGTTAATTTTATGTTATTATGTTATTATGGAAATGTTATTAATCACCTGTACCCGGAGTTTTGGAAATAGAAATCCATAATCTAAAGTTATCAAATTTTAGTTTCCATGCCAAGTTAAGATAAATTGTTAAAAAAATTACCACTTGAAATATGTTTTACTAAGCATAAATGAAAACTTAAAAGTAGTAGTATCTATTTGCTGAGAAGAGCGAAAAACCTAAACCGTCAGTTAAACATAACCCACTGAGTTGTTTTCCAAAGATATTCATATGGAAACTTTCTTGCAAATTGGCATATTTTGAACGTTGCGAAAGAAAAGCAGACCAATCTTTAAATCTTTAAGATCCTTCTAAACATTTCTTAAAAGTCATGTAAGTCTTGGAAGTTTAACCAACTCTATATATTTGCTATGGTATGGGATTATGGTATGGTATGGTATGAGATGCTATGGGATTGTTACTACACTTTTATCAATCAACTTGATGTTACCTAAACCGTCAGTATTTACCCACTAAGTTGTTTTCCAAAGATATTCATACATCTGCTTAATGCAAGGACGATGTAAGTAATTTTTTTGCATTTTGGAGTTATATAGTTACAAATGGGTAATTATTTAATTGATGACTCCTTCTTACTAATAACTTCAACAAAAAGGTTGGGACAACATAAAAAGAGGTCTCATGTTTAAATAAGCTTGCAAAAAATACCTGCTAAAGAATTGGTAAAACTGTTCTTGCTGATTTCTCAAAAACTTATAAAATGGAGTTCCCTAGTTCTTGCATTAAGAAGACGATATGGAAACTTTCTTGCAAATTGGTCTATTTTCAATGTTGCGAAAGAAAAGCAGACCAAAATTTAAATCTTTAAAAGGAATACACTGATTGTGTTTGTATAATGTGTCAGTTTTCGTGTAAAGAGCAGAACTGATGATTGTGTCAGTGCACAAGAATAGAGTGCAGAAAATCTGATAAGGGCGTCAATGTGGAACTTTAAATATATTAATTATAAAAATCTTACTTTCAGATTTACTTTAATCGACGGTCAACTTACTAATTAGTATTCATGGAGACCAATCATCGATTAAAGTTAATCATCGCAGACAATAACAACATGCTTTCATCAGCAGAACTGATGATTGTGTCAGTGCACAAGAATAGAGTTGAGAAAATCTGATAAGGGCATCAATGTGGAACTTTAAATACATTAATTATAAAAATCTTACTTTCAGATTTAATTTAATCTACGGTTAACTAACTAATTAGTAGTCATGGAGACCAATCATCGATTAATGGTAATCATCGCAGACTATAACACCAAATATCTCAAAGATTCATCATTTACAAGTGCCTAGAAAACTGTACTCGGGATTCTGATGGGATTGCTCCTTTATTATTAGAGCTAAGAGTGCCACAACTTAAAAAAATTAAATATTTTTAAACATACAGAAACACTGGTACTTTGCCAAGCAGCAACTAATTCCCATAATTACATTTAGGGCTGATTAATAGGTTAATTATTAACTTCATCCATCTTCTGTCTGGCCATCTGGTAATCTCCACTGTCAAAATGCTTGCCTTTGGCGAGCCGTTTTTGAAGGAAGGCCGAATGTCTGCTAACAGCTCGTCTATCTACAACGCTAGATGGGTATCTTGCCTTTAACTTCTCTTCCTCAAGCTTCTCGACGTCATGTGGCGTCATCTCATTTTTTGATTCTTGCGAGTCGGTCATCCTATAGCCCCGTTTATGATGCCTTCACCAGATAACTTGCAAAATGACACAAGTTTTGACAGGTCGGCAAAAATGGCAGTCAAAACAGAGCATGCCAAACCTAACATGGAATGATTGAGTTAGTTTGGAAGAAACAAAGGACAAGCCCAAGATGGCTAATATCACAGCACTATAAAATCTCAGAAGTGCAGCTGAATAGGACACATAATGAGAAATGAATGAGCAACAGAAGATCTAGAGGAAGACCAAGAAAAATGTAGCTAAATAAAATAGCAAAATAAGGAAATAAAATAAAGAAATAAAATAAAGAACCTAACAGAGAGATTAAAGACGCAAATTGAAGTTTTGACAGGACGCCAAAAATTACTGTTGCAAAAACAAATTTAAACAGAGCATACCGAATATAACATGGAATGATTGAGTTAGTTTGGAAGAAACAAAGGACAAAACCAAGATAGTCAATATCCACAAAACTGTAAAATCTCAGAAGAGAGCAGCAGAATATGAAACATAATGAGAAGTGAATGTGCGACAGAAGAAAAATGTAGCTAACTAAAATTTAAAAAATAAAGAAATAAAATAAAGAACCTAACCAAGAGGGACAAAAACGTAAACCTAGGCGAAAATAATGGCAATTAATAGAAAAGAATGGAGGACAGTTATAGAAGAAAAATAAGAAAAGAAAAGAGAAAATCCCTATACCCCATGGGTAGAAGCGGAAACGATTATATGTATAATACAACATAAAGAGGGCAGCAGTAGTGAATGAGCAATAGAAGATCTACATTCTAAATTTTCTGCTTCTAGATTCTAGAGGAAGGCCAAGCAAAATGTGTCTAAATAAAATAAAGAGAGCAGCAGTAGTATTAACATCATACAGAGACAAGATACGAGGAAAAATGAGTATGGGAAGAAGATGTATCTCCTGGCTAAACAACTTGAGGCAGTGAGACAAGTGCAGTTCCATTGGATTGCTTAGAGCAGCATCATCAAGAATACGAAAAGTCACAATGAATGGAGAAAATCCCTACAACCTATGGGTAGAAGCGCAAACGATTATATGTATAATACAACATAAAGAGGGCAGCAGTAGTGAATGAGCAACAGAAGATCTATATACCTTTTCAAGTTCAAATTGAGACCAATCAAGTTCAAATTGAGACCAATCAATTTCAAATTGAAGCCAATCAAGTTCAAATTGATTTCAATCAATTTCAAATTGAGACCAATCAATTTCAAATTGAGACCAAACAAAATCACGTTGACACTAAACAATATCAAGTTGTCATAATATTAATAATACAATTTGATTTGTTTACTCTCAACTTGATATTGTTTGGTGTCAACTTGATTTTATTTAGCCTCAATTTGAAATTGATTGGTCTCAGTTGACATTGATTGGTATCAATTTGAACTCGATTGGCCTCAATTTGAAATTGATTGGTCTCAATTTGAAATTGATTGGTCTCAATTTGAAATTGATTGGTCTCAATTTGAAATTGATTTGTCTCAATTTGAACTTGATTGGTCTCAATTTGAACTTGATTGGTCTCAATTTGAACTTAAAACGGTATAAACTTTAAATCTTCTGCTTCTAGATTCTAGAGGAAGACCAAGCAAAATAAAATAAAGAGAGCCGCAGTAGTACTAACATCATACAGAGGCGAGTTACAAGGTGAAATAAGTGTAGGAAGAAGATGTATCTCCAGACTAAACAACTTGAGGCAGTGGTACAAGCTTGAAACTGCACTTGTACCACTTAGAGCAACATCATCAAGAATACGCATTGCTTAGAGCAGCATCATCAAGAATACGAATTTCTTAGAGCAGCATCATCAAGAATACGAATTGCTTAGAGCAGCATTATCAAGAATACGAATTGCTTAGAGCAGCATCATCAAGAATACGAATAGCAACAATGAATGGTCGCCAATCTCATTAAAGAAGACCGCACTTAAATAAGAAGAAGAAGAAGAAGAAGAAGAAGAAGAAGAAGGAGTACCGCTATAGCCAATAAAGGCCAGAGATCGGAAGATACGGAAGAGGATGCAGGAGATTCAATTTAATTAAAATTAATGAACCAAACTTATTTTAAAACTAAAAAGGTTTAAAATAACAAATAAGTAGGTAAATAATGCAAACAACAGTAAGCATGTAAACTGCTGTTAAAAACTTATTGAAAGACGAAATTCGGGATCCATCCTATAAGTGGGGGACTCTTCATTACTGACTAAAAAGAAACTGTTATAGGAAAACTTCTTTCTCTGAGAAAAGAAATGCTAAACTTAGGCGGTTGGCATTTATTGAGTTGCTGTCCAAAGTAATTTATTTATATTCAATCTATAACTTCGTCTGGTTTTAATGATATAGAGAAAACATTACGACATTCATGTGAGGCTGGTTGAGTGCTCAAGCAATACATCAAACAAAAATTAAATAAAATGAGGGCAAGGGTTCTAAGTTAGCACGAAGCTGCTTCAAGGAATATGAATATATTTAAAAAAATCATTTATAATTAGTATTAGTAAAATTGTGTAAATGTTAAATTTGTTAATAAAGAAATACATACATTTATAATTAAAAATGAAAATTCATGAAGTATCACGAACAATGCAAAAGTCATTCAATATTATTTTTTTTATAATATTTCATTTAATAAACACTTGAAATGGCAATAAAATTATAATATAATTAATTCAGCATATTACTAACTCGATGAGGCGTTTTTGCATCTTTCGGGAGATTTAAATTTTATTATAAAAAAAAAAATATTATAATTATTAATTTAAATACTTGAATGTATTTAATAATTTAAGGAAAATCACAAAATAAGATAACACAATGAGACAAATCTACCCATAAATCTTCTTTAGTCTGTTGGAAATTTTACATATATAACTTGCCAAAACTATTACTAAATTCTTCGTCATTAAATCATTAAAAAATCTCATGAAGTATATGCAACAATGACTTCAGACTAAATTATTGAAATTGAAAGGTAATACTAAACATGTTTTTCAAAATATTTTCATAAGTAATCTTTATCTACCGGCGTACAATTATTATTGATCATATTAATCCATATTAATTATTATTAATATCGAATTGAATATTAAATAAGTTATCAAACCGAGTAAATAAGTACATCATTCGTTACTGACGAAGATCCCACCAGGATATTTGTATTTTGGCTTTAAGTTTTTAGATTTTGATTCAAAATCTTAATTCATGAATTAATAACTAAACCAATTTTACAAATTTGCAATTTTAACTAGATACAAATAGGTATCGAAATTAAGATTTTTTTGAGCAATTTGATACATAGATGGCCATAACTTTCTAACTTTCTGGCCTAGATAAATCCAGAATTATTTTGCGTTTTTAAAAGCGGTACCTAACTTTTTTTCATTCCTAAGTTTTGTCTTATAAATTTATGTCAAATTATCTACACTCTGACATTTATTACTTTAAATAATTATATAAAAATATAAACATAAATGTGTTATTGTGTCTAGTTTCCATTTTGTTTGCAAATAGTTCTCACTCGATGCCTTTTTTAGAACTGATTTAGCAAATTAGCAATGCTGACTATTACTTTAAATAGTTATATAAAAATGTAAATATAAATGTGTCATTGTATCTAGTTTTCATTTTGTTTACAAATAGTTGTCAAACTTTGCCTTTTTCAGAACTGATTTTGCAAATAAGCAATGTTGAGTATGTTGGAAAATGACTAATTTTGGTCACTGTTAGTCCTCAACATTGCCAATTTGCAAAATTAGTTCTAAAAATACACGTATAAAATATGTTGGAAAATGACTAATTTTGGTCACTGTTAGTCTCAACATTGCCAATTTGCAAAATCAGTTCTAAAAATTGGCAATGTTGAGGACTAACAGTGACCAAAATTAGTCATTTTCCAACATATTTTATACGTGTATTTTATACTAAAATTTGGTATGTCTTGCAAATAATTATACCGACCAAACTTGTTATTCTAGGAATGGATTTTAAATGTTGGTCATTTTCAGTGCAAACAGTTTCGTTGGCCAATTAGCCAACAGCAATTGACAAATTTGCCTACACAATTTGCAAATTGAACAGATTTTATAGATTGGTTCTCATAACTTTTGTGATGTCTAAACATCGAAACTTATTTTTTCTATTCTATTCTGTCTTTATTTACGGTGTTTTGGGCCTTATATTAGCATCACATGTCATAGAGTAAACACATTATAAATAATAAAATCATAAATAAAGTCATAAAACCTACACAAAATCCAAAAAAAAAGGATAAAAAATGCTACAAATAAGCATGGAAATACACATAACGTAACAACAGTGGGTAAACTTAGTTTTTACGTACTGTTCACAGTACGTAAAGTGATACTTTTTCTGCACAACTGCGTACAAAATTAATTAATTACAAAAAAGATAGTATTTTGCATCAAATTGTACTTGTTTTTCATAATAGCTATTGCAGAAAGAAACTGTGTATGATACGTTTTCGTAAAGTAGTTCTTTACTTCACTTGTGTCATAAATAATTATTGCGTTTTAATTTTCTGATTGGTGCCAAAACTGTCGTTTACATTTTTCGTTATATAAATTCACGAAAAAATGTGTTTCTGGTATTTATTCTTCTAAATACTTTAATTAGTTTGCCGTTTTGCTAATTAGTAATCATTTTGAGTATAAATAGTTGTCAAATTTTGCTATTTTGTCAAATGATTTTATAAATTGTTTATTTTGAATACAAATAAATATTAATAATTGCCATCTTAGAATTGATTTTATAAATTTGTCACTTAAGTGCCCATAACCTTCCGATATCCGCACTTCAGATTTTAGTTTGTGTCTCTTTATGTCATTTTAAAAACTGGAATCATAATAGTGTCATTATGATGTTTACTGCTCGCATACTTAGACAAATATTTTGCTATTTAGTAATCATCTTGAGTATAATGTTGTCAAATTTTGCTATTTTGTCAAATGATTTTATAAATTGTTTATTTTGAATACAAATAATTGTCAAAAATGTCCATTTTGGAATTGATTATATAAATTTGTCATTCGAGAACCTATAACTTTCTGATTTCCACAATTCTGAAATTATTTTGGGTCTTTTTTGCCATTTTACAAACTAATGTCAAAATTGTGTCATGAGGATGTTTATTGCTATAATACTTTCACAAATTTGTCGTTTTGCTATTCAGTTAACATTACGAGTATAAATTATTGTCAAATTTTGAGTACAAATAAATGTCAAAAATAATGGCCAACTTATAATTGATTTTATAAATTTGTCATTTGAGTATCCATAATTTTCTGATGTCCGCACTTCGGAAATTAGTTTCTCTTTTTGTGTCATTTTAAAAACTGGTATTACAATTGTGTCATTGGGATGATTACTGCTCAAATACTTTCACACTTTTCTCCTATTTAGTCATCACCTTGAGTATAAAGTTGTTAAATTTTGCTATTTTGTCAAATGATTTTATAAATTGTTTATTTTAAATACAAATAATTGTCAAAAATTACCATTTTGAAATTCATTTCATAAATTTGTCATTAGAGTACCTATAACTTTCTGATTTGCACAATTCTGAAATTATTTTTTGATTTTTTGTTTGTACCATTTTACAAACTAATGTCGAAATTGTGTCATTGGGATGTTTATTGCTCTAATACTTTCACAACTTTGTCGTTTTACCATTCAGTTATCATTTTGCGTATAAATAGTTGCCAAATTTTGAGTACAAATAAATGTCAAAAATAATGGCCATCTTAGAATTGATTTTATACATTTATCATTTAAGTGGCCATAACCTTCTAATGTCCGCACTTCAGATATTAGTTTGTGTCTTTTTGTGTCATTTTAAAAACTGGTATTACAATTGTGTAATTAGGATGTTTACTGCTCAAATGCTTACACAAATTTTAGCTATTTAGTTATCATCTTGACTATAAAGTTGTTAAATTTTGCTATTTTGTCAAATGATATTATAAATTGTTAATTTTGAGTACAAATAATTGTCAAAAATGTCCATTTAGGAATTGATTTTATAAATTTGTCATTCGAGTACCCATAACTTTCCAATTTCCACAATTCTGGAATTATATTGTGTTTTTTTGCTATTTTATAAAGTGGTGTCAAAATTGTGTCATTAGGATGTTTATTTCTGTAATACTTTCACAAATTTGTCGTTTTATTATTCAGTTATTGTTATCTTTTTGAGTGCAAATAGTTGTCAAATTTTGAGTACAAATAAATGTCAAAAATAATGGTCATCTTAGAATTGATTTTATAAATTTGTCATTTGAGTACTTATCCATAACTTTCTGATGTCCTTACTTCAGAAATTAGTTTGTTCTATTTGTGTCATTGGGATGTTAACTGCTCAGATACTTTCACCAATTTTTGCTATTTAGTAATGATGATGAGTATACATTTGTCAAATGTTGCTATTTTGTCAAAAGATTTCATAAATTGTTTATATTGAGTACAAATAATTGTCAAAAATGGCCGTTTTGATTTGATTTAATTAATTTGTCATTTTAGAGTACTTATAACTTATAACTACAACCTGATTTTCACAATTTTGAAATTATTTTGTGTCTTTTCTTGCCATTTTACAAACTGGTGTCAAAATTGTGTCATTGGGATGTTTGCTCTAATAGTTTCAGTCTGAAACAAGTCTGAAACTATTTTGTGTCTTTTTGTTTGTACCATTTTACAAACTTATGTCGAAATTGTGTCATTGGGATGTTTATTGCTCTAATACTTTCACAAATTTGTCGTTTTATTATTCAGTTATCTTATCTTTTTGAGTGTAAACAGTTGCCTAATTTTGAGTACAAATAAATATCAAAAATGACAATCTTAGAATTCATTTTTAAATTGTCTTTTGAGTACCCATGATTTTCTGATGTCCGCTCTTCTGAAGTTAGTTTAGGTGTTTTTGTGTCATTTTAAAAACTGGTATTACAATTATGTCATTAGAATGTTTATTGCTCAAATACTTACACAAAGTTTTGCTATTTAGAAATCATCTTGAGCATAAATATTTGTCAAATTCCGTTATTTTGTAAAATGATTGTATAAATTGTTTATTTTGAGTACAAATAATTGTCAAAAATTACCATTTTGGAATTGATTTTATAAATTTGTCATTTGAGTACCCATAACTTTCTGATTTACACAAGTCTGAAACTATTTTGTGTCCTTTTGTTTGTACCATTTTACAAACTTATGTCGAAATTGTGTCATTGGTATGTTTATTGCTCTAATACATTCACAAATTTGTCGTTTTATTATTCAGTTATCGTTATCTTTTTGAGTGCAAATAGTTGTCAAATTTTGAGTACAAATAAATGTCAAAAATAATGGTCATCTTAGAATTGATTTTATAAATTTGTCATTTCAGTACTTATCCATAACTTTCTGATGTCCTTACTTCAGAAATTACTTTGTTCTATTTGTGTCATTGGGATGTTAACTGCTCAAATACTTTCACAAATTTTTGCTATTTAGTAATGATGATGAGTATAAAGTTGTCAAATGTTGCTATTTTATCAAATGATTTAATAAATTGTTTATATTGAGTACAAATAATTGTCAAAAATGGCCATTTAGATTTGATTTAATAAATTTGTCATTAGAATACTTATAACTTTCTGATTTTCACAAATCTGAAATTATTTTGTTTCTTCTTTTGCTACTTTACAAACTGGTATCAAAATTGTGTCATTGGGATGCTTATTGCTCTAATAGTTTCACACATTTGTCATTTTATTATTCAGTTATCGTTATCTATTTAAGTGTAAATAGTTATCAAATTTTGAGTACAAATAAATGTCAAAAATGAAAATCTTAGAATTCGTTTTATAAATTTGGTTTGACTACCCATGATTTTCCGATGTTCGCTCTTCCGAAGTTGGTTTGTGTCTTTTTGTGTCATTTTAAAAACGGGTATTACAATTGTGTCATTAGGATGTTTACTGTTCAAATACTTTCATAAATTTATGTATTTATAAATAATTGTCAAATTTTGAGTACAAATAAATGTCAAAAATGGCCATATTAGAATTGATTTCATAAATTTGTCATTAGAGTACCCATAACTTTCTCATGTCCTCACTTCAGAAATTAATTTGTTCTTTTTGTGTCATTTTAAAAACTGGTATCACAATTGTGTCACTAGAATCTTTACTGCTCAAATTCGCCACTCTTAAGCTTTATTCTTCTTAATATTTTAATTAGTTTGTCATTTTGCTATTTAGTAATCATTTTGAGTATAAATAGTTAACAAATTTTGTCATTTTGTCAATTCATTTTATAAATTTGGCATTTTTGGAAGCGATACTAGTTACAATTTATTTATTACAATGTATTACAATTAATTTATTACAATTTTGAATATACACAGTGGCCAAAATTTTCATTTTTTAGTAATTAACAAATGTCAAAAATTTGGAATCAACACTATAAACACAACTATCCGGACGAAAAATGACCAGTACAGATGGCGTAGGAAACAAAGCTTGAATTAACTTTTGGACAAATATCAACTAATTCGTCAAAAATGAACTAATGAAAATGCAAGAAATAACGTTTTTGCCAATCAAAATAAATTATATGGTCACAACAAAGTAATAGCCGAGGTCACAAATAGTCCATGCCAGATAAGATGTCACTTTTCGCATAAAACCGAAGTCCCTCCTCTGTCCTGTCGGACTGGTCGTAATGCAAATGCATATTTTGGAACCCCCTCGTTTATAAGGTATAGCGTATTTCTTATAGATTTTTTCTTATTGAAATATTTCTTCTTGGGATCCGACGCCAAGTTGTAAAATGTAAATTTTCTTGCTTAATTATCCATGGTGAAGAAAAACGAACAGACTTTACAACTTAGCACCGTATAAAAAGAAAATAATGCGGCTGCTTATTCCAAAGCACTTCATTACTAAGGGATCAAAGGAATAAATTCATGATTTATGGCGCAAAACAGCTCCCGCGGTTTTGGGATGCATTCTCATTGGTCCAATTCCACCAGTGGGGAGGATTTCAGTTTTATGTGAAAAGTGACATCTTATCTGGCATGAACTATAGGCCCAGTACTAATCACCTCTCGCGGAACTCTCGGTTTAGTAATATTTACAGTAAGAATATAATTTACAGTAACAGATTCATGTAATGGATCAACAAAACCAAGAGCTACTGGGGTAATTAATACACTTTAAATGTTTATTTAATAACGGCATATTTCTGCCGCTATATGTAATTACCGCTGCCAAGGATCCATACACTTGGCAATTTTGAGGTTATGGATTTCGTTTCTACACCTACACTAATTGGTAGAAGGTGTAATGACAAATATATATATATATATATATATATATATATATATATATATATATATATATATATATATATATATATATATATGGATTTCGTTTCATCCATATAAGGTGCACGAACAATTTAACAGTACACGGGATCACTGCTTCAGTTCCCCTCCAAACGAACGGCACATTTGGACATTAAGGTACGTCCACATAGCGAATTTAACGCGAACGTTTGAGTATGTTCGCGTGGGCGCATATGTGAATGGTGATGGTTGCATTTAAAACACATTAAGATGGGTACAGTTTCGCTGTTTGTTCTATTTAACTCACCCAGTAAGGACTGAACTCATAACTAATACTACCGTAGTACCTAAATTATAGTATTTATTGATGGGTATATTACGGCAACGCCAAATTCCATCGAGATATCGTGACATTAACTGCGCTTATCGAACACTTATCTCGCATACACTATGTCCACATCAGTTCTAAACGTTCGCAAACGTTTTAAACCGATATGGACGTACCTTTAGAGAATTTTAATCGAATATGTGGATGGTGATGGTTGCATTTAAAACACATTAAGATGGATACAGTTTCGCTGTTTGAACACACCAGTTCAAAACGTTCCCGAATATTTTAAACTGGTGTTGACATACCTTTAGAGAATTTTTCGTTCAGCAAATCTGGCAAATGCTCGAACCTATAACCCTTGGCGCAAAACACAAATGCGCTAACTTTTCGGCTTATTAGTGTTATTACTGCAGAATTTGTAGTTGATTTTAGAATACCCAGTATAACACTATGTTTCTATTTTAATAAATAGGTCGCTAACGTTGTTTTAATACTTACAGTTAACTGCGTGATTCGAGGTTGATCAATCTGAAACAAAGAGTTTATTAATAATTTTACGAGTTGAAGAACTATTTGTTGTGAACAAATTATGTGATCTTTGTTTCCCCATGAAATGGGAAAAACGGCGAAGAGAGACGCGGGAGTCAATCACCGCCGTTTCGGACGTCAATTGCGGTCATTCAGGACCGTTCGCGGCCACGGATCCGTCCTTGTGGACGCGGCACGCACGTCAATGGAAACGATTCGACAAACAGGACGAATTGGATGAAACGACACCTCACAAATGTTGCTCAACTTTTCCCATCCCATCCACTCAATAACTCACGGAAGCGAGAGTAAAAGAAGAGGCGAGCTGAATTTTTCACGCCGCAAGTGAACAATTAGGAGTGCAGTTCAATGCAGCTCAACTTTTACCAATCGGCAATCACATTAGGACACAAACATCTCGCTAAATGGATAATTGAAACTGCCGGACGTAAATTCGGTTATGAACTACGGCAATAAATTGGTTTTGGGCTAGCGGGTGCAACTCAACGTTAATGTGCACTCGAAGCTGCGGATTCTCGAGCTTATTGTTCAATATTTATGGATACTCAGCGTTGGGCTTAATACAAACTTTTAACCCAAAGTTTTAGGCAGAAGGGCCACAAAGGAATTTTATAAATTCTGTGCGGGCTTGACCCTAATTTACCTATATGTAGTAAAGGAATAATCATAATTTTAGTTTCTTTATCTACTTTTTGAATAAATTTAGAATTGTTCTCAAGAAGACTAATTGTTACCGATCTAATGAATCAAGGTTTACGATTAAAAGTTGATATTTTTAGTATTAGTATTTTTAGACGTTTAAGATGTGTTCCCCAGTTTTCTAAAAATTTCGTTAGCTTCTGATTAACAGATTTTCCTAGTTTTCTAAAAATTTCGTTAGCTTCCGATAAACAGATTTTCCCAGTTATCTAAAATTTTCGTTAGATTTTGATAAACAGAGTTTTCCAGTTGTCTGAAAATATCAATAATTTCTAATAAATGGAAGATACAAAAGTATTAAAAAAATGCAGAAAATGTATGAAAAATGCTGAAAATTTAATAAAAATATCAACTTATTGCAAAGTTGCAACTAGAAACCTTTAATATAAAAATTATAGAAGTCTCGAAATTTTCTGAACTGTTTTCTGTTTGACAACAAGTAGATGCTAAAATTTGTTATTAACATTTCAAAAAATTGCAGAAAACTTGTTATTCTTGGATTTGATTTTAAAAATTGGTCAATGTCAGAAAATCGGAAAAAGTCATCGAAATTGCAACAAAACGAGAAGAAACAAGTTTCACAACACTTTACAAGGAATTCGGAAATTGCAAAAAAGTTTGATGGAAATTATAGAAAAAAATCTGGAATGTGCAAACAAAAGATCACAAGTCTCAGCTTTAGCAATAAATCTCAAAAGTTTTACGAAAGCATTATGAAACCGAAGAATGTCAAAAACGAGAAAATTATGATGCATCCAGAAAACTGAATCATTTTATCTAAATATACAAATAAGTAAATAAAGTTTATATGTTTAAAGTTCTAAGAATGACAGTCTAACAACAAATAGTTGTTAAAATTTGGCATTTTCATTGCAAAACATTATAGAAAACATGTTATTCTTGGAATTGATTTTAAAAATTGGTCGTTTTGAGTGCAGCAGATATGAAAATTGACCAATCATGTCAGAAAATCTGAAAATCATAATTTTCTGAAAATTATTCGAGAAAATAAACAGAGTTTCCCTGTTTTATGAAAAATTCAATAATTTCTAATAAATGGAAGATATAAAAGTTTAAAAAAATGCAGAAAATGTATGAAATATGCTAAAAATTTCATAAAAATATCAACTTTCAGCAACTAGAAACCTTTAATATAAAAATTATAGAAGTCTCTTAATTTTCTGAACTGTTTTCTGTTTGACTACAAATAGATGCTAAAATTTGTCATTTTCATTTCAAACAATTGCAGAAAACTAGAAAAGATATGAAAATTGGCCAATATGTCAGAACATCAGAAAAAGTAATCGAAATTGCAAAAAAACGAGAAGATAAAAATTTATCAAAGTTTTACAAAGAAATCAGAAATTGCCAAAAAGGTTGATGGAAATTATAGAAAAAATTCTGGAATGTGCAAGCAAAAGTTTACAAGTTTCAGCTTTAGTAATAAATGTCAAAAATTTTACGAAAGGATTATGAAACCGAAGAATGTCAAAAACGAGAAAATTATGATGCATCCAGAAAACTGAATCATATAATCAAAATATACAAATAAGTAAACTAAAGTTTACATGTTTAAAGTTATAAGAATGACAGTTTGACTACAAATAGTTGCTAAAATTTGGCATTTTTTTTGCAAAACACTATAGAAAACTTGTTATTCTTGGAATTGATTTTAAAAATTGGTCGTTTTGAGTGCAGCAGATATGAAAATTGGCCAATCATATCAGAAAATCTAAAAAGTCATCGCAATTGTAAAAAACGAGAAAATAAAAGTTTTACAAAATTTTACAAAGAATTCAGAAATTGCCACAAAGTTTGATGGAACTTTAAGAAAAATAATTGGCATGTGCAATCAAGAGATCAGAAGTTTGAGCTTGAGCAATACATCTCAAAAGTTTAACGAAAGCGTTATGAAACAGAAAAATGTCAAAAACGAGAAAATTATAATGCATCCAGAAAACTTCATATCATATACAGGGTGTATCAGCCAAATGGAATAAATTCAATAATAAATAAATGGGGGCTTGTTCGAAAAAACGCTTGCACACGTCGATTGTTATTTTTAGTTGCGCATTTTTTTCAACAAAAACTTTTTATACAGGGTGTGTCATGTGACCGTGGCCAATACCAACTTTCTTATTTTAAATGCAACACCTGGTATATTATTCAATTTTTGGATTCTTCAGAAAATTCTAGACATATTTCATTTATAATGTCCTATACCTATCTTCAACTGTTTCGGATCATTACCAAATCAATGTCCGGAACTACCTCAACCGAATATTTCCAAATCGGTGGATAGGGAGGCGAGGATCGATGGAATGGCCAGCACGATCCCCTGATCTGACGTCATTAGACTTCTTCTTATTGGGATATGTCAAAAGTATTGTATACAAAACTAAACCCCTCGACTTAGCTGACTTAAGAAGACGAATAATGCTTGCGATTAGATCGGTCACGCCTGAGATGTTGAGTAACGTTAGAAGAAATTTCTATTTAAGATTAGGATGTTGCCAAGACGTTCACGGCGAGCATTTTGAACATCTCCTCCATTGAAATTTATTGTTTTTTTTTTGGTTTTTTACATTATCAAGAAATAAACAGTATTACTTATTAGTTTTTGAGTGTGTTGTAACGAATTTCTGTAATCAAATAGTTTTCTTTTTTTAATGTTAATTTTTGCAATAAATCTGAAAACACTTAATATTTCCGAAACAGTTGAAGATAGGTATAGGACATTGTACATGAAATATGTCTAGAATTTTCTGAAGAATCCAAAAATTGAATAATATACCAGGTGTTGCATTTAAAATAAGAAAGTTGGTATTGGCCACGGTCACATGACACACCCAGTATAAAAAGTTTTTGTTGAAAAAAATGCGCAACTAAAAATAACAATCGACGTGTCCGAGCGTTTTTTCGAACACGCCCCCATTTATTTATTATCGAATTTATTCAATTTGGCTGATACACAGTGTATGACTTCATACTTCATATATTTTAAACTAAGTTTCAGCAATTTCAATAAAATATGAGTAATTAATTCATTTAATCATAACATATAGTAAGTCATCCATAAATAAATAAATAAATAAATATAGAATTTACACAACATTTCACAAAGGTTTCAGAAATTGAAAAAAAGTTTTATGGAACTGTAATGAAAATTTACGAAACATGTAAAAAGAACATTTCACAAAGATTTTTGAAATTGCCAAAAAGTTTTATGGAGCTTCAATGAAAACTTGGAAAAATTGTAACAAAAGTAAAACTAAATCTAGAATGATGTATTTGAGAAATATTCCGAAAAAGTGATAGATAACATAATACTGTACAGCTGACAACACCATAAAATCATCTCGATATTCCTCAAATTGAGACTGAGCCCACGCCTATTAGTAATCGGATAGGTCCATAATTACACTATTATAATAATACTTGAAGATAAGTATCTTTCATCTGGAAGATTGAAAATAAATAACGCAATTACTTCGTAGTAAACTAAATGTATACTACGGAGTAACTCGAGACCCACGAATCAATACATTCATTATAAATAATGAATGAGTTCTGAATTTGTGGAAATATGGAAGATCCACTTCTTAGTTTTTGTATGATTGGCATAAATACTGACAATTTTATTTTGTCGCCGAGACACATAGCCGTGCACTAAGTATTTTGATTGGCCAGGCGGGAGTTGCATCTGCACAGATCTGCAGTTCTCTACATTTATACGCTCTGGATGCACTTTAAAATGGTATTTCTCTAACAGTCTCTAACCTAATAGTCTATTTCTCTATAACTCTAATCTAATAGTATACTGGATTTCAATGTTTAAATATTTTTGCTTATAAACTTCAGGCACAAATAAATTCAATTGGAGTGTACCTCCAAAATACACAGAGGATAAAGAAATATTTAACATGAAGGTTAAAGTAAAAGAAACATATCTGTTGAAGACTTATAAAAGGAAACGCAAGTCACTTTCTTCTAATTGGATAATTTTCAAATTATGTATTTGAAAATACGAGCTTTTTTTATCTAATGGAAATAATTTCGAAATGATGATACTAATGTCACTTTAAAAATAATAAATTGAAATTTTAAGAAATTGCACAGAAATTAAAAAAAAATCATTTCTTTGGAATAAACTATATCAAATTATCTTGAACATTTTATCTGTCAATAAGTAGAATTTTGTACCTAGTATGTAAATTTATCAAAATTACTCACATACTAGAAGTAGACAAGCTAGGGGGAATCTGGACCACTCGAGAAAAATCAAGGGGGGAAACATTTGATCTGTCAATAGGAAGAATTTTGTACTTAGTGTGTAAATTTACCAAAATTATTCACATACTAGAAGTAGATAAGCAAGGGGGATTCTGGATCACTAGAGAAAAAGTTATTCTGCTTATCAAACTAATAGAATTGTTATGAAATATTCTAATGGAAATATTAAAATTTATAAAGTAGTACAAATTTATGTGAGCATGATTGTATATAATATTCAGTTTTAGTAAAAACATTCAAAAATAAAGAAAATAATTATCGAATGTCCTGTTTGCTTCTTTGCAATAAATCCATTCAATTCTTCTAATCTTGAACATTTTATCTGTCTATCATCAGAAACATCAGAATTTTATATCATATCAAACACATATCAGAATTTTGAACTACGTACACACATAAAATGTGAAAATACAGAAAGCATAATTGAATTATGTAATACTAAGAGCATCGATAATCCGAGCAAATTGAGACCGAAGCTGGTTTGGATTATCAAATTGTTCGGATTTAGTTATTTATGATTCAAGTTCGTAAAGCACTACTTTACGAAAATGTATCATACAAAGTTTTTTCTTCCGACAGCTATTATGAATAACAGCTAAAATTTGATGCAAAATACTATCTTTTTTTAAATTGGAGAATGAAGGAATTGTATATAATATATTTTAAGCACTGGTGACTAAAAACGCACTTGTTCTAAAAAGTATTACTTTACGCACTGTGAACAGTGCGTAAAAACTTAGTTTAAGTACTGTCATCGAAAAAAGTGTATGTTTCTAATTAATTATTTATTGTACAGTTATCGTAGAAAAAATATATAATTTTTCCGAATGAGAGTCTTAAATTGCGAAAGTGAAATGCAATAATACTTTGTAGAAGCCCGAATATTATTATTATATTTTTATATAGTTTTAAGAGTATCTTCTTGAATATTAATGGAAACTTTGTCTACAATTAGAATTTTGTAGTACAAAAACTGTTGGATCTTCAAAACTTAGTAGGTACACATCAGAATTAGTAATACTAATTGTTTTTAAATTATATCATCGTCTCATAATAAAAAAATATTGAATAAAAACTACGAAAATCACGTTTTTAAAGAAACGTCACAATTAAAAGAAAACATGTCTCGATTTTTTTGTTTATCAAACTATTTTGATTATTAATAGAAACATTAAAATTCATTAAGTTGTCCAAATAAATACAGACGTTTTATGAAGTTACCAAAACCAGTTACCAATTTAAAAATGACAATTTTTCTGAATGAAATACTAAAATTACTAAAGTGAAATTCAATAATATTTTGTAACAGACACAACATCTGTATTATGTTTACAAGCAAATACATTTTTTTAAGCAAATCTTTTTGAATTTGTATGTAAATTTCATTTTCAATTAGAATTTTGTACAATAGACACTTAAATTTTCAAAACATAATGATAAAAATATTACAATTCTATAATCATCCCAAAATTCACAATTATCAAAAGAAAATCTACCTAAATCAACATGCAAAATCCATAAAAAACAAATGGGAAGATATCTAAAATTATTGAATAAAAACTACGAAAATCACCTTTTTAAAGTAATGCCACAATTATAAGAAAACATGTCTCGATATTTTGGTTTATCAAACAATTGGAATTTCTGATGGGAATATTAAAATTCGTAAAGTTGCCCAAATAAATACAGACGTTTTATAAAGTTACCAAAACAGTTTAAAAATTATAATTTTTCGGAATGAAATTTTAAAATTACTAAAGTGAAATTCAATAATATTTTGTGAACGCAACATCTGTATTATGTTTACAAGCAAATGACATTTTTTAAGCAAATATTTTTGAACTTGTATGCAAATTTTGTTTACAATTAAAATTTTGTATAACAAACACTGTCAAATTTTCAAAACATTATGATAAAAATATTCGAATTCTATAATCATCCCAAAATTCACAATTATCAAAGAAAATCTACCTATATCAACGTGCAAAATCCATAAAATACAAATGGGAAGATATCGAAACCATGAAAATTGAAGAAGAACCCACAAAAAATATAGAATCACTTCACAAATTGAAAAACTTTAACCCAATATTCAATTCCAGAGAAGAGAAATCAGAGGAGTACCTCAATATTCGTATCCAACTTATCCAAAGAACAAACGTTGAGTTTTTTTCTGTAAAAAACAGATGTTTATAAGAAGCACTTACAAATCACTTCAAATAAAATACGATGGAAAAAAGATAAGAAATATTAAAAAAAATATTGGGAGATATAAATATAAGTATAGCAAAATAAAACAAACGAAGATACAATCAAAAATACAAGACTCCCTAATAGAAAAGAGATGACGAATTTGAAAAGAAATATGTATGAAAAAATACTACACACCTACAGATCATCCACAAATCACTTCAAATAAAATACGATGGAAAAAACACAAGAAATATTAAAAAAAATATATTGGGAGATATAAATATAAAAATAGCAAAATAAATCAAACAAAGAAACAACAAAAAATATAAGACTCCGTAATAGAAAAGAGATGAAGAATTTGAAATGAAATGTGTATAAAAAAATACTACACACATACAATCAAAATGAAGAAAGTATAATAATAATACATATGGTCCCAATCAACAAATCATACAATATCCCATTCATAAATACAATAAAGATACAAACAATTGAAACTTTATACCGAGTGATCATTTAAATTTCAGCTTTAGTCAATACTCGGTAGAACATATAAATAAACAAGAACAAAGACGAAAAAACCCGAAAGGCTTAGATCGAATACACGTTACCAACATAACAAAAGAGAAAGTTCTCGTTGATGAACTATCTACAAAGCTGTAAACAATAATACAAAAGAATCAAAGAATAACAACAATCGAAGAGATATAAGAAAAACCATGGAAAACAATAGAAACAAAAGACAGCAAAATTTTTAAAAAAACCAACAATAATCAAAGGGAGACAAGTAAACCAATGGGAAACAACAAAAACAAAAGGCAATATAAATAAAAAAGACGAAAACATAAAAATCACAAAACATCACCAGATAAAAATGAAACAATTGAAACCTTATACCGAGTGATCAATTAAATTTCAGCTCTAGTCATACATGGAAATATTCGGTAGAACATATAAACAAACAACAACAAAGACGAAAAAACCCCGGAAGACATGGATTGAAATCACGTTACCAATATAACAAAGAAGAAGTTTGATGAACTATCTACAAAACGATAAACAATAATACAAAAGAATAAAAAAACAACAACAATCGGAGAGAAACAAGAAAAACCATGGAAAACAACAGAAACACACGACAACATAAATAAAAATAATTGAGAAAGAGATTAAGAAAATAAACATGAAAATAAATTATGAAAATACAAAAACCATGATAATTGTCAAAGAGAAAAAGAAACACGAAATAAAAATACAAGGAAAAAAATCGAACAAGTAGAAGAATAAAGATATTTAAGAACAATCATACAGAGCAATAATAAATTAGGTAATAAAATGGAAGATAAAATAGGAAAAACAGCAAAACTATATAACATGTTAAAAAACACCTTTTTAGCAAGAACAGAAATAGTCAAAAAAATTAATTAGACCAGTAAGCTAACTTGACACATGAGACACATGAGACGAATGAGAGAAGAAAGGAACACTAAGAAAATATACGAGATAAGAGTAACAAGAAAACAAGAGAGAGGACGACCGAGAAAAGAGTGGAACAGCGCAATAAAAGAAGAGGCAACAAGAAAAGGGAACACATGGGAAGAAATAAAGGAATTAACAAAAGATAGGAGGAAGTGGAGAGAATACTATAAAAATTAGTAATGTAAGCCTTACACCGAAAATGAATCCATAAATAAATAAACGCAGTTCAAATACAACATGTGAATGATAACCAGTTAGGTTAGGTTAGGTTTACAAGATAGTAAACATTCTAAGACATATCTCATAAATTGAAATATACAGTGTGTTTCAGTTGAAATGGTAACACCTCAGTAACTTTAATATTTTTCGGTGGAAACATATTAGGGTTTTTTTAAAATCTTATTAAGAACAGTTGCTTGGAGTCACTCAAAACCACAAATCCCAAGTTTGGTTGAAAAATAAATAAATCTTACAATTAAAGTCTTACAATTTACACTTTTTCGTTTTTAGTAAGCCTAGTAGTAAGGATTTAAAAGTGTAAAGAGAATGATAAAAAAAAAAATCTTTGCCTACATTAAAAAAAAAAAAAAATTAGGAGTTTATTAGGAGTGGATACATTGGCAATGGCACCTGTCTGTGACAGATTTCATGGTGTTTAGGTATTGTTAATAAATCATGGCAATCTATGACAATAAAATTGAAATTACAACATATTTTTGGGTGAGTTTTGTTTTGTTTTTAACCAAACTTGAGATTTTTGGATTTTGAGGTGACTCCGAACAATTTTTCTTAATAAAAATCTTAGTAAAACCACTGGCATTAGTAGATTTTGTGTTTTCTTGGACCACAACAATTTATAGAAGAATTTCAAAGCGATGAAAGAGGTGAAATCTGGAAAAGGGGTAGCAGTTTTACAGATTTCTACATGACTTTAAAATGCATCTATAAATCGGTGTGGTGCAGGAATACACAGAGTCTTATAATATTCAAAATAATTATTATTTTGTTTCTACGCCACATTAAAAAAAATATATATTATGCATGCCCACCGTCGCTATAGTCGTAATTAATTCTCAACCGACCCACTCGGTTTTGAATGTGTCGCGCGAATCTAAAATTAGGGCAACCCCGTTGCTTAAATCAATCAATATAGAATGCATTCCTTCTATACTTGCGACCAAGTACTCTCAACAAATCTTAATGATTAAACTGAAAACGACAATCAAAACTTGCTGTGTACTAAATATTGCTGCATACAATTTGTTTATCAAATATTCTTGTTGATATTTTACTAATGCCTCTAAACGTCATTCGTCATCTTGTTTGCCCATGAGTCATAACTGCAGCGTTTTGAAATTGCAAGGTTGTTTATATTTTGGCCATATCGCTGGCCAGTCACTTAATGTAATCGGCAAGCTTGAGCACCGCTAATAGCTTGACCAAATGGCCAAATGATTAGATTTAAATTTGTATGTTATGTGGGCAATTTTGAAACAGTTCAAATTTATACTATATAACGCCATTAGGCCGATATGTAGCAAATAACAGGCGCGGGTTGAAGTTTGTAAACCGAGGCAAAGCGAAGCGGAGCGGAGCGCAGCCGAGGTTTATATTCAACCAAGCCTGTTATTTGCATATCGGCCGTATGTTGTTCGATACTTTTTGTAATACCTAAATTACAAAAACTGCTCAATTTATCAATATTAAATTTCAAAATTAATAAACTAGTTATCCAGGCGCAATTTGATACCATAGCAACATCAACGGTTCAAATACAAACAAACAAATCAAAGTGAAATTAGAAAAATAGTGTCAGATGTGCAAAGTTCTTCGTTTTGTGGTATCCCCGAAGATGTACTAAATGAAGCAAATGCTGCCACAATCGATTTACTTCCCCAAAAAAGCAGCAGCAGGTATGAGAAAGAATATGAAGACTTTATTGCTCATAAATTTGCGGTATCATTTAAATAACGTCCACGGCCGTTATTATAACGGCCAAGGCCTTTACGCCTGTCATATCGATCAAGCAGACAGTACTGATAAATGTCAATAACACAGAGGTATTACAAAAAATTGATTTACAAATATTTAGAAATTATTTCGATTGTCACATTTCCAAGCATTAATGAACCCAAGCAGGGGCGGATCCATGCTTGAGGGCGATTAGGGCAGTAATAGAAAAAATATGCGAGCGAAGCGAGTGAAATGCTACCTACTGTTTTCATAGAGCCTATAAAATTACCCACACGAAACATTAAACAGTTACACAAAATTACCCGTATCTCATTTTGTGCTAATGCTTGTATTGTTTACGTACAAAGTTTCAAATTCCAGTAATTATTAAGACCATTTTTGAAAAATATATTCTGTGTGTGGATGTCAACTATCAAAATGTCAAAACCGCTCAAGACAATTGATTTACTAATCAAGATTAAGATTGATCAAGATAATTAATTGAGATTTTAAGAAGAAAATCTGGATTTGAAAAGGTTTTGGAAAAAAATTTGTTCACTTCTGGGATTCAAAGTAGTTCCCTAGCCTCTTAATGTAGGAAGTTATCAAGTTACTGTTTTTATTTCTTACTGGTTGAAGAAAATCAGTTCTTTAATGTTACTTTTTAATATTTCTTAGTTTAGTTAATTTTTGATATACAGGGTATCCAAGATATGGATAACAGCAGGGTATCTCGAAAACCGTAAAACTTATAAAGGCGGCTAAATATAAAAAAGTTGCGCTATTTAGTGATCAGTAATATTCTGTTCACAAAACTAGAAAATTCCAATTATATCAGGAGATATTCGACAAAATCCAAAATTTTGCGATTTCGTTTTTATCGCTTTCTAAAATTATTTGAAAATATTTAAAAAAACAAAAGGCACTTTTTCATTGCTACTTTTTTAGATCTACAAGACAGTATTTATAAAGCATTTCTCACGATAAGTAGGTACTCCATTTTTTTTATAAACTTGTCTTGTTTTTTAAATTGCGTTTTTATATTCGTAATCAGCGATTCCGAAAACTTCACGATAGCAAACTTCGTTAATTCGATATCAACTTTCGTTCTAACCTAACAAATTCGTAGAATAAGAGTCCGCCATATTGGATTCGCCATATTTTTTTTGGGAATCTTGATTTCATATTCGTAATCAACAACGCCAAAAACCTCTCAATACTGAATTTCGATTAGAGCAACAAATTACAAGAAATTAAGTCCGCCATATTGGATCTACCTTTTGTTTTCGAAAATTTTGATAATAATTTCGTATTCAACGACATCAAAACGCTATAATATATGAATTCTATTAAAAACAACGATACCTCTATATTTTTGTTTTCTGTGTTTTCTGGATTCCGCCCTACTGTGCGATAGAAGAATGGTCGGGGAGTTGGAGCTTGTGAAAGTATGTTTAGAAATAAAACGTAGCACCTTTTTTACAAAAAAAAAAAAAAAACATTTATTTTCACATGAAAATAAATGTTTTTTGTGAAAAAGGTGCTACGTTTTATTTCAGAAGAATGGTCGTCAAGACCAGTCAAGCAGGGCAATCTCAAGGATGTTAAAGGATTTTGCATAGTATACCTACATCAGTAACGGCCGCGAAATTGGATTTCGCGGACTGTTTCGCGTATTCAAATGGAAAATCTAGAGGATGTTAAAGGATTTTGCTTAGTATACCTACACCAGTAACGGCCGCGAAACTGGACTTCGCGGACTGTTTCGCATATCCAAATGGACACTTTGCTTCCGGTTACACACAAATTTGTACATATGTATGTACCATGGGCGTCAAGTATGCGTTTTCAGGCTTAAAACGCATACTTTACCCCTTTGGTTCATAAATAACTGTTATGTGAATTTCAAAAAGATCATTTTAAATTTGCTTACGAAATTTTCATTAATTTTCAAAATATGATCTATATCATATTTATAAACACGATTTCAAAATTTCATGAATTTCAATTTAAGTTTCATAAATGTAAATATATGGCATTTTTCTTAAATTTCATGTTTTTGAAATATATGTGACGTTTTTTTGGTAATTTCTGCACTGTTGGTGCACGTAATACACGTATTTATTTGAACATTTTGCTAGCTATTAAACTAAATTTCCAACAATTTTCTTCGTGTTTCGTTCTTTTTTCTTCGTTTTTTTGTTCTTCGCTTTATTTGCATTTTTAAGATTTTTTTTAGAATTACTAGCATGTTTCAGGAAATATAGAAATTTCTCTCAAACTCAAACTCTCAAACAAGTATTTTTATTTAGTTTCAACTTCTGATATTTTTATCGAGTTTTCTGTGTTTTTTTTTGTTTTTTTTCTTAATTACACTTTCATTAAGCATTTTAGACTGTTTGGCAAGTTTTTAGAAACTTCTGTTGAACTTAAAAACTTATCGAAGACATTCTTCTTGCAAAATTTGAAGTTTAAAAAAAACAATAGTTTGCAAAAAAAAAACTACAATATGAGTAAATTATCATTAATTAGGATTCTAGGATTCTAGGTGTAGATGTATTAAGGGGGAGGAAGCAGAGGCAAATTTCCATTAGAAACTAAACACTTTCACGTTCCTTTTTCTCAGCTTTGGCTCAATATTTTTAAAACGGGTTTTTTCTACTATTAGCTTTACGACTTTGATTTTAATCCGATTGAAGATTATTACAAAATGGGTTTTTTTATTCTTTACAAAACTTCAAAGATTGCCAACTTCTTTCAAATTTTAAAAACTGACAACTTTTTTCAACTTTAGGATTTTTTTATTTTTTTTCAATTATATTCTCGCTCTAAACAATCGATAAATTTGTAATATTAACTATTCATTAACAAGTCAAACAAAAACAGATATTGAATGTATTTTGAACCGATTGAAGCTAATTACAAAATGGGTTTTTATTTTTAATCTTGACAAAACTTCAAAGATTGCCAACTTCTTTCAAATTTTAAAAACTGACAATTTTTTTCAACTTTAGGATTTTTTTATTTTTTTCAATTATTTTCTCGCTCTAAACAATCGATAAATTTGTAGTATTAACTATTCATTAACAAGTCAAACAAAAACAGATATTGAATGTATTTTGAACCGATTGAAGCTTATTACAAAATGGGTTTTTATTTTTATTCTCCACAAAACTTTAAAGATTGCCAACTTCTTTCAAATTTTAAAAACTGACAACTTTTTTCAAAGCTAAGAGTTTTTAAATTTTTTTAAAAATTATTTTCTCGCTCTAAACAATCGATAAATTTGTAGTATTAACTATTCATTAACAAGTGAAACAAAAACAGATACTGAATGATTACTATTACATGTAGATTGTATGTACTAATTCTAGAGAAAAAGGTACATAAGTATCAAGAAACATGATTTTACAGAGGAGTAATTCAAAGTTTACATTCATTTGTCATTTCAGACATTTCCACATGTAGACATGTAGATTTGTTTTTCTTTCTTAAACTTTCTTTGTATGTTGTGGCAACATTGGTTGCTGTAAGCAAGTTTTAACCTGGTCATTTTTGTTTTTAATTTTTTTATTGCTATTAGGCGAGCAACCCTTAATGTCATGTACAGGGTGTTTCAAAGGGTGTGGTCCAAACTTAAGGGTGTGATGTGGGATACTTACGAAGCAGAACATGTTAATAAACCTATATCTTATTTCCAACCGTTATCTAGTTACGTAGAATTTCTTTGTTATTATCATTGTTCTGTTAAATAAAGTCATAATAGGAAATAAGTCAAACCAATGCTGATTTGTTAGGACATACGGTGTTTCAATCTCCAATGATTTTTGTTTTCTCAGCGTGGAAATGATGACGCCGTTTTCTGTAAGTGAATGTGCAGAAATGCATTTTGTATATGGCCTAATCCCACCCTGTTGTGTGGCGACCCCCTAAAAAACCCAAAACTAAAGACGACCCCCTTAACAATTAGGGGCTAATTATACAAGGTGTCCCATGAAAGCGGTCTGTTAAAACTTCATGGGGAAACAGAAACCCTAGTGTCGCATCTTAATAACTAAATTATAATTTATTCATCAATAAAAGGTTTTTTTTTCGAACATTTTTTTCTGACTGATTGCCCCCCGCCGCCCCGGACCTACGGGTGATAAACTATGGCCTACTCTAACCTAACCTAACCTAACCCGTAGATCGATCTATATAGCTAAAGTCTAAACGGTATCTCCGCAGTATAAAATCAAATAAATTTTGAATATATGTGTATGGATATTGCTGCGGTAAAACCATTGTGAATTGGATGTGAGTTTATTGGAATTTTTTATTTATTTTATCATAAAAAAATACAGTTTACACAACGTTTGAACCATACCGTTTTAATCACCATGTATGCATAGATACAAGTTGAAGTACGTTAGAATTTACAAAATTTTGGCAAACAAAATTAGGGGCCCCAGTTTAAGGTTTTCTGCTGTGCTGGCACTGTACAATTGCGCCGTTGAAGCAGGCCCAGTTAATTATTTATTATTATAGTATTTTATTATTATTTTATTCCTTCAATTCAAGCGAATATTCCTTCAACCGGATGTATAAGTGATAACTTATCAAGTTTTGATAGTTGCACTCAAAATTTTTAAAACAGATTTGGAGCACATTTTAGAATTTGTCAGATTTTGACAGTTTCAGTTATGAATTGTACGAATTTTCAAAACTCATGCTAATGGGCCGAAATCTGTCAAAATATCATGCCACTCTCAGATCATATGACAGATTTCCGTTATAAGACTTGTAAATTTGACAAAATTTAGCAGGTGAAGCAAAATAATTAATGGATTTAGACCCTTTTTGGGATTCTTCTTCTTCTTCTTGGAATTCTTCCTCTTCTTCTTCCTTCTTCTAGATAGGCGCGTCACCTGTTTTCATCGATTTTGCCTGATTTTCTATTGTTTTATAAAACTAAAGTTGATCATAGAAAAATGTCTGTTTTATAAAACAAAAGTTGACAAATCATAGAAAAATGTCTGTTTTATAAAACAAAAGTTGACAAAACATTGAAAAATGTCAAATTTGTTTTGAATTCGAAATATAGGAGCTATACATTTGACAAATTCAAATTGGTACAGATTTGGAGTACACTTAAAAAAAATTGGTAGATTTTGACAGTGGCAGTTATAGTATATAACGCCATTAGGCCGATATGTAGCAAATAACAGGCGCGCGTTGAAGTTTGTAAACCGAGGCGAAGCGAAGCGGAGCGGAGCGCAGCCGAGGTTTATATTCAACCAAGCCTGTTATTTGCATATCGGCCGTATGTTGTTCGATACTTTTTGTAATACCTAAATTACAAAAACTGCTCAATTTATCAATATTAAATTTCAAAATTAATAAACTAGTTATCCAGGCGCAATTTGATACCATAGCAACATCAACGGTTCAAATACAAACAAACAAATCAAAGTGAAATTAGAAAAATAATGTCAGATGTGCAAAGTTCTTCGTTTTGTGGTATCCCCGAAGATGTACTAAATGAAGCAAATGCTGCCACAATCGATTTACTTCCCCCAAAAAGCAGCAGCAGGTGTGAGAAAGAATATGAAGACTTTATTGCTCATAAATTTGCGTTGTCATTTAAATAACGTCCACGGCCGTTATTATAACGGCCAAGGCCTTTACGCCTGTCATATCGATCAAGCAGACAGTACTGATAAATGTCAATAACACAGAGGTATTACAAAAATGTATAAACCTAGAGTTTGGCAGATTTGTCTAGTTGCGCTACAAAAAAGTCACAAGGTTACGACATTTTCAGACAAATATATGCTTGTTTTGGAAAATTGCAGCTCAAACGCGTGACAACAGCAACAAAAGTTTCCAGAATTTTACCTCTGTAGCGTAGTATTTAATTAGTTGTGCAGATAAATTGACATAATTTGACTATTACAATTAAAATATATTTGATACTCAATGGTTTTGACTTCAATGTAAAAATTTGGCAAATTTCGACTAATACTATTATAAATTACAACTGAAAGTAAAAACTTGACAGATTTTAATAGTGCAAATGACATATTTCAATTAATACACTTATGTAAATTTGATACTATTTCACAATAGGAGATCAAAATTAAACAGCTTCGGAAATTTGTATTTGGCATTTTATGTTCTGAATTTGTTTAATTTCTGAGCAATACCAATATAATCCGCTGCAAATAAATATAATTTAAAATCATTGTGAGATGAATTGAAAATTTCAATTGAAACATTTTTTCTTCAAAAATAATTCAAATTTATTCAATTCAAAAATAATGCATTGTAAATATTAATTATTGAATTATATTTTGAGAAAAAAAAAAGTAACTGCAAAAGGTGAAAATAAATTTGTGGTGGTAACTATTAGCGGCAATACCGAAATGTAGAAGAATTATGAAAAATACAGAGAAAAGAGAAACCAAACAAATTCAATAATAAAAGAACCTAAACAAAAATCACGGACGAAATTTGGTGAAAGAATGAATGAGAATTTTGGGCAGAACCAAAACCTATTCTACGGAACACTACATCAACGAAAACAAAAAAAGAACATAACATGATGAACATAAAAGATAAAAATGGAAAAATTATCACGAATCAAGACAAGATAATGGAAAGATGGAGACAATATTTCAAAGAATTGACCGGACAGGACAAAGAAGATAACGTAACACAAGAATTGGAGCAAATGTCGGGCAGGCTCCATTACACCTACACCGTTAATATATGTTGTCATTTAAAAAAAAAATGGCTCTGACGTCATAACTTCAAAACGGAGAGATGGAAACATGAAAATGGTCTCAAAATAATTGTTTGAAAAAAAAAATCATTTTGACCGTAGAAGCATTTTTCAAAAACTTATACAGGGGAAAAATAAAGCTAGGTCTTAATACTTTATGCGCTCTCTGTATAACTATGGATAAAATCTTACACTTGATAATTGCTAATGTTGCAACATGATCAAAGACTTGGTGTAAGTCGGTAAGTGCTGATGCTCGACTCCAGATTTGTTTTATAATCTTGGTAAAGCCATTAATCAAAGGCATGATTTATCCACCAACATATGCCAGCCGCGTAAGCTCATTTATAAAAGAAGTACCCAAACAAATTGTTCTTTATTATGTTCTACATGTTTCTTACTTTTATTTATGTAGTAATGTTTTTGTATGTTTTGAATGACGCAAAGTGCCTATACACCCTGTATAATTGGTTATTCAAATAATGCCAATTGGTGAGTTTATTTTGTGCACTACAAATTGTTCATTGTTCATTATTAATTTGTAATTAAAAATAGGGCGATAAAGTAATTAAGGAGTGTAGAAATTAAATTTGCGCCGTTGTTTATTTACAATTTTAAATCTAAATTAAGTAAAAGTGTGTGTGTGTCATAACTTTTCGATTCGTAATTGAAAAGTGTAGGTGTTTAGTAATTGGCGGGAGTGGAAACTATTGCGAAACAAAGTTTTGAAATGTGTGAGACCCTGTTGAAAAACAGCCGGACGCCGATGGCCACAAAATAGCACTGAAAACCGGCATTACAGGAAACTGCCATTACACTAAACAGCGCTGAAACCCGACGGGTAACTAAACGCCACGGAAACACCATTATAAAACGAAATCGATTCATGCAACTGGGAAAAAACAACGAATGACCAAGAATATCGACCGAGGAGCGATCCCCGCATCCAGCGGCCTGCAGCATGCCCGGCGCATCCTCCCATTAAAGGATCAGGGATCCAGAGGGACCCGATGGTGCACCGGGAGAGATATCGATCGCTGAGCCGCTCCGAAACGCGAATTCGCGTCCCATTAATTAATTCGATTGGCCGTTCATGCGTCCGTCTAGTTCTCGCATTCTCCGCACGCAAAAGTCGCCGGCGCGTCTGTACGAGCGGGCCGGCGGAACTCTCCGCGGGACTCGAACCCGGGCCGGCGATTGGCGGCGAGGGGCTGGGGAGCGGACGCTCGCTGAATAAATCATGGGCATACGCTGTACTATATAGATCGATCAAAATGTAGGAAAGTGAAAACAGTTCAGATTCCTTTTGTTGCTAATACGTTCTCATTGATTCCACTTTGTGTACAACTAAAGATTATACAAGCCACCAATGTTCCAAGAAGTGAAGAAATACCAATTACGTAATGCTTTGTTTATTTCGATTATTTTAATTTTTACGCCGCATTTATTTATATTGCAGACAGGGCCGGAACTAGGAGGGGTGACGACAATTTTGAATCCAACAATTTTCACTTAAATTACTCATTATTAGCAGAGGCGGATTTGGGGGGGTGGGGGGGGCTATAGCCCAGGGCGGCAAAATCCAGAGGCGGCAAATTTTTGGAAAAGTACCAATGGCACAAGTCATAATAAAAAATAAATATACATATAAATAAATAAATGACAAACGAAAAAAAGGCAAATACAAGAAGTGAAGCATCCAACTCCTACCTCCTTCAACTTCAAAGATTAGAAACGACTTCTTTGTCAATTTTATGCTGAGATCGATCTATCAACCGTATCAGATTACAATGTATAAGAATTTAACATTTACGAAAATTAAACACTAATGAAAGCCAAAGTAACTTAGTACGATGGTGAAACGAACAGAAAAAAAAAACGAAAAATCCGGTCAGATGAAACCAGAGCAGGAGGAGTAGAATTGATTGGTAGAGAACATTTCAGAATCAATCAGGAGTACTAAAATTCTTCAAAAGTGTAACGTCCAAGAAGCTCGTTGACATTGTGTGCAAAGCTTCAGTAGGTACCCTAAGAATATTTCACTTTTTCGGAAAATTTCACTTTAAATTCTATGATAACATTTTATTTAGTATTTAATCGCAAATATTACTTAACTTTGTCAATTGAACAAGTATCATCACACTACAAGAATGATTGTAATGTTTTTGGACATTTTCGCTTTCTTGGCACTGTTTTATCTCTTTCATTTAACTGCAGTTCGAACTAAAATTTATTGCTGAGATATTTCTCATATTAAGGTTCATTAATTCTATAATTTAAGTAATAAGATTAAGGACGTACAATTATTACTTAAACTATAAAATTTATTTATTTTTATATAATTTATCAAAGTGTTGTTCATTTTCCCTCAGAGTTTCAAAGGTTACCATTAAAGTTTTAATACCAGGAGAAGCTTTAGTTGAATCAAACTTTTGACTCTAAAGCAATTGATGAACTCCTGAAGCGGCTTCAAGAATTTGTTCAAATATAAACACAAAATGGTACATTTTTTAATGAGCAACGCGTCTAGCCATTTTGCTGTTGCATCAGATATAAAATATTATAAAATTGTCGGATATGTTAATTCAACTGCCATAATGGCATAAACAATGTCATTTTGCACAAATTAAAGCCTACAGATTAGCAAACAAGGAAGTAGGCAAAAAAGTACGTGGAAGAGTTAACAATAGAGCTCGAAAACAATACGATAAGGCAATATAACACAGACATATTATGGAAACACTTCAAAACAACATTATTTGAAACCGCAAAAATGGTTTGTGGAAGCAGTAGGACAAGTAATAAAAAGAAACAAACTAGCTGGTGGTCAGAAGAAATAAAAATGAAATAAGAATAAAAAAGAAGAAATGGAAAATTTACATAAGAAATAAAACAACAGAAAAATAAAAAAATTAAAAAAAACGAAAGAAAGCTAGTCAAGGAGTTGGCAATAGCCGCAAAAAGATAACAATGGATTTAATTTGGCAATGAAGTGGACAGAGACAGCATAGAAAGCCAAAAACTATTTTATAGGGCACCAAAGACACTAACAGAAGAAGTAGATTGATCGATGTGGCTTTTATTTGTTCAAAATGATCATTTCTTCACCTGAAGAAGCCACAGTGTGGTGAAACAATTGTCGTGAACAATAAAAAACAATTTTGAAAATTTTAAAAAGTGCGTAACTTTATTTCATACATTAGTAAAAGAAGAAGTACCCAACACACAAGAGGAATCAAAAATAAAGACGGGGAAATGCTAACGCAAGAGAAATAAGTGATGGACAGCTGTAAGTAGCACTTTCAAGAACTTTCAACAAACAGTAGACAGAAGTCAAAATTCGCGGAAAACAGAGGACAAAGAACCGGCAATTGCCATAACAGAGAGAAAATAAGCTATAAGAAACCTGAAAAATGGGAAAAGTCCAGGATACGACTGAGTCACGACGGAAATGCTAAAATACATGACACAAAAAGCTACGGAGAAATTACACCAGATAATAAGCAAAGCATGGGAAGAGGAACAAATCCCTAAAGACTGAAGAACCACACTCATAGTACCAATACATAAAAAAGGAGACAAACATGAATGCAATAACTATCGAGGAATATCACTGACCAGTGTGGTTATAAAAGTATACAAACAAATAATAGACAAAAGGATCAGAGCAAAAATAGAAAATACATTGGCAGAACCGCAAAGCGGATTTAGAAAAGGCAGAAGCATTCAAGACCACATATTTACAATAAAACAATTAATAGAAAAGAAATACCAACAAGAAGGAAAAACAATATTTGTAGGATTTATTAATATAGAAAAAGCTTTTGACAAAATTTCCAGAAGAAAACTATGGAAGGTAATAGAAGAGAAAGGCATCAACCAAAAAATAATAAGAATAATTAAAAACATTTATGAAGGAAATAACAACCGTGTCATAAGCCAGGGCGGAATATCAGAACCATTCCAAACAAACGAAGGATTACTACAGGGAGGTGGACTAAGCCCCCTACTATTCATAGTATACATTGATGAAGTCATCAGAAAGTGCACACAAAAAACTAAAAAGCTGCATGTAGGATATAGACAACTTCAAAGAAAATCAATCTCTGAAGGAGCTTTCGCGGATGACCTAATACTGATTGCAGGAAAGGAAGAAGAACTGAGCACAAATCTCAAAACTTGGAATAAAGCACTAAAAGAATATGGAATGACAATAAATAAAAGCAAAACAAAAGTAATGGTAATTGGAGATTAACAACACAAAATCGACATAACATTGGAAAACGAAGAGATTGAACATGTAAAAAACTACAAATACCTTGAAGTGGATATACATATTAATGGTAATCAAGAATTGGAAATAAACAATAGAATAGAAAAAGCAATGAAAACATATTACGCAATGGGATCATTCATAAACAAGAAGGAAATATCAAAGAAAACAAAAATTAACGTATACAAAACTAGCAGCAGTTTCCAAATTTCGGAAAACTAGCTAACCACTGCCGCAGCAGCCTAACCTAATATAACCTAACCTAACCCACCGTACCCCAACAGGACCACAATAACATCCATATACAGACCAATATTGACCTTTGGTTGCGCAACATGGGTGTTGGACCAAAGGCAAAAAAGTAAGATCCAAGCAGCGGAAATGAGATTCCTTAAGAGAGTTAAAGGAGTGACAATCAAACACATGATAAGAAGTTCGCAAATCAGAAAAGAACTAGGAACTAGACCAATACTAGAATTTATCGAACGAAGACAACTTAGCTGGTGGGGCCATCTGCAACGGATGGAAAGCAAAAGGACGGTAAAACAAATATGGGAGGCAAAGACACAAAGTAAATAGAAAAGGGGAAGACACAAAGCAACATGGGATAGTGAGATAGGAAAAATATTGAAAGCAAGAGGAACCACTTAGGAAGAAACCAAAAGAATTGCACGAAACAAAAAAGAATGTGCAACATTTTCTATACACTAAAAATTAATTAGTTTAAGCAAAATGTAAACGAAAAATGATTTGTAAATTATATACCCTACACCATTAAAATGGTAAATGGGGATTTGATAATATATATATATATATATATATATATATATATATATATATATATATATATACAGGGTGAGTCAATAGGACGGGCAGGCTCCATTACACCTACACCGTTAATGATATCGAAATGAACCAAACGGCACTGCAAACTAGATTTTTAATAAGTGCCTGCAAACGCATTAATTTTTAGAAAAACGTGAACAACTTCTTAACGGTTAAAGCGAATTGCAAAAACTAAACGGATTTATAAAGCCCAAAAAAGGGCAAATTCAAATATGTAAATTTATACAGGGGATGCTATTTAAAAAAACTAGGCCGAAGGCTGCCCTGCGAAAATGGAACACCCTGTATATGACAAAATAATTTTAAATACTACACTTTGGCATCCCGTTTGCAGTGTATTTTGGTTCATTTCGATATCATTAACGGTGTAGGTGTAATCGAGCCTGCCCGTCCTGTTGACCCTGTATAATGGCATAAATATGATTTACCATCTTTCTTAATTTATCTTCTGTTATACTATCATCGGCCATAACAGTAAAATAATATGCATCAATAGTTTCTTTTACAAACGTATTCAATAAGCAATTAGCGGAAACACATCATTTAAACACAATTCTTTGGAGGATTATAATTTTGTAAAAAACGGTTCAATTTTTTTCCAAAACTTCAAATACTTTTTCTAAACAGTTTTCACGAATTTTGGCCTCTAAACCAAACATATTTGGTGTTTGTTTTGTAATAAAACAACTTCTACAGTGATCATATTTGAGAGAGCTATTAAAAAGAAACCATTTTTGCATAGCAGCATAGCGAAATAATGAATTTATTCCATACTTTATGAACACCCTGTATAAATAATTATACTTATTTAACATAAATAAGTACAACTTATATACTAATTCAATGAAGATTTTATCGATTTTTTTTCGGCAAATTGAAACTGTAAATTTTCTGTCTGATTTGATCAGTAATTGCTGATGTAAAGAAATTTGACAGGTATTTGCAATAAACAAATTTGACAGGTATTTGCAATAAGCAAAACAACATCACAGCCAACTATAATAATTCTACATAATGTCTACATAATGCACGGATTTAACAAAATATATGATCATTTTTATAATTAGTCACTCATATTTTATTTTTTTGTGTCGAAACTGTAACAGATATCAAAAACTATAAAGATACAAAAAAACTTAGAAATGAATGTCTACGTCCGATTTGATTTTTTTTAAATTTATTTGCCTTTGTCATTAAAAAATATGAATGTATTAATGTTGGGCCTCACTTGTTTTATACACAACTGATCTACGGATAATAACAATATTATGTCAAAATATGAGTTATACCCGTATAAAGTGTCATACCAAACAACATCCAATTCAATGCAAACGTCCTCTTTTTATAAGCAAATTTTGTTTTTTTTAAATAAACTTTGAAGCTGAATACTGGCTAAACCAAACGCATTTGTATATAGATAAGTTTTGTTAAATCGTCTTCTTTTGATCCCAGTAATGTGTGGTTAAGCCATTTCCACATAATTTAGAGACACCCTGTATATAGATACTAGTTCGAATCATTCTTCAGACACCGAATGAAAATGTTACATTAATAAATAGGAATGAACTTAAAAATTGTAGGGAAAATTATGACATATTTGTTCTAAGTTTATACCAAAATGTAGAATTTTCAGCAACGATCAACTAATGTTTGAGTTTGATTAACAGGGTGAGTAAAAAGTAATGAACCACCTTTATTATTATTTTTAGAAAAAAAAGTTTTGAACAAAAGTTTGATGGATAGATATTTGTCACATTTTTTTTCTGTGACGCGCCACTTTTTCAAAATGACGTCATCGATTCTTTTTTAAATGTTGACCTAATTTTTTTTATTTACAAATTTTATAGCATTTGTTTTTCTCTTCACGAATATCTAAAAATACCATGAGGTTACATAACAAAAATTCTGAGAGTTTTATTCCTGACGACGAAAATGTGAAAAATTAAAGAGTGCCTTGTAAAACAAATGATACAAGTTAAACAAATACGAATTACTAATGTTAGTTCGTCTTTATCAAATAAGGCCTGCAAATTGAACTGTATTTTTTACTCACCCGTATAATTATGTATAATTCTGTATAATTATATTTTGATTTTCGGATTTCATATTCGTAATCGTCGACCTCAAAAACCTCTCGCTACTGAATTTAGTTAGACTCAACCGTTTCAAGAAATGAAGTCCGCCCTATTGGATTCGCCATTTTGTTTCCAAAAATTTTAATATAAAATTCGTAATCAGCGACCTTAAAAACATATAACCTATGAAGTCGAACCGCTGAAAATGAGTTGAAAACAACGATACTTCAATATTTGGCGAAGGTTTTTTTTTAATCTCTTTTAATCTTTAAGAAATAGTAGACCAAGAAATAGAACTCAATGAAGGACAAGATAAAAATAAACATGTTTTCCGAAGACTCTTAGTTGCGTCAGGTGCACTAATTAGATTACCAGTTTACGAAAAGTTCCTCAAAAAAAAAACTAAAAGCATTATACCTACTTTTAAATTGTTGGTACCACCTTAAATCGCAAAATCTAGCAGCGATATTTCCTATATCGATACAAGCGATGTAAATATATGTAGATGTTAGTTTGAATCATACTTCAGACACCGAATGAAAATGTAACATCAATAAATAGGTATGAATTGTAGGACAAATTATGAGATTTTTGTTCTTAGTTTCTACCAAAATGTAGAATTTTCAGCAACGATAAACTAATATTTGAGTTTGATTATATAATTATGTATAATTTTGTATAATTATATAATTATATTTGATTTTGGGATTTTGGGACCCCAAAACCTCCCAAGACTGAATTTAGTTAGACCCAACAACTTCAAGAAAATAAGTCCGCCATACTGGATTCGCCATTTTGTTTACGAAAATTTTAATATCAAATTAGACCCAACAACTTCGAGAAATTAAGTCCGCCATATTGGATTCGCCATTTTGATTTCGAAAATTTTAATATCAAATTCGTAATCAGCGACCTTAAAAACATATGAATTCTGTTGAAAACAACGATACCTTAATATTTTGGCCAAGGTTTTTTGAATCTCGCCGCACTGTGCATCGTCTTCTTATTCGTTCACGAAAGTTGGTTGACAGTTTGACCTTCATTTGACTTTCTATTTTGGATTTTTCCGACTGTGCACATATACAAGGCCCACTTCGAACGAAGACTACGGTTCAACTTAAAGACGCACAACCATGACGATGACAGCATCGAAAGAGATGTCACGTGACACGGTGGACACGTGACAGTACCATTTGAGCTTGACGCGCTCACTGTTTGTCTGAAGAACAACAGGTCCGGTTATTTTGTAGCCACACCTCGTATGTATGTACTTAATTTAGATCTCTGATTCCTACTCTCTTTTGCAACATTTATTAGTTTGTATCAGGAGTAATCAAATTTATTTATAGCAATTATTAAACTTCTTTTTTAAGATCAGTGCAAACTAAAGAAGAATACAAGTTGTATACATTTTTTATTGAATTATGTATAGTGTGCAAAAATTGTATAAACAAAAGCAGATTCCCCGCCCTTAAACCCAACATACATTGCATGACTGTCAAAATAAAGTATAATTCACACAGCAGCTGATTGTTGCCATTTTTTTATGTCAGGTAGAGCTGGCAACCATGTCGTGTTCGAATGTTGGCACTATGAACGATGGCGTTAATGTCTCTTTCAAAATTACAGACCCTACCATAATTTGATTTAAAAAATAATTTTTCAAATATATTCGATATTGTAAGGATTGATTGTTGGCACCGTCTGTGTTGTTTATACTGCAATAATGATTAGAGGGGTGGGGGGTATCCAAATTATATCAAATTTTCAGTCCAGCCTCGCACGAGGATCGATCCCGAGCCTTTGGGAACGCGAGGGGGTGGCAACTTCGCGTGGTGCGACGATGTTTGGTTAATTGGCACGTGACGATCTCTCTGTGTGTGCGCGCTCCGAACGGCACGGAACGGCGTTGTGCGGATGGAACGAAAATCAATTCCTTCATCCGCGCGCCAGAAGCGGGAAAAACTGGCGACTTCTCGCCACCTCCGACTATTGCGTCTCCGACGGGCCTCGGCGGCCCCCAAAGTCCTGAAGCGCGCCCAAAACGAGCTCGAAACGTCGAGCAACTATCCCGCAAATGAGGGCACAGCAGGGCGAGAAACAGTGGAAAACGAAAGTATTGATTTTTGCGTTACTAAAAATAAACGCTCTAGAATCCTGGTGAAGACAAATTTTTGCCCGCTTCCCGTTTCGGCCGCCGAAAGTGACTCTTCAGGCCCAAATTTCCTCGCTTGCTCGCGCCCAACACGATCATTTTTATCGAAGCTGTCAGGAGTTGATCGAAAAGCGCCGGTGACACTGGCGTAGGTGCAAGCAATTTAATTACACCAAAAACGACAACCGCCGGCAGCCAATTAACAATTACTAATTAACCGAACGGTTTCGTCATAATTTGATTCGGGCTGTCAGTGGTTTTGGTACATTGATACACGTAAATGCCCCACATTAAAGTGCGGTTGCTTGCAACTGAAACCAGCACGCGATTAACTCTATCTAATTCAAAATATTATAATATAAATATGTAACGTCATTGGTATTAATAAATCTGAGGCGCAATTTTATCAGCAGAATTAACATGCAAAAATCACTTGCAGCGGTTTTATCTGAAATTATTTTCCTAAACGAAAATTGATCATTACTCAAAATTACATCGATATTGAAAGCCGGGCTAATTTATCGCGATGATAATAAACGCCGGCGTGTGTGTATTTGTTACGTGCGATATTTATTATCACTTGTTATTGTATAATCCGTAGTATAATCGCCATTCATTACCTTTAATAAAGAATGCGAGTGTATAATCGGGACTAGATTAACTTCGGTGATCATTTTAGGCAGCGAATAAAGAAAATCTTCAACGATACATTCAAAGCTGAAGGAATACTACAGGGTGTCCTAAATAGAGTGGGATTTCATGGGTATCTTTCTTATTCTTAAAGCTAGAGATATGGTTACATGGGCAATATTGGGCAGTTTTATATGCTGGCTCAGATTATGACGAAAATTTTTCAAAAGTCCGAGCAGTTTAGAAATTATTCTAAAAAAACTAAAAATTGTGATTTTCTAAAAAACTACGATATTTCCATAATTATTAAAGATGCGGGAATAAGTTTAAAATAAAAGTTACTTAGTTCGATCGCACAAACTTAAGAATCAAGTCAAAACAAAAGTCAAGATGGTGGTTTCCGAGATATTAATACCAACTTTCTTATTTTAAATGGCCGCCATATTTGATTTTTACACGGCTAAGTCAACTTTTTTTTTCTCTTTTCAACGATGTATAACAACCTATGTGAAAATAAAAAATATGAGATATATCAATTGTTCCCATTTTTATTTTTATTCTATAAATTATTTTTAAAACAAATGTATAACAAATAAATAATCATAATCACAACCAAACATAATCTCAACTAGTATACAAAACTGAATGACATTGCTCATATAACCAGATCTCTAGCTTTCAAAATAACAAAGATACCCATGCAATCCTACTCTATTTAGGATACCCTGTATAAGAGCCATGTTTGAAATACCGAGTGATTATTTAAATTTCAGCTCTAGTTATTATCTATGGAAATTTTCTTATTCGCTACAAAAATTTCCATGGCTAACTAGGAAATTTGACTAATCACTCGGTAAAAATGGAAAAAATATATTATTTTCACTTACAAGTTATCAATTTTACAGCATGCTAACTCTTACTGACAAATTTTCTTATTGCCTACGAAAATTTCCATGGATAACTTGGAATTTGAATAATCACTCGGTATAATAGATTCAATGGAAGAAAAAAAATATTATTTTCACTTACAGTTATCAATTTTAAAGCATGCTATTAAACTCTTATTGGCAAATTTTCTTATTGGCTACGAAAATTTCCATCTCAATAGAGTCATTGGAAAAAAAATATTATTTTCACTTACAAGTTATCAATTTTAAAGCATGCTAACTCTTATTGACAAATTTTCTTATTGGCTACGAAAATTTCCATGGATAACTAGGAAATTTGAATAATCACTCGGTATAATTGAGTCAATGGAAGAAAAACAAATATTATTTTCACCTACAAGTTATCAATTTTAAAGCATGCTATTACACTCTTATTGGCAAATTTTCTTATTTGTTACGAAAATTTCCATCCCAATAGAGTTAATGGAAAAAAAATATTTTCACTTACAGTTATCAATTTTAATGAATGCTATTACACTCTTATTGACAAATTTTCTTATTGGCTACGAAAATTTCCATGGATAACTAGGAAATTTGAATGATCACTCGGTATAATAGAGTCAATGAAAGAAAAAATATATATTATTTTCACTTACAGTTGTCAATTTTAAAGCATGCTATTACACTCTCATTGACAAATTTTCTTATTGGCTACGAAAATTTCCATGGATAACTAAGAAATTTGAATGATCACTCGGTATAATAGAGTCAATGGAAGAAAAAAAAAATAATGTCACTTACAAGTTATCAATTTTATAGCATGCTAACTCTTATTGACAAATTTTCTTATTGGCTACGAAAATTTCCATCCCAATAGAGTCAATGGAAAAAATATATTATTTTCACTTACAGCAATCAATTTTAAAGCATGCTATTACACTCTTATTGACAAATTTTCATATTGGCTACGAAAATTTCATGGATAATTGGGAAATTTGAATGATCACTCGGTATAATAGATTCAAAGGAAAAAAAATGTATTATTTTCACTTACAAGTTATCAATTTTAAAGCATGCTAACTCTTACTGACAAATTTTCTTATTGCCTACGAAAATTTCCATGGATAACTTGGAATTTGAATAATCACTCGGTATAATAGATTCAATGGAAGAAAAAAAATATTATTTTCACTTACAGTTATCAATTTTAAAGCATGCTATTACACTCTTATTGGCAAATTTTCATATTGGCTACGAAAATTTCCATCCTAATAGAGTCATTGGAAAAAAAATATTATTTTCACTTACAGTTATCAATTTTAAAGCATGGTATTACACTCTTATTGACAAATTTTCTTATTGGCTACGAAAATTTCCATTGATAGCTAGGATATTTGAATAATCACTCGGTAAAATAGAGTCAGTGGAAGAAAAATAATATTATTCTCACTTACAGTTATCAATTTTAAAGCATGCTATTACACTCTTATTGACAAATTTTCTTATAGGCTACGAAAATTTCCATCCCAATAGAGTCAATGGAAAGAAAATATTATTTTCACTTAGAGTTATCAATTTTAAAGTATGCTATTACACTCATATTGCCAAGTTTTCTTATTGGCTACGAAAATTTCCATCCCAATAGAGTCAATGGAAAAAAAATCCACTTATAGTTATCAATTTTAAAGCATGCTAACTCTTATTGACAAATTTTCTTATTGGCTACGAAAATTTCCATGGATAACTAGGAAATTTGAATGATCACTCGGTATAATAATGTCAATGGAAGAAAAAATATATATTATTTTCACTTACAAGTTATCAATTTTAAAGCATGCTAACTCTTATTGACAAAGTTTCTTATTGGCTACGAAAATTTCCATGGATAACTAGGAAATTTGAACGATTGCTCGGTATAATAGAGTCAATGGAAGAAAAAAAAAATTCACTTACAGTTATCAATTTTAAAGCATACTATTACACTCATTTTGACAACTTTTCTTATTGGCTACGAAAATTTCCGTGGATAACTATAAAATTTGAATAATCACTCGGTATAATTGAGTCAATGGAAGAAAAACAAATATAATTTTCACCTACAAGTTATCAATATTAAAGCATGCTAACTCTTATTGACAAATTTTCTTATTGGCTACGAAAATTTCCTTGGATAACTAGGAAATTTGAATGATCACTCGGTATAATAGATTCAAAGGAAGAAAAATAATATTATTTTCACCTACAGTTATCAATTTTAAAGCATGCTATTACACTCTTATTGACAAATTTTCTTATTGTCTACGAAAATTTCCAACCCAATAGAGTCAATGGAAAAAAAATATTATTTTCACTTACAGTTATCAATTTTAAAGCATGCTATTAAACTCTTATTGACAAATTTTCTAATTGGCTACGAAAATTTCCATCCCAATAGAGTCAATGGAAAAAAATATATTTTCACTTATAGTTATCAATTTTAAAGCATGCTAACTCTTATTGAAAAATTTTCTTATTGGCTACGAAAATTTCCATGGATAACTAGGAAATTTGAATGTTCATCGGTATAATAGATTGAATGGAAGAAAAAATATACTATTTTCACTTACAAATTATCAATTTTAAAGCATGCTAACTCTTATTGACAATTTTTTTATTGGCTACGAATATGTCCATGGATAACTAGGAAATTTGATTGATCACTCGGTATAATAGAGTCAATGGAAGAAAAAATATATTATTTTCACCTACAAGTTATCAATTTTAAAGCTTGCTAACTCTTATTGACAAATTTTCTTATTGGCTACGAAAATTTCCTTGGATAACTAAGAAATTTGAATGATCACTCGGTATAATAGATTCAAAGGAAGAAAAATAATATTATTTTCACCTACAGTTATCAATTTTAAAGCATGCTATTACACTCTTATTGACAAATTTTCTTATTGTCTACGAAAATTTCCATCCCAATAGAGCCAATGGAAAAATATATTATTTTCACTTACAGTATCAATTTTGAAGCATGCCATTAAACTCTTATTGACAAATTTTCTTATTGGCTACGAAAATTTCCATCCCAATAGAGTCAATGGAAAAAAAAAATTCACTTATAGTTATCAATTTTAAAGCATGCTAACTCTTATTGACAAATTTTCTTATTGGCTACGAAAATTTCCATGGATAACTAGGAAATTTGAATGATCACTCGGTATAATAGAGTCAATGGAAGAAAAATATATATTATTTTTACTTACAATTTATCAATTTTAAAGCATAGCTAACTCTATAGTTACATTATATTTTTAATTGTTCACCTATTGGAATGCACAAACGTTGCAAAAGCAATGATTAATTAAAAAAATATATAAATTTCGATTTTTTTTATATCATATGATTTAAATCACATCAACTCTGACCCAACCAATTGAAAACTATTGCTCTGTTGGCAATTATGTTTTTTTTTGCAACGATGCCAAATCTTATTGAGCCTGTCATTATAATAAGAGATATGCACAGACATTAATTAATAGAAAAAATACTGCTTTTCGTAAGTTAAGGATTGTCAAAAAATAGATCAGCATCATTTTTTCAACAAAACAATCATCGTAAACATTTAAATCATAATTCATAATTCATAATTCAAATGATTTAAATCACACCAACCTTGACCCAAACAATTGAAAACTATTACTCTGTTGACAATTATGTTTTTTTTTGCAACGATGCCAAATCTTATTGAGCCTGTCATTCTGTTGTCATGATCCTGTTAGTGCCACTACAAAATCCAGTCAATAATACTAGAGATATGCACAGACATTAATTAATAGAAAAATTACTGCTTTTCGTAAGCTAAGGATTGTCAAAAAATAGATCAGCATCATTTTTTCAACAAAACAAACAAGTAATCATTTAAATCATATGATTTAAATCACACCAACCTTGACCCAAACAATTGAAAACTATTACTCTGTTGGCAATTATGTTTTTTTTTTGCAACGACGCCAAATCTTATTGAGCCTGTTATTTTGTTGTCATGGTCCTGTCAGTGTCACTACAAAATCCAATCAATAATAATAGAGATGTGCACATACATTAATTAACAGAAAAAATACTGATTTTCGTAAGTTAAGGTTATTGTCAAAAAAATGGATCAACTTGATTTTTTCAACAAACCAAACATCGTAAGCAACTTATTTCGAAAAAATACCAATATCCTTAACTTTCTTTTCACTTTCGGCCGGGAAAGAGATAAGCTTTCTATTTACGCGTAATTTGTCTTTGAATCCATAGAAAATTATTAACAATCATTTTATTAATATAAATATTAAAGAATTTGATGTTAAAAGTTCATAAATACCATTATTCCATTGAATTTAAAAAATAGAGTTCATCAAAGACTCATAAATAACACATTTATTATTCATAATTGTGAATTGTGAAGCTGTGGCTTTATGACAGAATTATAATTCACAGCTGATTTCAACAGCTGGAGTTTAAAATTTGACTCATTCGCACAGTATCATTCAAAGAAATTGTCACATTTAGACAGTATCATTCAAAGAAATTTGGACAGTTTCCATTAAAATTATTACAAATTTAACTCTACAAGAAGTTAAACTCTGCAAGAAGTTAAACAAGAAGAAGTAACTCTGCAAGAATTTTAATGAAACTGTTCAATTGTGACAATTTATTTGAACTTCATTGAGTTAAAAAAATAAGCATATTACGACAGTTGGCGTTAAAATTTTTACATATTTTCGCAGCTGGGGCTAAAATTTGTATGTATTTTAATAGCCTCAGTAGGGAATATGACGATTTTAACAATCGCAGTTAAAAATTTGTTCAGTTTTAACATTTTTATTAATTAAAAAAAATGACAGATTTGGGCTGAGGCAGTTAAAATTTTGTTCATTTTTAACATTTTTATTAATTAAGAAATGACAGATTTGGCCCGAGGAAGTTAAAACTTAAAGATAATTTGGTAGGTTTAAAAATGCAAATTTGCGAATTTGGACGTTGGCAATTCAAAATGTATTGCATTTGGTTTGTAACAATTGGAAATTGAGACAGTTTTATTTGAAAACTATGTTAACTTTCACAATTTGACATTTATACCTACAAAACTAGGTACAAAATACTTTTACCATGCAAATTGACAGATTTATATAGAAAAAATGGTTGAATTTGAAATATTAGTATATTTGGGCAGATATAATTAAATATTTAACAAATTTAAAAAGTTGAAATTTATTGCAGATTTCGTCAATGGAATTTTGATGATTTTCTAAACTGGTGCTAAAAACTTATGATAGATTTTGACAGTTGCAATTAAAACATTGATGGATTGTGATAGTTTCGATCAAATAGTTTGATCAATATATATAATTATGATTAAATATATCATAAAGTTTTTCACACCCTCAATTAAAAAGTTGACAGAACCTCGAGGATATTTGGAAATACAAAAAATGTGCAAATGTGCAATAAAGGGTGACCAATTAGATGGGGGACAAACTTTGGCAGATGAAAGATGACGTTATTCTGAGAAGAAAAAAAAATATGAACATAGGTCCGATTCGTCTTAGTTAAGAAGTTGCAAGCCCAAAAATAAAGGCAACACATTTTAAAGGCGGATTTTTGTATGCATGTTATGAAATATATTATGATCTATTCATAAGTTCACAAAACATGATTCAGAACCAATAATCAAAATGACACGTTTATAAAAAAATTCCAACATTTCGCAAGTATGGAGAAATTTGTAAAAAACAATCATTCAATTTTCAAAACTATTAAAAAAAACACACACAAGTGCCCCAACGTACCTATTTATGTGTAAAGTGTAAAGTTTGCACAACTAGTGCTAAATTATTCTGAAAACTGTATGGGATCTTCAACTGCGTATATGAAAATCTATTAAATTTTCAACTATAACTTCCCGAATCTGTCGAAATCTATCATTTTTTAGTTTCAAATGTGAAAATGTGTCAAATTTGAAAGATTTAATAAATGCAAATTTGAGGATTTGGACAACGTCAAATAAAAAGTTGACAGAAGTACAAAGTGTATAAGTCCACTTTGTGGACTCTATATATCTGCATGTATCTGGATATTTCAACTCAGAAACAAATTTTGACTTTGGCAGCCGATGAAGGCTGTAATTATTACTTCTAATACTGCTTGATTTTTTTACAAGTAAAATATTTATCTGGCTTTCATTTGAATACTGGTTTATTACGATTCGTTAAGTGATTTTCGACTTATGTTGTTTTAAAGATGACGAGAGCATCTGCATGTATCTGGATATTTCAACTCAGAAACAAATTTTGACTTTGGCAGCCCATGAAGCCTGTAATTATTACTTCTAATACTGCTTGATTTTTTTACAAGTGAAATATTTATCTGGCTTTCATTTGAATACTGGTTTATTACGATTGGTTCAGTGATTTTCGACTAATGATTTTTTAAAGATGACGAGAGCGTCTGCATGTATCTGGATATTTCAACTCAAAAACAAATTTTGACTTTGACAGCCCATGAAGGCTGTAATTATTACTTCTAATACTGCTTGATTTTTTTACAAGTAAAATATTTATCTGGCTTTCATTTGAATACTGGTTTATTACCATTGGTTTGGTGATTTTCGATTTATGATTTTTTAAAGATGACGAGAGCATCTGCATGTATCTGGATATTTCAACTCGGAAACAAATTTTGACTTTGGCAGCCCATGCAGGCTGTAATTATTACTTCTAATACTGCTTGATTACAAGTAAAATATTTAGTGCGCAGTAGGATTTGGGCATACTTACAATAAATCTGTAGGAATGGTCATTTCCATGTGGTCCTATTTCTGCGCCGCTTCCAAAACACTGAAACAAGAAATAAATTATGAAAAAACAATACACATTTAGATCTTTATTCAATAGGAAAGTAATGATTTAATATTAAGTGATTTAATATTCAGTAATCTTTGAATGAAGATAATCAATTGTTTTATTAAAATCTAACCTAATAATTCACAGATATTTAAGGGTAGGTTAGGCTAGATAATTCTTGGTATTGTCAGGTTTCGGGACTTTCCCCAAATGTGAGAGGTTTGTTGTATTTAGGACAAATTTTCACATGTTATCCTACAAAATAATAAATTGTGGACAAGACATTAAATAAATGGCCAGTAATTAGTCCACACCGCAAAGGATTATGAATTGATGAAAGAAGTGGTCGCAAATATCCAGTAAATGGATATGCAAAAGAATAAATTTTCGTATATAAAAAAAGAACCTAGCCTGACCTAACCAAGGAAATACCTATTCACAGACTTTAGTCATTTAGGTTTGTAGACGTCTGACGGTAGAATAGTACAGGAAATACCTATTCACAGGCTTTAGTCATTTAGGTTTCTAGACGTCTGACGGTAGAATAGTACACACAATAAATTTACCGATTATTAGTAAACTAGTTATACAATTTAAGCTATCCCATTAGTTACAAAAAAGCTTGCAAGTACAGTTTACTTAAATATTTTTGCAACTGATTTCAAGAACGATCTATTCAAATAACTTGTATGCCTATACCTATTAATAAATAATAGTTTCATGAATATTATTCAAAGAAGAGTTGCCGATGAGATCAACACGAATAACTTATCATTGATTAAATTGATTTATATTTTCTCATGAATGAGCTGTTGACAGCTGTCTCAGCTGTTGAATATTAATATTAAGTTTTCATTAAGTACATGAATATTATCCAAAGAAGAGTTGCAGATTATATTAACTTATCTTTGATTAAATTTATTTCTGAGAATATTGCGGTTGAATTTCAGTATTAAGGATTCATTGCATGAATATTATTCAAAGAAGAGTTGCAGATGATATCAATATGAACAACTTATCTTTGATTAAATTGATTTCTGAGAAAATTGCTGTTGAAATTCAATATTAAGTTTTCATAGCTTTCGTTACATGAATATTATGAAAATTATTTTTAAAAACACTTGCAGATGATATCAAAACGAACTTATTTTTGATTGAATTGATTTCCGAAAATCTGAGAAAATTGGTGTAGAATTTCAATATTAATTTTTCATACAAATGAATATATGAAGGAAAGTCATGTGCCGCTGGTTTTTTCGTTGTTATATAATTGAAGACGGCCTATTTCTGCGTGTATGACCGATTCTCGTCGCTATGGATTGTTTTGGCAACTGGTAAATGATCATTATTATTATTTTGGAGCGCGCGAAACTACGCCGTGGCTCGAATTAATTCGCATTAAAGCGGGACGTACGCATGCCTCGGAAATCAATAAATATACTGATTCATAAACGGCGCGCAAATTTGCGGGGAGCGAGCGCCCCTATGGGGGCGAAATGCCCCGTCGAAACTGCGGGGGAAACGCCGGCGCTTTTCATTATTCACCGGAGATGCTGATGAAAATACACGCCTGAATTTCAAACGTGATCATAACCTTCAAACTTACACTGCCGCGCTCGTATCATTCAATTTGGGCGATACAAAAAAGCAGTCACTTTCTCTCATCCCGATTTATACGAGTTTAATATTTCAATGAAATAAATACTACAACTAAATAATGCATCGTAATTATTACTTCATATACTAATTCTATGGCATTACGCTTTTACGCAGTTAGAATCAGAGAAACACACTGTGTCGTGTGACCGCAATATTACCCACGTCGTGACTGCATTGCAATATAAACATTTCTATTTTTATCTTCTACACATTTTTTTCATTCATTTTTAAATTTAATTTTAATTTGGGGCATCGATTTCTGTAATTATTGATCTGCCTACATTTAATTTCTTAACATATGCTAACGAATATCCTACAAAAATCTATTCAATTTAAAACAATAATTAGTTGTAAATTGAACTATTTTAATGTTTACTGTGACTAGAATCTAACTCTCAAGGGTGCATTATAAATCAAAGTCCTTAACTCCTCATAGCCTCAAAACCTCAAAGCGTTTATTACACAAGTTTTTTTGTTGAAAAAAAATTAATAACCAAACTATGAATTCATCATTGAAATAAAATAATGTGCCATTATGTAGTGATTCTATAAAAAAAGGTTAGGTACATGTCGAATAAATTTGCACTATTCCCTATTCGTTCACGTCCTTCAGGTATGCCAGATAAGATGTCACTTTTCACATTAAACCGAAATCCCTCCACTGGTGGAATTGGACCAATGAGAATGCAGCCCAAAACCGCGGGAGCTGTTTTCAGCCATAAAGCCTTAAACCATAAATTTATTCCTTTGATCCCTTGGGCTTACTATCGTACCTCAATAAACGAGGATACTCCAAGAAATGCGCTTGCACTTCTGTTCTGACAGGACAGAGGAGCGACTTCGGTTATATGTGAAAAGTGACATCTTATCTGTCACAGACAATACTCGAATTATCATTTTGGCTAGTTTAAAAATAATGAACTAGTGATTGACTGATTTATACATTTTATGAATAGATTAATTGTTATTGTGCGTATTGACTGTACACATTTGTATCGATTACGGAGATTTAAAAAAACACTTGATATAAGTTTTTAATTTTTTTTAAATTGTGAAACATACACCAATGTTTTTTTTAAATCTCGATTACGGAGATTTAAAAAAAACACTTGATATAAGTTTTATATACAGGGTGTATCAGCCAAATGGAATAAATTCAATAATAAATAAATGGGGGCGTGTTCGAAAAAACGCTCGGACACGTCGATTGTTATTTTTAGTTGCGCATTTTTTTCAACAAAAACTTTTTATACAGGGTGTGTCATGTGACCGTGGCCAATACCAACTTTCTTATTTTAAATTCAACACCTGGTATATTATTCCATTTTTGGATTCTTCAGAAAATTCTAGACATATTTCATGTACAATGTCCTATACCTATCTTCAACTGTTTCGGAAATTTTATTTCTATGGAAATTTCCAAATCGGTGGATAGGGAGGCGAGGATCGATGAAATGGCCAGCACGATCCCCTGATATGACGTCATTAGACTTCTTCTTATGGGGATATGTCAAAAGTATTGTATACAAAACTAAACCCCTCGACTTAGCTGACTTAAGAAGATGAATAATGCTTGCGATTAGATCGGTCACGCCTGAGATGTTGAGTAACGTTAGAAGAAATTTCTATTTAAGATTAGGATGTTGCCAAGACGTTCACGGCAAGCATTTTGAACATCTCCTCCATTGAAATTTATTGTTTTTTTTTTGTTTTTTTACATTATCAAGAAATAAACAGTATTACTTATTAGTTTTTGAGTGTGTTGTAACGAATTTCTGTAATCAAATAATTTTCTTTTTTTAATGTTAATTTTTGCAATAAATCTGAAAACACTTAATATTTCCGAAACAGTTGAAGATAGGTATAGGACATTGTACATGAAATATGTCTAGAATTTTCTGAAGAATCCAAAAATCGAATAATATACCAGGTGTTGCATTTAAAATAAGAAAGTTGGTATTGGCCACGGTCACATGACACACCCTGTATAAAAAGTTTTTGTTGAAAAAAATGCGCAACTAAAAATAACAATCGACGTGTCCGAGCGTTTTTTCGAACAGGCCCCCATTTATATATTATCGAATTTATTCCATTTGGCTGATACACAGTGTATATATTTGTTTCAATTGTGAAACGTACACCAATGTTTTTTTTTAATCTCCTTAATCAATATGTTTCGCCAAGTGATTACCACACACACATTCAATTTCACATTTGTATTGATTGATTAACATTATTATCATTAATAACATATTAATTCTATGCACAGAATTATAAAAAATGGACAGTCCATAGGTAAACTAATAAGCACAAGCAAAAACAAACTAAAAACTACTGAAAATATATAGAATTGAACCACATAAAATATGTTAAACCGTTTTCCTACTAAAAGCTTACGATGTGATGTGGCTCAGTCTCAGGTAAGTCCTCAGTCTTCAACAAATGCGAATTGCTTTGTTGATGCAAACTATTTCATTGAAATGATAGTTCCTACAGAAATATTGTTTTCAATATACATATTTTGGAAGGAAAGGCATTTCGAGTCCTGATCTTGACGCAATGACGTAACTAATCACGAAAATATAATATAAAAGTTTCCTCAGAAGGTTATTTCGGTTAGTTCAGTTTAGGTTAGGTTAAACATTTTGAGCAATCTGCCTAGAATCATACATGCCACAATAGTTTCTAATTTGTAAAACCATAATATACCTTTTCAGCTTTAATTTAAAAAAGTAAAGTCAATATCAGCGCCTTACCCTTTTCTAAAATATCTAAAACCATAATATACCTTTTCAGCTTTAATTTAAAAAAGTAAAGTCAATATCAGCGACTTACCTTTTTCTAAAATATCTAAAACCATAATATATCTTTTTAGCTTCAATTTTAGAAAAAGGAAAGTCAATTTCAGCGACTTCACTTTTTCTAAAATATCTAAAACCATAATATATCTTTTCAGCTTCAATTTTAGAAAAAAGAAAATCAATTTCAGCGACTTTACTTTTTCTACAATTGAAGTTGAAAAGGTATAATAATAACTTTGACTTATTTAATGCAAAATATTTATTATTGTGATATCAATAATTTGGTTAAAATTAAGAAATTCTCAATAGTGGTATAGGCTAAAGTTTCGTGGCTGACTCATAGAGCGGGATCTGTGAGTCACTTCAGTTCAGTGCTATTTGTGAACTCGTGTCGAAATAATCTGCAGATTTTGGTCATGGACCCCTCTAGATACCTCGTGATATCCAGTTGACTCCCGTATTCAGTGCCTCACCTGACGTGAGCTCGAGCTGTCGGTAGCCTTGTGTACAGTTGCTAATCGACTAGCGGGCCCATTACGACGCATTTCAGCACTCGCAATCCAATATGTGCACACCCTATTAGCGCCTCTTGCACAGTAACATGTTCGTTTCGTCGCAAGCTAACGAGAGCACGAGTGCACCCCAGACTATAAATATCATAAGTAGTTAGGCAACACTGATTCCAACCCACCCCCCGCGAAGATTTCGATTAATTTAATCCGCGTTTTAATCGAACTTTTGATTCGCGGGGAAACGACGCATTCGCGCAAATAGCCGACGTAATTAGAGTAATTGCGGTGTAAGTACTGCGGATAATTGTTGCGATTATCCCATTACCTGCAAATTTCGCCGATTAGACGCGAATCCGTCGTTTCCCCGCGAATCAAAAGTTCGATTAAAACGCGGATTAAATTAATCGAATTCTTCGCGGGGGGTGGGTTGGAATCAGTGTTGCCTAACTACTATCATATGTAATTTGTGTTTTTCTGTTCCCAGATTTTCGTGATCCACCCCATTTCTCCGCTGAGCTACCCGGTGTTAATAGTATCACCTTTAATTAAAGATATTTTTTTTAAGTTATGAGTTATTTTCTTTATTTTATACTTTTTCATCTTTAAATTCTCCTTTAAATTTGCAATTTAAAATCAACTAATGTATTCAATAAAGGTTGAACCCGATTTGAATGGGGTTAAATGTTTCAATTTTTCGAAACCATTCAGGCAATTTCGGCACATTTTCGTCTAACCTCTTAAGAACTCAGTTGTCTTCATACTATCAATATTTCTTAGAAGCATGCATAAATATTAACAGAGTTTTAATTTGTGATGGCAGCAATAGACTACGTTTTCATATTCCAGTTCTAGTATTATATATCTTCCGGTTAACAGGTCTAGTCTAATCTTAAATTGTATTATGTACTTATACACAGTTAAGATTCCCAGTCAGTGGCTTATTCAGTTCACAACATTAATGTTTTCAATAAATATCTTATGACTGATTCATGGAGTTCTTACGCGACGAAATGCTAGGCTGTGACAATGCCATCGCTATGGGCATTTTCAATGCGAATTATACGCTGTTGAAGAAATCTATGAATCAGCCTTTATACAATAAAATATTTTAGTATTTCGTTTAGAGCCGATCTTTCCAAAGATAAGGATATGTTATCTGTCGAATAGATATAGCTACGAGGAGGGCAGAAACTGTTCGCTCTGAGCATTACAAATCTACTTTTGGATACCTCAAATCACCAAATAACTTTGAATGTGAATGGAAAACCCAGCCTTTGGCCGGCCCATCAGAGTAAAATTGCTAGATTTACATGGACATCTTGAATGACAACAGGATCAGTCTTTCCAAATTTGAGGCTTTGACGCTTGATGCAAGCTATCCGGTATGTGCGTTGCTAGTATCTTTATCATCCCGATCATCATTACGATAATCATAATCTCTATCGTCGACGTCATCATCATCACCATCATTATCATCATCATCGTCATCATCATTATCATCATCATCGTCATCATCATCACCATCCGCACCATCATTATCATCATCATCATCATCATCATCCGTGAACCAACCTTATCAATGATGATGATGCATGAAGTACATACCATACAGATTATGGATGCAGTGTTGATATTTTAAGTATCAAATCATGAAGATATTTGAATTCAAATTGTATTAATCCAAATCAAAGAATACATGACTTAGATCGAAAGTAGTGAAGAATTATTATCTTCACATAGTGATATTTATCCGAATAGCATGTATGATAGATGAAGTTCGAAGATTTGAAGCGTTATATACTGAAGAAACTTAAAGCCAAGTAGTACCAATCCAAACATTAAAAATGAAGAATGCAGTGCGTACATTTGAAGTACTGACGATTGAATTATCTGCACATATAAGGTCAACAACTAAGATAATGGATGAAGTGCAAACATTTGAAGTATTACTTATTGAAGAAACTTGAAGTCAAGTTGATATAATAGAAAAGTTAAAGATGAAGAACGAAGTGCAGAGATTTGAAGTATTGAAGATATGATTAAATATGTAATCAATTGGTCATACACATATGATAGTTCAAAAGTGAAAATGGTGCATGACCAACACCTCATATTGAAAATATCATCATCTACTAATTAATCTCTACATGCTTATGTATAGATTAATTAGTATCTTAAGGAGACCAGCGAGATTAGAGAATAACAGGTAAAAACTTTATATGATAAGGGAGGAATAAAAATGTTGAAAGCGCAATCCTAAAAGTGCCAGTGCCTTCCTGTCTTCCTGATTTTTCTGACAAATTCTCTAAAAGTGAAGAAATTTGTTTCGCATGCTCACTATAAGAGAAATCTACGACGAAATATTGGTAAATAAAGCGTTGTAGGATCGCCTGGGAGGTCGAGAATTATTGAGCAATTAAAACATTCTTTACAAATGTTTATCAAGGTTCCGAGAGATTTTCCAATAATTTCCAAGATTTCTCAATATTTTTCGAGATTTCTACAGATGTCCTAATAATTGTCATTATTTCTGGAGATTTTTCATTAATTTCTAAATAAAAATTGCAAATTGTTTGACATTTTCCAGTACCTCCCAATATTTCTCACTAATTTTGAAGGATTCCACAGATTTCCCAATAAGTATCAATAGATTTTTGAATAATTCTCAAGATTTTTTGAGCTGTCTCGGCAGGCGCGCTTTGATTCTATATTTAAATAATACATTGTATATATCTTACAGTTAGCACGCATAGTCTAACCATACATTTTATTGTTTACTTGTATAATGTTAAGATGCCAAAGCAGTGGCTTATTTAGCCCCCAACATTAATGTCTTCAATACATATCTTATAATAAAATAGAATATGTTGATTTTTTTTCAAACAAGAATAATGGTTCATATATCCGAAACCTTTACTTTGAGAACTTTGTGCACTAACAACAACTGTCAAAAACTGAATGTTTATTTCACAAAACATCAGCCAACTATGATAAGAAAATAAAAGTTTTATAAAAATGAAAAAAGGAGGTAAAACAAAATAATCTTCCATATTTCCGAAACCGTTATTTTATAGACCCATGTTTATTAAGACTTTTTTCTTTGTTGTTAATCTTTGAAGTTGAAGGAGGTAGTAAGATGCTTCCGTTCATGTATTTGCCTGTTTTCGGTCGTCATTTATTTATTTATTGGTATATTTATCTTTTATTTTTACTTGTGCCTTTGGTATTTTCCCAAAAAATTGCCGCCACTGGATATTTCCGCCATAGGCTATAGCCCTCATAGTCCAGAACCGGTGTAGCCTATCTACTCCCAGTGTTTGTGTATTGTGTACCCACTCATCTTTCGCTGTTCGTCAAATTCGTAGGTATAATCCTCAACTGCGGTTGCTGGTTCGATCCCCGGCTTATCAAGCTGTCCCTTCCTGGGCTCCTGACTGGTCGAAAGTCGGAACGACTGGCGATCGCTTATCGCCGATTGACGGAGGGGAAAAAACTCGGCTCGCATCAGGTGCAGCCGCTGCTTCCGGTCGGCGCGCGGAATTCCGAGCCAAGAACGTGGAAACACCACGAGCGTTTCGTTTCGACGGAACATCGCCTGAATCACCGGAGTGGCCGGTTGTGCCGAGTCACCGGCCGGCGCGAGTCCCAGAATTTTCCGAACCGATACCGTGATTGGGCGCTAATGCGCACTACGTGCGTTCGACAAGAGATCCGGATGAAAGTCCAACTTATCATTCACGGCAAACATCAGCAATATAGCAAATCATGTCTTGTTTGGTTCCGGTTACGGATACAACCGGGTATCCGGGTATTACCCGGATCGCACTACAATAGGATATCCGATAATTACGGTTACCCGGGAGTTATCATACCTTACTCCTACTACACGATACATTACACGATACAATACGATATCCGATAATCAGTAGCGGATTTAGGGAGGTGGGGGCTATGAGAGCTATAGCCCAGGGCGGCAAATTTTTGTAAAAATACCAAATGCACAAGTCACAATGTCACAACAGTGACATATTTCATGAAGTGGTGACATGCATTGAGCAGTTTTGCGGGCACGTAGAATTGAGCAATGTGTGAAGTCGATTGACGTTAAGTCTGGTTCTCTAGAATATTTTTGAAAATAGGCAAGTTGCCTCAATTAAAGATAAAAGGTGGTATTTTGCACAGGCAAAGACCAGTTTCCAAGAAAAAGTCTAAATTCGTTTAGAAAAAAATGTTGTTCCTTGATTGCATTCATTCCCAAAAATCCGAAACACTCACAAAATACAGTTTAAGAAGGCGGAAAGACCCCATGGGGTCGATAGCCCAATACAGATTGTTTATATATATATATATATATATATGGTGTTGTTTTCTATAGTTGTTAGAAAACTTATGTTTTTCTTTAATATTTTCTTTGTTTTATTTTTGGGGATTAGGTAGGTCAGGTGAGTTAGGTAGGTTAGTTAGGTAGGTCAGTATATATATATATATACAATGTGTATCAGCCAAATGGAATAAATGCGATAATAAATAAATGGGGGCGTGTTCGAAAAAACGCTCGGACACGTCGATTGTTATTTTTAGTTGCGCATTTTTTCAACAAAAACTTTTTATACAGGGTGTGTCATGTGACCGTGGCCAATACCAACTTTCTTATTTTAAATGCAACACCTGGTATATTATTCAATTTTTGGATTCTTCAGAAATTCTAGACATATTTCATGTACAATGTCCTATACCTATCTTCAACTGTTTCGGAAATATTAATTTTATTAAATATTATTAAAATATTAATATCGGTGGATAGGGAGGCGAGGATCGATGGAATGGCCAGCACGATCCCCTGATCTGACGTCATTAGACTTCTTCTTATGGGGATATGTCAAATGTATTGTATACAAAACTAAACCCCTCGACTTAGCTGACTTAAGAAGACGAATAATGCTTGCGATTAGATCGGTCATGCCTGAGATGTTGAGTAATGTTAGAAGAAATTTCTATTTAAGATTAGGATGTTGCCAAGACGTACACGGCGAGCATTTTGAACATCTCCTCCATTGAAATTTATTGTTTTTTTTTGTTTTTTTACATTATCAAGAAATAAACAGTATTACTTATTAGTTCTTGAGTGTGTTGTAGCGAATTTCTGTAATCAAATAATTTTCTTTTTTTAATGTTAATTTTTGCAATAAATCTGAAAACACTTAATATTTCCGAAACAGTTGAAGATAGGTATAGGACATTGTACATGAAATATGTCTAGAATTTTCTGAAGAATCCAAAAATTGAATAATATACCAGGTGTTGCATTTAAAATAAGAAAGTTGGTATTGGCCACGGTCACATGACACACCCTGTATAAAAAGTTTTTGTTGAAAAAAATGCGCAACTAAAAATAACAATCGACGTGTCCGAGCGTTTTTTCGAACACGCCCCCATTTATTTATTATAGAATTTATTCCATTTGGCTACTACACAGCAAATATATATATATATATATATATATATATATATATATATATATATATATATATATATATATATATATATATATATATATATATATATATATATATAGTTTAGGTGGATGATTTTCATTTAACATAAACTATCTGGCTTACGGGATTCGAACCTGCAACCCCTATTGTGGGTCGCGAGCGCGCGGAATTCCCTACCCCTATCGACCCACATGAAATTTTAGCTGGCATTATCCGGCTTATTTAATCTGTAGTAAATCCATTTAAACTACTATTTTGGTGCGCGGCGGATAAACATGGAAAGTGTGCGTTAAATAAATTAATTGAAACGCAGCGCATTCACATAATTCGACACTTCCACTGCATAATAAAAATGTCAATCAAATTGTAAAATACAGGTGGTTGTTGATATTAGCTTCAGTTTAATTCACACGTGGCCTTCTGCATTCGCCCCGCCCGACGCTCGGGCTCTGAATTTTTAAGTCCGTTTGCCGTGGAATCATAATTAACGGAATGATGATAAATTAATATGTATTGTATGCGGACAATTCGCCAAAAATATGTTAAATATTGTAATTGAATTCAAGTTGTCCTTGTAAAATGTGGCAATTTTACTTCCATGGGGTCAAGTGGTACACAAAATAGGACCAAGGGGCGGTCTTTTCATTCACAGATAAAGTTGCGAATAGTTATCAGGTGATTTAAGACACCTATACGGACGCCAAACGTGGAAACGGATGGAAAAGGCCTACGATCAGGAGTAGCCTACGATAACGATGATAATGATAATGATGATGACGTTTATGATGATGACGATACAGACGATGATGATGGGGATGATAACGATATTAGAATCGCGGGAGAATGTAAACTGCGCCAATGGTCAAGGTATAATCCTTTCAAACTCAAACAAACTGCCCGATAATCGACTTGTAACCTGCGCCAATGCCCCCTGCGGTTTTAAGAGATACTTAATTGCAGGGCTTGTACCTGTGTCTGCGTAGCCCGACTTAAAACCCATATGAATACTTCACACAGATTAATAAATATGTAACACGTAGTATTACCGCGATCTCTTTGCGATCGATTGCGGTTAGGTTAGGTTATGTTAGGTTAAGGTAGATAAGGTTAGGTTAAGGTTGCGAAAACCCTTGACCATTGGAGCCCGCCCGCGATGCATTACTCCTCCTCCCCATCGGTAACAGATTTGATTTTCGGCGCAGTTTACATCTAAGATTAAGGGAAACCCTTGACCATTGGCGCACTTTATACGTGACCAGAATCGCACATAGCGGATGGTTTATACCGTCATCGTGGCTATAACCATGTGACTGATAATTTATCCACAAATTTGGAAAGACCGGCCCTGATGAATTCAAGCTGTCCATGTAAAATGCGTCAATACCCTCCCCTGCGGTGTTAAGAGATACTTAATTGCAGGGCTTGTCCCTGTCTCTGCGTAGCCCGACTTAATAATAATAATAATAATACATTTATTCATTTCAGCCGCCCATACAGGCGGATATGTGTGTCAGGGAAACTTAAAACCGATATGAACACTTCGTTGATAAATCTAGCAATTTTAGCATGATGGGGGAAGTGCTAAACAAAAAACGGGGTTTCCATCCACATACAAAGTTGAGAATAGTTATCTGGTGATTTAAGATACCCAAAATGAGATTAGCAATGCTCAGAGCAGAGAGTTTCTGCCCTCCTCGTGGCTATATCCAGCCGACAGATAACATATCCATAACTTTGGATAGACCAGCGCTAAACGATGAACTAAATTTATATTGTCTTGAAAAAACCTTATTATAACAGATTAATGAAAGAATCTGGGTATGCAAGTACCCAAGCAATGTGCCAAAACATACACAATATTTTGAGTCACGTAGAATACACAGGGTGTTCTGAAACAACCATATAAGTTTGCTATTTTCAAATGGCTAAAACATATCGAGATTGATCATTATTTACCTATTAAAAAGTATTTTTAGATTACAGTCCATATGCTAAAGAATATACAGTGTGTTCCATTTAAAAACTAAAACATATCGAGATTGATCATTATTTACCTATTAAAAAGTAATATTAGATTACAGTCCATATGCTAAAGAATATACAGTGTGTTCCATTTAAAAACTAAAACATATCGAGATTGATTATTATTTACCTATTAAAAAGTAATATTAAATTACAGTCCATATGCTAAAGAATATACAGTGTGTTCCATTTAAAAATGAGATCAAATTTGTTTGATAATGTTCGATAATTATTGATGTTAATATCTTTACTATCTTTAATATTATGTTTCTTTCTTCTTGTTTTATTGAATAGCCCATTATTGTTGACATTTTCTATTAATGAATTCTCGTGGATTGACATTCCTTAAAATGACACATGCCTACTACGCGAAAAACCTTCAAAAATGAGATTTTTTGGTAAATCAGATTGAAAATTAAGAAATGGCCCCACATGTCGTATATTGTTGAAACAAGAAAAAGTCCCTCTTTTTAGCTAAGTCACGGCCAACTAGGAGTTCCATATAGAAAACCACAACTATATGTCATAACTTGAATTTCGAACTGTTTATTGAAAAATTCACGACGCCGCTGCATTCTTATCAAAACAGTGCCTGAAGAAAGTAGAAATTATTTTTTCTATTCTCATATATAAGCGACTTACGGTCTTAAAACGAAAAGTCGAAAAATCGAATTTTTGCGAATAGCTCGAAAACAAAAGACAACAGCCAATTTTGGTTTACACCCTTAAGTTTTTCTCGAAACAAGAGATCGGGGAGGGTTATTCAAGTTAACTTGATTTAAAAAAAAAACACGTACAGGGTGGGCAAATTTCGATGTTTTAATAGGGAATCTCGATAACTATAACAGGTATCAAAGTATTAGAGCTTGTGAAAGTTTTTAAATAAAACAAGGAGAATAAGCTTTTTCACAATACACATTTATTTATACTAAATGTACATTTCAACTGCAAGGCAGTCATTTTCAGTCATCTTCATTACTTGTAAGTCTAGTGAAGATGACTGCCGTGCAGTTGAAATGTACATTTAGTATAAATAAATGTGTATTGTGAAAAAGGTTATTCTCCTTGTTTTATATAACAGGTATGATAAAATGGACCACTATCATACCTGTTATAGTTATCGAGATTCCCTATTAAAACATCGAAATTTCACCACCATGTACGTGTTTTTTTTTTAAATCAAGTTAACTTCAATTCAAAAGTTATTGAGACTGGCTAGTTTTGGAATGTACACCTGGTGTATATATTTTTTTATTTTTCACAGTGTCTGTCTCCTAGAATCCTAGATATCCTAGAAAACAAATGGCCTGCGATTTTTTTAATAAGTGCCTGTAAATGCCTTAAATTTTAGAAAAACATAAACAACTTCTGCACGATTAAAGCGAATTGCAAAAACTAAACGGATTTATAAAGCCCAAAAAAGGGCAAATTCAAATATGTAAATTTATACAGGGGGTGCCATTTAAAAAAACTAGGTCCAAGGCTGCTCTGCAAAAATGGAACATCCTGTATATGGCAAAATAATTTTACAAACTGCACTTTGGTCTATAGTTTGCAGTGCCGTTTGGTTCATTTCGATATCATTAACGGTGTAGGTGTAATGGAGCCTGCCCGTCCTATTGACTCACCCTGTATAACATTATATTATGTTGTTTAATAAAATACAGTTTTAAATATATTTGTACTTAAATATATGGTACTTCGTACCATTGCAATTCACCATTTGCAGAATAAAAATATTCTCTTAACTCTTAGTTCTTTGCAATATTGACTGTAGTTTTGTGCAAGAAATGTATACTACTTGAAGTAAGTTCCGTGCTCAATCCTATCGGTACTTATATTTGATTAGTATTTCGTATTAGAAGAAAGTCGAACGTAAACGGCCGATCCAACACTGATTACCTTTTTTTTGGCCATAAGTCAATAGATTTTAGCAAAATTCTAAATCGATTTGCAATGTGCCCAAACGCATTTTCAATCACCCTTTTGGCTTTTGATAATCTATAATTGAATCGCTAACTGCAGAAAGCAGTTATACTAAAATATATACATAAATATACAAAAAATATACTAAAATGTCATTTTGGGAAAAATGGATGTCCCCCATTTTTCCCAAAATGACATTTTAGTATATTTTTAATGTAGATGTCTAAACCGACAGGTACTGCAGAAATATGATATGTTGCATTATCAGTATTGACGTTATTATAGTGTGCGATTTTCATGGTAGGCCTGAATTTTGTAGGGATGCATAATCAAGCCGTTTATCAAAATTGTTTTTGGTAGGTTCCATAACAGTGACACAGTCATAACCGTCCGTTATCAAAATAATTGTTGATCGCACGGCATATGTATATTCTAAAATTTGGGTTAAACGTTTTTTTTTAAGACATTAGAAGATTTTTTTAATCTTCTGAACATTTAGGAAAATGTGACATTTCTCCTTTATACAGTTAGCGATTCAATAGGGTCTTTAGCGACTTTTCAAAAACCTTGAAACTGAACTCTAGACACATTAAAAACATCCTTGGCACTAATTTTTGTGCTGAGACAAAATGTTGTAATTGGCAAACACGATTTTAAAATTAACGGCGTTTGAAAAAGTCCCGAAAGCCCGCCATATTGCTGTGACGTCACAACGCACGTGGCGCTCAGCTGTAGCATTGCTTACAATGGAGCGACAGAAAGAAAACGTCGGTTTTACGAAAAAAGGGACGAATAAGTATTGCATTGTGCCTGGATGTGATAACAGCAGTAAATGCGAACCAAATAAGTTGTTTATAAACGTCCCAACAGGGGATATACGGAAAAAGGGGTTCCAACAAGTCCGAAGTGATTCCGCGAGTGTCACTTTGACGTCCTACTATTTTTGTGAAGACCATTTTAATGTAAGTACATAATTTTCAATAAATTATCGACGAAATTCGATAAATATATATAATTAACTATCATCATTAGTAATGGGTATTCAAGGGGATTTCCGATTATATATATACATTAGTAATAACATAACCTCAAAATAGTTTTGTGGGTTCCATTCTAAAACAATACCTTCCATATCGTTATTACTTTTTAAAAATACTGTGAGATTTTTACAATATGTTCTTACACAAACGTTTAGTTAAAACTAAAATAACATGTTGAAACAATATTTGTAGCAAACTGTTGATTTTAGAAATTAGATTAGATGATTAATAATTACAAATTTTAAAATCAGCATTACCAATTCGTATGAGATATAGGATATATTGCAAAGTTTATACAGTATTTTATTTGTTCTTACAGCTGGAAGAGGATTTGGAAAATTATATGCGACTCCACGCGTTTCGGCTACGTTGAAAAATTCACTTTTTGAGAAAAAGTCGGGAACCATTAACACGTGAACTTCTATCAGATTATCTGGCTGTCCCTTTACTAACCCATCAGAACTTATTTTATGTCAGACTGGATTCTAAGTCGAATTAATCTACGATTCCTATCCCTTATGCACCGACTCCCGATCGCCAACATGCGTAATGAGGTCACAGTGCCGCTCGGCCAATAACAGCGTTTCGTCGGACACGTGACAAAATGTGTAAGTTTTACGATATTGTATGTTGTTTGTTGATAAGTTACAATGAAAACAAAACGTTTTCTCTGTGAGATGTTTAATTACAGGTTATAAACTTTACGTTAAGACACAAAAAGGTTATATTATTTTTTTTCAGGAAGACCCTATTGTAGACATGAATATTACACAAGGAGTAGTGGGCGGGAGCGTCTTGCGACATCTAGATCTAGATTAAAAGCATTTATAGTGTAAACACCTTCAAGGGAAGTATAGCAACTTTCTCTAGCAGTTTGCTCTAGACATCTCTCTAGGCTCCAAAAACTTGGGCTCACGTGTGGACGTAACGATAGAGCATTCTAGACACAAGTGTCGACAATTAGCTCTCACGTGTGTACGTAGCATTATTGCCTTGTGCTATAATCTACTATTGATTGTATAAACGAGCAAAAGCAGGATAGTATAGAGGGTGTCTCTAAATTATGTGGACATGGCTTAACCCCAGATTACTGGGATCAAAGGAAGAAGGAATGCAAAGACTTTACGTACAAGCGCAGGGTCATTTGAGCTTTAGACGCCACTGGCACATTCACTGCTTTGACTACGGTCTCAATTATCTCAGCGGCTTTTTTCTCAAGACAATTTAACAAAACTTATCTATTGGCTAAATATATTGGATTGGAACTAATACTAATGGCTAAATATTGGAATACTGGCTAAACCAAATGCATTTGTATCGTTTGGTTTAGCCAGTATTCAGCATCAAAGTTAGTTTAAAAAAAAAACAAAATTTGCTTATAAAAAGAGAATGTTTACATTGATTTGGATGTTGTTTGGTATGTAATTGCGCAACTTTTTTCTAATTCAACAGCCTTTGAAACTATTATGGTTTCCAAAATCGCCTTGCTGTTGATCCTAATGTTGGGACACCTTGTATATATTGTTTTTATTTTTCACAGTGTCTGTACCTCCATTTGCCCTCAAACTTGAGGGTCCAGACTTATGTTAGGAGATACTGTTTGAAGTTTAGGGGACGAAATCAATCTATTTAGGTGCTCATTTGATTTTTAATCTTTTAATTGGCTAAACACGCAAAACTGGGATAGCAATTAATTAGTAGCCCACAAAAAAATGAAAGTCCGCAATTTCGTGCATACGCCCAAAACATTTCTCGGTGTGAATATTCATCACTGTGGGCATTTGTCGTGTGCGCATAAAACCTAAGGAATGGCACCCCTGTATACATATACAGGGTGTATCAGCCAAATGGAATAAATTCAATAATAAATAAATGGGGGCGTGTTTGAAAAAACGCTCGGACACGTCGATTGTTATTTTTAGTTGCGCATTTTTTTCAACAAAAACTTTTTATACAGGGTGTGTCATGTGACCGTGGCCAATACCAACTTTCTTATTTTAAATGCAACACCTGGTATATTATTCAATTTTGGGATTCTTCAGAAAATTCTAGACATATTTCATGTACAATGTCCTATACCTATCTTCAACTGTTTCGGAAATATTAAGTGTTTTCAGATTTATTGCAAAAATTAACATTAAAAAAAGAAGAGGCGAGGATCGATGGAATGGCCAGCACGATCCCCTGATCTGACGTCATTAGACTTCTTCTTATGGGGATATGTCAAAAGTATTGTATACAAAACTAAACCCCTCGACTTAGCTGACTTAAGAAGACGAATAATGCTTGCGATTAGATCGGTCACGCCTGAGATGTTGAGTAACGTTAGAAGAAATTTCTATTTAAGATTAGGATGTTGCCAAGACGTTCACGGCGAGCATTTTGAACATCTCCTCCATTGAAATTTATTGTTTTTTTTTTGTTTTTTTTACATTATCAAGAAATAAACAGTATTACTTATTAGTTTTTGAGTGTGTTGTAACGAATTTCTGTAATCAAATAATTTTCTTTTTTTAATGTTAATTTTTGCAATAAATCTGAAAACACTTAATATTTCCGAAACAGTTGAAGATAGGTATAGGACATTGTACATGAAATATGTCTAGAATTTTCTGAAGAATCCAAAAATTGAATAATATACCAGGTGTTGGATTTAAAATAAGAAAGTTGGTATTGGCCACGGTCACATGACACACCCTGTATAAAAAGTTTTTGTTGAAAAAAATGCGCAACTAAAAATAACAATCGACGTGTCCGAGCGTTTTTTCGAACACGTCCCCATTTATTTATTATCGAATTTATTCCATTTGGCTGATACACAGTGTAGGTAACACAGGACGACAATGAGGCTGCGAGGTTGCCATTGCGGAGTTGCCAGAAGAGCGCACCCGTTCGACGGTATACGATTCGACTATGCGACGACGGACTTGCAAGGTTTTGAGCAGCATTTACTACAGTTGTTTCTTGAATGTAACAAAAATATGATCTGGATCGAGCCGAATCTATATATTTAAAAAAAAATGGTATCTGTACTTGCCCCCCAAATTTGAGCTGTTCAGACTTTTAATCGTTTAATTGGCTAACAACGCAAAAGCAGGATACTAATTAATTAGTACCCCGCAAAAAATTACGCAACTTTGCACCTAAGCCCAAGAATATTATTGCAAATGATGTTGGGAGTAAAATGCGAATTCGGCGTCTTGTAGGGTAATGATCAGGAGTATTTGTGGGACATATGTATGTGGTTCGTGCAGATACACATACGAACGTGGTGTTTTCGCGCGTGTGTCGTGCGTGTCTTTATATATATAGGCGTTGGTATGTGTGCATGATGTGATCAGGAGCGGATGAGGCCGTGGAGCAGAGGCGAGGCGCGCGGTGTCGCAGGGCATGGGGGCGGCGTTACGCGGGCGTCGTGGAAACTGGAAAGTCGCACGTTTTCCGGCTTTTCCGGCGTACGAGAGGCGGCGCCGTTCCTGTGAGCGGCGGCGGCCGTTCGAATTTCGAAATTCCGCGCAATGTATAAATAAAGAGTTTAAAATTACGCGTCGTAAAGCTGAATATAGAAAACGGAGCCGTAGTCGAGGCGGCTTGGCTAGCGCGCACACACATGCACACGGATACAATTTTGAAACTCGCCCGCTACCAGCGGTCCCAACCTAACCTTTCGTATGCAGGTGGGCCGAGCGGGGCCGAGGACGCCCGAACGGCTCGGACCGGTCTTGAGCGCGACTGTAGCGTTGTTTAGACTGTGCAGCGCTGTGTGTAAGTTCATGCTGTATGTGATAGTGAGATTTACGTTGGACATGTTGCACCGCGCAACAATGACGACCCCCGGCCCCAATTAAACATGTGGTTTGAATCTCAGGTGAGTGCCCCAGAGGTTTTTCATTGAAGGCGCGCAGAAATTCCGGTCGTTTGTGGTGCTTCTCGTGCGGCGACTTCCGTCGGCCCGGAGCCGCCTCGGCACCGAGGCCCACGACCAAGACGTCCAAGCAGTGTTAAAAATGTGACCGTTCGGGGGTGGTAACGTGGTCGTGCCGTTTCCACGTGACAACTGTCAAATCCGCATCCACTCGCTACCTATGCTATCTCCGCATGTGTTTTGTTTTGAAACGAGCGGGATCGCGAAGCATTGAAATGGTTTTATGTGCGGTCGACCAGACGAAGAGTGGACGCGAGCGGTGCCAGCGCACGCCGCCACCGCGCTGGTCCGCTGGACATTTGTCTTGCAGTCCAAGACAGCGAAATGGTAGGGGAAGGCGCCACACAGACAGCCCCGCTGTTTACGACGCTACGCGCCTCGGCCGCCCCGATTTCCCGGAGCGGCTTTTCCCCCGCGGAAAACCCGCGCGCATTTTCGCCACTCCGCACGTGTGCTACCCAGCCCACCAACCAACCAACGTGCGACGGTCGCTAATTGCGCTCCCGAAAAGCACGCCTGAAGAGCACGCCTGAAAAAAAAATTTGAAAACCTTCCCGAAACTCCGCGCGCAAAAACTAGCTGCTGAAAAACTGAAACAAACGAAACGCGCTCCGCGTTCCGGAACTCGCGCGCATTCCCATCGCCTGGGTCCGTGCGACTTGGCCTGCTTTCTAGCAGCGCGTACACCTTTACCGTTTACTCTCTACATCGACCTAACCTGAAAACTGCGTTATACATAGATAAAAGCCCCGGCTTGAAAAACGCAAATCCGCGCATACCTACAGACGAACAGACCGCAGAATCAATTTCCGCGCCAATTTTCCAACAATGGCAAAGCAGAACTACCTACAACAACATCCCCAAAAACATAGAAACCCTGACTGAATTTTCTGCCAAAATATACTAAATAAACTAGGGTGTTCGGAAATTTTACCCAATTATAGTTCTCATACAAAGAATTGTGTGTAAGTGTATTTGCATACACATTTTCATACAATATTTACATCTCTAAATATATTTTACTATGATCATAAATACAGAGCGTTCAAGAAAGTCATGTCAACTTTTCCAACTAGTTCCAACGAAATAACAACAATGACATTTGAAAAAAATCTAATTAAATTATATACTTGTGCCCTAGACACAACATTGCAAAAATTTGATTTCTATCTTGAGCACTATAATTTATTAGTATCACGTACAAGTTGACGCCACTTTTTTTTTGGAAAAATTAATTAAAATATTCGCTTGTATCCTAGACAACATTTCAGCAACATTGCAAAACATTTCATTTGTATCTTGAATTGAACAGTATCATTTATTAGTATTGCGTACAAGTTGACGCCCCCTTTTTTTGAAAAATCTAATGAAATTATTTGCTTGTACCCTAGACACAACATTGCAAAACATTTGATTTCTATTAACAGTATCATCGATTAGTACCGTGTACAAGTTGACGCCACTTTTTTTGGAAAAATCTAATTAAATTATTTGCTTGTATGCTAGACAACATTTCAGTAACATTGCAAAACATTTGATTTGTACCTTGAATGGTATCATCGATTAGTATCGCGTACAAGTTGACGCCACTTTGTTTTTGAAAAATCTAATTAATTTATTTGCTTGTATCCTAGACAACATTTCAGCAACATTGCAAAACATTTCATTTGTATCTTGAACAGTATCATGTATTAGTATCGCATACAAGTTGACGCCTTTTTTTTTTGGAAAAATCTAATTAATTTATTTGCTTGTATCATAGACAACATTTCAGCATCATTGTAAAACATTTGATTTGTATCTTGAAAATCATTTATTAGAATCGCCTACAAGTTGACGCCATTTTTTTGGACCCTCTGTATACGGTGTGTTCGATAAAAAGCGCCCAAGACTGTAGCGACTTCATCTGTTATTTAATCATCACAAACCATATACAGGGTGTCCAAGATAAGGATCAAAAGCATGTGGATCTCGGACAACGTAAAAGTTTCAAAGGCGGTCAAATTACAAAATAGCGCAATTTAGTGTTCAGTAATATTCTGTTGAGAAGACCAGAAAATTCCGCTTGCTTCCGGAGATATTCGACAAAATCCAACAAAATCAGAAATTTTGTGATATCGTTTTTATGTTTTTCTGAAGTTATTTGAAAAGGTGTATAAAATCAAATCTAATTAAATTATTTATTTGTAGCCTAGACACAACATTGCAAAACATTTCATTTGTATCTTTGTATCAGTATCATCGATTAGTGTCGCGTACAAGTTGACGCCACTTTTTTTTGGAAAAATCTAATTAATTTATTAGCTTGTATCCTAGAGAACATTTCAGCAACATTGCATAACATTTGATTTGTATCTTGAACAGTATCATTTGTTAGTATCGTGTACAAGTTGACGCCACTTTTTTTTTTGGAAATATCTTATTAAATTATTTGCTTGTATCCTAGACAACATTTCAGCAACATTGCAAAACATTTCATTTGTATCTTGAACAGTATTTGTGTATTTATTGGTATCACGTGGAAGTTGACGCCACTTTTTTTGGAAAATTGTAATTAAATTATTGTACCCTAGACAACATTTCAACAACATTAAAAAACAATTGATTTGCATCTTGAAAGATATCATCGATTAGTATCGCGTACAAGTTGTTGCCACTTTTTTTTTACGCTCTGTATACAGCGTGTTCGATAAAAAACGCCCAAGACTGTAGCGATTTCGTTTGTTATTTAATCATCAATAAACCTTATATATTATTAAATGGCTCAGTATTAGCTACAAGTTGGTGAAAAAAAAGGTATTTTAAACACCATTTATTTGTCACCGATATATTTTTTTTTAAATCGCTTGGTGTATTCTTGTAGAACAGTATAAGTAATTTTCACCGTTCTAAATTTTTAGTTGGATTATACTACGAAATATTATCAAAAAAGGTAAAAAAAAACTGATTTGAGCTAATAGGCTGTTAAATCCGAAATTCCCCCCTTCTAAAGTCTCATTTAATAATATAGTCGCTATAGTCTTGGGCAGTTTTTATGGGCAAAATACAGGCTGTATTTTGACTGCAAAGCAATATTTGTGCAGGAATATTTATGTTTTGTATAACATACATTGTGTTGTATTACTACATTAATTTTAAAAGTTAATTCATATAGTCAATTTTTTCGAATCTCCAATCAAGGCGGAAAGAATGCATGTCGATACCCATAAAAAAATATTACTGCTGAATTTCTGAATTTTTGAAAATTCCATCAAATAGCAAGAAATCTGAAATATTAAATTTCAAAATAACTATAAATAAAAAAATATTATAATTATAAGGCTCTCTCAAATTAACTTACAAAAACACAGGATGAGTTTTTCATTTTTAGGATTGAGATCTCGGAAACCATAAGACAGAGATTCGGTTAAGTGAGAAAAGAGTTGTCGTTTTAAGAGCTTATGTGAGATATGCTTTGGATCCGCAACTCAACTGTTTCCGAGAGGTACTTGTGATACACCATTGTGAAGAGAATTTGATCTAGAATCTGATTCTGTAAAAATATACAGTATGTTCCGTTTAAAGAAGCAAAGACAAATATCTTTCTAGAAAATAGATTCCAAGACAACTTTCATATGAAATTTCTTTTTTTTTTATATAACCCTGTATATCTCAGAAACAGTTAAGTTGCGGACCAATATTGACTAAGATTTTTCGTTTTTCTTTTAAAATACCTACTATTGGGCAAAATTTCCGAACATATTTTTTAAGCACTTGTAAATAATTTATTTGATGCAAATATAAGCTGGGTACTGAAAAATCAACCACCCTGTATATCTCAGAAACAGTTGAGTTGTGGACTAACTAAGATTGACTGAGATTTTTGTTTTTTTTTAAATACCTACTATTGGGCAAAATTTCCGAACATATTTTTTCAACTCCCTGTCTATTTATAAATAATTTATGTCAAATTTCATATAGGTAATGAAAACAAGGAAATTTAGAAAATATACAACATTATCGTTATTCCAATATCAAGAAATTTCAAAAAAAAGAACAATTTTCTGACAAAATATATCATTTGTCAATAAATATGGATGTTTGAAAAGTTGATATCTCGAAAAATCAATAATCGATATTTTTTTAGTGAACATTTTTAGAGAGTTCAATTTATCGTGAGAATTTTCCCGATTTATTTGTTATTTAAAAAAAGATAAAACAAAAATTCCCAAATAATGAAGACTCAATTTTCTGACGAAATGAATTATTTCTCAAAAATATATGTGGTCGATATCCTAATAAATATTGTTTATATACAGGGTGTCCCGTGACACGATGCGCATAGTTGAAGAGCGTATTTCTTGGCCAATTTTTAGTCGAAAATTAACTTTTGTCCAAAACTTAATTTTAAATTAATATTAGAAGAGCAAGAATGTGTTGTGAGACAGCGGGAGGTCATTTTGAACACATTGATTAAATTTGTGTTGGTAATATAAAAAATATAAAAAAATTGATAATTAATAAAACATTCCTTTATTCTACATGTATTTTGCTTTTTTAATTTTTTCCCATAACTCTAACTATTATGTTTTATCATGTCACGGGACACCATGTATGTATAAATATTTGAAATCTTGCTATCTCAATTAAATTAGGAATCGATATTTTTAATTTTTATTATTTGTAGTAGTATATAATAAAGTATTAAAAAAAATCGTACCAACCTAATCCGTAAGATAGGTGTAAGAGTTGGCAAGATTTATTATGTACAGATGAATTTGATTCCTCATAAAAAATGTTCTACTTAACAATTTCCCGAATTTGATTTTTGGAAGAAGCAACTTTTGAAACAAGAGCGCTTCTAAATTATTATCGACAAATTGCAATTCACTCAACACTTTCATTGTTCACCATACTTCTATTGCAAATCAATTTCCAGAAGAGTAAATACTGACAAACTTATACTGCAGTTTTTTTGACATTCAGGTGACATGCATAGAGAATGCAAACCTACGTGTGCCGGATGCAGAAACCATAAGAGCAGGCGAGACGACAAACGCTTTATATTCGTTTAATGGGAATACATAGCAAACATTTTCAAAACTTTTTGCGTAGTCTGTTTGACATTCTCGTGACTTGCATATAGAGTGTTAACCAACATGCAAAGGATACAGAAAACATAAGAGCAGGCGAGACGACATACGCTTATGTGCGTCTAATAGGAATCCTTAGTGTAGACATAGTTGAGCCCCGTGTAAAGAAAGATAAAGCTGTAGCGCCAAATCGGCGTAATTCAAATGCACACATTTTTTTTATAAGTTGGTGCCTTTACAATCTACCATCTAATCAGTCAATCACTAAGTTTTCAAACCTAAGCATTTTAGTTGGTATATAACACATAACGAAATAACTCGTTTTCGACATTTTGGGATACCCTGATATGACCGATAACATTCGAATGAGGGCCATTTTCTCTAGTTTTTTATGTAGCAGGGTTTTCCACGCAACTAAAACAATGCTCACCCTGTATATTATCTGACATTTCGCAATGGGAGCGGTCAATAACATTTGAGAAGAAATGAATGTGCAAATGAATAATTGCACATACATTATAGTCATTTATGATACAAGTTCGTAAAGCACTACTTTACGAAAATGTAGCAAACAAAGTTTTTCTACGAGATCTATTATGCTGAAATTTAATGCAAAATGCTAGCTTTTTTTAAATTGATAAGTGAATGAATTGTGTGTAAGACTTATTTTACGCACTGTTGATGTTTGTACACCCAGGTGATTTTTTGCACACTTGTGCTACAAAGTATCACTTTACGCACTGTGAACAGTGCGTAAAAGCTTAGTTTACGTGCTGTTGTAGAAAATGATAAGTATATTAGATAAAGTAATAATCAAATATGAACTAATTGACTTTTTCCAAATCCCAGCAAATTTTCAAATAATATCACTAAACTATAGTGACCGTATGGTATAAAAGCGTACTTCCACACAACATCACTTAAAAAATAGTCCATAAAGCATTTTTTTACTGCTATAATCAGTAAATTAGGACTAATTTATTATTGCAATCAAGGCACAAAAAAATTATTATCATTACAACTGAGGCAGATATAGCTGGTACTCAACAAAATGTTGATACATGATTTAGGGCCGGTGTTCCATCCACCGGTTAATACTTATCTGACGGTTTAAGATACCTACAAGCCTTGGGCATGTAGTTTCCAGGAAAACATGTATCCGGCAGATAACATATCTTTGGAAAAACCCTTCCCCAGCTTAAAAGTTGTATACATTGTTATGTATAGTTTTTATATATCTATATATTTCATGTATATGTATATTTGTATATACGTCTATATATTGTATTATATATATATCGATTGTTTATGTGGGACTGAAGTAGCGGTTCTAATGACACGGCTTGGTGTCGTTGCCATGGAGACGGTGGGCGTAACGGCCGCTGTACACATCAGAATGACAGGGTTTCATTCAATAAGTTCACGTCTGCCGTGCATCATCGCGTGTCATCTGCGGCCGGCGACTGTCCGCGTGGGGCCCATCGCCGTCGGTGCCTCCTCGGCAGCCCCCAGCCTCCTCGGAGGCCGTCGCCCCCCTGGACGTGGGGAATTTGTTATTGATCGCAGATGCGAGCCACTTTTCCGTCCTGAAGGAGGGTGTTTTTTTCTGAAACATCCTGCCGGTGCCTAAAGGGGGCCAAAGACGGGACGCTCGAGAGAGCACCAAGGGGCCGAAGCCCATTTGGACACTTTTTTTATGGCCCTAATTAGGAATGTATAAGGCTCGAATTTGAATTAATGCAAAATTCGTATTCAGGTCATTTTTTTAAGTTTATAGAGAAAAGAAAAATAAAGTCCTCTATCTAAAATCATTTTAGTTGTGTAATCATTATTAGAATACATACATCTATGGTGTCAGTGGTTAGGTTAGGTTAGGTCTATGGTGTCAATGGTTACTGACTGAGAATTATTTAAAGTGCATAGATACAATTTCTGAACAAATTATCCAAATGTACGAAAACTATTTACTTTGCTACTTTTGCAATAAGCTTACACACGAAAAAGCTAGTAGGTGGATTTTATTCGACTAAAAGCCATTGATTTTTTTATTAAAAATAAATTTAGTACAAAAAAAGTACAAAATAAAGAAAATAACAATAATAAAATTAATATGATTGATAGATGAGTAAGCTATAATTTTTCGCTATAATTAATTTTCTGTATAAATTGTACACAAACCTTTCCATATGAATTGTAAAAAATTACTACAAAAATTTCATAAAACTTTACACAAATTGCTAGTTTTCCGTAAATATTTATCAAAAGAAACAAAGTGTCACGTAGGGGCTAAAATTAAATAACCCTTATATTTTCAATATATATATATATATATATATATTTTAGAAAATAAATCTTTTATTTTCGAAAAAAAATCGAGAAAAATCATAAAATTTACGGGAAGAAAATCATATTGATAATCACTATTTAGTTGTATTACATACAACAAAAGAAATTCCGCAAATATTTGTTTTAAAAGAATTGAAAATTCGCACGATTTCTGGTCTAAACTCTAAATATTTTTTTTTTAAATCCACTTCGATATATAATTTACTCTTTGATAATCTCGAAAACGATGCAATTGTGGATTGTTGTCCCAAGAACATGCTGATAAAGTATTACGCAACCAAATTATGTATTACAAATCTACAAAAAAAATGCTATTTTCTTTGTCTTTTATCTTTTTTTACGTACTCCAAAATCATTCACAGTTTCGATATTAATGCTGATGAAGTATTATGCAATCAAATTGTGTATTACAAATCTACAAAAGATATGCTATTTTCTTTGAATTTTATCTTTTTTTACGTACGCCAAAATCAATATCAATATCCAAAGTTTCGATATTAATGCTGATGAAGTATTATGCAGTCAAATTATGTATTACAAATCTACAAAAAATATGCTATTTTCTTTGTCTTTTATCTTCTTTTTACATACTCCAAAATTTATATACCACAGTTTCGAAATTAATGCTGATGAAGTATTATGCAATCAAATTATGCATTACAAATCTACAAAAAAATATGCTATTTTTTTTGTTTTGTCTTTTTTTTTACGTACTCCAAAATCAATATTCCACAGTTTCGATATTAATACGGTGGCAATAAAAAGATATCAACAAATAATCTCATTACGATGATATACTTATTGCTGTTTGCACGAAGACTATTTTATAAAAAATAAATATTCTTTGCGAAGAAGGCAATAAGTATATTACTTTACTTTCACAAGCTCTCATAACAATATAAATAATTCAATTTCTTCAGTAAAAAGGCATGTATATTTAGGAAAATGTGTTATCACGAAATATACTTACGTATACTTATCTCAATAAATTTCGATTCTTAGATATAATTTGATAAATTTAGTAGTAATATAATAATATTTATAAAAGAAGAGTTGCAAATCAAAATAGTTTTTTATGATACAAGTTCGTAAAGCACTACTTTACGAAAATGTATAACACAAAGTTTTTCCTACGACAGCTATTATGTAAAACGGCTAATATTTGTTGCCAAATACTTTTTGTTTCTAATTGGTGAGCGAATGAATTGTCTGTACAACTTATTTTAGGCACAGTTGATGTTTTTACGCATAGGTGATTTTTTTACCCACTTGTGCTAAAAAGTATCTCTTTACGCACTGTTCAGAGTGCGTAACAACTTAGTTTACGCACTGTCGTAAAAATTATCTTGTTTTATTCATTTTGTTTAATTTGAAACTAGCAATTAAAAAAAGTTTTCAGTGACAAGAAAAAATTGCAAATTTGGATCAAATACTTTGAAGCTTTCTTAGAATATAATATTTTATAATAATATTTATAACATAATACTTAAGAGTTACAAATCAAAATAGTTATTTATGATGCAAGTTCGTAAAGCACTACTTTACGAAAATGTATAATACAAAGTTTTTTCTACGACAGCTCTTATGAAAAACGGCTAATATTTGTTGCAAAATACTTTTTTTTTTCTAATTGGTGAGTGAATGAATTGTCTGTAAAACTGATTTTACGCACAGTTGATGTTTTTACGCATAGGTGATTTTTTTACGCACTTGTGCTAAAAAGTATCTCTTTACGCACTGTGAACAGTGCGTAACAACTTAGTTTACGCACTGTCGTAAAAAATATCTTGTTTTATTCAGTTTTTTTACTTGAAACTAACAATTAAAAAAAAAAGTTTTCAGTGACAAGAAAAAAATGCAAATTTGGATCAAATACTTTGAAGCTTTCTTAGAATATAATATTTTATAATAATATTTATAACATAATACTTAAGAGTTGCAAATCAAAATAGTTACTTATGATACAAGTTCGTAAAGCACTACTTTACGAAAATGTATAATACAAAGTTTTTCCTACGACAGCTATTATGAAAAACGGCTAATATTTGTTGCAAAATACTTTTTGTTTCTAATTGGTGAGTGAATGAATTGTCTGTAAAACTAATTTTACGTAAAGTTGATGTTTTTATGCATAGGTGATTTTTTTACCCACTTGTGCTAAAAAGTATCTCTTTACGCACTTGTGCTAAAAAGTATCTCTTTACGTACTGTGAACAGTGCGTAACAACTTAGGTTACGCACTGTCGTAAAAAAATATTGTTTTATTCAGTTTTTTAAATTTGTAACTAACAATTAAAAAAAAAGTTTTTAGTGACAAGAAAAAATTGCAAATTTGGATCAAATACTTTGAAGCTTATTGTTATCATTGCCAGACAAAAATATGAAGAACAAAAATAATTTCAAGCCTGTATATATAGACAACAATATTAATATCTTTACAAAATATCTTTACCAATGAAACATCATTAAAAAATGTATTCCATATTATTAATTACAGCTCTCAAAAAATTATATTGTTAAGTTGTAAAATAACAAAAAAAAATGTTTTGGCATTTCAGCATCTAAGTACTACTCAGCATTTGATCAACCATTGTTTAATCTGCTCCATTATCTCAATATTATCTTATCTTAGATAATTATTGTAACTCGTGCGTACTATAGCCAAAGGTGGCCGTTTGAGGGAAACTATGGGGTAATAATTATTACCTATATTATATATTTTTATAACAATAGCACATTTTCGGGAATCTCTTCAATTCTTCAATTAAGTGATCTGCTCTCAAAATTTAATACCAGGAACACCAAAATTAAAATGTAATTCTGATAAATTATATTAAGATAAATCACTCGATAAGACAACTTAGTGACAGAAATAAAATCACTGCAAATGCAAAAAAATATTGTTTTTCTACGACAGTGCGTAAACAAGGTTTTTACGCAGTAAGCAAGTGCGTAAAGTGATACTTTTTAGCGCAAGATACATTATAATTTTTCCAAATTTATTTATAAATTTTGGAAAAATTATAAAAACTTTAACTATAAGGCCTTTTCTCATTGTCTCCAAAATATTTATACTTGTGTTAATTGTATATAATTCAAATTTGCTTTTTCATTTTGTATATAACATGAAAAATGGTAATTTCCTTAGCATTCATGAAAACGAACCGCCGGTTAAAGTTAATTGTATACTGTAAAACCGGGTCCTGAAATATCTCCGGATAAAAATAGCAGAATAAGATCCTCTAACATTAGAATAAAATAAATGGCACTAAAATTGTATGGTGCAAACAGACCGCTTGCATAATAAAATTCCGATGTTGTGGAGCACATTGTCATTTTTAAGTTTACTATAATATTATGCTAATCTGTTATAGTAAATGCTGATTTACGTCGATTATTCATAAACGTAAATTCTCCCGTAAAAAAAACAAACAATTGCCTATAGCAATTATTTATCATTATCCGACTGTATGCAAATTATTTATTTATGTGCAAGAAGGTTCCACAAATGAATGGGCATGAATAAATATGAATAATTTTAAGGTGCACTAATAAATCGACGCGATCAATGAAAGCAAATTTCATGTCGTAAAGATTTTAGCACTTAATTTGATGACCATAAATGACATTAAATTTGTTATTAATATTTTTTTATTGGTTAATTATATCAGTATTTAATTATTATTATTGCATTTATTTGTTAATTAATATAGGTACGTAAATTCAATACATATCAATTTGGACGTTTATATCGTAAATATAAATAAATATTTATTAAGCCATCTAAAGTTTTGTCATCTATTTTTAATTATTATTACTATATTATTAGTGTTAAAACTGATTAGTTACAAAGGTCATAGTAATTAATTTTAGCAAATTGGAGCGATTTTTATTATTATTTTTGTTTTAATAATGACAATCTACTTTTTATGTAGGCGTTTTTTTAAATATTTTTGCGTTGAAGTATTACATAAAATAAATTATTATTCGGTTGTATGCAATTTGCGATGTGCACCTACTGCGAGCAATATTTATGTTAGTGAAATACTTTATATTATTTTTAACGTAGAACATACTTTATTACTAAAATTGGCAGTAATTGTACGTTTATTATTTTTGCGCGTTTGTTTTTTAAATATTTCACGCAAATTTGTGTCTCTGCAATTTACATACAGTTACATTTTATTATTGTTTGCATTTATAATTGTTTCTCGCATTTTAAATAATACGAATACAATTCGGCAAATAACGTATTTATTGGGCAGTTTTGTTGCTGATAGATAGGAATGTCTTTATTCAAGCTATACTTTCCGTGCACATTGAACGAGCTGAGGTTTGTAACGGAGCTTGTCGCTTCAATTCTCAGTATTTTTATAATGAGCTGAATAAATCCGAGCATTTGAGGAGCAAGAAAGGATCGCGAATGGTCGAGTGTGGTCCTTAACTAATTGACTGGGGACTAATAATTGCTGCCTGCAGATATCCGATTATTTCAGGATCCGGATATCCGGATAATTTAAGATCCGAATCGGAAATTATCCGGATCCGGGTTGCAGGGTTACTCAGTACACCCACTATCCGGATCCAGCGCGTGCACTAATTGTTGCCTATTTCGGCTGCTGTTGCTGATATCCGTTGCTAAGTTGCGATCTACCACATTTTTGAATGTTACCTTCGAGTTTGGGTCCTTAACTATTCGCGATTAGTGACGACTAGTTGCTAGGCCTGCAGATAACCGGTCATTTCAGGATCCGGATATTCAGATAATTCTTTATGTCAATCCTATATTATCGGGATATCCGGATAACAATAATCATTGAAATTAGGACCATAATAGAAAATTTGACATTGATGATTGAAACTTCACTAGTATCTCTATCCGGATAAACTTCAGATATCTGGATAATTGTGTGTAGAATCCCGAATCTCTATCCGGGTAGAGACTCTTTGGCACACAATTATCCAGATATCCAACGTCTCTATCCGGATTCGAAACACCGTTATCCAGATATTCGGAGAGTTTCTATTGAGTAATTGTGTGTCGAATCCTAAACCTCAGTTGTCAGGACCACTGGGTTGTTTCAACAGTAAGAGACTATCCGTACATTACTTGAGTTCGCTAGTTTGAGACTCCGGATATCTGGATATTTGTGTGTCGAATCCCGAATATCTATCCGGATAGACACTCTTCGGATATCTGGATATCTGTGCCAAATCCCGAATCTATCCGTAGAGAAACTTCGAATATCTAGATAATTGTGTGTCGAAGAGTCTCGAAGAGTATCTGAAGTCTCTATCGGGATAGATTCGAGATTCGACACACAGTTATCCAGATAATCGTAGAGTCTCTATCCGGATGAAGATTCGGGATTCGACAAACAATTATCCAGATATCTGAAGTCTCTATCCGGATAGAGATTCAGGATTCGACACACAGTTATCCTGATAATCGTAGAGTCTCTATCCGGATAGAGATTCGGGATTCGATACACAATTATCCAGATATCTGAAGCCTATCCGGATAAAGATTCAGGATTCGACACACAGTTATCCAGATAATCGTAGAGTCTCTATCCGGATAGAGATTCGGGATTCGACACACAATTATCCAGATAACTGAAGTCTCTTTTCGGATAGAGATTCAGGATTCGACACACAGTTATCCAGATAATCGCAGAGTATCTATCCGGATAGAGATTCGGGATTCGACACACAATTATCCAGATATCTGAAGTCTCTATCCGGATAGAGATTCAGGATTCGACACACAGTTATCCAGATAATCGTAGAGGCTCTATCCGGATAGAGGTTCGGGATTCAACACACAATTATTTCTGATAGGGATTTCTGGGTATTCTGATAGCCATGTTTTTTATACCGAATTTACAATTTGGCGATTGCAGAAAATCCTCTAAGAAATTTAAAAGATACATACATATGAAAATCTGATTTTCTTAAAATTGCATCAAAATTATTTAAATTTGTATAACAATTCCATTAAAATTTCATAAAAAAAGTCACGAAACTTGACCAAAAATGTCAAAATTTCCCAAATATAGAACAATACTCATATTTTTTGCCATACTGCCACCACAAAACAGTTACTACATACCAACCTCATAAAATGGAATATACTAACGGAATAATAATTCCATAAGAAAGGACGTATTATTTTACAAAACAAAAGCCAAGTAAAAAATGATTTTTTTTTGCAATAAAAAGTAATTAGGTTTTGAGTTACGTCGCCTTTTGGCCCGAAATTGTCAAAAATTCACCGAGTTTTCCCGATTTTCCAGGTAGATGGGTACTGCGATAGCCCATGTTTTTTTATACCGAATTTACCATTTGGTGATTGCAGCTAGGAAAATCCTCTACGAAATGTATGTATTCTGCCCCTCTATTTGGTGATGCAGCTACGAAAATCCTCTACGAAATTTATATATTCTGCCCCACTATTTGGTGATGCAGCTGCGAAAATCCTCTACGAAATTTATATATTCTGCCCATTGCCTACCTTTGTCCCCACTATTTGGTGATGCAGCTACGAAAATCGTCTACGAAATTTTTGATATTCTGCCCCACTCTTTGGTGATGCAGCTACGAAAATCCTCTACGAAATTTATATATTCTGCCCATTGCCTACGTTTGTCCCCACTATTTGGTGATGCAGCTGCGAACATCCTGTACGAAATTTATATATTCTGCCCCACTATTTGGTGATGCAGCTACGAAAATCCTCTACGAAATTTATATATTCTGCCCATTGCCTACGTTTGTCCCCACTATTTGGTGTTGCAGCTACAAAAATCCTCTACGAAATTTATATATTCTGCCCATTGCCTACGTTTGTCCCCACTATTTGGTGTTGCAGCTACGAACATCCTGTACGAAATTTATATATTCTGCCCCACTATTTGGTGATGGAGCTACGAAAATCCTCTACGAAATTTATATATTCTGCCCATTGCCTACGTTTGTCCCCACTATTTGGTTATGTAGCTACGAAAATCCTCTACGAAATTTATATATTCTACCCATTGCCTACGTTTGTCCCCACTATTTGGTTATGTAGCTACGAATATCCTGTACGAAATTTATATATTCTGCCCCACTATTTGGTGATGGAGCTACGAAAATCCTCTACGAATTTATATATTCTGCCCATTGCCTACGTGTGTCCTCACTATTTGGTGATGCAGCTACGAAAATCCTCTACGAAATTTATATATTCTGCCCATTGCCTAGGTTTGTCCCCTCTATTTGGTAATGCAGCTACGAAAATCCTCTACGAAATTTATATATTATGCCCATGGCCTACGTTTGTTCCCACTATTTGGTGATGCAGCTACGAAAAGCCTCGACGAAATTTATATATTCTGCCCATTGCCTACGGTTGTCCCCACGATTTGGTGATGCAGCTATGAAAATCCTCTACGAAAGTTATATATTCTGCCCCACTATTTGGTGATGCAGCTACGAAAATCCTCTACGAAATTTATATATTCTGCCCCACTATTTGGTGATGCAGCTACGAAAATCCTCTACGAAATTTATATATTCTGCCCATGGCCTACGTTTGTCCCCACTATTTGGTGATGCAGCTACGAAAATCCTCGACGAAATTGATATATTCTGCCCCACTATTTGGTGATGCAGCTACGATAATCCTCTACTAATTTATATATTCTGCCCAATGCCTATGTGTGTCCCCACTATTTGGTGATACAGCTATGAAAATCCTCTACGAAATTTATATATTCTGCCCATTGCCTACGTTTGTCCCCGCTATTTGGTGATGCAGCTACGAAAATCCTCGACGAAATTGATATATTCTGCCCCACTATTTGGTGATGCAGCTACGATAATCCTCTACGAATTTATATATTCTGCCCATTGCCTATGTGTGTCCCCACTATTTGGTGATGCAGCTACGAAAATCCTCTACGAAATTGATATATTCTGCCCATTGCCTACGTTTGTCCCCACTATTTGGTGATGCAGCTACGAACATCTTGTACGAAATGTATATATTCTGCTCCACTATTTGGTGATGCAGCTACGAAAATCCTCTACGAAATTTATATATTCTGCCCATTGCCTACGTTTGTCCCCACTATTTGGTTATGCAGCTACGAAAATCCTCTACAAAATTTATATATTCTGCCCATTGCCTACGTTTGTCCCCACTATTTGTTGATGCAGCTACGAAAATCGTCTACGAAATATATATATTCTGCCCCACTATTTGGTGATGCAGCTACGAAAATCCTCTACGAAATTTATATATTCTGCCCATTGCCTACGTTTGTCCCCACTATTTGGTGATGCAACTACGAAAATCCTTTACGAAATTTATATATTCTGCCCATTGCTTACATTTGTCCCCACTATTTGGTGATGCCGCTACGAAAATCCTCTACGAAATTTATATATCCTCCCCATTGCCTTACGTTTGTGATCACTATTTGATGATGCTATCTATGAAAATTCTATTAGAAATTTAACGCCATGCATAAGAAAATCAATAGAAATTCCCATGTGGGGGTATTTAATAATTTTGTGTGGGCATTAAAACTACCCTGGAAATTAGGCAAATAGGTCATAAAACGTTTCGAATCAGTTTGCTCCATTAAATTGTTAGGTTCTCAGCATGGTTCTAATAATTAAAGCAACAATTATCGATGTATCTGCGGAAACGTGAAACATTTGGGAGGGGCGCTCTACTATTCAATTTTCAATTAAATTGTAATTTTGATTTTTGGCATCTTATCTATGAGATACAGCATAATTTTTAACGTTTTCTTAATTCCTGCTGTACTAATATATCAATAGTACTAATCAAATCGGATCACAACGCAATATTTGGGAGGTGCGCTCTAATATATGTTTAAGAGAGATGCCAATCTTTATTAGGCTATTGGCCCTCGGCCTTTTCGCCTTGTTTTAATTTTCAAACAAGTTGTAACTTAGATTTTTGGTACCATCGCATCAACGAGACAAGCCAATTTTTGTAAGTTTCTTTTAACTCCCGGAGTACTCATCGATAGTCCCTAATCAAATCGTATCACAATCCGTCTAATTACTTCTGAAGCTCGTATCAACTTCTTCACTCGACTTTTGGCTTCTTCCTGGAGGTGCTTAATTGAACAATTAGAGGTGTCCTCCAGGCGAAGCGTGAAATTCTATACGATTTGGTGAAAAGATATGCCGCTTCCGTTTTTAACGGCCCTCGTCTCGAGAGTCCCTGCGGTCTGCAGACAAAAGTTAGCTCCCTCGAATCTCGGGAAAACCTCCACAGAAGCCCATGCCAATGGTAACCCAACACCTTTCAGCGCCCAGATATCGAAACAGAAATGATGGCGGTCACTTCCCTCCGCAGATTTCCGCAGATTAATGCAGTTTTTTGTCGTTAATAGGGTGCATAAACGTTGGCCATCGTGTGAAGCGTATAAGGTTCCTAATACTATTGATACTTAATGTAAACCACGTGAAATATGAGTGGCCTAATATGTTTGACGTGTATTTCAAGGTGTATTTTAAAGTACCTATTACCATAATATTTGTTTAACTGTCTGAGACCAGGCTTTCCAAAGTTTAGGATAAGTTATCTGCCGGATATAGTTATTAACGTCTTAACGCCGATATGAAACAATAACAGACGTGGTTTAATAATCGAGGCCATAGCCGAGATTTTACAATAAACCGAGTCTGTTATATTTGCGTGTCCGCCATATGACGTTTAGTACGTTTAGTACCTTGAATATTTAATATTTGATTCCTAAATTTTGTTGTTTTGTTTTTCAATATAAATAAATTGTACCAGTGATTTGTGGCTTAATTCTGTAATACCGTAGCAAAGCTTGTTTAGAATATTGTGAATAAATTACCACCATCGCTTATACATTTTAACGGCCATGGCTGTTTTAACACACATATCGATTGAGCATAATGTACTGTTAAAGCACATTTAACAGTACGGTATTATGAAAAACGTATTTACAACGAAATTTCAAAATACAGACATTACCCATAAGGAAATCAGCTACTGATTTACTTATTGCCCAATATGCATTTCTTTTGTAATCTCCTTGCGAGTGTGTCTATCCGGCAGATAATTATTCGGAACTTTTGCTTTTGAAATAATAATCCGCCTGATGCTGCATACATATCAAATGTACCACCGTATAAATGTTTAGCCGCAGAAACCCGATGTGGTACTAATTATAACAAAATTTCCACCTCTGCACGTGTTTACCTATAATTTCCAGTTTCCCACATAAATTTGTTTTTCAAAGGCTTGTCGATTAATTAATGTTTAAACTTGCTGCAAATATAAAGGCGAAGCCGTTCGTTAATTGAGAGAAAATGGATGGGATAAACAGGCGGCTGCTGTTTATCCCGAAATCGTCCCTTTTTATAGTTCTCGCAGACATCAAAGTGAAACGAAACAATTTATTAATACCGCTTTAAACTCGGTACTTTTTGCGACCGCCATAACAAAGTCGATTGTAAAATCGAGCGGAGCTTAAAGGGAGGCGAAATTTTGGCCCAAGAAGCTACACCCGCGAAGTTCTTTGGATAATGGTTTGGTTTACAGCAAATATTTAACACACATTTTGGAGCTACCCGAATATTTTACATAAACCGATTGCAGAATTCCACAATATCCGATATCCGGAGAGAGATTCGATATTCGATACACAATTATCCAGATATCCGAAAAGTCTATCCGGATAGGGATTCGAGACTTGACACACAATTATCCAGATATCCGAAGAGTCTTTTCGGATATCTGGATAACTGTGTGTCAAATCCCGAATCTCTATCCGGAGAGAAACTTCTAATATCTGGATAAGTGTGTGTCGCTATCCGGATAGACACTCGGGATTCGACACACAATTATCCAGATATCTGAAGTCTATCCGGATAGAGATTCAGGATTCGTCACACAGTTATCTAGATAATCATAGAGTCTCTATCCGGATAAAGATTCGGGATTCGACACACAATTATCCAGATATCTGAAGTCTCTATCCGGATAGATTCGGGATTCGACACACAGTTATCCAGATATTCGTAGAGTCTCTATCCGGATAGAGATTCGGGATTCGACACACAATTATCCAGATATTTGAAATCTCTATCCGGATAGAATCGGGATTCGACACACAGTTATTCAGATATTTTCGATAGTCTCTATCCGGATAGAGATTCGGGATTCGACGCACAATTATTTCCGATATCAATTTCTGGGTATTCTGCTAGCCAATGCTACGAAAATCCTCTACGAAATTTAACAAGAAATACATATGAAAATGTGATCTTCTTAAAATTGCATCAAAATTATTTGAATTTGTATAACAATTCCATTCAAATTTCATAAAAAAGTCACGAAACTTGATAAAAAATGTAAAAATTTCCCAAATACACAACAACACTCATGTTTTTACCATACTGCCACCACAAAATAGTTACTAGATACAAAGATCATAAAATGAAATGTACTAACAAAATAATAATTCCATAAGAAAGGACGTTTTATTTTACAAAACAAAAACAAAGTAAAAAGTGAATAATTTTTTTGACACAGTTATCCAGATATCCGAAGAGTGTCTATCCGGATAGAGATTCGGGATTCGACACACAATTACCCATATATCCGTAGTCAGAAACTGGCTAACTGGCTAATGTACGGATAGTCTCTTACTGTTGAAAGAACCCAGTGGTCCTGAGAACTGAGATTCGGGATTCGACACACAATTACTCGATAGAGACTCTCCGAATATCTGGATAACTGTGTGTCGAATCCGGATAGAGACTTTGGATATCTGGATAATTGTGTGTCGAAGAGTATAGAGATTCGGGATAGAGATTCGGTATTCGACACACAATTGAGATACTAGTGAAATTTCAATCATCAATGTCAAATTTTCTATTATGGGTCCTAATTTCAATGATTATTGTTATAATTTTAATTACTATTATTAAAAAAACTATGATTATTGTTGAATTTTAAATGTCTCTGTCAAAATTATTATTAATACAATTTCAATGTAGGTGGTATATTGCAACATTTTTCTGTTAAAATGTCATCCAGTGCTGCCAAAATTACAATTGCCACTGTCAAATTTTCAGTGTTTCTATCAGAATATCATTTATTTCGTTCAAATTTAAATTGTTCTGTCACAATATATATTATTACTGTTAAAATGTCAATGATTATGTTCAATATGTCTCCTAATTTCAATATTCAAATTATTAATGATTATTTCCATTTGTTAATTTTGAGTTAATCATCATTTTAACGTTTAGTATAAAACTTTAAAATTATGATAGTATTAACTCAAATTTAAAAAAATATATAAACTTTTATACTAAAGTTTCAATTTTTGCCTCAACATTTCATTCAAATCTGCCAATTGCAACTGTAACATTTGGAATGTTTCTTTGATAGAAATTGCAGTTTCAATTGCAATTTAATTCCAATTTAATTACAATTTAATTAATTGCAATTATTGACAATATTTAATTAAAATTTACATCATATTATCAATTATATTTAAATCTCAATCATTATCTCAAAATATCAATGGTTAATGTCAAAATTCTAATTACTGCCATCAAATTTTCAATTACATCTTTAAAAATTTAATTTATTTTCCAAAATTTCAATTATTCTGTGATAATATCAATTACTACTTGTAAAATTTCAATGATTAATGTCAAATTTTCTTGTATAGCCCCAAATTTCAATCATTATTGTCATAATAATAATAATTATTGTCATAATTTTAACACCATTATTGTTGTCATTATTGTTAAATTTTAAATTTCTCTGTCCAAATTATCATTAGTACTGTCACAATTTCAATGTTTTTTGCAATTTTTTTAATGTTTTTCTTAAAATGTACTTCAGTACTCTCATAATTACAATTGCTACTGTAAAATTTTCAATGTTTCTATAAAAAAAATTCTGTCTAAATATCAATAATTACTGTTGAAATGTCAACGATTATTTTCAATATGTCAAATTTCAATGATTAATGTCAAATTTTTAATAAATATTGCGAAAATTTGAATGATTTTATTTGATTCAAGTTTAATGTCCAGGGCGAAAATGACGACTTCCCAAAGAGATAAATAATTGTATATTATTGAACTCGTAGGTTAGGTTAGGTTTTCCACTCGGATTAATTTTTAAAAATTTTATAACGCATTTTCTCAGTAATTGAAAAGTTTTGTGTATCGCTTTTTTGTCTGATAATATTGTAGAGGCCATTTAATTTTGTTTGTTTGTAAATTTGGAATTCATGCTAATTTTTATAATAAAATATTCATATTAATTATTATTTGTTTTTTTTATATTAAGTACTTTCAAGTATCTTCTAGTATTTTTTCCCTACTAGTTTCGGCTTAACATTCCGCTATCATCAGGGGTTTTTGTAAATTAAATGATATTTTTGAAGATTATATTTGACTTTTTCAATCTACAAAAATATATGTTAATTTACAAAAAAAAAAACCTGATGGCTGAATGGTAAACCGAAACTAGTAGGGAAAAATAAAATAAATACTAGAAGATACTAGAAAGTACTTAATATAAAAAAATAACAAATAATAATTAATATTTAATAGTTCTTATATAAAAAATTACAAATAATAATCGAAAATACCTGGTAAGATGGATAAAATACTAACAAAATAGCTATTTATGGTATAAGTGAATAAAGTCAAATGTTATGGATAAATGTGGATTATGTGGATAAAATTACTTTATTCACGTGTATCATACAAGATTTTTTTCCAATTCGATATCAGAATTGAAGAATTTGCATGAAGTGAACGAAAATTTCAAGGATAGTGCGAATTTACCTATTTTGTTTTACTTTATTCACGTTGTCAACGGTTATAGTGAATAAAGTGAAAATGTAAACATTTTATTCACCCATTCGATTAAAGTGTAGTTTTAACGATGAGATTCAATATACATAATGAGCATTTTAATAATGCGAATTGGAAAATAGCTATTTATGGTATAAGTGAATAAAGTCGAATTTTGTAATTCATAATGAGCATTTCAATAATGCGAATTGGAAAATAGGTATTTATGGTATAAGTGAATAAAATCGAATTTTATACAGTTTAACGCAAGAGACGAAGCCGAGTGCGATAATGTTTTGAGTGGATAAAATTGCTTTATTCACGTGAATCATACAAGATTTTTTCCAATTCGTTATCAGAATTGAAGAATTTGCGTGAAGTGTCACATTGTCAGGTGACAACGAAAATTTCAAGTATAGTACGAATTTAACATTTTTTAAACTTTATTCACTTTGGCAATGGTTATAGTGAATAAAGTGAAAATGTAAACATTTTATTCACCCATTCGATTAAACAACGAACATTTCAAGGATAGTGCGAACTTACCTATTGTTTTACTTTATTCACGTTGTCAATGGTTATAGTGAATAATGTGAAAATGTAAACATTTTATTCACCCATTCGATTCAAGTGTAGTTTTAACGATGAGATTCAATATACATAATGAGCATTTCAATAATGCGAATTGGAAAATAGGTATTTATGGTATAAGTGAATAAAATCGAATTTTATACAGTTTAACGCAAGAGACGAAACCGAGTGCGATAATGTTTTGAGTGGACAAAATTGCTTTATTCACGTGTATCATATAAGATTTTTCCAATGCGTTATCAGAATTGAAGAATTTGCGTGAAGTGTCACATTGTCAGGTGACAACGAAAACTTCAAGGATAGAGCGAACTTACCTATTGTTTTACTTTATTCACGTTGTCAATGGTTATAGTGAATAAAGTGAAAATGTAAACATTTTATTCACCCATTTGATTAAAGTGTAGTTTTAACGATGAGATTCAATATACAAAATGAGCATTGTAATTATGCGAATTGGAAAACAGCTATTTACGGTGTAAGTGAATAACATTGTTTTATTCACGTATATCATATAAGATTTTTTCCAATTCGTTATCAGAATTGAAGACTTGGCGTGAAGTGTCACATTGTCAGGTGACAACGAACATTTCAAGGATAGTGCGAATTTAACATTTTTTTTAAACTTTATTCACGTTGTCAATGGTTATAGTGAATAAAGTGAAAATGTAAACATTTTATTCCAATCGATTAAAGTGTAGTTTTAACGATGAGATTTAATATACATAATGATCATTTTAATAATGCGTATTGGAAAAAGTAATATTGCTGTCTGGAAGATTCATTATATGATCCTGGAAAACCTGGATAAGTCAGGGGATTTTATAACTTGGGCGGGTACCCTGGCTATGGTTGGAAAACCGCCCCAGGAGAAGCACTAAAAACGTCCCCAAGCGTGTCCCGGAGGCTCTCCCTCCCACCCAGCGCAATTTATGCGTATATCATTGTTCCTAACCCCAGTAAATAGTCCACCTGCATCAAATTAGAATACACTTGTTGGAGCACATTGTTGTACGGTGTCTTCTTGTGCTAGGTCAGTGTTTACCTTTTTATCGGCACAAGATGCCCCTTATACAGGGTTTTATTCACGGAATATTGTGACGTGACTTTAAAAAAGTTTCAGTTTTGGGACATATGGGGGTCTATTATGGTCACTTTTTAAAATTAAATTCATATTATACAGGGTGTTCCAAAAGCCCTAAAAGTATCAAAATGGTGTATTTTTAAATAGAACTCCCTGTATAACTTTGCATAATTGAATTTGCCCCTGTTTAGGCTTTATAAATCCGTTTAGTTTTTGAAATTCGCTCTAACCGTTCAGAGGTTATTTATTTTTTATGCGTGTGCAGGCACTTGTTTAAAAAAGCTCAGGGCTCTTAATTTTTGGTATATCAGGTTGGTACTTTGCCTGTGTCCAAACAACTGCTTGGGATATATTTTGGCGATTAAAATAATAGTGTAGGGTGGGAATTCATTTCAAAGATGTGTTTCAAATAAAACGGTGCACACCAAACATAAATTTGTATTAAGGTGCGTCCACACGTGTTTAAAACGTTTGCGGTAATTGATATTATGTTAAGTCTGTTGCTAATACGTAAAATGTGTTACGTTATGATCAGAAGAGTATGAGATTAGATGGTGGTGAATGAATCTGGCTTGCATTTGCGAGATGTATCTGGTAAGAATTACTTATGATTAACTTATACTTATACTTATGATTACTTATGTGTGTCTGAAAGGTTCATCCGTAGATTAGAATGGTTTGTTGGAGTTAAGTATATTTTGGCGATTAAAATAATAGTGTAGAGTGGGAATTCATTTCATGAAACGGTGCACACCAAACATAAATTTGTATTAAGGTGCGTCCACACGTGTTTAAAACGTTTGCGGAAAATGGTATTATGTTAAGTATGTTGGTAATATGTAAAATATGTTACGTTATGAGTAGTTATACTAGAACAGTTCTAACGCACCCCCCGCAGAGATTTCGATTAAATTTGTAACGGTTCGAACCCAGGTGTTGTACAAATTCTCATAATTTGCAACATTTATTATTCATTGCATTTATTTAACTGCAATTCATCCTTAAATGCAATTGGATGCATTTGATTTCTTTAACTGCATATTACATGAATTCTTATAATTCAAGTAATTGATTTGGCTCGTGATTTACAAATTCTCGTAATTTGTAATATTGATTTGGCTCGTTATTTAGTGGTAGTACTCTACGTTGTGTTTGATTTTTAAATCAACATCGTGATAACTCAGTTTGGTTCGTTTTATGGGTAATGTGTCTGTTAGTAATTTTTGTTAGCAAGTAAAACACAGATACATGGATTTCATATGATTTATTCATTTTAAAAGGTTATGCAAGCGACAGGTAAATAAAAGACAATTTTGTTACTCTAATTGGACGTTATTTATTTAGTTATATTTATTTAAATTTTGGAATAGATTTGTTTAATAATTATTGAAAATTTATTATATTCTTTGAATTTGAATGATTTATTTTATTTTGAAAACAGAGTAACTTATTAACACTACGGTTAGAATTACAAAGTGTTACTTAGCGACCACAATCTTCAAATTGTGCCGAGAAGGATATCTGATACATGTCATCACTGCATAGAAATTCATTAGCACGGTGCCTACCAATGTATTTCAACGCCACCTTGTGGATAGGAACGAATCACATAACTTCACATTAAAGTACTTCAAGCGATTCCAGTGCTGCAAGCACCCAATGTGTCCTCATTCGGAGATATTGCTAGTATTCGCGTTTACCAACACTATCAGCCATGTGATCGTAAAAACTTTAATAGGTATTGTTATTTAAAATTGATTATAGATTAGTATGATAAAGCTCTATCCTACTTCTACTTTTCTATCTACTTAAGCACATACAAACATTCGTTTCATTCATTCATAGTTCTGAGATTTCTTGAATATCGGAGGGCTGAGCAAGTTTAATTATACGATTTAATTACAAATATCATTGAATTATTTATATCGAAATTATTAAGTTAAGTTCCCCTGACGCAACTTTTTATTTAACTACCGATTGATTAATGAGGCCACACTGTTTATCAAATGTTTGCGACGAGGAAAGGAAGGCATATTACAATATTCTCCTGTCAGTACGAAAATATTGCCAGGACAAGGTATAAAATGCAGTTAGGTTCAACTCCGCAGTGGCGTGAGGCTCCCTACATTTCATACCCTTATTAAACTTCGTTCATTACCAGCGGCAAGGCGCGGTAATATCACTAGATAGGTTACATTATTATGGATAAATTACTTTAGAATTGTTAGTGTGAAAAGATGTTTGATCAAATGTTTTGCGACAGCGGAAAGGAAGGCATGTTACAATATTCTCCTGTCAGTACGAAAATATTGTCAGGACAAGGTATAAAATGCAGTTAGGTTCAACTCCGCAGTGGCGTGAGGCTCCCTACATTTCATACTCTTATTAAACTTCGTTCATTACCAGCGGCAAGGCGCGGTAATATCACTAGATAGGTTACATTATTATGGATAAATTACTTTAGAATTGTTAGTGTGAAAAGATGTTTGATCAAATGTTTTGCGACAGCGGAAAGGAAGGCATGTTACAATATTCTCCTGTCAGTATGAAAATATTGTCAGGACAAGGTATAAAATGCAGTTAGGTTCAACTCCGCAGTGGCGTGAGGCTCCCTACATTTCATACCCTTATTAAACTTCGTTCATTACCAGCGGCAAGGCGCGGTAATATCACTAGATAGGTTACATTATTATGGATAAATTACTTTAGAATTGTTAGTGTGAATTACATTTGATAAACTTGTGTTATATATTCACCTGAGGAATTAATGTTTAAAGTATATGAGTCGTCGTCGGACAGCGTGACGTTCTGTCTCGATCGGTACATCTAACTCTCTCCGTTTGAGTTCCGCACTTCTATTTATACTGGTATACTGGTCCCCCACTTTTTACTCTTCTTCCCCCGTCCTATGATAATTTTGCTTACCGGTGCAAATTAACGCCTTCCCATACGTGTCACCGAATTACGCAAACGCCGTTTCGAGTTCCCGTCGTATTCCCACGACCTATTTCTCTGTGTCATCATTTTGATCGTGTGCTTATTTACATTTGCCCAAAACTACGAAGTCAGCAAAATAAATGTACTCGCTTGGGAAACGCGTCGTCGGCCGCGGCCTGCCATGATATTTACGCAGTTTTGTTCTGACTCGTAAAATTATGGATTTTAATATTATTAGGTTCTTACAAATTAATCCCGCGTTTTAATCGAACTTTTGATTCGCGGGGGGTGCGTTAGAACTGTCCTAGTATAACTACTGTTATGATCAGAAGAGTATGAGATTAGATGGTGGCGAATGAATCTGGCTTGCATTTGCGAGATGTATCCGGTAAGAATCACTTATCTGTGTCTGAAAGGTTCATCCTTAGATTAGAATGGTTTGTTGGAGTTAAACTGTGCGTAATTTGCAGGGGCGGGATCGCCGTAAAAAAAGGTGTTTTAAAACGTTGATCGGCACCGGCTGCCCTTGCCCCACATAAAAAGTTAAACGGTTCCCGATTCTTCAATTTTGCGTTATCCCACCGGATCGTAAAACAATCGCGCGCTTTTATTTACTGCGACGGCGACCACTTCCGAAACAACTGAACGTGGCGCGCGCGTATTTATCGCGTCCTCGCGGGGGCGAGTGCCAAAACAATTGCCCGCGGGGACAATTGATCGCCGAAACAATTGATCGGCGCGCGCCAAACAATTGATGCCGCCGTAAATAAAGGCGATGCGGCGGCACGCCGACGGCCCGGAAATAATCGGCGGCCAATAAAAACGTCATAAAGCTTAAAACGGCGATCCATCAATCAATCGGCGGGGGGAAAACTGACCTATCCCTCCCTGCGCCGATATGAATGAAGGAGCAGGTAATGTCGCACTTCCGATGCTGGCGATTGGGTCCAGAGCACGTGGCCGGCGCCCCCTCCCGCTGTTTTTATTGCATTATCGGTGGCTCACGTGTGCACCACTAATCTAGTAGTCCGTGCCGACAAGTGACAGTCGGCACGCGCCGAAGCTTGCAATTGTCATGTCTAGGGTTACACACACACCAACATAAAAAAGAGAGTGCGGAGACGGACCGCGCACAGTTTACACGCTCCCACCGTATGTGTACACATATGCACACATATCATCTGCATGCGTGGCCTCTTCCTCTTCTTTCCCCCCAAGTTGCCACTTTTTTCCCTCTTTTCCTGCTGTCCGTTTTCGGATCGGGAAAATCTGCATGTTGCGTACACATGCGAATCAGTGGCGTAACACATTCGCGCGCGAATTGCGGCGTGCACACCTGTATGTATGCGTATGGTTGATGGTCCTCGCCATGTGAAAGACTTTGCATGTTTGTGTATGCGCGAGTTGTATGAATGTGTATGTATAGGGGCCGGCCGCAGCCGACTCCGTTCGTTATTGGAATAGTTTTTAGGCCAGGGCCGAGCACACACGTCGCCTATAATAACATTTTTTTAATTCCCAGCATTGTCTCGAGCGAATAAACGAGAAATCTCATTCTCCTCAGATCTACGTACGCACTTGTACCCATAAAAAAAAAGTGCAGCCGGAAAAAAATGTGCAGCCGGAAAAAAATGAACGTTTTGGGGGGTTCCCCGGCGAGCACCGGAGTGTGAAGTGTTGCAATATGCTCGCATCCGTTTACTCAATGGACTTCATGCGGGCCTTTATCGCGGCCGGCGATTGTGCGCTCGCGTACATACAGAGCGATCGAGAATTGATGGCGAAAGGTCGAAAAGTGACCTCGTGCGATTACTCCACTCACGCCACGGCGCAACTTGCGATAACTCCGCGCCTCGGCCACTGATGATTACCAATAAACATGTACATACGCGATGTTCCCTCAACAACTTAAACCATCTTCTTATCAGTACGCACCCAACAATTACACACAAGCTGCAGACTTGCTTCAGTGTGAATTAAATTGTGTGAACATATGCACCAATATAAACTAGTGGCGGATTTCCCCCCTTAAATTTTTGATTGAATTATGTATAGTGTACAAAAATTGTATAAACAAAGCCAGATTCCCAGCCCTTAAACCTTAAACCCAGTGGAAATTTAGGGGGGTGGGGGGCTATGAGGGCTATAGCCCAGGGCGGCAAAATCCAAGAGCGGGCAAATTTTTGGAAAAATACCAAAGGCACAAGACACAATAAAAAATAAATATACAAACATACAAATAAATGACGAACGCAAAAAGGCAAATACAAGAAGTGAAGCATCTAACTACCTCCTTCAACTTCAAAGATTAGAAACGACTTTATTGTCAATTTTATGCCGAGATATGTTATCTCGATTTAACATATAAAATAATAAGCTACAATAGTCTGAGATCGATCTATCAACCGTATCAGTATGCAATGTATACAAACCAAATTTAACATTTATGAAAATAAATATAACTAATGAAAGCGAAAGTAACTTTGTATGGAGATGCGACGAACAGAAAAAAAAGAAAAATCCATTCAGATGAAACCAAACCAGAACAGGAGATGTAGAGTACGAAAATGAAACTAACAGAAAAAAAAAACGAAAAATCCAATCAGATGAAACCAGAGCGGGGATGTAGAATTGATTGGTAGAGAAAATTTCAGAATCAATCAAAAGCACTAAAATTGTTTAAAAGTTCAACGTGCAAGAAGCATTGACATTGTGTGCAAAGCTTCAGTGGTACAAGTTCAAAGATGACAAATTTTAATTTTTAATAAAATTTGAGTTATTGTTCTTAAAATGTCAAAGACTATATTCAAGTTTTAAGGTCAAAATTTCAATTATTACTGTCAAAGCTGCACTTATTACTGTCAAAATTGTAAATATTACTGCCAAAATTGCAGTGATTACTGCCAAAATTGCAATGATTACTGTTTAAATTACAATGATCATTTTTTGTATCATTTTAGTTATTCCTGTTCAAATTAAAATAATTATCGTCACCATTTCGATAGAATTAAAGCATTAAAAGCAAGGTTGGAATAAATGTTGGTTTTTTAATCAAAAATCAATGATCAAATCAAATTAAAAAAATCAAATAAATCATGATTCTAATTTTTCTAAACTGGCGTTCACGTCATACAATAAATAAATAATAAAATAAAATAAAAATAAATATTTACCAGTAAGTACTTTTATAAATATAATAATACAACAACCTTAAATATTTATTATTGAAATTTGGCTATATTCTTTATTAAGAAATTCTAATCAAAATAATTAACACAAAAATAAAATCTAGAATTAGTAACACATTTACGAACGAATTTAAATTCAAATCACAAAATAATAGTAATACCAGGCTGGGCCTGTTATTTAGAATTTTCAATTGTCACAGTAAAATGTTTGATTATTTCTGTAATGTTTTCAATTCTTGTTGATTTAATGATTACTGCAGACAATTATATTATTTGTGTCAAAATTGCAATGATTAATCGCCAAATATTTAATTGTAAGTTCAAAGATGACAAATTTTAATTTTTAATAAAATTTGACTTATTACTCTTAAAATGTCAAAGACTATATTCAAGTTTTAAGGTCAGAATTTCAATTATTACTGTCAAAGCTGCACTTATTACTGTCAAAATTGTAAATATTACTGCCAAAATTGCAGTGATTACTGCCAAAATTGCAATGATTACTGTTTAAATTACAATGATCATTGTTTGTATCATTTTAGTTATTCCTGTTCAAATTAAAATAATTATCGTCAACATTTCGATATAATTAAAGCATTAAAAGCAGGGTTGGAATAAATGTTTGTTTTTTAATCAAAAATCAATGGTCAAATCAAATTAAAAAAATCAAATAAATCATGATTCTAATTTTTATAAACTGGTTCACGTCATAAAATATAAAATAAAAAAATAATAAAATAAAATAAAAATAAATAATTACCAGTAAGTAAATACGTTTATAAATATAATAATACAACAACCTTAAATATTTATTATTGTTTGTCTATATTCTTTATTAAGAAATTCTAATCAAAATAATTAACACAAAAATAAAATCTAGAATTAGTAACACATTTACTAACGAATTTAAATTCAAATCACAAAATAATAGTAATACCAGGCTGGGCCTGTTATTTAGAATTTTCAATTGTCACAGTAAAATGTTTGATTATTTCTGTAATGTTTCAAATTCTTGTTGATTTACTGATTACTGTAGACAATTAAATTATTTCTGTCAAAATTGCAATGATTAATCGCCAAATATTTAATTGTAAGTTCAAAGATGACAAATTTTAATTTTTAATAAAATTTGCGTTATTACTCTTAAAATATCAAAGACTATACTCAAGTTTTAAGGTCAAACTTTCAATTATTACTTTCAAAGCTGCACTTATTACTGTCAAAATTGTAAATATTACTGCCAAAATTGCAGTGATTACTGCCAAAATTGCAATGATTACTGTTTAAATTACAATGATCATTTTTTGTATCGTTTTAGTTATTCCTGTTCAAATTATAATAATTATCGTGAACATTTCGATAGAATTAAAGCATTAAAAGCAGGGTTGGAATAAATGTTTGTTTTTTAATAAAAAATCAATGATCAAATCAAATAAAAAACTCAAAACAATCATGATTCTATTTTTTCTAAACTGGCGTTCACGTCATAAAATATAAAATAAATAAATAATAAAATAAAATAAAAAGAAATATTTACCAGTAAGTACTTTTATAAATATAATAATACAACAACCTTAAATATTTATTATTGATTGGCTATATTCTTTATTAAGAAATTCTAATCAAAATAATTACACAAAAATAAAATCTAGAATTAGTAACACATTTACAAACGAATTTAAATTCAAATCACAAAATAATAGTAATACCAAGCTGGGCCTGTTATTTAGAATTTTCAATTGTCACAGTAAAATGTTTGATTATTTCCGTAATGTTTTTAATTCTTGTTGATTTAATGATTACTGTAGACAATTAAATTATTTCTGCCAAAACTGCAATGATTAATCGCCAAATATTTAATTGTAAGTTCAAAGATGACAAATTTTAATTTTTAATAAAATTTGAGTTTTTACTCTTAAAATGTCAAAGACTATATTCAAATTTTAAGGCCAAACTTTCAATTATTACTGTCAAAGCTGCACTTATTACTGTCAAAATTGTAAATATTACTGCCAAAATTGCAGTGATTACTGCCAAAATTGCAATGATTACTGTTTAAATTACAATGATAATGTTTTGTATCATTTTAGTTATTCCTGTTTAAAATAATTATCGTCAACATTTCGTTAGAATTAAAGCATTAAAAGCAGGGTTGGAATAAATGTTAGTTTTTTAATCAAAAATCAGTGATCAAATCAAATAAATCATGATTTATTTGATTTTTTGTTTTTTTTTTAAATTCCGATCTTAAATTTTAAGCAATAAGATTAAAGATGTACAATTATTACTTAAACTATAAAATTTATTTATTTTTATTAATTTATCAAAGTGTTGTTCATTCAAAAAATTTACCACCTCCTTACTGGTTCAATTGTCAGCAACAATAGGTGTTTGATGGCCAAGAAACCAAGAATCTATTAATTATTTTTTTTATAAATTTTAATGTTTTATCAATTTTATTTATTTTTACTTATATTATGTATCAAGTTCCTGATTTTGTTTCTTTTCTTTCACACGTAATATAATGGAGCTACCATAAGCGCGGTCTCCGTTTTTTATTAGTGTCCGTAAAACTTGGAGCTTATTTATAATTCCTTAATCCCTTAATTTCTTATTCTTCAGTCATCACCTAACTTGTCATTGTTAATCATCTCCTAATTCATCCCATAACCACTTTTTGCATGTCAACTATAATTATATAATTCGTCCATTATACATTTTATACGTCCATAAATTTTATTTCGTTTTCATATTAATAAATTAATCATTTCTGTTGGTGTCGGATTAAATTAGGCGATGATTGTAGTATAAATCTAATCCAGGCTCTATATAACATCTATATCTATATAACAATTATTGATAAATAGTTGGACTGTTTTATTCGACTTCTTCAAAAAAGGCGCGAAATCAGAATGATTCAAATTTTACCGCCAACTGAAAAAGGTTACTGGCAATAATTATACAGGGTGATACTACAAACTGGCAAGAACCGGTTTAAGATTAATTACTAATACCATTGATTATAATACCCTTATATTACCCTTATATAATACCCTTATTATATAGGTATTATAATCAATGCTAATACTAAATATTGATGATATAAAATTGTGGTAGTAATAGTAATATTATACAGGGTGATTCATTCCAAAATGCGCATACAGTAATGGTAGATGCGGCTCACCGAGGTGATTCTAAATCAACTATATTTTATGGGTCTATCGTTCTTTATAACCAATATACAGGGTGGGTCATTAATAATGCCCATTTTTTCAATTAATCATAACTTACGAACCACCCTATAAATTTTTGTAATATTTGGTACGTATGTTTTTTGTCCACTGTAGTGTCGATTAACGTAATAAATGAAAATCTTATTCTAGGTCCGGCCTTAAATAAATTAATAAGTAGGTTTCGACTCGACACAACATAAATTATGTTTGCATATTTGGAAAAAGCAGAAAAAAAATAAGTAACACTGAATGTATTTGGTACTTCCGCATACAATTTTGTTACTTATTAACTTGAGTCAAATCTAGATGTTTCGATAATAAGGTGGCCCAAAATTAAAAATAAATAAATTTCGTTTCCTAAATGATCATTTTCCAGCTTTAATCAATAAAATCATCAACTATTTCACATTCTCGTAATTTCTAGATCCTAACCTTAATGTAAAACGAGAGGACAGGTCCGCATTTGGGACAAAATATTATTATCAATGACTAACTTTCAAACACCCTGTATGTGTAAAAAATGATCATATCATTTGTTCATTGCGCTCCATTTAAAAAAATTAAATAAACTGAAAAAATGCTCATTCCGAGAAAATCATAACTTTATTTTAAATAACAATAACGTTGCAAAAAATCTATATTTTAAAGGTTGAACATAACAGAAATTCAAAACAATATTTTTTTTATCCGCGTCTAATTATTTTTTCAGCTAGAGCAGGGGTCTCCAAACTACGGCCCGAGGGCCACATCCGGCCCGCGTACAGATTTTGTCCGGCCCGCGGAGACCTAGCATACTTGAAAACTCCTTTTAGAGATCATATTTTTTATAGCAAATTAAATTTAGTTTACCGAAGTATTCTAATTTTATGTTGAATAATTATTAATATGACATCTACATTGATATGGTTATGGGCTAACTACTCATAACATTGTTGTAGGCTTATTGTTATTGTTTTTGTGATAAGTTGGATAAAGAAACACAGAATTGTAATGAGTAAAGACATGTATAATATGCAGAAAATTTAACTTCAGTATATAATAACTAACAAATTATGTAAATGAATCCAACTAACATTTTATACATTTTAAATAAAAACATAACTTATAACAAGCATAATGACATATGAAATACTAATGAGATTTATGTAATTGAGATTTTCCACTGACAATAGTTTGTAGTTGTGGACTAATTTTACTTGTACCAATTATTAAAAGAGATTTAAGATGCTCATCAGTTAATTTAGATCTGTAAACATTTTTTGTGTACTTCATTTTGGAGAAGGTCTTCTTACACAAATAAGTAGTACCAAAAACAGAAAACAGCCCACGAGCAAATTTATGCAAATTATCAAATTGTGTCGGTGGAAGACTCTTATAAAATTCCAACAAAGATGAGTTTTGATATTTGTTCTTAATTATATCACTGCACTGTAGATCAATCATTTCCATTTGAAGTTCCGGGACTAGGGTTTCAATGTCAGTATCAAAAGGATTCTGAAAAATCTTAATTTGATTCGCAATGGCATCAAAGTCCGAGAAACGAGTATCAAAATTTATTTTCAAATCACTCAAAGTTTCGATTGCAAAATCGATAGGAAACTCAGTCTCAGTGGTGTGGCTGAATATTTCACATGTTTTAAAATGTGAAAAACATTTACTTCGTAGTTGTGATTGAAACAGTATCAATTTCTTCCGGAATGATTTGATATTAGTGTATAAATCAGGAAGATGCTGGTTTTCTCCTTGCAATCTTAAATTCAGTTCGTTCACATGTTTTGTCAAATCAACATAGAATGCTAACTTCCACAGCCATGCGTTGTTTTGTAATTCAGTAAGAGGGCGATGCTTTTCATTCAAAAAAATTTCGATAACTGCTCGAAGTTCAAAAAAGCGCTGAAGGACTTTCCCACAACTAAGCCAACGTACGGCAGTATGATAAGGTAAGTCATTTTCTCCAATCTCTTCAATACATTGTCGGAATTGTCGGTGATTCAGCCCAAAAGATCTGATAAAATTAACAGTTGATATGACTGGTTTCAGAACTTCAGACATATCCAAACATTTTCCGCACAAAGACTGTTGATGAATGATACAATGTAAGACTAATGGTTTTGAACCACCGTCATTTTCTACAGCCTTTGACACAAGAGCGACCACTTCTTTATCTTTCCCACTCAAGTTTTTGCCTCCATCAGTTGTAATACATTTCAAGTTTTTCCATCGAAGGTTCTTTTGATTAATGGCCATTTCAACTCCTTTAAAAATATCTGTACCAGTAGTTGTGCCATGAATACTATACATATCAAGAAGTTCTTCATGCACTTCATAGCTTTTATCTACTCCTCGAATATAAATCAACACCTGAGCAGTATCTGACACATCCGTTGACTCATCCAAGGCCAAAGAAAACCACTCAACATGTCCATTTTTGTCGAACAGTTGAAAGGATATATTTTCAGCGATGTTTTCTACCCTTCGAGCCACAGTGTTTGCTGACATACTGACAGTTTTTAATAAATTTACCTTTTCAGGGCACATTTCTTCGGCTGCTGCAATTATGCATTCTTTGATCATTTCTCCATCGGTGAATGGTTTTCCACGTTTTGCAATTTCAAGAGCCACACGAAAGCTAACCGTAGGCTTCCTGAACGAAAATTTGCTGGTAATTCAAAACTACAGTACGTTGATATGATGAGCTACCTAAGGCTTGGCCCTTGGGACTTAGTGGAGGAGTCAGTGTGGCCCTCGGGCTAAAAAGTTTGGAGACCCCTGAGATAGAGCATTATCATTTCTCAACTCTTCTGATGTCTCACCTACCTTAGGGTAGGTGAAACTTATACCAAGTTTTTTAAATCTTCTTACTCTAATACTAATGAAATCGAATCTAATACTCTAATCAAGTAATCGGTCAATAGTAATGAATATGCAGACATGTGATAGCCAAATGGGCAAATTAAATTTACCAATATTTTCTCGCTGCAGAGATAAATGGCAATTACAAGTCGATACATGTAATTTATATTCCGTACATTTTGCAATACATATAATTCCATTGCCGTTTATTACTGCAGGATAGCAGCCCGTTCGAAAATTATTTGTTTTTATTATGACCTGCACATGTTGCAATAGGCGATCCACGAAAACCTACTCGCAATTATTCCCCGGCCATTGTAAGAAACTTAAATTACCCTGATTTGATGGACTGATTAATGAGCAAGGCATGTAATCATCAGTAAGTGCGTGAAAGTCCAGCGTACATCTGCGACTCCTGCTGGTAATTGGGCAAAAAAACGCGGTAATGGGAAGAAATTGTGTCAAATTAAATTGATGATGTACAGGGTGGGCTAATTTCGATTGGTTACACGAAAAACTAGTTTGGTACTATTTACAATCGTTTACGCAGAAATGTGTTCATTTTTATACCTATCGAGTTAATTAAGTTAACCATAAGTTTGTTATACCTATCGAGTTAATTAAGTTTACCATAAGTTTGTTATACCTATCGAGTTAATTAATTAAGTTAACCATAAGTGTTTTATACCTATCGAGTTAATTAATTAAGTTAACCATAAGTTTTATAAGAATCAATCAAGATTATTGTTTGTGTGTTTGTTGAAGTGAAAATTCATTACGTAATAAATATATTATTTCTCAATTTTACTAACCCTGAAATAAGCATAAAAGTATGAGCACTGGCACCACAAATTCTGTTAGAATCATCGGTTCTTCAATCGGTGTTCCAGAAACATTAGCAACAACGAAAGATGTGAACTCTTCGTAGATGTTCGATACTATGTATACAGGGTCACATAACATCGGTTTATCAATCGGTGTTCCAGAAACATATAACAACAACGAAAGATGTGAACTCTTCGTACAATTTCGATACTATGTATACAGGGTGTCAAAAAAGTCTGGAATACATTAAGTAGTTTGGATATTGAATATATTTTAGAAAAATCCTCAGACACGTCGATTTTAGTTTTTAAAAGTACATTATTTTTTTTATTTTCAAATATTCAGGTATATTGCATATCAAAAAAACGTTATAAGTAATACGTTACTGCTAACATTTTTTGTTACCCAATATACCCGATTGATATAATCATTGTTTTTGAAATGACGTCATCGACATTTTTTAAATAGCAACCCAGACTCTGGCGTCAACAAGGTGTAATATGGGTAGTCTGGGAGCTACTTTGTTATTTTGTCTTTATTGTTGTCTTTGTATTACCATGTTCACTTTAAGGGTGGTTTTCTGCTGAGTCAGCTGACTATGATTTAGATAATAACCATAGATAATAAATATAACGAATACAACCGACGACTTGATCCATCTAAAGATATAAGTGCAACCTGTAATATGTACGTATTAAATTCTTACCTTATTACTTTACTTCAGTCAGCAATTGTTGATATTATGATCCAGCAAGTAACAGCTAGTATTTATCTGGAACAAAAAAGACGCACACTTTAAAGTTTTGATACCATTTGAAGTAACATAATATGTTACTACTACTACTAATATATTATATTACATAGAAATAGAGCTGTCAGTTATAATTGTAGGTATATAGAATATTGTTGACTTAATATTGTTGGGCATTCAAAAGATAGAATTTGAACAATTGTCGCCTGCCCTATATTCGCAATAGTACTGTTATTTGTCCGTTACATAGCAACAGTCAGCACTAAATGAATAGGCTAGGAAATGAATGATTATAGAACGATGTGAAAAAAATAGTTATTTTTGATTCTAAATTGCGAAATGCTTCCTTCGCAATCGAGGATGAAGTTTTCTTGCGAGCAAAAAACATTATTTTGCATTCGAGAATGAAGTTTTTTTGCGAGCAACTGATTTATGTCATGTAAATATCAACATTTTTTATTAATTTTCGAAAAATTACTCATCCATCATTAATTAATGTGTTACTGTTATAATAAATATTTATGTAATCGTGCTTTGATCAGCGAATGTGATTTGAGATACACATTACAACACATATGTAATCATTAATAGTTTATGGATTCTGTGGTTGTATATGGAAACCAAATATGCACAAAATCTAGGGGAACCACTTGTAGTGACCACTAGTGACAATTTCAGCACACTTTACTGCCGATTTCGCTTACTTTATTGACGATTTCAGAAAAAAAATGATGTTTTTAATTCGCGTCAATCCACCGTCGGGAGTAGTTAAGCAACAAGAGTTCTAACGCAGGTTAGGTTAGTTTTCGATTAATTTAATCCGCGGTTTGATTGTCGCGATTATCCCATTAAAACGCGAATCTGCCACTTTAATGATGTAATTACCCGCAAATTCCACCATCAATCCATTGTTACCGCCCGCGGTAATTGATTAATCCGCAAATCAAACCGCGGATTAAATTAATCGAAAACTAACTTAACCTGCGTTAGAACTCTTGTTGCTTAACTACTGTCGGGGTTATTCAAAGTTCTGAATTTCTGGGTTGAAATGCAGACATAATAATTTTCTGGATTCGTCGTGCATCTTGAACCTATGGTGATTTGCATTTTCTAGATTTCGCTTTAGTGGCGGTTTCGGCACACTTTACTGCCGATTCGTCTTACTTTATTGACGATTTCAGAAGAAAAGTATGTTTTTAATTCGCGTAAAAATGTAACATCGAGGTTATTCAAAGTTATGAATATCTGGGTTGAAATGTAGCCATAATCATTTTCTGCATTCGTCGTGCATCTGGAATGATTTGCATTTTCTGGTTTTTTTTTAGTATGTTTTGAATACGTATCAAAATGAAATGTCCAGGTTCAAACCTCTGAATGATGGCTCAAAATGCAACCATGCTTGAATCCAGAATTATGCATTTGGAATCATTGTTGATTTGCATTTACTGGATTTTACTGGTGAAGGGAAGGATGAAGGAGAAGAGGTGACTCTTCGATATACCTATATTCTCTTTGTGTACGGCCAGTTTTTATGGTCTATGTTTCCTAGCAGACTTCTGATTGATTGCTTCTAATGTGACTTATATCTATGTCTAGGAGTGGATGATGAGTGTAGGAAGGATGATGAAGAAGAAGAGGTTGCTCTTCGATATACCTATACCTCGAAGTCTCGATTCTGTTTCTTTACGGTCGGTTTTTATGGTGTATGTTTCCTAGCAGTTCTGATTAATTGCTTCTAATGTGACCTATATCTACGTCTAGGAGTTGGATGATGAGCGGAGGGAAGGATGATGAAAAAGAAGAGGTTGCTTTTCGATATACCTATACCTCGAAACTCTCGATTCTGTTTCTGTTTTTATGGTCTATGTTTCCTAGCACTTCTGATTGATTGCTTCTAATGTGACCTACATCTATGTCTAGAAATGGATGATGAGTGGAGGGAAGGCTGAACGAGAAGAGGTGGCTCTTCGATATACCTATATTCTCTTTGTGTACGGCCAGTTTTTATGGTCTATGTTTCCTAGCAGACTTCTGATTGATTGCTTCTAATGTGACCTATATCTACGCCTAGTAGTATATGATGTGTGGAGGGAAGGATGGTGAAAAAGAAGAGGTGGCTCTTCGATAGACCTATACCTTGAAACTCTCGATTCTGTTTCTGTACGGCCGGTTTTTATGGTCTATATTTCCTAGCACACTTCTGATTGTTTGCTTCTAATGTGACTTATATCTATGTCTACGAGTGGATGATGATTGGAGGGAAGGATGAAGGAGAAGAGGTGGCTCTTCGATATACCTATATTATCTTTCTGTACGGCCAGTTTTTATGGTCTATGTTTTCTAGCACTTCTGATTTATTGCTTCTAATGTGTCAATTTTCTCATATTAACTTGTGGAGGCTATCAACTTAAACTTGTGGAGGTTTTGTACAAGTATTTTTGTTTGGGCTTTCACTGCCCCAATTTCTTCCATAATTTGGTTTTCAAAGCATCGCTTTTTTCTTCCATACACATGCCCCCATAGATTTGTGTCTTTGCTCTCTACCATACCGTTGATGGCTATTATCTGCGCGTGGCCTCGCAATATCTCAAGCCGGTTGTGAGCGAACTGCTCCTGATGTAATGTATGGATGTGGGTTAAAATTGCTAATATCATTGTATTCGTGTGCATTTTCTATATGCATATCACATATGCATATCGATCGAAATGCATATCAAAGTTTTCGCAGAAGCTGTTGCACCGAGGGCAAATTGACGTGTGGCGTACGCCGCGGTAAATTTCAAATTATCTCTTGCAACGTCACGGCCGAGTGCACCAATCACCGGCGCGGCAGCTGAAACTGTTTGATGATGTCACGGATGATTTCACCAGTGACGATCGGCCGTTTGAGGCAGTTTATGAAACCGCGGGCGCGCCAATCGCAGCGGCGCGCTTGAAACAATTGAACGTCACTTATGCATGCACCGCCAATAAAAGCGATCCGTTCAATTATAATACGCACACCGTTCGTATGTGTTATGTGTGCGATTGTGTGTAACGTGTAGTCTAGTAGTGGTTTAAATAGAAAAGGTCATATTCGTTCGGGCGTCCGTGCGAAACTCCGGACGCCGCGAGCGAATGTCGCCTTTACGGGGGCCTCCCCTGCCTGGGCCCCCCGAAGCAAGATAAGAGAAATCCTGGCCCGAGCGAGCCGGGCCGGGCGTCATTAGCGAGCGCCGCCGACCGTCGCCGAGCGCGTATATTTTTAGCCGTCTCTCGGCGGAAGAAGGCCACGGAGTGAACTTTTCTCCGCTGCGAGAGCGCGGGAGAGACGCCGGGGGCCGTCAGAAGGGGGCTTCGGGCCGGGGGAAAAAATGAGGCGCGCGAGGGGGCCTCGTACGCGCCACGTGACCGCCGCCGCGGCTATCTTCACTTGTTTGAATGCGGGCGCGTTGTTGCACGTGGATGCGTACCGTTAGCGTGTCCGCCACATGTGTGAGCGCTCGCCCACGTAAGCGTCTTCCTTCGTGTCGATTGATGAGGCGGCAAGTTACGAATTGTTGCGAAATCGGGGGGCGCCGTGGTCGTCTTTTGTTTCAGCAGGCAACGGCGGCGGCGGGAATAAAAGGAGTAATTGCATTACTCGCGCCACGTGCTTTTTTGCTCCTCGACGAGGGGTTGTAGTAGTCGTGCTCGGGTATATATCGATGTGCCGACTCCGTCCCGTAGGTGAAGGTGTGCGGTGGGGGGCGTCGTCGGCGAGGACTGCGCGCGGCTCCAAAGGGGCGCCGTTCGAATTTTTCGCCCCGAGGATCCTTCCTCGCATTAATGCGAAGTGCGTAAGCGTATCTTATATAATAATAAGCGCACGCAAACGTAGACAACGCTCATTCCGTGTTCCCTCTGTGAGCCTATATATACTGTACGTGTGTGTGCTTGTACCTCTGTGTGTGTGTGTATAGCGGGAGTAATGTTACGAGGAGCTTTCGTGGGGCGCGGGGTGGGGGCAGCGGCAACGCCATTGGCCCGTCGCCATGGCAACGCGCCTACGTTGCAGCCGGCAAAAACAAAATGCGGTGCTCGATCCCAGGCTGGAACGCTCCCCACGTAACGGCCTCCGTGTGTACGCGCCTCTCTCTCTGCCCCCAACCTCTGCCGTCATCCTCTCTCGCCCGTTTTTGCTCCGTCGTCGTTTTTCGTGACGTGGGGGCGGTTTTTCCGCGGGACGCGCTCCGTAAATTGGTAACGGGCGAGGAGGGTTCGGAATATATTTTTGGGGCCGTTTTGAACTTTGTTCCCGCACCGGAGGAAATTAATGGGGAAAATAGCTTTGAACGTAACGGGGGCGGCGAAATTTTAAAGTTTGCCAGGGCGCGCGTGCACTCGCACACACACACAATGCGCGCGCCTCGCCGTTAATCCATCCGGCAATTGAATTAAAACCGGCCGTGATCGATAGAAAACAAGAAAACCTCGCTCTCTCTGGCGTGCCTGGGTGCCTACCTCGGCGAAACAAAAGACGATTCATGAACGCATCGCAGCGTACGTACGCTCGTAGAAAGTGAGCGCTCGACGGGTCGTTCCCCATCTAGAGCGCGCGGGGAGTTTTTTCCGCAAGGTTTTCGCTTTGTAATTTCGTTTCTCCGCCGCCCCCACCACCCTGCCACCCCCGTCATTACAAATACTTCCCTGCTCCCTGCGCCGCCACGGCGACGGCGGCAGCCTCCACCTCCTACACGGACGCAACAAGAGTTCCCTAAGCGCGACACGTGACATCACCAAGCGACTAGAGGTGGTTGTTTTGGTGGGACACAGCCACTTGCCACGCAGAATAAATCGCGAAGTCAACCGTCACAACGACTGCACCTCTTCATCCGTTCCTTACCGCTTCCGAGTGATTCTCTTCAGATGAAAAATGTAACACTCCAACACAACATCATAATGAAAACTCCAAACTTAGGCATACACGCGCTTCGGCAAAGAAAGACAACAATACCACCTTACTAAGGTACTATACCTTAACCACCATCATATATTGACACATTATCAATATGTCCCAATATTCTCTTCAAATAAAACTACGCGAAGAAGTCACTAAGCGGACATTTAAACCAATTAAAGAATCAATTATCCCACTTCTGAATTCCGTACTTCAGATGCAAAATGTAACCCTCCAACACAACATCATAATGAAAACTTCACATTTGGGTATACACGCGCTTAGGTAAAGAAAGGCAACAAGACTACCTTACTAAGGTACTTCTGAATTCCGTACTGCAGATGAAAAATGTATTACTCCAACACAACATCACAATGAACACTCCATATTTGGGGATACACGCGCTTCAGTAAAGAAGTAAAGAAAGGCAACAATACTACCTTACTAAGGTACTATACCTTAACCACCATCATGTATTGACACAATCAATTCCTTAGTGTGTCCCAATATTCTCTTCGAATAAAGCTACGCGAAGAACTCACTAAGCGGACAGTTAAACCAATTAATGAATCAAATATCCCACTTCTGAATTCCGTACTTCAGATGAAACATGTAACACTCCAACACAACATCATAATGAAAACTCCTCATTTGGGTATACACGCGCTTCGATAAAGAAAGATGACAATACTACCTTACTAAGGAACTATACCTTAACCAATAATATACGTTAACCTAACCTAACCTAACCTAACCTAACCATCATCGTTGATATATTGACACTTGATCAATTCCTTACTGTGTACCACACAACATCAAAATGAAAACTCCACATTTGGGGATACACGGGCTTCGGCAAAGAAAGGCAACAATACTACCTTACTAAGGTACTATACCTTAACCATCGTCTATGATATATTGACCCTTTATCAATTCCTTGGTGTGTCCCAATATTCCCTTCGAATAAAACTACGCGAAGAAGTCAGTAAGCTGGCATTTAAAATAATTAAAGATCCTATTATCCCACTTCTGAATTTCGTACTACAGATGAAAAATGTTCACTCCAACACAACATCATAATGAAAACTCCACATTTAGGTATACACGCGCTTCGGCAAAGGAAGACACAGTACTACCTTACTAAGGTACTATCTCTTAACCACCATCATATATTGACACAATCAATTCCTTAGTGTGTCCCAATATTCTCTTCGAATAAAACTACTCGAAGAAGTAGCATTTAAAATAATTAAACGGGCATTTAAAATAATTAAAGATCTTATTATCCCACTTCTGAAATCCGAACTTCACATGAAAAATGTAACACAACATCGTAATGAAAACTCCACATTTGGGGATACACCTTCGGTAAAGAAAGACGATAATACTACCTTACTGAGGTAGTACCTTAACCAATAGCTTAACCAATAATATACGTTAACCTAACCTAACCATCATCGTTGATATATTGACACTTGATCAATTCCTTAGTGTGTAGCAGAATTCTCTTCGAATAAAACTACGCGAAGAACTCGCTAAGCGGACATTTAAAATAATTAAAGATCCTATTATCCCACTTCTCAATTCCGTACTTCAGATTTAACATGTAACCCTCCTACGCAACATCATAATGAAAACTCCACATTTGGGCATACACGCGCTTAGGTAAAGAAAGGCCACAATACTACCTTCCTAAGGTACTATACCTTAACCATCATTTATGATATATTGACACTTTATCAATTCCTTAATGTATTCCTATACCTTAACCACCATCATATATTGACACTTTATCAATTCCTTAGTGTGTCCCAGAATTCTCTTCGAATTAAACTACGCGAAGAACTCACTGAGCTGACATTGAAACCAATTAAATAACCTATTATCCCACTTCTGAATTATGTACTTCAGATGAAACATGTAACCCTCCAACACAACATCATAATGAAAACTCCACATTTGGGTATACACGCGCTTCGGTAAAGGAAGACACAGTACTACCATACTAAGGTACTATCCCTTAACCACCATCATATATTGACACAATCAATTCCTTAGTGTGTCCCAATATTCTCTTAGAATAAAACTACGCGAAGAAGTCAGTAAGCGGACATTCAAAATAATTAAAGATTCTATTATCCCACTTCTGAATTCCGCACTGGAGAAAAACGTTTTGATCTCGTCAGGAGCCACTCTTGCGTCGCTTCAATCATCGCAACAAAACTGTCCAAGTGTCCACGTAGCCTTTCTTTTAACGTACCAAAGACATGAAAATCACTTGCGCCAGTACTGAATACCGGATACCTACTCCAACCATTCAAACCCACTGTACAGGATCGTTTTCCTGACCGTATGAGGACGGTGTATTGTCATGAATCAAAAGCGCGCGTTATGACAGTTTTCCACGTCCCTTAGACTTGATTTTGGGCTTCAGAGCTAGCAGTGACTTGCAGTTTTCCACGTCCCTTAGACTTGACTTTGGGCTTCAGAGCTAGCAGTGACTTGCAGTTTTCCACGTTCCTTAGACTTGATTTTGGGCTTCAGAGCTAGTAGTGAGTTGCAGTTTCCCACGTCCCTTAGACTTGATTTTGGACTTCAGAGCTAGCAGTGATTTACACTTTTCCACGTCCCTTAGACTTGATTTTGGGCTTCAGAGATAGCAGTGACTTACAGTAGCTGTCGGAATGTACACAGGACGGTGTATTGTCATGAATCAAAATCGTGCGTTTTGACAGTTTTCCACGTCACTTAGACTTGATTTTGGGCTTCAGAGCTAGCAGTGATTTACACTATTCCACGTCCCTTAGACTTGATTTTGGGCTTCAGAGCTATCAGTGACTGACAGTATCTGTCGGAATGTAGGAGCGGTTTCATCTATGGGGGGGAAGTGGACCAAAAGTTGGCCTTCCATATCCCAAAATAGTCATCATCAACTTTCCTTCATTCCCCATTTGAAATTGAAGATCTCTCTGAGTGATCTGCATCGTAGAGAAATGTACGGCCATGTTTTAAATAACTTTTTGACTTTTCCTCTTATATTACCCAAATAATTCAGTCTAACCTATTAGTTAGACTGAAAAATCTACGGTGAATTTGTGGCAACCACTAATAAGTGCTGAATATATCTAACATGGCCATAGACTTTGATTTAAAATGAAAATATGTATGCTTAATAATTTAAAATTGTAAAATTGGAAGGTGAATGTGCTTTTGAGAATTTAGGAGCTCCCAAACTTCAGACTTGACTGGTGTCTGTGGCGCTGTGAGCAGAGGACCGCAAAAGTGACTTCCCGAGTTCAAATCTCGATGAATACTACTATGATCGTTTGTGAATATCCCGATATAGTATAAATTACTAAAAAAAATACATAATAGTTACTGGTAATGGCTAACGCCGAGATCCAAAATATAGGGTTAATAAAAAAAACTTCAGGCTGGACTGAGGAGACCCAAGTAATAAGCCTAAACCGGTCTCCAGTTGTCCGCGGAAGTGATTTCCAAATGCACATTCCAATTTTACAATTTTAAATTGTTAATCATAAATATTCACGTTTTAAATCAAAGACTATGCTCATGTTAGATGTATCCATCACTTATTAGTGGTTGACATAAATTCACCGTAGATTTTTCAGTCTTAACTAATAGTTTGTTCCTCTTGGGTAATATACGAGGAAAAATCAAAATCTCAAAATAGTCATCAACTTTTCTTCTTTCCGTCTTTGAAATGGAAGAAAGGTCTGTCTAAGTGATCTTCATCGTAGACAGATATACGGCCATTTTTTGAAATGATTTATCTACTCTTACATCTTGTTCCGGAGTAAAACAATTCTCACCATATTGCTGTTGCATCCTCCAAATAATGTCTACGGGTTTCACACCCTCTGCGCAAAGAAAACGTATTACTGCTCTCATTTCTTCCTTGGTGCAGTTTGACAACGTAGCACTCATTTTGAGTTAGCTTAAAACCACCACAGGACTTCTTCTTTTGATGCATTTATCCATTAATGGATGGTTTGGGACAATGGGGTGCATTTCTTGACGGTTTCTGAGGGTATGAACCAAACTACCGTTCACTAGTCCAGTTCATTGCCTTATCTTTATTATCCACGACATCTTCTTTCTTATTATTCCTCGTTTTCCTTCAATCTTGCCTTCTATGATGAGTTGAAAGAAATTATACTTCTAGTTTCGCATGATATGTCCTAGGTATGCAAACTTTCTTCTTTTTATTATGATCAAAAGTTCGCGATCTTTACCTACTAACCGCAGCACTTCTTCTTTGGTAATTCGTGCTGTCCAAGGGATCTTCAGTATTCTTCGGTAAAGCCACATTTAAAACGCTTCAATCTTATTCATAGCTGTTGTTTTAAGCGTCCAACCTTCCATGCCATAGAGGAGTATCGACTATACATAACATTTAATAAGCCGTACCTTAAGAAACCGTAAGCCGAAAGCCGTACCTTTGAAATCAAATTCATTATTGGTAACAACTTTTTTACACTTTGTGAATAAACTTCGTGCATTTTCGATTCGACATCTGATTTCTGTGTCCAATGTCCAGTTTTCTGTGAGAAATGTTCCTACGTATTTGAATGTTTGTACTCTTTCAATTGGCAAGTCGTTGAATCGTTGTCCTCACCACAGAACATAACTCAAAAATACACCACCAACGAACTCAGAAAGATATTTTGAGGTTATGATCAATAATGATGCAGTCAGTTTTAGCTACCATCTGAGTGAAAAGACAAACATGTCTCTTTACTCTTTGACTTTTAATCGTATATTACTCAAAAGGAACAATCTATTTGTGAGATCAAAAAAATGAGAACGTAGTACTCAAATTGAATTAGCTTAAAACCAGAACAGAACTGAAATATACACCACCACTGAACTTGCAAAGATATTTTGCGGTTATGATTAATAATGATGCAGTCAGTATTACCTACCAACTGAGTGAGAAGACAAAAATCTCCCTTCACTTTTTGACTTTTCCTCGTGTATTACTCATAAGGAACAACTTATTGATCAGACAAAAAAAAATTGACAACATAGCCATATTGAATTAGCTTACAACCACAACAGAACAGAACTCAAAATGCACCACCACCGAACTCGCAATGATATGTTGAGGTGTCATCTGAGCGAGATTACAAAAATATCCTTTTACTTTTGGACTTTTCCTCATATATTACTCAAGAGGAAGAACCTAATGGTCAAACTGGAAAAGCTTTCTTTGTTTGTGTCAACGACAGTAACTAGGCTGAATACATCTAACATGACCATAATCTTTGATAACTTGGTTCTTTTCCTGTTTATTATTGGATGCTTCTTAAAGATTCCCTTGGGGTGACTGATGTATCTCTTCGGAACAACCTAACTGTATCACTTAAAACTACTCGGCATCTACGTTTGTGTAGAATAATGTAGATAATTAGCGCCGTAACTATCACTATTCACAATTGACGCTTAAACCTAACTGAATCACTTAAAACTACTCGGCATCCACGTTTCTGTAGAATAATGTAGATAATTAACGCCATAACTATCACTATTCAATTGACGCTTAAACATAACTGTATCATTTAAAACTACTCGGCATCCACGTTTCTATAGAATAATGTAGATTATTAACGCCATAACTATCACTATTCACAATTGACGCTTAGCAATCACCAAATGGGTTGAAAATAGATCGCTAGCGTCAGGTGGCTCAATTTTTGAAAAGTCTTTCAATCGTTATTTAAGCCTTGACGTTCAAGAATCATCGCTCCATATTGCCGGAATCCGACATACGTTTCTTATTTCATTTCACTCTATTACATGTATCTTAAGCATGCGAACGACCATAGTAAACGAGATTCTTTGTTCGAAAAAACATGAGTAGTTGTTAGCTCTCCTCGAGAGATTATACCAACTTATTTGTACCGCATCGTGTGAATATCAAGTAGGGTTGTTTTGGTAAAAACCGGGGTGGTTTTAACCAGTTATAACAGATTAGAAAAGCCCCTAGACTTTTCTAATGCGAGTTTTTCTAATAGGCGGCTTATATTTTTTATACATTAATTACAAGCATTGCAATCAATTCAGATTTATATTTTCCATTTTATATTGTTTGTTTTTATATTAACACCAAAAAAATCTAGAAAAACCCGTAAAACCCCAGAAAAATCCAGAAAATCCCGGAAAACCCCACAAAAACCCGCAAAAGTACAAGTGTACTGTCTTTTTTCAAAGTGTCCCGAGTTTTTGTCAACCTTGATATATAGCTGGCTTTATTTTTTTTCATTCATTTTCTGCCCTTGCTAATTAGTTCCTATCCCTTCTATTCGAAGTTTTGTGGCATTAACCCGCAAAAATCCAAGTATACTGTCTTTTTCCAAAGTGTCCCGAATTTTTGTCAACCTTGATATATAGCTGGTTTTATTAATTTTTTTTCATTTTCTGCCCTCGCTAATTAGTTCTTATCCCTTCTATTCGAAGTTTTGTGGCATTAGAGAAAAATCAGTAGGGGCTCATACAGCAGACGATGTTGATGCATTTCAAATTTCAGCATCAGATCTAAGTTGAAGGTAAGATTTGTAGATCTACGAGGTGTGTTTTTGTTTTTGTTTTCGTGTCTGTTTTTGTGTGTCTGTGTCTGATTTCTATTTCGCCTTGCAAGTGAACAACGAATGAATTAATTAGCAAAATTAAATGCAGATTAATGATTACTATTCTTAGGACAGTTATGCATTTGCGAGTGTTTTTTTTTTTTGCGAGCATTGCAGATAAATGCATTTTAGTCAAAAGTGCATATTTCGGTACATACTTATACTTTATTGGAAATTTACAGCAACTAAAACATATATTTTGAAATCTTATGGTTTTATAGGGTCAGTTAAAAAATATTGTATTAAAGATCTGTTATTACCTATACAGGGTGGTCACTTTTACGACGCCCACCATTAGGATTTATTAAACGGAAATATATACAGAGTTGGTCAAATGGGATAAAAGTTTCTCATTTTTGTGCCTTTCAATGTACTGAAATGAAAGATAATATGTACTGAAAATAAACTGAAATCTTGCACAGTTCCTGAAATATCGCTGAAAAACTGAAAAACTGCACTTTGCTTTTCCTTTTATAACTTTTTTTGTTTTGAAGGAAATTTTACGAACGAAGTAATTTTGTTAAGGTATTGGAAGAGTTCAAAACTGATGGAAGCATTTTACTACTAAAAAGTGCCACCACATCGTTTCGTAGGGTTGGATCGAGAAAAAGTGTTTTAGTGCAAATTTAAGAGCATATCTTCAACATGTTAGAGCATATTTTGGGATGTTTTAGTGCCTAATGATAACGAAAGCCACTACAAATCTTCTGAAGAAGGTTTGGCAGAACACTAGCAGATCTCACAGATCTCATTGATGGTAATGCTTCTCTTTTGATGATAACATTGGTAACCTGACTATCTAGGATTTAGGGTTTTTGGTACCTGATGCTTTTTTGGGATATTTTAGTGCCTAATTATCTTAAGCCTAATGATAACTAAAGCCACTATGAATCCTCTGAAGAAGGTTTGGTGGAGCGCTAGCAGATCTCACAGATCTCATTGTTGGCAATTCTCCTCTTTTGATGATGAAATTGGTAACCTGCCTATCTAGGATTTAGGGTTTTTGGTACCTGGTGCTTTTCTGGTAAATTTATGTGCCCAATTATCCTAAGCCTAATGATTACTAAAGCCACTATGAATCCTCTGAAGAAAGTTTGGTGGAGCGCTAGCAGATCTCACAGATCTCATAGACGGTAATGCTTCTCTTTTGATGATAACATTGGTAACCTGCCTGGTACCTGGTTTTGGTACCTAATGCTTTTCTGCTTGCAAAATTTGTGGTCGGTTTTGATATGTTTGTGGTCTACAATAGCAGTTTATCGCAAGACCACCATCCGTCCTAACATCTTCTAATTTTCGTAGAAGTCATAGTTCTCGGAATAAGCTCCATGATTGGAGGATGCATTTTAGTCGTGATTAAAAGTTGTAGCAAAGGCTTACGATACCATTTGGGCTTACTAAAAACTTCGTCACCAAAATTATGCGTTGCGAAGTTCTTAGGACCTCGCCTTCGACTTATTGCCAAAATTATGCCTTGAGAAGATATCTTCGTAGGACCTCGCCTTCGACTTAGATCTAATACTGACACTTGAAATATATACTCTTTATAGAAAGTTGAAACAATAATTATCCTAAGCCTTATGATAACTGAAGCCACTATGAATCCTCTTAAGAAGGTTTGGTCGAACGCCAGCAGATCTCACAGATCTCATTGATGGTAATGCTCCTTTTTTTTATGATAACCTATCTAGGATAGGTTATAATGTGATTACAGCAATATATGTTTTTAATAATAGAATTGTGCGATAAGTTGATAACCATTGCATCAACTTAGATCATTTGCTAAGGTGTGAACCAAGGTGTGAAGACGTTGCCATAAATTATGATTTTCGCGGGAAAACTTGGGTTTTTCAATTCCCCGCGAGGAATATTATGTGAAAAATAATCGTCAAACATCGCAGCCAAGAGCATCCTCCTTCTCTGCTCCGCTCGTGATTATTTCGGGAGTAGCTTTGGCGCTCGCCGCTCCCGAGAGAGGAGTCGAGGACCCGGGGTCCTCGCGTGAGAACGGCGTGGCATCGTGTGTGTGCGCGCACACATATCCGTAATTTTTGTTGGGAATGTTCCGACACAGGCACAAACACATGAGAGTACTCTGTGCACACACACATGCTCACATGCATAGGCAGAGCGAGGATCGGGCCGCGCACACACATCCAGCTAACGAGCAGCATCCGAGCGCGCAGGCTCCCGGCTCGATTCCCTCTCTCTAATATTAGCGATGAGCTACCCTTGTTCTAAAACAGGGATCCCAAACCGGCGGGGTCTAATTAAAAATTTAATATCGGCGAAAATTTCGCGCGAATCAATTGCCGCAGACGTCGTACCCTGGACGGGTGGCAGGCGGTACCGAGGAGCAGACGCCTGGTCGGATAATATGTTGCGTCGGTTACCTCGCGGATAATTCGATGCAAATTGCATTCATGTGTGGATAAGCGGTTCGTCGTACAAAGGAAAGTTTGTACGATTGAATGGAAACGTTTCCAAGTGAGGTAGGTCACTCCATGGTAACGTTGATTAGTCACAGCAGCGTTTTATAGGTCGTGGCGACATAAATAAAAGAACAACAAAACAATCAAAACAAAAACAAAACAACAAGATAACAAGAGAAACAGAAGCACCGTTTACTTGGAGGGTGTTTACATTGATCATTGTGGGGTATTGCACCACTTTCAACTATGGTAGTGTTCTTTACATATTTTCGTATACATTAATAATGTTATACTCTAATTTTTCTAAACTGGCGTTCACGTCATCCAAATAATAATCATAATAATGATGACACAATTTTACAAGGTTGCCAGCTGTCCTGGGTATTTGAAAATGGCTGCAATCAGCTGTTGCGCCCGTGCAATCTTGTGCGTCAGTGCGCGGTGCATATCAAATTCGTCGACTTCTCTGCCGTTTATCGTACAGATATCAATCTTGTGGTTATGGTTTAACATCTACATTGGCAAAATATGCATTGTAATAATCGATCAAATGTAACAAGTTCAACGACAAAGAAGTTTGGTTATACATATATGATGAGCATGTGTTAGTGAAAAAGATTTGGCATCGTCGCCGAAAAAATATCACGGCCGCCAACATAACATGATTTATTACATGATTGGCAGGCGAAAATTGTGTCCGCGGTTAATACACCGATTGCCTATTTATAACCACCGGTGATCAGTGTTATGTATCAAATGATCCTCAGATTAATTTCGTTTCTTAAACTATTGTTATGCATATTCTCGAAAACAATCAAAGATGACAAATTTTAATTTTTATTAAAATTGAGTCATTACTCTTAAAATGTCAAAGTTTTAAAGTCAAAATTTCAATTATTACTGTCAAAATTGTAAATATTACTGCCAAAATTACAGTGATTACTGCCAAAATTGCACTGGTTACTGTTTAAATTGCAATTATCATTGTTTGTATCATTTTAGTTAATTCTGTTCAAATTAAAAAAATTATCAACATTTCGATAGAATTAAAGCATTAAAAGCAGGGTTGGAATAAATGTTGGTTTTTTAATCAAAAATCAATGATCAAATCAAATAAATCATGATTTATTTGATTTGATCATTGATAGAATAGGATTTTCAATTGTCACAGTAAAATGTTTGATTATTTCTGTAATGTTTTCTATTCTTGTTGATTTAATGATTACTGTAGACAATTAAATTATTTCTGTCAAAATTGCAATGATTAATAGCAAAATATTTAATTGCAAGTTCAAAGATGACAAATTTTAATTTTTAATCAAATTTGAGTTATTACTCTTAAAATGTCAAAGACTATATTCAAGTTTTAAGGTCAACATTTCAATTATTACTGTAAAAGCTGCACTTATTACCGTCAAAATTGTAAATATTACTGCCAAAATTGCAGTGATTACTGCAAGAATTGCAATGATTACTGTTTAAATTACTACGATCATTTTTTGTATCATTTCAGTTATTTCTGTTCAAATTAAAAAAATTATCGTCAACATTTCGATAGAATTAAAGCATTAAAAGCAGGGTTGGAATAAATGTTGGTTTTTTAATCAAAAATCAATGATCAAATCAAATAAAAAATCAAATAAATGATGATTTATTTGATTTTTTTAATATTTTTGATCAGTTTTTGTCAAGGTAGATGCTTACTCGTCAAAGCATTAATTGCAAATTCAAAGTTTATTGGTAAATTGTAATTTTTGATAAAATTTGAGTTAATACTTTTGAAACTTAAAAAAAATCAATTTTTAAATATAAAATTTCAATTATAACCTCAAAGCTGCACGTATTATTATCACAATAGCAATTGTTACTGTCAAAATAGCAATTATTATCGTTATGCTTATTCAAGGATTATTGTAAATAATTAAATTATTTCTGTTTATATTAAAATTCTTACTCTTCAAAGTTTTAATTACAAATTCGAAGACTACATCAAAATTTTAATTTTTGATGAAATTTGAATTATTTCTTCTTAAATTTGAAAACTAATTTTTAATGTTTAATGATAAAATTTCAATTATTGCCAGCAAATGTGGACTTATAACTGTCAAAATAGCAATTATTATCGTTATCCTTATTCAAGGATTATTGTAAACAATTAAATTATTTCTGTTAATATTAAAATGCTTATTCTTTAAAGTTCTAATTGCAAATTCGAATATTGCAGCAAAATTTTCGTATTTGATGAAATTTGAGTTATTTTTTCTTAAATTTCCAAACCAATTTTCAATGTTTAATGATAAAATTTCAATTATTACCATCAAATGTGGACTTATAACTGTCAAAATAGCAATTATTGTCCTAATCCCTATTCAAGAATTAACTGTAAACAATTAAATTATTTCTTTCAAAATTGCATTGATTTCTCGTCAAACTATTCATTGCAAATTTAAAGATTACTGGCACATTTTAATTATTGGTAAAGTTTCAGTAATTATTTTGTCTTAAAATTTGGACTATTTTCAATTTTTAATGACATAATGTCCATTATAACCTCTAAGCTGCACATATTACTGTCAAAATAGCAATTTTTACTATAAAAATAACAATTATTGCTGTTAAAATTACAATTATTACTATCAATATTACAGTGATAAACTGCGAAAACTTTAATTCTATTAAAATGTTAAAATTTATACTTTGAATAAAATGTCTGTTACTGTTACTGAT